>CM042980.1:10960831-15960831 GCA_023678885.1 Pogostemon cablin | reverse complement strand
TTTCTAGAGTGTTAAGTAAAATACCCTATGTATTTCTAGAGTGTTTAAGTTTTACCTACAGTATACTTTCCAAATAGTAGGACTAAATTCTAGGCATCACAAATTACATATTTCTTAAATAAATGAATAGGTAAATGGGTTTGCTCCTATCATTTAATGTATTGGATCTACTATATAAGAATTATTTAAACTAATTTTATTGTGTTACATTTACTACTTTTTTTTTATGATTTGGTTTTTGAGTTGTGAATTTCTCTTAATGCTGCAGATATATAGATCAAGCTGCGATGTAAAGGATTTTATCAATCAAAAAGGTTTCCATCATGTTTTGTAATTGAGATAGGATTTTTCCATGCATTTATGTATTTTTTTGTAATTTCTTTCATTATTAATCAAGTATTTTGAATATTGGAATTATTGACATTGAATGATACTTCTCAAATATGAATATTATTAGTTTATGAATGAAATATTATTAGTTTGTGAATGAAATATTGGCGAATTTTATTTAAATTAGAATATTATATTGTATAAATAAATAAAGTTGGGTAGTATGAATCGATACCTATGATGAAGCATTCTGGAAGAAAGATATCGGTGAATAGCCGATATTTATTCTACCTTATATTTAATATCATCTTTATTTATATCGGTGAATTTTCAAATAGATATCGGTCATTAACCGATATCTATACTAGACAATGATATCGATTTTTCAGTGATATTATAAATACATTTAATATCAGGCTAATTAATATCGATGTTTTCTTCATAGATATCGGTTAATAATCGATATATATAATAGACATAGATATTGATTATTCTTCGATATCTATTCTTCAATACATTTAATATAAGGTTTATTAATATTAATTTTTCTTCATAGATATCGGCTAATAATCGATATCTATAACAGGCATAGATATCGGTCAAATAACCGATATTTATTTAATAGACCTATAATATCGCCTCCATTTATAATGGTTGAATATCTTAATAGATATCGGTTATTAACCGATATAACCGATATCTATTCATAATTTTGTAGTAGTGTTAGTGATTCTGGAATCTACACACAACGTGTCAGTAGAGGCCATCGCTAATATTGCTTCAACAACTAGTGAATGTGATACTAACCTTGTTCATATTTTGATGAAATTGTCTTTCCTTCACCAAATATTTTGTCAGAAGTTCCCTACCATATACAACCTCTTGTATTTCAGGAAAAACTTGTTCAAAACATCTAGGCAAACTATGGAGAATAAATTGATTTAGGTTTTTTCCCTTCAATTTCTACTCCAAATAAAATTCACCAACATCTCAAGCACCGTGAGTCTGCATGCTACGATAGTGTGGTTGTATATAAACCTGAATATTTACAAGAGAAGATTTTACCCATTAATTTTATTTGTAAACCTAATCTCATGACAAAGCAATTAATAGTCGGTTCCTCTTTAGCCATACAAATAACAGCAGTGACACCAATGGAGAGGATACATATTATTTGCATCTAAGTGTATAGCATTATTTGATCCCAAGTCCGCGGCCCAAGCTTGTGTGCCTTACAGATGGAGATGTATACACGCGCTCAGATAACTTCCTACAATCATCATAAAGAAGGTCGTTCTAACAATCCATGAATAAACTCATCCGATGTGGAGGAAGGTCCTATTGCCAACGCGCAAGTTTACTCACATCACTTAGAAACCAATAATGGAGCCGAGGGAATTAATTACCAATCATCTCTCTCACTTAGTTATTTAACACCGAGTGTTTTTACATGCATATAATATTCAAGAATAAAATACACATGCTCCTATTACACCAATTAAGGCAATAAATCACAGAGAATCATGCATACATATATAACAATAATCAGATAATTAAATTAATTATAAACAGTTATATATCAGCGAATTCGATTGTTCGTCACCAAGCATAAATGTCGGCAAAGACCTCCAGATTATCAAACTTTAGAAAATCTCAAGATTATCAAAATTTTGAAATTATCGATATCGACCATCGATATCGTCCAGATTATTGAAATCATCGATATCGACCAGATTATCAAATTTTTAAAATTTCCAGATTATCAAAATTTTGAAATTATCGATATCGACCGTCGATATCGTCCAAATTATCAAAAATCATCGATATTGATCAGATTATCGAAATTCTCGATACCATCCAGATCATCAAAATCATCGATATTGACATGCAACCATATTTAACAATAATAGACAATTAAATCAATTATAGCAGTTATATATCACGAATTAAATCGCCACTTAAATTAGGAAGTCTTGCCTGACACTCCAGCTGTTGAACCGATGTCTTACGCAATAGCAGGATTACTTGCGTCCGGCCTGCATGTCAGACGAGGATGAGTCCGGCTGGCCACACAACATGTCGGCACGAAACGATACTGCCTGATCATCATACACGTCAACACGACTCGTGTCATATACTGATCAGCATCCGCACACTATCCATGCCCGGCAGTCTGCATGACTCGTACTCCCAGATTGCACGACGGCACGGATCGTGCCAAGCAGTGGCATGACTCGCGTAGTGCATCATGCAACCCCCACACACCTTTCCGACGCCACGCCACACCACGTTCTTACCAGCATGACTCGTGTCGAAAGTCAGCACTAATCGTGCCGAACACCACTGCCTATGTCCATTGTCAATCGTGCCCGAAGTTAGTCTGTTGTGCCATTGAAAATGACCATCAGCCCTGCACGCTTCGTGTCACTTGCACGCACCACCGCCGACGCCACGCTTCTTGTGGCATGACTCGTGCGCCTTCCCAGCATCGCCTGCCCGCTGTCCAGCCGTTCACCACTTGCACGTCGTCATCCGTCGTGGTTGCGAGCTCGACATGTCGCCGTGAGCCACAAGCCATGTCGCCTTCGTCAAGCGTTCAACAATGACAATCACACTAAAATATCCGGATAGAGTATTCAACAAGAAACAATAATTTCTAAACCCTAATCCATGTTTGCCACACAAACCCTAGCCTAACGTGTCACGCTTCACCACAAAACTAAAGCTCTGATACCAATTATTGGCATTCGATCATTTGGGTAACTTGAACCGTTAGGGTTCCATACGATTCTATATCAGCGGAAGTAAGAACATAAAATCATATTACCTTTCACCAGGGTATGTTGAAGAAGAGAATGAATTCTCACAGGCAACATACGTGACCTCACCGTTTTGGGCATAACTTCCTTATCCGATCTCCGATTCGAGTGATTTTTGCGCCAAAAAGATCATTTCTTCTGTGAATTTCCAACGGCGTATCACACGAATAGTTTAGAGTTACACATAGTTTTTAAAAAAATCATGGAAGTTGACGAATAGCAGCAGCAAACGACCTCTCAATTTGCTGTTCCCTTTCCCTCCTCAAAGTGTTAGGCGTGAATAATAAGGGTTTTCGGACAGCTGAGATGACTTATATATAGACTACAACATGGATCAGGAGGAGAAATTAGAGGTCTTTGGGCTTAAGTATCCAAGTTTAGCCCAAAACTTATACTTAAGTCCAATAATAATAATAATATATTCCACTAAAATATTATTATTGTACTGCCGCTCTAATTCCATAATTACGTTATAGGCTCCTTCTTATTATGAGCTCGTTAGTCTCCCCGCGTTTAAGATATACAATGTCCATTAATTCATTAAGTTACTTACAACTCCATTAATTAATATCTCATTCGAGAGTAGTACTACTCAACCTCATTATCATGCCGGAATAAATCCACCAGCTGGGTTTACAAGATAATGACATCATCAACGTATTTTATCGGACACGGATTCCTTCTACAATCAACAGCACACCATAGAGACAACACTATTTCCCAACTCACCGAGTTTATTAATTTAATTACATGTAAATCTCATCCATTGATGAATTGAAGAAATACATACAGTCTTACGTGTCGAGGTTATTGTATAGGGATTAAGGGCACGAACATCCATAATAACTGAGATTAAGTTCTCATAAATAATCAGTATAAATCGAAATGATCTCAAGCGGTCCTGCTCAATACACAAAGTGCACTAATGTGGTTCTATAGTCAAAACAAACTAATATCAAATCACAAAACAAACTAATATCAAATCACACTACAACCATCTCGATAGAGAGTCCCTGTCTATCTTAGTTGTGAGCATCTGTTTATACTTTATAAGAAAACCAATAATATGATCTTCCGCGTGTTGTCGCACAACATATTATCTACAGTATAAAGTAAGTGGACTATTGCATCGGATATATAAATAAATTATAAGACGCAATCATTTGATCATATGATTCTCATTTCAAATAAATTGTTATAATATTGTTCATACAAAAAACTAGACTTTTAGTATACAATCCAACATTCCTGTCTTTGATGTATCCGCAAAAAAGGTTGAATCAACGTTAATCTTCATGTAAGAGGGTGGGGTTTGTCCCATGATTTGCAATTAACATCATTACTTCTCCTTTTTGGGGTGTTTCTTGTCATGCTCCACTCAGTAAAAAAGTTATTGGCTAGGAAAATTGCCCTTGCAGCAGAATCTTGATTCCCGTCTCAAACTATCTTATTTCGTTCACTCCAGATCTTCCAGATATCCATGGCAAAAATAGCCTTCTTATCAACAGTTGAGTTATTAATAATTCATAGGAAAAGTTCTCGTAAAGAATCAACATGTGGGATAACACTCTCGATTGAGTCCAAAAAACCAGCTTCCCTCCAGTGCTCCTCTGCAAAAACACATGAAATAAATAGATGCCACATATTTTTGGTATTAGAAGAGCATACTAAGCATAGCTTATCTCCCACAACTCCCCTCTTGAAAAGTTCTTCTTTACAAAGAAGCAAGCATCTACACTCCCTCCACATACAAATTTTCACCTTGAGTTAATTGTTGAAATCAAATAAAAAGTATTAAATAGACGGTCAAAATTAAAATTGAATAATTTTTAAATATAGTAAAATTAAAAAGATGGAGAAAAATTAAAAATAAAAATAGAATTTTAAGTTCGTTTTATGTATGTATAGATTTTAATCTTTAAACACTTTGAGTGTTATTATTAAAATAAAAATTATTACTCACTCAAAAGATTTTGAGTAATTGTATGTTAAAAAAATATAATAACAGTAATTAAGAAGAACAAATCCTATATCATTGTTACACGATAAATTTTCATGAAATCGTTCCTTATAATTTTTGGAATAAATTATTTTTACAAGAATAAATTAATTAATATTAATAAATATTTAAGAATCTATAAAAAAATTAATTGATAAATAAGTTATACTCCATAAAAGTTAACTAAATAACCTATAAAGGTAAGAATAAATTAAATATTCAGTTAATCTTTACGACAACTGATAAGATAATAAAAATATAATTTTAAATAATTCAATTACTAATGTTTTATTAAAATTAGGGTAGGTTTTAGGCGAGACCGTCTCATGGATTCTCTTATGTGAGACGAATTATCCACTAACCCAAATAAATATACTCCCTCCGTCTGGTTCTAAGGTATCCATTTGTTTTTTGCGCTTGGATTAAAGAGTATTATTATTATATATAAAGTGGGTAGTTGAATTAGAAGGAAGTGGTGGGCCATATTGTATACTTTTTTATTAAATATGAGAAATGTATATCTTTAAAGCGACGCCAAAAATAGTAAAATAGATACCTTAGAAGCGGACGGATGAAGTATTTTATATTAAATAAAAAGAAAATGAAAGAAAAAAAGGCCATGTTTGGCTTAACTAATTAAAAATCCTATTTTACTAAAGGCAAAGACTTGTGTGAGATCGTCTTACGTAAGGGCTTAGAGACGGTCAGAAAGTCATAACTGTTATACTGAAAAGTGATACTAACTAAATGAAAAGTGATAATGTTATTTCATGAACAATTTATAGTATAAATGAAAAGTGATAATATATTATAGCGGAAGTGATAATGTTTTATAGTGAAAGAGATAACTATTTTTAAAAGTGTAAAATGGTCTCACGTGAGACGCTCTCACACAAGACCTACCCTTTACTAAATACTCCCTCCGTCCCACCCAAATAGTCTTTTTTTTCCATTTTGGGCGTCATACCCAAAGGGTCCTCTTTTCTTTTTTATACACATAGGTCCTACAAACCCACTAATACAATTAAAATATGGACTCACACTCTCACTAATACAACTGACCACCACATATTAAATAATAATACTCCTTAATTCACGTAAAAAAAAGCAAAATACAACCTTTGAGCGGGACGGAGGGTGTATAGTAACCATAAATTTCGGCGAGCCGATTCTCACGCCAGCATGTTGTTTTAAACTAAAAGCTTTCGCTTTTAATAAAAAAAAATTATATATTATTATTATTATTATTAATTGTTCATTAAATAGTTCAACAGTCTCGTTCACTTTATTATAATCAGGTATCACTTTATATTAAAAATATTATCACTTTTTATTATTTTATAAATTGTTTGTAAAATAATTAAATTAAACGTTTATCACTTTTTCTTTATTATGTATAATTTTTTATTAAGCATGTTAACAATTTATAATATAAATGAAAAGTGATAACATTTTAAATGATCAGTGACATTTTAATAAAAAGTGATAATTAATTATTAAAGTGTATTTTACAAATGAGTTATGGAATAAATAAAACATAATAATATTTTTAATAAAAAGTGATTTTTAATCAATGAAAAGTGATATTCGTATAAATGAATTAATTTATTTCACGAATAATTTATTAAAATAATAAAAAGTGATAGTTATTTTAATAAAAAGTGACACATGATAAACAAAAGTGATAATTGTTTAATTAAATTATTTTATGAACTATTCGTAAAATAAATAAAAAATGATAATGTTTTTAATATAAAGTTAAACCCGATTAAAATAAAATGATAAGGGAAAGTTAAACTATCTGAAGTACTAATAATATTATAATTGAGTAATTAATAATAATAATAAGATAGTAATAAGGAAAATACTTGTACGAGATCATCTCACGGATCTCATTTCGTGAGACGAGTAGTACGTGAACCCAATTAGCTAACCGCCGCTAATTACTTATAGCATTGCTTGTTAAAATTTTGGCAACTGGGGTCTTTAGCGCAACAGATCACCTCAGCATCGGATCGATTTTCCGTGTTCTCGTTTTTTTTTTATAATGATTTTATTTTAATTATTTTTTCATACATACACTTGTATATTCTCTTTTATATATGAGTAGGTCTTGCGTGAGACCGTCTCATGTGAAACCATTTTTTACTTTTTAAAAAAATTATTATTTTCACTATAAAATATCAATACTTTCGCTATAAAATGTTATCACTTTTTATTTATATTATAAATTGTTCATGAAATAGCACAGTTATTTTTTATTAATTTATTATCACTTTTCTTTATAAAAGATATCACTTTCTGACCGTCTCACGTAAGGGCTTATGTGAGACGATCTCACACAAGTCTTTTCCTTTATATATTTATATTTAATAAAATTTTGAATTATAATTTCTAATTTTTTAATTAGTATATTGGATAAAAAGTGATAATATTTTTAGTAAAAAGTGACATGCGAATATGTGATGTGATATCTGATTAATAAAAAGTGATAACTAATTTTAAGTAAACTATTAATAGGATGGATAAAAAATGATAACTTTTTAATCAAAAGTGATAAATGAAATAGTAAGTGATAATCATTTAATTAAACTATTTCATAAATAATTTTTAATTTGAATAAAAAGTGATAACATTTTCTACAAAAAGTGATATCTGATTAAGAAAACGTGATAATTAATTCTACTAAATTTTTTTCATGAATAATTAATATAAAAGATAAGAAATGATAATATTTTTAATAAAAAGTGATACATGTCTTGAAAAAGTGATAATCAGTAGTTGAACTCTTCATGCATTAAAAATTTACAGTGCAAATATAAAGTGATACATGATTATAAAAAAGTGATAATCATCAATTAAATTATTTTGTGTATGAACAATTTCTAGAATGAATGAAATTTAATACCTTATTTAACATAATTCAATTAAATATACTGTTTTATTAGAATAATAATATACTAAATTTAATTATTTTTAATTTTTATTCAAATATTCATCTTATATTTTTATTTAAAATTTTGAAAAAAGAATTAATTAATGTAAAAAAAACCGACACTAAGAGTAGGTTAGGCGGTGAACCGTTGAAATAAATTGAATGGATTACCATTCAAATTAATGGCTGGGCTTGGCGCAAGCGCATGGCTAATCGGGTTGGTGAGGGATTCGTCAGATAAGGGAATCCATGATACGATCTTATTCAAAAATTACCTTTTTTATAAAAAGTAAAAAATAATTGATTTAATTTAAAAATAGGTGTAGCAGATTGTAATTTGTATATGGGCATGCCGCCGATAACAGTATTTTTTTTAACGCGAACAGCGACGGTGCCTTCTTGGTTAAATATCGTTATTTGTAATAATTAACTAATTAACCAAATAGGGCACTTATTTTAATTTAATTATATTTTAATTGATTTCTTTTTATTCATGGACGATCCGTATCATATAAAAGGATCCGGTGTCACCAAAGTCTTTGCCTTAAAATTATATGCTAAAAAGAAAAAAAAAATATTTAAAATACAAGTAGCAAGAAAAATAGGGTAGGTCTTGCGTGAGACCGTCTCATGTGAGACCATTTTACACTTTTAAAAAAATTATTACTTTCGCTATATAAAACGTTATCAATTTCACTATAAAATGTTATCACTTCTCATTTATACTATAAATTGTTCATGAAATAACATTATCACTTTTCATTAATTTAAGGGTTGGTCTTGCGTGAGACTGTCTCACGTGAGATCATTTTTCACTTTTTAAAATAGTTATCACTTTCGCCATAAAATATTATCACTTTCGCTATACTCCAAAATGTTATCATTTTTTATTTATATTATAAATTGTTCATAAAATAACATTATCACTTTTCATTAATTTATTATCACTTTCTTATATAAAAGTTATCACTTTCTGACCATCTCACGTACGCCCTTACGTGTGACGGTCTCACACAAGTCTTTGTCTTAATTTAATATCACTTTTTCAATATAAAAATTATCACTTTCTATCTGATTTAAGCCCTTACATGAAATGATCTCACACAAGACTTTGCCAGAAAAATAAGACTGTATCATTTATAATTAAATATTCACAATTATTTTTTCATCCGCTTATATTTATATTCCTACAATTAGACATGCACCCCGGTTCGGAACCGCCGGTTCCGGTTCCGAATCAGCGGTTCCGGTTCCAAGATAGGGGGAACCGGAACCGAACCGGGGTACGAAGGTTTCGGTTCCGGAATCGACGGTTCCGATTCCGGTTAGGAACCGCCGATTCTGGTTTTTTTTTTGGATTTTAAGCATAAAAAATAAAAAAAAATGAAAAATCGGCGGTTCGAACAGGAACCGCCGATTTTTTTCCCAAATATGAGGAACCGGAACCGAACATTCCTTAGCCGGTTCTGGTTTTTTTTTGGCCGGTTCCGGAACCGGCAGTTCCCCAGTTTATAACCGTCGGTTCCCTTTTTTTTGTTCATGTCTACCTACAATAAAAAAAAAAAGTAAATTCAACACACTACCATCACAATATACTTTAAGGGTTCCGCTAAATGCATACCACATTTTATTAAATACACACCCCATAATAATATTACTTTATATATTTTAAATTAAATTATATTTTATACTGCCTTTAATTTCTAGATCTTTTTCCTCCCCTTATCACTCCATTCAAAATACGTACAGAAGACAGAATTATAAATATTCTGGAACACTAATAAATATTAATAATATTGATAAATACATATATATGCATGATCCCCATTTTAATCATAATGGAAAATAAATTGAAAGAAATGAAATTGAATTAATGAGTAAAATCACTCTATTTCATGTTTTATATATCAACTTCGGGTTGAGCATGATGAGTCAGGTGATTTGAATGCAATATCACAAATTTGGCTCTTTTTTTCTTATTTTTTATCAATCGAGTTGAGATTATGCGAAAATTTGAATTGGAATTTCTATTCAATATGATTTGTGCTGTGTTAATTAATGTTGACCTTACTAAAATAAGGGTTTTATTATTTTTGGTACAAAAGTTCAGTCGAATAATGGAAGAAATTGTTTAAAAAGCCATTATCGGTTCTTTGGAATGACATAAGAGAATTGAAATGGAAGCAGCATTTTGTTATGTATGAGATATGATTTAGGAGATTAGGTATCCTGTAAAATACTCACATTAAAGATTTCTTCAAAGTCAGAAATTAGAAGGGATGAATTTAACGGTGTGTATCATATTAATTTAATAAGGGTAGTTTTGGATGTTAGATGATATGTATATAGTAAAATTTAAAAAGATAAAATTAAAAGGGGGTGTACATTCAATAAAAGATGTGTATTTAATAAAGAGGGATGTGCATTTATCAACACTCATACTTAATTTTTAAATCAATATTGCAAATTTTACTTATTAAAATAAAGGGTAATTATACTGTGCACCCGGGTGCACCCACTTTAAAAAACGTATACAAATATGAACAAAAACATATATAATTATGAACAAAAATGTATACAATTTAATTGTTAGTTTTTTAATGAAAAGTGAGTGTAAAAAAATATACAATTATTAAAAAACATGTATACACTATTGAATAAAAAATTATACACATATAGATACTAGTTTTTTTAATGAAAAACTTAGTGTGAAAAAAATATACAATTATTAAGAAACACTTATATAAAATAAAATAATATGTATACAAAATACTTCATCCGTCCCACCCAAATAACATCATTTTACTATATTGAGCGTCTTATCCAAATTGCAACATTTTTCTCTTTTAGTAAAAAGGGTTCACCAATGGCCCACCACTACCCATCACATTTCTCTAATATATCTACCCACTTTACTTAAAATAATAATACTCCTTAATCTACGTGTAAAAAACAAATGCATCTCTTTAGGCAGGATGGAGGGAATAGAATAAAAAGTATACACATGTAGGTGAACTCTTGTAGATCTGAGTACACCTAATATCAACTTTAAAATAAAACATATAATATAAAGTAGAGTGAGTCTTGTATAAGATAATCTCACGGATCTCATGACCCAGCGATTGGCGTTAATAAAAAAGGAAGCGGTGGTGTGCTATGATAAATCAAAACACGTTCCTTATTGGCACCCTGCTTCTTCTTTTTTTCATTTAATTTAATTTTAATTACATTAATTATATATCATATATTATTTTAATTGAATTTTTAATTATAATACATGACAAATATATTCAATCAAATTAAATTTCATTATAAATTAAACAGTTCAATAAATAGTAATTAATTTTATTTTATTGGATACTTTTATTCATAGTGCAATTTATTCATAAAATAATTTAATTAAACAAATATCACTTTCTGTTAAATATATATCACTTTTTTATAAAAAATATTATCACTTTTTATTTATTTAATAAATATTAAAATTATTTAATTGGACGGATATTACTTTTACTTGATTATATATCACTTTTTATTAGAATTATTATAACTTTTTATTAATTCAATAAATTATTTATCAAATTGTTTAATTTGATTGTTATCACTTTTTTTTATCATTAGACATTACTTCTTCTATCCCACCGAAAGGTCTCCATTTTACCATAATGGGCGTCCCAACTAAAGGTCCCCATTTTTCCTTTTAGGAAAAGGACCCACATATGACCACAATTTACTACTAATACAACTATCCACTAGTCATAAAATAATACTCCTTAATCTACGTGTATAAAGTAAATGGGGACTTGTGACCGGGACGAAGGAAGTACATTTTATTAAAAATATTAATTTTTTATTAAAAATGTAGTACTGTTTTTTATTCAACTTAAGTATAAAAATAATAAAGCTATCATTATATATAAATACATATAAGAAATTGTACTAGGTATCACTTTTTACTAAATATATTTTCAATTTTTATTTGTTATACAAAATATTTATGAAATGATTTAAATGATTTAATAGAATGAACATCACTTTTCCTTGAGTCTTGTGTGAGACTGTGTGAGATCTTTTTAAAGGTTTCATAAATAATATCACTTTTTTAAAAAATATTAACATTTTTTATTTAATAATACTTTATCACTATAACTTTTTATTAATTCTAGTATCACTTTTTATTAAATTGTTATCACTTTTCATTTGTCTTACGAGAGTTTTCCTATAAGACAATCTCACACAAGTCTCCGTCTATATCACTTTTTATGAAAATTTTTATCATTTTTTATTTGGTATATAAATTATTTATAAAATAATTGAATGAACATCACTTTTCTTTAATTAAAAAATAACTAAACGTAGTATAATTAAAAATTTTCCAATAATGTATAATGATTGATTATTATATAAAATAAAATAAATAAATAAGTAAAAAAAAGGAAAAAACAAAACAAAACAAAAAACGTCGCTCGTACATGCATGTTGATATCCGTGAAACGGTCTCGCATAAGTCTTTGTCTAGAAAGTAAATAAAAAATAGAGAGACTCTCTTGTGAGATGAGTTATTTGTGAGACGGGTCAACCCATCAATAAAGTATGTTTATTGTGTAGTTAACATGTGCTTATTTGTAGTTAAAGTATGTTAATAATAAGTCATATTATAACACACTAAAGTCATACTTTGATGCATAATTCAGCATACTTTAGAAAACATACATTGACCATCATTTAACATATTTTATCAATACAATAACTATACTTTAGTGATGGGTTGACCTGTCTCATAAATAATCTGTCTCACAAGAAACTTTGTCTAAAAAATAAATTAATAAATTAATATTTCTTATTTCTAAATAAATATATGAAATTAAAAACAGAACGAGGAGAGTATATACATTAAAAAATCTTTATTCGTTTTAGCTTGAATATACAAAATAATAATATTAATTTAAAAAAATTCATTTATTTAAAATTAATTTGAAAAAATCCATAAATCTATTGTATGATTATTTTTTTTAGTTATGTTAATCAAAATATATTAATCTTACCTAGCATTTACTTAATTTAATATGAATATAAATTCACATTAATTGAGTAATTAAATTTATTATTTTAAATAACTTAAACTCATTATAAGAAATATATATGCATAAATATAGAGTGATTATAATAAATTAATAAGTCACATGGTAAATGATAAATTCTTGAAATAAGTATGGCTAAAACTTGTGTATCACGGGGATATAGTGACCCGAGTTCTGAATTTTTTAAAAATTATATCTTTTAATATTAAATGATATACAATTTAGTATAAGAACATGTATTTTTTATTTTTTGAAATTTTTTTTAATGAAAATATATACCCTTTAAAATAAAATAATGTAATCTTATTAACTAATGTGTATATATTATAGAACAAAATATTGTATTCTTACACCCCAAGTGCACTTGATAACAAAAGATACCAACTCAATAAGTATTGCATTGAAAGAGAGAAATAAAATTGTATTGCCATATTGTTATTTAATAAAACTAATCAATAATAAAGGGTATATTTGTTTTTTTTTTAATGTCAATAATATTGATTTTGATTTAATTGATCCGAATGGCAAAGGTACTTCACAATATGTTGAAGAGGTGGTCTGAATAGGTTATACTAAGTTAATTACGCGAATTAATTACTTTATATTTTTAATTACCCGAAGACAAATTTTCTTGTAAAACGGTTTGTGAAACGTATTAAAATATGTTTATTGTATAAATAAAGTATGCATAATGGTTCTTAAAATACTCCCTCCGTTTCATCCAAAGGGTGCATAGTGCATTTTGCTTTTTGCACGTGGATTAAGGAGAATTATTTTTAATATGTAGTGAGTAGTTGTATTAGTGAAAGTGTGGACCCTATATTTTAATTGTATTAGAGGGTGTGTATGGGACTCATGTGTATTAAAAAGGAAAAAGAACCCTTTGGGTGGGACGCCCAAAATGAAAAAAAATAAGAGACCATTTGAGGGGGACGGAGGGAGTATATTTTGCTCCATCCTTCCCACAAAACCCTCCACACTTTCCTCATTTTGTTTGTCCCACAATACCCTTCACACCCCAAAAAAGGAATAAACACTTTATCCAACAACTTTAAAAGTTACTTTAATTTCAAATTTGTCACACCTTTTTCACACACATATAATTATTTTATACTTTTTTATTATCTAAAAATACTACAATACCCTCTAAAGTCAATAAAATTGGTCAAAAAGTGCAACTTTTCTTAAACAACATGGAACAGTAAATGTGAAGCGTATTATGGGACAGAGGGAGTATAAAATATGATAAATTGTAAATGATCAATTAAAATATAATTTTATGATGTCATAGTATATATAATTCATTATTAATATATTTTAATTACAAATAAACATATTTTAGGGGGTGTTTTGAAAATTTGAAGGAATGGTAATGGGAATTGGTTTGATAGTTGGCAGGAATGAGTATCATACCACCTAATTAGGAGAGGAATGCTCCATTCCCATAAAGTTTGGAATCAAAATTACTATAGAGGAATGATTCCATGGTACCAAACAACCACTTTCATTCCCATTCCCATTCCCATTCTCATTCCCATTCCCATTCCCCACACTCCAAACCCCTTCACCAAACACCCCCTTAGTAATAGTTCGATCTCTTACCCGAATAGGTATTTAGTTACTTACCCAAATAGAATTAATGTTTATGATAAATCAACATAATATATTAGTTGTCCTAAATAATGGGCTAAAGATAATTATTAGGCTCATCTTATATACACACCTCTTCCTATTGAATACACATCCATTATTATTTAAATAAAAAATATATTTTGAAAAAGTCTCAATTACCCTTTAATCATTAAAGACACACCCTATATTCATCCCAAAATTCTCATCTCTCCCGACGCTTCCGCCTTCCAGCAGCCTTTCTGTGTTCATCTCCATTCATGAAATCAAACGATTGTCAGTGATCACCTTTTATGACTCGTGATCCAGCGACTCACAAATACCTTTTTATTTGGAAAATAATACACAAAAAAGAGGAGCTTGATTCTGTACTCCCTTAATCCAAGAAGTCACTCCACAAGCAAGCAAGGAACCGCCAGGTTATCTCATGATGAATAAAATTTATTTAATTATAAATCATAATGAATAATGCATCCCTATAAATCATGATTATCTATTGTTTGAGAAAATCACTCCTCCGTCGAAAACCACTTGTCGGAATCCTCCTACCTAAGAGAACGACAAATTGAACTCTGAAAAAGTTGTTTTTGTCCACGTGGAAGCTCGTTCAATAGACTTGAAAGTAAAAAAAATTATTTTTTTTTCTGCTTTTGCTTTGTGTAAATGGGTAATCTTGTTGTCCTTATGTGGTTTTAGATTTTTCCATAGCCAGGTGTTGAGCTTATGATTAATCATCGCCACTTTTGCCTTGAGGCCTTCATTAACATTTGATTATTAATGGATTCTTCTGATGAAAAATTAAACTCAACGGCATGATTATTGATTTATCTTTTAGAGGAACTTGTGGATATATATAAATGATAAAACTCATTTGACAATCGAGATAAATCAGTACCGAGGAAACACACAAAATAAGATCGAGAACAAAAAGGTGAGAGTGAAGGTGTGTATAATTTTAATAATGAAAGGGTAGTTTTGAAAATTCGGGGATATGCATAAAATAAAATTAAAAAATAAAAAATTAAAGATAGTGTGTATTTAGTAAAGCGGGTGTATTCAATAAGAAGGGTGTGCAAATAGCAACACTCTAATTATTAAATATATTTTAAACCATCGATTATATAATCTATAAATTTATTAGTTAATTTATAATATATAAATTTATATAGGCAAAGTTTACTGTACCCAATTGTTAAGGTCCAATAGGGTCAATTTTGACCCATTGACTCGAATATTTATTCTTTCCAATGAGCCATGGATCATTCATTCATTTCACCTCGTCTCTCTTCTTTACGCGCTCTCTCTCTATCTTTTCTTTCGCCCTATCTCTCTACCCGTTCCCCTCCCTTCGCCTCTCCCCACCTCTCCACCGCACGGCCCCACCGCCTGGCGCCGAGGAGCTGGCACTACCTCTTACCTTCTTTGACAACGTGTGATGGATCCACTTTCGTCCAATTCGCCGCCTTCTCTTCTACATATTCACGTCAATTTGGGCTTTAAATTCAGCGGAGACAAAAATTAAGAGCCACCTTCATCTTTACCTAACCAAATCTGAACAAGCTCAAAAATCTGGTAATAGCGAAGAAATTAAATTTCATCCTCGCGATGGCGAAGGAGGAAAATCCAGTGGCGAAGAAAATTTAATATTGTTTATCTTCTTATTTTTTCCAAATTTTTAAGATAAAGTCATGTATAATTTGTTGATTGTTCTTCTATTCTTCATTTTGTGTAAATCTTCGTATCTTGTGAAAATTGAAAATTATGATGGTTGTTTGATGATTGATTTTGCATTCAATTAATTTTGATAACTTTACAACATCGTAGAAATTGTAGGTGGAGATTGTATGACAAATTTTTATTTTAATTCGGTAGTGTATAAATTTTATAATATAAATGTATTATATTTTATTTTAAATGTATCATTAACAATTTATTGATTATTATTCAATTCTTCATTTTCTGTAGATCTTTCATATCTTGTGAATTTGAAAATTATGATGGTTGTTTGATGATTGATTTTGCATTCAATTAATTTTGATAATTTTACAAGACCATAGAAATTGTGGGTGGAGATTGTGTGATAAGTTTCTGTTTTAATTCGACAATGTATAACTTTTATCATATAAATGTAATACATTTTACTCTTGAATGTATTATTAACTTTTATTTATATGAAAAAAATCTATTAAATTTAATTGGTAGTTGAAATTTAATAATGTTTTTATTTTTCTTAATAATGTATTATTTTTTTAAAAATAATAATATTGATATCATATTTATCAATATTTTGATCAATATATTTATTAATTTTTATTTTATACATGTTAGTATAAAATGTTATACATTTTAGTATAAGATCTAATACATTTATTAGAAAATAAATATACATTAGTGGATTAAATTTAATTTATTTAAATATTTAAATGTGTATTTAAAAACTAACGTAATACAAATTTTATTTGTATAATTAATTACTACATTCAATAATTAATTAATAAATTGAACAAAATAATACCGTTAATATATAAAATCACACACGTATTTTATTATCAAATTTTAATATTAAAGTATACAAGTTATAATTCAATAACGTATAAGCTTTTCTTAATAAGTGTATACTTTTTTTTCATTGATGTTATACTTTAATATAAAATGTATCATACATTTGTAAATGAAAGCATATATATATATATATATATATATATATATATATATATATATATATATATATATATATATATATATATTTACAAAAAAGATGTTTTTATTTTTTCTCTTACTAGAAATCTCTCCCCCTTCTCTCTAGAGCTTCTCACCGCCTATAATGGCCAATCTTTCCCCCAATGCTGCTGGGACTTCTACACCAGCGCGACTACAAGCTCAAATTCAAGCGGAATTGCATTTTGCAGCCCCTATCTCATTTTCGCAAACCACCTCTTCAGCGGCGGCTGTCGTTCACGCCGGCGACTCTTCTAGTGGTGTACCATTCACATCTCTGTCTACTAAATTGGCACCTGTATCTTTCACTCAGATCGTTCGAGGCGGCGCGCTTTCTGGAGCCTTTAACAGAGCTCCTTCTTTGGTCGAAGCCCAGCCCTCGTTGTTGAAAATTTTACTTGCGACGAACCAGATCCCACAGCCCCCTTTCCGATTCAGCACTCCGGCAATAATATCACTATATGCGTGGAGGATTTATAGTACCAGAATAGAGTTGTCGTCTGCTCATCATTTCTCATCTTTCGATTTCTGTTGGACAAAAGCCAACACCCACCGGAGATTTGGCGGCCAGCTTGAAGAATCTATGGAAGACTCCAGATCTGTCAATTACCCCTCTCGGTAAGGGGTTTTTCATTCTTAACATTCTTGATGCTGAGATACGTTTCGACATTCTAAAGGAGCGAATTTTTACACTGAAATCGGGGAAGATTCGTGTTCAAAAATTGAGATCGGGTTTCAACCCATACAAAACTCAGCCATCTACGGTTGAAGTTTGGAACAGAATATATGAACTGCCTTATGAATTGTGGACTGAACGAGTCCTCTTGTCCATTGCTTCCTCCATTGGCAAACCAATTCGAATAGATGAGCATGCTCTATCGGGTTCCTTGGGGCATTTTGCTAGAGTTTTAGTTGAAATAGAATTGCTGGATTGCTGCCTCCCTTCATCAATTTCTTTAAAGGCAGCTTCTTCTCCGATCCCTATCTCCATCGAGTTTGAGAACTTTTGCTCTTATTGTCATGTCTTGGGCCATTTGGATCATGATTGCAACAGAAAGAAGAGGAGAGGCCCTGATGATCTTCTTCAAGCTAAAAGGTAGGGGAGGCCCAAAACTCAGTATGCCCCGATTGATACGCATGATGTTCAGCGTCCTTTGGATGCAGGGGCAGGTTCAATGGGCTTTAATTCGGAGGTTTCTGTACAAGCAACCTCTCCCTTCCGCTCTAAATCAGGTATGGGTGTGTCTAGCAAGACTGATCACTTTCAGCCCTCTTCCTGATCTGCACCTGTTCCTTCTTATCGTCAAGGTTCTGGGGCTGTTGCTTCGTCTCACCCTGCCAACAAGGTTTCTTTGTCTAATTCCTTTGCTGTTTTGGATTCTTTGGTTGATGAGGTTGTGTCTCCTAATGAGGTTGTGTCTGAGACAGTTGATGATATTATGCCTCCGAGTGATGTTATGTCTGGGGTTGTGTCCCATTTGAATGCTTCTTTGAACTTGTTGAGTAATGATATTGAAACTGTTAGAGTTGAGGCTGGTAATCAGTCCAATTTTTTGGCAGATTTAACTACTCCTACTCATGTTATTGATGAAGCTTTGCGAGTTATATGTGCTGCCCAATCTCTTTCTACTGCTTCTAATGTTCTTTTGCAAAGTCGTGTTGAGTGTGTCTCCCCTTCTGCTGGTCTGCCCATATCGTCTTCCATTTTGGTGGCGACTGTTGATCAACTTGGGCAGGATTTGATTAATCCCAACCCTCCCCCTAATGTGGACATAGCTCACTCTGATATTGATCGCATTTCATCTATGGATAAGAGCTCTGTGGCACAGGATTCAGATACCACTCCACCCCCATTAAAGGAGCCTATAACTGAGGAAAAATTTGACCCGATCAATTCTGTGGATGATTTTCCTACCCTCCAAACTGCCAAAAAATTAACCGGTGGAAAATCACGAAGAAAAAGCATTACTTACATTCCCGCTTATAAACCGGTTACTCGTTCCACAGCAAAACAAACTCAGCCTGAACCTCCAAAAGTTTGGTATGTCGCAAGTAATCAAGATTGGAGCAGACTTACAAAGAAAAATAATATTTATTTTTAATTTAGCTCTATTTTTGTTAAGGCTCTTTGCAAGAGCTTCTTTTTTGGGCCACCTGTTTGACTTTTTTTGGCTTTGCCATTCCCACAACATCTTTATCCTTTGTTTCCGTCTCTTTATTTTTATTTTCCTTTAATAATATTGTGTAGTTTGATATATATATATATATATATATATATATATAAAAGCAAAATAATTTTGCTAATTTTGACAATTTTTTTTAAATTTTGATCTTAACAATTCATTTTCTAATTTTCAGCACCACCGTTTCATTTGTTAGGTCAACATCAATCTCCTTTTCCTGCTCATTTTCGATAGAAGGCGAAAGCAATATCAGCGCTTGCGCCGCCGCCACCGACAGGTCTGGCTGCACTCCTCCACGGACGGGGCTCAGAAGTGGCAAGCTGAAGCGATATCAGCGCTCACGCCGCTGCCGCCACCACTAACAGGTTTGGTTGCACTCCTCCACGAACGGGGCTTAGAAGTGGCGACTGAGAAACACGATCGATTTTTGAGGTTTTCTAAGTTATTATGTTTTTTTTTTGGGTTTATTTCTCTGATCTACTGATTCACTTTTCCCTTTCTTCAATTCATATTTTTGCACTCCGAGACCCAATCAATCCATTTACTTACCACGCTAATATGCATCAATCAATGTACATTTCTCACACATAAAACTTTTGATACACTCCAGTACACGATCTTTTTGTTTTATTTTAATTATAAGAGAGGTTTGATTTTCTTCAGGCAATCAATGGAAAACGATGTTGTTGTAGAAACTGCTTGGGCAGATGGAAACAAGATTTTACTTGAATTCGAGGTAGAATTCATAATGCAGATTAAAATCAATTTTTTGACATAGGAATTATAAGTTTGAGTTGTTTTGCAGGTTATAACTCGATGATTGCTTGGTGTTTGTACATCCCCTTTACTGAATATTCTCTATTTTTCTTTCCTTTAGTTTATCATCTTCAGTTTCCCCATTGTGTATTGGGTATGTTTCTTATATTTGTTTTTCAGGTTAACTGCACTCTTCCCTTATCTGATTTGCTTTTTATATCCCAGTAGTGAATCCCTTTTGACACATGTTTTCCTTTCTTCTCAAAATATTTGATGTGAATCTCTTTTAACATTGTTATTATAAGTTTGATATTTTGCATGTTATAATGCGATTATTGCTAGATGTTTGTCCTTCATGTTTACTGTTTTTCTATATTTTTTTGTTTTTTATTTTTTCATTAGAGCGGAAGATGGAGATGATGACAAAAATGGCACCGCTGATAGTATTATATCAATGGCAGACGACAACTACATATTCAGTTTTGAATCATATTGAGGCTCTTATGGAAATTGCTTGTAGTTGTGGTGACGGTTCTATGTATTCTGTCAAGAGTCAGTTGATTGCAGCAGAAGAAATGCAAGTTATAAGCTATAACTTCCCTTTTGGGCTATTTTCTATAATTGAGGTATTCTTTATTCTTTATTCTTTATTCTTTATTCAAACATATCACCTTTACATGTTACATTCATATATGCGTAACACATTTTTTTAGGGATACATAATGTAATGTTATGAGGAATTCTTATGTATAATCTGACATCTCTATTATTCTTTCTTTTTTATTTTCTTTTTAAATTTCTAGGTCTATTATTTTTAGCAAATGTAGGTAAGTGGTGAATATTTGGAGTCAACTAGACCATTATCTGAGTAGTGTTTCTAGCGTTGGTGCTACGTACGTAATTGTGCAAACTTATTAGAGAAGAGGAGCTTCCAAACTCTTATATAATTATTTCGTATCGGTAATGATTTCAATTTTATTGGTTATGTGTCTGTATGTGCTTTGGTAATCCTAATCTTTTTGTATATTGAGTTAGTGATTAAAAAATATGAACGAATTTGAGGCGGTTTGTAACTGAAAATTTCTGGTGCTAAGTATCCTAGATTTTCTGCTATTTAAAGATTAAATATTCTCTTTATTATGCTTTTAGAAAGAAAAAATTCTGGTGCTAAGTATACTAGGTTTTCTACTATTTAAAGATTAAATATTCTCTTTATTTTGCTTTTGAAAGATAAGTGGTCACTTATATCTTGTCTTTTCATTAGTATTTTGTTGAAAATTTACTAATTGGATTATTGATTCTTTAGGTCATAGAATCATACGGTTCTTCTAAGAAACATAATTACTTATGAGCAATATTATATGAACATATTGGAGTGTTCAATCAAAATTTTTGATAGATCTCTATATTCTTTATGAGATTAAAAGAAGCTTGCTAACTTTTGGTAGACCTATTTGATTCATATTTTTATCCAATTTTCCTAAGCATGTGAGACCAAATGCGATACTTAATTTTCCTATTTTTTTTATTCGTCCGTTTGATTTTGCAGCATATGACAAACGATTTTAAAATATTATCTTGGTTTTATTGCTTATACAGTGTCAATTTGAATTTGTTGTTGAAGCCGTGAAGAAGAGCTATTTGATGGATCTTCTTCATGCATAGAGAGAAAATGTAGTTCAAGGGGAGGTAGTTGATCATTCTTTAGAATAAGTAGATCGATTTTACTTATGTTTGATCTTTTTTGGGTATATAACCTAATTATGTTTTGGTATATATCTTTGATTTTTTATGTCTTTGGTAGTGCTTGATTATTATGATTCTGCTAATGTATGTTTCAAGGCCATTAACATCTTTGCTGTAACTTTTTGCGGGAATTCCAAAAATTGAGCCCAAAAGCGACCTACAACATATGTTAAATATATTACTGACGACAATCATTTCATGATTAACTTTATGAAGATGAAGACTCCTAATCCAATTGATAGAATATGAGAAACTTGCCGGTTAAGCCTCTTTTATGAGAAAACTTGACCGGCTTACATTCTTTTGGTGAGCTTATCTTTTCAGGAAGTGTCAAATAATACGATATACATATATGTCTGGAAATATGGAATATGAAAAAAAAATATTTAGTGAAGAAGCATTTAATATTTTTGGATTTATTACTATCTAGTACAAGATATACTATAATATTACTATAGATACAAAGTATATATTTTATTACTAACTACTACAAAATTATTCTATAAAAAGCCTCAATTACCCCTAAATACATCATGTAGATAAAAGATGTATATATTTACGTTAAAATGATTGGATCATATCATTCATTATAATTCTCTCTCTATTTCCATAGTCAAAACTATTTCGCACATTGAAATCTCTCTCCCCCACAGATTCGCAGATTATGTATAAGTTAATTTTTTAACACAAAAATATTAGAAATAAATATTTTTAAATATATAATTTTTGAACACAAAAATATAAAAAATAAATATTTTTAAATATATAAATTTGAATATCAACAAATTAAGTTAAATTTGTTCACAAAAATATATAATTTCTGAACACAAATATATTTAAAAAAAATTTAATACATAAAATTTGAAAATAAAATTTTCTCTATACATACTATTTGAACTCAAATATAAAAAAATAAATTTGAACATAAATATCATTAAATATAAAAATAATGTGGATGTGACCGAGCTACCGAGGCGACGTGTTCTTGAGGTATTTTTTACCATTACTTTTGACTCTAGATAGCTAGTGAAGTTTTGGATGCTTTTGTTCGAGTCATACAACCTAAAATTACTACCGATGATATTGATGCAGTAGTATATGAAGCAACGTCTATTGCTGTTTGTGCAATCCTCATTCCTCGCAATTCTAAACATATTTCACTATCCGGAGATGAATTATTGTTTTATTATATTATCTATATGATGCTTCAGTGATCATACTAGAGGATGATCATTCTACTTTTATATAACTAAGAAGATATAATTTGGTTTTCGTGCAACTGAAAATAACTATACTATTTATACTCAACCAATCTGTTTTACTCGCAAGAGAATATTTATCTCCATTAAATTCTCATTTTTTCCCAAAGTCTTGCTGCACGTTACTATTGAAATTTCCTTTAATATATATTCTTTGTGTTGTGGTTCTCAAACACAAAATTGTTCTAAAATATTTTTTTTGCAGCAACATGAGAATGGAGATGTAGTTCATAAGGAAGTTCATGAGAACTTTTCGGGTAAGCCCCTTTAATGAGAAAACTTGACTGACACAGTCTTTTGGTGAGTTTATCTTCTAAAAAAAAAGCATCAAGTAATCTCAATAGCATGCTAGAATTTACTTTTGAACAACTTGAATTTACTGTTCTTTTAAATAATCTCCCATTATGGTAGAGTATCGTTTTCCATTAAAATAGACTCAAAGTAGATTCTTATTAGTGTATATATTATTATTATTAGCCAACAAGAAAAAATAATCTTTTTTTTTCTTGCGGTGAAAATGAGCAATGGGTGGCTTTTGTAATAGATTTAACACATAGTAATAAGTAGAAACTTTAAAGGTTGATGTGGGTGCTAACTTACGTAAATGAGAACTTAAAAGGGAGACGTAGTTTTTTTTTTATTTTGTAGATAGTGGGATTTCAATATTCTATCATGCATTGAGGCCTTTGGTAAGTATTTATAAATGATATTTTGTGAGGACAAATGATATATGATGACTTGATGAGTTGTCCAATATTTGAATTTAGATGGAATGTGTATATCCATAAGTCATAAAGCAGTGTATTTCTATGCTTTTCGATGTTGTTCTAAGAATGGCTACACTGAGATTAAGTTTGTGGCCTAAAACTGATTCCTGCCCTTTATTAACGTGAATTAGCAAGTATAATTCTTAATGGTGGTTTCTTTGTTTTGATTACTGAAAAATATTGTTGATTCCTGTTGGCTATGTGCTCAAAAATTTGGTTTGTATTTTCTATTTGACTTTAAGACTATGTGTTATCTTGGGTTTTGCTATGCATGTTTGAGATTATGACTTTTTACCATATTTTGCGTATTATAAAAGGTTGTTTTCTGTTGGTCTATGTTCTTGAATATTTGGTTTTTTTTTTCATTTGGATTGTGAGACTACATTTTAAATTGAGTTTTATTGTGCATATTTGGAATTATGGTACCTGTCCTTATTTTGGTTACTTTAGAAAAAGTATTGTTTCTGTTGGCCTGTGCTCCAAAATTTTGAAATTTACTTAGGCCATATCTTAAGGTAGTTGTTTCACTCTAAGACTATTATACTGTTTACAGAAGATTAGTTCCTTTAAATTTTTATTTTTGCACTAAATCTGTTCTCTTCAATCTTATTGATTTCTGTGCACAGGGTTAGCGTTTCAATTATTTTTGATCATACTTGCAAGCACGTTTGTGACTTTTTTGATCACAAATACCTCATATTCTTTGTCGTTCACATGTATGCTTTGCTTATGATGCCTCAAGTCTTCTCTTTATGAATGTCTTAGTCTTTTACAAATGTTTAAGTTCTTTGATTTGCAAAAAAAATTACAAATGTATCATGTTTTTTGTTAATTTGAATTAGTTAATTATTGTAATTTGATTAAGAATTGACTATAATTTATTATTGTACATTTAAATATTAAAACTCATAAATTTCAATATATTTTTCAATACATAATATATTAATGAATTAATGATTGTTTTTCAGTTATATTTTTATTAATATGTGTATTGTACTTTTCTCCTTGATGCAGGATTGAGTGTCTTTCGCTATTTATGATTTATAGTTGTACCTTAGTTTGATAAATTAGTTTTGCACCAATTCATTTTTTTTCTATTTTTCTTTAAAAACCCTGTGTAATACTATAGTTATATGCTTCTTTCACACTTCCACTTTCATAAGTTTTAAGTAATTACTACAGTTGCTATTGGGGCTCATATGTGATTAATGTAATGTTTTTTTTTTAATTTGGTTGTTTACATAGGGTTGGAATCAACAAACAACCGTAGGGCATCCATTGGGAATCAAGACTGAGAATGTATCCGATCAAGTTAGGGCACTAGCGAATGTTAAAATATTTCAGACATTTATGTTTTCCAGTTTGAATTGAGTTTTTCGCATCATAAGTTTTTGAAATACTGGCACTGTAATTGAGGTACAAATTTTTTGCTTTGACTTTGATCTCAGTCTGGTATTGTTACCATTGATTTGAGTTGATGATTAGAATAGAGCATGCATGTGAGGAATGAAACTTTTATTCTCTCATACTTTACAAAATGGATGGTATTTTCCTCGATTTGATTGAGTGAATGATTGGTGGATGGAAAATTTTTGTGATGATTGGCTCATGAACTACAACAATCCTTTACAATTCTAATTCTTTTTATAGCATCTTTGACTTAATTTGGTGTTGAATTCTAATATCAGTTTAATTGAGGTTTAGTATTACAGTTGGTTGCTTTCTGATTTTAGTAATTTATTCATTTACAAATTGGGTATAAAAATTTCGTTTCCAAATAAATGCATCGGTATTCAACTTCAGATTGCCCAATTTTTAATCAAAAATAAATTGAAAACAAAATTTTTACATGGTAATCATAATGTGTAATCAATTTATTTCATAAGTTCTTCGATATTCAAATTCAGTAAGCAAATTGAACACATGCAGTGGGTATGCAAATTTAGTATGCAAATTGAATCGTGAAATTCGTCCCTGGCTGAGCCTTTCACGCTGCTGCTGCTTTGCCCTCGGTTAACACATACGTCATAGTCCTCCAATTCTTAAGTTAAAATAATTGCTATTTATCCATATTCTCTCTTTCTTGTTCGTGGAGTTAGTGGAGGTGAAGATATGGGTGCATGTTTCTCGCCATTTCCATCCGGGATTGAAATTTGAACAATCTCAAACCTATTTGTTAATGTTTGAACTTTTTATATAGATTGAGTAATCTCCAATCTATTTTCTATTTTTATGGAGAGATTAATGGATAAATTAATTTTTGAATACAATTAAACTTAAAATAGGGCTAAAAATGGTATTTAATGGGTTAAATTAGTAGTGCATAGTAATATAATTTGGAGACATAGGAAATATAAGAAAGAAAACCAATAATAGATAACAATATTTATAATTTTTTCTGTGCAAAACACAAATGGGATAATTAAAAACATAAATAAAAAATAATAAAATTCTAAACATACCAGAACCGAACGAGACAAGCTCTCATATATATTCGTAGAGACAAAACTATTAAAAATAAAATATAAATAATAATAATCCTATAATAAAATGCTTAAAAATTATTTGCAAAATATAATTATTTCCGTGCAAAACACATATGAGATAATTATAAACATAAATAAAGAAATAATACGTCAACAAAATTCAAACCACATTAAAACCGGATAAGAGAAGCTCAAACATATTTGTACATAAACATAACACTATTAAAATAAAAACAAATAAAAATTACCAACGATCCTATAATAAAATGTTCATATTGCAAGGCACAGATTGGAAATACTAGTTGATTTAAAATTAGTATATTGATTGATAATTATTCAAACATGCTAAAATATCTTCCATATTTATCAAATTATATTGTTAATTAAAAAATATTATTATTATTGGCATAAATAAGGTCTGAGATCAAAGATATTACATAGACGGTCAAGAATAAAATTGAATGGTTTCTAAATACAGTAAAATTGAAAAGAAGGAGAAAAATTGAAGATAAAAATAGAAATTCAGGTTTGTTTTATACATGTACTCGTCTCAATAGGGTTCGGGTAGAAAAATATCGAAAAATACTAATACCAAACATGTTCTCCAATACTATTACTTGTAATTTTCTCCAATACTATTACTTGTAAATAATTGGCCAATTACTTGTAAATTTTATTTTACTTTTTTCTCATCTGCAATCTTTTCGGCCTTCCTATTAACTCAGAAAATGTTATGTTTCAATTGATATTGTCACTCTCTCTTAGTAATTTGGGTTCATTTCTATACGGAGGCTTAATTCTGGATGTTCATACCATCAAACTTAATTCACATGATAGTACAGTTGTCTCAAGGAATTTTTCAATGATAGTTGATCGGTGTGAAATTCACCTAGATTTTAAGTGGATTTTTGTGGCTTTAATTCAATAATTAAGTATGATTTTAATGAAAATACTATTAATTGCTTAATTAGTTGGAGAAATGTATTTTTGTTTATTTTTGCAGAAAATGAGTGATTTTGATAAAAATGGATTCTACAAGTGAAGAGAAAGATGTAGGAGAAAATGGAGCTCGATTTAGAGTTGAAACGAGCAAAAACGGGCCAAAGAAAAATTTGTTATAAATCCCATTTTTTGTCCCATGAGCTAAATTATCTCACATTGATTACTTACCACAAATTCCTCTCACTCTACAACTACATGTACCCACTTGTCCTACATTGAAAACTCACTCAAATTTCTCTCATCCTTACTACTATAAATACCCTCTTCCATGAGAGCCACCATTAACCAATTCTCAACCATTAAATTGTCCATTAAATTGAATCATTTTCAAGATTCAATAGTTGAGAGGGCTTTTAAGTAAGACCTTCATAGTTGAGATCCCTCCCCCTTTCGGGGCGAGGGATCCATAGTTTTAAATATTTTTCTAGATTAGGAATTTATTTGTTTTCCAAGAAGGTGAGCACACCAAGGAAAGGATGAGCTTGGTAGATGTAAAAACTTCATTCGGTGAAATCTAATCCTACTTATTATCTTTTTATTTTCTATGTTTTGGATTTTTAAGTGATGTTTAGATTATGGATCAATTTGTGATATTATTTAAATTGTGATCCCGACTTTGATTAGTTTCATTTATGGATGCTTAATTGCTTAATCTATATATTTGATTTGTGTAGTTAATTATCTAGTGCATGTGGTTAGAACGAGAGTTCAATTATGTGTCTTAGGAATTAATTGAATCATTTCATCATGTGAGTTATGTGGATTAATGTGGGAAGAGTTGGAGACGACCTCTCATGTTTAGAACTACATAAGTGGACACTAGAGAGGTTAGATCGAGAGGTCAATTAATCTAGTGAAGGGAACCCAACCTTAGTGAATTCATAGTACCTAGAAAGGGAATATTACCTATCATTTAGTACCTTTTAGGGAACTCATACGTGTAATTAGTACCTATTGGGAGGTGTTCACTATGGTATCGATCCTATGTGCTATTTTGGGGCCTTTGTAAGGGCCTACATCCTCTTCATCTCGAGAGAGAGTTTAGGTAGAATTTGTGATCGCTCTTACTATGACAGCTTAAATTGGGAGGCAATTAGATGTGTTGCATGATTGATCCATTTGAAGTACATCATGAAGATTTCCTTTGCATTGAAAATTTCAAAAATATTGTAATTAGTTTCTTTTCTTGTTTTTATTCTCTCCCTTTTCGGTCGTCCCTAACTAATACGAGGCTATAACTTGAAGGCCATAAATCCTAAATTCCCTTGGGTTCGATAAATTCTTTAATTGGTAATCCCAACTATACACGACCAATCAATAGTAGGTAATTTATCTCTCCTGGATTTGAAAATAAGGTGTTCTAATTAAATTTTTTTTATTATTATTTTAAATCTATCATCCCATGTGAAAATGTGAATTCCTGGGCATTATTAATTTTTAGGAGACCAATTTCTTTTCATTCGGTAAGATCTTTTTAAATCTTACTTTTCAGTGTTTTATAATTTATTTTTCATTCTTACCTAATTTTGTTTTGATAGAATCTACTCATTTTCACCAATGATGAAAACAGCATCCTAAAGATTGTTGATTTTGGGTTTGCAAGGTATATATGGATTTTCATGGCATTTTATTAATCATATTCAGATCTCTGTGTGTTTTGTAGATCATGTTTTTGAAAATTAGTTGACAATTACTTCCATTTACACCAATTATGGGAGGAGTTTGAACATGAACGATATCTTGGCGCGTGAATGATTGGCTAAATGGTTGTTTGGTTTTGTTTATTCTGGAGTTATTGTTCAAAAAAATGTGAATCTGGATCAAAGTTTTTGTAGTGAAAAATCTCCACAGATTGATGAATGGTTTAAAGAAAAAGTAATTCTCGAGAAGGTAAATAGTTTACATCATCTATTTCCTACCAAATACACTTACAACAATAATTTATTAATCTTTTGGAAAAAAATTAGATGGATAATTATTTTGAATTTGTTTTTTATGGCGTTTGGATCTTTTGGTTAACGAGAACCGTTAGGGTTTCATACAATTCTACAGTAGCGGAAGCGTAATCATAGAATTGAATTACCTTTCACCAGGGTTTGTTGATATAGATGTTGAACAGCATGAACAAACGACCTTCCGATCTTCTATTGTATTCCTAAGCCGTGTCTTAACATTGTGTGGGCAACGATCTCCAAGACAATCTCAATCTACAATCCCTAATCCTTATTCACGGTTTTGGGCATGAGTTCATTGTATCTGGATTGGTGAGATTGACTATTTATAGGCTACAACAGGGACCAGGAGGAGAAATTAAGGTTGGGCCTCCCATTGGGCTTAAGTATCCAAGTTTAGCCCAAAACTTATTGACACGACCCACCTTACATAACTTATAATTTAAATACTAATTAACATAAACATCATCATTATAAAAATCTGCACATTTTTTTTCCTCACATAATAGATTTAAAACTAAAACCATCACACCAGTTCAACTTACGTAACTGGTTTCTAACACCACATCAATCCACACAAACTCGTGACAATACTTATTATATTACATAACAAAACATCAGCGAAAATAAAATAAACCCACGGCCTAGCCCAACAGGTCGTTATCTATGTACATCCGCTCAAAACCATGTAGGAGCTCCACAGCTTGCACAAAACACCACATAACTCAATCATCAGCAGACTCACTTACAATATATAAACTAGTGAGACAAAAATCTTAGTAAGTAGAAATCATATATGCCAGTGCATGAAAATGCATTTAATTTTCTATCACCTATTTTCTAGTCTTTCCAGTTGGTCTATTTTATTTTAAAAATTGTTCACGTTGCGGGATCCCCACGATACACTTATGATATGTACCCCAAATGAGCTCAATGGGAACAATTTTTTCGAATCCCGAATATAGTACTGAGAACGATTTTTTCGAACCCTGACAGAGTATTGGAGATGATTTTTCTATACCCTGATTAAAGTACTGGGAACGATTTTTTCGAACCCAAAATAAAGTGTCGGGATCAATTTTTCCGAACCCTGACAGAGATGCATATATAGTGGCTACACACACCATTAGTATCTTATTAATTTTGGGGAAAACTTTTTTCTTGTTTATGCATGGTATGCAACAGGACAATTAAATATGCATCATAAACCATTTACAATATTAATATCAACATTTAATAACAATAAAGCAACAACTTTACTTCAATTCACACAGACCCACTTTTGGATTAATAACTTCACCTCAATCACATAGATCCATTTATAGAATAACCACTTTACTTTGGATCACATGGATCCCTTTTTGGAATAACAACTTCATCTCGAATCACACATATCCTTATAATCAATATCTTCTCAAATCATATAGATATATTTTCAACAGTTTCCAATCACACGGATCTATATAGGACAATGATATTATTTCAAATCACATAAACCCACAACTTGTATCACCAATTAACCCAAAATAATTCATAACGTAATTAAACTAATCACAAATAATTCATGACATAATTATCACTTATTAATCACAAATAATTCACACACAATATGTTTATGCATTGTAGTTGGACTTCTACTTACCTGGATTCCGATAGTAATATAAACCTCTTGAAAACTGTAACTATCTATCTCTCGTTCCGGCACGCTCCTTCTTTCTCTCCCTCTCTCTCTCTTTCTTTTTTTCCCTCTCTTTCTTTCTTTCTCCCCTTTTCTTTTTCTCCTTTTTTTGCTATTAGTTGTTCCCTTGTTTTTGAAATAAGGGCTTAGACCTCTATTTATACTTGATCTTGGGGGTGGAATTGAATTCCACTAATCCACCGCCCTCAAATTTTTTTGAATACGTGTCTCATTTATCAATCTTGATAAAGTTGTGGCTATCAATTTACCATGAAATGTTATTGCCATAACTTTCCTACTCCCTCTTTTATTTTATATATTATTATTATTATCCATTACGAATATACGTGGAATATTTAATAGCTAAGATATAATACATTTACAAATTAAAACACATACGTGTACGTTTTCTTACCACTATTATTATTACGAGAACACGTGTGATACTTAATAATTAAGAAATATATTTTTATACACATATCCAAATTAATACACACATATATTTATGCACATATGTATATATTCACGTATTGTCACCATTTTTATCACGGATGTCTCAAATAAAATGTAAAGATAAATAAAATGTAGAAACAATTGTCACATAATTGCCACATTATTATCACATAATTATAAAATGGACACAACATAATTTAAATTATATTGGCACATGAGTAGTGAGAAGCTCGGGTATCACACTTACACTTAAGTCCAATAATAATAAATCAGTCTACTAAAAAAATATTATTGCACTGCCACCTTAATCCCAAATTACGTTATGGGCCCCTTCTTATTATGAGCTCGTTAATCTCTCCGTGTTTAAGATTCAATGCCCATTAATTAATTAAGTTAATGATAACTCCATTAATTAATATCTTTACCAAGAGTAGTACCACTCAACCTTATTATCATGCCGGAATAAATCCACCAGCAGCGTTTACATGATAATCATTATGAGCTCCTCAAGGAGACATCATCAACATATCTCGTTAGGACACAGATTCCTTCTACAATCAACAACACACCATAGAGACAGTACCATCTCCCAACTCACCGAGCATATTGATTTATAATTAAATCTCACACATTGATGAATCAAAGAAATAAATATTGACTTACTTGTTGAGGTTATTGTATAGGGATTAAGAGTACGAATGTCCATAATAACTGAGATCTAGTTCTATTATATAGTCAGTATAAACCGAACGATCTCATGGCGGTCCTGCTCAATACACATAAAGCGCACTAGTGTAATTTTATAGTCAAGACAGACTAATACAAAATCACACTACAACCATCTCGATAGATAGTCCTCGTCTATCTCGGCTGTGAGCATTTATTTATACTTTATAAGGAGCCGATGATATGATCTTTTATGTGACGCCGAACATCACATTATCTACAGTATAAAGTAAATAGATTTTTGCAATAAAATATAAATAATTATGCAAAACGTTTGATCACATGATTCTCATTTTAAATATTGTCAAAATATTGTTCATACAAAAAGCTAGACTTTTAGTATACAATCTAACAATCTCCCGCATATACTAAAAGACTATGCTGCCATATCTGCTGACATGCATCTAATCCTCATCCCTTCAACATGCCTATCAAAAGCTTTCGCCATATGGCCCATGGTGAAAGAATCTTCCAGGTATCTCCGATGCAATCTTAGCGACAACAACCTCCCCTCTTTTCACGATATCTCATATCAGGTGGTACTTGCGCTCAATGTGTTTACTCGCCTTATGGGGCTCGTTGTTCCTTCGAGTTTGCAACTGCACCACTGTTATCATAATAAATTATGATTGACTTGGGCAAATCAGGAATCACATCTAAGTCCATTAAGAAGTTCCTGAACCATATTGCTTCCTTAGCTGCCTCAGAGACCGCTACATATTCAACTTCCATGGTGGAGCCAGAAACGCATTTATGTTTGACATTCCTCCAAACTGTAGCTCCTCCTCCTAGAGTAAACACATAACCCGAGATGGATTTACTATTGTCCTTATCCAATTGGAAATCCGAATCTGTGTAACCTACGAGTAACAAATTATCTGTCCGATAAACCAACATATAATTCCTAGTCCTTCGCAGGTACTTCAAAATATATTTTACCGCAGTCTAATGCCCTTCTCCAGGATTACTTTGATACCTATAGACCATGTTGTTGGCGTTCAATCGTTTGGTTAACGTGAACCGTTAGGGTTCCATGCGATTCTATATCAGCGAAAGCAAGAATATGAAATCGTATTACCTTTCACCAGGATATGTTGAAGAAGAAAAGCTATAGAAACAACCTCTTGATCTTTTACTGTATTCCTAAGTGAAGTGTTGACGTCGTATGGGCAACGATCTTCAAGACCCTCTCAATCTGCTTCCTCTTCATCTATCTCATGTTTTTAGGTGTAGGAATTAGATTTCTGGATAGCTGAGATGACTTATATATGGGCAACAACAGGAACCAGGAGGAGAAATTAGAGTTTTGCCTCTATTGGGCTTAAGTAACCAAGTTTAGCCCAAAACTTATACTTAAGTCCAATAATAATAATATAGTCCACTAAAATATTATTACTGCACTACCGCTCTAATCCCATATTAAGTTATGGGCTCCTACTTATTATAAGCCCGTTAGTCTCCCCAAGTTTAAAATATAGAATGTCCATTAATTAATTAAGTTACTGACAACTCAATTAAATTAATATATCATCCGAGAGTAGTACCACTCAACCTTGTTATCATGCCAGATTAAATCTACCTGCAGAGTTTACAAGATAATCCTTATGAGCTCCTCAAGGGGACATCATCTGCCTATTTAATAGGACACGGATTCCTTCTAGAATAATTTTACTCATGGATTTGTGATTCATTACATAGTCCTCTTACAAGAATCTAGCGTTCATGCTAACGATAACTTTCTGACTCTTTGGATCATAAAATAAACCACCTTGCGTTCCAATAGGATATCCCACAAATAGACAAATATTAGTACGGGCTTCTAATTTATCAGTATCTCCCCTCAACACATGTGCCGGAGCACCCCAAATCCGAATGTGCTTTAGACTAGGCTATTGCCCAGTCCACAATTCTGAGGGCATGAGGGTACCAATTTAGAAGGTATTAAATTCAAAATGTAAGCCGCTGTTTCTAAGGCATATCCCCAAAATGAATTTGACAATTCAGAATAACTCATCATTGATCTAACAATTTCCATAAGAGTCATATTCCTTCTATCCGCTACACCATTCTGCTGGGATGTGCCCGGTGCAGACAATTGGGATTCAATCCCCATTTCTGATAAGTAATCCCTAAACTCTCCCAAGAGGTATTAAACATCACGATCAGATCGTAGTGCCTTGATGCATTTTCCTTGATGCTTCTCCACATCAGCCTTGTACTCTTTGAATTTATAAAAGCACTCAGACTTGCGGCGCATCAAATAAATGTATCCATACCTTGAATAGTCGTTAATGAATGTGACGAAATATTCATAACCACCTCTTGCTTGGATAGACATAGGACCACACAAATCAGAATGAACCAATTCCAACACATCTTTGCCTCTATACCCTTTTGCCTTAAAGGGTCTTTTAGTCATTTTCCCTTCCGAGCATGATTCGGAAGTTGGATAGTTTTCGAGTTCCAATGAACCCAACAGTCCATCTTCTATCAACTTTTGAATCCTACTCAAGTTAATATGACCAAGTCTTAGATGCCAAAGATATGTTTGGTTCATTTTTGAAGGTTTTTTTCTCTTATTAAGATTAGTGATGCTTTATTAATTTCCATTTGTTGTATCGCAGGATATACAAGATTAAGAGTATACAGATTATCCATCAACGTACCACAATAGATAACAATTCCATTCTTCTTAATAATAACCTTGTCATTAAAAGAAACAGAATATCCATCTTTAAACAACTTAGAAACCAAAATTAAATTCTTTTTAAAAGAAGGTACGTAAAGACAATCTCTCAAAATCAGAGTTTTATTCCTATCAAATAATAAATAAAAATCTTCCACTGCAACAGCCGCCAATTTTGTAGCATCACCCATGAATATGACAATCTCTCCATCACTTAGCTGTCAGATTGGTTGGAACCCCTGCAAAGAATTGCAGACATGATCAGTAGTTCTTGTATCTACATACCGTGTGTCAGCAGATACAGCCGCTAAACACGATTCAACATGAAGTAAATGAGACATACCTTGTTTGTTCCCCTTTATAAGAGGGCAGTCGACCTTGTAGTGTCCCGGCTGCTTGCATTAGAAGCATTTGCCTTTAGGCTTCTTGACCACACCTCCTTGTGCTCCACCCCCGTGTTTGCTGCTGGTTTAACTTGCTGCTTCTTCCTACCACCTCTCGGCCTTGGACGAGCAACATTTTCAGTAACATTCACTTAAGGGCGTTGACGAATAAGCCCTTTCACCATCACAAGTTCTGTCAGGAGTTTCGCTAACAAATACAACCTACGATTCATGTTGTAGTTCAAGAGAAACTGCTCAAAACTCCTAGGCAAGCTTTGGATAACAAAATCGACTTTGGTTTCTCCATCAATTTTAGCTCAAGGACTTCCAACTTATTTAGTTGGCCAATCATTTTATGGACATGATCCCTCACAGGAGCACCCTCAGCCATTCTAGTATTCATCAATGCAATCATGGCCTCTTGTCTAGCAGCCCTACTCTGATGTCCGAAGGTTCTCTAAGATTTAGCATTATAGCTGAGGCAGTCTCCATGACATGATGATGATGTTGCAATATATTTAATATAGAAGTCAAAATGTAACACCGTGCCATCTCATCAACCTTGGTCTACCTCCTATGAGATGTAATTTCATCTTCAGTAGAGTCAGCAGTGGGCGCTTGAGGACATGGAACATTGAGCACAAACTTATATTCCTCAGCAGTAAGAACAATATCCAGGTTTAGTTTCCAACCAATATATTAAGGACCAGTAAGTTTGTTTTTCTTATGTATTATAGCAAGTAGATTGAAAGTCATTTGAAAATCCTGAGAATCAAGTAAATAAATACAACAATCAAACATTTCGAATTCAAAATTTATATTGATTCCCTAAAAAATAATATAAAATAAATTCACCGACATATCAAGCACAGTGAATTTGCATGCCACGTTAGTGTGGACGTTACATACCCTAACATTCGCAAAAGAAGGTTTTACCAATTAATTCCATACGTCAATTTAATCTTATGACCCAATGATTAATAGTCGGTTTTCCTTTAGCCATGCAAATAATAGCAGTGACTCCGTTGGGGAAGATACCTATTAATTGAACCTAAGTGTATATCATTATTTGATACTAAGTACATTATTCAAGCTTATGCCCCTTCAGTTGGAGAAGATCACACGCTCTCAAATAATATCCTATAACCATCATAAAATATATTCTAGTGATCCACAAATAAAACTCATCCATTGGGTAGGAAGACACTATAGCCAACTGATGAGTGATATTTTCACCTAGATTTTAGTGTCTTTTTATATGTGTTTTCGTGTTATTTCACCTAAAATTCTGAAAAACGCACGTCCAACTTGTGAAATTTTTCTGTACTCTTTTGGAGCTCAAAACTAGAAGTGTGATACATGGTTGGAAAGCCACAGAAAAGAGGATTGCTTTGGCATAAGAAACACCTCAATTGATGCCCAAACGAGAAAGTTATGATTAAAATGGTGACGTCGCGCAAGCTGTTCCTACTCAGCACGGTTGTGCTAATTTTCTTGACTTGTTACACCTTCAAATGTTGGAATTTTTGTCAGATCTTCAAATGTATAGAAAGACAAGGAAAATAGGATCGCGTGAGTGCAAGAATTACTCAAATTGGAGATCAGATGTGGAAGTTATGCTCGAAACGGTGAGACTGCACGCCAGCAACTACACGGGGCGTGTACCGAACACGGCCCTATGTGTTTTGGGCGAGTTCTGACACCAGAAATGCCTGCACGGCCACCCCTGTGGCCGTGTACCTTACACGGGCCGTGTAGGTGTTTTTTCAGCAAAAAAAATTAGAATTCTTCTAGAACTTCTCAAGGGGAATAAATCCCCAATACTTCAATATTTGAGTAGATTTTCGAGGGTTTCACCCCTGCACACACATCACACACATTTTCCTTCATTTTTCACCATCCATTTCCTCCATTCTTCATCCATATCATCTAACTTCATCCCACCATCAAATCCTTCATTCAAGTAGTTAGAGAAGCAAGGAAGAGAGGTAAATTGCAAGGGGAAGAAGAAGATCACCATTGGAGACATCCAAGGGAATTTTCATCCAAACTTTGTATTGAAACCTTATTGTTTATCATGTTTTGTAAGGATTTTAATGTCTATGTTAATTTTTTTATGAATATGAGAGGCTAATCTCCCTTGTGAGATTAGCAATATGAATTGTGTTGGATAATTTTGGGTATTTTGAAATTGAATTCATATGTTGATTGGATTTGTTAATTTTCTATCATTGATTGTTAATTGCTTGATTTATATTGTTGATTTGTGTGATTAATTGTCATGGGCATGTGAATAGATTGAGAAATCAATTATATGTTTAGGATAGTTCATTGAATCATTTCATCAAACACTTCATGTGCATTATAAATTATAAAGAGATTGAGAAGTCCTTTCTGATTTAGAACCCTTTGATAGAATATTCGATTGGTTAGATCGAGAAGTTAATTGATCGTGTGAGGGGACTCTCCAATTGAACTTAGTACCTAGTTGGAATTGTTTGATTGATTACCAACCTTTGAGCTATTTTGAGACCTTTGTGAGGATCTACAACCTATCCATCTCGAGAGGGAGTTTCGGTGGAATTCGTGTTGGACCATTGTTATTAATCCATGACACTTATGAATTCATTGCATGATACATAGATTCTCCATACTATAAGTATTGCTAGTCTCATTCTCTATCTACTTGGCTCATTCATCCATCTCCCATTCATCTATCCATTTATTTTATTATCATTTCTTGATTATCTCCCCTTCTTGATCATCTCTATAAAACTATGATAAACACGAGATCGCTTAAACCCTAGTACCTTCCTCTCTGTGATTTGATAAATTCTTTAATTAGTCATCCCGACTACAAATGGCTAATCAAATGGCACCATTGTCTGGGAGGCAACGGTTGCTAGTGGTTTAACGAAGGAGTGTTTCAGTTGGTATTACTAGAGATATTTTTATCGCTTTTATTATTTGCTTTGGAAAATTTTTGATCTCACTTGTTCATTTTGATAGGTATGTGGAAACTACCTTGAAAGAAAAGGAAGGAGGATCAAAGCCAAAAATAGAAAGTTTGAAGAAGAATTGTAGTAAGCCTTGAGAAGAACATTTAAATGGATGGTTGGAACCAATTCACAAATGTCTTTGACGATCAAATTGCAATGGTTCCACCTTCACAATCTAGAGGCTATATGAATGAGAGCAACTATGGATATAATTTTCAAATGGATCAAGATAACTCTCAATACTACAATTAAGGAAGAAATAGAGAATGACAACAAGCTTACAATGCAAATACATTCCACCCTTATCAAGCATATGCTTATTCTTCACCAAATCTCTACACCAACACTTCTTCTCCGTTCCAAAATTACGCCTTATTGGAATTATATAGAAGATGTATTCAAGGTAGTGATGAAGGTCAAAATCCTCAATCAAGTTTTCTTCAAAATGAATCCTCCGAGATAATTACACCCGCTACCTTTGAATTGTCAAGACAAATAAGGATTACGAATCAAGGTGTTTATGGTCAAGTCTTGCCTAGTTCAAGTTTGGGGGGTTGTCAAAATGTGCAAGGTGTGTCGATTCTTAGCCTTATGGAGTAAGAAGAGTGGAGGATGTCTAACCATCAAGTAGGAGATGCTTCTTTCATGGGATTGGATGATTTCCAAGGAAATTTTCTAAACAACTATGAAAGAAGTTTTCATGGGAATTGTTCACTAATTCAAGGATGGAATTTTGACAACCAAGAGGGAGGAGACTTTCAACAAGTTGAGCAAGAAAAATCATCTTTAGAAGTCTTGATTGAGATGATGATAGCAAGCCTTGAGGAAGACAAGAAAAGAGATGAAGCAAGAAATGAGGCAAATGAGAAGAGGTTAGAAGCTTTGGAGCATCAAGTAAGCCAAATTGTAATTGCTTTGACCAATTTTCAACAAGTTGAAGAACTTGAAGAGGAGAGTAAAGTTGAAGAAGAGTTGGAGGAAGAAAAGAATTTGGGAGATGAAGGATCAAATGAGGTATTTGAAGAGCATATTGAGGCAAATGATGTTGAAGAAAATGAACAAAGTCTAGAAGCAAGTGATGATGACTTGAAGAGTGAAATGAGCATTTCTAAACCTTTAAACTCTTTAAGTTGCTTTGAATTTGATAATATTGTTTATATTGACTTTGTCTTACCTATTGATTCTTCTCATATTCTTAGAAACAAAAGAGAACTCGAAGAGATGTTGGGTATATATTTGGTAAAGAGGAATAAGTGGTTTTCATGAATGGAGAGGGCAATGGAGTGTAAGCTCAAGAGAGTCGAATTTTTGAAGCAATGCTCGAAGGATGCAATAGAGGCTGTCACTTGCCACAAGTGCCTCGTAGAGAAAGAAGCACAACGGTCAAAATTCGATGGCAAGGATGAAAGATATCCGTGGCCATTCCGATGAGTTCTCCATATCCCGTCTGGCTTGAAGACGTTAAACTTAGCGCTAGATGGGAGGCAACCCATCATTATTTTTATTGCTTTATTTCTTATTTTAAATAAGGATGATGGAGTTGTTTCTTGCATTTTGGCCATGTAGGTTGATTGTGCTCGTGAGGAATATGCATATTGGAGATACGAGATGTGCTTGATTTGAAGTGTATAGGTAAGTCACACCACTTTTTGCAAACTTAACTCGAAACTCTTGTTTCAATTTAAGTTTGGGGGGATATGGCGTGGTGTGACATACTTTATTTTGAAGGCATATACTTTTAGTATTTTTGGGGCAATTTAAAAATTTTTCTCATGAGTATTGTTTTGATTTTGGTATGATTGGTTGTGTTGAAGTGCATGATAGTCCATATTTTTATTACAATTGTTGAGATAATGGTGTTGTATGAGTTTTTGAGTATGAATGAAGGGTATTGGAAGAACCAATGGAGCTTGGAGCTAACGCTTTCCTTACCAAATGTCTATTGAGGGAGTACTCTACACCTTATCACTTCTAGTTGCTTGACATATTTTGATGTGGATTGATGTGATTAGCATGTTACTTCATTTGTTATGTTTTTGGGAGGTTTTCTTTTCAATCAAAGGTTGGGATGATTGTGAGCTTAATTGTTATGGATGATTTGAATGTGTGCTTCAATTTCATATGATGGTGATTTTTATTCTTGCATGATATTTGTTTTTGTTTTGTTTCTTGTTTGTTGAGTCTTTATTTTATGTTTTGTGTGTTTTCTTATTTTTGTCTTGGTTTGTTTGGTGGTTTGTTTTAGGGATATAATGAGTCATTTTTGAATATAAGTGATGATATGTTGTGGTAGTAAGTAATGACAAGTTATGATTAAGAATCTCTACACTTTCAAATTGTGACATGTTTTACTTAATTTGTTCAATTTTGAGATGAATGTGGTGTAATAAGTTTCTTAAGGTCCAATGCATAAGCTTATGAGAATTTGAGCCTCAACCTTGCATACATGGTTTTTCTTCATGAGTGGATTGGTTTTGTTTGATAAGTTAGAACTTGCTCAAGGACTATAGGAACGAGCCCGATTAGTGGAGATTAGTGAAATGATCTAAGACCATCTTTGTTATTTTTAGTCATTGCCATATATTTCCCTACCTTGAACATCATTCCTAGTTAACCAATTTGAGTCTTTAAGCCTATTTATTGTGAATTTAGCACATTATAAGCCTTGATTAACCACTTAAGCCTTATATATATATCCTTTGTGTGGGTGATTGAGGAGATGGTAACTAGAAAGATTTTATGAGAAAGAAAAAGAAGAAAAGGAAATGGTAAATAAGTAAGAAAAATGATGAAAGAGCACAAACAAGAGTGAACATGCAACCTCAAAACAAGAAAAATGAGCAAAGCAACAATAATATGCTCAAGTACTTAAAAATCCAAGAAAGGAAGCATGAATCATAAGAAGCTCAAGAAATCCAAGGAAAGTTGATGAGTAGTGCTTGTGAGTACCAAAGACAAGAAAGGAAGAAAGAAAAGTGGAGAAGTTGGAGAAATTGACCATCTCTTTGATTACTTACACTTGTTTAGTCACTATTACCAATTCTGCCTACCTTACCAAAGAGCCTATCATTACATCCTTAATGAAAGACCTTTTTGATCATTAATTTAAACTTTGGTGGTTTGTGAATAGAGTCCGCGAGCAAGCTTATAGAGAATCGAGCCAATCGATTGATGAGTTTTGATTTACCCCATTTCATAGAGTGTTGAGTGAAATTGATATCTATGTGAGGCTTGGACCAAAAAGGGACTATATTACACTTTTATTCTCTTTAGATTGAACTTGTTAATTTTTCATGTTATGAGTTTAATGTTGTAGGATGACTTAGCATGATTTGTAATTCTTATTGCTATTGATGTGTTATTAATTATGTTCGTTTCGTCTTTTCCTAGATGAAAATCTCACCCCTTGGTTTATCATTTTCATTGTATGGGGACGCGCAACACTTTAAGTTTGGGGGTGTAATGAGTGATATTTTCACCTAGATTTTAGTGTCTTTTTATATGTGTTTTCGTGTTATTTTATCCGTATTTGTATTCTATTTGGTTGTGTTTTGTGTTTTTATGGAAATATATAAGAATGAGCTTAAATGTATGATTTCCAGGTAAAAAGAGATTCTAGGCATGACAAGGAAGACGTAGGAAAAAGCAAATCTCAATTCGGAGTTGAAACAAGGGAGAATGAGTCAAAGCAAAATGCTGAAAAACGCACATCCAACTTGTGCAATTTTTATGTACTCTTTTCGAGCTCAAAACTAGAAGTTTAATATATGATTGGAAAACCACAGAAAAGAGGATCGTTTTGGCATAAGAAACACCTCAATTGAAGCCCAAACGAGAAAGTTATGATTAAAATGGTGACGTCGCACAAGCTGTTCCTACTCAGCACAGTTGTGCTAATTTGCATGACTTGTTAGACTTTCAAATGTTGGAATGTCAGATCTTTATATGGATAGAAAGTCAAGGATAAGAGGATCTTGTAAGCGCAAGAATTACTCAAATTGGAGATCGGATGTGGAATTATGCTCGAAACGGTGATACTGCGCGCAGCAACTACACGGGGCGTGTACCGAACATGGCTTTGTTTGTTTTGGGCGAGTTCTGACACTAGAAATGCCTACACGGCCACCCTTGTGGCCGTGTACCGTACACGGGCCATGTAGGTGTTTTTTCTGCAAAAAAAATCAGATTTTTTCTAGAACCTTCCCAAGAGGTATAAATACTCAATTCTTCAATATTTGAGTAGATTTTCGAGGGTTTCACCCCTGCACACACATCACACACATTTTCCTTCATTTTTCACCATCCATTTCCTCCATTCTTCATCCATATCATCTAACTTCATCCCACCATCAAATCCTTCATCCAAGTAGTTAGAGAAGCAAGGAAGAGAGGTGAATTATAATGGGAAGAAGAAGATCACCACTGGAGACATCCAAGGGAGTTTTCATCCAAACTTTGTATTGAAACCTTATTGTTTATCATGTTTTGTAAGGATTTTAATGTCTATGTTAATTTTCTTATGAATATGAGAGACTAATCTCCCTTGTGAGATTAGCAATATGAATTGTGTTGGATAATTTTGGGTATTTTGCAATTGAATTCATATGTTGATTGGATTTGTTAATTTTCTATCATTGATTGTTAATTGCTTGATTTGTATTATTGATTTGTGTGATTAATTGTCATGGGTATGTGATTAGATTGAGAAATCAATTATATGTTTAGGATAGTTCATTGAATAATTTCATCAAACACTTCATGTGCATTATAAATTGTAAAGAGATTGAGAAATCCTTTAGGATTTAGAACCCTTTGATAGAACATTCGATTGGTTATATCAAGAGGTCAATTGATCGTGTGAGGGGACTCTCCAATTGAGCTTAGTACCTAGTTGGAATCGTTTGATTGAGAACCAACCTTTGAGCTATTTTGAGACCTTTATGAGGATCTACAACCTATCAATCTCGAGAGGGAGTTTAGGTTGAATTCGTGTTGGCCCTTAGTTATTAATCCATGACACATATGAATTCGTTGCATGATACCTAGATTCTCCATACTATAAGTATTGCTAGTCTCATTCTCTATCTACTTGGCTCATTCATCAATCTCCCATTCATCTATCCATTTATTTTATTGTCATTTCTTAATTATCTCCCCTTCTTGATCATCTCTATAAAACTATGACAAACATGAGATTACTTAAACCCTAGTACCTTCCTCCATGTGGTTCGATAAATTATTTAATTAGTCATCCCGACTACAAATGGCTAATCACCAACATGTAAGCTTACTTGCATCACATAACAAACCAATAATGGAGGTCGCGAGATTTATTAACAAATTCCTCCCCCACTTAGTTATTTAATAAGATGAAATATACCAAATATAATACGCATCCTAGCATGCTTTTATTTAAGGTAGTAAATCAAATAGAACATGCATCCATATATAACAATAACAGACAATTAAATCAATTATGGCAGTTATATATTAGGAATTAAATCGCTAAAAATAGGTTGTCTGACCAACATTCCAGTAAACTGATGCCTTGCACGACAAACAGGATTACTTGCGCCCTAAGTTATTCATCATCATGAGTTGCCTCATCCCGGACGTCGCCAAACACACTACCATTGTCGTGAGAATTTCCGCCGATCGTGCTGTCGCTCTAGACATGCCGACACCTACCGGAAATCCCATCACTGCAGCCGTCGATTTTCCACTTTGCCACGACAGCTGTGTGATCTATTCACGCCAATCACAAGCGACTGGCATATAACACGTTGAGGCCACTACCGTGATGAAATACACCACTGGTTGTGCTACCGCTGCTCATTTTCGATCGTGTCGGACATGTTAAAACCCGTGTTGTCCTTTATCGGCAACATTGCAGATAGGGGCTACCGGTCACGCCCATACCTACTTCGTCACGCCCTCGCCAGAGTCCCACCGTCAGCAATAGTTACAGCCCGCACACCACCGCACGTGTCCAGCAAGTCTCCGGTGTACGACGCGCCGCCGTCCAGCCCCATACTCATGTTCGCTGATGCCGTTCATTCATGTTGTGCCGACGCACCATCAATCATGCTCACGCCGTTGCTACACGCAATCAGCCATGCCACATTCTACCAACGACATCCAGTCACCTCACCATCGATGATAATCGTTGCCACCACATATCTGACGTTGATCATGTTCACACGGCTGCTTATCGTAATTAGTGTCGCCGGCAAGCACGACTCGTGCCTTACTCCCAGCGATCACGCAACCTGCCAACCATCCTTCATGTCGTGCGCATTGTTGCCATCTTCACAAAGCTACGCCGTTGTTCATAAGTCGCACCGTCGGAGTGCCATCGCTCGCTCTACGTCGCTGTTGGCCGAGTGCAGTCACCGCCGGTGTGGCCGTGTGCCATCGAAAACGAGATAAGGTTTCCAACAAAATATCAAAATATTCTAAACCCTAATTTCATGTATGACACATAAACCCTAGCCTAAAGTGTTACGTTTAGCCATAGAACCCACGCTCTGATACCGATTGATGATATTTGGATCTTTTGGTTAATGTGAACTGTTAGGGTCCATGAAATTCTACAGCAGGGAAAGAATAATCATAGAATTGAATTACCTTTCACCAGATTTGTTGATGTAGATGTAGAATAGCATGAACAAACGATCTTCCGATCTTCTATTGTATTCCTAAGTCGTGTCTTGACGTTGTGTGTGTTGGATTGTATACTAAAAGTCTAGTTTTTTGTATGAACAATGTTTAAACAATGAATTTGAAATGAGAATCATATGATCAAATGATTGCGTCTTATAATTTATTTATATGTTGATGCAATAATCCATTTACTTTGTACTGTAGATAATATGTTGTGCCACAACACACGAAAGATCATATTATCGATTTTCTTATAAAGTATAAACAGATGCTCACAATCGAGATAGACGGGGACTCTCTATCTGGATGGTTGTAGTGTGATTTGATATTAGTTTGTCTTGACTATAGAACCACATTAGTGCACTTTGCGTGTATTGAGCAGGACCACTTGAGATCGTTCGACTTGTACTGTCTATATAGAAGAACTTGATCTTTGTTATTATGGATGTTCGTGCTCTTAATCCCTATACAATAACCTCGACACGTAAGGCAATATGTATTTCTTTGATTCATCAATGGGTGAGATTTACATGTAAAAAAATCAACAAACTCGGTGAGTTGGGAAATAGTGTTGTCTCTATAGTATGCTGTTAATTGTAGAAGGAATCCGTGTCCGATATAGGTTGATGATGTCCCCTTGAGGAGCTCATAAGGATTATCATATAAACCCTGCAGGTGGATTTATTCTGGCATGATAATGAGGTTGAGTGGTACTACTCTCGGATAAGATATTAATTAATGGAGTTGCTAGTAACTTAATTAATTAATGGACATTGTATATCTTAAACATGGGGAGACTGTCGGGCTCATAATAAGAAAGAGCCCATGACATAATTATGGGATTAGAACAGTATTGCAGTAATAATATTTTAATGGTATATATTATTATTATTGGACTTAAGTATAAGCTTTGGGCTAAGCTTGGATACTTGAGCCCAATGGAGATCCAACTTTAATTTCTCCTTATGGTCTCTGCTGTAGCCCCATATATAAGTCATCTCAGCTGTCTGAAAATCCTAATCTATTTGATTATCATGCCTAATACTGTGAGGAGGGTGAGGGAACAGCAGATTGAGAAGATTTCGAGGATCGTCGCCCACACGACTTCGAGATTGGACTTGGGAATACAGCAGAAGACCGGAATGTTGTTTGCTGCTACTGTTCGTCAACTTCCATGATTTTTTTAAAATTGTGTGTAAGTCAGATCTGGACATATGATATATTGTCGGAAAGCCACAGAAGAGGCGTGTAGATCACTCAAATCCGAGATCGGATGAGAGAGTTATGCCCAAAATGGTGAGGCTGCGCAGGCTGTCAGCGAGAATTCATCTTCTTCAACATACCCAGGTGAAAGGTAATATGTTTCTTTATTTTCTTGCTTCTGCTGAATTAGAAACGTATGGAACACTAACGGTTCACTTTAACCAAACGATCGAACGTCAAAAGTGTGGGCAACGTTCTCCAAGATGATCTCAATCTGCAATCCCTAATCCTTATTCATGATTTTGGGCGTGAGTTCTTTGTATTCGAATTGCTGAGATTGGCTATTTATAGGCTACAACAGGGATCAGAATGAGAAATTAAGGTTAGGCCTCCCATTAGGCTTAAGTGTCCAAGTTTAGCCCAAAACTTTTACTTAAATACAATAATAATAAATCAGTTCACTAAAGAAATATTATTGTACTGCCACCTTAATCCCAAATTACGTTATGAGACCCTTCTTATTATGAGCTCATTAATCTCCCTGTGTTTAAAATTCAATGTCCATTAATTAATAGAGCATTAATTAATTAAGTTACTGACAAGTCCATTAATTAATATTTTATCGAGAGTAGTACCACTCAATCTTATTATCATGTCGGAATAAATCCACCTGCAGAGTTTAGAATATAATCATTATGAGATCCTCAAGGGAACATCATCAACCAATTCCATTAGGATACAGATTTTTTCTACAATCAGCAGCTCACATAAAGACAGTATCATCTCCCAACTCACCGATCATATTGATTTATAATTAAATCTCATCCATTGATGAATCAAAGAAATAAATACTGACTTACGTGTCGAGGTTATTGTATAGGGATTAAGAGTACGAACATCCATAATAACTGAGATATAGTTCTATTATATAGTCAGTATAAATCGAACGTTCTTATGGCGGTCCTGCTCAATTAGGGATGACAATTTTATCCGTCGGGTGGGGTTACCCGATTGGTACCCGTATAACGGGTATAGAAAAATCGGATTAAATTGGGTAATGGGTCAGGTAGTACCCGAACCCGATGGAGAACTGTGCGGATAAGGGTAGGGTACGGGTTCCCTTATATTTACCCATACCCGACCCAAAAATTACCCATATATATATATATATATAATAGTATTATATACTTAATTAAATGTCTAAATCTAATATTTCTTTTAGTATAATAATATTGTTGATGAAAAATTTATGATGTATTTAATATTTATTTATTATAATATGTTTAATATTTTTAATTAAAATTTATATTCTTATCCTAATATAAATATAAATAATTTTTAAGAATTATAATAAATCTTGTTATATGTTATAATATTATGTGTTATTTATAATTATTTTAAGAATTATAATTATTTTTTTAAATATTTTAACAAAAAAAATGATATTCGAATTGAGATATCTTGGTGGCGAAAAGGAGATGCTAGACTTTGAAGTTTTCATACTTAAACCAAGGATTTGGAAGCAATTGTTGGAATATGATGTTTGTTTTATGATTTTATTTGATTAACTATGAATTTATGAAGTTTTCTTGTTAACGGACTTAAATGTTATTGTTGTTGACTTTGTTTTTTAATTTGCATGTTTTATTTTAGGTTATTCATTTATGTATTATAATTATTTTTTGGTGGATTATAGTTAAAAAAAAGGTTGTGTTGGGTCGGGTAGGGTCGGGTGGATTCGGGTATCCGCGGATTATCCTTAAAATCAACTAGGATTGCGGATACCCGTTTACCGCGGATTACCCATATACCTGATGGGTATACCCTACTCTACCCGAAGATCTATTTTAGGGTAAAAGGGTAGGGTATGGGTAAGGAGGGTAGGATATAGGGTAGTATGTGGATTTAACATACCCTTACCCTACCCTACCCATTGTCATCCCTATGCTCAATACACACAAAGCGCACTAGTGTAATTTTATAGTCAAGACAGACTAATACTAAATCACACTACAACTATCCCGATAGATAGTCCTCATCTATCTTGGTTGTGAGCATCTGTTTATACTTTATAAGGAGCCGTAATATGATCTTCCGTGTGACGCCGGACACCACATTATCTACAATATAAAGTAAATGGACTTTTGCAATAAAATATAAATAATTATGCAGAATATTTGATCACATGATTCTCATTTCAAATATTGTCAAAGTATTGTTCATACAAAAAGCTAGACTTTTAGTATACAATCCAACAGTTTTTACTAATAATAATAGTTGATTTATTATTTTATTAATTTAATTTTTTTTTGCTTTGGATTTAATTGCAATGATAATAATTTTATTTATTTATTTATTTGGTGGAATTAGATCTTCTCACAACAGTTTTGAGAATAAATAAATGATTGAGATTTAGGGTGTAGATTAGGATGGAGTTGAAATCCTATTGTAAAGATTTTTTTAAATTAGTGAAATTGTTTAGTGAATATATTGTGGATTTTGTGTTAACAGGATGCAAAGTGGTCTAAAATTATCGTTTTAATCAGCATTGATTAAGATTGTGTTCGTTTATTTAAACGGATGAATGGTGTCTCTACTAGATTTGGTTCTATGATGGAGTTTTTTGGTCATCACTGTGAAAAAACATGAATGAACATGATTGAGTAATTTTGGTGTAGGAATAGGAATAGCTTCATAATTTGATTTTCGGACATTAAAAATTAGCAATTACAATGTCATTTTTTTTAATATTACTAACAATTTGTTGTTCATTTTTTGGTTTAGGAATAACTTCATAATTCGATTTTCAGACAACATTTAAATGGTATCGAAGTAATAAGTGGTGACAAAATTGCATTGTTGCAGGTTCCATTTTTTCAAGTCCTCTATCGAGTCAACTCACACGTATGCTTCAATGATTTTGGTTATGCTTCATTTTCTTTGCCTCACAACATCTCTGATTAATCCTAATAAGATTCACAGACTGATTCTGTAAGAACACCTTTTCTGCTTTTTTGTAATTTCTCCAGTATTTTCCTTTGTAATAAATGTTTGGAGTATGATTTTAAACTTCAAGTATTTCATTGCAGCAATTTTAATTACAATTTTTTTTTAAATTATTTGATGCAGCAAGACATGGTAAGCCTTAAGTTACTGAGGAAAAAGAAAGATGTTCAAGTGAAACAAGGATTTTCAAATAACTTTTTTAATATGAATTTGTGTGGTCTATACACTTCAAATCCCCCTCTCTCGAGATATACGCATGGTTTAACGTGTAGCTCGTGTGTTTTTTTTATTTTCTTCTAACCGTGCTTTTGGGATTGAATTGTGACTTAGTTCTTAACTAATATTGTGGCTGGAGTGTATTGTTTGTTTGATGAGATGTTTGTGCAATTGATTGAATTTTTTGTGTTTGGTTCTTTCTTTCCTATATGGTCTACTAGTGACACTCAAAATTATTCATATATTTGTATGAGTTTTTGAATTAGTTGCTCTCTCTCTCTCTTATCAAAGTTTTCGTTCAAGTAATCTTTCATTTAACTTGGTTGTGCACTCTCTAACTTCATATGAGAAATACATTGTGGACTCTATTTTTAATTGGTCGGATCCACCAACTTTCCTCTTCCTGAATGTGAACAACCTAAATAAAATTTATTTTGAAAAGAAATGAAGTTGTAGATAAATCCATATTGAAACAGTGTTAAGTATGAGCGAATGATGCCATTTCTTTCTTTCCCCAGATTGTCACCCCAACTTCTTCGGGCTTTTCTTAAATAGTATAAGATCCTCTTTTCATTCACATTTTCATCTATATATATATATCATTTTTGGGATAGAATATACTCATGTTCACCAATAATGATAACAACATCCTAAAGTTTGTTTATTTTGGGTTTGCAAGGTAAAAAACTATAATCTTTTAAAGATAGTTTTTGAGTTCATGAGCCTCATCCTTTTCTTTTTGTTCGGTGCCTTTATACTTGCTCTCTAATACATACACTTTATCATTACTCAAATCCACTTTGACATTTAATAGCAACGTATGTTTCAGGTTGGTTTTGAAGGTTAATTACTTGGACTTGAGAATGTGTCTCATGCAAAATATCAATTTCCCTTTCATCGTCTTCTAAGATTACCTCCAAACTTCTCAGTGATTGACATTTACTTTTTTATATCCTCCGTTTCCAGATTTTCATTTACTTTCTTCCCCCATATGCTGCTTAAATATTAACAATTTTTTTTCTCTTGGAATTGAATAGGAACAAATTGTACGGAGGATTTGCTTATTTGCAAACCTTCATCATGTTCGTTTATGAAATTTTATACTTTGATTATTTTTCACTCATTTGAGTTTTAATTTTTTTTTCATTTATCGTACTATCTAATACCATCCTGTCGAATGTCTCATGGAAGGTTCAATTTGCTTAAACTGATGCTTCTGTTTATTTAATCTTTTTTTAATCTCATTGTTTTCCATCTCATATGTTCACATTAATATTACTGATTTTTCATATTTTAGAAAACATTTATCAAGAATTTCTTGATAAATATTATTCAGTAGATACATATATGCTTTGCCATGGTAGTGGAGAAATTACGTAATTTAAGCCAGCCGATGGATGTCCATGTGAGCGACGCTACTATCGCTGCTTTTTATGTTTACTAAGATCCGTTAAGGGAGATGTTCCAGAAGTTATAGTGGAGTATCTAGAACATGATGTTATGAAGTGCATTGCCTATCTAAGGGGAACCTTTCTTGCTGGTATAATCATACTGCCATTCTTATAATTTAAGTTTACTAGATTTGTATCTTTTAGTTCAATTATTATTAATTAATTAAGAGTAATTTCGAATTTTTCGCCATTGAACTTATTTGTTTAATGTTAATTTTTGTTCTGATTTGAGACCGTTAACCCGTATGTGCTTGGATTTGAATGCACTATTGACCTCCTAACTTATGATTTATGGACTGTGAGCCACCGTTTAAACACTTATTGTGCAATACAGCTGTTCGTAATGCTGGTCTAAATAGTGAAGATGCTGATTCTCGAACTGTCTTCATTAGCAATGTAATTTTTTGAATATGGACCAAGAGCTTTTTTTTGGTTTATTGCTACTTTTTTTTCTTTGATTTTTCCACCTCTTTTTGGTTTGGTTACTTATTTATTTCTTTCCATGGATTAGGTTCATTGTGTTCATACTAAAGATATCCTTTTGAGATATTTCAACAAGTTCGGTCAAGTGCTCAAAGTTATTATTTTAACTGATCCATCTACTGAGCTACATAAAGGGTAAGATGTTTCAAGTGCTTCATTACCCATTTACGTTGCCTGCTATTATATATGTTATAATTTATGATTACATATTCTGAAGTGCTTCATTACACATTCAAGTCAACATGCATGTTGTGAATCCTTTCTTGACAAGATTTGTCAAATGTACTTTTTGATGGTTCATGGGGAAGCACACTTGCTCTTACACATTGTGAATCTTGCCTTGACAAGGTTTCTCAAATGTCTTTTTTCGTACTCTCTAAAGAGATCCTAATTTTTAATATTTGTAGATTGTAACAAAGAAAAATTTTCCATATTTGAAATTGATTATTAAATATTATTTTTTCAACTTCTATTCAAGGTCATTGGCATGGTATTGAGAGGTATTTTTTCGTTTTACAAGAAAGAAATTGATTGGTATTACGAGGGTGGAGCTGCTGCATTTTTCTTGATGGTATGAGCTCCCTATCTCCTATTTTTCTTTTCCTAATATACATCTAATGTTATGCTTACATTGTCTTATTTGAATTAGAAAAAAAATGTGACTTTAATTAAAGAGCATCATAGATGGGTGCTGGATACAGAAAAGAAAGCATTTTCTATACATAATTAATTATTCTTTATAAGAGGAGTATCTTTATTTTTTGAATTTAGAATAATTAGTTTTTGGTTGTTTTCAAATTGCGTAGAATTTGGCATGTTCCCTTGTATGTCTTATCAACTAATCCTTATATGGAAGTGTGCAGCAGAAAACTCTCTTTAAAGACGGCCAACCTTGCTTGGTAGATCTTTTTGAACATTTAGGTTTGGACTTCAGAATTAATGTAATGTAACAAATTATCAGGTGGGAAGAAAACTTATATGAAATGAATAATCAACACTAATTATAAAACTTATAAAATTGATTTCGGTGAAAATTTGACACTATTTATTGAAATTTCATTGGAGAAGATTCTAGGTGGCCGACTAACCTCATCACCCACGCTCCAATATATGTATTCCTCAATAGGACATAAATTTACATCAGATTCAACATAATGTATGGCATGTTGAATAGTTTGAAATGTATTTGCAAGGATTCCATCAGTTCTAAGTCATGGTGTTATATATTGGAAGATATTGATGCTTTATCAATATGATATAATACACAGTGATAGATTTCCTGTGCTTTTAACAATCATCTATGCTTTTCTGTCATATAAGTTTTTGTTAACTTTTACTTTCCTGTCGAATCTTGCAGAATGGGATTTGCTCCCATTATTTCTATTTGAATCCAGTATTTATGTGATGAACTTCCAAGTGATAATTTGACATTATTGCAAAGTATTGCCTTTATTTCTGTATATTTATGTTGCAGCAAGTTAATTTTTGCATTTTAATATAAAGAAATTTAACTTGCTCCAAATAAAAGGGTTTATTTGGGATGTTTGAAGCATCATTTGTTATAGATTTATCCTTGCCTGGAAAGAGTTTTATTTGGTTTTAATAAAAATTTAATCAATTCCTACACATTTTCCATTCACCTTGGGCAAAGTTTTTTTATTCCCTGCGTGTATGTACACTGATTGCCTTATTTAATTCTTTATCATAAGGTTCATTTCTATTCTTTAGGGATTTATTGTCTTCTCACATCAATATGATTCTCGAGGCATATTCTGCAAAGATTATTTAATTTCACTTTCTTTTGAATCATTAAAGTGATTCTTATTAAATTAAAAGACATGGTGATTCATTATTTTTTTGTCATCTAATTGCGCTGTCCTTGGTTTTTGTTTATTTTTTTCCACCTCTTCTCTACCACTACTTTCTGAATCATACACTAATTTCTTATTTTTGTGATAAATCACTAGTACCAGTGGCCACTTGATATCATAGAACAACTAATATGAAGGTAAATTCTTATTATGTTTAGTGTAGAAAATTCTACTATTTTCTTTTCATTGTCTTCTTTGAATTGAAATTATTGATTTACTATTGTGTGAAAGCAAACCTTTTTTACTGTTGCTTACAACCTATTAAGTCGAATAGAACTACCTAAAATGTATTCTACCATGTATTACTTAGGAACGTTAAAAATAATTTATTCATAATGTTATATAGGTTTGAACATTTAAGATTTACGATTGTGTTTTATATGCCATTCTTAGTTTGATAAATAGGTTATATCTAAAAAATACTCAATAGAATTAAAATTCGCTACTTTTGATATGTCTGATAATTCTGCTAATGTATTTCATTATAGTAAATGACTTGATATTCGAGAGTTTGCACTGTAATCGGAGTAGATGTCAGAAAAACCAAGTTTCATTTCAGAGCTACTTTTCTTATTAGTTTTTAGCTCTTTAAATTGTATTTTGTATAGTAATTACTAACTAATATTGGAGTACTTTATCTACTTTCATTATTTTTTTTAGATAAAAATGCAAATATTTCTTTCCCACCTAAAATGCAATCGATCAGGGCATTGCATACATTCCGAAGGTGTTAGCTTTAGTCCTCACATATATAATTGTCCACATGTTCGATGCTCATTTCAGCATTTGAGTTTGTTTGGATGGGTAGTTAGTGAGTTTTTCCATCCTTAGTGTTATTATGCATTTCATTTTTATTTGACTAAATTAGTTTTGGATTATGTATTGAAATTTTTTTTTCAAAAGTCTTCTTTCCCCTCTGAATTACTGATTTCCGAATTCACAAATTCACAACTGTTCAGCTTTGTTTTTGCCCTTATGCTTTCTTTGGTTATTTCCTCATGAAACAATTTTTATCTGTATTCTAAAATATATGACATTCAATGTTTTTTTAAAAAAAGAAAATAGAGTGGTTGGTATTTTTAGCTGCCATTATTTGGTTATGATTGGTTAATGGTCATCAATCTTAAATTATCAGATATCTTCATTAATATTTGTACATAAAAAAAAGATATAGAGATTTAAGTAGTGCTGATATTCATTTGTTAAATTTAAATGCTTTTAATAAGTGTTTTTCCTGCATTATTGCATCTGAAAATTTTAACTACAATGTTGTAATTAAACTATCATATAAATACGAATGAGAAAATGGTTATCAACATTTGGTGATACATTAATATAATTGTTTTCACCACTATTCTTTACCTACACGCTAATATTTATAATTCAGGTTCTCATGTTTTAATCTGATTATCTTTACAAGCTCTTGATAAGTATAAGTATATTAATGCATTGATAAAAGATGCATTCCAATACTTGAGCAAGACTTAAGAGTTGAGGAATGAAAAGAAAACCAATATTGAGTGGAGAAAAACACTTAATGCTGATAGATGTTTATGGTGCCAACTTTAGAAGCCATTCAAATCAATAGATTGAATTTTATTAACTCAATTGTGGTTTTTCTAGATCACTTGATTTTTCTTATTTAATATGTATTTATCATTAGTGAAAATGAGTTTTACTTTAGTTTATAAGAAGTACTTCTTTCGTAATTGCATAACATGGACAATTGAATTTATGGAGATTAATAAAATGCAATGTTTAGCTTCTTCATAGATTTTTTATTGATTTTTGTATGGATAATGTAGTATTTTTAAATAATAAATTGAATATAAATTATGTTATGATTGATCATTTTAAAATTAATGTGATGTGTACTTTTATACTCCCTCCGTCCGCTGATAACATACCCACTTTATATAAAATAATAATACTCCTTAATCCACGTACAAAAAACAAATGAATATGTTTAATAGTTAACGGAGGGAGTATTAAAGAAATTTATATAATCAACAAGTTCACATCTTGGTGGAATAGATGAAAATTTAAGTTGTTTGTGTAGGTGGGCTATCGTTGAGCGAAATTGTATGAATTATGAGCCAAGATTAAGTAAATCACTAATTTTGAATTAGTTTGTAAATTAATAAGTAAAAAATTTTTTTATGTGGTTGATATTGCAACGAGTATTGGATTATTTTTTATTTTCAATTCAAAAATATTTAACAACAATAATAAGTATGGAATATTTTTTTTATGGTGAAGAGAAACTAATAAAAATGAAAAATATGAAAATAATTGTGGAACAAAGAGAGTACATTATTAGACCACAAACTTTTAACATTTCAATATTTTCTCATCCACAAATTAACATTCAATTTAGTTCTAAACATGTTTAAAACTGCTATGAGTAGTTTAAAAGTCCCATTAAGCTGTTAGGGACGGGTATAGGCGTATGTCTCGATTATCCACGGGTACTTATTTATATATGAACTTTTTAATTTTTTTAATTTGAGTTGATACCATGTGCACGTACGCCCATAAGTGTATTAATTTTTGTTCAATAATGTATATGCATATACTTTTTTTATATTCAATTTTTCATTAAAAAACTAACATATATTTTGCTAACAAAGTATATAAAATTTTATTCATTAAGTATATATTTTTATTTATTAGTGTATAAGTTTTTTAATATAGATTCATGGTACACCCGGGTGTATTAGGAATATTTTATATATTTAATTAATAGTTATAAGTTTTATTTATTTATATTTACCAAATATTTATTTAAAATAATATTTATATTTAATTAATAATAATATAATTTTTATAAAATATTAATATAAACAAAAAAAATATAAATATGTATAAATAAATAAATATTAAAAGAGTATGGTAACATTACGGGTATCAGAAATTTAAGGCTAATTATACTGTGCATCTTTAGGGTGCACCCACTTTCAAAAACGTATACAAATATAAACAAAAACATATACATTTATGAACAAAAATGTATACAATTTAATTGTTAATTTTTTAATGAAAAAATGAGTGTAAAAAAATATACAATTATTAAAAAATATGTATGCACTATTGAATAAAAAGTTATACACATATAGATGCTAATTTTTTTAATGAAAAACTTAGTATGAAAAAATATACAATTATTAAGAAACACGTATACAAAATAGAATAACATGTATACAAAATAGAATAAAAAGTTATACACATATGAGTGCAACCTTACACCCGGGACACCTAATATCAACTCATTTTTTAAATATGATGGAATATGAATTCGGGTAGTTTATTTATATTTAAATAAATATGGATAAGAGTGCCCTACCGTTGTCATCTATGTGTGAAATCAATTTAAAATTTAAATGGAATAATATTAATGTCAATCCCCTTAATTTTATTCAAGTTCTATAATTTCTTCTTTTACATTTTCAATTATTTATTACTCCCTCCGTCCCGGAGAAGTTGACACATTTTTCTTTTTGGGTTGTCCCACTAAAGTTGACACATTTCCTAAAATAGCAAAAGATAATTACCATTCTAACATCTCAATACATCAAATATTACAAAATTGCCACTCCACTTAATTACATTAAGTCATGGATCTTTTTGCAGAAAGTTCTCCAGGGCCATGGTTTTGGGGGATCATTTTACCATAAATGCTGGTATTTCATTGGTGACGATCTATGCTTGGCGGTTCAACATTTTTCAACACTGGTGATATCCCCCGTTGAGTCAATTGCAATTTTATTATCTTAGTTCCAAAGCTGGATGGAGCTAGGAAGGTGGAAGATTTTCGACTGATTAATCTTTGTAATTTCCTACTCAAAATCTCACTAAAATCCTTTCGACAAGATTGGGCTCGGTATTGAATAAGAATTTGACCAGCAGTCAGTTTGGGTTCATTCCAGGAAGAAATATTCACCATTGCATTGCTATTGCATCTGAATGCTTCAATAGTTTGAGTAACTCCAAGTCTGGCAGTATTGGCCTCAAGATTGATATTAAAAAAGCTTTTGATACCTTGAGTTGGGAATTCGTCCTACATATTTTGGAAAGAATGGGCTTTCACTTCACTTTTATTGCTTGGATTAAATCGATATTTTACTCTGCTATGGTTTCTATTTTGGTGAATGGAAGACCTAAGGGATTCTTTTCTTGTGGGAGGGGAGTCCGACAGGGTGATCCTCTATCTCCCCTCCTTTTTTGCATAACGGAAGAGATGCTTGGTAAATGGATTGAGCTTGAAATCAATAGGGGTGTTATTTCTCCAGATCGAGCAAACAGGTCCACTACAATCCCTCCTTTCCTCTTTTATGCTGATGATATTGTTCTGTTTTGTAAGGGTGATGATAAATCGATGAATGACATAAGGCGTGTAATGGGAAAATACACCATGGCATCAGGCCAAGCGTTTAACCCAACAAAGTCGAAGGTTTATTTTGGGGAGCGTGTCTCTGTTGTGAGCAGAAGGTGTATCATCAGTAGTCTTGGTATTACTGAAGGAAAATTTCCTTTTGTATATTTAGGGGCTCCCATTTTCTTAGGAGCTCCTAAGTCGGAATTCTTTACTCAGGCCACAGATAAGGTACTAAACAAGTTTCGGAAATGGAAGGGGGGTTCCTTGTCTATGGCTGGGAGGATCTGCTTCGTGAATTCTATTATTATTGCCTCAACGGTTCATGTGATGATGGTGTATAAATGGCCGAGGTATCTATTAAAGAAGCTTGAAGCTGCTTGTCGTAATTTTGTGTGGACATGTGATATTAATAGGCAGCATCACTTTACAATTGCTTGGAAAAGAGTGTGTAGCCTGACCTGGGAGGGGGGCTTGGGTATTCGATATATAAGAGCAGCTAATGAGGCCTACTTAATGAAATTGTCATAGGATATTTTGGAGGGAAAGGGACTGGTTGCTTTCATTAAAGGGAGATGGTTCAATGGACATGAATTTAAAGGAGGATATGTTCCTTCCTCTATTTGATTGACTTGTGTTGCTCAATGAGGTGCCTTATGGAAGATGAGATATGGCTAGTGGGTTATGATTCTAAAGTAAGGTTTTGGTTGGACAACTGGATAGGTCAGCCGATTGCTGACATGATGCAAATCCCTCATGAACTCCGGCGACATTTTGTCCAAACCATTGGAGATTATCTCTTTGATGGTGATTGGTATTTCACTAAGAGATTCTGTAACGTCTATCCGAACATTGTTAGTGCCATTTTGGAGTCCCGGATGTCTCCTAACATGATTGATTGCAGGATTTGAAGGAAATCTTTCCAAGGAAAGATTTCCTCCAAAGTGGCGTATATGCATGCACGGCCATACTTTATTGAACCTAACTAGGCTTCGTGGATTTGGGCTAGGTTTATCCCGGATAGAAGATCGATTACTATATGGAAGGCGATAAAGGGTTTGCTCACTACATGGGAGATATTAAGGAGTCGCGGTTTAAGAGGCCTTTACGATGCTACCTATGCAAGAATGATGAGGAGTCTTTGGATCATCTTTTGATTGGATTTCCTGTATCTTTAGAGGTTTTAAAAAAGTTGATGTCAAGTGTTGTGTTTGGAGACAGAATATGCCTGGAACATTATTTCTTTGGGTTTCTTTTGGAGGTCATGAATATTAAAGAGAGTAAGCAAGTCACCTCTATATGGAAGTTGGCCATTGTATCTTATGTTTGGATTATTTGGCAAGAAAGAAATAATGTGGTGTATGGTGGTTTTAAAGAGGATGGTAAGGACAAAGAAGTCAGAACGTTTAGCATTACAACCAAACTCCTTGCACTCATCAAAGAAGGTAATGTGTTTGACTTGGGTGCCATGAACAACACCATGCACGACCTGTTTACATTACGCTTCTTTGGTATTTCTAGAGTAGCTCGCAAGAGTCTTAGAGTCGTCCCTGTTCGGTGGGCACCTCCGCCGCCGGGATGTGTTAAAGCTAATTCGGATGGACATGCCTCAGGATCTCCGGGCAACATTTCGGGTGGAGGTATTTTTTGAAACAGTAGAGGCTTTCCGATGGGGTGCTTCACTAGCTCTTTTGGTGTATGATTTTCGTTGGAAGCGGAACTAGCAGCTGCTTGTCTTTCCATTAAATACGCGCATGATAAAGGATGGAATAACCTTTGGTTGGATTCGGATTCTATGTTTGTCGTTCATGCTTTCTCCTTCGCCGGAGCTACCATGAAAAATCATTCCGTGGTGGAAGAAGGCAAAGTATCTCATCCAACATATGACTTTTCGAGTTTCGCGTATCTATAGGGAGGGAAACACAGTGGCAGATAGATTGGAGGCCATTGGTGGTGAGCTTACATGGCATCATCCTACTCCTGTGTTTTTTAATAGAGTCATGTTTCAAGACATGAATCAAGATTACTATAGATTTAGATAGTCTTGTTGCAGTTGTATTTTCTAGCATCTTTTGGTACCCTATTTTTGTTTTCCCTTTCATTTCAATAATATCTGTTAATTACATTAACAACACAATTTAGACCTTTAAATTAATTTAAAACTAACTCAACCTACAACCTAATTTAATAACCTATCCCATTTTGGATATTCCCATCACCGATCTGAATCTCACCCAAATCCTAGCCTTCATCTTCTCTCTTTCTCACAAATCCATTCTTCTCTCTTCCTGCCGTAAGGATCTAAGGCTCTCGCCATCCCTAACTCCATCTTCTTCTCTCTTCTCGCTGCACGGAGCCCCTTTTGTATCTGATTGAACCATTTCTTTGAAAGGCATGTCGTCTGATACATTTTCTCAAGAAAAAATTGGGGATATTCATATCGTGACGGTTCTTTATCCATGGTGAGTGAATCAGAACTTGGGTTCAAATACCCCATTTAGTGGGCAATCTATCTAGTATCGTGCAAGAGAGCTTGAGGGTGACAGATCCGGCGGGCTTGAGAAGAATGAGGGCTTTGGGTGTTATTCCGACCTCGAATCGATGGTCTTGGAGTCTCCCATGGGGGAATCAGAGTCGATGGTGCCCAAATCGCCATTACGGGATTACGACCTAGCAAACATGGTCATTCCTGACACTTAGTCGCCGAAGACATGTGAGCTGGTTATTCCCAACGCTCAGTCACCAGAGATCTGTGTGTTCGTCATTCCTAATACTCAATTATCAAAAAATTGTGAGCAGCTTGTTCCTGACCCTCAGTCAATTCCTCCTTGGTATGGCCATCAATTTGAATATCCCTCAACACGAGCCATCATCTATGAACTCATCTGTATAATTTTTCCAGCATATAGGTATAAATCTCCAACTTTACATTTAAGTCTGTCCATCTTGATTTTCTATAAGGTGTTTATTGTGTTATGTGATTTGTGTGCATTTGTTATGTCATGTAAGGCACTGAGATTAAGAATTTGGTTTGTAGAGTATTATTCATGCTTATTGTTGTGTTAATTTTTTTGTATGATTTCATATGGGGCTAATGTCATGCTGATTGTGGATTATTGATGTTTGTATGTAATATGATGATTATATTGTGACTAGCTATATGATGATGCCCTGTGAGGCTATGTGATTTTTGTGGCTCTGTGATGATGCCTTGTAAGGCTTTGTGGTGATGATCCAAATTGTGTCTTTGTGATGATGCCCTATGAGGCTATCTAGTTTTTGTGAATGTAATTAACATGTTCATATAATGGTTGTTGATTATTGATGACATGTGAAGCATTTTCTATGCAGATTTGTAATGGTTGAGCTTTTTTATGTGACAATTTGTTGAGCTTAGTATGGACCCAATGATGAAAAATTTCGCAGGGTTCTTGATAATGTTGGTTGGGATAATTTGATACCCTATGATCACACCTATTTATGAGGGCAGTGGACTGTGAAGGTTCTTAGGGTCCATTTAAATGTTAATGTGGTACCTATGATGAAAAATTAACGTGTCACCGGTCAATAGCCTATTTAGGAGACTCGTGCATTTCAGTGTCACTAATAGAGTCACCACTATGAATAATATCCTAGTTAGGAGATGTATAGCCCGTGATGAAATTTTTCTTGGGCATTATGCAAAACATAAAATCAATTTGCACAATATATTCATTGTTTACAGCTTACACAAATTATAACATAAACATGGCTTACATAAGTGTTTGGTTTATGTTGTATACAAATGCACAAAAATAAGGAAAACATCCTTATGCTAATATTAGAGTCACCACTAGGTATAATACCCTAGTTAGGAGACCTAAGGCCCATGATGAGATTTTTCTGAGGCATTCACAAAATATCCATCGTTTACAGCTTAAACAAAATATACTAGCAAAAGGGCATACCTAAAATGCCATGTTTATGCTATAAACATAAGCAAAAAAACAAGGAAAACATCATGTCGTTAATTACTGTACCCTAACCCTTGCATCAGATATGAAATGTCATAGAGAGGTTCATATACCTCAAGACCTTCAAGTAGAGTATTAATGGACTGCCTCACCAACCCTTCATCTACTTCTAGGCTGATTGGTAGAACATTTTCCCTAATCATCTTTCCCTTTCCCATGTGAGGCACTTTATAGTTGATGCCTCTATTCACTTTCAATATCTCAATTAGGCAACTCTGTAGACTTATGAAAATATTGTTTAACGTACGAGGGGTTAGATTTTCAAAAGAACGCTTCACATTCCCAATCAAATCATCAATAGAGTAACTAGAAGTGTTTACTTGAAGTGATTGAATAGACCTAACCAACCCAAATCATTGATGTTTGTACGTATCAGGGGATTGTGGGGGTTTGCATACAATTCTGATATTGAAACCATTAGAATTTGCAGCCTCCCTAAATACCGGATCATCATCAGATATGTGGGGCTTGACATTATCTTGTTGTATCAATATGTTCTTATCCATATTAAGTGGCCACTTTTCCTTTATGGCTGGTATGACCTATAAGCAAGGAATAAAAGAGCATATTAATGTCATCCTTTTGAGAAATTAAAAGAAATGGTGACTTAATGATATTCAACACTAGATCATGACCTTAAATTAAAGGTTTAATGTGTACCTTGTCCTTTTATCACAATCTTGTTGACACTATCTATATTTTTTGTCACCACAGTACCTCTCACCCTATTTTTTGAATTCCTTACTGCTGGCACAGTTTCTGTAAAGGGAAAAATTCCAATTTTTCCAACAAATAAAACCTGTCCATCACTATCAAAAATAAGTCTAGATACTGCACACATGAACATCACTTTAATTATGAAATTTTTTGACTTGCAAGTTCTGTGTGGTTCATCTTCACGTGGGAGTAAGTAGTACCTCTCACTTTCTTTAGTCAAGTAGTACCATTTCTCATCAATATGCACTACATTATGCATTTCATCAAATTTAATCTTGTTTGCGTACCTGTCTAGGGTTAGAGCACTTAAATAGAAATTGAGCCTTTGAAGCTTGATCTTTGGAGTTAACTCAAGTTTGATTGCGTTTGTGTGTGCTCAATTTTTTCCTTTAGTAATCCATATTCCAACAGTAGATTTACTTACTTTCAGCCCTTTTGCAAGCTTTCTGATAGTTGATCTCTGCGTAAATGGGATATCTTTTATAGCCTCAACATCAAAATGCACTTTCTTTTTGCGTTCTAATCCTACCATGTTATATTTTAGAAAGACTGGAATGTTTGCTTTACTTTGCCTCCTTGCTTTAGCCCAAACATATTGAATACGTCTTCTAGGGACACCAAATATCTTTGATGCTTCTTCTGCCTTTCCATGATTTATTCTTCCATTTTTGTTGTTAGCTAAGATGTATTATGCAATCATATTTTTGGTTTTGGGTGATAGCTCATGCTTGAATATTTCCATTTCTTAGCTGCTATTCATTGCTGCTAATTCACTTTTATGAGAGGTATTGATGGCTTTCTCTTAACTGCTGATTGTGTTATTTATTGTGATGATTTGGAGGGATCTTTTGAAAATTTAAAAGACCAGAAGGCATGAAATTAGAGGGAAAAGGCAAATTTTGGAGGGTAATTCAGATGTGACATGATGTTTTGGAAGGAAAAAAACCATTGATGAATATAATAGAAAAATCATAGGTTGTACTCGTATTTATTGTACTGTTCTGTTCTGTAAATTTAATGTAATGCAATGTAGGTCTTATTTTTTTAATCAGGGTTGTATAAATATTTTGTGTATATATTTAAGTTTGTAAATTTTTGGGATTTTTTTTACAATTTTTTTAAACGATTTTTTTTTATTATTATTAAAGAAGTTTTTATTTTTTATTTTAGGCATATTTGTGTTGGGTAAAGGTTAGTGATTAACTTTTAATGATAAAGTTAATCACAACACATTAACAACACAAATGGACAAATTTGCCCTTGAAAAGTAACTTGAAAAGTAAACAAAATACAACTCCTTAATCTCCGTGCCAAAAAAATTGCGCCACCTTCTCCTGGACGGAGGGAGTATTATATTTCCATAATTTTTTCCTTTTCAACTTATTTATTCGTAATAATCTTTTCAAAAAATACAAGACTATTAAATTATATTATAGTGTTATAATATGATTCATTACAAATATACTTTAATTATATAAATACTATATTTTATTTATATAACAATTCTAAAAAAAAACAATGATTGCTATTTATATTTTATTTTATTATAAAGCTTTAATACAATTACCTTTTAACAAAGCTTTATATTTTTAGAGCAAATTGTCAAATATAACCAAAATCAAATGTCAAAATCATTGAGTACAATAAATTGTATTTATTGATTTCCATACCCAATTTTCCGAAATTGGACCAAAGTATCCCTAACCCAAAAAAAGAAAAGAAAATGGGACTAAATAACCCCCCACCCCAACCCCTTTCTTCTTCATCTTCTTCACCCCGACCCAGCTACCACCACCGCACCGCCGCTTCCCCCCACGCCTAGCGTCCCATCACCATTGCCCCCATCCCTACTTCTTCATCTACTTCACCCCAACCCATCACCACCACTGCCGCTGCTCCCCCACGCACCCAGCGACCCACCACCGCCGTTGCTCCCCCACCCACCCAGCGACCCACCGCCGGCCTCCCCCAACTGGACGAACCACCACTGTTGCCGTCCCCACCCCGAGATTTAGAGAGAGAATGGATGCAGTGTTTATAAATCTCAAATTGTTTCAGATTTAGAAATTTCGTTGAGTCGTGATTTCCATGTCAACACCACCATCGTTCGTGATCTAGTGACTTACTACATTTCTCTCTCTAGATTAGAGAGCTCGATCTCTCTCACCTCAGGGGAGGCGGTGGTGGAATTGTGAGGGGGGAGACAGTGGGATTAATGGCAGTGGAGGAAGGAGGGGAGACGGTGGGGTTGGTGGGGGGATTATTACAGTGTGAGGGGGGTCGCTGGATTGGGGTGGCGACGGTGGTGGAGGTGGTGCCGGGCGGCAGTGGGTCACTAGGTGGGTGGGGGGCAGCGGCCGTGAGTTGGTGGTGGTAGTGGCGGCGGCGACGGTTCGACAGTGTTGGGAGGCAGAGACGGCGGTGGTTGCTGGGTCGGGGTGAAGAAGGGGATGGGGGTAGGGGGAGTCGTGGGGTGGGGGGTGGTTTGTTTTTTTGGAAAATAGGGGTGGTGGGATTGGGGCACTTTAAGAAAAATGGGCAATAATGACAGAAATTTAATGAGAGGAGCAAAATTTTGTCATTAAAAATGATTTTTAATGAGAGGAATAAGAAAATGGAATATAAGTAAGGGTCACTTACTATTGGATACATAAAATAATGCATAATTGTTATAAACTATATAATTTAAAGTACTAATACTCATAACTACACAATTATAATTGTGATACTATAAATACCCCTATGTGTTTGCATAATTTGTTTGCACAAATTTGTTTTGCACAATTTTATTTTTGCACATTTTAAGTTCCGGCGGAGGTCTGGCAGCCGGCGGCAGAGGTCTGGCGGCAGTTCGGCGGTGGTTCGGCGACCGGCCGGCGATCGGCGGTGGAGGTCCGGCGGCGGTCCGGCAGTGGGTGGGTGGGTGAGGGGTAGGGTTTATGGTTTAAAAGTGTATGAGATTATAAGGTTATATTTAGTATTTTACTTTAATATTTTATATGTGAGAGTAATTATTTGAATTCATTATATCTCATAGTAATTTAAGGTAAAAGTGTGTACTTATCAGTAGTTATCCCTATAATTAATGAGAGACTTTATTTCCCCTCATTATTACTCCCTCCGTCCGCCTCAAAGGTGGACATTTGCTTTTTGCACGTGGATTAAAGAGTATTATTATTTAAGGTGTATTATTATTTAAGGTGTAGTTGGTAGTTGTATTAGTGGGGTGTATGAGTCCCATAAATTTATAAATTTATTGTATTAATGACGTTTGTGGGTCCCATATATTTAAAAAAAGAAATGTGAACTTTTGGTGCGAACGGCCAAAATGGCAAAATGTGGACCTTTCGGTCGGATGGAGGGAGTATTAATAATCCTCTCATTAAAAGTATCAATTTGAACTGCCCTCTCATTATTGATAGAAGAGTTAACAGGTAAAAATTTTTCCACTAAATTTTTAATAATATTAATAATAAATGAAATCGTGATCCAAAACTCCATCCTTAAAATTGACCCACAAAATTCCCAAAACTCCCCCAAATCGCCGACGAACCCAAGTAGCGCCAGCCTGCACCGCTGCCTACTTGTGCCGGGCGCATCCATCACCCGCTCGCAGCGGCCACTAGTTATAACGGTGAGAACCTGCCGTGTTTTCATCCGACTAACCTCTCCTGCCCTAAACGATACCGCGATGGCTCTCCTCCTACAGCAGCGATATTGTCGGTTCTCCTTGCAATTCGGGCTCTCCCCCGTAACATTTACAATTTAACAGAATCGCTAGCGAGATGCGTGGTGAAGAGGGCACCTGCTTGAGGGTTTTAGGTGGAGAAGAGTCTGTTGGCAACGAAAGGAGCTCATCTTGGCTTCGGCTTGGAGATGCTAAGGTACTCTAAATACTTCTACTTGCTGCCTTAATTCCTTGACTTATGAATATTCATGCCTGAGTGTTTTCTTAGTGTATTGGGCATGTTGTTTCCAAGTTTTAAGATAAAAAAAAAAAGAACAAGCACATTTTAGTACTAATGATGACTAGAGATCCCAAGAACTTGGTTCAAAGGGACAACGAAACTGTAGAGGTTCAAGTTAAATTTGGTACCTAAGTAGAGCAGTTCTACCAAGTATAGAACCAGTATTGTGGTGAGGTTAAGTCTTTGACTTTTAATGATTCCTAAAAGGCTAAGTAGAGGCTGGTTGAGTATAACGAGGTACTCAAGATAGCAGCTGACGGTGAGGCCCACGAAGGCTGAGTACCATCGCAAAATTGCGATCTGCCGTGCGAAGAAGAGTCAGCAAGAGCGGTTCTGGAAGGGTTAGTAGCAGCTGACGGTGAAGCCCTCGAAGGCTGAGTACCATCGCAAGATTGCGATCTGCCGTGTGAAGCACCAGACTGGAACGGCGGAGAAGAGGCAGCAGGAGCCCTATGCAAATCGGGAACGGCGGCGTCCATGTGCGCTAGGGCTTTCAGGAGAGAAAAGTGGGAGTAATCTTAGAGAGATAAATTTTGAGAGAAAACTTAGGTGAGAGATGTTTAAAGACGCAATCAACATTGAAACGGACATAACGCATTCATTTATTTGTAATCTGAGAACCCCATGCCTCAACACAAAATACTTGAACTGAGCTTAGAGTTTTAAAGACATACCACATAAGTTTATTTCTGGTATCCGCCACTGATAGCGTTATCATCCTCGAAAATTTTCGCAGTCAAGTACTATGGCCTCAGATAATCACTCAGATCAAAAGCCTTCTCCTTCATCATCTTCCCCACATCGCACATCGGCCTTCTTTGAAATGGTGAACTTAATGAGGGGCCGATTGCGACCTTGGTCCCGGATAAATACTTGATATCATAAACCCTTTTCGGAAGGGGAGTAGCCGAGTAGGCACGATGGCTTTAGCGGAGGTGGTGGCGGGGCAAAAGATACGTACTCCGTCGCCTTCGGGGCGGCGGATATATATTCTGGATCGGTGAAGAAGGGTCTGAATTAGGAATTTGGTTGCGGATGCCATTGCAGAATTGAGAATTTTTCTTCGAGAGCCTCATTTTATTTGAGATTGAAATTTGAAGGACAATTGCACACCATTTACAATACAGTATCGCAACAAGTACACATCTATTTTATGAGTGCCCAACCATTTATTTAATTAATTAATTAGGAAGTACTCTTATTAGGTTCTTATTTTAATTAATCACAATTGGTGGAATCTGAATTTAAATATCGTTTTATTAAGGGGAAACAATTATATGAAGCATGTTCACGTATTTTAAAAAATACATTATTATACTTATAAATTAAAATTTACTCTTGAAATTCTTTCACACTATAATTATTCTTTAATAAATTAAAAATTATATTTTAGAGAGATGAATTATTATTATTTTAAATAAAAAATATTATTCATTAAAAATAATTTTTAATGTAAATAAAAATAATTTTATAAAAATAGAGTTCATGTATGATCACAATTCACCCCAAACTCACTCTTTATTTATATGTTACTTTGGTATAATTTTTATTCATATAATATTTTCAAAAGCTGATTTATGTACAATTTAAGCCCCACATTGAATGTCTTATTATTATTATTATTTTTTAGATTTTATTGGGCACTTTAAATATTTTTAATATAAATCATTAATTTTTTTTTTTTACTTTGATTGTTTATTTGTGTATTTGGAGTTGAAGTTGCGTTATGTGAGATATGTATATGTATGATACACTATGATATTAGTTAATCATTATTAAAATATAATTATTATCTAAATAAAATATATTTATTAGTAGTTAAAGTATGTTTTATTAAATAGACAAATGTAATACAACTTTATAGTATTTTAGTTAATTGTCACTTTTTATTTACATATTATAAATTATTCAGTAAACTAGTATCTTTTTATTATTGAGCATCACTTTTCATTAAAAATATTACTCTATTTTTATTTATCTTACGTAAGTGCGTATAATATATATATATATATATATATATATATATATATATATATATATATATATATATTATACTCTAATAATGAATCTGTGTCTCATATATAGGGTTGTCAATTTTATCCGCGGGTTCGGATACCCTGCGGGTAATACCCTATCGGGTAAGAATAGGGTAAAACATATTTGGGTATCGGGTAGAGTAGTACCCGTACCCGCTTGTAAATGTTGAGAGTAGGGGTAGGATATGATATTTATAAAATACCCGATTACCCTACTCGCTTACTCCATATATATATATATATTATATTTAGTATAGTTTATTATATTTTATATTTATGTATAATTTGAAAAATGGTATTTCACTTTATAACGCACATACTAATGTACATCACATTGCATATTTGATTTAAGAAAGCAAAAGAAAGGGTATGAGTAATAAAATTATACCCTCTAATATTTTATACTCCCTCCGTCGCCCGAAATAGGATATTTTACTTTTGTGCATGTTGATTAAGGAGTATTACTATTTAATGTGTAGTGGGTAGTTGTATTAGTGAGAGTGTATGAGTCTCATATATGTAATAAAGAGAATAACCCTCTTTAGAGCGGACAACCAAAATGGAAAAAGGACTCTCTTTCGAGCGGACGGAGAGAGTATCAATTTTTATTTTAATTATTGGGGGATTGAGGTAGACTACTCACATCTCAATCTTTTTTTTTTAATCTTTTGCATTTACTTTAATTTTCTTACATCATTGTGTATTTTAGAGTGATATGTTGTTTGGTTGACAATGGTAGCCATTTTAAAATTTCGGATAACCGTTTATCCGCAGATTATCCATTACCCGATGGATATTATCCGTGCCCTACCCGATGATACATTTGAGAGTAATAGGATAGGGTAAGGATAATAAAAATAAGATGTGGGTAGCATGTAAATTGGGCGTACCAGTACCATACCCTACATGTTTACACCCCTACTCATATATACACAATCATACAAGAGATTTTGTTTTCAAATAAAAGTTTTTTTTTAAATTTAATTATTATTTTATTATGTAGAAAAATATTGATGGGATTAAAAATTAAAGAAGAGTTTATTTAAAAAGTAAGAATGAATCCAATGTTAATATTTTATTCTAAAATATATTTATTTATTTTACTTAATAAATGCATTACCTTTTTTATTGAAAATTTTCATTAAAATTTCAAGAGTATTAATCTAATAATTTTATAATTGGTTAAGAAAACTATATTCAATATTTTAATTATAAAAATTATTAATTTTTATATGTTCGAATAAAATTATTATTTTAATTTTGTACTTTGTATTTTTTTTTTTGGTTTATTTCATTTTTAATAAAAGCGTTTTCACATAATTATGCATTTATTAATATTATAAATATCTAATTAAATCTCTTATTACATTACAAATTTCAATTCAAAGTCTCAAATAATGCCTAAAATACAAAAAATTGACAGGATCACCATTTAAATTTTAAAATTTTTAATTATTACTTTTTATTAAAAATGTGATAGTTTTTTAAACCTATTTAACAAATTATTATAAAATAATTTAATTGAATGATGATTAATTTTTATCGATCAAATATAATTTTTATTAAAATTATTATAATTATAATGAATAAATTAATATAAAGCATCTCATAATAGACGTTGTCATTTCTCATACAAACTTTTGTCAAACAAAAAGATAGTATTAAATTTTATTTATTACTCACATTAACGAAATTGTTTTTAATTTTATATAAATTAAAAATAGAAAAAAATATAATTTAAATAAATAATGTTCACTGATTCACTCTATCAAACTATTATTCTATGACTTATAAAATAAAATAATTTTATTTAGTACTAAATATCATTTATAGAGAATTTATTAATAATGATGAAAAGAAATTGATGTTCTAGATTTTATTAAAAAAAAAAAAGATAAAGGAGAGTATCTATTAATTTAATATTTTTATTCATCTCATATTATTAATTAGTTCATGGTATCATCTCTTTTTAAAACATATTTTTCCCTCTCTTTAGCTCTACATTTTCCCTCTCTTTTTATGAATGTGGCTCAACATTTTCCCTCTTTTTTTAATTGGTTTCGCTCCAATTTCATTTCATGTTTTAAATTTACTTAATCAATTAGAAAGGAAATCCGGAAGACCTGGGCATGCTCTCAACCCTTTCTCAATCTTTTCAAATGGCGCCGATGGGGCATTGCCCACCTCCGACCACACCACCGGTTGATGCCTTAGTTTTGCTGTAAACGATCTCTCAGGTATTCTCTTTGTCTCTCCCTCTCTACTCTTAGCGTAGACTTGAATTTCGAGGAAAGGAGCGACATTTGTTGCTGGGAATGTGAAATTCTAAATGTGATATATCGAAATATTTTGATAGTGAATTAATCTGTTCAATTTTGAATTTTTTTTACAGAAAATACGCACCTCAGCGGCGGATTTCCATTGCCCTCAACACAGAGAAAGGTTTGTAATGGCGAAGAATGAAGATAGTGTCCTGCAATGTGAATGGGCTAAGGCCTTGATTCTCATAGTTCATTCCTCTTCAAAAATTGCTCCCCTTTCAAGTAAGTGTAAATTGAATGCATTATCAAAAAATCGATGTGTTTATTCTAGTGTGTCCTAAGTTTGCCTGGTTCACAAGTGAAGCAAATTTGGTTAGATTTCTTAGACACCAAACCATTCAACTCAAGAGATCTAATGATATGCACTATTTCCCTTGTTTATAAAGAAATTTCACTTGATACTAGTTAGCTGTTCTTGATCCTCCATATGATTTTTTTTTTTTACCTTTTTAATATTTAGTTGATCTTTCTTATGTCTTTACCTAATGTGTATTTTTTACAAATCTGGTGATATATCAATAGCCTATAAATATTTAGATAATGAAATATGTATGAGGGATTATGATTTTTGAGATGTTTGTTGATGCTAGCTTGGTGGATTAGACATTATTTTTGGGATCAATTTGGGCTTCAAATAGGTCAAACAATTCTCTTTGCAAGCTATTTACCCTGTTAATATGCTCGAATTATACATAAATATTGTTTACATGAAGACAATAGTAGTGAAATAAAAATATATTCACATTCTAAATTTGATATATGCAGGATTTGATGCTCCACTTTTGAGGTTTTCACTGTTACTTTTGTATATGATTCTGCTAATCGTTTTACATATTTCTTATTTCATCTTGGATGTGACTGATCATGTTTAATACCTCATGATTTAGCATTAAGTCTCGGTTAAAACTTGAAAGTTTTGCCGTTGTTTTTTTAAATTCCCATGTTGTACGTGATGTTTATCTTGTTTTTGAGTCACATAGTTCCAAATAATTTTAGAGGTTCCCGTGTCTCTACTTTCACCTCCTTTTCTAGATTGATTACTATTATTTAACTTTTTTTTACCTAATTCAAAAAAAGCAAGTTTAGGGTTACAGGCCAATACTCTTGTAAAGTTTATATGTCCAAAATCATGCTGAAGGTTGCTTTAAACGTTTAGTAAAGTCTCTTTCAATTTAGTAAAGTATAGCCACTCCCCCCTTCCCCCTCTCCCAAATAAAAATGTTATTGTTTATTAAGTATGGACCCTAAGATTAAATGAGTTTGATAAGTTGGACAGACTATACACAATTTTGTTTGTGGATTTTGCATTTTTATGTTTTGATTTATGCTGCTGTATCTTGTTGTGATAGTTCTTCGCTTGTGGTACTAGTTGTTCCTTGCTTGCTCTTGAGGGTATACTCTGCTGAGTTTATCCAGCCGATAGTTTTATTTTAACTGCTGAGATTATTCATTATCTTGGTTGGCTTAATCTTCAAAGCAGACTAGAGTTTATGGTTTTTTTGGACAAATAACATACACTAGACATCAACAGATGGATGAAGAAAGTAAGTATGCAGCAAGAAAATAACTACCATAACCATTGATAATCGATAAAAGCTTTACAAAAAAACATACATTTGATGGTGATAATGCTATTTGCTAGGGGTGATTATCCACGTGTGTAATGGAATGGCCAGAATCTCACTGAAGTGATGATTCAGGATATGAAATCAGGGAATCATTATCACAATGCATTTGATGATGATGATGCTATTTACTAGGGGTGATTATCTATATGTTATAATGTGATGGATGAATTTAAAAATGTCACGGGTCTAAATATCAACTCCTCTAAATTATTTATATTCACTGCACAAAAACTTAGTGTATCACAATATTCCCTCCGTCCCTAGGTAAGAGTCTCATTTTAGCATTTTGGTTGTCACACTTAAAGGATCCCATTTTCTTTTTTGATATATGGGACCACCCACTTATACTCACTAATATAATTAAAACATGAGACCTACAAACCCATTATACATTAAATAATAATACTACTTAATTCACATGCCCAAAAGTAAATGAGACTCTTATCAAGGGACAGAGGGAGTATGTCCCTCTATTTGATTGCATTACTACCTATACTATTGCTGGACTACCATTTCCTTATCACCCTGGTAGATTGAAATTGAGAGCATTTGGTTGTACATGATGAAATTACACATTCATATTAATCTTCCATAGCATAACAAGTTCTATGAACATGATAACATAAAAGAAGCAAAAAGCAACAGAAGACTAAGTACCTAAAATAGACAATATTAAGAGCAAACCACATATTCTTCAATCCATGAACCAGCTTTAGCACCTCTCTCAAAACCAACTTAAAATTAAGGGGACAACATAGGTTTACATGAACATTTTTTTTTTTAGTAAAATATTGGTTCTATTTTGTACGTTAAAGCTCTATGTTTTTAATTATTATTTAATATTATTTAATTTTTTTAAAATTAGAATTATATTGTTAATTATTATTATTATTATTATTATTCTTTTAATATTAACCTAACTTATTAATAATGCATTTATGAGTCATTTCAAGGCATTCAATTTTTTTTTAAATTTACACATTATAATAAAACACTTTTGAATATCCTATTTACATTAAGTGTTCTATTATACATATTGTGATTAAAGAAAAATGAAATTTAACAAGTGTGTATTAAACACATTGAAAATAAAAATATAAACTTTATAAATTGATTGTATTTTTTTTAAATAACAAAGATATAGGTAATATATTATATACTTTATACTCATATAATATTTATTTATATGTTTTAATAGAATATTATAAATTAAATAAATTTTATTTATCTAGATATTTTTGTACATGAAATATAGATATAATTTACATAATTAATATTTAAACTCTAAATATATACTTATTAAATAAAAACTATAATAAAGTGTAACATAAATATTTAATTTTGGTGTAAAAATGTTCTTTTTAAAAATGTTACTTATATAAAAGTGTTATATAATTGTATTACTAATAAAAAAGTGTTAAATGAGAAATGTAATTTATTTAAAAGTGTTATATGGAGATGTTATATATTATAAAAGTGTTCCACATATATGTTACTTATATTAAAGGTGTTACAAATGTGTTAAATATTATAATAATTTAGAAAGTGTTACTAATTTGTGTTAAGTAAATTAAAAGTGTTACTAAGATGGTGTTATATAATGTCACTTATGTTGTAGTGACTCATCTTGCCACTCTTTTACCTTTTTCTATCATCAAAGCTCAAACATATTCATCATCACAGGATTCATTAATAATAAAATAGGAGACACAAGAAAAATCGAAAAGACGAAAAATTAAAAAAAAAACTCGACCACTAACACTAGGAAATACATAAAAACAACACACAACACATTAGGTAAGTTGCAAAAATTGACATATCAACACTGGTTAAAGTATCAATATACCGCAAAAAATCAACCTCCTAACAAATAAACAACCAACGAAAGAAAAAATTATACCCTCGGTGCTCATAAGACGAGGTAAGTACATCACACCTCCCCCTAAACTTAGTAAAAACGTAAGTCGAAATTAAGTTTGAAAAGAGATGTAGTTGTCGAAACGTGAGCACTTCAAATATAATAACTCCTTACTCACACGAAAGAAATAATAAAGCAATAAACGAAAGGGCATGCCCCAACAAGTGCTCATGTTTAACGTCGGAGAGTCACGACGTTATTCAACTTTGAAGACTACTTGATCAGAGGATGGTCTTCTCGCATCCTCACCTTGAAGTACTTTATTTCCCTCTTCTTGTCTACACTCAGCACCTCACCTTTCTTGGTCACAAAAATATGATCCTTGGAATTACCTTTCTCTCATGGCTGTCTAAACACCTTCTTGTCAATCTTCCACTCAAATTCAGAATCATCTTTCTTAGAAAAATCATGATTAAACAAGTTAGAAACCACATCTATGCTCTTGCATGACTGAGTCTCCATGGGCATCTTCATTGTTTTATCAAGAGAGAAAACCACATCTTCATTGTCCATCTGCAGTCTAAGCTTCTCGCTCTCAACCTCTTTGCTCTTTCCCACTTCTTCTCAACTATAAGCTCAATATTCTGCTCATGTGATGATATTGAGTACTTCGAACATCAGGTATAGCGTTCTGCATGAAAACGGAAGTCGACTGATGTAGTTCGACCAGAATGGTCTAGTCGAATGGGATGAGTTTGGTCGAACTGGGTGTATGAAAACGGGATTAGTCTGTCCAGTTCAGAGTGTTGGCGTTTGATCGTTTAGTTAACGTGAACTATTAGGGTTCCATACGATTCTATATCAGCGGAAACAAGAACATAAAATCATATTACCTTTCACCAAGGTATGTTGAAGAAGAGAATGAATTCTCACCGGCAGCATGCGTGACGTCACTGTTTTGGGCAAAAATTCATCATCTAATATCCGATTTGAGTGATCATTGTGCCAAAACGATCCTCTCTTTCGTAACTTTCCAACGGTGTATCACAAGAACAGTTTGGAGCTACACACGATTTTAGAAAAATCGTGGAAATTGACGAACAATTGATCTTCTGCTGTATTCCTAAGTCCAATCTTGACGTCATATGGGTGACGATCTTCAAGATCTTCTTAATCTACTATTCCCTTTTCCTCCTCATAGTGTTAGGCGTGGATATTTTTTTGGGTTACCGGACAATTGAGATGACATATTTATAGGCTACAGTAGGGACCAGAAGGAGAAATTAGAGTTGGGCCTCCGTTGGGTTTAAATATCCAAGTTTAGCCCAAAACTTATACTTAAGTCCAATAATAATAATATATATCACTAAAATATTATTACTGCACTACCGCTCTAATTCCATAATTACGTTATGGGCTACTTCTTATTGTGAGCCCGTTAGTCTCCCCATGTTTAAGATATATAATGTCCATTAATTAATTAAGTTACTGACAACTCCATTAATTAATATCTCATCCGAAAGTAGTACCACTCAACCTCATTATCATGCCGGAATTAATACACTTGCAAGATTTACATGATAATCCTTATGAGCTCCTCAAGGGAACATCGTCAACCTATATCGGACACGGATTCCTTCTACAATCAACAGAACACCATAGAGACAGCATTATTTCCCAACTCACCGAGTTTGTTGATTTAATACATGTAAATCTTACCCATTAATGAATCAAAGAAATACATACTACCTTACGTGTCGAGATTATTGTATAGAGATTAAGAGCACGAACACCCATAATAACTGAAATCAAGTTCTCCTGTATAGTCAGTATAAGTTGAACGATCTCAAGCGGTCCTGCTCAATATACACAAAGCATACTAATGTGATTCTATAGTCAAGACAAACTAATACCAAATCACACTACAACCATCCGATAGAGAGTCCCCGTCTATCTCGATTGTGAGCATCTGTTTATACTTTGTAAGGAAATCGATAATATGATCTTCCACGTGTGGTCGCAGAACATATTATCTACAGTATAAAGTAAATAGACTATTGCATCGGACATATAAATAAATTATAAGACGCAATTATTTAATCAATGATTCTCATTTCAAATATTGTTAAAACATTGTTCATACTAAAGATAGACTTTTAGTATACTATGTTGTCATATCTTCTGCCATACATCTGATTTCCATTCCCACTACACGACTATCCATAGCTCTCGACTTAAGATACTTGTAAAAGGATTCACAAGGTTATCATCCGATGCAATCCTTGCGACAATAACCTTCCCCTCGTCATACGTTTTCTCGTAACATATGGTACTCGCGCTACATGTGTTTAATTGTTTATGGGCACGTGATTCCTTCAAGTTTGCAACTACACCATTATTATCCCAATAAATTGTGATACCCTTGGGCAAACTTAGAAACCACATCCAAGTCCATCACGAAGTTTTTAGAGTCATACAGATACTTTGACTGCCTCAGAGGCTCCAATTTATCATCTTTCTATGGTGGAGTCCGAAATATATTTCTATATGGCACTCCTCCATTTTATGACTACTTCCTAAAATTAAACACATAACCTTTGAGGTGGATTTACTGTCGTCCTACCTAATATGAAAAATTCAAATCTACGTAATCCACAAAAAACAGTGAATCTGTCCGGTAAGCCTACATGTAATTTTCAGTCCTTCTCAGGCACTTCAAATACGTCTTACCGCAGTTCATCATTCTTGTTTCGGGTTACGTTGATATTCACTAAACATGCGTTTAGCAAAGCAGATATCCAACCTCGTGCATAGCATTCCTTAGATTAAGCTTTCTTATTCGCCAAAGCATAAGGAATCGCCTTCATCACCTTTATCTTCTTTTGTGTCACAAGACACATTTCCTTAGATAAAGTCACATGCTAAAATGAGTAAGGATTGTATCATTTCATGAAACTTGAGATAAGCACAACGTCTTATCTTGTGATCTGTATCACCGTGATCGTAAGAATGTATTTAGCTTTTCTTAAATCCTTCATTTCATACTGCTTTATGAGCCATACCCATACGCCCGACAATAATCTTTCATTGTCTCCAATGTGTAAGATACTATCTACGTATAGTACAAGAAATACCACCACGTTCCATCACTCTTTTCCAATACATAAGACACATCCGTGCATTGAATAAATCCATATCACTGGATTACCTCATCAAAACAGATGTACTTTGAGTTCAAAGCTTGCTTTGGTCCATGAACGGACACTTTTAAGCTTACACTCAAAATGCTCTTCGTACTTTTCAATGAATCACTCTGGTTGATTCACATAGATGTTTTCCTCAAGACTTCCAATCACGGAAGCTGTCTTGACATCTATTTGCTATACCTCATAATTCAATATGAGTAGCAATAAAATAAAAGAATTCGAATCGACTTAAACTTCGCTACCGCGGCGAAAAAGGGTTTCTCATACTCGAACTCACCCTTCTTTCTGAGTGTACCTTTACGCAACAAGCCTTGTTTCAAAGTATCACCTTACCGTCTTATCATCTTTTATTTTGTAGAGCCACTTCTAATGGCTTTACCACCATTTCGCGGTTCTACAAGCACCCAAATCTAACTTTGAATTCATAGATTCTATTTCAGAATTCATTGCATTTTGCTAAAATTTTGCATTTCTATCTTGTAGTGTTTCGTCGTATCCGTGGGTCGATTTCATGTTTACAAGGGACCAAGTCTCACAACTCTCCTAATAAATCTATCAGGTTGTAGAACAACCCTCCCACTACGATAAAGCGCTACATGCAATTGTGTAGCAAACGTATCACGCGATGCAGTTTACTTGTGGTATATCCTCTTGTATAATTGGTACTATACTTTGTGTTTTTTCCTCTCACAACCTTTAGAACAATTTATGGTATATCCTCTTGTATAATTGGTACTATACTTTGTGTTTTTTCCTCTCACAACCTTTAGAACAATTTATACATGAGTTTGTGATTTATTATATATAGTCCTTTTCTAAAATCTAGTGTTCGTGTTAATAATCACCCTTTGATCTTTTGGACTATCAAATAAACCACCCTTCATTTTTTAGGATATCCCATAAACAAACAAATATCCTTACGACATGCTGTTTCTAGGACATACCCATAAAATGAATTTAGTAACTCCAAATAATTCATCATCTATCTAATCATTTCCATAAGAGTCCTTTACCTTCTTTTCGCCACACCAGTCGGCTGGAGTTTGCCCGGTGTAGATAACTTGGGATTTAATCCCAACCTCTGATAAATGCATTTTAAACTATTCTTAGAGGTACTCGCCACTACGATTAAATCGTAATAATTTGATATATTTTCAATGACCCTTCACCGCATAAGCAATGCACTTTTGAATTAATCATAGTGCTTAGACTTGCGGTGTATCAAAATTATATCTAACCACCTCTCGCCTGGATAGTCTTAGGACCGCACAAATCAGAATGAACCAATTCCAACATATCTTTGGCTCTAGACCCCTTTGCCTTAAAAGGCAATCATGACCTAGTTTCAGATGCCAAAAGTATGTTTGGTTCACATCCGAAGGTTCCTTTCTTTTATTGGATTAGAAGACATGTTATTAATTACTATTTGTTGCATTCGTGGGATAAACATGATTTAAGAGTATATAAATTGTCAATCAACGTACTGCAACAGATTATAGTTCCATCCCTCATCACTATGACCATGTCATTTAAATGAAATGGAGTATCCATCCGTAAATGCATAGAAACTAAAATGAAATTCTTTATATGAAAACGTACATAAAGACAATTTCTCATGATCAAACGTTTATTCCTATCAAAAGATAAATACACAACTCCCACTGCAACAGCCACTACTTTCATAGTATTGCCCATGTACTTAATAATCTCATCATCACTTAGTTGCACGCTTTTAGAGATTCAGGTATCTACACACAAGGTGTCAGTAAATGCCATCACTAATCATGCTTCAACAACTAATGAATGAAATACTAACATTGTTCATATCTTGATGAAAATTGATTTCCTTCTCCAATTGTTTTGTCAGAAGTTTCCCACCGAATATAGCCTTTTGTATTTCAGGTGCAATTTGCTCAAAACATCTAGGCAAACTATGGAGAATAAAATCGACCTAGCACTACAACATAAGTGACATTAAGTAACTTAGTGTAACACTTTTATTTTAGTTAACACAAATCAGTAACTCTTTCAAAGTTACCATTATATGTAACACATTTATAACACTTTTTATATTGGTAACATAGACGAATAACACTTTTCTAATATGTAACACATTCATATAACACTTTTAAATAAGTTACACTTGTCATGTAACACTTATGCATAAGTAACACAAGTATGTAATATTTTTATATAGGTAACAATTTTGTATAACACTATTACACTTTTCACACAAGTGAAATAATTATATATGTTACACTTTAATATAGTTTTATTTAAAAATGGTGTATTATGTATATATATGTATTGCATATATAAATAAATATCTATATAAACAAATTTTAATTAGTGTTATATTATACTTCCGTCCCAACTTCAACTTCACACTTCTCGTTTTGATCCATTCCAAATTCAACTTCACGCTTCTATAGAAAGAAAAAGTAATTAACTAATATCCCTCTAACATATTTTAATTTCAAAATTTTTATCACATTTTTAGCACACATAATATATTTTATTATTTATTTATTACCCAAAATCATACTATCCCAAATGTAAGTCAAAAAGTGATTTTTTAAACTCCGTATCTATAGTAAACGTGAAGATAAATTTGAAACGGAGAGAATTTCATAAATAATACGCGTAAAATGAAAATATTTTTATACTCCATGAAATTTATAAAAAAATATTTTTTTATTTGAAATAAATTTTATATTGTATTTAAAAATAATTATTTACGCAAAATATGATGCATTTTGTTCAGTATATAGTATATACAATTTTGCAAGACCACGTGTTGATTTAGATTGCAAAATTATGGAGTATATAAATAAATAAACCATAATTACGCAAGAAAGACAATTTTCAATTTCATTAAAGCCATTTTTTTGGTCACGAAAAATCCCACAAAAACAAGAAAGAGCTTTATTTTTTCCTTTATTATTTATTGATTATTTTTCTTAAATTACGAAATCCAACCATTTTTTTTAAGTAAAATAACATCATTTTTTACGCTCTTTCCTAATTAATTGTAATCATGTCATTATTATATCTTTAATGAATTTATGATTTTATTTCATCCTTTATTGCCTCTTGATTTCTTTCCTAATTTACAAAATCTAACCAATAATAATAATATATAATGGTAAGTACCAAAAAAAATTATTACACATATTATTATCAATACATTTCGTAGTCCCTATTGGAAAAAAAATACATATCAAATACGTTTGTGTACATATATAACTAGAACTATTATGTTACAGAATACATTGCCTAAAATCAAGCAATCCACAAATCTCTCAGAAAATGGTCAAAAATCACAATCACAATCATGCTACAATTTCTTCTGCATAATATTGAGCAAATATAGTGAAGAAATCAACACAAGTGTCGCATAAAAATGTGTGAACTTCCTCGAACTTCCAGACGATGGTCCGATGGGTTCGAGCACAGAAACAATCCACCCTTGCTCGAATTCAAACTGCAATCGGAGTTCAAGGCATTGTGTCAAAAGAGGAAGATAAAAGAGTAAATTATGTATCTATGCTAAGTATCATTATGTATATACCCAAAAATTGTCTTTCTTGTTAATTATGGTTTATTTTTATATACTCCATATTATATTGCCCCTGTAGATCTTGTCCCTTGAAGCTTTATTCAGATACAATACAGCAAGAGCAAGCTCTACCCTGGTGACATCAAATGAACTCATTCTTTTATTGACGAACCTATAAGTCAAGATACCAGATGAATTATCATGTATTATTGCTACATCTACGGCTTGATTCTAAGTTATAGCATATTATGGGGTTAAATTCTACTTCACGTCAGCAAAAACCATGGTACTCCTATATGAGCTATAACCAAAATATTCATTTAGAAGAGATAGTCTATCTAGAAAGTAATTGATAAATTAATGTGTGCATATGACATTATTACACGTAAATATGTATTAAAAGTTTATGAAAATTTGAAATTAAAATGGATTATATGCAGTGTTGAGTGACATTTCGCTTTTGCATGTGAACACAAGCATGGGGTAGAGAAGAAAAAGTGTGCATCTAAGAAAAAAAATAGTGAAACATACCCAACTCCAGGCAAAGAAAGCCAACTGAAATGCATTCTGTAACATGAAAACAAAGTTTACAAAGTCAATCAAGTAATTATGAGAGAGAGAGAAAGGAGTGGGGGATGTGTGAGAGAGTGGGGACCTGAAAGAGCACAAAATTAATTAGTTTACTCCTATACTATCTCATGTAAGGCAATTCAAATTCATCTTTTGTACAGAAAGAAGAAACACCGCAATAAAAAAATCTCCCAACTTTTAAACAAGCTATTTGTTAATAACTTACTATTATTTCCATATTAAAGAAACTGAAATACATACCCAACAAAGTATCAACAAACACTGAAACAAGGTAAAAGCAATCAATAAAACAACATGAGTTGAGACTACCACATCATTTGCAGCAACAACAACACATAAACCTCAATTCTTAAAACACAATTAATATAAGAAAATACCCATATAAATTTGCTTCTTAATCACAACTAATAATGCAAAGGAAGGAATTATAACCTCATGAATACCAAATTTATCTCGATACTGCTTCTGCACAATTGAGCTAAAGAAGAGGGCACAATTGTAGATGAGATACGATGAATGCTTCGTCAGATTTAGCAACAAAAACTCAACCCCACCTGCTCGAATTATCAAAACAAGAACGTAAATCATATTATAGCAATTTTAAAAAAAAAACCAGGATAAAACAAGAGAAATTCAACAAAATTAAATCGAAAAGCCTTTTCCTTCAGAAGTTCAAGTAAACTTGAGGGTAGAAACTGATGGACCAAGAAACAAAAGCAATCAATCCCAAAACATAGTATAAAACTTCCAGATGAACCAAATTCCAAGCGACATCAATCTTACCCAATCTTACTCTCTTCAAATTTATACACAGTATACTCAAAATCAATTAAATGCCTTACAGGCGAATGCACCAGTACACAAAATGATTAGAGTTGATCATCTCTACACCAGTAAATCAAAGTTAAATTGTGTTTTTTTTAGCATAAAGAGGGAATTTTCCATTCACCATGAAGGCGCAACCTGAAATGTGGGAGCTTCCAGCCTGCAGAAGAAGAGCAACGAAGTCCCAAATCGTCGGTAGTTCCAGTCCCAAAGCAACAGAACAGGGATAAAGAAGAAAGATTGGGTGGGGAATATGTAGGGAAGGATGAAAAGAAGTATGCAGCAGGAGTGAAAGTGATTCAGGTTTATTAGAGGAGGTCTAAAACCTCTCCTTCCAAGCTGTAGGAGAAGAGACAGAGTTAAGAGCAGATGCAGAGGCAGCTGTAGAGACGAGCCAGTCCGAGTTGAAAATAAAAAAGCCTCCTGCCAAAATAAGAGACCTTCTTGAGACGAGGTTGCTTGAAGGTCTTGGTGTTTGATGCATCAATGGCTCCAAAGTAATCATATTCAACATCAATTGCTGCTACAGGAAAGGCAGCAACCTAAATCTTAACTTGGAGTTATTTGAGGAACTGGTATGATCGAAGGTACGCAGGTAAATTCGCACTTTCTTTAATATAATTCACTTGTAATATGATTATTTTATCTTTCGTACTTTTGGTTGTTGGTTTAGGTGATCGCTCAAAGTGGGAATTATAACTTGGACAACGAAAATAGCTTGCACGACGTTCTCAAGCATGTCAAGTAGAGGGCTGGCTTTGTTCTACACCAGATAATCAAGTGGAATTTATAAGGGATGGTTATCTCTTAAAGTATTCAAACTAAACCAGGTATGATTTCCCCTGTTCATGGCTCCATTTTAAATTGTTATACAGAAATCTGATGACTATATTTGTTTTATTGTCATCAGTTGTTGTGACTAAGTTGATCATGTATTGTTTATTCATTGCATTAATATGAACTATTTACATGATTTATATTTACATAAAAAATGAAGATAGTTTAAAGTGCAAGAAAAAATACAGAAATTTTCCTTAAAAAATATAGAAAGATAAAACATAACTCCAAGTAAAGAAAGGACAACCAGCAAGTAGGAGAAATGAGGAGGAAAGAAAAAAACCCAAAACTTCTCATACAACCTGATATAAAACAAAATATGATCCTGAAACCAACATAGAGAACTAATTATTGGCTCCCAACTTATGATCCCGAAATAAGACTCCACTAAACATAAATAATACCTACAGAAAGCTTAAAGAAAACATTTAACTATCTCAATACTCCATCCAGTCTATATCAGCGTCATACAAATCTGAATTGTCTTCATGGTTTCTTATTTCATTATTCACCTCGTCTTCTACATTCTCAAGCACAGTGTGGGGTAGATCATCTCTGCACCAATTGATAGCCTCATCATCATCAACCAAATCACCTATGCCAACATCAACAACATCAGTAGTTTCAACCAAATACGAGTCCTCTGATTGATCTTCCAAATGGAAAAATTCATTTGGTAACTACTTCATCATGTAATGCCAATCCTCTTCAATAGGATCTTTTACATAAAAGACTTGTTGAACTTGTGATGCCAAGACGAAGGGATCATTGCCATAACACAACTTGCTGAAATTTACACGTATGAGACCATACGGATCCTTTTCCACATGATACCAATCATACTTGAATAAGATGACTCTAAAACAACCCCAATAATCAAGCTCAATAATTTCTCTTATAGTCCCATAAAAGGTCAAATTTTTCAAAATGGGGTTATCATCCTTAGTGCTAGCAAAACTTGAGAGTAAGCCATCTAAGCCGACTCCACTATTCTGTGTTTTACATCTTCCATCACGATCTTTAGTGTAGAACCTATATCCCCCAATGCAATAACCGGTGTATTTCTTGTGTGTTTGTAGGACAATAGGATCCTGCAGAACAGAACATCAAACCCCCTCTGCTAACATCTGCCCAAAGATTAGCCCCTCCACGTATGATTTTCCTATCCAGGAGGTAATTGGTATAGATATCTGCCAAGGAGTATAAATAAACACAATGCACAAAGCTATGCAATAAGATCAATTCATTGGAGTAGCAAGATTATGATGAACTTACGGGTCGCATAAGCACATCATCGCATTGAGAGCAGTAGGATCCCAATGGACAAGCTGCAAATATTCAAGAAATCATAACTCAACACATGTATCATCACATTTAAATAGCTTTCAAATTCAAAGTTTTGTTATGGAATTGCACTTATTATCTCTCTGCTTCAAAGAATCATTCTAGAAAGAACTAATGAACTATACATACCCTAGCCACAATAGAGAAATCCGAACGACCATCGCAATTTGCAAATGAAAGAACATTTGATTGCAATTGAAAAACAGAGTTGCAGAACTATTATCAAAATGAAATTAAAGAATAATTTTAAAAAATTTGATTGGGCACTCACGGATCATGCACGTAAGCCCATTGGCGATTAAGATCTTCGAAATCCTTCATCATATGCTTCGCAATTATTGAATCCAATATGAATTATGTTTAAGGCAGCTTCAATTTCTGTGACTTCGACGGAGAGAATGGACTTCAATTTGAAAAGGAAAGTAAAGGCAGAGATATCAAAGGCTGCTTGTGTCGTAAAAGGGGAAAATGAAAAGGGGAAAGTAAATGCATACATTGCAAATGTAAATGGGAAAGTAAATGCAGAGTGGGTATTGGTTTCATTTTTAAATAATTCCGCATTGGAAATGGAGATGGAGATGGAGATGGAGATGGAGATGGAGATGGAGGAACTACATTGAACATTGAAAATTAAGTTGTCATAGTTTTTTTTTCTTTTTATTTAATTAAATATACATTGTTTTTTATTAATTATAAATAGTGCATAAATAATTAAAAAATCATTATTAAAATTTCATATATATATATATATATATATATATATATATATATATATATATATATATATATATATATATATATATATATATATATATATATTCAAATTAATAGCAATGAAATTTTTGAGAAACTCTCTTGTGAGACGGGTTTTTTGTGGAACGGTTGTGAGACGAGTCGACCCATTACTAAAGTATACTTATTATATAGGTATAGTATGCTTATTTATAGTTAAAGTATGTCAATAATTAATCATATTATAATACCATAAAATCATACTTTAATTCATTATTTATCATACTTTAGAAAACATAATTTAACAACTATTAAACATATTTTATCTATATAATAGACATACTTTAACATGTCTCACAAATCGTTTCACATATATAATGTCTCATAAGAGAATTTGTCGAAATTATTTTTCATGATCAATAAAATTATTTTCATGTCATAAATGAATTACTCAATAATGACATTTAACTATACAAAATTTATCAATATTAATTTATATATATATATAAATCTTTTAATCTTTTTCTGATCTTTGACTTATCTTACCTTAGTACGTAATTTATAATTAATTACAGTGCCTTTGTAATTCGTTTTCGTTTAAAGCGAAAATTTCTCCTATAATTGTTCATATATGTTATTATACTTGTGGTTGGTAATTTATTCTTGGAGTAAATTATTAGCCTTTTTATTTTCTTTATTTTAACAAAATTCTCTTTTAAAGCAAAAAATTACAACGATTCTATGTACAATCAAGTAACCACACCATACAACGATAATAGTTTAAAATAGTTATAATGAGAATTTTATCAATTCAAAGCCTGAAAAATAGTAAACTTTCAATATGAATTATTTTTTCTATCAATTCGGGACCTGCAATATGTAAAACTATTAATATATGGCCTGAATTTATCAAATATTATTTCCTATTTTATCAATTGAGGATCTAAATTTAGGTCACGATTTGATAGTTATATATATTTCAGGCCCCGTATTGATAAAAAAAATAATTAAAGTCATGAATTAATAGTTTACTCATTTTTCAGACATTGAATTGATATTCCATGAAATTACTTTACATGACAACTTGTAAATAAGTGAGATCACTAATAAATAAGTAGATCTCACCATATTTTTCAATTCACATGAGTCACACACATTTTTTGTTTGTTGATTTTATTTACCGTAAATTATTTATTTAATTTAAGAGGGGTTTTATTGTGTGAATTTTATAACCCCATTAATTTTTTTATTCAAAAAGTATTAGTTCTATCTCTTAAAATAAAAATAAAAATTCATATACTAAAAAGTAATTAAGAAAATGCCAAAAATATTTAAAGAGTAATTCTCTCATTCAAAAAATAATTAGCTTATATGGTGATTAATATTTAATACCTATTAATAGTTAAATGGTGATTAACATCATATTGAAACTTTTTATTAACAATGAAAAATCAATACTATTATTTCCATCCATCAAAACAGTATTAATAGTTAAATATATATATATATATATATATATATATATATATATATATATATATATATATATATATATATATATATATTAAGGGGATGGGGGAGTATTATTTTTCAATTCCAAAATACTATTATGATTTGACGCTTGGTAATAGAATTGGTCCAACCTAACTATAATTAAATTGCGTTTTGAATTATGAAATACTTCTACCGAGAGTGCCAGTACTATCACTCCACATATAACTTACCACGATTATCACTGTTAATTAACATATGATTAATATGTAATTAACATACCACAATTAATTCAAATTAATTACTTATAAAATACGATATGATAAAAATAGTGGCGTCCATAGGTGGTGAGGATAGTTAATAAAATACTTTATTCTAATAATCAAGTTATAAATTACCTATAAAATACGATATGATAAATAAGTGGAGATTAATTAATTAATTAATTACTTATAAAATGATAAGTGGAGTATTTATTAATAAGTGGAGTATTTATTAATTAATTACTTATAAAATACGATATGATAAATAAAACTCACCACGATTATCACTATTAAGTGGCGTCCATAGGTGGTGAGAATAGTTTATTCTAACAAATTATACATCTTAATCCTAATTACCATAAAAAAATAAAAAAAAATTAATCAAAGTGAGAGATATGAAATAAATACAAACCATCAAAGAGAGGTTGAATACATACACAGATACACACAAAAGAGGGAGCATTCTGTGATGAGAAAAAGAGCGGATTATCTGAGCGGGTAAATAAAATTCCGCCAAAATGTGAAACAAATACGAAGAAGAAAAACCTTGAATCTGCAGGTTATCTGAGAGAGGGAAATTTCGGAATTCTATTGTGAGTAGAATTTGAAGAAGCCTAGACAGATTCGAGGAAGGAAACCCAGGAATATGAAGAGGTTTATTTAGAAGGAAGCCTCAAGTATTGTTTACGTCGAGTCAATTAGGTATGAAGCTTTCAATTTGTATCGTTTGTGTTTTTAATTCTGTGTGCATCAATTGCCCAGCATAACCAACTGGATTGTACCGATCCCACCTAGGTTTTCAATTTTACTATATTTAATCAATCTTCATTCACCTGTCCTTTTCTTTCTGTCATACTAAAAGTTCTTCTCCTATTTGATTAACTTTGTGTGTGCTGCAACTCTTTAAGAGTTAAGGATATGAAATCCATGATTTGTCTCTGTTTCATTACTTCCGAGTTGCTTTAGATTTTAGGTTAACGATTTTGATTATTCAATTAGTGTGGGATTAGTGTCTTAGTTTCAATACTTATTGGTTTCTATGATGTCAAATTCACCGCTACAGTTACGATTCAATTTGCGAGATGCGCATATCGATAGTCTAAACTTGTTGGTGCCCTTAAAGTATGAGTTAGGGGTATAAAATTTTTCATAAAGGGAATCATTGCACTTTCTTTGATACTTCTTATGTTGCTGTAAGTGTTCACCATTTTGATTACTATAGGAATGATTCCATGGATTGGAACTCAAGATTTCTTACCTTAAAATGTATTCTACACTCTGAGTCCTTTAATTCCAATATTATATAATCGAACTTGTAATTTTTTAACTAAAAACTGGGTAGTTGGTTCTATTCCATGATATATGAAATCATGTAAAGAAACAGAAACTTGATGGAGAATTATGAGCAATTCATATTCATAACCAATTATACATAGATAGCATTTGGACTAGTTTGATAATTAACTGTGATTTAGAGAATCCAATCAATACATTTACCCACATTTATGACACATGAGTAGTGACTTTATCAGGAATCTTTGCTTATGTTCCATTTAGTCCTTGTTTAAGAATGAAGCATTGCTATGTCAATATTTTTGTTTAGCCAATGATTCAAGTGGATGTGAGTTGTCTTTGATTGGATTAATGGAGCACTTGTAATTTGAAATACATTTAATATGTCAACTGGTTTTAATCAATTGAATTATTCAAATCTGTATATGCTGACCTTAATTTGGATGAATCATTAATAACACTGCTTTACAGCCTTTGATATTTTCATGTGTATAGAGGCTCTCTAAATTATCGTACTGTCCATTAATATTGTGATTTTGTGTTTACGATGACGAAGAAACATTGTAGCACGTTATAAGCCTTCATTTGTGTCTAAAATAGATAGCTAGCTGCCATAGTATAATTTGAGGCTATGTATCTCAATTTGCTGGAGCATTTCACCAATGAAAGCATGTATTATATCTGTAAATTTCAGACTGCAAAGGATGACTAGTTACATCTCTACGTTAACAGTTGTATCGTAATTTTAGTTCATTCATGTTTAGCTAGGACATTGATTTTGGAATTCTTTTTCACTCAGTCTATAAACTCACTTTTCACTACGTGAAGCTTGATTTGTATACCGAATATGATGCAGGAACTAAGTCTACAAACTTGTTCCTGCTAACTGTAAGAATATCGTAAATTGAGATGGAAGAATATGAGGGTCAGAGGTTGAAAAGGATCGAAGAAATCAAAAGAAAGATGGAAGAGTTAGGGATTAAGCCCACTGCCTATGCAGTGGCACAGTTAATGGCTCCCAAGAGACAAAAGATCAATAAAATGAAAAAAGATCTATCAAAGGATGTTGAGTACCTTCCCGAAGAAGAAGATCCAATTCAAAAGTTAAATGTTGATCAGGATAACAATGAGATTGTAAGAATCACTAGAAGTTTGAGCTCATGTCGTTCAAAGAAGGTTATGTGCATATACCTTATGAATTACTAAATTAGTATACAAATTAGATATTTAATTAATAATCATTTGTCATGTTTCAGGTAATGGTAGACCAAGTAGGTGGTCATGTTGACAAACCTCAATCCTCCTCCATCTCAATGTCAACTATGATAAAAATGCACTCTCAAGAATGTGAAAAGAAACAGCAACAATGGAAAGGAAAAGGGCACAAAAAAATCAGACTCCAACTCAGTTGGTCAGATAGAGGATTCAACACGAAATGAAGAAGTGTTTTCACATGCAGCTAAGAAGGTTATGTGCATATACCTTATGAATTAGTAAATTAGTATACTAACTAGATATTTAATTAATAATCATTACTTATATTTCAGGTAATGGCAAACCAAGCAGATAATTCTTTTGACAAACCTCAGTCCTCCTCCATATCAATGTCAACTATGATACATATGCATTCTCAAGACTGTGAAAAGCAATAGCAGCAGAGGAAAGAAAAAAGGGCATCAAAAAAATCAGACTCCTGCCTCAGTTGGTCAGATAGAGGATTCAACGCGCAATGGAGAAGTGCTTTCCCGTGAACAATCTTTAAAAAGGACAAGTACAGGGTTGAGTCGACGAGAAAAGGAGATTGAAAAGAACAACCAAAGAAGGAAGAGGCAGAATATGGTTGCACCTGGATCACTCAATGCCTATATTAAGATGAAAGAAAATACTAAAATGAAAGAACAGTCATCAAAGGCTGCTTGTCTAGGGGACCCCATGCTACTAGGAGATAACTTATCTGTTGAACCGCTGATGGAACATTCAAAAAAGAAACAAGGGAGATATTTTGAAGAACAATTTTTTGCTTTAAATAGTGGTGATATGTGTGGTCCAATTGATGAAGATGAGGATTGTGAAAGAATAGACGGTTATGTTTTGGAAAATGAAATGGCATCAGATCCGAAAGGGCAAGGAAACAATCACTCTATAAACATAAATCCCACCAAGGAGCATCTTAGTGATGAATTTGGTAAGAATAGAAAATAGGTTATTATAATTTTAAATTATTTATTAATATTTGCTACTTACATTTCTTGTAAATATAGGTTAAATTAGTGGAATTAAGAATCACGACATATTTTTCTAACTTTATTTTGTTAATAATTGTAGTGATGCAGAAGAAAAAAAATAAAAGAGGGCCAAGTCTTTGCAAACAGGTACATGGAAGGTCAATTGAGAATCGTAGACTTATCATTTTGAATAGACTAGGTCAGCCAATTGGTCCAGATAAAGGAACTTTGGATGAATTAAGTCGTTTCTTAGGATCACTAGCTCGTGAATCCGGTCTTGCACCTCTAAATAAGATCAATCGGCACCAGGTTCCTTACAAGGATGAGATTTGGAATTATGTAAAGGTATTATTAATTTAAATTAACACAGTAGTATATATTCATTTGTTGTTATTTTACACTAATTTCCTATGTAGTTGAGTGTTTCTTGAGTATGCTGCCTGATCAAAATCCTTTAAACATGTTGTACTTTTTAACAAATCATATTAGCTTTATTTACCAAAGATCTACATATCAAGAATACGTGCATTCTCTAACGTCATGATTAATATCTTGCAGACCAAGTTTGTAGTTGCATAAGAAGGAAAAGGCTATGTTCTAAAAATAGTTGCAGATCTCTGGCGTAATTATAAGTGTAGAATTAAAAAGCTTCACTACAAGGCGTATACAAATCAGGCGGATAGATGGGCTAATCGCCCAGATTCGATTCCAGATGACCATTTTGAGGATTTAATCAAGTATTGGAACTTAAAAGTGATTCAGGTAAGTGTTGTGAGATATTGTTTATTGACATATATTTACAATAGGATAAATAATCTCACATGCAGTTTCTTACACGAATTAAATTAATACCCCATATGTATAAAATGTAATTGAGATTGCTTTTTATGTAGTAATTAATTAATTATCTTATCCTTGGATTGAATGACAAAAATAAATTATCCTGACGAGAGTTTTAAAATTGAATATGTGTATCTTTAGTAAATTCTAATAAAATAAGTAATAAATACAATTTATCATGAATAAAACTAGTGTAATAAGTAAGTATTTATTGAAGAAGTTTTAGGTAGTTTAATAAATATATTTTCCCCTTGGTGTTGCCCGTCCTCTTCTTCGAGTTCTTCGTTTAGAATTGACATGTTTAGAAAAAAATTATTTACTAGAATGACATGCAGGATCTTAGTGACAAGAAAAAGAAAATTAGAGAAACTCAAAAGGACAGACACACTGCAGGTCCTATTTCTTTTGCGAGAAAGCGTCTTGAGCTGGTAATTATGAATTGTATATGATTCTTATATCATATGAGCACTATTGCCTAATTACATTAATATTAAATCTATTAGTTACATCTAGCTCAGTCTCTTCTTGATATATTAGGATCCATCATGTCATGAGGCTATACCATTTTTGTAAATATTTTCTGTGCTGACTCTTACATTGAATTCCTTATCATTGTTATTGAAAATAATGAATTTGTGAGTGAATATTATATTAAGTCCAGCTTTGACTTTGTGCTTCGATATAAGTTAGACCAATATCCACTCTTATTTATATTACAAATGTCTATAATATTATATAAAGATGTTATGAGGATGGTTTATAGTGTTTTATCTAGCTTAGATTTACATCAACTACATGTATGTTCAGTTATAATCTATTTTACCTATTTTTTCCAACATGATTTGTGGATATTTTGTGGCAGGAACTAAGTGAAAAGACCTCACCATCAGAAGCAACATTGTACAAAGAATCTCATAAAAGGAAAGCTAATAGAAAATACAAAACTAATGAACTGATTCAGCATGACAATGTAAGCACAGGTGTTTTATATTATTGATTTTAATCATATGGAATAATATTATGATGAATTTTATTAGATGGAGGAGCTGCTCGTAAGACGTGGTCGATTTACAGGCAGGTGTATCAAGAGACCAAAGGGAGCATCAAAACCCTCAAGTGTGTTAATTCCAGATGAGTTTCTACAACCATATAAATCTGATGTCACTAAAGATACTATCATTGGAGTATTGAAAGTCTTGCAAGAAGTTCTTCCCTCTGATATTGTTGCACGTGTTGCCCCATCCCTTGAGGATCCATCCAACTTTCTACTTAATGGAATTTCTACTAAAAGCATTAATCATTTGGAGCCATATCAGGTAATTAGTTACATTTCGTTAATTGTTACTTTTTATATTTCCCTATTTATTGTTTCAACTGTTTAGTTATTTAGTGGTTGGGGGTATTGAGAGTAAGATACACTTATATTCTTGATTTGGGTTTTGAGAGTAGACAATGATCGTACAGTAGTGTTACTTATTACTGGTTTGGGATTTGAGAGTAGATGGTGTTCTAAAATGTGGTGGAAAGTTGTGCTTTCCATGAATGGATGGTACTGCTATGAAGTAGACGAGATTAAAAAATGAAACTTCGTAATAAAATATGTAAACAATGAGCCAGAGGTTTAGAATCTTGCAGCAGAATATTGTAATGCTCTGTTTCCATGATCTTTGGTCTTTAATTGTTAGTTATAGGCATTAATATGGCCACTACTTTTATTTTCTTATGAAGGGAAGTCGGAGGTTTAGAATCTTGCAGCAGAATCAAGTACTTGGCATTTTATATAGTGAAATTGGTATCAGCTTATGTGTTATGCTTTTTTTCACCCTCACTTGAATATTTCGAAGCATGGTGTCAATATTTAGTATTGAAGCTTCCATTCTGTGGGCCATGAAGCCTTCATTAGCATTTTCCTTATGTGGATTGATACTCAAAATTGCTATATTAGTCAAGACTCACAACTGCAGTTTTGTTGTGTGTTTTGAGGGCAGAATTATATGGAACTAAATAGAGTTGCATGATATGTACGTAGATGGTAATATGTACTTAATGCATCCTTTGAAACTGGTGTGTTTTTTATCCATTTTATTATTCTCTCTCTGTTTGGTTATCTTAATTTTTATCTGTATAATACTTATTGCTCTCTGTCTTAACCTAGATATCCCATTATAAAGTGTTGCTCATATAACTGAATGATAATTCTACAACGTTATCTGTTTGTAGGGAGTATCTAATTTTCATTGGTTGTTTGTAGTTATTGGGTACAAATTTTGTAATTTGACTGTTGCATATCATGTGCTTCTGCATTTCAAGTGTAGTTCCTTGATTCATATTGCGCTGCTTCTTAACTTACAGGACTGTTTGTATATTTTACTAGAATCTAAATAACACTCTTAAATTGAAACTAAGGAATGGACTTCTTTAAAAAGTTTTACCCTTGGAATTATTGAAAATATTTCTTATCTTTGTAAAACATTCTCCCCCTGCACTCCCCGTAAACCTTGTGTTTCTCTTAACAATTGAACTCCATTGATGATCTTCATGTCTCATAGTATAAAGTTTTTAGGATTCTTGTGTAGCCAAAGTACTAAAGTAGATTTGATATTTTGAGCCCTGAATTTTGTCATTGAACAGTAATAATTTTCTGGTTTGCATTTCGCAGGCTTAAGTATCTAAAGGCTATGTTTGGCTGTGTTTTTCTTCTCTTATCTCTAAATATATTTGATGACTTCAACTGTACTTTCTTCATAATGTTTATGTTCTTCATTCAGGGTAATAAAGACAACGATGATAAAGCAAACACGGAAGATAAACATGAACGTGGTGATGATTGATTTTGGAACAAGAGAATTGCAAGATGAAGAGAATTTATTTTATATATTATTGATATCAATACGTAATTCGTCATAGTATATGAAATTTAGACGACATTTAATATTTACCATGTTTTGACATATTGATGATTAAATATTTACTTTGGATATGTGTTGATATATATTAAATTAAGTTTATCGTCTATTTTTATTTTACAGGTATAGTATGAATAAATAATAATAATAGTAGTAATAATTTATTTATTATTAATAATATTATTATTAAATATTTCATAAATAATAAAATGTTACCAGGTATGTTATGTAATTGTTTTACAAAAGTGTTACATTACATTCTTAAAAGTGATACAATTATTATATAATTAATGTTACATTTATATTTAAAAAATGTTATCAAAATAATGTAATTAATGTTACGATATATTAAAAAGTGTTAACAAAATAATGTTATTAGTGTTACATAATAATTATAAGTGTTAACAAAATATTGTACAAATTGTTACATTATATTTAAAAGTGTTAACAAAAAAATGTTACATTAGGAAAATTAAGTGTTACATTAAAAGTATATGTAACATTTTAATAAGTGTTACAATGATATGTTACAATTGATTTATTTATAATTGAAGTGTTATCGAAAGTTAGAAAAGTGTAACATTAGATATTAGGTTACAGAGGTAATAGCGACACCGAAAAAAATGTTATGTAAGACTTATGATAACATTTTTTTATTATTAAGTAACATTTTTTTGATGTTACTTAATGTTACTTATGTTGTAGTGTATTCTACTCCAAGTAATCCCAATTCATTCATCAAGTTAAACATGATCTCTTGTCTTTCTAACTCACTCAAGTATCTGAGAATCGCATGAGACCATCATTTTTCTATGAACCTCTCACCTCTCCACTATAGACTAAAATAGGCATCAGAGGAAATCCATAGTGAGAACACATTTTTAATTTCTAAGCAGTAAGAATTGAAACCAAGATTCTTTTCTAATCATCTAATTTTGGACCAGTAAATATAATTTCTTTTAGTTAACAATAAGTGAATTGAGTGCATTAGAAAATATAGAGAATCATAAATAAATAAATCGATCAAATACTTCGAATTTATCCATTTATATTGATTCCCTCAAAATAATATAAAATAAAATTCACCAATATGTCAAGCACCATGAGTCTGCATGCCACGATAGTGTGGACGTATACAAACCCGAACATTTACAAGAGAAGATTTTACCCATTAATTTCATTTATCAACCTAACTTCATGACAAAATAATTAATAGTCGGTTCCTCTTTAACCATGTAAATAACAGCAGTGTATCCGATGGGAGGATACTTATTATTTGCATCTAAGTGTATACCATTATTTGACCACAAGTCCATTGCGCAAGCTTGTGTGCCTTATAGATGGAGAAGTACACATGTGCTAGGATAACTTCCTACAATCATCTTCAAGAAGTTTGTATCAGTGATCCATGAATAAACTCATCCGATGGGGAGGAAGGTCTATGCCAACATGCAAGTTTATTCACATCACTTACAAACCAATAATGGAAGCCGCGGGAATTAATTACCAATCCCCTCTCCCACTTAGTTGTTTAACACCGAGGGATTTTACATGCATATAATATTCAAACATAATACGCAACCTAGCATGTTTATATTAATAGCAATAAATCAAATAGAACTTGCATCCATATATATAACAATAATAGACATTTAAATTAATTATGACAGTTATATATAAGGAAATAAATCGCTAAAATAGAATGACTTGTCCAATACTCCAGCGATTAAACCGATGCCTTGTGCAACAAGCAGGATAACTTGTGCCCTAAGACATTCATCATCACAAGCTACCGTCAATCGGAATCAGTCAGATGTCGTCGCCGCCACATGAAGACTGTCGCCGATCACCCCGCCATGGGTGCCCGCGCTGTCCATTGCCAGCAATCATGCTGACAGTGGCTGCCGGTCGCACCGCTAGAGTCTGTACGCCATATTGAGCGCACCACCGGTGCTCTACCCGGTTTCTCACACGCCAATACGCACACCACTGGGAGCACCTCCGAGCATGCCACTGGGCGCATTGCCCGGCTTCCAGATGTCACGCTCAGCGCCACGCTCGACGCCACACTCCATGCCACGCTTGATGCCACACACGATACCATGCTTGACGTCATGCCATGCGCCCACCTGCCTACTCGATTCCGTGCTTGGTCTCTTGCAATCGTGCATATCGCCCTATTTTTACATGCTACCAGGCACTTCACCGGGTGCTCCATCGTGTGTTCCGCCAAGCGGTTCACATGGCACCCTGCTCGCTTTCAAGTGTCTTTGTCGTTTGCAGATGTAATACACGAACAACGACGATACAGGGTATTGATGCGTGTTTTTTTACATACAAAATTAATCCCCAACTATAAAGGATGTTATTGTAGCTTAGATAAGCAACCAAGTTAAATATCAAACCCAATGGATGGCGTATTATCAATTTAATTATTAACTAAATTAATTAAGACGAAAGGAAATTAAGTTTAAGGTTTGATTATCAACTACTAAACAATTAATTGAAATAACAAATAAAATAAATAACACTAAAAGAATACGAAAGTGGCTCAAGAATGGAGAATATGTAGCTCTAAGGTAATTCAGTTTTACTACTTAACTTCTCTCTCAAGTGCAGGCCGACTCTACCTTATGGACTATGGACGCATCACTAAACCATGCAAATCTACTCAATAGACAAAAGTAAATATGTGTTTAACGAGTGTTAATAACCTCAGAGCAAGAGATGTAATTTCACCTCCCCTTTCTAGGTACTATCAGCATCAATTATTTTCCACATCTGGAATCTAACCCGATATGATCTCCCTTTATTGGTACTATAAAATTACCCTCTTTATCCTGCTTATTAAGCCAAATTCAATTCAATCAATAAACATTCATATATGACAGTTCTAATGAAGTTTCGGTGTCCCCTCACTTAGAATCATAATATGGAACTCTGTTCAACAGTGAACGTGTTCAATTAACAACCAAGATGTATACTCAGACTCTATATTACAGTTGAAGATGCAAAAAAAGACCCTGAATATGGATTAAAAACGCATAGTCATATATAAAATAAATTCACAAGTAGTGTTTTACAGAGGACACACAAAAGAGTTTAATTAATTCATAAAACCTTCAAAATCCTAGATATACCAAAACGGTTCTAGCCCATGATATTGCGAAGAACAATTATGGGAGTTGGATAGATCTTACCCATATGTATGAAAAATACAAGATAAATTAGAAAACGAATAAAACCCTAGATGCGGGAGTCGTCACATCCTTCTCCATCTTGAATCCTCCTCTTGGTTCTCCTTTTGATTCAGTAGACGAATCTCCAAAGTAATGGATGGATAGAGAAAAGGATGTGGATAATGGTTGGGGGGTGATCCCCCCTTGTGGGGTGTAGGATGATTGTGTTGTGTCCAATATGAATAATGATGTGATCTGCATCCCCTTTTATACTTGTAAGCACTCCTTATGGACCTTGGATTGGCTTTTTCTTGAAAAACATGAAAATACACGCTACTGGACATAGGAAATTATCAAAAATAGGATTCCATGTCCCGCTCGACCAAAAGGTCTTGGTCGAGCGGGACAAGACTTGGTCGAGCGGCAGTGTGCAGTCTCACTATTTCGTGCATAACTTCCACATCCGAGCTCTGATTGAGTGATTCTTGCACTCACGTGATCCTCTTTTCCTTGGCTTTCTGTCCATATAAAGAAATCTCATAAAATTCATCATTTGAAGGTATAACAAGTCATGCAAAGTGGCACGGTCGTGCTGAGTAGGAACAGCTTGCGCGACGTCACCATTTTCATCATAACTTTCTCGTTTGGAATCCGATTTGGGTGTTCCTTATTCCAAAATGGCCCTCTCTTCTGTGGCTTTACAACTATGTATACACATCTAATTTAGAGCTCTACACTAAACTTAGTCTCAATTTTGATACAAATTGATAAGAGTAAGCGTGCTCTATCGTTGTGTGTAGACATGGTGGCCAAGTGCAAAATTTATAATATCGAACCCAAGGGAGAAAGTGTATGTATCCGTATTTGAAAGATGTTTCACTCTCGAAGGACTAATCAATAGTGGAGGGGATAGAATTAACTACAATTAATACCTAAGAAAGCAACAAAGATAAAAGGATATAAATGGGATGGATGATGGATGATGGTGAGCAATCTAAGAAGTATTCAAGGCTTAACCACAATCAAGATCTAGACATCACCTAAACATGCAAGTTTCTAATGGCAAACAACATTGAAAATGGAATAGAAGCAATCACATATGTTCCCCTAATCCCTATGGCCAAGGCAATTAGGTTCTAAATTTTTTACAAGTTTTAAGCACAAAAGATTGTCCCTTACTCTCAATTCCCTCAAGGGTACTATGATTATAAGATTGGTTCTTCTCACTCAATTAATAACCTACTTAGATCTATTAACTAAGTGTTATCTCATGAATGACCCAAGCACAAGAAGGGTATGGCTTACCTCTCCCTACACAAACATACATGATCATATAATAAAATGATTCAATTAAAACACTAGACATAATATTGGAATGGTCATCCTAACACTATGAATAGAGTATTTAACCACACAATTCATAACATGAATCAAGTAATCATAGATCATGAGATAAATTCCAAAATCAATTTAATTAAACCATTAAAAATCCTACATATTTAGAATAGTATCAATCTATCATGTGGCTAGCCTCACATGAGGACTAGCCACTACAAATCATAATAAAATCAATACAATTCATGGCTTGCTCCCATTGAGCCAAATAATGAAGAAAATCACAAATTAAAGGTTGATAATATTCCCTTTTAAAGTAGGCTTGATCTTCCTTCAACATGCTCCAATCTTCACTTCGTGTTGATTTTCTCTTCTTAGATTGGTGGAAGGATGGAATGAAGGATGACTTTTTGAAGAAACCAATTGGAATGGGTGGATGGAAATAAGGATGGATGGATGGAGTGGAGTGTGTGTGGATTGGGGTGTGGAAGTGTTTGTGTGGCCTCCACGAGGAGGAAAATGGAAAAACCTCCAAAAATTATGTGAAATGAGGGTATTTATATGTGTGAAGGATTACGACAAATTTTGGGTAATGGGCTCAAGTGAGAAAATGGGCTTAATTGGAGATAATGGCTTTTTTGGCTCAAAAATCGATTCAGGAAATATGGAATAAATAAAATATCCGTACAATTTGGTTACATAAACCGGCTGTAACCCAGCGGTCAGCAATGCGCCTTATGGAAGGCGGTGGTCGCAGGTTCAAATCCCAGCCTCTGATCGAGGAAAAGAGAACTCTATCGAGTTTCTCTTCAGATTTAAAAATTTTGCTCACTTCAATTCAAATAGACAACGCTGAAACGACAACACTTAAGGCTGTTGTCTATTCACTCATTTCTCTACACTTAGTAAAAGTGTTGTCGTAGCCTCTCTTAATTATGTTGTCTTTTCAACTGCAACTTTTTTCTCCTTTTCGTCCCGATTTAATTCCCATTTCTTCCTTTTCTAATTTTTTCTCAAATACACCCCATTCCTGCGTGAAAAATAGCATGATTCAACACACTTTACTTCAAAAATAAAAACAATAAAAATAAATAATAAAATACTAAAAATAATATAAAAACAAGCAAAAATCACACGAACACGACTCTAAAATTTACTAAATTTTCACGATAATCACACACACACACAAAAAATTACAAAAGTTGGATGTGCGTTTTTCAGCATCACTGCACAAATTGCACCTTTTCTCCAACTTTGCACTTTTCATCCCTTTTTCCACCTAAAACACAACAAAACACCTCAAGTGCACCTTTCTCTCACATGTATCAAATATAAGACGTTTGTGCTAATATATAACAATAATTTCCCATCAAAAAGGTGTTAAATTGGACACTAAAACACGCTTATTTTCATTCTCATCAATCCCCCAAACTTAACTGTTGCTCGTCCTGAGACAACAAAATAAAAATAAATAGAAAGAGAGTAAGAAAATTAGCGGGCAAACAAAGACTATGACCAATACCCCCTTCAAAATACAATTGTCCTCAACTTAGGTCATGCAACTCTCATTACATGTAATAATCAATTCATAGCATACAAGATAAGATAATTACCACCAATTCAAATTCTCCATTGATATGTTCTCACGGGAAGTATATATCACTCACACTTAAGTGTAAAAGATGTACACTTATGGATTATAGTGTTTACGCTCAGATCCAATTCAAGTGAAACATAACCATAAGCTTGCCAAATATCTCAAACTCTCCACCACTAAAAGTATGATTCGACAATGAGATCAAAAAAGACTTTTCTTTTAAATGTAATGTTGCGTTCTTTGGTTAATGTAGGAAATATTTAGATAAGTGACTCAAAACTTTTGATCAATCAAGTCGCGATCCATTATGATCTTTTATTCTTCTTACTCACTTCAATTAAGCACAACATCCTCCTCAACTCTTTTACTTTTCTCTTTCAAACACAATATTTTTTCCTTCTTTTTTCTTTTTCTTCTTTTTTTTCCTTCTTGAGGTACCGATTTCGGGCACTACCTCGCGCATCCTCCATAGGGTACTAGATTTAAGCACTACTCTAGGGTGTTTGGTTCAATAGAGTACTAGATTTAAGTACTACTCCATGATTTTCCTTAGATGCAGTTTCAAACTCAATCACTATTTCAACACCAATTTCATTCCTTCCCAAGCTGTTATCAAACTCCATCAACACACTTTGAAAAACCATTAATTCTCTTCTAGAAGGACAATCAAGGCTAAAAAAATTCAGATGCTCAAAGTGGTTATTTCTTGTAGGCTGCCAAAAATGAGGTTTTTAGGCTCAACGGGGCTAACAACGGATAAACATCATTTGGTAGGCAATTATTTGGCTTAGTGACTCATAAATTCAAGGATGGCCTAAAATCATCTCCCATCATCTAACACACATGTAGTTTCAAGTAAGACAAAAGGCAAGTTTTAGAATACACACACAAGAACGATACTCACCAGAAAAGAATATCATGTGATTATGAACATGATCAACAAGGCTCAAAATCTCACATAGGTTTTTAACAAGTAACAGAGCACTTTCATGGTAAGCAATATCCCACGAGTACACATAGAACTTCATATCACAATATAACTTAAGTACACTTCCTTCATTAATTTCAACAGCATATGAATATCAAGCACAACTTAAAAATATAAGCTCATATGGATAAAAAAACTCAATCCTTCCACTCTCAAGAATTAAAAGCACACATAAAAGTTAGAATAAGAAAACGATGGCACCTGATTTTTCTTCAATGTATGGACGAGCTCCTCGAGTTGTTCAACTCGGTCAGTTCAAGCCTCAGCGTAAAACTCGTCTTGCCACTCTTTTCCTTTTTCTATTATTAAAACTCAAGCTCAACTCATCATCAAAGATTCATCAATAATAAAATAGGAGAACTCTAAGAAAGACTCAATTGACTATATAATCGACTCCACACACTAGACACACCAACACAACACACACCAACACAACACACTAAACATTAGTTAAGTTGCAAAAAATTGACATATCAGCACAGGTTAAAATATTAATATGCCGCAAAAAAATCAACCTCCTAACAAACAAACGACCAACAAAAGGAAAAATGATACCCTAGGTGTTCTTGGTGCTCATAAGATGAGGTAAGTACATCACACCCCCCAAACTTAGTAAAAACGTAAGTCGAAACTAAGTTTGAAAAGAGATGTAATTGCCGAAACGTGAGCACCTCAAATATAATAACTCCTCACTCACACGAAAGAAATAATAAAGCAATAAAATGGAATGGACAAGCCCCCAATAGGCGCTCATGTTTAACGTCGGAGAGTCACGATAGAATACCACTTTTTGAAGACTACTTGATCAGAGGACGATCTTCTCGCATCCTCACCTTCAAATACTTTCTTTTCCTCTTCTTATCTATACTCGGCACCTTACATTTCTTGGTCACAGGTATATGATCCTTGGAATTACCTTCCTCCAATGGCTGTCTAGACTCCTCCTTGTCAATCTTCCACTTAAATTAAGAATCATTTGTCCTATTAAAATCAAGATTAAACAAGTTAGAAATCACATCTATGCTCTCGCATGATTGAGGCTCCATGGGCATCTTCATTGCACTATCAAGATAGAAAACCACATCTTCATTATCCATCCGTAGTCTAAGCTCTGTATTCTGCTCCTGAGAAGGTACTGGAGTGCTATGAACATCAGGTATAGCATTCTGTATGGAAACTGGAGCTGAACGACGCTGCTCGACCTCCACTCGACCTGAGTGGTCTGGTTGAGCGAAGTGAAAATGGTCGAGCAGGGTGTAATCTGGTTCTGGATGTTTAGACTTACAGATGGTCTTTTGACCTCCGCTCGACCTAGATGGTTTGGTCGAGAGGATGCTTCTTGGTTGAGCGAAGACCTGTAATCGGATTTTGATTGTTTTGCTCCACAGGTGGCCGCTCGACCGTTGCTCGACCTAAGGGTTTGGTCGAGCGGTGGTAGAGTGGGGACACTCCGTCTTCGTTTTCGCCCACTGGCATAATTGGACCTACGTACTGCGTTCCTGACCTCAATGTGATGGCTTTACACTCGTTCAAGTTCATTATGCCTTGAGACGGGAATATTCTTTTCTCCAATGTTGTGTCAATTGATTCACATTCCCGATCATCTGTCCCATTATAAAGGTAAAATTGCTTTGATAAATCTGCATGATTAGCATTCATACTCGCTTCAATGTGGTCAACCCTTGCATCATTCCTAGCTATGTATTGATTGAAGGTATTTTCAACACTCTTCACTTCTTGCTGCTGCATAATAGGCCCCCTTTGTGTCAACTCTATAATCTGCTTCTGCTGGGACTCTAGTAGCTTGTTAATGTTAGTCAGACTAGAGACGATCTCATCATCCCTATTTGGCTTCACCGCTTGATGTTCAACCTGTGCTACCTTACTCAATACATAAGTTCCTCTCACTCTTTCCGTAGGCCAGTCACATGAATTCATAAAGATGTCTTCAAACAACTTTTCTGCTTCAAGTGCTGTCTTAGATAACAGCGCTCCTCCTGAGGATGCATCAATAAGAACACGCGACTCACAATCAAATCCATAGTAGAAGATGCTTATGTACTAAGCCTTAGACATCCCATGCTGTGGGCACCTCCTGAGCATGTCTTTAAACCTGTCCCACGCCTCATGAAATTTCTCACCTTGATTCATAACAAATTGGGTGATTTCTTGCTTCATTCTTAAGATCCTTGAGGATGTCATGTATCTTTCCAAGAACTTCTGCTACAGTTGGTCCCATGTAGTGCAATCAGTGGCATCAAGAGTCTCATACCAAGCTTCTGCCTTATCAATTAGAAATAATAAACTAATAATAACAGCCGTCCACGGCAAAGGCATCAAAAACTTGATTCGTGTTTTTTTGCACGCAAAATTAATCTCAAAGTATGAAGGATGTTATTGTAGCTTAGATAAGCGACAAAGTTAAATATAGATCCCAAAGGACGGCGTATTATCAAATTAATTATTAACTAAATTAATAAAGACTAAAGGAGATTAAGTTTAAGGTTTGATTATCAACTACTAAACAATTAATTAAAATAATAAATAAAATAAATAACACTAAAAGAATACGAAAGTGGCTCAAGAATTGAGAATAGGTAGCTCTAAGGTAATCCAGTTTTAATACTTAACTTCCATCTCAAGTGCAGGCCGACTCTGCCTTGTGTACTATGGACGTATCACTAAACCATGCAAATCTACTCAACAGACACAAGTAAATATGCGTGTAACGCGTGTGAATAACCTCAGAGCAAGAGACGTAATTTCACCCCCTTTCTAGGTACTATCAGAATCAATTATTTTCTACGTCTGGAATCTAACCCGATATGATCTCCCTTTATAGGTACTATAAAATTACCCTCTTTATCCTGCTTAGTAAGCCGAATTCAATTTAATTAATAAACTTTCATATATGATAGTTCTAATGAAATTTCGGTGTCCCCTCACTTAGAATCATAACATGGAACCCTGTTCAGCAGTGAACGCGCTCAATCAACAACCAAGATATATACTCAGACTCTATATAATAGTTGAAGATGCACAAAACGACCCTGAATATGGATTAAAAATGCATAGTCATATATAAAATAAATCCACAAGGGGGTTGTACGGAGGACACACAAGAGAGTTTAATTAATTCATAAAACCTTCAAAACTCTAGATCTACCAAAACGGTTCTAGCCCATGATATTGCGAAGACCAATCATGGGGGTTGGATAGATCTTACCCATATGTCTGGAAAATACAAGATAAATTAGGAAATGAATAAAATCCTAGATTCGGGAGTCGACGCGTCCTTCTCCATCTTGAATCCTCCTCTTAGTTCTCCTCTTGATTCAACAAATGAATCTTCAAAGTGATGATTGGATGGAAGAAGGATGTGGATGATGGTTGGGGGGTGATCCCCCTTGTATGGTGTATGATGATTGTGTTGTGTCCAATATGAATAATGATGTGATCTGCATCCCCTTTTATACTTGTAAGCTCTCCTTATGGACCTTGGATTGGCCTTTTCTTAGAAAATACGAAATACACACTACTGGACGTACAGAATTACCAAAAATAGGATTCTGTGTCCCCGTTCGACCAAAATGTCTTGGTCGAGCGGATTGGTCTTGTTCCTACTCAGCACGACTGTGCCACACCTACAAATGTTGAATTTTCTCATATTTCTTTTTATGGACAGAAAGCTAAGGAAGGGATGATCGCGTGAGTGCAAGAATCACTCAAATCAGAGCTCGGATGTGGAAGTTATGTGCGAAACAGTGAGAATGCACACTGCCGCTCGACCAAGTCTTGTCCCGCTCGACCAAGCCGCTCGACCAAGACCTTTTGGTCGAACGGGGACATGGAATCCTATTTTTGGTAATTCTGTACGTCCAGTAGTGTGTATTTCGTATTTTCTAAGAAAAGGCCAATCCAAGGTCCATAAGGAGAGCTTACAAAAATAGGATTCCATGTCCTCGTTCGACCAAAAGGTCTTGGTCGAGCGGCTTGGTCGAGCGGCAGTGTGCATTCTCACCGTTTCGCACATAACTTCCACATCCGAGCTCTGATTTGAGTGATTCTTGCACTCACGCGATCATCCCTTCCTTAGCTTTCTATCCATATAAAGAAATATGAGAAAATTCAACATTTATAGGTATGGCACAGTCGTGCTGAGTAGGAACAAGCCATGCAAAGTGGCACAGTCGTGCTGAGTAGGAACAACTTGTGCGATGTCACAATTTTGATCATAAATTTTCCGTTTGGAATCCGATTGGGTTGTTCCTTATGCCAAAATGACCCTCTCTTCTGTGGCTTTATAACTATATATCACACATCCAATTCAGAGCTCCACAAAATACAGAAAAATTACAAAAGTTGGACATGCGTTTTTCAGCATAATTACACAAATTGCACATTTTCTCCAACTTTGCACTTTTATCCCTTTTTACACCTAAAATACAATAAAACACCTCAAGTGAACCCTAAACCTAAAACCCTAAAACCTAAACCCTAAAACACCTACAAATGTTGAATTTTCTCATATTTCTTTATATGGATAGAAAGCTAAGGAAGGGATGATCGCGTGAGTGCAAAAATCACTCAAATCAGACCTCGAATGTGGAAGTTATGTGCGAATCGGTGAGAATGCACACTGCCGCTCGAGCAAGTCTTGTCCCCTCGACCAAGCCACTCGACCAAGACCTTTTGGTCGAACGGGGACTTGGAATCCTATTTTTGGTAATTCTGTACGTCCAGTAGTGTGTATTTCGTATTTTCTAAAAAAAGGCCAATCCAAGGTCCATAAGGAGAGCTTACAAAAATAGGATTCCATTTCCCCGTTCGACCAAAAGGTCTTGGTCGAGCGGCTTGGTCGAGCGGGACAAGACTTGGTCGAGCGGCAGTGTGCATTTTCACCGTTTCGCACATAACTTCCACATCCGAGCTCTGATTTGAGTGATTCTTACATTCACGCGATCATCCCTTCCTTAGTTTTCTATCCATATAAAGAAATATGAGAAAATTCAACATTTGTAGGTGTGGCACAGTCGTGCTGAGTAGGAACAAGCATGCAAAGTGGCACAGTCGTGCTGAGTAGGAACAACTTGCGCGATGTCACAATTTTGATCATAAATTTTCCGTTTGGAATCCGATTGGGGTGTTCCTTATGCCAAAACGACCCTCTCTTCTGTGGCTTTACAACTATATATCACACATCCAATTCAGAGCTCTAAAAAATACAGAAAATTTAAAAAAGTTGGATATGCGTTTTTCAGCATAATTGCACAAATTGCACATTTTCTCCAACTTTGCACTTTTGATCCCTTTTTACACCTAAAACACAATAAAACACCTCAAGTGCACCTTTTTCTCACATATATCGAATATAAGACATTTGTGCTAATATATAATAACAATATTCCATCAAAAAGGTGTTAAATTGGATACTAAAACACGCTTATTTTCACTCTCATCAGGTATATACAGGTATAAACAAATCACACCAAAACCCTAATCCTCATGCAATTCTAATTCATAATTAAATCACATAAACCCTACCCTAACGTGTCACGTTTAGCCGTAAAATCGAAGCTCTGATACCAAGTGTTGGCATTCGATCGTTTGGTTAAAGTGAACCGTTAGGGTTCCATACGATTCTATATCAGCGGAAGCAAGAACATAAAATCATATTACCTTTCACCAGAGTATGTTGAAGAAGAGAATGAATTCTCGCCAGCCGCATGCGCGACCTTACCGTTTTGGGTATAACTTCCTCATCCAATCTCCAATTTGAGTGATCTTTGTGCCAAAACGATCCTCTCTTTCGTGAATTCGAATGGTGTATCACATGAACAGTTTGGAGTTACACATGAGTTTAGAAAAATTGTGAAAATTGACGAACAACAGCAGAAAATGACCTCTTGATCTTCTGTTGTATTCCTAAGTCCAATCTTAACGTCATATGGGCGACGATCTTTAAGATCTTCTCAATATGATATTCCCTTTCCCTCCTCACAGTGTTAGGCATGAATTTTTTTGGTTACCGGACAACTGAGATGACTTATTTATAGGCTACAGCAGCGACCATGAAGAAAAATTAGAGTTGGGCCTCCATTGGACTTAAGTATCCAAGTTTAGCCCAATATTTATACTTAAGTCCAATAATAATAATATATACCACTAAAATATTATTACTGCACTATCGCTCTAATCCTATAATTATATTATGGGCTCCTTCTTATTATGAGTCCGTTAGTCTCCCCATGTTTAAGATATACAATACTCATTAATTAATTAAGTTACTGACAACTCAATTAATTAATATCTCATCCGAGAGTAGTACCACTAAACCTCATTATTATGCCGGAATTAATCCACTTGCAAGATTTACATGATAATCCTTATGAGCTCCTCAAGGGGACATCATCAACCTGTATCAGATACGGATTCCTTCTACAATCAACAGCACACCATAGAGTCAGCACTATTTCCCAACTCACCGATTTTGTTGATTTAATATATGTAAATCTCACCCATTGATGAATCAAAGAAATGTATACTGCCTTACGTGTCGAGGTTATTATATAGGGATTAAGAGCACGAATATCCATAATAATTGAGATCAAGTTCTCCTATATAGTCAGTATAAGTTGAACGATCTCAAGCGGTCCTGCTCAATATACACAAAGCATACTAATGTGATTCTATAATCAAGACAAACTAATACCAAATTACACTACAACCATCCCGATAGAGTTCCCGTCTATCACGATTGTGAGCATCTGTTTATACTTTATAAGGAAACCGATAATATGATCTTCCGCGTGTGGTCGCACAACATATTATCTACAGTATAAAGTAAATGGACTATTGTATTGGACATATGAATAAATTATAAGACACAATCATTTGATCAATTATTCTCATTTTAAATATTGTTAAAATATTGTTCATACTAAAGCTAGACTTTTTGTGTGCAATCCAACACAGAGATTGCTGGTTCGACCTTAGTTCGACCAGAGAGGTCTGGTCGAACTGCATAGTTTTGGTTGAACTGGGACTCTGTAAACTGAACTCGATCTTTCGGCTCAACAAGTGCTAGTTCTACCGTAGTTCGACCAGAGAGGTCTGGTCGAACTTTGAGCTAGAAAATAGAGTATCGAATTAAAAAGAGAGTTAGATTCTACATCTATCCTACACCACATCCAAACCCTAACTCCATCCAACGAAGCTGTAGAAAGAGATTTGTCTGTCGAATCAAGTGAAAACCAAGTGAAGATTCAAGACGGAGAGAGATGCGACGGTACCTGCATCTAGGGTTTACTTCACTTCTTAATTTATCTTGTAATTTTCAAGACTATGGGTAAGATCTATCCAATCATTATGAACGTTCTTCGAAGCATCATGGGATAGCTTCGGTAGTTCTTCGAAGCGTCATGCTATGATTCTAAGTGAGAGGACTTCAAAACTTCATTACAAATATCATATATAAATACTTATTCATTGAATCTAATCCAGGTTAGTAAGTAGGATAAAGATGATAATTGCATAGTACCTATAAAGAGAGATCACATCGGGTTAGAGTACTTAGTGCATGGAAAATAATAGATACTGATAGTACCTAGAAAGGGGGGTGAAAGTGTGTTCTTTCTCCAAGGTAATTCACATGTGTTACACGCTTATTTACTTGTGTCTATAGAGTAGATTTGCATGGCTTAGTGATGCGTCCATATTTCACAAGGCAGAGTAGGACATTTATACATGGAAGGAAAATTAATGAGTGAAGCTAGATAGCTCGAAGAACTACATATCTTCTCACTTGTTCAATCTCGATAATTCTCTATTGTTTTCTTATTTTACTTGTTATTTAATTATCTGTTTAATAGATTAATAATAATTCTACAGTTAAATTATTAAACCATAGTTTTAGTTAATTTATATAGTAATAAATTAATAATCAGTCATTCGATAAATATAACTTGGTCTCTTACCTAAGCTACAGTTATATCCTTCATACTTGGGGATTAATTGTGTGTTGAGAAAATGCCCATCACTTACCCTTGGGTCCTTCCACTTCGATCATTTTCACATTCACCTTGATCTTAACATCATCGGGGATATTCATGGTATCGGAGGACAGTGCGAGCGTTCGCTAATAATCCATTATTTATCATATGTAATTATAAAAAAGATTGTTGGCCTAAATTAGTACAACCATAGTATCGACAGCGACGATCGCTTGTGGTAGCTCTTCGACATCAGCATTGCGGTGGTAGTTCACCGGCAGATCAGCGAGAAGTAGTGATGGGCGACGCGATTGAGATTAGGTGGTAAAATTTAGCAATGAAGTGGTAATTTTGAACGCGACTTCTGGATTGTTATGGCTAGCGGTGAACCGGCGGCCTGAATGGTGGCGGACCTCAGCGATGACGACTGTGCGACATTCAGTTTACGTCACCAGAAACTAGCTAATGTTTTATGGGAAGAAATTAGGATAGTGTTTGGGGTTGGGGGGTTGGGTTTTTGGATTTAGGAGAGAAACCCATTTCTAATCAACAAACGCCACATGTGAGGTGCACGTGGCGTATTCATTACATTTTGATGGTAGTGGGATGAAAATTGTAAAATAAAATTGTACAAAATCATTATTGAAGGAAAAATAAACCTTTGGGACTGAACTCAAAATTATTGGGTCCAAAACTAAATAGAACTGTGACGGGTGGGACTAGTATTGTAATTTTCTCACTGTTATTGACTAATGAATCATGAATGTACTTCAACGGTCTTTAGATGTGAATATAATCTGAATTTTTTTCCTCATATGTTCTCACTAAAGGTGATCATTAAATTTGAAAGCCTTCGATGCAAGCAATTAATCATAAAACTTCGGTGAATTTTAAAAAAATTAAAATATCATTACAAATTTTTTAGTATATATATACACACACACAGTGGCGGACACATGATTTCAGTCGAGGGCGCCCAATTCTTCTCATAAAATGATTCCGTTTTTTGTTCTACAATTTTTAAGAAGAATTATTTTATTTATCAACTTTTATTAACATTTTTCTAATATTATTTTGCTATTTTTAGTTGTCTAGATAAGAGTGATAATTTTGAAATTTAAGTCATTAAAATTATTAAATAAATATGTTATTTAAATAATGTATCAATTAAAATAATAATATTTAAATAATATATTAATTAAAATAAAAGAGACAATAGAGGAAAAAATATAAATTCATATCAATTAAGAGAAAGAAGAGGGGTAAATATAAATTCATAATGCAGATTTGAAAGTGAATCGAACTTTAGGCCTCTGACATGTTAACCTGCATGCTTCACCACTATGCCACTAAAGACTTTCTGATGATTTATATATATATATATATATATATATATATATATATATATATATATATATATATATATATATATATTTATATATATATATAAATGTGTTGGATAATATGGTGTGCGTTGTCGCACGGAAGATCATATTGTCGGCTCCTTATAAAGTATAAACAGATGCTCACAATCGAGATAGATGGGGACAATCTATCGGGATGGTTGTAGTGTGATTTAGTAGTAGTTTGTCTTGACTATAAAATCACATTTGTGCGCTTTGTATGTATTGATCAGGATCGCTTGAGATCGTTCGACTTATACTGACTATATAGGAGAACTTGATCTCAGTTATTATGGATGTTCGTGCTCTTAATCCCTATACAATAACCTTGACACGTAAGCCAGTATTTATGTCTTTGATTCATCAATGGGTGAGATTTATTTATTAAATCAATAAACTCGGTGAGTTGGGAGATGATGCTGTCTCTTTGATGTGATGTTGATTGTAAAAGGAATCCATGTCCTATTAAATAGGCTGATGATGTTCCTTTGAGGAGCTCATAAAGATTATCATGTAAACCTTGTTGGTGGATTTATTTTGGCATGATAATGAGGTTGAGTGGTACTACTCTCGGATAAGATATTAATTAATGGAGTTGTCAGTCCTTAATTAATTAATGGCATTGTATTTCTTAAACACGGGGAGACTGATGGGCTCATAATAAGAAGGAGCCCATAACGTAATATGGGATTATAGTGGTAGTGCAGTAATAATATTTTAGTGGACTATATTTTTATTATTGGACTTAAGTATAAGTTTTGGGCTAAACTTAGATACTTAAGCTCATTGGAGGCCCAACTCTAATTTCTCCTCCTGGTCCCAGTTGTAGCCCATAAATAAGTCACCTCAGCTATTCAGAACCCTAGAACTCACGCCTAAAACATGTTAGTAAGAGGGAGGAAGCATATTGAGAGTGTCTTGAAGATCGTCGCCCACACGACGTCAAGACTAGACTTGGAAATACAATAAAAGATAGGAGAGGTCATTCTGCATATGTGTTCTTCTTCAACATACCCTAGTGAAAGGTAATTCGATTTTATATTCTTACTTCTGCTGATATAAATCGCATGGAACCCCAACGATTCACGTTAACCAAATAATCTAATGCCAACAAATTAAACATTTAAACATAATGTAGTAAATACATTTTAACCTTTGTGAAAAATAAAATTATATTAAACTTACATGGCTCTAAATAACTTATACAGCTTTAAAAGTATTATTTGTCCTCCCCATCGGAGTCACTGCTGTTATTTACATGGCTAAAGAGGAACCGACTATTAATTATTTTGTCATAAAATTAGGTTGACGAATGAAATTAATGGGTAAAACCTTCTCTTGTAAATGTTCAGGTTTGTATACGTCCACACTATCATGGCATGCAAATTCTGCTTGAGATGTCGGTGAATTTTATTTTATATTGTTTTGAGAGAATCAATATAAATTGGTAAATTCGAAGTGTTTGATTTGTTTATTTATTTATGATTCTTAGGATTTTCAAATGACTTTTAATCCACTAGCTGTTATAGTTAAAGAACACAAACTTACTGGTACAAATTATGTTGACTAGAAACGAAACATGAATATTGTTTTAACTTCTGAAGATTATATCTTTGTACTCATTGAGGAATGTCCTGTGGCACCTACTGATGACTCTAGTGAAGAGGAAAGAGCTGCTTATAATAGGTAGATTAAGGCTGATAAGATGGCGAAGTGCTATATTTTGGCTTCTATATCAAATGTGCTTCAGCATCAGCATCAAGCCATGAACATTGCCTATGATATGATGCAGAATCTTAGGGAACTCTTTGGACACCAGAGTTGACCTGCTAGGTCGGAGGGCATGGCTGTGCTGATGAACACCAAAATGGCTGAGAACACTCCTATGAGGGATCATGTGCTTGAATGATGGGTCAACTCAATGAGTTGGAGGTTCTTGGAGTTGTAACCGATAGGGAAACCCAAGTCGATATCATACTCCAAAGCTTTCCTAAGAGTTTTGAGTAGTTTTGCCTGAACTACGGTAAGAACAAATGTTTGTTCACGTTGGCGAAGCTTCTGACAGAACTTGTGGCTTCGGAAGGACTGTTTCGTCGAGCTCCTCAAGTTCATGCTGAAAATGTTGCTTATCCTAGGCCGAGAGACGGAAGGAATAAGAGGAAGCAAGTAAACTCAGTACCTATACGAACGTAGTGAAGGCAAAGGGTGGTATGGACAAGAAGCCTAAAGGCAAGTGCTTCAATTCAAGCAGCCGGGACACTACAAAGCAGACTACCCTCTACTAAAGGGGAACATGTGTTAGGCATATTTTGCGCATTCCAATTCAATCCTCAAATATAAAGATGTCAATTGTAGTGACAAGTACCCAAGTTAAATTATCGATCTCACTGAGACAGTTAATTATTTATTTATTCTAGATTACTATTTAATGAGAATTAAGTAACCGATTTTCCAATAGTTTTTTAATTAATTAGCTAAAAACAAAATAGTAAATTACTGAATAAATTAATAGCAATAAAAATAAACAAGTTTTAATCAAGAGACTAACGACAGTTCTAAGGTTCAGGTATAGTCCAATTAATTCGGATTACTAGACCTTCAATTGTTCATTCATGCAATTTCAATAAAAATACACCACTTAATCTCGTTAACCCACCAGATATAATCCGATTTTAAGCTAACAGTATATTCTGATTTAAATCCTAAGGTGCGTGAATATTACCAAGTCCCCTTCCTAGATACTAATCAAAGAAAACAACAATACCTCCAGATGGTAAGTTCGACTAACAAGATATTCTCTAAAATTACTACAAGGTTCTATTCACTTCCTACTTGAATGTCTAATTGCATTGTTCCACTAAACAAATCAAGTATCTAATTTACCAGTTCATGAAATTAAAGTGTTTATAGCGGAACTACTTCAATCTCTAACAGATAGACAATACCAATCATGAACGTATACAAGCTAACACAATAATTCAAGCATTATAGCGGATGTCATGAAAATATTATGAAGACGCTACGAAGCAGATAAACAAGTCTGAATAAAATAAATAAATTCAGAATATCAACTGCATAAAATCCCAATCTTTGGTCTAGGTTCCCAAATCAATTCATTCTAACCATCAAACCCTAGAAATGTATAAGAAATTAGCCCATGAGGTTACAATCAACACTCATGGCTATGCAATTCATACCAAAAATCAAGATAAAAGGAAGAAAAAGAAAAGAAACACGAAACCTTAGCTTAAGTATAGTCCCACGTTCCTTCTCTGTCTCTCCGATCATCCAATTTCTCTTAATTAACACTTGGAACCCATTTGATGATGGATGGATAATGAAAATCATATTTGAATCTGATGTGTGTAGAATTTATGTGGAAAGTGGTGATGGATTTGAGTGGGTTCTCTCAATTGTGTGTTGATTCCCCCTTTTATGTCTTGGACTGTTGTAGGGCTTTTTTCACATCAATTTTGGTCCAAATCACAATCTGGAAGCTGTAAATAAACTGTTGTATCGAACAGGCCGCGATTGGGCCCAAAAAGAACCCACTCGGCACCCAGCTCGGCTCGAACTGGGTCTTGGTGTGGTCGAGCGGCCTCCGAGTGGCCTTGGGTGAACTTGCCACGTCAGCTGGGTCCCATATGGACCCTACTCGGCTCCATTGGCTTGCTGAGCAGCAACAGCTCAGCCCAAGTGGCCATCCGAGTGACTCCCGAGCTGGTCCGTTCCAGATCTATTTCATGCTACTTCCGATCCTGCTCTGTTTTTCCCTGTTTTCTGCCTTCAAAACTCAAAAAAATAGCTTAGTAGCCTCAAAATCGTGTAAATACTAAAATGTACACAATTCCATGTAAAAATAATAACTTTCCTAAGCAAAATGGTGTAATGTACACACAAAATGCGTGAAATTCCACTCTCAACAACAGGATTTGTAAGTCTTATTTACTAGTTTTTTAATCGTGTTTAGCGGCTGTATTTGCTGATACTTGGTGTGTAGATACGGAAGCCACTAAGTATGTCTGCAATTCTTTGCAGGGGTTCCATCAAACCCAACAGCTTAGTAATGGGGAGATTTCCATACTTATGGGAAATGCTACGAGAGTAGTGGTTGTTGCAGTGAGAGACGTTTATTTATTTTTCAATAAGAATAATACTCTTGTTTTGAGGAATTGCCTTTACGTACCTCATTTTAGAAAGAATTTAATTTTGGTTTCTAAATTATTTATGGATGGATATTTTGTTTCTTTTAATAACAAGGTTGTTTTAAGAAAAAATGGAATTATTATCTGTGATGGTACGTTGATAGATAATTTGTATACTCTTAATCCAATTTCTCCCATAGTGTAAGAAATTGAATTGAATAATACATCTACTAATAAGAGAAAAGAACCTTCAAAAATGAACCAAACATATCTTTGGCATCTAAGACTAGATCATATTAACTTGAGTATTCAAAGGTTGATAGCTGATGGACCTTTGAGTTCATTAGTAGCAGAAAGGATTGAATCCCAATTGTCTGCACCGAGCACATCTCAACAGAATGGTGTAGCAGAAAGAAAGAATAGGACTCTTATGGAAATGGTAAGATCAATGATGAGTTATTAAGAATTACCAAATTCATTTTGGGGATACGCTTTAGAAATAGCGGCTTACATTCTGAATTTAGTACCTTCTAAATTGGTAGCCTCCACACTCACCAAACAGTGGATCAGGTGCAAGCCTAGTCTGAAACACATTCGGATTTAGGGTGCTCTGGCACATGTGTTAAAGGCAGATACTGATAAGTTAGAATCACGTACTGATGTTTGTCTGTTTATAGGACCTAGAGGAACGAAATGTGGTTTGTTTTATAGTCCAAAAAGACCAAAAGGTGATCATTAGCACGAACGCCAGATTTTTAGAAGAGGATTATATAATATATCACAAACCAATGAGTAAAAATATTATAGAAGAAGTAAGAGGGGAAACACCAGATATAATACCAACAGTACAAGAGGATATACCACAAGACACTGCACCGCGTATCACATCTGATACACAACTGCCTATGGTGTCTCATCGTAGTGGGAGGGTTATGATACAACCGGATAGATTCATGGGATTATGAGAGTTGTCAGACTTGGTCCCTGGTGAACATGAAATCGACCCATGGAATTAGGACAAAGCACTGCATGATAAAGATGCTCAATTATGGCAAAAAGCAATGAAGTCTGAAATAGAATCCATGTATTCTAATCAAGTCTGGGAGCTTGTAGAAGCACCCAATGGTGTGAAAGCCAATGGATGCAAATGGGTCTACAAAAGAAAAAGAGGATATGACGGTAAGGTGGAAACCTTTAAGGCAAGGCTCGTTGCGAAAGGATATACTCAGAAAGAGGGAATCGATTATGAGGAAACCTTCTCGCCCGTCACCATGCTTAAGTCAATCCGAATTCTTTATCAATTGATGCTCATATGGACTATGAGGTATGGCAAATGGATATCAAGAAGCTTTCCTGAATGGAAGTCTTGAGGAAAACATCTATGTGAAGTAACAAGAGGAATTCATTGCGAAAGGGGAAGAGCATCTTGTGTGTAAGCTTAATAGGTCCATTTATGGATTTAAACAAGCTTCAACATCATGCAACATCAGTTTTGATGAAGTAATCTAGTCATATGGATTTATTCAATGTCCGAATGAATCTTGTGTGTACAAGAAGTGTGACGAAAATGTAGTGGTATTTCTTGTACTTTACGTAGATGATATCCTGCTCATTGAAAACAATGTAAAGGTATTGTCGGGCGTAAGGGTATGGTTATCTAAGAAGTTTGAGATGAAGACTTAGGAGAAGGCGGGCACATTCTAGGGATCAAATTGATAAGGGGTCGCAAGAACAGAATATTGTGCTTGTCCCAAACTTCATACATTGATACAATCCTGACTCGTTTTAGCATGCAAGATTCCAAGAAAGGTTTTCTACCTTTTAGACATGGAATATCTCTATCTAATGAAATGTGTCTAATTACACAAAAGAAAATAGAAGAGATGAAGGCGGTGGTTCCTTATGCCTTGGTAGTAGGAAGCCTCATGTATGCAATGCTATGTACGAGGCCGAATATTTATTATGTCGTGGGCATAGTCAGCAAGTATCAAAGTAACCCAGGAAAAGGACATTGGACTGCAGTAAACATATTTTGAAGTACCTGCAAAGACTAGGGATTATATGTTGATTTACCGGGCAGAAACTTTGTTACCTGTGGGTTATACTGATTCAGATTTTCATTCAGATATGTATTTACTCTTAGAGGAGGAGCCATAATATGGGGGAGTGTAAAGCAGAAATGCGTTGCAGACTCTACCATGGAAGCTGAATATGTAGCAGCCTCTGAGGCAGTTAAAGAAGCAGTATGGCTTAGGAACTTAATGGACTTAGATGTGATTCCTGGTTTTCCCAAAGTAATCACAATTTATTGTGATAACAGTGGTGCAGTAGCAAACTCGAAGGAACCACGAGCCCATAAGGCGAGTAAACACATTGAGTGCAAGTACCACCTGATACGAGGCATCGTTAAAAGAGGGGAGGTTATTGTTGCTAAGATTGCATCAGAGGATAACCTAACTGATCCTTTTACTAAGAGCCTTCCAGCGAAAGCGTTTGATGGGCATGTAGAAGGAATGGGGATTAGATGCATGTCAATAGATATAGCAGCGTAGTCTTTTAGTATAAGTGGGAGATTGTTAGATTGTATACTAAAAGTATAGATTTTTGTATGAACAATGTTTTGACAATTTATTTGAAATGAATCATATGATCAAACGTTTTGCATATTATAATTTATTTATATGTTATTTTAAAAATCCACTTACTTTATACTATAGATAATATGGTGTGCGGCATTGCACGGAAGATCATATTGTTGGCTCCTTATAAAGTATAAACAGGTGCTCACAATCGAGATAGACGGGGACAATCTATTGGGATGGTTGTAGTGTGATTTGGTATTAGTTCGTCTTGACTATAAAATCACATTAGTGCGCTTTGTGTGTATTGAGCAGGGCCGCTTGAGATAGTTCGACTTATATTGACTATATAGGAGAACTTGATCTCAGTTATTATGGATCTTCGTGCTCTTAATCCCTATATAATAACCTCTACACGTAAGCCAGTATTTATGTTTTTGATTCATCAATGGGTGAGATTTATTTATTAAATCAACAAACTCGGTGAGTTGGGAGATGGTGCTGTCTCTATGGTGTGTTGTTGATTGTAGAATGAATCTGTGTCCTATTAAATAGGTTGATGATGTCCCCTTGAGGAGCTCATAAGGATTATCATGTAAACCATGCAAGTGGATTTATTCCGGCATGATAATGAGGTTGAGTGGTACTATTCTCGGATGAGATATTAATTAATGAAGTTGTTAGTAACTTAATTAATTAATGAACATTGTATATCTTAAATACGGGGAGGCTGACGGGCTCATAATAAGAAGGAGCCCATAACGTAATATGGTATTAAAGTGGTATTGTAGTAATAATATTTTAGTGGACTATATTATTATTATTGGACTTAAGTATAAGTTTTTGGCTAAACTTGGATACTTAAACCCCAATTGAGGCCCAACTCTAATTTCTCTTCATGTTCCTGTTGTAGCCTATAAATAGTCACCTCAACTATCCGGAACCCTAGAACTCACGCCTAAAACACATTAGTAAGAGGGAGGAAGCAGATTGAGAGTGTCTTGAAGATCGTCGCCCACATGATGTCAAGACTAGACTTAAGAATACAACAGAAGATCGGAGAGATCGTTCTGCATACCTATTCTTCTTCAACATACCCTAGTAAAAAGTAATTCGATTTTATATTATTGCTTCCACTGATATAGAATCGCATGGAACCCTAACGGTTCACGTTAACCAAACGATCGAACGCCAACAAATTGGACATTTAAACATAATTTAGTAAATACATTTTAACTTTTGTGAAAAATAAAATTATATTAAACTTATACGCCTCTAAATAACTTATACAAGTTTAAAAGTATTATTTGTCCTTAGCATGTTCTACAAAATGACAAAAATTTAATGTGTCACAAATTACAAAATATAGGTTGGAATAAATATCTAAAATCAAAAATTATTCATGATTTCATTATTTGAGACAAGTACATGAAGAGAAATGATGTCTATGTCAAACAAGTTGTAAGATAGATAGACCAAAAAATTCATGATTTCACTCATTAGTAAAGTGTGATTTAAATAGATAAAAATATTATTTTAAGATAACTATAGTATTATTCACTTCAAAAACTCAAAACAAACATAACATCACTATCATGATTTTCAAACTCCACAAAACCCCAAAACAAACATCACCTAAATATCAAAATTGGTCCTGTAAGTATGACATTTTCCAATTTTAGTCATTTATCATTTGTAATATCAATTTTGGTCATTTTTTGTCCACTTTTAGTCCTTTTGGTCCAAATTTAGTCCTTTATATTAAAAATATATCAAAAAATGGTCCGAAATTGCATACATTTAGGACCAAAAGTGGACCAAAACTGGACCAAAAAAACTAAAATTAGACCAAAATGACTAAAACTGGACAAAAAAAATGACCAAAATTGAGAATTGCAAATAATAAAAGACTGACATTAGAAAATGACATACTTACAGGACTAATTTTAATATTTACCCCCTAAAACATGTCGAATTTTTCGTTAAAATATGATTTGAAGATGATTATAATACTAAAGTATGATTTGTTATTCATGAAAGTATGATTTTAATTTATTATAGAACATAACATAAAAGATACTCCTTCCGTCCCATGAAAGGAGTTAAGTTTATTAAGAAATATAATATTTTAATGTATAGTGGGTTGAGAGATGTAATAATTTAATGTATAGTGGATAGTTGTATTAGTGTTGTGTGTGGGCTCCATGAAGATAAAGTAATTGATTTATGTGGTACCATATACTAAAAAAGAAAATATAACTCTTGTAGCGAGACGCCCTAATTAGTAAAATGTGACTCTTGTGGTGGGGTGGAGGAAGTATCATTTAAATTTATGAAACATTAAATATATTAAATATAATATAAAATTGACTTTGTGCAATACAGAGATAAGCTACTACCAAATGATTAGGAATATATATATGCGCCCAATGCTTTAAAATATATATTACACCTAAGAATTGATACTACCCATTTCTTCTGTTTTAATTTCAAATTACATGAAAAAAAATGACTCAAGTTCTAAATTTCAAGTTTTAAAAGATTGTATTATATTAATTTATGAACGGTAACATAAAAAATAATAAGATTATGTAACATAATACTAATATAAATTCCAAATATTACAATCCAAGAAAAATAAAGTTCTATATTAATTCAAGTTCTAAATGATTATATTTAAAAACACTATTAAAGAGTTTATATTTTAAATTAAATAATAATAACATTGTAAAAACAAATCTCGTGCAACGCATGAGTACTAGTGTCTAGATTAAAATAAAAAAATTAAATAAATAAAAGATGTTTTTAAGTGCTTTTTAGTTTTTTTTTTAAATTTGACAAAAAAAACACATTTTAATTCTAAGCCAACACCACTTTTTTTCCTAATAAATAATTATTTTTTTATAAGTCAAATTTCTATTCATAAATAAAATAAAATAAATTATTGTGTATTTGACAATCCAGTTCTAGATTTTTCAATGAAATAAAGATAATAAAAAAATTAAATAATTTCATTGTTTATCAACAAATTTTGAAAAAAAAAAATTATATCACGATGAATAGATTCGCAAATATGAAATAAATCATACTACATATCGAATTGTTAAAAATAAATCATGATAGAATAAAATATTAATTAAATCATATATTTAATTTGATGAAAATAAAAAGTAGTGATAAAATTTAAAACCCAAAAAGGTGAATTTCAAGGAATTAACTTTTTAAATTTATTTGAATGAATATGTTACCGAGAAAAGACTTAGGCGTGTCTTTTAAGCCTTTTAAACCAATAATTTTTTTGTCTCCTTATGAGAATGATTAACAATGACTTATTCCAAGTGTAATAGTATTGTTGTAATAACTTGCTGATGTTGCTGACGTCTGATATTATGCATCTATCATCAATTTATACATAACCACACACTAGGTAATTACATGTGGATTACTTCAACCAAAATAAAGAGATAATTGTACACTCCCTCCATTCCCACATTAAAATTTATATTTTCCATTTTTATTCACCATAAAATAAAATTTTATATTTCCTTTTTATGTCAAGTAAGACCCACCCTAAATAACTCAAAGACAAACACAATACTAATACAATTGCACACTATAATCAAAATATTATATTCATCAACTCATTACATACTAAAATATTATATCTTTTAATTTACGTAAAAAAAATAACACGGATTGAAGTACTCAATTTTTTTTATCAAACTTGGATTGGCAGGCCCTATAATATCTTAGTCCAACTAGATTTTTTTTTAGAAAACCCAAAACCTATTTATTTATTTTATGGCCCAAAAGGTCAGCCCTATCTTAGCTCAATTAGATTTTTTTTAGAAAGCTCAAAACCTATTTATTTATTTTATGGCCCAAAAGGTCAGCCCTATCTTAGCTCAACTAGATTTTTTTTAGAAAGCCCAAACTTATTTATTTATTTTGTGGTCCAAAGTTTCAGCCCACTTAAATGGCCTGATATAATTATCAAGGCTAATGTTAAAAAAAAAAAAAAGAAAGAAGAATGGGAGAAGAAAAACAAAAGAGGGGAAAAAAGAGAGTGAAGAGGAGAAACCCTTGTTGATTAAATTCTCCCTTACAACCCTCATCCTAGGTGATTTCTAAGTTGTTTTGAGGTAAGTGATGTGTGAATTAAACTTCCTTCTTCCATGGTTTTGCAATTTTGTGGGGTTTTTCTTTTTGGTATGTGGGTAATTCGCAGACTGTTCGAACTGATTTTTGACATAGTTATTACCCACGAAAGTTTGCAAACTTAATTTTTGTACGTAGCTGAACTCGTTAGCTTTCCGTAGCCACTTGAAACGCCTCAATCCGATTATTCTACAATTAGTTATGATTTTTCTCGTAAACTGCCGCTAGCTGGAAAATTTCAGAATTTTTAGGTCGAATTCAAATTTATTTTCTATCGTTTCGTTTAGTTAACGTATTGAAATGGGTTATGTGGGATTGAAAACTTATGTTAAGGAGTTACATGCCATTTTTATTTAATATCGACTCGTTCGAACTCGATTAGGATTTATTTTTAGCAATGAAAGGTGATGTTACCGCTAATAGTTAGTTATATTTGATTTGTCTTTATTTGCTCATCTCCTTTCTAGTTAAAGAACCATCGACGAAGGGCAAGGGACCGACTTCAGATTCCGGAGAGAGTTATTCACTTCCTTGTGAGTTGATAATTTGGGAACGCCTTCTCTTGTGGGAAGTGTGGACCCTCGATAAATGTGCATTTATTTTAGTTTTAGTTAATTGATAAGAAAATTATTGGGTATTGTGTTATGTGGTAAAGAGCCTGATTGACTCGATTGCTCTGGTTAGAGTCCTGTTAGCCATTTTATGAGTATTATTGATTTTAACTTATGTTGAAGAGCCTTGTCGGCTCGATATCTGATAGCATTTATTGTGAATTATTTGAGAATTGATTTCTGGTTATTCTTATGTGCCAATTAAGACTCTAACTTGAGTCGTTATTCATCTTATGATGCACATGCATATGTATGCCTGTTACCAAGGTTAAGTAACCTGAATTGGTCACGGTTCGAGTGAGTTGGAGCGACATTGATTAAGTAGCCCGAATTGTCGCGGTTCGGGTAAGTTAGAGTGACAACCAAATTGCCCGTTGTTTGGCAAACCCGGGTGAGTTAGATCTAACGGGGCACCTGTCCATTTGCCAAATACTGATACTCTGGAGGGTGATCGTTAGATGGATCAGTCTATTATAGGCTCAGTCAACGTCACCAGTGTGGGACATGCCTGTCATATATGTTTATATGTTTGATCATTTCAAGTATTCACGTCGATATTGAATTGTGAACTTTAGCACTTGGCGTGTTGAGAAAGAATATTAATGTGCATTTTATCTAGAGTAAAGGTGACGGGCTTGGACTATCTCTCGACGGAGAGCTCAGTTCGAGGAGGATATTGACTACCCACGCGTCTTTTATGTGATAACATGTTGTTTGAACTAATTGTGTTATTCGTAAATGTGCATTAAGGTTTTTATTTTCATTAATATGTATACTGAGTGAGAAATAGTTATTGTTGGATGAAATGTTGGATTTTATGTTATGAACCGCGAGTGGGAATACATGTTTCGTATAAGGGTCGGGGTGACTGGCTTATCACCTCACTGAGCTAGTGGTTTTGCTCACCCCCATCATTTTTTCCTTTTCAGGCTGTTGATATCGTTTTGGTTGGAGGTTTGTCTATCGTTTGCTCGTCTTCCAATCAGTGTTTTGGGTACTTTCTCTTTTATGTAAATTGACGGATTCATTGGTGAGATTGTATAGTTTATATTTGGTGACCCCCTTGATGTTCTTTTTGTACCTTCGCGATGTTATATAATTCATGTATATTTTCTTTAAACTAAGTTACATCGTTGTATTTTGTACCTTTGTAAATCCTTGTTGATACTTTATGAGATGATGTCCTCGGGTTGTACCCGTTGTTATCAGTTGTTCAGTTCTACAGGTACTTGATAGCAAACATTACGTTTTCTATAAACTTTTTGGAGTGGAGTGCACCCATTCCGCGAAATTTATGGTTAACGTGGCGGTTGTCACGTTCTGTCTGGGGTTGGGGCGTGACAGGCCCACTGAAAAACCCATGATGACTCATCTAACTATACATTTTATCTTCATCATGCACCTATATTTTCTGGAGTCTTAGGCCTTTTCCAATGGTAAAATAATAAAAAAAAATTTTGGAGCCACATCAGCGCCACCTAAAAAGCAAAAAACATCTACCTCCAAAACAAAACTCTTCCATAATAATAAAACCAAAAAGTAAGTTTTTTAGTAGGACTCACATCAATTTCATTTTATTCTCATTTAATTTATCAATTATATCTAATCTAATTTCCAAATAAATTATAAATGATTATATATTCCAATTATTTAAATTTTATAAAATAAAAAATGTAAAAAAATCATTTTTTAATTACATAAAACATAAAACATAAAAACACACATTAAATGTGTAGATAATTATTTTCAACGGATAGTTTCACAACATAAACTAACTTATCCATAACGCGTTTAACCTATGTGTTCAAAAAAAAATTTTATAAAAAAATAAAAAGAGAAAGAAAGAAAGCAAAAGCAAATGTGCAGTATTTTTTACAGGGATGGATATTGATGCTTGGACGAAAATTTTTATTTGAAGACATTGAATTTTCTTCAGAATGTAAAGAATTGAACTCGAAATGCCTTCATGAATTTTATCCACTTTAATTTATATTCAGAAATAAAATTTAAAAAATTTAAAAAATCAAGTGTCGTTACATTCCATAATCCATCTCTTTCTTCATTTTTGATCTACAATATTATTCATCTCTCTTTTGTGATAAAATTAAAATTAAAATAATAAAAGAACAGTAAAAAAAGGGTGGCCTCTTTGTGATAAAATTAAAATATAAAATAAAATAATAAAAGAAGAGTAAAATAGGGGGTGGCAGGTGTTAGCAGAGCAATCCATTCCAACATTTCATCAATTCCTTGCGCGTGAATGAAACTCTCTCGCCTATTGGAGAGTGTATTCACCCCACTCCCTTTCCCACTCTCCCACTTTGTAAAAAACCCAGATTTTGTATACACTATGCATCCAAAAACCCTCCCCCCTCCCCAACGCTAAAAACCTGTACGCTGAGGTTTTTCAGCTTTCCATGTCACTAAAAACCTACCCGTTGGGGGAGGACTGTACAGTAAAGTTACAAAATTACCCCCCAATATATAATGGGGTAAGTTGCGGAACGAATGCCCAGAGCCTCAATCAAGTAGCATGACAAATGTTGATTGTCGATTTTCATTTATTGCTAGCAGCTTTGACAGTAGCCACGTAGAAATACAATCTCCAGAGAGTAACATTGTCCTGCACATTTAAAAAAAAATATATATAGTCAAGATAAGCTATTAAAAATGCAGTTACTTTAAAGCAGCAGATGATATAATCTTTTTAGCGTTCTACTACCACTTCCTCCAAATCAACACGCAATTCATCGGGTGAGCAATTCTCTGATGCCTTATTCCGTTCAATGATCTCTGCAACGCGCTCAAGATTTTCGGGCGGTAAATTCTGAATAGACTTGCAAAGATGTTGCATCTCAATAGTGGTCATAACCCTAATGGAGAAAAAATATTCTTAAATGAATCGGTGTGAATGTTCTGCTGCACAATAATGTCGCATTTACCATGCATCTCGCTAGATAAATTATGTGCAAAATTCAAAGTTAATTTCATAGAGTTCAATTTTTCTTTTCTCCCCCATGCAACACTTACACTTAACAGTACAAGTGAAGTGCATTCCAAGTAGGGCCATGGAATTATTAGGAGAAGTTAACAAAATCAAAATCAATTTTACAATGGTAACGGCTCAGAGTAGAGTGATGACAATACCTGCAAGTGGTCATTACAGAATTCAAGAGTTCTTCAAGATTCTGCTCCATGTGATGCAACTATCAAATGCAATTGAAAAAGGGACCTTAAGCAATCTCTTGTAAATGGTTTATAGTAACAGATAATAGAGCTATCATACCGTGGCAGAAATTTCACTGGTGTGGCTCTTTAGAAGTTCCTCAACCTTGGTGCTATCATTCTCTAAAATAAGCCGCAAATCATCATCACACTGAAAGACAAACATAACAATTCTTTGATTAAGAATAAACCCCAAGTAGAGTTATGTATGCAAAGGCCTCAGGAAGCCATAATCTCTTCACTAAATTGCTGTTCTCTCTACCCAATATACATCATAACTTTCTCCAAGATTTATCAGAGATTTATCAGTGAACAGTAACTGTATCCCAGAAAACTCATCTATATTAACAATATATGCCACAAGAAAACTGACCACAACCTTTGTTCCATCAGGAGCTTGGCCCAGCTGCTGGGTGCTGATCAGATGGCATTCCATGCATTTCATCACAACATCGTCAGATAATTCTTTTCCAGTTTTACTAAGATTAATACTTACATTGCCTAAATCCTGCATACCAAAAGAACCATATGAATTTTTATAAACTAAAGAAAAAGATTCTGACATTCTAAAGTTCATTAATATATAACAGAGACCAATTATGCTTACCAATGATGCAGATAATGCTTTAAGTTTCCTTTGTGGGTGCTTCAGTTCATCAGTCTTGCATGTAATGGCATCACGTCTTAAAAGACTTTCTTTGCATCTCAAGCATGATCGTATTAGGCAAACAGAAAAAACAGGATTTATCATCTGAAATGAAAACAAAAAACCAAATACAAAAGAGAACAGCAAATCACTATCCAAAAACCAAATCACAAATGTCGCTGCGTTCAAATTCAGGCACAGGACAATGATCGGTAAAAAAAATATCCAAACAACATATCTAATAGAAAAGGCACAAATCATGGCAGGAGCATCTTTGTTTAATTACCTCATCTACCTCCTGTGTAAGAGTCTTAACACTGTCCCTTAGCAACGAATTTAATGTTGACTTTTTGGAATCCGAAAGAATAGCACCTATTTGATTAGAAAATAATGAAGAAGAACCATTAATAGCACTATTTTCTTGAATTTGGCAACTATTCTTAGTTGATCCCTTTCCTCTGTCTACTCCTTTAATGTTTCCAGCTGAGGGGGAAACTTGATTACCATAAGGCAAAAGATCATCATCTTGAGACAACAATTTTTTGACTTCCTTTGTAAAGAAACCAAAAAAATCTGGCCCTAATATATTGTTTTCACCAGAAGAACTCGGATCCATAGAGTCAGGCACAGAAACAAACTCTGCAGCAGAAGGTTGCAAATTAACACAAATGCCAGGGAGTTAAGACTGAAGAAATTCATTTCTGGGGTGGACTCCCGTATATCACAAGCATAGGCATGTTAATATATGTTGTGCACACACAAAGAACACAGCAGGGCCCACTTCAAATTTATAATAAAAATGTCCAGGCATCATAATCTCACAAGGAAAACAAAGGTCCCGTCTTCTAGCATCTCATACTCACTATTGCAAAATGCTAATGTAAGAATAATATATACCAAGTAAAAGAATAATTTCTATTAATAGCTACTTAAACATCACAATAGCATGCTTCAAACCATAGTTTAATAGAGTGTGTGAAGTCTTTTAAGAGCTCAAGGTGCCGGCAAGGCAAGCACCTTGGATGTAATGACAGCATAACTATAATTAATATACTGCCTGTGTTCCATTTTTTACCAATCACAACTTAATAAAGGTTCAATTATCAATTATTATCGTTCATGTTAGCACTTTTAGAGCACTATTTATTACTCCCATGTGTGACGCTATTGAGAATATTATTTAGGTGGAAATTTGAAAAAAAGGTATCTAATAAACATCAATCTTTTCACATTAAAAAACAAACTATTGATTCATTAAGCTGTTAATCATTTGCCTTTAAATTGTCACAACTTCATTCATTTTTTCACCATAGCATGAATTATAAAATTTCCATTACTTAATTTCCACAGCAACAAAACTTCGAACATTTCAGCAGCAATTGAACAGAAACAGTGAAGCAACAACTCCGAAGGAAGATGCAAGGGACTTATCCATAATTCCAGGCAGAAAGAAGTTTATATATAGACTAAATATCATAAATTATGTAGACTGAGAATTCAAACCTTAGATTGGGTGAGAGATCAAGGACTATTCATTATTCCTTTCGGCAAAGGCAAAGGAGGCAGTACAATCCAACAGGCAGGGGATAAGGTTTCAACCTGATCCGCTAATGATGGGCATGTAATCTTCTTTTTATTTTATTTTTTTTCTAACGGGGTCAAAACTTACATTTTACTACCCCTTGCATATTTGTGGTGTAAACAGAGATGTTGTTGGACGTGCAAAACAGATTTACACAGTAAACTCAACTAGAAAGAATACTTATTGAATAAGGGCATGGCGGCCTGCAGCTTCAGAAGCCTTTTAAACTCGGTATTACCGTATTAACAGCCAAAAGATGTCCAGCTACCATTTCTCTCTCTCTTTGTAGATCATGTATTCATGAAAATATTCTCTCTGTTTTATGAATGCTCACTATGATATCAGAATGCAAATTATGTGGTTGAGAAACAGAATCTCTGTTATTTTCACGCACAGTATGTATAAGTGAGAAACGTAGTGTAAACCAAACTCTCATATGGTATTCAGAAGTATTTACACATCCCTAACAAGAAGCATTATAGGTGCATATCTTAGACAGAAATGTCTCTTAGAGAACAAGTCGTTCCGTATGGATAGAAGGCCTTAAGAATTCAGGATTTCAAATACATAATAACAAATTCAATGAAATAGTTTGAGAAGTTACAACTTAAATCGAATTCTGGAGTAGTTTACTTTGATGAACTCCTGATCAAAAATAGCTCTACCTCAAAATCTGAAGCTACATCAACGAGTGGAAGTTCATCCAATAAACTAGAATGCACAATCAGTTCTCTTAATTCGTATTCTCAAGAAAACTAGGCCGATTCATAATGAAACAGTCAGTCAGAGAGTCTTTACATTGAACTACGCTAAATCATAAAAAAAGAGAAGTTGAGGTCCTCTAACAGCAGGAATTCTTTTTAAAATAAAATTTTGTTTGTTTGAATTAAAACTTGAACAAGAGTTAAGATTGACTTGTGCTAATATACTTAGACCGAAATAAAATCCTGACAACTTGAATTAACCTTACAGCTATCTAATTTAGATAATTTCATTTTCTCATGATAGGCATAGTTAAATCAGTTAAATATTAAAATTTTAGTTGTTTAATAAGAATGCCACATGCTGAAGAAGATAACAAATAAAAGTTTCAAAAGCATTTCGCTGTATTAAAAAAAAAAGAAAAAGATTATCGGCTAAATATGTGGCGGAAGAGTGAGAGAAAGATAAACATACTTGATGATGGAAGAAATAATTGTACAACATAAACTAATACTCCTAAACAGATAAATCTAGCATTCTCTAACTCTTCAAACACATCTCTCTCATCCTCTTCTTTTTTCCCACATGATCAAGGAGCACATACAGTCAAATTACACTAATCCTATCCCACGAAACATAACATCTACGAGCATTAAACACTAATGAATTATCCGCACTGAAAATGTTTAAGCATAAAGCTTAACATGCAAATTAGTCATCTCTATTAAATAACATAACAATAAGGTTTTCAGTACATGCAAGAGAAATTGAGCTTTAGCGAGATGCAGAGAGTCAAATCGAGTTCAATTAGTAAGAGGAAATTAAAAAATATGAATACTCGTTCCTTCTCCGATGGCGGAGAGAAAGAGGGCTAAAACTACCACTCAAACAAGAAAAGCAACCAATTGAATAGGGTAGACACCAAGGTTGGAAATCACCGGGGAACAAAAATCGATTCAATATGATAGGTGATGAGAAAAGCAAGAACATAAATCGATTGAAGATGATAGATGATGAGAACATACCGCAATCGTCGACTCAAAGCTGAAATGGTCGATTCTACCTCGTTCTAGTTCTATTCTTTGCGATCAGATTTCTGCAACCAATCTTTAATGTCTGTGAATCGAGGGACTTGATAGAAAAACCCCAACTCATTTCAGACTCAGTGTTGAACTTAATCGGGCCCACCCATTTTTTGTTATTTGGTATTTATACTTCATTTGATTTGTCCACGTAAGCAAAATAAATGAATTACGTGACAAAGATAAATTGGGGCAAATTTTATTTATTTATTTTTAAAAATTTTAATTAAATAAAAATTTGTTATAATGAAAGAAAAGATAACAGTGGAATCAAAAAGAGAAAAGAGAGGAAAGAGAAGGGAGAGAAGAGCCAGATAGGGTTGGCAACGGGGCAGATATGGGGCGGGTTTTAACAATACTATTCCCGAATCGTTTGAAATATTTTATCCCCGAACTGCTCCATACCCAATCTGGGAATTAATTTTGCACCTCATCCCCACCCCTATCGGTTTCGGGTATCCCCGTACCTGAACCGAAATTTTTTTTAATTTATTATAATTATTATATTATTTTAAAAATAATGAAATTATAATTAAAAAAAATTAAAATACATAAAAAATATATAAATTAATTAAAAAAAGGCATATAATGTTTAATTTAAAGTTTACACATGTTATTACTTTTATTGAAATATATATATATATATATATATATATATATATATATATATATATATATATATATATATATATATATATATATATATATATATATATATATATATCGGGACGGGGTATTTAAATACCGTCCCCGTCCCATTTTTATTTTTATTTTTTCGATTTTCCTAGAAATCCGAACCATACCCGATCAAAATAAAAAAAAAATCACCCCAATCGAATTGGAGTCGGCTCGATTGATTTCGATTTTGAATTCTGTTGCCATCCCTAGAGCCAGAAAGGATAGAGAGAGTTTTCATTCTCATTCATAAATTGTTCATACACTACGTATATACTACTTCACTCTCTATATAAGTGGAGAGTAGGCTGTTCAATTAGTAATGGCCACATCACTCTCATTATATTACAACACTCCCCCTTGGACATTACCTCGTTATATTCATGCCTCGTTAAAAACCTCGCTAGAAAACCCTGTGGGAAAAACTAATCGAGGAAAAGAGTAAATATCTTATGATTTCCATATGTTATAATAGCTACCCTGTTAAAAACCTTCAACTAAGAAAATCCAGTGGGAAAAACTTAGTTAATGAAAAAAAAAGTATAGATTGATCTTCAGGATTATTTTGAAGTTGTCGTTCTTCTTGAACATGATAATATAATCTGCCTCGTTAAAAACCTTGTAACTGAGAAAACCTCGTAGGAAAAACTTAGTTAAAGAAAAAAGAGTGCAACATTGATTTTCAGGATTTAATTTTCAAGATTGTTTAGAAGTTGTCGCTCCCCTTGAAACAATAATTTAATCTGCATCATTAAAAACCTTGTAACTAAGAAAACCTCATGGAAAAAACTTAGTTAAGAAAAAAGAGTGCAACATTGGTCTTCAAGACTCAATCTTCAGGATTGTTTAGAAGTCATCGCTCCCCTTAAACACAATAATCTAATATGTCTCATTAAAAACCTTCAACTAAGAAAACCTCGTGGGGAAAAACTTAGTTAAGGAAAAAAGAGTACAGACCTCATGATTTTGACGTGTTAGCATCAGTTGCCTCATTAAAAACCTTAATCATGTGTTTGGATGGATGAATTTGAGGAAGGATTTATAAATCCCTCTCCCAAATTCATCCATCATGTTTGGATATCACTTGAAATCAACGGATTTATAAATTCAAGATTTTAAATCAATGGATTTCAAATCATAGATTTGATTCTGAATTTTTTTAGTTGTTTTTGAACAGGTTTCAAGTCCTTACTCAAAGTGTGTCATTTGAAATCATTCCATTGTTGTATAATTGATTATATTAATATATAAAAATAGCATAAAAAATTAATAAATTAATTAAATATATATATATATTATTTTAAACTCTACGATCTAGCCTACCCCTATCCACCCCACCCAACCCCCCGGCCACCCACCCCCTCCACACACCCCCCAAAAAATTTTTTTTTTTACAAAATTTTAGATTTTTAATATTTGAATAATAAAAATATTACCACCCAGCCCCACCCACCCACTCCAAAAAATTTTTATAAAATTTTAAATTTGAATATTTAAATAATAAAAAAAATACTGCCCAACCTACCCCTACCCACCCCCACCCTAAAAATTTTTTTTTTATAAAATTTTAGATTTTAATATTTAAATAATAAAATTATTACCACCCAACCCAACCCACCCAACCTCCCCCCCTCCACATCCCACCCCACCCCACCCCAAAAAAAATTTAAAATAAAATTTTTAATTTTATTTTTTAAATATTAAAATCTAAATTCTTTTTTAAAAAAAAATTTGGTGAGTGAGGGGTGGTGAGTGGGGGCAGGGTGGGTGGATGGATAGAGAAGTAGGATTGAACGGTAATATTTTTATTATTTAAATATTAAAATCTAAAGTTTTATATAAAAAATTTTTTTGAGGTGGGGGGTGGTGTTGGGTGAGGGGGTGGGTAGGGGATAAGGTTGGGTGATAATATTTTATTATTTAAATATTAAAAATTTAATATTTTATTAAAAAAAATTTTTTGGGTGGGGGTGATGTTGGGATGAGGGGGGTGGGTAGGGGGTAGGATTGAGTCGTAATATTTTTATTATTCAAATATTAAAAATCTAAAATTTTATAAATTTTTTTTTTTGGGTGTAGGGTGGAAGGGGTGGGTGGGGTAGTTTGGGTGGTTGAGTTCCCTCACATAAAAATTATTTTTAATAAAATTTTAGATTTTAATATTTAATAGTATAATAAAATTTTATTTATCATATATAAAATTCTATTTTAAAAATAATTTTTGAATCATGGATTTGAAATTCTTTCAAAAGTCCATAATCATCCAAAAGTATAATTCAAATGAATTGATTTAAAATCCAAGGAATTTAAAATCCACTCCTTTTCAAATCCATTGGATTTGAAATGACTAAATCCAAACACAACTTAAAGCTAATAAAACCCTGTGGGAAAAAAACTTAGTTATGAAAAAAGAGTACAACCATTGATCTTCAGGACCTAATCTTCTAGATTGTTTGAAATTATTACTCCCCCTAAAAACAAATTATTTTGAAACATAACTGATCTTTAGGATCTACATTTATGAATTTATTTGAACTCATCATTCTTCCTAAAAATATCAATCTTATGGGTTTACATAATATAATATTTCGAGTAAAACTTTCAAAGATACAAGTTGGGGGTAAGTAATAAAAATAAATAATCTAGATTGTTACATGAGTAAACTCTTTGTGTAATATTACATCGCTCTTCAGGAGTTCACATGAGTGAAATAAATTTATTGTCTTTCTCCATGTATAAATTGCTCATGTTTTATGCAACACGTAATTTATTATCTCGTAAAAGATTGCAAGGGAGTATATACAAATCATGATGCCACATATGCTACAAATGTTTTATATCATCCATCATAACAGTATACCAATATGAATTTTAACGTAATGGGATCGAATCATAATTAATATTCGACTAATATGCATGTCAATGTCTTATTGCTTTCTTATAATTAAATCAATATATATTTTATATCAAAGTGATACATGAGGATATATTTAATTTTAATTAAATGTCTCATTGTCAGAGATCATAAAAATCTTGCTAGCATGTTCATCATAAATGCATATCAGACCTGATACAATTATGAAGACTTTAAAAAGCACTAAAGTGAGACTTCTGGTCCAAAATACCCTCATTATATACTTCAAGTATATAAACGTTTATTTTCCTCTTTAGGGGATTAAACAATAATTGACTTATAAAATTGAATGAGATTGATAAAAATTATATATAAAACCATCATTAATTAAATTAACTGGTGTTAAAATTCAATCTTTCTTTAAAATAATTTTCAATCTAGAGGTTGAGATGATCCTTTGGTTAATAAAAAAAAATCCGTCATTTGGAATTAGTAAACTTTTACAAATTTCTTATGTGTTCCAATCTTAAACCACAAATATATAAATATAAGTAATAACCATCCAATTAAAATGTAGTACATTTACATAGTTTATTTTAGGTTCGTAATGATTTATATCCATCTGAGATTTTCATATATCCATCAGGAGTTTATATTCATCAGGAATTCTAATATAGTTTACCGTCTAGTGACCTATATTAACTGCATATATAATTTTATTGTAACTGTCATATAATTAAGTAGCGAAACGTTATATAATAACTTTATAACATCTTCAATTAATTTTGAGTCTCTACAAAAAACTTTTCACTTTAATCTCGTTTTGTTTTCACCACTTCACTCTTTGCACGTCATTCTGGGACAAATAATAATATTCATTGATATAATATTTTTAGTATTTAAGGATAAATTCTTAGCGAGTAAAGTTCTATTTCAATTGTCCTTTCTATCACAAACATTCGTTTTTGTCATCACTACAAGAAAAGTGGGTATTAATGATTGGATCAAATTTCTCTCATTAAAGAATATTTTAATGAGAGGAGTGAGAAAAGTAAACATAAATTAAATACTTTTAGTGAGGAACTTTCATCTGTCTCATTAAAAGTACAGATGCTCTCATTAGATAAGTAAAAACATAAATTTCATGTCATCGTTGTGTAAAAAGTAAAATGAAATAAATAATAATAATAAAAAAAACAAAAAAACAAGGATCTACTCTCACGACCCTGTTTCTATTCTGCTACCCCAAATGCCCTAGTGCCAAAGAACACGACCAGGGAAAGAGATTCACTCAAATCTGAAATCCTCGCCTTTATCTCTCGCAGTTCGGCAACGACGGAGTTTGGGGTCTCTGTTAATTCAGCTCGGCAACAGAGGTAGAAGAGGAAACCAAGCCACACCGACACTGACCAGCGCTGGAACTCGGAGTCCGCCGCTGTGGAAAGAGGAAAGGCGAAGAGGATTGAAGATGCGACGACGGCGACGCCGGAGTTTTGATTTAAGAGGAGATTCTCCTCCGGCGATGATGCGGAGTTTCTCGACTTTGCATGACATCTGTATGCCCATTCACTTACCTGGGAACACAATTTCATAAGGTCTCTTTGAAGTTAACCTCTTCTACATCACGATTCCAGCAATCTCTGGTTTGTTTGTTTGGTGGTAAAGGGAATTCGGAAAATGGGAATGAGGGCATAGTATTTTTTTTTTTTTTAAATTGTATGCTTTGAAGTCTCACATGATTTGCTAGTTTCAGATATTTTTTTCTTTTGTGAACTCGCTTCAATTTACAATCTTGTATAGTTGCCAATTTGTTGATCCCGTTTGCTTCCATGTTCCCTTCTTGCACATTATCCTTGTTTATAATCTGCACAAACAATAATATCTCACATCATCAATTAGCCCAACATCAATCTGATCAAATCTTGAAAACATACCATAACATTCTTCCCTATTCTTGCATTCTTGTCAACTACGGCTTTCCTTACATGTGAACCTTCTCCTATCCCAACCGGGATGCCGACTGGTGACTGCCTCCCCCTCACTCTGCACATGTAGGATGTTAGAACACTGCTTGCATGAGAAATAAAAATGTTGTATGAATTTAATTTGATGTAGATTTTGAAGAAACTGTGGTAAAAGGTGGTATATTTTTTTACATGATATGTAGATCCCATGATGATTGAATCCTCCACCACAGTATCACTTCCTATTCTTGTCCTCATGCCAACCACTATGCCTTATATCCTGCATTTCTGCGTGTAAGACAGGAACATTATGAACAATGAATGTTCCATGATCATCAGAGCAGCAATGTTTTTCTTACACTGAGAATGCAGCCATCTCCAATGACAGAATCTGTGATGGAAGATGACCTGGAAATGTGTAGAGAGGAGAGGTTCTATCATAGAAGATGCTGCCAATGACACAACATGAATCATACTTTGGAATTTTCAGACAAAACTAATGCAGTTCTGCTTTTTAATACTATTTCATCTCTTACTCACTTGTATGCTTTGTTTGTCCTTCTAATGATCTCCATATTCACGCGGTAGTATGCTTCTATGCTTCTCATATCCTCCCAATATCCGTCGAACTAGTAGCCATGAATCTAGAGTTCACGGATCTTGATAATTGATATATGATTCTTTTGAAGGGAGAAGTGCATTAAACACTAAAGAAGAGTAAGAAAATAAGACTGCACCATCATTCCATTCCAAGAGAAATTGCACCTGGGATGACTTGGCTTTTCAAATCGTTCGCTTTCGGAAAATGCAGAGTCAGCAGCTTCATAATTACATCTCTGTTGATGACATAGATCCCTATGCCTGGAAAACTATACTTGCCATTGTGATCATAGTTTTTCACCTGAGAATGAAGGTTAGATCTTCTTGAATGTTAGATTTTGTTTACTTGTCATCAAATGTAATAACTGCAGAAAAACTCACTGGATTCTCTCTGATGTAAAAAGCGGACTAGAATTCACTTCCCCCTTCTCCATCTCTCAGACCTCGGTAAGAATTTTTAAGTATTTTATCAAGTTAAAGTTTAATATTTGCTGGATACCTCTTTTTTCAACAGAATTGTTATTTATTCTAATTTGATATTTGTTATTCGAATTTTTAGTAATATGCTGGTTGTGTCTTAGGGTTTGTACCTGCTATAGGTTTTGCCTACATCTTAATAGAACTCTTATTTAATAACATTTGTCTTGAGAGTCATATTAAAATGTTATTGTTTAAAGGACCATAACAATTGGAATACTGAACTTGTATCTTGTTTTAACTTATTAAGTGGTGTAACAATTGATTTATTTCTACTTGTCAAAATGTAATGCATATGAGTTTAGACTATGGTGTGATGTTGTAAGTAGTTTGGAGGATTCATTTCATGGATTTAATTTATGGTATTAACAAGTTCTGCTTGTTTTCTTCTTACTTGTTCTTGATTATATTCCCATTTCCATGATACATATCCTTCCTTGTAGGACATATATGTGTAGTATATATTGTAGTTAACTTCTACTTGTAACATTAATGTTCATGTTGCCCAAACACATGAATTGTAAAACTGATCATGCTATTTATATTGTTTTGCAGTCTATCTTAAGCCTATATATATCTATGCAATATAAAGGTCCAGGCAATAAGTTGAAAACGGCCAATTACCCTCTAGTTGTTGATTACAGAAGTAACACATGTGAGAGCATACAACTCTCTATTATCCTTCTTGTTTGGCTTATTCAAACTGGTTTTCCCTGTTATGTTTTATGCAATTCATAACTCCACTTTTATTTCTCACTCGTAATATTTTGGTGTACTTAAGATTGTGATTTGAATGCTATGCTAGCATTTTTGCATACATTTTTCACTTTTAGGCCAATATATGACATGTATAATATTTAATACTCTTACTATGTACAATAAAGTTACGAATCATGCAGTAAAAATATTTACTCATGTAAGACTACAAGGAAGAATTTGGTATTTCTGGTTTTTCTGTGGTGCTCTCGCTAGTAATTTGGTTTGTTCTTTCTTTCTGCAAAGTTGCTGGATTTTCTGCAGCACAACTTGCGTGTCGTTAGAATTTCTGTTGGTTTTTTTCGTTGGGATTTTTTGTTGTTTTGCTGTTCTTTCATTAAGCAAAGTTGCTGGAATTTTGTTAATTGTAGAGTTTGGTGTTTGCAGCAAGTAGATAGCTTCTTGTTGGTTGTATATTTGCTATATTTTTCTTGTTGCTAGCATTTAGCGGTGTATGCTCTAAGGCTGCTAGATTTTTGATGCAGTTATTTTTTCCTCCAGGAACTATTTCTATGGTTTTCCAAGTGTTAAAAGAGGAAACTTATTGAGGCAGTGTTTATCATCTTAACTTGTGGTTGAAATGTTATAATGGGAATGAACATTTTCTATAGTTGAAGGAATAATGTGAAGACTTGTTGAAGATATATATATTCTTAGTTGAATAGTTGAAAATATTACTATTAAGGAATACTTTGTTTTTATTTTTCTTACTAACACACTCTTTTGAAATTCTTGTAGGTGGCAAAACTATAAAGCAAGAGAATTTTGAATATTACAGAATGGCTACAGATTTTACTTAAATTCCTTTTGTATTCTTAATAGAGACTTAATAGAATGTGCAAACAAGTTGCAACTTTGACACATTATTGATGTGCAACACAAATGTAATTGGATTGAATATAATTTTTGATTAATTTTATGTTCAAAGAAATGTGTCTCAAAATTCTTTTTAATTATTTTAAAATTTGTTTATAATTAATGGAAACTAAATGTCTATTGATGAAACATATAATGAGAGGTAAATCATATTTATATGACAGGGTTAATGATCATGGTTGATGATTTTTAATGAGAGGAGAATCCTATCATTAAAAAAGTCATGGCAATAATGGCAGGATGTGTTCCCGTCATTATTAACTTTTATCTAGAGAGACTATTATGATAAGACCATGACAGAAATTTTCCTGTCATTATAAGCCTTTTATGACAGTATTTTAACCTTTATGACAGGATTTCCTATCATTATATGCCAATTTTCTTGTAGTGTCATTTCATTTAGACACTGGATCCAGATTTTTAAGACAATAAGAACAATTAAATAGATAAATGTGTTGTCGACAACTTCGATAATATAATAAATGTATTTTCCCAATGATTATAATAACTCTATATTTAATTAACTAGATCCTCGTCATTTTCCAAACGTTTGGATCTAGTCGTTTATTTTGATTATTTGATGCACGTGCAATTTACTGGGTATTTGTCTCCTGGACAAATTTATTTGAGAGTGTTCTTGTTTTTCAAACGAACTCTCCAACTTATTTTGGAAGTGACTGTTTTTTGGAATTCTCCAACTGATTTTCCCATGACTTTTAATATTAATATATATTGAACCTTTTACCCTTCTGGCGTTGAGAATTATTAGTAAAATAATGTCCCTGGGGAACTCCATTTGTGGTAAATTGGTAATAAGTATTTGAGATTTAATCACTTTTTATGATAGTTTGACAGTTTATTTACTATTGCAAATTAATTATCAATTAAACTTCTGGTTCAATTTGTCTAGTGTAAAATAATGAAGATACTTTTATATTATAAAATTTCTCAGCATTTCTTTAAGTTTTGGGCTATTATCTCCATCTAATACCGTGAAATACTCTTCATAATGTACAGTAGCGTACTTAAATATATACTGATCCCCTATATGGGCTTTATGTATTTACAAAAAAAGATGGATTCATCACTAAATGCCCATTAAGGTACGCTATTGTGGTGATATAATTATAAATGTAAACTGCAAAATTTAATAGTTGCAGATGAGAAATGTAAAAGCTTCTGGCCTTGATTAAACACTAATTATAAGGGAGTATTATTGTAATAATGATACGCAAGAGCCAAATTTAAATTAAATAATTTTATGTCCCCAAATTAGCAAAATATTTGTTGGAATTTCATAATAAATTATTCACTGAGTGTGAATATAAAGAATCTGATATTCCACATATTTGATGTATGTATCTAACGTTTATTCCATTTGGCTTTAATCGAGTAGCCAAATTTTAAGCTCTTATAATCTCAGTGAAACAATTGTATAATGCACTTATTCTTTGTCCAATTTGTGTGTACATCAATAAAAATTCAACTTTGGTCATAACAATTAGAAAATTCGATCAATATTTTTCTTTAAATCTCTTGAACATATTAGGAGATTTTATTCCAACCTCAATATATGAATATCATAAAGAATTTCCTTCAAGAAAGTTTCACAAATTTATCCATGTAAATTAAAGAGGAAATAATATCATTTCTTATTTCACAAATACAACAAATATGAACATTTGGCTCATCTATGTTGCCCAAATAACCCAATTTCTCATGCCATAATATACATATCTCTGGGTCTAATAACTTTAAAATCATTGTAACATGTAAATAATTTAACTAATACAACCACTTCATTACATATAACACAATTTGATGAAAGGAGAAAAAATTGTTACTTAAATGTATGACGTGCTTTAGGCACCACTTCTAATTTTATAAAATTAGATATCTTATAAATTAAGATCACACTTGATCATCTTCATAATCTACGAGCTCAAACCTCAAAAGATCTTGCACCATAGCCCAATGGTTATGCCATGCGATCTTGCAAATAAAGTCGTGGGTTCAAACCCTATAACTCATATTAGTTATAGTTAAAAAAAAATCTTTGCTTCAGGCAAATTCATATGATCATATTGTTTGATTGTATACTAAAAGTCTGGCTATAGTATGAATAATGTTATAATAATTTATTTGAAATGAGAATCATATGATCAAATGATTGCGTCTTATAATTTATTTATATGTTCGATGCAATAGTCCACTTACTTTATACTGTAGATAATATATTGTGCGACAACACGTGGAAGATCATATTATCAGTTTCCTTATAAAGTATAAACAGATGCTCACAACCGAGATAGACGGAGACTCTCTATCGGGATGGTTGTAGTGTGATTTGGTATTAGTTTGTCTTGACTATAGAATCACATTAGTGCACTTGTGTGTATTGAGCAGGACCACTTGAGATCGTTCGACTTGTACTCTCTATATAGAAGAACTTGATCTCAATTATTATGGATGTTCGTGCTCTTAATCCCTATACAATAACCTCTACACGTAAGACAGTATGTATTTCCTTGATTCATCAATGAATGAGATTTGCATGTAATTAAATCAACAAACTCGGTGAGTTGAGAAATAGTGTTGTCTCTATGGTGTGCTGTTGATTGTAGAAGGAATCCGTGTCTGTTATAGATTGATGATGTCCTCTTGAGGAGCTCATAAGGATTATCATGTAAACCCTGCAGGTGGATTTATTCCGGCATGATAATGAAGTTGAGTGGTACTACTCTCGAATGAGATATTAATTAATGGAGTTGTCAGTAACTTAATTAATTAATGGACATTGTATATCTTAAATATGGGGAGACTAACGGGCTCATAATAAGAAGGAGCCCATAACGTAATTATGGGATTAGAACGGTAGTGCAGTAATAATATTTTAGTGGTATATATTATTATTATTGGACTTAAGTATAAGCTTTGGGCTAAGCTTGGATACTTAAGCCCAATGGAGGCCTAACTCTAATTTCTCCTCCTGGTCCTTGCTGTAGCCCATATATAAGTCATCTCAGCTGTCCGAAAATCCCAATCTATGAGATTAATCATGCCTAACACTATGAGGAGGGTGAGGAAACAGCAGAATGAGAAGATCTCAAAAATCGTCGCCCACACGACGTCGAGATTGGACTTGGGAATACAGCAGAAGACTGGAAGGTTGTTTGCTGCTGCTGTCTGCCATTTTCCACGATTTTTATAAAATCATACAGATCTCAGAACAGGACGTGTGATATACTGACGGAAAGTCACTGAAGAGAGGATCGTTTTGGCGTATAGATCACTCAAATCCAACATTGGATGAGAGAGTTATGCCCAAAATAGTGAGGCTGCATAGGCTGGTGGCGAGAATTCATCGTCTTCAACATATCCTGGTGAAAGGTAATACGTTTCTTGTTTACTTGCTTCCACTGCTTGTTAAAAATGTATGGAACCCTAATGGTTCATGTTAACCAAATGATCGAACGCCAACACATATGACTCACCATTGATACATTTTTTTTCATTATTTTGTACCTAATGATATCAACCATATGTTTTGGTATACAAAATATATGAGACAAATGATAATTATATCCATATTTATAGCAATTCTACTTCTGGAGCATTATTAATTGTTGAAAAAAATTTATGTTTTGTGCTTGAATTTTGTTTAACTCATTCTATAATTTGTGGGTCATTATTGTGATGTCTTTAACCTCAATGCTCTGCTAGAGCAATTTTGGATGTCTCATCCACCTCGATAAAATCAATTTTAATTTTTTCGACCATAACCTCTTGTTTATCATCAAAATCATAACACGTGCTTCAGGCACTAGTTTTGGACTATAGTATTTCATTAACAATATGTTATGTTTTTCTGCTAGTAATAATGCAGAAAATTTGGAATACTTTATGTAATGTAAAATCGAGTAATATTTTGTAACTGATTTAAAATTTTAAAATCCAAAATTCAGTCAATCATATTGAATCTGATGGAAAATTATCACAGTTTGTTGATGATCCTTGAAGGATTGTCATATATTAAATGAATCATCTAGCTTTTTGAAAAATAAAGAATTTCAATCAACCTAAGCTCGAAACTTCGGCAAGCAGTTCAAGATTTAAATGAAATAATTTTTTAATAAATACTCATTGTTAGAGATTATAAAGAAGCATATTATTGATTATTTCTTCTGGACATTAATCATTTAAAATTTTGAATAATAATTTACATAAACCGCAAGAGGTAAGGTAGTTAATATTAGACCCACATTAAGTATTTTTGCTATCATTGGTGAGCTCGTCAAATTTTCTCTTTATTAATGTCAAATATTTTCACAAAAATATAACTATGGCGTATTCCTTTTACATAAAGTCGCTAGTGTGTGAATATATATAAACATATACACAATGATAAATTTTCTCATGAGTCTATCAAAAAGAATAATGATGTGAATTATAAAGAAATAAAAATATTTTTAGAACTTTCCAAAAAGTATTGATCATATGTTGTACATGTTTCTATTGATTTAATCTATACCGCACACCTTGCAAATCTCACATGTATTTAATCTATAAATAAATATGCCAACCGTTTCTATAAATTTAAAGAAAAATAATATAACAACATCAAGTTTTATTTCATGTTCAATCTTAAACACATTTTTTTAATATTTAAAATAAATAAATAATTGATCATGCATAAGAAATGACTAAACACATTCTTATAGTATTACATAATGTGAGTAATTTGGTCTTCTGGACATTTTTCTGTATGTATTCCACGTCATTAAAAGATACAACGGTAATCCTTTGCAAAATTTCATATTTTTTATATGAAAATAATAAAATATTATGAATGCATATCTCTGAAATCTTAAGTAATCTCATCTTCTCTAGTAAAATAATATTTTGTTTTCTATTTAGTAGAAAAACTTTAGTAATCATGTGTCACAAGTTTACTCCAAAATTTTATTACTTAAAAAAAATAACGGACACATGTATCATAACTAGGGAGAGAAAAAAAATGATCACTTATATATATATATATATATATATATATATATATATATATATATATATATATATTATCCCGATAATATTTATCATGATTATAATACATTTAAGAAAAACCTACGGTGCTTTTGAAAAAAAAAGACCGAAAAATTATAACCATTCACAACAGCAGATAAACATGTTTCATATTTTCATAATCTGATGTTCATCCCATTAAAATTTTCCTTATTTGTTCGCTTTAAATTGAACAATAATAAATAAAATATTAATTTGCAGGCTCCAGCTATCAAGCACAATCCAGAATCCAGATAAACATATTATCATAATATGATAATAAAAAAATATGCAATAAAAATTTCAAAATAATACGAAGAGCTGCAAACCAGTTTTAATGAGGACAAACTATGTCAAAAGTAAAAATTATGACAACATACAAGATTACTGTTTATAAGCATAGCATTTCGATATTTTAATGAAATTCACGTCACTGTCCAAAAAAATCCACAAATCTTGTATCACAAAATTTTCAAAAAAATCCAAAATATCATCGACAAAAAATCTTATGTCAAAACATATCCATGTTAAAATTTCACATAAATCAATTACTGGATATTTGTTTAATAAAATGGTGATGGGTAGTTATATATAGACGATAGGAAGCAGAAAGAAAATAATATGTTCTTCATACTAAAACTGTCATCGAAGAAAAGGAAGACAGAACACATCACCATTATCGATCATCGATTGGATTTATGAATAGAAATAAATTAACTTTTAGAAAATACATGATTATTTTCAAGGGCAACATCTCAAATCTTTGATTTTTTTATTTACTGCTCAACATCAACTCTAAAGAGAATACGACAACATCAACTCTTAGGAGAACAATCGTGCTGATAACGTGTTATAATATTAATGAAAGAAAAGATAACAGCGGAATCAAAAAGAGAAGAGAGAAGAAAGAGAAGGGAGAGAAGAGCCAGAAAGGAGAGAGAGAGTTTTTCATTCTCATTCATAAACTGTTCATACACTACATATATACTACTCCACTCCCTATATAAGTGGAGAGTAGGCCGTTCAATTATTAATGGCCACATCACTCTCATTATATTACAACAATTATAAATTTACCGATAATTTATAAATTATCAGTAATATAGTGTTTAGTCTAATCGTGGAGCACTTGTTAGATTAAATTAAACTCTTTAGATTTAACAATCAATTTTAATCTTAACCGTTAATTTAACACTTTTGAATTTAGTCATGAACCCACCCCATTTATGTAATTAATAATTTTTCTTTAGTTTTTATTAATTAATAATTCTTTTCTATTTTACTGTATTTAATTAAAAATTATTCAATTTTAATTTTGATCGTCCATTTGATATTTTTTATCTTCGTCATGAACCCTATTTATGTTATTAATATATTTTCTTTATTTTTTAATTAATAATTTAAATTTGATAAATATGAAAATATTGTTTAACATATTTCACTAATTGTCAATTAATATACTACTAATTTTACATCAACTAGTAATACCCGGCCCGTGCGTTGCACGATCACGCGTTTTTATAAAATAAGAATATGTTCACTTAAAATTTATTTGAATAGGAATTTTATATAATACAATCCCTCAAAATCAATGCTACGTACCATATTTTAAATATATAACGAAAAAAGTAGTGGTAAATATTGACCCTCAATTCATGCTAGGTATGTTCCTTTTTAACACTAAGAAGATCAAGAAATAGTGCATTTTAAATATACAATGAAAAGAAAGTATTGACAAAGATTGTGGGGGCATTTAGAAGCAGAGATTAAAAATATTATGCATTGCATCTTGTATGATTGGTTAATGTTAGAACCAAAGAGTGAAATGATTTGATATTAGGACTGCTAAAAAAATATTACTCGCAGGTAATATTTATTTTCCTCGATTTACATAAATTCTATTAATAAATGAAAAAAATAAAAATCTAACAGATCATTCACTTAAAATTGTTATTATATTTTTGAAAAATGAAAACCTCCATTTATAAATTTCTATAAACTTCCCTAAAAATTACTATTCAACCTAGACATAATTTGATTACACTTATTTCAATGAATTATAAGAGTGGCTACCAGTTATTTTAATGAATTATAAGAGTGGCTCCCTAAAGCCTTATTTATATATCTCAGAAATTAACTTTAATCGAACCAATGATTAATTTCTCATACTAAGTATTTCTAATACTCCCTTCGTCCCAGAGTTAAGTTCACCGACACTGTAGATACGGAGTTTAAGAAAAGTTACTTTTTGACCAACTTTATTGACTTTTGAGGGGTAATGTGATATTTTTATATAATAAATAAATTATAAATTATGTTATGTGTGTTAGGTGAGAGTGATATTTTTGAAATTAAGATAACTTTTGAGGTTGTTGGTTAATGTAAAGTTTTTTTTTTGGGTGGTGAACATAAGTATGGGACGGACGAAAAAGAAAAGTGTGAACATAAATATGGGACAGATGGAGTACTAAGTAATCAAATCAAATATTAAGGAATATACTATTTTAATTTATATTATTTTGAGAGATATAATATTTTAATGTATAATGGGTATTTATAAAGGAGGATACCCACTATTATAGGGGTACCCTTACTCGTATCCATTTAAATATAAACTACTCATATCCGTACCCGTCTCAATAAAAAATATATTATGATACCCGTACACATCACAAACCCGTTAATCAATGCCCGTTTTTTTTATAATTATTTATATATTTTTTCTAAATTAATATTTTAATAAAAATTATGCTATTATTAAATAAATATAAATATAATATAAATTCTATTATTTTAAATAAAATTTAATAAATATAATTAAAAAACCTTAAAGCTATTAAGAGTTGATACCCTAAAACCTTAAATCCTAAACCTAAAACCCTAAACCCTAAATCTTAAATCCTAAAACCCTAAACTCTAAACCCTAATTATATAAATATGGGTTTACAAATATTTAAATAGTTAATTACAAGAAAAACATGAACTTCAATTGAGAATTAATTCATAAGTTTGAGAATTTACAAAAAAAAGAACCCCATCATTAAACATTGTTGCAAAATGCATCCAACGGAAAACAGATGTCTGTTCGACTGTTAAATTGATATTTTAACTTCACATTAAAATAAGTATACTATAAACCACAGGGAGTCGAAATTTTACCCTTGGAATGAACACTAAACTACAGGGGTTATACCTGTACCTGCATCCGATTAAAAACAACTACCCATACCCGTACACGTCTGGTTTAAAAAATTTATTATGCTAACCGTACCCATCCCATACCCGTTTATCAATACCGTGGGTACTCGTACCGATTTAATATTCTTTTATTTTATATTAAAAAAATATTTTTTTAATATTAACATTTTAGTGTAGGTCTTGCGTGAGACCGTCTCACGTGAGACCATTTTTCACTTTTTAAAATAGTTATCACTTTCGCTATAAAATGTTATCACTTTTTATTTATACTATAAATTGTTCATGAAAGAACATTATCACTTTTCATTAATTTATTATCATTTTTTCATAAAAGTTATCATTTTCTGACTATCTCACATAAGCCCTTACGTGAGACGGTCTCACACAAGTCTTTGCCAACCTTTTAAGGTGTACTGTACCCATACTTGTCATATTAAAAATAATCATTATGATACACGTACTCATCCCAAACTCGTTTATCGATACCCGTGGGTTACCCGTTCCTGTTTAATACTCATTTATTTTATATATATTTATATTTTATTAATAAGTAATTGGGAAATAAATATAATATAAATTCTATTTTAAATAAATATGATTAAAATATAAATATTTTTTAATTTTAAAAAATTTCATTTAAAAAAAACTTTTATTTTTATTTGTATAATGTTTCACTTATATAATTTTCTTTAGAACATTATTTAAATATTAAATTAAATATGCATTATGGTATTGTATTTGTATATTATAACTATGTGAATGTTAAAATACGTATAAGAGCAAAAAGTAGAAAATTTTTAAAGTAATCAAATTTAACTGGAAACGGGAATTTGAAATTAAAATTTCAGAACATAAAAAAGGAAGCAATCTACAATGCCTAAAGATATGTACATCACCAGAAATGAGATAAAAACCACATTGATAAGGGTATTTGCTTCACTGTACCTTTATTCATTCAACCAACATTTATAAATGTCAAGAATAAGAACACTAATAAATTTTCGGGTAATATACTAATTGACACGAAGAATATAAGCTTTCAACATGTAATAACATTAATTTTACTAAAACTAACTTCCACAGCTCAAGGAGAGAGAGAAATGAAAGACATGAATCTAACATATTCAAACAACAATACTTCTCACACTACAAAACACAGACAACAGGACATACTAATGCAAAAAAAGGAAAAAAAACTAATGCCATGAAGAAGGGCTGGAATGCATAAGCAACATTGGGGAGCTGATCTTTAGGCGGGTGAGCACTGGTTCATCACCTCCTTTTGATATAATTTTTCCTCTTTTCAATCTCTGTAGGTATAAGCAAGTATTCATGCACAACAATACACAATTCAAATAAGAGCTCATAAGCCAAGATAAAACAACAAAAAATGAAATGATTTAGTCCTTACATGCCACAATTATTGTCACGCACAACAATACCTGATTCAAACATAGACTAACAGGCCAGAAAAAATTATTACTCGAAGCAAGTATGTGAAACTATTTGTATTTTAGAATGCTCAGTATAATTTTAGTTTGCAACAACAAAAGACTCCAATATCTTAAGATATATTTTATCTATATGCATGAATTCAACTATGTAAAACTAACGAAACTGCTAATGTGTTTTAAGTTGCTGAAAATCTCCAGCCACATCCTTAGATGTATCAAAACTCATAGTTGACAGTATACCAGGATGTATTATGGTTGATTACAGGTTGGTGGAAAAGCTTAATGCCAATAAATCGGGATGTTGTAACAATATATAAATTGAGGTAACATTTTTTGGAAATTTATCAGCAAAGAGTAATGAGGGTAATACACACTCAAGGATGAGAAGAAGAGGTGGAAGAAGAACATAGATTTACTTGAGAGTGAGAGATGACTAATGAATTTCAATTATTGAGAATAGAATGAATGAATGATACAAATTTCCTATGGAGGCAAAATATTTCAATAATGTGAGAGGGTGAAGAATCTGATTTGCTTTCATAAATTCTTGGAATGCTTGCACATATGTAATAAAATGTGAATAAAACTTCTTCCAGAGAATACAAAGGAAGTAAAAAGTTGTTACTCATGAGGTTTCTAAGCTAATAAAGGTATGTAATTGCTAATTCCAAATAATTCCTTTATTTTCAGAGTCAGTTAAATCTCTTATCAAAATGCAAATTACATACCTTTATTATAAACCCTTTATTTTCCTAGACCTGTAAGTACTATCTTTTAGCTTCATATTTTAAATTAAATGAGAAAAATACATTTAGAGTAAATAAAAAGATTTAAGCAAAGGTTTAAAGTACCATACCAAATATATCGTCATCCACAGGAATGCCCCACAAACACCTCCTGAAACTAAAGTATGTTGGTTCACCTTCGATATATCACTAATCTAATTTAATATTACTTGAAAAATATGGCCATTCACAGTAATGTTTGCATAATGTACTGCTTCATCAATAATAACGTAATCAATATATTCCATCCATAGTGATTCCTACAAATATATGGCTTTATGAGAAATACTCCCATGTAATTTTTTATCTATTTAGGAGATATTCTAGGCAAAAAATTAGCAACCATGATTTATTGTCAAACCAAGTCATGCTTAATAAAGACATATTATAATAGCGATAAAATAATGATGCACTGCTTAAAATGCTATGGTCAACATATGATTTTAACCAAACAAAAATATCAATTATAGCATCTAAACCCTACATAAGCTAATATTATATATGCAAATAAAAGTAGATAGTAAGATATAATTTAAATGCGCACACGACAGAATAATTTAGTGAAAACACGACAGACAAACTACATAAGCTAAAACTACATATAAATTCAAGTATTATCAATGATTTGCATTACTGCCACTCATAACATAGAAAAATTTTCTCTATTAACTTTGAACTGGAGAAATAGAAAACAGAAAGCAAAATGACCATTGACCTGTTTCCTGAAGAAAGCTGTAACACCCCATAAAATTATATACGTGAATTATTTGAGGCCCAACCCTTAGAAGCCCAATACAAGCATGAAACATGTCCAGCCACTTATTCAACTACAGCCGTGTGAATGAGAGAGTATCAACATGTGATCCACTTTCCTTATACATGAAATTCTTCCTGCCCAAGAAAAATATTATCAAATCTCGTCTCTTCTCAATGAAATATCTTCCCTGCAATCAAATCCAAAATTGATCTCTTTACTAAAGAAAGTTTGACCTCTCCTACGCGTTATTTTTCTGGAGAGATTGCCCAGCCATCCAAGTATAAAACTGATTTCTTTCTCTTCATTCCTTCATGATACTCATAATTTTTACCACCGGCTGCTCCAATACGAAGAGAGAAGGGTACCGTGCCTTCAAATCTCTTCCTCTCTTCTTCTCTCTTCCATCGATTATATCCCCGATATTTGTCCATGGTTATTCTATTTTAATTTTCTTTCATCGTGTAAAGGCTTGAGTTAGTAATGTGTAGTTGTATGATGATAGGTCTCGAAGGAGTTTCAGATCGATACGCGTAGGACTCGATTCTTGTCGCAAGAAGTTTAAGGTGGGTTTTTACTCATCTTGTGTATGTCGAAATATTTCATATGTGATACATGTTTTAACTGGAATATGTGAAGTGCATATGTGATACAAGTTTGGACCATGTAGTGGTGCCTTACTCTCATTGCAAGTTTGGACCGTGTAGTGGTGCCTTACTCTCATTGCAAGTTTGGACTTTAAATAGTGCCTTACTCTTATGCAAGTTTGGACTTTAAATAGTGCCTTACTCTTATTACAAACGAATCGCGATATCGTAAGACATGGCAGGATTGTATAGTAAGTGAAATTATATTTTTCGCACATGGATTGATTCACGTATGTAAGTATGTTTAAATTCTTCACTGGGCGTGTGGTTGCTCACCCTCAGGTTAAGCATGGCGAAACGTACAAGCGGGGGCGCGTAGGCTGGAGACTAAATAAAAGTTTGATAAATTGATGTTTAAGGGCTGCTACTTTCACGATTTAAATTTTTTTAATTTTTCGTTAATCTTGAATAATTACGTGCTGCTACCTGGATTAATTATTATTTGGAAACGACTGTGCAAATCTGTAGACTTAAAATTGAATAATTTATGAAGTGGGTTATGCTGATTTTACTCTTTGCTTTTGAAGTGGGTCCCAATTGGGTTATTATACTAATGCCATGAGTTGTGTGTTTCAAAACTGGATGTATGTGTTCGGCAAGTGGATTGTGTGAACATAGGTGCTGTTAAGAAGGCCTAGTGTGAGAATTACCGTGTCATATTTATTTGTTAATGGAATAATTAGTTGAATGTTGAAATGTTATAATTATGGATTAGGAAAAGAGAAACCCACTTGCAGTCTCATCAATTTTAAAAGGTTTCACCTATTTCTTCTACTGTAAATATTTTTAATAAACATTCTTGCGAAATGTTGTTCACCTGTAGGTATACTTTACAATTAAATAGTGACAGTCTGAAACTTAAGAAAAATTGATTTTCAAAAGCTCATCGTAAACTTACAGGACTGACCTTATTAAATTCTCATTTCTTCTCTGCTAGTTGCTCGTACACTCATATTTTATGGGGATAAAATGGAATATGTCCTGCATGTTTGGTTTATGTATTACAGGTCCTGCATGTTTACATGGTCATAAATGTGTTGAAATCAAACTTACTGTCCTTTCTTCAAACATTTCAATTTCTGCAGCATTTTGCAAATACTCTTTTAAATATGATGAATTCAGAAATTTAAAGGGGACTGCTCTTTATTAATTACCTTCCACTTAGCAATACATGCTAAAAATTGTTGAAACTTATAGGACCTAAGCCTCATTTAATTTTTTTTTCTATGAACTATATGCTCAAAATTTTACGAAACTTATGGACTTTATATTTATTTAAAAATCCTTTAACTTTGACATTTATTTATTTATTAAATTAAAATTTAAAATATTTTATCATGCCCTACTTAATACTTTTAATATGAGATTTTCTTTATTTAAAGTTTGGGGTGTGACAAAAGCATTGTCGAGTGCTTGCAAAGAGCCACTAACAAATGGATTAGGATCATGCATTATCCACCATCTGAATCCTTACACCATTTATCCCATGTTGAAACATCAAATTGAAATCATCCAGCATGATGTAGTTATCCGGTGATTTATAAAATATAAATCTTTTCACCTTTGTTACAATATTCTCAATCTATGCACAAACGGTGATAATTATTTATTATGTCGAACATGTCCATTCATTTTAACATAATTTCTCTTACTCTTCCTAACTCTGCTTTCAGTTGTAGCTTTACTTGTTGCTTCCCTCAAAGCCTGCCTTTTCTCCTACTTTTAAATTACCCAATGATATATCCTTTTTTTTAAAAAATTTAAAAAAAGGTCAATTCACAAATTTCCGGCGTTAGCATTGCTTGGATTTTCACCACTCAATATAGACATTTAGAGTTCATGCCTTTTAGAACTATCAATTCAAAAAGCCATTTGACTGTTATCAAACATATAGCTCACTGAATTAAGTGTAAAAGGTCAACTCCATGCAACTTTTAAAGAAACCCAAAATCTTGTGTAATTATTTGTCAAAAACTCGTTGACAGAACCTATTTGCATGTCATAAAATGACTTATAATTACATCATGTCGTATGTAATTTGGTGTGTGTCTATAAAATTACAACGAAGTCGTAAATAAAAAGAATTAACAAAATATTTTTGGTTTCTGGTCTTTGGTGAGTCAATGGAATTTAAAACCAAAATAGTCTCATAGTCTCACATTTATTTTTCACTTGCTCAACAGTTACAGCAGCATAAATCTTTATTGTCCAATATTAACTAACTATCACATTATAATCATAAATTGCAATTTCTTAAAAAAAAAAAAAAAAAAAATATATATATATATATATATATATAGAATTTTATGTAAAGAACTTTACCAAGAGGCTTGACAGAAGTATTATCCTCATATATGAACGGTTGCTAATGCAGCCTTTCCCCTCTCTTTCTTTTCTTTCTTCCTCTTCATCTTCTCTTCCAACACTCATTTTGCCTTTCTAGCTGCATAAGCTCTACTGATTGCTTGCTGTGATCTCATTCTCAGCTCCTGATTTTCGCCATGGCAGCTTCCAGCTCTCTCTTCATCTTATCCACCTCTTTATTCATCAACTCATCATGATCATGCACATGTTTCTCCTCTCCAATGGAGTCTTATTCATGGTTGTATTATTATGTAATATCATCATGATTGTAATGGTCTGACTGCTTGATGAATTCTTTGAGCAATCTGTTCTCTTTATTTGTTTCTTTGGCCTTTAGTCTCCCTGCTGCAATGCGTTGTACAGGCCAGTCTGCTTTTTCGTCCTGTGCTCTCATCACAGCTGTCTCAGCCTCACCTAGCCTGGACTGTGCTTTGTGCACCCTCATGTCATGCAATTTGGATTTTGTCATCTCTACTTCTCTCTCTTTATCTACTTCTTGTTGTTCTGTATAATCATGAAAACATCACATTAAAATCCAACATAGATTATACGGATCGAATATAATCAATCTTGAAATCAAGAAAAACATATGTAGTTGTTTATCTTTGGTGGTTATATCCAAAGAAAGAGAATACCTTTGGAACTGATTTGATCGACTTTTGACCAATCTCCCCCATTCTACCTCCAATCTAAGATGATTCACTACAAAACCAAACACATATAATTTAATTCAAACATCATCTGACAAAAACTAAAACAGATAAATACATGAATTAACTTACATAGGATTAAGGGGAGAAAAACTCTTTAAATGGTATTAGCTCAAGAGACGTATGTACACACACATATATAAGAAAAAAATATATAATAAGAGTTAGAGAAGTCTATAATAAGTCACATTATTATGGTAATATGCTCTATAATTAATTTTCCTTCATTATAACAACTACATCCGAGAATGAATCAATTGGAAACTATAAATAAATAAATGCTAATGACTACACATGTTGATATATAGAAGATTATTCAATCAGATAATGACTTCTATCATACTTAATGATGTAAAATATCGTTGATTGTTTACGTTTGGTTCTTTTGGTTAACGTGAACCGTTAGAGTTCCATGCGTTTCTAAATCAGCGGAAGCAAGATATCATAGAAACATATTACCTTTCACCAGGATTTGTTGAAGAAAAAGGATTCTCGCCGGCTGCCTGCGCAGTCGCACGGTTTTGGCCATAACTTCCTCATCCGATCTCCGATTGGAGTGAACTATGTGGCAAAACAATCATCTCTTCTGTGGCTTTTCGTCAGTATATCACATATCCAGTTCTGATGTTCACATGATTTTATAAAAATCATGGAAGTTAATAGACAGAAACAACAAACGACCTTCCGTTCTTATGTTGTATTCCTAAGCCACATCTTGACATTGGTGTGGGCAACGATCTACAAGACAATCTCAGTCTACAATCCTAATCTGCCTTTCACGTGTTTAGGCATGAGATTCAGATATTTGGATTGATGAGATTGGCTATTATATAGGTTACAACAGGGACCATGAGGAGAAATTAGGGTTTGGGCCTCCATTGGGCTTAAGCATCCAAGTTTAGCCCAAAACTTATACTTAAGTCCAATAATAATAAATCATTCCACTAAAGAAATATTATTGCACTGCCACCCTAATCCCAAATTACGTTTATGGGCTCCTTCTTATTAAGAGCCCGTTAGTCTCCCCGTGTTTAAGATTCAATGCCCATTAATTAATTAAGTTACTACAACTCCATTAATTAATATATGTACCGAGAGTAGTACCACTCAACCTTATTATCATGCCTGAATAAATCCACCTACAGGGTTTTACATGATAATCATTATGAGCTCCTCAAGGGGACATCATCAACCAATTCTGTTAGGACACGAATTTCTTCTACAATCAACAGCACACCATAGGGACAACACCATCTCCCAACTCACCGAGCATATTGATTTATCTTTTAAATCTCACCCATTGATGAATCAAATTTATTGCCTTACGTGTCGAGGTTATTGCATAGGGATTAAGAGTACGAACATCCATAATAACAGAGATCAAGTTCTATTATATAGTTAGTATAAACCGAACGATCTCAACGCGGTCCTGCTCAATACATACAAAGTGCACTAGTGCAATTTTATAGTCAAGACAGACTATTGCCAAATCACACTACAACCATACTGATAGATACTCCCCATCCATCTCGGTTGTGAATATCTGTTTATACTTTATAAGGATCCGATAATATGATCTACCGTGTGACGCCGCACACCATATTATCTATAGTATAAAGTTAATGGACTTTTACAACAATTCAATTGCAAACGTTTGATCACATGATTCTCATTTTAAATATTGTCAAAGCATTGTTCATACAAAAAGCTAGACTTTCAGTATATAATCCAACATAAGTTAATTTTATAGCACTTATAAAGGGGGATCATATCGTGTTAGAGTACTAATCCTAGGGAAAAATAATTGATACTGATAGTACCCAGAAAGGGGGGATGAAATTACATCTCTTGCTCCAAGGTTATTCACACGTATTACACGCATATTTACTTGTGTCTGTAGAGTAGATTTACATGGCTTAGTGATGCGTCCATATTCCATGAGGCAGAGTCAAACATTGATACACGAAAGGGGAATTAAGGAGTGAAACTGGATTACCCTATGGCTACCTATTCTCCATTCTTGAGTTACATTCTTATTCTTTTAGTGTTTATTTTCTTGTAATTGTTATTTAATTTTGAGTATTTTAGTTAACTAGATAATAATCCTTTAAATTTTATTTTCATCTTGTCTTAATTAATGTAGTTAATAATTAAATTAATAATACACCGTCCTTTGGGTTCGATATTTAACTTGGTCGCTTGCTTAAACTGCAATTGATATCCTTATTGGGGATTAAATTTGCGTGCAAAGAAATCTTCGCATCACCAACTTTCTAGAATTTGCTGGAAACTCTAGCAATGATTATGCACCAGACACCCCTATCACTCCTAGCAGTTCCAGAGTCAATGTTATTACCTCTAATAGAGTTAATTGGGATATTCAACTGCTTCCTTATAATCACCTTGAAATCTAATCTCAACACATCAACCAAACCCGGTTTAATTCCACTTCAGTATATAAAATAATGCCCAAGATAGAGCCATTGCTGAAATTCTTATCTCAGGCTTTTCTGGACAATTAAAAGGATGGTGGGATTTCCATCTTGTATCATCACAACACTCTAATATTCTAAACACTATAGAATTAGATATAGATGGATCTCCTATACGTGAAGACGTTGGTGAACCCCAACAAGATGCTGTCACCACCCTAATCCAAACTATATGCACTTCTTAGGAGACCCCACTCACATTAGAAATAGAAACACTGAACTCCTATCTAACCTTCGATGCAGAAAACTTTGTGATTTTCAAGAATATAAGAATAATTTTATAACCAGACTTATGTATCGTGATGATTCAAATCAACCATTTTAGAAATAAAAATTTCTAGCAGGATTACAAACATTAATAGGAGTAAAGGTTCGTAATAAAATCTGAGCTCTATCAGGATCGCAAATAATTGACTATGATAGTTATACTTATGGCCATTTGATTAGTATTATTCAAAAAGAAGGATTAAATATATGCCAAGATTTAAAAATCCAACAATACCTAAAACAAGAATTAAAACAAAAACTTGGAACTTTTGCAAACAATGTGATATATGTTCTTCAAAGACATATAATTCTAATTGTGATTGAAAGAAATTTTCCAATAAGTTTAAAAATGATTATAATAATAAAAAATATAAAACCTTCAAATGCCCAACATACTAGAATAATTCAAAAAAAGAAAAACAAATTATTAATAATAAAGATCGTACAAAAGGATATGTTAAATGTATAAGATGCAATAAACCAGGACATAAAGCAAGATACTGCAAACTCAAAAGAAGATTACATGAACTTCAACTTGATGAAAAAATTCTTAACAAAATCTCAAACCTACTCTTAACATCGTCGGATGAAGAAATAGAAGATGAATCGTTATACTCTGATTCCTCACAAGAAAAAGAAAATATTTTTAATATACATGAAGATGTTATTAAATCTTCTAATTCCGACCCATCCACCAACACTATTACTAAAGAACAACAAACTCTTTTGATATAATAAAACAACATAATGATCCCTAATTACAAGAATTTTTTTTGGTTAATTACTACAATGCCTTGATAAAACTGAAATACCTCACAAAATTTCTCTAAACCAGAACCGTATAAACTTACTCACATTCTTAGCAACTCTAACAACAATTTTAAAACTCCCACTTTACAAATTTTACACAAAGACATGAAAGAATTAAAATTTGAGATTAAAAAACTCAAATAAAACAAATCAATGATTCCCTGACTATTAAACAAATAATAGAAACTCTTAATCACGAGGGTCATAATGAGGATGACCAAATTCAATCTATCCATAATATTCCTAAAGATCTCATTTTTGTTTTATAAGAAATAAAATCGCGAAAATACATCATTAAAATAAAACTTGAATTTGCAAAAGGATTTTTTCTAGATACCATAGCCCTTTTCGATACAGGTGCAGCCTTAAATTGTATCAAAGAAGATTTTGCCCCACCCAAATTCCTTCAAAAAAAACCCAAGCAAAATTACGAGCTGCTAATGATTCTAAATTAACAGTTTCCTCAAAGGTTGACGCCTTTATTATAAATGATTGTATTGCTTTGAGAACTTCTTTTTGGTCATTCCAGACATACACCATATGCTTATTCTACGAACTCCTTTTCTTAATCTGATAACACCTTATACTGTCAGCATTGATGCTATTACTTTTAAGATTAATAATAAGAATTTACACTTTAGTTTTATATGAAAGACACATACTAGAAAGATTAACCTTCTTAAAGCTTGCTCTATATATGAAAACTCTATTAATAACATTGTTCAAACAAAAACCTTTACATTAAATGAGATTAAAAGAAATATTCATATAGCAAGCAACGAAACCCAATTACAGGACCCACAAACTCAAAATATCAGAGCTCCATGACCTCATTAAAAGCAAGCATGCTCTAATCTTCCAAATGCTTTCTGGGAACGAAAGAAATATATTATTAATCTTCCATATGAGCCCTCCTTCGATGAAACCAACATTCCTACAAAAGCCACCACCATTGCAATGAATAGTGATCTTCTAGAATTCTACAAAAAAGAAATCCAAGATCTCATCAATAAAAAACTTATATTTGAATCCAAATCCCTTTGGAGCTGTGCAGCTTTCTATGTTAACAAAGCTTCTTAAATAGAGAGAGGGACGCCTAGACTAGTAATTAATTACACACCATTAAATAAAGCACTTAAATGGATTCGATACCCTATTCCAAATAAAAAAGATTTACTACAATGACTTTATAATGCCTATATATTTTTAAAATTTTGATATGAAATCAGGTTTTGGCAAATTCAAATTACTCCAAAAGACAGGTACAAAACTTCCTTCACAGTTCTTTTTAACCAATATGAATGGAATGTCATGCCTTTATAATTAAAAAAAATGCGCCTTTCGAATTTCAGAAAATTATGAATAACATTTACAATGATTACCATATATTTTGCATTGTTTATATTGATGATGTTTTAATTTTCTCAAAAACTATAGATGAACATTGTAAACACCTGAGAATCTTTCTTTTAGTTACTAAAAACAATGGTCTCGTAATTTCTGAGTCTAAGATTACTCTTTTTCAAACAATTTAGATAAGATTCTTAGGACATTACATTACACAATACACTATTACACCAATAGAAAGATCACTGGAGTTTGCCAAAAAATTCCCGAACAAAATACTTGATAAAAACCAACTCCAAAGATTTCTAGGCATCCTTAACTATGTATTGGTTTACTATCTAAAAATAAAAACAAAGTTTAAACCTCTCCATGACAGACTTAAAAAGAACCCTGCACCATGTACAGATGAACATACCTTACAGATGAACATACCTTACTAATACAAGAGATTAAATAACAAATTATAGAAATCCCATGTCTCCATCTAGCTGATCCAACTCTACCGAAAATTGTTGAGACTGATGCTTCAGAAACTAGTTATGGTGGTATTCTTAAACAAATCAAAGATGAGGAAGAAGTTATTATTCAATTAACATCAGCACACTTGAATGAAAAATAGAAAAACTATTCCACTGTTAAAAGAGAAATTTTAAGTATACTTTTATGCATATTGAATTCCATAGCGACTTAGTCAGTAAAAAATTCATTTTAAGAGTCGATTGCAAAAGTGCTAAAGAAATTCTCCAAAAGGATGTCCAAAATTTAGCTTCAAGACAAATTTTTGCACGATGGCAAGCATTACTTAATGTTTTTGATTTTGATATTGAGTATATAAGAGGAGATACTAACTACATCCCTAATTTTTTAACTCATGAATTCTTACAAAACAAGACAGATGCCGCCGAATCCAGTTAGGAATTACCTGAGTATTTCCAGCACATAAATATAAACTTCAAAAATAGATACCACAAATAAAGAGGAGCTAGAAGAAACAGCAATATAAAAAACAACCTAACAAACGTTAAAAGAAAGATTTGCAAATAGGGATCCAATAGTAGGAGCTATCAGCTCTTACAATAGTAATTATGATTACTATGTAAGTTTTGGGCCCGAACCAACCCCTAAGCCAATTTCTCTAACTCCAGAACCATTATGTCAAAACCCTCCGACCCAAAAATAAGATATATCCCTTAAACCTACCCTCAACATCAATCCAAAAGCCATGGCCTTAAAAAACACTATTTTAAATCCCATTTCCTTATCCAGTTCTTATTCGAATATTTCAAACTAAATTCCAGCTCTAATATTCAACCATCCTGATCCTCATCCCCAGCATGGTTTTCTATATCATACTCCCAAAATATCATAACTATCGAACAAGGATTTGATACAAAAGACCCTTTTGAAATAGCCCAAGCCATTTTTGGTAAAAATACCTTTTCAAAACAATTTGATCATGAGAAAACCTATTCCTACTACCAAGCAATTCTTTAATACACTTAATCAGCTCAAATCAAACATGAATTCTAAAAAACAAACCAATTTGACATCTCATATTCCCAATGTAAGATTTTCAAAGTCATACCTCCCTCAAGTTGGTACGGATATCTACATGAACCTATAGCTTTTGGAGAAAATTATTCCAAAGAGCTTTTTGAAAATAGGAATTTAAATTACTTTGAATACCAACAAGCTTAGTACAACACCTTTTGAATCACAAAAAAATCCAGAACTCATACTTGGCTTTTTTACTTTGATAGAACGTATAGCTGATATCAATTCCTTTCCCATCTGGTGGTTAAATTGGTGGGACATTTTGTTTCTGTACCAGATATCCTACCACCGTTAATCCAGCAATCCTTTAACATCTTCGAAACCAAATGCTCCCCAACTGCCTATGAAGAATATAACTTCACATCTCTAACAACCTTTTGTACCAAATTCTATGCCCCTTAGATTTTTTCTGGACATTCCAAATCTATGGAATACACAAGAAAGTTTTAATACAATCATTTTTAGTCAAATGGTGGGAAAAGTGTAACATTGTCAAAAGCATACAGCTCAACCAAGTAGATGCCTAGATACAACAGAATACAAAGCTCAAGCAAGTTCCTCTTGCTCAAACACTGGAGCAAATAAAATTCCAAGAACAGAAAACCATCATTGCAGCCAAAATTGCAATGGCCAAAATCCCAGAAGAAGTCTACCGCATTATGCAAGAACACCAGCAACCGCACTCTGAGGATGTTGTTGACTTATCAAATAGTAGTGATACACTATTGTCAAACCATAAATCATGGTTTGGAAAAATAAAATTGCATGTCATTACAGTAACAGATGATAGAAATATTCGTATCATGTCGTAAAATAAGACTAGAATAGAAGTTATTTCCAGACTAAAAAAAATGTTGATGTCATTATAGTAGCAGATGATAGAAATATTCGTATCATGTTATTGTTGGCGTTCAGATCTTTTGATTAACATGAACCGTTAGGGTTCCTGCAATTTTATATCAATGAAAGCAACAATATAGAATTGAATTACCTTTCACCAGGGTTTGAAGATGAAGAACTCGATCAGGTTGATGCAAGCAACCTCTTCGATTTTCTGCTGTATTCCCAATCCTAGTCTTGAAATCTTGTGGGCGACGATCTTCAAGACACTCTCAATCTGCAATCCTCCCTACTACTTCCCATGATTTAGGTGTGTGTATTAGGGTTCCGGATTGATAAGATGGCTTATTTATGGGCTACAATAGGGACCAAGAGGAGAAATTAGAGTTGGGCCTCCCATTTGGCTTAAGTATCCAAGTTTAGCCCAAAATTTATACTTAAATTCAATAATAAAAATACAGTCCACTAAAGTATTATTATTGCACCGCCACTCTAATCCCAAATTACGTTATGGGCTCCTTCTTATTATGAGAGTTGGAAGTGGAAGTGAGGATTATCTTATAGAAAAATGCACTCAATGGGAGCTTCAGCTGTAGTGCATTAAGTATCTTGGTTTGGTGTGTTCTTAAACACATTATTAAATAGTTTGATCAACTATTTTAGGAAAATTTTCATGACGATAAGTTTATTGATTTTGGTTGGATGATGAAGAGAAAGACTTGAGAAATTGCAACTGAAGCTGGGAAGCCCATCTATAAGGAAACGAGTGATCTTTTGGAGTATATTGATGAAAAAGAGAGTTTTTTTTACAGTAAAATATTTAAGTCTACTAGAAACAAAAAAATAAAAAATAATAGTGTTCATAATAATGCTCACTTTTGCCTATGAATGATTTCTATCTCCTTACAATTGGGTAGAACATTATTAATCAGTTATAAAAAGCTCAAAGAGAGATTGATCAATATTCAAAGATCATACCCCTCATCCCCCTTGTTGATAATGCTCTTGTTCAGGTATCAAACTCTTTTTCTCGAATTAGATTGTTAACATAAGAATGTTGTCACTTTCTGTAACATCCCATAAAATATTATACGTGAATTATTTGAGGCCCAACCCTTAGAAGCCCAAATCAAGCATGAAATCTTTACCCAGCCCACTCAATTGCTAGCAACAGCGTGAACATAGAAGAGAAAAATCAGAATTCTATACTCTTACCTTAATTAAGCAAATCTCTTCCTGTCCAAGAAATCATCATATCTCGTTAATTCTTCAAAGAGATATTTCCCTGCTATCACTCCCAAATTTATTCTCTTTGCAAAGGAAAGTTTGACTCCCTTACGCGTTAATTATTTTTTAGATTTGGCCCAGCCATTCAAGCATAAAAATTGATCATTCCTTCATTCTACACAACACTTTCAATTTCTTCACACGGCTGCACTTATACAAGAGAAGAAGGTAACAGTGCCTTCAATATCTCTCCTTTATCTTTTTACTTCCAATCGATTTTAGTTGTATTCCTAATTCCCCTTATCCTTCTACTCTCATTCTATTTAGAATTTTATCGGGTGGTAACATATAGTTGAATAATTATAGGTTTCGGAGGATCTTGATCTACATGAATCTAAGGCTCTTACGTGGTTGAAAGGTGGGGATTTTCTCTTATCTTATATGTGTGAAATATTTCGTATGTGATAGTTTATTGTAAATAAAATATTATTATGATCGTGATTTGGATTATGTGAATCATATATGCAATACGAGTTGGGACTGTTAAGGTGCCTTGCGATTGTTACGGGTAACGAATCGATGTCGTATCTTATAAGTCATGGATAAAGGACCCAAAAGGTGCCTTATCAATATGTCAGGAATGTTTCGTAAGTGAATTTAAATTGTTTCATCTGAATTATTTTTACATGTATAAGCATGAGGAAAGTTTTCACTGAGCTTGTGGTTGCTCACCCCAACAATCTACCTTCCTTTCAGATTAAAGAGAGGCGCTAGCGTATGAGCGGGGATGTGTCGAGCAAGAGGAGACTATATGAAATTTAAATAAGTTTGCAGCCCCTATTTTACCTTCATTATATTCATGGCATGACAACATTAATTTGTGATTTCATTGATTTACTTTCATACTGTTACAAATAAATTTTGTGTTGGTATCGAATGATGGAAATTTGCAATCATTTGGAATTATTTGCAATAAATTAGTATTATATGTTATTGACTGTCAAATTTTCATATTTTATTTACTGTTGGATTTGCAAAATGGGACGGGATTATGGGTTGTCTCCCTTTCTGAAAAAATGGTTCTCATATGTATTTCATTTCGGATGTGGTATAGATTTGTGGTAAGTTGGAAATAAATAAATATTGGTTTATTGATATTGGGAGATACCAAAATTTAATTTCGCTACTGATCTCTTAAGTTTTAATGCGTGTATATCGATGTGTGTGTTTGGTAAAGTGAATCTGCATGTATATATCTTAAAATCGTGAGGTTGGGACCACATTTTTAGGGAATTGATACATGTGATTTTGAAAGTGGATTTTAGATTAATTAATTGTTCTTTCTTTACAAAATTGTGGTAACAGTAGTATGTTGGATGAAGTGGGTTTTCTGTTTCTGCCTACTTGGAATTTAATTAAATTACATGTGCCAAATTATGATGATAATTAGTCGATCCCTGTATTATAAATATTTTCTTTTCTTGAATTTAAATGTGAGTTTTTGATTAATTTTATTAAACTTTTCCTTCGTCTTTACTAAATTTTATGTTTACAACTTTCTACATGTTAGGATCTATTATCTTAAGTTGGTTAAGTCCAATATGTTTTATAATTTTTGAATTTATGTGTTATGAATTAGAAATAACTTGTAGTCCCTTTCTTTAAAGGCTTTTGCTAAATACTTTTCTTAAAATGAAGTTGCAAGAACTTATAGGACTAAATCCTTATTTAATTCCTTATACATGCATTAATTGCTAAAAGTTTGGTAAAACTTAGGACATATGCCTTATTTAAATTTTTACTTAATATCATTTGGTTAAAGTTTGATGAAACTTATGGGACTTGTCCCCTATTTAAATCCTTTATCTTTGGATGCTCATTTATTTATTTATTCAATAATTGAAGTGTTTTTATCACGCCCTATTTAATGTTCTATTTATGAAATAAAATGTGAATTTCTTTATTATGAAAATTGGGGTGTGACAGATTGGTATCAGAGCAGGTATGCGGTTATGCATACTTGTTCGAATGTTTTCATTTAATTCCGCATATACATGAATTAAATGGTTTACATGATGTAATTCAATAAAAATTTTAATAAAGTCTCTTGCTATGCATCCACCGACGCCCGCTGCAATCAAGGTACGAAAGTATTAAATTGCTTAAATTGATTATATGTGAGTTATATGAAATTTTATGATTATCTATGGGATTAAAATTTTATGCAAAACGCTATGATAAGTAGAAGAATTTTGCGTTAGATGAATGGCCTACAACTGCAACAAGCTTATCAAGACTATCAGCGTGATGTCCGACATGACCTATATACCCACATTGATCACATGCTACAATTGTGGAGACAAGTCAAGGACATTGGTGAGGGGATCACCGACTACTGGGCTTGTTTGAAGCTGATGGACACGCTGCCATGGGCTTGGAAGGACATAGCCACCTAATTTTCCTGAGTGGCTTACGATGCACTGTTGATTCCCTGTTCCACAAAAAAGCTATACTCACTTCACTCTACGTTTATTCGATATAGTAGTTCATTTGGTACCACCTGAAGGGCCTTTGACACAATGGGGAGAGATAATGTGCGAGGACTACTATGTAGTGCTTGAACCTGCACCCAACGATGGGGATTTCGAAGAAGAATACCATGAAGAAGATATGGGAGAAGATGATGAATAAGCGAATTATGCGAACGATGGTTTTAATATTCCATTTTGAAAATTTTAAATAAATATCCCGTATGTTAGGGACGAAAACTTTAATTTCATTATTTATCAATTAACTTTATGATTTGTGGATTTGAAAACAATTATTCACTCAGTAATGAATATGAATTTTATTATTTTAAAATATGTGCCTCTATCATGTATTTGTTGCTCGAACAATGTGATGATATGCAATATTATTTTAATTATAGATTCTATCTAATAAAGTACTAAAATTTATTTACATTGAAAATTGAAGGATGCCCACCGAAGAGACGATCAGAATCCCCAGAACGTAGGAAATGCTCAAAACGCTCCAAACGCTGACTCCGACGCTCATACAAAGGTAGTGCATGAGTTTCGTGCAAACTACCCACCTGTCTTCAAAGGTAACGTAGGACCTGAGTACATGAAGGAATGGATTCGATCGCTCGAGAGGACTTTTCGCCTCTTAAAATACAACGATGAACAGCGGGTGCTCTGCGCATCCAACTAACTAGCTGAGGACGCAGACCATTGGTGGAATGAATATTGGGCCATGAGGCCAAATGAAAACAAAGAAGCAATCACTTGGGATGAGTTCAAGGTAATCGTGACAGCAAATTACTACCCTCAAGTTCACCGTGCTAAGATGGAAAATGAATTTTATAATCTCAAGCAAGGAGACGTGATGGTAATCGAGTACGAGCGGTGATTCAATCAGCTGCGTCGATCAGCACCGCAGCTGGTCGACACTGAAGAGAAATGAGCAAAGAAGTTCCTGGATGGACTGCACCAGGACATACAAGAGAAACTGTCTATATTACCTGATATGAACTATGCAGATACATTTATGGGGGCACAGAAGGTCGAAGCTTGTCTGGAAGAAAGGCGAGCGAACAACAAGCCAGTGGAGAATCCAAGCAAAAGGAAATGGGAAGGTTCTAGCCAAGGAAGGAACAACAATCGCAACAGGCAGACAAGGCCGAACAACAATCCGGCTGCAAATGCACCTAGACTAAAGCCACTATGCTCACAGTGCGGAAATAACCACTATGGTGAGTGCCTCAGAGGATAGGGTAGATGTTTCCGGAGTCACGAAACTGGTCATAGAGCCCAGGATTGCCCAAAGCCAGCAAACTACAGGCCTGACAGAAGGGGACCGCCTGCGGGAGGAGGTGCAAGGTAAAACACTGGAGGGCAAGGAAGAGTTTTTGCTATAGATCAAGCTGGGGGAAGCAAAGAGCCCGATGTTATGATAGGTACATTATCAGCGGGTAAATCCCGAGCTTTCATTTTATTTGACACTGGTGCGTCGTATTCTTTTATTTCTGCAAAGTATTGCCATAAGATTCATTGTAAAAAAATCAAGAGTGATGAACCTCTTGAGATTAGTTTACCATCGGGAGAGAGAAATATTGCGCACTCCTTGGTAGAAGAACTAGATATATGCATTGAAGGAGTAGATTTTAGTTTCAAGCCATACGTTTTGGATATGCACGGATTCGATATGATATTAGGAATGGATTGGCTTACCTATCATCAAGCCAACATCAGATGCAAGGAGCAAGAAATGATCCTATGGGAACCAAGATCTGGAAGAGAAATCATCCACAAGATCAAGAGTGGTGTTATGCTAAGAGTTTTGTCGGCCGCAAAGGCTGCGAAAATGCTGAGGAAGAAATCTTGCCAAGGATTCTTAGTCAACATAATAGACACCAAGACTATGGAGACATCACCGAGTGACGTACCAATTGTACGTGATTATATCGATGTTTTTCTGGAGGACCTACCAGGAATACCTCCCAACCGTCAAGTGGAGTTTTCAATAGATTTGCTACCAGGATCAGCACCAGTATCCAAAGCTTCATATCGAATGGTGCCCATGGAACTACAAGAATTGAAGGTTCAGCTACTAGAGCTCTTCCACTTGGGACTCATCCGCTCAAGCGTATCACCATGGGGGCACCGATCCTTTTCGTCAAGAAGAAAGATGGATAGATGAGGATGTGCATTGATTATCGAGAGCTTAATCACTTGATAGTGAAGAACAAGTATCCTTTGCCCCGGATCTCCAAGATAGACTTGAGGTCCGGATACCATCAATTGAGAGTAAAGGAGTTAGATATCTCCAAGACTGCCTTTAGAACTCGTTACGGGCACTACTAGTTCGTTGTTATGCCTTTTGGGTTGAGTAACGCCCCTGCTGTGTTTATGTTTTTGATGAACCGAGTTTTCCACCCTTATCTTGATCAATTTATCATTGTTTTCATTGATGACATCTTGGTGTACTCCAAGGACGAAGCACAACATGAGGAGCACTAGAGAATAGTGTTCGAGACACTTCGGAAGGAGAAGCTCTACGCGAAGTTCAAGAAATGCGAGTTTTTGTTGAATCAAGTCACATTCCTTGGGCATGTGGTGACATCTCAAGAAATTGAAGTAGATCCCTCAAAGATTGAAGTTGTGAATCAATGGAAGACGCCTACAAATGTACAAGAAGTTCGAAGTTTCTTGGGGTTAGCTGGTTATTACTGAAGATTCATTGAAGGATTCTCGAAGATAGCTGGTCCAATGACATGTTTGACTCGCAAAGGAGAAAAGTTTGACGATATCCAACCCAAATGAAAAATTCACAGTCTACAGTGATGCATTGAAACAAGGACTCTAATATGTATTAATGCAACATGGAAAGATTATCACTTATGCTTCAAGACAACTAAGAGCACATGAGGTAAACTATCCTACTCATGACTTGGAACTAGCAACCGTGGTTCATGCCTTGAAGATTTGGCGACGCTACCTTTATGGATGAAGATGTACAATCTTCACGGACCATAAAAGCTTGAATTACATGTTCACTCAAAAGGAGCTCAACATGAGACAAAGGAGATGGTTAGAATTGGTGAAAGATTATGATTGCTCAATTGAATACCATCCAGACAAGGCTAACGTAGTAGCCGATGCATTGAGCCGAAAGACCAAAATGTAGCTAAATAGTTTGTGTACTAAGCAAGAAGAGTTGATCGAGGAATTCGCTAAGATGCAAATTGAATTTGTGACATCATCCTCCGGCACGAGGGCGATCATTGCAGCATTGGAAATCTAGCCAAGTTTGAAAATAGAAATAAAGAAAGCTCAAGAGCAAGATCACTTTTTGCAAGGAATGAAGAAGAAGGCACAAGGAGGCGAATATAATGGCTTCAAGGTAGATGATGAGGGAGTATTGACATTAAACGGAAGAGTGTGTGTTCCGATGGTTGAGGAATTAAGAGAGAAGATTTTAGGAGTGGCACATGGAGCTCCATTTCACCGCTCATCTGGGAGGAACAAAGATGTATCAAGATTTGAAAGAAAGATTTTGGTGGAGGAGTATGAAGCGAGATATTGGATACTTTATAGAAAGATGTTTAACTTGCCAACAAGTTAAGGTTGAACTCCAATGACCAGCCGAAAAGCTTAAACCACTCGAGATTCCTGAGTGGAAATGGAAACCTATTGCCATGGATTTTGTCGTGGGATTGCCAAGGTCCTCAAGGGGAAATCATGCCATATGGGTCATCGTTGATCGATTGACCAAGTCGGCTCACTTCTTACCCATGAAGATGACGTTCAAGATGGAGCAGTTTGCTCAGTTGTACATTCAAGAGATAGTGAAGCTTCACGGCGTACCAATTTCTATAGTGTCTGATAGAGATACACATTTCACTTCAAGATTTTGGGAAAGTCTGCACAAGGCCATGGGAACAAGATTAAATTTCAGCACCGCCTATCACCCGCAAACTGATGGGCAATCAGAGAGGATGATTCAAATTCTAGAAGATATGTTAAGAGCATGCACACTTGACTTTGATGAGGCATGAAAAAAGTTTCTACCTCTAGTCGAGTTTGCCTACAACAATAGCTATCAAGGGACTATCAAAATGGCCCCTTATGAGGCGCTCTATGGAAGGAAGTGTAGATCACCATTGTATTGGGATGATGTTGGTGAGAAGGATGTCATAGGCCCCAAAATGATAGAAGAAGCTGTTGAGAAGATCAGAATCATTCGAGAAAGGATCAAGCCTGCCCAAGATAGACAAAAGTCCTATACTGATCAAAGAAGAAGAGACTTGCATTTTGAAGTCGGAGACCATGTGTTTCTAAAAGTGGCTCCCACGAAGGGTGTCATTCGATTCGAAAGAAGCGGGAAGCTAGGGCCCCATTTTGTTGGACCATTTGAAATTCTCGAACGAGTTGGGGATCTAGCCTATTGTTTGGCTTTACCACCTGAGCTATCCTCAGTTCATAATGTTTTTCACATTTCAATATTGGAAAAATATGTTCATGATCCCAGCCACGTGGCAAATTTCTCAACATTGGAAATTGGTAAAGACTTAACATATGAAGAAGAACCTACGGAAGTCTTGGAGCGACAGGTCCAAAAGATTCAAAATCATGACGTGTCGTTCATTAAAGTGCAATGGAGTCGACACACGGAAAATGAGGCCACATGGGAAAGAGAAGATGAAATACAAGATACCCCTCTTTCATTACAGGTAAGACATTTATATTATGATAGAATTTCGAGGATGAAATTTTTATTAGAAGGGTATGATGTAATATCCCATAAAATATTATACGTGAATTATTTGAGGCCCAACCCTTAGAAGCCCAAATCAAGCATGAAATCTTTACCCAGCCCACTCAATTGCTAGCAACCGCGTGAACATAGAAGAGAAAAATAAAAATTCTATACTCTTACCTTAATTACGCAAATCTCTTCCTGTCCAAGAAATCATCATATCTCGTTAATTCTTCAAAGAGATATTCCCTGCTATCACTCCAAAATTTATTCTTTTTGCTAAGGAAAGTTTGACTCCCTTACGCGTTAATTATTTTTGAGATTTGGCCCAGCCATTCAAGTATAAAAATTGATCATTCCTTCATTCTACACACCACTTTCAATTTCTTCACACGGCTGCATTTATACAAGTGAAGAAGGTAACAGTGCCTTCAATATCTCTCCTTTTTCTTTTCACTTCAATCGATTTTAGTTGTATTCCTAATTCCCCTTATCCTTCTACTCTCATTCTATTTAGAATTTTATCGGGTGGTAACGTGTAGTTGAATAATTATAGGTTTCGGAGGATCTTGATCTACACGAATCTAAGGCTCTTACGTGGTTGAAAGGTGGGAATTTTTTCTCATCTTATATGTGTGAAATATTTCGTATGTGATAGTTTATTGTAAATGAAATATTATTATGATCGTGATTTGGATTATGTTAATCATATATGCAATACAAGTTGGGACTGTTAAGGTGCCATGCTATTGTTACGGGTAACGAATCGATGTCATATCTTATAAGTCATGAATAAAGGACCCAAAAGGTGCCTTATCAATATGTCAGGAATGTTTCGTAAGTTAATTTAAATTGTTGAATCTGAATTATTTTTACAAGTATAAGCATGAGGAAAGTTTTCACTGAGCTTGTGGTTGCTCACCCCAACAATCTACCTTCCTTTTAGATTAAAGCAAGGCGCTAGCCTACGAGTAGGGATGTGTCGAGCAAGAGAAGACTATGAAATTTAAATAAGTTTGCAGTCCATGTTTTACCTTTATTATATTCATGGCATGACAACATTAATTTGTGATTTCGTTGATTTACTTTCAAACTGTTACAAACAAATTTTGTGTTAGTATCGAATGATGGAAATTTGCAATCATTTGGAATTATTTGCAATAAATTAGTATTATATGTTATTGACTGCCAAATTTTCATATTTTATTTACTGTTGGATTTGCAAAAAGGGATGGGATTTTGGGTTGTCTCCCTTTCTGAAAAATTTGTTCTCATATGTATTTCATTCCAGATGTGGTATAGATTTGTGGTAAGTTGGAAATAAATAAATATTGGTTTATTGATATTGGGAGATACCAAAATTTAATTTTGTTCTTGATCTCTTAAGTTTTAATGCGTGTATATCGATGTGTGTGTGGTAAAGTGAATCTGCATGTATATATCTTAAAATCGTGAGGTTGGGACCACATTTTTAGGGAATTGATACATGTGATTTTGAAAGTGGATTTTAGATTAATTAATTGTTCTTTCTTTACAAAATTGTGGTAACATTAGTATGTTGGATGAAGTGGGTTTGATGTTTCTGCCTACTTGGAATTTAATTAAATTACATGTGCCAAATTATGATGATAATTAGTCGATCCCTGTATTATAAATATTTTCTTTTCTTGAAATTTAAATGTGAGGTTTTGATTAATTTGGCCAGTTTTTATAAAACTTACAGGATTAATTTTATTAAACTTTTCCTTCGTCTTTACTAAATTTCATGTTTACAACCTTCTACATGTTAGGATCTATTATCTTAAGTTGGGTAAGTCCAATATGTTTTATAAATTATGAATTTATGAGTTATGAATTAGAAATAACTTGTAGTCCCTTTCATTAAAGGCTTTTGCTAAATACTCTTCCTAAAATGAAGTTGCAAGAACTTATAGGACTAAATCCTTATTTAATTCCTTATACATGCATTAATTGCTAAAATTTTGTTAAAACTTAGGACATATGCCTTATTTAAATTTTTACTTTATATCATTTGGTTAAAGTTTGATGAAACTTATGGGACTTGTCCCCCTATTTAAATCATTTATCTTTGGATGCTCATTTATTTATTTATTCAATAATTTAAGTGTTTTTATCATGTCCTATTTAATGCTCTATTATGAAATAAAATTGGAATTTCTTTATTATGAAAATTGGGGTGTAACACTTTCTGTTTCAAGTATCGTGCATTCTATGTTATCTCATTGAAGTTTGATATAACTAATGTGGATCTAAATGTTGATAAAGTTTGATATAATTGGTAAGTATTTTGATGATTCTTGAAATTTACTTATGTGATTTGATAGATATTTTTTCTTGAATATATCGATTTACATCGTAAATATAGAATTTTTTATCGAGTTATGCTAATGTAATTTTGACCGAAAATAAATTGTGGTCGAGATATGGCCTTGAGACTTGAGAGCGGAGTACTCACAATATGTGTATGGGTACATAAGTTCAAAGACATCTAATTTTAAATAATCATAATGCGATAAAAGCTTCCTGAAGAGTTTGATTCAAATATAGATCAATTAAGAACTTTAATTAACTAGTTGTCAATCAAATTAAATAGAGAGTCAGTCGACCAGTTATAAAAGTAACCTATATTAAAAATAGAAAGGAAACATGTTTTAGTAAATTATATCTTATGGTAGTACAATATTCTTTCTTATTGTGCCTTTATTGCATGTGTTGAGATATAATTATGTCATTTGCGTATATTTGCAATGTGAGGTTGTTATTGCAGGTTTGGATAATTAAAGATTCTGATTGAAGTCTTATATGGAAAGAAGATAAATCAAGTCATCTCTATCTTATGATTGAGTCAAGGATTGGAGAATTGATGTGAGTGATATTATTAAGGAAATACTATCAAGGAGATTGACTTATTCTCCTTGATAGGTGATTTGGTTCAAGCATCATCAAGACTATTTATTTGGCAAATTGAAGAATACGAAGGCATCAAGAAAAATATTATTTTGATAGAGAGTTGGTTAGAGAGAAAGGTTCTTTGTGTTGTTTTCAAGTGTTGTTTATTTGTTCCTTCTAGGAACAAAATTTCTTTATTAGTCATATACGTCGAGTATTTTTAGATCAAGAGAGATCTTGATCACAAGTCCTAGGGATAGGTCAAAACTAGAGTTAGATTCAAACGAGATAAGTAGCTGTGATAAGGTGGTCAAGTTATTGTCAAGAGTCGTGTTGAAGTCTAATGGAAGGTTTTGAGGGAGAGACGTGGTCCTCCTGTTTTTACTTCAAGATGTTCTATTACATGAAAGTTTCACACTTGTTCGTAGAAAGTCAGTTTTAAGTTTTACAATTGGCATCAGAGCAGGTTGTCCTGTTTACCTGTGTTATTTTTTTTGTGCCCTCTATATCATGAGTTCTCGTGATACTAGTTTTACTATTTGCCCTCCTTTTTGGATGAATAATTACTCATATTGGAAATCCATGATGATAATTTTTTTAAAATCTATTGGAGATGGAGAAGTTTGGAAGGCCGTAGAAGAAGGATGGACTCATTCCTTCACCACTGACAAGGATGGTGTTAAGAAACTCAAAACTGAAGGCTGGATGGATGAAGAAATAAAAGATGTTGTATCCAACAATAAAGCACTTTATGCTATTCTCTCTTCACTCGATGTTCAACATCATTCTCTTGTCTCGAAGTGTGTTGAAGCCAAGGAGGCCTGGAAAATTCTGGAACATCAATTTGAAGGAACAGAATCTGTCAGAAACTCTAAGATCCAACGATTGATGATTGAATATGATGGGTTGATGATGAAAGATAATGTGAATATTAATATTGACATCTATTATTCAATATTTTCTTCCATTATCAATCAGCTTCATCTGTTGGGAGAAAGTATTCCTGAAGACAAACAGATCCAGAAGTTCATGAGGACATTACCCCAAAAGTTCAGTGAAAAGGTTACTGCCTTGGATACCTTCAGAAAAATTGCTAAGTTCTATCTCGATAAAGTCATAGGTGATCTCAGAACATTCGAGATGAATAAAAACTTTGATCATCCAGCGTCTAAAGAAAAGTCTATAGCTTTCAATGCTGAATACAACATCAAAGATGAAGGATCCTCAGAACTTTCTGTTGCTGAATTTGATAAACACATGAATCTTCTCTTAAAGAACTATGGCAGGATGATGAGAAAATTCAAAGATGGTTCATCAAATCTGAAAAGGAATGTTGATCGCAAACCTGGAGGAGAAAGAAGCAAGCAAATCACTTCTGATTCTAAAATTGAGAAAGATCAATATCGTGAATACATGGGAATAGGACATTATCAACATGAATGTCCTACTTACTTAAGAAGAACAAAGGCTCGTAAGTCAACCTGGAGTGATTCTGATTCCGAAGATGAAGAGAAGATTGATCACACTAATAATCTTGCTCTGGTTAGTTCTCTTTCATGTTTTACAGGTACTGAAATTAAAAGTGATAGTCTTACAGATTGTTCTGATGATTCTGAGAACGACGATTCTCCTTCTGTGGAGGATATGCATTCGATGTATCAACAAATGAATGATAAATGTTCTGAAGCTGTTAGAATAACAAAGAAGCTGGAAGATCAAGTTGATTTTTTAAAAAGCGAGTTGAAAATATCTGAAGATAAGCTGCTTGCCTCTCAAGTTCGTTTAGATTCAACCCCTTTTAAAAGCAAACTTGAAAGTCAATCTATTGATTACTATCTTGGGATCATAAAATCTCTGAAAATGGAGATGACCATCACTCTAGAGGATAAAAACTCCAAAATCAGAATTCTCAAAGATCACTTGGAGAAAATCATGAAGCAGCATCAACTGATGATAGCTTGTATAAAAAGGAAAGATGAGCAGATAGAAAAGTATCAACGAGAATTGGAAAGATTGAATAAATCCATTCATCGCTTGAATACTGGTAAGGCTAAATTGGATGAAGTCATTAGAGCTAGTGATGGATATGGAACAAAAGGTATTGGATATGAGTCTGAAGCAGATGTGGGTAAGAAAACCATTTTCGTTTGTTCTACGAATAACTTTCAGAATTCTTCCAAGGAGCATACACCAATCAAGATTGCTCACCCAGATAAAGTCCCACCTTCTGATACACAACCACGTGTATTTATTCCTCCTAAAACTACCTCATACACAGCTGATCCGAGGAGGAAAGCTGCTTGGGTCCCATCCACGTCTGGAAACTTCCCGAAGTCCAGTTTTGTCCATAAAACAGCTCTAGTTTGTCATTATTGTAACATAAAAGGTCACATTAGACCTAAATGTTACAAGATGCAGAATGATATTGCTACTGGAAAAGTTGTGAGTTGGAACCAATTTGGGATACCAGTGGTTGACCAGTTAGTATGTTTGTCTTCTCATTTAGGACTGCATATCAAGAATTATAATGCCTGGTACTTTTACGGTGGTTGCTCTCGACATATGACTAGGATTAGAACATTCCTCAAGGATCTCAAGACAGTAAAAGGTAGCAATGTCACGTTTGGTGATGGAAAAAGTAACAAAGTTCTAGGAGTTGGTACATTGAATGTTCCAGGACTTTCAGAACTAGATGGTGTTTTACTTGTTGAAGATATGAAGGCCAACTTGATTAGTATCAGTCAGCTGTGTGATCAAAATCTCTATGCCAGGTTTACTAAGAATTCCTGTTCTATTTTTTATCATAATGATAATTGTGTTCTGTCAGGTACTAGATCATCTGACAACTGCTATCAACTTGGTGATATCAAAGCCTTGCTAAGCAAGGACAGCAATCTGGAAATCTGGCATCAAAAGATGGGACATTTAGATGTTGGAAATCTCGTTTCTCTTTCTCAAAAGAAACTTGTCAGGGGAATACCTGATTTTAAAGTAAAGGACCAACATGTTTATGAACCTTGCAAACTGGGCAAACAGGTAAGAAAGTCTCATTCATCTAATCTAGACATCCATACAATTCGCATCTTAGAATTACTTCGCACGGATCTAATGGGACCTCTTCAAACAGCAAGTGTTGGTGGTAAGAAATATGTATTTTTTTGTGTAGATGATTACTCTAGATATACTTAGGTAAGATTTCTAAAAGAAAAGTCCGATGCTTTTGATGTTTTTGAGAAGTTATGTTTACAGGTTGAGAAAGAAACAGGTTTTTCTATAAAAAGAATCAGATCTAATCATGGAAAGGAGTTTGAGAATCAGTCATTTCATGATTTTTGTGACTCAAAAGAAATATTCCATGAATACTCTTCTCCAAAAACTCCTCAACAAAATGGTGTTGTTGAAAGGAAAAACAGGACTCTTCAATAAATGACCAGAGTAATGCTTATCTCAAAAGGAATAACTTTAAAATGGTGGGCTGAAGCAATGAATACTGTTTGCTATCTTGGAAATCGAGTTCATGTTCGGTATGGACTAGATAAGACACCATATTTGCAATGGAAAGGTAAAACTCCTAACATAAAACATATTTATGTTTTTGGATGCAAATGTTATGTTTTAAATGATAGAAAAGGACGTGGGAAACTGGATAGTAAAAACATGATAGGATGCTTCCTGGGGTATTCAATAAATAGTCGGGCTTACAGAGTTCTGGTTGTCAGAACACAGTGTGTCATTGAATCATTCAATGTTGACTTTGATGATACAAAACCAGTGATCAATATTGTCCCTTCTGAAGTATTATTTCTACTTGAAAAAGGAAAAGATAAATAAACTTTACATTCTGTAGAGTCAGAAGAAGAAGATGATGAATATGACTCGGATCTCAGAACTAGAGATCCACCATTGAAGATACATAAGCCAGAAGGATCATCCTTCGGAACTAATTATTGGTGATCCGGGGTCAAGAGTAACCACCAGAAATGCTCCCAGAAAAGGGTATTGGAAGATAGTCAATGTCTCCTTATTTTCATGTTTTATTTCTAAACAAAAACCCAAAAATGTGAAGGAGGCATTAGATGATCCAAATTGGATACTGGCCATGCAAGAAGAACTGGAGCAATTTGCTTGAAATGATGTTTGGGAACTTGTACCAAGACCAGAGGACCACAATGTCATTGGTACAAAATGGATTTTCAAGAATAAGACAGATGAGCATGGAAACATCATCAGGAACAAGGCCAGACTTTGATGAGACCTTTGCTCCAGTAGCAAGAATCAAATCTGTGAGATTACTTCTGGCAGTTGCTTGTTATCTGGGTTTTACTGTTTATCAGATGGATATAAAGAGTACTTTCTTAAATGGCATTCTTAAGGAGACTGCTTATGTGTCACAACCAAAAGGGTTCATTGATTCTAATTTTCCAGATCATGTGTTCAAACTAAAAAGGGCTCTTTATGGTTTGAAACAAGTACCAAGAGGTTGGTATGAACGTCTTGCAGGGTTTCTTATTGCTAAGGGTTATGTTCGTGGTAAAGCTGATAGTACATTATTTCTTCAGAAAAGCGGCAAAGAGATCATGATAGTACAGATTTATGTAGATGATATAGTTTTTAGATCTACCTCTGATAAAAGGGTCAAAGAATTTATCAATCTCATGACCTCTGAATTTGAAATGAGCATGGTATGTGAATTATCTTACTTCCTCGGATTACAAGTAAGTCAATCCAAAGAAGGTATGTTTATTCATCAGTCCAAATATGCTAAAAATCTTATGAAAAAGTTTGGTTTAGAAAATTTCAAACATACTAAATTTCCTCTTAGCTCTAGAGAATCATTATCTCAAGATCGTGGAGGAACATCTGTTGATGAAACTCCATACAGGAGCATGATTGGTAGTCTTCTCTATTTAACTGCTAGTCGACCTGACATTTCCTTTAGTGTTTGTTTGTGTGCCAGGTACCAAAGTTCACCCAAGGAATCACATTTGAAAGCTGTCAAGAGAATCATAAAATATGTTGCAGGAATATTGGAATATGGACTCTGGTATTCCACAGATACCAACGCAAATGTTCTGGGGTTCTGTGATGTAGATTGGGCAGGGGACACTGATGATCGTAATAGCACTTCTGGAGGGTGTTTCTTTTCGTGTCTTGGTTCAGCCACAAACAAAATTGTATTTCTCTATCCACGGCTGAAGCAGAATACGTCGCTGTTGGTAGTTGTGCCTCTCAGCTTATTTAGCTTGAAAAGATGCTGGTTGATTATCAATTGAATCTAAATAAAGTGTACCTCCTTTGTGACAATACCAATGCCATTAACATCTCAAAAAATCCTGTCCTTCATCAAAAAACCAAACATATTGATATTCACTTTCACTTTATTACAGAATTGGTTGAGGAAGGAACACTGGACATAGAACACATTTCCACTGAAAAACAACTGACAGATATTTTCACTAAAGGCCTTGATACTCAAAAATTTATATCCCTTAGGAAATCCCTTGGTATTTGTTCTATATAAATCCTTTTGCATCTAGGATTAAATATTTGCATAAAAGATATCTATTTGGTCCTTTGTTGACTGTTCTTGTTTAAATCTGAACATCTTATATCCATGCAGTTCAGGGCTACCAACTTGAAATGATGTATTGTGAAAGCCATCGTTTTGAAAAGGGCTACATACACAAAAAATGAAAAGTGAGGAGTAAGTCACTGCATTTATGGGTTTTTCTCTCTCCTGTAAAAATAGAGTTTTAAGGTTGGATAAAAATTTCCTTTGTTTTGAGTACATCTTTCTAATAGACAAATCAAAATTCATCTTAAAGGATATTTGTCAGGATGTTATAAGGTGATGTTTTTTTTTTTTTTAAAAAAAGGAGAATTATGTGAAATTTTATTTTGAGAAATAATTGTTTTTTTTAAACTTAGATACTCACTTTGGACCAAATTAATTTCTTTCCTGCCTTAGTCATTTTTCCCTCCCCAAATTTTTGTTGAAATATTCTGTCAGTATTTTTTCTTGGATTTCGTGGGATTTGAAAAGGCAATCCCTTCTCACTTTTCTCTGATTGAGTGACTGTAGAGGATCATTTATCTTGAAACCGTAGCCATATCTCTCTCTCTCTCTCTCCCTCTCCACCCCCATGGTTCGTCAGAAACAAACCGCCCTTCGCCGTCCTAGTTCCAGCATCAAGCGAGATCGTTTAGGTTCTCCTATTTCTAATAACGTTACCATAGCCCCTTCTTCTGTCATACCAGAACCCTCATCTCCTTCTCTCCGTGATGTTGTCGAAGTTGATGAGAATGCGGTTGACAAGCCACGATGTTCTGCCAGAAAGAAAAATCCTCCGTCGAATGCCGTTGTGTCCTTTGGTATCCCCTGTTCATCTGATGAACCTATTGAAGCTCTCGATGTTGGTAATGCTCGGTCCAAGGAATTTTACTCTTCTATCGCTGCCTCTCGGTATGGTATTTTGTTGACATGGCTTTTCACTCTGAACGTAATATCTGTATGTCTGATTTTGTAAAATTGGTGTTTTACCCTTGATTGAGTCTGCTGGGTTGCTAAGGACTGTCTCTGGTCTTCGACCTTTTTGTGCTAAAATTGTTAGGGAGTTCTACTCCAATCTTACTCCAGATATTGTTGATAGTGATTTTCCTAGGTTTCACACAGTGTTTAGTCGTAATCGAGTTTTTAAATTTTCCTCCTTTGAAATCTCTAGGGTTATGGGTGTTCCTGAAACTACTTCTGGTTTGCACTTAGTCCCTTCTTTGAGCTCTATTTGTAAAGTCATTACCTCTGGAAAATTGTCTGTTTGTCCTTCTGCTGGGCTGTCTCCCTCTTACTTGGGTACCTCTTTTCATCTTCTTCACAAAATTGCTATTCATAACTGGACTCCATCTAAGAATAAGTCTCTCTTAATTGTGTCTCAAGCTAGGTTCATTCATGTCATTGCTTCCAAAGCTAATTTGTCCTATGGTCAGATTGTTTTTGATATTATTATGGGATTTGCTTGGAAGTTTGATGAGTCTATGCTTCTTCCATTTTCTTACACTATCTGGAAACTTTTAACTGAAGCGGGTGTCAGGTTTATGGAGGGAGAGGATTCCCTTGAGAAAATGCTTAGTGAATTGAAGGTTTTCCTTCGGGTGGCCAATCTGAAAGAGAAAGCAGAGTCAGCCTCATCTACTCTTGAATCTATTTTTCCTCTGGTGACTCAAATGAAGACGGATATTCTTGCTGTTCTGGACACTCTTGATAAGCAGAATGCCGGGTTGGATGAGTTAATGGAAGCCTTGGCAAGAGCTAAAGGGGAGAAAGAAAAGAAGAACGCTACTGCCGGGAGGAAACTAAAGATGGTCAAAGAGGAAGAAGAAGATGATGGTGATGATGGGGTATCCTGAGAGCAGGAGGATAAGGAAGCTACTGTTGATGCTGAGGATTCTTCTACCAGCTGAAAAAGGGACAAGTCTCCATGTTTTTTTGTCAAAACTTTGCACTCGTTGAACATTCCTTTTATTTATGTTTTTAAGCTTGAACTGTTTATCCTCTTTTGAGACTAACTTCAGGGGAATGTTTTTTTTACTTGCATGCTTGTTTTTATCTTCTATTAAAATATATAGCTCATGCCAAGGGAGAGTTTGTTGAGATATAATTATGTCATGTGCGTATATTTGCAATGTGAGGTTGTTATTGCAGGTTTGGATAAATAAAGATTCTGACTGAAGTCTTATATGGAAAGAAGATAAATCAAGTCATCTATATCTTATGATTGAGTCAAGGATCGGAGGATTGATGTGAGTGAGATTATTAAGGAAATAATATCAAGGAGATTGACTTATTCTCCTTGATAGGTGATTTGGTTCAAGCATCATCAAGACTATTTATTTGGCAAATTAAAGAATACAAAGCATCGAGAAAAATATTATTTTGATAGAGAGTTGGTTAGAGAGAAAGGTTCTTTGTGTTGTTTTCAAGTGTTGTTTATTTGTTCCTTCTAGGAACAAAATTTCTTTACTAGTCATATACGTCGAGTATTTTTAGATCAAGAGGGATCTTGATCACAAGTCCTAGGAATAGGTCAAAACTAGTGTTAGATTCAAACGAGACAAGTAGCTGTGATAAGGTGGTCAAGTTATTGTCAAGAATCGTGTTGAAGTCTAATGGAAGGTTTTGAGGGAGAGACGTGGTCCTCCTGTTTTTACTTCAAGATGTTCTATTACATGAAAGTTTCACACTTGTTCGTGGAATGTCAGTTTTAAGTTTTACAGCATGATTTATAAAGAGACTTAAACTTCAGGACATGTTATTGCTAATCTATTACTCCCTCCGTCTGCTGATAAAGTATTCATTTTTTCATTTTGATTGTTCATTTTAAAGGTAACCATTTTCCTTTCTCAGCAAAAGGTCCCACACATACCAACCAATCACTACTAATACAATTACCCATTTTATAATAATAATAATAATAATAATACTCCTTAATTTATGTGCAAAAAACAAATGGGTAAATTATCGATGAACGAAGATAGTACATAATTGAGACTAAAAAAGTGGTTAGAGGTTTAATATTCGGGTAGAGATCAGTATTTTTTTCTTTTGGAGGAAAACCTGCTAGAGACTATCTCTTATTCTTAAATAGTAACCACTTTTTATGAAATATATTACTCCCTTCATCCTGGACCATTCTTCTTGTTTATTGTACCACGTTATTTAAGAAAAGTTACTCTTTTTGACCAAATTTGTTGACTTTAAATGTATTATAATATTTTTAAGTAATAAAAATATAATGGTATGCGTGAAAAATGAGTGACAAATTTGAAAAATGCTATTGTAGGATAAAGTGATATTTCCTTTTATAGGGTGTTAAGGATGGTTTGAGACGGATAAATAAGAAAAGTGTGGAAGGTGGTGTGGGACAGAGGAAGTTAATTTTTCATTAAAATGTTATCACCTTTTATTTATAATACGAATTATTTATGAAATAATTCACTGCACTACTATTACTTTTAATTAAAATATGAGATGGGTTTCGTGATACGGGTTGTGAGATAGGTCGACCCATTATAAAAGTATGCTTATTATATAGGTAAAATATGCTTATTTGTAGTTAACGTATATCAATAATGAAGTATATTATAACACCCTAAACATACTTTAGAAAACATACTTTAACAACCATTAAACATATTTTATTTATATAATAGGCATATTTTAACACGTCTTACAAATCGTCTCATATAAGTAACGTCTCACTAGAGACTTTGTCTTAAAATATTATTACTTCTTTCCATCTCACGAATATCAGTGTTAAATAATCTTACAAGTGTTTGGCTTTTTCTTTGGTGTTCTTCTCAGTTTTTTTGTCTTTGGTGTTCTTCACTATAAAAATGTTTCCTAGATATCGTACCTTTTCAGGACTATATCAAGAGTAATGTGAAACTCCTTTTTACTTAATTTATGTAGATGATTGAATTCATCTGTAATTTATATTATATAGTTAAACACTTTCTCATTGCTCTAATCATAGTTAAATGTTCGGTAAAATTATAAGGATTCACTCTTTTGTTCCATCAAGAACAAATTGAACTCGTTGAAGGGACCAACATGATATAAATTTGATGATGAGGATAGCAGGGTGCGAGATGTGATTCTCAAACATGAGCCTAGACTCAGTAACCATTATTTTGTAGAAATCCAAAAACAAAAGCCAGAAGGCTCAATTAGAATTGCAAGAACTGCAACACCCACAAGTTAATTTGGATGTGTTCCAGTATTGTAAAATGATTGAGCAAGTTATTGAAGTAAATTAGTTGTGATTTACTTAAAAATTATGCTACTTACGATATACATTATTTCAAGTGATTTTTTTTCTCTCTTTTAGATATAAAGACATGATGAACTTTTAGTTTATCAAAAATACGTAACTCATTGTAAACTAAATCCCATAAAAAAAGATTGAAATATGGGGTAGCACCCAGCAATGAGTGCTCTTTGCCTAAAATATATACTCCCTGCATCTCATTCAAAGAAGGTCTTTTTTATATTTTGGTCGTCCCACCCAAAGAGTCCTTTTTCCTTTTTTATACACATAGGACCCACACACCTCCTCTAATACAATTAAAATATGGGGCCCACACTCCCACTAATACAACTACTCACTACACATTAAATAATAATACTCTTTAATCTACGTGTAAAAAAGTAAAAGCCCCTCTTACACAGGGACGGAGGGAGTATATACTAGTATGAAACCCGCGTACTATGCAGGATCATTTAATTATTATTCTTATTTTTAATAATTAAATAATCAGTGTTATATAACGATTCGACATGAATTAGGTAGTTTTTTTATAGCTAGACAATTTTTTTCATCAATGTAAGAAATTTGCAACAAATTATAACTTTTTACTTTTGATAATGTGACATATACTAAATCATGTAAAAAGTTAATATAAAACCTGCGTACAACGCGGGATCGTTTAATTATTATTTTTTTTTATAATTAAATAATTCGTGTTATATAACATAATAATATTAATTAAGGAGATTTGTTTTCTTCTTATAGCTAGACAATTTCTTTCATCAATATAAAGAATTTGCAACAAATTATAACATTTGACTTTTGATAATATAACGTATAATTAAATCATGTAAAGAGTTAATATATATGTACATATATTCAAATTATTTGAAAGAACTTGACTGGTATTTCTTTTAAATTTTATTTTATAACATAATACAATTGAAAACTATTTATTACTCCCCTTATCTCTTTAAACAAATGTGTAACCACATATGTGTAATTTTGTCTCTATACTATGTATTTATATAGTTGTTGGTATTTTATTTTTTTATGCTATTTAAGTGCAATTATGATCAAAGTACGTAACTCTTAGTAATAAATCCTTAACTTTACTGTTTGTCTAAAATAAATATCAATTATATATAAAAAAATCTCAATTTTTTTCTATACATGATTTGATTTGATTTGATACTATTTATTTATATTGAATGATTTTTATGGGAAAACCACTCATATGTACACACTTTACCCTAAATTACTATGAAATACAATGAATTCAAATAATTACTCACACATACAATATATTAAAGTAAATAACAAAATATAACCTTATAATCTCATACACTTTTAAACCACAAACCCTATCCCTCACCCACCCACCTACTGTCGGACCGCCGCCTGACCTCCGCCGCCGGCTGCCGGACCTCCACTGGAACTTAAAATTTGCAAAAACAAAATTGTGCAAAACAAATTGTGCAAAATAAAATTGTGCAAACCAAATTGTGCAAAACAAATTTGTGTAAACAAATTGTAAACACATAGGGGTATTTATGATATTACAATCATAATTGTGTAGTTATGAGTATTAATGCTTTGAGTCATGTAGTTTATAGCAATTATGCATTATTTTATGTATCCAATAGTAAGTGACCCATTCTTTATTAATTTTAATTAATGATACTAAAGTAAATAAGTTATAATAAGTGTATAAGAAAAATAAATAAATAGTAAAACTATATGTGAACAACACGTTAGCAAAAAAGGACTTTGCTACATATAGGTAAAATATTATAAATAATATTTAAATAAAGTATTGCTTTTTACTCATTGTTGACGGCTGTTCTTGTCTCGTTAATTTAGTATTCGAAGGATTAAGATTTTAATAACGGAACCAAGAACGAATACCATCAAACACAATAAACCATAAACGAAGACAAATAAAGAGATTAAAACCTATGAAAAACCCGATTCTCATCAAAGAACTCAACCAATTTTATTGTTCTCCCTCAGAGCAACACTCATTCTTTCCAAATCCTTACAAGTATAATGTATAAAGTGAATCTGAGTGTCCTGCCTCTCACCTGTGAGAGAGGCTATTTATATTATCCTAAAACCCTAAATTCGAGCCAATCGTCTTGCGCCATCTGGATAAAGACAAGCTATTTTTAATGAAGCTGTCTGGTACGCCGACCATCTGTAGAAGGAGTCTGAGCGCCATTTGTTGCACTGCAGGGATTTGCAGGGTGCCTCCGTTCTTTGGTAGCCTCCCATTGTTTGTTGGAGTTGGGTGCGCCAGTCAATCGTTGTCTCCTAGTTAGAATTGCAGCCCAAGATACCTCTTCTTCCCGTTAGTGTTGTCTTCTAGCCTACAGTACTTGTTTCCTTTCATTATGGCGTCTGTTCTTTACTGTTCTGCTTTCGCCATCCCCTTTGATCTTCGAATGGGTTAGCTTTCGGAGTTGGGGCGTTCATCCAGGGTCTCGGCCAGGGGGAGGATGAATGACGAGGTGGTTTCCTTCCGAGGGCATTTCCTGTCTTCGTCCCTGTTTGGCGAGCTCGCCTTTATTCTTTCTTGGGCTGGACCTTCGGGCGGTCGTGATCCCTTTTGGGCTGCCTTAATTCTCTTCTCATTTTTGTCCACCGTTTGGGCCGCCGAGGGATTGGGCCTTCCTCTTCAAGTATAATGGAGCTTATTGGGCTTCTTGGGCCTATCAAGCATGGGCGATATAATACCCATAATATTAGCCCCTCGAGCCTGAATAATTTCATGACTTGAGATTGTTCAGGGTCGAACCTTACTTCGCGGGTTATATCCCTCATGTTTCGGTGCCTGCGACATTAGGGTTCTTTCCATCTTGGCTCTTTGTTGTTCTCAATCGTTGCCTCCATCCTGAAATGTTCCTGCCTTATCGGGTTATCTGCGCCGCTTTAAGATATCTTCGTTCTGGTGGGGGTATATCTGATATTTGGGGTGTAACTGTTGATTTAAAATTTTGAATATTTTTTCTGCCAGTTTCGCTTTCCCTACTTCCTCTTTTTTCTCCCTTCGATTCTGTAGGCGGTTAGTGTTCCTTTTATCCAGTGAGTTCTCCTTCATCTTCTAGGTATTATTATCCTCTCCTTTTTCTTCTTTTCTTCCCGACTCTTTTTCTTTCGTGTCTCTGAACTTGTCGTCGTTGTAGCTTAGAGTTTTCTCTTTCCCCTGTTTTTGCATTTTATTTCCCTTTATGTCTATCGTGATATGGCTTGCGAGGGGTCCTCTTCTTTTCCCAGATCCCTTTCCCATTCGACCGATTCTTCGCTCGGTAGTTCTGGTTTATCCTTGTCGTCATCTTCGTCATCTCCGGAGGAGCGTTTGGGTCCTCCGTCTCCCTCTTAGATTACCTTTAATCAATGGGTTATCAACTTTGTTTCTGCTTTTACACTGGAGCCTAATCCCGCAATTGCCGAAGCAAGTCCCGGATTGCTGGGCCATCTCGAAAAACTTCCATTGTGGGATGATGATACCCCCTTTTCTGCTGTTGAGGTTCCTTCAACCCATGACGACTCTTGGTTATGGAAGAGCCCTGTTATTATTCTTGGCAAATTCCAGTGTGGGGAAGATATCGACTTCTATCTTCCTTCTCCCGATGCACGTATGTGTTATGCTCCGCCGAACGCCGTGGCAGCTTATGAATTACAACTTGAGCTCAGTCTTAGGTTTTCACTTCATCCCTGCATTCGGGATATCTTCGAATTTTGGGGTATAGCCCCAGCTCAACTAGCTCCCAATGGTTGGGCGGCATTATTGGGGATTTTGATCCTCTTCCGGATATGAAAATATTCCTTCTTGACTACTGCTGAGATCAACTTCCTGTACCGCTCACTCCGAATAACAAGACTAAGGGATACTATTATTTGGTACTGCGCCACATCAATCTTGTTGCTTCTCTGCCCAATTCCATTAAAGGCTGGAAGAATCCTTGGTTCTGGGTTCGCGGGTCTTGAAGGGAGGTCTCTGTTTATGATCTCGGGGACCCTCAAAATCCCACCGTGCTCCCCAGAAGTTCTTTCTTCAAGCCTGTCCTCAGTGCGTGTATGTTTCTGTCGGCTCTCTTTTATGTTATATAGGACACTCTAACATTTCTATCTTTTACACTGTGCAATAGGGGATATGTGTGCCTTCGAGACGCTGTCAGTAGGGTTTCAGAAGGCTTTCCGTCGTGTTTGCAAACTCTCCGACAAGAGACACAGTTACCAGTGGGTTCTCCGAGGGACCAATATTTTTAAAACTGGCTTTACTACCACGTCCATAGCCATGCCAGGTAGTTTATCTGTGATTACTTCCTCGACTGGAGAGTTTGTCGTGTAGTTTTTCTTCTTGTATTAATCTTCCTTCCTCTTTTTTCGCTACATTTAGGGGAAGGGAAGCATCTTTTGCCCGACACTGCTCGCATGGGTATTCTTCCCTCTGCTCGCCAGCGGGTTGCATGATGAGTGATATTTTCACCTAGATTTTAGTGTCTTTTTATATGTGTTTTCGTATTAGTTTTTCCGTATTTAGGTGTACTTAAGTTGTGTTTTGTGTTTTTATTGAAATGTCTGTGAATGAGCTTAAACCTATATTTTTAATGGATGCAGGACATGATAAGGAAGACGTACGAAAAAGCGGATCTCAATTCAGAGTTGAAACGAGGGAGAACGAGCTAAAACAGTGAAGGAAACAGGGAAGCAAGAACACTAGCCGTGTACAGAACACGGCCCTGTTGGAATTGGCCGTGCTCCATCACCCAAAACATCTACACGACCACTCCTGTAGCCGTGTGCAGAACACGGGCCGTGTGCAGTAACACGGGCCGTGTACCAAACATGGCCCTGTCCAAAAGTGCCGTGTGCGAGCATCAGAAGACACAACACGGCCACCCTTGTGGCCATGTGCTGCACACGAGCAATGTAGGTGTTGGGATCAGAAAATTTCCAGAAACTTCTAGAAGCTTCCCAAGGAATATAAATACCCATTTATTCAACATTTGAAAGGAGATTCGGTTTTTGGACCCTACACACACATCTCACACATTATTTCTTCCATTTCACACCATCATCTTCATCCATTCTTCATCCTTTGGATCTACCATCATCCCACCATCAATTTCTACATCCAAGTGAAGGAAAAGAAGCAAGGAAAAGAGGAAAGTGCAAAGAAGGGAAGGAGATCACCACTGAAGATAGATTAAGGGAGTTCACATTCAATCTTTGTATTAAACCTCATAGTTTTATCATGATTTGTAATGATTTAATTGTCTATGTTAATTTCTTTATGAATATGGAAGGGTAATCTCCCTTGTGAGATTAGCAACGTGAGAGTTGTTGGATAATTTTTGGATTTGTGTATTTAAATTTATATGTTGATAGGGTTAACTATCATTGATTATTAATTTCTTGATTTGTTTTGTTGATTTGTGTATTTAGTTGTTCTAGATATGTGATTAGATTGAGAAATTAATTATATGCTTAGGATAATTAAGTGAATCATTTCATCAAACACTTCATGTGCATTATAAATTGTAAAGAGATTGAGAAATCCTTTAGAGTTTAGAACCCTTTGATAGAACATGTGATTGGTTTGATTGAGAGATTGATTAATCGTGTGAAGGGACTCTCACCTCAAGCTTAGTACCTAGTTGAAATTGTTTAAGTGAGAAACAATCCATTGAGCTTGATTCCATATCCTATTCATCTTGAGAGGGAGTTTAGGTAAACTTAGTGTTTGCCCTTAGTCTAAACACATGATCATATGAATTTGATGCATTTATCCTAGAATTTTCACTTTTTAATTGTTGTTAATCTCACTTTTACTCAACTTGGAAAACCACTCATTTCATCCATCTATTTTGTTTGCTAATCATTGCTTGCTTGCTTGCTTTGATTGATTTAATTTTTTGTTTGATCAAACTACCCATTGATGATTCGTCTCTATAAAATTGTGATAAACGTGATATCGTTTAAGCTCTAGTGCCGACCTCCCTGTGGTTCGATAAATTGTTTTAATTAGTCATCCCGACTACAATATGGCTGATCAAATGGCACCGTTGCCGTAGAGGCAACGATTACTAGTAGCTTGAAGAATGATCGTTTTGAGTAATCTTACTAGAGATATTTTTATTTTATTTGTTACTTGTATTTGCTTTCAAAAATCTTTTCTAACTTCTTTTGCTTTGAAGGTATATACAAACAAGATCCAAGGGAAAACAAATAGAACATATTGATTGGGAGATTGAGCATACGTTGAGAAGAAGAAGAAAGGAGAACAAATCCAAAAATAGTGAGTTAATGGAGAATTTTCAAGAAGATAATCGTGTGTAGATAGAGCATGATGGGGAAGGAGGACAAAATGTGAATATGCAAGACAACACACCTCAATTCAATGCAAATCTTCCTCAACAAGCCTATCAAAATCATGGAGCTTTCAACAACCAAGCTTTGCTTCAGCAAATGGTGCAACAAGATTTAAGGCAACAAGGCTTTCAACAAGCTTATGCTCCTCCACAACAAGCTTATGTACCACCACCACCACCACTTCCGGTGCAACATGGAATGCAAAATGATCAAAGGGTGATTCGGGATTTCTTTATGCCGAGGGCCGTGCCACACATGATGGCTCCACCAATCAACACCAACAACTTTGAAATTAAAGCGGACTTGATTTCTATGGTGAGAGAGCAACAGTTTAGTGGAACCCCGAATGAAGATCCTAATGCTCATCTAGCATAATTTGTGGAGATTGCCAACACTGTGAAGATGAATGTGGTGAGTGAGGATTGTATCAAGATGAGATTGTTTCCATTTTCGTTGAGAGATAGAGCTCAAACATGGCTCTCCACTATTACACCGGGTACGTGCAACACATGGGATGAACTTGCCCAAATGTTCTTGAATAAGTATTTTCCACCTTCTAAGACGCTTCAAATGAAGAGCTTGATCACTCAATTCAAGCAAATGATTCAAGAGAGTTTTTATGAAGCGTGGGAAAAGTTCAAGGATAAGCTACGAAAGTGTCCACAACATGGATTTTCGGAGAATCAACAAGTTGGATTTTTCTATCAAGGACTTGTGAATGGGCAAAGAGTGTTTGTTGATGCTTCGGCGGGTGGATTCGTACTTGGTGTAACTCCGGAAAAGGCTATAATAATTTTTGATGAGATTGCTACAAATGTGTACCAATGGCCATCGGAGAGGGTTATTGGATGCTATGGATTTGAGAGTTTTGATCAAGGGCAACAATATAGTGTGAAAAGTGTAAGTGTTGATCAAAGTACGCCAAACATGGAAAAGATAGTGGCGGAAGTTATGAAACAAATGAGCTTGAACCAATGTGTGAATAATCAAGGAACGAATATGGTTGAAGGAGTACAAGTCGATCAAGGTGTGCTACCTCCGAATGTTGTAAATGGAGAATAATGGGCCAACTCTATGCCACGTGTGGAAGATGTGTTGTACATGCAAGGAAGAAATTACCAAGGGAATTACCAAAATAATTTTCAAGGTAGTTTCAACCAAAGTCAAGGAAACTATCCACCAAGGCATGGAGGCTATAATAGTCAAGGTAGTGGAAGCTCATACCCACAACAACAAAGGCAAGATAATATCTCCTACTCCAACTCTAGCAATGCGGTTGCTTATCCATCGGGATATCAATCGGGGGCTAAGACACCAAACAATGAGGGAAGAGCATTGATTGATGAGCTACTTGAGCAATTGATCGCATCAAACAAAGCTCGAGATGAAGCGTTGAAAAAGGCGGAAGAAGAGAATGAAAAGAGACTCAAAGCTTTGGAGTACAATGTTGGACAAATTGCAAGTTTTTTGAGTGCTCAACAAAAAGGAAAGTTTCCAGCCACAACCGAAGTGAATCTGAAAGCTCAATGTTTATTTGTTGAAACGGAAGAGGAAAGAAAGGTTGAAGAAGAGTTGGTGGAATGTAAGATTGTTGAAGAGATGGAAAAAGTAAGTAAGAAAGAAGAAAAGGGGCCTAAATGGATATCCAAGTGGAAGAGAGTGCAAGAGGAAAATAAAGTGGAGGAGAAGGCCAAAGAAGAGGAGTACAAACGTGATTATTCGGGGTATTCCGATCACTCCATTCCCTATTCCCTATCCACAAATATTTGTAAAGGAGGAGAAGAAAAAAGAGTTTGAGGAATATGTGAAGAAACTTAAGAAGAAGTATGAGGAGAAAAAGAAAGAAGAGTCATCCGAAACAAGTGAAGCGATGCAAAAAGGGGGGCCTACAAAGGTTGATGATTCGGGGAAGTTCATAATCCCGTGTGATTTTGAAGGAAAAGGCACTCTCGATGCATTGTGTGATTTGGGGGCAAGCGTCAACGTGATGTCTCATGCCACGTTCAAAGACCTTGAAATCGGAGAGCTAAAGCCTACTACTATCCGTCTTGAAGTAGTAAATGGTGAGGTTGTGAAGCCATTAGGAATTGTTGAAGACGTGGAAGTGAAAGTGAAGGGCCTAGCTTTTCCGGTTGACTTCATGGTGTTGGAAGTAAAGGCGGACCCTCGAGTTCCACTTATTTTAGGAAAACCGTTTCTATCTACTGGAAGAGCAAAGATTGATGTTGGAAGAGAAGAGTTATCCTTAAGCTCAAAAGAAAAAAGTGTCACATTCTTGTGCAATAAAGAAAAAAGAGCCAAGTCTCATTTGAAACCTCCGGATGATCTAATGGATCATGATTCTCTTCTCTTTGACAACTTAAATTCCTTTCTTCATGATTATATGAAAATGTCAAGTTCTAACTTATCTTCTTGTGATGTTGATAGGATGAAAGCATCGGAGCTCGATTGGAAATTAGACAAAGAAGAAATAGGAAGTCCACTAGAATAACTCCTTGATGATGACTTAATGCTCGTAAGCAAGAATGGTGAAGTTGAGCTTGTAGACAAGAGGAGAGTCAAACAAATGTTCAAAGTGAGGATGCGAGGAGAGAATGGGATGGATCATCCTTTGGTCCAATGATCGTAAAATTCCATCCGGTTTGAAGACATTAAACTTAGCACTAAATGGGAGGCAACCATTCTTTTTATATTTTGATGCTTGTTTTGTTTATTTTGGTCTTGTAGATGGATTGTGCTTGTGAGAAGAAGACTTATTGAAGAAAAGAGAAGTGCTTCATGGATTTGAGTAAGTATGTCACCACTTGTGCAAACTTAATTCTCGACTCTTGTCTCGAGTTAAGTTTGGGGGGCTAGTGCGTGGTGAACACAACTTGACTCGTGTGGATGCGTTTACTTCTCAACAAGAAGATTTTTAATGGAAACTACAAGGGTAAGTCCCACCACTTTTTGCAAACTTAATTTTCAACTTGTTTCGATTTAAGTTTGGGGGGAAAGTGTGTGGTGTGACTCACCACTTGAGTGTGATTCTTATAAAATTAACCAAAATTTAAAATTTTCTCATGAGTTTTGGTTGGATTTTGGTCCGATTGGTTGTGTTAAAGTGCATGATAGTCCATATTTTTAATGCAATTTTTGAGCTAATGGTGTTGTATGAGTTTTTGAGTATGAATGAAGGGTATTGGAAGCACGAATGGAGCTTGGAGCGAACGCTTTCCTTACCAAATGTCTATTGAGGGAGTACTCTACACCTTATCACTTCTAATTGATTTTGATTTGGATTGAATGGATTAGCATGCTATTTTATGTGTTATATTTTTGGGAAGTTTACTTTTCAATCAAAAGTTGGGATGATTGTGAGCTTAATTGTCATGGATGATATAGAATGTGTGCTTTATTGTTAATGATGATGGTTTTTATTCTTGCATGTTATGTGTTTTTGTTTTGTTTCTTGTTTGTTGAGTCTTTATTTTATGTTTTGTGTGTTTTCTTATTTTTGTCTTGGTATGTTTGGTGGTTTGTTTAGGGAGGTTGTGAGTCATTTTTGAATATGAGTGATGATATGTTGTGGTGATAAGTGATGACAAGTTATGATTAAGAATCTCTACACTTTCAAATTGTGACATGTTTTACTTGTTCAATTTTGAGATGAATGTGGTTTAATAAGTTTCTTCAGGTCCAATACATAAGCTTGTGAGAATTTGAGACTCAACCGTGCATACATGGTTTTTCTTCATGAGTGGATTGGTTGTGTTTGATAAGCAAGAACTTGCTCAAGGACTATAGGAACGAGCCCGATTAGTGGAGATTAGTGAAATGATCTAAGACCATCTTTGTTATTTATAGTCATTGCCATATATTTCCCTACCTTGAACATCATCCCTAGTTAACCAATTTGAGCCTTTAAGCCTATGTCTTGTGAATTTAGCACATTACAAGCCTTGATTAACCACTTAAGCCTTATATACATACCCTTTGTGTGGGTAATTGAGGAGATGGTAACTAGAAAAGTTTGATGAGAAAGAAAAAGAAGAAAAGGAAATGGTAACTAAGTAAGAAAAATGATGAAAGAGCACAAACAAGAGTGAACATGCAACCTCAAAATAAGAAAAATGAGCAAAGCAACAATAATATGCTCAAGTACTTAAAAATTCAAGAAAGGAAGCATGAATCATAAGAAGCTCAAGAAATCCAAGGAAAGTTGATAAGTAGTGCTTGTGAGTACCAAAGACAAGAAAGGAAGAAAGAAAAGTGGAGAAGTTGGAGAAATTGGCCATCTCTTCAATTACTTACACTTGTTTAGTCACTATTACCATATTCTTCCTACCTTACTAAAGAGCCGATCATTACATCTTTAATGAAAGACCTTTTTGATCATTAATTTAAACTTTGGTGGTTTGTGAATATAGTCCGCGAGCAAGCTTATAGCGAGTCGAGCCAATCGGTTAATGAGTGATGATTTACCCTACTTTAAAGAGTGTTGAGTGACATTTATAACCTATGTGAGGCTTGGACTAAAAAGGGACTATATTACACTTTTATTCTCTTAAGATTGAACTTGTTAATTTTTTATGTTATGAGTTTAATGTTGTAGGATGACTTAGCATAATTGTAATTCTTATTGCTATCGATGTGTTATTACTTATGTTCGTTTAGTCTTTTCCTAAGTGAAAATCTCACCCCTTGGTTTATTATTTTCGTTGTTCGAGGACGCACAACACTTTAAGTTTGGGGGTGTGATGAATGATATTTTCACCTAGATTTTAGTGTCTTTATATATGTGTTTTCATATTAGTTTTTCCTTATTTAGGTGTACTTTGGTTGTGTTTTGTGTTTTTATTGAAATGTGTACAGAACACGGCCCTGTCGGAATTGGCCGTGCTCCGTCACTCGAAACACCTACATGACCACCCCTGTGGCCGTGTGCAGAACACGGGCCTTGAGCAGTAACACGGGCCGTGTATCAAACATGGCCCTGTCCAGAAGGGCCGTGTGCGAGCATCAGAAGACATAACACGGCCACCCCTGTGGCCGTGTGCTGCAACGAGCCGTGTAGGTGTTAGGATCAGAAAATTTCTAAAAACTTCTAGAAGCTTCCCAAGGAATATAAATACCCATTTATTCAACATTTGAAAGGAGATTCGGTTTTTGGACCCTACACACACACCTCACACACTGTTTCTTCCATTCCACACCATCATCTTCATCCATTCTTCATCCTTTGGATCTACCATCATCCCACCATCAATTTCTACATCCAAGTGAAGGAAAAGAAGCAAGGAAGAGAGGAAAGTGCAAAGAAGGGAAGGAGATCACCATTGAAGATAGATCAAGGGAGTTCACATTCAATCTTTGTATTAAATCTCATAGTTTTATCATGATTTGTAAGGATTTAATTGTCTATGTTAATTTCTTTATGAATATGGAAGGCTAATCTCCCTTGTGAGATTAGCAACATGAGAGTTGTTGGATAATTTTGGGATTTGTGTATTTAAATTCATATGTTGATTGGGTTAATTGATTTTCTATTATTGATTATTAATTGTTTGATTTGTTTTGTTGATTTGTGTATTTAGTTGTTCTAGATATGTGATTAGATTGAGAAATCAATTATATGCTTAGGATAATTAAGTGAATCATTTCATCAAATACTTCATGTGCATTATAAATTGTAAAGAGATTGAGAAATCCTTTAGAGTTTAAAACCCTTTGATAGAACATGTGATTGGTTTGATCGAGAGGTTGATTAATCGTGTGAAGGGACTCTCACCTCAAGCTTAGTACCTTGTTGGAATTGTTTGAGTGAGAACCAATCCATTGAGCTTGATTCCATATCCTATTCATCTTGAGAGGGAGTTTAGGTGAACTTAGTGTTGGCCCTTAGTCTAAACCCACGATCATATGAATTTGATGCATTTATCCTATAATTTCCACTTCTTAATTGTTGTTAATCTCACTTTTACTCAACTTGCAAAACCACTCATTTCATCCCTCTATTTTGTTTGTTAATCATTGCGTGCTTGCTTGCTTTGATTGATTTAATTTCTTGTTTGATCAAACTACCCATTGATGATTCGTCTCTATAAAATTGCGATAAACGTGGTCTCGCTTAAGCTCTAGCACTGACCTCCCTGTGGTTCAATAAATTGTTTTAATTAGTCATCTCGACAACAATATGGCTTATCATTGCACTCTCTAAAGGGAAAAAGAAAGCTTCTTAGACTTCTTCTCCGAAGGCTTCTGGAATCCCTCTTGCCGTGCAGCCCCTTGCATCCGTTAGGATTGGAGAAGTTACGGATCTCATCTCTAGGATATTGGACGCCAATCTCATTCGGGTGTCTGCTGCGGGTCCTCAGGAGAAGGTTTCTAAGAAAGCCTCTCGAGCCCCGAAGTCCAAGAAAGGGGCTTCTGAGACCGCAGCCTCTAAGTCTGTTGCTCTGAAACGAAAATATAAGTTGGTGGATGAGACTTCCGAAGAGGGTAGTCACGACAGCACTGCTCTTATTACTCGTCCTTCGAAGAAAACCAGGGATGATGATGTGGGTGTTGTTGCCATCGGTTCCTCTGCAACTCCTCAGGAGATCGTTGAAGTTTGCGATATCAGCTCTTTCCCATCTCCAGATACCTTTTCTCGATCTCTTTTTATCACCTTCGGCACATCGCATGGTGCCATTCCATTCGAAACTCAGCAGACCTTCGTTGGTACTTCCTATGATCCGGCTCCTCGTTGTTCCCCTTCTGAGATGTGGCGGTATTACTGAGGAAGACTCCCTTGCGGTTTTGGTCTCATGTTGGTCCTTCCTCTGAGGGTGCCTCTTCTGCTCTGCCTGTGTCGGATGATGCTACTTTGTTCCTCCTTGTAGACCCTGTGATTGATCAGGAGCTTTCACAGAAGTATGGCCACTGGACGAGGTCGGGAAGACTTTCGTCCGATTTTAACGCTCCAGCGTGTTTGGCTCGTGCTGCCACCTTCCCTTTTAAGGGGTGTACCCGAGAACTCCTCAAGCATATGGAGAATATGTCTGCCAAAGATTCCCTTCACAGCATTTCTGGCCATGCAGGTCGACTAGCACTCCATGCTGTTAATGTCTTACATCGTATTTCTGAGCTAGAAAGAAGTAACTCCCATTTGCAAGATGAAGTTACTTCGCTGGTTCAAAAGGTGAAGGATTATGAGAGAAAAGCCTCCGAAACAGGCGCGGCTGAGGCTCTAATCAGGGGACAACTGAGGGTTGAGTAAGACAAGAGAGCCGAGCTCCAAGGTACCTTTGATATCCTCCGTCTTTGGTATGATAGCATGTTAGCCAAATCCAAGGACGAGAGTAGTGCTTTGGAACTTCAAAGCAAGGTACTTTCGGACAAGATCGCGGCTTTGGAGGTTAAGCACCAGGAAGAGATTGTGGCAAAGGAAAATCAGTTCCAAGCTGAGCTATATCGAGTTCAGGATAACTTTCATGCCTTCCAGATATCTTCCGAACAGGAACTCGAAAAGGTGCGGCAAGAAAAGGAAATGTTTGAGGTTTCTCACGCTCAGCAGATCAAGACATCCGAGGATACTATTGATGAGGTCTTGAGGGAACGTGATATGGCCTTGTCTGAGGTGGAGCGCATGAAGGATGCTTTCCTTCTATCAGAAGTAGAAAATTTATACTATAGAGAAGTTATCCTTTCGAAAACCAAAATTCACTGCTTCTTCTCTTGTGCTTCTGCTTTCGCTCAAGCCTTTGCTCGTAAGCCCTATCCTGATTGCCTTGATGACATGCGTGATATTCTTCATCAAGCCATTAGCGAGGAGAAATGTCTCCGGGGAGACTTTGAGGAGTGACGTTGATTTTGGGGTGCTCGGCGAGTATTCTGACTTTATCACTGATGTTCCTAGGGAATACTCCGATGGGTCTGACGAAGGTGGATCCGATGAAGAGTTTGCCGATGATGCCTTAGATCTTGCCATGGTTGATTCTAGGGTCGAGGATCCATCTGCCGCGTTCCCTGTTGAATTGGTAAGGGGACCTACTCAAGAGATTCCCGCTAAGATTGAGTTTTTCGCCCTTGGTGATGCACGTATTTCCAGTCAGGTCACTTCTATTGAGGCTTCTGAGGCTTTGCCCACCGAGGCTGCTATGGTTCTTTCAATTTCACCGATCTCGGAGGCCGATCTTGCTTTGTGTTGTACTGCGGATGTCGATATTTCATCGAGGCTGACAACCTCCGAGGCTCCCTTGAGTGCTTCCGAGAACATGGTGCCGAGAAGTGGAGAGTTACAGTCTACAGAGGTGGTCGATTTTAGACCTTCCTAGCTAATCAATGAAGTATCGTCGAGCCCCTGGTTTTGGATAGGGTGTAGTTTCCTTGTTAGGAGTTTATTCTGTATCTTTCTCGCGTTCCTTTTATTTATCGGTTGATAGGACTCTGAATTATTTCAGCTTCCGTTGTAACTCAGTTATTCAAGAATGAAATGTCTTCTCTTCCTTGTTAGTGGATCTAGTGAGGGTACTTTGGTAATTTACCTCTAATTTCAAGCATAACCGTCTCTTTTATGTCGTGGATTGTCACGTCTTTGGCCATGTGTTGTGTGGATTAATCTGGACCCCCCATTTTCCTTGGGAGTTGTAAGGTCTCTTCATCCCAGCCATTGGATCTTAGCCGCTTTTGCTCCATAATTTTTAATGATGATACGTGTCACCCCTTACCTATCAGATAGTTACCATTTTAGTTTTTCGAAATTCAAATCTCTCGTATTCTTCCCATATATTCCTATGTTTCCTTTAACCTAATTCCCCTAATATCTTTACGATTCCTCAAAATTTTGCTATCTTTGTGCATTCTGAAAATCTCGCTCTCCTTTGCTTGTCTTTTCGCTAAACCCTAATTCTAAAATCCTTTGCTCTAGTAAAAAATGTATGTTGAAGATACCCTCCTCCGCCTGATGTTCAAGAGGTGAAAACCTTCGATAGTATGCCAGAGCACCGCGTGCGACCCGATATTCGTAGCTCCAATTGCCTCCGCAGGATGCCTCATCCCAATCTGAGGAATTTGTCCACTTCTTTCTCTTCAGGTGGCAACCCAGCTTCCGTTCCCTCTTCCAAAAGGCAACCGATCCCCACTGTGCCAGTCGCGGGTGCTGGCAGTGTTGCGATATTTATCGATGCGGATTTGGGCGCTATACTCCCTCTGAACATGAGGGACTATCTTCCTGGCCATCGGGATATCGGTGACTTAGGGGCCGCCTTCCAAGGAATGGCCCAACGGCTTGATTAGGTGCCAGCTTCCAGATTATCCTCGGAGCGCTTGGTAGAGCTCCATCGGCAGTATAGTAACCCCAATGTCATCTTTGAGCTTCCCTTGGATGGAGTTCCCCTTTTCGAGCCTCCAAGTCGTACCACTTTTTATTACTCTCTCTTTCTTGCCAGTTTGCGTTTCCCTCTTTCCTTTGTTATTAGTTTGCTGTTGCAGAGGTGGGCCATGGCTATAGGCCAGCTATTGCCCTCCTCTTGGTTGCGTTTAATATCCACTATGTCACTGTTCCATGTACTTGGTCACACCATCCGAGATCCGTTCGAACTAGAGTTTCTCTTTTTTTACGCTCTATCTGGTCGTTCTGGTGGTTTCTACCATTTACTGTCCCGCGACAACCATCATTTTATGGGGGCTTCTGATGTCATTGGCCGAAGCTGGGAGCAAGCCTGGTTCTGGTTAGGTGGTGACTATCGTACTCGTGTCAATGGTGCTTCTGTGACTTTTCCTGTTCGATTTCTACCGTTGGATAAGTGTATGAACTTTCCCTGTCCCTTGAGTTCGGGATTATATGCTTTTTACAATCTCTGATGTTACTCTTGTGCAAGTCCTTCCCGTCGTCCCCTCGAGTGGCTGAGCGATGGTTTTCATTGTGTTTATGAAATTTTATCTCATGGGGGGATACTTACCGTGTTTCTCCATTGCTTTCCGAGCCTGGTTGTCTCAGCCGGGTTGTCTACTCTAGGCCGTGGTGCCACAACTAGTAATCCCTTCTCTTATTCTATTTCTGTTCTCTTGATCACATGTCCGACTTTTTTTTGTAGGTGAACTCCAGAATGCCCTGTCTTCGATGGGATCGACGGGTTTTGTAGCTGGTTTATCCTTGACTCCGTATAAGTATGTATATTAATTTTTGGATGATAAAACCGACCCCGATTATTCTGGTCGTTCTCCATCTCTCGACGAAGATGGAGAGATGGATGACCTGTCCGTTGGGTCCGAGGATACAAATCTTGGTAAAGATCTGTTGACTGTGCAGCTTATCGAAAATAGGGTCCTGCCCCCTTTATCACCTCCCCGTCAGCATTTGCGTCGTTCTTATGTTGCCTCTTCTGATGTTCTTTCTGTCCCTGGTTTTGGGTCTGTTTCTACCTCACTGCTTGGAAAGAGAGAAAGAAGTGTCTATGAGCAAGGCGAGTCTTCTCAGTTTACTAGAATCAGATTCGTGCCTCGTTCACCTTCTACCATTGGTGAGTTCGATCTCCTCGCCAGAAGATTACGGGAAATACTCACCTCCCTTCGAGCTTTCTCATTCTTTCCATGTTTGTTGTATTCTCACTCGTGGTATCCATTTACAGATCCTCTTCCCATCGTGCCCGAGGTTGAAATGCAGTTTGAAGAGGATCCAGAGGAAGATCCAGAGGAAGATCCGGAAGAAGACCCCAAAGAGGAGCTTGAAGACAATCCAGAAGAAGGTTCTGAAGAGGGGTCAGATGAGGATCTTGAACAGGTGGGAGCTTCTGAGGCACGAGTGGGTAGCAGTTCTGAGCCTGAGGACTACGACATGATGGTAGGGCCGAGGGTGAGGTCTGTCGCCGGAGCTGATGTTAGTTCAGTCCCCTCAACTTCTCAGGCCATTCCTACAGTCCCTCTTCCCGGTCCGAACAATGATGGTGCTGCTGCGACAACCAATCCCACCAAAATCGATGCTGAAACTGCCAGGTTTGCTGTCGAAAGGGCCCGTGTGTGAGGAAAAGGTAGGGCTGAGGAAGGTGATGGATCTGGTCTGGCTGAGTTGCGGGAGTTAGGACTCAGGGGTTTCCTTGCAGGCGTAAGTTATAGGGCCCCGCATCAAGCTCTTCCTACCGTTGTCCCTAGCTCTCTTCCCTAAGACTCCTTTGGTTTAGCAGTGATGGCTGGAGTTTCCATTGCTTCCCTCACTTCTTCTCTGCATTTTATGGACCAGTGTTGTTTGTTCGCAGGCCGGCTCATTGATCATTCCAAGGGGTCTTCTGCTAGCTTTGAGGAAAGGACACATGCTCTAGATATCGAGAATGCTGAGATGACTTCTCTCGTCACACATCAAAGGAAACGACTGGCTATTTCAGAATTTGAGGTCGACGTGGGATGCGCCACTCTGGAGTCCGTGGAAGCAAGTTTGACCGAGATCGTGATTACTCGAGATGCTGCTCGGATCGAGGTTGCTGAGGCGCGAGCCAGACTGATTGAGGCCGAGGCTTGTATCCGAGCTTTGGAGTAACACATTCCTCGCCCCGGCTAGGTAGAAGAGAGAGCCATTCGTGCAAAGGCCCAGCTGAAGGAGATGGAGGACAAAATGGCGAGCATTTTTTATTCCTTCAGCGGCCAAAAAAAAGATTGATGCTTTCCATGTCCCTTGTTTATTCGTTCCTTTCTGTTTCACTCTGATTCTGATGTTGTTAAATACTTTACCCCTTGTGACTGGTTGTATGTTTTGAACACTAACTGTTTCACTTTATGTTTCACCCTTGCTGGGTAGTTGTGTCAGATGCCTTCCTTTGGTGTTATTATGTAACTACTGTCAGATGTCTATTGCTGAAGTGTACTCTGCTGCGTCTTTGTACAAACTCGTCTCTAGTGTTCTTCTTTGCTTGTTTTATTCATTTTTTGTGTGAATGTTTGCTCCGTTGTTTGGTGAATTCTTGGTCTTGCTTAATTGTCTGTAACTCCGAGGTTATAACCTTATCTCCACACTCTGTTCTTTGCTTCGTATCGGCTTCGAAGTCCCTGAGTGCTTCAGTTTTGTTTTATACTTTGCCCTGAAGTTCTTTTCCCCTATTCCGATCCTGACATTCTGACCTTCCTATCCACCCATTAGGAGAGTTCCTTTAATTCTAAATCTAGTGTTCCGATCCTTGTGCCTGTCCGCTATATACATATCCGAGATGCCTTTCGATGCCATTTAGAGGTCTGTTGTTCCCCCTTCATTCACACTCCGTTATTCCGATTTATGCTCTAGGCGGTACAGTTTCCCTTATACCGAGGTTTATTCAACTAGATTTTTTAGTTTCGATATCCGATACCTTGGCTTTGACTCCCTAGTCTGATGCCTCGGCATCTTACTTTCCCCAAATCTGACATTTTCGCCCTTTATTCCCAGTTTGACTCTACCTTTTTAATCCGCCTTACCTTTCCATTCCCCTTTTTTGGTTATTCCTTTCAATATCCCTTTATTTATGCTTGCAGTATTCTTTATCAGTTTACCGGATGATGTTCACATTTTAGTATTCCCCGAGGCCATGGTATCCCAACACATAAATATTTTTTACCATTTGTGATTAGCATACTGATGGTTAAAAACTTGTTGATATTCCTAAGACTATGATGTCCCAATAAATAAACCTCTTTCCTTCTTTTGTGATAAACACATTGATATCCTTAACCATATATCATTAAAAGGATTTCCATACATATTGCATTTCTATCTAGTATGGCCTAATGCCTTGATTAAAAGCTGTAAAAAGTTATGTCACCAACCTCATTCATCTCGCTCTCTTTCTACTTTATTGATAATATTTCTTCAAATGTTGTGCATTCCATGGGTGCGGTATCTTTTTGTCATCCACTTCTTCCAACTCATATGCTCCTCCTTCCAGAATCCTCTTGATTACGTAGGGGCCTTCCTAGTTTTGGCCGCTACCCTGTGCCGTTGGGCCCACTATTTTCCATAGCACCAGTTCTCCACCTTTGAACCTCCTCAGTTTTACCTTGGAGTTATAAAATCTCTCTACTCTCTGCTTGTAGACTGCATTATGCAACTCCACATTCAATCTCTTTTCCTCCAATAGGTCTAGACTCTCTTGGATCAATTCATCATTTGTCCCTTCTTGGTGGAGAGTGACCCTAGGGCTGGGCTCTCCTATTTCCACTGGTATCACCGCCTCTGCACTGAAGGCCATTGAGAAAGGGGTCTCATTAGTGGATGTTCTCGTTGTCGTCCTGTAGGACCACAACACTCCCGACAGTTCTTCTGGCCATTTCCCATCTAGCTTTTCCAACTTGGCTTTTAGTGTGTGTTTGATGATCTTGTTCACTGCCTCGACTTGCCCATTGGATTGCGAGTGGTATGACGTGGAGTACCATTTCTTAATGTCGTAGTCTTCACAAAACTTTCTCAGTTTGTCGTTATCAAACTGCTTGCCATTGTCGCTCACTATGGCGATCGATATCCCAAACCGACATATGATATTTTCCCAGATGAACTTCTCGACCCGAGCCTTAGTTATCGTCGAGAGGGGTTCAACCGCTGCCCATTTTTTGAAGTAATCTACTGCTACCATGACAAATTTAATTCCATCTTTCCCGGTAGGCAGCGGTCCGATCAAATCAATCTCCCATTTCGCGAAGGGCCACTGACTAAACACCGAGGTCAGCTGTTCTGAGGGTGCTCTGACTATCAGAGCCAGCCTCTGGCAAATCGCGCAGGCTCTCGCGTATTGGGTGGCGTCTTTTTTTAGTGTCGGCCAGAAGTAAACCTGCCTGATCACTTTGTGTGCTAGAGCGATCCCACCTGTATGGTTCCCGCATACGCCTTCATGTATCTCTGTTAGCACATAGCTCGCTTCCTCAGAAGTTAGACATTTTAGAAGCGGCGACGAATAGCCTCTCTTATGCAGCTTCTCTTCTTTTAGGACGTATCTCGTCGATCGAACCTTGATCTGCTGAGCCTTGTCCTTATCCGAGGGTACTCTTCCTTCTTCCAAATATGCCCTGATTGGGGTCATCCATGACTCTTCTGTTGGTTGTTCATTCAGGACCCACACGGCGGTTTCTGATGGGTTCTCTTGCCTCACAATATTGATGTTATTTAGGTCCTCAGCATTCGACGCCGTGGCCAACTTAGCCAACGCGTCGGCTCCCATGTTGTCTTTCCTGTTGATGCATTCCAAAAACACATGTTCGAATTTCTGCAGTAAGCCTACAGCCAGTCCTCTATAAAAGCTCATGTGTTCATCCTTGGCCTCGTACTCTCCTTTCACCTGGTTCACCACCAACTGTGAGTCGCTGTATATCATCAGTTCACCTGCTCCCATGGCCAGCGCCATTCTTAAACAATTCAGTAAAGCATCGTATTCTACCTCATTGTTAATAGCCAAGAAACTGAACCGGATCACGGTTGAAAAGGTTTCTCTGGACGGCATTCGAATGATGATTCCTACACCCGATGCTATTTCTGTTGCCGAATCATCCACATGCATGATCCAAGGCTTTCTCTTTTCCTCCTCGGCTGGTGCAGGAAAGGTCAGTTCCACTATGAAGTCCGCCATGACTTACCCCTTGACTGCATTCCTCGGGAGGAACGCTATATCAAACTGCCCCAGTCCGACGGACCATTTTAACAGTCGTCCTGCGGCATCCGGCCTTTGGAGTACCTGCCTCAAAGGGAACATTGTCAGTACCTCGATAGTGTGCTCCATGAAGTATGGTCTCAATTTCCTCGAGCTCATAACGAGAGCATATGTCACCTTCTCCATTACTGGATATCTAAGTTTTGCGTCCCTCAAGGATTGACTTACAAAGTATACTGATTTCTGAATCTTTTCTTCCGTTTTGACCAATACTGAACTGATCGTGGTTCCCGACACCGCTAGGTATAGATGCAATGTTTCGCCTGGTGAGGGTTTGGAAAGTATCTTGGGATCTGATAGCTCCCTTTTAATCTTGTCGAATGCCTTCCTGCACTCTTCTGTCCATTCAAACTTTGCCTTTTTAATGACGTCGAAGGGTTTACATTTATCTTATGCTTTCGACATGAACCTGTTCAAAGCGGCCAACCTACCCGTCAGGTTCTGGACCACTTTCATGTGTCTCGGCGAATCCATCTTTAGGATAGACTCCACCTTTTCCAGGTTTATCTCGACCCCCCTGGAGCTGACCAAATATCCGAGAAAACTTTCCTTGCTTACTCTGAAGTACATTTCTTCGGGTTTAATTTCATTCCATAGTGTCGGAAGATTCCGAAAACATTTCTGAGGTGGTCAAAATGATCCGTCCTTTACAAGCTCTTTACCACGGTATCATTCACGTAGACCTCGACTATTTTCCCAATTTCTCCATCGAACATTTTGTTGATCAATCTTTTATAAGTAGCCCCCGCATTCCTTAGACCAAACGGCATGTTGTTCCACTCATACACTCCGTTCCCGCAGAAGAATGCCGTATTTGCCTTATCATCCGGGTGCATAGGGATCGGTGATACCCACCCCAAAAAGCATCCACGAAACTCATTATCTCGTGTTTTGCTATAGTGTTGACCATCTGGTCAATCGACGGGAGTCGATAGCTGTCCTTTGGGCACGCCTTGTTTAGATAGGTGAAATCGATGCACAGTCTCCATGATACCTCCTTCTTCTTTACCATAACTGAGTTTTGCACTCTTATAGGGTACTTGCATTCGCTAATTCTTCCACTCGCCAGTAGTTTGTGTACTTCTAGCTCCATAGCCGCATTTTTCTCCGGGCTAAACTTTCTCTTCTTCTGGTAAAATGGTTGGATGTTGGGGTCGATGTTCAACTTGTAGCAAGCGTACTTCGAATGTACCCCGGGTGTTTCGTTTGGGTTCCATACGAACACATCCAAGTTTTCTTTCTGTAACTGGGTTAGTTCTTCCTTGAATCCAGTTTCCCACTCTGCCCCAATCTTGACCTTGATATCAGCATCCTTTGGGTCCAGTTGTACCACCTCTGTCTTTCCTGCCGCCGAGGTTCCATCTCTCAATTTCATCCTCAGATCTTCATCCAGCGTTATTTGCTTTTGCCTCGACATCCTAGTTGCTGCTTCTCTTTCCTCCCGTTCTTTAACAACTGGATTCTGATGTTTTTCTGTTGTTGCAACAAGCATTTCGTTCCCTTGCTCCTCTGTTTCTTCTCCTTCAGTGATTACCAAGATCGGTTCGGGCTCATTATTCCTTTGATCCCCTTTCGGTGGTTTATCTATTTCTGTTGGCATTTCATAGGTCTCTCTTTTTTCCATGATGTCCTCGAAGCTCAGCATCTCGTAGTCTGTGTCATGATAACTCAGACCTTCCGCCTTTTCTACAAACGAGCATTCCATCGCTCTCCTTTGATTTCATATCACTGTCGCTACCCTGCCATCCACCGTGACAAATTTGAGACACTAGTGGAGGGTGGATGGAATAGCTCCGAAAGCATGGATCATCGGGCGTCCCAGTATGCAATTGTAGGTGGAGGCTTGGTCCACGACCTTGAACGTCAACTGTTTCTACATTTGAGTTCTTCCATCCGAACCTTCTAACTGAACTGACAAATCAACCTCCATGGTTGGCCTAGTCAACGCATTGCCGAAACCTTTAATCTTATCACCACAAGGCCTCACTTTGTGGTGGCGCTCCCCTCCTAGATTTTCAAAAACTTCTTTAAAGATTATTAATAACGGAACAAAGAACGAATACCATCAAATACAATAAACCATAAACGAAGACAAATAAAGAGATTAAAACATATGAAAGACTCGATTCCCACCAAAGAACTCAACCAATTTTATTGTTCTCCCTTAGAGCAACACTCGTTCTTTTCAAATCCTTACAAGTGTAATTTCTAAAGTGAATTTGAGTGTCTGCCTCTCTCTTGTGAGAGAAACTATTTATATTGTCCTAAAACCCTAAATCCGAGCCAATCGTCTTGCGCCATCTGGATAAAGATAAGCCATCTTTAATGAAGCTGTCTGGTACGCTGACCATCTGCAGGAGAAGTTTGAGTGCCATTTGTTGCACTGCAGGGATTTGCAGGGTGCCTCCATCCTTTGTTGGCCTCCCATTCGTTGTTGGAGTCGGGTGCGCCAGTCAATCGTTGTCTCCTAGTTAGAATTGCTGCCCAAGATACCTCTTCTTCCCGTTAGTGTTGTCTTCTAGCCTGCAGTACTTGTTCCCTTACATTATGGTGTCTGTTCTTTACTGTTCTGCTTTCGCCATCCCCTTTGATCTTCGGATGGGTTGGCTTTCGGTGCTGGGGCGTTCATCCGAGGTCTCGGCCAGGGGGAGGATGAACGCTGAGGTGGTTTTCTTCCGAGGGCATTTTCTGGCTTCGTCCCTCTTTGGCGGGCTCACCTTTATTCTTTCTTGGGCTGGGCGATCGTGATCCCTTTTGGGCTGCCTTAATTCCCTTCTCATTTCTATCCACCGTTTGGGCTGCCGAGAGATTGGGCCTTCCTCTTCAAGTATAATGGAGCTTATTGGGCTTCTTGGGCCCATCAAGCATGGGGATATAATACCCATAACACTCATGATTATGGTTTAATATTCTTAATTAACTATATAATAATAATTCTTTTTTTAATGCTATTTTGAAGAAACTAATGTAAAAAAATATATATAATATAAATTAAATTAAATTATATATAATATTCTTTTAAATATTAATAAATTTATAATGAATTTATTAATTTTTTTATTTAATGTTATTAGTGTCATATTATATAAACTACTAATGAAAATAAATTTTATAATTCATATGTCATAATTGAATAAATAAGATATAAGTAAATAATAAATATTAATATACTAAGTTAAAAAAATTACCAAATACTTACAAACTCAATTTTAATGTTATTTGATATGAAATAATCATTTAGCTAAAAGAACCTAAGCTTTCGATTCTATATATGAATTAGTTTTTCAACCTCTTATTCTCTAGAGGTAAATTGATTCAACTGTATTTGAATCGTCGATCCTCTTTCACTTGAAGAATACTTGAATTAATACTTTAGAGGTAAATTTTAAAGAATACTTGAATCTTAAGAGATAATACTTGAATTGATTTTTTTCCTCTTGAAGAATCAATTCTTAAGATGTAAATCGATTCAAGAATATTTGAATCAATTTTTTAGAGGTAGATCGAATCTCTACTTGATTCGCTCTATCAAAATAAATTTTTATACTTTCATAGATTAATTCTCTATATGAACTTAAAGAAAACTCATACTCCTCTTGGAGAATCAAATATGTGCATTTAGAATGAATAACCAAAAAAGCCTTATTTATAGGTGGGATGAGAGAGAATATTATATGGAATATTCTTTTTTCCCTTTATATATATGATTTAATTTGATATTAATTAATTTATTGCATTAAAAGATTTAGTAATTAATTAAAGATACCCAAATAAATAAATAAAATATTAAAAATTTAATCATTATTAAAAATAAGAAACACATTATTTTAAAAAAGAAAATATTAAATAAGGAAGTTAATTAAAAGTAAATAAGGAAATATTAAAAAAAGTATTAAAAATTCAAAAAATTGAGAAAATTACATTGGAACGCTCTAGAGAGGACACGTCACCAAGAAAAGTATCTGCTATATTATACTTAATATATATATATATATATATATATATATATATATATATATATATATATATATATATATATATATTGAATGTTACCTTATAACATAATAATATTGAAAACTATTTATTAATCCCTCTATCTCTCTAAAAAAAATTGCAACCACATAGGGGCAATTTTGTTTCCTTGTTGAATTTATTAAGTTATAGTATTTTTTTCATCGTATTAAAGTTTAATAATGATCAAAGTATGTACCTCCAAGTAATAAATTCTGGGGCAAGTCATGCGTGAGATGGATAAAAAGTTATCAATTTTGCTCGCTATAAGATGTTATTACTTTTCATTAATACTTTAAATTGTTTATCAAATAACATTATCACTTTTTATTAGTTGAGTATCACTTTTCACTATAAAAAGTTATCATTTTTTATCCGTCTCACGTAAGCCCTTGGGTAAGTCTGTCTCACACAAGTCTTTGCCTAAACCCTTAATTTTATTGTTTGTCTAAAATAAATATCAGTTATAAGAAAAAAAAAACTCAGTTTATTCCTTTTTTTTCTATACATGATTTGATACTAATTAATTATTTAAAAGATTTATTTATTATTTTCAATTAATTATACTAAAGTAAATAAGTCATAATAAGTGTATAAGAAAAAGAAATAGACAGATATTATACGTCATTTTAGAGCATTTAGGGGACGTTAGCGAAAAATGACTTTTCTATACTATACTTAAAAAGTAATATATATATATATATATATATATATATATATTACTTAAAGAATTTATTACTACTTAGTACAAAATGTAGATTAATATTACTAATAGATACACTAGATAAAAAATATTACTAATAGATACAAAACATTGATGTAATTCTCAATATACCCTTTCTCATTGATCTCCCACTTAACAATATCTATTATTTACGCAATATTTCATATAGCAATCAGCTGAACACCAGATAAAGAAACAATCATTTTTAACTTAATTCTATTAATTTCAAATTATATAAACAACTAAAGAAAACAAATTATATAAAAAAAATCGATTGAGTCGATCTTTTGGAGGTGAATCGATCCTCTTCCTCTGGAAAAATCGATTGAGTCAATTTTTCAGAGGTAGATCACACTCTACTTGATTCGCTCTATCAAAATAAATTTTATACTTTCATAAATCAATTCTCCAAATGAACTATACTTTCATAAATCAATTCTCTAGAGGAACTTGAAGAAAGCTCACATTCCTCTTGGAGAATCGAATTTGTGTATTTTGAATGAATAATCAAAAGTCTTACTTATATGTGAAATGAGAAAGAATATTATATGGAATATTCTTTTTTCCCTTTATATATGATTTAATATGGTACTAATTATTATTTATTGTATAAAAAATTTAGTAATTAACTAATGATACCAATAAATAAATAAATAAAATATTGAATATTTAATCATTATTAAAATAAGAATAAAAAATATTAAATAAGGAAGTTAATTGAAATTAAATAAGGAAAATATTATAAAAAGTATTATAAAATCAAAAAATTGTGAAAATTACACTTCACTTTGGAGTGCTTTAGGGTGAAATATGATTGTTACATAAACAAAGTAAGGGGCAGTCTTATGTGAGATCGTCTTACGTTGAGACCGTTTACACTTTTGTAATTAGTTGTCACTTTTTATTAAAAATGTTATCACTTTTCTTTTAAAATGTTATCACTTTTTATTTATACTATAAATTGTTAATGAAATAATTCACTGCACCATTATTACTTTTCATTAATTGAATACCACTTTATATTGAAATTTTAACACTTTTTATCTGTCTCATGAAAATCATTCTGTGAGACGATCTCACACAAGTATTTGCCAATAAAATATGTTTATTAATTGTTAAACCTTGTTCTAAAATACGATGAATGATGCATTAAAGATGTTGCTCGGGTATTATAATATGATTTACTATGAATATATTTTAATTACCAATAAGTATACTTTATCTATATAATAGCATATTCTAATAATTAGTCGATTCATTACAGGGGAGTACCCTTATATATAATAATTCTAAGAGGATTGAAGGCTGTAAGGCCCGAACTTGTATTCACCAAGTAGGTATTAACATATTACTCCATCTTTCCCATCGAAAGGTCCCCATTTTACTATATTGGGTGTCCCATTTAAAGGTCCTCATTTTCCATTTTTAATAAAAGGTCTCCAAATATGGCCCACGATTCACTACTAATACAACTACCAACTACATATAAAATAATAATACTACTTAATTTACGTGCAAAAAGCAAATGTGGACCTTTTCCCAGGACGAAGGAAGTAGTAAAAATGCTCTTAGAAATAAATCTTTCTCAATATACGTGGAAAAAAATTAAAAATAATTAGGTTAAGTCTTATGTAAGATCATCTCACATGAGCCCTTATATGAAATGGATAAATAATGACAACATTATTAATGAGAAGTGATACTTAATCGCTAAAAGTGATAATGGTGCAGTGATTCTATTTCATGAACAATTAATTAATAATATAAATAAAAAACGATAACATTTAATAGCGAAAATAATAATGATATTATTCTGGCCGTGGATATCTACACTCATTTTTTTCCCTCATACACCCACTTTATCATATTTACAAAAATACTAAAAAACAAAAAATCTATAATACCCTTAATGACTATCCCCGCACTCCTAATTCATAAAAAAAACCTCACACACCCACCATTAAAAACATAAAATATAACACTCGTAATCTTTGCACCTCTAACATTCACCACTCTCTCAAACATTCAACCTCTCTCTATTTTTTATTTTTTTACAAAAGAATGAAAACTCTAACTCAATTCATCTCATCTCAACCCCAAAACTTATCGAAGAAGTATAATATCGTATGAAGAAACAACAAAGAGGCTTAAAATGCGTTATTTTAAATATTTTGATTGATTTAAATGTTGTTTTTAGCACTTGAAATCAGCTGGAATCAGGATTTCACAACCAACCAGGGATGAAAGTTATTAGATTAATCGTCCAACGTTGGACAAAAATATTAAGATCCAATGTTGGACGATAATTATAGTAACTCTCGTCCAGTGTTGGACGAATAGTGCAGTTTCCGGTGTAAAACTAGGGCAGAATGTTTACACTCGATTTCAACATAATACATGCTCAATCACAGTGACTCAATAATTAAATCACCAAATTTCGATTGAAAATTATGTAGTTTATGTGTTTAGACAAAAATAATACAATATAACTTCATAATTAGCACTAAAACTCTAAATTTTAACACATTTACTTAATTTTTAACTCTAAACAATATTAACTCTTCTATTCTTGTTCTTCTATTTCTCTTCTAATTGTGTAGGTGTGAGTTTAGGTTTATCTTCTACTCTTATTCTTCTTCTCTTTCTCTTCCAATTGAATAGGAAATGTGGGTGATAGTGATGAGGTGTATGAGTTTGGTTGAATGAATGTGGTGTTTAAATGAAAGTAGTAGGAAGGATGTATTAGTGAAGCGAGAATTTGAGTAATTTTAAAATAATTTGGGTGGGTATATACCTTAAGGGTATGTGTCATTTAAAGATGGGTGTATTTATCCTTATAATATTTATTTTTTTAAACATGGTGTGCGTATTGAGAAAATGGTATATGAAGTAAAAAAAGAAGTGTAGATATCCAGCGCCTATTATTCCTTTTTATCTATTTCACCACATTCTCGTACATATCTTTGCCAACAAATTTTAGGACGGAGACAATAATATTAAGTAGGCGGTTATTCACACCCCCGAAACTACTTAAAGCACCCCATTTTAATAAAAGACTAAAATATCCTCAAATTAAAGGACCTAAATATCCTTATAAAATTGTACTATAATTAATTAACTTTTTTGCTCTTCACGGTCACCATATGTACTACCTTCAATCGCCACTTCCCAACAGTCTACTCCTCCATCGGCTCCACAACATCATGCCTGGGCAAAGAGGATCACATCATCCACATTTAGGGTTTCTAAGGATCCCACCCTCTATCTCCATTTTTCATGATTCCTTATTATGTTCTACTGGTCTTCTTCCTCTACATTGCCTCTGCTTCATCCCAATGCCCCCTGGATCTCTCCTACGTTCTAACACTCCCCTGGGTCCTATCTTCTTGCACCATCGCCAACCCACCTTCTCCCTCTTCTTCCTACTTTCAGACCCTCACAAGCCTATACGTCGTCGCTTTTGCCCAACACCTCAATCGAACATCCCTCTTTCGTCTCTCGAAGAAGGGTGGAAATCAAATCGTGTTGCTCCTGTAGGTGGAAATCACACTGTTTACAGATTCTTCTCACTAGAACCCCTCCATTACCGCCATTCTTTTAATTCTTAGCTTTTTTTTAAATTTCCTTTTTGTTGTGTTGATTTTATAGTCTCTCTTTCACAATTGATTTCTTCTGGTGACAAGAATATAGATGGCATATCAGATTCATTCAGGGTCTCTGTAATTTTAGTCGTACAAGCATTATACTCCATTTTTTTTATTTTCTTATCTATTAGAAAATAAATATAAAGAGAGGAGGGTATAATTGTCTTAATTGGGGTGTGTTTAGTAATGTTAATATACATATTAGTAAAATATTAGGGGATAGTTAGTAAATGGGGTACATCAAGTAATTTTGGGGTGCCCATCCCCTAATATTAATAAATGGGGATAATTATTTAAAAAAAAGGGGTTTCGTTGTACTTTTATTAAGCAAGCCTTGAAATGCGAAATTTAAAAATTCTCTAGTGGCAACAAAAGTGAAACACCTCAATGGCCATATTTGAATTACATTTTCCTAGAGAGACCCCACCTCTCAAATAAGTCCGTTAGGCTTCAAATATCCACAATTCAATTCATTTCATATTTGAATCATACCAACGACCTAACAAAATACACATACAGATCGGTTCAAAAGAAGAAAGTCGTTCCAGATGCAGTAATGTTTCAAATCATCAAAATGTGGGTTAGAGAGAATGCAGGCGACAAATAAACAGAGGAAAAGAAGGGTTATCCACATTCTTGGTAGCTAAGAAGAAGAAATAACAGAGCAATAATGGCGTTTTCACCCGACAAAGAAAACTAGCATCCAGCATGGTTCAGAAATAGGAAAGCTCTGAACAATGTGCTATTGCAATGTGCCTCAATCCTCTCACCCCTTGAAACCAAATAGACAAAGGGCCCTCCACCAAAATCCAAGATTTCGATCACCCACATCTTGTGTTCGACAAAATATCTCTTCTCTCTGATGAAATCTTGCTCAAGATCTTCGCACAACACTCCAAGGCTCAGAGGAACTCGAATGCCCTTGTTTCCAAAAGGTGGCTCAATCTACAAGGGAGGCTTGAGAGATCCATTAAGCTTCTGGATTGGGACTTTCTTGTTTCAGGTAGATTACTTTTTAGGTTCCCTAATCTCATCAACATCGATTTGGCCAATGGGTGTCTGATTTCACAGCAGAAATTGGGAGTTTTCATCACTAACAAGATTCTGCTCTATCATGGTAGTTATGATAATGGGCACAAAGATTTGTTTTTTCCATCAAGATCTGTGTTAGCCACTGATGAAGTTGACAGAGGGTTGAGGATTTTATCTAGTGGCTTTCCTAATTTGAAGAAACTAACTGTGGTCAATGCTAGTAAAATGGGGCTGTTAAGTGTAGCAGAAGACTGTCCTACTTTGCAAGAACTCTCACTGAACATGTGCAATGATTATGTTCTTCGTGGAATCGCAGCATTTCAGAATTTACAGATTTTGAGGATCTATGGAGCCTCAGTTTCAGATGTTGGATTAACTATACTAGCACAGGGATGTAAGAGTTTGATCAAACTCGAATTGAGTGGATGTATGGGGAGTTATGAGGGGACTAGGGCTATTGGGCAGTGCTGTCAGATGCTGGAAGAGCTCACTCTTTCTCATCATAAAATGGAGGATGGTTGGCTCTTGGCTCTTCCATACTGTCAGAATTTGAAAACTTTGAGGCTTATGTGGTGTAAGATAATTGATGGTAGCAATGAACTTGAGGGGGATGTGGGGTGGTATCCAGCCATTATGAGTTTGCATTTGAAGAAGTGTCAGTTGATGGACAAGAAGAGTTTAAGGGCATTGTTCACAATGTGTGAGAATGCAAGGGAAGTAGTTGTGAAGGATTGTTGGGGTTTCACCGATGATATGTTCACCACCACAAGTGCTTTAAGGTACTGATCATTTCCCCCTTGTTTCAACGTTATGCAAACTCTATTTGCTTATTCTATTTTATTCATAGGATTAATGTTTATATTTATGATTTAGTGCTAATTTTAGGGATATATTGTAATTTTATCATCGTGCTTCATATAGATCTCACTATGATTAGTGACATGTCTTATTCTTGTGGGTCTATGGCATATTGGGGATATAATTATCGTTTCAATCCATAAGTGAGGACGTCTATGTTTAACGGATTACAAGCTCTAATATTAATCGATCATCTCTTTTCATCCCATGCAGGCAGGTAAGGTCTCTATCTTTGGATGGGTGTTCATTGCTAACCACACATGGTGTGGAGTCTGTAATATCGTGTTGGAAGAGTGAGCTCAAGAGCCTTTCGGTGAATTGTGTAACAATATAATGGAGCTTTTCAGTGTGTTTGTAGGTCTCAAGAACTTGAAATGGGAGCCAAACTCTAAATCAGCCAATCTTACAGGAAGTGGCATGGGAAAGAGGGGCTGCAAGTTCTTCAACTCCTCTTATGATTGGAAATCCTATAGACACACTGCAGAAACTTGAATAAACATGATTGTATTATGTTAGATGATAATGTGTATTATTGCTTCTTATGTAAAAGTACTTTTGCTCAGTTGCATTTCTATAAAAAATAGAGCTGCAGTTATCTTTCATCATCCATAGTATATTGTTAAATATCATTGAGATTTACTTCTAAGAAAGGCCAGCCATTCATGCCTTACATTATAAAATTATACTAGCAGTAATACACAGTCTATGCATGGTTTTCTAGTGGCAAAGGATTGTATATTACCTTTCCAAGGTAACAGAAAATCGTAATTCATGCATTATTTATTTTTAGTGGTTAAATTTATTTTTAAGATATAATAATACTCCCTCCATCCGCTCCAAAAAGTCTCATTTTTTTTTATTTTGGGCGTCCGTCCGGCTCTAAGGGTCTCATTTTCCTTTATACACATATAGGACCCACACACTTTTTCTAATACAACAAAAATACGGGACACACACGCTCATTAATACAACTACGCACTACACATTAGTTTTGAATTCCATCCTCATAGTTTGCATATTATATAATGTAAATTATAAGGACAAAATTATCTTTTCTAGAAAGTGTATGTGAAACCAGCTCCACAGAACACTGTCCCTTTCATCGGTTATATAAACATCTATGAAGAAATTAAAAACTCATAAAAGTGGAAATATCACATTTTCGCAAAAAAAAATCATGATTCCTCAATTAATGGCCCTACCAAATACACTGCTCGATTATTGAAACTCCATCCAATAGCAGCAACACCAAATGAATATGCCGGATTGAAGTGTTCATAGTTTAATAGTTGTACATCATATGCTTTCGAAATATAAGTTGAAATGTTCATTTCCATAACCATCTTGTTCCTCTTTAATTCTTTTAGCTGATTCTTGGACAGATACACTACAATATTCCACCCGAACAGACTCGAGAGTTGGTATGTCTTCTATGCTCCAAGGAATCTCCTCCAACTCTGTTAAACTTCTAAGAAAAAGGTGCTATAGACAGGGAAGGAGGTGACATCTGTGATCCAATATTTGAGGTCATGCTAATATTCAATTAGGAGGTGTTTGAGGGTGCAGAATTAGGATTCACCAGTTACCCACCTGGATCCTCTAAAGGAAAGAGGACCGATTCTTAGAAATTGAAGAAGCGGCAACGAACCTATCCTTATGGTCAACTCCTCCAAGTTGAACTGTGTGCCTCTTAAACTCAGCTTCTCCAAGGACTGTGGGTACATCACACTTACATTAACTCTACTAGGGGAACACACTTCAATGGCAAGGGTTTGGAGTTTGTATAGATTGTTGAGACATATAGCAATTTGAGCAGTACTCAACTCTTCATCATAAGTATAATGATAAATCAACTTAAGTTTTTTTATGTTGGGAATTTTCTTAACCGTCTCTTCGTCGCACTTGAAATTCACTACACTCGACAGCGTCTGCAAGTGTTTCAATACAAAGCTGCCCTGCCTAATAGGATTTGAGAGTGTAGTCCCCCCACCAAGTTCAGCATGTCTAAGTAGAGGCATTTTCCATATTTCAAATATTATTGGTGCTTATTCCCATATGGGATTAATTGCGTCTGTAGGTTCCAAAGGAGAGGGAGGCCAAAATATCCTATTGTATCAAGAAAGATGGGATATAGAATAATGCATCGTGAGTTTATCTGTTCAGGAAAATCAGTATCATCATTTAAAACATGGAATTGACACAAAAGTCCAAGTCCAAAGTTATACCTAAACCTCAAAACTCTACTGCTAATTGTCTTATCAATCTCATTCATGCAAAACAAGGAACGTGCAACTGGTGATGCTTTTGGGTAGTAGTACTCCTCCCACATTCGTGTGCGTGCTTACTACAAATGCGTCTTTCAATATGTAAGCCTTCCGGAATATTACCTGTCTCACTTACTATGCAATAAAATCTTTGTTCTTGAGCCTCTTTTATGCATAAATCACTCAATACATCATGAATTCTGCATCTGTTTACTTTCCCATTCCACTTCAATCCTCCAACTATAATCAGATTTCTATCTATGAGTTCCCACAGGTACCCTTCTGCCACTTCTTCCAAACTTTTCTCATCAATTGGTTTCACAATTCCTTCAGCTACCCACATTTTTATGAGATGTGACACCTTAATTTCTCTATCTTCTGGAAAAATTCCCATGTACAAGAAACATGGTTTAAGATGTACGGACAACTCTTTATAGCTAGTGTGCAATACCTGCAAGCAATAGTAATCGCCACGTACGATCAGTTTGCTAGAAAACGAGCAAATTGCAATACTAGTTCTACCCATCATAGTCCCATTTGAGTTTGGACCCAATAATCTTGAGTTCAGTCCTAAACGTTTTTTTAGTAATAATGGTCCCACATAACTTTTTTGGCAATTTTCATCTCACTGCTGTCTAAATTTAACAGAGAGGCTCTAACACGACCCGCCTTACATAACTTATAATTCAAATACTAATTAACATAAATATCATTATTATAAAACTGCATATACTTTTCTTTTTTCTCACATAATATATTTAAAACCAAAACCATCACACCAGTTCAACATAAGTAACTGGTTTCTGACACCACATCAATCCACACAAACTTGTGACAATACTTATTATATAACATAGCAAAACATCAGCGGAAACAAAATAACTCATGGCCTAGCCCAACAGGTCGTCATCTATGTATATCCGCTCAAAACCCTGAAGGAACTCCACAGCTTGTACAAAACACCACATAATTCAATCATCAGTAGACTTACCTACAATGCATAAACTAGTGAGACAAAATTTTCAGTAAGTAGAAATCATGCATGTCAGTGCATGAAAATGCATTTATTTTTCTATCGCCTATTTTCTAGTCTTTCTAGTTGGTCTCTTTTATTTTGAAAATTGTTCACGTTGTTGGATCCCCACGACACACTTATGATATGCATCCCAAATGAGCTCAATGGGGATGATTTTTCCAAACCCCGAATATATAAAGTGCCGGGAATGATTTTTCCGAACCCTGGCAGAGTATTAGGGATGATTTTTCCGAACCCCGAATAAAGTATCGGGAATGATTTTTTCGAACCCTGACAGAGATGCATATATAGTGGCCGCACATACCATTAGTATCTTATTAATTTTGGAGAAAATACTTTTTCATGTTTATGCATGGTATGCAACCAGAGCAATTAAATATGCATCATAAATCATTTAAGACTTCAATATCAACATTTAATCGCAATAAAGCAACAACTTAACTTCAATTCACACAGATCCACTTCTGGAATAACAACTTCAACTCGAATTACTCATATCCCTTTATAGAATAATAACTTCACCTTGGATCACATGGATCCTTTTTTAGGACAACGACTTCATCTCGGATCACACAGATCCTTATAAATAATATCTTCTCAACTCATACAGATCTATATTCAACAGTTCCGATCACACAGATCCATATAGAACATTGATATTATTTCAAATCACATAGATCTACAGCTTATATCACAAATTTATCACAAATAATTTATAAAATAATATTCAGTGACATATGAATACCTACTTTTCTTAAATCACATAAACCCTCAACTGGTACCAAAAATTAACACCAAATAATTCATAAAGTAATTAAACTAATCACAAATAATTCACAACATAATTATCATATATTAATCACAAATAATTCACAAACAGCATGTTTATGCATTGTAGTTGGACTTCTACTTACCTGGACTCCAAATAGAAATAATACTAAAGACCTCGTGAAGAACTATAACTAATCTTTTCCTTCCCGTTCCGGTACGCCCCTCTCTTCTTCCTTCTCTTTGTCTCCTACTCTTTTTTTCTTCTCTCTTCTTCTTTATTTTTGGTTCGCAGCCACTACCGCTGCTTCCTACAAAACCCTCAAAAGGGTATATATAAATGGCCAAGTTTGAGGTAAGTCGGCTATTATCAACCTTATCAACTACATACTATTTATAGTAAGTTACTATATTTAGTAAGTAGAATTTATTATTATTATTAGTATTATTATACTTACTATTAATAATAAATACTATATTATTATTATTATCCATTACGAATATACGTGCAATACTTAATAACTAAGATATAATATGTTTACAAATTAATACATATACATGTATACTTTCTTACCACTATTATTATTACGAGAACACATATGATACTTAATAATTAATAAATAATGTATTTATATAAATAAAACAATTTAATTATATATATCCAAATTAATGCACGTAAATATTTATGCACACATATATTCACATATTGTCACCATTTTTATCACGGATGTCTCAAATAAAATGTAAAGATAAATAAAATGTAGAAACAATTGTTACATAATTGTCACATTATTATCACATAATTGCGACATAATTATCACATAATTATAAAATGCACATAACACAAATTATATTATATTGGCACATGAGTACTGAGAAGCTCGGGTATCACATCCTCCCCACCTTAAAAAATTGTGTCCTCGAAATTTACTTACCTGAAGAGTTCTGGATATTTAGTCATAATCTCATCATCTCTTTCCCAAGTAGCCTCCTCAACTAATTGGTTCCTCCATAACACCTTCACTAATGGTATCTCTTTATTTCTGAGCTTCTTCACTTCTCGATGTAAAATCTCAACTAGTATCTCCTAATCATAGCTCAAATCTTCTTTCAACTCGACCGGTTCCTGCCTGAGAACATGAGATGGATTCGGAACATACTTCCTCAACACAGACACATGAAACACATTGTTTATTCTTGACATAGATGCTAGTAATTCTAACTTATAGGCAACACTTCCAAATCTCGTAATGATAGTTAATGGACCAGCGTATCTTGGACTGAGTTTCCCTTTCTTTCCAAACCGCACTATCTCCTTCATTGGAGATACTTTCAAGGATACTAATTCACCCACTTCAGATTCAACTCTCTTCTTTGTTTGTCTACATAACTCTTTTGCTGATCCTGAGCAACTTTCATCTTTTCTCGAATATGGGTAACAGCTTCTAACATTTCACGAATCAAGTCTGGACCCAAAAGCTTCCTCTCTCCAACTTCATCCCAATGTACTGGAGATCTACACTTCCTCCCGTACAATGCTTCATATGGAGCCATCCCGATAGTAGACTGATAGCTATTGTTGTATGAGAATTCTATCAAAGCTAAAAATTTACTCCACTGACCCTGAAAATCAAAAACACATTCTCTGAGCATATCCTCCAAAATCTGTATCGAACGCTCCAATTGACCATCTTTTTGTGCATGGAATGCTGTGCTGAAAGATAACTGTGTCCCCAACGCCTTATGCAAACTCTTTCAGAAAGCAGACAAAAATCTTGTGTCTCTATCTGACACAATAGTAAGTGGTACTCCGTGAAGTCTGACAATCTCTTGGATATATAGCTGCGCGTAGCGATCCATGGAATACATAGAGCAAATAGAAAGAAAATGAGCGGACTTAGTCAATCGATCCACAATAACCCAAATGGCATCAGACCTTTCACTCTCTTCGGTAGCCCAGCAACAAAATCCATAGTGATATTCTCTCACTTCCACTCTGGAATTAATAGAGGCTGCAAAGTTCCTGGTGGTCTCTGATGCTCGGCTTTGATTTGCTAACAAGTCAAATATTGCTCCACATATTGAGCGACATTTCTTTTCATCCCTGACCATCAATAATGTGACTTCAAATCTCTATATATCTTAGTAGCTCCTGGATGTACAGAGTACGGTGTTGAATCAGCTTCTGCCATAACTTCTTTCTGAATGTCGTCCACTTCAGGTAGATATAATCGACCTCTATAACAAATCAAGCCATCATCTCTTAATTGGAAGTTTGAAGATTTTCCAAAGCTGATATCATTTCTTATCTTGTCAAACAATTTATTTACCTCTTGTCCCTGTCGAATCTTATCCATCAAAGTTGGTCGAAGTGATAAAGCTGTCATCTTTGCTTCCAACGATCCTTCCTGAATGATCTCCACATCCATCCTTTGCAAGTCAAACAACTCTAGTTTCTGATTTATGGCCGTAGCAGCTACACTCTGTATTACCTTTCTGCTCAATGCATCAGCAACTACATTGGCTTTACCCGGATGATAATTGATAACACAATCATAGTCCTTCACCAGTTCCAACCATCTTCTCTGCCTCATGTTCAACTCTTTCTAAGTGATGAAATACTTCAAACTCTTATGATCAGTATAAATCTCACAACTCCCCATACAGATAGTGCCTCCAAATTTTGAGTAAAAAACACCACTGCAGCTAACTCCAAATCATGAGTTGGGTAGTTCTTCTCGTACTCTCCTAATTGTCTGGATGCATACACTATCACTTTCTCATTCTGCATCAACACACATCCATGACCATTCTTTGAAGCATCACTATAAGCCTTGAAGTTTCCTGTCTCTGTAGGAATAGTTAAGATAGGTGTTGATGTCAACCGTCTCTTCAATTTTTGAAAACTTTGTTCACATGCCTCCGTCCATGTGAACCTTACATTCTTCCTGGTCAACTGTGTTAATGGTGAAGCGATCTTAGAGAATCTTTCAACAAACCTTCGATAATATACCGCCAATCCAAGAAAGCTACGAACCTCAGTGGAATTTGAGGGTTGTGGCCAATCATGGATTACTTTAACTTTGCTTGGATCCACCGAAATTCTTTCTCCCGATACCACGTGGCCCAAGAAAACAACTTGGTCTAACCAGAACTCACACTTCTTGAACTTCGCATACAACTGCTTCCCCTTCAGAATCTCTAACACCTTTCTTAAGTGTAGAGCATGATCCTCATTATTCCTAAAGTATATCAAGATATCACTAATAAACACAATCACAAATTTATCGAGAAAATCCTAAAATACTCTATTTATTAAATCCATAAATGCTATCGGTGCATTCGTCAAACCGAACGGCATCACCAAAAAATATAATTCCATACCTTGGACTGAATACAGTTTTTGGGATATCTTCCTCCTTAATCTTCAACTGATGATACCCCGATCGCAAATCAATCTTCGAAAAGATAGCTGCACCCTGTAGTTGATCGAACAGATCATCAATGCGAGGCAATGGATACTTATTCTTGACTATAACTTTGTTAAGCTCACGATAATCGATGCACATTCTCAACGCGCCATCCTTCTTTCGAACAAATAGTACTGGTGCTCCCCTTGGTGAGAAACTAGTTGAATGAATCCTTTGTCTAGCAACTCTTGCAACTGTATATTCAATTCTTTCAGCTCAGCTGGTGCCATTCTGTATGGCGCTTCAGATATAGGAGCAGTTTCTGGTTGTAGCTCAATAACAAACTCTATTTCCCGGTCTGGTGGCAAACCTAGAAAATTATCTGGAAATATCTTTGGGTATTTCCGAACTACTAGTACATCACCGAGGACTGGACACTTCTAGCCCTCAACATTCATCACACTAACTAGATACCCTTCACAACCACTTTCCCAACAATCGCTGAGCTTTAACTAATGATATCACATAAATTTAAAATTCTTCTTAATTCCAACAAAAGTAAATGGTTTCTCTCCCAATGGTTGAAAAGTGACACTTTCTTTTGACAATCTATTGTAGCACCGTACTTTGACAACCATTCCATTCCCAATGACATCATGATCATTCAAACTTAATACAATCAAATCAGCAGGTAGCTCTACCTTATTCAATGCTCTAACTTGTATCCCATACCATGATTGTACTATCTATCTACGAGTCCTCTACCACATGGCCACTATAATTTATAAAACACATAACACAGAATGAAAACAACACTTACTTGCAAGGATGCGCTCCCAAAGAATGAGCTTATGTACATAGACAGACTGCAGATCTTAAACCGTGCTCTGATACCACTCTGACACGACCCACCTTACATAACTTATAATTCAATTACTAATTAACATAAATATCATTATTATAAAACTGCATATACTTTTCTTTTTTCTCACATAATATATTTAAAACCAAAACCATCACACCAATTCAACATACGTAACTGGTTTCTGACAACACATCAATGCACACAAACTTATGACAATACTTATTATATAACATAGCAGAACATCAGCGGAAACAAAATAACTCATGGCCTAGCCCAACAGGTCGGCATCTATGTACATCCGCTCAAAACCCTGAAGGAGCTCCACAGCTTGCACAAAACACCACATAATTCAATCATCAGCAGGCTTACCTACAATACATAAACTAGTGAGACAAAAATCTCAGTAAGTAGAAATGATGCATGTCAGTGCATGAAAATGCATTTATTTTTCTATCGCCTATTTCCTAGTCTTTATGGTTGGTCTCTTTTATTTTGAAAATTATTTACGTTGCGGGATCCCCACGACACACTTATAATATGCATCCCAAATGAGCTCAATGGGGATGATTTTTCAAACCCCGAATATATAAAGTGCCAGGAATGATTTTTCCAAACCCTGACAGAGTGTTGGGGACGATTTTTCCAAACCCCGAATAAAGTGTCGGGAACAATTTTTCTGAACCCTGACAGAGATGTATATATATATTTGCCGCACACACCATTAGTATCTTATTAATTTGGGGAAAACATTTTTTCATGTTTATGTATGATATGCAACCAGGGCAATTAAATATGCATCATAAATCACTTACGACCTCAATATCAACATTTAATCACAATAAAGCAACAGCTTAACTTCAATTCACACAGATCCACTTCTGGAATAACAACTTCAACTCTAATCACACATATCCCTTTATAAAATAACAACTTCACCTTGGATCACACGGATCCTTTTTTAGGACAACTTCATCTCGGATCACACAGATCCATATAGACAATATCTTCTCAACTCATACAGATCTATATTTAACAGTTTTCGATCACACAGATCCATATAGGACATTGATATTATTTCAAATCACACAGATCCACAACTTGTATCACAAATTTATCACAAATAATTTATAAAATAATATTTAGTGACATATGAATACCTACTTTCCTCAAATCACATAAACCCACAACTGGTACAAATTACCACCAAATAATTCATAACATAATTAAACTAATCACAAATAATTCACAACATAATTATCATTATTAATCACAAATAATTCACAAACAGCATGTTTATGCATTGTAGTTGGACTTTTACTTACCTGGACTCCAAATAGCAATAATACTAAAGATCTCGTGAAGAACTGTAACTAATCTTTTCCTTCCCGTTCCGGCACGCCCCCTCTCTTCTTCCTTCTCTTTCTCTCCTTCTCTCTTTTTTTTCTTCTCTCTTCTTTTTTTTTTTTGGTTTGCAGCCACTACCGCTGCTTCTCACAAAACCCTCAAAAGGGTATATATAATGGCCAAGTTTGAGGTAAGTCGGCTATTATCAACCTTATCAACTACTTACTATTTATAGTAAGTTACTATATTTAGTAAGTAGAATTTATTATTATTATTATTATACTTACTATTAATAATAAATATTATATTATTATTATCCATTACGAATATACATGCAATACTTTATAACAAAGATATAATACATTTACAAATTAATACATATACATGTATACTTTCTTACCACTATTATTATTTAAGAACATGTATGATATTTAGTAATTAATAAATAACGTATTTATACAAATAAGACAATTTAATTATATATATTCAAATTAATGCACGTAAATATTTATGCACACATATATTCACATATTGTCCCCATTTTTATCACGGATGTCTCAAATAATATGTAAAAATAAATAAAATGTAGAAACAATTGTGACATAATTGCCACATTATTATCACATAATGGCCACATAATTATCACGTAATTATAAAATGCACATAACGTAAATTAAATTATATTGGCACATGAATACTGAGAAGCTCGGGTATCAAAAGCTCACATGTTTCTCACGTGACCGTTAGGTCGATAGAAACGTGTTCTCTGTCCCCAAACGACCCTAGATGAACTAATGAACTTTGATCCCTAATTTTCCCCCAAATTTGAGTCCGTCGTAATTCCCTTTCCAAATTAAATTCTTCCAATCGAATTTCTCTATCATCTCGCCATTTTGGATTTTCGACATCACAATGTGGCGAAAAAACCTTGTTAGATTCTAGACGAATCCTAATCCCTAATTCCCCCCCCCCAAATTTAAGTACGTCATAATTCCCTTCAAAAATTGATTTCTTCTCATTGAATCCCTTGGTCGTCCCATCATTTTGATGTTTTGACATCACAATGTGGTGAAAAAAATCCCTTGTTTGATTCCCGGCTCCAAATTACAGTAAGTGAATCTTTCTGCCTTTGTCTACTGGCCAGTTCGCTAATCACGGCGCAGGATTTGCTATTTTCTATTTTTTCTGGGTGTTTAATTCCATCTCTTTGAATTTACTATTTTCTTTAATGGGCGTTTGTAGGATATTAATGGAGATTTTGTGACTGATTTATGCATTTATGTATTTAGCTGCTGAAATTATTTATTTTAATTTTTGAGTTTATTAATGGTGATTGCTGTAGAGAAAAACTCAGGTGAAAGCAATTAATATGGTGTGGTTGCTTACTCTACTTACCAATCAAAATCCCATATTTTGGAACCCACAACCCTATATCATATAACCTGATTGAATTCTTCTCAAGGGGCTTATTAATTGAAAATTACTGGACTTCAACTGTTGTCCTTAAGCAAAAAAAATGCCATTGTTTTGTGCAGTTCTACTCTTAAATTTCTGGGTCTATGCCAGGTCAAATGAACTGAACTTCAATAAAAATAAGGAATTATTCGACTAGGTTTCTTACTTTGATGTTGTAGATTCTGTGGGGTGATTGGTATTTTCTTTGTGAAGAGCAAGTATACTCTATCGTCTAGTAATACTGGTGACCAAGTAATAAAATATCGAATTGAAAGGACAAAGGATGGGAATCCGTGCTCAAGAAATGCTCGATCTAGAAGGGCAAAATCAATAAAGTGGATTTGGATTATGCTATCAATTATCAACTAATAGAAACAAACAAAGAAACTATCAAACAAGAGTAAAATAACAAGAAATGTGGAATGGATGTAGGTAAAACAATAAGAGAAGCATGAAGGCTAACAACATCATGGTAAGGTTTTCTATGTCATAAAATTAAGTAATGATGAAGGTCATGAATTGATTACTATAGGCTCTCACTATTAACACTACATGCTCTATCTTTTAAGCAACATATAGATGTAGGTACTTAGCACTTAAGATACCCCAAAATAGCCCCTAGGAGAGTCTTACTATATTCCCATTTCCTTAGAAGGTACAAGAGTCCATGAAAGGTCCTATCATAAGATTGAGACTCGTGTCCCACTATGAGGTTCTAAGCATGCATTGAATGTATTTCAATCTCAACCCATTCTAATATAGTCATCTCATGCCATCATTGATTCAATCAAATAATCATAACATATAATCAAGATCTTACCTCTATTTCACATGAAATGATCATATAACCACACAAGTAATGACATAAGATGAGAATATGCATTCATAGTCGAAAGTAATTCAACTCATTTATTTCATCAAGCACTTAAAGTGCATAAACCTATAATTCTTATCCAATCATATTACTATCCTCACAAGAGGTCTAGCCTATTACAATCATTGTAAAATCATTACAATACAAGGCTTGCACCATGTGAGCTATGAATAGAAGAAAATTAACAAAATAAGGTTGAATGTCTTCCCTTTGAAGGTAGGCTTCTTCTCCCTTGATCATGTCAACTTCTTCACCAAATGTAGAACTTCTTCTCAAATTGGAGTAAGGTGATGAAAATGTGATGGATTTTGTGGAATTCAAGTGGAATATGGATGGATGTAGTAGAAATGAATTAAGGATCAAAGGTTGGAATGGAGAGAATGTGTGTGTTCTAAGGCTTAGAATAGGTGTAACTGCTGTTCTAAATGAATTCCCCCATAAAATTTGTTGGCATTTGGATCTTTTGGTTAACGTGAACCATTAGGGTTCCATGCAATTCTACAGCAGCGGAAGCATAAGTGTAGAATCGAATTACCTTTCACCAGGGTATGTTGAAGAAGAAGGATTCTTGCCTGCAGCCTGCATAGTCTCACCGTTTTGGGCACAACTCTCTCGTCTGATCTCCGATTGGAGTGATCTACGCGTCAAAACGATCCTCTCTTCCATGGCTTTCCACCAGTATATCACACGTACAGTTTCAACTTCCACACGATTTTAAAATAATCAGTGACGTTGACGGACAGAAATAGCAAGCGACCTTCCGGTCTTCTGTTGTATTCCTAAGCCACGTCTTGACGTTGGTGTGGGCAACGATCTACAAGACGAACTCAGTCTACAACCCTAATCTGCCTTTCACATATGTTATGCATGTGATTCAGATTCTGGATTGATGAGATTGGCAATTATATAGGCTACAATAGGGACCAGGAGGAGAAATAAGGGTTTGGGCCTCCATTGGGCTTAAGCATCTAAGTTTAGCCCAAAACTTATACTTTAGTCCAATAATAATAAATCATTCCACTAAAGAAATATTATTGCACTGCCACCCTAATCCCAAATTACATTTATGGGCTCCTTATTATGAGCCCATTAGTCTCCCCGTGTTTAAGATTCAATGCCCATTAATTAATTAAGTTAATGATAACTCCATTAATTAATATATTTACCGAGAGTAGTACCACTCAACCTTATTATCATGCCGAAATAAATCCATCAGTAGGGTTTACATGATAATCATTATGAGCTCCTCAAGGGGACATCATCAACCAATTCCGTTAGGACACGGATTCCTTCTACAATCAACAACACACCATAGAGACAGCACCATCTCCTAACTCACTGAGCATATTGATTTAATAATTAAATCTCACCCATTGATTAATCAAAGAAATAAATACTGGCTTACGTGTCGAGGTTATTGTATAGGGATTAAGAGTATAAACATCCATAATAACAAAGGTAAAGTTCTATTATATAGTCAGTATAAACCGAACGATCTCAACGGCGGTCCTGTTCAATATACAAAGTGCACTAGTGCAATTTTATAGTCAAGAAAGACTAATGTCAAATCACACTACAACCATACCGATAGACAGTCCCCGTCTATCCTAGTTGTGAATATCTGTTTATACTTTATAAGGAGCCGATAACATGATCTTCCGTGTGACGCCGCACACCACATTATCTACAGTGTAAAGTAAATGGACTTTTGCAATAACCTAATTGCAAACGTTTGATCACATGATTCTTATTTCTAATATTATCTAAACATTGTTCATACATAAAGCTAGACTTTTAGTATACAATCCAACAATCTCCCACTTATACTAAAAGACTATGCTGTCATATCTGTTGCCATACATCTGATTACCACTCCCACTACTTGATCATTAAAAGCTTTCGCCTTAAGGTCCTTGTAAAAGGATTACTAGGTTATCATCAGATGCAATCTAGGCGACAATAACTTTTCTCTCATTATAAGATCTCTCGTGTCAGGTAGTACTAGCTTTCAATGTGTTTAATTTCCTTATGGACTCGTGATTCCTTCAAGTTTGCAACTACACCATTATTATCACAATAAATTGTGATAACCTTGGGCAAACTCAGAATCACATCTAACTCCATTACTAAGTCTCTAGAACCACACAGATACTTTGACTGCCACAAGGCTCCAATATTATCCTTTTTCCATGGTGGAGTCCGAAATATATTTCTATATGACACTCTTCCATACCATGGATCTACTTCCATTAAACACATAACCTTGAGGTGGATTTACTGTCGTCCCTATGATTCAAAAATCTAAATCTAAGTAACCATCAAGAAGTAATGAATTATTCCGGTAAGCTTACATATAATTTCCAGTCCTCTTCAGGCACTTCAAATATGTCTTATCATAATTTAATATTCTTATTCCGGGTTACCTTGATACTCACTGACTATTCCTTTGGCAATACAGATATCCAATCTCAAACATAGCATTCCATAGATTAAGCTTCCTTATTGCCGAAGCATTAGGAAATGCCTTTATCTATTTTATCTACTTTTGTGTCTTAAGACAGAAGTCCTTAGATGAAGTCACATGCTAAAATGAGTAAAGATTATATCACTTATACGAAGCTTGAGATAAGCACAACATCCTTTCTTGTGATCATTGTGACCATGATTGCAAGAATATATTTTGCTTTTCTTACGTTAATCATTTCATATTGCTTTATTAACCATACTCATACACCCGACAATACTCTTTCATTGTCTCCAATGAGCAAGATACCATCTACGTACTTACAAGAAATACCACCACATTTATGCCACTCTTTTCAACACACAAGATCCATCCGAGCATTGATTAAATCCTTATGACTTCATTTTCTTATCAAAACGGATAATCTTGAAGCTTGCTTTAGTCCATTGATGGACACTTTTAAGCTTACAGTTAAAATGCTCTTAGCCCTTTGCAATGAATCACTCTGGTTGCTCCACATAGATGTTTTCCTCAAGACTTCCAATCAGGAAAGTTGTCTTGACATCTATTTATTTTACCTCATAATTAATATGAGCAACAATAAAAGAATCTAGATCGACATTTTGTGATCGATCCTCTTTTAATTTTGTAGAGTCAAACATCCAATGGCTTTTACACCATTTAGTGGTTCTACAAGCTTCCAGATTTAATTTCAGAAAATATTGCAACTTGCTAAGATGCCGCATTTTGATCTTGTAGTACTTCGTCGTGTCCATGGGCCGATTTCATGTTTACTAGGGATCAAGTCTCACAACTCTCTCAAAATATAAATCTTTTCGGTTGTGAAACAAGCCTCCCACTACGACAAGACACTACAATCAGATGTGACACGTGATGCAATTTACTTGTGGTATATCCTCTTGTAGTCTTGGTATTAAAATTTGTGTTTCCCTTCTCACACTTTTAGAACAACTTATAAATGGATTTGTTATTTATTAGATAGTCCTTTCAAAAATCTAGTGTTCGTGTTAACAATCAATTTCTGATCCTTTTGGTCTATTAAATAAACCACCTTTTATTTTTCTAGGATATCCCACAAACAGACAAGCATCATATGTCATGTTGTTTCCAGGGCATACCCGGCCATAAAATGAACTTAATAATTCCAAATAATTCATCATCTTTCTAACCATTTTCATAAGAGTCCTATTCCTTCTTTCCGTCACACCGTTCCGCTGGGTTTGCCTGGTGCAGACAACTTGGGATTCATTCCCAACCTCTGATTAATAGCTCATATCTATCCTAAGAGGTACTCGTCATCACGATTAAATCGTAATGACTTGATATATTTTCCATGACGCTTCTCCGCATCAATCATGCACTTTTTGAATTTAATCATAGTATTCAGATTTGTAGTGCATCAAATGAATATATCTTATTTCTAGAATAATCGTCAAACAAAGTGACGAATATTCATAAACACCTCTCGTCGGGATAGTCTTAGGATCGCTTAAATCAGAACGAACCATTCCAACATATCTTTTCATGGCTCATACCCCTTTGCCTTGTATAGGAAATTAATCATTTTCACATCCAAGTAAGACTCGCAAGTTTGATAGTTTCCACTTCCAACAAACTTAACAGTCCATCGGCTATCAACTTTCGAATCGTACTTAAGTAAAATGATCTAGTCTTAGATGCCAAAAGTATGTTTAGTTCATCTCCGAAGGCTCCTTTCTCTTACTAAGATTAGAAGATGCATTATTAATTACTATTCGCTACATCCGTGAGATAAACATGATTTAAGAGTGTGCAAATTGTCTACTAATGTACCACAACAGATTATAGCTCCATCCTTCATAATAATGACTATGTCATTTAAATGAAATAGAGTATCCATCCGTAAATGCATAGAAACTGAAATGAAATTATTTCTATGAAAACATACATAAAGTCAATCTCTCTTAATCAAATGTTTATTCTTATCATAAGATAAATAAACAACTCCCACTGCAGAAACCACTACTTTCGTAGCATACCCATGTACTCATTAATCTCATCATCACTTAGTTACAATCTAGTGATTTTGGTATTTACACACAACGTGTCAGTAAATGCCATCACTAATCACGATTTAGCAATTAGTGAATAAGATATTATCTTTGTTCACCTCTTGATGAAATTGATTTTCTTTCGCCACATGTTTTGTCAGAAGTTTCCCACCATATACAACCATGACTTCTTGCCTTTTTAACTTACTCAAGTATCCGAAGAGTCTCATGAGACCATCGTATTTCTATGAAACTCTTCACTAAAGACTTAAATAGGCATCAGAAGAAATTCATTAGTGAGAACACGTATTTATTTTATTAAGCAGTAAGAATTTGAAATCAAAATTCTTTCTAATCATTTAATTTAGGACCAGTAAGTATATTTTCTTTAGTTAACAATAAGTGAAATAAACTATTCAAAAATTCAGGGAATCAAGTAAATAAATACGACGATCAAACTATTCAAATTTGAATTTTATATTGATTCCCTCAATAAACAATATAAAATAAATTCACCGACATCTCAAGCACCGTGAATTTGCATGCCACGTTAGTGTGGACGTATACAAACCCTAATATTCGCAAGAGAAGAATTTGCCCATTAATTTCATACGTCATAATTAACCTTATGACTCAATAATTAATAGTCGGTTGTCCTTTAGCCATGCAATTTAATAGCAGTGTCTCCGTTGGGAAGGATACATATTAATTGCACTTAAGTGTATACCATTATTTGATACTAAGTACGTTATCCAAGCTTGTGTGTCTTACAGTTGGAGAAGTTCACACGCGCTCAAATAATTTCCTATAACCATCAATTATTAATTTGTACCAGTGATCCGCAAATAAAACTCATCCGTTAGGGAGGAAGGCACTATAACCGACTCATAAGCTTATTTGCATCATATTACAAATAATAATTATTTCATGAAATTTATTCCAGTGATACGCAAATAAAACTCATTTATTGGGGAGGAAGGCACTAAAACAGACTCATAAGCTTATTTGCATCACTTAATAAATCAATAATGGAGGCTGCGGGATCATGACCAATCCCTTTCCCACTTAGTTATTTAACAAGAGGATTTTTGCATGCATACAATATAACAGATATAATTATGCAAATAAACATGCTATTTTTACGTCAAATAGAGCAGTAAATCAAATAGCACATGCAATCCAAATATATAATAATAATTGGCAAATAAAAACAATTATATCAATTATATATAAGAAAATAAAATTAATTGCCAAATAAAGAATTGACTTGGTCAACAAACCAATTAAGCAATTAATATTGACTTGGGCAAGAAGCAAACTTGGGCCCTAATCTATCCAATTCACGGTTCCAAGGAAGAGATAACTGCTCAAAGATATGCTTCATCCACTCTTGCCACGTCATCTCTCACACGTTTTCGCAGCAACTGGAAATCCGCCATGAAAAATGCCACCTATGCAAGCCATCCCCGCCGAAAAAACATACTGCTGGCGTCAACCATGGTCTTCCAGCCAACACATTATGCGCCAACTCACTGCCCACCGAGAAATACAATTATCACTGGAGTCTTGTCACCCATGCTTACTTCCAACAACATGCCATTCCATCCGTAAAACTGCTCACCGGAAGACTACTGTTCACCATAACCACGTCGCTCAGTCGTCGATCATTCCTCATGCAAAAGCAATCTGTGTTGTTCGCTTCCGACAGCATCACCAGCAGTGGCTACTAGTCGTCTCTCCTATGCATGCTGCCATCAACAATGGCTATTAGTCACCAGAGCCACCACGTCCTGCCTCCGGCCAGCTTCCCAGCCGTGCTAGCCTGGCATGGTTGCTCCCGAATCAGACACTGCCGTCACGCCAAACAGCAATGATCCCCGTCGCCATCTCAGCACCGTCAGTCGCTCATCCAGCGTATACTGATTGTGCTGCATGGTTTATAAATATAATAAAATGATGGCATGTTTATTAAAACTGCCAAAATTAAATGGACTGCCAAAATTAAAACTGCATGGTTTATAAATATAATAAAATTGAAAAGAGAAAAAAAATTGAAGATAAAAATAAAATTTAGGTTTATATATATATATATATATATATATATATATATATATATATATATATGTATATATATATGTATGTATAGATAGAGAGATAATTTATTATATGCCCAAAATAAAATATAAAGATATATTAATTATAGAGTGATTTTCCAGGCCTTCACACCGCGGCACGAATCAATGCTGCACCTAGTGCTAACGTTCGACGCTTTGCTAAAGCTGGAGGAACCAGCGACGTGTCATCATCATCCCGCCATCAGCACTCTGTCATCTTGTTCACACCAAGGCCCGCCCAGAATAGTGCTGCTGATCCGCCAACAGACATACCCAGCGACTAGCAGAGGAGACCCTATCGGAAGTCATGCAGACTCGATCTAAACCTCACCATGGTCGCTGTCTCACTCGGATCAGAGGATGAGCCACTCGGAAAGACACCAGGCCCGATCGAAAACCACGTCTGGTTCGATCGCGACCTTGCCCAGCCTGCCATGACACTCAACCGTCGTTCGTCTCTGACCAGGCTATCTGCCGCTTAGAGAAGACCCGTTCGGATGCTACTTGTTCCACCCTGAAACCCAGCATCGTCTACCGCGGTGGCTTCCTTCCATCCGGCACCATAACAGCACGTCTGGATAAGAGGATCTTCCTACGCCAACATGCATCAACGCCGCAGCTATCGATCAAGCCGCCACACTCATACCGTGCATTCAGCAGCAATGTTACACCACCATTCAGTCACGCAAACATCCACTGTCATCGTATAGGCCATTGTGAAGCCGTCGGTGTTCGTGTGTGATGTGTGCAGTTAGAGTTTTCTCATGAACCAACAAACGTGAAGAACACGAACAAGCTTTCATGTGATGCACTAACTTATTCTAATAATACATACAGGGCTTTCACATTGGAATTTCAAAGAATTGATTCATTAAAACCAAAAACCCTAATTATCACATGTGATTCTATTCCAAATAAAAACACATAATCACATAAACCCTAGCCTAACGTGTTACGTTTAGCCATAGAACCTACGCTCTGATACCAATTGTTGGCGTTTGGATATTTTGGTTAACGTGAACCGTTAGGGTTCCATGCAATTCTACAGCAGCAGAAGCATAAGTGTAGAATCGAATTACCTTTCACCAGGGTATGTTGAAGAAGAAGGATTCTCGTCGGCAGCCTGTGCAGCCTCACCATTTTGGGCATAACTCTCTCGTCTGATCTCTGATTGGAGTGATCTACACGCCAAAACGATCCTCTCTTCGGTGGCTTTCGATCAGCATATCACAAGTACAGTTCCGACTTCCATGTGATTTTAAAAAATCAGTGAAATTAACGGACAGAAACAGCAAATGACCTTCTGGTGTTCTGTTGTATTCCTAAGCCACGTCTTGACGTTGGTGTGGGCAATGATCTACAAGACGAACTCAGTCTACAATCCTAATCTGCCTTTCATGTGTGTTATGCGTGTGATTCAGATTCTGGATTGATGAGATTGGCTATTATATAGGCTACAACAGGCGCCAGAAGGAGAAATTAGGGTTTGGGCCTCCATTGGGCTTAAGCATCCAAGTTTAGCCCAAAACTTATACTTAAGTCCAATAATAATAAATCATTCCACTAAAGAAATATTATTGTACTGCCACCCTAATCCCAAATTACATTTATGGGCTCCTTCTTATTATGAGCCTTTTTATCTCCCCGTGTTTAAGATTCAATGCCCATTAATTAATTAAGTTACTAACAACTCAATTAATTAATATATTTACCGAGAGAAGTACCACTCAACCTTATTATCATGCTGGAATAAATCCACCTGCAGGGTTTACATGATAATCATTATAAGCTCCTCAAGGGGACATCATCAACCAATTCCGTTAGGACATGGATTCCTTCTACAATCAACAACACACCTTAGAGATAGCACCATCTCCTAATTCACCGAGCATATTGATTTAATAATTAAATCGCACCCATTGATGAATCAAAGAAATAAATACTAGCTTACGTGTCGAGGTTATTGTATAGGGATTAAGAGTACGAAAATCCATAATAACAGAGATCAAGTTCTATTATATAGTCAGTATAAACCGAACGATCTCAACGGTTGTCCTGTTCAATACACGAAGTGCACTAGTGCAATTTTATAGTCAAGAAAGACTAATGCCAAATCACACTACAACCATACTGATAGATAATCCTCATCTATCTCGGTTGTGAAATCTGTTTATACTTTATAAGGAGCCGATAACATGATCTTCCACGTGACGCCGCACACCATACTATCTACAGTATAAAGTAAATGGACTTTTGAAACAACCTAATTGAAAACGTTTGATCACATGATTCTCATTTCAAATATTATCTAAACATTGTTCATACAAAAAGCTAAACTTTTAGTACACAATCCAACAAAATTAGCATTAAACATGAATTTATAGCCCAGGAATCTTCTGGAATCTCTCTAATTAATTTTCCAAAATTGGCCGATCTCAATGAGAGCTTCAGCTATTTTCTCAGTAGTTCACGGTGTTAGACACTACTCGACTCGAGCTCCGAGCTTAAGGAATAGGGAAGGCTGAGCTCATGTTGCAGATGTGCACAATTGACCTTTTACACTAACTCGGCATCGAGCTGTGCAACAGGACTCGACACTAGTCCTGAGCTCGTCATGAGTTCGTGTCTTGACTTTCTGTTTCTTCCGTTTCAGCTTCTGACTTTGTTTTCTACATAATTAAGCTTATTTTCACATATTCTACATTTCCAAACATAAACTTCAATATGAACATAAAACACCACCAAATACTACCAAATGTTATCTACACTAGATAAAATTATACAAAAATACACATAAAAAGTTACTAAAATCTAGGTGAAAATAGCTTAGATCATGGAGGGAAATATTCCTGTTTAAGTAGATCATACATAATTTTCATATATAAATAGTTAACTTCATGTTATTCTTTTTTAATAAAGGGGAAGAGGATGTTGAGGACACCTAGTGCAAGAACAAAGGTTGTTGCAAAAAAATCTACTGAGGTTGAAGAAACTATAACTGAGGTACATATTCAATTTATAAAAGCAACAATTTTGTTTGATCCTATTAATTTTTATTACTTATTTACATGTGTGAATTATGACAAAAGATGGCAGAAGATACATGTAACCAAGGTCAATCTAGATTGAAGTTTAAGGTTCCTCCACTAATTGCTTGTCATCCACATAATTTTATTGGAGATCAGGTGAACTTCGGGGGTACAAGCACTAGTAGGTCAGTCACGCACACAACACTTCTCAATCCAAACATATTTATTGGATGCAATGTTAATGTAGGTGGTGAAAGTAGCAGGGAAGAGTGTATGAAAGTAATTGGAAAAGGGGGTAAGAAGTTTGTGATTGTTAACACTCTCACGGAGATAGCTAAGTTGAAGAAAAAGGCTGCATAAAATAGTAAGAAGCAGGGGAAGAAGTAGTTGATTGCTACTTTATTGCATTTTAATCTTATGAATGTTGAACTATGTTTACCTGTTTATTGATTTATGTTGCTTCAGACTGACTTAGAATGTTGGTAAGAACTATGTTGGTTGTGACTGATTGTCCAGAACTATGTTGACATGTTTCTTGCTGTATGTTGCTTATGACATTATCTTATCTTATGTGATTGGCATAATCTTATCCTATGTGCAGATTGGTGTTAAATTTTATTGTGATGGACAATGTTGTTGAACCATGAAAGTAAAAGGTTATAACACATTATGCTTCATACATTCATACATTACATAACACATTATACTTCATACATTAGACTTCCATACTAACATTCATATGTAATACAAAATAGAAGGTCATAGCCTTCATTCATACATGAGTATCATAGGATAATATCCTACTTAGTGAATAATCCTCGGACAATTAAAGGAGCCCAAGACATCAATAGGACTATGATAAGAAATTTTTTCAGCATTCGAATCTAACGAACATCTTCCTCCAACCGCTTCAGTTGTTTAGCTATTTCATCAACCCTTTATGATGTGCCCTTTAATGTAGTTGCTAACTCCAAGTTTTCAGACACCAGATTGTCAATCCTAGTAAGCATAATAGGACATTAAGCATGGCCAGCCACTTCATATTGATCTGCCTAAAGGAAAATATCGGAACCACTGCTCATGGACTAGGGACAGGTATGAAACAATCTACCAAAGCTCCTTGGCTTTTGTGAAACGTTCGTACGAGTGGCTTTTTCATAGTAACAAACCAGGTATTGCTTATTCTTTTATGAGGATGATTCAGAGGAAGATGACATTTTTGCTCCAACAATTCTTCTCTTCTTCTCTTCTTCTCTTTTTCTCTTCTTTCTCTCTGTTTTTTTGTGTTGTGATGGCAGGGTTGTGGTTGAGTTCTTTTATAAGGACAAAATAGGATGGGTGGGTGGAATAGTTTGCCCGTACAAAATTATCCAAATTGCCCGCCAAAAATGGATTGCACAGGTGCTTTGAGACAAAAATGCAAGATTCTTGCATTTTTTGTCACAGTACTTAAGGATTGTCCAGTGGGACGATAATTGCTTAATGGAAATAATGGAAAACTTAATGGCGGGACAAAAGTTGCATAAAAAATATTTGGGACAGAAGTCAAGACTATTGGGTCCAAACCCAAATGGGTCTGTGACGGGTGGGACTGATATTGTAATTTTCTCACTGGAAAACTTCAATTTGGGACGATATTGGCACAATTAGTTACTGTTTGGGACTAAATCAAAAAAATTAACTTTTTTGAGACCAAAATTGGATTTGGTAAGAGTTACGTAATCAAATTGATATAATCTCTGTATAAAAGTATAATATTTTAATTTTGTTCTAAAGGTTTACATTTTGATTAATAATAAGGGTATAATTATTTTATTAAAAATTTCGATTGGAATATGAATAATCTAAAATCGCTCCATTGCTGGTCCCACCGATCTCCGGTGAATCAATGGAACCCTTCGCAGTAGGTGACATCATCCCTGATGGTACCCTCTCCTACTTTAACGACCAGGATCAACTCTAAAGCATCTCCATTCACTCGCTCGCCGTTGGTAAGAAGGTACGATGCTTTCAACCCTAACTGCAGTATGTTTTTATTTAAAAAAATAAAGAATTTTTCAGAAATTTAAGGATATAAGTTTTTATAATAAAGGGTATAACATTTAATAAAAAGAGTACAACTTTGGAAACGTGAGATTTGGGAGTACGTGGTTCCCTTGGAAACTCAAGTTTTAGCCCCATGTGAATTTAAAAATATTATTACTCCATCAATTCTATTTGAGATAGTACAGTTACTTTAAACATGGAGTATATAGAGAAAGATATTTTGAGAGGGAGTTTTAGAGAGGGAGATGGGTGGGTAGACACCCTTCTTTCCGAGTGTTTTCCAGTGAGGCAAATAAGAAACCAACCATAGGATCCCTTACCCTCAGAGAGACTTTAAGTTAGGACAAGATGAGAACAGATTAGAACTAGGTTTGGAACTCGTCAAATGGCACTATTACATTCTTCCTAAAAAACTTTCCGGAGTCCTGCAACTAGAAATCTCTGTATTCTCGATTCAATAAGCTAGAACATGTAAGAGGTGTCTTCATTGCAAATCGAAGAGACAAAGAATGGAAACACTTTGGATTTGTTCGGTATGGAAGTGGAGTAGATGAAAGGAAAATTTTGGTAAAGTTGAATGAGATATGGTTCGGAATGTACAAGTTGCGGGCTAATTTAGCAAAATTTGAGGGACGTCCCTCACAATCTCTAAATATGAAAATGGATAAGGAGAGATATTCAAAAGAGAGCAAACAAAGTATTCTAGTACCTCATCTGAGAGTTCAAAGGAAATACAATATTGTTTCTTATACTGCTGTAGTTACCAAAGGACGACTCATATAGAAGGTAACAAAAGTGGAAATGTAAAACTAAGAAACGCGAAATTTGTTGGTCTTTGATAGGGAACTCCTCAGTAGCTATTTCATACCTGTTATCGATAGATATTGGAAACAAGATACAAGAAGCGGGGGAAGATAAATTTATTATAAACTATTTGGGAGGGGAATTGGTTTTCATTCAACCTGAGTAAGATGTGGGTCCAGAGATCGATAACGTTGAATGTTTCTCACCTTAGCTTCATTTAATCAAACAATGGGAAGCCAACGACGTGGATAGCAACAGATACATCTGGACCAAATGTTATGGCATTCTACTACACGCGTGGAATCCTAAATTCTTCAACTTGGTGGCTTCCAAATTTTGAAGGCTTATTAGAATTGATGCAGATACCATTAATCGTAAGAAATTTCAAGTAGCAAGAACACTCATTCGAACGCCACATCCAATCATATCCACCAGCCCTGTCGAAGTTGAAATTGATGGATCAATTATCCCTATTCGAATTTGTGAAGAACCAGAAGAATTTGAAGATGACTACGATGATTGGTCTTCTGAAGATGTTATTCACGATGATGATGAATCATTGACAGATTAACAGGCAAGGAGCTGATCGGAGAGATGAACTAACGATGGGGTGGTGACAAAAAATTCCAAGAGACAATTGAAGTTGGGCGGCAAATAGAGAAAAGCAACACAATCAAGGCTCCTCCACTCACATTAATATCAACTGATGATGGGGACATGGCAGGTGGGATATGTGCATGCAAAGAGGTAACCCAAATTGAACCAATCAAAAATAGAGAGAGTGTATTAGAATTAGAGAAAGTGGAGAAGTAGATTTCTCAATCAAACTCAAGTGAAAATTCAGATCGGAACGGTGGTGAAGATAACGATTATGACGTGGCAGAAATTGGGAATAAGAGTATAAACAAAATGAGCCTAGACCATATGAAGGTGGAGAACAATCCAATATTGCGAAGGCCCATTCCCATTACAGAAGGCTAGGATACTTCTGAACTCAAAGGAATTAATCTTATAATAGATCTCAGCGGCTTAATAGTAGATGGATGACTTTCAAACAACAGCAATTCCAATTTCATTTCTTCTGAAGATGCGTCTGACTTTGGGAAAAGGAATGAGCCTATGGAGAACTCTACAAGTGGTGATATAGGCTTAAAAATCAAAGAAAAGAAGATGGGGAGAGAGAAGGAGCTCTAAAAGAAATCAGGTACGCATGACAACATAGAGAACCAGAGAAAAAATCACTCTAGTGATGCACATAATTTAGCAGAGGCCAAGAAAGCTTAGGATGTAGGAAAAAGACTTGGTGTAGTTAGCAAGGTGTCTGATGAAATTAAGATCGATCAGACAAATGGAGGAATTAGAAAGGAATGAAAGAATGAGTTTAAAGAAAAAAGTCTTGTTGACAAAGTCAGGAGCAGGTAAAAAACATAGATGAAAATATTATGTTATAATTTGCGAGGATTAGGGAAGAAAGTAAAAAAAAAAGAGATACAAAAGTTAATTAGCAAGCACAAAATTGATTTATGTTGCATCCAAGAAACCAAGCTGGAAGAGATATTTAGAAATAGTTGTTATGGACTATAGGGAGGACAAAATTTTGACTGGGCATTTAATGAGGCTGAAGGTCGATCCAGGGGGATTCTAACATTGTGGAATTGTGTGTTTTGTAAAACTAGTTCGTGTGATACACGGTGTATTCTAGTAGTGAATGTATTTTTTACCAGTGATGGATTTCAGCAACTACTGAACAGAATGAGGAAGCACGTATTTGTGTTGTTGGGGACTTTAACACCATCAAAATCCCGAAAGAAAGAGTGAGCAGAAGAGGGATAGTAGAAGATTGAGATATAATAGTTTGAAACATTTATTTCTCGAAACAACTTAATTGCCTACCTATTGAAGGAAGGTTGTTCACATAGTATCGATCAGATGGCTCATCCAAGAGTAGACTAGATCGTATGTTAATGAATTCTACTTGGGTATCTAAATGGCCAAATCAGATTATAAAGGGATTGAGGCGTACCTTGTCAGATCACATGCCTTTATTTTTTCAAGATTCTCATAAAAATTAGGGCTTAGACCGTTTAGATTTATAAACAGTTGGATTGCTCACCCAAATTCAAAGAGTTCTTCAGTGAAAGGTGGCCTGATTACCAAGTCGAAGGCTGGGCAGCATATAGGTTAAAGAAGAAACTAAAAATGTTCAAGAATGATCTTGGAGGATGAATAAGGAAATATTTGGAGAACTTGATCATAACATTGAGAATAAAATAATGGAGATTGAAAGGCATGATCGAGTCAATGATGTATTTGGTTTGGAGGAAGAAAAAGTCATATTAAGGAATAAATGCACAGCAGAATTGATAAGAAACTTGCTTTGTAGGAGAAATTCTTGTTTCAAAAAGCCAAAATAAAGTGGATAACAGAAGGGGATGTAAACTCGAGATATTTCCACAATTGGATCAATAAATAGAGGAAATGCAATGAGATTGATGGAATTTTCTTGAAGGAACTCAGGTCGACTCAGTGGAAGAAGTAAAAAAGGTAGTTCATGATCACTTCAAAAATCATTTCAAATCAACCAATAGTAGCCGACCAACTTTGAGCTCAGCTTTGTTTCCAAAAAAAAAATTTATGCAAGCAACAACAAGTTTATTTTTGAGGAAGTGAAAGCAGCAGTATGGGTGTAATACAAACAAAAGCCTTAGACCAGATGAAATTTTGATTAGATTCATAAAAACATTTTGAAAAGAACTTAAGAATGAATATATGGAGATGATGCATGATTTTTAGTTAAATGGGAAGATCGTCAAGGGTCTTAATCCTTCTTTTGTTATGCTCATTCCAAAAAGGATAGGTAGTCGCTCTTTGGATGAATTCCGATCTATCTCACTTATAGGCTGCCTCTACAAGATCATTGCAAAGACTTTGGCCGTGAGAATTAGAAAGGTGTTGGATCCAATAATATCGGAAAATCAGTCGGCATTCATAGGTGGTAGACAAACTCTAGATGGCATCGTAATATTGAACGAAGTCATGAATGAAGCTAAATGGAAAAAGCTAAGTCGATTCATCTTCAAGATTGACTTCGCCAAGGCTTACGATTTAGTGGAATGGGACTACCTAGAAAGGGTTATGAAGGTGATGAGTTTCAGTGCAAGATGGAGGAAATGGATAAAAGAATGTATTTCTAGAGCTTCCATGTCAGTCTTGGCGAATAAAAGTCCTACAGAGGAATTTAGATTGGAATGAGGGCTTCGGCAAGGTGATCCGTTATCTCCATTGCTATTCCTTTTAGCGGCGGAGGGCCTTAGTAGATTGATATCTAAAGCAGCTGAAGTTGGGTTGTTAAAGGATGCAGAAATGGGTAAAGATAAAGTGTCAGTTACACATCTTCAATACGCCGATAAGACAATCTTTGTATGCTCAGGAAATCCTAAAAATTTGAGAAATAATATATCCTCAGAAATTTTGAGCTTCTATCAGGTTTAAGAGTCAATTTTTATAAGATTTGCTTGGTGGGTATTAATATTGATGATCAGGAGGTTCTTGAGAAATCTGTAATTTAGTTGGGATGTGGAATTGGCCAAACTCCACTAACATATTTGGGTCTACATGTGGGCATTAATCATTGTAGGGTCTCTTCTTGGGCTACTCGTATTGAAAAAAGCGAAGAACAAGCTTTCAAAATAGAAAGAAAAAAATTATCATTTGGCGGGCGAGTGACCTTGATACAATCTGTTCTCTCTTCAGTTCTGATTTATTGTCTCTCTTTTTATCGTATCCCAAAAAAAGTCATTAAAGAACTCATTGTTATTCAACGAAAATTTCTTTGAGGGGGTGAGGAAGTGAGGAGAGATGTAAAACACCATGGATTAATTGAAAATACCATCTGTAAAGATAAAAAATAAAAAGGGTATTGATATTCGAGATTTGGGGAGTTTCAATGTGGCGTTGCTAAGTAAATGGGTATGGCGATTCTTGCAAGAACCTGAGAGGTTATGGGTGAGGGTTATTAGGTCAAGGTATGGAAGTTTGGATGGGGTAGTTGAGTGGATATTCGATAGAGAGGAAGGGAGACGTAGGGGGTTAGGTGCTAGAAATGATATGTTGGGATGGTGGAGAGAAATTTGTAATAATTTACATTGGAAGTGGAGGGTCGGGCATTTGTCGTGATCTAACTAGAGTGGTGAGGAATGGTAGGAGTACATATTTTTTAAAGGAAGTGTGGGTTGATGATGAAAAACTTAGTAGGAAATTTTCTAGAATTTTTAAAATTGACAAACTCTCTTGTAAGACGTGTTAAAGTATGTCTATTATATAGATAAAGTATGCTTAATGGTTGTTAAAGTGTATTCTCTAAAGTATGATAAATGATGAATTAAAGTATGATTTTAAAGTATTATAATATGATTCACTGACATACTTTAACTACAAATAAACATACTTTACCTATATAATAAGCATACTTAATAATGGGTTAACCTGGGTCAACCTATATCACAACCGTCTAACAAAAATCCGTCTCACAAGAGAGTGTCTCTTTAAAATAATAGTCAAAACGAAGCGAGAGTTAGTGATATGGGTTAATGGGGAGAGTCGGAATGGCGGTGGGAATTGAAGTGGCAAAGAAAATTGAGGAGTAGAGAACAAGAACAATATAATGTATTATTTTCTTTCCTTAACAGGATTCAAATAAATCAATAGGAAGCCTACTTCCATGGAATTACAAGTAGCAGCGAGGACAACAATTCAAACAGAGCGTTGGCTTTCCATAGATTATGGAAAAGTTATGCACCCAGGAGATATCAGTCTATAATTTGAAAATTGTTACATGATAGAATGCCTACCAATGATAAACTTCAAAGAATGGGCATTTTTACAAATGCAGATGACACAAAATGTAAACTATGCGACGTAGAAACAAAAACATCAGTTCACTTGTTTATAAACTGTGAATTTTCTCGAAAAGTGTGCGACTTGATATACGAATGGCTGGTTGTTTCTATGGTTGCACATTCAAATCCAATCATAAATTTTTTACAGCATGGCGACATTTAGGATAAAGGAGATTGTGCAAATGTAGCTTGGATTTGTACAAATTAGGTTCTATGGAAGTGTAGAAATAAAGTGACATTCCAAGAGGAGGCATATCAGCAAACTAATTGGAGAAATCAAAACTAGGACGTGGAGTTGGATATCGGCAAAAGCAAGTATACTAAGAGATTACACCTTTTTGGAGTGGTGTGATAAACCTAATAAATATTGTGGTTGAGAACTATAGGAAGGAATAAATATGTTAGCAAATAGGAGTCTTTAATCTAGAGTTTATATTTATCATGTAGGGTTTGAGTACCCCTTGTATTCCATTTCTTATATAAATATATTTTGTCTGATAAAAAAAAATTTTATAAGAGATAGTTACTAGTAGATATACTATATATTTTAAACTATTAGTATATACACAAACTTTAATTCATTAATCTTCACTATATTATTTCGTGCTTGAATTCTGTTTTTAACCTTATTCTGACCAAATGCACGAAATGCAGATTTTTCCTAAATTCGATTTCTCCTCCAAATCCCGCAATTAATGATATTTTTCCCTAAATTACCGCAAACACATTTATCACCGATTAGATTAGGGATTTCATTTATCTTTTAATGTATCTTATAGTATTAAATGTAGTAATTGTGTACTACAAAGTAATAATTTCATTCTATAAATACATTCATATTTACTATTTTTTATGTCCCACAAATAAGTTCACACTATCAAATAAATCAATAACACAAATAGCTTCAAACACACTTTAATTTTAAATTTTTTACATTTACTTTATAATTTATTTTTGGATTTATTACTAGGAGGTACACATTTTGGATTTTAATTACATTTAAATGAAATGAAAAAAAGAAACACTGTCAACAACATAAATTTACAGCAAAGAGAAAAAATTACCCTATGTGGTTGCACATTTTTTTCTTCACATTGCATTATTGCAAATTTTTCTGCACATTGCATTGTTGCACATTTTATTGTGCAACAATTTAATGTTCGAAAAAAAATATGCAGAAAAAATGTAAAACAATGCCATGGGTAGAAAAGTTATGCAGAATAAAAAAATGTGCAATAATGTAATGAGCAGAAAAAAATGTGCATCCTCATACGAGAAATTATGGCATATTACATTATAATTATATAGTTATAGTAATAATATTTTATTATTTTATTCTAGAGTAATAATGACCTATATCATATACATGATAATAATTGACTTTTTATTTATCCTACTATATATTAAAAGTAGGAAGTGATTTAGAAACAATTATTCCCATATAATCCCTATCTATCTTTTATTTTTACTTCTCTATCCTTATTTAAATTAACACCATACATATTCCTCCAAAAAACTTATAAATTAGCACTGTTCGCCCATATTCCATCAACTAACCTTAATTAATTAATTAATTATTATTTCAATGAGGTGAGCGTTAAGGTTTAAATTACCACTGTATGTTCATATTCTGTGCAAACCTTAACTAATTAATTAATTAATTAATTAAATATTTATTACTATTTTAAATTCAATGTATGAGGTGAGTGCCAGATTTTATCAAGTCTGTCTTATTGTCAATTGTTCAAATCTCAAACGTCTCATTGATAATTGGTAAAGAAGAGAGAGTTGGCTGCGGCCAAGAATCTATTTACGATGGCATGTTAATGATCAAAATTTTATAATTTTTATTTCTTATATTCTGTAGCTTTGTTGATGTTGCTGAAATTAATTGAATTTGAAAGCCACAAGGAGAGCACACAAAGAGGTTTATATTGAGGAGCACACAAAGAGGTTTAGCTATCGGCATGACCACTTAGAGTGCAAATTTAAGAAGGAGGCACGTGAAGTTAATAAGTGCTCCTAAATGGCACAAAAGACTAATTCACTTTCATTTTTCTTCTACTTTTAATTTTATTGAGAACTAAAAAATTCATGTTTTCTAATGAAGGTGTTCTACCTGCATATTTTCTTAATCGTGGTGAGACGACAAGAGCCAGGTTATGTTCTTGATTTAATTTTTTTTAACATAATTTGTCGTGTAAAATAGACTTACATTATTTTCTATGTAGCATGTCCTTATTTTAACTACAGGTACTTCGTAACACAATAAACAAAGTGGACGAACTGGATGCAGCTGCAGCGGGGAGCTCGGTGGAGGGAGAGGGGGAGGGGGATTGCTCTTCTTCTACCCAAATTCAATTTACAACTCAGCAATCCAATATATGTTAAATGAAGCTCAAGGATTCAAATCCTCAAAAACTAAGTGCTCTTATTGTGTTCAAGAACAAAAAGGAGTTAAAGGTATAAATAATGCGCATTTCAAAATAAAATTTCATATTCATCTTCCTTGCACCTAAGCTCTTTCTTTTGAGAAATGCATATCTGAATGTGATGCATGATGAGAGTGAAAATAAGCATATTTTAGTGTCCAATTTAACACCTTTTGATGAGAATTGTTGTTATATATTAGCACAAATGTTTTATATTTGATATATGTGAGAAAAATGTGAGCTTGAGGTGTTTTATTGTGTTTTGGGTGAAAAAATTATCAAAAGAGCAAAGTTGGAGAAAATGTGCAACTTGTGCAAGAATGCTGAAAAACGCATGTCCAGCTTGTGTAATTTTTCTATATTTATTTGGAGCTCAAAACTAGAAGTGTGATACATGGTTGGAAAGTCACAGAAGATAAGATCGTTTTTGCATAAGTAACACCTCAATCAGAATCCAAATAAGAAAGTTATGATCAAAATGGTGACGTCGCTCAAGTTGTTCCTGTTCAGCACTACTGTGCCACTGTGAATGTCTTGTTACACCTTCACATATTAGAATTTTTGTGAGTTCTTTATATGGATAGAAAGCCAAGGAAGTTAGGATCGCGTAAGTTCAAGAATCACTCAAATCGGAGCTTGGATGTAGAAGTTATGCCCGAAACGGTGAGACTGCGCACTGTCGCTCGACCAACAAAACTGTTCTGGTCGAGCGGAGACACGGAATCCTATTTTTGGTAATTCCGTATCTCCAGTAGCGTGTATTTTCGTGTTTTCCAAGAAAAAACTCATCCAAGCTCCATAAAGAAAGCTTACAAATATAAAAGGGGATGTAGATCACACCAAAGAGAGCACGGCAACACATGTTCATCCTACACCCCACAAGGGGGATCACTCCCCAACCATCATCCACGTCTTTTTCACCATCCATCCATCACTTCGAAGATTTTTCTACTGAATCAAGAGGAGAACCAAGAGGAGGATTCGAGACGGAGAAGGACATGATGACGCTCACATCTAGGGTTTTATTCGTTTCCTAATTTATCTTGTATTTTCCAGACATATGGGTAAGATCTATCCAATCCCCATAATTGTTCTTCGTAACATCATGGGTTAGAGCCTTTTTTGGTAGATCTAGGTTTTGAAAGTTTTTATGAATTAATTGAACTTTCGTGTGTATAATTCGTACAACACTACTTGTGGATTTATTTTATATAAGACTATGGGTTTTAATCCATATTCAAAGTCGTTTATATTCAGAGTCGTTTTGTGCATCATTAACTGCTATATAGAGTCTGAATATATATCTTAGTTATTAATTGAGTGCGTTCACTGTTGAGCAGGATTTCATGTTATGATTTTAAGTGAGGGGACTCCGAAGCTTCATTAGAACTATCATATATAGATACTTATTAATTGAATTGAATTCGAGTTAATAAGTAGGATAAAGAGGGTAATTTTATAGTACCTAAAAACAGAGATCATATCGGGTTAGTTACCAGACGTGGAAAATAATTGATACTGATAGTACCTAGAAAGGAGAGTGAAATTACATCTCTTGCTCCGAAGTTATTCACACGTATTACACGCATATTTACTTGTGTCTATAGAGTAGATTTGCATGGTTTAGTGATGCGTCCATACTCCACAAGGCAGAGTCGGATATTGATACATGAAAGGGAAATTAATTAGTGAAATTGGATTATCCTAGAGCTACCTATTCTCCTACTTGATTCACTTTCGTATTTTCCTAGTTATCTATTTATTTTATTTGCTATTTTAATTAATTTTTTAGTAGTTTATAATAAATTCACAACTTTATTGCTAACATAAGTCTTAATTTATTAGCTTATAATTAAATTGATAATATGTCGTCCTTCGGGTTTGATATTTAACTTGGTCGCTTCCTTAAGCTGTAATTGATATTTTTAATACTTGAGGATTAATTTTGCGTGCAAAGAAAACTCGTATCAATGCATGGCTAATTTATTTTGAGTATGTCTTTTGACTGAAAATCAGGATGTTTTGATCTATTTTGAGGGAAAGAGAAAGGTTATTCTAAGAGTAAGTAAATATAATTGAGAAACATTTGGTTTAATTTTTAAGAGCGAAATGGAAACTAAAATGGCTTTACATTTTTTGATTGGGCTCTGGTAACTATATCAGGGAGCAATCAATTTTAGGTGAGAAATTAAACTTCATAATTCCATTAGAAGCAACTTTGGCATGTTTTGTGGATATACTATGAGTTGATGTTAAATTATAAATAAATATAAATTGGAACCCATACCTTTTAATGGAAAAGTAATTTTAACTTTTCTTATAAGTTTTGAGGTCCAATTTTTTTTTCCATAGATGATAGGAGTAACTTAGGTGTGGTATTTACGTTGATTCTGTGATCTGAAATTTGATTAGTTGGATAGTGTTAAGACTGCAAAGTGTTTTCTTAATTCAAATCAGAAGATAGCTTAATTTGTGGCAAGAATTTAATTTGTGAATAGCAGATGAAACACTATTGTGAAATAGGTGATCCCATTTTTACTTACCCATGATGCCTATATGGCATAAAAGACTAACTATTCACACATATGTGAAGCCAGGTATACCACATAAGCATGGATACATAGAAGAAGGGAGGTATAGATACTGCATGTAAGAGCTTTCTCACTTGCTGAACATCCATTTTTGTGGTTAATAATGTTCACCTGAACTATCTGGACCCAGCTTATTGTTTTGAAAGTTTTTTTTTCAAGAATATGGTTTCAGAATCTAATGGTGTGGCCACTGATGCGCGTTTTCTTTGCACGCAAAATTAATCTCCAAGTATGAAGGATATTATTGTAGCTTAGATAAGCGACCAAGTTTAATATCGAACCCAAAGAACGGCGTATTATCAATTTAATTATTAACTAAATTAATTAAGATTAAAGGCAATAAAGTTTAAGGTATCAAATTATTAATCTACTAACAAAAATATGGAATAACAATTAAAATAAAAGCACTTAGAAGAATACGAATGTGACTCAAGAATGGAAAATAGGTAGCTCTAGGATAATCCAGTTTTACTCATTAATCTCTCTTTCGTGTATCAATGTCCGACTCTGCCTTGTGGATTATGGACGCATCACTGAACCATGCATATCTACTCTATAGACACAAGCAAACATGCGTATAACACGTGTGAATTACCTTGGAGCAAGAGATATAACTTCACCCCATTTCTAGGTACTATTAGTATCAATTATTTCCCTGACCAATTGGTACTCTAACCCGATATGATCTCCCTTTATATGCATTATAAAATTAACCTATTTATCCTGCTTATGAACTTGAATTCAATTCAATTAATAAACATTCATATATGACAGTTCTAATGAAGTTTCGGAGTCCCCTCACTTAGAATCATAACATGAAATCCTGTTCAGCAGTGTACGCGCTCAATCAACAACCAAAATATATATTCTGACTCTATATAACAGTTGAAGATGCACAAAACAACTTTGAGAATGAATTAAAAACACATAGTCATATATAAACTAAACCACACGTAGTGTTGTACGGAGTATACACACGAAGGTTCAATTAATTCATAAAAACCTTCAAAACCCTAGATCTACTAAAAACGCTCTAGCCCATGATTGATCGAAGAACAATCATGGGTGTTTGATAGATCTTTCCCATATGTCTGGAAAATACAAGATAAATTAGAAAATGATAAAAACCCTAAATGTGGACGTCGTCGCGTCCTTCTCCGTCTTGAATCCTCCTCTTGGTTCTCCTCTTGATTCCATAGACGAATCTTCAAAGTGATGGATGGATGGAGGAAGGGATGTGGATGATGGTTGGGGGGGATCCCCCTTGTGGGGTGTAGGATGATTGTGTTGTGGTTCTCACATGAATAATGATGTAAAATATATATAGGTGTGAGAAATGAATTAAATAAGAAAATAAAATATATGAGTGAATCATGGAAGATTATGTGATAAGGAGATTAATTGTGCTCCAAGAAATAGGTAATTTTTGGAAATTCTCGCTGGCAGCTGCGCGACTTCACGATTTTGAGCATAACTTCCTTGTCCAAACTCCGATTTTAGTGATTCTTGCGTTCACATGATCCTCTTTTACTTGGCTTTCTATTCATATAAAGATCTCACAAAATTCCAATATTTGAAGATGTAACAAGTTGTGTAAAGTGAAACATTCTTTCTGAGTAGAAACAGCTTGCGCGACGTCACCATTTCGATCATAACTTTCACGATTGGACTCCGATTAAGGTGTTTCTTACCAGTAAAATGACCCACTCTTCTGTGGCTTTTCAACCATGTATCACACTTTAATTTTTAGCTCCGAAAAATACAAAAAAATTACACAAGTTGGATGTGCGTTTTTCAGCATTTTTGCACAAGTTGCACCTTTTCTCCAACTTTGCTTTTTGATCCTTTTTCCACCTAAAATACAATAAAACACCTCAAATGCACCTCTTTCTCAAATATATTGAATATAAAACAATTGTACTAATATATAATAACAATTTCCATAAAAAAGTGTTAAATTGGATAATAAAACACGTTTATTTTCACTCTCATCAGCCACATTTCTACACTAATATACATTTCTATACTGAAGTTTGCTTAACTCTTTTGGTTCCATAATATTCTTTCTTTCGATTAAAAATTTAACTGGTTGCAGCAGTTGCAGTAGGCATTATGATTGTAGCCATTTATATACAAACTATGTCTTCATTCAATCTTTGTATTTTGTGTCTAAGTATTTTGCTGTAATTGCATTTTTTATCCATGAACAAAAAGGACACATTTCATTTAATTTTTATTTTATCTTTTTTTTTTTGCAAATTCAAAGGATAAGTCGTACAGTTATCTAGGTATTTGATTCATATTGCAATACATGTTTGTAACTAATTTACCTTTTGCATTCATAGGAAGTTCTCCATATCATTTACGTGACATTGCATCCAAGATTTAGTGAACTCAATGCTTCCATCCGAGATTGGTTGAGAAATCCTTCAATGTAACAATTGAGGATGATGCAATAATAACAGTTGATTCAACAGATATGAAGATGACAACATTAGCTTTGGCGGTTGCTACTGCAGTAGGTGGGAAAAGAGGATCAACACACCTGGAATTGTACACATAATGATGATACTTCTATAAGGATAAGATCAAAACAAGTAAAGAAGCTCATACTCCAGTGAGTTCCAAAAGATGTGTAAGCAGCAGTCTTTACAATTGCCATCATGGGAAGATTAACATGTGTAGATGCAAGAACTCCGTTTGAGGGAGTGCATTGAATAAGGCCTTAATGCCATAGATTCTACCAATCAAAATTGGCAAATATTAGACTTCTATGATGCACCAAGAGAAAGAAAAATGGGAAAAAGTAACATATGTAAAATCAAACAAAAAGAAGTTCGGAACCAGAAACTAGGAAATCAAACATTGATTCACATTAATGTAGCACAATGCTACCATACCTTTGATTGATGAGAATTCTCAATCTAGATGACTTCAAGGTAGGAAAAATAAGCTTTTCGATGAGCATAGGGTTCACTGTAATTAATTTTTTAAATTCTATCAACATTATTACATTATGCTACGCCTACTGGCAGTCTTGATTATGTTTTGTGTGTTAAAAATAAGTGACAATTTTGAAATAAAAGTGTATTTGGATATTATAGAATGAATGTGATAACTTCATTTTTTTTGACTACATCGCTCTTAAACATATATCATTCTTTAATTTCATGTATAATTCAAAATTGTAACTCATTTTAAACATACTTCAAGATACAAAGTGAAGAGATACCAAAGACTAAGAAGTATATATCATACTTTAAATTCATATAAATTTTAAAATTACAATTCATTTTATAATAATCATAAAGTACTATTACGTGCAAAAGCACGTTTTTAAAATCTAGTTACTAAAAAAAATAGCAAACTAACCCTAAAACATAGTAAAAACAACTTTTCTACAATTCTATATTTACAATAAAGTGAATTTCATAATGAGACGGAAGGAGTATTTCATATAACGGAGTTGTATACTTATATTAATAATAAGCGGTGAGTTAAAAAAAAAAAAGGAAATGAATATTTAAAGTGGACGTCGAAAATAGAAAAATAAATACCTTATCTTTGTACAGATGAAGTAATATTTTTTATAAAAATTAATATTCAATTGACAAAAAGTAATTACCATCCAATTAAATTATTTGATCCACACTTATATGAAACTGTCTCACTTGAGATCATTTTATATTTTTTATTAATTATCATTTTTTATTGAAGATTATTATCACTTTTCATTAAAAATATCATTTTTTATTAAAGACAAACACTTGTTTGAGACAGTCTCATGACTTTCATGAGACTAAGAAGTGATAACATTCAATGAATTATTTCATGAACGATTCATATAATAAATAAAAAAATTATAATATTTTTAATGAAAAATGATAATATCTTTGATTAGAAGGTGATAATTATTTTTTAAAAAAATTGAGAAAAGTCTTACACAAGTATTGTCTTTATTAAAATATTATTACTTTTCATTCGTCTCATTTTGTATGAATTTACCAAATTATTTCGTGAACAAGTTTTATTATACATGAAAATGGTAACATATTTAACAACCATTCATGAAACATAATTTGAGAGAGAATAAAGTGAGACTAATTCCATCTCCCCTCAGTATATTTCTTTTATTGTTAAAATTAAATTACTTACTCTCTACATTCCATTTTAATATTTACGTTTGCTTTTTGCACATTGATTAAGGAGTATAATATTTTAATAGATAGTGGGTTGAAAGATATAATATTTAATATAAAATGAGTAGGTGTATTAGTATTGGATGTGAGGACCATGGTGATATATTAATTGTTTTAGATGGGTCTCATATTCTAGAAATGAAAATGTAAATATTGAAATGATACGCCCAAAATAGAGAGTGCACACCCCAATATGAGAATTGCCCTAAAAATAAACAACTATAAAAAAAAATTCCACATAAAAAATGTTTGATATTAATTGATGTCATGATATATTTTTAAGAAAATCAATATAAAATTCACTTCCTAATTATTATTAATAAAATTATATTATAATATAATTTAGACAAAGTCTCCTGGGAGACCTTAATTTTGTGAGACGGCTTGTGAGACCGGTTAAAGTATGTCTATTATACAGATAAAATATGTTTAATTATTGTTAAAGTATGTTTTTAAAATATAATGAATTATGAATTAAATATGATTTTAGTGTTATAATATGATTCATTAGTGACATATTTTAACTACAAATAAACATACTTTAACTATATAATAAACATACTTTAGTAATGGGTCGATCCGTCTAACAGTCATCTCACAAAAAATCTACCTCACAAGAGAGTAACTCTATAATTTATAGTATTTAATATATGCATAAAATATATTTTTTAATTAATATGAGCCGTAGGTGGACTTAAAAAATACTCCTAGTTGTGGTAAAATCGAATTGTCTTAGAAGTTTATTATTAATACTTAAAAAAAAATTATTAGTAAGAAATTGTAAAAACTGTTTAATAAACTTTTTTATTTATAAAAGAATTTTGATTAAATGACAAAATACTAAAATCATGTACTCCCTCCGTCCCACGTATTTTTACTCACTCTCCATTTTGTGTTGTCCCACATATTTTTACTTATTTCGTTTATGGTAAAAATATATAATACTTTATTACTTATTTTTTACAATCCCAAAAACTTTAATTACTTTTTTACACTTTATTCATCATTCCCAACAACTCCATTTACTTTTTCTTATTAAATTACTAATTTATCCCAAATTTTTCTTGCATTATATATTAAAAAAATAACACGTCTTAATCTCCGTACTCATACAAATGGGTAAAATACCCGGGACGGAGAGGGTATAATTAACTAAAAAAAAGATAAATTTGTAATTAAATTGAAAAAAAATAGAAGGCAAAGACTTGTGTGAGACCGTCTTACGTAAGGACTTACATGAGACGGTCAGAAAGTGATAATTTTTATATTGAAAAGTGATACTAAATTAATGAAAAGTGATAATACTATTTTATTAACAATTTATATTATAAATGAAAAGTGATAATACTATTTTATTAACAATTTATACTATAAATGAAAAGTTATAACATTTTATAGCGAAAGTAATGACATTTTATAGCGAAAGTGATAGTTATTTTAAAAAGTATAAAATGATCTCACGTGAGATGGTATCACACAAAACCTACCCACAATAGAAAGTCATGTATTTTCTAACAATAAAAAAAGTTCATGATTAAATTGAGAAAAAGAGTAAAAAATTATGCATTTTAATGCAATTAACTTTTTTTTCATGAAGTAAAGGTATACATTGTTATACTAAAGGGTATACCTTTCGGAAAAATTCGGAATTTGAGGAAACAATATCCCGATAACACACAAGTTTTAGCCAATTAATTATAACATAAGAATTAATTAAAAATATAAACTTTGGGATTAAAATAGGACACCAACTATTCGGATAAAACGTCACAAATCATTAAATGAAATTACAATTATACTCTAAAATTTATTTAATTATTAGAAACTTTATGTTGTTGAATTAATTTTTTGCTCTGCACTAAATTCAATAAAAAATTGTTTCTCAAAACTATTATAATATTGTGAAAATTATACAGAGGGAGCAAAAATGCAAAATAATATTTGTTCTGCTATGATTATCATATGTAATCCTATATATGACTATGTATTAGCTGTGAAGTTAGAAGGATCAACTCCAATGGACTTGTAATAAGATTTCTCAGCATTCTCCAATCGAAGTCTAAACAGTTCCCATTCCGTCCTACACCTCTGTCTCACCTAAACCAACAAAACCATGGCATAGCTAGATCAAGATTAATATTTCAAATAAGAAATAATTAAGATTTTATTACTATATAAGTTGACTTAATAATGTAACATATGATCAATGAGTTCATTTTATTAATCACAGAAACTATCGAACTAATAATATTTATGTACGGTCAGACTACGTACCCCTTGCCATGAAGCCTTCCCGTTTTCTGCTAGACCCTGTCAACACAGAGAGAGAGAGAATATGTTTACTCCGTGTAAAAACTATAATGACGCAAACTGGCGTTTAGTAAACTACCTGGTTTCCCAATGAAGGAACTGTTTGATGAACAATCCACTGGGCATCTACAACTCCAATTTTTTCATGAGCAGGCTAAAACAAATATATAATTATAAACATATATTATAAGTTGATGGGCAAAGCATCTGAGAGCTGTGAATAGAAGAGAATGCTGACCTCTACGCATCTTTGGAGGGCTAAGTCCAGACCCCATCCGTGGACCAAGTCATTCTAAAAAATTTCCAATATCAAGACGAATCAATATATGGACCAAGGAAAACATAAGTATTGCTATAGGAAAAATGTAATTTAATGACGAAAAAAATAATGAGAGGATAAAAAAACAAGTAACTTAAACTTTAGTTTTAATGATTTTAATAAGGAAAAAATAAATACTATCACAAAAAGCAATTTTTTATGAGAGATTGATAATCTTCTAGTTATTGTCTTATTGATAAAATATCCCATCATAGTCTATTGTGCCTCTCATTATTTCATGGAGAATTTTACCTTCCTTCTCCATTTCAATTAAAATAACAAAATGATTTATCATTTATATTAGAAAGAAAGTAATCTCTTCTCATATCAACCCCAAATTTTCTGCTCCCTCAACGCCAATGGTAGAAGAAAGATTATTTATTTATTTATTTTATTTTTTAGTATTCTCTCTCACAACCATTGCTTCAAAAGTCTGAATGGTGGACCTATTGCAAATCTAATAAGAGTTTTATAGGAAGTTCATTATAAACTACTTTATACAAAATGTAATTTGAGCTACCTGTGTTTTACCAGTTATTTATCAATTTCTGAATAGCACTTGTGGCTTCAGTTGCATAATCAATATGAATATTTGCTAGGCATTGTAGGTTATGAGTGTAAAGTCCTTAAACTTCTCTAAAAACTATTTTTTTCTGGGGGAAGAATCAGTTTATTTTCTAGATTTTTGTGCTTGTGGCAGTCTATCATAATGCAAAATGCACTTAAACAAGGCAAGCATGATTTTCACATCCTATTGAGTCTTGATGGAACCACTAAGGAAAATATAGATTTTGCAATAAAATTATATACATGTCAAACCACATCAAAAGTTCTTGTACTTCATATCCTGGTGCCTTGTTCCCTGAAAATATTTTTTTCTAACTTTCAGAATCTAATTTATATCTCCCTTTAAGACTAAATAATGTGCTTTATTGATACCTTTTTAGCTGATTTTATTTACTCGCTTCTCACATGCATTTATTTGCAATCATTTACATCATTGTAGAATAAAAAGAATAAATTAATTGAGCTGAAATGATTTACTATGTTCTTTAACTTCTCTTGAGAAGAGTTTATGATGATATTATTTTTAGGAATATTGTGTTTTCAGGTAATTTATGTCACTAATCAATTTTTCTAACATTATTTTGGTCTATATATATATGTGCATGGCATTTGATGCCAACAAAAAGATTTATTTTACTGAGTGCAATAAAATTTTACAGATTTTAATAATGATTGTTTGATTACAGTATTTTGTTCCATGTTGTATGTTCAATATTCATGTTACATTTGCAATAGCTATGATTATACATCATAATCAAGGGAAAACTAACTATTAATGAGGAAGTATATAACGAGAGGCGAAGTATAATGTAATGATGGGTCTATCGTCATTTCAGAGGACACGTGCTTTGTCATTAAAGACTTTTATCTAGAGAAGCAATTATAATAGGCACATCGTAGGAAACTTCAGCCATTATTAGTTCTAATGAGAGCATTTTGATTTTTGATGTCAAGATTATGACAGATCATCGATGCTCTATATACATTCACGCACCTGAATCATATGCCACACGCAGCGCCATGCATCTCGAGAAAAAACAGGAGCCATGATTTCTACAAAACTGTTTTTGGAGATAAATGATTCTCAAACTGTAGTAAAATAAAAGAAAGAAATGAAAGAAACACTTGAAAAAGCTCATACGCTGCACAGGGAGGCAGATGGGGGTCAGAACACCAGCCTGGCTTCTCCTCTGTTTCCCTATTTACAGAATAAAGCATAAGAATGGAATGAGTCATGTATGATGCGTCACTCAGAGATCACGAAAATTATGTATATATATCAGCCCTCACTTGTGAACTTCACTATTGCCTCTTCTTTTTGTTATCTGCCAAGTAGTTCCCCTGTTCGGTTCCAGACCAGGCTGTGAAATTTCCAAACCATACTTCCTCACAAGCTTGATGTATCTAGAATTTGAAAAGGAACAGTAGATTTAGCATATACGAGCTAGTAGAATCTACTTCCATTAAAAATACTAGTGGACTTACTCTTCTCCATCAAAATGCTCAACCCCAAGATCTTCATCCCAAATGAATATGTAGTCATATGGGGCAACAATGTCCGGATGCAGAAACCTTTTAGCATACCACCTTTCAAAAATAATCAGAGAGACATCAATATATCTGCATGATTCAGATAAATGGACCATAAAAGATTCATCAAGAGTTACCATTTTGTTTGTTTCCTGGCACTAACGTGAATAGCTCGTTTGGACCACTCAAACTCATCCCATTCAGTTGTTCTTCCATCATAATGAAACAAAAGGATGGTAAAATTCTTGGAAAACTGCAGCAATGACAATGATATAATTTGTGTGATATAGGAAGAACTCTTAGTTCTCACAGAGAGAAAGATACTCTGGCTCAAAAGTGAAGTGATGCAGGGTATACTGACCTTTTTCACTGCTGCATCAATGATTTTCATTTGATCATAACCAACAGTAAAAGTCACAAGATATTTCGGTGTGCTGTCCAAGTCCTAAAGAGTGACAAAGTATATAGATATCATAATTCACATTGTGATATCCTGTCAAATTTTAACAGCCCAAACAGTAGATAGTATGATTTCAAATTATAGATTCAATATTCTCCTAATACAAATGTTAATATAGTCATCGTTGAGAACTTCTATTACCTCAAGTATTAATAAACAACAGAATAAAGACTCCAATGTTATTTACATGGAAAATCTAAGGTCTTAAGACCACATCACTTATCCCACAGAACCCTTCCTTTTCTTTTCTTTCCATATTTCATTACGAGGTTTGATATCTTAAATGAGGTGGGCACTAGGAGGTGTTTAATCCACTATTAGTTTAGCTTGTAAGTTGTACAGTTTATAATTGTCATCCTCGTAAATACTCACCCCTTTGTTTCTTGCTAAAAGTAGATTGTATATGAAAGGAGGTCCAGCTGCATAAGCAATAGGAACACCTACGTTGACCCACATTAACTTAATTACACCACAAAAAACGCTCAAGGATTCGTTTCTAAGAATAAGAAATCACTTTCCGCATTCAGTAGCCATTCTAATAAATGTTCATTTGCCAAGAAATACATTGAGCAGTAGTATGTGTATGTCTAAGACATTACCAAGAATAATTACCTCATTTGGTTTTCCCCATAGTCTTCGAAGGTAAAAGTCTGACTCAGATGCAACAATACCTGGAGGCAACCTTTCTGCACCTTTGGGATTAGATGGGATCCAAATCTGAATTAAGATCATTTCAGAGGAAGAATAAACAGAATTATTAAAACTGCTTCTATGATTTTAATTTTCAATCGCCATAAGGGAAAAGTCATGCATTCACATAAAAATAGAGAGATACAGAAAGATCGAAACACGAACAAAGCACACATCAAAAGTGCAGCCCTTGGCATGACCTTGTTGAAAAGCTCCTAACTGTAAAGAAGAAATCTACCAAGAAGATAGTCATGCATACAGTATGGAACTACATTGATTACAATTTTGAGCTTGCACGATATTCCTTTTTCCTATTCTCTATTTTTTGACTTTTTCCATATAGGAGAAAGTAGCATGCTTAAGGTAGTGCCAGATGAACCATGAATAATTGTATTATCTAAAGAAATCTTAAGTCGTTTACTGGGGATCTTCTTACTTTTTACACTTGTAATCATCTATTCAATTATCTCCAACCTATTCTTGATGAACCATGAATAAAATAGCACGCGCACAAGTCACAACTGACTAGTGTAACATCAAAATCAAAGTCCCAACTCCTTTTAACATACATGCAAAGATGTGCAATCAATCTCAACAATGTGGAAATCGGAGCAAATAGTTATTAAATTCACTGAAAGTATAGCTACCTTAGATAGATCCATCGCAACATCATTTCTTCTATAGCTATTTGTATTGTTTTGGGTAGTGTTTGCTGAAAATTTGTTCCCAGTAATTGCAAAATCATGAAGAGCAGATGTGATCTTTAGCTGCAAAATGTTGGGATCGTTGAAGAAAGAATAGAAGCAGCAATCAGGGAATGCACCAGACATAACCACATCCATGCGGTGGGTGAAGTAACTTGTTTTTGTACCTTTGTTAACTGGAGAGAGGGAAATGAGACTCCTATGAAGAAGCCAAACATCATTCCAACACAGATGGTAACAATCATCCTCATAGTTTCATTTGTCTTTTTAGCTATTGGGCTGTAAGAATGAAAATCATATGTAAAGGTTGTGTCACGTGCAACACTTCTGCAAGTGCATTCACGTACCCGAAAATCACTTACCTCCAACCAACATTCCCCTTTTTGTACACCATATTAAAATCCATTTTTGCAGTATTAATGGCTTCTTTTCATAGCCAATCAAGCCACAGACGTCCACCCAGCAGACGTTATCACTGATATGGTAAAAGAAATAAAAATCTGAACCATTTTGAAAAGTGATTAATAAGCTTCATTGAAGAAATTAGAGCTAAGGGATTGTTAAATTTCAAAGCTAACAGGTTCTCTGATACGAAATATCTCCATCTAATCTACTTAGATTGTTCCTATGAGATTAAACTACAAAAACACAGATTCAACCCAAAAAAAAAATTGAAATCAACAGTGTGAACCTCTGAGGAGAGAGAGCTTACGGATCAAAGATAACAACTTAGATTTTTCCAAAATTAGGTACGTAAAAACACTTCATGTGCAATCCTTTGACAATTCTACAACACCAGGATCACAACTTTTAATCACCACTTTATTCGATTTCCGGGGTGCCCATGAAAACAAGCCCCCGGTGTAAATTTACCAATCCTAATCCTCCATCATCCATTAAAGTTCGTACAACATAATTTTAAATTAAACTCGCATATAAAAACGATATAGAGAAAGAACTCAACAACAACTGGAAAACGCTCAAACATCGATAAACCTAGCCAGGAAAAGAAAACTATCATCAAATACGCATCTCAGGTGGTGATTCGCACAAGCAAATCTACTTCCAGTTCGTTCAGCCATGTTTGCGCATTTGATTACCACTCAATATATACTCAAAAGTTTCGAATTGTCATGCAAGTACACAAAAGAGGAGATAACAGTTTACCTGAATTCAGAAGGAGAAAATCAGAGCAGAAATTCACGGCGGAAAACAGACGGTCAGGGGGAGAATTTAACAGGGCGGAGAAACACGGTGGGGGAAACTCTAAATCCAGCAGTAAATGCATGAACGCATAATAAAGAGATGAAACTAAAGCAGTGGAGAACTTCGAACGTGAATTGATGGCAGAAATGGCGGAGAAGGTGAAGAGACAAGAGGGCCAAGTTCAAAGTAACGCAGGAATTAGACTAGTTTCTGTTTTATACCTTCTCTTTCGCAATCTTTCTATCACATCATTATTTTCTACGTTTTTCCCTTTCCTCCTAATAATTAATTGCATTTACACACATTTACAAACCAAGTGTATTTCATTGACTCGTATTTATGAGTATTATATTATTATTATTATAATAATTATATTTATACTCATTTGAGAGCCTTTTAGACGGTAAATAAATCATAAAGAATTCGGTACAACTTTGATTTCTTCGAAACAATATACATTAGCCTTTTATGCAGTTCAAAGAAGGAGCTTAAATCATTCATTTTAAATAAATCATTATATCTCTACATTTTATAAAATATAAGTATTTTTTGCATAGAATTTATCAAAATTGAAAATTTTATGTAATACAATCCCTCAATCCATGCTAGTATGTTCCTTTTTAGTAGTAAAAAGATTAAGAAAAAATTTATTTTAAATATATAACTGAAAGAAAGTAATGGTAAATATTGAACGTTTTTATAAAATAATTATATTTCTTTTAACATAACAAATAATCATGTTTATTAATTATTATGTAAGATACTTACTTATTTCGTAATACTCGTACTCATGTATAAATAAATAATTTCAAACCCGTTTATCAATATACGTTGATTACACATAACTATTTAAAATTATTAAGATGTTAGGACTAATAATATTAATTATTAATAATTTAATAATCAAGAAACATGCTATGTAGACTCTTATTATTAAGTAGCGGTAAATATTTAACGTTTTTATAAAATTATTATATTTTTTGAACATAATAAATAGTTATGTTTATTAATTATGTAAGATATTTGCATATTTCATAATACTCATACCCGTGTATAAATAAATATCATCTAAAAATTAATATTTTTAAATCGTTTCATTAAAAAAATATATTATGATACTCATACCCGTCCCAAACCCATTTATCAATACCCAACTACTCATATTCGTACCCGTTTCATTAAAAAATATAAAATAATTTAATTTCATTCCAAACTCGTTTATTAATACTCGTTGATTACACATACATACCCATTTAAAATTATTAAGATGTTAGGACTAATAATATTAAGGGTCACTTACTATTGGATACATAAAATAATCATAATTGTTATAAACCATATGACTCAAATCACTAATACTCATAACTACATGTTGAGAGTAAAAATAAGCGTGTTATAGTGTCCAATTTAACACCTTCTTGATTGAAATTATTGTCATATATTAGTACAAGTGTCTTATATTCAATATATGTGAGAAAAAGGTGCACTTGAGGTGTTTTATTGTGTTTTAGGTGGAAAAATGATCAAAAGTGCAAAGTTGGAGAAAATGTGCAATTTGTGCAATGATGCTGTAAAACACACGTCCAATTTGTGTAATTTTTCTGTATTTGTGTAGAGCTCTGAATTGGAAGTGTAATACATGGTTGGAAAGCCATAGAAGAGAGGGTCATTTTGGCGTAAAGAATACCCCAATTGGATTCCAAAAGAGAAAGTTATTATCAAAGAAGTGACGTCGCGCAAGCTTTGCCGAACAGAACAAATGTGTTATTTTGCATGGCTTGTTACACCTTGAAATCTTAGAGTTTTTGTGATTTCTTTATATGGATAGAAAGTCAAGGAAGAGAGAATCGCGTGAGTGCAAGAATCACTCAAATCTGAATCCGGATGTGAAAGTTATACACGAAACGGTGAAGCTGGCGCAAGATGGTTCGACCACGACCAGTGGTCAAACCACTGGTTCGACCAGCTGTTTTGGTTGAATCATATGCCTGAAGTGCGTTAAATCTCAGATTTTTGATTCGACCATGGTTCGACCAAGCCCTAGGTCGAACCCTAGGTCGAACCACATGTCTGGGACACGTCCGGATCCAATTTTTACACCCTATGTGCGTGTTTCTGCGTGTTTTGCAAGAAAAAGCTCATCCTAGGCCCATAAGGAGAGCTTACAAGTATAAAAGGGGATGCATATCACACTACCAAGAGGATAAAATCATATTGGATTGGAGAGAGACCACAACAATACTACTCCCCACAAGGAGGGATCATCCCCCAACAATCATCAACATCCTTTCCTCCAGCCATGCATCACTTTGAAGATTCGTCTGTGGAATCAAGAGGAGGATTCAAGATGGAGAAGGACGCGACGACTCCCAAATCTAGGGTTTATTTCGTTTTCTAATTTATCTTGTAATTTTTTAGACATCCGGGTAAGATCTATCCAACACCCATGATTGTTCTTCATAACATCATGGGCTAGAGCCTTTTTGGTAGAACTAGAGTTGTGAAGGTTTTACGAATTAATTAAACTTTCGTGTGTAAACTCCGTACAACACTACTTGTGGATTTATTTTATATATGATTGTGCTTTCTTAATCCATATTCACGGTCGTTTTATGCATCTTCAATTGGTATATAGAGTCTGAATATATATCTTGATTGTAGATTGAGTGCGTTCACCGCTGAACAGGATTCCATGTTATGATTCTAAGTGAGGGGACTCCGAAGCTTCAATAGAACTATCATATATGAATATTTATTAATTGAATTGAATTCGAATTATTAAGTAGGATAAAGAGGATAATTTTATAGTACCTATAAAGGGAGATCATATCGGGTTAGAGTACCAATTGGCCAGGAAAATAATTGATACTGATAGTACCTAGAAAGAGGGGTGAAATTATATCTCTTGCTCTGAGATTATTCACACGTGTTACATGCATGTTTACTTGTGTCTATAGAGTAGGGTTGTAAATGAATCAAATAATTCGAATTTGATTCGGTATTCGAATTCGAATATCAATATTCGAATTTGAATAATAATTTTAGTTCGAATAATATTCGAATCGAATATGATTCGTAAGATATTAGATTCGAATATTCGCGAATATATTCGAATAATAATATATAATATATATTAATTAATTATATATATATATATATAAATTAAATATAATATTTTATTTTATAAATATAAATAAATATGTATATTATCTAATTTATTACTATGAGGAAAATATATATTTTAATTTTTTATATATAATGAAATGTGAATTATTTAATTATAATTTTTAATAATTTAATGGTTGATGTATATAGTGTGTAATTCTTCTTAAATTAATTAATAGTATAAGAAATTTAAAAAATTATTATTTAAGAAAATGAATTTACAATTTCGAATCGAATTCGAATTCAAATATTCAATTTTGAATGTTCAAATTCGAATAGTTCGTTTATTACTTTCTAATCGAATACCAATGCGATTTCGAATTCGATTAATAATCGAATTCGAATACGAATATTCTAATATTTAATCAAATATCATTCAAATACCTTAGTATTCGATTCGATTCGTTTACAACCCTACTATAGAGTAGATATGCATGGTTTAGTGATGCGTCCATATTCCACAAAGTAGAGTCGGACATCAACACACGGAAGGAAAATTAATGCGTGAAACTGGATTATCCTAGGTCTACCTATTCTCCTACTTGATCCACTTTCATATTCTTCGAGTGATATTTTATTTTATTTGCTATTTTAATTTCTTGTTTAGTACTGTAGTTTAATAATTAAATCTCAAATCTTATTGTCATCTTGTCTTAATTAATTTAGTAAATAATTAAATTGATAATACGCCGTCCTTTGAGTTCAATAATTCACTTGGTCGCTTGCTTAAGCTGCAACTGATATTCTTAATACTTGGGGATTAATTTTGCGTGTAAAGCAAACGTGCATCACTACACAATTATGATTGATATACCATAAATATCCCTATGTGTTTGCACAAATTTGTTTTGCACAATTTGGTTTGCACAATTTTGTTCTGCACAATTTGTTTTGCACAATTTTATTTTTGCACATTTTGTTTGCACATTCTAAGTTGCGGCGGAGGTCCGGCAGATAACGGCGGTCCGGCGGATGTTCGGCGGTGGTCCGGCTGTGGGGGTGGGTGAGGGATAGGGTTTGTGGTTTAAAAGTGTATGAGATTATAAGGTTATATTTGGTTTTTTATTTTAATATTTTGTATGTGAGAATAATTATTTAAATTCATTGTATCTCATAGTAATTTAGGGTAAAAGTATGTACCTATGAGTGGTTTTCCGTAATATTAATTCAAAATTATTAATAATGAAGAAAATAATTTAATATTGTTCCAAACATATTTATCAATACCCGTTGATTACACATACCCATTTAAAATTATTAAAATATTAGGACTAATAATATTAATTCATAATTATTAATAAAGAAGAAAATAATTTAATAATGAATTAATTGTTAAAACTACATAATAGTTTCAAACTACATTATAGTTTCAAAAAATACATTATAATTATAATTACAAAAATAAATTATAATATAAACTTAATTTTAGTACCATAAATAATAAATTAAATTTTGCTGAAATAAATAAGAGGGAAATTTAAAATCTTAAAATTAAAATTAATTAAATATGGTATCATTATGATAAAAATTAAATAAGGTATATTTTTAAATAAGGTATCAAATTAATGGCCAAGATCTAATCTCATAATTGTGATGAATGGATGAGATTTAATAAAGTGATGAATGGATGAGATTCAAAATGACTTATATTAATCAAATCCAATGGTGTAAATTAAAAATTGACTCAATTTTGACTTTTTCATTTTGCTATTATATTACTTTAGATTTGATTAACTCTCATTTATGACAATTATTATTCATAAAATGTTTTGTTAAAATTTCAATTTTACAGCAGGCAAAATATTTTGTGCACCGGAGGCACGAACGCTGGTCTGTGCGTCAATGCTTAAAACATACTCCCTCCATCCTGAATGTGATAATAATGTCGTTTCATGAAAAATTTAGGGTTAATTGCAAAAAAAATCATGAACTTTACTCTTATTGCAAATTAATCCTCACTTTTGTGAAATTGCGAAAAAAACTAGAACCTTTAAGTATTGTTGAAAAAAAAAACTCAAAAAAACCCTACTATTAGTCACAAATTGAGTTTTTTTTTAAACAATACTTAAAGGTTATGGTTTTTTTTTTGTAATTTCTCAGAAGTGGTGATTAATTTGTAATAGAAGTAAAGTTCATGATTTTTTTTGCAATTAACCCAAAAATTTATAATATAAATAAAAAGTGATAACATTAAAATAATTATAATATCTTTAATAAAAAACAATTAATTAAAAAAAAGGTAAAATGATTTTATCGTGAAACAATCTCACATAAGTATGCCCCATTATTGAGATGTATTTTTACTTTTTTAGAAAGGAAAAAGAAATGAAATACTTTGTGGGACATAAAAAAAGAAAAATGTGAAAATTTTCTTTTTGATTAATACAGTAGAAAAAGTAGGAATATTTTAGGTAATTTAATGAAAAACATAGTAGGTTGTTGGATGTATGTAAAAAGTAGATATTATCTTGAGATAGGTAAAAAATTAATATTATTCTAATATATTTTTGCTACTTTAAAAAAAAAGAAATTATGAATTATTTTGTGTGTAGTTTTAAAAAGGAGAGTCGAGTGTGAAATATGAAAGGTGTACTCCCTCCTTCTCATGCATAGAAATGTTTTTATTTTTTGTACGTAGATTAAATAATATTATTATTTAATGTATAGTGGGTAGTTGATCAAGTAGTACTATTATTTAATGCGTAGTGAGTAGTTGTATTAATGGGTATGTAGACTCGTATTTTAATTAAATTAATGAGTGTGTATGAGTTTCATGTGTGTAAAAAAGAAAATGAGCCTCTTTATATGGGACGCCAAAAATAGAAAGAATCGACCCTTTAAATAGACGGGAGGAGCATGTATCATTGTATTTTGTAGGTAGTGAATACTCCCTCCGTCCCGTTTCAATATTTACGTTTGTTTTTTGCACGTTGATTAAGAAGTATAATATTTTAATAGATAGTGGGTGGAAAAATATAATATTTAATGCAAAGTGTGTAGGTGTATCCGTATATGTACTATTGTGAATAGTTATACGTAATTTTATCATTTATTTTAATATATGAATTATGAAGTAGTAAATGAATACCATAAGTTGTTAATTTATAAAAGATGTTTTTTTTTTGGTGTTTTAATTATAATATCGCGCCTCCATTCCAAAATAAATACTACAGTACACTACTTTTTAAATTATAAATAAATAAATAGTAGGGTATTAATTATAAATACTTTTATATTGAGTGGAGGAGCACAGTACTTTTTAAATTATGGAGCACTCAATAGTAGAGTAAATTATGACGATGTTGAAAGGCTGGAAATTTTGGTTGGCAAATTATTTATTTAGACAGGAGATTAAAGCATATTCCCACCGTAATAATTTTTTATTAATTTTGTTCTATAACTTTGTAATTGCACCGATTGTCACATTCCGGGGAATAAAAAAATTTGAATATTTTGAAATAAAAATGACAAATTTTAGTGATAATTTAAAAATTATAAAATTATTTTAAAGAAATTAAATTTATTTAGACTAATTTGAATAAAATAAATTTATATAGAGGATTTTGATTTTTAACCACCATGTATATACACTTGAACTTTGCTTTTTACGCAAAGCATATGAATGGGTTATCTTCCCGGCGGCTTTTCAATGCGCTCCTAAGCCATCGTACCCTGGTTGACGCGAGCCCTCTGTACTCGTTGTCACGACTTATCACCACCGTCGATTGTATCCTCTGTGAAATTTCCTCCGCGGCAGTGTGTCTGATATCGCCTATGGGGTGTTCCCCAATTTCTTTTTTCAGCCCTGCTCCTGTGATGAATGGTTCTTTTGGCGGCCAACGTTAGGTCGCTCTGACCATTCGATGTGTCTGCCTCGCATCAGCCAAATTCTTGGACTTCTTTATCTTCACTATTAGTGAAGTATTCTCACTTTCTCAGACTCTTTGTGGATTTAATTGCTTAATTTTAGATTGAAGGAGTTGTGGAGAACTTTCTGTCCGTTGCCTCATATTATACGGTCAAAACTGATTGCATATCCTGGTTGGGGCTAACTTGTGACTTTTAATTTAAATTCCTATCGCCGCTGTGCTTTTAATGTTGAAATTTCTGTTTGTGAGCTTTTGGTGTTTGCAATTCTTTTGCTCTTTGTGAAGGACTCTTTACAGATTACTTCATGTCTATCAAAAGATTATGTAGATTTTATTGTTGAGGCTGTTTTCGTGAAAGGGCAGGCCTCAATTATACAAGGGGTTCTTTGGATTTTGGTTGGAGTATGTTTTGAAAGAATCTCTATACTTGACTCATGCTATACCTATGGTTACAGCTTGATTCTTTTTGAAGATGCTACCGGTGGATTCGTATATTTTGATTAGTGTCTTCATCTTTTCATGTTTTTTTTTTCTGCAGTGGTTGGTATTAGTTTTTGTTGTTAAATTTAGTATAATTACTAGCACTGCCTGTGTTTTCTTTTGGTCTACTCTTGTAGGCCCAACTTATCGATGATTTAGGCTAATTTTTTTCATGAGGCCACCTGATTGGTCTTTTTATAAAAGCCGCCTGTTTGGTATGCTTATTTGACGGTTGTCAATTTTTTACTTATTGTGCTCTCTTTTTCTTTTTTATTTTAATATATCAATTTATGTTTTACTCCTATAATATAAAGTTAAGAAATTTTAATAGCGAAATTGTATTTTCTATCCATAAATAATGGAGAGAGCACCTATAAATTAGGAGAGTTTATTGTACACCCAAATTCACATAATATCCACCCTTATAATGAAATACTTCATCCGTCTCGAATTTATCTGCATCGATACTATAGATACAAAATTTAAGAAAAATTATTTTTTGACCAATTTTATTGACTTATTAAAGATAATATAGTATTTTTAGGTAATAAATAAATTATAAAGTATGTTATGTGTGTTAGGCGGAGTGATATTTTTGAAATTAGAATAACTTTTGAGATTGTTGGTTAATGTGAAGTTTCCTTTTTTAGATGTTGAAGATAAATGTAGGACGAACGAGAATGGAAAGTGTGAAGATAAGTGTGGGATAAAGGCAGTACTCCCTTTAAAGTATTAAATTTCTATTCTTATAAATAAAAGGAAAATATTAATGTAAGGATCCAATTTTTAAGTTAGGTCTCAATTTTAGGATTCATTTTAGAATGTCTCATTTCAAGACTTAATTTTACCTTTTTTCTCAAATTAAGGCCTGTCGTAATTTTATTTTTTTCCAAATTCAATATATATTATAAAATAATACAAAATATTAATAAAAATAAAATATATTTAATTTTATGATTTAATTTGAAGGTGTATAATAATATTTTTAAATTATTTTGTATGACTTGAATTGGAAATATAAATTTCATGGTAAGTCTTAAAATGTGAAAAAAATAACAAATATAAAAATTCAGACCTTAATTTGAGAAAATAAACTAAATTTTAATTTTAATTTAAATTTAAAACACTTATAAAATCGGATCTTGTTTGAGATCTAAACTCAAAATTGGGTCTTCATATGAAAATTTTCCTAAATTAAATTTTATTATTAATATTCAAATTTTATTATGTTGTAAATTTTTTAATATTGAGATGCGTAGTATTTTATTATTTAAAAGAGTAATAGTTTATCGTTTTAAAAATTTATAGTTATTTTATTATGTTTTAAAAAATAAAATATGAGTGTATCGAACAATGGGCTCACACAAATAATTTGTTGGCAAAGAGTTGTATGAGATTATCTGCTGCATGAATTCTATGAAACGAATAAAACTATAATTTGAATGAAAAATAATATTCGAATATTGAAAATTGGTAGCCATGTAATAAAAGTTTTCATAAACAATTAATAATAATATAAATATTGAAAAACACATTTTTGTAAAAAATAATAATTGAAGTAGATAAAAATGTAAACGATTTCATTTTCACCCAAACGTTAGATAAAGTTTTATTTATTTTCCCCTGCAAGTACCCCTCTGTCTCTCTTGGAATGAATTCAATTTGTATAAATACGTACTAATTAAATTGTTAATGAATAATCCATATATATTTTTTTATTTTTTCTTTTTTTACATCTCCATCCTTTTATTTAATTAAATAATAACATAATATTTAATACTTTACATTAAATTTTACTTCATAACTTTAATGATGATAATAATGATATGTTATTAATGGTTTTATATTATTATTATTATCATTATCATTAAATTTATATAAATAATGTCTCTCCATATTCATTTTAATATATATTTAAATTTACTATTTTTATTTTCATAATTATTTTATGAAGAGAAAATTTAATTAATTTCGTCCCTAAGATATTTTAAAATTTACAATGTTATTTTAATTCATTATTAATAATCTTAAAACATTAATCTTAATAATTTTAATCTTAATATATTAAAAGTGTGAGAAATAACTTTTTTTTTTATCAATTATATCCTTACTTTTTTTTTAAAATTACACATCTTTACCCTCTAATACATTAATGAATATATAATATTTAATAACTTAATTTATATTTATAATAATAAATAAATAATGACTATTCATATTCATCATAATTATTTTAATATGTATTTTTATATTTAATTTTTTATGAAAAAATAAAAAAGCTTATAACGTAAGAAATGCCAAATATTTAATATTTAATCTTTATTTTTAATATATTAAAAATAGAATCCTTAATCCTAATAATAATAATAATAATAATAATAATAATAATAATAATAATGGTTTATTAATTATAGATACATGTATTTACAACTTAATTACTAATAAATATATTAATCTAATATAATTACTGCGTGATACATAACGATTTTTTTTCTCCCAATATTACCCTTGTTCACAAAGTTTAATATTCAACGTTTATACAGAACAATAATTTCATTGAACACTAATCTACACTATATCAAAACTAATATTCAACGTTTAATATTAGTGTACACTAATGTACACTAATATTCAACGTTTAATATTCAACAATATTTATACAGAACTAACCTTTCTTTTATCAATGTACACCGATATATACTATTATTATACTTATCACTCGAGATTTTAGGAGAGGGAATTTAGGAAAAAATTTTTTCCTAATTCTCTCTGCGGTCATTTTCTTTTATTCATCTCTCTAAATGCACGTTGATGTACATATTTTTTCTTTTCATCTCTCTAAATGCACGTTGATGTACAGATTTTGAAAGAAATAATTTAGGAAAAAATCATTTTACTAATTCTCTCTGCGGTCACTTTCTATTATTTCTCTCTCTAAATGCACGCCAATGTACATATTTGTTTTTGTTCTTCTAATTGTGACTTCATTCTTCATTTTGTGACAAGTTTACGATTAATTAATCAAAGTTCAGATTGATTAAGTACATTGTGGACACGTGTCTACAAATTAAGGTTGTAATTCAATGACTCTATCTTCGATAATTATTTATCTCACCTAAATGTACTCTGATGTATATTCATATAAATATTTTATTCATTTTTTTCTCCTCAAAAATTATTTATCTCAAATGAGTGAACAGTGATGTATATACATATAAATACTTAATCGTATTTTTTTAATTTGCTTCACACGATGTACACTGATGTTCAGTAAGTATGGGTAATATGAAAAAAATAAAATTAAATTTTGTATCTGTGCGTAATTTTTTAGAGCGAATGTATGAATTAATAATATCTAAATACGTTTTGTACCTAATATTTATTGACCCTAATAATAATATATTAAAAGTACAAAAAATTAAAAAAAAAACACTTTTTTCCTATTTTATTTCTATTAATTATCATTAATTACATCCTCCACTTTACTTATTATTCATTAATCAGATTAAATAGACTCAATTATTACTAACTCCTGACGTTTAATTCAATTCATCAAATGTTGAAAAGAATGGAATCGACGTACTGTCTTTTGGGCTTTAATTCAACTCAATTAATTTATTTTATCTTCATTGGATTTAGATAAATAGCTTCATCCATCTTCAATTCCACTCCAACAGCGTCACTCCAGCATCATCACTGCTGTATCTCGAAAAACCCATCGCCTATATTTCCACGTGATTTTTGAACATCAAAGATAACCAGTCTGATCTATGGCCTATTACATTGGAGTTCATGAGGTTGTGCTTTACAATGGTTGTTTTTTTTTAATCCATGGTGACTAATATTAGGAATTTTGAAGTGTTTACAATATAAAGGTTATAGAATTTATGGTTTTCTCTTTTATCATGTATCCTGGCTGTATTGGAGAATGTATTAACACTTATATGTCTCTCTCAAGTAGTGTTCTTCTTTGCATTGATGGTACTTGAAGTGTTTACAATATAAAGGTTATTGAACTTATGATTTCTCTTATATCATGTATCCAGGCTGTAAGGGAGAATGTATTAGCATTATTTATGTCTCTCTCAAGTATTGTTTTTCTTTGCATTGATGTAGCAGCCTGCGGGGTTGACATTTCTGTAAGACTTCTTACTTACAGGAGAATGATGCGTGTGGAGATAATTCAGTTGTGGGGCAGTCTATTCAAAGCTGGAGAAATGATTAGGAAACCAAATTTATGAATGCGAGTAATATTTTGGATTCAAGAACACAGAACAACACTTGCTACTGTAACCACATTCTCCAGGTTTTTACTTTTGTAAATTCATTTGATTCTAGGTGGTGCGTTAGATAATTTTCTTGATTTCACGAGTTTATTGCACCTTATGGGATAAGTGTGTGGCTTAATATATTGATTCAAAATGAAAATGAAGAAGTTGATTATCATTGGTTGAGGGTATACTGATTAGAAGTCATAGTTGCAAATTCATTTTTGTTCTCTCAATCAAGATTTCACATGATTATGCAGTTCTCATGGGGTCCTCTCTTGAAAGATATCTCTAGGCTGGATAACAATGGCATGAAGAAGTCCAATAGGTCAACACCCACTGCTGAATGCTTTTTTCTTCTTTTAGAATATATTCCCTCTACCCCCTCTTATTTTGCTGCTTAATAATTCTTCAAAAAAGCAGTTTGCCTAAGCAAATAAAGCAAGAACTTGAAACATGCAAGTTTGTGGAAGCTACTAAATCATGGAGTAATATTGAACATGTCATCAATTCTAGCAGCAATTCTGCGGTAATTTTTCAGCCTCATTATATTGAACTTATTGGTTTCTAAACAAAGAAAAAAAATTGATCAAGAATACAAATTTGAGAAAATTGCAGAATTTCTACAACTTCATGTTGGATTCAGGGATGGACCCTGTATCCGTGACAACTTTGGAGCTGTCACAAAAGATTTTGACAAAATAATACTCGAGTTAATTGAATTTTTTGAGGAGCTCTACCCCTGAAGGAGTTGGTGACTTAGATAGTCTAATGAATGGTGTGATCAAGAAGAAGCTCAAGATTATACCATACAATTTAATTAGGTGAGTTGTTAGTGAAGAAATCAAAAATATTTCATGAATAAATTTGGGCTTGAATTTTGTGATGTTTTTTCAGTTGAGGTGAGTAATCTAATTCTGTTTTTGATACAATGGAAGGAGATATCATGAGACCTCAAATCAACAAGGTAAGGAAACATAGCATGTTGCTAAAAAGAACATTGTATTTAATTTGTTCTTGTAATAAACAAGATTGAACTATAATAAAGGTTATGATCATCTGCAATGGAGGAATCCCACTATTATGTTATAAAATAAAGAGATGTAAATGTTACTTTTTTTCTCATAGGTTGATGTATTGCTGGCAAAAGGAGTCAATGTGACTGACTATATACAGTAGTCAAGCGAAAGAGTGTTTTGCTGGATTAAACCGGTTGAGGTAATTTTTTTCTAAAAAAACAATTTCAGGCTTTGTTTAATCACATAATACTTGTAGAATTATATGAGGAGCTCAAATATATATTGTTTATGAGAAAAGGAAAAATAAAAAGAGCTGATACATTACACATACTTTAAAACATGTTATTTTTTCATTTTAACATGTAGATCCTGGAAGGGGATTTTACAAGAACTCATATACGCTCTCATATGTCCTAACTCTATGTTATCCTTCTACTGCAAAGGTTATGACTTCCTATCAATAACTTTCTTTGCATACTTTATTTTTTTTTGTCATGTATCCTTTATTTACAAATACAATGAGAATATCTGAGAATTGTGGACAAGTTTAGGTGAAACACCAGTTTGTTTTCGTCAATTTCGAAAGACACATTCTTTCAGGTTTAGTTTTTGCACCTTGTACCTTAACAAGCATTATGTTTTGAAGTGAGATTTCAGAAGAATTCCCCACTTAAATTTGGAAGTTGGGAGATTCTAGCACTTATGAATATGGTGATTATCATTCTTTATTGCAGTTCAATTTTTCTTTTTCAGTTCAAGTAATTTTCTGTTGAAGTATACTTTGTGAAGTAAGATGTTATGTGGTAAAAGAGAAAACGCTATATTAGGTTCACTTGATGGAATTATCAGTTCTCTATTGAAGAAAATAGTTCTATTACATATTATACTTGCAAAGTCTTTGAAACCTATTTGATTTTGAACTCAATTTTCTATTTCCTTATACACCAAACAGGGCTCAATTTCTTTAGCCCATTAGAATGATTCATAGAATTTGTCTCTCTCACTATTCTCTGTTGGATTAGGGCGACTCATTGTTTTAATCTTTCTATATTACTCTCTTTTAATGATGTATCCATAAATATAAGGTAATGTGTCGATGATAAGGGAAATTAATAATAAGTACTTTCCGACTTTGTTTTGAAAATTATTAGGCACATGAAAAGACTATCAAAAACGCTGAAGTAAATCTCCCTAAACATTGCATGTAATTGCCATTTATGAAAAAACACAAAAGTTTTGGTAAGATTGAAAAAAAAATTGTATATAAAAAAGTATTATGTAATTAATAAATAAATTATCTATTTAAATTATTCATCATTATGTTGAAAATTAAGATATTTTTGAAAAAAGAAAAAAGGAAAAAAGAAATCAGAAAAAACACATTACAAAGTTTAACATGCATGTGACATGCAGAGCACGTGTAAAAAACTAGTATATATATATATATATATATATATATATATATATATATATATATATATATATCTTAATACTATTAATTTACAAGTGATTGCTAAAAATATTTTTTGCTAAATTGTGAGGTAACGGCGCCACGTTGCTCCTTGAAAAATTTTGCGTATATGGCGTCGCCACGTTCGTTCTTGGAAAAATTGTATATGTGGCGCTCCTACGTTAATCCCGCAATTAATATTTATTAAATTTAAAATAATTAATATTTTGTAATCCTATCATTAATACATCTAAATTTAAATATTTAGTAATCCTACCATTAATACATAATAATATTATTTTAAGTTTATATAAGTTATTTACTTTAATATTTTAAATATTTTTGATTTAATCAGTAAATTTGGTGTGAATTTTAAATTATTTATTTCCATATTTAGCATATAAATTTTGATTAAGGCATAGTACAATCGATTAGTTATAAAGTTTTGGTAAATTTATAGTATTATGTAATAATATTATTTTAAATAATTTTCTTATTAAAGTTTATGTAAGTAATTTAATTTAATACTTCAAAAAAATTTTATTTAATCTGTAAATTTGGTGTGGATTTTAAATTATTTATTTCCATTGGATTTTTAAATTATTTATTTCCATATTTAACATATAAATTTAATTAAGGCATAATACAATCGATTAGTTATAAAATTTTGGTAAATTTATGTAGAAACAAAAAACTTTTGTTGTTGTTTGATTATTTTAATTAAGTTTTAATAATTTTAGGAAAGATGGAGTATATTTTTAAAATTTAGTATTTTTAAAGTAATTTTGGTATTAATTTTAAATTATTTATTACCATATTTATCATATAAATTCATTGTATATAAGTATATGACATAATATAATCGATCAATATCCATTTATAGTTAATCTCCATTGCAATCTTTATACTGTTTCTCTTTTCCTTTTTTAAATTATGTCATCAATTTATGATCATGTGTCTGAAATTACTATATAAAAGAGACTTTCGAATTAAAGTTAAATGCTTGAGGCTTTGGATTTCATACCTTGATAATACAGACAAAAAAATATATCTGGATATGATTATGATGGATGAAAAGGTAAATTTTAGTTGATTTTAATGATTAAATATTCTTTATGTATATGGTATATTTTATATTTCTACAACTTTTACATTATTAACATGATAAGCTTTTCTATTTAATTATTGTTATATTATATGTGTAGGGTTCGAAGATTCAAGCAACAATCCACCATAATCAGATCTCAAAATTTGAGAAAATGTTAAGTGAGGGGGCAACATATATTATATCAAATTTTCGTGTTGCTGAAAATATTGGGTCGGTCTTTATTACAAATCATGAATTCAAGTTGAACATCCACAATTACACGTTGGTGCGATTGACTTTGCCATTGTAAACCAACAAAACTGGCTTGAATTTTATTGATTTTGATACAATCAATTCTCAAGACAACACTAGAAATATAGTACTCATAGGTATGTTTTAAAAGTTTATTATTATGTTTTAATAGAAACTAATTATACTTTTAAAAAAATTGATTCTATTTCTTCTTAAATGACAATATCCACAGACATAATTGATTTGATGGTAAAAATATGAGATATAATTTGTGTTAGTACAAGGAGCAAGCCTACAGATAAAATTGATATGAGCTTGAAGATGAACGGTAACTTTCTTTTTAAAATATTGAGTAAATATCAAAATTGGTCCTGTATGTATGACGTTTTTCAACTTTAGTTCTTTTTTCTTTTGCAATTCTCAATTTTGGTCCTTTTTGGTCCACTTTGAATTATTAGTTGTTATGAAAGCAATATGCTTCCTCTGGTGATGGGCAAGTGGGTAAATAAGTCATTAAGCCAATTCTGATTTTTATTGTCAAGTTTTGTTATCATTTCATTTTTAATTTAATGCCTACAATGGGCATGGCATTGACCTACCATAAGTGGACCTGAAACTCATATGAATTTTTTAGTGATCTCCATTCTCATTTTATGTTTGAATTCTCTTAGATCATTTGTGGGAAGAAGCCCTATTTTGGGTTTTTAATTACATCCAAGCAAATGAGTGTACCACTTTAGATCATGAATTTTACATGAACATTTTCCAGCAGCCCTTAAATGCTTTTTGTGACTAATACTCACAATGCTATCAATTTTTAGAGTCACATTGAGTGCGATATGAATTTAATCTTAGAGATGCATCATTCTCTATCCGAGCTCATTTCAGAACATTGCATCAGCATTTAGACTGAATTGGGTAATGTTCAGATACCACATTTGAGATTTTTAAAGGAAAACCTGATACACAACTACCTCATTCCCAACTGACTATTTATCTTCCTCTGGTGCATAATACTGTTATTGCAGCTGTTGTATCTGAGATTTCTCTCATAGTCTCACTCTAGAACAATGTTTTCATCTTTCTGAATATTGATTTTTTTTTTATCATAACTCTTTGAATTGCAGTTTATTTGTTGTTTTAGCCTTTGTTTACAACCATTCTTAGGTAATTTGCATGACTTCAATGTTTACTATTCCCTTGTTTGTAAAATGTGCAACTTTTTATTTGTAAAATGGTTGTCTTGGTGGATAGATGTGCAAGTTTTCAAGCGTGTTGTTTTGTTAGACTATAGAAACCTTGCATATTGTTGTGTATAGTTCTGACGTGTCGTGTTTACAGGCTAATTTAGCATCAGGAATGGCAGTGCATGATGATTACAAGCTGAAGTTCGTGGAGTTGAAAACAAAGCGAACACACCGCTTCATAATCTTTAAGATTGAGGAGAAACAAAAATAGGTAATGGTGGAAAAGTTGGGAGAACCAACTGAAACTTACAAAGGACAGGAGAACCAAGAGAGTACCTTACCATGCAATGATGAAACAAAAACAGGTTCCCAAAGAGCAGAATTTTCTTCATTGCATGGCAAGCTACTCTCTTGGTTTACAAACTGTCTCCATTCCACCCCTATCTCCCTCTCCCACCTAACTGTGTCTTCCTTGTAAGGTCCCCTGACACTGCAAGAGTGAGAAGAAAAATGATCTACGGGAGCTCAAAGGACAGGTTCAAGAGGGAATTAGATGGAATTCAGGTGGAGCTTCAAGCAACTGATCCCACCGAGATGGGTCTCGACGTGTTCAAACATCTTTCTAAATTGCGTGGGCTGGATAACCATCATTGGATTGGTTTCTGTATTCTTGAATTCTCATATTTTGCCGCCTCCTAATTTCAAAACTCTTGTTATATTTTCTTTGGTGGCATATTTATATTTATGGTTTCTTCAAGGGATGAAATAAAACATATTTGGGAAATTATTTCTGCATCCAGGCATGCCAAATACTCCATATTGCACCACCACGAGTAGACAAGATGTTTGGTAGATTATTGTATTTTCTATTTTAGGGTATGGAAGACTGGATCAACCTAATATTGGTAAAATCTAATTCCATTTTCCACTAGAAAGAAATTATAATGATTAGCTACTTACTACTCGCTCGGTTCAATAGATATATTAATATATTTTTCCATAGATATTGATATAATTTTCTTTTTTGGTTGTCCACTGAAATCACATATTTTCTAAAGTGACAAAAAATTACTATACAAATATACAATTCTACCTTAAAAAGTTGAGACATTAATCATCATACTTAAATAACACAAATGGACAATTCCAATGTTTAAAAAGTAAGTTGAAAAATTAATAAAATCCATTTAATCTCCATTTTAGAAAAAAAAGTGTCAACTGATCCAGGACGAAGTAAGTATTTTCAATGTCAAAATTTATATAAAAAATAATTGTCTCCCAACTAATATTACCTAGAGCACGAGCATCGTGATAAAAAGAAAATTACACACAATTTGGCTACAAATTAGAACTATGCTTAGCCTGGTCTAACCGGAAAAACTATACAATAAAATGTCATCTTTACTCGTGCCACATCTAGAGTAGGAAGAGACTTGTCATCCTTTATACAACTAAAGAGATCGACTTACCAAAGATGCTCACCAACCCATTTGTAATCTTCTGACCTTGTCCACGATCTGATTCCTGACCACCACACTTGACAACTGAAAATTGAAGAAAGAAAATGAAACGCAAGACGATTTAAGTGGTTCGGAGATAAAATCCTACATCCATTGAGTGAGGGAGAGATTTATTGATCATATTTACAAGCATGGAGAGAGAACACTTTAATGGCTAATCTACGCCAAAAGAGCCTGAGAAAATGCTCAAGGCAAAATCTATCCCGATTAGTGATTTTATGTGCCTGTGTAGTGTAATGCTTCTTGTTCAATGTTTTCTACAAATTTCACAACAAATGACACCGTCTGTGAGAAGGAAGCAGAAAATGGAAAGGAGATTAAGATGATATCTACACAGTAAATGTCTAAAAGTTCTTGGAGAAAATTCAGGAAATGAAGATGAAGAAAGCAAGAAAGATGTTCTTGCATATTCGCGTGAGGAAGAAGAAAAGAAGCTTTCAGGTAGCAATTCAGAGGTGGGAGAATGGAGAGGGGGAAACACAATGGCTGATAGTGATTTATTTCGGCAGATCACTTCAAAGTCGTGGTTGGTGAACGGGTCGACTTCCGCTAGCAATTCGACGGTGGTGGAGCATGCATGTTGGAGGTACATGTTTATTCGTAATCCATGTCAAAGGAAAGGGGGCAATTCGGAGTAGGAGATGGACCTCTTCTACGGTGTCTCTTGGTGAAGAGAGATTGCTGCTCAAGGTGGAGCAGTGGAGAAAGAGAGAAAGAGTAAAGTTGATGCAAATCAAGCTTCAGGTGGGGATTGTTGAATGTAGTAAGGGTAATCTTGATTCAATTATGCATAAGAATCTATATTTATGAACACACACGGCTGGAATAATGTGTAATTAGGAAAACCATAAAAGGAAGAAAACTGGAGCAATTTGATGTGGATACTTGCAGCCTGCAGGTGGTTTCTGAGTAGTTATCTGATCTCAACTTCTGGTTATATGGGAGAGCGTACTTTTGTGGAGCAAAAAGGATTGAACAGTAGAAAGATTAAGGGATTTACTTAATTGCTATTCATGATTCTAAAAATAATTCTCTGTTGTAATTCTCAAAAGTCTAATAAAATTCTTCAGGCCTCCAAGTGGATGTAGATCCTTCAGATCGAACCACTATAAATCTATGTGTTCTTATTTCTTATGTATATATTCTTATATGTATATTCTTGTATAAGAATTATTTATTGTTGATCCATGCTGTACCTAAGCAATACCTTATTAAGATAAGCTTCTTGATGTAGCTTCACAGAATTTTGTTCACTGTACCTACTGATTTCCATACCAAGTATTACCCTTGCTTCTCCCAAATCTTCCATTTTAAATTCAGATTTCAACAATGACTTCACTTTCTGAATACCACTTAATGACTTTCTTGCAATGAGCATATCATCAATATACAGTAAAAGATATGTGACATTTTCTGCATCTGACTTGAGATATACACAACTGTCATACTTGCTTATGTTAAAACCGCACGAAAACATATACTCATCAAATTTCAGATACCATTATCTATGACTTTGTTTCTGGAGGAGTGTAAAGCAGAAATGCGTTGCGGACTCTTCCATGGAAGCTAAATATGTAGCAATCTCTGATGGAACTAAATAAGCAGTATGGCTTAAGAACTTCTTAATGGACTTGAATGTGATTCCTGGTTTGCCCTAAGCGATCACAATTTATTGCAATAATAGTGGTGCAGTAGCAAACTCGAAGGAACCACGAGCCCATAAGGTGAGTAAACACATTGAGCGCAAGTACCACCTGATACAAGACATCGTTAAAAGAGGGGAATTCTTTGTCGCTAAGATTGAATCTGAGGATAACCTGGCTGATCCTTTTACTAAGAGCCTTCTAGCGAAAGCGTTTGATGGGCATGTAGAAGGAATGAGGATTAGATGCGTGTCAGGAAATATGGCAGCGTAGTTTTTTAGTATAAGTTGGAAATTGTTAGATTGTAGACTAAAAGTCTAGCTTTTGTATGAATAATATTTTAACAATTTATTTGAAAATGAGAATCATATGATCAAACGTTTTGCATATTATAATTTATTTATATGTTTGTCCAAAAGTCCACTTACTTTATACTATAGATAATATGTTGTGCGACAACACGTAGAAGACCATATTATCGGTTTCCTTATAAAGTATAAACAGATGCTCACAATCGAGATAGACGGGGACAATCTATCAGGATGGTTATAGTGTGATTTGGTTTTAGTTTGTCTTGACTATGAAATCACATTAGTATGCTTTGTGTGTATTGAGCAGGACCGCTTGAGATCGTTCGACTTGTACTGCCTATATTGATGAACTTGATCTCAGTTATTATGGAGGTTCGTGCTCTTAATCCCTGTACAATAACCTCAAAATGTAAGGTAGTATATATTTCTTTGATTCATCAATGGGTAAGATTTACATGTAATTAAATCAACAAACTCGGTGAGTTGGGAAGTAGTGTTGTCTCTATGGTGTGCTGTTGATTGTAGAAGGAATCCGTGTCTTATTAAATAGGTTGATGATGTCCCCTTGAGGAGCTCATAAGGATTATCATGTAAATCTTACAAGTGGATTAATTCCGGCAGGATAATGAGGTTGAGTGGTACTACTCTCGGATGAGATATTAATTAATGGAGTTGTCAGTGACTTAATTAATTAATGGGCATTGTATATCTTATACATTAGGAGACTAACGGGCTCATAATAAGAAGAAACCCATAACATAATTTGGGATTGGAGCGGTATTGCTGTAATAATATTTTAGTGGTATATATTATTATTATTGGACTAAAGTATAAGTTTTGGGCTAAACTTTGATACTTAAGCCAAATGGAGGTCCGACTCTAATTTCTCATGCTGGTCCCTGCTGTATCCTATAATTAAGTCATCTCAGCTGTCCGGTAACCCTAAGTTTTTTGTGCCTAATCGTGAGAAGGGAAAGAGAACAGCAGATTGAGATGATCTTGAAGATCGTCGCCCACACAACGTCAAGATTGGATTTGGGAATACAGCAGAAGATCAAGAGGTTGTTATCCCCAGCAGTTCTTCGTCAATATACCCTGGTGAAAGGTAATACGTTTCTAATGTTCTTCCTTCCGCTGATTAAGAAATGCATGGAACCCTTACGGTTCACGTTAACAAAACTATCTAATGCCAACAATTAGTATCAAAGCTTGGGTTTTGTGGCTAAACGTGACAAGTTAGGCTAGGGTTTATGTGCCAAAGGCGAAAGGGTTTAAGTTTAATAGGAAATATTATAAAATGAAAAGAAAGAGTACATGTGATACAGATGTTTGAATAAAGGCAAAGCTTTGAAAGGACCAAAATAGGTGGTCCATTATTTAAATAAAAAACTAAAAGTCTGCTCATGATTTACTCTTTTTGCTGCTCTCTTAGTTTCATAATCACTGGAATATTCATGGAATCCATTGGATCCCTTTGGCGAAAAGGTTTAAGTATATATTGTGTTATGCTTGTATACCCTATTCGGATACCATATACTTGTGTTAAACGTTGACTAGGATTTAGAAATTATGTTTCTTGTTGATATTCTATGCGTTTGATGGCGGAGAAATGCGGCGGAACACAGCGGACGAATGACGACGGCTGTTGGATGGGTCACGCTGGATGCCGGCACGAGTTGTGCCAGCGAGAGACGCACCGATAGTAGACAATGGCTAGATAGGTATGACGCACAACAGCACATGCCGCGGGGCACAGCAGAACGCGACGCGACACGAGTCATGCCATGAGATGGCACGAGCCATGCCAGCTCAGGATAATCGGAAGGTGCATGCGATGGGGTGTGCGATGCGTGCGGCGCTGACAGGCGATGTCCTGGTATGCATGCAGCGCTGGCAGCACGCACCAGTCGTGCCGATGATGACGGGCACGAGTGGTGGTGCTGCCGGTAGGGACGTGTCGCAACAACGGAGCATGGTGGTTCATCTAGGTACGTGATACGAGAAAGACCGGCAGGTGCGAGCACCACTTGAAGCTCGTGCACTAGTCATGCCGAGTGTGTGCACGACTAGGCGAGGACAGACGGGATGCACATAGCGCGGCGCGACGGATATGCGTAGGCGGCGGCACGAGAGGCACTGAAGAACCCACACTAGTCGTACCCATGTTTGGTGCGACTGTGAGTGATTTCCAGCGTGCTAGACATGGGCAGCACGAGTGAGGGGCAGATGCAGCACGAGTCGTGCCGGCTTGCGGCACGACCGCCGAAGGCGTGGGGTAATGGCGTTAAAACAGGGGTCATGGAAGCGGCACGACTCATGCCGACGTGTTTGGTGTCCAACAGGCTTTTTTTTGTTTTTTGTTTTCTTGACGTGTTTTTATGTGATTTTCGTGGTGATATATAACTGTCATAATTTGATTTAATTATCTGATTTTGTTATATATATGATATGCATGTTCTATGTGATTTATTATTTTAAATTGTTGAATATAGAAGCATGCTAGAATGCGTATTTTATTGATGGATATTTTATGTATGTAAAAACCTTCGGTGTTAAATAACAAAGTGGGAGAGGGAATTAGTAAATAATTCCTGCAGCCTCCATTATTGGTTTGTAAGTGATATGAGTAATCTTACATATTGGCAATAGGCCTTCCTCCCTATCGGATGAGTTTATTCTTGGATTGCTAGAACGAACTTCTTTATGATGATTGTAGGAAGTTATCTGAGCTCGTGTGTATTTCTCCATCTATAAGACACAAAAGCTTGGGCAATGGACTTGGGATCAAATAATGATGTACACTTAGATAAAAATAATAAGTATCCTCCCCATCGGAGTCACTACTGTTATTTGTATGGCTAAAGAGGAACCGACTATTAATTATTTTGTCATGAAGTTAGATTGACAAATAAAATTAATGCGTAAAATATTCTCTTATAAATGTTCGTGTTTGTATACGTCCACATTATCAGGGCATGCAGACTCACGGTGCTTGAGATGTTGGTGAATTTTATTTTATATTATTTTGAGGGAATCAATATAAATTGATAAATTCAAAGTATTTGATCTGTTTATTTATTTATGATTCTCAGGATTTTCAAATGGCACTCAATTTAATTTTTTTCATACTTAAAGAATACAAAATTACTGGCACTAATTATGTTGACTAGAAATAAAACATGGATATTTTTTTAACTGCCGAGGACTATATCTTTGTACTCACTGAGGAATGTCCCTTGACACCTACAGATGAATCTAGTGAAGAGGAAAGAGCTACTAATAATATGTGGCTTAAGGCTGATATGATGGTTAAGTGTTATATTTTAGCTTCTATGTCAAATATACTTCAGCATCAGCATCAGCATCAAGCTATGACTCTGCATATGATATGATGCAGAATCTTAAGGAACTCTTCGGACACCAGAGTAGTCCTGCTAGGTCGGAGGACATGACTAGATTGATGAACACCAAATGGCTGAGGGCACATCCGTAAGGGAGCATGTCCTTAGGATGATGGGTCAACTCAATGAGTTGGAGGTCCTTGTAGCTGAGATGTGGTCAACTCAATGGGGAAACCTAAATCGATATCATACTCCAGAGCTTGCCTAAGAGTTTTGAGCAGTTTCTCCTGAACTACGGTATGAACAAACATTTGTACACGTTGGCGGAGCTTCTGATAGAACTTGTGGCGGTGGAAGAACTGTTTTGTCGAGTTCCTCAGGTTCATGTTGCTGAAAATGCTGTTTATCATAGGCCGAAAGGAGGTAGGAATAAGAAGAAGCAAGGAAATTCAGCACCGGTGAACCAAGTGAAGGCAAAGGGTGGTGTGGTCAAGAAGCCTAGAGGCAAGTGCTTAAAATGCAAGCAGCTGGGACATTACAAGGCAGGTTTCCCTATTCTGAAGGGGAACATGAACGGTAAGTCTTATTTACTAATTTTTGAATCGTGTTTAGCAGTTGTATCTGCTGATACTTGGTATGTAGATACGAGAGCCACTGACCATGTCTGCAATTCTTTGTAGGGGTTCCACCAAACCCGACAACTTAGTGATGGAGAGATTACCATACTCGTGGGGAATGCTACAACCAGTGGGAGACGTCTATTTATTTTTCAATAAGAATGAATCTCTTGTTTTGAGGAATTGTCTTTATGTACCTCATTTTAGAAAGAATTTAATTTCGGTTTCTAAATTGTTTATGGATGGATATTCTGTTTCTTTTAATGACAAGTTTTTTTAAGAAAAAATAGAATTTTTATCTGTGATGGTGCATTGATAGATAATTTGTATATTCTTAATCCAATTTCTTCCACTGTGCAACAAATTGAATTGAATAATACATCTACCAATAAAAGAAAAGAACCTTCGAAAATGAACCAAACATATCTTTGGTATCCAAGATTAGGTCATATTAACCTAAGTATGATTCAAAGGTTAATAGTTGACGGACCTCTGAGTTCATTAGTAGTGGATAATTATCTAACTTTCGAATCCTGCTTGGAAGGAAAAATGACCAAAAGGCCTTTTAAGGCAAAGGGGTATAGAGCCAAGGATCTGTTAGAATTGGTTCATTCTGATTTATGTGGTCCTTTGTCTGTCCAGGCAAGAGGTGGTTATGAATATTTCGTCACTTTAATTGATGATTATTCTAGATACAGATACATTTATTTGATGTGCCGCAATCTAAGTGCTTTGATAAAGTCAAAGAGTACAAGGCTGATGTGGAGAAACAACTTGGAAAATGTATCAAGACACTACGATCTGATCATGGTGGTGAATACCTCTTGGGAGAGTTTAGAAATTATTTATCAAAAGAGAGATTGAATCCCAATTGTCTGCACTGGGCACACCCCAGTAGAATGGTGTGGCGGAAAGAAGGAATATGACTCTTATAGAAATGGTAAGATCAATGATGAGTTATTCGGAATTACCAAATTCGTTTTGAGGATACGCCTTAGAAATAACAACTTACATTCTGAACTTAGTACCTTCTAAATCGGTAGCCTCCACACCTATAGAACTGTGGACCAGGCGAAAGCCTATTCTGAAACACATTCGGATTTGGGGTGCTCCGGCACATGTGTTAAAGGCGGATGCTGATAAGTTAGAATCACGTACTGAAGTTTATCTATTTATAGGATATCCTAGAGGAACGAAAGGTGGTTTGTTTTATAATCCAAATGATCAAAAGGTGATTGTTAGAACGAATGCCAAATTTTTGGAAGAGGATTATGTAATTAACCACAAACCTATAAGTAAAAATGTTCTAGAAGAAGTAAGAGGGGAAACACCAAATATAATACCAACTGTACAAGAGGATATACCACAGGACACTGCATCGCGTATCACACCTGATACATAATTGCCTGCGGAGCCTCGTCATAGTGGGAGGGTTGTTAGACAACCTAATAGATTTATGGGATTGGAAGAGTCATCCGACTTGGTCCCTGGTGAACACGAAATCGACCCATGGAATTAAAACGAAGCACTACATGATAAAGATGCTCAATCATGGCAAAAAGTAATAAAATCTGAAATAGAATCCATGTATTCTAATCAAGTCTAGGAGCTTGTAGAACCGCCCAATGGTGTAAAAGTTACTGGATGCAAGTGGGTCTATAAAAGAAAAAGAGGATCTGACGGTAAGGTGGAAACCTTTAAAGCAAGGCTCATTGTGAAGGGATATACTCAGAATGAACGAATCAATTATGAGAAAACCTTCTCACCCGTCGCCATGCTTAAGTCAATCCAGATTCTTTTGTCTATTGCCGTTCATATGGACTATGTGGTATGACAAATGGATGTCAAGACAAATTTCTTGAATGGAAGCCTTGAGGAAAACATCTATATGAAGCAACCAAAGGGATTCATTGCGGAAGGGGAAGAGCATCTTGTGTGTAAGCTTAATAGCTCCATTTATGGATTGAAACAAGCTTTCTAGATCATGAAACATCTATTTTGATGAAGTAATCCAGTCATATAGATTTATTCAATGTCCGGATGAATCATGTGTGTACAAGAAGTTTGACAAAAATATAGTGGTATTTCTTATACTTTACGTGAATGATATCCTACTTATTGGAAACAATGTAAAGGTATTGTCGGGCGTAAGGGTATGACTATCCAAGTAGTTTGAGATGAAGGACTTAGGAAAAGCCGGACACATTCTAGGGATCAAATTAATAAAGGATCGCAAGAAAAGAATGTTTTGCTTATCCCAAGCTTCATACATTGATACAATCCTGGCTTGTTTTAGCATGCAAGATTCCAAGAAAGGTTTTCTACCTTTCAGACATGGAATTCCTCTGTCTAAGGAAATGTGTCCAAAGACACAAAAGGAAATAGAGGAAATGATGCATGTTCCTTATTCTTCGAAAGTAGGAAGCCTCATGTATGAAATGCTATGTAAGAGGCCAGATATCTGTTATGCCATGGGCATGGTCAGTAGATATCAAAGTAACCCAGGATTAGGGCATTGGACTGCGATAAAGCATATTTTGAAGTACCTACGAAGGACTAGGGATTATATGCTAATTTACCAGGCAGATACTTTGTTGCCTTTGGGTTATAGTAATTCAGATATTCAGTCAGATAGGGATGCTAGTAAATCCACCTCGGGTTATGTGTTAGGGATGCTAGTAAATCCACCTCGGGTTATGTGTTTACTCTTTGAGGAGGAGCCATAATATAGAGGAGTGTAAAACAGAAATGCGTTGCAGACTCTACTATGAAAGCTGAATATGTAGCAGCCTTTTATGCAGCTAAAGAAGCAGTATGGCTTAGGAACTTCTTAATAGACTTGGATGTGATTCCTGATTTACCCAAAGCGATCACAATTTATTGTGATAACAGTGGTGCAGTAGCAAACTCGAAGGAACTATGAGCCCATAAGGTGAGTAAACACATGGAGCGCAAGTACCACCTCATACGAAATATCGTTAAAAGAGGGGAGGTAGTTGTCACTAAGATTGCATCTGAGGATAACCTAGTTGATCCTTTTACTAAAAGCCTTCCAGCGAAAGCGTTTGATGGGCATGTAGAAGGAATGAAGATTAGATGCGTGTCAGCAGATATGGCAGCGTAGCCTTTTAGTATAAGTGGGAGATTTTTAGATTGTATGCTAAAAGTCTAGCTTTTGCATGAACAATGTTTTAACAATTTATTTGAAAATGAGAATCATATGATCAAACGTTTTGCATATTTTAATTTATTTATATGATTGTGCAAAAGTCCACTTGCTTTATACTGTAGATAATATGTTGTGCGACAACACGCAAAAGATCATATTATCGGTTTCCTTATAAAGTATAAACAGATACTCACAATCGAGATAGACAGGGACAATATATCGGGATGGTTGTAGTGTGATTTGATATTAGTTTGTCTTGACTATGAAATCACATTAGTATGCTTTCTGTGTATTGAGCAGAACCGCTTGAGATCGTTCGACTTGTACTGTCTATATAGAAGAACTTGATCTCTGTTATTATGGATGTTCATGCTCTTAATCCCTATACAATAATCCCGACACGTAAGGCATTATGTATTTCTTTGATTCATCAATGGGTGAGATTTACGTGTAATTAATCAACAAACTAGGTGAGTTGGAAAGTAGTGCTGTCTCTATGGTGTGATGTTGATTGTAGAAGGAATCCATGTCCTATTAAATAGGTTGTTGATGTCCCCTTGAGGAGCTCATAAGGATTATCATGTAAATCTTACAAGAGGATTAATACAGGCATGATAATGAGGTTGAGTGGTACTACTCTCGGATGAGATATTAATTAATGGAGTTGTCAGTAAGTTAATTAATTAATGGGCATTGTATATCTTAAACATGGGGTGACTAACGGGCTCATAATAAGAAGGAGCCTATAACGTAATTTGGGATTGGAGCAGCAGTGTAGTAATAATATTTTAGTGGTATATATTATTATTATTGGACTTAAATATAAGTTTTGGGCTAAACTTGGATACTTAAACCCAATGGAGGTCCGACTCTAATTTATCCTCCTGGTCCCTACTGTAGCCTATATATAAGTCATCACATCTGTCTTGTATTCATAAGTTTTTTCGCGCCTAACCATGAGAAGGGAAAGAAAACAGCAGATTGAGAGGATATTAAAGATTGTCGCCCACACGACTTCAAGATTGGACTTGGGAATACAGCAGAAGATCAAAAGGTTGTTATCCACAACTGTTCTTCGTCAACATACATTGGTGAATGGTAATACGTTTCTAATGATCTTGATTCCATTTATTTAGAAACGCATAGATCCCTAACGATTCACGTTAACCAAACGATCGAACGCCAACATGCCATAGTATCAGCATTCTTAACAACCACACCTTCAGGAATTTTTATATAGATTTCCTCATTGAGATTACCATGTAGGAATGCTTTGGTTACATTAATTTGGTGTAATTTCATATTAAACTAAGAAACAAGAGCTAGAAGAACTCTAATAGAGAAGTGTTTAACCACAGGAGAAAAAATCTCATTAAAATCCATGCCCTCTTTCTGTGAGAACCCTTTAGCAACAAGTCTAGCTTTGTACCTGATTACACCATCTTTAGTTGTTGTAACTCTTCTTGTAAATGTTGGATTGTATACTAAAAGTCTAGCTTTAGTATGAACAATGTTTTAACAATTTATTTGAAATGAGAATCAATGATCAAATGATTGATTCTTATAATTTATTTATATGTTTGATGCAATAGTTTACTTACTTTATACTGTGGATAATATGTTGTGCGACAACATGCAAAAGATCATATTATCGGTTTTCTTATAAAGTATAAACAGATGCTCACAACCGAGATAGACAGGTACTCTCTATCGGGATGGTTGTAGTGTGATTTGGTATTAGTTTGTCTTAACTATAGAATCACATTAGTGCACCCTATGTGTATTGAGCAGGACCGCTTGAGATCGTTCGACTTATACTGACAATATAGGAGAACTTAATCTCAGTTATTATGTATGTTCGTGCTCTTAATCCCTATACAATAATCTCGACACCTAGGGAAGTATGTATTTCTTTGATTCATCAATAAGTGAGATTTACTTGTAATAAATCAACAAACTCGGTGAGTTGGGAAATAATGTTGTCTCTATAGTGTGCTGTTGATTGTAGAAGGAATCTGTGTCTGTTATTGGTTGATGATGTCCCCTTGAGGAGCTTAAAAGGATTATCATGTAAACCCTGCAGGTGGATTTATTCCGGCATGATAATGAGGTTGAGTGGTACTACTCTCGGATGAGATATTAATTAATAGAGTTGTCAGTAACTTAATTAATTAATGGGCATTGTATATCTTAAACATGGGGAGACTGTCGGGCTCATAATAAGGAACCCATAACCTAATTATGGGATTAGAACGGTAGTGCAGTAATAATATTTTAGTGGTATATTATTATTATTATTATTTGACTTAAGTATAAGCTATGGGCTAAGCTTGGATACTTAAGCCCAATGGAGGCCCAACTCTATTTTTTCCTCCTAGTCCCTGCTGTAGCCCATATATAAGTCATCTCAGCTGTCCGGAAACCCTAACTGAAAAATAATTCATGCCTAACACTATGAGAAGGGTGAAGGAACATCAGATTTAGAAGATCTCGAAGATAGTCGCCCACACGAAGTCGAGATTGGACTTGGGAATACAACAGAAGACTGGAAGGTTGTTTGCTGCTACTGTCTGTCAATTTGCATGATTTTTATAAAATTTTAAAGATCTCAGAACTGAACTTGTGATACACCGTTAGAAAACCACTGAAGAGAGGATCATTTGGGCATGTAGATCACTCAAATCGGAGATTAGACGAGAGAGTTATGCCCAAAACGGTGAGGCTGCGCAGGCTGCCGACGAGAATTTATCTTCTTCAACATACCCTGATGAAAGGTAATACGTTTCTTTATTTTCTTGCTTCCGCTGGATTAGAAACGTATGGAACCCTAACAGTTCCGTTAACCAAACGATCGAACGCCAACAGTAAATCCATTTATATCCTACAAGCTTATGAGAATTTGGCCTATCAACAATCGTTTTGTGCATCTTCAACTGTTATATAGAGTCTGAATATATATCTTGGTTGTTGATTGAGCACGTTCACTGCTGAACAGTTTTATTGTTATGACTCTAAGTGAGGAGACTCTAAAACTTCATTATGTTGGCATTCGATCGTTTGGTTAATGTGAACCGTTAGGGTTCCATGTGTTTATAACAAGCAGCGGAAGCAAGTAAAAGAAGAAACGTATTACCTTTCACCAGGGTATGTTGAAGGCAATGAATTCTCGCCACCAGACTACATAGCCTCACCGTTTTGGACATAACTCTCTCATCCGATGTCAGATTTGAGCGATCTATGCATAAAACGATCCACTCTTCTGTGGCTTTCCGTCAGTATATGACATGTCCTGTTCTGAAGTCTATATGATTTTATAAAAATCGTAGAATGTGGTAGACAACAGCAGGAAACAACCTTTCTGTTGTATTCTCAAGTCCAATCTCGACGTCGTGTGGACGACGATCCTCGAGATCTTCTCAATCTGCTGTTCCCTCACTCTCCTCACAGTGTTAGGTGTGATTAATCTCATAGATTAGGATTTCTGGACAGCTGAGATGACTTATATATGGGCTACAGCAGGGACCAGGAGGAGAAATTAGAGTTGGGCCTCCATTGGGCTTAAGTATACAAGCTTAGCCCAAAGCTTATACTTAAGTCCAATAATAATAATATATACCATTAAAATATTATTACTGCAGTACCGTTCTAATCCCATAATTACGTTATGAGCTCCTTCTTATTATGTGTCCGTTAGTCTCCCCATTTTTAAGATATACAATGCCCTTTAATTAATTAAGTTACTGATAACTCCATTAATTAATATCTCGTCCGAGAGTAGTACCACTCAACCTTATTATTATGTCGGAATAAATCCACCTACAGGGTTTACATAATAATCCTTATGAACTCCTCAAGGGGACATCATCAACCTATGACGGACACGGATTCCTTCTACAATCAATAACACACCATAGAGACTACACTATTTCTCAACTCACCGAGTTTGTTGATTTAATACATGTAAATCTCACCCATTGATGAATCAAAGAAATACATACTGCCCTATGTGTCGATGTTATTGTATAGGGATTAAGAGCACGAACATCCATAATAACTGAGATCAAGTTCTCCTACAAGTCAGTATAAGTCGAACGATTTCAAGTGGTCCTACTCAATACATAAAGTGCACTAATGTGATTCTATAGCCAAGACAAGCTAATACCAAACCACACTACAACCATCCCGATAGAGAGTCTCCGTCTATCTCGATTATGAGCCTCTGTTTATACTTTATAAGGAAACCGATAATATAATCTTCCACGTGTTATCGCACAACATATTATCTACATTGTAAAGTAAGTGGACTATTGCATCGAACATATAAATAAATTATAAGACGCAATCATTTGATCATATGATTCTCATTTTAAATAAATTGTTATAACATTGTTCATACTAAAGCTAGACTTTTAGTATACAATCCAACAATCTCCCACTTATACTAAAAGACTATTCTGCCATGTCTTCTATCCTACATCTTATTCCCACTCCCACTACACGACCATCAAAAGCTCTCGCTTCAAAGTCCTTGTAAATGGATTTACTAGGTTATCATCCGATGCAATATAGGCGACAACAACCTTCCCCTCATCATACGATTTCTCGTAACAGGTGGTACTCGCGCTCTATGTGTTTAATTCCCTTATGGGCTCGTGATTCCTTCAAGTTTGCAACTGCACTATTATCATCAAAATAAATTGTGATAACCTTGGGCAAACTTAGAAACACTTCAAAGTCCATCATGAAGTTTCTAGAGTCATACAAATACTTTGACTGCCTTATGGGCTCCAATTTATCATCTTCCCATGATGGAGTCCGAATTCTGAAATATATTTCTATATAACACTCCTCCACATTATGACTCTACTTCCTAAAATTAAACACATAACCTTTGAGGTGGATTTATTATAATCCCTATCTCATTTGAAAAATCTGAATCTATGTAACCCATAAGAAGCAGTGAATCTGTTCGGTAAATCCACTTATAATTTCTGGTCCTTTTCAGGTACTTCAAAATTATGTGTTACCACCATTCAACATTCTTATTTTGGGTTACCTTTGATACCCACTGTCTATGCGTTCAACAAAACAGATATCCATACTCGTGCATAGCATATCTTAGATTAAACTTCCTTATTCGCCGGAACATAAGAACCGCTTTCATCACCTTTATCTTCTTTTATGTCTCAAGACACATCTCCTTAGATTAAGTCACATGCTAAAACAAGTAAAGATCGTATCATCTCATGAAGCTTGAGACAAACATAACATCCCTTCTTGTGATCTGTATTACCATGATCAAAAGGATATCTTGCTTCTTCTCAAGTCCTTCATTTCATGCTGCTTTATTAACCATACCCATACGCCTGACAATACTCTTTCATTGTCTCCAATGAGCAATATATCATCTACGTACAGTACAAGAAATACCACCACGTTTCCGTCACTCTATACAATACACAAGACACATCCGCGTATTGAATAAATCTATATGCTTGGATTTCCTTATCAAAATGGATGTTTCATGATCTTGAAGCTTGCTTTAGTCCATCGATGGACACTTTTGAGCTTACTATCACAATAGTCTTAGCCCTTTGCAATGAATCACTCTGGTTGCTTCACATAGATGTTTTCCTCAAGACTTCCAATCAGGAAAGCTGTTTTGACATCTATTTGCTATCCCTCTTATTTCATTTGAGTAGCAATAGATAAACTAGTCTGGATAACATAGGCATAGCTATCGACGAACAGGTTTCCTCATAATCGAACCTTTTCTTTCTGATTATACCTTTTCGCAACAAACTTTGCTTCCAAGGTTTTCACCTTACCGTATGATCCTCTTTTATTTTGTATGACTACTTCCAATGGTTTTTACACCATTTAGTGGTCCTACAAGCTCCCAAACTTGATTTAGATTTCATCGATTCTATTTCAGAAATCATTGCAATTTGCTAAGATTCGGTATTTCTATCTTGTATTGCTTCGTCGTACACGTGGGTCTATTCCATGTTTACTAGGGGCCAAGTCTCACGACTCTCCCAAAACATATATCTTACAGGTTGTCAAACAACCCTCCTACTATGACAAGGCACTACACGTAATTGTGCATTAGACGTGACACGCGTTGTAGTTTACCTTGTGGTATATCCTCTTGTACAATTGGTACTAATACTTTGTGTTTTCCCTCTCACTTCCTTTAGAACAATTTATACATGGGTTTATGATTTAATACATAGTCATTTTCCAAAAAATCCAGTGTTTGTGTTAACAATCACCCTTCGATCTTTTGGATTAAATAAATCATCACCCTTCATTTTTCTAGGATATCCCACTAACAGACAAACGTTCATACGAATTACTGTTTCTAGGGCATATCCATAAAATGAATTTAATAATTCTAAATAACTCACCATCTATCTAACCATTTCCATAAGAGTCTTTCTCTTATTAGGATTATAAGATGTGTTATTAATTACTATTTGTTGCATCCTCGGGATAAACATGATTTAAGTGTGAGCAAATTGTCGCCAACGTACAACAACAGATTATAGCTCCATGCCTCATCACTATGACCATGTCATTTGAATGAAATGTAGTATCCATCCGTAAATGCATAGAAACTGAAATGAAATTCTTTCTATGAAAACGTACGTAAAGACAATTTCTCATCATCAAATGTTTATTCCTATCAAAAGATAAACAAATGACTCCTACTGCAACAACCACTACTCTTGTAGTATTACCCATGTATATTACAATCTCATCATCACTTAGTTGCAGGCTTTTAGTGATCTCGGTATCTACACACAATGTGTCAGTAGATGTCATTCCTAATCATGCTTCAGCAACTAGTGAATGAGATATTAACCTTATTCACATCTTGATGAAATTGGATTTCCTTTTGCCACATGTTTTGTCAGAAGTTCCCCACCATATACAAAGTCTCGTATTTCAGGCAGAACTTGCTCAAAAACATCTAGGAAAATTATGAAGAATAAATTGATCTAGGTTTTTCTTTCAATTTCTATTCCAAGCATTCCCAATTCATTCATCAACTTATGCATGACCTCTTGCCTTTCTTACTTACTCAAGTATCTGAAGAGTCGCATGAGACCATCATATTTCTATGAACCTCCCACCTCTTCACCATAGACTTTAATAGGCATCATGGGGCATCCTTAGTGAGAACACATATATTTTCTTAAGCAGTAAAATTCAAAACCAAGTTTCTTTTCTAATCATCTAATTTTGGACAAGCAAATATGTTTCTTTTAGTATACAATAAGCGAAATTAGACCATTTGAAATTACAGAGAATCACAAATAAATACACTGGTCAAATCTTCGAATTTATCCATTTATATTGATTCCCTCAAACAATATAAAAAAAATTTACCGACATCTCAAACACCGTGAGTTTGCAAGCCAAGATAGTGTGGACATTTACAAATCCGAACATTTACAAGAGAATATTTTACCCATTAATTTTATTTGTCAACCTAACCTCATGACAAAATAATTAATAGTCGGTTCCTCTTTAGCCATGCAAATAAAAGCAGTGACTCAGATGGGGAGGATACTTATTATTTGCACCTAAATATACACCATTATTTGACCCCAAGTTCGCGGCCCAAGCTTATGTGCCTTACAGATGGAGAAGTACACACGTGCTCGGATAATTTTCTACAATCATCTATTATAAATTTGTACCAGTGAACCTCATATAAACTAATCCGATAGGGAGGAAGGTCTATGCCAACGCGTAAGTTCATGTGCATCACATTACAAACATAATTATTTAATGAAGTCTGTTCTAGCAATCCATGAATAAACTCATCCGATGGGGATGAAGACTCTAATGCCGACGCACAAGTTTATTTACATCGCTAACAAACCAATAATGGAGGCCGCGGGAATTAATTACCAATTCCCTCTCCTACTTAATAATTTAACACTGAGGGTTTTTACATGCATATAATATTCAAGAATAAAATATACAGCCTAGCGTGCTCCTATTACAGCACATAAGGCAGTAAATCACAGAGAACATGCATCCAAATATATAATAATAATTGTCCAATAAAATAATTATATCAATTATATAAAAGGAAATAAAAAATAATTGCCAAATAAAAATTGACTTAGTAAACAAACCAATTTAGGCAATTAAACATGTGACTTGGGCAAGAAGCAAACTTGGGTAAACCTTGGGCCTTAAGCTATCTCACACACATGGACCCAACAGGCAACAACATTCTTGCTATGCCTACACTGTCGGCAGACATGTCACCAGCTATCACTCGCCAGAAGAGTCAACGCCAAGCCAACCTACCGACGATAGCATCCCGTAAACCGCCACTCGAAGGGCTCCGTTCCAGCCAGGTAACTGCTGCCCGCTGGTGAATCTGCCAAAAATAGCTCGCCAAAACACCGCTGCTAATTCTTTGCCCGCCAGAAATTTGCTGTTCGCCGGAGGACTGTCCTACGCAAAAGCTCGTCGCTACAGCCACCGATTTCACAGGTTGAGGAGCTCATAACGATTATCATGTAAACCCTGCAGGTGCATTTATTCCGACATGATAATGAGGCTGAGTGGTACTAATCTCGGATGAGATATTAATTAATAGAGTTGCCAGTAACTTAATTAATGAATGAGCATTGTATATCTTAAACATGGGGAGACTGTCAGGCTCATAATAAGAAGGATCCATAACGTAATTATGGGATTAGAACGTAGTGCAGTAATAATATTTTAGTGGTATATATTATTATTATTGGACTTAAGTAAAAGCTTTGGGCTAATCTTGGATACTTAAGCCTAATGGAGGCCCAACTCTAATTTCCCCTCCTGGTCCTGCTGTAGCCCATATATAAGTCATCTCAACTGTCTGAAAATCTTAATCTAACTGATTATCACACCTAACACTGTGAGGAGGGTGAGGGAACAGCAGATTGAGAAGTACTCAAAGATCGTCGCCACACGACGTCGAGATTGGACTTGAAAATACAGCAGAAGACCGGAAGGTTGTTTGCTGCTGATGTTCGTCAACTTCCATGATTATTCTAAAATCGTGTGGAAGTCAGATCTAGACATGTGATATACTGACGGAAAGCCACGGAAGAGAGGATCGTTTTGGCATGTAGATCACTCAAATCCGATGTCAGATGGGAGAGTTATGCTCAAAACTGTGAGGCTGCGCTGACTGCAAGTGAGAATTCATCTTCTTCAACATACCCTGGTGAAAGGTAATACATTTCTTTATTTTCTTGCTTCCGTTGAATTAGAAACGTATGGAACCCTAACGGTTCACGTTAACCAAACAATCGAAAGTTAATATTACCCCTTTTTAACCACACACGTATATATAGGCTAAGGTTAGCCTAATTTCACCGCCCGCAAACTAATTATTATTAACATAACTTGCATTAAATAACACATCATAGTAATACTTGAAATTTATATAACACAAAATGATTACACTTTTTAAATTATTATGATATGTAATATTTTTGTAACACTTTTTATATAAGTAATACATATATGTAACACTTTTATAATATGTAACACATGCATATAACACTTTTAAATGTATAACACATTTTATGTAACACTTTTACAAAAGTAACACTGTAATGAATCCTCTTAGCCCTGTGCAATGAATCACTCTAGTTGCTTCACATAGATGTTTTCCTCAAGACTTCCAATCACGTAAACTGTCTTGACATCTATTTGTTATACCTCATAATTCAATATGAGCAGCAATAAAATAAAAGAATTCGGATGGACTTAAACTTAGCTACCAGCGAAAAAAAGTTTCCTCATACTCGAACCCACCCTTCTTTCTGATTATACCTTTACGCAACAAGCCTTGTTTCAAAGTATCACCTTACCGTCTGATCCTCTCTTATTTTGTAGAGCCATTTTGAATGGCTTTCACACCATTTTGCGTTTCTACAAGCACCCAAATCTAAATTAGAATCCATAGATTCTATTTCAGAAATCATTGCACTTTGTAAAGATTCTGCATCGAAACAACAACGTATAGTTGATTGTGACTGAATACGACCTCTTATCCGTGCATTGCACGAGGATTAGTTTTTGCAATGTTATTGCTATTTAATTCAAAATTATAAATTCTTTAATAGTATTTTTTATATAATTATTTAGTTCTTGAATTAATACAAAACTTTTATTTTCTTGAATCGTAATATATGGAATTTATATAAGTATTATACTTAATCTTATTATTTTTTATGTAATCATTCATGAATTAATATAATACTCCCTCTGTCACAAGAATACTTTCACCTTTTCATTTTGGTATGTCCCAAGAATACTTTCACCCCCTAAAAATGGAAACAATACACAATATCAATAACCTTAAAATACTACAATATTACAAAAATGCCACCTTCTTTTTACACACAATCTAGTCAAAGTCAACCATATCATACACTTTATTCTACTCAATTACCCAAAATACCCCTTCTCTTTCTTACCTCACACTACCAAAAAATTAGTTTTCTTAAATTCCGTGCCAGAAAATGCGCAAATGTATTTTTTGGACGAAGGGAGTATAAATTTTGAAATTTGAAATTTAGAACTCAAGTGATGTTTTTTTCTGTAATTTGAAATTAAAACCCAAGAAATGAGTAGTATCAATCCTTAGATGGCGGTATATATCCTAAACCGCTGAGCTCATATATATATTTATATAAAAGAGAAACATGGGTTTCTTTGCTCTGATACCAGAGAGACCGCAGGATAAAACAGTGTAAACATTATTTTATATAAAAGAGTATATAAATATATGACTGTCAAGATGCCAGTCGGGGGAGGGGATTTATATGATATAAATTAACTATCAGTGATGCTAGTCGGGGGAAAGGGGAATTAGTAAAGAATATACGTCTGTCAAGATACCAGTCGGAAAAGGGGGGAGGAAGTTAGCAATATTAGAAGGCGAAAGGGTCGTCAATATTATGTAGATGTAAAGAGTGCTTTGTAAAGAGAATATATTTTTGAATAAGATGTTACAATTGTTTTGTTCAAGACCTTGGTACTCAAACTTCCAAAAGTTTTATATAATTGTAACACTCATAGTTTCTTACTATCACTCAGAATGTTTCCTTGATACTCAAACTTCTCAAGGTTTTATCGCTCTTAGAACTATACTTGATACACAGACTTCTCAAGTAATACCAGACTCACAAGATGCTCAGAACTATTGAAAAACTCTCGGAATTCTAAAAGCTCTCAGAACTCTATGCCAACTTCTGCCTCTTCTTCTTGGTAACAGGTTCTTTATATAGGCAGTTACAGGGGCTATCTTGCAATTTAGGAAGAGTCTTCAATTATCAGTTGCAGGGGTTTCTTTGCCAAAGTGGAGTAGTGTCAATTCTGTAATTATCATGAAGTATCTTTGCACAGTATTCTCCATGTAGTGCCATACCAGTGTGCTTCTACTTTGGGGAACAGTGCTTCCGTGCTATGCGGGACTATGGCTGACTTGTCTATTTTTTTATAAGTCTGGGATCAGCATCAAATCTACTCCTAACTTACAACATGATACATATATTCCTATTATCTGCTACTGAATATGGCATATAAACATTTTTTTAGTCTAGGATTAACATCTAATATAATCCTAACTTAACATAATACGGATATTCCTGTCATCTACTACTAAATCAAGCATGTAATTTTTTTTAGTATCCATTATTTCCAAACCATGATTTATGGTTTGACAATAGTGTATCACTATTATCTGATAAATTAACAGCATCTTCAGAATGAGATTGCAGGTGTTCTTGCATGATGCGGTAGGCTTCAGCTGAGGTTTTGGCCGTTGCAATTCTGGCTGCAATACTATTTTTCTGTTCTTGGAATTTTATTTGCTCCGGTGTTTGAGTAGGAGGAATTTGCTGGAGCTTTGAATCCTATTGTATCCAAGCCTCCACTTGGTTGGGTTGTATGCTTTTGACAATGTTACACTTTACCCACCACTTAACTAGAAATGCTCGTTTTAGAACTTTCCTATGAATTCCATGGATTTGGAATGTCCAGGAAAAAATCCATGGGGCATAGAACTTAGTACAGAAGGATGCCAAAGGTGTGAAGTTTTTTTCTTCATGTATAGTTGGGGAATATTTGGTTTCGAAAATGTCAAAGGACTGTTGGATTATAGGTGGTAGGATATCCGGTACAGAACCAAAAAATGTCCCACCAGTTTGACCACCAGATGGAAAGGAATTGATATCAGCTTTCTATCAAAGTAAAAAAGCCAAGTGTGTGATCTGGATTTGTTTGTGATATAAAAAGTGTTATACCAGGCTTGTTAGTATTCAAAGTAGTTGAAATGACTGTTTGCAAAAGGCTCATTTGAATAGTTTAAACTAAAGGCTATGGGTTCATGTAGTGATCCATACCAATCTGAAGAAGATATGACTTTAAAAATCTTGCACTGGGAATATGAAACATCAAATTGATTTGTTTTTTAGAACTCATGTTTAATTTTTTGGCTGACTCGGTGCATTCAAGAATTGTTTGGTAACAGGCATAAGTTTTTGTGTGATCAAATTGTTTTACAATGGTATTTTCTCCAAAAATGGCTTAGGCTATGTCAAATGGATCCTCTTTGTCGAATCCCTGTTCGATGGTAATGATGTTTTGGGAGAATGACTTAGAGAACCATACTGGGGATGAGGGTTGGGATGGTTGAACAGTAGAGTTGGGATTTTGTTTAGAAATATTTGAATGAGAATTTGAAAGAGAAATGAAAATTGAGGTAGTGTTCTGTAAGGCTATAGGCTTTGGATTGTTGAGGGTAGGTTTAAGAGATGTATCTTGTTTTAGTGATAGAGGGTTTTCACAGAATAGTTCTGGAAGTAGAGAAATTGGCTTAGGGGCCGGTTCCAGTCTAAAGGTTACATAATAATCATAATTATCGTTGTAAGAACTGATAGCTCCTACCATGGGATCTCTGTTTGCAAATCTCTCTTTTAACGTCAGCTGAGTTGTTTTTGATGTTGTCGTGTCTTCGAGCTCTTCTTTATTTGTGGTTTCTGTTTTTGAGGTCTATATTTCTGTGCTTGAGACACTCAGGTAGTTTCTAATTGGTTTCGGCAGCATCTGTCCTTATTTGGTAAGAATTCACGGGTTAAGAAATCAGGGATATAGTTAGTATCACCTCTTATATATTCAACATCAAAATAAAAAACACTGAGTAAGGTCTGCCATCGTGCAAAAATTCATCTTGAAGCTAAATTTTGGACATCCTTTTGAAGAATTTCTTTAACACTTTTGCAGTCGACTCTTAAGAGGAATTTTTTATTGATTAAGTCGCTCTGGAATTTTAGTATGCATAAGAATATACTTAAAATTTCTTTTTTAATAGTGGAATAATTTTTCTGTGTTTCATTCCAGTGAGCCGATGTGAATTGAATAATGACTTCTTTTCCTTCTTAGATTTGTTTAAGGATACCACCATAACATGTCTCTGAAGCATCAGTCTTAACGATCTTCGGTAAAGTTGGATCAACTAAATGGAGACATGGGATTTCTATAATTTGTGATTTAATCTCTTGTATCAATGAGGTATGTACATTTGTCCATGGTGTAGGATTTTTTTTAAGTCTGTCATGGAGAGGTTTAAGCTTTTTTTTTTTTATGTTTGGGTAGTATACTAATACATAGTTGAGTCTACCTAGGAATCTTTGGAGTTGGTTTTTATCAAGAATTTTGTCTGGGAATTTTTCGGCAAATATTAGTGATCTTTCCATCGGTGTAATGGTGCCCTGTGTAATGCAATGTCCCAAGAATCTTATTTTTGTTTGAAAAAGACTAATTTTAGACTCAGAAATGACGAGACCATTCTTTTTAGTAACTAAAAGAAAGATTCTTATGTGTTTAAAATGTTCATCAATGGTTTTTGGGAAAATTAGAACGTCATCAATGTAAACAATGCAAAATTTATGGTAACCGTTGTAAATATCATTCATGATCTTCTGAAATTCGGAAGGTGCATTTTTTTATTCGAAAGGCATGACATTCCATTCATATTGACCAAAAGAAACTGTGAAGGTAGTTTTATATTTGTCTTTTGGAGCAATTTGTATTTGCCAAAAACCTGATTCCATATCAAATTTCAAAAATATATAGGCATTATAAAGTCGTTGTAGTAAATCCTTTTTATTTGGAATAGGGTATCGAATCCATTTAAGTGCTTTATTCAATGGTGTGTAATTAATAACTAATCTAGGCGTTCCTCTCTATATTTCTGAGGCTTTATTGACATAAAAGGCTGCACAGCTCCAAGGGGATTTGGATTCAGAAATAAGTTTTTTATAGATGAGGTCTTGGATTTCTTTTTTGCAGAATTCTAGAAGATCACTATTCATTGCAATGGCGGTGGCTTTGGTACTTATGTTGGTTTCGTCGAAGGAGGGTTCATATGGAAGATTAATAACATGTTTCTTTCTTTCCCAGAAGGCATTTGGAAGATTAGAACACGCTTGCTGTTTTATGAGAGTATGGAGCTCTGATATTTTTTTGAGTTTGTAGGTCCTGTAAATGGGTCTTGATTCGTGCTATATGAATATTTCTTGTAATCTCATTTAATGTAAAGGTTTTTGTTTGAACAATATTATTAATAGAATCTTCATATATAAAACAGGCTTTAAGAATGTTAATCTTTCTAGTCAGTATTTTTTCTATAAAATTAAAGTGTAAATCCCTATCATGAATTTTGAAAGTAATAGTATTAGTGTCAACAATATAGGGTGTTATTATATTAAGAAAAGGAGTTCCTAGGATAACCATATGGTGTATGTCTCGAATGACTAAAAAAGAGGTTCTTAAAGTGATACTATCATTCATAATAGAGGCATCAACTTCTGAAGAAACTGTTAGTTCAGAGTCATTAGCAACATGTAATTTTGCTTCGGTTTTTTGAAGGAATTTGGATGGGGCAAAATCTTCTTTGATACAATTTAAGTCTGCTCATGTATCAAAAAGGGCTATTGTATCTAGAAAGAATCCTTTGGCAAATTCAAGTTGTACTTTAATGATGTATTTACTCGATGTTATTTCTTTTAAGACAAAAAGAAAATCTTCAGGAATATTATGTATAGATTGAATTTGGTCGTCCTCATTATGATCGTCGTTATTAAGGGCTTTTATGATTTGTTGAAAAGTATGGGAATCTTGGACTTCTTTTTTTTTAGTTTTTTTATTTCGAATTTTAACTCTTTCTTTTCTTTGTGTAGGCTCTATAAAGTTGGTGTTTTGAAATTGTTGTTAGAGTTGCTAAGGATTTGAGTAAGGTTATAAGGTTCTGATTTGGGGGAATTTTGTTGGGGAGGTTTTTTGGGTTTGTCAAGACATTGTAGTAACTTGTTAAAGCATTTTTCTTGTAATTGAGGATCATTAAGTTGTTTTATTATATCAATAAGGGTTTGTTGATCTTTAGTAATAGTATTGATGGATGGGTCAGAACTGGAGGATTCAATATCATCTTCATGTATATTAAAATTATTATCCTTTTTCTTGTGAAGATTCAGAGTATATTGATTTATTTTCTGATTCATCATCGGATGATGTTAAGAGAAGGTTCGAGATTTTATAAAAAACTTCTTCATCAAGTTGAAGTTCATTTAATCTTCTTTTGAGTTTGCAATATTTTGTAATATGTCCTGCTCTATTGCATCGAAAACATTTAGCAGTTGTTTTTGTACGATCTTTATTGTTAGTAACAGTTTATTTTTCTCTTTTGGAATTATTATAATATGTTGGGCATATGAAGGATTTATATTTTTTATTATAATCATTTTTAAAATTTTTGGAAAATTTCTTGCAATCACAATTAGAATTATATGTTTTTGATGAACATATATCAAATTGTTTGCAAAAAGTTCCGAGTTCAGTCTTTGTTTGTTTTAACTCAAGTTTTAGGTGTTGTTGGATTTTTAAATCTTAGCATATATTTAATCCTTCTTCTTGAATAATACTAATCAAATGGCCATAAGTATAACTGTCATAGTCAATTATCTGTGATCCTGATAGAGTTCGAATTTTATTACGAACCTTATCTCCTAATAATGTTGGTAATTCTGCCAGAAAATTTTCTTTCCAAAAGGGTTGATTAGAATCATCATGATACATAAGTCTGGTTATAAAATTATTCTTGTATCCTTGAAAATCACTAAGTTTTCTGCATCTAAGGTTAGATAGGAGTTCAATATTTCTATTTCTAATATGAGTGGGGTCGCCTAAGAAGTGCATAGAAATGGTTTAGATCATGGTAGTGACAGCGTCTTGTTGGGGTTCACCATTTTCATCTCTTAAAGGAGATCCGTTTACATCTATCTTTATAGCGTTTAGAATATCAGAGTGTTATGATGACGTGAGATGGAAATCCCACCATCCTTTTAACTTTCCAAAAAAGCTTGATATAAGGATTTCGACAATGGCTTTATCCCGGGCATTATTTTGTGTTATGTAAGCATTAGCTGCCATGGTCATTTGTTGTAATAACAATAGTATTTGGTGTTCTCCTAAGCCATCAAGGTTCCAATTATAAGCTAAAGTGGAATTAAATCGAGTTTGATTAATGGGTTGCGATTGGATTTCTAGGTGATTATAAAGAACTAGTTGAATATCCTAATTAACTCTATTAGAGGTAATGACATTGACTTTGGAAGTAGTAGGGGTGCTAGGTGTATCTGGTGCATAATCATTGTTAGAGTTTTCAGTAATTCTAGAAAGTTGTGTTTGGATTTCCTTGACAATGTCATTTTTATTGTCAAAAATACTCTTGGCGCTGGATTTGGACACTTAGAAAGGTTTAAAAAGGGGTTTTATAATAGGGGAAACATCAAAGTTTTTAATGTCTTGTACATACCCTTAAATTCTATCTAGCTGTTTACCTATGGTGTTAAGGTGGATATTAGTGTAGTTGCTTTGGGCAATAAGGTTCCGAATATTTATTTTATCGTCCTCATTAATCTGTTTTAAAGGGGCAGTGTCAATGGGTTTGTCTTTGACTGGAAATTTGAAGGCTTGTAAAGGTGGGTGATTACTATCAAAAGTTTTATTACCGAAAATGGTTTCCCAGTGCGCTTTTCTGTGCATAATGGTATTAAGATTTTTTTTATGCTGGGTATTCATTTTGAAAAGTTCAAACCAAGTGAAAAAAGGTATAACAATTTTATGATCAGAGACAAATTTATAAAAGGCTTTTTGTATTAATTTTCTATCAGAAAGAAAGTTTTTGAAAAACTAAATTCTTTTTCTTTGTTTTCTTCGGAGTAGAATTCATTATGAGTAGATTTTTATCAATATTAAAATCTTGTTCAATAACATTTAGTTCATTAACATTTTTCGTAACAGAAGAAAATGTAAGGCTAATTGGTTCATCAGCGAGATTTTGGTCTCTACGATTGTAAATGGATTTAGGAATAGGATCAGTAAAATTAATGTTTCTTAGGGAAGTTATAGGGATATCAGAGGTTGAGAATCTAGATTGTTTCATGAGACTATTTATATGGGAGACCTTTCCTAAATCGATGGCTCGATTGTCAGAATAAATGGAATTAATATCATAATTGTCACAGGTTTGGTTTCTGTGAAAGGATAATCTAACTTGACCTTGGCTTTTTTGGGATATGGATTTAAGGTGAGGATTAGGTGGAGGTAGTAAAGGTCGTTCAGGTTCTGCTACATCATCTAGAATCCATTCATTTGGAAGAGTAACGTCTTTCCATTGAATTGATTTGGAGATAACAGCGTTAGATTTTCTTAAATCTGTTTGTAGAAGTAGTGTTTCTCCTTTCTTATTATGGAAACGTACCTTAATGGAAAAGGCTGAGAAAATAGCTTTGTAATATATTCTGAAAACAATTGCAATGGGAATAGATCCGTTGAGCATTTTATAATTATGGGTTTTGATTTGGAGTACTAGGGATTTTAAAATGTTCTTATCATGAAGAGAAACCTATTTGTACTAATCCTACGTGAATGTATTTGTAGCCTTTAGAAGAGTGTTTATCGAGCGATGCCTGAGAGAGTAAAGTAATAGTTTCAAAAGGTTTTGCAAGTTGGATGTCTCTTTCTTCCGTTTTGATAGCAAAGTCAGTAGAGAATGAAAGGAATTTAGATGTTTCATAGATTTCATCTTTGAAAATTCTTGGGATTTTCCAATCATCGATAGATATATTGAAATCTTTGATAATTATTTCTTTAGAGTGAACTAGTTTCTTTAACTAGAAGTGTTGCGTCAGAGGCATTAGAGAAGGAGCATTGTAAAAAGGAATCAATTTTTACTTCATGCAATAATAAAGGATTACTTACAATCCTAAGAGTATTAAGGATAGAACGTACCTGGTTGTGGATCCTATAATTCCTAGGCAAGAGGACTTGGCAACCACCTGATTATCACCAAGAAGTAAACAAAATGAATATATTTTTTACACTCTCCCAGGCTCTGATACCAGAGAGGCTGCAGGATAAAAGAGTGTAAATATTATTTATATAAAAGAGTATATAAATATATGACTGATCATATATATATATATATATGATCAAAGATTGAGCAAAGAAAGCAAACTCAGTAGTGTCGGTGTGGCATAAATCCAAGTCTATGCCTCTTCAGATTGCTTGCTGATTGATATTATTTCTTCTTTCTTTCTCGCTTGGGGCGAATAGAATAGCATTCCGAGAAGTAGACTTTCCATTTCATCTCTATTGTACTGAAAAGCCTAGCTACGCATTGACTCGCGAATTCAATCTCGTAAGTGACCTCCTCTTCTCTCTTCTCGATCCCTTGTTATCCCTTTTAAGCCTGCTGTAAGGGCACATAGCGGTACTAGCAGATCAATCTCTTTTGCAGTGATGGATGGCACAAGAATCTGCGGCTTTATTGCAGCGATGGCATTAACTTTCTGCTCATTCTTGCATTTTATAAAAGAGTTCAATCTCTTTTGTTGCAGCGTAAGGGGCCTCGCCTTGTTCTTTTAATTTCTAAAAAAGGCTACATTCGATCCGTCAATTCCAAATTGACCAATCGAAAATCAAAATACGATCAGCCCCAATAGTAGAAAATACAATTCCTTAGCTAGGTTTGAAGGGAAAGAAGAACTGCAACTCGATTTGAGATGAAATCTGGCAATAGCTCTAGGGCAGATTCTGCACCAGATAAGAGAGTTGGGATTGAGCTTTGACTAAAAAAAAAGCAGGAGCGCTTTGTTAGAATCATAGCACGCCGTATTGTGAGAGGGCACGCCCAGAAATCCCACTAACCCACTAAGGACAGTTGGCATAAATAAGATTATTGCCATGGGACGTTGTCATATCTTTTTCAAAACTTCACCGAGTCACCTCCGCGGGTCCAGTATGCTTGATCCATCGTAGTAGTGAGCACTATCCGTACGTACATACCAACGGCCCCAGATCTTTCTTCGTTGCCTTGTGTAGTGGTGAGCAAAACTTGATTTGTAATGATATAATCACAATGTGTAGTGGCTAGTCCTATAGTAGGGCTAATCATATGATTACTTGAGAAGAATGCTAGATATGTAGGATTTGAGATGTTGAATTGAGTTAATTTTGGACTTCCTCTTATGATTAATGATTCATGTTTCATTTTAATATTTGTGTGATTAAATTATCTTTTCATGGTATTAGGATGGCCATTCCAATAGTGTGATGAGTGGTTTAATTGAATCATATATTAAGATGTTCATGCATGTTAGTATGAGGAGAGATAAGCCATACCCATCTTGTGCTTAAAACACTCATAGAGGGACACTTAAGAAATTGAGTGAAAAGAACCAACTTATGATCATAGTACCTTAAGGGAATTGAGAGTAAGAAAATCCTAGAAGATTTAGACTTGTAAAAGATTCAAGAACCTAGTTGCCTTGGCCATAGGGATTAGGGGTAAAATTGTGATTGCTTTTAGTCTACAAATTAATTAAGTTCACCATCAAGAGTTATGCATATCTAGCTAGAGTCTTGACCATGATTATGATTAGCCTTGCTCTCTTCTCAAGTGAAATCTACATCCATTCCATTTATCATTTGTGTGTTAATTGAATCATTTACTTTGTTAGTTCAAGTTCTTAGTTAGTTAGAATAGTTAGTAGCTTAAGTAAAAAACCTTCAATCTATCATCCTTACAAAGCACAAATCAATGGAAAATCTGGATACAACCTAGAGTTACCTTTCCCTTGGGACGACATTATTATAAATTTTATACTTGGTCACGCGTTTACTCGACGATAGAGTCTCTTACTCTTATACATTTTTACAAGAAATGCAACTAAGAACATGGACCGCTGAGGAGAACAACCAATTGTTGCTGAACTGCAGTCTAATTAATGTAATCAACTCATCGGTTGATATAGTGATGTTCAACCTGATCCAGGACAATATATCTACGAAGGATTCTTAGGAAAGACTTCAAGAGCACTGCCAAGGATCTGAAAGTGTCCGAAAGGTAAATGCGAGGATACTGAATGCGTGATTCAAGAGCTTGAGGATGAAGGAAGACAGGACAATCTCTTCATACAATGAACGACTCTACGAGGTGGTGAATGAGCTGCAGTCACTTGGAATCCAGCTCCAACATCAGGTTAGTAAATAAAACTCTACATACTCTTCCTAGAAGAATTAATGGTAAAATCTATGCTATAGAAGAAGCTAAGAATACTGATTTGTTGAGTCATAATGATCTGATAAGTATCTTGAAAACTTATGAAATGGATTTGTCTCAACAAGACTCTGCGTATAATAGAAAAAGTGTTGTCGTTTTTAAAGGTGAAACCTTTTCTAGTTCTGGTTTTGGTAAACCTTCAACCATAACTGAAATTAACAAGTAGAAGAAGATGTTCACAACATTTCTAATGACACTGACAATATTGCTTTTCTTGCTCAGAAATTTGAGTCTTCTCATAGACAAAAGAAGAACAAGTCTAAAGCAAACATACAGCCTAAGGTAGAAAATTCCCCTTAAACTCCTGTGCGTAAACCCACTCAAAAAAGAAAATTTAAGTATGATCTTGAGTTTAGGAAAAAGATCATTTATTATGAATGTAATGGTTTTGATCATTATATGTAAACCCACTTAAATATTTATTTGAGTGATGATGATTCTGAAGAAGATCCAGATGCAAATGAAGAAGAACTCTCATTCTTATCTGAATGTGTGAAGTAAGATTCTCTAGGAGTAACTCAGATGTTAAGTCTGGTGTGTCAACATCAGAAACAACATCGTGCAAGTTTATGTCTACTTCTAATTCTTATGTGAACTGTACTAATGCTTTCTATTCTAGAGCAGGTACTTCGTAAGAACCTCTAGAGAGAAGATTTTTTAATTTCTGAAACAGCTGAAAGCTATCAACCAAGAAAATGATGGACTAATTGAGACCTAACAAGACTTGAGGTAAATTTTACCAAAAAGGATGCTGCGATTTCTAGACTTCAAGGTCAGTTAGCTGCTTCCACATTCAGCTTCAAAAGTACCGTAAAGTTACATCTATTTTAAATGAAGCTCTTTCTGTTGGAAAGTTTGATAAATTTGGTCTTGGATATAATGAAGAATGCATGTCTTTTAGTTTTGAAAAACCTGTTAAAAATTGTGAAACCTGATTCAAAAGTTTTTTTTAAAAAGATTCTTAACCAAAGAGGTAGAAGGACTTTTGTTTGTTATTACTGTTAAGTTCCTGCACATATTCGTCCTAATTTTTTTAAACTGAAAGATTATCTGCTTTCTGGAAAAGTATAGCCTAGAATGTTGCCACACAATTATTCACACACACCTAGATCTACTTGGGTCAGAAAACCAAAAGTGTTTTGTAATGTTGTCTGTACTTCTTTGCAAGCATGTGTACCTGGTTTATGGTATTTTGATAGTGGTTGTTCTAGAATATGACTGGTAATGTTGAATACTTGAGAGATTATAAAACTTTTTATAATGGCATAGTTACCTATGGTGGTGGCTCTAAAGGTAACATTGTTGGTAAAGGAACTTTAAATATTAAAAGTTTTCCAAATCTGAAGAATGTGCTTCATGTTGAAGGTCTACGTGTTAATTTGATAAGCATAATCCAATTATGTTATGATAATTTGCATGTGAAATTTGACAAGAATTCATGTTATGTGCTAAATGAAACTGATGACTGTGTAATGGTTGGTAGTCAATCTGCTGATAATTATTATCTGATTTGTAACAACACTTACTGCAACATCACACAACATGATGAAAGTGTACTTTTAAATCAAAATCTTGGCCATTTACATTATAGAAATTTTACAAAAATTGGTTACGTTTGAGGCTTTTAAAGGATTGTCTAAGTTTATTTTTCAGAGACCCTCATGTATGTGGTTCATGCCAAAAAGGTAAGCAGGTAAGGTCCTCGTACAAAATTACATCTATGTACACATCTTCAAGGTGTTTTGAATTGCTTCACATGGATCTTAAAGGTCCTACGGAGACTAAAAATCTTGGTGGTAAGAGGTACTCTTTGGTTGTAATTGATGATTTTTCTAGATTTTCTTGGGTTGAATTCATTAAAGAAAAATCTAATAATTTCAATGTGTTGAAAGTTCTTTTCAAAATATTCAAAAAATTTCAATCTTAGAGTGTGTAGGTTAGAACTGATTATGGTAAAGAGTTTGAAAACATGTTTGCTGATTTTTTTTTGAAAAGAAAGGCATTATGCAAGAGTTTACTTCTCCTAAAACCCCACAGCAGAATGGGATAGCTGGAAGAAATAATAGAACATTGTAAGAAATGTCTAGAATCATGCTTACTTCAATGAATGTGTTTAAAAGATTTTGGGCTGAAGCATTGAATATTGCGTGTCATGTGTCTAATAGGATTCACATTAGACCAGGTTGTCTATTACATCTTATGAGCTGTTGTACAAGAGGAAACCAAACTTGAAATACGTTCATGTGTTCGGTTGCATGTGTTTATTTTGAATGATAGAGAGTATCTTTCAAAGTTTTATTTTAAGAGTGATAAAGGTCTTTTCTTAGGATATTCTAAGAATAACAAAGCTTACAGAGTCTTTAATCATAGAACCAGAACTGTTCAAGAATATTTCAATGTTGTGTTTGACGATTCATCCAATATTGCAGGTAAAAAGATGAAAGATGATATCTCTGATCTGGTTGAAACTACAGAAGCAGTGAGCAATGTTGAGCCGAATGTGATCACATCACCTACAACATCGTGTGTTGATTCAGAAGAATATGGGAACCAACTCCATAGAACTCCGAGAAATACTCTTTCTCAAAGATATAAGAAGAATCACCCTTCATTACAGATCATTGGTGAGTCCTCTAAAGGTGTTCAAACAAGAAGAAAAAGGTAAATTTAGAGATGTAGTGTGATCGGTTTGCATGTCTAACATATGTTATTTCTCTTCTGTTGAACCCAAGAATGTCACTGAAACTTTAAAAGATGAATGTTGGATTCATGCTATGCAAGAAGAACTTGAACAGTTCACTAGGAATAATGTTTGGAGTCTAGAACCTAGGCCTACACACACTAATGTGATTGGAACTAAGTGGATTTCCAAGAACAAAACTGATGATTCTGGTAACATAGTAAGAAACAAAGCTTGACTTGTTACACAAGGATATACACAGGTTAAAAGAATAGATTTTTATGAAATATTTGCACCCGTAGGTAGAATCGGGTCTATTAGGCTTCTCTTAGCTATTGAATGCTTTGTTGATATCAAACAATTTCAAATGGATTTTAAAGGTGCTTTCTTAAATGGTATATTACTTGAAGAAGCTTTTGTTGAACAACCGAAAGGTTTTGTTGATCCATTTTATCCTGATCATGTGTATAAACTGAAAAAAGGTTTTATATGGTCTAAACACGCTCCAAGAGCATGGTATGGTAGACTAACTGACTTTTACTTCAGTTTGGATTCATTAGAGGTGAGCCTTTTTGTTAAGCATGAATCTGATGGTTTCTTGAATGCTCAAATATATGTTAATGACATCGTATTTGGAGCAACATCATATGTCATGATGGACAACTTTGTGAAGGCAATGACAACCACATTTGACACATGGTTGGTGACCTAAATTACTTTTTATAAGGGCTTCAAATCAAACAAGGTGAAAGTGGTATCTTTATTTCACAGAGTAAGTATGCATTTCCAAATCCACTGCTGAATCTAAATATATTGCTGCTAGAAGTTGTTGCACACAACTGCTTTGGTTGAAAAAGATGTTAGATGATTATGTGCTTAAGGCAGACAATTTAGTGATTTATTGTGATAATACGAGTGCTATAAGCATTTCAAAAAATCCAATACAACACTCACTTACTAAACATATCAGCATTAGACATCATTTTCTATGAGATTTAGTTTAGAAGAATGTAGTTAAGTTGGAGTATATTTCCACTGAGAAATAACTTGTTCACATATTCATGAAAACACTTGATTTCGAGAGGTTTTCTTCACTTAGGAAATCCCTTGGACTCTGCATTCCATGAATCATATATGATGTTGCTCAGAGTGTTTCGACACTCGAGGCGACACTACTGTAAGTTTTGTCATTTTATATTGAAATTATCTGATTTGTGAGCTTATTTTCTTTTTGCTAACTATATTCTAGTTTAATCATGAGGTGTAATTCTTGACATACACAGCTAAAAGCACTTGATCTTAAAAAATTAAATGTCCAAACATACTGAGTAACTAGGTACACGGGGCTGACAACCACGATGTATCCTTTCCTAAAGGCTGTTTAGTTTCAAAAAAGGAATAAGAACACTCTTGGATTATCACTGAGTAACTAGACACACGTGGCTGACAACCACAATGTGATCTTTTCAAAAGGTGGTAAGTTCCTCAAATTTTTAAGGTGCATAAAAATCCATAAAAGAATAAAATGTGTATGTGTGCCTGCATAAAAAATGAACTTTGATTGATTTTCTAGAATCTTTTTAGCTCATGAAAATGTGTTATTAAATTATTTATTTTCAATACATTAAGTGATCAAATTTATAGTATATATTAATTAATTATGCATATTGTTTCTCTTTATTTTATTATAGCCGATTATTTATTCACATAAGTTAGTGGGCCATAATTTTTATAACTGCTACATTTTTCCCTCTTACTGGAAGTAAACCCATTGTCAAACTGCCTTCTCTTCTCTTTATAATCTCGGTAACTGGTGTATGATATGATATGATGTTTGCTTGATTTCACTCATTACACAGCTCTCTCTTTCTCTCTCCCTCCCTCTATCTCTCTCTCTCTCATACTTTTTGGTTTTCAAATTTGAAAATTATCTCACTCATAACTCTATATCTCCTCCAAAGACCATCCTTCCATCTTCAGAGCAAAACATTCCTTATCCAGTCCCAAAACTCCATCTTCCTCTTGCAATCATTCTCCACTCCAACCCCTAGCGTCAATGGCAGAGAATGTTGCATCTGGTGTTGTTTATAATGTGAATCTGGATGCTGTTTTATAGCCGCTTAGACCCATTTTTGAATCTGCCATACCCGGTGAGATAGTCATTCTTCAAGGTACACCCGACACTGTCCTTAAATCTCTTCGCTCACAATTCTCTGATTCGAACATTCTTGTTTCTCGAATCGAGGTTCCTTTGATATTCAATCTGCAATTCCCGCTCCATCCTCTCACATTCTTGCTAAAACCCTACTCCATCTAAAATTCCCATTGAGCCTTAGCCCACACAGAGTTTCAAACCCTATTGAAGTTCCATTCACATCATTACCTATTGCTTCTCCTATCCACACTAAGCCAAATTCGTCTGTGTCTTCTCCATCATCATCACCGCAAGTGCTGATTAGGTCAAAGGTGTGCAAGCCCACTACTCCAAAATACAAGGATCGCAACCATGCATTGGTCTATTCGAATTAGGAAGAAGGGCACCACTGTTGCTTCACTTGATGAACCTAATTTTGCCAAAGGGAAGTCTCCTATTTCCTTATATAATTCTGATGATGATACTACTCCAATAGATGTAGATATACCAGGTGAGAACCCACATTGGCTGAATTCTACAAAGCCTAAAGAAGAGAAGAAGAGGCAAGAAAGCTGTCTCAGATGTTACCACCTCTGATGCGACACCTGATGAGGAAGTTGATGATGATTTGGACCAGCTCATATATAATATTGTCGGTGATGTTGCTGTTAATAAGGCAACACCTACTATTGTCGATGCAGATCCCTCTGATCCTGACCTAGATTCATTATCTGATGATGAAGAGGATGCACTCGAGGATTCTAACAAAGGTGCAGACTCTGATGAATCTGATAAGAATGCTCATGCTCCCGTTGATGAAGCTGCTCTAGAAGAAGATGATGATGATGAACCCGCTAATGATACTAATGAAGAAGATGATGAGATTGACTATGATGTGGAAAACTATGGTAATGATAGTTTCTACTTTGGTGATGGTAAAGTCAGATACCGAAAGTTTGCCAAGAAAGATGTCATACATCAAAGAAAAATGAAGGATTCTGACCTCATTTCACACAACCTCATTCAATTCTTTGAAGAAAGATGTTTGCTAAAAACCCTCAAGTATTCTAGTTCATTCTGCAGCAATTGGATTTGTGAGTTTTATACAAACATTAGTTCTAGCATGATTAAGAGTACTAGTTCCAAATTTGGAAAGACTTACTTAGGGGTAAAATTTATGATTTTTCTCCTGAAAAGATAAATGGATTGTTGGGCACTGTACATACTAAAAATTATGAAGACATTGATGATATCGATGAGATTGTTTATATCTTTACTGGTGGTCTGGTTACTAGTTGATGAGAAATTGTTCAGTCAAAGTCTTACAAGTTTGCATATCGTCTTTCACAAGCTATGTGTCTACAATTGGTTGCCTACCTCTAACTGTTGGATTGTATGCTAAAAGTCTAGCTTTAGTATGAATAATGTTATAGCAATTTATTTGAAATGAGAATCATATGATCAAATGATTGTGTTTTATAATTTATATGTCCGATGCAATAGTTCACTTACTTTATACTGTAGATAATATGTTGTGCGACAACACACGGAAGATCATATTATCAGTTTTCTTATAAAGTATAAGCAGATGCTCACAACTGAGATAGACGGGAACTCTATCGGGATGATTGTAATGTGATTTGACATTAGTTTGTCTTGACTATAGAATCACATTAGTGCACTTCATGTGTATTGAGCAGGACCGCTTGAGATCGTTCGACTTATACTGACTTATAGGAGAACTTGATCTCAGTTATTATGGATGTTCGTGCTCTTAATCCTTATACAATAACCTCGACACGTAAGGCAGTATGTATTTCTTTGATTCATCAATGGGTGAGATTTACATGTACTAAATCAACAAACTCAGTGAGTTGGGAAATAGTGTTGTCTCTACGGTGTGCTGTTGATTATAGAAGAAATCCGTATCCGTCATTGGTTGATGATGTCCCCTTGAGGAGCTCATAAGGATTGTCATGTAAACCTTGCAGGTGTATTTATTCCGGCATGATGATGAGGTTGAGTGGTACTACTCTTGGATGAGATATTAATTAATGGAGTTGTCAGTAACTTAATTAATTAATGGACATTGTATATCTTAAACATGGGGAGACTAACGAACTCATAATAAGAAGGAGCCCATAACTTAATGATGGGATTAGAATGGTAGTGCAATAATAATATTTTAGTGGTATATATTATTATTATTAGACTTAAGTATAAGCTTTGGGCTAAGCATGGATACTCAAGCCCAATGGAGGCCAACTCTAATTTCTCCTCCTGGTCCTGCTGTAGCCCATATATAAGTCATCTCAGCTGTCTAGAAACCCTAATCTAAGGAGATTAATCACGCCTAACACTGTGAGATGGGTGAGGGAACATCATATTGAGAAGATCTCGAAGATCATCGCCCACACGACGTCGAGATTGGACATAGGAATACAACAGAAGACCGGAAGGTTGTTTGGTGCTTCTATTCGTCAACTTTCATGATTTTTCTAAAATCATGTGAAACTCATAATTCAATGTGTGATATAGTGACGGAAATCCACAGAAGATAGGATCATTTTGGCATGTAGATCACTAAAATCAGAGATTAGACGAGGGAGTTATGCCCAAAATGGTGAGGCTACGTAGGCTGTCGGCGAGAATCATTCTTCTTCAACATACCCTGGTGAAAGGTAATACGTTTCTTTGATTTCTGGCTTCTGTTGAATCGGAAACGTATGGAACCCTAACGGTTCACATTAACTAAATGATCGAATGTCAATAATTGGTATCAGAGCCTCAGTTTCGTGGTGAAGTGTGACACGTTAGGCATGGGTTTATGTGGATAACATGATTTACTTTTCGAATAAAATCACATGTGAGAATTAGGGTTTTATGGTGTAATCTATTTTGCCTGGATAACCCTGTATCATGTATATTCAAACTGCATCTATTCTGAATTCATGCCTCAGTGAGTTAATCGAACCTGTTCGTCAAAATCGGGAGACGCAATCACGTTGGCAGGCAGACCGCCAAGTGTAAGATAGACGTGTGGGACTTGGTGCCGTGTGTGGAAACGAGCAGCTACCATGCGTGTGGATAGTGTAGGCGTGCAAGGAGCCCAATTGCAGTCTAGTGGTACGCTAGGTATTGTGCATGGAGGATGGCAATTGCAGTGTGAGACAGGCACCCGTCGCACGTTGGTGCAACTTTGGCATGCGTGTTATCGAGTGGAAGGATGTTGAATGCCTAGTGAGAAGATGCAGCACACGTTAGCTGCTGGTTGCGCATGGAGGCATGCACGATGAGCGCCGGGCATGACTGATGATGCACATGAAGCAGCAGATTGCATGCCGAATGATAGACACAATAGAGGCTGCGTGTGGTATCCGTTGACAAGGACACTATCGGGTATGGAGCTTGATTGGCGCTCGAATGCGTGTGATGGCGCCCGGATGTGTGTTGATTGCCGAGTGGCGTGTTCGCCAACAGGTGAGCAGGCGGCGCTCGGTTGCTAACGTGTGTTGGCACACGTTACTTGCCATGTGAAGGCGGGCTGGCGCATAGATGCGGCGCTGCAGCAGGTGAGCCAACGAAGAATTCTAGGCTTGGCGCACGATGGTGAGCATACCACACGGTTGGCACTGAGAGACGTGCTAGGTCGCGAGCAGACACGTTCGTTCGCTGATGGGTATGGAGAAGGCATGCATGGTGGCATGCAATGTCGTGCGTGGGCACTCGGCAGCGTCCGTGTGAGAAGCTTGGATGCATGAAGGATGGGAAGACGGGTGTTCCGGGTTGTGGATCAGGGTGTCGGGCTGGTGGAGCAGGTTACCGAGCAATGAATCTGAGAAAAATTCTTGAAGATTAGCTTCTGATTTTCAGATTAGGTTTCGGGGCACTGCCCCGAGCCCCGCGACCTGACCAGGGAGGTCGATCCCTGTCTGCGTTCCCCGCTTTCGTGCTTGGTGGCGAACAATTGAATTCACCGATATATATAATTGTTCATAATTGATTTAAGTATCTGATCATTTTTATATATGCTATGCATGATTCTTTGTGATATACTGTCTTATTTGCCGTAATAGGAGCATGCTAGGTTGGGTATTCTATTTTGAATATTATATGCATGTAAAAACCCTCAGTGTTAAATAACTAAGTGGGAGAGGGGATTGGTAATAAATTCTCGCGGCCTCCATTATTGGTTTGTTAGCGATGTGAATAAACTTGCGCGTCGGCATTAGAGCTTTCCTCCCCATCAGATGAGTTTATTCATGGATTGCTGGAACAGACTTCAATAAATAATTATGTTTGTAATGTGATGCACATGAATTTGCGTGTTGGCTATTGTGTCTTCCTCCCCATCGGATAAGTTTATATGCGGTTCACTGGTACAAAGTCATAATTGATGACTGTAGGAAGTTATCCGAGCGCGTGTGTACTTCTCCATCTGTAAGGCACATAAGCTTGCGCAATGGACTTGGGGTCAAATAATGGTGTACACTTAGGTAAAAATAATATGTATCCTCCCCATCGGAGTCACTGCTATTATTTGCATGGCTAAAGAGGAACCGACTATCAATTATTTTGTCATGAGGTTAGGTTAACAAAAAAAATTAATCAGTAAAACCTTCTCTTGTAAATGTTCGGATTTTTAAACGTCCACACTATCGTGGCTTGCAGACTCACAGTGCTTGAGATGTCGGTGAATTTTTATTTTATATTATTTTGTGGGAATCAATATAAATGGATAAATTCAAAGATTTGATCAGTGTATTTATTTGTGATTCTCTGTATTTTCAAGTGGTTTTATTTCACTTATTGTTGACTAAAGGAAATTATATTTATTGGTCCAAAATTAGATGATTAGAAAAGAATCTTGGATTTAATTCTTACTGCTTGAGAAAATATAAATATGTGTTCTTACTAAGGGTGTCTTATGACGCCTATTAAAGTCTCTAGTGGAGAGGTGAGAGGTTCATAGAAATATGATGGTCTCATAGGACTCTTCGGATACTCGAGTGAGGTTAAAAAAGTAGGAGGTCATGGATAAGTTGATGAATGAATTGGGAAAGCTTAGAGTAGAAATTGAAAGGGAAACCTAGACCAATTTATTCTCCATAATTTGCCTGGATGTTTTGAGCAAGTTCTACCTGAAATACGAGAGGTTGTATATGGTGGGGAACTTCTGACAAAACATGTGGCGAAGGAAAGCCATTTTCATCAGAGTATGAACAAAGCTAGTATCTCATTCACTAGTCATTGAAACATGATTAGTGATGGCATCTACTGACACATTGTGTGTAGATACCGGAATCACTAAAAGCCTGCAACTAAGTGATGATGAGATTGTTAAGTACATGGGTAAGTTACGAAAGTAGTGGTTGTTGCAGTGGGAGTTGTTTATTTATCTTACGATATGAATAAACGTTTGATTTTGAGAAATTATCTTTACGTACGTTTTCATAGAAAGAATTTTATTTCGTTTTCTATGCATTTACGGATGGATACTGATAAGAGTGGAAATTAGCGTGTTTTAGTGTCCAATTGAACACCTTCTTGATTGATATTGTTGTCTTATATTAGCACAATGGTCTTATATTCAATATATATGAGAATAAGGTGCACTTGAGGTGTTTTGTTGTGTTTTAGGTGGAAAAATGGTCAAAAGTGCAAGGTTGGAGAAAATGTGCAATTTGTGCAAGTATGCTGAAAAACGCATGTCCAACTTTCGTAAATTTCCTGTATTGTTGTGGTGATAAAAACTATTAATGTAATACATGGTTGGAAAGCCACTGAAGAGATGGTCGTTTTGGTATGAAGAACACTTCAATCGGATTCCAAACGAGAGAGTTATGATCAAAGTGGAGACGTCGCGCAAGCTGTTCCTGTTCAAAACGACTGTCCACTTTCCATGACTTGTTACATATTCAAATGTTGGAGTTTCTGTAAGTTCTTTATATGGATAGAAAGCCAAGGAAGAGAGGATCGCATGAGCACAACAATTACTCAAATCAGAGCTCGGATGTGGAAGTTATACGCGAAACAGTGAGACTATGCAAGTCAATTCGACCTGATGTGCTGGTCGAATTGAGTTCGAATCGGATGGCAAAAGAGTCAATTTGACCACGAAACCTCAATTCGACCTGTTGTGCTAGTCGAATTGAGCACCTGGAACTTACAGTAGGCCAATTCGACCTGGAAGGGTCAATTCGACCTGTTGGTGAGGTCGAATTTAGCCTCGGAAACTTACTATATCCGTATTTTTACACTCTCAATGCGTGTGATCACTCAAAAAGCTCATTCCAAGGCCTATAAGGAGAGCTTACAAGTATAAAAAAGGGTGTAGATCACATCAAAAATCAGATTGGAACGAGATATTGATTAGAGGAGAGGCCACAACCATACCACACCCCACAAGGGGGATCACCCCCCAACCATCATCCACATCCTTTCCTTCATCCATCCATCACTTTGAAGATTCGTCCGTGGAATCAAGAGGAGAACCAAGAGGAATTGAAGAGATGGAAGAGAGAAGGAAGGAGGCTTCTACACCAAGGGTTTTTCTAATTCTTTTCTTCTACTTTCTAATTTTCCGGACATATGGGTAAGATCTATCCAACTCCCATGTGTGTTTCCTACAACATCATGGGCTAGAGCCTTTTTGGTAGAACTAGGGTTGTGAAGGTTTTTACCAATTAATTGAACTTTCATGTGTAAACTCCGTACAATACTACTTGTGGTTTATTTTATATATGATTGTGCCTTTTTAATTCATACTCACAGTCGTTTTGTGCATCATTAACTGTTATGTAGAGTCTGAATACATATCTTGGTTATTGATTGAGTGCGTTCACTGCTGAGCAAGATTCCATGTTATGATTCTAAGTGAGGGGACTCCGAAGCTTCATTAGAACTATCATATATGAATACTTATTAATTGAATTGAATTTGGGTTATTAAGTAGGATAAAGAGGATAATTTTATAGTACCTAAAAAGGAAGATCATATCGGGTTAGAGTACCAATCCTAGGGGGAAATAATTGATACTGATAGTACCTAGAAAAGGGGGTGGAATTATATCTCTTGCTCCGAGGTTATTCACACGTGTTATATGCATGTTTACTTGTGTCTATAGAGTAAATATGTATGGCTTAGTGATGCATCCATATTCCACAAGGCAGAGTCGGATATCAACACATGGAAGGGAGATTAATGAGTGAAACTGGATTATCCTAGAGCTACATATTCTCCTACTTGATCCACTTTCGTATTCTTCTAGTGTTTATTTTATTTTAATTGCTATTTTATATTTTTGTTAGTAGATTAATAATTTAAATCTCAAACTTAATTGCCATCTTGTCTTAATTAATTTAGTGAATAATTAAATTGATAATACGCCGTCTCTTGGGTTCGATATTTACTTGGTCGCTTGCTAAGCTGCAATTGATATCCTTAATACTTGGGGATTAATTTTGCATGCAAAGAAAACGCGCATCATTTAAATAACATGGTCATAGTAATGAAGGATGAAGCTATAATCTGTTATGGTACGTTGGTGACAATTTGTACACTCATAATCTTCTTTATCCCTCGGATGCAACAAATTGAAAATAATAACGCGTCTTCTAATCATAATAAGAGAAAGACTCTTATGGAAATGGTTAGATAGATGATGAGTTATTTGGAATTATTAAATTCATTTTATTTATATGCCTTAGAAACAGTAATTCGTGTGAATGTTTGTCTGTTTGTGAGTTGTTCTAGAAAAAATGAAGGGAGATTTATTTAGTCCAAAAGATCGGAGGGTGATTGTTAACACAAACACTAGATTTTTGAAAAGGGACTATGTAATAAATCACAAACCTATGTATAAATTATTCTAAAAGGTGTGAGAAGGGAAACACAAAGTATTAGTATCAATTGTACAAGAGGAGATACCACAAGGTAAACTACATCGCGTGTCACATCTAATACACAATTGCATGTAGTGCTTTGTCGTACTGGGAGGGTTGTTTTGCAGCCTGATAGATATATGTTTTGGGAGAGTCGTGAGACTTGGTTCCTGATGAACATGGAATTGACCCACAGATACGACGAAGCACGACAAGATGAAAATGAGATATCTTAGCAAGTTGCAATGATTTCTAAAATAGAATCGATAGATTCTAAATCAAGTCTGGGAGCTTGTAGGACCACTAAATGGTTTAAAAGCCATTGGAAGTAGTCATACAAAATAAAAGAGGATCACACGGTAAGGTGAAAACCTTGGAAGCTAAGCTTGATGCGAAAAGGTATAATCAGAAAGAAATGGTTCGATTATGAGAAAACCTGTTCGCCGGTAGCTATGCCTATGTCAATCCAGATTCTTTTATCTGTTGCTACTCATATGAAATATGAGGAATAACATATAGATGTCAAGACAGCTTTCCTGATTTGAAATCTTGAGGAAAAGATCTATGTGAAGCAACCAGAATGATTCATTGCAAAGGGCTAAGAGCATTTTGATTGTAAGCTTAAAGGTATCCATCGATGGACTAAAGCAAGCTTCAAGATCATGAAATATCCATTTTGATGAGAAAATCCAGGCATATGGATTTATTCAATGCGCGGACGTGTCTTGTGTATTGAAAAGAGTGACAGAAACGTGGTGATATTTCTTGTACTGTACGTGGATGATATATTGCTCATTGGAGACAATGATAGATTATTATCGGACGTATGGGTATGGTTGATAAAGCAGTATGAAATGAAGAAATTAAGAAAAGCAAAATATATCATTTTGATCACGGTAATACAGATCACAAGAAAGGATGTTATGCTTGTCTCAAGCTTCATGAATTGATACGATCCTTACTTGTTTTACCATTGACTTTATCTAAGGAAATGTGTCTTATGACACAAAGAAGATAAAGGTGATGAAGGTGGATCCTTATGCTTCAGAGAATAAGGAAGCTTCATCTAATGATTATTATACACGAGATAGGATATCTGTTTTACTAAAGGCATGGTCAGTGAGTATCAAGGTACCCCGAAACAAGAATGATGAACTGTGGTAAGACATATACTTATGTACCTGAAAAGAACCAGAAATTATATGTGGACTTACCTGACGATTCACTACTTCTTGTGGGTTATATAGATTCGGATTTTTCAAATTCGTAAGTCCACCTCAAAGGTTATGTGTTTAATTTTAGGAAGTTGAGTCATACATAATATGGAGGAGTGTTATATAGAAATATATTTCAGACTCCGGACTCCACCAAGGGAAGATAATAAATTGGAGCCTCTGAAACAGCCAAAGTATTTGTATGAATTTAGAAACTTCATGATGGACTTGGTTGTGTTTCTAAGTTTGCCCAAGATTATCACAATTTATTGTGATAATAATGGTGCAGTTGCAAACTTGAAGGAATCACGAGCCCAAAAGGCAATTAAACACATGGAGCGCGAGTATCACCTGTTACGAGAAATCATATGATGAGGGGAAGGTTGTTATCGCCTAGATTGCATCGGATGATGACCTAGTAAATCCATTTACAAGGACCTTAAGGAGAGAGATTTTCGATGGTCGTGTAGTAGGAGTGTGAATCAGTTGTATGGCAGAAGACATGACGACATAGTCTTTTAGTATAAGTGTGAGATTGTTGGATTGTATACTAAAAGTCTAGCTTTTTTTTATGAACAATGTTATAACAATGAATTTGAAATGAAAATCATATGATCAAATGATTGTGTCTTATAATTTATTTATATGTCGATGCAATAGACCACTTACTTTATACTGTAGATAATATGTTATGTGACAACACGTGGAAGATCATATTATCGATTTTCTTATAAAGTATAAACAGATGCTCACAACCGAGATAGATGGGAACTCTCTATCGGGATGGTTGTAGTATGATTTGGTATTAGTTTGGCTTGACTATAGAATCACATTAGTGCACTTGTGTGTATTGAGCAGGGCCGATTGAGATCGTTCGACTTGTACTATCTATATAGAACTTAATCTCAGTTATTATGGATGTTTGTGATCTTAATCCCTATACAATAACCTCAACACGTAAGGCAGTATATATTTCTTTGATTCATCAATGGAGAGATTTACATGTAATTAAATCAACAAACTCGATGAGTTGCGAAATAGTGTTGTCTCTATGGTGTGCTGTTGATTGTAGAAGGAATCCTTGTCCATTATAGGTTGATGATGTCCCCTTGAGGAGCTCATAAGGATATCATGTAAACCCTGCAGATGGATTTATTCCGGCATGATAATGAGGTTGAGTGGTACTACTCTCGGATGAGATATTAATTAATGGAGTTGTCAATAACTTAATTAATTAATGGACATTGTATATCTTAAACATGGGGAGACTAACTGGCTCATAATAAGAAGGAGCCATAACGTAATTATGGGATTAGAACGGTAGTACAGTAATAATATTTTAGTGGTATATATTATTATTATTGGACTTAAGTATAAGCTTTGGGCTAAGCTTGGATACTTTAGCCCAATGGAGGTCCAACTCTAATTTCTCCTCATTGTCCCTGATGTAGCCCATATATAAGTCATCTCAACTGTTCAGAAACCCTAATCTAAGGAGATTAATCATGCCTAACACTGTGAGGAGGGTAAGGGAACTGCAGATTGAGAAGATCTCGAAGATCGTCGCCCATATTTCGAGATTGGACTTCGGAATACAGCAGAAGACCGAAGGTTGTTTGCTGCTGCTGTTTGTCAAATTTCACGATTTTTCTAAAATCATGTGAAACTCAGAATTCAACGTATGATATACTTATGGAAAGCCATCGAAGAGAGGATCGTTTTGGCACATACATCACTCAAATCGGAGATCAAACGAGGGAGTTATGCCCAAAACAGTGAGGCTGCGCAGGCTGCCAGCGAGAATCCTTCTTCTTCAACATACCCTGGTGAAAGGTAATACGTTTTTTTTATTTCTTGCTTCCGCTGAATTAGAAATGCATGGAACCCTAACAGTTCACGTTAACCGAATGATCGAACTCCAACAGTTGCCATACGCTGCTTGATGCATTGCTTATTGTCGGATCAAGATGCTAAGAAAGGTAAGAGTGATTTCCTGTCATTGAATGCTCTGGTGTTAGGTATTACGAAACACCTCCTTGATGAAAACCATGTTGTTGATCTACCCTATGTGAACCTTGCTTTTGCCCTGCTCATGAACCTGAAGCTCAAAATGTTGCCCCAGATGCTGGCAACACCACTGTTCGCAGAGATGCTCCTACTCAAGTTGGAGAGGTAGTTTCTGTCACTGTGCATCACAGGTACATAAAAGAGAAAGTTGCTGCCTTTACACGCCAAGTGTCACATCTCAGACTCCAAGCCTCTGCTTTGAATAGGTAAGCTGGATAGCTAGAACAAAGAGCTTAGTTTTGAACTTGTTTTCAATATATCCACACCCACAGGGGGAGAAGTACCTTATGCTGCTCAAAATGTTGCTTCTGTTGAAAGCTCAAGCTCCGGGGAATTGTGATGACATTACTGTAGAGGAAAGTTCTAATGCTAGTGTTGCAGGTGCTACCACTGATGTTGCTAGTGATGCTGCAACTTAGGGGGAGTTCACACAGTAAGGGGGAGATCAGAAGATCAGGTAGTTTGATGCACTGACAAAGATTAAAGAATTATTATTGATTCTGTTGCTGCTCTTACTCTTACTAACCCCTCTAACTCTTTGATGATTTGATTTTTAAACTGATATTTCTTATTTTCATTTAGACTCTTAGTTTTACATTATTGCTCGGAACTTATTTAGACTAGGTTGTTTATTTTGTTGGATACTAAGTATTTTAAGTTTTTTCTTAACTCTGAACTAACTCTGATCTTGTTGGTTGATTATGCAGTTTGCTTTGTTACCTCTTTGGTAATAATGCTATAAAGTGCTTAGTTATTTGTACAACTGTCAAATTAACATCAAATGTATTATATGGCTATCTTGCTTTGCCTTGTTTTCATTGCATTAGGTTGTGTGGTTGCGGATAGATATGATTGGTGGAGATTGAAGATGTGAAGTGTTGAGACCAGAGTCACCACATCTGGAATAACATCGGTCCTCAACTAGTTATTATTTAACCACTAACATATTAATGTTGCTCGTGTTGTGTTGTGATTAATGTTGCTTTCAGGGTTGTGACCATTGAATGATGAACGTGCTGGAAAGGGTGCCACAAGCCTGGAGAGCAATGTAGAAAGTTCTAGAAGTCTGGAAGATTCTAGAGGATGAAGATAACTACCCCATTTAATGGGAAGTTAGTTCTTCATCATGGGTGGTTCTATATCTCCTAGTTGACCACTCATTCGAACGAGGTTGTAGCATGATCCACGACTATATATAGAAGATGTCAGATGATAGGCTGTTGCCGGTCCACCAAAAATAATATTTATAATTTTTTCGAACAGACACACTAATAATGTAAGAGGGTATGTACGGGTCAAACTCAAGGGAGTAAATTTAAATTTAAAATCGAATTAAAGTGTTTTGGTTTGTGACAAAATAACATAAAATAATGGGAATTGTTTGATTCAGAAAATAGAAATAATAATAATAATAATTCACTAAATAAATCCAAATTAATTATCGCAAAAGTAAATTAGAATATTTACCAATAAAAACAAACCTAGTTTAGGGAATCGATCCCCTCCCATGTACTAATTCAATAAATTACAAAGAATTAAATATTTTTCCAAATGCATGAATTCAAATCCCTAGATTAATAGTACGACCTATAAACCCGAAATGTTCTTATGTTTAACAATTTAGGGTACGACCACTAAATTGCACTACTTATGAGCAACCTCACTAGATTTGGACTCGCAAATGCATTAACACACTAAACATTAGAATTACTAGGCTATGAAAACTGACTAGAAATCATACAACCTAAATCCTATTACACCTAGAGGGTCTTCCTCTATTTTGCTACTCAATTCAATCCCCACAACAATTACGGATCATGGATCATGAAATAGTTATAAGCATTTAAATAATTAAACTAGTTGATCAATCTAAAATAATCATCAAGATACTATAAAAATGATTCAGGGCATGTAATAGAATAAATCCACACAAGAGACAATGTAAAATTTCTAATAATCAATTAAAACATATTACGGGAGGTTCACAAAATCCTAAACTAGAAAAGGGGATTAACCCATAAAGTACATAATTAAATCGAAATTAAAAAGCATAAAACGAATATGTGGTGTCCTTCTTGAATTTTCCCAAGTGTCGTGCTTGGGAATTAAGCCTGCCTTCTTCTCCTCAATCTCTTCTCACGTTCTGCTCTTTTCCAAAACACAAGCCTGTATATTTATTGTTATTATTTTTCAAATCTTTCCTTCTTTTTCACCAATTTTTGCATAACTCTCACTCCACAATTTAATTCTTTATTTAACTTTCCTTTTTGCCACAAAACCCTTCTTGGTAGGTTCTCTCTTTTCCACTTGATTGTTTCTTTTGCAAATTATGCCAAAGTCACCTCTTGCCATGAAACAACATCCAATTTGATTGGCCCATTTCTGATAGACAAATAAAAATCTTCCAATTCGACCTATTAAAACACAAATTGACTCATTAAAGTAAATGTGCACAAGTGATAAAATAAGTCGCAATATGTATGCAAATGATATACAAACAATTCAAATAGACGGGAATTCACTTGAAATATTAATGGCAATTTACCACTTATCAAATTTCCCCACACCTACTCTTTGCTTGTCCTCAAGCAAATAAGAACAAGGATTGTGGAAGTTAAAAATTCAGAGTCATCAATCTTTTGGGTTAAGTGAATATGACAACACATTTCAGGAAGAATAACAATCAAGCAATTAAAACCAAGTGAAATGGATCATTTGCCAAAACTTGCAACTTTCATGGAATCAAAATTTTCAAAGTTCATGGCCTCACAAGGATTCAATCCAAGATCACTTGAGTGTGTAGGTGGGTTGCGACATCTCTCGAAAATTGAACAAGATAGGTCATTACCATAAGCTTGCTCCTAAATTAAATCTCCACCAATTTCAACGATTCATGTGCAACAATCAAAGGGGCTTTCAATTGGTTGTAATAGGGCTTAAGGATAAGGTGGATAAGAAGGTTATGAATGGCCAGATGTACCACCTTGCAAATTATAAAAGTTATTTCATCAATGCTACATCATTTCATTGTCAATTTTCTCCACATTCCCCTCTTCATTCTCTTTTGATAAACTCTGTTTCTTACTAACATATCCATCCCCCACACCTGCTCTTTTTTTTTTCAATTTTTTTTTGAACAATATGCAGAACATTAAAGGGTTCAGTGTCCTTTCTATTCAGAAAATAGAATCTGCACAATGAACAGATTGCACCTCTTTGTATTTTTTTTTATTTCTTTTTTTCAGAATTTTTTTTACAACCAATTTTTTTTCTTTCTTCTTTCTTCTTTCTTTTCTTCTCTTCTTTCTCCATTTTTTTCACAACCATCAGTTCCCCTTTGTCATAAAAATACTTCAAATAAATTCCACAATTTACAAAATGGTGAGGGATTCAAACGGAGGAGTTAAAGAAGAAACGAAATATAGGTCTTTGATATGCTCATTCAACAAACGAAAGGCTAGGCTCAACTTGGCTCTCCTAAATATTAAATATGTTCGGGTAGGTGAATATAAGCCAAATGGGTTATGTCTAAATGCCCTTATTATTTTATTGCACACACTCATATGTATGATCTTAAAATGCATAAAAAAGAGCAAGTTCTAGTATGATCAAATCAAGTTCAATACACTCAAGTAAAGGAGAATAGAGCTTATAGATGTAGATGCTCTTTAAGGCTAAAAAGTTCACGAAAAAGGGTTTAATTTACTATGAAACCTGAAAAATTTTCAGCCACTTATATCACAAAATTTTGCAAAGGAAATCCACAAAACATAAGTTTTTATGCATCAATGTTATCCCCTTCGTCATGCTATCACTCCCACTACCCCAAGACATCATTCTCTATTTTTCCAATTCCAAAACCCATCAACAAGCATCAAAAACAGAATTTTACAGAACATTAGCTTAAATTCAGCAAAGATATGAGAATTTCAGAAGCAAAATAGCAAAGATCAACACATTTCAATAGCAATTTCAGCAAAAATTTGCACCCATTTTGCAATAGAAAATTCCAGCAAGGATTGATGGAGCAATAACCCCACATCTAAAACATCAATCCACATTCCATAAGACTTCCTCCCCATACCTAAATCTTTGTTTGCCCTCAAGGAAAAAATAAAGTAAAGAAAGAAATAAAAACATAGAAATGGGTAGAGTGCACCTTGCTTTCATGGAAAATGATGGTAAGCCAGTGTTCTGAAATCTGCTAAGCTCATCAATGAGTTATCTTGGAAGTAGCCAAATGAATGGGAGACATTCCACATATTTAGGTAAAGATGTCATTGGGCCTGTGGGCTTGTCTTGGGCCTCCTTATAATGAATAGGGCCTCAAATATTTTTCTCAAATGAATTTCTATAGCCCAACTCAAATATTTTACTTCTTGCTCATCAATGCTTGACACACCAAACCTGAAGAATACAATATCAAAGAACAATTAAACAACATTTATTAAAATTAGGTTGCCTCCTAATCAGTGCCTTTTTTTTTTATCGTTGCTCGACTTAGGTGTGGCTTTTATTGCTCAATTATAAGAAACTCCTTCCAAGTCCACCCGATCAACCAAAACCTTGCGGAATCCTTCATGATACTCCTTCAATTGGTGCCCATTTATCTTGAAGCTTTTCTCTGAATTCATGCTTCGTATCAAAACTGCACCATGAGGAAAGATATTAGTCACAACAAACAGACTAATCCAACGAGAACGCAACTCACCCGAAAATAATTTAAGATTAAAGTAGTAAAGTAAGACTTTTTCCCTACGCTAAAATTTTTCCTTGAAATTTTTGCATCATGAAATGCTTTTATTCTAGCTTTGTAGATCACTGAATTTTCATATGCCTCATTTCTCTACTCTTCCAACTCTTGCAATTGGAATTTCCGTTGCACTCCGGCCTCCTCATGATCCATGTTACACTTTTGGATTGCCCACCAAGCCTTATGTTGAAGCTCCACAGGTAGGTGACATGGCTTTCCAAAAACAATTCAATATGAAGACATGCCAATAGGTGTTTTATAGGCCGTTCAGTAAGCCCATAGTGCATATTCCAATCGTGATCTCCACGAACTTGATGAGCATTTTCTTAACACACAAAATTAATCCTTAAGCGTAAGAATATCAATTATAGTTTTGATGGGCAACCAAGTGATTATCGAACCCGAAAGACGGATTATTATCAATTCAATTATATTCTAGATCGTTGAGACTACGTTGACAAATTATTGTGATGATTTTTGTAACTAAATAGCAAATAATTAAAATAGTGATTAAAGTAAACAAGCAATAGACATAATACGACTGTGGTCAAGTGAGAAATTAGGTAGTTCTTCGGGTCATCTAGTTTTACTAATTAACTTCCTTTCCATGTGTTATTGTCCGACTCTGCCTTGTGGCTTATGTACGCATCACTAAACCATGCAAGTTTACCCTATAGACACAAGCAAACATGCGTATGACACATGTGAATATCCTCGGAGCAAGAGATATAATTCACCCCTCTTTCTAGGCACTATCAGTATCAGTTATTTCCCATGCACTTAGTACTCTAACCCTATATGATCTCCCTTTATAGGTATTATGAATTTATACTCTTTATCCTACTTATTAACCTGAATTAGATTCAATTAACAAGTATTTATATAAGATAGTTCTAATAAGACTTCAGAATTATCCTTTCACTTAGAATTATAACATGTAATCCTGCTCAGCAGTGAACGCACTTAATCAATAACCAAGATATGTATTCAGAGTCTACATAACAGTTAATGATGTATAAAACGACTGCGAGTATGAATTTAAAAATCATAGTCTTATATAAAATAAACCACAAGTAGTGTCTCCAAAACTTACCCGTTGCTCGTCCTGAGGCAACAAAATAAAAATTAAGAGAAAGAGTAAGAAAATTAGCGAGAAAACAAGGACTATGACCAATACCCCATTCAAAATACAATTGTCCTCAATTTAGGTCATGCAACTCTTATTACATGTAATAATCATTTCATAGCATACAAGATAAGACAATCACCACCAATTCAAATGCTCCATTGACATGTTCTCGCGGGAAGTATATATCACTCGTACTCAAGTGTAAAAGATGTACACTTATGGGTTAAGGTGTTTACACTCAAATTCAATTCAAGTGCATGAGTAACCATAAGCTTGCTAAAAGTTTCAAACTCTCCACCATTAAAATATGATTCAAGCGTGCACTCCATCATGATCTTTCATTCTTCTTCACCACTTCAAGTAAGCACAAGTCCTCCTCAACTCTTTTGTCTTTTTTTTCTTTTCAAGCACAACATTTTTTCCTTCTCTTTTCCTTCTTTTTTTTCTCTCGAGGTACCAATTTTGGGCACTACTTCTTGCATCCTCCATAGGGTACTAGATTTAAGCACTACTCCATGATTCTCCTTAAATGCATTTTTAAGCTCAATCACTGTTTCAACACCAATTTCATTCCTTTCCAAACTGTTATCAAAATCCATCAACACACTTTGAAAAGCCATTAATTCTTTTCTAGAAGGACAATCAAGGCTAAAAAAAATTCAGATGCTCAAAGTGGTTATTTCTCGTAGGCTGCCAAAGAATTAGGTTTTTAGGCTCAACGGGGCTACTACGGATAAACATCATTTGGTAGGGAATTATTTGGCTAAGTGACTCATAAATTCAATGATGGCCTTAAATCATCTCCTATTATCTAACACTTATGTAGTTTCAAGTAAGACAAGAGGTAAGTTCTAGAATACACACACAAAAACGATACTCACCAGGAAAGAAATATCATGTGATTATGTAACATGATCAACGAGGCTCAAAATCTCATGTGGGTTTTAACAAGTAACATAGCACTTTTCATGGTAGGTAATATCCCACAAGTACACATAGAACTTCATACCACAATATAACTCAAGTACACTTCTATCATCAATTTCAAGAGTATATGAATTTTAGGCACAATTTAGCTCACATGTATAACCAAAACCAAAAACTCAATCCTTCCACTCTCATGAATTAAAAGCACACATAAAAATTAGAATAAGAAAACGAGGGCACCTGATTTCTCTTCAATGTATGCACAATCTCCTCGAGTTGTTCAACTTAGTCATGTCAAAGCCTCAGTTTACCTGTTTCTATCATCAAAGCTCAAGCACACCTCATCATCACATGATTCATCAATAATAAAATAGGAGAACTATAAGAAAGACTCAATTGACTATCTAATTGATTCCACATAATAGACACACCAACACAACACACTAAACATTAGGTAAGTTGCAAAAAATTGACATATCAACACCGATTAAAATGTTAATATGCCGTAAAAAATCAACCTCCTAACAAACAAACAACCAACGAAAGGAAAAATTATACTCTTAGTGCTCATAAGATAAGGTAAGTACATCACACCCCCCCCAAACTTAGTAAAAATGTAAGTCGAAACTAAGTTTGAAAAGAGATGTAATTGCCGAAACGTGAGCACCTCAAATATAATAAATCCTCACTTACACGAAAGAAATAAAGTAATAAAAATGGAAGGGACAAGCCCCCAACAGGCGCTCATGTTTAACGTCGGAGAGTCACGACGGATGTAACCTTTTGAACTACTGGATTTGAGGGCGGTCTTCTCGCATCCTCACCTTCAAGTACTTTATTTTCCTCTTCTTGTCTACACTCAACACCTCACATTTCTTGGTCACAAGTATATGATCCTTGGAATTTTCTTTCTCACATGGCTGTCTAGACTCCTCCTTGTCAATCTTCCACTCAAATTCAGAATCATCTGTCTTATTAAAATCAAGATTAAACAAGTTAGAAATCACATCTATGCTCTTGCACGATTGATTCTCCATGGGCATCTTCATTGCATGATCAAAAGTGAAAACCACATCTTTATTGTCCATCTGCAGTCTAAGCTTCTCAGCTCTCAACCTATTTGCTCTTTCCCACTTCTTCTCAACTATATGCTCAGTATTTTGACCTTTGGATGGCACTGGAGTAGCATTAACATCATGTATAGCATTACACATGGAAAATGGTGCCGAATGAGGTGGTTTGACCATGGTTCGACCAGGTGTGCTGGTTAAACCAGGTGTGTAGTGGTCGAACCGTGCTTCAGAAAGTATGGCATCTCCTGAACAGGTCGGTTCGACCACAGTTCGACCAACAGGATTGGTCGAACCATGATGGTCGTGATCAAACCGTGCTTCAGAAAAAATAAAGTGCTGCGGACAGGTTGGTTCGACCTAGGTTCGACCAACAGGGTTGGTCGAACCAGGGTGGTCTTGGTCGAACCATCCATCAAGATGCTCCGAAGGTTGCCCAGGTACTTGGTTCTACCTCCAGGATGTGGTTCGACCTGCTAGCTTGGTCGAACCCTGGTCGAATCGAGTTCTTGGAGCTCCGAAATTCATTTCCAGTACCATCGGTCTCTCATACTGTGTTCCAGACCTCAATGTGATGGCATTTCATTCTTTCAGGAACATTCTTTTCTCAAACATTTGTGTCAATTGATTCACGTTCCCAGCCATCTGCCTCATTATCAAAGTAAGGTCCTTCAACTGCTTAGATAAATTTGCATGCTTAGCATTCATAGTAGCCTCGATGCGATCAACCCTTGCATCATTCCTTGCCATGTATCAATTGAAGTTATCTTTAACACTCTTTACTTCTTACTGCTGCATATTAGGCCCCCTTTGTGTCAATTCAGTAATTTGCCTCTGTTGGGATTCTAGTAGCTTGTTGATGTTAGCTAGACTAGGGACGATCTCATTATCCCTATTCGACTTCAACACTTGATATTCAACCTGTGCTACCTTACCAAGTACATATGATCCTCTTGCTCTCTCCGTAATCCAGTCACGTGAATTTATAGATATGTCTTCAAACAACTTTTCTGATTCAAGTGATGTCTTAGATAACAGCGCTCTTCCTGATGATGCATCAATAAGAACACGCGACTCACAATCTAATCCATAGTAGAGATACTTATGTATTGAGCCTTAGACATCTCATGTTGTGGGCACCTCATGAGATCACTTGCTTCATTCTTAAGATCCTTGAGGGTGACATGTATCTCTCCAAGAACTTCTGCTGCAGTTGGTCCAATGTAGTGCAATCCATGGCATCAAGAGTCACATACCAAGCTTTTGCCTTATCAATCAAAGAGAACTTGAATAGGGCGATCCGCCTAGCATTATCATTAGCTCCAGCACCCTTTTGAGTGTTTGCATAACCAATGAATTTTTTGAGATGCTGATATGGATCTTCAAAACAACCTCCAGAAAAGGGATTATTTTCTACCATTTTAATAAGAGCGGGATGTATCTCAAAATCATCATCTTCCCCCTTGCTCCTATTATTTTCTACCATTTTAATAAGAACTTCCGATTTTATTACACTTCACATCCGGAGTATCTACTTTCATCTAAACTTAATTTAGAAACTCGAATCGACGACCAGTAGAGGCAACAATAAACCTTACCATTGTAGGGAATACACGACGAAACCCTAAAGCCAGTTGCCTAGCTAGCACTTTCAAAAGCTTCCTCCTTCCCTAAACGACATCAACATGATCAGCAGCGTTGCACTGGCCTCTCCATTTTCTTTGTGGTGGGATTTGAAAAGAGGTAGAGAGAATCGACGAACGGAATAAAGTTGGGGGTATTGGACATTTTCACATGAGTGAATGGTGATTAAATAATTTTGATTATTAATTATCAAAAGAACAAATGAGCTCAACTTAGTAGAATAGGCCCAATAATTTCGTATTAGTAATTAAAATACACAATAAGATAGAAACATCAATAAATAACAACCAACTATGTATGGGAAAAAATTATTGGATTCTATTTTGGTAAACAATAAATACTCCTTAATTTTCTTAATTACAATTATTAATATGTAATTTAATGGCAAAGATTAACCATTGATAAAACATACCTAATACGGAAAAATTTTGAGCTAGAAATTAAATAGGGTTGGGATAAATGAACTCCACTATGCTTTTATATATATAGATAGACATAGATATAGATAAATAGATATAGATATATAGATTGGAATTAATTAACATAAAAAACCAGGTCCTTAGTTTTATTCAAGTCCTTTTTTAAATAATTTTAATATACTCTACTTTTTATTTATGATAATTTGCCCCATATAAGCGGATCCGTGAGACGGTCTAATATAAGATCTACCAAAAATAAAATCGTGATATTTGAAATTTGATTTTTAGAAGAGTTAGTCTCCTAAATCGATTTAAACCATGTGGTCCTCTTTTAAGTTAAATCTCTAGGAATACATATTGTGTTTACCGAGTTTATATTCTAAACTATATTAACCGAGTTCATGAGTGTGTGAGATTTTAGAAAAATACTAAAACGATAATTTCTATGAAATAGAGATTTAGATCCCAAAAAGATAATGGGCCTTTTCAAAGCCCAATAGCCCAAATGGCAATTTCTATAAAAACTACCAAGTGGTTGAGATGGAAAGAAAATCAGCGGTCATCAGCCACCGAATGCTGCTCTCTACATTCCCTCCACAAACTCCATGCTCCAATCACTGTATTGCCCTTCTCTTCCCACTCAATCACAGCAAACCTCACTCTCACTCTCCCTGCCCCTGCCGCACCACCGCCAATACCTCTGCGCAGCGGCCGCTCTGCCTCGCTGCCACTGCCTCCACTCCTCTCCGCCAAACAACCTTCACATCTGATGATGAAGACGACGGCGACTCAATCGTGTCATCAGCGGCTGCAATCGTGGCGGCGATACGTGCGGCCTCCACTTCACCTGTGGAGTTTGTGCAGAGGATAGAGAAAGGCGGCAGCACCGGCGGGTCTAAGACCAAACCGTTGCTGTTGCCGAGTCAGGATTTTCAGCGCCTTTGCCTCGAGCAACTCGATCTCTTTCGCCGAATTGTTCACCCAGAAGCTCTCCTTTCGGTACAGTAGTTCTTTGTTGATTGGCGTACTTATGATCGTGATCTTTCCCTGGCTATATATATTAATTCTGATAATGCATATGATAGATTAAGATGTGTTTCTATTTTATCTATATTCTTGTTTTGTTCGCCCGAGGTGATTTGGTTAACATTTATTCATGGTGGATTCTCGTTAACCTAATGGAATAGTGTATACTTGTAATTTGTAAAAATTAATCGTGAGTGCAGCAGAAGTGATTTTCTAGGCTTCTGAATATTCTATGAGGCTTCTTCCTTACACGGAAGCCTCGACTTTTAAAACAGTGGAGCATGGCTTTATTACAGAGCCTACGATTATGTATGCAAGATATATGTCTCTTTTTCAGCATTTTCCTGCTTTGGCGTTTGGATTGATGATATTGATTGTACTGATGGTTATGTCCGTAGTTATATTATTTGACCAGTCTAATACAACTCTTTTCTGTAAATTTCTCTTTGTAAATTTTAGTAGCAGCTGTAATACCTTATTTAGTACTGCTTTATAAATGTTAGGACTGGCTAGTAATGTTTTGACTTGTCTACTTGTACTTGGTCCTAGTTTAGCTAATATATTTAGCTATATCTACATTTTATTGCTACTGACCAAGAATCTGACTTTGTTACGTTTGTGGAGGCCACTTGCCACAATGTGATGGATTTAAATTTAAAGAGTCTTGTGTTTTGTGAGTAAACTATGCATGCATACTGTCCCATTTTACCATGATTGATGACACAGGCCATATTATGTATAAAAAAAATAACGTTACCATAAAAATTTACCAAATAGGGACATAATTTATCATTTTAATGTGGGGATTTAGTTTAAGATAACCAATTCATGGTTTATTTTTTTTATGACTTTAGAGATTGTTAATTCATATTTGAAAGATTTAAATAAAATATACTTTGTGTGCTGCTCGTGATATATGGCACTTCCTGTGGCACACATGATAGTTTTCTAATACCTTTTAAGTTTATCATAGGTCTATGTCAGGCCAGCTGGTAGTTATGTCATGGATCGATTGGAGTTACGGCGCATTACTTTCTATCCAGGTGTTGATGTGGCTGATATTGTGGTTTTAGTCGGTACCTTCATTATACCTGCCGGGCTACGAGTTGCAGAAGCTGCAATTTCAACTCAACAGGCAAGATTTTATTCTTTTTGCATCTTCTAAACATATTAGAGTTTGTTTCTTATTTATTCCATTTTTTCCGTGTTTTACTTTATTACTAATCTAACAGTTTTCTAATAGACGTACTCTTCATTTTTAGGCAGAAGTTTTCCCTGAGCTCGGTGCTGTAGTTTTCCCCATGGTGACACATCCATTCCTTGTGGGCTTCTTAGTTGCTGAACTTCCAAAAAGGACTCTAGAAAGAGAATGGGACGAGAAAAGAGATCATTTATTCTCTGGAAGATCTTTTCCGTTGCCCCATAGCATGGACACTCAACCATTAGATGTACAAACTTTCAAGGATCAATCTGTTGACATGCAAAAGTTTCCTTCAGAACAAAAACTAAATGCTATTAATATCACTCGTTCTCTGGCCATGGCTTATGTTATGGATCAGGTAGTTTGTTTCATCTTTTGCATCGATTTGGAATTTAGCAGATTCTCAGTATCTATGTGCAAGTATATTACTAAGTGTGATATGTCTAGTTTAATTTATTGTTTTTGCTTGCTTTGGTATTATGTTTGTTATTATACACTTTTTTTTCTTTTGCATTAGAAATAACTATTTTATGTACCTCTCCAGAAAGCAATGTTACTGCAGCAATCATCGTGGCAAAATAATATTAGGATGAGTAATTTGGTTGAGCAGGTATGTGGGCTTCTCTTGCATCTATGATAGTTTTGAACATGCATTTGGCAATGGAGTCCATCTTTGGTTTACAGATTCGGGGTTCTCTTTCAAGCATTCGCACATTAAGCAAAATGTTATCCGTTCATCTAAAGAGAAGTGAGGTCAGTCTGATTGTAATTTTAAAGGTTGTCCAAAAGTTCTCCTGAGTGCTTTGTAATTTCTGATGAAATCATGGTGATGATGATGATATTGCAGATTTCGTATGATATTGTTGAAGACATTCTTTCTCAAGGCGATTATATGAGCGACACTCTTCAGCAGCTACAGGATGCCGTTTATTTGACTAAGGTGTTTATTTCTGCTGCCTGACAAGCACGGAAATTATAAATCTAATATATTTCTTCTCAGGGGTACCTCTGGTTCTTTCTTATCATGCAGAGAAATTAATATTAATTTCTAAGTGAATTCCGATGCTCATGTGGGGCTGTATAAGTGGTTCATTGATGATAATCACTATACAAAACAGTATCTCATGGGCTGGAACATGAATGGGATCTTTAAAAACATATTGGAAATTTGAAGCAACTTTTCCCTGTGCTACATTTCTTGTGACCCTTTAGCACTTTTAATTTGGTTTGATTTGCTAATTCTTACATATATATAAAAAAGATAACTATTCGTCTGAAAGTATTGCTTTTTCTTAGGCTAATATCATTCGTTATAACAAAGAAGCGTTAAAGAAGCAGCAGTCGTCTGAGGGACACCTGGAAATAGGTTCTCAAATATCCAATAAGCAAGCATTTAACGCTCAATTGTCACTTAGTTCAACATTGAATGACTCGGAATTTCCTATGCCACCTCTTGCTCTTGCACCTTCTCATATACTGGGGATAAGGTACCAGTCTGTTACAGAAATTTGTTATCCTTTGTTTTTGTTGCTTTTTCCCTCCATATGGTGTTTACTGTTTTTTTCACCTTCTCTTTCTATTTCCCCACCTTCAGTAGTAGTGCCCCCCCCCCCCCCCCCCCCCCCCCGGAAGGTTATAGCTTTGGCTTTGTGAAATGAAGAGATTCATGATGAGGAATGAGAAAACTCAGTGGAAATGTGGAATGTAGGGAAATAGTTTGAACATCTAGTACTAGGTTTTTTTTTGTAAAAGGCTTAATTCATCTAAGAAAAACCTCATCTCATTATTGTGTGGATTTGGTTTGAAAATGTTGCTGTCAAAGGAAAAGGTGTTAACTGACTTTTTGGGGAACATACTTCAAATATGTTGCTTCCTTATATTAAAAGTTTCATCTGCTATTCAATTAACAGTTCTGAAATTGGATAAGTACTATGGGCATTCAATAGTAAGCTTTTTTGTACCTTATGGAGTAACAGTATGCTTTAGTTGTCTGTTTCAGAGAATTTGATGTTATTTATCTGCGAACCTTGGTCCTTACAAATCATCTTTGTGTCAGCAAACCATGTGAAGTTTCTCCTGTACTGCAAGATTTGGTTGGCGCCTTAAAACCCCTAGCACACAATCAAAGACGAGTTGTTGAACTTTGTGAACTTTCAAGGCCTTTAAAAGTTGCTGTTGATGAACCTGCTTTACGTCAAGCTTTGAGCAATTTAATTGAGGGTGCTTTGTTACGAACTGAAGTCGGGGGAAGAATTGACATTATCGCTACTGAATCACCAGCTGGCGGTGCCTTCATCATCATTGATGATGATGGCCCTGACATGCTCTATATGGTATGTTATTTTCTGGCCTTTTCTAAGAGAGTTAAACATTCACCTGAAATGTCATGGTTTATTATGTTCTGAGAAATAATCTCTTCTTTACCATGACATCTTTGATAATCTATACTTTTATCAGTAATTTTTGGACTGTTTCTAAGAAAGTCTTTGGTTAGAATTTTTTTTTTCCAAAAGAGAGACATATAAAATATTTTGAAATTGCCATAGATTCTCTAGGAGATCTACCAATCTTGATTGTGCAGATCTCACAATGTGTGTTCAAAACAGATTTCTGATGTGAAATGATATGTTAAATTGCTTACAGTCACAAACGTGTTCATTGACACCATTCGGAGCTGATCTGTGCGGTGAAGATAGAATAGCAGACAATATGACATGGAATTTTGTTGCTGGGTTGACTGTTGCTCGAGAGATACTGGAGAGTTACGGATGTGATGTCCGAGTTCTCTCTCCAAGAAACACTGATGCAGTCCTTGGAGTAGGTGGAACTCGTGTTGAGATTTGGCTTCCCTTGTTCTCTGAGAGCTTAGCACAGGAGGCCTAAGAATTCCCCTTGCGTATAAATGGAGTAATAAATATTCTTGTGCAGTCTCAACCTTCTCAACCTTGCATCAGACTGTTGCATGGTTATATTTATGCATCAGATTTGAGTTGTAGAAATGGTGTACATTATTCCCATGTTTCTTTGTATATATGATACATTATCTTTTTGATGTAGCTTAGTGGAAGGTGAACCATACTTCGCAAGATGTTTACGCCGAGGATGCACATTACTTCACAAGATTTTCACTTGGTGTATTTGGATTGAGTCATTTGTAATCCAAAGATTTTGAGATTTGTAATTTTTTGAATTTTAAGTCTAATTGATTTGAAATACGTTGTTGTTTGAATGTATTATGTATTTCTAAAAGTATTTAGGTTTCTAATTCATTGTTTGATAAAAATTCATTGGATGAGTTTTGGGTGAGACCGTCTGATGGATCCTCTTGATGTGAGGCGAATAATTTCCTACCCACTGACATAATTAAAAAACCGGTAATTAAATTTTTGAATACCAAGTTCTCAAGAATTCCAGGTAAATCTTGTCTGCGTCTCTTTATCATTTTTTATTATTTTTTATCTCATCACATTTTTTTTCTTTAATTACTTTTTTCCGTGAACTTTTATTTTTAATTATTTAAATACTATCTATTATTATTTTAAATGTACTTTTTTAAAAGAAACATTTATGTTGAAAGTTTTAGTTAATAAGATATTATCACTCTTTATTAAAAGTTTTATTAATTATTTTTTTATTATACAAAATATTTATGAAGTAATTCACTTGTATGGTTATTACTTTTTTATTAAGTAGATATCACTTCTTATAAAAATGTCATCACCTTTTTTTGTCTATAATGATTACATGTTCAATTGACTGTTATTATTTTCTTTTGATCGAATATTACTTTTTTATTAAATTTTTTTTAATCTATTCTATGGATTGTTCATTAAGTAATTTAACTATTTTTTGTTTATCATGCATTACTTTTAACAAAAAAAAATTGATAACACATTTTATCGAACCTACAAATTTTAATTGAATTACAACTTTTTCTTATTATATATTACTAAATATTATTCTTTTTATCTTTCTACTAAAGGTTTAGAGAGCGACTACCCTACAACCGGTCCTACCAAAATTTTGGTAGAACCGGATCCTACAACAAAATGGATTAAAATCGCTGATAAACAGCCTTCCTACCTAGATGCAACAGAAGAAAATTGCGCGGATAAATTTCGATGTTTGCTTAAAATTTCGCGCTTGTTATCTGAATCTCTAAATCACATTTCAAGCCCTAAATTAGCGACATGGAGAACCAACAAGAAGATGGCAGACAGGAGGATAATACACTGACGCCGCGCATCAATGACCGCTGTGAATTCGAGGCCTTTCATAACGTGGAGCAGCGAGACGACGAACAGAGTCCAATTGTTGCGAACAGAGGTTACGAACCAGAAGAAGATTTCAGAGATTTTACTGAATTCAATTCAGGTTTGTATATTTTTTTCCATCAATGTCCATGAGATTAAATGTTAAATTTAGTCAATTTCTTCATCAATTTTATTAAATTTGTAGGAATAATTGAAGAAAAACATATGTAGTCAACAACAATGCATCAAATGGAGTTTAGAAAATTCTAGAAAACATGGTATCATATACTACGTGATTACATAAACTTTCCATTTATTGATTTAACTCATTCATCAAATAAAAATTCATGTGTTGTTTTACACTATTATGGTGGTGTTTTGTTTTAAAATTTTCTTATTCCTTATGTTGAATTTGTTATGTTGCTTAGTATGGTCGTGTTATGATTTAGAAATTTCTTATTCGTATGTTAATATGGTGATGTTCTGTTATTGTCGTATTCCACTTTAAAATTTTCATATTTCTTATTGTACATCTTATATAAATACAGAACTACATTTTAGTCATTTAAGAGTAGGAGTAACCTAGTTACAAAACTGGAGTGATCCAATTTCTACGAAAAAGTAACCTAAGTTTACTTGTAGATTGCATACAATTATGTACTGCTATTTTCTGATTAACAGTTGGTATAGATAATTTGTAAACCTATCAATATTAATTATTATTTGTCTATGAAATTACTTATTCAACTAGCATTCACTCAGTATGAAAAAATTAATGAAGTCTTACTCTTTATTAAACATTAAATGCAGAACATGATGAAATAAGTGGAAGTCTACTAGGTATGACAACAGATACAGTGGATGAGATGTATGATTTATATTGTAAGCATGCTAGATTAGTTGGATTTAGTGCACGTAAAGGGACTACAAGACGTTCCTGTAAAGAACATCTAATAGCAAAGAACTATATGCGTTCATGTGAAGGAATAAGACGACAAAAGGAAACTGCCAAAAAAAAATAAAGTTAGTGTTACAAGAACATATTGCAAGGCATTAATAACAGTGAAAATAAATGAATTTGGAGGTTGTGTAGTTATTAAACATAACACAAACCCCAATCATGAGCTAACAAGAAAAGAATAGGGTCACCTACACCATTCAGAAAGAAAATAACAACTGAAACTGCAGCAGTGATCGAGCATAATTTAGATTCAGGAATGGGAGCAGCAAGATCTTATCACTACATGGTCAATGAAGCAGGTGGTCAGGAAAAAATATGTCATACTATGAAAGACCACAAATACTTTGTTGATGGTTTGAAGAGAAAGAATATTGAAGGAGGAGATGCACAAACATTGCTCAACAAATTGAAAGAGGAAAATTCTCTAAATCCAGACTTCTATTATAATTTCGTGCTAGATGAACAGTCAAGATTGGCTTGCATTTTTTGGAGAGACCCAATAATGAAGGAAGATTACTTTTTATATGGAGATGTGTTTGTTTTTGATACAATCTACAGAACTAATAAATATGATCTCATATGTGCACCTTTTGTGGGAGTGAACAATCATAGGAAAAACGTCATGTTTGGGTGTGCTTTTATATTAGATGAGAGAATAGTTACCTTTGAGTGGCTGTTTAAAGAATTCAGAAAATTAATGGAAGACAAATATCCAGTAACAATCATCACTGATCAGGACCATGCAATTGCTTCTGCAATACCAAAGGTAATATGATTAGAAAACTCATTTATTAACATTAAAATTCATTGAGTAGTCTACATTACATTATAGAGTAATCTATGCTTCTACAAATGAGTAACCCTAATATTTCTATGTTTGCAGATATTTCCAGAAACCAGATACAGATTATATTTGTGGCACATACATGAAAAGGCTATGGGTAAATTTGGAAAAATAAAAGGTAACCATGATTTTCTGGAACATTTCAATAGATGTTTGTCAGGATGTGTTGATGAAGAAGACTTTGAATTGTGTTGGGATTGTATGATCAAAAAATATAATTTACAAACTCACACATGGTTAATGAAAATGTATGGTGTGAAGGAAAAGTGGTGCACATCATTGAATAAAAACTACTTCTCTGCTGGTATGTTGTCATCACAACGAAGTGAGAGTACAAATAATGCAATAGGGTTCAATACAAGAAAAGACACTAACTTTACAGAATTTTCCAGAATCTTCAATGACGTAGTCAAGAATTGGAGGAATAATGAAGTGTTGGATGAATTTAATGGTACAAGAATAGAAGCTCATACTTTCTTGGAAAAAAAGGCTTGATAAAACATGTTGCAGAAGTTTACACACAGTCAGTTTTCAGAGAATTTGAAAAGGAGTTCTTAAAATGCGTAAATATTACCACTAAAGTGTGTGCATTTGAAGAGTGCACTATAGCATATGATGTTGGTGAGACTGAAGATGGTAAGCTTATGAGAGTTGTTTTTGATACACATTTGAAGCTCATATAGTGCACCTGCAAGAAATTTGAAGAAATGAGTCTCTTTTGCCACCACAGTTTGAATGTTCTACTCATAAACTCAGTGAAGCTGATTCCTGAGTCTTATATAATGAAAAGATGGACAAAACTTGCAAAAGTTGATGTGTGGGATAGAATTAAAAAGGAACTTCCAATAATGGACAAAGATAAAGTTATACCATGGAGGCATCAAATGACTCGTAAGTATTATACTTTGGTCTTGTTATGTGAAGATAATCAATAAGCAAGGGAGGCACTTGAAGAATCTTATACAAGAGATTTGAAGAAAATAAAAATAGTTGTAAGGATTGATGAAGAATATTCAGATACAACAGAATCCACATCATCCACAGCTGTTTTGGATCCTGCACAAGCAAAGACAAAGGGAAGAAACAAGAGAATAAAGAGTGGTCTACAAAGTTCAAAAGGACAAAATAAGAGTAGCACAAGTGGAATAAAAACAGGAAATAAACATTTGATTTAGTATTCTTTCGTAATGTTCAAAACAAAAATAAACACTTGATCTATATTTTACATATATGATTATAAGCATTTTACCTGGGCATTGAAGATTTATATAATTTCTGTAATTTTGGTAGCAGTGATCACCTTATGTACTTATTACACATATTCACAAAACATAGCCTCTGTCATTGAGGAAGGAGTAACCTAGTTCATTTAAAAGAGTACTCCAATTAAGTCGAAAGAGTAACCTAAATTTGACTATAAGCATTTAACTATTGTAGCATATATCACTTTTTGTACTTTTTACAAATGTATCCCTTTTGTGCTTCTTACACATATCCTAGAGTTATAGTTTGTAACAGTTTGTGATTTTCATAGCAGGGATCAACTTTTGTACCTTTTACATATATCTGTAACCATAGTTTGTGTCATTTGAAAAAAGAATGAGCTACTTAATCAAAAAAAATAATCCTTATAATTCAAATGAGTAGTCTACAGTTACTTTCAGATCACATGAATTATTATCACTATTCCTAATCAACATTCAGTTTAAATAAACAGTAGTTGAAATAAAAAATAATTCACTACAATATTACAATAAAAAAGACTAATCCAATTATATATCAAATTAGATAGATGTTTAATGGATCACTTTTCATACCTTGATAAAACTATGTATAATCTGGGGATTTAATAAATGTAAATTAATTGTGTTATATCTCATAACAACACCTGTTTGAATCAGTTTATTACAATATAAACTATCAAACAAGTTACTAATATCTACAACAATCTATAATAATCCAAATGAGAAATCATTTAAATTTCACAGAAATCAAACATGAACTTCAGAATACAAAGACTAAATTTATAAAATCAAAGATCAAACAGTAATCCTACAATTCACAAATCAATGAATCAAAATGAGATTACTTCTAGTGCTGTTCAAACAGTCTATCTAACAGTAATCAAAATTCATTTACTTGACAACAATACTTAGAGTACCTACATATCAGTTAACATAAAAATGACTATAATAATCAGAATCAAATCCAATTAACTATTACAGAGAAAGTTTCTTAGGAATTCTTTTCCTCTTTCCTAATGCATGTTCATTTAAACTCTTCAATTTTTCCCCAGCCAACATCTTTTTCTCAATTTTCTTTTGCATCAAGTCTTCCTTCTTGCGTTTGGAGATGTTCTTGATCAAATCTGGCTTTTTCTTGTAGAGTTTCTTTGTTTCAATAATGACAAAATCCCTTAGCTCATTAAAGTTTGATAATACTATACTTGCAGAAATTTTACCACGCAATCTCAACCTTTTGTCAGCCTACAAAATAGTGTAGGGATTAATCAAAATGACCAATCAACTGAGATGCAATTATCAAATTGCAAAATAATACACTTAAGATTCAATTATCAAAATACAATAATCAAAGATGGAATATGCAATTATTAAGGCCCATGCCATGTATAGGTCATTAAAATGTCCACATCTTTGATAAATAATGAAGGGAACTATATCCTGAATAAATATACCTTGTTCAAATTCGGTTCTGTATAAGGAAATCCATCAAAGTGCTTGATATGATGCATGACATAAATACCACAATCATTATCAACTCTTGATATAGTCCATTTAAAATTGATTGGCTCATCCACGTAGTTAACCATCTCAGCAGCTTTTGGATGATTTATATCAGCCAAATACTAAATCATCATTTGCGCCTAAAAAAATAAAATGCATTAGATTAAAAAACTTTAAAATGTTAAATTTAAAAAAATAAAAACATATCAATTTTATGTTACCAGGAAACGTGTTGACTGATAATATTATTGTTTTTCAGGATCACACCACTTCTTATTATCCAAGTATTGGATTTTGGAGTCCACCAGATTGATTACTATGATATTGAAGTGGTGATCCAAACACATTGACAAAAAATCTATATAAAAAATAACATTGAAAAATGTTAAGCAATTTTATTAAATAAAGATTGTAAAACTTCAACAAATATAAAGAGTAATCCCATTAATAATAGGAAATCAAAAGTTCTACTGGAGTAACCACAATTAGCTCTGAAGAGTAACCACATGATTACTTAAAGGGTAATCGTATCAGCAAAAAGAATATCAGATATTTAAAATAAGAATATATCATACCAATTAAGCATTTAATAGCATGTCTTTGAAAGACTCCAGCCATAAATCCCAGCATATTTTAAAATTCTCGTAATTCGCTGTAGGAACATCTGATTTAATTGTTTCTTGAAGCAAATACTACAAAAAAAATTAAGAATCGATAAATAAACTGAATTAAATTTATTTTAAAAAGTTTAAACAATTAAAAAAAGAAATACTTACACTATGATCAATGTTAAAAATAAATCTCTGTCTATGACTAACATGCCCCGACTCAGCGTTCACCTCAAGAATCCAAGCAGAAAAGATTGTATCATATATTTGACAATTTCGTTTCATAGATAGAATGTCATCTTGTTGGATAAAATGGAACAAACCCCTTCGATAATAACGCTTCCTGATTGAATTATAAAACATAAAAAAATGTTAATAAATAAACAAAATTATATTTAGAAAAAGATATTTATAAAGAAAAAATGCACTTACTGATCCGTTGAAACTTCAGCATCATAGAAAATATAGTCCAAAACCTTCTTATACTCCTTCTCCATGCCTTCAAAAACCTTTTTGTGTTGGTTTATGAATTTTGAAACATAACCAACATCTTCAACCATGTTGTCCAGATTGTTAATTGAAGATCTCTGAGGTCTTGTTGTCTGAATTGAATCTCTTGTTTCACTTAATTCTTGAGGAGACACATCCTCAACAACATCATCTTCATCCAATTCAACATCTTCAGAGTAAAAATACTATTTTCCAGCCTCAAAATAATCTTCCTCTGGATCAGAAGGGATGGGTGGAGACAGGGTAAATTTATAACTAGGCATTTCTGCAGCTAGATTTTTGGTTGCTTTGAAGTACTTAATAATATCATCAATATATTTCAACACCTTTTCATCACAAAAGAATTTCTGGGAATCAGATTCCTTGGGAGTGAAACTTTGATTATCCTTAAACTTTTGGGCAAGTTCGGAAACTTTGGCAAGCTTTGATTGATATTACTTCAAGAAACTATCTGCATCATGCTTAAGACTATTCAACAAACTGCCTATTTCCTGAATAAAAAACAAAACCAACAGATTATTTCCTATATTCCCATAAAGTCAAATTTAAATTTTAAATAGTAACCCAAGACATATAAAAGAGTAATTATATTGATATATAAGAGTACCCTGTCTAAAACTAATTAAAGAAATGCATTATATAATACCTTGGTCTGTGCATCATCTAAAACAGGATCTGAACTGGTAAGGTCAACAGTTTTGACAACACAATTTGCAGATAGAGGATATCTATCACTCAATTTTCCGAGATCAAATTTACCGGCTTCCATTTCTTCCTTCTTCCTTGAAAGCAGTTTAATATCTGTCCAATTCAGTATAAGAGGAATGGATACAGGTTCTGGTATTCCCCTCCAAATCATACGATGAAAATATATGATTTACAATAAAAGAATACATCCCCCAATGCGTGTACTAGATCTCAGCTTAAACTTTGAAATTGAAGAGCACAACTCATCCAAAACAAACTTGCACCAATCAAGTTTGGGAATCATACTCACATCTTCTAATGATTTAGCAACCCAACTCTTAATAGACAGATTGACAGCAGGTGCAAAAAAAGAAGTTACAAAATATAACACAAATATTCTTTTAAAATCCACACCTCCATCCTTAAACTTGTTCAAAAGAAGATCAACCAAACAACCACAATGCATTTTTGACTTTATATCATATTCGCCTTTAATGAAATTGAGAAACTCTGACCCTTTAAGATTTGTAAATATTGTCACATCCATACCATCATTCCTTGGCAGCTTAAAAACATCATAGACATCATCAAGAGTAACACAGAAGCTCTGATAATTATCCACGTTTAACATTCTACTACCACTATTGAAGTTATCAACCAACCATGACATGAGATCTACATTAACGCATTTATCAACTTTTAACTCAAATAAGGTACCAAACTCAAGCTCCTTGATATCAGACTTCTGCTTATCATTGAAATTCCGCACAACAGTGTTAAGGCCATTAGGCCTGCAATGGCTAAATAACCCACTGGACAAAAAAAAATTATAAGCATAATATATCAAATGACAAAACACAGAAATCAAAAAATAAAATAAAAAAGTATAAACACTTTTCCCTAAGTCTATAGTCAACTCGCTTTGTTTTCTTCTTATCACTATAATAAATATAACAATAATGATTTAAAGTGTTCATCGTAAATAATATAAATAGTCAACTATGAACAGAATCATAATACCTCTTATTGTTGGCTGTAGAAGTCGATACTCTCTTTTTAGATCTCTTAGTAACAGGCTTTGTTGGTTTAGACTTTCTAACAGGAATTTCTCTACAATATAAATAAAAATAAATACAAAAAAAACAAACAAAAAGAATATTACAGAAAAAGAAAAAAGGATACAATATATTGAAATTTAAATACCTCAAGGGGATCTCTTCTGAAACAAAATCGTCATCATCATCAACAAGACTGCAAGCAATAATACAAAATAATTTAAATAAAGGAATTTCACATAAAAAAATGAATAAAAAACATACTTAGTAACCTAAATCATTGAAAATAGTAACCTCATATGTAGAACAGAGTAACCTTTGAAAACAGGAACATAGAAACATTACATCCTATTTCTGATATTATGAGTTGATTTTTTTCTTTTCTCAGCCCTTCCATCAGGCTTGGATATTTTAGATCCCCTAGTAACAGGCTTGGATGATTTCGATCTTCTAATAGGAATTTCACTGCAATATAAATATAACTAAATATAATAAAACAAACAAAAAGAATATTATAAAAAAAGAAAATTGGATACAAAGTATTGAAATTTAAATACCTCAAGGGGATCATTGAAACAAAATCATCATCATCATCAACAAGACTGCATTAAATAATACAAAATAATTTAAATAAAGGAATTTCACATAAGAAAATGAATGAAAAACATATTTAGTAACTTAAATCATTGAATAGGGCAACCTCATATATTGGAAAGAGTAGCCATGGAAACTAGGAAGATAGAAACATTACCTCCTATTTCTTATATTAGGAGTTGATTTTTTGCTATTCTCTGCCCTCCCATCAGGCTTGGATATTTTAGATCTCCTAGTAACAGGCTTGGATGGTTTCGATCTTATAATAGAAATTTCGCTGCAATATAGATATAACTGAACATAATAAGAGATCAAACAAATTGGCTATACAAAAAAAGACTACAATGTATTCAAAATTTACATACCTTATAGGGGTCTCATCATCAATAAGACTACAAGCAATGATAAAAAATAAATATCAAAACAAAGAATATCACATAAAACAAATTTAATTTACTTCAAGTTTAATACAAAATAATTTCAAATCCATCTACTTCTTTCCATTACCAAAATAATAGAAAAATGAAAACTAGAAGTTGATAACCAAACATCACAAAACATGGACAAAATGTAAACAAATAAAAACTATAAACAGTAATGTAAAATCTGATTCATAATAAACCAATTCAACAAAAAGAGTAACTCATTAAATAATAAATAGTAAACAGGATCAAATTAGATATCATAAAAATGAATCAAACTATACAGAGTAACCTAAATTATAAATAGAGTAATCTCATATATAAGAAAGAATAACATTCGAAACTAGAAACACAAAAATGATACCTACTATCTCTGAGATTAGGAGTTGTTATTTTTTTGCTTTTCTCTGCCATTCCAGAAGACTTGTTTTTGGATATACTGCTATAATTTCAAAAAGAATAAATAAGAGCACATCAACACAAATATATATAAAGAAAAAAGTCCAATGAATCAAACCTTTGTTTATCATTCCTTAACTTTAACCTCCTCTCATGAATAATAGGTATTACAATTTCAGTATGTCCAATTTCACTACAAATTCAACAAGAACAAAACATTAATATAAGAGTATATCAACATAATAAAGTATAATGAATCAAACCTTTGATTCCTATCATTTTTTAACTTTGACCTCCTCTCATCACTATCGGGGATTGCAGTTTCAGTGCGTCCAATTTCACTACAAATTCAATAAGAAATAAAATTAATATAAGAGTATATCAAAATAATAGAGTCTAATTAATCAAACCCTTGATGTCTGTCATTCTTTAACTTATACCTCCTCTCATCACTATCAGGGATTGCAGTTTTAGTGCGTCCAATTTCACTACAAATTCAACAAGAAATAAAATTAATATAAGAGTATATCAAAATAATAGATTCTAATCAATCAAACCTTTGATTCCTATCATTCTTTAACTTTGACATCCTCTTATCACTATTGGGGATTGCAGTTTCAGTGCGTCCAATTTCACTACAATGTCAAAAAGAACAAAAAGTAAATATAAGAGTATAACAACATAAGAGATTCTAATCAATCAAACCTTTGATTCCTATTATTCCTTAACTTCGAACCCCTCTCATAACTGTCTAGAACTACAGTTTCATTCTGCCCAATTTCACTACAATTCCAAAAAAGAACAACAAATAAATATAACAATATAACAAAATAAGAGATTCAAATCAATCAAACCTTTGATTCATATCATTCCTTAAGTTTGAATTTCTCTCATCACTATCAGGAATGACCGTCTCAGTCTGACCAATTTCACTACAATATAACAGTACAACAGAAAAGAAACAAATCAAAACAACAAAATAATAACAATGTATTTCATTTAAAAAACAAACATGTACATGTCCTCATTTACTGTAATAGGACTTCTTTGTCTTTTCATTCTCCTTGCATAAAATCTTGGTGAGGTTTCAGCACCAGAATCCATTGATTTCTGTGCAAGTTTATCATCATACAATACAAGAGAATTACAACCATGATCTGTTCCTTATTATTTTCTTTTATCACCCACTCTGTTTTGATTTTTCTCCATCAACTTCTCTTGTAAAATTTTAGAAGTTTTAGAACGAGTTTGAATTATATGTCTATATTTTTTACGAAACATAGGACCTTGCCCAGGAAGAACACACTGTTTTCTACCTATTATAAAATTATCTTAACAAACCTACAACGAAAATTCAAGTAATTAATATACAAAAAATTGTGCATACAATGAATGAAAGACAATTTAAAAATAAGAGTTCTATCTACTTAACCTAGTGCAAATTGCTGACTATTATCCAATTGCTTAAAAAAAGGATAACTGATATTATACAAACAAAAAAAAATCATATGAACACAAGAAAAACAAAATTCCAGTATATATGAAAACACGACGACATCGAAAATATTGGCTAAAAAATACATTTACCATCAAAATTCCAGAACTGAAATTAACAATTTGTAGCACTGATTGTCAAAAATTAAGGATGGGAAACTGTAGAATAAGTTTAAAAAAGAAATAAAAATAAGTAGAAAATACATTACAAAAATGAAAACTCGTTCGGCGATTAACAAAAAAGAAAAATACCAAAGGGGCGCCAACGACCAAAGGCAGGAACACGAGAACCGACATCGGAAAAGGAGCTACAAACGGAGAAGACGAGAAGAGATTTCACGAACCGACATTGGAAGAAGCGCGCAAACCTAAAACGACGATGAGTAGATGAGAAAGCCCTCTGACATTTTTTTGTTTCAAAATATCAAACGGTAATGTGATATGGGTTTGGGTCAAACAGTAACAGGCTGATCCAGATATCCATAAAATAAAAAAATGGGCTAAAGGGTCCGGTTGTACAATTCTAAAAGAAAAAACCTGTCCTATACTAGTAATTGCCAAAGGTTTATTAGTTTAATTAAAATTTTATAACTTTTTTTTTATAGTTAAGAATAATTTATTATTAAAAACATGACTTTTCATTTCTTCAATAGATTACTCATACATTAAATTAAATAGTTTAATTAAAAAGTTATCACTTTTTCATAATCAATAATAATTTATTATTAAAAATATAATTACTTTTCATTTTTTTAATATAATATTCCTGCATTAAATTATTTCAATAAATGGTTATCATTTTTCCCTAACTAAATATCACTTTTATTAAAAATATTATCACTTTTTATTTGTTCTATGAATTGTTTATTAAATAATTTAATTGAGCAGCTACCATTTTTTATTGAATGTGTATCACTTTTTATAAGAAAAAATAGGGGCAGTCTTATATGAGATCATCTCACGGTTAGATTATTTTACGCTTTCGTAATTAATTATTATTTTTATTAAAAATGTTATCACTTTTCTTTTAAAATATTATAATTTTTCATTTATACGATAAATTGTTCAGAAAATTGTTCACTACACTATTAATTATCAATTTCCATTAATTAAATATCAATTTTATATTTAAATATTATCATATTTCATGCGTCTCACATAAATCTTTGCCCATAAGTTATTAGTATCACTTTTTATTGAATACCTAAATTGTTAATGAAAAACACTTTTCCTCAATAGACAATCACTTCTCATTCAAATTATTTAATTTTAAAATTATTATCACTTTTTGTAAGTTTTAACTTTCTTAATAAAATAGTTTTTCCCATCTAATAGTTGGTGGGTAGGTCTTGCGTGAGACCGTATTACGTGAAATCATTCTATACTTTTTAAAATAGATATCACTTTTGCTATAAAATGTTATCACTTTTATTATAAAATGTTATCACTTTCGTTATAAAATGTTATCACTTTTCTTTTATATTATAAACTAGTAATTCTCCCATGCGATGCACGGAAATGAAAATAATCCTTTCATTTTAAATTCATCTTCACGTTTATTGTTTGCATGAATATTAATAAAAATTATTTTTAACTTATTTTTGGGGTAGTTTGGTATTTTTAGGTAATAAATAAATGACAGAGTATGTTATGTAGATTATAAAGGTGACGACAAATTTGAAATTAAAATTAGGTAAAGGGATATTAGTTAATTATTTTTTTTCCTTTTATAGAAGTATGAAGTTGAAATTGAGACGAATTAAAACGGAAAGTGTAAAATTAAAATTAGAACGGAGAAAAATGCAATTTTATTTTATTTTATTTCTAATTATGCGTAAATTTGATTTAAAGTAGATACATAAATTTCAATTTTGGCATAACATAACAAAAAGATCAAGAGTGTAATTCTTTATAAATAAAATTGATTCTCTTTTTACAATAAAAAAAATGTATAAAACGTGAGTGTTTACGTCGATATAGTAGATACCATGGCTAGAAAAAGTTGTACAATTTAGATATCAGACAGATTAGTACATAACATTATATTTTTTGTTTTTTCTTTACAAAAATCTTACTTCATATTTCAAATAACATTTTTATTGGAAAATTAATATTTTTATAATGAATTAGAGTGTATAACTTTTAGAATAAAATATTATATTTTTGAAACATATTTAAGAATAAAGTATATTTAATAATATCTTATCTTATTACAATGTAATTAATTATCCTTGAGACATTAAATTTTAAAATAAGAAAGAAAACGCTGAATGTAAGTTGCAGAATGTGATCACTCCATCAGTTCTTCCTGGTAACTGCACCTGCATTATTTTTACTCCCTCCGTCCTATCAAGAGGGTCTCTTTTTTCAATTTTGGGCGTCTCGGGTCCACTTTCCTTTTTTTATGCACATGGGTCCCACACACACTTATTAATACAATTAAAATATAGGACTCACACTCCCACTAATACAACTACCTACTATACATTAAATAATAATACTTCTTAATTCACGTGTCAAAAAACAAAACGCACCATTTGAGCGGGACGGAGGGAGTAATTTTGAAGGATGTTAAATAATTAATGACCAACATTTACCACAACTTGATGACATGCAATCATTCAAATTGGACTGTAGTTTAAGGAATTAATAATAATATCATAAAGATAAATAAATTCCTGCTTCCAATACTTGCATAAACAGTTCAAATAACTCTATATTCTTCATCAGAAAAATCTCCATGTTTAATGTTGGGTCTGAGATAATTAGGCCACCTCAATCTACAACTCTTTCAACATCGTCTCAAACGCTTGAACATGGAAGCATTTTTAAGCATGTCTGGTATCAGTATAAACCTGGCAAAATCTGAATTACTTTGTGACACCTTTCTATCCTGAAATACAGTCACAAAGTTCACTGACACAAATATTCAAGCAACACCCAATGTCCTAATCCATAACCATCTGAAAAAGAAGAATCTAAATCGAGAATATGAAAAATACAGTATTAAGATTCAGTTTAATGTTAATCCCACTTCCATTTCCCAAAATCATTGTAGCCTGTATTAATGAGATGTGGTCTTCTCCTTACCTTAAAAGTTGTATTCTTCAGCAGTATTAACATCAAATGAAGAAGAATATGGTGTGAAAATACCGAATACAGTGGCCACATTCAATATTTATTTGTATATCTATTCCGCTGCCTCCACGGGATGAGAGAATTATAAAAGTAAAATAGAAAAGAAAGAATAATAGCATGGAGGGAAACAAAAAAAAAGAGCAACATAATCCTTTTGCTTAAAAATAAAAGGGAGACTTTTTTTTATACAAATTTTACAGTTAAAAATTAATACCGATATTTTTTAAAAGAAGTTATTAAATATACTCAATTATCACTTTTATGACTGTAATGCCCTTAATTAAAAACTATCAATTTTACTTGCTGGGTCACTCTCCTCCCCCCACCCCTTTCACCCCTCACCCACCTCACATATAAGCTTTCTCTCACCTCAAACACTACCCTCCCCTCCCCAACCCCCACCCCCACCCCCACCCCCACCCTCACCCTCCCCTTTCACCCGTCACTCAGTTCACATGTAAGTTTTCTCTTACCTCAAACACTACCCTCACACCATCGATTTCTTATTTCACCATCAAATTTTTCTTCACATCCCAATATTTTTGAAATTCAAAAATTAAATTGAATCTGCTAAAATATCGAAGCCCAACTACATTTCAGGATATTCAAATCATTACCCGTCGATTACAATGTGGTTCTTCCTGTCGGAGCTCTTCTATGTGACCTGCTGGCCTCGAAGCTGTACATTTCCCAAGCTTTCACCCCTATTGAAACGATTCCGGTAGAAGCAGTTTGTGGAGTCCACTTGATTATTGAAGGCCCACTGCATTCCGAAGTACAGATTCTTAACGAAATATTTTTCTTGACGACTCCCAAGAGCTACTTCCCGATTTCACTGTGTAGGTACGTTCTATTTTTGTTGCTCTACTGCATAGCCAATTTCGACAGACTCCCAAAAGATAATCCTAGTTTGCTTTTTGAATATGAAGATACTCTGTTTTAGTGTTGTATAATTGAATATTATTTTTTACAACCATCTGATTTTGTAAATGTGACAATTTTTGCCACGAAAAATTAGATCTTGTTTGAATGAACTTAGTTTGAGCAGTAAATTATCATTGTAATTATGTTCATACTTTGATGGTTTAGTATTTATTTCATCTTTTGCAACTGATGGCTCTATATTATTAACATTGATTCCTCATTCTTTTAGAGAAAAAATTCGTTCTCTACACCCAAAGGTTAATAAGAAATATTGTGTAGTTATATCCACTACATCAACGTTGCTGATACTATATTGTTATTGAATATGATAACAAAATTGTTAGTTTTTGTTGGTAAACTATCAGATTGTGGTGGAGGCGTGGATAATACGAAACTGAACATGATTTACTAAATTATGACTTCAGTAAATTGCATTCTTCCTCAGATGTACACTGCATTTCTTGTATTTTTTTCATTTCTTAATAGGGTTTTAGAGCAATTTAAAACTCCAGACGGATGTGTATTCATGTCAATTCCATGACTTGAATGCACTATAAGTCAATACCACACTGTTTAACCATGCCCAACATTCCCATTATGCCTATCTTAATTTATTTGATCTTAATGATCTATAAGCATTCCAAAATCTTTATACTGATGCAAACACTGACATATTATGCCTTCGTTGTCTAATATGCATGGTTTTTTTTGGGAAAAATACATTTTTGATTAAGCATTGTTGCAAAGGTCTAACTATGTTGCATTATTTGATGTATGCCATCTTAGTTGAATTAGAAATTATCCAACGTAGTTTAAACTTGAATATATTGATTGAATGTGCTTTACTTTTGAAGAGCTGGTGTTGTTAATATTTTAATATAACGCTCTAGTGTGGAATCGGGTTTCAGAATCAATGTATGTCCAAAGTTTAGATTATTTATGTTGTTTGCATCAGGGTTTTTTAAATTGAATCTGCCACGGTAGTCTTTTCGTTTTTTTTTTTGAAAATTTTGTCACTACTCTAACTTTTTTAAAATATTTCATTTTAGTTGCTTAATGGGCAACCCCTTTGGATGTTTGGTATATTTTGCGAGATACATTATGTAATGGGCGATTGTTTACTTTCATTGGAAGTTAAATATGATGCACATATTCCATAAGATTGATCACACACTTAATTGTTGTGGTGCATGTTTAATCAAATAAATTATTTGTTGTCTCCTGCTTAAGGTTTTCACCTATATGCATTACTTTGCAGAATATTTTGTCTATCAACTACTACACATTTGCAGGTTTTTTTTGTGAAATTTATCATATTTTATTGGGTATGTTTTTGTAGATGTTAATTGTTATCCAGTGATGTGTAAGAATATGAATTGACTTATGGCTTTATGCGTGCATAAATCTATGAGATGGCCCGACATGTTTTTATCATGATTGGATAGTCGTTGACGACAGCTTTTGGATAATCTCAGCTACTTTCTACACAATTGATTTTGTTCATCTAGTCATACATTTGAATATGTCTATCTAAAATGTGAATCCTATTTTGTTGAAAGAACAAAATACAGAGTTTGGGGAATAAGTTCAATGATGCAATGTTGAATAAGGTGGAGCACTTCAGGGGTCTTCGGCATTATGTTCCAGGTGAACTACCAAATTAGTGTCTTAAACACATGTAGGACAATATTCGAGATTGAACACATCAACGATAGTCATTGGGTGTCGTATATCGTCCATCTTTTCCAGCTACGCATCATCGTTTATGATTCCAGTTACAGGGCGAACAAAAGAAGATATCTACATAGGTTTGAGCTCCTTTCTCGCATGTTGCCAAACGTTCTCGTTCAGTTTGAGTTGAGTACTGAGGATGATGCCAAGAGACCCTTCACGGTTGATCGGTATTCAAAGTGCCCCTAGCAGAGCATTGAGAATGATTGTGGCCAGTTGAGAATTATGTATTTTGATAGGCTTATCAGGTGGGGTGGATCGGTAGAAGCTGTTAACCTGTGCACGTGTCCGAGAACAAGATTGCGTTGGTATGCGGAGCTGTTTCGAGATGACTACATAAGGCATTTTACTAGATGAACATACTACAAATTCGTTTCTTTAGGTTGTTTTGAATACTCTTATGTGATACTATATCCACCATGGTTTTAGTTTTCAGTTGTCGCACTCTATAAAAGGGATACATTTGGTGAAAAGTTCATTATTTAGTGATTTTCGACTCTGAATGACCCTTGTTATGTATTGTTAGTACCCTTTGTAGTATATTAGTATTCATTGTGCATTAGTGAAGGAATTGAGTTGTGTATATTGCTAGTTCAGGGAGAATCATGTTATCATACGTAATGATTTACAATAGTCATAATAGCTAATTCAATCAACTACTTGATTAATGTAAGCCCTTTTCTGGAACAAATATTTACAAACCGTGAATATTTTATCATGCAGGTGAGCATGCTGGTGAAAATGTAGGTGAACTTATCAGTGAACCTAATCATGCGTACAAATAACATCTTGAAAATTGTACACCAATAATGATAAATGTCTGCTTTAATTGTGTCCCCCATGAGGATTTGAACATTGAGAAAGCACTCAATGTTGGATTCAACTTTTAGAAGTATTTAATGATGTACCCCACCATTAGGGGCCTCCACCACCCCTACCCTGGGGATTGGTGGAGGAGGTAAATCGCAGGATGTGCCTCAAGTGGCTTATAGAGAGGGCTCACTGTTTAACTTGTGCTTGCAAGGGGCCAAATCCATGCCAAGGGCAGGATTCGAACCACCACCCTGCAGCAACCAAGCTCAATTGGAAGGTCTTTCCACCCTCCCCTCTACCACTTGAGCTATGCCCTGTGGACTTTAGAAGTATTTAATAAGTTTGCATAATGATGCTATGTTGTAATGACATCCTCCTACTAAGTACTAAAATAATTACAAATGGCTAATAATAAATCTAAGTCCACACTTTCATTCATGTCATAAATATTCAATTAAATTCAGAGACAATATTACAAAAGATAATACAAAATATGTTTCATAATTCTTGATAAATGTAATCTAAAACTAACTAACACTAATATTTAGCTAGTATTTTGTAGCGACTGTGTCTAACTCTTTTTCTCATCAACAAGTACCTGTTAAAAAAATGTAATAATCATATTCCAATTAGAGATTAACAAATGCATAACTAGAAAATTAAGAATAGACTACTTAAATAATAATCATTTTTAACAGCAAGAATAACTTATAAAATGGATAGCATCAATGTTGTGCAAGTATAAATCAAATAATGTAGAGGAAGATGTAAATTTATAGTTTAAGCTTACTCATTTGATTTCTTTGAACAAACCATACCTTGATGTTCTTCTATGATGAATCAATTATATTCTCCATCTAGTCCTGTTTCAAAAATAGGATCATATAAGTTCAAAACTAAGTTCAATGATTATTATAATATTGAAGAGTATAAAAATACTGTATGTTGTAAAACAAATTATTCAACGTCTTTATGAAGTATAAGCTCATCTTCATCATTAATCTCTATATAACTCTTCAATTGAAAACTTATTCAAACCCCACAAAAATTTTACATTAATTAAGAAGATGTTTGAAGGAAAAATTCTTTCATTATTTTCAAAATGATTTTGCAAGGAATTAACTCACTAAGAATATGATTGATGTTGAGAGATGTTATCGTGGATGAGAAATTGACAAATTTGGTGAACGGAAAGCTATTCGTCAAGTGGAGCTCTTCTTCCTTCGTTCAGTGGAGAAAATGAGAATACCTCTTTTCTGTTTCTAAGTTTCAGATTTGAGTTCGTCAATTGGGAAAGATAACTTTGATTAACTAATTAGGGATGAAATTAAAAAGAGTGTCGCTAATATTAGGTATGAATATGTGTTTTTCATGGCTAAAATATTTTTTAAATAATCAAAACTAATAAAGGCGCGGTTCCTGAAATCATGTTACAGCCCAAATTTATAGTTTGTCGCAAAACTTTAGTGATGAATATTTCAAATTTCATTGTTGAGTTTGTCAAGTTATTTTTATTTTAATTAGTTAGCGATTGAATATAAATTTCCTCGCTACTATTAGCTATGAATTTAACATATTCATCACTAAAATATTCTCAAAATAATTAAAATTACGAAAGCCTTTAATATGTACATGTTTACATACCTTTTTATCTTTTTTTATTTACATTTGCAATGAAACTTACATATTCGAAGCTAACATTTGCGATGAAATTTAAAATCCATCACTAAACGTTGCGATGCATTTTAACATTTAGTAGCTATTTTAACAATGAAAATAAATATTCATCGCTAATACACAAGCAAATTAATTAATAAAACCATAAATATAAATTATTCTTACACTAAGCAGGTGAGAAAAACAATTGAATTAATTAATTTTTTTTTGTATAATTATATTCGCAACGAAAATATTATTTTTCATTGCAAAACTTAGCGACGAAAAAAATAATTTGTCGCAAGAAAGATTTTAAAATCTATATTTTTATTGTATTAATACAATAGCAACGAAATTATAAAGTCATCACAAAGGGTAGAGACTAAATTAATATTAGTCGAAAATTACCAAGTTTGCAACGAAAAGAAATTCTTTGCTGCAAACATTAGCGATGAAAATTAATTTTTAGTCGCAAATAAATTATTAAGGGTTCAATTTTTTTATATCTAATTTAATTAGCGATGAAATATTACATTTTATAGCAAATATCAGCAACGAAATTTAATTTGGTTTCAAATTCAGAGGTTTGCGATGAAATGGAAAATATTTGTCGCAAATATTTGCAATGAAAATATATTTTAGGTCACTAACTTGAATTTTTATTTAATTTTGAGAAAATCATCAACTTAGCTACGAAACGTTAACTTTCATCGCTAAACACCTCCTATTAGCGATGAAATCCTTTTTGTCGCTAAAAAATCACCGTTAAACCTCCACTTTCTTGTAGTGTTAATAAATAAGAGAGAATACAATTAAGAAACAAAAAGAGAAACCCGAAATATATGTCAAATAAATAGATTACGTTCATATACATTACCAACCAAAGCTCATCCATATGCATGATAACCTTTATGATCACAAACAAGATCACCTATATGATCACCTATATGAAAAACTACATGATCACCTATAAGAACAATTACATGATCACCTATATGAACAACTACATGATCACCTACATGATCACCAACATGATAACCTAAATGAAGGATAACTCAAACACAAATCATCTTAAAAATCCTCTTGGAGTACTTTGATGAGTCAGACATAAATCATTTATTTGTTACATATCACTTGACTCAATTATTTGAATCCTCTAATCTGTCCAGCAACAATTGATGGTATAATTATATAAGTCCATCAACAAATGAATCTAAAGCATTTGTTTTTAAAAAGTATGTCTCATGTTAAAGATTATTAAATTAATATGGTAAGAGGGTTCTTGTTATATTTATTCATAACAAGTAGTTTCTTTTTTATCAAGTTTTTCTCTAAACAACTAAAATTTCATTTGCTAAATTATCTCTCTAGTTTTGTAAGTACGATGTAAGTTTCATTGGGAATATTGAATCCAAAGACTTTTATTCAATTATAAAATGAAAGATGGGAAATCACTGTTTGTTGGAGTCGAGTTTTGGACTTATGTAATAAGTACGAATATTGAGTTTTCTTTTAGCTTTTTGTCGAAGAAAAAATGAAACTTGCGATTGGATTTGTGCTATTATGAAGTGTTTGAAGGATGAAATTAGTTGTAAACCGATATATATTGTGAAAAGGCATGAATCAGTTGTTGTTGGAGCTATTTGGGTGGTTTTTCGAAGGAAATCGGAGTGGAAGTGATGAAAAATGAAGAAAGGAAGTCGAAGCCATCCGATTGGGCAAAGCAGGAGTGCGATTCAACCTGAAGGAGATCAATTGGACCAGCCCTTCAGGTCGAATTGGTAACACAGCATGTACAAAAGGTGTATTCGACCACGATAGGGGGATTCAACCTGGGCATTAGGTCGAATCGAGGTTGAATCGATTGGCGGAGATGCCAATTCGACCTCGTCACGTCGATTCGACCAGGACAGTTGGTCGAATCGAGCACCTGGGACTTACAATAGGCTGATTTGACTTCCGATTCGACTTGTGGTGGTCAATTCGACCTGTTGCTGAAGTCGAATCGATGCTCGTGAACTTACCATATGCGTATTTTTGCACCGTCAATGCATGTGATCACTTAAAAAGCCCATGCCAAGCCTAGGAGATGTGATTACAAGTATAAAAGTAGGCTTGTGCAGCATCATAGAGAAACGACTTGATCAAGAAGACAATAAGACATAGGTTGAGAGGAGAGTTGATCGTCCATCATCCGGAGGGGCTGTGACAGAGGTTCCGCTGGAGATTCAAGTAAGATTGGTCCAACTAACCATGATTGTTCTTAGATCAATCATGGGCTAGAGTCGCTTCGGTAGTTCTAGAGTTATGAAGGTTTCATGAGTTAATTTATCTTTCGTGTGTAAACTCAGTACAACACTACTTGTGGTTTATTTTATATAAAATTGTGCGTTTTTAATCCATACTCACGGTTGTTTTGTGCATCAATAATTGTTGTGTAGAGTCTGAATACATAACTTGGTTATTAGTTGAGTGCGTTCACTGCTGAGGAGGGTTTTATTTTATAATTCTAAGTGAAGGGATTCCGAAGTCTTATTAAAACTGTTTAATGATGTATCCATAAACCACAAGTTAGAGTCGGATACCGTCACACGAAAGTATGAATTAATAAGTGAAACTGGATTACCTGACGAACTACCTACTATCTTACTTGATCACAACATACTATCTCTTCTTCTTATTATCTTTATTTGCTATTTCAATTAATAGTTGTTACTCAATTTCAATATCAAAACCATTATAATTTCCAACATAGTCTTAGTTTACTAGAGTATAATTAAATTGATATTTATCTGCCCCTTGGGTTCGATATATAAAACTTGGTCACCTTCGAAACTACAATTGATATTCTTCATACTTGAGGATTAATTGTGTGTTGAGAAAATGCCTATCAGTGTATTCATTGCTGATCAGACTGATATGTTATGATTCTAAGTGAGGGGACTCCAAAACTTCATTAGAATTATCTTATAGGAATACTTATTAATTGAATTGAATTCGGGTTAGTAAGTAGGATAAAGAGGATAACTATATAGTACCTATAAAGGGAGATCATATAGAGTTAGAGTACCTAGTGCACGGGAAATAATTGATATTGATAGTTCCTAGAAGAGCTACCTTCTAATGCTTATTTTCTTGTGTCTATAGAGTAGATTTGCATAGTTTAGTGATGCGTCCATATTCCACAAGGCAGAGTTGGACATTGACACATGGAAGGGAGATTAATTAGTGAAACTGGATGGCCCAAAGAGCTATATATCTTCTCACTTATACAACTCTCGTTATTTCTCTGTTGTTCTATTTTATTTGCTATTTCATTATTTTGTTTATTAGTTTAATAATAATTTTCCAATACAATTTCCTAATATTAGTTTTAGTTAATTTAGTTAATAATAAATTGATAACAAATTGTCCTTTGGATTCGATAATATAACTTGGTTGCTTACTTAAGCTACAATCAGTGAAACCGACCCGAAACTCATGGCCGACTCGCTCAGAAATCAGTGAAACCCGCCCGGAATGCTTGGTCGACTAACCCGGAACCACACAGACCCGACCTGGCGTTCGTGCAGACTCGAATGGAAAGGTGGTCTGACTCGCCCGGAATGCACCCATGCTGCACCGCATCCGTCAGCCATCAGACACCCAGCATCAGTGCTCAGCCACGCCGGACAGAGTCGTTCCTCATGTCACTACCGTGCACTTCCATCTCACCCACGATCTCTGCAAGACTCGCTTGGAAAATTACAAGGCTCGCCCAGAATCTTGCATTCCAAGCCATTGTCCGCCCAATAGTCACGCATGCGCTAGCCATGCCATGTCCATGTAACACTCGTGCATCGCCAGACACCATCAGCGCGCATCCAGCGCTTGCCTGCATCAGCCCATGCCATGCTTTCAGCCTGCAATTATTCAGCCGTGTGCACAGCTTCGCGAGTCCAGCGGCTATCGAGCCATCGTCGTTCAATCTCGCCAACAACAATCGTTAGCCTCATCGTGATTCTATGCTGTCGCTCAATACCATCGCAAGCCACGCACGTTGATCACGGTGCAACCTTTCACCAGCAGTTTCCATCGCGAGATGCCATGCAGTGAAGAGTGTGAGTGTATAGTTAGGGTGTTCATCAAGAAACAAGTTCTAAAACCCTAATATAATGTATTCCACTCAAACCCTAGCCTAATGTGTCACGTTTAGGCCATAGAACCTATGCTCTATTATCAATTGTTGGCATTTGGATCTTTTGGTTAGTGTGAACCGTTAGGGTTCTATGCAATTCTACAGCAGTGGAAGAATAAGTGTAGAATCATATTACTTTTTACCAGGATTGAAGTAGAGGTTGAACAGTAAGAAGAAACGATCTTTCAATCTTCTGTTTTATTCATATGTCACGTCTTGACGTTATGTGGGCAACGATCTACAAGACGAACTCAATCTGCAGTTCTCTCCTTCTCTCATGATTTTTTGGCGTGTGAAGTTTTATATCCGAACGGCTGAAATTAGCTACTTATAGGCTACAATAGGGACCAGGAGGAGAAATTAGGGTTTGTGCCTCCCATTGGGCATAAACATCCAAGTTTAGCCCAAAATTTATACTTAAGTCCAATAATAATAAATCAGTCCACAAAAGGAATATTATTGCACTGCCACCCTAATCCCAAATTACGTTATGGGCTCCTTCTTATTATGATCCCGTTAATCTCCCCGTGTTTAAGATTCAATGCCTATTAATTAATTAAGTTACTGACAACTCCATTAATTAATATATTGACCAAGATTAGTACCACTAAACCTTATTATCATGCTGGAATAAATCCACCTGCAGGGTTTATATGATATTCATTATGAGCTCCTCAAGGGGACATCATCAACCAATTTTGTTAGGACATAGATTCCTTCTACAATCAACAGCACACCATAGAGTTAGCTGTTGGCGTTCGATCATTTGGTTAACGTGAACCGTTAGGGTTCTATACATTTCTTACAAGCAGTGGAAGCAAGTAAATAAGAAACGTATTACCTTTCACCAGGGTATGTTAAAGACGATGAATTCTCGCCACCAGCCTGCACAGCCTCACTGTTTTTGGCATAACTCTATCATCTGATTTTGGAATTGAGTGATCTATGCTCCAAAACGATCCTCTCTTCTGTGGCTTTCCGTCAATATTTCACACGTCTAGTTCTGAGGTCTGTACGATTTTATACAAATCGTAGAATGTGACAGACAGCAGCAGCAAACAACCTTCCAGTCTTCTGTTGTATTCCCAAGTCCAATCTCGACGTCGTGTGGGTGACGATCCTCGAGATCTTCTCATCTGCTATTTTCTCACCCTCCTCACAGTGTTAGGCATGATTAATCTCATAGATTAGGGTTTTCAGACAGCTGAGATGACTTATATGGGCTACAGCAGGGACCAGGAGGAGAAATTAGAGTTGGGCCTCCATTGGGCTTAAGTATACAAGCTTAGCCCAAAACTTATACTTAAGTTCAATAATAATAATATATACCACTAAAATATTATTACTGCACTATCGTTCTAATCCCATAATTACGTTATGGGCTCCTTCTTATTATGAGCCTGTTAGTCTCTCCATTTTTAAGATATACAATGTCCATTAATTAATATCTCATCCGAGAGTAGTATCACTCAACCTCATTATCATGCCGGAATAAATCCACCTACAGGGTTTACAGGATAATCCTTATGAGCTCCTCAAGGGGACATCATCTACCTATAACGGACACGGATTCCTTCTATAATCAATAGCACACCATAGAGATAACATTATTTCCCAACTCACCGAGTTTTTTGATTTAATTATATGTAAATCTCACCCATTGATGAATCAAAGAAATACACACTTCCTTACATGTCGAGGTTATTGTATAGGGATTAAGAGCACAAACATCCATAATAACTGAGATCAAGTTTTTCTATATAGACAGTAAAAGTCGAACGATCTCAAGTGGTCCTGTTCAATACACACAAGTGCACTAATGTGATTCTATAGTCAAGACAAACTAATACCAAATCACACTACAACCATCTCGATAGAGAGTCCCCGTCTATCTCGGTTATAAGCATCTGTTTATACTTTATAAGGAAACCGATAATATGATCTTCCGCATGTTGTCGCACGACATATTATCTACAATTTAAAGTAAGTGGACTATTGCATCGAACATATAAATAAATTATAAGACGCAGTCATTTGATCATATGATTCTCATTTCAAATAAATTGTTATAACATTGTTCATACTAAAGCTAGACTTTTAGTATACAATCCAACAAAAGCACCATCTCCCAACTCACCGAGCGTATTGATTTAATAATTAAATCTCACCTATTGATGACTCAAAGAAATAAATTTTGGCTCACATGACGAGGTTATTGTATAGGGATTAAGAGTACAAACATCCATAATAACAGAGATCTAGTTCTATTATATAATCAATATAAATCGAACGATCTCTACGCGGTCCTGCTCAATACACATAAATTGCACTAGTGCAATTTTATAGTCAAGACAGACTAATGTCAAATCATACTACAACCATACCGATAGATAGTCCCTGTCTATCTAGGTTGTGAACATCTGTTTATACTTTATAAGGAACCGATAATATGATCTTCCGTGTGACGCTGCACACCACATTATCTACAGTATAAAGTAAATGGACTTCTGCAACAACGTAATTGCAAATGTTTGATTACATGATTCTCATTTCAAATATTGTTAAAATATTGTTCATACAAAAAGCTAGACTTTTAGTATACAATTCATAAATCTCCCAATTATACTAAAAGACTATGCTACCATATTTGCTACATACATCTGATTCCTACTCCCATTACTTGACCATCAAAAGCTTTCACCCTAAGGTCCTTGTAAAAGGATTTACTAAGTTATCATCCGATGCAATCTAGGCGACAACAACCTTCCCCTCATCATACGATTTCTCGAATCAGGTAGTACTTGCGCTCAATGTATTTAAGTGCCTTATGGTCTCGTGATTCCTCCAAATTCGCAACTGCACCATTATTATCACAATAAATTGTGATGACTTTGGGCAAACTCAGAATCACATCTAAGTCCATTACGAAGTTTTTAGAACCGTACAGATACTTTGGTTGCCACAAGGCTCCAATATTTTTATTTCTCCATGGTGGAGTCCGAAATATATTTCTATATAATTACTCCTCCATATTATGGCACAACTTCCAAAATAAACACTTAACTTTGAGGTGGATTTACTGTCGTCCCTACGATTTGAAAATCTGAATCTAAGTAACTATCAAGAAGTAATGAATCTGTCTGGTAAGCCTACATATAATTTCCAGTCCTTCTCAGGCACTTCAAATACATCTTACCGCAGTTCAACATTCTTGTTCTGGGTTACCTTGATACTCACTGTCTATGCCATTGGCAAAGCAGATATCCAATCTCTTGCATAGCATTCCATAGATTAAGCTTCCTTATTGCCGAAGCATAGAGAACCGCCTTTATCTATTTTATCTTCTTTTGTGTGTTAAGACACAAATCCTTAGATAAAGTCACATGCTAAAACGAGTAAGGATTGTATCATTTATATGAAGCTTAAAATAAGCTCAACATCCTATCTTGTGATCTTTATCACCAAGATCACAAGAATATATTTTGCTTCTCTTAAGTCCTTCATTTCATACTATTTTATTAACCATACCCATACGCCCGACAATACTCTTTCATTGTCTCAAATGAGCAAGATACCATCTACATACATTCAAGAAATTGCACCACATTTTTGTCATTCTATTCAATACACAAGACCCATCTGTGCATTGATTTAATCCATATGACTGGATTTCCTTATCAAAACAGATGTTCTATAATTTTGAAGCTTGATTTAGTCCATCGATGGACACTTTTAAGCTTACACTCAAAATGCTCTTAGCCTTTTGCAATGAATCACTCTGGTTGCTTCTCATAGATGTTTTCCTCAAGACTTCCAAACAGGAAAGTTGTCTTGACATCTATTTGCTATACCCCATAATCAATATGAGCAGCAACATATAAAAGAGTTCGGATCTACATAGGCATAGCTATCGGCGAACATGTTTCCTCATAATCGAACCTTTTCTGTCTGAGTATACCTTTCTCAACAAGCTTTGCTTCCAAGGTTTTCACCTTACCATATGATCCTCTTTTATTTTGTATGGCCACTTCCAACGGCTTTTACACCGTTTAATTGTCCTACATGATCCTAGATTTGATTCAAAATCCATAGATTTTATTTCAAAATTCATTGCAACTTACTATGATTCCACATTTCGATCTTGTAGTGCTTCGTCGTATCCATGGGCTGATTTCATGTTTACTAGGGACCAAGTCTCATGACTTTCCCAAAACATAAATCTATCTGGTTGTTGGACAACCCTCCCACTACAAGGCACTACAGGCAATTGTGTATTAGATTTGACACGCGATGCAGTTTACTTATGGCATATCATCTCGTAATGTTGGTACTAACCTTGTGTTTCCCTTCTCACACCTCTTAGAACATTCTATACATGGCTTTGTGATTTATTACATAGTCCTTCCCCAAAAATCTATTGTTCGTGTTAACAATCACTTTGTAATCTTTTTGGATTATTAAATAAACCACCCTTCATTTTTTCTAGGATATCCCACAAACATCATTACGACATGTTGTTTCTAGAGCTTACCCATAAAATAAATTTAGTAATTTCAAATAACTCGTCATCTATCTAACCATTTCCGCCACACCATTAAGCTGGGTTTTCCCGGTGTTGACAACTTAGGATTCAATCCTAACTTCTGATAATTAGCTCCTAACTATCCTAAGAGGTACTCGCCACCATGATTAAATCGTAATGACATGATATATTTTCCATGACGCTTCACAGTATCAACCATGCATTTCTTTATTTAATCATAGTACTCAGACTTGTAGTGCATCAAATAAATATATCTTGTTTCTAGAATAATCGTCAAACAAAGTGACAAATATTCATAAACACCTCTCGCCGGGATAATCTTAGGAGCGCTTAAATCAGTATGAACTATTTCCAACATATCTTTACATGGCTCTATAACCCTTTGCCTTGAGAGGCAATTTATCATATTCACTTCAAAGTAAGACTCACAAGTTCGATAGTTTTCAATTCCAATAAACCTTGCAGTCCACCGGCTATCAACTTTCGAATCGTACTTAAGTAAAATGATATAGTCTTAGATATCAAAGACATGTTTAGTTCATGTTCGAAGGCTCCTTTCTCTTACTATGTCTAGAAGATGCGTTATTAATTACTATTTATTGCATCCATGGAATAAACATGATTTAAGAGTGTAAAAATTGTCACCAACGTACTGATGAGTGTGTAAATTCACGTGTTCTGAGCTCTGATTCGTGTGATAATGATGTAAGATTTGATCTTAAGTCAAGATAAAATGAGTTGTATAGTGGAAAGCCATGAATCGAGTGTGTTTGAGTCTGTTTGAGTGGATTTTCTAAGGAAAACAGGATAGAAGTGATCGGAATCGGAGAAAGGGTGTTAAAGGCACCCGGTTCGACCAAGCAGGGATGCGATTCGACCAGCAACAAAGTGGTTCGACCAGTATTCCTGGTCGAACCAGGTAAAGAGAGGCGTCAAGAAGATGGTTCAACCACGACACTGTGGTTCGACCAAGCATAGTGGTCGAACCATCGTCGACCCAACGGCATAAGTTTTTGCAGATGCAGTTTGACCACGAAGCTTCCGATTCGACCTGTCATTCAAGTCGAACAGGCTATCTGCCAATGCTGTATAGGTCGATTCGACGTATAATTTGACCAGGCTTGATTGGTTCGACCAGGGGTCTTGGTCGAACCGATGTGCTGGACACATCTGGATCCGTATTTTTACATCTTCAGTGCGTATTTTGGCTCAAAAAGTCCATCCTAGGTCGTAAGGAGAGCTCGTAAGTATAAAAAGAATACCTTATGCCAAGGAAAAGAGAGTTCACCTCCACCTTCATTCTACACAACATCCAAAACCCTACCACCATCCACGGAGCTGTGGAGAGAGATTCATCTTTCGAATCAAGTGAGAATCAAGCGAAGATTCAAGATGGAGAGAGACGCGACGGCGCCCGCATCTAGGGTTTACTTCGCATCTTAATTTATCTTGTAATTTTCAAGACTATGGGTGAGATCTATCCAACCACCATGACTGTTCTTCGATCAATCATGGGCTTGAACCGCTTCGGTAGTTCTAGGGTTTATGAAGGTTTTATGAGTTAATTGAATTTCCGTGGATATACTCCGTACAACACTACTTGTGGTTTATTTTATATAAGATTATGCATTTTTAATTCATACTCAGTGTTATTTGGTGTATCATTAATTGTTATGTAGATTCTGAATGCATAACTTGATTATTGATTGAGTACGTTCACTGCTGAGCAGGATTACATGTTATGATTCTAAGTGAGGGGACTCCGAAGTCTCATTAGAACTATCTTATATAAATACTTGTTAATTGAATAATATTATTGTTAATAAGTAGGACAAAGAATAAAACGTCATAGTACCTATAAAGGGAGATCATATCGGGTTAGAGTACTAAGTGCACAGGAAATAATTGATACTGATAGTACCTAGAAAGGGGGTGAATTATATCTCTTGCTCCGCGGATATTCACACGTGTCACATGCTTATTTACTTGTGTCTATAGAGTATATTTGCATGGCTTAGTGATGCATCCATATTTCACAAGGCAGAGCCGGACATTGATACATGGAAGGGAAATTAATGAGTAAAACTAGATGGCCCGAAGGAATACCTATCTTCTTACTTATTCACTTTCGTTCAATCTCTACTTTTATTTATTTTAATTGTTCTTTTAATTATTTAGTTATTGGTTACCTAATCACACAACTATTTTGCCACAATAGTCTTAATAAGTTAGAATATAATTAAATTGTTAATAATATGTCCTTTGGGTTCGATAATCACTTGGTCGCTTATCAAAGCTACAATAGCATCCTTCACACTTGGGGATTAATATTGTGTGTTGAGAAAATTCTCGTCAAGTTCTTGGCGCCTTTGCCAGGGACGACATTAATTATTCGTTTATTATTTCTAGTTTAATTGAGACTATATTACTCTTGTATTTATTTTCTAATGCTTATTTTTCTTAGGTGCATGCTCACTAAATCAAATGTAGGAGATTTAGAGCCTTATAATTCGGATATTGGAGCATCGTCGAGGAAAAAAGAAGAAGAAGAGCAAGAACAGAAACGTGGAATCAATCGAGGCTCTTAATTTAGGAGTTGAAGTTGATGAGTTGAATCCACAAGTGACTGAAGCTGCAACTGACGTAAACTTGGAAGCAGAAGTAGTCAACATGGCGGCGAATCTGGATAATCTTGCCATCCGTAAAGTCTTTAAGAACAACAGAGGAGGTAATGCGGAGCTGTTAGGAGCAAGAGGGGTCGGAGCTGATTTTGATCTTCACCCTACTCTGATCAGCATGATTAAAAGGAGTCCCTTCTCTGGGGGAACCTTTAAAGATCCACAGCAATATCTGAATAAGTTCTTTGGGTATGCAAGTACACAAAAAGATACAGGAACTCATGAAGATGCAAGGAGGATCATCTTATTTAAGTTCTCGCTGAATGAAAAGGTGAGAGATTGGTACGATAATCTTGATGCAGCTGAGTGCACTACCTGGGAGCAATTGAAATTGATGTTCTTGGAGCGATTCATGCCACCTTCATAGGTGTTCAAGATGAAATAAGAAATCAATCAATTTGCTATCCACGGTAATGAGAAGTTTCATGATGCTTGGGACAGATTCAAGGATATGCTTAGAAAGTGTCCACAACATGGGCTATCTAAAGCTCAATACATCAGTATTTTCTACAATGGATTGGACATCGATTCTCGAGTGTTAGTTGATGTTTAATCTAGTGGAGCATTGCTTACAAAGTCATCCGTAGAGGCAGAAAAGCTCTTTAAGGATATTTCTATGAATTCAAGAGATTAGCCAACTGATAGAGTGAGAGGCACTTATGTTCTTAGAAAAGTAGCGTAAGTTGAGCATACCATGGTTAAGTCATTTAGAGAAGATGAGATCGTCTCTAGTTTGGTTAGTATCAACAACTTACTTGAGTTTCAGCAAAAGCAGATTACTGATATAGCACAACAAGTACCAATGATGCAGCAGGATGTTTGTAATGAAGGAGCTAGCCAAGAGAAATTGGAAGAGGCGAACTATGCCATGGGTCAAAGTATTCAAGGAACGAGTTTCCAAAATCAAGAAAACTGGAATTATCAAGGGAACTATAATAATCGTGGTCCCCCTGGTAATTATCGATAACCAAGGAGGACAGAGTTTTCATGGAGAGATCCTAATACAACAATACAACATCCTAGTGGTATTGATACGGGTGCTAAAGTCGAGGAAGGAAAACCTGGTTTTGAGGATACAGTGAACAGGTACATGGCAAGGAATGGTGCAAGAGTGGATCGCCTAGAAGCCAAGCTAGAAGCGAAAATTGATGCAAATCATGGGAATATATCTAAGCAAATGAAGGACTTGACGTTGTTGATAGGGCAGATGGCTAGGAGTGTTAACCAATTGACGCAAACTGTAGAGAAGGGCAAGTTCCCATCTCAAAGTATAGCAAACCTGAAGTAGTGCAATGCCATCAAGTTGATGTCTGAAATGCAGTATGAGGGACTAATGATGCCAGAAACGAGTTCTGAAGCACCAAAAGCCTAACTCGACCTTGATTCGACCAACATAGATGGTCGAACTACACTGAGGAGATCGAACCAGGCACCTTGGCAACCTCCGGAGATCCTAACCGAGCAGTTCGACCACAACCGATACAATTCGACCAACCCTGTTGCTCGAACCATGGTCGAACCACCCTGTCCAGAGCACTTTATTTTGTCTGAAGCACGAGTCGACCACGATCACCATGGTTTGATCAACCCTGTTGGTCGAACTATGGTCGAATCGGCCTGTCCGGGAGAGAGAACACTTTCTGATGCACTGTTCGACCATTACTTTATTCGGCACCATTACATGATGTTGATGCTACTCTTGTACCATCCAAAGAGCAAAATACTGAGCTAATAGTAGAAAAGAAATAGGAAATAGCAAAAAGATTGAGATTCGAGAAGGATAAAGCGGAGAAGGTTGAACGTGATGAATGAGGGATTCCCAAAACAAAGATACCTCCTCTGTTTCCTTTCAAGCTAGTCAAGAAGGGTTTGGAAGAGAAGTTCAAGAAGTTTTCAGATATCATAAACAAGATAAGCTTGAGCACTCCTTTCTCTAAAGCGCTCTTAGAGATGCCATATTATGCTCGTTTCCTAAAGGATATACTTTTGAAGAAGAGAAACTTGAATGGAATTGAAACAGTGAATTTTTCTAAGAACTGCAGCTCAATCATACAGAGGAAGCTGCCAGCAAAGTTGAAGGATCCGGGAAGCTTCACTATTCTATGTGAGATTGGAAAGGGGCCGGCACGACGAGCCTTGTGCGATCTTGGGGCAAGCATTAATTTGATGCCCTTGTCAATATTTCAAAGGCTTAGTTTGGGAGAGTTAACTCCCACAACAGTTGCTCTACAATTGGCGGATAGGACTATGAATTTTTCGAAAGGGATGATTGAAGACGTTCTAGTGAAAGTAGAGAAACTCGTCTTTTCTGTGGACTTTCTTGTACTCGAGATAGAGGATGACAAGGATAATGTTCCCCTTATCTTATTGAGACCATTCCTTGCTACTGCTGGAGCAATGATTGATGTTCAGAAGGGTGAGTTAAGGTTGTGCATGGATATGAAAGAGGTTTTGTTCAACCTTGATAAAGCAGTGAAGATGCCAATGGAGACGCAGTGTCACAGCATCGATGTGGTGGAGAAGATCGTGAAGGAAGATATGTCCTTGATCCTTTCTAAGGATCCCTTGGAGACATGTTTGATGGAGTCTCTTACTTTTCCTACCACAAAGCTAGATGAGCTCTCTAATGAGGTATGTATTGAATTTCTTGAAAACCTACTTGCTTTAGGTGATGACAGGTATGAATCGAAAAGGACCAAGATTGAAGAGGTGAAGTGGACAAGAAAGTACTTGCCGTTAGATCATAAGAGAACAACAAGAGAAGAAAAGAAGGAGTTAAAACCGCTACCGGAGCACTTGAAGTATGCTTATCTAGGTGACAATGAAACATACCTGGTAATTGTATCTTCTTCTCTAACTGATTATCAACTCGATAAGTTATTAGATGTGCTTAGGAAGTGTAAGTCTACAATTGTTTGGTCTCTTGATGATTTGAAAGGTATTAGTCCATCATATTGCATGCATGCATAGGATAAGATTGTTAGATGAGGCTAAGAGTAGCATTCAGAATCGGCAAAGAGTTAGTCCCGCTATTCAAGAAGTGATTAAGAAGCAAATCCTAACATGGCTAGATGCAGGAATTATTTATCCAATTAGTGATAGTCCACATGTGAGTCTGTTGCATGTTGTAGCTAAAAAGGGGGCGTGACTATTGTGAGAGCCGATGATGGAGAAACTCTAGCTACTAGGATTCCTACGGGATGACATGTGTGTACTGATTGCAGGAAACTTAATGAAAATACATGCAAAGACCACTTCCCTCTTTCTTTCATGGATCAAATGCTTAATCGTCTTGTAGGGTATGAGTTTTACTGTTTCTTGGATGGGTACTCGGGGTATAATCAAATCATGATCGCACCCGAGGACCAGGAAGAGACTACTTTTACATGCCCTTATAGAACTTTTGCCTTTAGAAAGATGCCTTTTGGATTGTGTAATGCACCTGCAACATTTCAGCGCTGCATGATGACCATATTTGATGGGTTAATAGAAAAGATCTTAGAGGTGTTTATGGATGATTTTTCTATGTTTGGTTCCTCCTTTGATATTTGTTTATCTAACTTATCTACTGTTTTGAAGAGATGTCAAGAAACTAATCTTGTCTTGAATTGGGAGAAGTGCCACTTCATGGTTAGAGATGGGATTGTTCTTGGACACCATATTTTGGCTAAGGGATTGCAGGTTGATAGAGCAAAGGTGGTGGCAATTGAGAAGCTTCCACCACCTACTAATGAGAAGGAAGTACGGTCCTTCCTTGGACACGCAAGATTTTATACGAGATTTATCAAAGACTTCTCAAAATACTCCAAATCGTTGTCTCACTTACTTGAAAAGGATGTTCCTTTTGTGTTTGATGATGAATGTCTAACAACTTTTTAGGTTTTGAAGGAGGCACTGATTACTGCGCCTATCTTGATCACACCAGATTGGACTCAACCATTTGTACTTATGTGTGATGCAAGTGATCAAGCACTTGGAGTGGTGCTTGGGCAGATGAATGAGAAGAAGTTCTGCGACATCTACTATACGAGTAAGACTTTTGATGTAGCACAAATGAACTATACTATCACCGAAAAGGAGTTTCTAGCTGTGGTGTATGCATTCAATAAGTTTCGACAATATTTGGTTGGCATGAAGACCATTGTATACACGGATCATTCTACGATCCAATATTTGATGGAGAAGAAGAAAGCAAAGCCAAGGATCATTAGATGGATCCTTCTTCTGAAGGAATTTGATATGGAGATCCAAGATAAAAAAAGGTACTGAGAATGTTTTGGCGGATCACCTATCAAGGTTGGAGACAAGGGAGCATTGTAATGATTCATTTGAATACATAGAAGAGATGTTTCTTAATGAGAAGATCATGGCGTGTTTGCTGAAGGAGCGGAAAGAGCTTGTGTTGTAACTGCCCAAGGAGTGGATCCATGGTATGCGGATTATGTCAATTATATTGCCGTAAGAGAAATTCCAAGAGATCTCAATAGGTATCAACTTCCGAAGTTCAAAAGGGATGTTGAGACTTTCATATGGTATGATCCGTTCATCTACAAGATCTGTACAGATTCTATTATCCGTAGGTGTGTTCCCGAGATGGAGATGGAGAGTGTTCTTGATTTTTGACATGCACAACCTAACGGGGGGCATTTCAAAGCCCAAAAGATAGAAGTTAAGGTACTTCAATCTGCTCTTTATTGGCCTACTTTGTTTAAAGACTCTGAATCCTATGTGGCGACATGCGATAGATGTCAATAGATGAGAAACATAAGTAGAAGAGATGAGATGACACTTCAGCCGAGCATTATTGTCGAGATCTTTAATGTATGGGGAATCGATTTTATGGGGCCTTTACCCCATCTAATGGATTTTTCTACATCTTACTTGCTATGGATTATGTTTCTAAGTGGGTGGAGGCAATTCCTACCTGCTTGAATGATTCAAAGACCGTGTTATCTTTCTTGAAGAAACATATCTTTGCCCGCTATGGAGTTCTTAGAGCACTTGTAAGTGATGGAGCTTCACACTTCGTCAAGGATTATGGTGTCAAGCATAGGGTTACTACACCCTATCATCCTCAAGCTAATGGACAAGCTGATGTCTTCAACTGAAAAGTGAAACAAATTTTGGAGAAAGTAGTCGGAACTAATAGGAAGGATTGAGCTATGAAGCTCGATGATGCTTTGTGGGGTTTCGAACTGCTTACAAGACAGTGCTTGATATGTCACTTTATCAAATTGTCTATGGAAAGCCGTGCCACTTACCCGTAGAGATTCAGCATAAAGCTTTTTGCGCATTGAGAAGCTTGAACTTGTGTCTTAAGGATCAAAAGGAGTTGAGGATGACTTATATCAATCATATAGATGAGTTCAGAAATCAAGCTTACAAGAATTCGGTGATCTATAAGGAAAGGATGAAGAAATGGCATGATTCGAAGATCACTTACAAGGATTTCAAGCAAGGTGATGAGGTATTATTTTTTAACTCTCGTTTGAAGCTCTTTGCAGGAAAATTGAAATCAAAGTGGATGGGACGGTTCATTATACATAGAGCCTGCGGAGGGGGGAGTTTTGAAATCATGGATAAAAACGGACATATCATAGCGGCGAATGGGCATCGATTGAAGCATTATAAGTCACGGGATAATGCTTGCGTCATCTTTGAGGATACCTTGAATTGATATGGTATCGTCATGACTCTCCGACGTTAAACAAGAGCGCCTGTTAGGGGTTTTTCCTCCTATTTTATTATTTTATTTCATTAGTGTGAGTAAGAAATTTTTATATTTGGCGTGCTTGCTTATCGGAAATTCCGTCTTCTTGCAAACTTAGTTTCTACTAAGTTTGGTGGGTGATGTACTTACCTCATCGTAGCGCGGAGAGTATAATCTTTTCTTTGTAACGTGTGTTAGGGGAGTTGATTTTTTACGGCATATTGAAACTTTAACCGATTTTGACGTGTCAATTTTTTGCAATTTGCCTAATGTTCAGTGGTATTTTATTTATTGTGTCGTAGGCGGAGTATATGCACATGATTTTAGAGTCTTATAAGTGGTTCTCAAGCTTAGTTTTGCTTTGTTTTGGTACCTAATGATCGCTTTTGAGTTTGAGGTATGCAGGGGACGAAGAATAGTGGATTTCAAAGAAACAGGAGCTCGATTCAACCAAGGAGACTGATCAAACCAAGTAGTCCAGGTCGAACCGTGGATCAGAGAATTCGTTACAGGTCTATTTTCCAACATGATATGGTTCGACTAGGTGTTCGACCAAGGGTGGAGGTCGAATCAGTAATCAAAGAAATTGGAACAGGCCGATTCGACCAAACATGTGTGATTCGACCACGAGTTCAGTCGAACCATCCACCTAAAATTTGTAACAGACCGGTTCGACCACGATACCCATGTTCGACACATGGTTTGGGTCGAATCGCCCAGGTAAGTATCTCTTTTAATTAGTTTTTCGCCCCTGTTTCGAACACTTTGCACACCACCCTCACTCGAATCCTCTCCCAGCAAAAATCCTCTCTTCCAAACTTCGATTTCACTTGATTCTACTCTAGTTAAACCACTTTCCATCCTTTCAATACTTAAATTCTCACGAAATTGGAGCGTTTTAGGTGCTAAACTAGGGTTCTTCATTCAATTTGGGGATTTTTCATACTTAGTTCAAATTTACCATAGCCGGATCGAAAGGTATGTTCTCTTGACCCTATTACCCTAGTATTAAAGTTCTATTGCTTGATTTTAAGTGGGTTAGTTGATTGAACTCGTTTTTATGTGAATCCATGGTGCAAATTGAATTTTTGTTTGAAGTCTTATATGAACAAGTGATGGGTCCGATTTTAATTGTTGATTTATTGCTAAACCTTGATGTTTAAGTGAAATTGAAGAGTAAGTTGAGTGGTGAAGTGAAGCATGTTGAATTTTTATTTGAATTGTTTAAACTGCGGGATGCATGCTTAAGGAAGTGATGTGGTTGTTGAAATTGTTGATAGTTCCTATTAAAGAGTTGATGTTGGAGTGAATTGACTTAGCATTTTATATTGAATTCATGATGAAGCTGGAAGCATGTTTGTTTGAAATTGATTATACTTGTTTAACTCGAAGTCTTGAGTAGAGTTTCAGGTATAGTTAGTTTGAACAAGATTTGTTTGCTTTTCTTTTATCCGTGTAGTATTGAAATATTGTTTTATAGGAAAAGGAAAGGATACTAAAGCTCGTTCTAAGAAAGAACAAGATAGGCCATCTCGTGAGGACGAGGTTACAAGGAAGCTAAGGCTTAAGGAGAGGCTGCCTAAGGATTTCAAGATTCGAATGGAGAATTGGGAGGAGACAAAGGATAGATGGGGTGATATGTCTGATAAGATCGCTCCAAAAATGCACCAATATGATGGGGCTATGTTAACAATGCATATCCGTGAGGATTTATGTGGATGTTTGATCAAGTAAGCATACGTCCTTTCAAGGAGTTGAAGAGGCTGGCGTACTTTCATGTGACTGTGGAGGTTTTGTGTTTGATCACCATTAAGAAGGGCTCGAGTCCTCTTCCTTATGAGTGCTCATTTCAACTGGGAGGCGAGATGAGAAAATGGACAGCTGAAGATTTCAACGTGTTGTTTGATACTCCGAGGAGGATCTCCAGGAACGAGAATGGGTATTTCAATGCATATAATTTTTGGAGAGCAATTTCTGGAGAGGATATGGATTTCAAGATCAAGGATGCTCGTGGTTCTTTGATTCGTAACCCCGTGATTTGATATATGGATAGATTTTTGGGGAACACATTGTTTGCCAGGTCTGGTGTATGTTGAATGAAGTAATGTTCAATGTGGGGTCGTATTTTATTCAGCAGCTCTACAGATTTAGGAGTTCAACGTTTCAGAGTGTTAATATTGGATGGTGCTTACTCTTGTGGCTAAGTCGTACCACATAGTTTTCACCTGCATTATACCCATCTTAGACGATCCGGACCTAGTCATGAGTGCATGTGTTAAAGGTGGATTCGCTTATCATCGGGATGGAGATTGGCTATACACAAGGGGTTTTAAGCCATTTTCTTTCATGTTTCCATACGATGTAAGAGGTCTGACTACGATCCGGAATGAGGATAATAAGTTGATAAACACTCTAGCGTATGAGGCTATCTCAATCACATGCATAAGGAGAGGTGATTGGAGGACTGTGGCTCAGATGTACGCTGTCGGGATGTACCAGGAGCTGCAGAGGATTGTCGATGAAGGGCAGCAATGGCAGTTCGAGCCATAGCAGCAGCATGGAGAGGAGCAGGTCCATCCTGAGATGGATATTCCACAGCAGCATGAGATGCCACCACCACCCATTCCAATAGTGCCACAGCAGTAGTATTAGGACGGTCTTGATGGATACTTCAGGGAGCAGTTTAGGTTAATGAATGAGCATCTTGCTAACTTGAATAACGAGGAGAAAGAGACGAACTGCCAGCTGGGCTTGCTTACCACTAGTTATGCCGTGCTCAGTATGAGATACAATGCATTGCAAGCTAACTACGTGGTGATGGATCAGAGATTAGGGGATCTGAATGATAACTATGAAGTTCTGGATAAGAAGGTGGATACCTTACAAAGAGACTTCGATGTTTAGCGCAGGGATGAAGATGATGATGATGATGATGCTCCAGAGGAGTAGAGGGCGCCAGGTTTTTCATCTTATCTGTTTCATCTCATCTCATTTCTCTTTTTCTCTTTACAGGATGGGTATTTGTGGTGTGAGTGGCATGTACGTGTATTGAGATTGGATTGAGGTGTGATACTTGATACTTGAGGTTGGTTTGGTTGGTGATATTTGATTTGGATTGATATTGTGGGTTCTTTGCTAAGTATGTTGCATTCGTATTTTGCATGTGTTGATTTCGTTGAGGAGAAGCATGCATAACTTGTTAAATGTGTGGAGTTCATTGTGGAATTAATCTTGATTATATGCTATGAGGAGTGCTTAGGAATCTATTACCCATGTGAGAATTTGAGCCTTATGAAATCATGCTACATCCATGCATGACAGTTTATTCTTGTGAGAATTGTTCATATGACCGTATTCTAGAACTTAGTTGGAGTCTTGTGTGAGACTTATGATTGATTAGTTATTAGGACATGATCTTAGGCCATTATTGTTTATTTGAGTCACTTAACCAAATTTTACCTTCCCTTATAATGAATGAATCATTGGAAGCCCGTTTGAGCCTTTAAAAGTTTTTTCTTTGGCAAGCCTTGATTAAAAAGCCTTTACTATCCTTTGCTTGAGCTTTGTTGAATACCCTATTCATTAGTAGAGAGTTGAGGTGAATAAATGCTAGCTTGAATTTGAAGAAAAGGAAGAAAAATTAGTTGAGCGATATGAAGAAAAAAAAGATGGTTAAGTCTTGTTTAGGGGTAGTGCCTAAAACTGGTACCCAAACTGCTTAGAAGGGTAGTGCCCAAAATTGGTACCCTTGTACTTTGAATAAAGATGATGTTGATGCCAAGAAAAAGAAGGAAAAGTTGAATTGCAAGATCATGAGAAGATGTAGAGGAAGAAGTTGTTTGATGAAAAGCAAAATTCCAATGTAATTCTCTACTAGTGAATTTGTCACATTATCTAAATTTTTCTACCTTACCAAAAAGCCAACATTACAACCCAAAATCAAGTCCTTTGTGATCCTAGTAATGAGGTGATTATAAATTAATTTTTGAGACCCTTGCCAAACTATGGTTACGCGGAAGTATGAAATGAAATTGAGCGTATATACTAACTATTAAAGTGTACATCTTTTACACTTGAGAGTGAGAGTAAACACTTATTCTGTGAGCTAGATGACTTAGCACTCCAAAGTGTATTATATTTGAGTGATGTTTTGCGTGAATGAAATATATTATGCGAGTGATACTTGTTTTAAGTTGATAGAATTGCATGTGTAGGTATGACTTGTATTTTACTACATGGACTTGTAAAATTTACACTTACTCCTATGTTTTGATTTCGTGCCTCGGGACGAGCAACATGTTAGTTTGGAGGCTTGATGAGTGTATAAATTCACGTGTTTTGAGCTCTGATTCATGTGATAATAATGTAAGATTTGATCTTAAGTTAAGATAAAACGAGTTGTATAGTAGAAAGCCATGAATCAGGTGTGTTTAAGTCTGTTTGAGTGGATTTTCGAAGGAAAACAAGATAGAAGTGATCGGAACCGGAGAAAGGGTGTTAAAGGCACCTAGTTCGACCAGAACCAAAGTTGTTCGACCATCATTCCAGGTCGAACTAGGTGAAGAGAAGCATCAGGAAGATGGTTCAACCACGACACTGTGGTTTGACCAAGCATGGTGGTCGAACCAGAAGCATAAGTTTTCGCAGATGCAGTTCCACCACGATGCTTCGATTCAACCTGCCATTCGAGTCGAACGGGCTATCTGGCAGTGCTGTACAGGTCAATTCGACCTGTGATTTGACCAGCCTTGATCGGTTCAACCAGGGGTCTTGGTCGAACCGATGCGCTGGACACATCTGGATCCATATTTTTACACCTTCAGTGTGTATTTACGCTAAAAAGCCCATATTAGGTCCGTAAGGAGAGCTTGCAAGTATAAAAGGAAGACCCTACGCCAAGAAAAAGAGAGTTCACCACCACCTTCATTCAACACAACATCTAAAACCCTACCATTATGCACGGAGCTGGGAAGAGAGATTCATCTCTCGAATCAAGTGAGAATCAAGCAAAGATTCAAGAAGGAGAGAGACGCGACGGCGCCCGCATCTAGGATTTACTTCGCATCTTAATTTATCTTGTAATTTTCAAGACTATGGGTAAGATCTATTCAACCACCATGATTGTTCTTCGATCAATCATGGGCTAGAATCGCTTCGGTAGTTCTAGGGTTTATGAAGGTTTTATGAGTTAATTGAACTTCGGTTGATATACTCCTTACAACAGTATTTGTGGTTTATTTTATATAAGATTATGCATTTTTAATTCATACTCAGAGTTATTTTGTGCATCATTAATTGTTATGTAGAGTCTGAATACATATCTTGATTATTAATTGAGTGCGTTCACTGCTGAGCAGGATTACATGTTATGATTCTAAGTGAGGGGACTCCAAAGTCTCATTAGAACTATCTTATATAAATACTTGTTAATTGAATAACATTCGGGTTAATAAGTAGGACAAAGAATATAACGTCATAGTACCTATAAAGGAAGATCAAATCGGGTTAGTGTATTAAGTGCACGGGAAATAATTTATATTAATGGTACCTAGAAATGGGAGTGAATTATATCTTTTGCTCCGTGGATATTCACACTTGTCACACGCTTATTTACTTATGTCTATAGAATAGATTTGATGGCTTAGTGATGCATCCATATTCCACAAGGAAGAGTCGGACATTGATACACGGAAGGGAAATTAGCGAGTAAAACTAGATGTCCCGAAGGACTACTTATCTTCTCACCTATTCACTTTCGTCAATCTCTATTGTTATTTATTTTAATTGTTCTTTTAATTATTTAGTTATTGGTTACCTAATCACACAATTATTTTACCATAATAGTCTTAATAAGTTAGAATATAATTAAATTGATAATGATACATCCTTTGGGTTCGATAATCACTTGGTCGCTTATCAAAGCTACAATAGCATCCTTGACACTTGGGGATTAATGTTGTGTGTTGAGAAAACGCTCATCACGTACCATAACAGATTATAGCTCCATCCTACATCATAATGAGCATGTCATTTAAATGTAATAGAGTATCCATCCGTAAATTCATAGAAACTGAAATGAAATTCTTTCTATGAAACATACGTAAAAATAATTTCTCAAAATCAAATGTTTATTTCTATCATAAGATATATAAACAACTTCCACTACAACAACCACTACTTTCGTAGTTTTACCCATGTCCATAATAATCTCATCTTCACTTAGTTTCAGATATTTAGTGATTCCGGTATCTACACACGTGTTAGTAAATGCTTTCACTAATCATGCTTCAACAATTAGTGAATAAGATACTAAGCTTGTTCACATCTTGATGAAATTGGTTTTCTTTCGCCACATATTTTGTCAGAAGTTTCCCACCGTATACAACCTTCTTTATTTTGGGTGGAACTTTCTCAAAACATTAAGGCAAACTATGGAGAATAAATTGACCTAGGTTTCCCCTTCAATTTCTATTCCAAGGAAATCCAATTCATTCATCAAGTTTGACTATGACTTCTTGCCTTTTAACCTTTCTCAAGTATCCGAAGAGTCGCATGAGACCATCATATTTCTATGAACCTCTCACCTCTTCACTAGAGACTTTAATAGGTACTAGAGGGCATCCTTAGTGATAACACATTTTTATTTTCTTAAGCAATAAGAATTAAAACCAAGATTCTTATCAATCATCTAATTATGGACCAATAAATATGTTTTCCTTTAGTTAACAACAAGTGAAATAAACCATTCGAAAATTCTGAGAATCAAGTAAAAAAATACAACGACCAAACTCTACGAATTTAAATTTTATATTGATTTCCTCAATAAAAAATATAAAATAAATTCACCGACATCTTAAGCACCGTGAATTTGCATGCTACGTTAGTGTGGACGTATACAAATCCTAACATTCAGAAAAGAAGGTTTTATCCATTAATTCCATAGTCATAATTAACCTTATGACTCAATGATTAATAGTTGTTGTCCTTTAGCCAAGAAACTTAATAGCAGTTACTCCAATGGGGAGGACACATATTAATTGCACCTAAGTATCTACCATTATTTGATACTAAGTATGTTACCCAAGTTAGTTTGTCTTACAGTTGGAGAAGTCCACATGCGCTCAAATAATTTCCTATAATCATCAATTATTAATTTGTACCAGTGATCCGCAAATAAAACTCATTTGTTGGGGAGAAAGACACTATAGCCGACTCATAAGTTTATGTGCATCATATTACAAGCAATAATTATTTAATGAAATTTATTCCAGAGATCCACAAATAAAACTCATCCGTTGGGGAGGAAGACACTATAACAAACTCATAAGCTTACTTGCATCACATAATAAATCAATAATGGAGGCCGCGGGATTTATAAACCAATCCCTCTCCCATTTAGTTATTTAACAATAGGGTTTTTACATGCACATAATACTCAATAATAAACTACGCAACTTAGCATGATTCTAACACAGCAGTTTGTAGAAGTAAATCATATAGATCATGCCTTCATATATAACAATAATGGACAATAAAATCAATTATAGCAGTTATATATCAGCTAATTTGATTGTTCGCCACCAAGCACGAATGTGGGCAATGCAGACGGGGATTAATCTTCCCAGTGAGGTCGTGGGGTTCGACCTAAACCTAAATGAAATTCCAAAAGAATCTTATATCAAAATTTCCTACAATTTCCGTACTTGGCACCACGCTCAGCCCCACGTGCAACACCTTGCAGTCGTGCCCTTCACTCGACACTTCTTGTGCCCAGCCTTCCCGCTTGCCATAGGGCCTGCCTCCGTGCGTGCCAACACACACTTCAACAGACGACAACCTCCGAGTGTCCAACCGCCAAGTTTCAATCGACGATACGCTCGGCAACCGCCAGATTATTTCAAAGCACCAACGTTCAGCAAGTCGTCAACAACATCCATCCCATTAGTAGGCCAGTTTACGCAACATCATGAGCATCAGCGAGCAGAATTACCCTAATGCCAATGGTCGCCTAACTTGAGCCGCGCCCTGGCCTGACTCGCGCCGTCAACGCACCTGTCATACACCACACATGTGCCGTGTGGTGTTGATCGTCATGTCGCGTCAGAGTCACCTACCCGCGCCACCAGCTTAGCAATCCTAGAGCCCGTCAGGCAGACACCGTCGTAGTCTGCCACCGCCCGTGCGAACCTTATCGGTGGTCGCCATGATGTGTGCACCCATCAGCAAACATGCCGCTGTCCAGCCACATGCTCGCCCGAAACTCCTGGCCGCCTCGCTCGAAAATCAATGAAACTTGCCTGGAATGCTTGGTTGACCCGCCACGAACCACACAGACCCGACCTGGCATTTGTGCAGACTCGACCGGAAAGTTGGTCTGATTCGCCTGGATTGCACCTGCATTGCGCCGCATCCCTCAGCCATCAGCCACCCAGCACTAGTGCTCAGCCATGCTGGATAGAGTCGCGCCCTATGTCACTGCCGTGCGCTTCCATCTCGCCCATGATCTCTGCAAGACTCTCTCGGAAAATTACAAGGCTCACCCGAAATCTTGCACGCCAAGCCATGGCTCGCCCAGTCGTCACTCATGCGCCAGCCATGCCATGTCTATGTAACACTCATACGCCACCAGGCACCATGGCATGCATCCAGCACTGGCCCGAGTCAGCCCAAGCAATGCTTTCATTCTGCCATTGTTCAGTCGTGTGCACAGCTTCGCAGGTCCAGCGGCTATTGAGCCATCGCCGTTCAGTCTCGCCAACGACCATCGTCAGCCCCATCACAATACCATGCCATCGCTCAATACCATCGCAAGCCATGCATGTTGATCATGGTGTAGCCTTTCACCATCGTTTGCCATCGCGAGATGCCATGCGGTAAAGTGCGTGAGTGTGCAGTTAAGGTGTTCATCAAGAAACAAGTTCTAAAACCCTAATATCATGTATTCCACTCAAGTCCTAGCCTAACGTGTCACGTTTAGGCCATAAAACCTATGCTCTGATACCAATTGTTGGCTTTTGGATCTTTTAGTTAGCGTGAATCGTTAGGGTTCCATGCAATTCTACAGCAGCGGAAGCATAAGTATAGAATCATATTACCTTTCACCAGGGTTGAATTAGAAGTTGAATAGCAAGAACAGACGACCTTCTGATCTTCCGTTGTATTCTTAAGCCACGTCTTGACGTTGTGTGGGTAACGATCTACTAGACAAACTCAATCTGCAGTTCTCTCATTTTCTCACAATTTTTTGGTGTGTGGAGTCGTATATCCGGACTACTGAGATTGGTTATTAATAGGCTACAACAGGGACCAGAAGGAGAAATTAGAGTTTGGGCCTCTCATTGGGCTTAAACATCTAAGTTTAGCCCTAAACTTATACGTAAGTCCAATAATAATAAATCAGTCCACTAAAGGAATATTACTGCACTGCAACCCTAATCCCAAATTACGTTATAAGCTCCTTTTATTATGAGCCCGTTAATCTCCCTGTATTTAAGATTCAATTCTCATTAATTAATTAAGTTACTGACTACTCTATCAATTAATATATTTTCCGAGAATAGTATCACTCAACCTTATTATCATGCCGGAATAAATCCACCTACAGGGTTTACATGATAATCATTATGAGCTCCACAAGGGGACATCATCAACTAATTCTATTAGGACACAAACTCATTCTATAATCAACAGCACACTATAGAGACAACACCATCTCCCAACTCACCGAGCGTATTGATTAATAATTAAATCTCACCCATTAATGAATCAAAGAAATAAACACTGGCTTATGCGTCGAGGTTATTGTATAGGAATTAAGAGTACGAACATCCATAATAACATAAATCTAGTTCTATTATATAGTCATCATATACCGAACGATCTCAACGCGGTCCTGCTCAATACACACAAAGTGCACTAGTGCAACTTTATAATCAAGACAGTCTAATGCCAAATCACAATGCAACCATACCGATAGATAGTCCCCGTCTATCTCAGTTGTGAAAATCTGTTTATACTTTATAAGGAGCCGATAATATGATCATCCGTGTTACGCCGCACACCACATTATATACAGTATAAAGTAAATGAACTTTTGCAACAACATAATTGCAAACGTTTGATCACATGATTCTCATTTCAAATATTGTCAAAACATTGTTCATACAAAAAGCTAGACTTTTAGTATACAATTTAACACATCAAGAAAGAATAAGGCAAATAAGAAGAAGAAGAAGAACAAGAACAAGAACAAGAACAAGAACGTGGAAGCAACCGAAACTCTTAATCTAGGAGTTGAAGTTGAAGTGTCGAACCTGGAAATGATTGAAGCTGCAACACACTACAAGTCAGAAGCAGAAGAAGTCAATATGGCCGGTCTAGATACGCCAAATCCAGAGAATGTTGCCATCCGTGAAGTCTTTAAGAACTACAGAGAGGGCAACGTGGGGCTGTTAGGAGCTCATGGAGCTGATACCGATTTTGATCTTGATCCAGCTCTTATCAACATGAGAAAAAGGAACTCCTTCTCTGGGGGACTTTCGAGGATCCTCAACAACATCTCAATAAGTTCCTTGGTTATGTAAGCACACAAAAAGATGCAAAAACTCAAGAAGATGCGAGGAGGATTATCTTATTTAAGTTCTCGCTTATTGAAAGAGCGAGAGATTGGTACGACACTCTTAGTGCTGCTGAATGTATTACATGAGAGCAATTGAAAGTGAAATTCTTGAAGCGATGCATGCCACCTTCAAAGGTGTTTAAGATAAAATAAGAAATCAATCAATTTGCTATCGGTGGTAATGAGAAATTCCCTGAAACATGGGATAGATTCGAGGACATGCTCAGAAGGTGTCCAAAGCATGTGTTGTTAAAAGCTCAATATATCAGTATCTTTAACAATGGGTTGGATTGTGATTCTTGTTTTCTGCTCGATGCTTCATCGAATGGAGCACTACTTTCTAAGACATACGTTGGGGTTAAAAAGCTCTTTGAGGATATTTCGATGAATTCAATAGATTGGCCAACTGATAGAGTGAGAGGGACATATGTCCTTGGAAAGGTAGCACATGGTGAACATATGATGGTAAAGTCGAGTAGAGAAGATGAGATTATCTCGAGCTTGGCAAATATCAACAAGCTACTTGAATCCCAGCAGAAGCAGATTACTGATTTGTCACAGAGAGTACCAATGATGATGCAGAAGGATGACGGTGAAGAAAGACTGATCCAAGAGGAATTAGAATAGGCAAACTATGTCATGGGACAAAGTATTCAAGGAACGAGGTATCCGAATAATCAAGGAAACAGGAATTACCAAGGGAACTACAATAATCGTGGTCTCCCGGGTAACTATCAATAACCAAGGAGGCCGGAATTTTCATGGAGCAATCTAAACGCAGCAATGCAACCTCCTGTTGGTGTTAATCTTAGTGCTAATACGGAAGAAGGGAAACTTGGTTTGGAGGATACGGTGAACCGTTATGTGGCTAAGTGATGAGAGTGAAAATAAGCGTGTTTTAGTGTCCAATTTAACATTTTTTATGAGAATTATTGTCATATATTAGCATATGTGTCTTATATTTGATATAAGTGAGAAAAGGTACGTTTGAGGCGTTTTATTGTGTTTTAGGTGAAAAAAGGATCAAAAGTACAAAGTTGGAGAAAATGTGCAACTTGTGCAAGAATGCTAAAAAATGTACGTCCAACTTATGTAATTTTTCTATATTCATGTGGAGATCAAAATGAATTGTGATAAATGATTGGAAATCCACAGAAGATTGGGTCGTTTTGGCGTAAGAAACACCTCAATCGAAGTTCAAATGAGAAAGTTATGATTGGAATGGTCACATAGCGCAAGTTGTTTCCACTCAGTACGACTGTTCCATTTTACATAACTTGTTACATCTTCAAATGTTGAAATTTTAGTGAGATCTTTATATGGATAGAAATCCAAGAAAAGGAGGATCGCGTGAGCGCAAGAATCATTAAAATCAGAGTTTGGACGAGGAAGTTATGCACAAAATCGTGAAGTCGCGCAAATGCCAGCGATCACCCTCAAACCATCATCCACATCCTTTCCTCCATCCATCCATCACTTTGAAGATTCGTCTACTGAATCAAGAGGAGAACCAAAAGGATTTGAAGAGATGGAAGAAAGAAGGAAGAAGATCACTACACCAAGGGTTTTCCTATTTCTTTTCTTCTACCAGACATATGGGTAAGATCTATCCAACCCCATGATTGTTTTTCGCAACATCATGGGCTAGAACCATTTTGGAAGATCTATGGTTTTAAAAGTTTTTATGAATTAATTGAACTTTTGCATGTATACTCCGTACAACACTACTTGTGGATTTATTTTATATATGATTATGCATTTTTAATTCATATTCACGATCGTTTTGTGCATCTTCAACTGTTACGCAGAGTCTGAATATATATCTTGGTTGTTGATTGAGCGCGTTCACTGCTGAACAGGATTCTATGTTATGATTCTAAGTGAGGGGACTCCGAAGCTTCATTAGAACCGTCATATATGAACGTTTATTAATTGAACTAAATTCGGGTCAGTAAGTAGGATAAAGAGGTAAATTTTATAGTACTTGTAAAGGGAGATCATATCAGGTTAGATAACCAATTCAAGGGGAAATAATTGTTATGGATAGTACTTAGAAAGGGGGGCAAAATTATTTCTCTTGCTCCTAGGTTATTCACACGTGTTTTACGCATGTTTGCTTGTGTCTATAGAGTAAATATGCATGGCATAGTGAGGCGTCCATATTCTAAAAGGCAGAGTCGGATATTGATACACGAAAGAGAAGTTAATGAGTGAAACTTGATTATCCTAGAGCTACCTATTCTCATACTTGATTCACTTTCGTATTTTTCTAGATCGCAATTTATTTTATTTGCTATTTTAATTAATTGTTTAGTAGTTAATAATTAAATCCCAATTTTTATTGTCTTTCGTCTTAATTAATTTAGTTAATAATTAAATTGATAATACGTCATCCTTTGGATTCAATATTTAACTTGGTCACTTGCTTAAGCTGCAATTGATATCCTTAATACTTGGGGATTGATTTTGCGTGCGAAGAAAATGCGCATCAAGTTCTTAGCGCCGTTGTCGGGAACGGATGTTATTATTGATTTTATTATTCCTAGTTCATTAAGACTTTTATTTGTGATTATTTATTTCTATCTAACCTTGAATTTTTCTGAGGTACTTGTGTACTAGGAAATAAAGAGGAAGGAAATGAAGGAATAACACATTGAGCTGAACATGGCCGAAGCAAGGCAGAATCCGGATAATGTTGTCATACGTGAAATTTTCAAGTACGATGGTATTGGTAGCATGGGGTTGATAGGAGCAAGGGGGAAGATGATGATTTTGAGATACATCCCGCTCTTATCAACATGGTAGAGAAAAATCCCTTTTTCTGGAGGCTGCTTTGAATATCCATATCATCATCTCAGAAGATTATTTGATTATGCAAACACTCAGAAGGGTGCTGGAGCTCATGATAATACAAGGCGGATCGCCCTATTTAAGTTGTCTTGGATTGGTAATGCAGAAGCTTGGTATGAGACTATTGATGCTACAGACTGCACTACACGGGACCAACTGAAATAGAAGTTCTTGGAGAGATACATGCCACCCTCAAAGGTTTTCAGAATGAGGCAAGACATCACCCAATTTGTTATAAATCAGGGTGAAAAATTTCATGAGGCATGGGATAGGTTTAAAGACATGCTCAGGTGGTGCCCACAACATGGGATGTCTAAGGCTCAATACATAAGCATCTTCTACTATATGAATTGGATTGTGAGTCATGAATTCTTATTGATGCATCAGGAGGAGCGTTGTTATCTAAGATAGCACTTGAAGCGGAAAAATTATTTTAAGACATCTCTATGAATTCACGTGACCTGGCCTGCAGGAAGAGTAAGAGGCACATATGTACTTGGCAAGGTGGTGCAGGTTGAACATCAAGTGGTGAAGCCTAATAGGGATGATGAGATCATCTTTAGTGTAGCTAACATCAACAAGCTACTAGAGTCCCAGCAGAAGCAGATTACAGAGTTGACGCAAAGGGGGCCTAGTATACAGCAGCAAGAAGTGAAGAGTTTTGAAGATACCTTCAATTAACACATAGCTAAGAATGATGCAAAAGTGGATAGACTTGAGGCTACTATGAATTCTACCGATGCAGATATGTCTAAGCAGTGGAAGTACCTTACTTTGTTGATAGGGCAGATTGCCGAAAATGTGAATCAGCTGACGCAGACATTAGAGAAAGAAAATTTCCTGTCTCAAGGCATAATGAACTCGAAAGAGTTCGAAGCCATCACGTTGAGGCCTGGAATGAAGTATGAGGCACCGATGATGCCAGCAGTGGATTTTGAAGCTTCAGGAAGCTAGTTCGGCCAAGCACCTTGGTCGAACCACCTCTAACAAGTCAAACCAGGCACCTGGGAACATCATGGAGGTCGCCGATGGCTGGTTTGACCCCGGTTTGACCAAGCCCCTTGGTCGAACCACCTCTAAAATGGTCTAACTAGCTCTGTACTATGATGTAGTGCTCTCTGATGTCCAGTTTGACCATTACACACCCAGTTCAACCAAGCCTCATGGTTTAACCATAGTCTAACCAGCTCTTAATAGGATGGAACGGAAAGTCATGGAAGAGAGGATCTTTTCGCAGAAGTATCATCTCAATCGGAGGTCGAATGTGAAAGTTATGCTCGAAACCGTGAGACTGTGCAGTCATCCCTAGGAGGTCCATTTGACTAGCCGTTCGAGTGGAACAATCAAAAAATGAATGCCCATAGAGACTCAATTATGTGAGAGCGTAGATGTGGTTTCTAACTTGTTTAATCTTAGTTTTAATAAGACAGATGACTCTGAATTTGAGTGGAAGATTGACAAGGAGGAGTCTAGACAGCTATGTGTAGAAGGAAATTCCAAGGATCATATTCTTGTGACCAAGAAAGGTGAGGTGTTGAGTGTAGATAAGAAGAGGGAAATGAAGTATTTGAAGGTGAGGATGCGAGAAGACCGCCCTCTGATCAAGTAGTCTACAGAGGATGCATACCGTCATGACTCTCTGACGTTAAACATGAGCGCCGATTGGAGGATTGCCCTTCCATTTTATTGCTTAATTTCTTTTGTGTGAGTGAGGATATATTATATTTGAGATGCTCACGTTTTGGCAATTACATCTCTTTTCAAACTTAGTTTCGATTTATGTTTTTACTAAGTTTGGGGGGTGATGTACTTACCTCGTTTTATGAGCACTAAGGGTATAATTTTTCCTTTCGCTGGTTGTTTGTTTGTTAGGGGGTTAATTTTTTGCGGCATATTAATATTTTAACCGGTGTGGATATGTCAATATTTTGCAACTTACCTAATGTTCAGTGTGTTGTTGCTGTGTATTTCCTAGTGTTAGTGGTCGAGTTTTTAATTTTTTATTTTTTTATTTTTCTGGTGTCTCATATTTTATTATTGATGAATCATGTTATGATGAGTGTGTTTGAGCTTTGATGATAGAAAAGGTATAAGAGAGTGGCAAGACGAGCTCTACGCTGAGGCTTGACCTGACCGAGTTGAACAACTCGAAGAACTCGTGCATACGTTGAAGAAAAATTAGGTGCCCTCGTTTCCTTATTCTTATTTTTATGTGTGATTTTAATTTATGGGAGTAAAGGATTGAGAATTTGGTTTGGTGATCCACATGAGCTTATATTTTTAAATTGTGCTTGTAATTCATATGCTCTTGAAATTGATGTAGGAAGTGTACTTTAGTTATATTGTGGTATGAAGTTCTGTGTACTTGTGGGATATTGCTTACCATGAATGGTGCTTTGTTACTTGTTAAAAACAATGTGAGATTTTAAGCCTCGTTGATCATGTGCATAATCACATGATAATTCTTTTATGGTGAGTATTGTTCTTGTGTGTGTATTCTAGAACTTGCCCATTGTCTTACTTGAGACTACATGTGTTACATAATGGGAGATGATTTTAGGTCATCCTTGAATTTATGAGTCACTTAGCCAAATAATTCCATACCGAATGATTTTTATCCGTAGTTAGCCTTGTTGAGCCAAAAAACTTCATTCTTTGGTAGCCTACGTAAAAGAACCACTTTGAGCATCTGAATTTTTTTTAGCCTTGATTGTTCTTCTAAAAGAAAATTTATGGCTTTTCAAAGTGTGTTGATATGGTTTTATAACAGTTTGGGAAGGAATGAAATTGGAGTTGAAACAGTGATTGAGCTTGATAATGCATTTAAGGAAAATTGTGGAGTAGTACTTAAATCTAGTACTCTATGGAATCAAACACCCTAGAGTAGTGCTTAAATCTAGTACCCTATGGAGGATGCGCGAGGTAGTGCCCGAAACTGGTATCTCAAGGAAAAAAAGAAGAAAAAAAAAGGGAAGAAGAAGGAAAGAATGTTGTGCTTGAAAAAGAAGTGAAGGAGTTGAGGAGGATTTGTGCTTAATTGAAGTGAGTAGAAAGAATGAAAGATCATGATGGATCACGACTTGATTGATCCGAGTTTTGAGTCACTTATCCATATATTTCCTACCTTAACCAAAGAACCAACATTACATCAGTATAAAGCCCTTTTTGATCCCATTGTCGAATCATACTTTTAGTGGTGGAGAGTTTGAGATTTTTGGCAAGCTTATGGTTATGCATGCACTTAAATTGAATCTGAGCGTAAATAACTTAACCCATAAGTGTACATCTTTTACACTTGAGTGCGAGTGATATATACTTCCCATGAGAACATGTCAATGGAGCATTTAAATTGGTGGTGATAGTCTTATCTTGTATGCTATGAATTGATAATTACATGAGAGTTGCATACCCAAGTTGAGAACATTTGTATTGTGAATGGGGAGTTGTCGTAGTCTTTGTTTCCCCACTAATTTTCTCTCTCTTTCTCTTTATTTTATTTTGATGCCTCGGGACGAGCAACGGGTAAGTTTGGGGGATTGATGAGAGTGAAAATAAGCATGTTTTAGTATCCAATTTAACACTTTTTTTATGAGAATTATTGTCATATATTATCTTATATTTGATATATCTGAGAAAAAGTGTGTTTGAGGTATTTTAATGTGTTTTAGGTGGAAAAAGGATCAAAGATGCAAAGTTGGAAAAAATGTGCAACTTGTGCAAGAATGTTGAAAAACGCACGTCCAACTTGTGTAATTTTTCTATGTTCATGTGGATATCAAAAATGGAATTGTGATAAATGGTTGGAAATCCACGGAAGAGTGGGTCGTTTTGGCATAAAAAACAATTCAATCGAAGTCCAAATGAGAAAGTTATGATCGAAATTGTGATGTCGCGCAAGTTGTTTCTACTGAGCACGATTGTTCCACTTTACATAACTTATTACATCTTTAAATTTTGAACTTTCGGTGAGATCTTATTATGGATAGAAAGCCAAGGAAAATTTGATCGCTTGAGCGTAAGAATCACAAATATCGAAATTTGGATGAGGAAGTTATGCTCAAAATCGTGAAGTCGCGCAGCTGCCAGTGAGAATTTTCTTGAATTTTCAAAAATTTACGAAAATTAACAATTTGTTGGAGCACAATTAATCTCCTTATCACATAATACTCCATGATTCACCCATATTTTTTATTTCCTTATTTAATTCCCTTCTCACACCTATATATATTTTACATCATTATTCATGTGAGAAGACACCGCAACACAATCATCCTACATCCCACAAGGGGGGATCACCCCCAACCATCATCCACATCATTTTCTCTATTCATCTATCACTTTGAAGATTTGTCTGCTGAATCAAGAGGAGAACCAAGAGGATTTGAAGAGACGGAAGAAAGAAGGAAGGAGATGCTACACCAAGGGTTTTCCTAATTCTTTTCTTCTATTTTCTAATTTTCCAGACATATGGGTAAGCTCTATCCAACCCCCATGATTTTTCTTCGCAACATCATGGGCTAGAACCGTTTTGGTAGATCTAGAGTTTTAAAGGTTTTATGAATTAATTAAACTTAAGTGTGTATACTCCATACAACTCTACTTGTGGATTTATTTTATATGTGATTATGCATTTTTAATTCATATTCATGGTCGTTTTGTGCATCTTCAACTGTTATATAGAGTCAGAATATATATCTTGATTGTTGATTGAGCGCGTTCACTGCTGAACAGGATTCTATGTTATGACTCTAAGTGAGGCGACTCTGAAGCTTCATTAGAACTGTCATATATGAATGTTTATTAATTGAATTGAATTTGGGTTAATAAACAGGATAGAGAGGTTAATTTTATAGTAACTATAAAGGGAGATCATATCGGGTTAGAGTACCAATCCTAAGGGGAAATAATTGATACTGATAGTACATAGAAAGGGGGTGAAATTATATCTCTTGCTCCATGGTTATTCACACGTGTTATACACATGTTTGCTTGTGTCTATAGGGTAAATATGCATGGCTTAGTGATGCGTCCATATTCCACAAGGAAGAGTCGGACATTGATACACGAAAGAGATGTTAATGAATGAAACTGGATTATCCTAGAGCTACCTATTCTCCTACTTAAATCACTTTCATATTTTTCTAGTTCTCAATTTATTGTATTTGCTATTTTAATTAATTGTTTAGTAGTTAATAATTAAATAACAATTTTTATTGTCTTTCCTCTTAATTAATTTAATCAATAATTAAATTGATAATACATTGTCCTTTGGGTTCGATATTTAACTTGGTCGCTTGCTTAAGCTGCAATTGATATTCTTAATACTTGAGGATTAATTTTGCTTGCAAAGAAAATGCGCATCACTAGGAATGATGCAAGGGTAGATCATATTGAGATAAAAATAGATTCAAATCATGAGGAGTTATCCAAGCAGATGAAAGACCTTACTTTGTTAATGAGAGAGATGACATGGAATGTGAACAAGTTGACACAAACAATTGAGAAGGGTAAGTTCTCATCTCAAAGTATTACGAACCCTAAATCTTTTAATGTCATCATTGTTGGATTGTATACTAAAAGTCTAGCTTTTTGTATGAACAATGTTATAACAATATATTTGAAATGAGAATCATATGATCAAATGATTGCGTCTTATAATTTATTTATATGTATGATTCAATAGTCCACTTACTTTATACTGTAAATAATATATTGTGCGACAACACGCGGAAGATCATATAATCAGTTTCCTTATAAAGTATAAACAGATGCTCAAAATCGAGATAGACGGGAACTCTCTATCGGGATTGTTGTAGTGTGGTTTGGTATTAGTTTGTCTTGGCTATAGAATCATATTAGTGCACTTGTGTGTATTGAGCAGGACCGCTTGAGATCGTTCGACTTATACTGACTTATAGGAGAACTTGATCTCAGTTATTATGGATGTTCGTACTCTTATTCCCTATACAATAATCTCGACACGTATGGCAGTATATATTTCTTTGATTCATCAATGGGTGAGATTTACATATAATTAAATCAACAAACTCGGTGAGTTGAGAAATAATGTTGTCTCTATGGTGTGCTGTTGATTGTAGAAGGAATTTGTATCCGTCATAGGTTGATGATGTCCCCTTGAGGAGATCATAAGGATTATCATGTAAACCCTGCAGGTGGAATTTATTCCGGCATGATAATGAGGTTGAGTGGTACTACTCTTGGATAAGATATTAATTAATGGAGTTGTCAATAACTTAATTAATTAATGGACATTGTATATCTTAAACATGGGGAGATTAACGGACTCATGATAAGAAGGAGCCCAAAACGTAATTTTTGGATTGGAAAGATAGTGCAGTAATAATATTTTGGTGGACTATATTATTATTATTGGACTTAAGGATAAGCTTTGGGCTAAGCTTGGATACTTAATCTCAGTGGAGGCCCACCCCAATTTCTCCTCCTAGTCCCTGCTGTAACCCATATATAAGTCATCCCAGCTGTCCATAAACCCTAATTACACGCCTAACATTGTGAGGGGTTGAGGGAACAACAGATTGAGAAGATCTCGAGGATCGTCGCCCACACGACGTCGAGATTGGACTTAGGAATACAGCAAAAGACCGTAAGGTTGTTTGCTGCTACTGTCCTCCAACTTGAAAAATTCATATAAAATCGTAAGTTGCTCCGAATTCAATATTTAATATACTGAAGAAAGCCGCCGAAGAGAGGATCGTCTGAGCGCATAGATCACTCCAATCGGATTTCAGATGAAGAAGTTATGGTCATTCTCGTGAGGCTGCGCAGGCTGCCTGCGAGAATTTATCGTACGTATGGAACCTGCGAGAATTTATGGTACGTATGGAACCCTAACAGGTCATGTTAACCAAACGATCGAACGCCAACAATTGGTATCAGAACTTCGGTTTCGTGGTGAAGCGTGAAACGTTAGGCTAGGGTTTTTGTGTGTACATGATTAGCATTTAGAATTTAATTTCTTATTGAATACGCTAATTGTACACGGCAACACACACATACACCGCATGATGGCATGGTTGGGCGGTGGGGTTCGCTGATGCTTGCTGGTGAAAGCGATGGCCTGGTGAGACTCCGAGTCACGTACTTTTGAGACTCATATGGCGTGGACTGGTGTGTTTTGTTGACGGAACTGAAAGCGCCAGTATTAAACGGCGACGGTGACTTGTTATCAACGGTGCTGGTTAGGCTGACTCGTGAGTATAGAAGCAGCGCTGGATTGTCGATGGCAGTCCTGGACAGCGGAGGATCGATCGGCACTGATAATGTCTAGTTGGACAAACCTAGGGATCGTCAAAAACCATGCGGTGGCGCCATGATTCACGGCGGGGCTGTTGATCACCACTGGATGTACAGGCCATCAAACTTGCTGGGTGGTACCGCGATCGAGATTAGAGTTTTGGCCAGTGACATAAGCGAAGCGTAGGCTGGGTTTCTGTTTCCGATGGCCATGGGCAGTGCGGCCAGACTATGACTGGTCATAAGTCGGCCGGCCATGGCGGCTTCGGTGCCCACCGGACATTTCGTGAATAGTTCTAAGCGAGTTGTCTATAGCTTCTGGTCGGGTCTCCATGGAGGTTCCGGGCGGGTCACACCAGGGTTCCGAGAGCGTCCACAGGCTGTTCCGAGCGGGTCTGCTTCCTATTTTTAACAGGCTTGCAGTTGCTTTCGGTCGGCTCTGCAGTCGTTCGGGGCGTATCCTTGAGTGTTTTCCAGTGAGCCTCCTGCTGGCCGGACGGGGCTCCACGGGTTTTAGTTTTGTCGATCGTGACTGCAAAACTTGGGGTGGAGTCCAGCAGTGGCAGGTGTAGGCATGCTATGTAGCTTGACGGCTGGTCAAAAGCCTGGTGTTGGCGTGATGGTCCCGGTACGGTCGGTCGGGAAGCAGGCTGTTAAACAGTTTGACCATCGTGCCGTGTTACCATGGCTGTGTCTGACGATTGGAAAGGCGAAAAGCACGGCACAATTGGAGTATGTTGACACGTTCAGGAGAGTTTTCTGGCGGATAACAGTTTTTTCGGCGGAGTTTCTTGGCAGACCTGACGGCATGATCGGGCTGAGAAATCGGTGGCTGTAGCAACGGGGCTTCCGGCGATGGAGGATTTTCCGGCGGAGGACAGTTGCGATGGGCAGTGAGTCGGCTGGAGTGCTGCCGGTGCATCTGCGTTCTTCTATTTTTCAGTGAATCTTCGTGAGAATAGGGATGACGTGGCAAGGTAGTGAGGCTGGGTCCATCAGCAGTTTTAACTTGCAGCGTATCCGTGTGTGTGGCTATATAATTGTTAATAATTGTTTTAATTTGTCAATTATTATTATATATTTGGATTGGATGAATGTGTTATTTGATTTACTGCCTAAATTGCTATAATGATAGCATGTTTATTTGCGTATTTTATTTTGAATATTATATTCATGTAAAAACCTTCGTTGTTAAAATTACTAAGTGGGAGAGAGAATTGGTAAAAATTCCAGGGGCCTCTATTATTGGTTTGTAAGTGATGTGAGTAAACTTGCGTGTTGACAATAGGTCTTCCTCCCTATCTGATGAGTTTATTCACGTATCACTGGTACAAACTTCATTAAATAATTATTGTTTGGTCTTCCTCCCTAATGGATGAATTTATGTGCGGTTCACTGGAACAAACATATAATCGATGATTGTAGGAAGTTATCCGAGTGCGTGTGTACTTCTTCAACTGTAAGGCACATAAGCTCGCGCAATGGACTTGGGATCAAATAATGGTGTACACTTAGGTGTAAATAATTAGTATCCTCCCAAACGGAGTCACTGCTATTATTTGCATGGCTAAAGAGGAACCGACTATTAATTATTTTATCATGAGTTAGGTTGACGAATGAAATTAATGGGTAAAACCTTCTCTTGTAAATGTTTGGGTTTGTAAACGTCCACACTAACGTGGCTTGCAGACTCACGGTGTTTGAGATGTCGGTGAATTTTAATTTTATATTATTTTGAGGGAATCAATATAAATGGATAAATTCGAAGATTTGATCGGTGTATTTATTTATGATTCTCTGAATTTTCAAAATGGTTTTAATTCACTTATTGTTTACTAAAAGAAACATATTTACTTGTCCAAAATTTGATGATTAGAAAAAAATCTTGGTTTTGAATTTTACTGCTTAAGAAAATATAAATATGTGTTCTCACTAAGGATATCCCATGATGCCTTTCACTGTCTCTAGTGAAGAGGTGAAAGGTTCATAGAAATATGATGGTCTCATGCGACTCTTCAGATACTTGAGAAAGTTAGAAAGGCAAGAGGTCATGGTTGAATTGATGAATGAATTGGAAATGCTCGGAGTAGAAATTGAAAGGGAAACCTAGATCAATTTAATTTTTCATAATTTGCATGGATATTTTGAGCAAGTTCTATCTGAAATACGAGAGATTGTATATGGTGGGGAAGTTCTGACAAAACATATAGCGAAGAAAATCCAATTTCATCAAGATGTGAACAAGGTTAGTATCTCATTCACTAATTGTTGAAGCATGATTCCTGATGGCATCTACTGATACGTTGTGTGTAGATACCAGAATCACTAAAAGCGTATAACTAAGTGATGATGAGATTATTATGGACATGGGTAAGCAGTGGGAGTTGTTTCTTTATCTTATGATAGGAATAAACGTTTGATTATGAGAAATTGGTACATTATCATAGAAAGAATTTCATTTCGGTTTCTATGCATTTACGAATGGATACTCCATTTCATTTAAATGACATGGTCATAGTAATTAAGGATAGAGCTATAATCTGTTGTTGTACGTTGGTGGACAATTTGTACTCTTAAATCATGTTTATCCCACGGATGCAACAAATAGTAACTAATAATGCGTCTTCTGATCCTAATAAGAGAAAGACTCTTATGGAAATGGTTAGATGGATAATGAGTTATTTGGAATTACTAAATTTATTTTATGGGTATGCCCTAGAAACAGCATGTCGTATAACATTTGTCTGTTTGCGGGATATTCTAGAAAAATGGAGGGTGATGATTTATTTAGTCTAAAAGATCGAAGGGTGATTGTTAACACAAACATTATATTTTTGGAAAAGGATTATGTATTAAATCATAAACTCATGTATAAATTGTTCTAAAGTAAGTGAGAGGGAAAACACAAAGTATTAATACCAAGTGTACAAGAGGATATACCACAAGGTAAACTGCAAAACGTGTCACATCTGATACACAATTGCGTGTAGTGTCTTGTCGTAGTGTGAGGGTTATTCGACAACCCTTAAGATATATGTTTTGGGAGTCGTGAGACTTGGTCCCTAGTAAACATGGAATTGACCCACAGATACAACAAAGCACTACAAGATAGAAATGCAGAATCATAGCAAAATGCAATGAATGTTGAAATAGAATCGATGAATTCTAAATAAGATCTGGATGCTTGTAGAACCATGGATGGTGTGAAAGTCATTGGAAGTGGTCATACAAAATAAAAAAGGATCATACGGTAAGGTGAAAACCTTAGAAGCAAAGCTTGTTGCGAAAATGTATACTCAGAAAGAAAGGGCTCGATTATGAGGAAACCTATTCGCTAATAGCTATGCTTATGTTGATCCTGACTCTTTTATCTATTACTACTCATATGAAATATGAGGGATAGCAAATAGATGTCAAGACAGCTTTCCTGATTGGAAGTCTTGAGGAAAACATCTATGTGAAGCAACCAGAGTGATTCATTGCAAAGGGCTAAGAGCATTTTATTAGTAAGCTTAAAAGTGTCCATCGATGGACTAAAGCAGACTTCAAGATCATGAGACATCCGTTTTGATGAAGAAATCCAGTGATATTGATTTAATCAATGCTTGGAGATGATATATTGCTCATTGGAGAGAATGAAAAAGTATTGTCAGGCGTATGGGGTATGGTTAATAAAGCAGTATGAAATGAAGGACTTAAGAAAAGCAAAACATATCATTTTGATCACGGTAATACGGATCACAAGAAAGGATGTTGTGCTTGTCTCAAGCTTCATAAAATGATACGATCCTTACTCGTTTAGCATGTGAATTTATCTAAGGGAATGTGTATTGAAACACAAAAGAAGATAAAGGTGATGAAAGCGATTCCTTATGCTTTGGCGAAAAAGGAAGCTTAATCTAAGGAATGTTAGGCACGAGAATAGATAATTGTATTGCCAAAGGCATGGATAGTGGGTATCAATGTAATCCAAAATAAGAATGTTGAACTGTGGTAACACATAATTTAGAAGTACCTGAAAAGGACTAGAAACTATATGTGTGCTTACCGGACAGATTCACTGCTTCTTAAGGGTTACGTAGATTCAGATTTTTCAAATCAAATAAGGACGACAGTAAATCCACCTCAAAGGTTATGTGTTTAATTTTAGGAAGCAGAGTCATAATGTGGAAGAGTGTTATATAGAAATGTATTTCTGACTCCGGACTCCATCATGGAAAGATGATAAATTGGAGCCTATGAGGCAGCCAAAAGTATATATATGACCCTAGAAACTTCATGATGGACTTCGAAGTGATTCTAAGTTTGCCCAAGGTTATCACAATTTATTTTGATGATAATGGTGCAGTTGCAAACTTGAAGGTATCACGAGCCCATAAGGTAATTAAACACATGAAGCGCGAATGCCACCTATTACGAGAAATCGCATGATGAGGAGAAGATTGTTGTCGCCTAGATTACAGGGGATGAAGACCTAGTAAATCCATTTACAAGGACCTTAAGGAGAGAGCTTTTCATGGTCGTGTAGTGGGAGTGGGAATCAAATGTATGGCGGAAGACGTGACAGCATAGTCTTTTAGTATAAGTGGGAGATTGTTAGATTGTATACTAAAAGTTTAGTTTTTTGTATGAACAATGTTATAACAATATATGTGAAATGAGAATCATATGATTAAATGATTGCATCTTATAATTTATTTATATGTATGATGCAATAGTCCACTTACTTTATACTGTAGATAATATGTTGTGCGACAACACGCAGAAGATCATATTATCGGTTTCCTTATAAAGTATAAATAGATGCTCACAACCGAGATAGACAGGGACTCTCTATCGGGATGGTTGTAGTGTGGTTTGGTATTAGCTTGTCTTGGATATAGAATCACATTAGTGCACTTGTGTGTATTGAGCAAGACCGCTTGAGATAGTTCGACTTATACTGACTTATAGGAGAACATGATCTCAGTTATTATGGATGTTCATACTCTTAATCCCTATACAATAACCTCGACACGTTGGGCAGTATGTATTTCTTTGATTCATCAATGGTGAGATTTACATGTAATTAAATCAACAAACTCGGTGAGTTGAGAAATAATGTTGTCTCAATGGTGTGCTGTTGATTGTAGAAGGAATCTGTGTCCGTCATAGGTTGATGATATCCCCTTGAGGAGCTCATAAGGATTATCATGTAAACCATGCAGGTGGAATTTATTCCGATATGATATTGAGGTTGAGTGGTACTACTCTTGGATAAGATATTAATTAATGGAATTGTCAGTAACAATTAATTAATGGACAATGTATATCTTAAACATGGGGAGATTAACAGACTCATAATAAGGTAGTGCAGTAATAATATTTTAGTGGACTATATTATTATTATTGGATTTAAGTATAAGCTTTGGGCTAAGCTTGGATACTTAAGCCCAGTGGAGGCCCAACCCAATTTCTCCTCCTGGTCCCTGCTGTAGCCCATATATAAGTCATCTCAGTTGTCCATAAACCCTAATTACACACCTAACATTGTGAGGGGGTGAGGGAACATTATATTGAGAAGATCTCGAGAATCGTCGACCACACAACGTCGAGATTGGACTTGGAAAACAGTAGAAGACTGGAAGGTTGTTTGCTGCTGCTGTCCGCCACCTTGAAAATTTTATATAAAATAGTACAGTTTTCCAAATTTGATGTTTAATATACTGACAGAAAGCTGCCGAAGAAATGATTGTTTGAGCATATAAATCACTCCAATCAGAGTTCAGATGAAGATGTTATGGCCATTCTCGTGACACTGCACATGCTGCTGGCGAGAATTTATCGTCTTCAACACCCTGGTGAAAGGTAATATGTTTCTTGTTTACTTTCTTCCGCTGCTTTTTTGAAACATATGGAACCCTAATAGGTCATGTTAACCAAATGATCGAACGCCAAAAATCATATTGAGGTCCGGGACGCAGTACGAAGGTCCGATGAAGCCTGTGGACGAAAACAATGAGAGCAGAACCGTCGTTCGACCAGACTCACTTAGTTTGACCAGACAGGATGGTCGAACTATGATCAAACCACCTTTGGAAAATAGAGAAATGATGCTCTATTTTCTGGCTCGCCGTTTGACCAACACATTCTAGTTCGACCACACCTCTCTGGTCGAACGACGGTTGAACTAGCACCTGTTGAGCCAAAAAATCGAGGTCAGTTTACAGAGCCCAGTTTGACCAAAACCTTCCAGTTCGATCAGTCCTCTCTGGTCGAACTACAGTCGAACCAGCAATCTCTGGATTGGACAGATTGATTCCTTTTTCAGACATCCAGTTTGACCAAACTCATCTAGTTCGACCAGACCATTTTGGTTGAACTACGAAAATCGACTCCTATTTCGGTACTGAATGCTACACATGTTATTTAGAATACTCCAGTACCATCACAAGAGCAGAATACTAAGCTTATAGTAGAGAAAAAATGGGAAAAAGCAAAGAGATTGAAAGCCGAGAATGACAAGGCAAATGAGGTTGAACGTGACGAATGGGAAATTCCTAAAACAAAGATACCTCCTTCGTTTCCTTTCATATTAGTGAAGAAGGGATTGGAAGATAAGTTCAAGAGATTTCATGATATAATGAACTAGATAATTTTGAACATTCCTTTCTACGAAGTAATCATGGAGATGCCATACTATGCCCGATTTCTTAAGGATATCATATTGAAGAAGTGGAGCTTGAACGGAGTAGAGACAGTGAATCTATCAGAGAACTACAGCTCAATCATTCAGAGAAAGCAGCCAGCTAAGTTGAAAGATTCGGGAAGCTTCACTATTCTACGTGAAATTGGAAGGGGGTCGGCACAAAAAGCTTTGTGCCATCATGGTGCAAGCATCAACTTGATGCTCTTGTCTATATTCAAGAAGCTAAGTTTGGGGGAGCTCACTTCCACGACAGTGCTCTACAGTTGGCGAATAGGTCCATGACTTTTTCGAAGGGTGTGATTGAAGATGTACTTGTGAAAGTGGAGAAGCTTGTCTTTTCTGTGGGTTTTCTTGTGCTAGAGATGAAAGATAACAATGATGATGTCCTTCTTATCTTGGGAAGGCCATTCCTTGCCATAGCTGGATATATGATTGATGTCCAAAAGGGGAGCTTAGATTGAGAATGGATAAGGAAGAGGTTCTGTTCAACCTTGATAAAACAATAAAAATGTCAATGGAGATGCAATGTCACAGCATTGATGTGGTGGAGGAGATCGTGAAGGAATATATGTCCTTGATCTTGTCTAAGGATCCCTTGGAGACATGCTTGGCAGAGTCTCTTACTTTTCCAACCACGGAGTTAGATGAGCTCTCTAATGAGGTACGTATTGAATTTTTTTTAAAATTTACTTGCTTTGAGTGAAGACAGGTTTGAATCTAAAAGAACCAAGCTTGAAAAAATTAAGTTGACTAAGAAATACCTCCTATTGGATAGAGAAAGCACACCGAATGAAAAAAGAAGGAGGAGTTGAAACCACTACCGGAGCACTTGAAGTATGCCTATCTAGGCGATAATAAAATTTATTCGATAATTGTATCTTCTTCTCTTACTGATGAACAACTTCAAGAGTTATTAGATGTGCTTAGGAAGTATAAGTCAGCTATTGGTTGGACTCTTAATGATTTGAAGGGTATTAGTCCATCATATTGCATGCACAAGATAAGGTTACCAGATGAAGCTAAGGGATGTATTCAGAATCAGCGGAGGCTTAATCCCGCGATTTAAGAAGTGATTAGGAAGCAAATCCTAACGTGGTTAGATGCAGAAATTATTTATCCAATTAGTGATAGTCCCTCTTTGAGTCCATTGCATGTAGTAGTTGAGAAGATGGATGACTATTGTGAAAGTCGATGATGGAGTGACATTAGCCACTAAAATTCCTACGGGGTGGCATGCATGTACGGATTACAAGAAACTGAATGAAAATACATGCAAAAACCACTTCCCTCTTCCTTTCATGGATCAAATGTTAGATCGTCTAGCTGTTGGATTGTATATTAAAAGTCTAGCTTTAGTATGAACAATGTTATAACAATTTATTTGAAATGAGAGTCATATGATCAAATAGTTGCATCTTATAATTTATTTATATGTTGATGTAATAGTCCATTTATTTTATGTTGTAGATAATATGTTGTGCGAAAACACGTGGAAGATCATATTATCGGTTTCCTTATAAGTATAAACAAATTCTCACAACCGAGATAGACGGAGACTCTCTATCGGGATGGTTGTAGTGTGATTTGGTATTAGTTTGTCTTGACTATAGAATAACATCAGTATGCTTTTTGTGCATTGAGCAGGACCACTTGAGATCGTTCATCTTATACTGACTATATAGAAGAACTTGATCTCAGTTATTATGGATGTTCGTGCTCATAATCCCTATACAATAACCTCGACACGTAAGGCAGTATGTATTTCTTTGATTCATCAATGGGTAAGATTTACATGTAATTAAATCAACAAACTCGGTGAGTTGGGAAATAGTGTTGTCTCTATGGTGTGCTGTTGATTGTAGAAGGAATCCGTGTGCGATACAGGTTGGTGATGTCCCTTTGAGGAGCTCATAAGGATTATCATGTAAACCCTGTAGGTGGATTTATTCCGGCATGATAATGAGGTTGAGTGGTACTACTCTTGGATGAGATATTAATTAATGGAGTTGTCAGTAACTTAGTTGATTAATGGGCATTGTATATCTTAAACTAGAGGAGACTAATGAGAACATAATAAGAATGAGCTCATAACTAATTATGGGAATAGAACGGTAATGCAGTAATAATATTTTAGTGGTATATATTATTATTATTATTATTGGACTTAAGTATAAGTTTTGGGCTAAACTTGGATACTTAAGCCCAATGGATACTCAACTCTAATTTCTCCTCCTGGTCCCTGTTGTAGCCCATATATAAGTCATCTCAACTGTATGAAAACCTTAATGATTAAGATTCACGCCTAACACTGTGAGGAGGGTGAGGGAACAGCAGATTGAAAGATCGTCGCCCACGCGATGTCAAGATTGGACTTGGAAATACAGCAGAAGATCAGAAGGTTGTTTGCTGCTGTTGTTCGTCAACTTTCATGACTTTTCTAAAATCTTGTGGAACTCCAAATTGTACGTGTGATATATAGTTTAAAAGCCACCAAAGAGAGGATCGTTTTGGCGCATAAATCACTCAATTTGAAGATCGGATGAGGAAGTTATGCCCAAATCGGTGAGGCTGCGCATGCTGCCGGCGAGAATTCATCTTCTTCAGTATACCCTGGTGAAAGGTAATACATTTCTATATTTTTTACTTTCGCTAATTATAGAATCATATGGAACCACCCTATCGGGGCATGGAACCTGGAGAAAAATTCATGAATACCGGCTTATAATTTTCATATTAGGTTTCTGCGCGCTGCCCTGAACCCCGCGACCTGACCAGGCAAGTCGATCCCTACGACCTCAGCGGGGAGGTTGATCCCGTCTACGTTGCCCATATTCGTGCTTGGTGGCGAACAATCGAATTCACCGATATATAACTGTTTATAATTGATTTAATTATCTAATTATTGTTATATATGTATGCATGATTTTCTGTGATTTACTGCCTTATGTGCAGTAATAAGAGCATGCTAGGTTGCGTATTATATCTGAATATTATATGAATGTAAAAATCCTCGTTGTTAAATTACTAAGTGGGAGAGGGAGTTGGTGAATAATTCCCGCGGCCTCTATTATTGGTTTGTAACTGATATGAGTAAACTTGCGTGTTGGCAATAGGCTTTCCTCCACAACATATGAGTTTATTCAGGGATCACTGGTACAGACTTCATTATATAATTATTGTTTGTAATGTGATGCACATGAACTTGCGTGTTGGCATAGACCTTCCTCCCTAATGGATGAGTTTATATGCGGTTCTCTGGTACAAAATTATAATTGATGATTGTAAGAAGTTATCTGAGCGCGTGTGTACTTCTCCAACTGTAAGGCACACAAGCTTGCGTAATGGACTTGGGATCAAATAATGGTGTACACTTAGGTGAAAATGATAAGTATCCTCCCCGACGGAGTCACTGCTATTATTTGCATGGCTAAAGAGAAACCGACTATTAATTATTTTATCATAAGGTTAGGTTGACGAATGAAATTAATGGGTAAAACCTTCTCTTGTAAATGTTCGGGTTTTCATACGTCCACACTAAAGCGGCATGCAGACTCATGGTGCTTGAGATGTCGGTGAATTTTATTTTATATTGTTTTGAGGGAATGAATAAAAATAGATAAATTCAAAGATTTAATCGGTGTATTTATTTATGATTCTCAAGATTTTCAAATGGTATTATCTCGCTTATTGTTTACTAAAAGAAATTATATTTACTGGTCCAAAATTAGATGATTAGAAAATAATATTGGTTTTAAATTCTTACTGCTTAGGAAAATAAAAATGTGTTCTCACTAAAGATGTCATATGATTTCTATTAAAGTCTCTAGTGGAGAGGTGAGAGGTTCATAGAAATATGATGGTCTTATGTAACTCTTCGGATACCTGAGTAAGGTTAAAAGGCAAGAGGTCATGGTTGACTTGATGAATGAATTGAAAATCCTTGGAGTAGAAATTGAAGGGGAAAACCAAGTCAATTTTATTCTTTATTATTCACCTAGATGTTTTGAGCAAGTTCTCTCTTAAATATAAGAGGTTGTATTCGGTGGGAAACTTCTGAAAAAATAAGTGGCAAAGGAAATCAATTTTCATCAAGATATGAACAAGGTCAGTATCTCATTCACTAGTCGTTGAAGCATGATTAGTGATGACATCTACTGACACGTTGTGTGTAGATACCGGAATCACTAAAAGCTTACAACTAAGTGATGATGAGATTATTGCCATGGGTAAGCTACGAAAGTAGTGGTATATATTATTATTATTATTGGACTTAAGTATAAGTTTTGGTCTAAACTTGGATACTTAAGCCCAATGGAGGCCCAACTCTAATTTCTCCTCCTGGTCCCTGCTGTAGCCCATATATAAGTCATCTCAACTGTCCGGAAACCCTAATGATTATGATTCGCGCCTAACACTGTGAGGAGGGTGAGAGAATAGCATATTGAGAAGATCTTGACGATCGTCGCCCACACGACGTCAAGATTGGACTTGGGAATACAGCAGAAGATCGGAAGGTTGTTTGCTGCTGCTGTTCGTCAACTTCCATGACTTTTCTAAAATCTTGTGGAACTCCAAACTGTACATGTGATACACCATTGGAAAGACACCGAAAAAAGAATCATTTTGGCGTGGTGGAATTATATCTCTTGCTTCGAGGTTATTCACACATGTTACACGCATGTTTACTTGTGTCTATAGAGTAGATATGCATGGTTTAGTGATGCGTCCATATTCCACAAGGCAGAGTTGGACATCAACACATGGAAGGGAAATTAATGCGTGAAACTGGATTATCCTAGAGCTACCTATTCTCCTACTTGATCCACTTTCGTATTCTTTGAGTGATATTTTATTTTATTTATTATTTTAATTAATTGTTTATTAGTTTAATAATTAAATCCTAAAACTTTATTGCCTTCGTCTTAATTAATTTAGTTAATAATTAAATTGATAATACGTCGTCCTTTGGGTTCGATAATTCACTTGGTCGCTTGCTTAAGCTGCAATTGATATCCTTCATACTTGGGGATTAATTTTGCGTGCAAAGAAAACGCGCATCAAGTTCTTGGCGCCGTTGCTGGGGACGGCTGTTATTATTAGTTTATTATTTCTATCTAACCTTGAATTTTTCTGAGGTACTTGTGCACTAGGAAAAGGAAAGAAAAAAAAAGAAAGGAATAACACACAGTGCTAAACATGGTCGGAGCAACGCAGAATCCAGATAATGTTGTCATACGTGAAATTTTCACGAACTGTGGAATTGGCAACATGGGTTTTGATAGGAGCAAGAGGGGAAGATGATGACTTTGAAATACATCCCGCTCTTATTAACATGGTGGAGAAGAATCCATTTTCTGGAGGTTGTTTTGAAGATCCATATCAGCATCTCAGAAGAATCCTTGGTTATGCAAACACTCAAAAGGGAGCTAGAGCTAATGATAATGCTAGGCGGATTGCCCTATTCAAGTTCTCATTAATTGATAGGGCGGAAGCTTGGTATGAGACTCTTGATGCTAATGATTGCACTACATGGGACCAACTGCAGCAGAAGTTCTTGAAGAGATATATGCCACCCTCAAGAATCTTAAGAATGAAGCAAGACATCACCCAATTTGTTATTAATCAGGGTGAGAAATTTTTTGAGGCGTGGGACAGGTTTAAAGACATGCTCAGGAGGTGCCCACAGCATGGGATGTCAAAGACTCAATACATAAGTATCTTCTACTATGGAATGGATTGTGAGTCGCGTGTTTTTATTGATGCATCATCAGGAGGAGCAGTGTTATCTAAGACAGCACTTGAAGCAAAAAAGTTGTTAGAAGACATCTCTTTGAATTCACGTGACTGGCCTACGGAGAGAGTTAGAGGAACTTATGTAGTAGGTAAGGTAGCTCAGGTAGAAAATCAAGTAGTGAAGTCGAATAGGGATGATGAGATCGTCTCTAGTTTAGTTAACATCAACAAGCTACTAGAATCCCAGCAAAGGCAGATTATAGAGTTGACACTAAGGGATCCTAGTATGAAGCAGCAAGAAGTGAAGAGTGTTGAAGATACCTTCAATCGATACATGGCTGAGAATGATTCAAGGGTTGACCGTATCGAAGCGAGAATGAATGTTGATCATGCAGATTTATCTAAGCAGTTGAAGAACCTTACCTTGATTATGGGGCAAATGGCCATGAATGCGAATCAATTGACACAAAAGTTGAAGGACAATGCCATCACATTGAGGTCTGGTATGCAGTACGAAGGTTCAATGATGCCGGTGAGCGAAAATGAAGGGAGAAGAGGAGTTGCCCGACCAGACTTCAGTTGCTCAACCAGACCAGCTGGTCGAGCAGAGGTCTAATAATCCATTCGACTTACACTCTTCCATTCGACTAGACCACCTTGGTCGAACAACACCTGGAGAATGGGAGCTCGCGATCAGCAATGCCGTTCGACCAAACTCAGTCTGTTCGACCAAACCAGCTTGGTCGAATAGGGGTCGAACAGCCTCTTTTAGTTCCTATTTCCGTACCGAATGCTACACCTATTATTCCGAACACTTCAGCACCATCCCAAGAGCAAAATACTGAGCTTATAGTTGAGAAGAAGTGGGAAAGAGCAAAGAGGTTGAGAGCCGAGAAGCTTAGACTGCAGATGGATAATGAAGATGTGGTTTACTCTCTTGATCACGCAATGAAGATGCCCATGGATATTCAATCGTGCAAGAGCATAGATGTGATTTCTAACTTGTTTAATCTTGATTTTTCTAAGACAGATGATTCTGAATTTAAATGGAAGATTGATAAGGAGGTGTCTAGACAACCATGGGAAGAAGGAAATTCTAAGGATCATATACTTATGACCAAGAAAGGTGAGGTGTTGAGTGATGTACTTACCTCATCTTACCTCATCTTATGAGCACTAAGGGTATAATTTTTCCTTTCATTGGTTGTTTGTTTGTTAGGAGGTTGATTTTTTGCGGCGTATTAACATTTTAACTGGTATTGATATGTCTATTTTTTGCAACTTACCTAATGTTTAGTGTGTTGTGTTGGTGTGTCTAGTGTGTGGAGTCAATTAGATAGTCAATTGAGTCTTTCTTATAGTTCTCTCATTTTATTATTGATGAATATGTGATGATGAGGTGTGCTTGAGCTTTGATGATAGAAATAGGTAAACTGAGGCTTTGACCTGACCGAGTTGAACAACTTGAGGAGCTATTGAATGTTTTGAAGGAGAAAAATCAGGTGCCTTCGTTTCTTTATTCTAATTTTTATGTGTGCTTTTAATTCATGAGAATAGAAGGATTGAGATTTTAGTTTTATGATCCATGTGAGCTTATATTTTAAAATTATGTCTGAAATTCATATGCTCTTGAAATTGATGAAGGAAGTGTACTTGAGTTATATTGTGGTATGAAGTTCTATGGGTACTTGTGGGATATTACCTTGAAAAGTGCTATGTTACTTGTTAAAACCCATGTGAGATTTTGAGCCTTATTCATGTACATAATCACATGATATTTCTTTCTGGTGAATATCGTTCTTGTGTGTGTATTCTAGAACTTGCCTCTTGTCTTACTCGAAACTACATGTGTGTTAGATGATGAGAGATGATTTTAGGCCATCCTTGAATTTATGAGTCACTTTGCCAAATAATTTCCTACCATATAATTATATATCCGTAGTTAGCCCTTTTGAGCCTTAAAGCCTTATTTCTTTGGCGACCTACTAAGATAGCCATTTTGATATCCTATTTGAGCCTTAAATCCTATATTTAGTGGAGAATTAAATGCTACCAAAGTGTGTGAAGTTGATTTTGATGGAGTTTGGAAGGAATAAAATATTTGGAGCTGTACAAGTGATTATGAGCTTAAAAATAAGTTGATGAGGGGAAGTGCCCAAAACTGGTACCCCAAGATGTTAGAGGTAGTGCCCGAAATCGGTACCTCAAGATAGGAAAAAAAAAGGAAAGAAAAAAAAATGTTGAGCTTGAAGAAAAAAGAGAGAAAAGAAAATTAGAAGAGCATGAAGCTGGATAGCCTTGAAGTGTAAAAAAATCTGCAGTATAAAAGATCTCCAGTTTTAATTCTCTACTAATTGAATTACTTTATTCAGATGTTTCCTACTCTTGCCAAAGAGCCAACATTACACCCTAATGAAAGTCTTTTTTATCCCATTGTCGAATCATACTTTAAATGATGGAGAGTTTGAGACGTTTGGTAAGTTTATGGTTACGCATGCACTTGAATTGAATCTGAGCGTAAACACCATAACCCATAAGTGTACGTCTTTTAAACTTGAGTGCGAGTAATATATACTTCCCATGAGAACATGTCAATGGAGCATTTGAATTAGTGGTGATTGTATTATCTTGTATGCTATGAATTGATTATTACATGTAATGAGAGTTGCATGACCCAAATTGAGGACAACTGTATTTTGAATGGGGAATTGGTCATTGTCCTTGTTTCCTCGCTAATTTTCTTACTCTCTCTCTCTTTATTTTTATTTTGTTGCCTCGGGACGAGCAATGAGTAAGTTTGGGGATTCAAGAACTTGATGCGCGTTTTCTTTGCATACAAAATTATTCCCCAAGTATGAAGGATATCAATTGCCACTTAAGCAAGCGACCAAGTGAATTATCGAACCCAAAGGGCGGAGTATTATCAATTTAATTATTAACTAAATTAATTAAGATGTAGGCAATAAAGTTTTATGATTTGATTACTAAACTAATAAACAATTAATTAAAATAAAAAATAAAATAAAATATCACTCGAAGAATACGAAAGTGGATCAAGTAGGAGAATAGGTAGATCTAGGATAATCAAGTTTTATGCATTAATTTCCCTTCCGTGTGTTGATGTCTGACTCTGCCTTATGGAATATGGACACATCACTAAACCATGCATATCTACTCTATATACACAAGTAAACATGCGTGTAACACGTGTGAAAAACCTCGGAGCAAGAGATATAATTTCACCCCCCCCTTTCTAGGTACTATCAGTATCAATTATTTTCCTGGCTAATTCGTACTCTAACCCGATATGATCTCCCTTTATAGGTACTATAAAATTATCCTCTTTATCCTACTTAATAACCCGAATTCAATTCAATTAAATTAATAAGTATTTATATAGATAGTTCTAATGAAGTTTCGGAGTCCCCTCACTTAGAATCATAACATGGAATCTTGTTCAGCGGTGAATGCACTCAATCTACAACCAAGATATATATTCAGACTCTATATACCAATTGAAGATGCACAAAACGACCGTGAATATGGATTAAGAAAGCACAATCATATATAAAATAAATCCACAAGTTGTGTTGTATGGAGTTTAAACACGAAAGTTCAATTAATTCGTAAAAACCTTCACACTCCTAGTTCTACCAAAAAGGCTTTAGCCATGATGTTACGAAGAACAATAATGAGGTTGGATAGATCTTACTCGGATGTCTAGAAAATTACAAGATAAATTAGGAAATAAAATAAACCCTAGATGTGGGCATCGTCGCGTCCTTCTCCGTCTTGAATCCTCCTCTTGGTTCTCCTCTTGATTCCACAGACAAATCTTCAAAGTGATAGATGAATAGAGGAAAGGATGTGTATGATGGTTGGGGGTGATCCCCCCTTGTGGGGTGTAGGATGGATTTGTGGCTCTCTACTCATATAAATAATGATGTAAAATATATAGGTGTGAGAAGGGAATTAAATAAGAAAATAAATATATGGGTGAATCATGTAGGATTATGTGATAAGGAGATTAATTGTGCTCCAAGAAATAGGTAATTTTCGGAAATTTTCGGAAATTCTCGGAAATTCTCTCTGGCAGCTGCGCGACTTCACGATTTTAAGCATAACTTCCTCATCCGATCTCCGATTTTAGTTATTCTTATGCTCACGCGATCCTGTTTTCCTTGGCTTTCTCTAAATATAAAGATCTTACCAAAAGTCCAATATTTAAAGATATAACAAGTCATATAAAGTGGAACAGTTGTGCTAAGTAGAAGCAGCTTGCACGACGTCACCATTTCGATCATAACTTTCTCGTTTGGACTTCGATTGAGGTTTTTTTAACGCCAAAACGATCCTTTGTTCTGTAGCTTTCCAACCATGTATCACACTTCTAGTTTAGAGCTCCACATGAATACAGAAAAATTATAGAAGTTGGACGTGCGTTTTTCAGCATTCATACATAAATTGCACCTTTTCTCCAACTTTGCACTTTTGATCCCTTTTTCCAACTGAAACACAATAAAACACCTCAAGTGCACATTTTTCTCACATATATTTAATATAAGACACTTGTGCTAATATATGATAACAATATCAATTAAAAAGGTGTTAAATTAGACACTAAAACACGCTTATTTTCACTCTCATCAGCGTGTAAATCACTCAATTCGGAGATCGGATGAGGAAGTTATGCCCAAAATGGTAAGAATGCGCAGGCTGCCGACGAGAATTCATCTTCTTCAATATACCCTGGTGAAAGGTAATATGTTTCTATATTTTCTTGCTTCCGCTGGTTATAGAATCGTATGGAACCCTAACGGTTCACGTTAACCAAATGATCAAACGCCAATACTAGCAGGGTATGATTTCTATTATCTCTTAGACGGGTACTCGGGTTATAATCAAATCATGATTGCTCCCGAGGATCAAGAAAAGACTACTTTTACTTGCCCTTATGGAACATTTGCTTTTAGGAAAATGCCTTTTGGGTTATGTAATGCACCTGCTACATTTCAGCGTTGCATGATGGCCATATTTGATGGATTGATAGAGAAGATCATGGAGGTGTTTATGGATGATTTTTTTTGTTTTTGGGTCCTCCTTTGTTATTTGTTTATCTAACATATCTACTGTTTTGAAGAGATGCCAAAAATCTAATCTTATCTTGAATGGGAGAAGTGCCACTTCATGGTGAGAGATGGGATTATTCTTGGGCATCATATTTCGGCCAAGGGATTGCAGGTTGATCGAGCAAAGGTGGTGGCGATTGAGAAGCTTCCACCACCTACTAATGAGAAGGAAGTGCTGTCTTTCCTTGGACACGCCAGATTCTATAGAAGATTTATCAAAGACTTCTCAAAATACTTCAAGCCTCTGTCTCATTTACTTGAAAAAGATGTTCCTATTGTTTTTGATGAAGAATGTCTATCAGCTTCTCAGGTTTTGAAAGAGGCACTTATTACTGCACCTATCTTGATCACACCAGATTGGACTCAGCCATTTGTACTTATGTGTGATGCAAGTGATCTAGCTCTTGGAGTGATGCTCGGGCAACTGAGCGAAAATATGTTCTGTGTCATCTACTATGCGAGTAAGACTTTTGATACAGCACAAAAAAACTATATTGTCATTGAAAAGGAGTTTTTAGCTGTTGTGTATGCATTCAACAAGTTTCGACACTATTTGGTTGGCTTGAAGACAATAGTGTACAAGGATCATTCTGCGATCTGGTACTTGATGGAGAAGAAGGAAGTAAAGCCCAGGATTATTAGATGGATCCTTCTTCTACAAGAGTTTGATATGGAGATCTGAGACAAGAAAGGAACGGAGAATGTTTTGGCGGATCACCTATCAAGGTTAGAGACAAGGGAGCATTATGATGACTCTTTTGAACACATTGAAGAGATGTTCCCGGATGAGAAGATTATGGTGGTGTTTGTTGAAGGAGTGGAGAGAGCTTGTGCAGTGGTTGCTCAAAAAATGGATCCATAGTACGATGATTATGTCAATTACATTGTATCCAGTGAAATTTCTAAGGATCTCAATAGGTATCAACTTGTTAAATTCAAGAGAGATGTTGAGACTTTTCTATAGTATGATCCGTTTGTGTACAAGAGTTGTACGAATTCTATCATCCATAGGTGTGTGCTCGAGATGGAGACGGATAGTGTTCTTGATTTTTGCCATGCACAACCTAACGGGGGGCACTTCAGAGCTTAAAAGACTGCAACAAAGGTACTTCAATCTGCTTTATATTGGTCTTCCTTGTTTAAAGATTGTGAATCCTATGTGGCGACATGCGATAGATGTCAAAGAATGGGAAACAAAAGTAAAAAGGATGAGAAGCCACTTTAGCCAAGCATTGTTGTAGAGATCTTCGATGTATAGGAAATTGATTTTATGGGGTTGTTTCCCCCATCTAATGGATTCTTATACATCCTTCTTGCCATTGATTATGTTTCTAAGTGGGTGGAAACGATTCCTACTCTCCTGAATGATTCAAAGACGGTTTTGTCATTCATGAAAAAGCATATTTTGCCCGCTATGGGGTTCCTAGAGCACTTGTAAGTGATGGAGGATCCCACTTCATCAACAAACTTATTGAAAGAGTTCTTAAGGAATATGGTGTTAAGCAAAGGGTTACTACACCCTATCATCCTCAAGCGAATGGGCAAGCGGAAGTCTCTAACCGGTAAGTAAAGCAAATCATGGAGAAGGTGGTTGGAACCAATAGAAAGGATTGGGCTATGAAGCTCGATGATGTGTTATGGGGGTTTCGAACCGCATATAAGATTGTGTTAGACATGTCACCTTATCAAATTGTGTATGGGAAGCCGTGCCACTTACCCATAGAGATTCAGCATAAGTCTTTCTAAGTCGTGAGAAGTATGAACTTGTCTCTTAAGGAACAAAAGGAGTTGAGGTTGGCTCATATCAATCAACTGGGCGAGTTCAGAAATCAAGCTTTTAAGAACTCGGTGATCTATAAGGAGAGAATGAAGAAGTGGCATGACTCAAAGATCACTTATAAAGAGTTCCAGCGAGGAGATGAGGTATTACTTCTTAACTCTCGTTTCAAGTTTTTTGCAGAAAAATTGAAATCAAAGTTGACGGGACCGTTCATTATCCATAGAGCCTGCGGAGGGGAGAGTTTTGAGATCATGGACAAAGACGGAGACATCATAGCGGCGAATGAGCATCAATTGAAGCACTGTAAGTCTCCGGATGATGTTTGCGTCGTCTTTGAAGATACCTTACATTGAGTTGGTACCGTTGTGACTCTCTGACGTTAAACAATAGCACCTGTTAGGGGCTTACCCTCCTGTTTTATTACTTAATTTATTTCTTGTGAGTAAGAAATTTTTATATTTAAGCTACTTACTTATCGGCAATTACATCTCTTTCCAAACTCAGTTTCGACTATAGTTTCTACTAAATTTGGGGGGTGTGATGTACTTACCTCATCGTAGCACCAAGAGTATAATCTTTACTTTATCACGTTTGCTAGGGGAGTTGATTTTTTTTTGTATATTAAAACTTTAATCGGTTTTGATGTGTCGATTTTTTTACAATTTGCCTAGTGTTCAGTGGTGTTTTATTTATTTTATAGTGTGAGCGGAGTAATATACATGATTATTATATATTCTAAGAGTGGTTCTCTAGCTTTTGTTTTGACTTAATATGATGCTTGATGTTGTTTTAGAGTTTGAGTTTTGCAGGGGACGAATAAAAGCACTAAAAAGGACATACCTGGTGTTGTCGTTCAATCGTTTGGTTAACGTGAACCGTTAGGGTTCCATACATTTCTAACAGTCAACAGAAGCACGAAAACAAGAAACGTATTACCTTTCATCAGGGTATGTTGAAGAAGATGGATTCTCGCCGGCAGCCTGTGCAGCCTCACTGTTTTGGGCATAACTCTCTCATCCAATGTCGGAATTGAGTTATCTACATGCCAAAACGATCCTCTATTCCGTGTCTTTCCGTCAATATATCATACACCCTGTTCTAAACTCCGTACAATTTTATAAAAATCATAAAAGGTGGCGGACAGCAGCAACAAACAACCTTCCAGTCTTCTGCTGTATTCCCAAGTCCAATCTCGACGTCGTATGGGCGACAATCTTCGAGATCTTCTCCTTCTACTGTTCCCTCACCCTCCTCACAGTGTTAGGCATGATTAATCTCATAGATTAGGGTTTTCGGACAGTTGAGATAACTTATATATGAGCTACAGCAGGGACCAGGAGGAGAAATTAGAGTTGGGCCTCCATTGGGCTTAAGTATCCAAGTTTAGCCCAAAGCTTATATTTAAGTCCAATAATAATAATATATACCACTAAAATATTATTACTGCACTACCGATCTAATCTCATAATTACGTTATGGGCTCCTTATTATGAGCCCGACAGTCTCCCCATGTTTAAGATATACAATGTCCATTAATTAATTAAGTTACTGACAACTCCATTAATTAATGTCTCATCCGAGAGTAGTACCATTCAACCTCATTATCATGCCTGAATAAATCCACCTGCAGGGTTTGCATGATAATCTTTATAAGCTCTTAAGGGGACATCATCAACCTATGATGGACACGAATTCCTTCTACAATCAACAGCACACCATAAAGACAGCACTACTTTCCAACTCACCGAGTTTGTTGATTTAATTACATGTAAATCTCACCCATTGATGAATCAAAGAAATACATACTGCCCTGCGTATCGAGGTTATTGTATAGGGATTAAGAGCACGAACATTCATAATAACAGAGATCAAGTTCTTCTATAAGTCAGTATAAGTCGATCGATCTCAAGCGGTCCTGCTCAATACACACAAAGTGCACTAATGTGATTCTATAGCCAAGACAAGCTATTACCAAACCACACTACAATCATCCCAATAGAGAGTCCCCATCTATCTTGGTTGTGAGCATCTGTCTGTACTTTATAACGAAACCGATAATATGATCTTCCGCGTGTTATCGCACAACATATTATCTACAGTATAAAGTAAGTGGACTATTGCATCGGACATATAAATAAATTATAAAATGCAATCATTTGATCATATGATTCTCATTTCAAATAAATTGATATAACATTGTTCATACTAAAGCTAGACATTTAGTATACAATCCAACACCTGGAAGTTCATTCGACCAGACTCTTGTGGTTCGACCAAGATGTTATAGTCGAACCACGCTCGAAATACATTCTGAGTATGTATTCAGTATACAGAGGGGTCAGTTTGACCAAGCCCATCTGGTTCGTCCAGCACTACCTAGTCAAATGGTGGTCGAACTAAACAGGGGAGAACATGGGACGACTTTTGAGTTTACAGAGGTCTAGTTCGACCAACACACATTGGTTCAACCAAGACAGGTTTGTCGAACTACAAATGTTTCAGCGGACAGACATCCCGTTCAATCTGGTTTCCCTAGTTCGACCAGGCCGTTAGAGTCAAATTGAGTCTGGAGTCGCGAATATTGGCAACTTTCTGCGCACTGCTTGACCAAATCATGTCACCCTCCCTCGAGCTCTTATTTTGAATTTCATACACGTACCATGTCCGAAGATAAAGGTAAAGGAATCGCTACACCTTCTAAAAAGAAGGAGAATAATCCTCCTAATAAGGGCGAAATTGCTAAAAAGATTAAGAGGGATAAGTGGAGGCCTTCTGATTTCGATATATAGATTGATAATTGGGAGGAGAAGGAAGAGTGGTGGGGAGCTATTTCTGACAAGATAACGAGGACTCGTTATCAGGATGATCAAGCGATGATTGAGATAAACATCATCAACGATATTCGTTGGATGTTCAATTGAGTAGGGATCACTCGATTTATGGAGCTAAAGAGGGAGATGTATTTTTACACCACAGCCGAGGTGTTGTGCATGATGAGAGTTGGTCGTGGAAATCACTATCTTTCGTATGGATTGTGGATGCAGATAGGTGGTCAGCTGAAGTTGATGTATGCAAGTGTGTTTAATGAGATGGTCGGATGTCCGATAGATATTTCTGAAGCGGAGAATGAGAGTTTCAATGCTGATGAGTTCTGGAGATATATTTCGGGAAGACAAGGTGATTACAATACCAATACCGCTAAGATTGCTTTTATTCGCAACCCCGTGTAGCATACATGGACCAGATCCTGAGCAACACGTTGTTTGTTCTATCTGAGGGGAGTTGTATACCAAGAGGAGAGCTATACGTGCTATGGTGCATGATGAATGAAGTTCAATTCAATGTGGCTTCTTACTTTTTCCAGCAGCTGTATAAGTTCTCTACTCATTCCTTCCAGAAGATCAACATTAGTGGATTGATTACTCCGATAGCGGAGTATTACCGAGTTGATTTGACCAAGTATCGGCCGATCTGAGGAGACCCTAATTTGATTCTGACATCTAGTGTGAGGATGGGGTTGATTCAAAGGACTGATGATATGTGGATGTTCATTTGTGGCAAGAATTCGATTTCTTTTAAGTTCCTGTTGTCACTTGTTGATCTTACTACTATTCAGATCAACAATAACTTATTGATGGATAACCCAGAGCACAAGACAATCTCTTACACTTGTATTGGAGAAGACAATTGGAGGCTTTTAGCTGAGATGCATATCCAGGGTATTTTCATTGATGCAGATATGACCTTAGAAGGAGATCCAGCGGATTTTGTGGACAATGATGATATGCATCAGCAGCCAGCTCATGAGCAGCCGGAGATGGATATTCCTCCGATGTAGCCACCACAGCCACAATAGTATTAGTACTATGAGTCGTCACTGATGAGTATTTTCTCAACACACAATATTAATCTCCAAGTATTAAGGATGTTATTGTAGCTTTGATAAGTGACCAAGTAATTATCGAACCCAAAGGACATATTATTATTAATTTAATTATATTTTAACTTATTAAAACTAATATGGCAATAAAGTTGTGATGATTAAGTAACAAATAAATAATTAATTAAAATTGTAATTAAATAAATAACAATAGAGAATAAACGAGAGTTGACAAGTGAGAAGATAGGTAGCTCTTCGGGCCATCCAATTTTACTAATTAATCTCCCTTCCGTATATCAATATCCGACTCTGCCTTGTGGAATATGGACGCATCACTAAACCATGAAAATCTACTCTATAGACACAAGCAGACAAGCGTGTAACTCGTGTGAATTACTTTGGAGCAAGAGATATAATTACACCCCCTTTCTAGGTACTGTCAGTATCAATTATTTCCCGTGTACTTAGTACTCTAACCCGATATGATCTCCCTTTATAGGTACTATATAATTATCCTCTTTATCCTACTTACTAACCCGAATTCAATTCAATTAATAAGTATTTATATAAGATAGTTCTAATGAAGCTTCGGAGTTCCCTCACATAGAATCATAATATGGAATCATGCTCAGCAGTTAACGCACTCAATCAATAACAAAGATATTTATTCAGACTCTACATAACAATTAATGATGCACAAAACAACTCTGAGTATAAATTAATAAAGCATAGTCTTATATAAAATAAACCACAAGTAGTGTTGTACGGAGTATACACACGGAAGTTCCATTAACTATATAAAAACCTTCATAACCCTAGAACTACCAAAGCGGTTCTAGCCCATAACGCTTCGAAGAACGTTCATGGTGATTGGATAGATCTTACCCATAGTCTTGAAAATTACAAGATAGATTAAGTTGTGAAGTAAACCATAGATGTGGGTGTCATCGCTTCTCGCTCCATCTTGAATCTTCACTTGGTTCTCACTTGATTCGCTGCACGAATCTCTCTCTACCGCTCCTGTGGATGGAGTTAGGGTTTGGATGTGGTGTAGGATGGATATGGAATCTAACTCTCTTTTTGGTGTGATCGGCATCCTTTTTTATACTTGTTACTTCTTCTCATGGACCTTTACTGGGCTTTTTCGTCGAAAACATGCACATGCAGGCACTGGAGGTGAAAATCCCAACTTTTCGAAGCTGACATGTCGTCGTTCGACCAAACTGGAATTGGTCGAACGGTTTGGTGAAATGGGACCTCTTGGTCGAATGCTGGTCGAACGGCACATCTGTAATCTAAACTTCGTCTCTGCTTCCCGTTCGACTTAACTTCCACTATTTGACTTGAGTTATTCTGATCGAACGAGCTTTCTTGGTCGAATGACCCCTTTGTAAGTTGATATGCCTCTCGCCTGGCTTGACTCCTTTGTTCGACCAAGCCAATGCTGGTCGAACAACCTCTACAATTCAAGCAACGCTAGGAAAATTATCTCAAAAATTGTGTTTTTCAATTTCGAGCGCTTAAGACATGTTTTCCTGTACAAATATGCTCAAATAGCATTAGTAGCATCTGATTCGTGGTTTTTTCATAAACAACCCGATTCGTCTTAATAATAAACCAAATCGTACTTATTTCCACATAAATCGGAGCATAAAATACGTGAATTATCACTCTCATCAAACCTCAAAACTTATATGTTGCTCATCCCGAGGCAACAACAATCAAAACTAGGCAAGAGAGTGTAATCATGAAGTCCTTATAACAAGCACACTTATTCTAACACATGCAAATATATTAATTCAAAACATGCATCCATCATACCTTTCATCCATGCAAACATATCCATCAACCACAATACTTCTTACGAGTGCAAATCATCTAGCTCACTAGGTAAGTGTTTACTCTTACGCTCAAGTGTAAAAGATGTATACTTTCAAAGGGTTAGTATATACGTTCAAATTCAATTCATATATTCACGTAACCATAAGATTGGCAAAGGTCTCAAAATCAATTCATAATTGTTTCAACACTAGGATCACAAAGGACTTGTTCTTTGGGTTGTAATGTTGGCTCTTTGGTAAAGGTAGGAGAATATAGATAAAGTGACTAATTTCACTAGTAGAGAATTACCTTGGAGATTTGCTTTTCATCAAATAGCATTAATACTCATCCTCCTTCATCATTCTCATGATCTTTCAATACTTCTTCTCTTGCTTCACTTGGAATCAACATATTTCTTCTTCAAAGTACAAGGGTACCAATTCAGGCACTACCCCTTTGTAAATCAATTGGGTATCAGTTTCAGGCACTGCCCCTTAACAAGATTTAACCATAATTTTTTCTGCATAACTACGCAAACTTTCCTCTCTTTTCTTTAAACGAGCTAGCAATTTATTCACTTCAACTCTCTACTAGAAAATAGGGTTTTTAAAGCTCAAGTATAGGTAAATAAAGGCTTTTTATCATAGGTTTGCCAAAGAAAAAGCTTTAAAGGCTCAACGGGGCTTCCAATGATTAATATTATCAGGTAGGAAATTTGTCTAAGTAGCTCACTTTATGCAATAACGGCCTAAGATCATGTCCTAGCATCTATCAATCATAAATTTCAAACAAGACTCCAAGCCAATTCTAGAATATGAACATATGAATGATACTCAGAAGAATAAATTATCATTCAATCATGTAGCATGATTAATAGGCTCAAATTCTAACATGGGTAATAGATTCCTAAGTACTCTTCAAAGCATGCAATCAACATCAATATTTACATCAACTACAAGAATAGCGGTACATGCCATCATTAATAAAATCAACATGCATAAAAAATAAGTTCTCATGCATAATCAAGAAGCAACATACTTTCCAAATCAATCTGATCAACATCCAAATCGAACATACCAAATGATTCCATCATCATCAATCAATATCAACACAGACCACCCACGTATGAATCTCTATCAAACACTCAACACCACCCACAATCACTCTACCTGTAAAGTGAAAAAGAAAATAGAGATGAGAAGAATCAGACAAAGGGAAAAAACCTGGCGCACTCTACTCCTCTGGAGCATCATCATCATCACTTATATCCATGCGCCAATAATAAAAGTCCCTGTGCAGATCATATAGCTTCCTATCAATCTCTCGATAGCTAGCCTGCATCTCTCTCATTCTTCTATCCAAACCATCATATCGAAGGTTGAGCGCAGCATAATTTGCATTCGCCAAAACCGGTTGTCGATTCGTCTCTTGCTGGTTCGCATTCAAAGTGGCGAATTGCCTGTTCATCAATCTGAACTGCTCCCTATAAAAATGATCCTGGGCCTGCTAGAAATCCTGCTACTGCTATGGTAGTGGCACAAAATACTCATGCTATGGCTGCTGCTGCTGCGGTGGCAGTATCGGAGGCAAATCCATCTTCGGATACACAAAAGCTGGCTGTTGTGGCTGATCCTCATCAATAAAATCAGCTGGATCACCAACCAAAATCATATCCTCATCAATGAGGATTCCCTGTAAGTGCATCTCAGCCAGAAGTCTCCAATTTCCCTCTTCCAAACAAGTATTGGGAATTACCCTATGCTCCGAGGTATCCATCAAGAGGTTGGTGTTGATCTGAATTGTAGTAAGATCAACAATCGATAATGGAAATCGAAAATAAAGTGGATTCTTGCCACGGATGAACATCCAAGCATCATCCATCCTCTGAATCAACCCCATCCTAACACAGGATGATAGAATCAAATCAGGATCCCCTCGGATCGGCCTATGCTTGCTCAAATCAACTCGATAGTACTCCACTATAGGAGTAATCAGCCCTCCAATGTTGACTTGCTAGATATCAATAGTAGGGAACTTGTACAGATGCTGGAAAAAGTAAGCCGCAACGTTGAAGCGGACTCCATTCATCATGCACCAGAGCACGTACAACTCCCCCTAGGAATACAATTGCCCTCGAATCGAGCAAACAGTGTGTTGCTCAGAATTCGATCCATATAAGCTATCATTGTTGGCATTCGATCGTTTGGTTAACGTGAACCATTAAGGTTCCATACGTTTCTAACATGCAGCGGAAGTAAGAAAAAAAGAAACATATTACCTTTTACCAGGGTATGTTGAAAATGAAGAATTCTCGCTACTAGCGTGCGCAGCCTTACCTTTTTGGGTATAACTCTCTCATCCGATGTCGGATTTGAGTGATCTATACACCAAAACGATTCTCTTTTCCGTGACTTTCCGTCAGTATATCATGTATCCTGTTCTGATGTCTGTATGATTTTATAAAAATTGTAGAAAATGGCGGACAGCAGCAGCAAACTACCTTCCAGTCTTCTACTGTATTCCCAAGTCCAATCTCGACATCGTGTGGGCGATGATCTTCGTGATCTTCTCATTATGTTGTTCCCTCACCCTCCTCACAGTGTTAGGCGTGATTAATGTCATAGATTAGGATTTCCGAATAGTTGAGATGACTTATATATGGGCTACAGCAGGGACCAGGAGGAGAAATTAGAGTTGTGCTTCCATTGGGCTTAAGTATTCAAGCTTAGCCCAAAGCTTATACTTAAGTACAATAATAATAATATATAATACTAAAATATTATTATTGCACTACCGTTCTAATCTCATAATTACGTTATGGTATCCTTCTTATTATGAGCCCGTTATTCTCCCCATGTTTAAGATATACAATGTCCATTAATTAATTAAGTTACTGACAACTCCATTAATTAATATATCATCCAAGAGTAGTACCACTCAACCTCATTATCATGCCGAAATAAATCCACCTGCAGGGTTTACATGATAATCCTTATGAGTTCCTCAAGGGGACATCATCAACCTATGCCGGACACGGATTCCTTCTACAATCAACAGCACACCATAGAGAGAGCACTATTTCCCAACTCATCGAGTTTATTGATTTAATTGCATCCAATTCTCACCCATTGATGAATCAAAAAAATACATATTGGCTTACGTGTCGAGGTTATTGTATAAGGATTAAGAGTACGAACACCCATAATAACAGAGATCAAGTTCTCCTATATAGTCAATATAAGTCGAACGATCTCAAGTGTTCCTGCTCAATACACAAAGTGCACTAATGTGATTCTATAGCCAAGACAAACTAATATCAAACCACACTACAACCATACCGATAGAGAGTCCCCTTCTATCTCAGTTGTGAGCCTCTGTTTATACTTTATAAGGAACTCAATAATATGATCTTCTGTGTGTTGTCGCACAATATATTATCTACAGTATAAAGGAAGTGGACTATTGCATCACATGATGCAATCATTTGATCAATTATTCTCATTTCAAAATAAATTGTTATAACATTGTTCATACAAAAAGCTAGACTTTTAGTATACAATCCAACAATCATGGGGTTGCGGATGAAGGTAACCTTAGCAGTGTTCGAATTATAATGACCTTGCCTTCTCGAGATAGACCTCCAGAACTTGTCAGCATGGAAATCAGCGTGCTCCACTTCAAACACGTTCTCACAACCAATCATCTCATTGAATTCACTTGCTAACATGTGCTGCAGCTGACCACCAATATTCATCCACAAACCATATGGAAGATAGTGATCCCCACGATCGACTCTCATTGTGCACAATACTTCAGATGTGATGTGGAAATATGTCTCCCTCTTTAGCTTCATGAATCGGGTGATCCCTACTCGATTGAACATCCAACGAATATCATCATCCATCGCAACCATATCTTGATCATCTTGATAATGAGTCCTCGTTATCTTGCTCGCAATAGCTCCCCAAAACTCCTTTTTCTCCTCCCAATCATCGATCCTTAGAACTAGCACCTTTCCTAGGAGACATAGTCTCTTTCCTCTTCGAAGATGAAGCAATCTCTTTTCCTACAAAAGCTATACTTCAATACACAACAAAAGAGATAAAGCAAGTTCACTAATCTTAAGACTAACCAAAGCATGAATTCTACTCAAAACTTAAAATTCATATGCTATAATCATAACTTAATTCTCCAAATTTCAAGTGTTCATCTAATAATCATAACAAATATATGCTCAACACTTTCAATCATGAGACCATGTCAACCAATAGTCTTAAAATTACCACACACATGAAGCATGCTTCTCAATTTCAACATAAACTTAACAAAAACCATAAGCATGCTCACCTCCAACTTTCAATTGCACAACATCAACAATTCAAATCAACGAGCCCATACATATAACCCAAAATTTACCTCAAGCCCGCAAGATATGCATCATCAATTTCACAAATATCTCAACAATCCAATGTAAATTGAATCATGCAAATTCAAACTAAATTTCAACAAAAACACAAAATTCAACACTTCAAATCCAACTAAGCATATGTTCAATCAACTTACTCAACCCTTACTAAGCCTAATTCACTTTAATTCAAGGATAGAGAAGTAAGAAAACATACCTTTTCCTCCTGTCATAGTGTTTGTGATGTGCAACAAAAATCCCCAAAATTTTGAATGAAATAGCCCCAATTCGGACTTGAATCCTCCAAATCTTGGATGTGGAAGTCTGTAGCGAGGAAGATTTAAGTGTGGGAAGAGTTTGGAGTGAAGTACTTACAATTCGTGACAGGTGCTAAAGAAAGGATTACGGGAATCGGTCGAACGAAATGAAGAAAACTGACCCTTATTTGCGATTTCAGACCACATTTGAATCAGATGGTATGGTCGAACAAGGGCTCCTGGTCGAACAACGTGACTCTGCCCAAAAAATATGACCTCGTTCGACCTCCATTGGACCAAAATGTCTTGGTCGAACAACAGTGTCAGGTCGAACGACACCTCTATTCGCTGAAAAAATCACACCTTGTTCTCCTCTGCTCTATTCGACCGTCGTTCAACCTTAGAGTTCTGGTCGAACACGACGATTTGGCCGAACGGACCTTCTATAAGTTGGTTTCACGTTCAGGCATGTTGTTCGACCACGTTTGACCTCAGTATTGTGGTCGAACAGTAGTGTTTGGTCGAACGAGCTTCCGAATTTCCAAATTTTTTTGCGCTTTTCAAGTCTTTCCTGCAAAAGTCAAACTCTAGAACAACATCAAGCATCACTATACCCAAAACAAAAGCTGGAGAACCACTTTCAGACTATATAAAATCATGTATAATACTCAATTCACACTAAAATAATAAAACACCAAGGAACACTAGGCAAATTGTAAAAAAAATCGACACATCAAAACTGGTTAAAGTTTTAATATGCCGCAAAAATCAACTCCTCTAGTAAACGTTACAAAGAAAAGATTATACTCTTAGTGCTTTAATGAGGTAAGTGTTGGATTGTATACTAAAATTCTAACTTTTTGTATGAACAATGTAATAACAATTTATTTGAAATGAGAATCATATGATCAAATGATTGCATCTTATAATTTATTTATATGTCCGATGCAATAGTCCGTTTATTTTATACTGTAGCTAATATATTGTGCGACAACACGCAAAAGATCATATTATCAGTTTCCTTATAAAGTATAAACAGATGCTCACAACCGAGATAGACGGGGACTCTCTATCGGGATGGTTGTAGTGTGGTTTGGTATTAGCTTGTCTTGGCTATAGAATCACATTAGTGCACTTTGCGTGTATTGAGCAGGACCGTTTGAGATCGTTCGACTTATACTGACTATATAGGAGAATTTGATCTCATTTATTATGGATGTTCTTGCTCTTAATCCATATACAATAATCTCGACACATAGGGCAGTATGTATTTCTTTTATTCATCAATGGGTGAGATATAAATATAATTAAATCAACAAACTCGGTGAGTTGGGAAGTAGTGTTGTCTCTATGGTGTGTTGTTGATTGTAGAAGGAATCCGTGTCTGTTATACGTTGGTGATGTCCCCTTGAGGAGCTCATAAGAATTATCATGTAAACCCTGTAGGTGGATTTATTCCGGCATGATAATGAGGTAGAGTGGTACTACTCTCGAATGAGATATTAACTTAATTAATTAATTGGCATTGTATATCTTAAACATGGGGAGACTAACGGGCTCATAATAAGAAGGAGCCCATAACGTAATTATGGGATTAGAACGGTAGTGCAGTAATAATATTTTAGTGGTATATATTATTATTATTGGACTTATATTTAAGCTTTGGGCTAAGCTTGGATACTTAAGCCCAATGAAGGCCCAACTCTAATTTCTCCTCCTGGTCCCTGCTGTAGCCCATATATAAGTCATCTCAACTGTCCGAAAACCCTAATATATGAGATTAATCACGTCTAACACTTTGAGGAGGGTGAGGAAATAGTAGATTGAGAAGATCTCGAGGATTGTCGCCCACACGACGTCGAGATTGAACTTAAGAATACAGCAGAAGACTGGAAGGTTGTTTGCTGCTGCTGTCAGCCACTTTCTACGATTTTTATAAAATCATAAAGGCTTTAGAACAGGACGTGTGATATACTTACGGAAAGCCACGGAAGAGAGGATCATTTTGGCACATAGATCACTCAAATCCGACATCGGATGAGAGAGTTATGCCAAAATGGTGAGGCTACGTAGGCAGGTGGCGAGAATTCATTGTCTTCAACATACCCTGGTGAAAGGTAATACATTTCTTGTTTACTTGCTTCCACTGCTTGTTAGAAACGTATGGAACCCTAACAGTTCATGTTAACCAAATGATTGAACGCCAACAATTGGTATCAGAGCTTCGGTTTCATGGTGAAGCGTGAAACGTTAGGCTAGGGTTTATGTGTTCAATGTGATTAGGGTTTAGTATATTACCTATTATGCTTGTATACCCTATACATTGATGATCATTCATAGCGGTGATGAGCGGTGGCTGGGTGAGTCAGATGAACAGCGGCGGCGCGACCATGAATGTCGGATGGACAGCGGCTGAACGCGTGTTTAGCGCTTGCGCCACTGTATCATTATGGTGGGCGCACTGCACAACCCAACGGCGGTGTCGTGCAGGGGTTAGGCTAGCGAGTCGAGACGAAGGTGCCTGAACATGCACTGGTGGCGTGATGTTGCAGCATGGGCTGTCGAGGCTACGGCTGTGTACAGATTGCAGGCTTGGCACGCGTGGATTACTTTGCGTATCATGGAGCAGGCTGCTGGACAAATAGAACGGGCGAGTCTGGGCATGTTCTGGGCGCGTGTGATGAAGGTTTAAAGCGAGCCTGACATGGTTGTGAGACGCTGACGGATGGTGTGATGGCATGAAAAGTTTTGTCGAGAATTCGGCGTGGGCTGTAGGCTATGTTGCTAAAGACCACACGCTGGTGCAGCCTAGTTTAATGGACTGCCTTGGTGCACAAGACAGCTTGCTTCACAAGCAAGGCTGCGTACCGGTGGGCAAGGAGACATTTTCTGGGCGAGTCCATCACATATCCAGGCGGGTCTTTCCATCTTTCTGAGCAAGTCAGCAGAGCGTCCAGGTCAGTCTTCTATGGTGGCCGAGCGAGTCATTGATATGGCAGGGCAGACGCATTGGACGTTTGGTGTCAGGCGATCTGCAAACAGTTAAAGGAAGGGCCGGCTCGTACGACATGTCACACGGAGTAAAGCGTGCTGTCAGGTGTGAAGCACGGATCTGGGCGTGTGTTCTGGACTACAGAGGAACACGCTCGGACTTGGTCGTGTGAGGCGCTTGACTACCAGCAAGCTGAAGTGCGGCATGGCATGCAGTCTTCCGGCCAGATCGTGCGAGAAGGCTCATGGTGGGTGTTGTACAGGGTGATAGGCGAGCAGCAGGGATGCGGCGCTCGTTGGCTCCTGGGTGATCATGGAGCCGCTCACATTGAGTGTCGGACGTGGGTTCCAGATGCTTGTTGGCTGCTGGGCGCACGTCACACGTTGCCTGCCGTGTGTAGGCTGGCTTGCGCAAGGAGATAGGCGTACGATGCTGCCAGGCATGGACGCTTGTTACAGTGCTCGCTGCTGGTGTGTCGTGCGCGGACAGGATGGGGACAGGCTGGCATGCCTGGCGAGGTTTTGGCTTGGCGTACGACTTGGTGCACGATAGCAAGTAGGCGGCACTGTTAGTGCTATGAGGCATGCATGATGCTGATTGAAGGCTTTCTAGCGGGCGTACAGGAGGGTTATGCTACTCGAGTCTATCTCTGACATTAGATAAGCTCGAGTCGAGCTTCAGTTTGGTTCTAGATTCTAGATTTTTCTTCGGGGCGCTGCCCCGCACCCTGCGACCTGTCTGGGCAGGTCGATCCCCATGTACGTTGCCCTCATTCGTGCTTTGTGGCGAACAATTGAATTCGCTGATATATAATTGTTCATAATTTGATTTAATTATCTGATTATTGTTATATATGAATGTATGTTCTATGTGATTTACTGTTTTAAATTGCTGAATATAGAAGCATGTTAAGTTGCATATTTTATTTTGAATATTATATGCATGTAAAAACCACCAGTGTTAAATAACTAAGTGGGAGAGGGGATTGGTAATAATTCCCGCGGCCTCCATTATTGGTTTGTTAGCGATGTGAATAAACTTGCGCGTCGGCATTAGAGCCTTCCTCCCCATCGGATGAGTTTATTCATGGATTGCTGGAACAGACTTCATTAAATAATTATGTTTGTAAGTGATGCACATGAACTTGCGCGTTGGCATAGACCTTCCTCCCTAGCGGATGAGTTTATATGTGGTTCACTGGTACAAACTTATAATTGATGACTGTAGGAAGTTATCCGAGCGCGTGTGTATTTATCCATCTGTAAGGCACATAAGCTTGCGTAATGGACTTGGGGTCAAATAATGGTTTACACTTAGATGAAAATAATAAGTATCCTCTCCATCGGAGTCACTGCTTTTATTTGAATGGCTAAAGAGGAACCGACTATTAATTATTTTGTCATGAGGTTACGTTGACAAATGAAATTAATGGGTAAACCTTCTCTTGTAAATGTTCGGGTTTGTAAACATCCACACTATCGTGGCTTGCAAACTCACGGTGCTTGAGATGTCGGTGAATTTTATTTTTATATTATTTTGAGGGAATCAATATAAATGGATAAAATTCGAAGATTTGATCAGTGTATTTACTTGTGATTCTCTGTAATTTCAAATGGTTTTATCTCACTTTTTGTTTACTGAAAGAAATTATATTTACTGGTCCAAAATTGGATGATTGGAAAAGAATCTTGGTTTCAAATTTTACTGCTTAGGAAAATATAAATGTGTTCTCACTAAGGTGTCCCACCCCTTTTAAAGTCTATAGTGTAGAGGTGAGAGGTTCATAGAAATATGATGGTCTTATGCGACTCTTCAGATACTTGAGTAAGTTAGATAGGCGGGAGGTCATGGTTGAATTGATGAATGAATTGGAGATGCTTGGAATAGAAGTTGAAAGGGAAACCTAGATCAATTTAATTCTCCGCAGTTTGCCTAGGTGTTTTGAGCAAGTTCTACCTGAAGTACAAGAGGTTGTATACGGTGGGAAACTTCTGACAAAACATGTGGCGAAGAAAAGCCATTTTCATCATGATGTGAACAAGGTTAGTATCTCATTCACTAGTCGTTGAAGCATGATTAGTGATGGCATCGGCTAAAACATTGTGTGTAGATACCGGAATCACTAAAAGCGTGTAACTAAGTAATGATGAGATTATTATTGGGTACATGGATATAATACTAGAGTAGTGGCTGTTGCAGTGGGAGTTGTTTATTTATCTCACGATATGAATAAACGTTTGATTATGAGAAATTGTCTTTACGTACATTTTGATATAAAGAATTACATTTTAGTTTTTATGCATTTACGAATGGATACTCCATTTCATTTAAATGACATGTTCATAGTAATGAAGAATGGAGCTATAATCTGTTGTTGTACGTTGGCGACAATTTGTTCACTCTTAAATCATGGTCATTCCACGGATGCAACAAATAGTAATTAATAACACATCTTCTAATCCTAATAAGAGAAAGACTCTTATGGAAATGGTTAGATAGATGATGCGTTATTTGGAATTATTAAATTCATTTTATGGATATGCCCTAGAAACAGTAATTCGTATGAATGTTGGTCTGTTTGTGGGATATCTTAGAAAAATGAAAGGTGATTTATTTAGTCCAAAAGATCGAAGGGTGATTGTTAACACAAACACTAGATTTTTGGAAAAAGACGATGTATTAAATCATAATGCCATGTATATATTGTTCTAAAGGAAATGGAAGGGAAAAGACAAAGTATTAGTACCAAGTGTGCAAGAGGATATACCACAAGGTAAACTGCAACGCGTGTCACGTCTGATACACAACTGCGTTTAGTGCTTTGTCATAGTGGGAGAGTTGTTCAACACTCTGTAAGATATATGTTTTGGGAGAGTCATGAGGCTTGGTCCCTAGTAAACATGGAATGGACCCATGAATACGACGAAGCATTATAAGATGAAAATGTGGAATCTTAGCAAAATGCAATGAATGTTGAAAAAGAATCGATGGATTCTAAATTAGTTTTGGGAGCTTGTAGGACCACTAAATGGTGTAAAAGCCATTGGAAGTATTCATAAAAATAAAAGAGGATCATACGGTAAGGTGAAAACCTTGTAAGCAAAGATTGTTGCGAAAAGGTATAATCAGAAAGAAAAGGTTTGATTATGAGGAAACCTGTTCGCCAATAGCTATGCCTATGTTGATCCGGACTCTTTTATCTGTTGCTACTCATTTGAAATATGAGGAATAGCAAATAGATGTCAAGACAGCTTTCCTTATTGGAAGTCTTGAGGAAAACATCTATGTGAAGCAACCAGAGTAATTCATTACAAAGGGCTAAGAGCATTTTGATAGTAAGCTTAAAAGTGTCCATAAATGGACTAAAGCAAGCTTCAAGATCATAAACATCAGTTTTGATGAGGTAAATCCAGTGACATAGATTTAATCAATGTTCGGATGGGGCTTGTGTATTGAAAAGAGTGATGGAAATGTGGTGGTATTTCTTGTACTATACGTAGATAGTGTCTTGCTCATTGGAGACAATGAAAGTGTATTGTCGGATGTATGGGTATGGTTGATAAAGCAGTATGAGATGAAGGACTTAAGAAAAGCAAAATTTACCCTTTTGATCACGGTAATACGGATCACAAGAAGGGATGTTATGCTTGTCTCAAGCTTCATGAGATGATATGATCCTTACTTGTTTTAGCATGTGACTTTATTAAATGAGATGTGTCTTGAGACATAAAGAAGATAAAGGTGATGAAAGAGGTTCCTTATACTTCGGCGAATAAGGAAGTCTAATCTAAGGAATGCTATGCACGAGAATGGATATCTATTTTGCCGAAGGCATGAACAGTGGGTGTCAAGATATCCCAAAAACAAGAATTTTGAACTGTGGTAAGACATATACTTATGTACCTGAAAAGGACTAAAAACTATATGTGGGCTTACCGAACAGATTCACTGTCTCTTATGGGTTACATAGATTTAGATTTTTCAAATCAGAAAGGGACGACATTAAATCCACCTCAAAGGTTATGTGTTTAATTTTAGGAAGTTGAGTCATAATGTGAAGGAGTGTTATATAGAAATATATTTCAGACTCCGAACTCCATCATGGAAAGATTACAAATTGGAGTCTATGATGCAGCCAAAGTATCTGTATGACTCTAAGAAACTTCATGATGAACTTTGAAGTGTTTCTAAGTTTGCCCAAGGTTATCACAATTTATTTTGATGATAATGGTGCAGTTGCAAACTTGAAGGAATCACGAGCCCATAAGTAATTAAACACATGGAGCGGGAGTACCACCTGTTACGAGAAATTATATGATGAGGGGAAGGTTGTTGTCGCCAAGATTGCATCTGATGATGACCTAGTAAATCTATTTACAAGGACCTTAAGGCGAGAGCTTTTGATGGTCGTGTAGTGGGAGTGGGAATCAGATGTATAGCGGAAGACATGACAGCATAGTCTTTTAATATAAGTGGGAGATTGTTGGATTGCATACTAAAAGTCTAGTTTTTGTATGAACAATGTAATAACAATTTATTGGAAATGAGAATCATATGACCAAATGATTACGTTTACTTTATATTATAGATAATATGTTGTGCGATAACACGCGGAAGATCATATTATAAGTTTCCCTATAAAGTATAAACAGATGCTCACAACCGAGATAAATGGGGACTCTCTATCGGGATGGTTGTAGTGTGGTTTGGTATTAGCTTGTCATGGCTATAGAATCACATTAGTGCACTTTGCGTGTATTGAGCAGGACCGCATGAGATCGTTCGACTTATACTGACTATATAGGAGAACTTGATCTCAGTTATTATGGATGTTCGTACTTTTAATCCCTATACAATAACCTCGACACGTAGGGCAGTATGTATTTCTTTAATTCATCAATGGGTGAGATTTACACGTAATTAAATCAACAAACTCGATGAGTTGGGAAGTAGTGCTGTCTCTATGGTGTGCTGTTGATTGTAAAAGGAATCTGTGTCTGTTATAGGTTGGTGATGTCCCCATGAGGAGCTCATAAGAATTATCATGTAAACCATGCAGGTGGATTTATTACGTCATGATAATGAGTTTGAGTGGTACTACTCTCGGATGAGATATTAATTAGTGGAGTTGTCAGTAACTTAATTAATTAATGGGCATTGTATATCTTAAACATGGGGAGACTAACGGGCTCATAATAAGAAGGAGTCCATAACAAAATTATGGGATTAGAACGGTAGTGCAGTAATAATATTTTAGTGATATATATTATTATTATTGGACTTAAGTATAAGCTTTGGGCTAAGCTTCGATACTTAAGCCTAATTGAGGCCCAACTCTAATTCTCCTCCTGGTCCCTGCTGTAGCCCATATATAAGTCATCTCAGCTGTCCGAAAACCCTAATCTATGAGATTAATTACGTCTAGCACTGTGAGGAGGGTGAGGGAACAGCAGATTGATAAGATCTCGAGGATCGTCTCCCACACGATGTCGAGATTGGACTTGGGAATACAGTAGAAGACTGGAAGATTGTTTGTTGCTGCTGTCCGCCACCTTCTTTGATTTGTATAAAATCGTACAGACTTCAGAATAGGACGTATGATATACTGACGGAAAGCCACAAAAGAGAGGATCGTTTTGGCATGTAGATCGCTCAAATTAGACATCGGATGAGAGAGTTATGCCCAAAACGATGAGGCTGCGCAGGTTGGTGGCGAGAATTCATCGTCTTCAACATACCCTGGTGAAAGGTAATATGTTTCTTGTTTACTTTCTTCTGCTGCTTATTAGAAACGTATGGAACCCTAACGATTCACATTAACCAAACGATCAAAAGCCAACAATTGGCATCAGAGCTTCGGTTTCGTGGTGAAGCGTGAAACGTTAGGCTAGGGTTTGTGTGCCTATTTGGATTAGGGTTTAGAGAATCATGTTTACTTGTTCAAACCTATCACTGTGCGTGAACGTTGATGGACGTTGAGCAACGCTGGCACAGCGGTGAGCGCCAGAAGGAGGCCCGACGATGGCTATTTGTTGAAGGCACGATGACGCGAGAGGGCTGCACGATGGCCCATCATCGAAGGCTGGAAGCGGCGCGCTGGACAGACGTGTGTTGGTTTGCTGGCGGCTTCATCCATGGCAGAAGCAACATGGCAGGTTATGATCAATGTCGGAATGGGCAGCGACGCTGATTGCCGACTGTGATTTCTCGTTGTCGTTGTCGAGACTTCACGAAGAAGGCAGGCGAAGGCACGGACGATGACAGTGCGCTGCTGGTCGGTGGGCTGATCGTGTTTTCTCTAGTTTAGAGAACGATGACTGTTGGACAAGGCTTCCCAGAATACGGCTTGGCTGGCTTGTGCTGCGGCACTGACATGTCAGTTCGAAAGGCGGGTTTGTGGAGGCACCACATCAGTGATCAGAGAAGACGTGTGGAAGGAGCGAGCTGAATGCCGGGGCGCGTCTGACAGCCGTTCCGAGCGAGTCCTGCATATTTCCTAGCGACCTCTGAGTTTCTGGTTGAGTCTTCAACTTTTTTCGGGCGGGTCTGAACCAATTATCAATCGAGTTTGGTTGGCTGTGGCGAGTCGTAGGTCCTTTCCGAGTGAGTCAGTCGCTGGTCAAAAAATTGAAATGTGCTTGATAGATAGCCTGTTGATGATCAGCTTAGCGGCAGCAGATCTAAGCGAGTCAACCTTGGGCGTGGGCAACAGTCATGATTCTTTCAGGCGTGAGCTGCGTGCGGTTGGCGCTCACTGGCGAGCGAGGGTGTGCTGCTAGCGCTAGGTTTTCTCTGGCATTTTACAGGGGAGTCTGACGCAGCACGGAAGGCAGGCGGAGGATTGGCGGTGCTACGCGGGTTCATGATATCTGGCAGTAAGTGGTGGTACTCGTATCGTGCTGAGTAGCACGAATATTTGGCCAAGTTTGTACAATTACTTGTGGGTGGATTGCCGTTGGCCCGCATTGGGCACTCGATGATGGGCAACCTGCTGGAATGGCACGCACGGTTACGGGTAGGGGCACTCGGTGTCGTGCACAATAGCGAGCTTGACGGGCAGATGGTGCATGTGTAGTGATATCATGGCGGCACGACTGAAGGTGTTGTAAAGACATCGAGAAGCATGGCGGGCAGCTGGAAGGCGTGTGGAGCTACATGAAGCGGCATGAGTTGTACCAATATGTAGCGTAGGCCGGGCGCACTCGTTTTCGCTTTGACTTCCAGTTCATGAGCATGGGTGTGAATCACGTCAGGTTTGCATGGTGAATAGGTGGCTAGGTGTGAGGATGTCGAGCAGGGTGCCGGAGTGGTGGAGCAGGTTGGCGGATAAGGAATTGAAGGAATTTTCTACGTAAGATTCTTCTGGAATTTCATTTAGGTTTCGGGGCGCTACCCCGAACCCCGCGACCTGACCAGGCAGGTCGATCCCTGCAACCTCACAGGGAGGTCAAACCACGCATAGTCGCAGTTCCCCACATTCGTGCTTGGTGGCGAACAATCGAATTCACTGTTATATAACTGCCATAATTGATTTATTTAATTATTGTTATATATGTTATGCATGATTCTCTATATTTACTGTCTTATTTGCCGTAATAGGAGCATGCTATGATGCATATTTTATTATGAATATTATATGAATGTAAAAACCTCGGTGTTAAATAACTAAGTGGGAGAGGGGATTGGTAAATCATTCCCGCAGCCTTCATTATTGGTTTGTAAGTGATGTGAGTAAACTGGCGTACTGGCATAGACCTTCCTCCCCATCGGATGAGTTTATTCACGGATCACTGGTACAGACTTCATTAAATAATTATTGTTTGTAATGTGATGCACATGAACTTGCGTGTTGGCATAGACCTTCCTCCCCATCGGATGAGTTTATTTGCGGATCACTATACAAACTTATAATTGATGGCTATAGAAAGTTATCCAAGCGCGTGTGTACTTCTCCATCTATAAGGCACATAAGCTTGGGCCGCGGACTTGGGGTCAAATAATGGTGTACACTTAGATGTAAATAATAAGTATCCTTCCCATCAGAGTCACTGCTTTTATTTGCATGGCTAAAGAGGAACCGACTATTAATTATTTTGTCATGAGGTTAGGTTTACAAATGAAATTAATGGGTAAAACCTTCTCTTGTAAATGTTCGGGTTTGTAAACGTCCACACTATCGTGGCTTGCAAACTCATGGTGCTTGAGATGTCGGTGAATTTTAATTCTATATTATTTAGAGGGAATCAATATAAATGGATAAAATTTGAAGATTTGATCGGTGTATTTATTTGTAATTCTCTGTAATTTCAAAAGGTTTTATCTCGCTTATTATTTACTAAAAGAAATTATATTTACTGGTCCAAAATTAGATGATTAGAAAATAATCTTGTTTTGAATTTTACTGCTTAAGAAAATATAAATATGTGTTCTCACTAAGGATGCTCCATGATGCCTATTAAAGTCTCTAGTGGAGAGGTGAGATGTTCTTGAAATATGATGGTCTCATGCGACTCTTCGGATACTTGAGTGAGGTTAAAAAGCAAGAGGTCATGGTTAACTTGATGGATGAATTAGAAATGCTTGGAATTGAAATTGAAGGGGAAACCTAGGTCAATTTATTCTTCATTGTTTGCCTAGATGTTTTGATCAAATTCCACCAGAATTACAAGAGGTTGTATATGATGGGGAACTTCTGACAAAACATGTGGCAAAGGAACTCCAATTTGTGAACAAAGTTAGTATCTCATTCACTAGTCGTTGAATCATGATTAGTGATGGCATTTACTGACACGTTTTGTGTAGATACCGGAGTCACTAAAAGCCTGCAACTAAGTGATGATGAGATTGTAATGTACATGGGTAATACTACAAAAGGAGTGGCTGTTGCAGTGGTAGTTGTTTATTTATCTTACGATATGAATGAACATTTGGTTTTAAGAAATTGTCTTTACGTACATTTTTCATAGAAAGAATTTGATTTCAGTTTCCATGCATTTACGGATGGATACTCCATTTCATTTAAATGACATGGTCATAGTGATGAGGGATGGAGTTATAATCTGTTGTTGTACGTAGGTGGACAATTTGTACTCTTTTTAAATCATGTTTATCCTATGAATGCAACAAATAGTAATTAATAATGACTCTTCTAATCCTAATAGGAGTGAGACTCTTTTGGAAATGATTAGATAGATGATGATTATTTGGAATTATTAAATTCATTTTATGGATATGCCCTAGAAACAGTAATTCGTATGAATGTTTGTCTGTTTGTTAGATATCCTAGAAAAATGAAGGGTGATGATTTATTTAGTCCAAAAGATCGAAGGGTGATTGTTAACACATACACTATTTTTTTGGGAAAGGACTATGTATTAAATCATAAACCCATGTATAAATTGCTCTAAAGGAAGTGAGAGGGAAAACACAAAGTATTAGTACCAAGTGTACAAGAGGAAATGCCACGAGGTAAACTGCAACGCGTGTCACGTCTGATACACAATTGCATTTAGTGCCTTGTCGTAGTGGGAAGGTTGTTCTGCAACCTGATAAGATATATGTTTTGGGAGAGTCGTGAGACTTGGTCCCTAGTAAACATAGAATTGACCCACGGATACGATAAAGGACTACAAGATAGAAATGCCGAATCTTAGCGAAGTGCAATGGTTTATGAAATAGAATCGATGGATTCTAAATTAGATCTGGGAACTTGTAGAACCACTAAATGGTGTTAAAACCATTAGAAGTTGTCATACAAGATAAAAGAGGATCAAATAGTAAGGTGAAAACCTTGGAAGCAAAGCTTGTTGCGAAAAGTTATACTCAGAAAGAAAGGGTTCGATTATGAGAAAACCTGTTTTGCCGGTAGATATGCCTATGTCGATCCGGACTCTTTTATCTGTAGCTAATCATATTTAATATGAGGAATAGCAAATAGATGTCAAGACAGCTTTCCTGAACTGGAATTCTTGAAGAAAACATATATGTGAAGTAACCAGAGTGATTCATTGCAAAGGACTAAGAGCATTTTGATTGTAAGCTTAAAGGTGTCCATCGATGGACTAAAGCAAGCTTCAAAGTCATGAAACATCCGTTTTGATGAGGTAATCCAGTGACATGGATTTATTCAATGTGCAGATGTGTCTTGTGCATTGTAAAGAGTGACGGAAACGTGGTGGTATTTTTTGTACTATACGTAGATGATATATTGCTCATTGGAGAAAATGAAAGAGTACTATCGGGCGTATGGGTATGTTTGATAAAGCAGTATGAGATGAAGGGCTTAAGAGAAGCAAAAATATCTTTTTGATCACGGTAATACGGATCATAAGAAAGGATGTTATGCTTGTCTCAAGCTTCATGAGATGATACGATCCTTATTTGTTTAGCATGTGACTTTATATAAGGAAATGTGTCTTGAGACACAAAAAGAAGATAAAGGTGATGAAAGTGGTTCCTTATGCTTCGGCGAATAAGGAAGCTTAATCTAAGGAATGATATGCATAAGTATGGATAACTATTTTGTCGAAAGCATGAACAGTGAGTATCAAGGTAATCTGAAATAAGAATGTTGAACTGAGGTAACACATAATTTTGAAGTATCTGAAAAGGACTAGAAACTATATGTGAGCTTACCGGACAGATTCACTATTTTCTTAGGGGTTACATAGATTCGGATTTTTCAAATCAGATAGGGACGGCAGTAAATCCACCTAGAAGGTTATATATTTAATTTTAGGAAGTTGAGTCATAATATGGAGGAGTGTTATATAGAAATATATTTCGAACTCCGGATTCAATCATGGAAAGATGATAAATTGGAGTCTATGAGGCAGCCGAAGTATCTGTATGACTCTAGAAACTTCATGATGGACTTTGAAGTGTTTCTAAGTTTGCCCAAGGTTATCACAATTTATTTTGATGATAATGGTGCTGTTGCAAACTTGAAGGAATCACGAGCCCTCAAGACAATTAAACACATGGAGCACGAGTACCACCTGTTACGAGAAATCGTATGATGAGGGTAAGGTTGTTGTCGCCTAGATTGCATCGGATGATAACCTAGTAAATCCATTTACAAGGACCTTAAGGCAAAAGCTTTTGATGGTCATGTAGTGGGAGTGGGAATCAGATGTATGGCAGAAGACATGACAACATAGCCTTTTAGTATAAGTGGGAGATTGTTGGATTGTATACTAAAAGTCTAGCTTTAGTATGAACAATGTTATAACAATTTATTTGAAATGAGAATCATATGATCAAGTGATTGCGTCTTATAATTTATTTATATGTCGATGCAATAGTCCACTTACTTTATACTGTAGATAATATGTTGTGCGACAAGACACAGAAGATCATATTATCGGTTTCCTTATAAAGTATAAACAGATGCTTACAACCAAGATAGACGAGGACTCTCTATCGGGATGGTTGTAGTGTGGTTTGGTATTAGCTTGTCTTGGCTATAGAATCACATTAGTGCACTTGGTGTGTATTGAGCAGGACCACCTGAGATCGTTCGACTTATACTGACTTATAGAAGAACTTGATCTTTGTTATTATGGATGTTCGTGCTCTTAATCCCTATACAATAACCTCGACACATAGGGCAGTATGTACTTCTTTGATTTATCAATGGGTGAGATTTACATGTAATTAAATCAACAAACTCGGTGAGTTGGGAAATAGTGTTGTCTCTATGGTGTGCTGTTGATTGTAGAAGGAATCTGTGTCCGTTATAGGTTGATGATGTCCCCTTGAGGAGCTCATAAGGATTATCATGTAAACCCTGGAGGTGGATTTATTCCGCCATGATAATGAGGTTGAGTGGTACTACTCTCGGATGAGATATTAATTAATAGAGTTGTCAGTAACTTAATTAATTAATGGGCATTGTATATCTTAAACATGTGGAGACTAACGGGCTCATAATAAGAAGGAGCCCATAACGTAATTATGAGATTAGAATGGTAGTGCAGTAATAATATTGTAGTGGTATATATTATTATTATTGGACTTAAGTATATGCTTTGGGTAAGCTTGGATACTTAAGCCCAATGGAGACCCAACTCTAATTTCTCCTCCTGGTCCCTGTTGTAGCTCATATATAAGTCATCTCAGCTGTCCGGAAACCCTAATTTATGAGATTAATCATGCCTAACACTGTGAGGAGGGTTAGAGAATAGCAGATTGAGAAGATCTCGAGGATCGTCTCCCACACGACGTCGAGATTGGACTTGGGAATACAGCAGAAAACTGGAAGGTTGTTTGCTGCTGCTGTCTGCCACCTTCTACGATTTTTATAAAATCTTACAGACTTCAGAACAGGACGTGTGATATTCTAACGGAAAGCCACGGAAGAGAGGATTGTTTTGGCGCTTAGATCACTCAAATCCGACATCGGATGAGAGAGTTATGAACAAAACGGTGAGGTTGCGCAGGCTGGTGGCGAGAATTCATCGTCTTCAACATACCCTAGTGAAAGGTAATACGTTTCTTGTTTACTTGCTTCCGCTGCTTGTTAGAAATGTATGGAACCCTAATGGTTCACGTTAACCAAATGATCAAACGCCAACACGAGCTATCCCCAAACTTAGTTTCTTAAATATAGAATGGCATCAAGTTGATGCTTGCTCCAAGATCGCATAAAGCTTTACGTGCCGGCCCCTTTTCAATTTCTCATAGAATAGTGAAGCTCCCTGGAACCTTCAACTTCTGTGGCAGCTTTCTTTGAATGACGTAGCTGTAGTTTTCTGATAGATTCACTATCTCTACCCTGTTCAATCTTCTCTTCTTCAATATGATATCTTTCAAAAATCGGGCATGGTACGGACTCTCCATGATTGCTTCAGAGAAAGGAATGATCAAGTTTATCTTGTTCATTATATCGTGAAATCTCTTAAACTTATCTTCCAATCCCTTTTTCACTATCCTAAAGGAAAACGGAGCAGGTATCTTTGTCTTAGGGATTCCCCATTCATCACGTTCCCCCTCCTTCGCTTTATCCTTCTCGGCTTTCAATGTCTTGGCTCTTTCCCACTTCTTCTCTACTATAAGCTCAGTATTCTGCTCTTGTAATGGCTCTGGAGTGCTCTGAATAACAGGTATAGTATTCGGTATAGAAATGGGAGGTTCATGAAGTTGTTCGATCACTGTTCGACTAGAGTGGTATGGTCAAACAACAGGGGTGTGGTCGAACGAGGGCTCTGTAAACTGGTTCAGTTCATTCAGCACCTGTTCAACCATAGTTTGACAAGAATTATCTGGTCGAACGAGATGAGTCTCTGTTAGGCTAATTTTGCGAACCTCAATTAAAATCCCCAAGTGTAGGGATGTCAATTGCAATGGCAAGTACCCCAGTTAAAAATAATATCGTTCCCACTGAGATAGCTAACTATTTGTTTATTTTATATAACTATTCAATTAGAATTATTGTAACCAAATTTCCAAGTGTTTGAATTGACTTAATTACTAAAGAATTGAAATGACAATTAACAAATAAATAAAAGCAAGGAATATTCAAGATTGAATCAAGAGAAAAGTAACAGCTCTAAGGTTTCAGGTATAAAGCAATTGATTTGGTTTCCTAGACGTCCTATTGTTCATTCATACTATTTAAATGGAAATACACCAAAAGATGATGCGCGAATAGTTGTGAACCTCCTTCATAGATACTAATAAGGCAAATTTCATAAACCTCCGGATGACCAATTCGACTAACATATATTTCTGAAAGTAATATTCAAACTTATTCATTTCCTACTTGATTTCCTAAATTCATTGTTCCACCAAGAATATCAAGTATCTTATTTACCAGCCCCTAGGATTATCGTGTTCACGGGCAAACTACTATAGTCCCTAGCAAACAGACAATATTAAATACGTATGCACACAAGCTAATACAACATACCAAGCATCACGGGCAACGTCAATAATATGTTATGAAGACATTACAAACATATAATATAATTTGAAATTAATCGAATAAATAAGAATCTTAATAGCAATGAAATCACAATACTTTGTCTAGGGTTCCAAATCAACTACCCTAACCTTCAATCCTTAGAACTGTAAAGAGTTCTTAGCCGACGAGGTTACAGACAACCCTTATGACTGACAATTTCACAACAAAATCACAAAAGAAGGAATTAAGAAAAGAAAACAAAACCCTAGTGTCACGTGGTTCACGTGTTTCCTCCGTCTTTCCAATTGGATTACTCTATCAACCACACTTGATTCTTCCTCCGGACCGATGGGATGGATGGATGGATGAATTCTGATGTAAGTGGATGTGGGTGGATGGTGAGTGAATTGAATTCACGTTCTGTGCTTGTGTGAATGATCGGCCCCCTTCTCCAAGTGTTTGATCCCCCTTATATACTCTGGGCCTCGAAACTGACTTCTTTGGGCTATTGTTACATGTTGTCACACACAGTGGATTAAAAATCCCAATTTTTGGCCCAAAATAACTCAACTTGAGTTGGGTTATCCAACTCAAGTTTGCAACACGACTCGTGTTGCCTTTAAAAGTAACTTGAGTCACCCTACACGAGTCATGTCATCAAGTTGAGCTTTCGCCTGTCTAGTCGTGTTGCCATGCTCTGATTATGAATTTCCTTCGTACACAAACACGAGTCGAGTTGGCAGGTTGAGTCATCGTCTGTCAACTCGTGTTGGCTCACTGTACAAAATCTATCTCGACTCTGCCTAACATGACATGCAACTTGGCTTGCCTTAGACGTTAATCGACTCGAGCTGCAAGTCGAGTTGCCCAAGACAAGTCGAGTTGACTCACTGATCAATTCTGACCCTCTACGGCACCTTACTCGACTTGAGTTGCTAGGTCGAGCTGACCATTACAACTCAAGTAAGACCCATTTGAGTTCGTTTCTCGCCCGTCTTCGATTTTACTTCATTTTTACCTATTTTACCCTTCAAAACTCCACAAAACACGTTAGTAGCACCATAATTATGCAAAATACGTAAACCACACAATTACACATGATTACATAGCATTATTCTAGTAAAAATAATGCATTGTGAGATCGAAAAGACGTAGATTTCCACTCTCATCAGTCTGGTCAAACGGAGACCCTGTAAACTGAACGCGATCCTTCTTGTCCACAGGTGCCTGTTCGACCATGGTTCGACCAGAGTGATCTGGTCGAACAGAAGTGTCTTGGTCGAACGGCAATATTGAAAACAGAGCATCGTAACTCTGTCTTTCCGAAAGCTATTCGACCTCAGTTCGACAATCAGGCCTGGTTAAACTGGGTAGTGCTGGTAAAACAAGGCTCCTACTTTTTTCATTTTCGCTCAACGGCTTCATCGGACCTTCGTACTGCGTCTTGGACCTCAATGTGATGGCATTACAAGACTTAGGGTTCGTAATACTTTGAGATGGAAGCTTTCCTTTCTCAATTGTTTGTGTCAATTGGTTTACGCTCCCCGCCATCTGACCCATCAACAATGTTAGTTCCTTCATCTGCTTTGACAATTCTTCCAGATTTGAATCAATTTTTTCTTCCAAACAATCCACCCTAGCATCATTCTTAGCCACATATAGGTTCACCGTATCCTTTGAACCAGGTTTTCCTTCTTCCATCTTAGCACCAGGATTAATACCAACAGGAGGTTGCATCACCGTATTTAGATTGCTCCACGAAAATTCCGGCCTCCTTTGTTGTTGATAGTTACCCAGGGGACCACAATTGTTGTAGTTCCCCTGATAATTCCTGTTTCCTTGATTATTCGGATACCTCATTCCTTGAATACTTTGACCCATGGCGTAATTCGCTTCTTCCAAGTCCTCTTGGTTAGTTCCTTCATAACCAACGTCCTGCTGCATCAATGATACTCGCTGCGCTATATCAGTGATCTGCTTTTGCTGAGACTCAAGTAACTTGTTGATACTAGCCAAACTAGAGATGATTTCATCTTCTCTACTCGACTTAACCATAGTGTGCTCAACCTACGCTACTTTTTCAAGAACATAAGTGTCTCTCACTCTATCAGTCGGCCAATCTCTTAAATTCATCTAAATATTCTCAAAGAGCATTTCGGCCTCTACGGATGACTTTGTAAGCAATGTCCATTAGAAGAAGCATCAAGTAACACTCGAGAATCGCAGTCCAATCCATTGTAGAAAATACTGATGTATTGAGCTTTAGATAGCTCATGCTATGGACACTTTCGAAGCATGTCCTTGAATCAGTCCCAAGACTCATGAAACTTCTCATTACCATTGATAGCAAATTGATTGATTTTTTGTTTCATCTTAAACACCTTTGAAGGTTGCATGTATCGCTCCAAGAATTTAAATTTCAATTACTCTCAGGTAGTGCATTCAGCAACATCAAGATTATCGTACCAATCTCTCGCCTTTTCATTAAGCGAGAACTTAAATAAAATAATCCTCCTTGCATCCTCATGAGTTCCTGCATCCTTTTGTATACTTGCATAACCAAGGAACTTATTCTGATATTGCTAAGGATCTACAAAGGTTCCCCCAGAGATGGGACTCCTTTCAATCATGCTAATCAGAGCAGGGTGAAGATCAAAATCGGCTCCGGCCCCTCTTGCTCCTAACAGTCCCACATTGCCTCCTCCATTGTTCATAAAGTCTTCATGGATGGCAAGATTATCTGGATTCACCACCATGTTGATTGCTTCTGCTTCCAAGTTGTTTCCGATTGTAGCTTCAATCGTTTGCAAGTTCAGCTCTCCAACTTCAGCTCCTAGATTAAGAACTTCAATTGGCTCCACGTTCTTGTTCTTGTCCTTCTTCTTTTTCCTCTTCTTCGATGATGCACCAATTTTTGGATTATAAGGCGCTAATTCTCCTGACTTTGATCTAGTGTGTATACACCTAGGAAAAACAAGCGTTAGAAAATCAAGACAAGAATATTAAAGTCTCAATTAAATTAGAAATAATAAACTAATAATTAATGTCGTCCTCGGCAACGGCGCCAAGAACTTGATGAGCGTTTTCTCAATACACAATATTAATCCCCAAGTGTTAAGGATGCTATTGTAACTTTAATAAGCGACCAAGTGATTATCGAACCCAAAGGACGTATTATTATTAATTTAATTATATTCTAACTTATTAAAACTAATATGGCAATAAAGTTGTGATGATTAAGTAACAAATAAACAATTAATCAAAATAAAAATTAAAATAAATAACAGTAGAGAATAAACAAGAGTTGACAAGTGAGAAGATAGGTAGCTCTTCGGGCCATCCAGTTTCACATTAATCTCCCTTCCGTATGTCAATATCCGACTCTACCTTGTGGAATATGGACGCATCACTAAACCATGCAAATCTACTCTATAGACACAAGCAGACAAGCGTGTAAAACGTGTGAATTACTTTGGAGCAAGAGATATAATTACACCCCCCATTCTAGGTATTATCAATATCAATTATTTCCCGTGCACTTAGTACTCTAACCCGATATGATCTCCCTTTATAGGTACTATATAATTATCCTCTTTATCCTACTTACTAATCCAAATTCAATTCAATTAATAAGTATTCATATAAGATAGCTCTAATGAAGCTTCGGAGTTCCCTCATAACATGGAATCCTGCTCAGTAGTGAACGCACTCAACCAATAACCAAGATATGTATTCACACTCTACATAACAATTAATGATGCACAAAACAACTCTGGGTATGAATTAATAAAGCATAGTCTTATATAAAATAAACCACAGTAGTGTTGTACGGAGTATACACACGGAAGTTCCATTAACTAGATAAAAACCTAAATAACCCTAGAACTACCAAAGTGGTTCTAGCACATAACGCTTCAAAGAACATTCACGGTGATTGGATAGATCTTACCCATAGTCTTGAAAATTACAAGATAGATTAAGTTGTGAAGTAAACCCTAAATGTGGGCGCCGTCGCTTCTCGCTCCATCTTGAATCTTCACTTGGTTCTCATTTGATTCACTGCACGAATCTCTCTCCACCGCTCCTGCGGATGGAGTTAGGGTTTGGATATGGTGTAGGATGGAGTTGAACGGGACCACTTGGTCGAATGCTGGTCGAACGGCATGTCTATAATCTGAACTTCATCTCTGCTTCCCGTTCTACTTGACTTCCACTGTTCGACTTGAGTTATTCTGATCGAACGAGCTTCCTTGGTCGAATGACCCCTTTATAAGTTGATATGCCTCTCGTTTGACTTGACTCCTTTGTTCGACCAAGCCAATGATGGTCGAACAATCTCTCCAGGTCGAGCAACGCTACGAAAATCATCTTGAAAATTGTTTTCCTAATTTCGAGCACTTAAGACCTGTTTTCCTGTACAAATATGCTCAAATAGCCTTAGTAGCGTCTAATTCGTGGCTTTTCCATAAACAACCCAATTTGTCTTAATAATAAATCAAATCGTACTCAATTTCTACATAAATCGGAGCTTAAAATACGTGAATTATCACTCTCATCAGCCATCACAGCAGCCGCAGGATTTCTGGCAGTCCCATGATTACTATTATCGGGAGCAGTTCAGGTTGTTGAATGAGCATTTTGCCACTCTGAATGCGAACCAGCAAGAGACAAATCGACAGCTGGCATTGCGAACACGAATTACGCTGCACTCAACCTCCTATATGATTCTATGGATAGGAGATTGGGAGATCTGAATGAGAATTAAAAAGCTTTGGGCAGGAAGATTGATACTTTGCAGAGGGATTTCGATGATTGGCTCAATGAAGCGAGTAATGATGATGCTCCGGAGGAGTAGTGGCGCCAGGTTTTATCTTTGTCTATTTCTTCTCTTCTCCATTCTCTTTTTCACTTCACAGGTTGAGTGTTGTGTGGGTGGTTGAGTATTTGTTTGAGATTCATGTGTAAGTGGTTTGTACTCGAGATTGATTGATGATGTTGAGTGATGAGAGTGAAAATAAGGGTGTTTGAGTGTCCAATTTAACATCTTTTGATGGGAATTGTTGTCATATATTAGCAAAAGTGTCTGATATTTGAAATATGTGAGAAAAAGGTGCATTTGAGGTGTTTTATTGCGTTTTAGTCGGAAAAAGGATCAAAAGTGCAAAGTTGAAGAAAAGGTGCAACTTGTGCAAGGATGCTGAAAAATGCACATCCAACTTATGTAATTTTTCTGTGTTAGTGTGGAGCTCAAAACTGTAAGTGTGATATTTGGCTGGAAAGCCACAGAAGAGAGGGTCGTTTTGGCATAAGGAACACTTCAATCGCAGTCCAAACGAGAAATTTATGATCAAAATCGCAGTCCGAACAGAACAGCTGTGCCACTTTGCATGATTTGTTACACCTTCAAATCTAGAAGTTTGTTTTAGTTATTTATATAGTTAGAAAGCCAAGTAAGATAGGATCGTGTGAGCATAAGAATCACTCAAATCAGAGTTTAGATGTGGAAGTTATACACGAAACGATGATACTGCGCAAGCTGGTTAGATGTGGTTCAACCACGACAGCTCTGGTTCGACCATCCATGAATGTCGAACCATGGTCGAACCATATGCCTGAAACTGCGTTAAATCGTAGATTTTGGTTCGACCATGGTTCGACCAAGCCCATAGATCGAACCAAATGCCTGGACAACTCCATATTCGTATTTTTATACCCCCGGTGCGTGTATTTTTTAGTTTTCTAAGAAAAAACTCATCCAAGGTCCATAAGGAGAGCTTACAAATATAAAAGGGGATGTAGATCACACCAAGAAGGGAAAAGAGCAACACAACACAATCATCCTACACCCCATAAGGGGGGATCACCCCCCAACCATCATCCATATCCTTTCCACCATCCATCCATCACTTTGAAGATTCGTCTGTGGAATTAAGAGGAAAACCAAGAAGAGGATTCAATACGGAGAAGGACGTGACAACTCCTGCATCTATGGTTTTATTCGTTTCCTAATTTATCTTGTATTTTCCAGACATATGGGTAAGATCTATCCAACACCCATGATTGTTCTTCGCAACATCATGGGCTAGAACCGTTTTGGTAGATCTAGGGTTTATGAAGGTTTTATGAATTAATTAAACTCTTTTATGTGTCCTCCGTACAACACTACTTGTGGATTGATTTTATATATGATTGTGCTTTCTTAATCTATATTCACGGTCGTTTTGTGCATTTTCAATTGATATATAGAGTTTGAATATATATCTTGGTTGTAGATTGAGTGCGTTCACCACTGAACAAGATTCCATTTTATGATTCTAAGTGAGGAGACTCCGAAGCTTCATTAGAACTATCATATATGAATATTTATTAATTGAATTGAATTCGGGTTAGTAAGCAGGATAAAGAGGGTAATTTTATATTATCTATAAAGGGAGATCATATCGGGTTAGATTCCAGACGTGGGAAAAAATAGACACTAATAGTACCTAGAAAGGGGATGAAATTAAATCTCTTGCTCCGAGGTTATTCACACGTGTTACATGCATATTTACTTGTGTCTATAGAGTAGATTTGCATGGTTTAGTGATGCGTCCATAGTCCACAAGGCAGAGTCGGCCTGCACTTGAGAGGGAAGTTAAGTAGTAAAACTGGATTACTCTAGAGCTACCTATTCTCCTACTTGATCCACTTTCATATTCTTCTAGTGCTATTTTATTTTATTTATTATTTTAATTATTTTTTAGTAGTTGATAATTAATTCCACAACTCTTATTGATTAAATTGATAATACGCCGTCCTTTGGGTTCGATATTTAACTTGGTGGCTTGCTTAAGCTGCAACTGATATCCTCAATACTTGGGGATTAATTTTGCGTGCAAAGAAAACGCGCATCAAGTTTTTGGCGCCGTGGCCGGGGACGGGTGTTATTATTGATTTTATTATTCTTGTTGATTAAGACTTCTATTTGTGATTATTTATTTCTATCTAACCTTGAATTTTTCTGAGGTACTTGTGCAATAGGAAAAGGAGAGGAAAGAAAGAAAGAAGTAATACACAGAGCTAATATAATCGGAGCAAGGCAGAATCCAGATAATATTGCCATACGTAAAATTTTCACGAACTATGGTATTGGCAACATGGGAATGATAGGAGCAAGGGGAGAAGATGATGATTTTGAGATACATCCCGCTCTTATCAATATGGTGGAGAAGAATCCCTTTTATGGAGGTCTATTTGAAGATCCATATCAGCATCTTAAAAGATTCCTTGGTTATGCAAACACTCAGAAGGGTGCTGGAGTAAATGATAATGCTAGATGAATCGCCCTATTCAAGTTCTCTTTGATTGATAAGACAGAAGCTTGGTATGAAACTCTTGATGCCACAAATTGCAATACATGGGACCAACTGCAGCAAAAGTTCTTAGAGAGATACATGCCACTCTCAAGGATCTTAAGAATGAGGCAAGGCATCACCCAATTTGTTATGAATCAGGGTGAGAAATTTCATGAGGCATGGGACAGGTTTAAAGACATGCTCAGGAGGTGCCAACAGCATGGAATGTCTAAGGCTCAATACATGAGCATCTTCTACTATGGATTGGATTGTGAGTTGCGTATTCTTATTGACGCATAATCAGGTGGATTGTTGTTATCTAAAACAGCACTTGAAGCAGAAAAGTTGTTTGAAGACATCTCTACGAATTCACGTGACTGGCCTATGGAAAGAGTAAGAGGATCATATGTATTTTGCAAGGTAGCACATGTTGAACATCAAACGGTGAAGCCGAATAAGGATGATGAGATCGTCTCTAGTCTAGCTAACATCAACAAGCTGCTAGAATCCCAACAGAAACAGATTACAGAGTTGGCACAAAGGGGGCCTAGTATGCATCAGCAAGAAGTGAAGAGTGTTGAAGAAACCTTCAATCGATACATGGCTAAGAATGATGCAAGGGTTGATCGTCTTGAGGCTACTATGAATGCTAATCATGCAAATTTATCTAAGTAGTTGAAGGACCTTATTTTGATGATGGGACAGATGGCGCCGGTAATATGAATCAATTAACACAAACGTTGGAGAAAGAAATGTTCTTGTCTCAAGGCATAATGAATCTGAAAGAGTCAAAAGCCATCACGTTGAGGTCCGTTGGCGTGCATTGGGACATGCGCGAATAGGCGGGCTTATGTCGTGTGAGGCACATGGGGGCATGCACGATTGCTGGGCATTGGCGCCCGAATCGTGCAGAGTGTTGGGCATGCGGAGCAGGCAGCGGGGTAAGAAATCTAGAGGAAAATTCGTGAAGACCAGCTTCTATTTTTTAGATTAGGTTTCAGGGCGCTGCCTCGAACCCCACGACCTGGCCAGGCAGGTCGATCCCTATGACCTCACCGAGGAGGTCAATCCCCTTCTGCATTGCCCATATTCATGCTTGGTGGCGAACAATCGAATTCGCTGATAGATAACTATTTATAATTGATTTAATTATCTGATTATTGTTACATATGAATGCATGAATCTCTGTGATTTACTGCCATGTGTCGTAATAGGAGCATGCTAAGATGAGTATTTTATTGTTGAATACTATATGCATGTAAAAACCCTCGGTGTTAAATAACTAAGTGGGAGAAGTGATCGTAGTCATTTTCTCCTAAATTTTAGTGTCTTTATTTATGTATTTTCGGATGTTTTTATCCGTATTTGTGTTAATTTTGGTGGAGTTATTGTTACTTTGAAGAATGTGGTATAAATTGATAAAATTGTGTAAATGGGTTTAAATATGTGTAAAACAGGTCAAGAAATAGACGAAAACGGAGTCGAGAGCGAAAATAAGATGGAAGAACAGGCCATGTTGGTACACGGGCCATGTGCGGAACACGGCCCTGCAACCACTGGTCGTGTAGTATCGTCAGAACATGCTACTCGCCCAGGAAGATGGCCGTGCGCTGGTGCACGGGCCGTGCATCGCTGCACGTCCCGTGTACAGAGCACAGCCCTGTAAGAAGAAGCAGTGCATTGTCGTCAGAAAATGCTACACGACCATGACTATGGCCGTGCAACACAGCTCAAGCCGTGTCCGGAAGCACGCATAAATACGCCGAAGTAGGTGTGCCCTACACTGGCCATGCACTGCAGCACGGGCCGTGTAGGTGCAAAATCTTGTATAATTTTAAAATATTCTGGAATCTTCTAGAAGGTCCATAAGTGATATAAAACCATGATTTGTGCGAAATTAAAAAAGAGAATTCATTGAAGATCAGATTGGAGCAGTTACACACACTAAAACACCACATTTCCTCACACACTAGATCCAAAATCCATCTCTACCATCTAGATCCATCAAACCACCATTTGATTTACATTTTCAATCCATAACACCTTCATCCCATCCATCCTACCATCATTTGAGAAGATTGGAGCATCAATTGTTGAAGGAGTTGATCAATTGAAGAGGAGGAAGGCTTTTCTTATGCAAGGGAAGCAAATCTACTTTCCAATTGTTAATTTTCTTCTTATTATGGCGTAAATGGAGCAAAGCTTGATTTGTAATGAATTAATCACCATGTTTAGTGGCTAGTTTTATAGTAGGGCTAGTCATATGAATGGTTGAGGGGAAGAATTAGATATGTAAAACTTGAGTAGTGATTTGAATTGATTTGTGGATTTTCTTCTATGATATATCAATCATGTTTCATTTCAATGTATGTGTGATTAAATTCTCTATACATTATATTAGGATAACCATTAAATTCTCTATTAATTATATTAGGATGGTCATTCCAATGTTGTGAGTGAAGCTTTAATTGAATCATATATTGAGTTGTGCATGCTTGTTAGTATAAGGGGAGGTAAGTCATACCCTCCTTAAGCTTAGAACATTCATAGAGGTACACTTAAGAAATTGAGTGAAAAGAACCAACTTATGATCATAGTACCTTAAGGGAATTGAGATTAAGACCAATCTTAGGAGACTTAGGCTTGTAAAAGAGTCGAGAACCTAGTTGCCTTGGTCATAGGGACTAGGGGTAAATTTGTGATTGCTTTTAATCCACAAGTTAATGAAAATTACTATGACGGGTTTTGCATATCTAGCTCAAGTCTCAACTATAAGTATAATTAGCCTTTCTCTCTTCTCAAGTGTATTCTACATCCATTCCATCAATCATTTGCTTGTTATTTGATCATTTACTTATCTAGTTCACATTCTAGTTATTCGAGTAGAATTTTAAACATTAGTTTTAATACCAAACCTTCAAACATATTATCTTTACAAAGCATAAATCGATGAACAATTCGGATAATAGCCAATGTTTGCTTTCCCTTGGGACGACAATCTTATAAATTTTGCACTTGGTCACGCGTATACAACAATGGTAGAGTACACTTGCTCTTGACATTTTACTAAAAATGCGAGTAAGTTCATGGCGCCGCTTGCCGGGAAAATATTAAACATTTGGCTGTAACGAGTTTGAAGTTGATTAGTTTTGATAAGGATTTCTTTTTGTAATTTGTTTACTTGTCTTGGTTGTTTTGGGAGCTAACTTGGAACTTCTTGTAGGTACATGCAAACGCGTTCAATGTCTCAATCTATTAAACCTTTGAACTTGGAATTAGAAGCTACCCTAAGAAGACAAAGACAAGGAGTGTTAGAGCCTACGTAGGAAAGTATGGAAGAAGTAAGGGATAATGCAAATATGGTTGATGAAGAAGGCAATATGAGGAATTTTCATGGAGGTGATAATGCTAGAGGGGGCTATAATAATCCAGAATTTGTGCTACAAGTGTATGCTCAATAAATGCACTTGCAAAACCAGCAAATGCAAGTTATTATTCAAAACTTGATGGTACAACAAGAAGCAAGGAATAACCCTCCGGTGGTGCAAAACCAACCCCGTGGAAATGGACATAATGGAGGTGGAATGAATATTCGAGATCATTTCCAACCTCAGTTTGGAAATTATGCGATGGGGCCACAGGTAAATGTAAATCATTTTGAGATCAAGACGGGATTGATCAACATGGTGCAAGCAAATCAATTTGGTGGTGGTGCTATGGAGGATCCGAATGCTCACTTAGCCCAATTTACGGAGTTAGCCAACACGATAAAGATAAATGGGTTAAGTGAGGATGTTGTTAAAATAAAGTTTTTCCCGTTTTCATTACGAGAGAGAGCTAAGGCTTGGTATCATACTCTACCACCGGGATCTTATACCACATGGAGAGAATTGGCACAAAGATTTTTGAGCAAGTATTTTCCCCCTTCAAAGATGTTGCATCTCAAAGGGCAAATCTTTCAATTCAAGCAATTGCCACTTGAGACATTTAGTGAAGCATGGGACCGATTCAAAGAGATGCTAAGGAAGTGTAAATAATATGGATTCCCCAAGGAGCAACAAATAGAATTTTTCTATGCCAGTTTACATGGTAGTGAAAGGATGCATATTGATGCTTCGTCGGGAGGTTCAATTTTGGGACAAACTCTGGAAAGAGCAATTACCATCTGTGAGGAAGTAGCTTTGAATACGGGTCAATGGCCCATGGATCATGCATCAGGAATGTATGATAGGGAGAAAATTGCTAAGATGGAAGAAGTGTGATTGCAACAAGTGAAAATGCCTAAGGAAGACATGACCGATAAGGCAATCACGGAGATCTTAAAAAAGATGAATGCTAACATGAAAGTGTCTCCAAGTTCGACAACTATGGTGAATCAACAAGTGCTTGCAAGTCATCAACAAGGTATGTCATTGCCTTTGATGAATCAACAAGTGTTTCCTAATCTTCAACAAGGCATGACGATGCCTAATGTGGGTCAATCTTCTCAAAGTTGTCAAATGCCTACCTCTATGCCTCAACAAGGTATGTCCTCTAATTTTGGAATGCAAGATGCATGGTGTCCACCAGAGATAACACTTGAGGAAGTTGCCTTCATGCAAGGAAGGAACTTTTAAGGAAATTATGGTGGAAATTTTGGAAATCATGGAGGAGGATATCCACAAAGGCAAGGAGGATGGGGGCAAGGTAACTTTCAAGGGAATTTTAATCAACCTCGTAGGTATGAAAACTTGTCTTTTGGAAATCAAGGGAATGCACTTACTCTCCCACCGGGAATCAATCCAGGAGAGAAATTTTCTAATGGTGAAGGGAAGCCTACGGTGGAGGATCAAGTTGCTAAAATGTTTGAATTCATGAAGGAAGATAAAGAAGAAAGAAGGAAAAGAGATGAGGTGAATGATAAGAGAATCAAAGCCTTGGAGACACAAATAAGCCAAATGGCAAGTGAAAGGGGGAATGTTAATCGTCAAAGGAAATTTCCATCTACAACCATTACTAATCCAAAATAGCAATGTAAGGCTATTGAGCTTCGTAGTGAAACAAAATACGAAGGACTTTCTTTGCCATCGGAAGTGGAGGAGGTAGGGTGTGAAGTTGAGCCTATGGAAAGATTGGATGAAGAAGGGAAAGAGAAAGACGTTGAAATAGTTGAAAAGGATGAAAGTACCCCTATACTTGAAGAAGAAAGGTGAAGTCTCCAAAGAAGTGGGAGACATGTAGAGAAGCAAAGCAAAAAGAGAAAAGAGAACTTTGAAAGAGATGAATCGGGGATTCAGAAGTTGTCCGGGGCAATTTCGTTTCCACAAAGGTGTTTGAAAAAGTGATTAGAAGAAAAATTTGCCAAGTTTGTGGAGATGTTGAAGAAGATACATGTGAATATTCCTTTTGCGGAAAGTCTACTTCAAATGCCCAACTACTCCAAATTTTTGAAGGATATTTTGTCAAAGAAAAGAAGCTTGGGAGAGTTTGAAACAGTGAACCTTACGAAGGAATGTAGTGCAATCTTGCAAAAGAAACTTCCCCCTAAATTGAAAGATCCGGGGAGTTTCACCATTCCATGTGAGATGGGAAAACATGAGAACTACAAAGCTTTATGTGATTTGGGAGCTAGTATTAATTTGATGCCGTTGTCAATCTTTAAGAAGTTGGGTATTGGTGAGGTCAAGCCGACATCAGTTACACTTCAATTAGCCGATCGATCATTGACTTATCCAAAAGGAATTGTTGAAGATGTGTTCATCAAAGTTGGCAAGTTCGTATTTCCCATTGATTTTTGTGGTACTAGATATGGATGAGGATTCAAATGTTCCATTAATACTTGGTCGTCCATTTCTTGTCATGGGAAAAGCATTGATTGATGTGGAGAAGGGAGATCTCACTTTGAGGGTGAATGAAGAAGAAGTGATATTTTCATTGAGAGAAGCTATAAGGTATCCCAAGAACAAGGAAGAATGTAGAAGAGTGGAGGTTGTGGACAACATTGTTGAAGAGCATATGTATCACTTTCATTCTAAGGATATGTTGGAAATTATCATAAGTCATTCTTACTCTATTGAATCTCTTAAATCTAAATCTTCTTTTTGTTTGGAAAATGATGAAATGATTGATGATTTACATGGTTTAAATGCTTATAGGGCACTTACAAATGAGGAAGCAAAAGAAGAAAATGTGGAGAAACTTGAGGAAGGACCAAAAGAGGAAGTGCAAGAGAAAAAGAAGGTGGAGTTGAAACCATTGCCGGAGCATTTGAAGTATGCTTACTTGGAAAAAGATGAAACGTATCCGGTAATTGTATCCTCCTCCCTTAATGATTTAGAATTAGAAAAATTGTTAAGAGTTTTGAGAGAGAATAAATCCTCTATTGGTTGGAGCATTAAAGATTTGAAAGATATTAGTCCATCTATGTGCATGCATAAGATTCACTTGATTGATAATGAGAAGTCGTGTGTTCAAAACCAACGTAGATTGAATCCTATAATGCAAGAAGTGGTAAGAAAAGAGGTGTTAAAATGGCTTGATGCGGGAATAATCTTTCCAATAAGTGATTGTCAATATGTAAGTTCCTTACATGTAGTAGCAAAAAAATATGGTATGACTATAGTAAGATTCGATACCAATGAAACGATTGCCACTAGAACTATCACGGGTTGGAGAGTGTGTGTTGACTATAGAAAATTGAATGAAAACACTAGGAAATATCATTTCCCATTGCCATTTATAGATCAAATGTTAGATCGTCTTGCGGATCATGAGTATTATTATTTTCTTGATGGTTATTTCGGGTACAATCAAATATTGATTGCACCAGAAGACCAAGAGAAGACAACGTCCACATGTCCCTATCGTACGTTTGCATTTAGAATGATGTCGTTTGGTCTATGTAATGCCCCCGCCACTTTTCAGCGTTGTATGATGGCTATCTTCGATGGTTTGATTGAAAATACAATGGAGTTTTTATGGATGATTTTTTCGTGTATGGTTCCTCCTATGATATATGTTTGACTAATCTCACCATTGTGTTGCAGAGGTGTGAAGAATCGAATCTTATACTAAATTGGGAAAAATGCCATTTTATGGTGACTGATGGGATAGTCTTGGGGCACCATATTTCAAAGCATGGGTTAAAAGTGGATAGAGCTAAAGTGATAGTCATAGAACGTCTTCCCCCTCCTACTAGTGAGAAGGGGTGAGATCGTTCTTAGGCCATGCGGGCTTCTATAGACGCTTCATTAAGGATTTTTCCAAAATTGCTAAACCACTTTGTAAATTGTTTGAAAAAGATTGTACATTTAACTTTGATGATGAATGTCATGTATCATTTCAGGTGCTAAAGGATGCTCTCACTTCATCACCACTACTCATCACTCCGGATTGGAGTTTGCAATTTGAATTGCATTATGATGCTAGTGATCAATCCATTGGAGTGGTGTTGGGACAAACAAGGGAGAAGAAGTTTAGAGCAATATATTATGCCTCAAAGACCTTGAATGCATGCCAAGTTAATTATACCACCACGGAGAAGGAATTTTTAGCCGTAGTGTATGCTTTTGAGAAGTTTCGACCATACTTGGTTGGAACATAAATGATTGTTTACACGGATCACGCGGCTATAAAATACCTTATGAACAAGAAAGATGCTAAACCTCGTTTAATCCGTTGGGTGTTGCTTTTGCAGGAATTTGATGTGGTCATCAAGGATAAGAAAGGCGTGGAGAATGTGGTCTTGGATCATTTGTCAAGGTTGGAAAATAGAGGTGAGAATGAGGATGTAAAGCCAATCAGGGATGAGTTCCCGGATGAAGAAATTTTGCTATTGGAGGTTGAGCAAGTATGTTCTCTCATTGTGAATGTTCCACCTTGGTATGCTGACTATGTTAATTTCATTGTTTGTGAAATTGAGCCTACATTGCTTAATAAGTACAAGGAGAAGAAGTTTCATGTTGAAGTGAAGAAGTACCTGTGGGATGAACCTTACTTGTTTAAGATTTGTAATGATGGAGTGATAAGAAGATGTGTGGCCAAAGAAGAAGTGGTGGGGATTCTTGAACTTTGTCATTCGTCTTTGTGTGAAGGTCATTTCGCTCATCGAAAGACGGGGGCTAAAGTTTTGCAATCGGGGTTCTATTGGCCAACATAGTTAAGGATGCAAAGAAGTTTGTTGCTAAGTGTGATCGATGCCAAAGGATGGGGGGAATAGGTAAGAGAGATGAAATGCCCATGACCTTGAGAATTGATGTGGATATATTTGATGTATGGGGCATTGATTTTATGGGACCATTTCCCTCGTCGAAAGAATATGTATACATCTTGCTAGCCGTGGATTATGTGTCAAAGTGGGTGGAGGCAATCCCTACTAAGACAAATGATGCTTTGATAGTGCAAAGGTTCTTGAAGAAGAATATTTTTGCTAGGTTTGGAGTTCCATGGGCTTTAGTGAGTGATGGAGGATCACACTTTGTCAACAAGTTGATGGAAAGTTTGTTGAAGAGATATTGAGTGAAGCATCGAGTGGCTACACCATACCACCCTCAAGCAAATGGTTTGGCGGAGGTCTCAAACCGCCAAATCAAGTTAGTTTTGGAGAAAACAATCAATGGAGGGAGGAAGGATTGGTCAGATAAGCTTGATAATACCTTATAGGCTTATAGGACGGCTTTTAAGACAATTCTTGGTGTGTCACCGTATCAATTAGTCTATGGTAAAGCTTGTCACCTTCCCGTGGAGTTAGAACATCGTGCATTGTGGGCTATCAAACGCCTCAATATGGATGAAAGGGAGAGTGGTCAAGCAAGGTTGTTGAAGTTAGTTGAGTTGGAAGAGTTTAGAGGAAGAGCATTTGATAACTCAATCATCTACAAAGAGAATATGAAGAGATGGCATGATGCTAAAGTGAAGGAAAAGATGTTTGCTCTGGGGGGAAAAGTTCTTGCATTCAATTCGAGGCTTAAGTTGTTTCTCGAAAAGCTCAAGTCAAAGTGGATGGGGCCATATGAAGTGCTTGAAGTGTTGAATGGACATACATTGAAGCTCAAAGGTCCAAATAATGAGTTTGTGGTTAATGGTCATAGAGTGAAGCATTACCTATCTCTTTCTCAAAAGGAGATAGTGTATGTGAATACTCTCTCTTCCTAAACTTCTTTGATTTTGGAGTAGTGTAGATTTTATTTTCTTTTTATTAATAGTTTTCTTGTAGATTTGGCTTGGAGGTGGTTAAGCTCATGAGAAATGCATAAGATGAAGGACAAGGATGCTAAAGATGGAATGATGATGTATGTCACACCACTCTTTACAAACTTAAATTTTAACACTTGTGTTAATTTATGTTTGGGGGGAGGTTGCATGGTGGTCATACTTGATCATACGAAAGGAGAAAGATGCACAAGAGTCATCGGAAGAAAAGTTCATGGAGAGCATTGAGAATACGACAAGGGTATGTCTCACCACTTTTTACAAACTTAATTCGTAACTTGTTTCGATTTAAGTTTGGGGGGATAATGCGTGGTGTGACTTATACTTTGTTTATTAGAGTGTGATGAATCATGCATAGTGTGATGAATCATGCGTATTATGTATCTTGTGTTGTCTTGCAAAATGGTCAATTTTGAAAAATTTTCTCATGAGTTAGTTGAGTTTTGGATGTTTGGTGGTGTTTTGAGTACATTTCAATCCATGTTTGATCATAATTGTGGTGTGAATAATATTGAGAAGTGTTTGAGCATGCATAGGGTGTGTAAAAAGTGGAAAAACAGGGAAAGTAAGAAGTGAAGTGTGAAAAATGGAGAAACATGGCAAATTGCTACACAGGCCGTGCTTCGCACATGGTCCTGTAGCAATTGTTCGTGTAGCGCCATCAAAACATGTTACACGGCCAGGAGGAAGGCCGAGTTCCGCAGCTCGAGCCGTACAGGAGAAAAGGTACACGGGCCGTGTTCCGTACACGGCCCTGTAACAGTTAGTCGTGTAATGGGATCAGAACATGCTACACGGCCTCACTTGAGGCCGTGCAGCGTAACACGGGCCGTGCAGGGTCTGTTCCAGGTTTTTAAAATGGGCCATTCCTTACTCATTCCACACGCCCTCCTTCTTACGTATACACTCTGTAAGCACTCAATTCACTATTTCACGCATCCGTATCAAATAATGGTGTACACTTAGGTGTAAATAATAAGTATCCTTCCCAACGTAGTCACTGCTATTATTTGCATGGCTAAAGAGGAACCAGTTATTAATTATTTTATCATAAAGTTAGGTTGATGAATAAAATTAATGGGTAAAACCTTCCCTTTTAAATGTTCGGGTTTGTATACGTCCACAATAACATGGCATGTGATGAGTGATATTTTCATCTAGATTTTAGTGTATTTTATATCCATTTTCTTAGTATTTTATCCGTATTTATGTGTTATTTGGTTGTGTTTTGTGTTTTTATGGAAATGTGTGAGAATGAGCTTAAACCTATGTAAAACAGGTAAAAACGATGCAAAAATAGAAAAGGGGGATAAAAGGAAGAAGGAAAACAGAGCACGACCAAACTCGACTCGAGTGCTACTACTCGAGTCGAGTTGGTGCAACTCGAGCCATGCGCCAGACACGGGTCTGTAAGAGATAGTCGTGCGATGACATCAGAAAACACTACACGGGCACCCTACGCCCGTGTGCAGAACACAAGTCATTCCTGGAATCAATACATGAGTCGAGTTACCGACTCGACTCGAGCTCTGTCTACTGCCCAGAAGACATGACACGACTCGAGCCGTGTGCATGCACTCGAGTCGTATTGTGTAAATTTCTGTAAAAAATTCAGAAACCTTCTAGAAGCTTCCCAAAGGGTATAAATACCCAATACTTCAATATTTCATCAGATTGGGCGAGGGTTTTACTGTTACACACACCTCACACACCATTTCCTCCATTTAACACCATCATCTTCATCCATTCTTCATCCATCCATCCATCCACACTTCATCTCTCCATAAATTCTACCATCCAAATTAAGTGAAGAAGCAAGGAAGAGTGTGTGATCACCAAAGGAAGGAAGGAGATTCAATTGGAGCCAATCCAAGAGAGTTTTCATCCCAATTTTGTGTTAATCATCTAGTTTACTATGATTTGTAAGGTTTTTAATGTCTATGTTAAGGATCTTATGAAGATTGTAGGCTAATCTCCCTTGTGGGATTAGCAACAGGAAAGTTTGTGTTTAAATTTTGGGATCTATGTATTTAAATTCATATGTTGATTGGGTTAATTGATTTCCTATCATTAATGCTTTAGATCTTGATATTTTTGATGATTTGTGTGTTTAGATGCTCTAAATATATGATTAGATTAAGAAATCAATTATGTGATTAGGACATTTGAGTGAATCATTTCATCAAACACTTCATGTGCATTATAAATTGTAAAGAGATTGAGAAATCCTTTAGAGTTCAGAACCCTTTGATAGGACATACGGTTGGTTTGATCGAGAGATTGATTAATATTGTGAAGGGATTCTTATTTCAAGCTTAGTACCTAGTTGGAATTGTTTGAATGAGAACCAACCTTTGTGCTAATTGAGATTAATATCATATTCATCTTGAGAAGGAGCTTAGGTGAATTTAGAATTGGCCCTTAATCCATACCCTTGATTCATATGAGTTTAAAGCATGTATCCTAAGATTTTCCACTACTTAATTATTGTTAATCCCACTTTTGCTTAATTTGGTAAACCACATTTCATCCATTTATCTTGTTTGTTTGATCATTGCTTGCATTTCTTTGATTACTTCTATTTACTTGTTTGAACAACCACTCTATTGATGATTCGTCTCTATAAAATAACAACAAACGTGAGATCGCTTAAGCACTAGTACCTACCTCCTTGTGGTTCGATAAATTCTTAAATTAGTAAACCCGAATACAAATTATGGCTAATCAAATGTGTGATGAGTGATATTTTCACCAAGATTTTAGTGTCTTTTTATGTGTGTTTTCATATATTTTTATCCGTATTTATGTGTTATTTGGTGAAGTTATGTGTTTTTATGGAATTGAGTGTGAATGAACTTAATCGTATGTAAAATAGGTGAAATCGGAGCAAAAATGGAGAAGGGAGATGAAAGAAGAAAGAAGAAAATAGGGCAGCTGAACACGGCCAGCCGTTTCAAGTACACGAGCTGTGTCGTGCTACATGAGCTGTGTACTACAAACGGGCCTGTAAGAGATGGCCGTGCGACGACATCAGAACGCACAACACGACCATCCCTTGGCCGTGTTGCGGCACACACTCGTGTGCCGTCGTAAATTCGCATTGACCCAGAAACCCTGACAGGACTCTAGGCGTGTTGCAGCACACGAGTCATGTAGGTGCCTGATCAGTAAAAAAATCAGATTTCATGAGTATAAATACTCAATACTTCAATTTTAGATCAGATTTTTCGATGGGTTTCACTTGCACACCTAGATCACACACCATTTCCACCATTTTACACCATCATCTTCATACATTCTTCATCCATCCATCCACACTTGATCCTCTTCATCAAATCCACCATCCAAGTGATCAAGGAAGCAAGAGAGAGTAAAGATTGCAAGAAGAAGAAGGAGATCTCCATTGAAAACACTTCAAAGGGGGAATCTAATTCTCATTTTTGTGAACTTCTTTATAGATTTGTCATGGGATTTGTAGATACAATTGTCTATGATTGTTTTCTCTAAGACTATGATAGGCTAATCTCCTTTGTGAGATTAGATTCATGATTGGTGTTGGATAATTTAGTTTTTATGCAATTTGATTTTAATCTTGAATGGGCTTTATGTTATTTCTATCATTGATTGTTGATTGCTTGATGTATATGATGTTATGTGTGATTAATTGTCATGGGCATGTGATTAGATTGATAAATCAATTATGTATTTAGGATAGTTCATTGAATCATTTCATCATACACTTCATGTGCATTAATTTAGAATGAGATAGAGATATCCTTCTAGATTTAGAACCCTTTGATAGAACATTTGATTAGCTTGATCGAGAATTTAGTTGATTAGATGAGGGGACCCAAACCATTAGTGAATTCATAGTACCTTAAAATGGAATATTGTCTATGATTTAGTACCTAATTAGGGAACTCGTAGGGTAATTAGTACCTATTGGGAGGTTTTCATTTTGGTCTCGATCCTATATGCTTTTGGGAGCCTTGTTGAAGGTTTACATCCTATCCATCTCGAGAGAGAGTTTAGGTAGAATTAGTGATCGCTCCTAAGTTATGTCCATGATAGATTATAATTAATTGCATGATTACTTTATTATCTATGTCATGATTGTTGCTAATCTCATCCTTGCATCATTTGGAACCCATCAATTATCTTTACTTTTATCTTATTTCTTGCATTAGTTTAAGTGCGTTCATATGCACGCTTATCCTCCATTCCGTTGTCCTTATAAAATCACGATAAACTTGAGATCGCTTAAACTCTAGTACCTTCCTCCATGTGGTTCGATAAATTCTTTAATTGATCATCCCGACTACAAATGACAAATCAAATGGCGCTGTTGCCGGGGAGGTAACAGTTGCTAGAAGTTTGACGAAGGATCGTTTAGAGTGGTCTTAATAAGGACATTTATTTTTTCTTTTTGCATCTTATTTTGTTTTAGAAAATTTTGTTCACATTTTTCTTTCTTTTATAGGTGCATACCTTGAGAAGGAAGAAGAAGGTGAACAAGCCCAAAAATATGAGCTCCATGGATATTCTTCATGATTTGGTGAATAGAAGAACTCATTCCGCTATGAACACACAAGGAAATTTTCAAGGATTTCAAATGCCAAATTTTGAGCCACACTTGCAACCAAATTTCGGAGTACAAGATATGCAATTCCAACAACAAAGTTATGAGAATTTTGGAGTCCCTCATCAAATGCATCAACAAGTATACCCTCAAGGTGTGGAAGATGTTATTCAAGGAAATTTTTCTAGAAATCAATAAGGGAATCAACCACAACTATGGGGAAATTTTCAAGACTCCAACACCTCTTATTCCACCCAAAATAACCACATAGTGATGCTTGGAGAAAAGTTGTTTGAAATGGTTATGGATCGCTTAAAAGAAGGGAGAAAGTCTGATCAAGTGTGGATTGATAGAATCGGAAACTTGTGTGAAATGATGATGAATACAATGGTAGCATTCAATGCTAAGTTGGATTCATTGGAGTACCAAGTGAGTCAAATAGTGTCCACCGTAGAGAGACTTCAAGAAGAAAACAACAAGCCTTCTACCTCCGGAACAAAGAGCGAATGCATGGTCATTAAGTCTAGAAAAGAGGATAGTTTGGGGGTTGATGAGGTTATGAAGGAAAAGAGAGAAAGAGTTCCAAAGTGGGTGAAAGCCAAAGAGTTGAAAGAAGAGTTGAAGGGGGAATTCGATTGATTTGTCGAGTCTCTTGAAGAGATGGTAGAGAAAGTCAAGCTTCAAAATCGAGAAGAGATTCATGCCCTTATGGAAGAAAAGAAGCCTCCGGAAACTAAGATCATTGATGATGCCCCACACAAGCCAAAACCTTCTCATTCTATTGAAATTTCAAATTCTCTTAAGAACTTCCATGATTTTATTGATAAAAATTTGTTTGGTGATTGTAGGAAAAAGATTGCAAGAGGGCATCAACACTTGTCAATGCCCGAATTCTTACCAGGGGATGTGGTTGAAGTTCAAAATGCATATAAAGCACCATGGAAGAAGTGGAACAAGTGGAAAGGGTCATTCCTTGTGAAGAACGCCTTCGGAGAACAATTGCTTGAATTATTTAACAAGAAGGGAAACGTTCTTGTGGTTGAGCATGAGGGCACAAGGAACTACAAGAAGAAACCTATGATAGTGCCTAAGGACTATTCAAGACCACCATGAGCTAAAGACTATCGTCTAGCTTGAAGACGTTAAACTTAGCGCTAGATGGGAGGCAACCCATCATTATCTTTATTGCTTTGTTTAATGCTTTCAATATGGTTGATGGATTTGATATTGTTTCGTATTTTATGTAGGTTGATTGTGCTCGTGAGGAGAATGCGTATTGGAGATATGATAAGTGCTTGATTTGAAGTGTGAAAGTAAGTCTCACCATTTTTTGCAAACTTAATTCTCAACTCTTGTTTTGATTTAAGTTTGGGGGGATATGGCATGGTATGACATACATGTTTTGTTAGTAAGCATATGCTTCTCGTATTTTTTGGGCAATTTTGAAATTTTTCTCATGAGTTTTGGTTTGATTTGGTTCGATTGGTTGTGTTGAAGTGCATGATAGTCCATATTTTTAATGAAATTGTTGAGCTAATGGTTTTGTTGAGCATGCATGAAGGGTATTGGAAGCACGAATTGAGCTCGGAGCTAACAACTTCTACTACCAAATGCCTATTGAGGGAGTTCACTCTACACCTTACCACTTCTATGTGCTTAGCATAATTGATTTGATTTGGATTGATGTGATTAGCATGCTACTATATGTGTTATGTTTGTGGGAGGTTTACTTTCGTAATTTAGGATTTCCTTTTCAATCAAAGATGGGGATGTTTGTGAGCTTAATTGATCATGGATGATATAAATGTATATTTAATTTTCTTATGATGGTGATTTTTATTTTTGCATGTTATGTGTTTTTTGTTGTTTATTGTTTGGTGAGTCTTTCTTATGTATCTTATGTGTATTTTTATTTTTGTCTAGGGTTGTTTGGTGGTTTGTTTTGGGATGTTGTGAGTCATTTTTGAATGTGAGTGATGATATGTTGTGGTAGTAAGTGATGACAAGTTATGATTAAGAATCTCTACACTTTCGAATTGTGACATATTTTACTTAACTTGTTCAATTTTGAGATGAATGTGGTGTAATAAGTTCCTTAAGGTCTAATGCATAAGCTTGTGAGCATTTGAGCCTCAACCGTGCATATATGATATTTCATTTCATGAGTGGATCGATTGTGTTTGATAAGCTAGAACTTGCTCAAGGACTATAGGAACGAGCCCGATTAATAGAGATTAATGACATGATCTAAGGTCATTCTTGTTATTTATAGTTATTGACATATATTTCCCTACCATGAACATCATCCCTAGTTAACCACTTTGAGACTTTAAGCTTATTTCTTGTGAATTTAGCACATTACAAGCCTTGATTACCCACTTAAAGCCTTATATATATACCCTTTGTGTGAGTGATTGAGGAGATGGTAGCTAGAAAGGTTTGATGAGAAAGCAAAACAAAGAAAGGAAATGGTAAACAAGTAAGAAAGATAAAGGATGAAAAAGCTCAAGAAAGAATGGACATGTAATCTCAAAACAATAAAATGAGCAAAACAACAACAATATGCTCAAGTATTTAAAAGTCCAAAGAAGGAAGCATGCATTGAAAGAAGTTCAATCTAAGAAAAGTTGATGATTAGTGCTTGTGATTAGCAAAAACAAGAAAGGAAGAAAGAGAAGTGGAGAAGTTGGAGAAATTGGTCATCTCTTCGATTACTTACACTTGTTCAGTCACTATTACCATATTCTTCCTACCCTACCAAAGAGCCTATCATTACATACTTAATGAAAGACCTTTTTTATCATTGATTGAAATTTTGGCGGTTTGTGAATGTAGACTACGAGCAAGTTTATAGCGAGTCGAGCCAATCAATTGATGAGTATTGTTTTACCTTACTTTATAGAGTGTTGAATGAAATTTATGATATATGTGAGGCTTGGACTATAAGGGAACTATATTACACTTTTATTCTCTTTTGTTTGAACTTGTTAATATTTGCATGTTATGGTTTTATTGATGTAGGATGTCTTAGCATAGTTTATAATCTTTTCCTAGGTGAAAATCACTCCTTTTGGTTTATAATTTTCGTTGTTCGGGGACAAACAACACTTTAAGTTTGGGGGTGTGATGAGCGATATTTTCACCTAGATTTTAGTATCTTTTTATGTGTGTTTTCGTATATTTTTATCCGTATTTATGTGCTATTTGGTGGAGTTATGTGTTTTTATGGAATTGAGTGTGAATGAACTTAATCGTATGTAAAACAGGTGAAATCGCAGCGAAAATGGAGAAGGGAGATGAAAGAAGAAAGAAGAAAACAGGGCAGCAAGAACACGGCCAGCCATTTCAAGTACACGAGCCGTGTCGTGCTACACGAGCAATGTACTGCAAACGGGCCTGTAAAAGATGGCTGTGCGACAACATCAAAATGCACAACACGACCATCCCTTGGCCGTGTTGCGGCACACAACTCGTGTGCCATCGTAAGTTTGTGTTGACCTAGAAACCCTGACACAAAGCTCGAGGCGTGTTGCAGCACACGAGTCGTGTAGGTGACTGATCAATAAAAAAATCAGATTTCTTCTAGAAGGCCCCAATGAGTATAAATATCCAATACTTTAATTTTAGATCAGATTTTTCGAAGGGTTTCACCTGCACACCTAGATCACACACCATTTCCTCTATTTTACACCATCATCTTCATACATTCTTCATCCATCCATCCACACTTGATCCCCTCCATCAAATCCACCATCCAAGTGATCAATGAAGCAAGGGAGAGTGAAGATTGCAAGAAGAAGAAGGAGATCTCCATTGAAGACACTTCAAAGGGGGAATCTAATTCTCATTTTTGTGAATTCTTTATAGATTTGTCATGGAATTTGTAGATACAATTGTCTATGATTGTTTTCTCTAAGACTATGATATGCTAATCTCCTTTGTGAGATTAGCTTCATGATTGGTGTTGGATAATTTAGTTTTTATGCAATTTGATTTTAATCTTGAATGGGCTTTGTGTTATTTCTATCATTGATTGTTGATTGCTTGATGTATATGATGTTATGTATGATTAATTGTCATGGGCATATGATAAGATTGAGAAATCAATTATACATTTAGGATAGTTCATTGAATCATTTCATCATGCACTTCATGTGCATTAATTTAGAATGAAATGGAGATATCCTTCTAGATTTAGAACATTTGATTAGCTTGATCGAGAGATTGGTTGATTAATTTAATTATCGAACTCACGATGCTTGAGATGTCATTGAATTTTATTTTATATTGTTTTGAGGGAATCAAAATAAATGGATAAATTCAAAGTATTTGATCGGTGTATTTATTTATGATTCTCAGGATATTCAAACGGTTTTATCTCGCTTATTGTTTACTAAAAGAAACATATTTAATGGTCCAAATTATATAATAAGAAAAGAATCTTGGTTTTTGATACTTACTGCTTAGGAAAACGTATGTGTTCTCACTAAATTTGCCCTCTAGTGCCTATTAAAATCTCTTATGAAGAGGTGAGAGAGAGGTTCATGGAAATATGATGGTCAATCTCATGCGACTCTTTGGATACTTGAGTAAGGTTGATAGGTAGGAGGTGACTCGATGAATGAATTAGAAAAACATGGAGTAGAAGCTGAAAGGGAAACCTAGGTCAATTTTATTATCCATAATTTGCCTGGATGTTTTGAGTAAGTTCTACCTGAATTACAAGAGGTTGTATTCGGTGGGAAAATTCTGACAAAACAAGTGGCGAAGGAAATCAATTTTCATCAAGGTATGAACAAGGTTAGTATCTCATTCACTAGTTGTTGAAGCATGATTAGTGATGGAATCTACTAACACGTGTGTAGATACCGGAATCACTAAAAGTCTGTAACTAAGTGATGATGAGATTATTGAGTACAGGGGTAAACTACGAAAGTAGTGGTTGTTGCAGTGGGAGTTGTATATTTATTTTTTGATAGGAATAAAAATTTGGTTATGAGAAATTGTCTTTACGTACATATTTATAGAAAGAATTTCATTTCATTTTCTATACATTTACGGATGGATACTCCATTTCATTTAAATGACGTGGTCATTATAATGAAGGATGGAACTATAATCTGTTGTGGTACGTTGGTGGACAATTTGGACACTCTTAAATCATGATTATCCCACGGATACAAAAAATTATAATGATAACGTGTCTTCTAATCTTAATAAGAGAGAGGAACCTTCGAATATGAACCAAACATACATTTTGGTATCTGAAACTAGGTCATGATTGCCTTTTCAAGGCAAAGGGGTGTAGAGCTAAAGATATGTTAGAATTGGTCCATTCTGATTTATGCGGTCATAAGATTATCCTTACGAGAGGTGGTTAGATATAATTTTTGATGCACCGCAAGTCTAAGTACTATGATTAATTCAAAAGCGCATGACACGTGCAGTGAAGGGTCATCGAAAATATATCGTCATTTACAATTTAATCGTGGTGTGGTGTAAAGAAAGTATAGGACTCTTATCAAAATGGTTAGATAGATGATGAGTTATTTGAAATTATTAAATTCATTTTATAGGTATTCATAGAAACAGCATGTCATAAGGATGTTTGTCTGTTTGTGGAATATCCTAGAAAAATGAAGGGTGTCTTATTTGATAGTCCAAAAGATCAAAGGGTAATTGTTAGCATGAACACCAGATTTTTGGAAAAGGACTATGTAATAAATCACAAATCCATGTATAAATTGTTCTATAAGGTGTGAGAAGGAAAACACAAAGTATAGTACCAATTGTAAAAGTGGATATACCACAAGTAAACTACATCGCATGACACGTCTGATACACAATTGCATGTAGGGCTTTGTCATAGTGGGAGGGTATTTTACAACCTGGAAGATTTATGTTTTGGGAGAGTCGTGAGACTTGGTCCCTAGTAAACATGAAATCCGGCCATGGGTATAACAAAGCACTACAAGATAGAAATGTGATATCTTAGCAACATGCAATGATTTCTGAAATAAGATCTACAGATTCTAAATTGGATCTAGGTGCTTGCAGAATCGCAAAATGGTGTGAAAGCCATTGAAAGTGGTTCTACAAAATAAAAGAGGATCGGACGGTAAAGTGATACTTTGAAACAAGGCTTGTTGCAAAAAGGTACACTCAGAAAGAAGGGTGAGTTCGAGTATGATAAAACCTTTTTACCGGTAACTAAGTTTAAGTCGATCCAGATTCTTTTATTGCTGCTCATATTGAATTATGAGGTATAGCAAATAGATGTCAAGACAGCTTCCGTGATTGGAAGTCTTGAGGAAAATATCTATGTGAAGCAACCTGAGTGATTCATTGCAAAGGGCTTAGAGCATTTTGATTGTAAGTTTAAAATTGTCCATCGATGGACTAAAGAAATCTTTAAGATCTTGGATCATCCGTTTTGATGAGGAAATCCAGTAAAATGAATTTAATCAATGCTCGGATAGGTCTTGTGTATTGGAAAAGAGTGACGGAAACATGGTGGTATTTATTGTACTATACGTAGATGGTATCTTTCTCATTAGAGACAATGAAAGAGTATTGTTGGGCGTATGGGTATGGCTCTTAAAGCGGTATGAAATGAGGTACTTAAGAGAAGCAAAATATATCCTTACGATCATGGTGATCACAAGATAGGATGTTATGCTTATCTCAAGCTTCATGAAATGATACAATCCTTACTCATTTTAGCATGTGACTTTATCTAAGGAAATGTGCCTTGCGAATAAGGAAGCTTAATCTATGGAACGCTATGCACGAGAATGGATATTTGTTTTGCCGAAGGTATGAACAGTGGGTATCAAGGTAACCCAAAACAAGAATGTTGAACTGTGGTAACACATATTTTGAAGTACCTGAAAAGGACAAGAAACGGACAGATTCATTGCTTCTTGTGGGTTACATAGATTCAGATTTTTCAAATCAGATAGGGACAGCAGTAAATCCACCTCAAGTTATGTGTTTATTTTGGAAGTAGAACCATAATATGGAGGAGTGTCATATGGAAATATATTTCGAACTCCATCATAGAAAGATGATAAATTGAAGCCTCTGAGGTTGCCAAAGTATATGTATGACTCTAGAAACTTCGTAATGGACTTAGATGTGACTCTAAGTTTGCCTGAGATTACCACAATTTATTGTGGTAATAATGGTGCAGTTGCAAACTTGAAGGAATCACGAATCCATAAGCAATTAAACACATTAAGCGCAAGTACCACCTTTTATGAGAAATCGTATGATGAGGGGAAGTTCGTTGTTGCCTAGATTGCATCAGATGATAACCTAGTAAATCTTTTTATAAGGACCTTAAGGCGAAAGCTTTTGATGGTCATGTAGTGGGAGTGGGAATCAAATGTATGACAGTGGTCTTGACAGCATAGTCTTTTAGTATAAGTGGGAGATTGTTGGATTGTATACTAAAAGACTAGCTTTTTGTATGAACAATGTTTAATAATGTATTTGAAATGAGAATCATATGATCAAATATTTTGCATATTATAATTGTAAAAGTCCACTTACTTTATATTGTAGATAATATATTGTGCGACAACAAGTGGAAGATCATATTATCGTTTCCTTATAAAGTATAAACAGATGCTCACAACCGAGATAGATGGGGACTCTTTATCGGGATGGTTGTAGTGTGATTTGGTATTAATTTGTCTTGACTATAAAATCACATTAGTTCACTTTGTGTATTGAGCAGTATAGGAGAACTTGATTTCAGTTATTATGAATGTTCGTGATAACAAGGTTGAGTGGTACTACTCTCGGATGAGATATTAATTAATGGAGTTGTCAGTAACTTAATTAATTAATGTGCATTGTATATCTTAAACATGGGGAGACTAACGGGCTCATAATAAGAAGGAGCCCATAACGTAATTATGGGATTAGAGCGGTAGTGCAGTAATAATAATTTAGTGGAATATATTATTATTATTATTAGACTTAACTATAAGTTTTGGGCTAAACTTGGATACTTAAGCTCAATGGAGGCCCAACTCTAATTTCTCTTCATAGTCCCTGTTGTAGCCCATATATAAGTTATCTTAGTGATATGAAAACCGTAATTTCTTGCACCTAACACACTTGAGTTTGAGGGAGGATTACAGATTGAGAGGATCTTGATGATCGTCGCCCACACGACGTCAAGATTGGACTTGGGAATATAGCAGAAGATCAAGAGGTTGTTTTCAGCAACTTGATCATCAACTTCCACTATTTTTCTGTAATTGTGTGGAATTCAATACTGGTTGTGTGATATACCGTTGAAAAACTACGGAAGAGAGGATCGTTTTGGCATAAAAATCACTCAAATCGGTGATTGGATGAGGGTATTATTCCCAAAACGGTGAGGTCGTACATGCTGAAAGAGAGAATTTTATCTCTTCTTCAACATACCCTGGTGAAAGGTAATATGATTTTACGTTCTTGCTTCCGCTGATATAGAATCGTATGGAACCCTAACGGTTCACGTTAACCAAATGATCGAATGCCAATAGTTCGACCAAGGGGGTCCAGTTCGACCAAGTCCAGTCTGGTCGAACTGGGACACAAAAGATCCGAAACATCAGGATTTCATCTCCAATGCGTGCATGTGCGTGTTTTCTATGAAAAATCCCAGTAAAGGTCCATAAGGAGAAGTTACAAGTATAAAAAGGGGTGCATATCACATCAAAAAAGGAGAGTTAGATTCCACATCCATCCTACATCACAACCAAAACCTAACTCCATCCGCAAGAGCTGTAGAGAGAGATTCGTGCAGTGAATCAAGTGAGAACCTAGTGACGATTCAAGACGAAGCGAGAAGCGACGGCACCCCCATCTAGGGTTTACTTCGCAACTTAATCTTTCTTGTAATTTCAAGACTATGGGTAATATCTATCCAAATACAATGAACGTTCTTCGAAGTGTCATGGGCTAGAATAGCTTTGGTAGTTCTAGGATTTATGAAGGTTACTATCTAGTTAATTGAACATTCGTGTGTATACTCCATACAACACTACTTGTGGGATTATTTTATATAAGACAATGCATTTTTAATTCATACACAGGTTGTTTTGTGCATCATTAACTGTTATGTAGAGTCTGAATGCATATCTTAGTTATTGATTGAGTGCGTTCACTGCTAAGCAGGATTATATGTTATATTCTAAGTGAGGGGACTCCGAAGCTTTATTAGAACTATCTTATATGAATACTTATTAATTGAATTGAATTCGGGTTAGTAAGTAGGATAAAGAGGATAACTATATAATACCTATAAAGGGAGACATATAGAGTTAGAGTACTTAGTGCACGGGAAATAATTGATATTGATTGTACCTAGAAAGGGGGGGTGTAATTATGTCTCTGGCTCTGAGGTAATTCACACGTGTTACATGCTTATTTGCTTGTGTTTATAGAGTAGATTTGCATAGTTTAGTGATGCGTCCATATTCCACAAGGCAGAGTCGGATATTGACACATGGAAGGGAGATTAATTAGTGAAACTAGATGGCCCGAAGAGCTATCTATCTTCTCACATGTGCAACTCTCGTTATTTCTTTACTGTTCTATTTTATTTGCTATTTCATTATTTTGTTTATTAGTTTAATAATAATTCTCCAATACAATTGCCAAATATTAGTTTTAGTTAATTTAGTTAATAATAAATTGATAACCAACTATTCTTTGGGTTCGATAATATAACTTGGTCGATTACTTAAGCTACAATCACATCCTTCATACTTGGGGATTAATTGTGTGTGTTGAGAAAACGCCCATCAACATGTCAGCAAGTAAAAGTAAAACACCAACGACCCTCAGGGCTTCTGATGCCACTTGAGATTCCTGAATGAAAATGGGAGTACATCATGATGTATTTCATTGTTGGCTTAACAAAATATGCACTAGGAAATCAAGCCATATGGGTTGTAGTGGATCGCTTAACGAAGTCAGCACATTTTTTGCCTGTCAAAATGACCTATGGATTGGATCGACTTGCACAAATATATAACGAAGAGATTGCTAGACTATATAGGGTACCAGTTTCTATAGTTTCAGACAGAGATCTAAGATTCACGTCAAAATTTTGGTATAGCTTGCAAAATGCAATGGGAACGAAGCTAAATTTCAGCACAGCTTTTCATCCTCAAACTGATGGACAATCTGAAAGGACCATACAAACCCTGGAAGATATGTTGAGAGCTTGCATCCTGGATTTTGGCGGAGGTCGGGAAAAATACTTGCCCTTAATTGAGTTTGCTTATAACAACAGCTTTCAAGCCACAATCGGCATGGCCCTTTATGAAGCACTTTATGGCAGGAAATGCAGATCACCTCTCTATTGGGATGAAGTTGGAGAAAATAAAATTTTAGTGCCAGAATTAATAGAAAAGACTATTGAGGCAATCAAGAAAATCAGAAGAAGGATTGTAATGGCTCAGAATAGACAAAAATCTTATGCAGATAAGTGGAGTAAGGACCTTCAATTTCAAGAAGGAGATAAGTTTTTCTAAAAGTTTCACCAATGAAGGGAATTTCTCATTTCGGAAAGAGAGGGAAGCTCAAGCCGAGATTTATTGGACCATATGAGATATTGGAAAAAGTTGGCAAATTAGCATTACCTCCCGAACTAGCAGGAGTACACGACGTGTTATATATATCGATGCTACGGAAAAACATGTTCGACCCAAGCCATGTAGTCAACAAAGAAACAATACCAGTTAGCGACGATCTCGCTTATGAAGAATTTCCTATAGCTATCCTTGATAGGAAATTCACAAGTTAAAAAACTGCGACATCTCTCTAATCAAAGTCCAATGGAGTGGACACAATCAAGAGGAAGCAATGTGGGAAGAAGAAGAGGATGTGCGAGAGAAATACCCAAATCTCCCTACATTTGGTAAGTAAAATTTCGAGGACGAAATTTTATTTTTAGTAGGGGAGGATATAACACCCCCAATATTTACACGATAATAATAATACTCGTATATATTTATATAGGATAATAGTAATGATATTTATATATAATCATAATTGTTAATAATAATAATAATATTCATATATATAATAATATTTATAATATTAACGATAAGATATATATATATATATATTATAATGCATAGTAGTCAAGATATTAGTAAATGTATATATGTAGATTGGATAGCACATACGTTCTATTAAATTTGACTACCAACACATCTGATTCTTGGCCAGGAAGAGTGAAGCCATGTATGCTCATATTTGCATGTACAAACACTTACCACCCTGCTACAGTACTCGGAATTTGCATGCACAAACACATACCACCCTGCTATAATCTACCTAGTAGTAGGGGTAACTATTGTTAGGGTCACACTCCCTATATAAATAAGCTCACTTCTATTCACAATACGGACACACCATCATCACAATTAATATATCTACTCACTCACGCTGCCAACAGGAAGGGAAAAGGAAGTGCTAGGGGTTGAGAGGTAAGTTCACTTTTTAGTCACCAATTCTCATCACACTATATGTTAAAATGATCATCTCATCACGTAGACTACAAATATTAAACTCGTGTGTTCTGAACTTCCACCGACAAGAATAAAACCTTATAGTGTTTTATATTGAAATGATCACCTCTTAGCGTAGATCCTAAACACTAAAGCCATTTGTTGTTTTGGTGTCTTAATTGTTAGATAATTATTGTTGAGATTTTCATGCATGAGAAACTACATTACATACTATTGTGAAGCATTTCTTGCAGGATTACAACCATATAATTTGTTTAATTTTGGACGTAAAAATGAAGCATGCATGTACACGTAGGTTAAATTTTGGTCATATTTTCTTATAATAGTTTAATACATGGTTTTAACCCTCGTCTCAAGAGGATCACAAAAATGTTATCAAATTTTAATTGGAGTTGTATAAATCCAGTTTAAACAATTTGCAATAAGTTTAGGATTTAGGAAATATAAATAAGAATTTGATAAATATAATAACTATATTATAAGGAAAGTGGAATATTTATTAGTTCACTATTGTAAAATTTTAGATACATGACTTATTTATATTTAAGTTCACATCAATAAATCATTAACTACGTATACATAGTTAATTTTATAAATAGGAAATTTATTTATTTTAGTACGTATTTTTAAAATTCACGTATGTTCATGCATGTTTAAAATTCACGTAGGTTCATGCATGTTTTTTTTACAGTGTATATGGAAATTTTATTTAAAACGTTTTAAAATACTAAATTTGATTTTTATTCTTATTTTATTTTTAGTAAAATTCTTGTCTTTTTATCCGACTTAAATATAGTAAATTATTAGTATCCACATTTTATTAAGATTGCAAATATTAATTTTACCTTTATTATTTTAAGAGAAACCAAAATATTATTTTTAGACATTTTAAACTTAGTTTTACACATTCTTTCAGGAATCCAAGATATCCATAATCAGTCTTAATTTTCTACTCTCTGTAAGGTAGTGGTAACTGCTACTCTTCACCAAATATTATTACATTCCATGTTTATGATTGATATTGTTAATGTGTGTATGTAATAGACATGTATATATAATTGGAAAATATTTTCACATTTGCAGCTCGATAATAATTGACATATTGTCGGACGCAGCCGGAGCCAGCGCTAATTGACATATTGGCGGAACTTGAGCCGTCGTTGACACATATTTATCGACTGCCACATTATTTTATTTTATACATTTTTCTTACTTATATATATTAGCAAATGCAATCATTGATGTTCCCCTACTGAGTGTATCGTAGACACTCACCCTATTATTTTGAATTTCAGATTCTATAGAAGGTGAAGAAGCGTGACTTAAGTGGAATTTTACATCTTGACGATATATGCATGTTTTGTGAAATAATCTACATGACTCTTATCTTAGAACATCATATTACGACTTCTACTTATGTGCTACATTCAGTGACGCCCATGTTCTATGACAACTCTTTTTATCTATTATACCGTTTATTTATTTATCTGTTTATTAAAAAAAATTAGAATATCCTATTTAAAGAATTTAGGGCGTTACTATTATCACTTTTCTTTATAAAAGTTATCACTTTCTAACCGTCTCATGTAAGGGCTTATGTGAGACGATCTCACACAAGTCTTTGCAAATATATTCATTATAAAATTAAAAATATTAATAATTAGTTATATTATTTAAATTTAATAAAATAATAAGTTAAGGGGTAGGTCTTGCGTGAGACCGTCTCACACGAGATCATTTTACACTTTTTAAAATAGTTATCATTTTCTCTATAAAATGCTATCATTTTCGCTATAAAATGTTATCACTTTTTATTTATATACTATAAATTGTTCATGAAATAATATTATCACTTTTCATTAATTCAATATCACCTTTCGTTATATGAGTTATCACTTTTCGCCCATCTCAAGTAAACCTTATGTGAGACGGTCTCACACAAGTCTTTGTCATAAGTTAATAACATTTTAAGAATATTCTCTTAAATACCAAATTTTTGGAAAAAAATTCACTGATAATTTTGGTGAATGGGTGATTAATTGAGGATAGCACCACGGTCGGGTTGCCCTTTGTTTGCACTCGAGACGCTAATTGAGATTTCTAATGGTAACTAGATTTTTTATCTGTGTGTTGCACGGAATTGTGTTTAACAATTTTTTTAAATATTTGAGTACTAATTATTAAAAGATTAACAAAGAAGTAAAGATTTTTTTGTGTAATAAAAATTAATATTTGGTTGTGCCAACTTGAAATAAAAGAAGACACTTGGTTGTGTAATAAAAATCAATATTATCATATATCAGCTTTTCACAAATGAATGATTGGTGTTATGTAAGTAGTAGTAGGTTCTCTATGTGAATATCTAAGTCTTTCTTTTTATTTGATTAAAATATAAAAGTTCTGCATCATATTTATTTTAGTTCAAAACATTACATTATTTATTATTACTAATTGTTTTCTCTTATTAGGATTATCTTGATTAACTCTGCTAATAATATCTTTATATATTACAGAATTAGTTGGACATTTATTCCATGTATATGTCACTTTCATAATTGGCAATAACACAGTGAAAATAATATATGGCAGATAAACCTTTATTAAATGAAATTTTGATTCAAGCATAGTCAGGCCCATAATTACAAACTAAGGTGTAATTGATGCTTCAATAGACATTTATAATATAGGAAATGATATTAACTTCAATAGTTAAAGTGCTAGAAAATTTAATCAATTAATTACCTTGTGTTGTACTGTTCAATTTCCCCGTAATGATCAGATGATATAATTCTTGATGGAGTGAAGGAAGTTGTCATGGATACCTCACCAGTGATTGTTAATTCGACCCAATATAAATAAAAAATGAATGAAAAAATATATTACTAAATTAATTCAAAACACGGTAATTCTTACTTTATAATATGGTGATAACAAATAAGATTTTAAATTATTGAACAAACATACCATCATTTCTCTTTATCCTAAACATTTGTAGAATTATGACTACACAAGATGATGCCGACATACTATCCCTTATTCCTCTAATCATGTACATGAGTTCCTCTTCCCATATTGCCACCCTCATGCTTCTACACCTGAATATTTAGTTAAAATTAAAAATTATGATTAAAGATCAACTTTAATGTAATACAAACATAAAAACAAAATTTAATAATTAAGATCTTACTCAAAATCCACCAAATTTATCTCCACATTTTTTTTGGGACGTCACTGACCTACACCATCAGAGATCTATACACATCCCCCAATTTTCCAATGACGTCTACAAAAATTGGATATAAAAAATAAGACTTTCTTCTAGATGTTATCTATAAGTATAAAGCATATAACATAAGAATTTTAATGAAAGTACTAAGGTAGCGAGAATTTCAAACCTATAAGAATCTAGTCGTCTGAAACTCTTTCTAATAAGATGTCATCAATGGAAACAAAAGAATAAGTTTTTTGGGGAAATGAGTTATTGTAAACTTCAGTTATACTTGTGGAAGGTATCAAGTAAATCCGGTGAATTTCAGGTGTTATCTTGTAGTTTGTCAAGTTGTCAGAAACACAAAATTTATGCATATCGTACACATAGCTCTCATTCAGTTCTGGTTGAAATTTTTGCCATGTAGCTACTCAAGGCAGTTACTTGAATACAGCGACCTAAATACATTGAATAAATCTATATTAATATTTGATAAAGTAGAATTGTTAACACACAATTTTTTTTTCAAAGATGATAACAAATGATAAAGATGAATTATACAAACCTCAATATCATGAAATACTCCTTCAAGAGTTGGAGAACTACCCTTGAACCTTGATTCGAAAAGTCGAATACATCTTACATTGATGGAGATGTTGACTTTGTTTTTTTACCAAATCTTTGATAAAATGTACTGCGGAGCCATTCAGAAGTACTGAAAACGGAGAAGAAAACAAAAAATCTTTTAAGACGGTAAAAGTGAATACATGCATTTGATAAATCAGTCGTTTAAATAAACCATGGTTTATACTTAATTGAGCCGAAATGAAGTAATAATTTGCTAAAATTTGCTAAATTAATAATAACGAATTAATTAATTTGATCCAACTGTTGATGAATGAATGAATTCCAAAAATAATAGTCGAAATTACTACTATAGCAACAATTAAAGATTAATGATATTTTCTTGAAATCACATGATTACTTTTTATTTATGGTATTTATGACAATTAATTTTACTGAAACTCAATCAAATTCAGGACATAATTATGCTTTATTTATGGTATTTATGACAATTAATTTTAAATGTATATATTATTTTGTGATTTTAAAATACACTTTTTCAAATAGTTTAGTTGTTTAATATTAAAAAATAAAATAAAAACAAATTAGTAATTATGGGTGTATGGCCACAAAAATTTGTAATGGCAAAAAATAATAAGTATAATAATAAAAATAATAATAATAATAATAATTAGCCCAATATAACGACTCAATTAAAGGAATTTGTAAAATTGCCTAAATTAATAATATTGAATGAATTAATTTCATTTAATTGAATGAATAATTTCTAAAAATAATAGTCAGAATTCAAAATTACTGCAATCGCACCAATTAAGGATTAATGAGAATTTTTTAAACTCAAATGATTATTTTGTATTTAGTTTTACAATTAATTTTAATAAAACTCACAGTCAAATTCATATTGACAGAATATATAAGTAATAAAAATAACTAACAATTATTAATAGATAGAGATTATAAACAAAAAATAATTATTATTATAAAATTTGAAAGACAAATTAGGGACTTTATTATTATCTATGAAATCATAAAATTAATATTTACAATTTACGCAAATCAATAATAAGAATTATAAAAATATTATATCATTCATGCTGAAATGAGTAAAAGGCGAACTTTAAGTTTTAAATTCTTCCCAAATTGAAATAATAATCAACTGAAAAATCAAATAGGTATACACTTCAATCGTTTATTCAGATTTACCGACTTCAAAAATAAGTGGATATTCAGCAACAATCTCGAACACGTATTCGTTTCCAGCTTTAATTTTATTTGCTCAAAAGAAAGTCGGAATACCCTTCTGAAAGATACTTTTATTCCAACGTGCCATTCTTTAGAGTTTACCTTCAACACAACATCTTCAATTCCTTCGAGTTTCTTTTTCTCAATAAAACCAGTTGGTATTCTCTGTAAAAAGATTAGGTATATAAGTTTATGAAAGTGTAAATGTACTATATTAATACTGCAACTTAAAAAGAAACATTCAAACTATAAAAACAAACAAACTTAGAAATAACAAACAATTAAAGAAATTTTAAATAATAAATAACTTGCAAGCGATCTGTCATAATTAACGAAATATACTTAAATTAAACAAACTTACTCACCAGTTCCAAGAGTGAAAATTCAGTCCACATTCAGCACACTAAATGTTTTTCTTGAAGGAGATGAATGATTAAAGATGATAAAATTTGAACCGCGATGCCTGCTTGCAAATACTCAACTAAAGAAATGGAGAATTTATGGCAGTAGTTATTTGAATGATAGATTAGGGTTTGTGTAATATATACAAAGATGGGTTAAATAAATGGATGGTGTAGATTTAATTGTAAAAATAAGGGGTGGGGATTGGTTCACAAAAGTTATCTTAGGTTAAAAATAATTAATCTAAAGTGGTAAATTTGCATTGGGGGGAAAGATTTTATCTCAAATTAATGGTAACATAGCATGGAATACTCCTTCAAGAGTTGGAGAACTACCCTTGAACCTTGATTCGAAAAGTCGAATACATCTTACTTTGATGGAGATGTTGACTTTTTTTTTGCCATATCTTTGATCAAGTGTACTGCGGAGCCATTCAGAAGTACTGAAATGGGGAAGAGAACAAAATCTTTTAAGACGGTAAAAGTGAATACATGCATTTGAAAAATCAGTCGTTTAAATCAACCGTGGTTTATACTTAATTGAGTCGAAATGACTCAATCAAAGTAATAATTTGCTAAAATTGGCTAAATTAATAATAATGAATTAATTAATTTGATCTAACTGTTGATGAATGAATAAATTCCAAAAATAATAGTCGAAATTTTTGCTATAGCAACAATTAAGGATTAATGATATTTTCTTGAAATCACATGATTACTTTTTATTTATGATATTTATGACAATTAATTTTATTGAAACTCAATCAAATTCATGACATAATCATGCTTTATTTATGGTATTTATGACAATTAATTTTAAATGTATATATTATTTTGTGATTTTAAAATACACTTTTTCAAATAGTTTAGTTGTTTAATATTAAAAAATAAAATAAAAATAATTTAGTAATTATTAGTGTATGGCCACAAAAATTTGTAATTGCGAAAAATAATAATAATAATAATAATAATAATAATAATAATAATAATAATAATAATAATAATAATAATAATAATAATAATAATAATAATAATTGGCCCAATATAATGACTCAATTAAAGGAATTTGTAAAATTGCCTAAATTAATTAATAATATTGAACTAATTAATTTGATTTAATTGAATGAATAATTTCTAAAAATAATAGTCAGCATTCGAAATTATTGCAATCGCACCAGTTAAGAATTAATGAGAATTTTTTAAACTCAAATGATTATTTTGTATTTAGTTGACAATTAATTTTAATAAAACTCACAGCCAAATTCATATTTACAGAATATATAATTAATAAAAATAACTAACAATTGTTAATAGATAGAGATTATAAACAAAAAATTATTATTATTATAAAATTTGAAAGACAAATTAGGGACTTTATTATTATCTCCTAAATCATAAAATTAATATTTACAATTTACGCAAATCAATAATAAGAATTATAAAAATATTACTTCATTCATGCTGGAATGAGTAAAAGGCGAACTTTAACTTAATTAAATTCTTCCCAAATTGAAATAATAATCAACTGAAAAATCAAATAGGTATACACTTCAATCGTTTATTCAGATTTACTGACTTCAAAAATAAGTGGAGACTCAGCAACAATCTCGAACACGTATTAGATTCCAGCTTTAATTTTATTTGCTCAAAAGAAAGTCGGAATACCCTTCTGAAAGATACTTTTATTTCAACGTGCCATTCTTTAGAGTTTACCTTCAACACAGCATCTTTAATTCCTTCGAGTTTTTTTTCTCAATAAAACCAGTTGGTATTCTCTGCAAAAAGATCAGGTATATAAGTTTATGAAAGTGTAAATGTACTATGTTAATACTGCAACTTACAAAGAAACATGCAAACTATAAAAACAAACAAACTTAGAAATAACAAACTATTAAAACAAATTTAAATAATAAATAATCTACAAGCGATCTTTCATAATTAATGAAAATTCAGTTAAATCAAACAAACTTACTCACCAGTTCCAGGAGTGAAAATTCAGTCCATATTCAGCTTACTAAATGTTTTTCTTGAAGGAGATGAATGATTAAAGATGATAAAATTTGAACTGTGATGCCTGCTTCCAAATACTCAACTAAAGAAATAGAGAATTTATGGCAGTAGTTATTTGAATGATAGATTAGGGTTTGTGTATTATGTACAAAGTTGGGTTAAATAAATGGATAGTGTAGATTTAATTGTAAAAATAAGGGTGGGGATTGGTTCACAAAAGTTATCTTAGGTTAAAAATAATTAATCTAAAGTGGTAAATTTGCATTGGGGGTAAAGATTTTATCTCAAATTAATGGTAAAATATCATGGAATACTCCTTCCAGAGTTGGAAAACTACCCTTGAACCTTGATTCGAAAAGTCGAATACATATTACTTTGATGGAGATGTTGACTTTGTTTTTTTGCCATATCTTTGATGAAGTGTATTGCGGAGCCATTCAGAAGTACTGAAAACGGAGAAGAGAACCAAATCTTTTAAGACGGTAAAAGTGAATACATGCATTTGATAAATCGGTCGTTTAAATAAACCTTGGTTTAAACTTAATTGAGCCGAAATGACTCAATCAAAGTAATAATTTGCTAAAATTGCCTAAATTAATAATAATGAATTAATTAATTTGATCCAATGAATAAATTCCAAAAATAATAGTCGAAATTACTACTATAGCAACAATTAAGGATTAATGATATTTTCTTGAAATCACATGATTTCTTTTTATTTATGGTATTTATGACAATTAATTTTATTGAAACACAATCAAATTCATGACATAATCATGCTTTATTTATGGTATTTATGACAATTAATTTTAAATGTATATATTATTTTGTGATTTTAAAATACACTTTTTCAAATATTTTAGTTGTTTAATATTAAAAAATAAAATAAAAACAAATTAGTAATTATCGGTGTATGGCCACAAAAATTTGTAATGGCCAAAAATAATAATAATAATAATAATAATAATAATAATAATAATAATAATAATAATAATAATAATTGGCCCAATATAATGACTCAATTAAAGGAATTTGTAAAATTGCCTAAATTAATTAATAATATTGAATGAATTAATTTGATTTAATTGAATGAATAATTTTTAAAAATAATAGTCAGAATTCGAAATTACTGCAATCGCACCAATTAAAGATTAATGAGAATTTTTAAACTCAAATAATTATTTTGTATTTAGTTTGACAATTAATTTTAATAAAAACTCACAGCCAAATTCATATTGACAGAATATATAATTAATAAAAATAACTAACAATTGTTAATAGATAGAGATTATAAACAAAAAATTATTATTATTATTATTTTAAAATTTGAAAGACAAATTAGGGACTTTATTATTATCTCCTAAATCATAAAATTAATATTTACAATTTACGCAAATCAATAATAAGAATTATAAAAATATTACTTCATTCATGCTGGAATGAGTAAAAGGCGAACTTTAACTTAATTAAATTCTTCCCAAATTGAAATAATAATCAACTGAAAAATCAAATAGGTATACACTTCAACCAGGTGGGTTAGTTTGGTCACTGGGCTTTTCACTTAAGTGAGAGACTCATGTTCGATTTTCATTGGGAACAAATTAGGAGAGGGGATATAAGGAGGCTTGGAGAAGGGGAAGTAAGCGTGCTTGGTAGTTACTGTGATGTCTGCTTCCAAATACTCAACTAAAGAAATGGAGCATTTATGGCAGATAGATTAGGGTTTGTGTAATATGTACAAAGAAAAGTTATCTTAGGTTAAAAATAATTAATCTAAAGTTGTAAATTTGCATTGGGGGAAAGATTTTTTCTCAAAAAATTAATGGTAAAATAGGTCTTTTTATAATAATAATAATAATAATAATAATAATAAAGATTAGTCTCTAACCAATACTAATAGCAACACAGCGACCATTTCCGATCCGAAAGCTAGCGAAGCATTTTACGAAGAATCAATGGAGGAGAAAAATAAAACTGGAAGCAAGAGAATGAAGTTAGGGTTTTGGAAATGGGCAATTGCTGCGGTGCTGCTCAGACTAATTCTTAATTATTTCTCAGAAAAGCTCAACCTCTCCTCTCGTCCTGAAATCTCCACTCCGCTAACTAGCCTGCGACGCTGTAATCTCTCTCTCTCCCATTATTATAAGTATTATGTAAGGATTAATGAATTTTGTTATTATTTTTTTGTTTTTTTATTTTTTTATTTTTGTAGTGGCTGAGGGCTACTGGCTTAAGCAATTATCAATGTCGCCATATTCTGGTTTGTGCAATCTCAATTTTAGTTATGGATGGATTTATATCTGGTTTTGGATTTGAAATCTTAGCTGCATGGCAATTTTAACGGGTATAATGAGCAGGTTCTATGTACCATGGATCGCCATTATTACTCTCTGTTCTTGGACCTCTTACTATGAAAAGGTAAATATTCATATTCATAGTGAAGATAACTTTCAATGACCTGTTCTGTTTGTTCAGTACTGTGAATTGACTATATCAGTTTACTACAATGAATGATGCAGAAATGAGGGAACTCCTAGTCATCTGTTATGCAGGTATTGTCTTCGTATCTCTGTATAATATTTTTGTCTTTATCGTGATCGTGGCCCATGTTACAAGTTATATGAAGTGACATTAGTGATGTGCTAATGCATCACGCGTGTTGTAATCTGTGCTAGAAACTTCTATAAACACTTCTGACAATTCAAAATGGTTTCTCATTAATTTGATTTTGTTATTTTCCTGGTGTTATGCTGAATATGAAAGAGCAACTGCGTGTTCATCAAATCTTTAGCAAGTATATTGCACCTGTCATTGAGCGAACATAATCTGGTTTCTTGTGATTCTTTCATCAAATAACTGCCAACTCTGAATTGTTTTGTGCACTAAGATTCCCTTTTTGGAAAATCTGATACTTCAAGTCTTAATTGGTAGCAGTTAGGCTTACAAAATTTATATAGAGACCAATTACTTATTTTAGACTTGTATAATTGTGGTGGAGTGAAGCTTGGTTGGATTGATGCTAAAAAGATCTATTAAATTATTCTTTTGTTTTCACCCCAACATAATCTAATCATACTATCACTGATCCCTCATTACTAAATAGTTAGTACAATTAACTTTTAAATTTGCCATCTATGGATAACCCTAAACCTTTCTATTAAGAAGTTTGAAGAGATTATGCATGGCCCCGTGATTGCGTTGCATTGTTTGTTTGAGGGTCATCCACAAATAATGTGTTCTGCTTAATCTTTTAATCTTTGATCTGGTAATCTGTTATTCAAAAGTGAATAAGCTATATGTTGACACACATTTGGATGCAGTCTTGTTTCTGTTGTTGCAGATTTTATCAGTGCGATTCTTATCCGTGCAACTGGATGTGCACTTATAAAATCATATGGTCACAGTCTGAAATCATTAGGTCTTGATAAGTTGTTAAAAGATATAGGTAAACCCTTGCTATTATTAAATCTCTCTCTTAAGTTCATTTCAAATTTCAAATACATCCAGAAGCTGAGAAGTTACTTATACTATTTTTCTAGAGGTTCTGCCATCTGGTGATATTGCAGCCCTTGTGTATTTGTGGAATCCTTTCACAATTATCTCTTGCATTGGCTATAGTACATCGCCTATTGAAAACCTCTTTGTCATCTTATCTCTTTTTGGAGCATCTTCAGGTATGAAGGTTACTTTTCTCCCACACATTTTCATCTGTTGGTTGGAAAGCTTTTGAAGTAAAAAAGATTTGGTTCAGCTTGATTTAGTTTGTTATGTTTCCCATTATTTTTTGGCTTGACAGATAGTAATATTATTTTGGCCATATATACGATTTGCTTATCTATATCTATACTATTAGAGTCGAAGAAGTGATGAAAGCAATTCACAAACAGTTCGAGATGAGATCCTAAATTCACAGCAACCTGCTGCCCAGTTCCTTCTCAGTAATTTTCTGGTTACCAGAACGGAAAGAAGTCGATTTACAGATTAACCAATGAACAGAATTGGAAAGCTAGAAAACTAAGACAATAGATGACACCAAAATACGAAAATAAACAATTAAGAGCATCTATTTAAACATCATCAGTTTGTGTTGCTGCTCGGCGCGACAATACGTATCTTTCTTCTGCTGTAAACACGATGCGAAACGCATTCATACTTCCTCCATCCCATGAAACTGATCATTTAGAAAAACTCGCGCAAATTAGGGAGTCTTATAATGTGACTACTCTTTCATTATTTAAATTTCAATTAATATTTCGATTTTGGAGCTTTTCCTTCTTTATGTTAATTGATGTTGATATTCAAATTTGAGCTTATTCTTCTCTCAAACTCCTAAAAACATCAAGTATTTTTTGCCAATTTTATCTCGCTATACCAAGCTTCTCGGGACATAGAGAGTATGATCTTAGCAATTGTATGATGATGCATGTAAAATATCTCCATTTTACCTCTTAAAAAGTTGAGTACAATTATAATTTCCTAAGCTTGAATGGAAATTGCATATCTTGATCATTCCTGTCATAGGTATTTCGTGAGTTAAAGTGTTTGGAAAGACTTCAGAGTTTTTCTTTTCACAAACATTTCTAGATTGGTAACATCTGTTTACTTTTTAGGCCATAGATATTATGTAAGAAGAATGAAAGATTATTACCATTGGTTCATTTGATCTAATGAGCATTTGAAAATTATTGATTCCAATAAACAGGGCTAATACCATTGGCAGCTTTTGGGTGGGTCATAGCAACGCATTTGTCTCTTTATCCCTTGGTTCTATTTATTCCGGTATGTCTTGGTGGAGCAATTTTTTATTAGCTTATCAATCCTCTTAAGCACATACAGGTGTTAAAGGACTTTTCTTCCACTATTTCCTTTCAGGTGATCTTTATGCTAAGTTATGGTCTTGATGCACCCCCAAGAAAATTGTTCCTACAATTTAATGTTCAAGTTGGTTTAAAAACATCAGCTGAGCATATACCCTCAAAAACAACTTTCTCCTGGCGGCGAGTCGTTATATTTCTTTTGTGGGCATCTATGTGGACATCATATGTATTAATTTTGTGTGCTATTTCTATGAAAGAGTATGGTGGCCTTTGGGAGATGTTTAAGAGGTATGCCATAATTACCATGAAGCAATATTACTGTTTTTCTAGATTTTTTTTCAGTTTAGCATAATATAATAATTTACAAAATGTTAGTCATGATTAATGCCATTTAGTGTACTTAATGTGTTAATCTTTCAGTATTTAAACTGAAGCAATTTCTCATCATGATTAATGCCATTTAGTGTACTTAATGTGTTAATCTTTCAGTATTTAAACTGAAGCAATTTCTCATCACCTCTAAAAATCAATGTAGCTTTAATTAGTTTATCCTTTCATACAGCACCCATATTACTTGATGGATGTGTTGTCACTCATGCAGTTTCAGATACATATAAAAGTTGATATCTGAGCATCCCCCTTAACAATTAAAATGAACTTGTACTATTCAAGGCGCACACAAATGTAATTGATATATTTTCTTTGATGAAATATTTTACTCTGCATCTGTATGTTGTGGGGTTTTTTTTAATTAAACCTTATCATATTCTGAATGTTCCAGTTGTTGGTGTCCAATGAAGATTTCCAAGTTGAGTTGTTCACCTATCTATCTTTCAAGATTCACTAATTACTTCTAATGCTCATACAGGACCTATGGGTTTATACTTGCTGCCGAAGATTTATCTCCAAATATTGGTGTCTTATGGTAATCATCAAGTGATTTTTGTGGTTAGTTAGAAGTGTATTATTTTACTACGTTGCTATATGTTTTCTTCCCTACTGCTGTAATATATATGCTTTTGCTTTGCAGGTACTTCTTTGCTGAAGTGTTTGATTTCTTCAAGAATTTTTTCCTGATAGTTTTTCATGTGAACATTTTGTTCATGATATTGCCTCTAGCTATTCGGCTAAATCACAGGCCCGGCTTTATGGTCTTTGTTTACTTGGCAATCTCCTCGATGCTAAAATCTTATCCTTCAGTGAGTCCTCTCATCATCTCCATACATTAGAATATGCGTGTTTCGTTTTTTAAATCTGGCTGGAACTCTGTTATGTCACCCATTGGCTGTTTATCCTTATTATCTCACATAAACCAAATCTGCTGTAAACAACTTTTGTTTCATCGTATTCATTTTTACTAGATCTGGGTAGAAAACCACTTGGTTAATATTGCCAAATGAGCAGAAGCAATAACTACTCTAATAGTGACATTTATCTAATAAACTATACTCTCATTTTCTGAAATTAACATAAGCTTGTGCACTTATGACAGACGCATTAGTGCTTTTATGTTTGAGTGAGAAGACGGTCGTGCGCTTCAATAACTAATTAAAGATCAACTTTTCTTCTAGGTAGATACAATTGATCCATATGCTATATTCTCATTTGAAAAGCAAATATACTAGTCCGCACTAATGTTTTGGAAAGAAAGTAATAGCTAGATAAGATAGAGAGACATTGCTTAATGAGGTTCTACTAATCAAACACCAACAATCTGCAGTAGTCATTCTTGAAACATTTGATTAATTTATGGTAAGTTGAATTCAAGCAAATTCAAGAATATATCCATGGGCTAAGATAGGAAGTTGCAGACTGTACCGATGGCAACTTTTGATTGCTTTGCTCTAGGAATAATACTGTGAATTTATGGTTATCAGGTACAAATAGTTGCCTGAATATTTCGGGTTTTATAATCTAGTCCTGGTTCATTTATCAGGTTGGAGACTCCGCTGTATACTTGAGTTTATTGGTGCTATTTATTAATGAGTTAGCAGGTCAGTAGCCTCTCTCTGTGTCTCTGTCTTTGTGCTGTTATTGTGTATGCTTTCCATACACTACTCTTTGGTGGTTTAGATTGATTAGCTTCGTCATCAATATCTGACATCTCATGATCTATTTGATATGCAGAAATGCAATTTACATTCTTCCTCTTTTGTGGATATGTTGGGGTTTCACTTCTTAGCCCTGTAATGCACAACCTATGGATCTGGAGGGTATGTGCTCGTGTGCTTGGTAGATATGCATTAGTTCCCAGGAATCAAAGTTCATTTCAGGTCGCAAATGAAGTATTCTGGTGATTTAATAACTCGTCATATTCTTGCAGGGTACTGGAAATGCCAACTTCTACTTTGCAACTGCAATAGGATATGCATGTTTTCAGGTTTTTTCTTTTCTTGTATTTTCATTGACGATTAGTTACTTTTTATTTTTGGTGCATCCGCATCTTGGTCTCTAGAAATACATGTGCTCTGCTGTTTTTTCTTCATTCTTATGAGGGCTATTAGTGCTGCAGCTAAACTACCAATCTTATAAGGTTTTTAAGTCTTATGGTATTTACAGGAATAAAATGACTGGAATATTTTCGAATTAGCATGGAATACTTTATTTCCTTCTTATATGTTCTTAACTACTATTACTACTACTATTTCTGGTGGGAAGCACGGTTATAAGTGTATCATGTGCATATATGAAACATGATCCTTGTAGTATTAAAATGTGTAAATTAATATATAATAAGATATGTAATTTGTTTTTGTATAATATCCCTTTGACAAAGTCTCTTGTGAGACATTACTTATGTGAGACGGTTTATGAGACGTGTTAAAAGTATGTCTATTATTTAGATAAAGTATGTTTAATGATTGTTAAAGTATGTTTTTTTAAAGTATATTGAATTATGCATTAAAGTATGATTTTGGTGTGTTATAATTTGATTTATTATTGACATACTTTAACTGCAAATAAATATACTTTATCTATACAATAAACATACTTTAGTGATGGGTTGACCTGTCTCACAAATAACCCGTCTCATAAGAGAAAAGAGTGTCTCTATCTCTTTATATAATTGGTAACATATCTTTTTGAGAAAATAAATCTAATTATTATTTGCAATTACTACCTTAAATTTTATATCAAATAATTATGAAAAAATTAGAAATTAACACATTATATATGTATAGATATATATCATTATATAATTAGTTTAGTGATTGATAGACACACACACACTAATTTATAAATTTCATTGCATAGAATACTAATTCCTTAATTTTCAGATGCCATTTTTTCCCTGAAAATTTCCTTAATTCAATTTTAAAATGTTGAAAATAATAGGGTAAATATCAAAATTAGTCCTATAAGTTTAACCGATTCCAACTTTAGTCCTTTTTTTCAGTAATTCTCAATTTTGGTCCTTTTTGTCCAATTTTGGTCCTTTTTGGTAGGGGTGGGCATCGGATCGGGTTTCGGGTATTTCGGATTTTTGGATCGGGTACCCGGAATTTCGGGTTGGAAATTTCATTATCCGAACCCGATCTGAAATATCTTATACCTGAAAATTCGGGTACCCAAAAATACTTTTTTTTTAATAAGTATTCTTATACTAATAAATTAATAAGGTGTGATTTAAATAATTTTTTTTAATGTTTAATATTTGAGGTAATATTCTATTTGATCTTTTATCATTTTTTTCAATAATTATATAAAAAATATAATAAATCCATATCACATCATAATAATATTAATTTTCATAATAATGTTAGGATTTAGATAGTGAGTATATATTAATTATGTTGTGAGATATTTAAATTTATATATTTTTATATGTTATTTTTACTTAATTAATTAAAAATATTTATTTATACATTAAAGTATATGATAATAAAATTATTTTTTATTCATATTAAAATTAATGATATAAGGAGAATTCAAAATTAAATTTGATAAGATAAGGATGTAATAATACAAAAGGAGGCGGCTATTTACACCCCCGGTATTACTAAATACACTCCTAAAATATTTAAATTAACTATTTATTATATTAAAATGACTTAAATATCCCTATGAAACTAAATACTCTATTTTACTACTAAACACACCCCAAAGCTCCGCCTCATCCACGCTTCATCATCTTCATTCCCTGTAACAACATCGTCTACAACCACCTCAGCTATTTAGCCTTTCACGCACTCCGGCACCGCGGCTAAGAATGCGTCGGGATTGTGGCTGTGAACAATGGTGTTCTTCAGTCGGTCACCGGCGTTGAATTGGTGTCCAAACGTGATTAAATCAAAAACTTGAAGTCATCTAAAAGAGCTATAAACATATGAGCGAAGTAAGACAACTCCACATTCATGAATAAAGATCTCTGCACGAACATTATACGAAGACTGTGAAAATTCAGCCAACTCCTTCATCTTAACAGCCTTGATCATAACATGATCGATGAATTCTGGCAATTTGGAAACCAAATTCTCACAATAAGTGATACCACACTTGCCCTTCTTCATAGCTGCTTGATAATCCGAGCAGTAACTTTCCTCCTTAAGTGCCTTTAGGAGCATTTCATCATACACCTCATCCACATGATAATCAAGGTTGCTATTTTCTCCTTTGAAAACACTCTGCACGAGGGGCGAAGAAAGGTTTGCTTATATGGACCATGGAAATTGAGGGGTCCTTTCAGATAGCAGTAAAATTTTAAGTAATTTTTCTTTATTGCTTGAGTAATGGCAGGAATGTTTCTTGATCCTCTGCATCTGGGATTTTCTCATCCTGGAACGAGAGGTGGTGGAGAAGGAGGGCTGTAGATTTGGCGTTGTGGGTTAGGAGAATGTTTTTTTCGGTGGTTGAAGCGATGTCGTTATCTTTGTCTGGGAGGGTGCGGTGGTGGTGGGGGAGCAGACTCCGAAGACGATTTGGCATGTAGAAAAGGTCGGGGAGGCGTGGGAGCGGCGGTAAGCAGAGTAAATGGGCGGTGGTTTTGGTGGTTCTGCTCTTACAATTGTTGATAGTGAAGATGGAAATACAAGATATTTGGAAGGATGGGGGCTGTGTTGGTGGTAAAGGAGAAGGTGAGTTGGGGGATTTTGCAGCAAAAATTAGTTGGAAGTTTAGCTTAAAAGTGTAGAGATTGTGGTGGTGGAAGCGGCGGAGACGGCGATGGTGGGGGAGATGCTAGGGTACGTTCAATATTAATATACTAATACGAGTATTTAGTTTCATAGGGGTATTTAAAGTAATCTTAATATTATAAAAAGCTAAATTAAATATTTTAGGGGTGTATTTAGTAATATCGGGGATGTAAATAGCCGCTCTCAATACAAAATTGTTTTTATTATGTAAAAATAGTTGATAATTTAAAAAATAAATAAATTTAATTAAGTAATGTTTAAAGGATAATAAATATATTTATGATTAAAAAATTAAGAATGCATCAAAATATTAATATTTCATGAATCAAATTACTCCCTCCGTCCCAAATTCAAGTTCACGTTTACTGTAGATACGGAGTTTAAGAAAAGTCACTTTTTGACTTACTTTTGAGGGTAGTATGGTATTTTTGCGTAATAAATAAATGATAAAGTATGTTATGTGTGTTAAAAAACTGATGGCAAATTTGAAATTAAAGTATGTTAGAGGGATATTAGTTTGTTGCTTTTTCCTTTTATGGAAGTGTGAAGTTGAATTTGGGATAGACCAAAACGGAAAGTGTGAAGTTGAAGTTGGGACAGAGGGGGTATTTTTTATAATTAGCATGAGTGTAAAAAAAAAAAAAAAAACTTCGGGTACCCGATCGGGTATTTCGGGTACTTTTTCAATATCCGAAACCCGAATCGAAGTTATAGCTTCGGGTTCGGGTTAACCCGAAACCCGAAATTACCCAAAAAAATTGGGTTTTTCGGATAATTTTTCGGGTCAGATCGGTTACCCGAAACCCGAAAAAAATGTCCACCCCTACTTTTTGGTCCACTTTTGTTCCAAAATTTATACATTTAGGACCAATTTTGGACATTTTTAACATAAAGGACTAAATTTGGACAAAAAATATGACTAAATTTGGACTAAAAGGACTAAATTTGGACCAAAAGGACTAAAATTGGACAAAAAAAGACCAAAATTGAGAATTGTAAATGATAAAAGACCAAAGTTGGAATCGGCCTTACTTACCTGACCACTTACATGACCAATTGTGATATTTACCCAAAATAATATGTTGAAGTTAAGAGAATAAGATGATTTGATATTCGATTTGTCAATTTTTAAAAATCAGTGCACAATAAAAAAAATTATGAATGTACTTAAAAAAAGGCCCAAGTGCACTAAAAGCTTGAAAAAAATAATTAAAAAAAAATTTCTTATTAAAAATAAAAAAAATACGTCAACTAAAGAACCATAATAAGTATATAAATTGCAGATAGATTTGCAAGTAATTGTTGCAAAAAAAATTTAGATGAATCACACTTACAATTTTAGTAGCAAACATTTTCAGATGAACCTCAAAAAATTTTAGTTGCAGCCTCCATTTAGTATTTACGGTCATGCTTATAATAAAGATGGTAGGTTTGAATATAAAAAGTTTGTAACATTAGTTATGGGCGATTATTGCCGTGATATGTGGCTGATATTTGTTCTTGCAAACAAATTTACCAATTTTTTAAGTTATTAGAGTTACTATTTGGGGGTGGGGTGGCTATGATTTGGTATGTAGAAAACAATTGGTGGACTGGCATATTAGGGTGTTATTAACACCCAAATCAAGAATCTCCATGATGATGTGCATATGTGGATTTATAGATTTGTAATTTTTGGCTACTGCTGAAAAAAATGTTGCAACCAGAGAGTAATTAGATTCACTTCGATTCAACTGCATTTTTTTTAAGGAATTTGTTCCAAACCTGTTATTCAATGAACCATGGGAAATGCACCAGTTGGAGTTGTACCTTTGTATATCAGCCTCCTTCTCTATTAATTCAATTCACTCTGTATTCCTGCAGATCATTCTAGTGGTTGAGAGCGCAAGTACAATGCTGAATTATGATAGGAAGATTAGAAAACTATGCAATCAAGAGAGATGCTTATTGACAGCTGATAAGTGAGCTTTCGTGAAGAAATGGGTAATTGGTTACCCTGGAACATAATGATTTGAAAAAACATTATGGTTTGAACGGCTGAAAGTAAGCAATAGCAAATCTTTCAATTGCAGGAGGTTCAACAGATTATATAGAGAAATATTTCACAAGAATTTTTTTGTCCATCCGGCTAACCTCTACTTTAGCATATTGTCTATAGATAATGTACAATGAACAAACTCGATGGTTTGCATGAAATGAATTTCAGGTGTGGAATAGTAATTTGGAATAGGAGAAGAGTGTTGTATCATGACAAGAAATGAATTATGTAACTTTGATAAAATCATGGCAGTCAGGTAGCCGTTTTTCCTGTGCACATTCGTTCACATGCATGGCCCAACCAGTGATGATTTTTTGATCTCTTCGATGATGAAAGCACAACTGTGCTCTAGATGATGAGTACAATCTCGTGTTCCTTTTCTATGGAGGCCTAAATCATGATTTTAGTTCGTTTTCACTCCAGATGAAGTTATGTTTAAATCCTTCCCCCTGTAAATGGATCATCGTTGATGGATTCTATGAAATACATGATACCATTCCTGAGTGTTCCGAAGCACCTTGAATCATTTATTCCATGTGTAATTGAAGAATATTGTGGAGTTGAGATGTGATGGCGATTATTCACTTGCATGGTTTTTGTTGTTTCTCTGATGCTATGTTGAACATTAAAATCCCATTTTCCTCATGAGTAGACAAACTTTTATTAGGATATGTTTGTTTTGTGTTTACTAGGATTTTGAAAAATATGAATAATGATAATCTATGTTTGTTTTGAGTTTTAATAGATAAACTTTAATTTTACGTCAAATCAATATGTAGAGGTAGATGATAATATTTATAAGAGATTACTAATTGATATGAGTGAAGGATGAGAGCGTATGAAATATAGATTTTTTTATATAAGAAATCTACACAATTTAATATATTAATTTTTTTCAAGTTTGAATAAAAAATTTTATTTATCTGATTTAGATAATCAGTTCAGATTTTATTTGATTAATTTTATAATAATATAAAAAAATACTCATCATCTTCAACTTTAAAATATATTTTTAATCATAATTTATGGAGTACTTTTCAATTTTGTTTTATAGGAGTAATTATTAGCTAGTTTAGTTTTTTTTAATTCGAAATTATTTTTAAAATTTCATTGTTTATTAATTAATTTAAGATAAAAAATTTTGTGAGACCGTCCTACATAAGTTCCTTAAGTTTCTTTGTGAGATGAATAAAAAGTGATAATATCATTAATGAAAAGTGATACTCAATTGATGATTTGTTTTAATGTTGCAGCGAAATATTTTATGAACAATTTATAGTATATAAATAAAAAGCAATAACATTTTATAGTAAAAGTAATAACTAAATACGAAAGCGTAAAAATTGTCTCGCCGTGAGACGGTCTCACACAAGACTTGCCTTTAATTTAATAATTTATACAGAATATTTTACTTATAACTAATTTTTTTTTTTTAAAAAAATATTTTTATTAGGGCATTCTCTTGTAAGATAAGATGGATATATGTAAGACGGGTTATGATCCATTATTAAAATATATTATGTAAGTAAAATATGTTTATTGGTAATTAAAGTATTTTTGCAGTAAATCATGTTATAATGTTCTAAAATCATAATTTAATGCAACATTCTTTATATTTAAAATATATATTTAATTATTAATAAGTATATTTTACCTATATAATAATTATATTTTAATACGTCTCATAACACGTGTCACATAAGCGACGCCGCTCGAGAGACATCGTCTGGTAGTGCACCTATTTAAATTTTATTTATTATTCAAATAAATATTGAATAGGTCATTTGCGTCGGACATTTTATATAAGGCAATGACTAGGATAGGACATGGTTTTTTTAATTTCATACAACTGGATCTTTAAAACAAAATAGGTAGGATTTTTATAAAATTCGGGTCACGCCTCGTACCGCTCTTGTTATCTTTGCTATTTTCTCTGTCACTTTTGCAGGGGACCCGCCGCCACTTGGAACACCTTGCCAAAGCATTTCACAGTATTGAATCTACCACTATCTTCTTCTTTATCCGATGTCAACACCAACCCAACTGGAAAGTCGTTGACTTCAAATCTACAGCTCGTTGACCACTCCTCTGTTTTCGGGGTTGACATCCCAGTCCTCTCCCTCACCGGCCACCGCCAGGTAACTCTAGCATTACTTCATCACTATATCTAACCATTGAATCTAGAATCTGGATGGTCGGTATCTCATCTCTCCTGCTTGGAAACAAGAGACCGCCTGCAGGTAACCGTCACGCACCGAGAACCCAGATGGGAAATCCCAAACAACGTTCTTCCCCACCAACGCCGCTGTGAAGAGGACCACCTCCAATGCCGCCGCCGCTCTCCGCCGCAGCTCCGCCGCAGCTCTCCCACCCCCAACTCAGACCTTGTCTTCACCCTCCACAACACCAATAATCTGTTGTTATAACAAAGACTCTGCAAACTAATTGAGTGTTTAATTAAGAATGAAAATTTATACTAATTTCTTAGCTGTTCCCACGCCATATCCATTTCCCTTCTCTCTCTCTCCTCTTTCTCTCTCTCCCTCAATAATGGATCATGCGTCCCCCCTATTTCTGTATGTATCTATACTTGCAATGTTTGATTCTGGAAGTTCTCCCAACTGTCCTGTGCATCCGCCCTGTTCCTCTTCTCGTATTCTCCCTCCATACCTCCCTCTCTTTCTTCCTTCTCTTTCTCTCTCTACGCCTCACAATATACCCAATCATCCGTTTTGAGAAAGTGGTGGGAATCTTATCTTGGGAAAGATTGGCTGGTGAAATTATGTTGTGACTGAGCCTTGAATTTTGAAAGAGGTTGTTGTGTTTGGATTTTGAGAAACGAGGACCAATATTCGCTATTTGATAATCTTTGTGCTCTCTGCCTGTTTTGCCTAATTTGATGGTATACCATATCATTAGGGGGTCCCACCGCCCTTTCCCTGGAGATTGGTGGATGAAGTAAATCGCATGATGTGCCTCCAATGGCTTATAGAGAGGGCTCACTATTAAACTTGTGATTGCAAGGGGCCAAAGGTAATGCGGGTGGAGATTGTTTCTTTAATTTTGAAAATTAAATATGAAATACATCTGCATTTATATATAATTTCATATTCATATGTTTTTTTCTTGGAAATTTCTAACTTTATTAGTCACTTTATTCATATCAACAACCAACTATAATATGCATGATTTTGCTCATTTTAGGAAAAAAAACATATTTTGATAAATGTTTCACAAATTACATATACCTACCAAATTTTATCTTTAGTATGCATTGGTAGATAACTCTTTTGAATTACTTGGATTACTTTTTTGGATTAGTAGGATTACTCTTTATAGAATTAAATTGTGTCACCCTTTATAAATAATTATATTACTCTTTTAAATTAGTAAGAGTACTATTTGATTTGATACTTTGATTTTTAAAATAATTAGATCACTCTTTTAAATTAATTGGATTACTCTTTAGTGTTAGTAGGGTTACTCTTTGATTTATACTCTGATTTATGAAATAATTAAATTACTCTTTGAAATTAATTGAATTACTCTTTAGTATTGACAGTGTTACTCTTTGATTTGATACTGTAATTTCTGAAAATAAATAGACCACTCGAATTAGTAAGATTACACTTTGGTTTGATACTCTGATTTTAGAAATAATTAAATTACTCTTCGCAATTAATTAGATTATTTTTTAGTATTAGTAGGGCTATTCTTGATTTATCCTTTGATTTATAAATTAATTAAATTACTCTTGAAATTAATCGGATTATTCTTTGATTTGTTAATCTAATTGCGCGCATTTCTTGCTTTGATCTTGAAACGGAATTGTTCAGCACCCTTTCTCCTCCTGTGGGTGTGGGTGTGAGGGAGAATTTATTTATTTTACTATCATGAGTGTAGTGGCCTAACTATGAGTCTATTTTGTTTATTTTGTTTTGATGGTGAGCTGGATTTATGTGATAATACATGTGATGAAGAATTAGTAGTGTGGAGAATGAAGGAATATGGGGTGGAGAGATCTTGGATTAAGGAATTCAGCATCAGCAAGAGACTGGGTCGGTGGCAATATTTATTGGTTTGATGAATATGATGCAGTGAATCCCCTCAAGAAATTCCAAGATAGTGATATCTTCAGGCAACAGGTCTTTGAGATTGAAACAGACAATAAGTTTTTGGATTACTCATAATTTTGATTTGTTTATATTTTAATTTATTTCGTTAACAATGTTTTGAGTTACTCTATTTTGATTAATAGAAATAGATTAATATGTTACTTTTTGTAATGATATGCGTTACTATGAATAAATTTTTAAATTAAATAAAATTTTAAATTAACCTCTATGTTGATTTTTTTTTTTATATTTATAAGGTTACTCTTTATAATAAATTAGATTACTCTTTGAAATTAATTAGATTACTCTTTAAAATTAATTGGATTACTCATTGAAATTAATTACAATAATTACTATATTTTAAATATAAAGAGTAATATAATTATTTCTATAAAGTAATCTTATTAATTCAAAAGAGTAATCTAATTACTTCTATAGAGTGATATATTAATTTTTATAGAGTAATATAGGAGTACTAATTAATTTATTTTTTTTAGTGTGAAATTAATATTGTTGTATATGGTCAATATTTTTTAGGTTACTCTTTTTTATTAATTAGGTTACTCTTAAGAAAGAATTAGATTACTATGAACAGATTTTTGGATTATTCTTTTACGTTGATTTGTTATATAGTATTCCATTGTTTTGTTTAATCAAATATTTTTAGATTACTCATTTATATTAATTAGGTTACTCTTTATAATGAAATGAGTTACTCTTTAATTTGAAATTTTAATTTTTCTAAAAATTAAGGTTATTTTTTTATTTATTAATTTAATTAATCTTTGTAATGAATTGAGTTATTCTAAAAATAAAAATAATTAGATTGCTCTTTATAAATAATTGGATCACTCTTTAAAATAAGTAGGATTACTCTTTATGGATTCTAAAAAATGAAAATGATTGGATACCTTAAATAGAAACAAGTTTTATACCTCAAGTAGTACTCACAATTTCACACTTCTTAAGAAATAAAAAGTAAAGTTATCCTCATGTGAGAGTAAAGAAAAGAAAATTGCCCAATTATGCATAACTATTTCAATTAACTGCCTTGTTAGTTAGGACTATTGGAGGAGCTTTTTAGTTCTGCAGTCCTCTGAATACAAAAAAAACATGATGAGATTCCATGCCCCATTAATTTAATATATGTCAATAGCGTACACATTAATTGAATGGCCCTGTTTTCAAAAGCACACGCATGTAATCTAACAAAGCCTTTAAACTGAAGAAAATATCATTGTTTAGAACGTAAAACAAATTCCGCACAACTGAGATGGATTAGTTCCCAATTCATGATTAACTACACTAAGAGCTCCTCTGTTGGATTTGGATCACCTTCACTTTCACATGAAGAAAACATTTCAAAAAAGTTGCAACCTTGAAGCTGGTCTTAATCCCAGAATCAACCCACCACTGAGACATTTTCTCAAACAATTACCTTGCACATTTGCTGGTTTAATCCGAATAAAATTGTTCTCATCAGATACAACCATTTCGAGGTCTTGATTATCCGATAATAAAACAACAACCAACCCAAGATTATACTTTCAGAAAAACAAAAATATTCTTAGAGCAAACCCACAATTTAAGCATGCAAAAAATCACAAGATAATATCCAAAGTTGAGAGTCCCAATCACTGCCATCGTCCAATACACACTATCCACCCTCCCCTAATTGACATTATCCGGTGATCAATCCGTAATCCTCCTCACTAAATCAATCACTGATGCGCTAATCCCAGCTTGATTGAAATAACCAGCTTAAATTATTTCTGTGCCGTCGTGGTAAATGTTCCCTGCCGATATCAGATCCTTCGTCGCCACCACCACCTGCCAATTTTCCATGAATTAACACCAGCAAACTTTCCTAAAGTTAGAGCATGAGGTAAGCACATACGACATTGCAGCAATTCTTGAACAACAAATACATATGTGCAAAATAAGTAGAGCATGCGTACCTCCAACCACACTTTAGTTTGATCATCTGTCTCAAATGCTTTCTCTAAATCTTTCTTTTTAGCAAGAACACCTTTAGAAACTTCACATTGAATAAAAGATGCATGTTGAAGGAAACTAAAAGGGGCTGCTTTGTAATGGGTATTGGAGGTGCCATTGGAATAAAACGATGAACACCCAAAAAAATAAAAAATTAAGTCTTTCTTGAATTTGTAAGGAAACAGAGCACACGCAAAATTAAATATCAATTGAAAGTTAAACAAATCATATTAAATCTAATGATTCATAAAAACCCTAAAAATGCTATCAAATATGAACATGAGTATTTCATCCGAATGTTTCGAGGAAACAGAGTGAATCTAGGACATAATTCTTGTTTTATACATGAAAAAAGGCCCAACATTCATATACCTCAGAACCCTATGGATGATGAATTCTTCGATCTCAACTCGATTTTCCAAAACCAGCAGAATCTAGGGTTTGCGATGAAGGCCAACCGATCAACGGAAGGATCTCGGGAAGGCGATGTTTAGAAATCTGTAGGGAGAGAGAGGGAAGTGTAGAACTATTATTTCGAAGCGATTATTAATTCGGGAGAGAGAATTGAACATCGCAAGAAGACAGCTGGAAGAAGTGGATCCCAAGGATTCAACAAACTTTTTATTATTTTCTCATTTGTTTGTTGTACTACATTTTTCATCTTTAAGAAGTAGTAAAAGTTTCGAAACATATAACTTTTCAATAGTATATCGTATTTTAAAAATACCACACTCATTTAACACATAATTTACTTTATCATTTATTTATTAATTAAAATTACTATTATACCCTAAAGTGTAATTTGTAAATCCTTAAACTACGCATTTATAATTATAGTGAGCTAAACATAACAAAGAGTATTTTTTATCAAATCAATCACAGGCGCTTTCACATAAATTTTTGCTAGATAATTAGAATCATACATATTGTAGCTTATTCCCTCTATTGCTATAATACATTCCATTTTTTTACCCACGATATCTTCACATTTTGGGCAAGAAATGGGCAAAAAATTATGTGTCCCCGAAAATATATTGTGCCCTCGTGTGAACACAATCTCCCCCTCCATTTTCTATTTAACCCTATGTGTTGTTAGATATTTAAATTGCAAAGGGACATGGTGTCTTCGGTGCACAAGAGTCTCACTCTAAGAAATGTCCAATAAATTCAATAATCTTAAAATACATTTTAATATCAATTTTTTTTCCCGGAACCTATATAACATACTTATTTTTATTTTTCAATTTATATGTAACACCAAAAAATATTAAAATAATTTAAAAAGTAAATACTAAATACAATTGATATATGGGAGTAATCTTTTTAAAATAATGTGAAACAATGAATGTAAATGAATGGAAAGAATTTTTTTTTTTATTAAACTAAGCACTTATACCTTTTAATGAATAAGGCTTATTACTATTTATTTTTTATTTTAAAATAATCAAATAAATTTAAATAATAACATTAAATAATTTTAAATATAATAAATTAAGGGGCATTTTGTGAGACTAATTTATAATTTTTTTTAATTAGTTATCAATTTTTATTAAAAATGTTATTATTTTTTAATTAAAAATTTTGTCACTTTTTATTTAGATTATTAATTATTTATGATATAAATCATTGCACTATTATCACTTTTCATCAATTAAATACTCCATATTTTTCATTAAAATATTCCTCAAATAATCTCACACAAATTTTTGTCTTAATTAAATACTAGAACTATAATATAATTAATTAATATTATATATTAAAATATTTAAACTGTACTATTTTTTATATAAGATAATTATAATTATGAAAATATATTATACTGTAGATTATTTTACACATTTTAATTAATATTAAAATATTTAAACAGTACTGTATTTTTTATATAAGATAATTACATATATGAAAATACTCCCTCCGTCCCACTAGAAGAGGGTCTTTTGCTTTTCTACACGTAAATTAAGGAGTATTATTATTTAATATGTAGTTGGTAGTTGTATTAGTAGAGTGTGGCCCCATAGTTTAATTATATTAGAGGGGGTGTGTGGGTCACATGTATGTAAAAAAAGAAAGTGAACCCTTTGGTTAGAACACCCAAAATGGAAAAAAGACATTCTTTAAATAGGACGGAGGGAGTATATTTCTATAGATTATTTTACAGATTTTAATTATTTCTATATTTTGTTGTGTACGTATTTATTTTTTTATTAGTTGAAAAGTAAATTAAAATAAAAGTCAAATCTAAATATATTGAAAGTTTAGTTGGATAGTTGTTTTGTTGAGAAAATTAAGCAATTTTATTTTTTATGGGTTGAAACGGTAGTAAGTTTTAATTTTAGAAAATAAAATTAGAAATTGAAAATTCAACGGTTAAGATTACTTATATTTCAATCTAATGGTTTGAATTATTTGGGTGCGGTGTCACAGGTGCACCCAAGTACAACTCTTAATTTTATGTCAAATCAATATGTAAGAGGTAGATGATAATATTTATAAGAGATTACTAATTGATATGAGTGAAGGATGAGAGGGTATGGAATATAGATTTTTTTTTTTAGAATTAATAGGGTTTGAAGGTCTATATAATATTGGTTTTTAACTATGTGAGAGTATTGAAAATCAAAAATAGTATTTGAAAATCCAAAATAGATCTATGTATAAGGCTTTTATCTCCGTGTCACTGGGATGCATGGGATCTGGTGGTATTCAGAGTATTTGTGCGTAGAACTAAATAGTTTATGTCTAGTGACATCTATGAGTTGATCAATGTGAATTGTTTTCGAGTTGGATTGGTTTAAGAGAAGTCAATGCAGAGTCTCCAATTGTTGGATATTAAAACTAAAATGGGGTTAGCAGTTTATGTTCAGTGACAACTATTAGTTTATCAATGTGAACTGTTTTTGGGGTTGAATTGGTTAAAGTAGGTGAAGTCGATGTAGAATCTTTCATTGTTGTTGGCAGTTTATATCCAATGACATCTATGAAACAGTTTTGGTTTAAGTAGGAGAAGTCAATACAAAATCTCCAATTGTTGTTGGGTATGTAAACTAAAAAATGGGGTATTGGGGTTAGCGATTCTTTCCAAATATAGAGTTGCTTTCATGAGGTTGTTTGCAAGTGGCTTCCTTACCCAAGATTCTGCTGTTTATTATCTCAAGGCCGAACTTCTATTATTTTTACTAAACCGCTTCAAACTTCGGGTACTCGTGCATTCCATGGCAAGTATGTTTTAGGTCAAACGTTGACATGTCAATTAGGTTCCAAGCAAGATGGCTTAGAACACCTCTCATCCATGTGCTAATCGCCGCCTGACCCTGAGATGTGGATCATCTAAGGCACATTAGCATGGCGTACTCCTCCTATTCGAATAGGAGTTTGAAACCAAACCTCTTGAGGATCGATGAGGCGATTCGGGTGAGATCCAACTTTTGGTTCAATTTCCATCGGGGATTTGCCTTCCCGCGCGTGAAGCAAATGGGCACAGTGCCGTGGGTCAATTTTGGGTTGAAGAAGTCATCCCTAGGAATGAGATCAATTTCCATATGCTAAAGGACTTTGTCTATGCATCACAAGTTTTTTTTTTTTTTTTTAATCTTCAAGCCAGGAATTCACCAAATGGAGGCATGATCTTGTTACTCATGATTAAATTTCATTGATGGATAAAAATACAATAATCTTTGATTAATTGGGATCTTTTGCATCATACAGATTAAGCCGCAGTTATTCGCACACATCGATTTACTTCCATACACCCATTTAAATTTTAAATTAATAAATATATATATTAAATTACTAAACTATCCCTTTGGCATACACACACTTATTACAATATTATTTATAAAATAATAAATACAAACATACACACCAAACATTTTAACAATAATAATTCACAAAAACATAAATACACACAAACACATTCAATTAACATCAAACATTTGAGCAAAATTTACAAAATAAAATACATACCCACTTCTTCTTCCTCCATCCATAAACCCAAGATTTTCTCCCCATCAATACACACTCGCATTCGCTCACATAGGTATCATGTCGGGAGAAGAAACACCTAAGGACGTAAAAGTACATATATTTATGTGTTTACACCGATTTAAAAGTTATTTTTCATAATTTTTCCCCCGACGCTGCATGTTCGACCAACCAGGGTCGTATATGTTCACAACGTTCGACCAATGGCGGACGAAAAATTGCTTCCTGTTCGACCAAAGGTGGTCGAAATTTTCAAAAATTTCGACCAGACACGTCCGACAAATTGCATAATTTTCGACCAAGAGTGGTTGAACAGCACTTCATCCGGCAACAAACCAGGATCGACGGTCGCTAGCCTATTTCCAACGTCAATTTGTACATTTCTTAGCACTACCCAAATCGATTTCCCCAACTAAAACAAATATCATGCTACCCACAACATTTACAACAACAAAACGCAACATAAACGTAACAACATTCATTTGCGTAACAACATTCATTTGGTAGTGTAAGTGCTCTTCTTCTCATGTTCTTCTCTTCTTCCCTCTTTCTTTTTTGTTTAAAATATTAGTAAGCAGGTGTGAAGTCAAGTGGGTGCATGTTTTTAATGTTAGATTAAATGTAGGAGTTGTGGGAGGGGAGGTATTGGGTATATTGGTGTATTTCATTAAGGGCAATGTAGTTTTTTACTAGTGTGTGTATATATAATTTTTGTGTGTAGATATAATTGGGTGTATTGAGTAATTTGGTATGTGCGAATAGCCTGCGCCTACAGATTAATGTATAAATTTTGAGACGATGATGGAAGAAAAGTTTGCTGAAAAGCTGCACAAGAGTTGCCTAATTCAAACCCGCCTTTAATGTGAATAATCAGCAGTAATAATTTGGATTTTGGATTTTCATATTCGTAATATCATCATAATAATTTGGATGGTATGAATATCATATTCGTAAAAAACATCAATGAAACTAAAACTGCAGAATCAAATTATGAATACATTATGGATAAGACATGGATGTTTAAGGCTCTAAAAGTCTCCAGTAACCGAGCCAAATTTATAGCTGTTAACATTAGTAAAAAAGATTCTAGAATTTTAAGATCGTATAAATTAAAGATGAGTATTTTGCTAAAATAATGGTGACTCAGCGGTATGTTGTTAAGCTGCCCTTATCACATCTCAGTTGCACCAAACGGGAAGAGATACATAGTCGTAACACCACAGCTCATGGGTCTGTGTCTACACCTTGTGATTGCTCGAGGTCTATATTACAAGTATTCATCGTGCGAGCATCAAGAAGACCATGATTCCAGAGTTTGATCATAAATAATCTCCAACACCTGCAAACACAAACATTAGAATTTAATTGCAAGTGTTCATGAGAAACGCAACCTATGAATGCGAGCAACCTGCAAGGCCTAAGATGACGGAAAGCAAAAAGAACAGAAAAAACTTGCTTACAAGCATCACGAGAAATACATATGGATTTTTAAGCCTTCGAACATAAGCATTATTCCTATAGCTGTAAGGGCATTACACTTAATGATAAAGGACAGCAAAAAACAGAAAATATAAACTTATAAACATCATGCGAAATACCTACAAATCAAGCTACTGTACATAAGCATAATTGCTAAAGCTGTAAGGGGCATCACACTTTTTCCAAAGTTAAGGCCTATTGAACATAAACTTTATTGCCCTTACCAAAGTGCAAGGGAATTACACTTTTAGTAAGGAGTTAGTCTCATGTGAATCAAGGTAGATGGTGAACCCTCCGTATTTATTGATAGTCCCCCCTTTTTAAAAAGTTGAAAAGACAATTATACCATAAAAAAATCTAAACCCTAAGAATAATCATTAAACCCTTTCAAGGGTATAATAGGACATAAACCACTAGAGTCCAAGGTGAACCCGGTTCATTAAATACTTGGCTTTTAGCAAGTCAACTAGTCAAGTGATTTATTATTTATTTATTTATTTATTTTGGGAGTTAGGATTGAAAGATTTGGCAATGAATTTAGCTAAATTATTTGTTGTATGGGTAAATATGGATTTGAAATCCATCACTTCACTGTTTTCAAAGATTTCGGATATTTTAATACATATTTATTTGAAATCCTCCAACTGAAATGCAACTTTAGGGAAGATATTTTGTTTTCTGGAGAAACAAGAAGTAAACAAAAGTGATGATGAAAAAAACAACATAGCAGGGAGACTTGGTGATTAGGTGAGCATATAATAAGCCCTCAAAACAAATATTTGCATACAAATCATAACATACCAAAGGAGAGCTGGCGTCCGAACAAGATCCCGTCTATGAAATTCGGAAAAAGCCTCACAAGCCCAGGGAATATGACCGTCCGCCAACACCCTGCCATCAGGACAGACAGAGCTAATAAATTTTAAAAAAAGTGACTTTTGATGCATTTCACAGATACCGTAGAATAATCCTACATTAAAGACTATTGTACATGGGAACATAACAGTAGCGAACAGGTGATATGGAGAATCATTACTTGGGTTTTATGCTATTAAAATCTGTCACCTTTACGGATTTACCCATCATGTAATTTTCACCATATAGAGGACTGTTAATTCTTTAATATGTAAATATTAAACTTCATAAAGAATAGTGATAAGAGTAAAGAGTTATACTATAAAAGAAAAGGAAATATGATAAATAGGAACGTAAAAATACGATTCCTCCCAGGATGACTCCCGTCAGCCAAAGGCTGCTCAATAGACTAAACAAGATAATTCTAGACAATGCTCCCCTCTCCTCTACCCTTATTTATAATCATTTATCTTGAGAGCTATTTTATTATTATGGGAATAACATAGTTATTGCTAACTCTGATTTCCCTTGAATAAGCTCTTTCTAATCTAACAGATTGGTGATTAGAATGAATAGGGCAGAATAATTATGGTATGCTGACTCCCTTGATTGACTCTATCAACTTCTCCCTTGCTGGAAACAGCATTGTCCACAATGCTGGAATCTGGAAATTGGCAAGGGACCTTAGTTGTGCTGTGATCTGGAAGGGGTGATGATGACTCGGAGCTAATTTGGAGTTTTCTGGTGGACGAAGAGAATGCTTCTTGTAACGTAGCTTTAGAATAACTCTATCACCTCCTTGAAAATTCACCTCTCTTTAATGCCTCATTGTTGTCCGCTGCCTATGCTGTTGAACTCTTGTGAGTTTTTTTCTCAATATCTGTTGCTCCTTCACGTTGGAGTGATTCTTCCGCTATTCTTTCACAAATATTTCTCCGGGTAAGAATTGGTGTAAAGTTGTAGGAGAAGCAAAACAACGTATTGGAATAATGAGCCGTCCCTAAATCAGGAATTGGTGATTCAACTCGTTCAGCCGTGAGTTGAACATCATTATTGGCTATGGTCCAGTCGGGGGTACCTTCTTGGAGAGGGCTTTGAGTGTTCGTTTCTCCGAGGTTCCTGGGTTGGGAATCCTCACCACTTATTTTGGCTCCTTCGTTTTTTAGGAGTAAGGATAGCATCTTCTCTATCTTGTCCAGTTTGTCGAACTTAGATTCTTGCTAGGAGACAATGTTAATTAGTGAACTTGTCTCTCAATCGAAACTTGTGCAACAATGAGACAGTAACTTTAATTAGTGAACTTGTCTCTCCGAGACAGTAAGTTACATTGTGTCTTTCAATTAGTGAACTTTAATTATCTATTTGGAGCAACTTTAATAGGACAAGTTCACTAATTTGTTAGTGAACTTTAAAGTCTCTCAAATAACTTGAGAGACAAGTTCAAATAGTATTTACATTATGTTGTTCGTCTTCAATTTTTTGTTTATGAGTTATTATGTAACATTGTGTTTTTCAATTTTTCAACTTCTTCTCTATCCTCTCGAATCGATTCTCCAATCTGGAGTCCATTCTGGTTTATCCGGGCAGGTCGGACCAATTTGATAGAGTAAATAAGTTATACTATAAAAGAAAAGGAAATATGATAAATAGGAACGTAAGAATACGATTCCTCCCGGGCTGACTCCCGTCAGCCAAAGGCTGCTCAATAGACTAAACAAGATAATTCTAGACAATGCTCCCCTCTCCTCTTACCCCTTATTTGTAATCATTTATCTTGGAGCTATTTTATTATTATGGGAATAACATAGTTATTGCTAACTCTGATTTCCCTTGAATAAGCTCTTTCTAATCTAACAGATTGGTGATTAGCATGAATAGGGCAGAATAATTATAGTATGCTGACTCCCTTGATTGACTCTATCAAATAGTGGAATACCCAACTGCATAAATATGCTACAAAAAAAAAATTCCATTTACTCACAGTCTGGGCAACTAACAACTACACTAGCCAACCTGTAGCAAATCAATTCTTATCTCAAGATCAACCCTTTCAAGGACAAAATAATATTAAAGGCCGAGGCACTTGCATATTTGATTAGTTAAGCTCTGAAAACATGCAGCCCATAAGATCTCTAAATATATATCATTTGGGTTTTCATGCATGCATAACATGCTATAACATGTTTTATAGATTCCCACAAGACATTAAAATTGAAGAGATGTAGTCCAGAGTTGCTGACCTTTGCTTCCTAACAAAAGAATTCCAAAGATGCATCAACTGTTTCTCATCTTTTGTAACATCCACAAAGTCATCCAGCATCTGCTCCACAAAAGTAAATCAGTTGAATGCAGAACATGATAAATATCCATCAGCAAATAAACACCATTTGGCCATCCCAGCAGATGGTTAATTTTATGTCATAAAGAAATATGACAAACCAGAAAAACAAAATGGCATGGCTACTTTAACTTGAATGTATTTAATACCATGGTCCATGAATGGCAAAAAAAAAATTGATTAAAAGAAAAGAAAGCGAGAAAGTGAGAGTTTGAAAAGTTAATACTGAATCCAGGTAGGATAAAGTTTATGAGGATAAGCGAGACTAGAAACCATTAAAGTGAAATCCAAATAGGAAGACGTGCAAAGTAGTCCTGATTGAAAGTTCCACCGACCCTTATTTTCTTACAATGTGATTGCATCAAAGACAATTTTCTGCAATTTTTAAACCGTGGTAGTGCAAATGTTCCTGTTGCTGATGCCAATAGGAATTTGAACTAACATCCCTTGCGAATATGTGGCAAGAGAGTCCAATAATTTCAATCATACCAGTGATAATTGGAAATATAAAAGAGATCTTTTATCAGCTGACGTTGGCCAATTATGCATACACAAAAAGATACATAACAAAACATGGACAAACATGCACTAGTAATTTAATCTAACATGGCAATTCCAATAAAGAGCAATTTAGGTATTTTCTTAAGAACATATATTAGCGTATTCATTTCTCTAGTGCCTATCAACCTACAACAAAACCCTCATGAAAAATGCAAAAGGAGACTCAAGGAAGCAGATCATATAGTGAGACGTAAGAAATTAAAACTTGTAGTATTCATAGAGAGCATACTCTTCGATCTTCAAGATCAGCAACATCATCATCGACTTCATCCTCACTGTCACGATCTGATACAACTTGTTCCATGGCCATTGGCTGTGTAAAATTACAAAATCAAGATATGTATCAACATATATACTCTCAAATATTCTATTTGCAGAGTATGTTAGACAATATTGCTATACATTGACATGCTAATTCATGCCACGTGGAATACCAAGGAAAGATGCATCACAAGGCCTAAAAGTACAGAAATTATCCAAAAAAGCAATTATTTTAAATGAGGGTATAAAATGCTAAGACACAGGGAGCCAGAATACAAAGTGATAATCCTACGCCCTTAAAAATTCCTCAACACATTGACATATTTTCTAAACTTCTGAATAAAAAACTTCTCACAGCAAGAAAATGCAGGGGTCCCATGGCAGGACTACAGCATGAGGGGCAATGGCATGGTAATCACTGTACTATTGGATTTAGGATTTTTAGACAAAAAAACCATTACAATAAGGTAGTTGACAAGCTAGGAATTTTATAGATCATATGAAAGAAGATTTTCTAAGCCAGCACAGCACCTTTCCTCCAACCCAAGACATTAGGGTTGAATTACCAGAGTATTACCAGGGTATAAGTCAGTTTTTCAGTTCTGAACCAAATTGAATGTCAATAGTGTCAATAGAGACATAGAAGTGCGACAGGTAATAAATTCACAGATGAAATACAACAAAAATTATTATTGAACACTCACTTGAGCTCTATGTGAGTGAAAGAACTGCCGCTTCTGCAGAAGTGCACGACTGAAGAAAAAAAATATGTATCAGTCAGTGTTGATCACCAAATTAAAACTTTATTTGTACAATCCCGTGTATATTACATCGGATATATATCTGGATGCATGACTAAAATATTTGAGACAGAAACTCAAGCAAATTTTATCACATTCAATAGATTATACTAAAGCCCAGTCAGTGATAATATCACTCGACTCCCAAACGGGGTTGGCTTCATGATCAGCATGCAATTAATTTATTAAATTGGTGAGTGATACACAAAGGGAAGTAACTAACTAATTCAAGAAAATTACCGCAGAATGAAAAAATATTAACAAGCATGGTAAAATAGCTGCAAATCTTTCACACCGATATGCACTATCTTCAATTCTACAATGTGAATCAATATATCTCTTATGCTTTCTATTCGAATTCAAAAAAAGATCTACTCCCTCCGTCCCATAACAAACTTCACACTTTCAGTTCTCACCCTTCCCACAATAAACTTCACCACCCAAAAATGGAAATACTTCCTCAATCCTATAACCTCAAAATACATTTTAATTTCAAAATTGCCACCCACCTCACACACATAATATAACATACTTTATAACTTATTTATTACCTACAAAGACTACATCCCCCCCCCCCCCCCCCCCCAAAACAAAAAAAAAAAGTCAACAAAGTTAGTCAAAAAACATCTCTTTTTAAATTCAGTGTCTACAGTAATGGTGCAATTTAATCCGGGATGGAGGAGTAGAAACTACTTTCAATGATAAATTATTCTCTTATAGAATAAATTCTGCAGAGAACTTGGTAATGTAATAATATGGCAATCAAAATACAATGAAATATAAAGAATGCAAAATCTTAAGGACTAAAATAAAAGAGGTATATTTGAGTTATTATCTATATGAAACATAAGGACTGAACTTACTTTCTAGGATCAGAGCGTTCAACAGACAACTTTCTTGTCTTAGCAAACTGTAATAATGCTGGAGGCATGAGGTTGCTTCCGGCTAATGATTGAACACATTCAGGGTCTGCATACGAATGAGCCGTGGCAGATGAAACTCGGGGACTTGATGCATCGCAATCCCCACTCTCTTCTATACCTGCTAAAAGTTAGATGTAATTTTCCTTTTAAGTCAATCCACAGCTATAGAAACCAATTGTTGTACTATAAAAATTTTAAAGGCATATCGTTATATGTTGTGATGTAATGAATATGTTTACTTCAAAGTTGGCCTTTGATATCTCATATCAACCAGTAAAAAGGAAAATGAGAGACTATTGACTCATGTAATACAGATGAGACTAACGTCATACATATGATCCTGTGTATTCATTTGCAGTACATAATAATCACAAGAACGCCCAAAAAATATTGCCTATAAAGTTGTAATACAGTAAGAAAACTGGTAGCTCAAAAGGTTTGGTGTAAGCAGTTTAAGAAGAAGAAGAAGAAGAAGAAGAAGAAGAAGAAGAATTATATTGCATGAGTTACCATCAGACTTTTCTCTAAGCTCAATGATTGATCCTGGCAGTTCTGGATCTAATACCAGGGGCCGCACATATTTTGGATTCTGAACTAGGCTTTTCAGCTTTCTCCGCCGGCCTGCTTTCGAACTGTGCTTGCACCAGTATATTAACAAAATTAAACTTCAGAAAATCAAATAGTATTGTGTGAAAATATTTTTATGATAACCAAGGCATACCAAAAGAAAAATGTTTGTTGCTTAGGATCAACACCAGCTGCAACAATCTGCAAAATTATATAGAAGTGAAACAGTGCTGATTTCTGCATGTTCATGAGGCGCACCCTTGTGCCTCTACAGCCTAAGATATGTAAATTTAAACAGTTGCAAGTCCTACTCAAATTCATGTTCTTGGTACCTTATTCAGGTTTAACCAACATCTCTACATTATCTGGTCATAAACAAGAAATGATGTTGGGACCTTTTTTTGTCTTGGCCATTCTTATTTCCATATTTGAAGTCATTATTCCTTCTTAGTTCAATAATGAATCCTAGATTAACAACTATGAAGCGTTAACTGCACAAAAGAGAAAAAGAAAAAACACCCAAGTCAACTGATCAATCATATTGGTCTGTGGTAACACCACGTTAATAAGCAAAATGGTTTGTATCATTCACTACAATGATCATACACGACTATGGGGGGCACTTCTTTTAAAAGACAATGATGTTGGTGAAGTTTTTGTAAAATTCAATCAAATGTTCATTATTTTTTTTTTATGCAACGGTATCCAATCCGTACCAAATAATCCAGGGGGGGCTAGAATCCACCGTCCACTTGCGGGTCCCATTTCAAGCCAGAGTTTTGCGCTCCGTATGGACTAGCCCCACACTTGTTGATCGCACTCATGCTATCAAATATTCATTATTACTTCACACAATAATCAAAATTATTTGACGGGGCTATGGAAATGAATACTTTTGACTTGTTCCCTACATTTCAATTCATAGTTAACACTCAATCAAAACACTCCCCAAGAAAACAGCAAGGCAATGCAAAGGGGATTATCACTAGAAGTTGCACATTCAATTACATTTGCTACTCATGATCTCTAATATCTTCGGGCAGAGGACCAAACCAAATTCCAATCCTAAAAATAGGATGTGATCCTGAGTTCTTCGAGGAAACCTTTAATGTGATCCTGACCTTGCTCAATTCAAATACAGGACAATAAAACAGCATGGCAGACAGGCAGAGGGTAGAAAAAAGCAAGCTAGAAGTTGCATGCTCAATTATATTTGCTACTCATGATCCCAAAGTTTTAATCGCTTCCTGTCTAGTTATTAAAATGTGATTTTGAGTTTATCAGAATCCAATAAGAGTTATTTGAAAAACGCCCTTTGAACAGTCAAATAAAATCTATTCCTCCCAATATATCTGGTTGTTCCATCTCTATTCATTCAGTCATACCAAAGAAGCGAACTTGACCCCTGTTGGCTATTCTCCTACTGGATTCTGCAGCTATTCTCCTCCAAGAAATAAGGTTTTCAATTTCATGGATGCTAAATTTTCAAATGTTAACAGTAATTCAAAACTGATCCCCAAATCTGCTTTAAAAAGAAAAAAAAATTTCAAAACTGATCCCCAAATCTGCTTTAAAAAGAAAAAAAAATTATTTTCAAAGGGAGTGCCATTAAAAAGATCAATTCTTTTAAAACCTTGGGTTGCCAAACTTGGTTATAGTCGACCACACTAATCCAGTTGAAGTAGAAGGCTGCTCCACCACCCGAAAACAACATAAAAGAGAAGCAATTTGAATTCACCTAAAAATGAGGGCCCTTGAACAATTGCAAAGTCTCCAGAAATAGTGCTCAATAAGAAAGATATGAGCTTGGAGTTTTAATTCTCAAGAGCATGGTCATGAAACTAAATCTAAGTTCTGTTCTCCAGGTTCTAGACCATCCCAAAAATATTCAAGCCTTATCCACATTTCCTCTACACAACTCACTCTTTGGAAGTCTTGCTAATGCCCAAATTCAAATATATTTAGATATCAGAGTTGAAATATGGAATTGAAGAGATTTAGGAAACATGTTTTCAATATCTGAAAGAAAGTTCTTGAATTACTTGGTAAGATGATACTTGGAAGTTGACCAATTGACCCAAATCTGTAGCTAGATATGGAGTAGGAGGATACAGGGGGAAATACAACAACTAGTTAGGAAAGTTAATTTACCTACCACATACAAGTTTTAATGTTGCTTGGTGCATACCCGACTTAATAACAATCAGAAGGATATTACAACATGGGCCCTTGTCTAGATAAAGAAATGGTTCTAAGAGTAGGAACAACTAACATTTATTTATAGTCTGAGGGAAAAGAAAATTCTGAGTTAATAATAACTTGTTAAACCAGAATCTGACACATTCAGATGAAATTAAATTTGGCTGAATAAATCATTTCAGATTTTAACTGTTGTTTCAATTCTAGCTATTAAGATCTTGCTTTTAAGTAGCTTTAAGAGTTGGCATTGTGGCATCTAGCAATCAGCACTGATCTTAAGATTTTATTTAGAATTCCATTTTCAGCTTTTATAGTTTTTTTTGTACATTTTCAACATTTACTTAGCTTTGCATGTTATTATACCATACAATAATGAAGATGCTATTCTTCAAAAATTCTTATGTGCTATCCTCCAGAAGTTCTAGAGTGTTTTGCAAATCATACTGACCTCAGATCTCCATGTATCAGTCTTGACAGATACATTCACAGCCTGAAATTCCTCCGTCACCTGCGCAATTGGATCAGAAATAAGAATAGCTATTCAAATAATGAAAGTACTAAAATAGAGTAAGTTTACCAACCCAAAATTCGAAATTGAAGAGGTCATGACAAGAAGGCAAATGATATCTCAGACCCTATTAAAGTCAACAGCAGGAATTAATACAGAGAAGCATGCATTTTAGCAACAGGACATATGAACATCAAACTTGTCAGTACCTTAAAGCTTGCACATTTAACCAAACAGAAGGGGCATGTGAAGTCCTCCGTCACTGTTAAGTTAGATTATAAGTCAAGCATCTTTTAAAACTATGATAACTATGATGCAACACACAAGGGAAATGCAAAGTTCTCATGAGGTTACCAATACAGTGAGATGATATTAACTAAAGTGTTCTGTGTTCAAAGAATTATATTCTCTTAAATCATTCAACAACGTAAAAAAACCATAAACCCACTATTTGGATACATATATTGTACTCCATGTGAAACCCTAAAATCGCGTATCTTAGTGGACAAAATGCAAAGACTGTTAGTAAATAAATGTATATACCTTAAGAATACGAGATTGATTAAGAATTTTAAGTGATTATCAGGAACTCGTATTACTTGTCAGGTTTCTTATATACAGTTAAAATCCTAAAAGTACTATAAATATTACTTTTTCAATCAACGAATACAGAAATTTGCTTCTTGTACATTTACTGAGCCTCCCTAGATCCTGCTAATGAGTACCAGGTCTTCTTTTGCACTAGTTGGGACGCCAGCTGCTTTACAAATGAATGCCTTAAACAGGACATGATTCTGGTGCACAGGTTGAGTTACATAAAGAGTCCAGACAAGTAAGCTGTCAATTGTAAGTGATTATGTGCAGTATAATTTAATTCTAAAGGCTCTATACCAGGTTTTACACCTTGTTTGGTCGTTAAAGACAATACCAAACCTATCGGATTGACTATTCTGAATCTTTCTCTCCAGTTGCCAATTAACCAGTGTATTGAGCAAAATCTGAAATATTATGACACCAACCCATTTAACTACACTCTCTTTATCCCAATTTGTCAAATGAGTTGAGTTTTCATGGAAAGAATTATCTTATCACATCAACTAAACTTCCAATGTAGCAATATAACCAGTCACTACTTCTCATATTTGTTTTCAAATATTCCCCCAAAGCACAACTTCTGACCATGATATTACTTTAAATACTAGTACTAATTATTTAAGGCATGAAATCCTGCACAGAAATGGTGTGGTACTCATTGTGGCTTGCCTCATGATCATATCAACATTAAGGATAAATGTGGTAAAGAGCGATGAATATTTTAAATTGAAATACGGGAACATTGTGAAAGATTTTAACGCTATCATTTGTTCTTATAAATCCAGAAAATGTTTAGTGTAGTACCAGAATACCTATGAAATAAAGAATGATACCATAGCCCTTTTCCATATAGTTACACATATTCTAATTCAAATGTTAATGAGAAGGTTATTATTAAGAGATGAGTCAGATGACGTGATAATATTTTAAACTATATAAAAGCGCTAGTCTAATTCCAGAGCGAGACTAGAAATCTCCATGGGAGGAAAACACTTAGGCCTACAATCCATTAAACAAGAAAGCTTATGCAAGTATCACGTTGATCTTCACCAAAAAAATAAACATAAACGGTCAGCTGTCAACCTTACTGATAGGCCACAAGTTCTTAAAATTTTGTTTTTCTAACTGTGGTGTTGAAATATACAAAAGTTTCAGCAATGAAAGGATGATACTACAATGAAAACAATGTAATCGGCCTTTCGACTATTGTTATGAAAAAAATCAACAGCAATATTCTATAAAATTTTTTTTATGCAATTAGTGTATTGTTGGAAACTGAGAGAAGAGTTATGAAACGTCCATAGCTCTTATAACCAACAGAATACAGCTAAATTTTTTGTTTGTTTACAAACTATTTTTTGTCTGCAGTGCAGAGAGATGGATTTAATATAAAATAAAAAAATAAAAGTTTGGTGGAAAATTTAGATAAGAAAATTAAATCTTAAGGGTGGTTAATTCAGGAGGATGGGAAAGGGTATTGGTTTTTTAAGGTGAGTAATCAAAAGGCATACATCTAATTTAGGAGAAGAATGGTTAATTTCTCAAAACTTATGAATTCAGTTCTACACACATTTCTTATAAAAAGCCAAAGTGCTCAACAAAGAATCCCCTAAAATTTAGAGATAAATTTTTGAAAACTATAATAAGGGGAAAATAATAAAATAAATAACTGGAATTAGACTTGACAGGTAATCCACTTGTTCCATACTTATTTTTGGGAGATAGGCTCCAATGTAGTTTTATCCGTGCTTCTTCTAAAACAAAATGTGAACCACAATCATACATAAAAGGCGAACAGCATTGTGCCTCAAGGAGAGGTAACAAGCATTTATTCACAAAGTAAAAGCATGTACTATAAACATGGCATGCTAATACCTTCAGTCCTCTGCAGCTTGTTATTGTAGTACTTGTAGTTGAATATAACATTTCCAGTCCTCAACCTGAATAGAACACCAAGAAAAAAAGGTAATTTAATAGAAGTACACGAAATTTTCAGATAATTTAGTAGGCAATGAGATTAAAACATAGAATGATTCAATTCCATCACGGAAGAAAGAGAAAGAAAAGATGAAGGAAAGAGAACAATGCTGTTAATATCACTCATTGAAATTGCATCACGTTCAAATACTGATATTTTGGTTTGTAACCTTGCACATTTAATCAACATACAGGGAGCACAAAACTATCAGATATTTCAGAGGAAAGGAGATATTTCTCAATCTACAAGACCAAACATGCTTTGACTCCAAACCTTGGGGCTGTGAAATGATCCTTTTTTTTTCCTTCCTCTTTTTAAGGAAACAGAAATATTTATTAATAATTTCAATAGGACCGAGAAGTCCAATCCCTTTCCAAATCAGAAACAAAGAAGTTCTTGAATAATTTTTGATTAGATACCCAAAGACTGGCTCTATACTTAATTCCTCCCTAAACATCCTCTATAGATTCAAGACAATCATTGAAAATTCTCCTGTTTCTTTCAAGCCAAATAGACCATAGAACAGCCAGAACTATGGTTCTCTACAACATTTTACATCTTTTGCAAAGACATCTTTCAAGATCCATTTGTAAAAGATTAGAGCTCTCTAAAAGTGGAGCCCAATATAGCTCAACTCTCTAAAGGGCAGTGAAATGATCTTACTCAACCATGAAGTAAGAAATTAAGAAAACCAGGAACTTGTGGCACAAATTTCCATAACGCAAACCTCAATTTCGTCCACCATAATGGGAAAACAGAAGCGCTGTAAGCCTGTAATGAAACAGCTAATTCCTCGGTCAAATTCGCAAGTGAATGTCAATGGCTCATTCTAGCACTAAAAAAGATCCAGGAGAGCTTGATAATTTAAGGGGAAGTCATATCTGTAGCAAGATTTAACAGAAAAACAACATGCACAAGTGGCAGACTAAGGAGAACTCTGATAAAGCCATCTGCATGAGCAGCTGTAGCCTGTAGGAGATCAGTGAAATGCTTCATATGGTTTTCACTAGCTTCCTCCAACCTCTCAAGACAGCTTCCTCCAACCACTCAAGACAACCATGAAATTTAGCATCCATGAAATTGAAAACCTTTTTTTCTTGGAGTTAGATGAGAGACAAGACTCAAGGGTAGCAGTCATTGGTGATGCACCAACAATGTACATATGTCTTCATAAAGCATGGGGTGCATAAAGAGCAATCTCATGGTGAGTGGATTCAAAATACATGGCACTAAAATCTATGGTGTAAACCTGGTTTGACAATAATAATGAAATTGCTTCAACCCTAAATTAGGTAACTCCAAAAGTCAGGTTTAACTGAGAATAGTTGAAGAATGCCACACACACACATATATGTTGTGATTAAGGGGTCCAGAAAAGAATCAGATCAGAGATTTCACCGGATAATCTGAGGCAACGTTGAGGAAGGAATTCCACTGTATGAGAACGAATTGTACGGAGATCTCTCTCTGACTCCAACCTCTTCTGCTGCAATACGGACTTGCAGTTGTTGAGACATAACCTTTAAGAAACAAACAAGTGATGATCATTAGAAAGCAATGGCAGAAGAAACTACTAAATCATAAACAGAGGTTTTCCAAAAATAAACTAATTTGAGTTTATATTCCTTTTTTACCCTGGCAGGAGAACGCACCAGACTACCAGCATGAGGATTGTGAAATGAAAAGCATTTGTCATCTCCAAAACAGTTGGTCTGCAGAAACAAACTATTAAGAATAGGAGGAAAAGCAATAGAAGATGAATTTAACACCTAAGAAGAAAAACACCTAAATAGCAAGGAGCACATGCGATCCAAGTAGAAAACATATACATTGAAAAATAAACTGACCATATTCATTCATAAAATAAGAGCTTGTCTACAAGGTAGGGTGGAATAGGAACCCAGGGATGCCCAGAAGTACATAATAGTATTAATTATTTTATGTGGCTTAAGTTGGATGAAAGTAAGGAAAGGTCTGCAAGGACAACATTGATATTTGATACAAGATCATAATTCCTATCAATAGGACTATAAGTCTAAAAACAAGCTCAAGACAGCTTCAAGAAAGATCTTCAGATGCTTTGAGTGAAGGCAGATGTTCACAGAATTCACCAAAGAGAAGATACCAGCATTGCATAGAAATATTGCTACAACGGCCAAAACTGCTCCAGTTTTTAATTTTCACTGGCTGTTTATTTTTCTTTCACCTTCATTAGTTGTGGATCAGATTCAATTTCACATGAGCGTATACTGAGCAACAGTGATTCAGCAATTCCCTCAGGCAACCTAAATTCTTATTTTTAAAATATATAAAAATAAAAATAAATAAAGTGCAAACATGACATTGTTCTTTAAGCCCAAATCCCTAATTTACCAGTAACATAAGAGATAGATTTAAATATCCGAGCTAAAATTTGTAAAAGAAAAATATCCCAAAACACTTTTATAAGAACTAACAGGATGCCTAAGAGGAGGTAGGTGCCAGTTGGCAGACCAATTAATGCTTAGAGATTTAGGATTTATCAATATAGAGCAGCAATGAGCAATCTTCTGGCTACATTAGGCCAAAACAGCTTGGCTTGTCATTTTATAAAGTGATTATACAGGTTGAGATAATTTTTATACGATATCCAGATTGTTTGACATTGTGGCCAACTAGTAGCGAATCAAATATATCAATCAGTTTTCTGTTGAAACATTTGTACAGGTGAAACCTTCTTTGTTGTGTACGCTGATAATTCTCTAAAATTTATAAGTGAGAAATTCAAGAATTTAAAACTTGTTTGTAATCCCATTCCCAGGAAAAGGATTGCTAGAGAATGACTCTTGGAATTGAAGTTGCAAAATTGCAAGACAGGATTGCATGCTTGGACAAAATAAAAACAGTGCATTCTGGACTAGCAGAAAGTATAATCAGATTCAGGTTGATATCTTACATGCAGGTAAAACAAAATCAGGAGGTTTAAACACATAATCACTTGGCAGATATTTACTGTCAAGGAATGAAGTGATTGATGGGTTCAGAATGTATTTGAAAGGTCCTAAGCTGAACATAGTTTCAAGCGTGAAGGGGATTGTTGAGGAAAAATGTTATGGCTCTAAATGGAAACAAAGAAAGAAGGCTAGAGAAGTTGCGTGCATTATTGAAGTAGAAGATTCCCATATTAGTAGGAGAGAGTTACAAACAAAATAAGGAAAAAAGTACAGACAAGTAATACAAAAAATAAAGATCTACCTACTATAACATAGATATACTGAAAAGGGAATATAAATCAACTAAATGTGGAAGCACAATTTTCGACACTCCACCACAAGCTGGAGCACATCAAGGTATGTACAGCACGCCATAGAGTTTTGGAACTTAAGGGTTTCATAGGACAACAATAGCAGATCAGCAAACAAAATGTAGAAGCAATGCAAAAGTGCGAAGCCAGAAGAGATAATCATGCAAACATGTAGTGATGGAATAGAAGTTATGCTAGCATGCAGAACAAATGATCGCTCAAAAAATCACTTCGAATATATAGAAGGACAAGCTTGAAAGAGAAATAACAGTTGAAACAGGGACGGACGAAAATAGAAAATGTGAACTTTTATGGGACAGAGGGAGTATAAAGTAAACGAAAAAAAAGAAGATAAAAACGATGTTTTGAGGGGGAAAAAAGAAGAGGAAAAAGAAATATTCCATATAAGTTCAGACCACTACATCAACATAACACGATTGGACCATACATAAAGAATTATGCTTGATATAAATTAAAAATCCTGGGCCCCACTTAATAGTAGCATGCGATACATAGATTCTATATTACTCTAGCTAGGTGTTTGTCCAAGTGGATTTAATTCACCTAGAGCCGGAAATAAAGTCAGGCTGGGGGGTGGGTGAACATTGAGGTGGTATCTATTATCCCAACTCATTTGTCTAAGTAGTTTTAAATTTGATTTCAACAAAATAACCCTCTTTTGTTTTTACTCATATTCAAGATGAAATTTCAAGTGTTAGAACAAAGTGCCAATTTGACAAAGATAAAACAATCAAATGTTTAAGCACAACAACAAACATCATTTACAAATAATATAACATATGCCATCATACTTTATTATGTAATCCCTCCGCCCCGGATAGTTTGCACCGACACTAGGTATGGAGTTTAAGAAAAGTTGATTCTTGACTAAATAGAGTTTTGACAAATTCTCTTGTGAGACATTATATATATAAGACGGTTTGTGAGACGTGTTAAAGTATGCTTATTATATAGATAAAATATACTTAGAGTTGTTAAAGTATGTTTTCTAAAATATGATAAATGATGAATTAAAGTACGATTTTAGAGTGTTATAATATGATTCATTATTGACATACTTTAACTATAAGTAAGCATACTTTACCTATATAATAAGCATACTTTAGTAATGGGTCAACCCGTCTCACAACCGTCTCACAAAAAAACCCGTCTTACAAGAGAGTTTCTCTAGAGTTTTTGGTGGTTATGTAGCCTTTTTAGGTAATAAATAAATTATCAAGTCTGTTACGTGTGTTAGTTGGGTGTGGCAATTTTGAAATTAAGATGTATTTTGAGGTTATAGGATTGATGTGATGTTTCCATTTTTTGGTGGTGCAAGTTATTGTGGGATGGACGGAAACGAAAAAGTGTGAAGATAATCTTGGGACAGAAGGATTAGTATGTACCAAACATGACATGTATATACTTGACTGGTCAACTACATCCCAATATAAAGTATCACATATTATGGCATCCATACTAGCAAATGAGGCCCCACAAATATTGTCAAATCTTATTCACTAGGCCAGATTGATGGCTCTAACACGTGCTATGAAGGACGAAGACAATAACTCCACAATCTCTTTCCACAGTCGTCAAGCATGACATATAATTACAGCAAGCAAAAAAATTATTAAAAAAAGGAGGGTCCATCAGCGAAGAAAAACTAATATTAGATTAGATTAAATAAACAAAAAAAAATGCAGAACTCAACAAGACCAGCAGAACACTGTAGGTTTAAACATGTTTTGAATTCATTCTTCCTCCAAGAGAGAACAACAATAATGTAAACTTTGATAAAACGCCCCCATTTGGAAAATAAATTCTGATGTAGATTATGAAAAAACATAAACAACTAAACCCATTGGCATACCTTCAGGAAGCAGGAATGCATGTCAACAGTTGAAAGCATCTCAGCTCTATCACCACTACTCAAATTTAGAGACTTCTCCCATGATAAATAAACTAACTCCATTGGAATTTTACCAAGGAAGCAGTGGCCTCCAACATTATCTATCACATTGGCAGGAAATGACATTAATAATAGAAAATACAGGAGATGGGAAAAAGAAAACATAGAAGAGTTCATAGAGCATCATTAAGAAATTCTCATATTAAATAATACATTGCTTTATAATGGACAGGTTCATTGAGTCATGAAATTCCTTGGATCAAAGAGCACATGTCCGACAAGAATACCACTAAGAGTAACTCCACAAGCCACATCTATGAGACCTAATTGTAACCAACCTTAATGAAATAATAGGACATGCCTTAAGGCTATGCTAGTTTCCAACCCATTAAACAGATTTACTTTGTAACACAAATGCCTGTTTCTTATGATCATTTTCAAAGCCGGCTACACTTTAATATCTATTATACCGACCCATTTCATCTATATGTTTTCAAATACAAACACACAAACAATCTCATACTTTTTAATCATCCAAATCTTCATCTCACGCCTCTTTTCAAAATATAATATTCCCATTATCTATTTTTCAAATCCTACACTAAAACAACTCAACAAACCAAATATGCTTTCCAAACCAACAAATCACATATTTATTATTCAAGAATTTGTAAGTCACCCGTCAAAAGACAAATAAAAGATCAACACCAACATAGAGTGAATGTTCCCAGTGAAGTCATCATGTAGAGAAACAATGAAGCTAAAATTGATGCCTCCTTGTCTTCCAAATCCCAGGAAAATAGACGTGACAAGTCAGAACAGCAAGAAATTTTTCTATTTTTCAAATCCTACACTAAAACAACTCAACAAACCAAATATGCTTTTCAAACCAACAAATCACATATTTATTATTCAAGAATTTGTAAGTCACCCGTCAAAAGACAAATAAAAGATCAACACCAACATAGAGTGAATGTTCCCAGTGAAGTCATCATGTAGAGAAACAATGAAGCTAAAATTGATGCCTCCTTGTCTTCCAAATCCCAGGAAAATAGACGTGACAAGTCAGAACAGCAAGAAATTTTGTATTCCCTTACATGTGTAGAGAATAGCAGGAAATCTCTTGTAGTCGCTACGAAAACATAATTTTTGGATGGACACCACTCAGGTACTAGAGAAAGAAACTCTCATAATGGTTCTCCAATTTTTTGAGAACTTCATAAAAGAAGATAACTCTCAAATTCAATAAGAGTACCTAAATTCTTTCCAAAGAGCCTTTCAGTTGCCATAATAATGCAACAGAAAGAAACATAGGACAAAGTAAGCTCAATTATGATTATAAAATCCAAAGCCATGAGATGAGACATCAATGTGTTCATTATATATATAATAGCTTGGCAAAATTAGAAGGACCAAAATAATCATTCATAACTTAATATTTAGAAAGTAATAGCTCTTACTATCCATTTTTCCACTCAAATGTGCAAAGAAGCAGGTTCACACACAAATTATAGGTACTCTTCCAACCAAATGATCTTTCCATACCGAATGAATAAAATTATGGATGCTCTTTTAAGCATACAACAGGTAGCTTAAAGAAATAGCAAAATAATAGCTGCAACAGAAGTTCCCCTTTGTAATAGCTTCAGATTGACAATAGCAAGAAATTAAGGGTGGGTGAAACGCAAAAAGAAGACACTAAAATTGTCTTCTAATACTTCTACACATGTTAAAGGACAATCCTATGTATATAGAGTAGTATTTTTTTTAAATCAAAAGATTATAATTGAAATCCTGTGATTTAAGAAATATGTAATTGTTCCATTGAAGCCAACAAAATTTAGATTTCTATTTTACTGCTGATTTTGCAACTATTGCTGATGAAAGACATGAAATCCTGGTGTTTTGAGTCATTGCAATACAAGGGAAATGGATTTTCACGTCAACTATGTGCAATTTCATAGAATGCAACAGTTAAAGTTCAAACAAAAATAACTTCATGAATGTTGTATGAAAGATATTGCACATTCTTCAGTTCATTTGTAAACATTAAAGTTCAGAAAAGATAACATCTACTCATCACCATGAACAACAGCTCATCTTATAAAGAGTTTTTCTTGCACAGTAAACCACTAAATCAGTATGATGAACTATCCAGGGCACAACCATATACGATTGCAGGAGTGATGACGAACTCTTTGTTAATTTAGAAGGGAATATCTGTGTTTCACATATCGAGTTATCTACCAAACAACCAATCACTCAGATCTTAATAGGAAAAGGTAAATGAAAGTAGGTAAATGGCTCAATACATCAATAAAGCAGGACAGTACAAATATAGATAGAGCTTAATTAAATAAAGTGTTGAGGTTAGATTAAATATAAAATTTGGGATAGGATTAAATATAGAGTGCTCTTATGGTATAGGAATTGTTATGCAGCCTGCAGGACACTCCATATATCAATTTCTCAAACTCAAGAAGCAATTATTTGAACTACAACAGAATAATTCCTATGAAGCATTCATAACCAACCTGGAAACAATGGAGGCTCAGAGTGCTCCTTAAATAATTCAGCTGCAAAGAAACAACAAAGCATGAAAGCATTGCTGGAAAGAATTTATTTGACGTAGATGCAAGTGGAAATAGAAACAGTATACCACAGCTAATAAACAAAATAGAAAGAGAGCCAGATTTGACTTCTGCTGATAGTTTGTTAATCTCAGGAAGAATAAAATTTGCTTCATTTTGGTTCATCCTATCATCTCCAGTACATTTAGTCAATATGCATTCTCGACTGAATTGATAAACAGCAGAATCCTACATCACGAAGGAATAGACTGGTAAAAAGAAAAAGAATGAGTGAAACGTGAAAACTGAAATATTCAACCAAAATCAAACCTTACCTCAACAACTGCAGGACTATAAACTGGCCTTGCTATTAATATACATAAAGGAGATAGGCTTTGGATTCGAGTTTCATCATTTACAGTTGACGGAAGAGAGATAGTCATTTGAATCCTAGGAATAGGAAAAGACAAAGGTAAAGTATATCAGTAATTACAAATCAAATTGCATTCCAAATAAAATACATACTAATAATCCTTTCAGAAAGTCTAATATCATTGGTGGTAATCGTTATTGAAGGGCTAAACTGAAACTTCAGTAGAAATTTCTTGAGTAGTCCATTGTGATGCATATTCATTCTTATTCTGAATAGGCATTGGAAAAAACTTTGCAAGATATAGTAAAGACCAGACTCAAGGAAACCACACCGTGCTCATTATTAAAGAATCAAATATTACCAGACGCCCAGGAAGAAACCCAAAAAACAATATATATCTTTATAGGAAACCCAACAATTCATAAATTTTGGAAAAGATGTCTTTTAGGGACAATAAGATGTGGACAAGCAACAAGAAATGTAAATTTTTTTTTAGTATAAAAAGGCATAATTCCCTATGATGGTGTTTGGTTTGGGATAGAAGAGCATGAGATGGACCCATCCTCATCCCATCCAACCCCACAAAATTTAAAAATCATCTACCCTATCTCAAAATTTACAATCATCTATACCTATTTCAAAAACCTGTGTACCTATTTTTACACTCTTCAGTACACATTTATTGATAATTATTATATTTCTTATTTTCTCTCCTCTGCTTTAATAATTATATCGCATCCCACTCACTCCCACCACTTTCCCAACCTATATCCTACCCCTTCTTTTAACTATTTCTCAATTATTATTCAATCATAATATTTTTTATATCAATATGATTAAAAAAAATTGATTTGATATGAAGTTTCAATTATTTCTACTTATTCCAACTCAAACTAAAAAAAAATTATTTTACTTCATCCACTTTTCACCGGCTTCCCATCCTCTTCCCATCCCAGCCCAGCCCAGCCCAGCCCAGCCCAGCCCAAAACAACCCAACTATCCAAGGGATTGCATCATGTGGACATTCAATGTTAGCACATTCTACATATTTAGTAGAGAAACAAATAAAAACAATTAGAAACATGGACAGACAAGAGGTCGTAGATTAAAGAAAACCAAGCTCTAACGAAATTTTATGAATCAGACAAAGTTCTTACTTCCTTGCAGTTTTTAACATCCAAAACTGCTAAAATACAAATTTAATATTAGAAACATGACAAAAAAACAGTATTCTTGACTTATACCTTTTCTTGTGTTTTGCTTGAATCTTGTAACGCAAACATCGTTGAAGGAAGGATGGCTGCAAAAGAGCACCTGCCTTAAGTTAGACTATACAAAACAAAATTAGAATAAAAAATCCATGAAGGAAAGAAGATCAATTATACAACTTTTTGTGGACTGTTTAAAACCTTGGACAAAAGAAAAAAAATTAATATATGAGTAGATCACCAAAATACTGTACTCAATTATGCACATGCCAGTAAATGAAGTAACCGTTGAACATATTCCAGCATATGAAGATTCATACAGACAATTAAGGAAAACAAATTATAAATATATAGATGCAACTTACAGAGCTGAGGGAGAAGGGCGCCGCTTTAAAAATAATAATAAAAATAAATAAAAAATAAAAACTTACATTTCTAACAGCGCAGCGCTGGAGAATATTGTACAGTTCAACTGGCTTGCAGTAAATGGATAGGCTTTCTTCAGCTGCAATTTGCTCTTCAGGAGACAAAGGTGCACGGGGATCTTGACGACACATATGGTCTGCACCTCTAGAATAACTGCAATTGCTAATACAGTTCCTGTTCCAAGAATTAGATTACACTGATGATCTCCGCTGGCTTCTAAAACCACATTTCAAGGGCAGTCACCTTACTCGAAACTTAAGATACCAAATTCATGAGAATGGCCCATGAGTCTGTCTGCCATTTGACAAATTAAACACTGAGAAAAGCACTAATTCACGTTTCCAGCTGAAGATTTCAAAATCAATAAATCGAGCCCTGAACATATTTCAAATGCTTCCAAAAGTTGTTTAGAGCATGAAAAATCCATAAATAACAACTTAGAGTAAAGCACATTGAAAATACGACCAAGTTTTAACAACGGAAAGAAGTGTAAGAATCACTACTGCGTCAATGAGACACGTGTTGGAGGCGAGATGCACAAAGAGAAGCAAGGGGCCCTATAGCGTCCGAGGACACTTTAAACATGGGGAAAAGGTTTAATTTTTAAATATCAATGTGTGTGTGAATCCTAGCAATACTAGAGGAATAGGTCAAATCGCGCAGTGTGAGAGATAAGCTTAAAGAGGAGGGGGAAGAATAGCAAAAGCGGTTGCGCCGAAGAAACGGCGGAGCCTGTCGGAAATGACTGGCCAACCGAGATTCAGAGGCTGGGATTCACAAATATAAGAACGAAAAGTACCTTTACAGCGAGCAGTGGCGGCGCCGGAGAAACGACGGCAGCTGCCGGAGGAAGCGCCACGGGGTTTTGATTACGCAAGTCTGTTGAAATTTGAGATTCAGATGAAAGGAGCTTATTACATTGTTTTCCCGAGCTTTCCCTAAACAGAGGTCAAAATTAACCAATTTTTTTTAGGATCACTTGATTGTCACCAAGAATTACTCATTTATATAGAACCTTACCCATGAGTTGGACGAGCATTAGTTATTACAGTGTTATCTATAATATTATTATTATTATTATTTATTGGTAGATAGTCATTAATTTGTTAAATTAAGTTTTAGTTTTATATTTTCTTTCATTAATTAACAGATAATCATTAATTTATTAATCCTTTATTTTCTAATTAATTAAATCTTTAGTTTTTATATTTTCTTTCTTTAATTAACATATAGTCATTAATTTATTAAGCCTTTAGTTTTTAAATTTTTTTCCTGCAGATAAAACAAGACTTCCAAGAAGCAAATACTCCCTCTGGTCCGCGTTAATGTTAATGTTTGGTTTTTGCACGAAAATTAAGAGATATAATATTTTAATGTGTAGTGAGGTGAGAGAAATAATATTTAATGTAAGTGGTTGTTGTATTAGTGTTGTGTGTTACCCTACATGGAATAATTAATTATTTTGTGTGGACCCAATTTAACAAAAAAAGAAATGTAAACCTTAATGTGGGACAACCCAAAATAGAAAATGTAAACTTTAACATGAGATGAAGGGAGTATGAAATAAGGAATTAGCAACAGAATCTTAATGGAAAATTAGTTGTAATGGGTTAATCAACTTAAAACTTTATGTAAATGGTCTTTGACCAAAATTGTATTAAAGTATTAATTTAAAAAAAGAAAAAAAATTATTATTTATAATTGAGTGTTAAAACTTTTCTTTAATTAGAATTTGGCCCAAATCTTTAAAAATCAAGAGAGTGGTGAACACCTCCATACATCCATCGATCTCCAACTCTTTCAAAATCAAGAAAGCTGAAGACCCAAAAAAATTTTGTTGGTGAAACCAATCAAGAAGGCTGGTGAAGACTCAAAACATCAAATGCTCGTTGGTGAAGCCAAATCTTTCAAATTCAAAACAAACCCATTCGAATTCGTTGGTGAAGCCATTCGTTGGTGAAGACAAACCCAAGATAGATCAATTCTTCTTCTCTTCTCAGGTAGTGTACTTGCATTCCCTTTACGCTCGAATCTTTTGTGATTCTTCTCCCTCTCCAATTCTTCTATTTTTTTATGCTCTTGGGTTGCACATGTTATTGAATTTCTGTTTGACATAATGGTGATGTTTTTCCAAAATCAAAGTTTATTGTTTATCATCTTGACATTTCAAGCATAACAGTGATAAAAATGATGTTAAAAAAATTAAGCTTTGAGTTTTATGCTTAAAGGTATTCGATGAAATGCCTGAGTGAAAATTTTGGGTTAAATTAAGGCATAATGTACGTAATTGTTCCGCTATGATTTCGAGTTTGCTACAATGCAATTGTTCAGACTGTTCTAGAAATTATTATGGACAACGATTCGTTAGAGCACTTAATAAAGACTAATTGCCTGAAGAATTACCATATGACAATCAAAAAATAATGATAGCTTTCTCCATATTAGGCATGCCAAACAATTGCACGAACTTTCAGTACTTATGGTCAATTAGCTATTCAAAAGATATAAGTTAGATCTCTTTGGACATGAGGGTGCTTGACTATTTTATCTTTGCTTCTTGATTTGAACATAGCTGTAAGTAAGCTTCATTGGCCTGGTTTTTGTGAATAAAACATTCTTCTTTGTCTATTTCCATTAAGCCGATTGTTGTGATAAAGAAATTTGGGTATTGGTTCTTCATTGCTTCAAATTCCTTTTGGTTCCTCTCTTATTCTACTGCTATCTCTGTCATCTAGATGTCATGTAAATGAAGTTGTATCTCATTAATGATTCACAACCCAAATAAGGATCGTTGTTTCTCATGGAGTTACTTTTATAGGAGAATCCGACTTATTTTAACTGAATTCATTTTCTTTGTATTTTCATTGCAGTAATTTAGCCATCAGATGAATGTATGCTCATATATTGATTAGATTATAACATTCCACTCTAGTGATAATAAGTATGTGTAATTCATCATTCAAGTTGTAACAAAATATCTCAAGAAGGTTCCTTATCTCCTTGAAAACTTTATGTCGTTATTCTTTCTACCTCATCTTAATACAAACGTTCAAGTAAACAATTTAAATGGTTCCGTTTGACAAACAACTTTTACAAACATTTTTAGTTTTGAAAATTATTTTTGTGTTAATATTTTATTGAAATATTATAATTGAATCTATTTGTTTTTAATATTTAGGGGAAAAGATGATGGAGAAAAAGACTACAAGGTAGTTGTTTTGTTGGAGGAAGCGAAATTTGAATAACGGCGTGCAAGTCGTTATAACGAAAATGATTTCGTTATGGGTATAAGCGGACATATTTTCGTACATACCAATCAAGTAGTGATTTTGTAACACTTTCTTAAACACCTACTTTTATTTCATCATATTGCTAGAAGCTCATTAGAAAATACAAGTGGATACTTATGATTTGTAATGGTTAACATTCTAACTTATCACATGCTACTTAGAACATTGATGGGATATTCCATGAGTGATTCAAAATCACCATTCTTTTGATAATATTAGGCTTTACATATATGTATGGAGATTCAAGTAAGTATAAGACCCCTAAAATCACTCGAATTTGGAATAACATCGTGCAAGTCGTTATAACGGAAATGATTCCGTTATGGGCATAAGCACACATATTTTCATACATACCAATCAAGTAGTGATTTTTTAACACTTTCTTAAACACCTACTTTGATTTCATCATATTTCTACAAGCTCATTAGAAAATACAAGTGGATACTTATGATATGTAATGATTAACATTCAAACTTATCACATGCTACTTATAACATTTATGAGATATTCCATGAGTGAGTCAATATCACCATTCTTTTGTTACCATATGGCAATATTAGGATTTACAGCTGCATATGGAGATTCGAGTAAGTATAAGGCCCCTAAAATCATTCGAATTTGGAATAACGTCGTGCAAGTCGTTATAACAGAATAGTTCTGTTATGTGGCAAAACAATATTAAATAGGCTATTCACTAAAGAAATAACTCAAATAGTGTAAAATAAAGTTAAAAGTGAGAAATTTTGATTGAGACAACCCCGAGATAACTCGAATTTTGAATTACGACATACAAGTGGGCATAACGGAATGATTCTGTTATGGGCATAAATGCACATATTTTCGTACATACCAATCAAGTAGTGATTTTGGACCTCATTTTAAACATCAACCTTGGTTTCATCATATTACTGCAAGCTCATTCGAAAATTCAAGTGGGATACTTCATATTTGTAATGTTTCGCATCCAAACATTTATAATTTATACATTTATTCATATAACAAGTATGAAATAATTCATATGTGACTCAATATCAATATCCGTTTGTTAGTTTATCTAAATATTATGTTTTGACATTGTATGTGGAGATCCAAGCAAATGAAAGGCCCCTAAAATCGATCGAATTCCGAATAAGGCGTGCAAGTCATTATAATAAAAAGATTCCGTTATGGGTCAAACAATGCTAAATTTTATATTCTCTATAGAAATCAATCAAATAACATACAATGATGGTAAAAGTGAGAAATTTTGACTAAGACGATCCCAGGATAACTCGAATTTTGAATAACGACATACAAGTGGGTATAACGGAATGATTCCGTTATGAGCATAAACACGTATATTTTCGTACATGACAATTAAGTTGTGCGTTTGGACCTCATATTAAACACATGTCTTGATTTCATAATATTTCTACAAGCTCATTCAAAAATTTAAGTGGAATACTTCATATTTGTAATACTTCGCATTCGAACTGTATACTTTATATACTTATTTTATTTAACATGTATGAGATACTTCATATGTGACTAAATATCAACATCCATTTGTTAGTTTATTAGAATATTATATTTTAACATTGTATGTGGAGATCCAAACGAATGAAAGGCCCCTAAAATCGATGGAATTTCGAATGACGGCGTGCAAGTCGTTATAATGGAATGATTCCGTTATGGGGTCAAACAATGTTAAATTTTCTATTCTCTATAGAAATCAATCATATAGCATACAATGATGGTAAAAGTGGGAAGTTTTGACTGAGACGACCCCGGGATAACTCGAATTTTGAATAATGACATACAAGTGGGTATAACTGAATGATTTCGTTATGAGCATAAACACGGATATTTTTGTATATAACAATTAAGTTGTGCGTTTGGACCTCATATTAAACACATGTCTTGATTTCATAATATTTCTACAAGTCCATTCAAAAATATAAGTGGGATACTTCATATTTGTAATACTTCACATTCGAATTGTATACTTTATATACTTGTTTTATTTAACATGTGTGGGATACTTCATGTGTGACTGAATATCAACATCCATTTGTTAGTTTATTAGAATATTATGTTTTGACATTGTATGTGGAGATTCAAGCGAATGAAAGGCCCCTAAAATTGATCGAATTTCGAATAACGGCATGCAAGTCGTTATAACGGAATGATTCCAAACAATGCTAAATTTTCTATTCTTTATAGAAATCAATCAAATAGCATACAATGATGGTGAAAGTGAGAAATTTTGATTGGGACGACCCCGGGATAACTCGAATTTTGAATAACAACATACAAGTGGGTATAACAGAATGATTGATTGTCGTTATTTTGAGCTTATACGTGTTAAAACAGGTGAAAAACGGAGCAAAAACGGAGTCGGGAGAAAGAAGGAAGCAAAGCAGTACAAACACGGTCAGCCGTGTTTGGTACTCAGCCCATGTAGCGCGCACGGCCCGTGTACCGCGCACGAGCCTGTAAGACTTGGTTGTGCGCTGTCATCAGAAATCCAAACACGGCCACCCCTGTAGCCATGTACCACGCACTAGCCGTGCGATGTCTGAAGTTCATCGTTGACCAGAAACCCTAGACATGACTCGGGCCGTATACTGAACTCGAGCCGTGTAGGTGTTAAAATTCAGAAAAAATCCTGATTCCATCTAGAAGATATCCAAGGGTATAAATACCACTCTATTCAACATTTGATGAGAATTAGATTCGAATTTTCAGCTGCCCACACACCTCACACACCAATTCCTTCATTTTACACCATATCCTTCATCACTTCATCCATCTATTCACTCTATCATCATCCCATCATAAATCCTTCATCAAAGTGAAGAGAAGAAGCAAGGAAGAGAGGAGAATTACAAAGAAAGGAAGGAGATATTCATTGGAGCTAATCCAAAGGAGTTTTCATCCATTTTTGTCATAATCCTATTTGATTATCATGAATTGTAAGGTTTTTAATGTCTATGTTAATTATCTTATGAAGATGGTTGGCTAATCTTTCTTGTGAGATTAGCAACATGAGAGTTGTTGGTTAATTTTGGGGATCTATGTATTTCAATTCATGTGTTGAATGGATTTATGATTTTCTATCATTGAATGTTAATTGTTTGAATTGTATTGTTGAATTGTGTGATTAATTGTAATAGACATGTGATTAGATTGAGAAATTAATTATATGTTTAGGACATTTCATTGAATCAATTTATCAAACATTTCATGTGCATTACAAGTCTTGAAGAGATAGAGATATCCTTGAGGATTTAGAACCCTTTGATAGGACATCCGATTGGTTTGATCGAGAGGTTGATTGATTGTGTGAGGGAATTCTCATTTAAGCTTAGTACCTAGATGGAATTGCTTGAGTGAGAGCCAATCCATTGAGCTATTTTTGGGATTCTTGTTTGGATTCACATTCTATTCATTTCGTGAGAAAGTTTGGAAGAAATTAGTGTTGGCCTTAATCATATGTCCATGAAACACATGCCTTTGATACATAATTCCTTGAATTACCACTTCTTGATTGTTGTTGATCTCACTTTTAATCAATTTGGTAAACCACTTTTCATCGATCCGTTTTGTTTATTGATCATTGTTTACTTGTTTAGTTTCATCCATTTAATTTACTTGTTTTATAACAAAATCCATTGATGATGAGTCTCTATAAAATCATGAAAAATGAGAGATCGCTTAAGCACTAGCGCCAACCTCCCTGTGGTTCGATAAATTCTTGAATTGGTCAACCCGACTACAAGTTATGGCTAATCAATGATTCTGTTATGAGCATAAACACGGATATTTTCATACATGACAATTAAGTTGTGCGTTTGGACCTCATATTAAACACATGTCTTGATTTCATAATATTTCTACAAGCTCATTCAAAAATTTAAGTGCGATACTTTATATTTGTAATACTTCGTATTCTAACTGTATACTTTGTATACTTGTTTTATTTAACATGTATGAGATACTTCATATATGACTGAATTTTAACATCCATTTATTAGTTTATTAGAATATTATGTTTTGATATTATATGTGAAAATTCAAGCGAATGAAAGGCCCCTAAAATCGATCGAATTTCGAATAACGGCGTGCAAGTCGTTATAACGGAATGATTCCGTTATGGGGTCAAACAATGCTAAATTTTATATTTTCTATAGAAATCAATCAAATAGCATACAATGATGGTGAAAGTGAGAAATTTTGATTGAGATGACCCCGGGATAACTCGAATCTTGAATAACGACATACAAGTGGGTATAACGGAATGATTACCGTTATGGGCATAAATGCTAATTTTTCAAAAATATATAAAATATTAATAATTTAGTAAAATCCCCCATTTTTTTATTTTACAAAAAAGTTCCAAACTTTTATTATTTTCTTAAAAGTCCCTAAAGTATTAATAATTAAGTAAAAACTCTATTTTTAAATGGAGGTCATTTACACAAAATTTTATAACCTTAGGCCTTTTAAATAAGATTTAATGTTGACTAGACTTTTTAAATGAAGATCTCAATCTTAATCGGCTCATCCATAAAGAGACTTCTAAAGTGAAACCACTAGTATTGAACCTTTATTAGTAAAGCCATAGACGTACACATTTGAACAGAAAGATAATGGTTGGGAAAATAGTCCTTCCTACTTTGTTCTAGTATAAGGGTAGGAACGACCTCAATGTGGTAGCATCCCCCTTTATAACTGATTCGAAGTTTTTTCCTGGAAGTTTTAGGATAGGCCAGTCCGGGAACAACCATAGGGCAGGATCAAGCTTGAAAGGAATGGACGGGCGTAGATGGTTACCTTCTAAAGCTAGGGAAAGCCCGTTGCTGTAGGGTTCTAGTAGAAGAGAGGGTGTGGAATAGATCAAATGGCACTCAGTTCATATCTTTAAGTTTGAACCTGTTGTTGATGATTCTGTCATGGATGAGGGTCCGAAGGAGATGCACAACTTGCTTTCTTATTCTTTGTTAGAAAAAGGAGTTACTAAGCAAAGGGATTTAGAGGTGGGGATATTGCTCGAAACTACATCCAGAATTTTTCCAATCCTTATGTAGATAAAAAATGATGAATGGGATTGTTACTCCTCTTTTCATTCCAAATTCAAGAATACGACTGAATGGATAATCGTCTAGGTCTTAATGTGAAAGAAAAAAGCTGCCCATCATTTTATTGGTTTGACTTGATTAGTCAAATCCGAACGGGGAAAGGACAATTATTCAGCGCACTAAAATCTAGTGGATCTGGTTACTATCTTGCAGGATTCGCTTTGTGGGCGGATGGAGAATGCAATACTTCGACAGGCTTACCAACTAACCTGGACTTTTTGATTATTATTCCTGCTTTCACTTGAATTTCAAAATCCAGCTTGCTCTGCTGTGATCATTATCTAAATTCGTATGAGTTCATTTTTTCTTATGCTTTTTGCTCATTTTGACTTTATTCTCTCATGGTTTTTTGTCTAACTTTGAAATGTTCATCTTCACTCCACCACCTTCTTCACCAATTTTTTCCATTATTTTTTTGTCTTTACCCTATATAATCATTCGATGTTATTCATAAACTCTTTTTTTTAAGATTCTCGTAAGAAATATATTTGTATAACTAATCTTTTTTTTCAAATTTATACGAGAATAAGTGTTATGGTGAGAAATTTTCAAAGGTTGTATTGATTTTTTCCCCCTTTCTTCTAACATATTTGATATCATTTTTGTAATGAGTTGGTCTCTTGTGTCCCCGAGTGCACAAGGTGTGTAAGGGTACATCATTTTATTTTAAAGGGTATACACTTAATTAATAATTGCATAATTTTTTAAATAAAAAGATTGGTTGAAATATGAATAGTATAAATGTTTGATTAAAAAAAAATTTCTACAGGAATTAAGGTACATATTATTATACTAAAAAGTGTACCATCTAATACTAAAGAGTATATCTTCCGAAAAATACGGGATTTTGGGGCACGATGTCCCCGGGAACACGAAAGTTTTAGCTTTTTTTTTAATTTATGGTATTATTTTTACTTTCATTTTATTTTTCATTTTATGGTTAATTTATGCTATATATATATATATATATATATATATATATATATATATATATATATATATATATATGCTAATTTATAGTGAGTTTATTTTGTTCATTTAATAGAGTTTTTTGTTATTTCTTTCTAACTTTTAATTTATGGTATTATTTTTACTTTCATTTTATGTTTCATTTTATGGTTAATTTATGCTATATAATCTAATGAGTATAGTTACATGAGTAATATTTATTATATACTTTGTTAATAAATTGACTTGATTTATGATAATTACTTAATGTTCATTTTATTAGTAATATCCGTCTTGTGCGTTGTACGATCACGCGTTTTTATAACATAAGTATATCTTGACTTAAAATTTATCTTAACTTGCATTTTATATAATAGGAATAATTACTGTGTAATACACATTACCCAGCATTATTGTTATTAGATACATACAACTTAAATGATATTGATAGCTACAAAAAAGTTTAATGATATATCCAGTATACCCTCAATTTTAATATTCAAATCTTAATAAAATCTCATTATCCATTTTTTCTTATTTCAAATGATCGGGAACGCCTCTCTCTCTCTTTGATTAAAATTCTTCTTTTGCGTGGTGGATGAATCTAGGGTTCCTGCGCGGTGCAACGATGGTAAAATTAGATTTCACTCCTTCCGGCCAATCAAAGATGGGGACTTTTTTCTATTCTGATCCCAACTTCTATCATAGGAAGATTCATGAGTGCTCGATCTACTGATCCCAACTTCTATCATAGGAAGATTCATGAGTGCTCGATCTAATTATTGTATGCCTTCTACAGATCTGCGGCGAGCAACACAGCTGCATTCGTGATTCCAGCAGCGGCCGAGACGATGCTTCAGATCTACATAGATGGTGATTGTTCATGACTTTGTAGTAAGCCTGTGGTACTGTAGTGATGGTGGGTTGTTGGTGTGACGATCGGCAACAGCAATGGGCAAATCATCAGCAAGCATGGTGGCGCGATTTCCTGAAATGGGCAGTACGAATTTAGGAGAAGGAGCAAGGAGGAGATTACATACAAAATTAATTAGGGTTTTTTTTGGGAGAAGAACATGGTGTTTTGATTTCAGCCAAGTTTGCATTTACAAATGTTCTCTTGACTTTAATCTTTACAATTGCTCGAACATGGATTCATATATGAGTCATTTTAACAAAATTTATTAATTGAAGTTGTTCCCAATAACGACTGTGAAGTGGAGTCAAATGACAAGTACTTAGAAAATTTGTAGGTATCATTCTCCCATGGGGAAGGTTCGGTCGTTGTTGGTCATGGGACGGTTGGAGAGGTGAACGTTGGTGTCGTGGGTGATGAGTGGATAATCGTCTAAATCGAGGTCATCGACCAATTTCCAGTCATAGATAGTGAGTGTCTTAGATTTTATTCTTTTCTTTATTTTGGAGGATGGGTTCTTGAGTGGCTACATTCATGGAGAATTTACAGCATTTCATCACTATTGTGATCCTATTATTTTTTGGAAGAGAGAGATGATGATTTGTGATGTATTTAATGGGAAGACTTGTAGAAGAAATGAGGAGTTCCAGCTGTTGGTCACACTCATTTCAAATTGTTGGGTTGAACCAAAGTAAATCTAGCCTTATTTAGTACTTCTGTATTACTTTCTTGTTTGTGTAATCAGAGTAGTTCTAGATGTGAAGTATGCTTTCTCTTAACGAAATTTTCTTGTAATACAGAGATTAATTTCAATCTTGAAAAACAAAAATTTTATTGCACACAATTTTTTTACACATAACATTTGCTACACACTAAATTTTATGCTGCATATAGTATTTGCTGCACACCAACTTTTATGTGCACATCATTTTTTCGTTCATATAATAATTACGCTGCACACAAATTTTTTTACTGTACATAACTGTTGGCGTTCGATCATTTTGTTAACGTGAACCATTAGGGTTCCATGCATTTCTAAATCAGTAAAAGCAAAAAAACATAGAAACGTATTACCTTTCACTAGGGTATGTTGAAGAAGAGAGATTCTCGCCTAACTTCCTCATCCGATCTTCGAATTAAGTGATCTACATGCCAAAATGATCCTCTCTTCTGTGGATTTCCAACGGTGTATCACACGTATAGTTTGGAGTTCCACACGAGTTTAGAAAAATCGTGGAAGTTAAAAAATAGCAGCAGCTTACAACCTTCTGATCTTCTGCTGTATTCCCAAGTCTAATCTCGACGTCGTGGGGGCGACGATCTTTAAGATCATCGAGATCTACTCTCCTCCCTTTCTGGTGTGTGTTAGGCACAGATAATTAGGGTTCTGGATAGCTGAGATGACTTATATATAGGCTACAGTAGGGACCAGGAGGAGAAATTAGAGTCGGGCCTCCATTGGGCTTAAGCATCCAAGTTTAGCCCAAAACTTATACTTAAGTCCAATAATAATAATATATTCCACTAAAATATTATTATTGCATTGCCACTCTAATCCGAAAATTACATTTTGAGCTCCTTATTATGAGCCCGACAGTCTCCCCATATTTAAGATATACAATGTCCATTAATTAATTAAGTTACTGACTATTCCATTAATTAATATCTCGTCCGAGAGTAGTACCACTCAACCTTGTTATCATGCCGGAATAAATCCACCTGCAAGGTTTGCATGACAATCTTTATGAGCTCCTCAAGGGGACATCATCAACCTATTTAATAGGACATATATTCCTTCTACAATCAATAACACACCATAGAGACAACACTATTTACCGACTCACCGAGTTTATTGATTTAATTACATGTAAATCTCACCTATTGATGAATCAAAGAAATACATAGTACAGGAATTAAGAGCACAGACATCCATAATAACTAAGATCAAGTTCTTCTATATAGTCAATATAAATCGAACGATCTCAAGCGGTCTTGCTCAATACATACAAAGTGCACTAATATTATTATATAGTCAAGACAAACTAATACCAAATCACACTACAACCATCCCGATAGAGAGTCCCCGTCTATCTCGGTTGTGAGCATCTGTTTATACTTTATAAGAAAACCGATAATATGATCTTCCGCGTGTTGTCGCACAACATATTATCTACAGTATAAGTAAGTAGACTATTGTTTTAGAAATATAAATAAATTATAAAACGCAATCATTTGATCATATGATTCTCATTTCAAATTCATTGTTTAAACATTGTTCATACAAAAAGCTAGATTTTTAGTATACAATATAACAATAACAATTTTACACAAACTTTTAAGCTGCACATAATAGTTTTACACAAAGTTTTACATTGCACATAACAATTTTAGAGCAGCGTAATTTAACGAAATGTATTATTTAAGATAACCTCATAGTTTTCTCACCTGATTAAGTTGCACACAAACTCAATACTGCATGTAAACTAGTTAAGCTGCACACAAACTTCAATGTTGTACGTACAAAAAAATGTTGCACACATAATTTACAGATTGAATTGTAGGAAAGAGAGAAAATTGATTTTTAGAGGCGTAATTTTAGGAAAGAGAAGTTTTAAAGATCATGCATTATCACTACTTACCTTATTATCTAATATTTAATAATTATCTTGTAATAAAGGTAATAATGGGATAACACAATATAATTATGTACTTGATAACTATATTCTTTTATGAATGTATCTAATAATAATATGTTGGTATAGCATATACCTATTAGTAAGTGTCCCTATATAATATAATCCCTCAATTTCTATGTATGATTCTTTTTAGCAATACGAAAATTGAGACAATGTGCATTTTAAATATATAATGAAAAAAAGTAATGACAAATATTGACCATCTATCCATACTACATATGTTCCTTTTTAGCAGTAAGAAGATCAGAAAACAGTGTCGTGCATTGCACGTCCATGAATTTTTGTCAAATAAATAGCTCTTAACTAAAAATATACCTTAAATTATTTTTATATAATATACTCACTCCATAATAAATGTTATGTAAACTCGTGGGGTACAGGATACCAAAAATCACTGTGGTAAAATCTTAATTTCACCATTGAAAAGAACAATATTCCCTATCGGTAAATGGTAAACCCTCGGGGTACAATATGCCCTAAACCACTGGGTAAGAGTATACCATAAACCACATGGGTAAAGTCGTAATATCACAATTGGAACAAACACTAAACTCTGCCGATAAATATTAAATCCTCGGGGGATATTATGTCCTAAACCACTGGGTAAAAGTATATCATAAAGCACATGGGTAAAGTCGTAATTTTACCCTCGAAATGAACACTAAACCCTGTAGATAAATATTAAACCATCGCGTAGGGATGGAAACGGGTAGGGTACCCCGCTTATTTTGGGTACCCGTACCCTTATCCAATTAAAAAAAATTACTCGTACTCGTACCTGTCCTGTTTAAAAAATTTATTATGGTACCCGTACCCATCTCATACCGGTTTATCAATTAGGACTTAAATATATACTGATCCCCTATATGGGCTTTATGTATTTACAAAACAAGATGGATTCATCACTAAATGCCCATTAAGGTACGCTATTGTGGTGATATAATTATAAATATAAACTGCACAATTTAATAGTTGCAGATGGGAAATGTAAAGGCTTCTGGCCTTGATTAAGCATTAGTTATAAGGGGGTATTATTGTAATAATGATACGCAAGAGCCAAATTTAAATTAAATAATTTTATGTCCCCAAATTAGCAAAATATTTGTTGGAATTTCATAATAAATTATTCACTGAGTGTGAATATAAAGAATATGATGTTCCACATATCTGATGTATGTATCTCACGTTTATTCCATTTGGCTTTAATCGAGTAGCCATATTTTAAGCTCTTATAATCTCAGTGAAACGATTGTATAATTGACTTATTCTTTGTCCAATTTGTGCATACATCAATAAAAATTCAACTTTGGTCATAACAATTAGAAAATTCGATCAATTTTTTTCTTTAAATCTCTTGAACTTATTAGGAGATTTTATTCCAACTTCAATATATGAATATCATAAAGAATTTCCTTCAAGAAAGTTTCACAAATTTATCCATGTGAATTAAAGAGGAAATAATATCATTTCGTATTTCACAAATACAACAAATATGAACATTTGACTCATCTATGTTGCCCAAATAACCCAATTTCTCATGCCATAATATACATATCTTTGGGTCTAATAGCTTTAAAATCATTGCAACGTGTAAATAATTTAACTAATACAACCACTTCATTACATATGACACAATTTGATGAAAGGAGAAAAAATTGTTACTTAAGTGTATGACGTGCTTTAGGCACCACTTCTAATTTTATAAAATTAGATATCTTATAAATTAAGATCACACTTGATCATCTTCATATTCTACGAGCTCAAACCTCAAAAGATCTTGCACCATAACCCAGTGGTTATGCCATGTGATCTTGCAAATAAAGTCGTGGGTTCAAACCCTATAACTCATACTAGTTATAGTTAAAAAAATTCTTTGCTTCAGGCAAATTCATATGATCATATTGTTGGATTGTATACTAAAAGTCTAGCTTTAGTATGAACAATGTTATAACAATTTATTTGAAATGAGAATCATATGATCAAATGATTGCGTCTTATAATTTATTTATATGTTCGATGCAATAGCCCACTAACTTTATACTGTAGATTATATGTTGTGCGACTACACGCGAAATATCATATTATCGATTTTCTTATAAAGTATAAATAGATGCTCACAACCGAGATAGACGGGGACTCTCTATCGGGATAGTTGTAGTGTGATTTGGTATTAGTTTGTCTTGACTATAGAATCATATTAGTGAACTTGTGTGTATTGAGCAGGACTACTTGAGATCGTTCGACTTGTACTGTCTATATAGAAGAACTTGATCTTAGTTATTATGGATGTTCGTGCTCTTAATCCCTATACAATAACCTCGACACGTAAGGCAGTATGTATTTCTTTGATTCATCAATGGGTGAGATTTACATGTAATTAAATCAACAAACTCGGTGAGTTGAGAAATAGTATTGTCTCTATGGTGTGCTGTTGATTGTAGAAGGAATCCGTGTCCGTTATAGATTGATTATGTTCCCTTGAGGAGCTCATAAGGATTATCATGTAAACCCTGCAGGTGGATTTATTCCGGCATGATAATGAGGTTGAGTGGTACTACTCTCGGATGAGATATTAATTAATGGAGTTGTCAGTAACTTAATTAATTAATGGACATTGTATATCTTAAATATGGGGAGACTAACGGGCTCATAATAAGAAGGAGCCCATAACGTAATTATGGGATTAGAACAGTAGTGCAGTAATAATATTTTAGTGGTATATATTATTATTATTGGACTTAAGTATATGCTTTGGGCTAAGCTTTGATACTTAAGCCCAATGGAGGCCCAACTCTAATTTCTCCTCCTGGTCTCTACTGTAGCCCATATATAAGTCATTTCAGCTGTCCGAAAACTCTAATCAATGAGATTAATCACGCCTAACATTGTGAGGAGGGTGAGGGAACAACAGAATGAGAAGATCTTGAAAATCATTGCCCACATGACGTCGAGATTGGACTTGGGAATACAGCAGAAGACTGGAAGGTTGTTTGCTGCTGCTGTCCGCCACTTTCTATGATTTTTATAAAATCGTACAGATCTCAGAACAGGTTGTGTGATATACTGACGGAAAGCCACAGAAGAGAGGATCGTTTTGGCATGTAGATCACCCAAATCCGACATTGGATGAGAGAGTTATGCTAAAACGGTGAGACTGCGTAGGCTGGTGGCGAGAATTCATCGTCTTCAACATACCCTGGTGAAAGGTAATACATTTCTTGTTTACTTGCTTCTGCTGCTTGTTAAAAACGTATGGAACCCTAACGGTTCACGTTAACCAAACGATCAAACGCTAACACATATGACTCACCATTGATACATTTTTTTTCATTATTTTGTACCTAATGATATCAACCAAATGTTTTGGTATACAAAATATATGAGACAAATGATAATTATATCCATATTTATAGCAATTCTACTTCTGGAGCACTGTTAATTGTTGAATAAAATTTATATTTTGTGCTTGAATTTTGTTTAACTCATTCTATAATTTGTGGGTCATTATTGTGATGTCTTTAACCTCAATGCTCTGCAGAGCAATTTTGGATGTCTCATCCACCTCGATAAGATCAATTTTATCATCAAAATCATAACACGTGCTTCAGGCACTAGTTTTGGACTATAGTATTTCATTAACAAAAAGTTATGTTTTTCTACTAGTAATAATGCAAAAAATTTGGAATGCTTTATGTAATGTAAAATCGATCGAGTAATATTTTGTAACTGATTTAAAATTTTAAAATCCAAAATTCAGTCAATCATATTGAGTCTGATGGAAAATTATCACAGTTTGTTGATGATCCTTGAAGGATTGTCATATATTAAATGAATCATCTAGCTTTTTGAAAAATAAAGAATTTCAATCAACCCAAGCTCAAAACTTCGGCAAGCAGTTCAAGATTTAAATGAAATCATTTTTTTAATAAATACTCATTGTTAGAGATTATAAAGAAGCATATTATTGATTATGTCTTCTAGACATTAATCATTTAAAATTTTGAATGAATAATAATTTACATGAACCGCAAGAGGTAAGGTGGTTAATATTAGACCCACATTAAGTATTTTTGCTATCATTGATGAACTCGTCAAATTTTCTCTTTATTAATGTCAAATATTTTTACAAAAATATAACTATCACGTATTCCTTTTACATAAAGTCGCGAGTGTGTGAATATGTATAAACATATACACAATGATAAATTTTGTCATGAGTCTACCAAAAAGAATAATGATTTGAATTATAAAGAAATAAAAATATTTTTAAAACTTTCCAAAAAGTATTGATCATATGTTGCGCATGTTTCTATTGATTTAATCTATACCGCACACCTTGCAAATCTCACACGCATTTAATTTATAAATAAATATGCCAACTGTTTCTATAAATTTAAAGAAAAATAATATAACAACATCAAGTTTTATTTCATGTTCAATCTTAAACACATTTTTTTAATATTTAAAATAAATAAACAATTGATCATCCATAAGAAATGACTAAACACATTCTTATAGTATTACATAATGTGAGTATTTGGTCTTTTGGACATTTTTCTGTATGTATTCCACGTCATTAAAAGATACAACGGTAATCCTTTGCAAAATTTCATATTTTTTATATGAAACTAATAAAATATTATGAACGCATATCTCTGAAATCTTAAGTAATCTCATCTTCTCTAGTAAAATAATATTTTATTTTCTATTTAGTAGAAAAACTTTAGTAATCATGTGTCACAAGTTTACTCCAAAATTTTATTACTTAAAAAAAATAACGGACACATGTATCATAACTAGGGAGAGAATAAAAAACGATCACTTTTAGATATATATATATATATATATATATATATATATATATTATCCCGATAATATTTATCATGATTATAATAGATTTAAGAAAAACCTATGGTGCTTTTGAAAAATAAATGGGACCGAAAAATTATAACCATTCACAACAGCAGATAAACATGTTTCATATTTACATAATCTGATGTTCATCCCATTAAATTTTTCCTTATTTGTTCGCTTTAAATTAAACAATAATAAATAAAATATTAATTTGCAGGCTCCAGCTATCAAACACAATCCATAATCCAGATAAACATATTATCATAATTTGATAATAAAAAAATATGCAATAAAAATTTCAAAATAATACGAAGAGCCGCAAACCAGTTTTAATGAGGACAAACTATATCAAAAGTAAAATTATGACATCATATAAGATTACTGTTTATAAGCATAGCAATTCGATATTTTAATAAAATTCACGTCACTGCCTAAAAAAATCCACAAATCTTGTATCACAAAATTTTCAAAAAAAATCCAAAATATCATCGACAACAAATCTTATGTCAAAACATATCCATGTTAAAAATTCATATAAATCAATTACTGGATATTTGTTTAAAAAAATAGTGATGGGTAGTTATATATAGACGATAGGAAGCGGAAAGAAAATAATATGTTCTTCATACTAAAACTGTCACCGAAGAAAAGGAAGACTGAACACATCACCATTATCGATCATCGATTGGATTTAGGAATAGAAATAAATTACCTTTAAGAAATTACACGATTATTTTCAAGGGCAACATCTCAAATCTTTGATTTTTTTATTTACTGCTCAACATCAACTCTAAAGAGAATACGACAACATCAACTCTTAGGAGAACAATTGTACTGATAACGTGAGATAACAACGGAATCAAAAATAGAAGAGAGAAGAAAGAGAAGGGAGAGAAGAGCCAGAAAGGAGAGAGAGAGAGTTTTTCATTCTCATTCATAAACTGTTCATACACTACATATACACTACTCCACTCCTTATCATTTCACAATCGATAAATAATTTTTACGTCTATAACAAATACTTTAGCATACCTCACTTACTATTTCACATAATTAAGCACTATATCATTGTCTTGTTTACTTTTTTTTTTATGAAATTCTCTTTTTCATTTGCCAATTACATGTAAAATAGCTTGAACAAATAGGTTTTGAATTGATTGTGCAATACCCACATACAAACATTTTTGTTTTAGAGTTTTAGGTTAAAAGATTTCCATATTTCTTTTGTTAGATTTCATTATTATTGTTATTGTGTTTTTATTGTTCAAGGTCATTGTTTGAGGTTTGTAATTTCTAATGCTTTAATTTTTTTTTACTTAAATCTAATGAGGTATAAAAATCTCTTTGAATATGAGTTGGACATGGAGCAATTAGTTTAATGTTAAGTCGTGGGCTGCAGACATTAGATTCAACTCAACAATCTTCATGAAAAATAAATATCCCCTAAGTCAAAGTTAAAAATGAAAGTTAATATATACGTTTATTTCCAAAGGAATGTTTGTTAAATTTGATATAGAAATATACAACACATGAACATTTTGCTAGCTCTGAACTTCCAAAAGGGTGAATAGTTTTTCCTTCCAAGGTACCAGGAGTTAAAGCTATACTTATCAATGAGATATACTTCCTAGAAACAAAGAAAAAAGATTAAGAAGTAGTAGTATTTATTTCTTTTAATATTCATGAATTTAGTATCATGTCATCAAAATTGATCGGTATACAATTACCAAAGATCCCTTGTCTCAAGCCTTTCCCTATTTGTACACAAGTCTATGAATAACAAATAGTTCAGGAAAGAAATAAAACGCGAGGCTAAATTATGGCTACCAACTCACTGCAAATTAGAAAAAAAATCCTAATTATCAGGATATTGACTATCTATCAATGAACAAAGTTTTGTTGAAAGATGCAGTTGGAGTTTATGCCATGAATTGTTCCACAGTTTTCTTGCTTCCTTCCTGGTGCTTGGGAGATTTTAGATCATCTGCCTCACTTTTCTTTTCTAGTTCTCTTCTTTACAATTTTCTTTTCTTCTTCTTCGTTATCTTCATCCTTGTTTCCATCTTTGGATTCTTCCTCATTCCCCTTGCCACTTTCCGGTTCCTCTTTACTTTCTTATCTTTGCCCACATATTGTCTTCTTCCTCCTCTTTGCACTTCTTTTTCTTCCGCAAAATCTCCCTCTTCTAGATCTTCTTGGCCCTAATTCAGTTTATCCTTTACATTCCCTTATTCATTTTTTTTCATCTTTTGAGAGAGAATCGAGCTCCACACTGGCTTCTCCTTCTCTTTCTGGGCTTGAATCGACATCCTAACATCCTCCTAATTAGGGATTTGTTCATATTCCTCCTCTCCACTCTCCGAAGAAGAATCAGTACTTGGGTGAACCAATGCCTCAGAAGAGACGATCTTTCTCATGGGGGAGAGAAGTCAATTCTGCTCGTGCCATTTCTTAGAAGATATGACAGCAGACAGAGTTCTTCCTGCCTTAATCGTCTCGCAGTCGTATCGAAGAATGGTGACGATCCAGGAGAGTACTCCTTCGCAGGTGGAGATGGAATGTTGCTGAGACTCTTTCTCACAGGCATATCGTCGAATACTCAGAGATCAACTCCTTTTCTTTTCTCTACAGAGAGTGAAGTGGATCAAAGGTATGAGTAAACAGAGTAGAAATCTACAAGAATTCAATAAGGGATTTTGATAGTACCTTAAATCAAGCAAACAACATCATCTGATTGGATGCCAGTTGCAAGCAAAATTGTGAGAAGAAGAATATGTAATTCGAGTATGGAAGTGTTGAAGGGTTTCACTTAATTGCTGAGAAGTGAGTGTGGGTGGTATTTATAAGAGGTTAATATGGAAGGAAGGCGAGCCAAAGAGCCTATGTCGACACAGACGGATTATTGTAATAATTACACTGTATTCTTCATTTTGGCAAGTGAGATGGTCAAATGTTTTTAAAAAAATTGAACAATCACTATTTCAAAGGTATGTACAATGTATTCCAAATGTATAATAATAAATTAGCTTAAATAATAAGGCTAAGAAAGTAAAAAAAAAAGATATAGTACATGAATAAAGTGGGAAGAAAAAGTTTTAAGATTAAGATAAGATTAATATTAGGTGTTATTTTGAGACTAAACTAAAAATTAAGTATTTATATGAAATTCTTCCTATTATATTATTATTATTATTATTATTATTATTATTATTAAACATAAACTTAAAAATAACACACCAAAATAAACATAGCCTGAGATTTTCTCTCTCCTAGTAACAGACCATATATATAAACGACGGTAATTTAGCCCTAAATCTAAACAGGAGCGTGCCCGTGGCATCCTTTATCCCTGTATCGTTATCGCCTCCCCTCGCTCTCTCTTCAATGGACACTCTTCAATCCAACTACATGGATTCTCCCTCTCAAGCGCAGTCAGAACCGCAATCTCAACCCCAATACCCTAATTTCCAGAATTATTCCTTCTACCCTCAATCTCAGTCTGAAACCCTAGATAAAACCTCCGATGTTGCTGACAACGGAGCCACCGCTGCCGACGCACCTGCGCCAGCTCCAAAACCTGATTTTCCGAAACCTCTGCTCTCGGAAAACGGATTGACGAATACCCACAGCGGGACCGACAAGGATCTCTCAGGCGGTGAGGAGGAAACCTCCAGCCGAAGTCGGCGCAGATCCAGGTGGGACCCGCCTCCGAGCGAGTCTACGAACGAGGCTGGCGATGGAAATACCGGTACTGGTGTAAGAAAACGCAAGTCGAGGTGGGCAGATGACGGGCCTAAGCCCGTGATCCAGTTGCCTGATTTTATGAAAGATTTCACTGGAGGTATTGAATTTGATCCTGAGATTCAAGCTTTGAATAGTAGGTTACTTGAAATCAGTCGTAAGTTGCAATCTGGTATGCTCTTAGATGATCGGCCTGAGGGTGCTAGGTCACCCTCCCCGGAACCTATCTATGATAACATGGGAGTTAGAATTAATACCAGGGAATATCGTGCAAGGGAGAAGTTGAATAGGGAGAGACAAGAGATTATATCACAGATTATTAAGAAAAATCCTGCTTTTAAACCGCCAGCGGATTATCGGCCTCCAAAGCTTCAAAAGAAGTTATACATACCAATGAAAGAGTACCCGGGTTATAACTTTATAGGATTGATTATTGGTCCTAGAGGAAACACGCAGAAGAGGATGGAAAGAGAGACCGGAGCAAAGATAGTTATTCGGGGCAAAGGGTCAGTGAAAGAGGGTAGGCTGCAACAGAAACGGGACTTAAAGCCGGATCCTTCGGAGAACGAGGATCTTCATGTGTTGGTGGAGGCAGAGACTCAGGAATCACTTGAAGCTGCTGCGGGTATGGTTGAGAAGCTCTTACAGCCTGTTGATGAAGTTCTCAATGAGCATAAGAGGCAACAGCTTAGGGAGCTTGCAGCTTTGAATGGTACTATTAGGGATGAGGAGTACTGTAGGCTGTGTGGTGAGCCGGGGCACCGGCAGTATGCATGTCCTTCCCGAACTTCTACATTTAAGAGCGATGTTTTGTGTAAGATTTGTGGTGATGGTGGACATCCTACCATTGATTGCCCGGTAAAGAATACTACTGGGAAGAAGATGGATGATGAGTATCAGAATTTCTTGGCAGAACTTGGAGGAACAGTTCCGGAATCTTTGATCAAGCCGAGTTCTGCGGCACTTGCTCTTCCTGCGGGTTCAGGAACCAATCCTCCCTGGGCAGGGGGTACCAACACTTCAACTAATAGCACACAAGCTGGTTTAGGGTCGAACCTAATAAAGCCAAAGGAATTTGATGAGACAAACTTATATATTGGCTATCTGCCCCCAACTCTAGAGGATGATGGTTTAATAAACTTGTTCTCTCCATTTGGTGAAATTGTGATGGCTAAGGTTATCAAGGACCGTGTGACTGGTCAGAGTAAAGGTTATGGGTTTGTGAAATATGCTGATGTCCAGCAGGCTAATAATGCTATTGCTAGCATGAATGGACACAAATTAGATGGTAGAACAATTGCTGTAAGAGTCGCAGGCAAACCACCTCAGCCTATGGTACCTCCGGGCCCTCCTGCTCCACCAATGCCATCATATCCTACTCCGAATCAGGCTGTTGGTGCCTACCCCTCCCAGCAGTACAACACTGGTGGTCCAATTGGAAGTGCACCACCTGGGGTCTACCCTGCTGCTCCAGTTCCTTGGGGACCACCTCCTCCTCCTTATGCTGCGTACCCCCCTCTCCCTCCAGGATCAGCCATGTATCCCCCGGTTCCTGGTCAAACAGTTCCTCAATATGGTGTGCATTACCCGCCTCCACCACTGCCTCCAGGTTCCTCTGGTGTCCAAACACCTGCTGTTTCATCCGCTGATTCACATAAAAATTATACATCATCTGTTGAGACCCAGCAAAGTTACCCACCTGGAGTGCAATCTCAGGGGAGCGGAGCTGCTCAATCTGTTCCAACTTATATCTATGGGAATTCTGTCACCTCGATGCAACCAAATGCCCAGGTCCCATATGCGACACCCTCTTATAGCTATCAACCTCTCTATGGTGCTGTTCCACCACCACCACCCCCTGCTATACCACAGTCAAGTGTTGATCCTTCCCAAAGCTTGAGTAATGCTCCTTGGTCCTCAAAGCCACCATTGCCGCCACCACCACCCTCTGCTGAGAAAAGTAACTATAGCTCAGACTCTGAATATGAGAAGTTCATGGCAGAAATGAAGTAATGATGTTATTTTGAAGATTGCTGTTGGGATGAGGTAAGCATATTCCTTTTTTGCATTTAGTATTAAAAGAGATTTGGTAATTTTTACTTGCGTATACTTAAATAACCTAACATTTGTTACCCATCTTTTTTCTTAATATGTAAACATCATGCAATGTTGAGGTCGCAGTGGGAATTTGTTGTTCTTGACCCAAATTGCTGTGCAGGGGTGATTTATGGAATATAGGAGACTAGGATTGAATTGCAAGATTTTCTGTGCTGAGAAATTTTGAGTTCCCCCCTGCCCCCGAACAATATAAAAAGGATTCAGTAAATATGATGATATATACTATAAATGATGTCAACTTAACAGTGTTTTTAAAACAATGTGACATAATTGTTCTCTCTGGTGTATGTAAAATAATGAAACAAGTGAGGCATGAATTGCTTGGAGTAATTAACCACATGTATGGTCTTCTACAATAAAAAATTTAAATCCCAATGGTGAGGTTCAGACTATGACCTGAAGAGTAGCCACATTTGGAAACTTGTGATAAGGCAGTTAAGTAGTGTGATAATTTGAGAAGATGGGAGCTAGTCAGCTTTTGTATTTACTGAGATGAGTTGTCACTTGTGGGAAGTGAAAACAACGAATTTTTTGTGCACCAACTGGAGTAAACCTTTTGAGTGGATCTTGATGGCCCTTTTTTCCATAATGCAGCTACCTACACTTAGTTGTATCGATTATCTTAACTATGGAAACACATTGATTTTGTGGCAAGCTTCAACTTTAAAAAATAACGCATCCTGTAGAACCTTGAGTTCATTGTTAATAATATATTGTTTTGCCTCATGTAAAATGCTTTGTGAGTCTGTGCAGATAGCTATATTCTGACTGAATCAACTATCTATGGACGACATCTCTACCACTTGTTGGAGTCTCGGGCCTCTTTTGAGTCCATATTTTTTGTTTCATATAGTTGATCATGCATGATTTCATTTCTATGTACTTTCTACTGATTTATTTGGCAGATGTTAACACTTGTTTCTTTGGCATTATGTAATATCTTGACAGGCTATTTGTTGGAGCACTTGTCATCCTGATTTGTTATCTCTTGCCATGATTTACTTGTTGGAAGTTTGGGACTCACATAACCTTGCTGTACTGTTACATTTGCAGAGAGTTGAGATCCAGTTCATTCAGCCATGTCTTGCACTACGCCCTCAGTTTACAAATTTGTCTGTTGAAATCCCTTTTGTAGGACCCTTTATATATTTGGATGGTTAATCTGCAGTTAGAGTGTCTGGTTTCTTGATTCTATATGTTTAAACTTTAACCATGTTGCTTACTGATATTTCACTGTCTCACATGGCTGGTACCACTAGCTGTTGGCTTTGTTTTATCTGACTTATCTGATCTGTCTGGTGCTCTTGTTTTTAATGTTACTATGACTATTGCTATTGGATGTGGCTCCGTACTGTGAATTCAGGCTGATGCTTGCCTCTACTAAATGTAAATGAAGGTGAGGCACGCCTTGGTTGTGGTCAGAGATGGTATGGTTAATCTAACAATCTCTTATTGAACATGTTATTTTGGTTTATTTTTATTCTTTCTGATGCCTTCTCCTAGTTTATGTATGGCAGGTCTTGTGATTCTACTGGGATAATCATTCATGTGCACTGTTGAGCCTCACATAGAATTTCTTTTTGCACTAAACCATAGTTTTTGTCTCCTTTAGCATTAATGTGGCTGAATATTAATTGATTTAGCTGCTTGATGTTTCAGCATGGTTGGTTGCAGGAGGAAGATACATGGTGCTAGATGAAGTTAGTAGAAGAATTTGCTTAGAGGTTTAGTAATCTTAGAGAAATGTGCGTCTAGGTTATATGTATATAAAGGATGTTATCTGTTTGTTATTTACATCATAATAAAGTTAAGAAAGATGGATTTTTGATGCTACACGTGCCTCTGTTTTCTAGTTTTGGTGGGTGGCTATTGATGGAATCTGGCCTGTTGACTGCAGAAGAGAGTTTTATGTGTTTATCCTACTTGGTGGGAATATTTGCATAGTTTCTTACTGTGTTCACTCTTAAAATGGAACTGTTTTCTCACTGATTTTCCATAAGTTAGCATGTCTAATGGTATCGTACTCATCATTATATTGTTTGAGCATTTACCCTTGAGAGTCCCCTTCCACTCTTATGGCCTCTAAACTGGTAATTACGTTTTTTAGCGAATGCTTCCTGGGCTTTGTTGAGACTTAGTGCCATAGTTTCCTCTCTATATGTTGCATGTCCAATGATTGTTGGCCTGTTAAGCTAGTAGACAAATTCTTGATTCTGGATACATATTGAAACTAAAGTTACAAGGTCTAGAGGAGTTACTAGATCTCAAAGGTGTAATTCCACATGATTTGCAGTCTCCATAGTTTCCCACGGGTTTCCAGTCGAGGATCATAGTTACAGTGATGTCCTTGGAACTTATTTTGGTTAATAGAACTCTTAACTTGCTCTATCTTGCCATGTGGTAGTGTACTAGTACCTTCTTTTACAGTTTTTCATTCTCCAAGCCTGATATGAGTTACTGATCTCCAATCTGTTTTGTGACCCTGCATGGTCGGTCTAGGAAGTTCGATATTATTTTGTCTATTATTTTGTCTAGAAGTTGATAAGAACTGTTGTCAAATGTACAGAAATGGTAGCTATTTCATATTCCCTTTGAGAGGTTGATAATTTTCTGAATTACCCAAATCTTGTACTCCTTTTACATTTAATTGTATGTGGTTCCGAATTTGTTGAGCAACCATTAATTGTTTGTGTGAAGCCCTGTGGTATCATGTACCTTACCTGAGAATAATTTTGGTTGATATACGCATGTTAACCCTTTTAATGATCACCTAGGATTTTCTTGCCACAAATATTTTTCATGTTCTAGCACTTGTATGATTGATTGACATGCGGATAATAGTGATCTAAATTGTTGTCCTTGGAGTTAAGGTTTTTCGACATGGTTTAGATTTCTCTCTTTTATGCGCTATATATTTGTTGGGTGTGGCATATGAGATGATATATATATAGCGGAGCAGGAATTCAAACTAAGGTAATGCCTTGAAACTAAAGAATATTGTATACACATGATTATGAGGACTTTTAGGGAATGTTTACTTGAGGTGATTAAGCCTTAATACACTACTTAGCCTACTTAATAATTAATTTGGTTGTAAAAATTTAGGTTCAATTATAACTTGCAGCCCGGTGGTCAAATCTTTCAGGCCGGAGGATTGAAACTCAACCTCTTGGTGGGTTTACAGACAGCCATATTGGAGGAGTGTTATTAAAAGTTTCTGGATAATTTTACCCCCTACTATACACGAATAAAAATTAGTATTTTAAAAATTTTATCACTAAATTATAATTTGAAATCATTAAAATTTGGTCATTAAAATTTTTTCTAAAATTTAAATTTAATTTTAATTTTAAAAAATTTAAAAATTTAACGTGAAACTCCAGATAAAACAAAAGAGAAAATATATTAAAAAAAAAGTAAAAATTACAATTTTTAAGGACAACAATGTAAATTTATATTTTTATCATTTACTAATCCGCTAACCTAAATTATGTAATAACCCCTAAAAGCCAACATTGATTCGCAAACCTATATATTACCTTAATAATAATATATATGGTTAGTGAACCAAACATTACCTTAGTAATCACTTGAAACCACTTAGGCTAATCATGTATAATTATGATTTTTGTCGATAAGATCTTGGCCCCAGCCCCCTTAATTTATTCGTTAATAAGCCATATGTAGTTTGCTGTATAACCTCATTTAGACTATGTACGTTCGATTTTGGGTGGATTTTTGTTTGCATTAAAAAGCCTATTTATTTTGATTATATTACGAAATTGGATTTTGAATTTATAAAATTCTACTCTAATATTTATAATATTTATTCATTTCAAATTTGTACTGGTAAGAACTTGCATGAGCATGTGGATTAAGAAAATATGAATAAAGTTACTGATATTTTGTTAAGAAAGTGCAAAATGAACATGTTATTTTTATAATATTTCGGTGTTGTGAGGATGTTGAGTGTTATTTTGCTAAGATGATGAATACATTTATTTTTCATACTATATTTTGGTGTTATGAGGATGTTAAGTGTTATTTGTTGGGAGTGAAATCGTCTCCAACGGATCTTAATTCGTGAGAGAGATCACACATTAATCTAATTAACTATTTTAATTTAAATTAGAAAAAAAGAAGGGCTCTGTTTGGTTATGTAAAATTATAACATTTTTAAGGGAAAAAAGTATGGCATTTGCGTGAATTATTCCACGCCTATTTACCATTATCAGCAACGCTAGCTTATGTAATCTCGTCAATTGCCATCGTAAATAATACATATATTTAATAATTGAATAAAAAATTATTATTATTATTATTATTAATTGTTCATTAAATAGTTCAACCATTCTATTATCACTTTATCTTGATCGAGTATCATTATATATTAAAAATGATATAAGTTCTACAATTTTTTTTATAAAATAATTTAATAAATGATTTTCACTTTTTATCACTTTTTATTTTAAATATTATCACTTTTTATTATTGTAGTAAAATGTTGATAAATATAGTATATAGATTATAGGGTCCATTAGTACTCTCTCCGTCCCGTTTCAATGTTTACGTTTGTTTTTTGCACGTTGATTAAGGAGTATAGTATTTTAATAGATAGTGGGTGGAAATATATAATATTTAATGTAAAGTGGGTAAGTGTATTAGTGTTAGATGTTTGTTTTAGGTGGGTCCCATATTCCAAAAAAGGAAACGTAAACATTGAAATGGGATGCCCAAATTAGAAATATGTAAATATTGAAATGGGATGGAGGGAGTACATTTTATTAACCTTTATTACTACCAGGTACAATATCCAAATTATATTAATCAAATACCACTTTTAACCATATTTAAGTTTAATTGTATTCAGAATTAATTAACCATTAATCTCTCCATGAAAATAGGAGATAAGTTGGGGTTAATCAATCTTGGTCAAACATTAAGAAAAAAGGTTTAATTGTATTGTATTCAAAATTAATTAATTAATTAAAGATATTACTACAATGTATCAAATTAAATTACATAAGAAATCTTCATGATGTTTTCACAAATATTTACATATATTTGGTATTCAGATTATATTACGATAAAAAAAAATCCTCACGATTCCATATTATATTACGATAAAAAATCCTATTAAAAAAATATGTACATAGATTTTTATATATTCTGTATCCAGATTATATATGATAAGAAATTTGATGTATTCATAAATATTTAGATAAGTATTAAGAATATTTAGATATATTTGGTATCAGATTAGATTACGGATAAGAAATCTGCGTAGTATTAAAAAATATTTAGATAAGAAATATGTTTAATTGTATTGTATTCAAAATTAATTAATTAATTAATGATATTACTACAATGTATCAAATTAAATTACGATAAGAAATCTTCATAATGTTTTCACAAATATTTACATATATTTTGGTATTCAAATTATATTACGATAAAAAAATTCTCACGACTCCATATTATATTACGATAAAAAAATTCTATTAAAAAAATATTTACATAGATTTTTATATATTCTATATCCAGATATGATAAGAAATTTGATGTATTCAGAAATATTTAGATAAGTATTAAGAATATTTAGATATATTTGGTATTAGATTAGATTACAATAAAAAAATCTACAGTATTCATAGATAATTAGATGAGTATTCAGAATATTACGATAAGAAATCTGCATGATGTATTAAAAATATTTAGATAAGAAATAGGTTTAATTGTATTGTATTCAAAATTAATTAATTAATTAAAGATATTACAACAATGTATCAAATTAAATTACGATAAGAAATTTTCATAATGTTTTCACAAATATTTACATATATTTTGGTATTCATATTATATTACGATAAAAAAAATCCTCACGACTCCATATTATATTACGATAAAATAATCCTATTAAAAAAATATTTACATAGATTTTTATATATTCTGTATCCAGATTAATTCAGAAATATTTAGTTTTAGGGAAAATCACTAATAAATACACACTTTTAACCTAAATTATTATTAGATACAAGAAATTTAAATAATTACTCTCACATACAAAATATTAAAGTAAAATACTAAATATAACCTTATAATCCCATACACTTTTAAACCACCAACCATACCCCTCACCCACCCACCCAACCACCGTTGACCGCCGTTGACCAGTCGTTGACCGCCGTCGACCGCCGTCGCCTGCTGCCGGAATTTAAAATGTGCAAAAACAAAATTGTGCAAACCAAATTGTGCAAAACCAAATTATGCAAATACATAGGGTATTTATGGTATCACAATCATAATTGTGTAGTTATGAATAATAGTACTTTGAGTCATGTAATTTACAACAATTATGCATTATTTTATGTACCTCCTAGTAAGTAACCCATTTAGATAAGTGTTAAGAATATTTAGATATATTTGATATCAAATTAGATTACGATAAGAAATTTGCAGTATTCATAAATAATTAGATAAGTATTCAGAATATTACGATAAGAAATCTGCATGATGTGTTGAAAAATATTTAGATAAGTATCCAGAATATTTAGATATATTTGGTATCTAGATTAGGATATTTAGATATATTTAGTATCACTACGATAACAAATTTGCAATATTCAGAAATAATTAAGTAAGTTTTCAGAATATTTAAACATATTTTGGTATCCAAATTATATAAGATAAGAAATGTGCATATTAGAAATATTTTTATAAGTATTCAAAATATTTAATATATTTTTTGTATAAGATTATATTACAATAAGAAATCTGTTATTTAAATAAATATTCAGAATTCATGAATTTGGATGTCGTGATTTCAAAATTATTGATTTAATTTCACTAGTTTTATATGTTGCGTTGTCAGAATTCATATGCTAAACATTGAGAATTCATATATTTAAAAATCATGATTTATTATTCAGTAAAATAGTATATTCAATACAGCTGTATTCAACGACATTCATAAATAGGTAGTTGAGATTTTCATCACCTATTTTTATACCCGGTAGTAATAAAATATATACTTTGTATCTGCTAGTAATTTTAGTATATATTTTGTACTAAATAGTAATAATTCCTAGATTTTATTATTCTAAATAAATATTTAATAAATATGATTAAATAAATTTATATCTATTAATAAAATATATAAAATTTCTCATAATATTTATTAAAATTTTAACTATTCAGTGTATTTTTACTATTAATAGAACATGCAAAAATACGTAGAAGACTCAAGGAGAAAGTGTGAAAAATATGGCAAAGAGAAAGTATAAGAATCTTAATAACTAATGTTACACTTTATTTTAAAATTTATATTTTCTTAATCTTATACATCGTGATGAAATAAAAGAATAATACAATGTGATAACGTAAAATATTTGCATCACAATTAATATAATTTAATAAAAGAATTAAAAAAAAATTAAGAAAATATGTTATACATAAAATATTTGCATCAAAATTAACATAATTTTTTAAAAGAAAAATATTAGTTAGGAAAATAGAAAAAATTAAGAAATAAAAGCGAATCACAATTAACATAATTTAAAAAAGAATATTAGTTAGGAAAACAGAAAACATAAAAAAATAAAAGTACAATTAACATAATTTAAAAAAGAATATTAGTTAGGGAAAAAAAAAACAAAAATAGAAAAAATTAAGAAATAAAAGCGAATCACAATTAACATAATTTAAAAAAGAATATTAGTTAGGAAAACAGAAAACATAAAAAAATAAAAGTACAATTAACATAATTTAAAAAAGAATATTAGTTAGGGAAAAAAAAAACAATGAAATAAAAAAGAAGAGAAGGACGTTGATTCGCGATGTCGAACCCGTGACCTCCTGTAATGAATGAAGCATGCATGCAACTTTGGCTACCTTAAAATTTATTATATTATGTATATAGTATTAAATTTAAAAATTGAGGGGGCCCAATGCCCCTGGCCCCAATGTGGCACCGTCCATGTCCGCGAATACCCGTAACTGAACAAAACATTTAAAATTCAAGAAATAAAGTGGTGATTTAAAATTCTTCAATACATAATAACAATAAAATTTTATATAAAAAATAAAAAATTGAAAGAGTAGAAAATAGAACATAAAAAACTAAAAATTAAGAAAAATTAAAAAAATTGAATGAGTAGAAAATAAAACATAAGGTGATAAAAAAATTAAACCTGAAAAGTGATTTGTAAATGTTGGGAGAAGAATAAATATACACATATATAGAAAGAAAATTAGGTTTCAATAAAGAAAGTGTAAAAGATTTAAGTTTTTCAATGATTAAGATCGTTATGTAAATTGGCACGGAAAATACTATCATATCATTGAAGGTTTAATAAACATATATATAGAAAGATAAAGGGGTCTTTATTTAAATGGCTTTGTCAATAATAAATCTTGTTTAAAAAGCATGATTCTATAAAATTTTTTGTAAATGGCCTTCCTTTGGAAAATGGGGTTTTAATTAAATAACTATTAATACTTTATGAATTTTTGAAAAAAATAATAAAAGTTTTGGACCTTTTTGTAAAATAAAAAAATAAAAATTCCGCTTCTTAAAATAAAGTCGAGACCTTTTTCACGATTCTGCTTCTTCTCATCATATTACGTCGTTCTTGCTTCCAATTTTCATGATGAATCCGTCTTCTCTCCTCTCTTTTCCGAAATCCACCGTCAACCAATCTCTCAAATAGAGTTTCCTCACTCTTTTTCAATCAAAGAAGGTTTATTGATGAATGTAACTCCATTATATGATCCAATTATTTCTCCAATGAAGAACTTGTTATTGTCTTTATACATTAAAGAAAGGTAATATCATTTCAAATTCTTTATCATATGAATTCAAAGCAGTTATAATTATTATGTTCATGAGTATAAGCTAATGCACGATATTATTTATCATAACGCTTATGATGTCGTTATGCACTCTTCGTAGTCGTTATTTTTCATATAAAGTTGTGGTAGTGATTTTTTAAGATATGTATCTTCTACCATTAATTATCACACTATTTACATATATCATATAACAATAGCACCTTGAAAATATACAAGTTATAATTCTAGACTAATCAGAGAGAATAATTGGTTAGAGGTGTGAAGGGTCTAGAAATATACTAAAAGAATCCAAGCAGGTACGTGAAGAACTATCTAGAAATAGTTAGTTGCACCGTCACTCTAGAATGATTCATTAACCACTATAAATAGGGGATTAGTCATCACTTTTTTATTTGCATAGAAAGAGAGAAGTTTTGAGATAGTTTTTAGAGTTCGCGAGTTTAAAGTATAAGGAGGTGATTCTTGAGAGAGAGAGAGAGAGAGAGAGAGAGAGAGAGAGAGAGAGAGAGAGAGAGAGAGAGAGAGAGAGAGAGAGAGAGAGTTTCTTAAGGTTTAGCACATGAATTCAAAGCAATTATAGTTATTATCTTCATGAGTATAATTAATGCATGATGTTAATTGTCATAACGCTTACGATGCCATGATGCACTCTTCGTATTCGTTATTCTATATGTAAAGTTGTATTAGTAATTTTTTAAGATATTTATATTCTACCATTAACTATCATACTACATGCATATATAATACAATGATAGACGTTGATTTAGTAAAAGTCTATTGTCTCATTTTAGTATTATGTTAATAAAAAATAGGGTAAATACACTTTTTTGTCCATTAACTTTCTTCGATTTTGAAATTGGTCTATCGATTTTATACTTTTGAAATTGGTCCATCAAGTTTACAAAATTCGATAAATTTGTCTTTTGACCGGCTATAGCGGGTCTCCCATCTAGTATTGTCGACGTGTAATTTTTTTCAATAACAGCGTGCAATAGAAGGTTGGAGAGAAGACCAATTCTCCACGCCTACCAGCCTCGTCGACGATGAGCGAGCTCGAAGATCCAGTGGCGATGAAGAATCGATCCACCCTCTGCCATTCACCCTTATTCACAGGTTCGAACCCTCTCATACAAGAACAGATAGGCCTTCGCACCATATTACAGGATCCAAAGGGCCCACATTTACCATAAAGATCACAGTCGTTTCCAAGCATGGGAGTGAACCATATGGCATCCCAATTTCTCTTCTCACCATCCCACACTGTCTGCAAGATGGTGTCGGAAGAACCTAGCTGGATATTGGTCAGGTACTCCCTCTTACGACGCTGTGAATTTGTAACTCCTCATACCTTCATTCACTAAACTGTATATAAACACGTACGAAGAATACACGTTCTCATAGAAACCACTAAAAAATCTCCCACTTCATTTGATCGACCAGGATGTGCAGCAGGCTCAGCTTCGGCACCTTCACCAGTAACGCCGGTATCTCCTACCTGCTCTCGATAGCCGACTGGAGCTCATGGACGTCAGCGCAAGATGGAGATAAAGATTTAAGTTGCAAGTATGGTGGCCGTGCCCTTGGAGCTCTTAGAGCTCACGATTCCAGACGCCACCGTAGAACGCATGCGTCCATTGTGGTAGCTTCTATTCCAGTCGGTAGGCATACTCCACTCTCATTCATCATCTCCCACTTTCACTCATCATCCGTTACAATTCTTACTTTAATCCTCCGCCACCAGAGAACCTCTTTCGCTTGGTTCTTCATCGCCACCGGGTCTTCGAGCTCGCTCATTGCAATGAGGCGAGCTCCTTCTCAACATCTTCCACGAATGATTCTTCAATTTAGAGGAATAACCAAGGACATTGCGGCGGCGAATGATTCATCAGTGAGTTCTCCCTTGGATGCACTAGGAACCCAGTGTGATTGCTGTGTCCCAACCTTAACGAGGACTGCGTCTCAACCTTAATGAGGGCTCCTCACATCTCATTGTACTAAATATCTAGATGTTTCATACAAAAAACTAGTAAATTCACGACGAGAACAACTCACCGCCGCAAGATAGATAAACAGTCGTGGTGGTGGTGCAGGTGATAATGGAGGCGGTAGCGTGGTGGTGGTGCATCGTGGTAATGGTGGTGGTGACGTGGTGGTGGTGAAGCGTGGTAGTGGCGGCGGTGGCATGGCTGGTGGATGTTGTGAATTTTGGTCAACCTTCTATTACACGCTGCTTTAAAAAAAAATTACACATCAGCATTACCGGGTGGGAGACCCGCTATAGCGGGTCAGAGGACGAATTTGTCGAACTTTGTAAACTTGATGGATCAATTTCAAAAAGTGTAAAACCAATGGATCAATCTCAAAATCAGAGAAAGTTAATGGATAAAAAAGTGTATTTACCCTAAAAAATATTTATTGTGTTTTTATAAGAAATAAATAATCTATTTACCTTCTTTGTTTTTTCAAATCTAGAATGTTATCACCATAATCGTTTGCTCATATGCTTGTTGATACTACAAATAATTATAACGCTTACAATGTTGTTATGTACATTACATCATGTTATCATAGTCGTTATTCTATTTCTATAGTCATTATCAAATATATCTTCCTCCATCAATTAAGATCACATTATTTTTATATAAATCATATTCCGTGAATTATAACTAATGTTAATACTTTTATGTTATATGTAATTATGGATTGTATTGATATATTGTTGGCTATTGGATCGTTTGGCTCAGCGTGATCCATTAGGAAATCAAGTAAACAATTACATTGGAAGCAAAATAAAAGTTTACCTTTCATCAGGGTTGATGTAGAGGATGAACATCAGTCAACCACCTCTCGATCTTCTGATGTATGTCCCAAGTCGAATCCTGATGTTGTGTGGGCAACAATCTGCAGGATTCTCTCAATCTGCTTCTCTCATTTTCTCGCGCAGAGTCCTAGTTTCCAGAAGCTGAGATGACTTATATACTGGGCTACAGCAGGGACCAGGAGGAGAAATTGGATTGGGCCTCAATTGGATTTAATTAATCAAGCTTAGCCCAAAGCTTATAATTAAATCCAATAATAATAATATAGTCCACTAAAATATTATTATTGCACTACCCATCCAATCCCAAAATTATGTTATGGACTCATTTTTATTATGAGCCCGAAAATCTTCCCATTTTTAAGATATACAATGCCCATTAATTAATTAAGTTACTGACAACTCAAATTAATTAATATCTCATCCGAGAGTAGTACCACTCAACCTTATTATCATGCCGAATTAATCAACTTGCAAGATTTACATGATAAACCTTATAAGCTCCTCCAGGGGACATCATCAACCTATGTCGGATATGGATTCCTTCTACAATCAACAGCACACCATAGAGACAACACTACTTCCCAACTCACCGAGTTTGTTGATTTAATACATGTAAATCTCACCTATTGATGAATCAAAGAAATACATACTGCCCTACGTGTCGAGGTTATTGTATAGGGATTAAGAGCACGAACATCCATAATAAGTGAGATCAAGTTTTCCTATAAGTCAGTATAAGTCGAACGATCTCAAGCGGTCCTGCTCAATACACACAAGTGCACTAATGTGATTCTATAGCCAAGACAAGCTAATACCAAACCACACTACAACCATCCAAATTGAGAGTCCTCTTCTATCTCGATTGTGAGCATCTGTTTATACTTTATAAGGAAACTGATAATATGATCTTCCGCGTGTTGTCGCACAACATATTATCTACAGTATAAAGTAAGTGGACTATTGCATCATGCATATAAATAAATTTTAAGATGCAATCATTTGATCATATGATTCTCATTTCAAATAAATTGTTATAACATTATTCATACTAAAACTACACTTTTAGTATATAATCCAATAATCTCTCTCTTATACTAAAAGATTATGCTGTCATGTCTTCTGCCATACATCTGATTCCCACTTCCACTACATGACCATTAAAAGCTCTCGCCTTAAGGTCCTTGTAAATGGATTTACTAGGTCATCATCCAATGCAATCTAGGCGACAACAACCTTCCCCTCATCATACGATTTCTCGTAATAGGTGGTACTCACGCTCCATGTGTTTAATTGCCTTATGGACTCGTGATTCCTTCAAGTTTGCAACTGCACCAATATCATCAATATAAATTGTGATAACCTTGGGCAAACTTAGAAACACTTTAAAGTCCATCATGAAGTTTCCAGAGTCATATAGATACTTTGGCTACCTCATAGGCTCCAATTTATCATCTTTCCATAATGGAGTCCGGAGTCTGAAATATATTTCTATATAACACTCCTCCACATTATGACTCTACTTCCTAAAATTAAACACATAACCTTTGAGGTGGATTTACTGCCGTCCCTATCTGATTTGAAAAATCCGAATCTACGTAACTCATAAGAAGCAGTGAATCTGTCCGGTAAGCCCACATATAATTTATAGTCATTTCAGGTACTTCAAAATTATTTGTTACCACAATTCAACATTCTTATTTTGGGTTACCTTTGATACCCACTGTCTATGCCATTAACAATACAGTTATCCATTTTTGTGCATAGCATTCCTTAGATTAAGCTTCCTTATTCGCCGAAGCATAAGGAACCGATTTCATCACTTTTATCTTCTTTTTGTGTCTCAAGACACATTCATTTATATAAATTCATATGCTAAACGAGTATGAATTGTATCAATTCACGAAACTTGAGATAAGCATAACATCCTTTCTTGTGATCCATATTACCGTGATCAAAAGGATATATTTTACTTTTCTTAAGTCCTTCATATCATACCGCTTTATCAACCATACCCTTATGCCTGACAATACTCTTTCATTGTCTCAAATAAGCAATATATCATCTACGTAAATTACAAGAAATACCACTACGTTTTCGTCACTCTTTACAATACACAAGACACATCCATGCATTGAATAAATCCATATGCCTGGATTTTCGCAAAAAACGGATGTATCATGATCTTGAAGCCTGCTTTAGTCCATCGATGAACACTTTTAAGCTAAATATCACAATGCTCTTAGCCCTTTGCAATGAATCACTTTGATTGCTTCACATAGATGTTTTCCTCAAAACTTTCAATCAGGAAAGCTGTCTTGAGATCTATTTGTTGTTCCTCATAATTCAATATGAGCAATAAAAGAATCCGGATCAACATAAGCATAGCTACCAGCGAACATGTTTCCTCATAATCGAACCATTTCTTTCTGAGTACACTTTTTCGCAACAAGCTTTGCTTCCAAGGTTTTCACCTTACAGTATAATTCTCTTTTATTTCCTATGACCACTTGCAATGGCTTTTACACCATTTAGTGGTCATACAAGCTCCCAGACTTAATTTAGAATCCGTAAATTCTATTTCAACATTCATTGCAACTTACTAAGATTCCACATTTTAATCTTGTAGTGCTACGTCGTATCCGTGGCACAATACCATATTTACTAGGGACCAAGTCTCACGACTCTCCCAAAATATATTTTACGGGTTGTCAAACAACCCTCCCACTATGACAAAGTACTACACGCAATTGTGTATCAGACTTGACACGCGATGCAGTTTACCTTGTGGTATATCCTCTTGTACACTTGGTACTAATACTTAGTGTTTTCCCTCTCACTTCCTTTAGAACAACTTATACATTGGTTTGTGATTTATTATATAGTCCTTTTCTAAAAATCCGGTGTTTGTGTTAGCAGTCACCCTTCGATCTTTTGGACTAAATGAATCATCGTCCATTTTTCTAGGATATCCCACAAACAGACAAATGTTTTACGAATTACTGTTTCTAAGGCATATCCATAAAATGAATTTAATTATTCCAAATAATTCATCATCTATCTAAACATCACCATAAGAATCTTATTCCTTCTTTCCGCCACACTATTCAGCTGGGGTATTCCTGGTGTAGACTACTTGAGATTTAATCTCAACCTCTGATTAATAGCTCCTAACTATCCTAAGAGGTACTCGCCATCACGATTAAATCGTAATAACTTAATATATTTTTCATGACGCTTCACTGTACCAGCCTTGCAATTCTTGAATTAATCAAAGAACGTAGACATGCAGTGTATCAAACAAATATATCCATTTCAAGAATAATCATCGATTGATGATTATTCATAACCACCTCTTGCCTGGATAATATTAGGCACGCTTGAATCAGAATGAACTAATTCCAACATATATATTTTGGCTCTACACCCCACAGTCTTGAAAAGGCAGTTAATCATTTTTAATTTCAAGCAAGACTCACAAGTTAGATAGTTTCCACTTCAGATAAACCCTACGGTCCATCGGCTATCAACCTTTGAATCCTACTCAAGTAAAATTGATCTAGTCTTAGATACCAAAAGTATGTTTAGTTCATTTTCGAAGGTTCCTTTTTCTAAGATTAGAAGATGCATTATTAATTACTATTTGTTGCATCCGTGGTATAAACATGATTTCCGAGTGTACAAATTGTCCGCCAACGTACCACATCAGATTATACTTCCATCCTTCATTACTATGACCATGTCATTTAAATGAAATAGAGTATCCATCCGTAAATGTATAGAAACTGAAATGAAATTCTTTCTATTAAAAACGTAGTAAAGACAATTTCTCATAATCAATCGTTTATTCATATCGTTAGATAAATAAACGACTCCCACTGCAACAACCACTACTTTCGTAGTATTACCCATGTCCATATAATCTCATCATCACTTAGTTACACTCTTTAAGTAATTCTAGTATCTACACATAGGTGTCAGTAGATGTCATTACTAATTTGGCTTTAACGTCTATTGACTTGTTCACATCATGATGAAAATGGCTTTTCTTTGCTACATTTTTTGTCAGAAGTTTTCCACCATATACATCCTCTCGTAATTCAGGTGAAACTTTCTCAACACATCTAGGCAATTTTGGAGAATAAAATTGACTTAGGTTTCCCTTTCAACTTCTATTCCATGTATTTTCAATTCATTCATCAAATTCAATCATGACCTACCACCTTTTAACTTACTCAAGTATCCGAAGAGTTGCATGAAACCATCATATTTCTATGAACTTCTCACCTCTTCGCTAGAGATTTTAATAGGCATCACAGAACATCCTTAGTGAGAACACATTTTTATTTTCTTAAGCAGTAAAATTCAAAACCAAGATTCTTTTTTAATCAACTAATTTTGGACCAGTAAATATAATTACTTCCAGTAACAATAAGTAAGATAAAACCATTTGAAATTCAGAGAATCACAAATAAATATACCGATCAAATCTTCAAATTTATCCATTTATATTGATTCCCTCAAAATAATATAAAAAAATTCACCGACATCTCAAGCACCGTGAGTCTGCAAGCCACGATAGTGTGGACATTTACAAACCCGAACATTTACAAGAGAAGGTTTTATCCATTAATTTTATTTGTCAACCTAATCTCATGACAAAATAATTAATAGTCGGTTCCTCTTTAGCCATGCAAATAATAGCAGTGACTCCGATGGGGAGGATACATATTATTTGCACTTAAGTGTACAACATTATTTGACCCCAAGTCCATTGCTCAAGCTTATGTGCCTTACAGATAGAGAAGTACACACGCGCTCGGATAACTTCATACAGTCATCAATTATAAGTTTGTACCGATGAACCTCATATAAACTTATCCGATAGGGAGGAAGATCTATGCCAACACGCAAGTTCATATGCATCACATTACAAACATAATTATTTAATGAAGTCTGTTCCAGTAATCCATGAATAAACTCATCCGATGGGGAGGAAGACTCTAATGCCGACACGAAAGTTTATTCACATCGCTAACAAACCAATAATGGAGGCCGTGAGAATTAATTACCAATCCCATCTCTCACTTAGTTATTTAACACCGAAGGTTTTTAACATGCATATAATATTTAGAAATAAAATATACATTTTAACATGCTTCTATTTCAATTAATTTAAAAAATTAAATCACATAGAACATGCCACATGTATAACAATTAATTATCAAATAAAAATAATTAAATCAATTATATATTATGAATTAATAGCATAATTAGTGGATCAGTTAAATGAGCCCAAGAGCAACAAATAAGCACAAAATGAGGAGCAGACTAAATAATTAATCAAGCCCATTGTCCATGGCCCATATACTCATCCCAAATCAAATAAAAGAAATTCAGCCTAATAATTAAACTTGGCCCAACAAGGAAGGTTAACCCAAAAAGGAAATAAGCCCAAACCCATTAGCCAGCAATCATGTTCATCAACCCTGCGCCTTGTAGCCGCAATCAAATTCCCCACGGCAGTTGTCAAGCGAAGAATTCGGTACCGCTGCTCTCGGCAGTGGTGCCGTCAGCTCACCGGATTCATGTCGCCAGCCGCCTGAAATGAGCCGACAGCTGCCTGAGATGATCCACCAGCCAGCGAGAGAAAAGCCCTTCGTGATGCTAACTCTCGATTCCAGCCATCCAAGTGTTCGCAGTGATGAACGTTCACTGGTGGTCCTCACTACTTCCGGCAGCCTTTCCATCAGCCTACCAGAGTCGTGCCGCCCTGCCATCTGGAATTGCGCCTCCAGCGTCGCACGGCCATCCCACAGGCCCGCCATGGAGCCGCCATGGATAAGCCAGAAGCATCAGTTGAAGCGACTACCAACGCCAGGCTTCCGTTGCCGTCAAGAACCCACAAACGATCACCACCAAGAGGCGCTTCCAGTCGATGCCACGCTACCACCGTTCATCAGTCGCACCTTGCTGACTGACCAGATCGAAAAGCGCCTCATGACTTGATGGAAACTGCTACTGACTCGACCGAAATCTTCATGGACCCACTTGAAAACTGCCTTGGCCCGACATGAAGCCCTTCAGACCCGCCCCAGCAACCTGTGACTCGCAAGGAATCACCAGGGGACTCGCCCGGAAGCCGCCTCTGTCTCGACCGTTGCTGCCTCCGACACGCACGGAAACGTCAAGGGACTCGCCAGCCACCCACCGCTATGACCTGAACGCCCATCGCGAGGCCCGCCTGTCATGTTCAAAGACACCCAGAACCCATTGTCGATGTTCACAGTGGATTGTTACCAGTCAACGCCGTTCTGTCATCGAACATCAGCAAACTCCTCGTCGAACAAGGCCTAGCCTCCAGCGCCTCTGTTGCTCATCGTGCAGCCCAGCCATCACCAGCCCATCGCGATGCCATCTAAAATATCGGATTATCACGCCACTGCAGCCATCGACGAGAATCACCAGGCCGCAGCCGCATCACAATGTTGACGTCAGTCATCGCCGCTGCCTCTTTTCATCGTCTTTCTTCGTCCGTCGTTCATGGTCACCATCATGTTAAGCCATCAATGCGAGTGAGTGTGCGATCCAGAGTGTATATTCACCATACATCCTTCCGTCGCTCAGCATGCAGCCTATCAGGCCCGTGTGTGTATGCGGTGATGTCCAGTGAGATATATTCATCAACAACGATCACTTAGGGCAGATAATTCATATAGGGTTTCATGGATAATACATAATTATACAAACCCTAAAATCATGCTTTCTATCATGCGATTATATCCCGATAAAATCAAGTAATCACATAACCCCTATCATACATGCTATCAATTCGACAATTAACACACGTATGAATCAAACCCTACCCAACGTCTCACGTTTCACCAAGAAACCAACACTTTGATACCAATTGTTGGCTATTGGATCGTTTGGCTCAGCGTGATCCGTTAGGAAATCAAGTAAACAATTACAGCGGAAGCAAAATAAAAGTTTACATTTCTTCAGGGTTGATGTAGAGGATGAACAACAGTCAACCACCTCTCGATCTTCTTCTATATGTCCCAAGTCGAATCCTGATGTTGTGTGGGCAACAATATGCAGGATTCTCTCAATCTGCTTCTCTCCTTTTCTCACATCAAAAATGACGCAGAGTCCTAGTTTCCAGAAGCTGAGATGACTTATATACTAGGCTACAACAGAGACAAGGAGGAGAAATTGGATTGGGCCTTAATTGGATTTAATTAACCAAGCTTAGCCCAAAGCTTATAATTAAATCCAATAATAATAATATAGTCCACTAAAATATTATTATTGCACTACCCATCCAATCCCAAGATTATGTTCTGGGCTCCTTCTTATTATGAGCCCGAAAATCTCCCCATGTTTATGATATATAATGCCCATTAATTAATTAAGTTACTGACAACTCAAATTAATTAATATCTCATCCGAGAGTAGTACCACTCAATCTTATTATCATGTCAGAATTAATCCACTTGCAAGATTTACATGAAAAACCTTATGAGCTCCTCAAGGAGACATCATCAACCTATGTCGGACATGGATTCCTTCTACAATCAACAACAAACCATAGAGAAAGTACTACTTCCCAACTCACCGAGTTTGTTGATTTAATACATGTAAATATCACTCATTGATGAATCAAAGAAATGCATACTGCCCTACATGTCGAGGTTATTGTATAGGGATTAAGAGCACGAACATCCATAATAACTGAGATCAAGTTCTCCTATAAGTCAGTATAAGTCGAACGATCTCAAGCGGTCCTGCTCAATACACACAAGTGCACTAATGTGATTCTATAGCCAAGACAAGCTAATACCAAACCACACTATAACCATCCCAATAGAGAGTCCCCGTCTATCTCGGTTGTGAGCATCTATTTATACTTTATAAGAAAATCGATAATATGATCTTCCACGTGTTGTCGCACAACATATTATCTACAGTATAAAGTAAGTGAACTATTGCATCGTGCATATAAATAAATTTTAAGATGCAATCATTTGATCATATGATTCTCATTTCAAATAAATTGTTATAACATTGTTCATACTAAAGCTAGACTTTTAATATACAATCCAACAATATTGTGGATTACAGTTTGTTGTGATGTCTTTTTTGAGGAGGGAGAATATAATGGATGTATATTAAAGCACAAAGAGATTGGTCAGGCGAGTTTGACCCCATTTCTCATTTTCAAAAGTATCTTGTATGTCGAGCTTTATGATAAGATTGGGAAGTCCTTGGAATTGGACACTATGTTTAAGAAAATGGAGTTCGCAACACTTGTCCCTGGAATATCTAATGTCTCAATTCCACCTATGAAAATTGATTATGACAATAATGTTTTGTGGAACATATTTGTATGCAAAGAAAGTCCACTTTGTGTATCTATTTTGACAAAAGATGCTTTGGAGAATGATAAAAACTTGAGATGTGTTCCAAAACTGGAATTTTATCATTTATTATAATGTCAAATTTTAGCTTATTTCATTATACCACATTATCAATCGTTAGAAATAGTGGATATATTGTCCTTAAGACATTCTTAATGCTATTTGATGTGATATATATAATGAAAGCTCATTGAAAATTGATTTAGTAAAATCAGGTTCATTAAGAGAGTAGAATAACTTATATGTTGTCCTTGAAAGTTGTTTGACTATTTGACAATTATATAACAACTTTAGAAGAAGTTTTAGATACATGTATTTTCAAATTCTCCACCAAACTTCTTCAATAACCACATTTCACGGTTTTATACTCCCACTGATTTTACAATTCATTATGAATTTGACAATCTAGTTTTGAAATTCTCCTACAATGGTTAGGATTATAAAATACATACCCTTTAGACTTTAAGGATAATTTATACAGAAATTAGTTAAATTTCTTTTATCCAATTTCTTTTCATGTGGATGTAAATCATTATCCCTATCGGGCAATTTAAAATATGCAACTGCCTAAAATCGAGTTTTCTATCCATTCACAGTTCATAAGGTGTTTTGAAAACTACTTTACTAGAAACTCGACCATCAAATAAGTGGCATTTTAAGTGCATAAATCCACAAAATATGGGTATATATTGATCATTCAACATGCTTCCAACCATATTCAATAAAGTACGATTATATCATTCTGTAACAACAATTTATTGTGGTGTGCAACATTAAGTATAATTTAGTGATTGAGCATGATAATTCATCATATATACTTTCCATAAAATTCGTCACTTCTTCCCATCTTTATAATTTTCACTTTTTTATCTAATTTTCTCAACTTCATTAATAAATGCTTATCTAGTATTTATAGAATGAGAATTTTCTTGCAAAGATAGATATAAACATAATGTGAAAATTTAAAATTAAAATTAAAAATGATGAAATATCATTAAAACTTTAAGAAAGGTGTTATCGTAAGACTCACAATTAGCGGTGTAAACTATTATAAGAAGTTGTGTAGTTATCGTGGCTCTATTATTTATGTGTTTAGTTTACTTTCCTTTAATGCAATTCACACAAATATCAAGATCAGTAAAAGCCTAGATCATGAAAGGCTTTATTCTTAATTAATTTTTTGGAATAATTCTTTAGAGAGTTACCCCAAATATTAATGTCACGTTTGGTTTCAACTTCATTATTATTTCTTTTAAACGAACATAATGTTTAAATTCTTTCTTAAACCATTCCTTTTGAACCAACATTAATTTCAGCACTATGTGAATTTAATTCACATTCCATTTGTTTTTCATGGTGTAATGGTTCATTTGGAATATATCATACTTAGAACGTGGTGAGTTTGTAAACTACACAAGTTTTCAATCACATTCATTATGAAAAGCTTAAGTCTTGCTGCAATATTTGTTATCTTTAATGATAAGTTCATGTATGCCACGAGAACCATCAAACTTCATGGTTGTTAAGGTAGCCATTAATGTCTCGTCAAGAGATTTATTAGTAATTTAGGCATTATAAACTTAATATCTTAGTCATATTCATTCGCATAAACATTAGGCTCAGTCTGTTTGATCTAACTCAAGCATTATAGTCAGATTACTAAGCTTTATTGCTAGTACAAGCAAAGAAGCAATTTATCTTGAAGTGACAAATAAAATCCAAGTCACTTTGGTAAAATTAGATTTATTTGCACTATTTAACTTACTTTAATCCATTTTATAATGAAACAGACACAGCATGCGAATAGAGACTAAATAATATAGGTAATTTTAAGAATAAGAATAATATAATTTATTCCTATAAATACCTTAAGTAATTTAACAACAGATTCAGGATTGAAGGCAATAAATGTATATTGAAGTTCTCCTTTGGGCGATACAACTATATACGATCATAATCATAATGATGCTTGTATATTCAACATAATTTGATAATTAAATATTTTCATTAAAACTATTTTGTCATCTTTGGAGATATAAAACAAATTGTCATAATATATTATTATCATTTTATCACATTCATATTCATGAATTATCAAGACTAGTTATCACCTTTGGGTGAATTTAAAGTCTTATAATTATGAAATTTTTAATAACCTATATATTAATTCTTTCTATTCAAGCATCACATAAATATGAAAAATTAAAATTTAATTATACGATTTATCATTATAAACTTTTAGGTCAGACTACTTTGGTGATTAACAGACTTCATTAAATGAGTGTAAATCGTAAAATCATTCATTATAATATTTTCAAAGATTCTCATAATAGATTATGTTCAATAGTAAGATGAATATAATGAATAATTATTACATAAATTTTCATAAGTTACATTATAATATACGAATAGCCATAAAAGTACAAGTACACATTTCAATCATGGTACAATTTAAATCATTTATAATAGAATAATGCAATTAATATCATCAATTATAACTTAAAATTTTATCATAATTGAACGCTAATTATAAGTGTAAATTAACATAAATTGACATTTTCATAAGTCAATCATAATTCTTTATATCCTTTAAGTAAAATAAGTAATCGTACATAAATAGATCAATTCATAATTCATGCCAATTGTTATCATGACATTACATTAACATGATAAATTTAAGCGGAAATTAACCAATTTCTTATAATTACTATGCATATCACTTGAATTCGCAATACATCATCATACGTAATATTCACATATATTCATTGTCTTTAATATTCATGCGTAGATAATAAAGTGTGAATAAGCACATATTCATGAAATTAGTAATTATAATAATAATTTGGTTACATTATGCATCACATGAAAATATTACTATTTACGAATTTAATTCCATAAAGATTAATCATTAATTGCATAAAATATCTTGATTAAAGAAAAAAGGACTTATTGAATCAATCAAGTTAATGGGAACAATATTCCTTAAATCAATCAATCAAATTATAAATTGCGTAAGTCCAAAAAATCAATAATTTAATCTTGACCATAATTTTGTAATTTTACCGTAAGTATTACAATAGAAAGACTACATGTTTTGATGATAATTTCATCCGATCAAGAACGTAATACGCGAATTTATTCCATCCGAATTTAACGTTAATTATTCGATGAAAAATCATGAGATCCAAAATCATACTCTGATATCACATGTAAGCATAAATTCGTAAATAATTAATTCATTAATTGACATTGATCTTAGATCTTCATGATTTTTACATCTCTTAATAACAATTAGAAGACATACCTTGAGACGCCATGAATGGTGATCCTCCTTTGATACAATCATACGAATTGCGTTGGGAACTGATTTCTCTCTCCTTACCCCTTTCTTTAGGGCACAGTACGTAAGACTTTATGTGATAGAAAATTCATAAAATTGTGTCTTTTTTTATAGGTGTAGAGAGGACCAGATCGGTATATTAAATCTTTATCAAATCACATTCTATCAATGTGATTGTTATCCATAAATGTATATGACTTTATTTATCTCATATATATTATTTATTTAAACCATATCTTTATTTAAGACATTTGATCATAATAAATATCTTATGTGTTTAATTATTAATGACACTAGACCATAATAATTTTACACTATTGAATTAAAAGTAATACATATATGGGTGCACACATGCACCTGAATGCATAGGATGTAAACTCATAATTATTTTTGGACAAGTCAACCGTCTCAAGTAAAACTGCTCTTTATAAGATTTCTTAAATAGTTATCATATTCTATGAAAGATGTTATCACTTTTTGTTAAAAATATTACTCTTCCATCCTAAGAATACTTGTACACCTTTGTTTTGGTCCGTCCCAATAAAACTTGCATACTTTTAAAATGGAAACAATACACAATATCAATAACCTTGCAATACTACAATACAAAAATGTCACTTTCTTTTACACAAAATATAGTCAAAGTCAACAATATCATACACTTTATTATATTCAATTAATACCCCCTCTTTTTTACTCCCTCCGTCCTATAAACAAATTCATACTTTCTATTTTTATCTGTCCCATAAACAAGTTCACACCCCAAATAAGGAAATACACACAATCAATAACCCCACAACACACTTTAATTTTAAAATTGCCACTCCTTTACAACTCACATAACTTACTTTATAATTTATTTATTACCTAAAAACACCAAACTACCCCCAAAAAATAACTTTTTCTTGAACTCCGTATCTACAGTAACTGTGAACTTCGTTATGGGACGGATGGAGTACATGATTACAACAAAAAGTTACTTTTCTTAAATTTTGTGTCACCAAATATGTGCATGTATTCTTGGGACTGAGTGAGTATAACCTTTTATTTTAACTATGTATTGTGTATGAAATACTCAACTAAGCCACCGTCACTTTTTATTAAAATATTATCACTTTTCATCCATTTCACGAGAGTTTTCATGTTAGACGGTCTCAAATAAGTCTTTACCTAATCTTCCTATTTAAAAGAGTAAAAATTTATTACTTTAAATAGTATTTTATTTATATATTAAAGAGTAATATCAAAATGAATGTATACACAGAATATTTTTATTTTTATTTTTAGGATAGGTCTTATGTGAGACCGTCTCATATAAGCTCTTACGTGAGACGAATAAAAAATGATAAAATTATTATCACTTTTCGGAATAAAATATTATCACTTTTGATTTATACTATAAATTGTTCATAAAATAATTCACTGCAGTATTATCACTTTTTGTTAATAATATTATCACTACTCACTTTTTGCTAATAATGTTATCACTTTTTATACGTTTAACGTAAGGGCTTACGTGAAACGGTCTCACACAAGTCTTTGCCTTATTTTTAATTTACATTTGTAGTGTTTTTATATAAAATTTTCATACATATATGTAAAATATAATTTTACATTTAATTTTTTTTCAATTTATTTAAATATACGTATATTTTGATTATTAGTTATGAATATTATCTTTAACTCACATGCTATTTAATATAATTAAACAAATCAACTATTAATTAAAATATATACTGTGTACTCCCTGTTCCGCATTAAGGTTCACGATTTCAATTTTGGTTTGTCTCAAGTCAATGTTTATATTTTTTTAATTAAGTGGGACCCACACAAAATAATTAATTATTCTACATTGAACCTACGCACAACACTAATAAAACTACCCACTACACGTACATTAAATTTCTCAACGTACTATCTATTAAAATATTACTTCATCTGTCCCGCGTTAACATTTACGTTTACTTTTTACACATAGATTAAGAGATATAATATATTAATATATTGTGAGGTAAGAGAAATAATATATAAATGAAGTGGGTAGTTGTATTAGTGTTGTATGTTGGTCCTATATGAAATAATTAATTGTTTTAAAAATGATTGTAAATTTTAACTTGAGACAAATTAAAATGGAAAATGTAAACTTTAACGCGTGGGACAGAGGGAGTATATATTTAGTAATCTACGAACAAAAAGCAAACGTTAAATTTTTACACGGGACGACGGAGGGAGTATTCTTTCTCAATAAAGAAATTCTCTTGTGAGACGGGTCATAAGAAAGATGGGTCGTGAGACGTGTCATCTCAACATATTATCCATAATTAATTAATATAATATAATGTAATTATATTTTTTTATCAGGAAATTAATTTTAGCAGTGTTTGCCCATAGCAATCCACGCTTTTCAAAACTTGTTTTTGTTGGTAGTTTTTACTTAATGACCTTCCAAACAATAGCATGTACTTTCGTAGGAGAAAAACTCTTCCCATACTTTCCTGCAAGCCTCCGCTTCAAGTGACACCTCTTCTATTTCTTTTTCCACATCATACTTGTAGGCAAAATTCGTCGAGTATAATCTATTTGCAGCTCGCGTGTTCGTCTCCAATAATCTTCTTCTTCTTTAACAAAATGATACATGTTTAAACAAGACATAAGATTCGTTAAGTGAAAATTTATTTCTCTCCTTTAATTCCCTTTTCCAAATAAGATTATATCTCCATCCATCATCCCCCATGCTCCAACATCAATTATTCGAGCTTCTTATTGTTCAATTAGTCTAAATAATCTAGGAAAACTCTCTATTAACGGACCCTCTCCAACCCACCAATCTATCCAAAAAAATATTTTATCTCCTCTACCCGCTATTTTCTATAATTCACCTTTCATACCTCTACCCTCTTTTCCCGAGAAAATTTCACAAACATCTTTCCACAAATTGGAAACCCGTGCTTCTTTTCGCCCTTCACTTCTACCCGATCTCCAATCTTTTCCCACCAAAAAAGGATTTTCTCCATATTTTGATTTAATGACTTTGACTCTTAATTATTTAACACTATTCAAACCTATTTCCCTAGAAGTGCTTGGTTAAAACAACCCAGATTTCTAATTCCCAGCCCCTCTTTATCTTTTGTATAACAGACCTCATATCACCCCACCTAACCCATGGAATTTTTTCTTTATCCTCAAAACAACCTCCTCCCCCCCCCCAAAAAAAAACTTACGTTGCCCATTGATAATCTCTCTCATTATTTTCTTTGGTATGAAGTAGAAGCATAGGCAATAATTCGGTAGCGCGGAGAGAACAGCCCGAATCAAAGTAATTCGTCCTCCAAAAGAAATATTCATCCCTGACTATTTTTTCAAGTGAATTTTATCAACAATATTTCCCCAAGATGCAGCTTTACTATGAATAATATCAACATTGATTCCTAAGTAAGAAAAGGGATTTTTACTTACTACACATCTCAAATAAATAGCCATTGACTCGAACAATATAATCATCCATATTCAATCCCAAATTCTACACTTGTGAAAATTTACCTTCAAGCCCGAAACTAATTCGAATCATGACATTTTCCAAGCCCGAAAATGTTTGATTGCAATGACATTTTCCATCTTTCCCGGGCATGAGAAAATTGAATCATCAGCATACCGAAGGTGAGACACTTTATTCTTTTCTTTGCCCAAACTGACTGTTCAAGGATTCCATATTCCACTGCCCTTTTATTAGTAATCTCATTCCCTCTACCACTATCGAGATGAGAAAATGAGTCAGTTCCTTAAACCTCTCTCTAAATTGAAGTATCCTAAAAGGGCTTCTATTTACCAAGACTGAAGATGAAGTCGTGATTACACACTACATCACCCATTTTCTCCATTTCAGATTGAAATTGAGGCCTTTCATCATTTCATCCAGGAAATCCCAGTCAGCAGAGCCATATGCCTTAGCAAAATCAACCTTAAGTATGATTCCTTATGCTTCTTCTTTTTTGCTTCATCAATCAATTCATTAAGAACAACAATCCCATCCAAGATTTGTCTTCTCCTCACAAAGGCGGATTGGTTTTCAGAAATAACTTCATCAAGCACACATCTGATTCGATTAGCCAACGTATTTACGTTGATTTTATACAGACCTCCGATCAAGGATATTGGTCTATAGTCATCTAAAGACAGATTATTTTCCATTTTAGGAATGAGAACGATGAAAGAGGAATTTAATCCTGTTACAATATTTCCTTTGTCATAGAATTCATCCATCATTTGCATCAATTCTGCTTTTATGTTAACCCAATTATCTTTCAAGAAGGAAAAAGTAAACCCATCAGGTCTAAGGCTCTTGCTTGATTCACATGACCAGATTACTTGTTTCACTTCATCTTCAAAAAATTTAGCTACTAGCAATTTATTTCCATAATTAGATATTTTTCTCTGAAAAATGTCACTTGGAATATGTGGTCGAGTGATCTTACAAGACTTAAATTGATTGCTGAAATGAAGGAATATACTCTTTTTTACCTATTCTACTGAATCCATCCACAAATTTACATCCGTAGAAGAATCGTGAATTTACATCCCCATCTGTTAACCATTTAACCTTAGCCTGAGCTAGGAAGTTATCCCGCCAGATAAGAATTCTCAATAATTCAATCGTAGTCTAATTCTTTTGATAATTTCTCCATCCTCTAATCCAAAAACTTCATCAATACCATCCAATTTTTCAATTTCTAACTTCTTTTCTTCTATGAAATTATCAATATTACCAAACACCTCTCTATTCCATTTCTTGAGATCTAACTTGATGAGTTTTAATTTCTCCTTCAAACGAAAACCAACCCAACTTGAGATAATATGTTCTTCCCATTTTTTCTTATGAACTCTTTGTAATTGGGGTGAGTTATCTAATTGTTAACAAATTTGAAAGACCTTGGTCCCCAATCATTGTTAGATTTCTCAAAATACAGAGGACAATGGTTTGAGAAAGTTCTTCCAAAACTTTTCAAAGTGTAATATGGCCATCTATTAAGCCATTCTTCATTCACAAAAATCCGGTCTAACTTGCTCTTGCATGAACCATACTTTCTGAACCAAGTGAAAAATCTTCCTCTCAAAGACTCAATGAGGTCTGCTTGAGTTATGAAATATCTCTATGATCAATAGTTGTCCCTCTTCCAACTCTTTTATTCTCTGATCTTACTACATTAAAAGCTCCCAGCACACAAATATAACTTTTTTTTGTTGTTCAAGAACCAAACTGATAACCTCCCACAGAATAGCTTTTTCAAAGTGTGAACATGGTGCATATACATTTAGGACACAAACTTACTTTCCATCTTCTCTTAAAAAATCATTAACTACTAGCACACCTTTAGTGAACCAAGAACTTACCTTGCAGAAAATTTCATTATTCCATATTGTAAGAATACCACATGACCGTCCCTCAGCATCTATACAAGCCCAATCGTAATTTTGATTCCTCCAAATTGCTCTACAAAAATTTTCACCAATAGATTTCAATTTTGAAACCTAGATACAACAACAATCTATATTTTGTTTTTTCAACATCTTCCTCTTGCATTGAAACTAAACATTTTCATTGAGAATCTTTGACCCTACTTTTTCTGTGTTCTTCTTGTTTTTCTTTGCCTTTAAACGGTCTTCTCTCTCTAATTGCATAATTTGTTTTATCATGTCCTCATCTGAACTTTGCTTAAGAGACCCAAATTCTTTCCCACTGATGGGCATTTTCTCAACACACAATAATCCCCAAGTATAAAGGATGTGATTGTAACTTAGATAAGCGACCAAGTTATATTATCAAACCCAAAGGACGGATGATTATCAATTTATTACTAACTAAATTAATGAAAACTACTGTTTGTCAATTGAATTGGAGAATGGTAATTAATCTAATTAACAAAATAATTAAATAACAAATAAAATAGAGACAGCAGAAAATAAATGAGAGTTAAACAAATGAGAAAATAGGTAGCTCTTCGGGTCATCCAGTTTCACTAATTAATCTTACTTCCATATGTCAATGTCCGACTCTACCTTGTGGGATATGGACACATCGCTAAGCCATGCAAATCTACTCTATAGACACAAGTAAATATGCATGTAACAGGTGTGAATTACCTCGGAGCAAGAACATAATTTCACCCCCTTTCTAGGTACTATCAGTATCAATTATTTTCCCGTGCACTAAATACTCTAACCCGATATGATCTCCCTTTATAGGTACCATGAAATTATCCTCTTTATCCTACTTACTAACCCAAATTCAATTCATTTAATAAATATTTATATAAGATAGTTCTTATAAAACTTCGGAGTCCCCTCACTTAGAATCATAACATAGAATCCTGCTCAGCAGTGAACGCACTCAATCAATAACCAAGATATGTATTCAGACACTACATAACAGTTAATGATGTATAAAACAACTCTAAGTATAAATTAAAAACGAATTATCTTATATAAAATAAACCACAAGTAGTGTTGTACGGAGTATATACATGGAAGTTCAATTAACTAGATAAAAACTTTCATAACCCTAGAACTACCAAAGCGGTTCTAGTCCATGACGTTTCGGAGAAAGATAGTCTTGAAAATTACAAGAAAGATTAAGTTGCGAAGTAAACCCTAGATGTGGGCGCTGTCGCTTCTCTCTTCATCTTGAATATTCACTTGGTTCTCACTTGATTCGCTGCACAAATCTCTCTCTACAACTCATGCGGATGGAGTTAGGGTTTGGATGTGGTGTTGGATGAATGTGGAATCTAACTCTCTTCTAAATGTGATCTGCTTCCCTTTTTTATACTTGTAAACCCTCCTTATGGACCTTTACTAGGCTTTTTATTGGAGAATACGCCAAAATACGCACAGGAGAGTCGAATTTACCAAAATTATAATGGTGTGACCTCGCTCGACCAGAATGGCTTGGTCGAGCGGCATCCCTGTAAGCTAAAACCCTATCCGGTGCCTCGCTCGACCAAATCCACCCTCGCTTGACCAACATAGCTTGGTCGAGCGGCTCCTCTCCAAGTCAAGCGACGTGTCAAAACTCATGTTTTCCGATTCTGAGTACTTTTAACCTGTTTTCCTGTATAAATAGCCTCAGTAGCATCTGATTCACGATTTTTCCATAAACAATCCGTTTTCCTTGATTATAGACCAAATCGTACCCAATTTTCATGTAAATCAGAGCTCAAAGTACGTGAATTATAACTCTCATCAAACCCCCAAACTTCCATGTTGCTCGTCCCGAGGCAACGACATCAAAACAAAGGCAAGAGAGTGTGATTCACAAGATCCTCATACATGCAAAACTTATAATAACACATGCAATTTCATCAATTCAAAACATGCAATCATCATACCTTTCATCCATGCAAAAATATCAATTAATCACAATACTTCTACGAGTGCAAAGTCATCTAACTCACTAGGTAAGTGTTTACTCTTGCTCTCAAGTGTAACAGATGTACACATTAAGGGTTAGTATATATGTTCAAAATCAATTTATATATTCGCGTAACCATAAGCTTGACATGAGTCTCAAAAATCAATCCATAATTATTTTAATACTAGGATCACAAAGGACTTGTTTTTGGGTTGTAATGTTAGCTCTTTGGTAAAGGTAGAAGAATATATATAAAGTGACTAATTCACTAGTAGAGAATTTACCTTGGAGTTTAGCTTTATGTCATACAACTTCATTCTTCTTCTCCATTCTTCTCATGATCTTTTCAATACTTCTTTCCTTCTTCTTTACTTGGAATCAACATCATTCTTCTTCTTCAATCGATAGAGTACCAATTTCGGGCACTACCCTTTTAAGCAGTTAGGGTACCAGTTTCAGGTACTACCCCTTAAATAAGATTTAATCATTAATTTCTTTCTTTGCTCTACATCACTATCACCAATTTTCCTTTCTTTTCTTCTTCATAATCATCACTAGCAACTTAATCACCTCAACTCTCTACTAGTATATGGGATATTTAATGCTCAAGTAAAGGGAAAATAAGGGATTTTTATCAAAGGCTTGCCAAAGAAAAAGCTTTAAGGCTCAACAAGGCTTCCAATGATATACACATTATAAGGATAGGCAAAATTTGGCTAAGTGCTCAATTAACAATGATAATGTCCTAGTATCTAACAATCATAAATCTCACACAAGACTCCAATCCATGTTCTAGAATACGAACATATGAACGATACTCTCAAGAATAAACTATCATGCATCCATGTAGTATGATTAATAGACTCAAATTCTCACATGGGTAATATATTTCCTAAGCACTGTTCAAAGTAGGCAATCAATATAGATTCTTACATAAACTACAAGTAATCAAACATACATGCCTCTCATCAACAAAATCAACATATATTATATACAAGTGCATATGCATGTAAAAGAGTCAATATATCTACTCAATTTATCAAATCATCATCAATGTACAAGTATCCATCACACCTCAATATAATCAATATCAAGTACATGCCACTCACGCATCAATCTCAAATAACCCAACTTAATCACTCACTCCAAACCCAACCTGTCAAGTGAAAAATAGAAGGGAGATGAGAGGAAATGAACAAAGGAAAAAATATGGTGCACACTACTCATCCAAAGCATCATCATCATCATTATCATTGCGCCAATCATCGAAATCCCTTTGCAGGGTATCGACCTTCCTATCCAAAGCCTCGTAATTCTCATATAGATCTCCCAACCTTCTATCCATAGTTCGTCTTTGCCAAAGTAAGTTGGTGGTTCGTCTCTTGCTGGTTGGTATTCAATGCGATAAAGTGCTCATGCATCATTTGGAATTGTTCTCTATTAAAGCGATCCTGAGCCTGCTAAAAATCATAATGTCGCTGCTGTTGTGGTGGCGGTGGCTGCATCGGAGGAACTCCCATCTCCGAAAAATCGTGAGATATCTCTATATGTACCTCATGAATCGGCTGCTCAAACGGCTGATGCGGCTACTGCTGTGGCTCGTCATCCTCCTCATACTCTCCCGGATCTCCTACTTTACCATATCAAGGTCTAGATAGACCCTGTCCAAGTGCATCAGAGCCAGTGTTCTCCAATCTATATTAGCACGACAAGTAGTAGAGATTGCGACATGGGGAGGAGTTTTCATCAATAAGTTCGCATTGATCTGAACAGAAGTAAGATCAATGAGAGAGAAAGGCAACTTGAAAGAAATGGGGTTAATCCATCGGATGAACATCCATATACCATCCTCCCTCCGAGCCAAGTTCATTCACACACACGCTGACATAATCAAATCGGGATCACCTAGGATAGGCCTATATATTGAAAAATCCACGTTATAGTGCTCTATAATCGGAGTAATCAGACTCCCTATGCTGACCTTCTGAAATGTGTGTGAAGTAAACCAATGCAGCTACTGAAATAGATATGCACCAAGGTTGAATTGGACTCTATTCATCATGCACTAGAGAACATATAGCTCTCCTCTCGGAATACACCCTCCTTCAGCTCGGGCAAATATGGTGTTTTCGAGGATCCAATCCATGTAAGTGATCATCGGATTTTGAATGAAAGTAGCCCTCGATCTTTGAGGATCATAAGCTCCTTGCAAACCTGTAATTGATCTCCAAAACTCATCAACATTAAATCCTTCGTCCTCTTTCGTTGACATATTCTTCAGGCATCCAAATGCTCTATTAAATTCGGACATATAAATGAAATGAATCTCCCCTCCAATCTGAAACCAAGCATTCTCCGGAAGAAAGTGCTCTTCATGAATCACCACTAGCGTACACAACATCTCAGTTGTGATGTAGAAATAGGTCTCCATCTTCAGATTCATGAACCCCCTGATTCCTACTTGGTTGAACATCCACCTGATGTCATTGATTATATTCATCTCCACCATGGCTTGATCGTCCTGATAACGAGTCCGGGCAATCTTTCTTGAAATTACTCCTCATAGCTCCTCTTTTTCTTCCCACTCCGGTATTTGTATATCAAAATCGAATAGAATTAATTTTTTTTCTTAATCCTCTTAGCCATCTCTCCTTTCTTTGGTGCTCCCAATCCATTCTTCTTAGACGAGGATGCTATGCCTTTTCTTAGACGAGGATGCTATGACTTTTCCTACCAATCCTAGGACTAGTCATCACATAGACTCTACTCAAGACTTCAAATCATATGCACAACCAATTCAAACTTAACCTCTCCATAACTTCACAAGCTTTCATAAATTGAAGCAATAAACTTCACAAGTTATATCGTGAAGAAATTCAATTGAATGTCCTAAGTAACACCAAAGAATTCACTTTACTCCAATAAATACCAACATACTTAAGATTTAACCCAAACAAATAAGCATAATTCCACCATTCCAATTAATCATAACCATCACTCAAAATCAACGAGCCCATGCATAAATTCAATAATTCAACCCAAGCCCGTATCATATGCATAATCAATTTCATTAAATTCCATCAATCCAATGTACAATTGAACTCATGCAAACTAATGTAAAATTTCAATAAAAACACCCAAAATTCAAATTCAAACCAAATCAAAAGTATGCTTGAACACTTACCCAACTAAACTAAACACATGAAAATACAATTCAAGGGTAATGAGACAAGAAAACATACCTTTATCTCCAGCCATGGATGTGAATAAGCGACGAAGAATAGAAACTCAACTTTAGAAGAAAAACCCTAAATTCAAATTGAATCTATCAAAATTCATGTGGAATGTGTTTGTCTTGGGTAGAAAAGAGTATACTAAGGGTATGGAGTGAAAATCTTATAGTTCGGGATGAGTGCTCGAGAGAGGGTGGCGAGAAAATGGTCGAGCGCGCGCTGAAACTGACCTTAAATTTCAAATTTTCTTCTTTGCTCGGGTCTAGTGGCCAGGTCGAGCGGTGGCTCTGTAATCTGAAATCATTCTCGTGCTCCCGCTCGACCACCGCTTGACTTACCTGTCAGGTTGAGCGGCCTTCTTCTTGGTCAAGCGACCACTCTATAAGCTGATAACTCTGAACCACACGTCGTGGTTGTCGCTCGACCACTGCTCATCCTTAGTTCTTGGTCGAGCGGAGAAAGTTTTTGTCGAGCAGCCCTCTGACCCTCTATTTTTTGTGATTTCCTTCATCCCCTGCAAAACTCAGACTCTAAAACAACATTAAGCATCATATCAAGCCAAAATAATAACTAGAGAACCACTACTTAGACTATTTAAATCATATATAACTCTGTTCACCTATAAAATAAAATAAAACACCACTAAACACTAGGCAAATTGTAAAAAAATCAACATGTCAAAGTCGGTTAATGTTTCAATATATCGCAAAAAATCAATTCCCCTAACAATCGTTACAAAGAAAAGATTATACTCTTGGTGCGATGATGAGGTAAGAACATCACACCCCCCAAACTTAGTAGAAACTATAGTCGAAACTAAGTTTGCAAAAAGATGTAATTGCCGATTAGTATGCACCTTAAATATAAAAATTTCATACTCACACAAAATAAATTAAAAAATAAAATGAAAGGGCAAGACCCCAACAAATGCTCATGTTTAACGTCAGAGAGTCACGACGGTACCATTTCAATGTAAGGTATCTACAAAGACAATGCAATAATCATCCGATGACTTAAAGTGCTTCAATCGATGCCCATTCGATGCTATGATGTCTCTGTCTTTGTCCATCAACTCAAAACTCCCCCCTCCGCAGGCTCTATGTATAATGAACGGTCCCGTCCACTTCGATTTCAATTTTCCTGCAAAAAGCTTCAATCGAGAGTTAAAGAGTAGTACCTCATCTCCTTGCTTGAACTCCTTGAAAGTAATCTTCGAGTCATGCCGCTTCTTTATTTTCTCCTTGTAGATCACCGAGTTCTTAAAAGCTTGATTCCTAAACTCATCCAATTGATTGATGTGAGTCATCCTCAACTCCTTTACCTCCTTAATGGATAAGTTCAAACTCCTCACGGCCCAAAAAGGCTTGTGCTGAATCTCTACGGGTAAGTGACACGACTTCCCATAGATAATTTGATAAGGTGACATGTCTAGTACGGCCTTGTAAGCCATCTGGAACTCCCATAAAACATCATCGAGCTTCATTGCCTAATCTTTTCTATTGGTTCCAACTACCTTCTCCAGAATTTGTTTCACTTGACGGTTAAAGACTTCGGACTACCCATTCGCTTGAGGATGTTAGGGTGTAGTAACCCTATGCTTAACACCATATTCCTTGAGAACCTTTTCAATAAGCTTATTAATGAAGTGTGAATCTCAATCACTCACAAGTGCTCTAGGAACTCTATAGCGGGAAAAAATATATTTCTTCAAGAATGATAACACCGCATTTGTATCATTCATGCGAGTGGAAATCGCTTCCACCCACTTAAAAATATAATCAATAGCAAGAAGGATGTAGAGAAATCCACTAGATTGGAAAAATGGCCCCATAAAATCGATTCCCCATACATCGAAAATCTCTATTACAATGCTTGGCTGAAGTGGCATCTCATCCTTTTGCTTATGTTTCCCATCCTTTGACATATATCACATGTCGCTACATAGGATTCACAGTTTTTAAACAAGATAGGTTAATATAAAGTGGATTGAAGTACCTTCGCTACAGTCTTTTGGGCTCCAAAGTGCCCCCCGTTAGATTGTGCATGATAAAAATCAAGAACACTCTCCATCTCTATCTCGAGCACACACCTACGGACGATAGAATCTGTATAAATCTTGTAGACGAACAGATCATACCATATAAAAGTCTCAACATCTCTCTCGAATTTGGCAAGTTGATACCTATTGAGACCCTTAGGAATTTCACCTGATGTAATGTAATTTACATAATCAGCGTACCATTGATCCATTACTTGAGCAGCGACTACACAACCTTTCTCCACTCATTTAGCAAACACCACCATGATCTTCTCATCAGAGAACATCTCTTCTATGTATTCAAATGAATCATCACAATGCTCCCTTATCTCTAACCTTGATAGGTGATCCGCCCAAACATTCTCTGTTCCTTTTTTATCCCGGATCTCCATATCAAACTCTTGTAGAAGAAGAATCCATCTAATAATCATGGGCTTTGCTTCCTTCTTCTCCATCAAGTACCAGATCGCAGAATGATCCGTATACACTATAGTCTTCATGCCAACCAAATACTATCAAAACTTATTGAATGCATACACAACAGCTAAAAACTCCTTTTCAATGACAGTGTAGTTCTTTTATGTTGCATCAAAAGTTTTACTTGCATAGTAGATGGAACAGAACTTCTTCTCTCTCAACTGCCCAAGCACCACTTCAAGTGCTAGATCACTTGCATCACACATAAGTACAAACGGCTGAGTCCAATCCGGTGTGATCAAGATAGGTGCAGTAATAAGTGGCTCCTTCAAAACATGAAAAATTGTTAGACATTCATCATCAAAATTAAAAGTAACATCCTTTTCAAGTAAGTAGGACAACGGTTTGGAGTATTTTGAGAAGTCTTTGATAAATCTTCTATAGAATTCTGTGTGTCCAAGGAAGGACCGCATTCCATTCTCATTAGTCGGTGGTGGAAGCTTATCAATTTCCACCACCTTAGCTCTATCAACCTGTAATCCTTTGGCCGAAACATGATGCCGAAGAACAATCCCATCTCTCACATGAAGTGGCACTTCTCCCAATTCAAGACAAGATTAGTTTCTTGACATCTCTTCAAAACAGTAGATAGGTTTGACAAACAAATATCAAAGGAGGAACCAAACATAGAAAAATCATCCATAAACACCTCCATGATCTTTTCTATCAACCAAGAAAATATGGCCATCATGCACCTTTGGAAAGTAGCAGACGCATTACATAATCCAAAAGGCATCTTTCTAAAAGCAAATATTCCATAAGGGCAAGTAAAAGTAGTCTTTTCCTGATCCTTAGGTGCAATCATAATTTGATTGTAACCCGAATACTTATCTAAGAAGCAATAAAACTCATACCCTACTAGACGATCCAACATTTGATCCATGAAAGGAAGAGAGAAATGGTCTTTGCATGTATTTTCATTCAGTTTCCTGTAATCCATACACACACGCCATCACGTAGGAATCATAGTGGGTAATGTTTCCCCATCATCTACTTTCACAATAGTCATGCCTCCCTTCTTAGCTACAACATGCAATGGACTCACGTAGGGACTCTCACTAATGGGATAAATAATTCCTGCATTTAACCACATTATGATTTGCTTCCTAATCACTTCTTGAATCTCGGGGTTAACCCTCCGCTGATTCTAAATACATCCCTTAGCTTCATCTGACAACATTATCTCATGCATGCAATACGATGAACTAATACCTTTCAAATCATCAAGAGACCATCCAATAGCAGACTTATATTTCCTAAGTACATCTATCAAATCTTCAAGTTGATCATTTGTAAGGGAAGAAGATAAAATTACCAGATATGTTTTATTACCACCTAGATAGGCATACTTCAAGTGTTCCGGTAGTGGCTTCAACTTCAACTTCTTTTCTTCCTTCAGTGTGCTCTCTCTATCCAAGGGTAGGTACTGCCTAGTCCACTTCACCTCTTCAAACTTGGTTCTTTTGATTCATACCTATCATCACCCAAAGCAAGTAAGTTTTTAAAAAATTCAATACATACCTCATTGGAGATCTCATCTAGCTCTGTAGTGGGAAAAGTAAGAAATTCTGCCAAGCATGTCTCCAAGGGATCCTTTGAAATAATCAAGGACATGTCTTCCTTCATGATCTCCTCCACCACTTCAATGCTGTAACACTATGTCTCCATAGGCATCTTCATTGCTTTGTCGAGATTGAACAGAACCGCTTCATTATCCATGCGAAGTCTAAGCTCCCTCTTTTGGACATCTATCATAGCTCCAGCAGTGGCAAGGAATGGCCTCCCTAAGATAAGAGGTATATTATCCTTGTCATCTTCCATCTCTAGCACAAGAAAATCCACAGGAAAGACAAGCTTCTCTACTTTTACAAGAGCATCTTCTATGACCCCTTCGGAAAAGTCATAGACGTATCCGCCAATTGTAAAGCCACTGTCGTGGGAGCGATCTCTCCCAAACTTAGCTTCTTGAATATAGATAAGGGCATCAAGTTGATGCTTGGACCAAGATCGCACAAAGCTTTTTGTGTCGGCCCCTTTCAAATCTCACATAGAATAATGAAGCTTCCCGGATCCTTCAACTTTGCTAGCAGCTTTTTCTGAACGATTGAGCTATAGTTCTCAGATAGATTAATAGTTTTAACTCCGTTCAAGCCCCTCTTCTTTAATATGATATCTTTTAAGAATCGGGCATAGTAGGGCATCTCCATGATTGCTTCGGAGAATGGAATGTTCAAGCTAATTTTGTTCATGATATCTGAAAATCTGTTGAACTTTTCTTCCAGTGCTTTCTTAACTAACCTTAAAGGAAAAGGAGGAGGTAACTTAGTCTTTGGGATTCCCCACTCATCACGTTCAACCTCCTTCTCTTTGTCCTTCTCAGCTCTCAATCTCTTGACTTTTTCCCACTTCTTCTACACTATCAACTAAGTATTCTATTCTTATGATGGTACTGGAGTGTTCTGAATTGCAGGTATAATGTCTTGTACGGAAATCAGAGTCGACTGACCTTGCTCAACCTCTGCTCAACCATAAAGGGTTGGTCGAGCGATATGATAGTGGTCGAGCTAGGTATCTGTAATCGGAGTTTGACAGTCCAGATGTACAGGTGTCCGCTTGACCTCAGCTCGACCAGATAGGTCTGGTCAAACGGTATTATTTTGGTCAAGTGAGGTGCCTGTAACCTGATCGTGACCTTTCAGAATCTTAGAGTGTCGCTCGACCATAGCTCGAACAAGAGTCTTGGTCGAGCGGTGGTCGAGCGGAGACACGTCCTCTCCATTTTCACCGACTGGTAGTATTGGAACTTCATACTGCGTTCCTGATCTCAAAGTAATGGCATTACAAGATTTTGGGTTTGTTATGCTTTGAGAAGAAAACTTACCTTTCTCAATTGTCTGCGTAAGCTTATTCATATTCCCTGTCATCTCTCCCATCAGACCCTTCATCTACTTGGATAACTCCTCATGATTTGAATCTATCTTTACTTCTAAATGATCCAACCTTGCATCATTTCTAGCCACATATTGGTTCACAATATCTTCCAAACCAGGTTTTCCTCCTCGATCTTAGCACCAGGATCAACACCCATAGGAGGTTTGATTGCTGCATTCAGATTGCTCCATGAAAATTCCGGTCTCCTTGGTTGTTGATAGTTACCCAAGGGACCACGATTGTTGTAATTCCTTGGTAATTCCTGTTTCCTTGATTTTGATACCTAGTTCCTTGAATACTTTGACCAATGGCATAGTTCACCTCTTCTAATTCCTCTTGGATCGATCTCTCATCACCAACATCCTACTGATGCATCATTGGTACTCTCAGTGACAACTCTGTAATCTACTTCTGCTGAAATTCAAGTAACTTGTTGATATTGGCCAAGCTAGAGACGATCTCATCTTTTCAACTTGACTTTACCATGGTGTGTTCAACCTGCGTTACCTTTCCAAGTACATAGGTCGCCCTCACTCTATCAGTAGTCCAATCTCTTGAATTCATTAAAATATCCTCAAAGAGCTTTTCGGCCTCAACATCTGTCTTCACAAGTAATGCTCCATTCGATGAAGCATCGAGTAGAATAAGAGAATCACAATCCAACCCGCTGTAGAAAATAGTGATGTATTGAGCTTTAGATAATCCATGCTAGGGGCACTTTCTTAACATCTCTTTGAATCTATCACATGCCTCATGGAATTTCTCATTACTACTGATAGCAAATTGATTGAAGTCCAATTTATAGAAGGTGGCATGTAGTCCAATTTCATTTTTTAAACACCTTCTAAGACCAAATTGATAGTAGTCCAATTTCATTTCAAACACCTTCGAAGGTGGCATGTATCTCTCTAAGAACTTCACTTTCAATTGGTCCCATGTAGTACAATCAGCAGCATGAAGAGTGTCATACCAATCTCTCGCTCTTTCAGTAAGAGAGAATTTAAACAATACGATCAAATCTTGCATCCTCATGATCTCCTGCATTTTTTTGTGTACTTGCATATCCAAGGAATTTATTCAGATGCTGTTGAGGATCTTTAAAAATCCTCTAGAGAAAGGGTTCCTTTCTATCATGCTGATAAGAGCGGGGTAAAGGTCAAAGTCCGCTTCGGCTCCATGCTCTCCTAACAGCCCCAAATTGCCCCCTCCGTTGTTCTTAAAGACTTAACGGATGGCAAAATTGTCCGGATTTGCCCTATCTTGGGCATGTTGACTGCTTATGCTTTCGACTGTTGGCGTTCGATCATTTGGTTAACATGAACTGTTAGGGTTCCATACGATTCTATATTCAGGGAAAGCAAGAAAATATAGAAACGTATTACCTTTCACCAGGGTATGTTGAAGAAGAAAGGTCGGCAGCCTGCACAGCCTCACCATTTTGGACATAACTCTCTTATTTGATCTCCGATTTGAGTAATCTATACGCCAAAATAATCCTCTCTTCAGTGGCTTTCCAATGGTGTATCACAAGTGCAGTTTGGAGTTTCACACGATTTTAGAAAATTCAAGGAAGTTGACAAACAGCAGCAGCAAACAACCTTCCGATCTTCTGCTGTATTCTCGAGTCCAATCTCGACGTCGTGTGGGCAACGATCTTCGAGATCTTTTATATTTGTTGTTCCCTCACCCTCCTCACAATGTTAGGCGTGAATCAATTAGGATTTTTGGACAGCTGAGATGACTTATATATGGGCTACAGCAGGGACCAGGAGGAGAAATTAGAGTTGGGCCTCCATTGGGCTTAAGTATCCAAACTTAGCCCAAAGCTTATACATAAGTTCAATAATAATAAAATATACCACTAAAATATTATTACTGCACTACCGTTCTAATCCTATAATTACATTATGGGCTCTTTCTTATTATGAGCCCATTAGTCTCCCCATGTTTAAGATATACAATGCCCATTAATTAATTAAGTTACTGACAACTCCATTAATTAATATCTCATCCGAGAGTAGTACCACTCAGCCTCATTATCATGCCGGAATAAATCCACCTGCAGAGTTCACATGATAATACTTATGAGCTCCTCAAGGGGACATCATCAACCTATATCGGACATGAATTCCTTCTACAATCAACAACACAACATAGAGACAACACTATTTCCCAACTCACCGAGTTTATTGATTTAATTACATGTAAATCTCACTCATTGATGAATCAAAAAGATACATTCTGCCTTACGTGTCGAGGTTATTATATAGGGATCAAGTATTGGCATTCGATCGTTTGGTTAACGTGAACTGTTAGGGTTCCATACGTTTATAATTCAACGGAAGCAAGAAATCAAAGAAACGTATTACCTTTCACCAGGGTATGTTGAAGAAGAAGGATTCTCGCCGGCAGTCTGCGCAGCCTCACCGTTTTGGGCATAACTCCCTCTTCTGATCTCCGATTTGAGTGATCTATGCGCCAAAGCGATCCTCTCTTCCATGGCATTTTGTCAGTATTTCACACATTGAATTATGACTTCTTTATGATTTTATAAAAAATTGTGGAAGTTGATGGACAGCAGCAGCAAACAACCTTCCGATCTTTTGCTGTATTCCCAAGTCCAATCTCGACATCGTGTGGGCGACGATCTTCGAGATCTTCTTAATCTGCTGTTTCCTCACCCACCTCACAGTGTTAGGAATGATTAATCAGTTAGATTTCGATTTCCGGACAGCTGAGATTACTTATATATGGGCTACAACAGGGACCAGGAGGAGAAATTAGAGTTGGGCCTCCATTGGGCTTAAGTATCCAAGCTTAGCCCAAAGCTTATACTTAAGTCCAATAATAATAATATATACCATTAAAATATTATTACTACACTACCGTTCTACTCCCATAATTATTTTATGGACTCCTTCTTATTATGAGCCCGTTAGTCTCCTCATGTTTAAGATCTACAATGCCCATTAATTAATTAAGTTACTGACAACTCCATTAATTAATATTTCATCTGAGAGTAGTACCACTCAACCTCATTATCATGCTAGAATAAATCCACCTATAGGGTTTACATGATAATCCTTATGAGCTCCTCAAGGGGATATCATCAAACTATATTGGACACGGATTCCTTCTACAATCAACATCACACCATAGAGACAATACTATTTCCCAACTCACCGAGTTTATTGATTTAATTATATGTAAATCTCACCCATTGATGAATCAAAGAAATACATATTGCCTTACGTGTTGAGGTTGTTGTATAGGGATTAAGAGCACGAACATCCATAATAACAGAGATCAAGTTCTCCTATATAGTCAGGATAAATCAAACGATCTCAAGTGGTCCTGCTCAATACACACGAAGTGCACTAATGTGATTCTATAGTCAAGACAAACTAATACCAAATCACACTACAACCATCCCGATAGAGAGTTCCCGTCTATCTTGGTTGTGAGCATCTGTTTATACTTTATAATGAAGCCGATAATATGATCTTCCGCGTGTTGTCGCACAACATATTATCTACAGTATAAAGTAAATGGACTATTGCATCGTACATATAAATAAATTATAAGACGCAATCATTTGATCATATGATTTTCATTTCAAATAATTTGTTATAACATTGTTGATACAAAAAGCTAGACTTTTAGTATAAAATCCAACACCAACTTGTCTTTGGTTGTAGCTTCAATCATTTTAGAGTTCGGTACTTCAACGTCAACTCCTAGATCAAGAGTTTTGGTTGCTTCCACGTTCTTATTCTACTTTTTCTTTGACTTCTTTTTCCTCGATGACGCTCCGATCTCTGGATCAAAGCATGCTAGTGTTGCTCCCTTTGATCTAGTATGCATACACCTACGAAAAATTCAGCGTGAGAAAATAAAGACAAGTATGGAATAACTTCAATTAAACTAGAAATAATAAAATTGATAAGGACAACCATCCTAGGCAATGTCGCCAGAAACTTGATGGGCGTTTTCTCAATACATAATAATCGCCAAGTATGAAGGATGTGATTGTAGCTTAGATAAGTGACCAAGTTATATTATCGAACCTAAAGGACGGATGATTATCAATTTATTACTAACTAAATTAATGAAAACTACTATTTGTCAATTGAATTAGAGAATGGTTATTAATCTAATTAACAAAATAATTAAATAATAAATAAAATAGAGACAACAGATAATAAACGAGAGTTAAACAAGTGAGAAGATAGGTAGCTCTTCGGGCCATCCAGTTTTACTAATTATCTTCTTTCCGTATGTCAATGTCCGACTCTACCTTGTGGGATATGGACACATCGCTAAGCAATGCAAATCTACTCTATAGACACAAGTAAATATGCATCTAACACGTGTGAATTACCTCGGAGCAAGAGCACAATTTCGCCCCCTTCTAAGTACTATCAGTATCAATTATATCCCGTGCACTAAGTACTCTAACCCGATACGATCTCCCTTTATAGGTACTATGAAATCATCCTCTTTATCCTACTTACTAACCCGAATTTAATTCAACTAATTAATACTTATACTCCCTCCATCCATCCTCAATATATCCATTTACTTTTTGCATGAGGATTAAGGAGTATTATTATTTTACGTGTAGTAGGTAGTTATATTAGTGGAGGGTGTGAGTCCCATATTTTATTTGTATTAGTAGAGAGTATGGATCTCATAATCAAAAAGGAAATGGATAGATTAAGGATGGACGGCCCAAAATGGTGAAATTGATAGATTAACAGTGGACATAGGAGTATAATATAGTTCTTATGAAGCTTTGGAGTCCCCTCACTTAGAATCATAACATAGAATCCTGCTCAGCAGTGAACACACTCAATCAATAACCAAGATATGTATTCAGACTCTACATAATAGTTAATGATGTACAAAAAAACTCTGTGTATGAATTAAAAATGCATTATCTTATATAAAATAAACCACAAGTAGTGTTATACGAATTATACACATGGAAGTTCAATTAACTGGATAAAAACTTTCATAACCCTAGAACTACCATAGAGGTTTTAGCCCATGACATTTCGGAGAACATTCATGGTGTTTGGATAGATCTTACCCATAGTCTTGAAAATTACAAGAAAAATTAAGTTGCGAAGTAAAACCTAGATGTGGGCGTCGTCGCTTCTCGCTCCGTCTTGAATCTTCACTTGGTTCTCACTTGATTCGCTACACGAATCTCTCTCTATAGCTCCTGCGGATTGAGTTAGGGTTTGGATTTGGTGTCGGATGGATGTGGAATCTATCTCTCTTCTTGATGTGATCTGCTTCCTTTTTTTTATACTTATAAACCCTTCTTATGGACCTTTACTGGTTTTTTCTTGGAGAATATGCCAAAATACGCACAGCAGAGTCGGAATTACCAAAATTAGAACGGCGGGTCCCCGCTCGACCAGAATGGCTTGGTCGAGCAGCCTCGAGCTTGGTTGAGCAGCGGTCGAGTGGCATCTCTGTAAGCTAAAACCCTGTTCAGTGCCTCGCTTGACTAAATCCACCCTCGCTCGACCAACATAGCTTGGTCGAGCGGCTCCTCTCCAAGTCAAGCAATATCTCGAAACTCGTGTTTTTCGATTCTGAGCACTTCTGACCTATTTTCCTATATAAATATGCTCAAATAGCCTCACTAGCATCTGATTCATGACTTTTCCATAAACAACCCAATTTGCCTTGATTATTGACCAAATCGTACCCAATTTTCACGTAAAAAATCAGAGCTCAAAACACTTGAATTATCACTCTCATTACCCACCTCTCATTCTTTTCTTGCCTCTAATGATATTTCACTTTCTTCTTCTTTTGAGTTCCACATATTTTCTTTGAAGTTGTTGTTCTATTTCAATAGATGTTGGATGATTCTTTTCATTCTTGCAAGTTTTCTCACTGCCACTATACTTGAAGGTAATTTAGAAGAGTTTCCCATACCTGAATTGAGCATGTGATCATATTTCAGGCTTGATGTGCTGTCAATTAATGTAGAAGAGATTTCTGCATCAGTTGCGTCTTTATTTGGAATACCCTCATTTGAGAGAGATGATGATTTGTGCTCATGTGGCTAGAACATTCTTTGTAGGAAGTCTCTGGATTGGAGCAGATATTGGGCCCAACAATTCAGACTTTATACTGTTATGGTTTATTTCTTGAATTTTCCAGGGGAATATTTATCTTTATTCTTATGGCCCATTGTAGCAATACTCTCTTCTGGGTTGTAGCCAAATTCCAGAATTGGGGCCCCAATTTTCTACATATTTGTTTGATTCCACGCATATTCTCAAAGCCTGTGAGTTTTCCTTGACAATTGTACCTACTTGATTCGTTGTATGCCTTTCTCTGACCATATTTGAATTTTTACGTGGCATATTAAATGCTTTTGTATGATTGGGAGATGAACCGTCATCCATCTCCTTGTTTGCCGTTTCTTTCACCAGAAAATCACCTGAATCGGACTCATCAACTTCTCCGTTAAGATTCGACCATGATAAGTCGTCATCATATTCCCTTGAATAACACACATCTCAAATGGACAGTTCATTATAACCCTCATCCAAATCCTCTTCTTCTTCTTCTTTTATAATGATATGAAATACTTTACCATCAATGTTGACCGGAAAAGGTGTTTTAGCAATCTCTGGATAAGAAATCTTCAACAAAACTCTAGCACTTTGCAACACACTTTTCTCCATAGTGTCATCATCTACTTTTAACATATCCCCAAATTTTATAGCAATGAGTTTAAAGAACTTTAGGTACCAGGCATGCATCGGGATACCATACTGATGAGAGTGATAATTCACGTATTTTAAACTCTAATTTGTGTAGAAATTGAGAATGATTTGGTCTATTATCAAGACAAATCGGGTTGTATATGGAAATATCACGAATCAGATGCTACTGAGGCTATTTGAGCATATTTGTACAGGAAAATAGATTAGAAGTATTCAAATTGGAGAAATGCATTTTTCGAGGCATAGCTCGACCACGGAGTCGTAGCTCGACCAAGATCAGTTTGGTCGAGCTACACGTAGGAAGTTGAGCTGGAGGTCTTCAGTTTATAGAGAGGTTGTTCAACCAAGGTTGTGCAGCTTGACCAAGGTGATTTGGACGAGCCACAGGAAGTTAAGTCGAGCTGAGAGGAGAATAAAGTTTCAGTTTACAGACACGCAGCTCGACCAGGGAGGTCCAGCTCGAACAAGAGCAGTCTGGTCGAGCTGGAACACGTCAGTACCGTAACATTAGGATTTTATATCTAGTGCGTGCGTGTGTGTGTTTTCCAAGAAAAAGCCCAGTAAAGGTCCATAAGAAGAGCTTATAATTATAAAAAGGGATGCAGATCACATCAAAAAATAGAATTGATTCCACATCCATCCTACACCACATCCAAACCCTAACTCCATCTGAAGGAGACGTAGAGAGAGATTCAGGTAGCGAATCTAGTGAGAACCAAGTGAAGATTCAAGACAGAGCGAGAAGCGACGGCGGCCACATCTAGGGTTTATTTCGATCCTTAATATTTCTTTTATTTTTTAAGACTAAGGGTAAGATCTATCCAAACTCCATGAACGTTCTTCGAAACGTCATGGGCTAGAACCGCCTTGATAGTTCTAGGGTTTATGAAGGTGTTACTATTTAATTGAACTTCCGTGTGTATACTCTGTACAATACTACTTGTGGATTTATTTTATATTTGACTATGCATTTTTAATTCATACTCAGAGTTGTTTTGTGCATCATTAACTATTATATAGAGTCTAAATATATATCTTGGTAATTGATTGAGTAAGTTCATTGCTGAGCAGGATTCTATGTTATGATTCTAAGTGAGGGGACTCCGAAGTTTCATTAGAACTATCTTATATAGATACTTGTTAATCGAATTCAATTCGGGTTAGTAAGTAGGATAAAGAGGATAATTTCATAGTACCTATAAAGGGAGATCATATCAGGTTAGAGTACTTAGTGAACGAGAAATAATTGATATTGATAATACCTAGAAAGGGGGGTGAAATTGTGCTCTTACTCCGAGGTAATTCACACGTGTTACACACTTATCTGCTTGTGTCTATAGAGTAGATTCGCATGGCTTAGTGATGCGTCCATATTCCACAAGGCAGAGTCGGACATTGATATACGGAAGGAAGATTAATTAATGAAATTGGATGGTCCAAAGAGCTACCTATCTTCTCACTTTTTCAACTCTCATTTATTCTCTAATGTCTCTATTTTATTAGTTATTTAATTATTCTATTTAGTAGTTTAATAATAATCTTCCAATTAAATTGCCAAACAATAGTTTTAGTTAATTTAGTTATTAATAAATTGATAACCAACTTTCCTTTGGGTTCGATAATATAACTTGGTCGCTTATCTAAGCTACAATCACATCCTTCATACTTGGGGATTAATTATGTGTTGAGAAAACGCCCATCACATACCGCCTTGTCTAAATTATTCTTTTATTGTTGACATCTCTTTCTTCCCAAGGTCTAATGAACTCAAACCTCTATAATATCTCTTCTAATTCCTCAGTTTGGACCTATGAATGATTTGTAGAATAGAATAGAACCTGATTTCCACCCATATAGGAAGTCTTCACATTCTCTATTTCTCTTGCTGCATCTTTATACAATTTGTGTTCCCTTCGTGGAGATTGGTATTTTATTAATTTTTTTAGGCTTTGCTTCTTCTACTCTAAAGGCCTGCTTTGTCGATTGTCTTTCAAACTTTGAGATGTTGGCCTTAAGCTTGAAGGAACCGATCCATGTGTTGTTCAATATAAGTTATGTTCTCTTCTTATCAATGTTTCCTCCAAAGCGAACAAATCCATATTTATGGCCTTCTATGTTCTTTCTATAAGGAATAAAAATATCCCTAATTTTCTCAATCTCTCTGAATTTCTTCTCCAATGCCTCAATAGTACATTTATTAGTAAAATTCCTGAAATAGAAAGACAAATTTAGTGGTTACCTTGATCTAATCGTTTCTCCGTACTTCCGCTGAATTGCCGTGTCTAAGGTTTGGGTTCCTAAGTTTTATTTTCAGTCTCACAAGTTGCCACTTTGAAGAAGGGTCACTACCCAAATTCCCATTCTCAGCACTCTAAACTCTCTTTCTCTCTCTACTCTCCACTCTCTCTCTCTCTAGACATGTTTTTGTTCCTTATCAATTATAAATAATTATGATTAGTCAACCTCCTTTTCTTTAGTAGTTTATAAATTTATTAGATGAATAATGACTAATTAATGTCCATTTATTTTTAATAGTTCCTAAATTTATGGAATGAATTTAAATCATAAAATTTTTTTCGTGACCATTTTTTCACTTCGATGAATCGTCGTTGCAAATCATAAACCATTCTCATCAACGCTCGTGTACATTACATGAGTTATAGTATGTCATGGATGGGTTATAATATATAATTTTTGTGTTATTGTGTCTTAGTCGGAAGAATAATTTGGTGGTGTTATAGTATGCGTTTACGTATTATTGTGTGCAATGTAAGTGCTATAGTATGTCAGCTAAAAGTATATTATGTTATTTTATAGTACGTTAAATCCACGTTATAGTATGTAATTATTGTGTTATTGTATGTTACCTGAAATAATATTTTATTGATGTCGTAGTACGTCATTCCCGTGTTATAGCATTATATGTTTGTGTTGTAATATCTTATCTAAAAGTGTGTTGCATATGTCTCATATTACGTCATTTTCGTGTTATAGTATGTTCTAATCTAAAATGTATTGCATGTCTCATAGTATTTATTTTCGTGTTATATTATGTTATCGATCGGCTATAATATGTAATTTATGCAGTATATATTTTATTGTATGTTAGATGAAAGTATATTTGGTTGATGTTGTAGTACATCGTTTCCGTATTATAGTATGTTATATCTGTGTTATAGCTAGGTTAGCTAAAAAGTGTACTCATTTTGAGTTATTCTATGTTGTTACCGTGTTATTGTATATAAATATTATTGTAAAGTGTAATGACTACGACGAAGTGAGGAAGGTAGTGCACCATGTTGTACGAATGTTATAGTATGTAGTGGATTGATTATTCTATATTATTTCTGTGTTATTGTATGTTAGATGAATGTATGTTACGTTAATGTTGGAGTATGATCTTCCTTTGTTATAGTATATTATGCATGACTGTTAAATATATTTTGACTACGATGATAAGAAGAATTACAACATGATTGCAAAAAAGAAAAAAAAACATGATGGCTCGAAGAAAAATTACAATTATCAAACAAATTGAAAGAAAATCATGTTCTAACTATACCTTCTAGTAATAATACATTTGCAATCGAAGAAAAATAAAATCACCTCGAAGAAAATTTGAACACCTCCAAATCCACCATGTGAGGTCTGACATGCCTTTCTTCTTCACGATGAGAGTCAACGACTTGTTTGAAATTTTCTTTCCCAGTGATCTCTTCGGTAGCGGATTTGATGGAGTTAGCGACGGTGGCCTCACCGGTGGGCATGACTTTTTCGATGAATATCAGGGAGAGTTGTAGCCGAAAACCTCGTCGTAATTGGAAATACATATGGTTATGTTCCTGTGTCAAAGATCTTCTTCTCTCTTTTTCATTTTTCTATTTTCAATTTTGGGGACATGTGTTTTATCTTGGAATTTAGAAGATTTCTTTCTAATTTTTTTGGTAATAAATTTCTTTCATATATATTTAATGGAGATTTTAGTAGGATATGAAAAACAGATTTATAGAAAAGTTAAAAGGGAAAACGGGTTAAATTAAATATGGATATCGTCTCATATCTGTCTCACAAAATTGAGGTCTAACAATAGAACTTGTCTTTTCGATATCCTTTAGTACATCAGATTAAATTTAATTCTTAAATAAAAATAAAATTCATAATCTAATAAACTAAATACAATTTTTTTTATCATAATTATAATAGGGTAAATATTTATGTAAATCGGATCCACGGTGTAAATCATGTGGCTTCGTAAATCCTGTGGGGGAGCCATAAGGTTTACACCGTGATCCCTGTTCACAAGAGACTAACTCTTATAATGGAGAGAGAATGGGAAAGAAAGAATAAAGGGAAAGACTTATGTGAAAGCATTTCATGGATATCTAAGCGTGATACAGAGCTCCAATTAAAAATATTTAACGCGGAGCAGATAATATCTAATTACATTAAATACTAGGTAAACATTTGTGTGAATCGGGTTCATATGTGAACCCTACCGATTACATTTTAGTATATGTAAAATTGCACTTTACAGAAATAAACTACATTACTTTAAAAAAAATTACTCTTCAAATTTCTAGCATACCCTGATTTATCAATTACTCCCTCCGTCCCCCTTTGTGTTTTACAATTTCCTTTTTAGTGTGTCCTTCAAAATATTTTACACTTTACTTTTACTAAAAATAATAAAAAATACATTACAATACTTTTTACACATTTCCCAACATAATACTTACTTTTTCACACATTTCAATAATTCTACACACCTTTTTCATTAAATTAACTAAAATACATCTTTTCTTTCTTACTTTATACATTAAAAATAATTTTTTCTTAAACACCGAGCACAAGAATACGTGAAATACCTTGAGGGGCGGAGGGAGTACTCATTAGTACATGAAAAATTACTCTTCTGAATAAAAAATACTCTCTCTGTCCCACCCAAAGAGGATGTTTTGATTTTTACACGTAGATTAAGGAGTACTATTATCTAATTTATAGTGGATAATTGTACTAATATGAGTGTGGGCCTCATGTGTGCAAAAAAAGAAAAGAGATTCTTTGAGTGTAGGGGTGTAACAAATAGAGCATGCGACGAACAGCTCGTAACTCTGCTCGTTAAGGACTTGTTTGTGTTTTTTAGATTAAGCTTGTTAAATGTTCGTTTATAAATATAAATATAATATTAAAACTATTGAAAGCATTTATACATGTTAAATTTCCTTATTTTTATGAAATAATAAAAAAAATTATTGGTAGTTGATAAATATTTTGTTATTTAGGATAGTGGTGTGTTTGTTTATTATGTTCTCGAATGAAATTATATAAGTGTTCAACACGAACAAAAGTTTCATGAACATGTTATCAAACATGTTTACAAACAAAAGTTTGCGCGCGAACAAGTTAAAAAACATGTTCGCGAACAAAACGAGTTTTCCTTAATGAGTTCGAGCTCGTTTATTTCTTAACAAATGAGACTGAATCTTTGTAAAACTAGGCTCGACTTGTTTACATCCCTAATTGGGTGGGACACCCAAAATAGAAAAAAATACTATTTGAAAGGGATGGAGGGAGTATTATTCTTCAAAGAGTAACTTATGTACTAAAAGTAATTTTATATAAATGTAGCTCATGTGAACCCGATTCACACCAAAATGACTCTAAATATTAATTCTTGAACGTATTATGTATTGAACATCAACAAACTTTGTATGTTGCAAGTTCGAAATTTACCTATCACGTATATCATTCTCTTTTACTCCTTCCATCCATCCTTAATGTATTAATTTTATTTTTTTGGGTTGTCCAATCTTAAAGTATCTATTTATCTTTTTAGACATATGAGACTCACACACGTCACTAATACAATTAAAATATGAGACACACACTCCCTACTAATATAATTACACATTACACATAAAATAATAACACCCCTAAATCTAAGTGCAAAACACAAATGGACATATTAACAATGGACAGAGTGAGTATCTAATTATCTTTTCTTAGATTTTTTATTTCTTTTTACCATTTTTTTTCTTTTAGTCTTTTTTTTGTACTCCCTCCGTCCATGATAACTTTTACACTTTTCTCATTTGTTTGTTACACAATAACTTTCACATAACATTATTTTACACTTTATTTATTACCTAAAAATACTAAATTATCTTCAGAAGTCAAAAAGTTGGTCAAAAAAATATTTTTCCTAATCAACGTGGAGCAGTAAATGTGAAGGTTGATATGGGATGGAGAGAGTATAATTTTTCTTTTTCAAAATAATTTAAGTTTATTTTATAATTATTACCATTTCTTTTATAATTAATTTAGAGAAATAAACTTATGTTGGATGATAAGAAGTAATAATATTTCTAATAAAGTGAAATCTAATTGCTGAAAAATGATAATCTATTTAATTGTTATATAAATAAATCGAAAGACATATAAAAGAGTGATAACATCTCTAATTTAATAAAAATGATACGGGAGGAGTACTACTAGGTACACAAAAAAACTCTTAAATACTATGAGACACAAACATACAAAAATAATACTACTAACTATATAAATATATAGTAGTGATATTCCAATATTACCCCTATTGCACATAAATGTTGTGTGCAGCAAAAGTTCGTGTGTAGCAAAAGTGTGTGCGGTAAAAAAATGTGTGCAGCAAAAAAGTATGGTAGTCCCGCGGCGGTCCGGCAGTGCTCCGACAACCGGCCAGCGGAGCTCTGGCGACGGCCGCGGCGACGACAGTTTTTCGGCAGTCGGCCAGCGGTGCTCCGCACGACCGGCTGGCGGCGACAGTTTTTCGGCGGGCGGGCGGCGGTCCGGCGGTGGGTGAGGGATTAGGGTTTGTGGTTTAAAAGTGTATTGGTTTAAGTTTATATTTGATATTTTACTTTAATATTTTGTATGTGAGAGTAATTATTTTAAATCAATATATCTTATAGTAATTAGGGGTATAAAGTGTGTACTTATGAGTAATTAATCCAAATGATACATCATCAAGAAAAAATGATGTACATCCCATTAGAATTTCATAAACAATTTGTATGAAAAATAAAAAGTGATAATATTTTTAATAAAAAATGATAAATAGTTATAAAAAATAATAATTGTTCAGTTGAATTATTTCATGAACTCTTCACATGAAGATTAAACATTTTTAAATGAAATATGTGTGACATTATTTATTTATTTATTTATTTATTATTTTTTACACGTGGAGGGTGATAGGGCAAAAGAATGACACTTCATCAACAGGCAGTCCTTCTATCCGATAGTTTGAAACTTTGAATTGCCATTCATTATTAAAGTAGGATATTTTTTATAAATTTTCATTATATATACTAAATCACAATCGAAATAAAGATTAAGATAACTATTAATTCTTTAATCTTTTATTTTTCTTAATGATTAATTCTTTATAAGTAAAGTATATTATTGACATTTTGCATTACAAAAACACCTCATTCTGGCTGGGCAGGGCCAAATAACATTTCCCTTTATTCAAATCCCTCATTATTTTCGGTGAAAATCACCCATCAACCACACCAGTGATTGACTTAAGTTTAAAAAAGCTTTGTTCTTTATTTCAAAGTCAGGGCACTGCTGCACACAATTCCTTTTCATTTTGCTTTTAGACAACACTTATGTAAATCGAGAAAAACAAATTTATATTACTCCCTCTATCCCGGGTAAAGGTGACCATTTACTTTTTGTATGTGGATTAAGAAAAGTGTTATTATTTTATATGTATTGAGTAGTTATTATATAGAGGGATGTGATGGGTAATGGTGAACCATTTTTACTAAAAGGAGAAATGAAAACCCTTGAATGGAACTCCCAATATAGTAAAATGAGAATCTTTCGGCGGGACGGACGCTAGGGATAAACCCAATTTTCAGAAGACTAACTCTTGTTTTTATTATTAACATCATCAGAATATCTTTCACATAATAATCCGAAGTGAAATCAACTGAAGAGTTTGTGATACTTTTGAGATCAAACTGTGAAATTAGAATTATATGCGTGCTATTTTTAAAGCTTCATAATTGTGATATTTGTTCTTTTAACAAACTCGTACATGTAAAAAAGAAGTTTATACAGATAATATCATGCCAGAAGAAATTATAAGAACTGGAAATGGAAAAAGAACATATTCATTCCCTGAGAGGTCCCAGCATTGAGAATTTACTTACCAAAACACATACGACAATAACTGCAATATCAAACACTCTTTAAACATGAATTCAAGATTGGAGCCACAAGCATTATAATGCAACACTGAAATAACTACAGGAAAGGAGCACCTAAAAAGCATCAAGGAACTTCACTAAATCTACGAGGCTGTGGCTGCCCGCCGCTTGCTGATGGAATATGTGCTGTCGTGCAGTTCTTCGTAGGCGCTTCTGAAATGGTCGAGCGAAAAACACAGCTGTCGTATAGCCTCCTTCTTCCCCTCAGCTATGTATGAGATCTCGGCCTTGCAGTTCTTGATGTCTGATTGTAATTCAGCTATCACCTTCTTTGCACCATGACATCTTGAACTTAGCCTCTCATTTTCGGAACGTAACTCATTCATATCCATATCCATGCATAGAATCTGATCTTTGTAGACACTTAGATCATCCTTGAGTGTCTTAGAGTAGTCCTTGGCGTAATCTTTCTCTAGCACTGCCATCTCATAATGTAGTCTCAGATTATCAAGATCTTCTTTCAAAGTGTCCACTATTTCAATCTTCTCATGTAGCTCTGCCTTCACATACTCAATATTGTTTTGCCAACTGGCTTCCAGGGCTTCTTGCTTTCTTACCATCTCAACCTTTTCAGCTTCAAATGATTCGCATTGTTTCTGCAGTTCATTGGCCCTTGCCTCATGAAAACTCAGGCTTTCGGATAACATTAGAACAGAGGATTCAAATCGCTGTTTCTCCTGATCCAAGTTTGCTGATGCACCTAGCAGATCAGCGTTCAGTTTCTCTATCTCACAGTCACGATCTAACAACTCCCCTGTGTAGTTCTTTACACTCTCCTCCAACTCATGAACTTTTTGTTTCTGTATCTCGAGTTCGCCTTCCAAATCAACTATTTGCCTTAGGAGCATCAAAGACCTTTTGCTCTCCTCATCCGATTCAGCATCATGCATCTTAATCTGATTCCTGGCCAACACGAGCTGTGCTTCTACATTAGCTAATATAACAGTGTTTGCTGCATTGTTCTCTAGTTGGAATTTCAGTCTATCAATTTCTTCTTCTGCCAACTTTAGTTTTTCTTTAGTAGCCTCGAATTGTTTTTCACGGTCTGAGATTCGCCTCAACATCATTTCATATTTTCCAGATTCTTTTTCTTTCATGGTTTCATATAGCTCGTCCAGGGCTATCCCTCCTACCATCTCTGAAATCTCAGGTTGCACATTTGCAATTTCATGTTTAAGCATTTTATCAGGAGATGAGTTGTATGACTCCGAATCGGAATCTGATGACAATATTGAAGATTCAGAGCCTTCAATTGGAGTCATATCTGAAATCCCCCCACCAGAACTTAACTCAGCAGGAACACCTAGGCCTTCAACATTTGGCATCCCATTTTTCCTTTCAGGAGTTAGAAAAGGATATGTTGATTGAGGGCCTAAACTGGTTTTCTCATAATCCCTCAATTCTCCAGTAACATCATTGTAATGGTTCACAAGCAAATGATGCCTGTGGGAGATTTCCTTGATACAAGCAATTAACTCAGGCTGTATTGGAGGCTTTTCAGTGGAAATACCTCCATCTTGTCCAATCAACAGCAGCATTTCTTTCACATTCTGATCCAAACCTGCAACAATAAAAAATATTACAATTTCCAAGACCCTGATTTCGGTGACTTTTTTTCTTCCAACTTTTGGTAAGAACACTAAAGTGTAAAGAGAGTAGCAGTCTTTTTAAGTGTGTGGAGAATCTATATGTTAGCTACACAAAAACTGCAAGCATAATGATGATAAAGATAGTATTAATGCTACCATTCAGAAATTAAGGGTAAATAGAGTTCATATTTTGTATAAACAAGAAGGCAATATTAGGTTAATTTGGAGCTTATACTTACACTTGATATTTTCAGCTACCCATTCAGAATTCTCTGAATAAACCTTACTGTTCTTCCACGATGAGTCCGTTCTACTCGCCTCATTCTCCATCATATCCTGCTTAGAAACCAAAAATAAATAAATAAAAAGGAGTTCAGAACTAATTTCGTGATAATTTAGCTAGATCTGCCATCAGTGATTTGCAGCATTCACAATTTTTTTCTAGGGTTTATAAAATTAAACGTATACTACTGACATACTGATATTAGTGATATATTAAACATATATTATTGATCTACTCTGTTACACTTCAAATCCCCCAAAAAAATAACAAGAAGGATGACATAACAATAAATCTGAATCAGAGGATCAAAATAACAGCATAACACGCAGCAAGAAGCCAACACAACATTTGCAATGACTAGAAGCAACTAATATGCAAAGCCGAACACAAAACCAAAAGTGGCATCTGGAAATCACCTGGTAATCAGAGAACACCTGAGCGAAAATAGAGGCAGCAGTACTGAAAATTGAAGCAGAAGGACAGCAAATGGTAGCTTAGGAAGAGCAAAGCGAATCCTAGATAGAGAGAGGGGTAGGTTGGAAACAAAAGTTGGACAAAAATCAAGAAGAAAAAGATGAGAGGGGAAAAGAAGAGAGCGTTGACAGTGACGGGGGACATTAAGCTAGAGAGAGAAAGTAGCCAAGTTTGGGGCATGTTTCCCGCCTTTTGTGTTTAAAATTACGCACCGCGGTTTCAAATTTAAGAGAATGCGACAAAAATATAACTCATTCTATGACTATCACCACTCCCTCCATCACTTCTTACTCTCGTTCGAAAATTTAAGAAAAAAAAAATTTCACCCTCCGTTCCTGATTTATGTTCACCAGTAATTTAGATACAAAGTTTAAGAAAATTTTTTTTGGCTAATTTTATTAACTTTTTAGGAGTATTGTAATATTTTTAGGTAATAAATAAATTATAAAGTATGTTATATATGTTAGGTGAGAGGTATTTTTTAAGTTAAATTAACTTAAATTGTTGATGGTGAAGATAAGTGTGAGACGGATGAAATTGGAAAGTGTGAACATAAGTATGGGATAGAGAGAGTATATATTAATTTTATTATTGGTTTTTAATGATAAAATTGTATTTCTAAGTAATAAATACTCCCAGTGGCGGAGCTAGATCAATTTTGTAGGGGGGGCTAATTTTTTTTTTTACTTTGATATATACTATGAGAATTTTTTTTACTAGCTTCATTAATTTTTTAAGGAAAAACACTAATTTTTTTTATAACTAGATCAATTTTGTAGGGGGGGCTAATTTTTTTTTTTACTTTGATATATACTATGAGAATTTTTTTTACTAGCTTCATTAATTTTTTAAGGAAAAACACTAATTTTTTTTATACAAGCCCTGATAAATATGAGAATTTTTTTAGTAGTTTTATTGACTTTTTAAGAATAACTTAGTCTTTCTAAATAGTAAAGTGTAAAGTATATAACATGTATTAGGTGAGAGTATTATTTTTAAAATTAAATATATTTTAAGGTGTGATATTATTTTTTAAGTGGTGTAAGTTATTATGTGGCGAATATGATGATAATTGTGGGAGGATGAGAATATAAAATAGTACAATATAAAAACATAACTTGCTATAAAATTATTTTTAGAGATATTTTGATACATTTTTCAATGTCTATAACTAAAAAAATAAGTGGAGACAATAATTTTCATTGATTCAATATGAGAAATTAATTGAGTAAGAATAATTAGGAGAATGTGTAATAAGGTTTGATTAATGTGGTAGGTGTTTCTTTATTAATGTGTAATAAGGTTTGATTAATTGTGCAATAATAATTAGAAGAATGTTCGAGGAATTAAAATTATTATTAGAAAAACTAATTAATCATTATTAATTAAAATACTATACATATACACTAAGGAAAATACTAAGTGTTTGATTAATTGTGCAAGAATAATTAGAAGTGTTTGAGAAATTAAAATTATTATTATTAAAAGACCTAATTAATCATTATTATTAACTAAAAATACTATGTATATATAGGGGAAAAATTCAGGGTTTGGGGGCTAAAGCCCCCCACCCTTCAACGAGGAAACGCCCCTGAATACTCCCTTCATCTCGCCCAAACAATACAATTTTACTATATTGGACGTCTCATTTAAATTGCACAATTTTTCTCTTTTAGTAAAAAGGGTTTACCAATGGCCCACCACTACCCATCACATCTCTCTAATACACCTACTCACGTTATATAAAATAATAATATTTCTTAATCTACGTGCAAAAAGCAAATGCAGCTCATTGCCATATTTATATTAGTGGAGGGTTTGAGTCCCATAGTCCAAAAAGGGAAATTGATAGATTAAGGATGGACGATCCTAAATGGTAAAATGAATATATTGACAGTGGACGGAGATGGTAATATATTGTGATGTTATTTGCTTTGAAATTTTTATTATTTTTTAAAGATGAAGGGTGTAATAAGACAACCAAATATGAAAAAAAATATGAATAATTAAGTAGTTTATTTTGTTATTATGTCTTATTGCAAAGTATAAATTTCTATTTTAGTCTCGGAACAAAAGTTTAAAAATATTTACTATTATACAGTATGTACTCCTTTTAATTATAAAAGGAGGTTAAGAAGATGAAAGGAGAATTTAGTAATACATCAGCATGACTATTTTCTTTAAGGTTATGATTGTTTAAGTTTGAAATAAGATTATGGATTTTAAAAAGAATTATTTATAATACATTGTATTGAGTTTTATTACGTTCATGACATAATTAGTATGATGGAATGGGGTGGGAATGGAATTGACATTTCTAATTTTATTCTCATTCTTTTAATTGGTATATTTTTATAAATAGGAATTCTGATTCCAAATGAATGTGTATTTCCTTATTTGTCGGAATGAACATTCCTCCCATCCCCATGGTATTGCCCATTTCATTCCGTAGTGACACGACTAACCTTACATAACTTACAATTCAAATACTAATTAACATAAACATCACCATTATAAAAACTGCATATAATTTTTTTTCACATAATATATTCATAACTGAAATCATAGTCTAACATACGTCATCGATTTCTGACACCATATCAATCCACACAAACTTGTGACAATACTTATTATATTACATAACAAAATATTATCGGAAACAAAATAAACCCACGGCCTACCCCAACAGGTCATCATCTATGTACATCCGCTCAAAACCTAAAGGAGCTCCACAGCTTGCACAACACACCACATACTCAATCATCATCAGGCTCACCTACAAGACATAAACTAGTGAGACAAAAATCTCAGTAAGTGGAAATCATGCATGCTAGTGCATGAAAATGCATTTATTTTTCTATCACTTATTTTCTAATTTTTCTAGTTGATCTCTTTTATTTTGAAAACTGTTCACGTTGCGGGATCCCCACGACGAAATTATGATATGTGATGATGGCATGTTCTTGGCTCGCTAATTTACGTTTAGGAGATAAGGATATTTAGTAACGAAACCAAGAACGAACACAATCAAGCACAATAAAAATACAAACAAAGGAATCAAAACCAATAGAAGACTTAATTCCCACCAAAGAACTCAACCGATTTTATTACTCTTCCATATAACAACACTCAGAAACCTTCCCTTTCTTACAAGTGTAATGTCTAAAATGAGTCTTAGTTACCTGCCTCTCTCCTCTGGGAGAGGCTATTTATATTATCTAAAAACCTTAATCCGGAGCCAATCATCTTGCGTCCCTTGGAAGGAGACAAGCCGTCTTTAATGAAGTTATCTGGTACGCCGACTAGCCTGAAGGGAAGTCTGGATGCCACGGGTTGCTTTTGCAGGGTTTCACAGAGCGTCTATGTCCTTTGCTAGCTTCCCATTGGTAGTTAGGGTAGGATGCGCCAGTCTGTTGCTGTCTTCTAGTTATGATTGATGTCCAAGACATCTCTTCTTCCCATTAGCCTTGTCTTTTAGTCTGCTACACTTGTCAGTCTTCATGATGGTGTTTGTGCTCTGTTCCTCCGCTCCTATTATTTATCTGATTCTCGGACAGGTTGACTTCAGATATTGTGATGCTTGTCCGAACCCTCGAGCAGGGGAGGGATGCCGCCGAGGTTCCCTGCCGAGGGTGTTTCAGGCTTCGACCCCTTTAATGGGTTCCTTCTTTGTTCTTTCCTCGACTGGGCCTTTGGTCTATGGTGGTCTCCTTGGGCTGCCTTGGCTGTCCCTTCAGTACTTATCTTTGGTTTGGGCTGCTAGAGAGTTGGGCCTCCTTCTTCAAGTATTTTAGAGGTTATTGGGCTTTGGGCCTACTAAGCATGGGGGATATATTACCCATAACATTAGCCCCTCGAGCCTGAATAATATCATGATTTGAGATTGTTCAGGATCGAACCGTACTTCACGGGTTATATCCCTCGTGCTTCGGTACCTGCAATACCAGGATTTTTTCATCTTGGCTTCTTGTCGTTTCCACTCGCTATCTTTGTTCCGATAAGTTCCTGGATTATCGGGTTCTTCGAGATGTCTTCAAGATATTTTTGTTCAAGTGGGTGGTATTTCTGGTATTTGGGTGTAACTGTCGATTCGAAATTTAAAACTTTTTGTCAGTTTCCCATTCCCTTTCCCTCTTTTTTCTCCTTTTGATCCTGTATGCGGTTGGCCTTCCTTTTATTCAGTGTGCTCATCTTCTTTCTCCAGGTATTATTCTCCTTCTCTCTTTTCTTTGTTTTCCTGACTCTCTCACTTCGCGTCTCTGAGTTTTCCACCATCGTCATTTAGGGTTTTCTTTCCCCTCTCTCTCCGCATTCTGTCCCCCCATTACAATTTGCCTGATATGATTTGGGAGGGTTCCTCTTCTCCCCTAGATCCCTTTCTCATTCGGCCGATTCTTCGCTTGGTAGTTCGGGGTCATTTTCTTCACTTTCGGAAGAAGGTTCGAGTTCCCACTCTCCTTCTCGACTTGATTTTGACCAGAGAATTGCTGATTTCGTTTCTAATTTCATGTTAGAGCACAATCCTCAGATCGCTGATGCCGGTCCCGAGTTATTGGCTCATCTTGGAGAACTTTCGCGATGGGATAAGGACGCCTTCTTTTCCACTGCCGAGATCTCTTCTACTATTGATGATTCTTGGTTAAGAAAAAGTACTGTTATTGCTCTCAGCAAATTCCAGTGTGGGGAAGATATCGATTTCTTCCTTCCCTCTTCCGATGGCCGTATGTGTTATGCTCCGCCTAATGCTATTGCAGCCTACGAATTGCAACTTGAGCTCGGCCTTCGGTTTCATCTTCATCCTTGCATCATAGAAATCATCGAGTTTTGGGGTATAGCCCCTGCTCAATTGGCCCCCAACGGTTGGGCGGCTTTGATGGGGATTTTGTTTCTTTTCCGCAAGAAAAAGTACTCCTTTTTTACTACCGCTGAAATCAACTTCATGTACCGGCTTACCCCAAATAAAAGGATGAAGGGATATTATTATTTGGTGCCTCGTCATGCCAATCTTGTTGCTTTCTTGCCCAGTTCGGTTAAGGGATGGAAGAATCTCTGGTTTTGGGTTCGTGGGCCATGGAGGGGGGCTTCCGTTTATGACCTTGGGAACCCTCGAAATCCCACAGTGCTCTCTAGAAGCTCCTTCTTCAAGCCCGTTCTCAGTGCGTGTATGTCTCTTTCGTCTCACCTCTCTGTCATTTAGGATATTCAAATATTTCTTTCCCTTGCTTTATGCTGTAGGCGAATTGTGTGCTCTCGAGACATTGTCGGTAGAGTTCCAGGATGCCTTCTATCGTATTCGCAAACTCTCCAACAAAAAACGCCATTACCAGCGCGTTCTTAGAGGGAAGAATCTTTTCCGAGTCAGCTTTACTACCTCAGCTATAGCTATGCCAGTTATTTACTATCGTTACTTCCTCATCTGTGGCGCTCGCAGTATAGTTCTCCCTTTCATACTAACTTTTCTTTCTTTTTTGCTATGCTTAGGGAAAGAGAAGCGCTTTATGCCCGACATTGCTCGCATTGCAACTTTCCTCTCTGCTCGTCAGCGGGCTGCGCTCCACAAGGGGAAGAAGAAGGTGTCTAAAGCTTTTTCCCAGAAGCTTTCTGGAGCCCCTCTTGCCGTTCAGCCTCTTACTTATGTCAGGATTAAAGAGCCCTCAGATCCTGTTTCCTTGAGATTAGATGCCGACATCATCCGGGGTTTGGCTACGGGTCCTGGAGGGAAAGTTTATAAAAAAGCCCTTCGAGCCCCGAAGCCTAAAAAAGGGGGCCCGAGGCCATGCTGCCAAGTTCGTTGCCATGAAACGTAAGTATAAGTTGATGGATGAGAGTTCCGAGGAAGGTACTCATGATAGCACTACTCTCATCGTACGTCCCTCGAAGAAGGTTAGAGACAATGATGTTAGTGTTGCTGCCGGTGGTTCTTCTGCTGCGCCTGGTACCGCCCCTCAAGATACTGTAGAAGTTTATGAAATCAGCTCTTCTCCCTCACTTGAGGCCTTTGACCGGTCTCCTTTCGTCACTTTTGGTCAACCAGGTGGCTCTACCTCGTCCAATCTTCAAACAGACCCCTGGTGGTGCTTCCAGTGACCTAGTCTCTTGTTGTTTCCCTTTCGAAATATCGCAATATTATTGGTGAAAGACTCTCTTTTGTTTTTGGTCACATGGCGGATTTTCAGTTGATGGTGCCTCTTCTGCTCTGCCTTTGTCGGATGACGCCACTCCGTTTCTTCCAATAGATCCGATAGCCGACCAGGAGCTCTTACAAAGGTATGGCCACTTAGATGAGGTCAGGATAACCTTCCTCCGAACTCAATAGCTTCTATTTGATTTGATGCTCCGACGTGTTTGGCTCGTGCTGCCACTTTTCCTTTTAAGGGTTGTACCTGATAGATCCTCGATCATATGGAGAATATGTCTGCCAAGGATTCTCTCCACAACATTTCCAGCTATCTAGGTTGACAAATGCTTCACGCTGTCAATGCCTTACACCATATTTTCGAGTTGGAACGACGTGACTCCCATTTGCAAGATGAGGTTGACTTTCTTCTTCAAAAGGCAAAGGATTGTGAGAAAAAACATCTGAAGCGAGCGTTGCCGAGGCTCTCATTAGAGGCAAGTTGAGATCCGAGCAGGACAAGAAGGCAGAGCTTCAAGAGAATTTTGAGACCCTTCGTGCTCGGTATGACAATCTGTTGGCTAACTCCGAAGAAGAGAGGAGTACTTTGGAGCTTCAAAATAAGGCACTTTCGGACAAAGTTGCAGCATTGGAGGTGAAACATCAGGAGGAGATCTAGGCAAAGGAAAACCAGTTCCGAGCTGAGTTGTCTCGAGTCCAGAATAGTCTTCATGCTTTCCAGACATCCTCCTAACAAGAGCTTGAAAGAGTGCGGCAGGAAAAGAAAGCATCGGAGGCTTCATATGCTCAGAAGATTAGGGCCGCTGAGGATGTTGTAGTCGAGGTTCTAAGGGAACATGATGTGGCCTTGGCCGAAGTAGATCGCGTGAAGGATGCATTCCTCCTATCAGAGGCCAACAATCTCTGCTATAGAGAAGTTATCCTTCCGAAGACCAAGATTCACTGTTTCTGCTCTTGTACAGCTACTCTAGCCCAAGCCTCTTCTGAGAAACTCTATCCTGACTACCTTGACGACATGCATGATGTTCTTCACTGAGCTATTAGTGAAGAGAAAATGCCCCCGGGGGAGACTTTAAATGATGATCTTTATTTTGCGGTGCTTGCAAGTATTCTGACTTTATCACTGACATTCCTAAGGAATCTTTCGAAGATTCTGGGAGCACGGATCTGATGAGGAGTTTGCAGATGGTGTTTTGGATCTTGCCACGGTTGATTCTAGGGCTGAGGATCCCCTTGTTGAACTCCCCACCGAATTTATGGGGGTACCTATCCGAGAGGCTTCTGTTGAGGCTGAACTTCCCGAATCCGGTGATGCACACACTTCCAGTCAAGTTGTTACTGCCAAGGCCTCTGAATCTCTGCCTTCTGAGGCTGCTATGGTTCCCTCCGAGGTTCCTTTAGGTATCTCCGAAGATGTGCCGCCTAGAGGTGGGGACCCACAGTCTACAGATGCGACTGATTCCGAAACCCTCCTAGCTGATCAATGAAGTATTACCGAGCCCTTACTGTTAAATCGAATGTATCTTTCTTTAGGAGTTTATTCTGAACCTCTCTTGTATTTTCTCTATTTTATCGGGTAATAGGGCTTTCGGTGGTTCCCGCCTCCTTTGTAATCCACTATTTATGAATGAAGTATTTTTCTCCATTATTAGTAAATCTCGCAAGGGTATTCTGGTTATTTACCTTCAATTTAGAACATAACCGCCGTTTTTTGTCATGGGTTGTCACGTCTTTAGTCAGGTGCTACGTGGATCAATTTGGATCTTCCATCCTCTTTGGAAGTTGTAAAGCCTCTATATCCCAGCCGTCGGATCTTAGCCATTTTTGGTCCATTATTTGCAATGATACATGCTGCCCTCCAATTTTGTCAGACAGTTTCTGTTTTTGTTTTTAAAAATTCAAATCCTTTGTATCCTTCTAATATATCCTTGTATTTTCCTTTAACTGCATTCCCCCGATATTCTTGCCATTTCTGAAAATCTCCCTTGTCTCTCTTTTTCATTAAACCCTAATTATTGAGTCTTTGGTTAATAGAAGATGTCTGGTGAAGGTACTCCTCCTCCGCCACGATAGCGAATTTGTTTTCCCCTTTTTCGGTAGGTAGCGGCCCGTTTAAATCAATCCCCCATTTCGCGAAGGGCCATAGGATGAACACTGAGGTCAGCTGTTTCGAGGGTGTTCTAACTATCAGAGCCAGTCTTTGACAAGTTTCGCATGCCCTCGAGTATTGAGTGGCATCCTTTTTTAGCGTTCGCCAAAAGTAGCCTTGCCTGATCACTTTGTGTGCTAGAGCGATCTCACCTGTATGATTCCCGCATATGCCTTCATGTATCTCTGCTAGTACATAGCTTGCTTCATCAGGAGTTAGGCATTTCAATAGTGGTGATGAATATCCTCTCTTGTACAACTTTCCTTCTATTAAGACGTATCTCGCCGATCGAAGTCTAATTTGCCGAGCCTTGTCCTTATCCGAGGGTACTCTTCCTTCTTTTAGATATGCCCTGATCGGGGTCATCCATGACTCTTCTATTGGTCGTTCATTCAGAAACCACAAGGTGGTGTCTGACGAGTTCTCATGCCTCATGATATTGATGTTATTTAGGTCCTCAACGTTCGACGTTGTGGCCAGCTTAGCCAACGTGTCGGCTCCCATATTGTCTTTCCTATCGGTGCATTCTAAAAACACCTGTTTGAACTTCTATAGTATACCTGCAGCCAATCCTCTATAGTGGCTCATGTGTTCATCCTTGGCCTCGTCTTCTCCTTTCATCTGGTTCATCACCAACTGTGAGTCGCTATATATCATCAGCTTATCTGCTCCCATGGCCAACGCCATTCTCAAACCATTCAGTAGAGCCTCATATTCTGCCTCATTGTTAGTGGCCAAGAAGCTGAACCAGATCGCAGTTGAGAAGGTTTCTCCGGACAGTGTTCGAATGATAATTCTGGTTATCGATGCTACTGTCATTACAGAACCGTCCACGTGCATGACCCAATATTTTCTTTTTTCCTCATCAGTTGGTACAGGGAAAGTCAGTTCAAGTATGAAGTCTGCAATGACTTGCCCCTTGACTGCATTCCTCGGTAGGTACACTATATCGAACTGTCCCAATTCGACGGACCATTTTAACAGTCTTCTTGTTGCGTTTGGCCTTTGGAGTACCTGCCTCAAAGGGAATATCGTCAACACCTCAATGGTATGCTCCATAAAGTATGGTCTCAGCTTTCTCGAGCTCATAACGAGAGCATACACCATTTTCTCCATTATTGGGTATCTGAGTTCTGCATCTCTCAAGGATTGATTTACGAAGTACACCGGTTTTTTATTCTTCTCCTCTATTTTGACCAGTACTGAACTGATCGCCGTTCCAGACACTGCTAGATATAGCTGGAGTGTCTCACCTGGTAAAGTTTTGGAGAGAATTCTAGGATCTGACAGCTCATTTTTGATCTCGTCAAATGCCTTCCTAAACTCTTTCGTCCATTCAAACTTGGCCCTTTTGATGATGTCGAAGAATGGCTTGCATTTGTCCGATGCTTTTTACATGAACCTGTTTAAGGCAGCAACCTGTCCTTCAGGCTCTGAACCTATTTATGTGTCTCGGTGGATCCATCCTTAGGATCGCCTCTATCTTTTCTGGATTCATCTCGATCCCCCTTGAGCTGACCAACTATCTGAGAAAACTCCCTTTGCTTACGCCGAACGTACATATCTTCGGGTTAACTTCATTCCATAGTGCCGGAAGATTCCAAAAATCTTTTTTAGATGGCTGAAATGATCCATCCTTTCCTGGCTCTTCACCACGGTATCGTCCACGTAGACCTCAACTATCTTCCCGATCTCTCCTTCGAACATTTTGTTGACAAGTCTTTGATAAGTAGCCCCACCATTCCTTAGACCGAATGGCATGTTGTTCCATTCGTAAACTCCATTTCCGCAGAAGAAGGCCGTGTTTGCCTTATCATCCAGGTGCATTTGGATCTGATGATACCCCAAAAATGCATCCATAAAGCTCATAATCTCATGTTCTGCCGTGGCATCGACCATCTGGTCGATTAACGGAAGAGGATAACTATCCTTCGAACATGCCTTGTTTAGATCGGTGAAATCGATACATAGCCTCCATGATCCCTCCTTCTTTTTTACCATAACTGGATTTTGTACTCTTATCGGGTATTTGCATTCACTAATTCTTTCGCTTGCTAGCAGCTTATGTACTTCCAACTCTATAGCCGCATTCTTCTCTAGGTTGAATTTTCTATTTTTCTGGTGGAATGGTGGGATACTAGGTCGATGTTCAACCTGTGACAAGTGTATTTTAGGTGCACTCTGGGTGTTTCGTTTGGGTTCCAGGCGAACATCTCCAGATTCTCTTTCAGTAACTAGGTTAGCTCTTCCTTGAATTCGCTTTCCTATTCTGTCCCAATTTTGACTTTGATATCAGCATTCTCCGGATCTAGATGTACCACTTCTATTTTTCCTGTAACCGAGGCTCCTTCCCTTAGCTTCGTCCTCGAATCCTCATCAGGTGTTACTTGCTTTCGTCTCGGCACCCTTGCCACTATCTCCTTCTCTTCTCTTCCTTGAACAATCGGATCTGGATGCATTTTGGTTATTGCGAGGAGAATGTTATTCTCTTATTCCTCTGTTTCCTCTCGTACTCCATGTAATGATAACTCAGACCTTCTACATTTTCCATGAATGAGCACTCTCTCGCCCTCCTTTGATTTCCTATCACCGTCGCTACCCTGCCATCAACTGTGACAAATTTGAGACACTGATGAAGGGTGGATGGAATAGCTCCAAAGGCGTGGATCAACGGGCGCCTTAGTATACAGTTGTAGGTGGAGGCTTGGTCCACAACCTTGAATGTCAGCTGTTTCTGCATCCGGGTTTTCCCATCCAAACCTTCTAACTGAACTGATAAATCAACCTCCGTGGTCGGCCTAGTCAACGCGTTATCGAACCCTTTGATCTCGTCATTACAAGGTCTCACCTTGTGATGACGCTCTCCTCCAGATTTTCGAATACCTCTTTAAAGATTATATTGGAATGCGCCCCAGTATCTACCAAACATCTATGAACTTTGACTCCCGACAGTATTGCAGAAATGACTAAAGGGTCGGAATGAGGAGTACTTACCCCGTAGAAGTCTGCTTCCGTTATCTCCTTTGTCGCTGAGGTTAACGACCACACTTGAGGGATTTGTTGGTCTAAGTCTCTTAGTTCTGCCTTCCTCTTCCTTTTTGATGCCGTGGTCAGTGCTTGAGAGGTTCCGATATAAGGGGTTTCCTCTATTGCCTCCATCATGTGTATTTCTCCTGGTCTGTCTCCCCTCGAGGCTTGCCCCCCAATCCTGTCGAACACTGGCAGCCGCCCTAGAGGTGGAGGGGGCAGGGGCATCGCTTCTCCATTCTGCTCCCTGCCCGAGGACCTCTGTCGACCTAGGGGAGGGGAAAGATTAGTGTCCCCACTGTACACCCTCGGCCTTGGGGCCTGCAACATTCCCCTTAATTTTTCCTCTTTAAACAACTTCCACAACTCCGTGAATAAATCTCAGCATTGGTCAGTATTATGCCCATGTGTCAAATGGTACATGCAGTACTTCCGAGGGTTAGTGAGCTCCGAGGTCTGCAGAACTGGCCTCGCTGTCCGAAGAACTTGTTGATCCTTAACATAGTAAAATATCTTGGCAATATTCAAGTTAGTTCCCGATTTTAGTTCCTCATACATCTGCTATACCTCGGTGTCTTCTGTGAAAGGTTTGAAAGTGGCGGGCATTTTGTATTCCTTTGTTCCTCCGGCACTGACCCTCTTCTTGCTCGGCTCTGTCGAGGTGCTTTGGCTGCTTGCCTTCTTTGCCATCTTGGAGATATTTTTCGCTTTGATGTACTCGTTCGCCATTACCATGATGGCCGCGTAGGACGCGGGCAACTTAAGTTGTACCGCTCTCCATAAGCTAGTCTCTGGGTGAAGAGCTCCCATCACCGTGATGAGGCAAGTTTCGTCCCCCATGACTTTCCCCATTGACCTCTGCTCGTTGAACCTTTTCAGAAAGTCTCACAAGCTTTCTGTCGAACCTTGGCGGGTGTTAGTTAGTTTGTGCTTTAGTTCCTTCGGTGCCCCAAGATACGATTATTACATTAGAAAGACCTCCATCAACTCTCCCAAGCTTTTGATGGAGGCTGCTGGGACCGCCCTAAACCAGACGTGTGCCTTGCTTCTAAGGGTCAGCGGGAACATCATGCATAACGTGATCTCATTTGCACCTTGAGCCCTCATCCACATCAGGTATTTTTTGATGTGGGAATAAGGATCGTAATCATAATAAAAAAACAAGCTGAAGGGAAACTTGATTCCCTATTGTCGATGGGCATTGCTGATTTCCGCCCTGAAGGGTGAGGGTGCCACCGATGATTGGAGGACTCCTCCTATTCCGGACATCTTCCTTTTCAGATCCACGAAGCGCCTGTTCACCTCTTCGTTTATCAGGGCCTGTAGATCTCTAGTTGGGGCTTTCAGAAATACTTCTTTATTCTCCGACCACATTTCTGCCTGGGCTACCTTTCGTCTCATCCCTCTTCATGAGGCGGGTCTTCCATTCCTCCTGTTCTATGGTAAATACAGCTCCGTCATGGGCAGATCTTCCCACGAGGGATCTCGGCTCTCCTGTGAGTATGGTGCCGAAGATGAGTGGGATCTTTGGTTCTTTAGTCTTTTGCATCTGTTATGCCTCCTTTGAGAGACCGATGGGTTCTTCGTGGGGCTTCGTCTCCCGTTGGCACTTCCTTAGTTGCGGGTCGACCTCTCCTTTGATTTTGTGAGTGAGGCTGGCGGGATCCTTCTGCTCTCGGTGTTTCCCTCGGTGGAGGCTTTCCCGCCTCTTGATTTCGTCCAGGTCGTGGTTGCCTTTGATCATCATTTCCCACGGATACTTCCGGGGGTGGAGGATTCCTCATTTCTTGATTCATTCCCATTGCGGTTGTCTTTGAGCTCCTATTCTCGATTGGAGAAGGTATTCGCTGGGCCTTACTTCTGCCAAGGTTTCGTTTACACTCTCCCTTTCTCCTATGTTTCTCCTCCGTATGAAGTTGATAGTGTCTCTCGCATCTCCTCCACAGTGCCCTTTCCTGGCCTCCTTTCTCCTCTCGAGATCCTCCCGCAGATCGCCATGGCTTTCCCTGGGAGGGCCGCTAAAGCTCAACCTCACTAGTTGAATCGAGGGAGCTTCTACGGCGTACTCATCAATCACCTTACGAATCTTTTCAGTCATCTCTTTCGTTTTCTGAGGGTCGCCCAAGTTTGGGACAGGAATAGACCTCGCTGGAGTGGATATTTCCATGACTGGAGGGCTAATTTGAACATTATTTCCACTTTCGTTAAATTTCGCTGGGCTCTGGAGCACTCCCCCCTCTCTTCATTTCCATGGGTTGTAAATCCTTCACCTCCCATCTCGATTTCTAGACACAGAACAAAAAACCAAAGATTTTTCTCACACAATTAAACCAAGTTCTCAAGAAGAAATAGAAGAGGGGTGGCTAATCGTAGCGTTCCCACAGACGGTGCTAGATGTTGATGGCGTGTTCTTGGCTTGCTAATTTACATATAGGTGATGCGCGTTTTCTTTGCACGCAAAATTAATCCTCAAGTATTAAGGATATCAATTATAGTTTAAGCAAGCAACCAAGTGAATATCGAACCCAAAGGACGATGTATTATCAATTTAATTATTTACTAAATTAATTAAGACGAATGTCAATAAAAGTTTGAGGTTTCAATTATTAAACTACTAAATAATTAATTAAAATAACAAAGAAAATAAATAACACTAGAAGAATACGAAAGTGGATCAAGTAGGAGAATAGGTAGCTCTAGGGTAATCCAGTTTCACTCATTAATTTCCCTTTCATGTGTTAATGTCCGACTCTACCTTGTGGAATATGGACGCATCACTAAACCATGCATATCTACTCTATAGACACAAGTAAACATGTGTGTAACACGTGTGAATAACCTCGGAGCAAGAGATATAACTCCACCTCCCTTTCTAGGTACTATCAGTATCAATTATTTTCCTGGCCAATTGGTACTCTAACCCGATAAATTATCCTCTTTATCCTACTTAATAACCCGAATTCAATTCAATTAATAAGTATTCATATATGATAGTTCTAATGAAGCTTTGGAGTCCCCTCACTTAGAATCATAACATGGAATCTTGTTCAGCGGTGAACACACTCAATCTACAACCAAGATATATATTTAGACTCTATATACCAATTGAAGATGCACAAAACGACCGTGAATATGGATTAAGAAAGCACAATCATATATAAAATCAATCCACAAGTAGTGTTATACGGAGTTTTCACACGAAAGTTCAATTAATTATAGAAACCTTCAGAACCCTAGATCTACCAAAATAGTTCTAGCCCATGATGTTGCGAAGAACAATTATGGGTGTTGGATAGATCTTACCCGTAGTCCAAAAAATACAAGATAAATTAGGAAATGAATAAACCCTAGATGTGGGCGTCGTCGCATCCTTCTCCATCTTGAATCCTCCTCTTGGTTCTCCTCTTGATTCCACAGACGAATTTTCAAAGTGATGGATGGATGGAGGAAAGGATGTAGATGATGGTTGGAGGGTGAACCCCCTTTGTGGGGTGTAGGATGATTGTGTTGTATTGTATCCAATCCGTCTCTCTATCATATTGTCTTCTTGGTGTGATCTACATCCCCTTTTATACTTGTAAGCTCTACTTATGGACCTAGGATGGGTTTTTTCTTGAAAAATACGCAGAAATACGCACTTAGGGTGTAAAAATCTAATCCGGACGCGTCCCAGGCATGGAGTTTGACCTAGGGTTCGACCTAGGGCTTGGTGGAACCCTGGTCGAATCGAAATCGGCGATATTTCACACTTCAGGCATTCAATTCGACCAAAATGGCTGCAGTTCGACCAAGGTGTCTGGTCGAACTTGACTGTTGTGGTCGAATCCCCCTTGTGCCATCTCACTGTTTCGCGTATAACTTCCACCTCCTGGCTCCGATATGAGTGATTCTTACACTCACACAATCCACTCTTCCTTGGCTTTCTATCAATATAAAGATTTCACAAAAAATCCAAGATTTTAATCTGTAAAAAGCCATGGATAGCAGAACATCCGTTCTGTTTGGCACAGCTCGCGCGACGTCACCATTTTGCTCATAACTTCCTCGTTTGGAACTTGAGGTGTTCTTTACGCCAAAACGATCCTCTTTTCAGTGGCATTCCAACTATGTATCACAATACCAGTTTTGATCTCAATAAAAACATAGAAAAATTGCACAAGTTGGACATGCGTTTTTCAGCATTCATTGCACAAGTTGCACCTTTTCTCCAACTTTGCACTTTTGATCCTTTTTCCACCTAAAATACAATAAAACACCTCAAGTGCACCTTGTTCGCACATATATTGAATATAAGACACTTGTTCTAATATATAACAACAAATCTCATCAAAAAGATGTTAAATTGGACATTCAAACACGCTAATTTCCACTCTCAACAATAGAAGATAAGGATATTTAGTAACAAAACAAAGAACGAACACAATCAAACATAATAAAAATACAAACAAAGGAATCAAAACCAATAGAAGACTCAATTCCCACCAAAGAACTCAATCGATTTTATTACTCTCCCATAGAACAACACTCAGAAACCTTCCATTTCTTACAAGTGTACTATCTAAAATGAGTGTTAGTTACCTGCCTCTCTCCTGTGGGAGAGGCTATTTATATTATCTAAAAACCCTAATCTGAAGCCAATCGCCTTGCGCCCCTTGGAAGGATACAAGCCGTCTTTAATGAAGCTATCTAGTACGCCGACCAGCCTGAGGGGAAGTCTGGATGCCACGGGTTGCTTTTGCAGGGTTTCTTAGAGCGTCTATGTCCTTTGCTGGCTTCCCATTGGTAGTTAGGGTAGGATGCGCCAGTCAGTTGCTGTCTTCTAGTTAGGATTGCTGTCCAAGATATCCCTTCTTCCCGTTAGCCTTATCTTCTAGCTTGCTGCACTTGTCAGTCTTCATGATGGTGTTTGTGCTCTGTTTCTCCGCTTCTATTATTCATCTAATTCTCGAACAGGTTAATTTCTGACGTTGTGATGCTCGTCTGAACCCTCGGGTAGGGAAGGGATGCCGCCGAGGTTCCCTGCAGAGGGTGTTTCAGGCAGCGGCCCCTTTAATGGGTTCCTTCTTTGTTCTTTCCTCGACTGGGCCTTTGGGCTGTGGTGGTCTCCTTGGGCTGCCTTGGCTATCCCTTCAGTACCTATCTTTGGTTTGGGCTGCTAGAGAGTTGGGCCTCCTTTTACAAGTATTTTAGAGATTATTGGGCTTTGGGCCTACTAAGCATAGGGGATATACTAGCCATAACATTAGCCCCTCGAGCCTGAATAATATCATGATTTGAGATTGTTCAGGATCGAATCATACTTCACGGGTTATATCCCTCATGCTTCGGTACCTGCGATACCAGGATTTTTTCATCTTGGTTCCTTGTCATTTCCACTCGCTATCTTTGTTTCGATAAGTTCCTGGATTATCGGGTTCTTCGAAACGTCTTCGAGATATTTTCATTCAGGTGGGGGTATTTCTGGTATTTAGGTGTAACTGTCGATTCGAAATTTGAAATTTGAACCTTTTGTCAGTTTCCCATTCCCATCTCCCTCTTTTTTCTCCTTTTGATCCTGTATGCGGTTGGCCTTCCTTTTATTCAGTGTGCTCATCTTCTTCCTCCAAGTATTATTCTCCTTCTCTCTTTTTCTTTGTTTCCCTGACTCTCTCACTTCGCGTTTCTGAGTTTTCCACCGCCGTCGCTTAGGGTTTTCTTCCCCCTCTCTCTTTGCATTTTATCCCCCCCGTTACAATTTGCACGATATGGCTTGCGAGGGTTCCTCTTCTCCTCTTAGATCCCCTAGATCCCTTTCTCGTTCGACCGATTCTTCACTTGGTAGTTCGGGGTCCTCTTCTTCACTTTTGGAAGAAGGTTCAAGATCCCACTCTTCTTCTCGACTTGCTTTTGACCAGAGGGTTTCCGATTTCGTTTCTAATTTCATATTGTAGCACAATCCTCAGATTGCTGATGTCGGTCCCGGGTTATTGGCTCATCTCGGAGAACTTCCGTGATGGGATAAGGACGCCTTCTTTTCCGCTGCCGAGATCTCTTCTACTATTGATGATTCTTGGTTAAGAAAGAGCACTGTTATTGCTCTTAGCAAATTCCAGTATGGGGAAGATATCGATTTCTACCTTCTCTCTTTCGATGGCCGTATGTGTTATGCTCTGCCTAACGCTGTTGCAGCCTACGAATTGCAACTTGAGCTCAGCCTTCGATTTCCTCTTCATCCTTGCATCTGGGAAATCTTCGAGTTTTGGGTATAGCTCCTGCTCAATTGGCCCCCAACGGTTGGGCAGTTTTGATGGGGATTTTGGTTCTTTTTCGCAAGAAAAAGTACTCCTTCTGGACTACCGCTGAAATAAACTTCATGTACCGACTTACCCCAAATAATAGGACGAAGGGATATTATTATTTGGTACCTCATCATGCCAATCTTGTTGCTTCCTTGCCTAGTTCGGTTAAGGGATGAAAGAATCAATGGTTTTGGGTTCGTGGGCCATGGAGGGGGGCTTCCGTTTATGACCTTGGGACCCTAACCCCAAACCCGAATAAAGTTTTGGGAATGATTTTTCCGAACCCTGAATAAAGTGACGGGAATGATTTTTCCGAACCCTGAATAAAGTGCATATATAGTGGCCGCACACCATTAGTATTTTATTAATTTTGGGGAAAACACTTTTCATGATTATGCATGGTATGCAACCAAGACAATTAAATATGCTTCACAATTTATTTACAATATCAATATCTTAATTTAATCAAAATAAGACAACAAATAAATTTTAAATCATACAGATCCACTACTGGAACAACAACTTCACCTCGAATCACACATATCCATTTTTCGAATAACAACCTAACCTCGAATCAAACATATCCATCTTTCGAATAACAACTTCACCTCGGATCACACAGATCCTTATAAACGATATCTTCTCGTATCACACAGATTTATATTCCACAATTTTCGATCGCTTAGATCTATAAAGGACAATAAAATTATTTCAAATCACATAGATCCGTAACTTGTATCACAAATTTAGAACAAATAATTTACAAAATAACATTTAGTTATATATGAAACCTATTTTTCCTCAAATCACATAAATCCACAGCTTGTATCACAAATTAATCACAAATAGTTCATAACCTATTTAAACTAATCACAAATAATTCATAACATCATTATCACATATTAATTACAAATAATTCACACACAACACATGTATATACATTGTAGTTGGACTTCTATTTACCTGAACTCTAAATAGCGATAATACACTAGACCTCGTAAAGAACTGTAACTATTCTTCTATCTCCCGTTCCGGCACTCTCCTCCCTTCCTTCCCTTTCTCTCCTCTCTCTCTCTCTCTTTTCCTCACTTCTTTTTTTTAAACACTTCTGGACGTACTCTCCATGTTAACCAAATGGTTAATCCATCAATCAATATATATAGGTGGGTAAAAGGTGGCAAGTCGGCTAACCCTCATTATCCCATCTTTCTTTCTTTTTTTAAATTATGATTATACGCGTTTTTAGGGGATAAAGGGCCATGTATGTAAACATCAGACTAAAAAACTTAGTCCTCTACGTTACTATGGTAAGAAAATTTTATCCATTATGATATATTATAATTATTATTATCCATTACGAATATACGTGTAATACCTAATAACTAAGATATGATACATTTATAAATTATACACATACGTGTATATTTTCTTACCACTATTATTATTACGAGAACACGTGTGATACTTAATAATTAAGAAATAATACATTTATACACATAAGACAATTTAATTATATATCCAAATTGATGCACGTAAATATTTATGCACACATATATTCACATATTGTCACCATTTTTATCACGAATGTATCAAATAAAATGTAGAAATAATTGTCACATAATTGCCACATTATTATCACATAATTGCCACATAATTATAAAATGCACATAACACAGTTTAAATTATATTGGCACATGAGTAGTGAGATGCTCGGGTATCACATCCTCCCCACCTTATAAAAATTTCATCCTCGAAATTTATTTACCAGAAGAGTTCTCGACACTTAGCCATCATCTCATCCTCTCTTTCCCAAGTAGCCTCCTCAACTAATTGGTTCCTCCATAAAACCTTTACTAACTGTATCTCTTTATTCCTGAGCTTCTTCACTTCTAGCCGCAAAATCTTAACTAGTATTTCCTCATAACTCAAATCTTCTTTCAACTCAACTGGTTCCTACCTGAGAACATGAGATGGATTCGGAACATACTTCCTCAATATAGACACATGAAACATGTCATGTACGCTAGACATCAATGCTGGTAACTCCAACTTATAGGCAACATTTCCAACTCTCTCAATGATAGTGAATGGACCAACATATCTTGAACTGATTTCCCTTTATTTCCAAATCGTATTATCCCCTTCATTGGAGATACTTTCAAGAATACCTAATCACCTACTTCAATTCCAATTACCTTCTCCGTTCATCTGTATAACTTTTCTGTCGATCCTGAGTAATTTTCATCTTTACTCGAATACGGGTAACAGCTTTTGACATTTCACGAATCAAGTTTGGACCCAAAAGTTTTCTCCAACTTCATCCCAATGCACTGGAGATTGACACTTCCTCCTGTACAATGCTTTATATGGGGCCTGTTGGCGATTGGATCATTTGGTTAACGTGACCCGTTAGGGATCCATACATTTCTAATATCAGCGGAAGCAATAAATCATAGAAACTATTACCGTTCACCAAGGTATGTAGAAGATGAAGGATTCTCGCTGACAGACTGTGCAGTCCCACGAGAATGGCTATAACTTCCTCGTCTGATGTCAGAATTGGATGATCTTTGTGCTCTGACGATCCTCTCTTCAACGGATTTCCTTCAGTATATTGATCATCAAATTCTGAGCACTCTACGATTTTATACAAATTTCGCAAGGTGGCAAACAGCAGCAGCAAACTACCTTCTGATCTTCTGTTGTATGTCCCAAGTCCGATCTCGACGTCGTATGGGCGACGATCTACGAGACCTCCTCAATCTGCTCTCAACCCTCATCACACGTGAATAATGAATAAGATTAGGATTCCAGATAAGCTAAGGTGACTTATATACATGGGCTACAGCAGGGACCAGGAGGAGAAATTGTGTTGGGCCTCCATTGGGCTTAAGTATCCAAGCTTAGCCCAAAGCTTATACTTAAGTCCAATAATAATAATATATTCCACTAAAATATTATTACTGCACTGCCTTTCCAATCCCAAAATTACATTTTGGGCTCCTTCTTATTATGAGCCCGTTAGTCTCCTCATGTTTAAGATATACAATGTCCATTAATTAATTTAAGTTACTGACAACTCAATTAATTAATATCTCATCCAAGAGTAGTACCATTCAACCTCATTATCATGCCGGAATAAATTTCACCTGCAGGGTTTACATGATAATCCTTATGAGCTCCTCAAGGGGACATCATCAACCTATGACGGACACGAATTTCCTTCTACAATCAACAGCACACCATAGAGACAGCATTACTTCCCAACTCACCGAGTTTGTTGATTTAATTACATGTAAATCTCACTCATTGATGAATCAAAGAAATACATATTGCCCTACGTGTCGAGGTTATTGTATAGGGATTAAGAGCACGAACTTCCATAATAACTGAGATCAAGTTCTCCTATAAGTCAGTATAAGTCGAACGATCTCAAGCGGTCCTGCTCAATACACACAAGTGCACAAATGTGATTCTATAGACAAGACAAGCTAATACCAAACCACACTACAACCATCCTGATAGAGAGCCCCGTCTATCTCGGTTGTGAGCATCTGTTTATACTTTATAAAAAAACCGATAATATGATCTTCCGCGTGTTGTCGCACAACATATTATCTATAGTATAAAGTAAGTGGACTATTGCATCATGCATATAAATAAATTATAAGACGCAATCATTTGATCGTATGATTCTCATTTCAAATTAATTGTTATAACATTGTTCATACAAAAAGCTAGACTTTTAGTATATAATCCAACAATCTCACACTTATACTAAAAGACTATGCTGCCATGTCTTCTGCCATACATTTGATTCCCACTCGTACTACACGACCATCAAAAGCTTTTGCTTTAAGGTCCTTGTAAATGGATTTACTAGGTTATCATCCGATGTAATCTAGGCGACAACAACCTTTCCCTCATCATACAATTTCTCATAATAGGTGGTACTCGCGCTCCATGTGTTTAATTGCCTTATGGACTCGTGATTCCTTCAAGTTTGCAACTGCACCAATATCATCAATTTAAATTGTGATAATCTTGGGCAAACTTAGAAATACTTCAAAGTCCATCATGAAGTTTCTAGAGTCATATAGATACTTTGGCTGCCTTATAGGCTCCAATTTATCATCTTTCCATGATGGAGTCCGGAGTCCGAAATATATTTCTATATAACACTCCTCCATATTATGGCTCTACTTCCTAAAATTAAACACATAACCTTGATGTGGATTTACTGTCATCCCTATCTGATTTGAAAAATCTGAATCTACGTAACTCATAAGAAGCAGCGAATCTGTCCGGTAAGCCTACATATAATTTCTAGTCCTTTTCAGGTACATAAATATATGTCTTACCACAGTTCAACATTCTTATTTCGAGTTACCTTGTTACTCACTGTCTATGCAATTGGCAATACAGTTATCCATTCTCGTGCATAGCATTCCTTAGATTAAGCTTCCTTATTCGCAGAAGCATAAGGAACCACTCTATCACCTTTATCTCTTTTTGTGTCTCAAGACACATTCACTTAGATAAATTCACATACTAAATGAGTAAGGATCGTATCATATTGCTAAACTTGAGCTAAGCCTAACATCCTTTTTTGTGATCCGTATTACCGTGATCAAAAGGATATTTTTACTCTTCTTAAGTCCTTCATTTCATACTGCTTTATTAATCATACTCATACGCCTGACAATACTCTTTCATTGTCTCCAATGAGCAATATATCATCTACGTATAGTACAAAAATAGCACCACATTTTCGTCACTCTTTTCAATACACAAGACATATCCGAGCATTGATAAAATTCATATCACTGGATTTCTTCATCAAAACGGATGTTCTATAATTTTGAAGCTTGCTTTACTCCATTGATGGACACTTTTAAGCTTACTATCACAATGCTCTTAGCCCTTTGCAATGAATCACTATGGTTGCTTCTCATAGATGTTTTCCTCAAGACTTCCAATTAGGAAAGCTATCTTGACATCTATTTGCTATCCCTCATATTCCATGAGTAGCAACAGGTAAAAGAGTCCGGATCGACTTAGGCATAGCTACTGGCGAACATGTTATCTCATAATCGAACCATTTCTTTCTGAGTATACCTTTTTCGCAACAAGCTTTGCTTCCAAGGTTTTCACCTTACCATAAGATCCTCTTTTATTTTGTATGACCACTTCCAATGGCTTTTACACCATTTAGTGGTCTTACAAGCTCCCAGATTTAATTTAGAATTCATCAATTCTATTTCAACATCATTGCACTAGCTAAGATATCACATTTCGATCTTGTAGTGCTTCGTCGTATCCGTGGGTTCAATCCATGTTTACTAGGGACTAAGTCTCACGACTCTCCCAAAATATATATCTTGCAAGTTGTCGAACAACCCTCCCACTACGACAAAGCACTACACACAATTGTGTATCAGACGTGACACGCGTTGCAATTTAACTTGTGGTATATCCTCTTATACAATTGGTACTAATACTTTTTGTTTTCTTCTCACATCCTTTAGGAGAACTTATAAATGCGTATGTGATTTATTACATAGTCTCTTTCCAAAAATCTAGTGTTTGTGTTAACAATCACCCTTCGATCTTTTAGACAAAATAAATCACCTTCATTTTTATAGCATATCCCACAAACAGACAAACATTCAAATAAATTACTGTTTCTAGGGCTTATCCATAAAATGAATTAAATAATTCCAAATAATTCATCATTTATCTAATCATTTGCATAAGAGTCTTTCTCTTATTAGGATTAAAAGACGCATTATTAATTACTATTTGTTGCATCTGTAGTATAAACGTGATTTAAGAGTTTATAAATTGTCACTAACGTACCTTAACAGATTATAGCTCTATCCTTCATTGCTATGACCATGTCATTTAAATGAAATGGAGTATCCATCCATAAATGCATAGAAATTGAAATAAAATTCTTTCTATGAAAACGTACGTAAAGACAATTTCTCATAATCAAATGTTTATTCATATCGTAAGATAATAAACAACTCCCATTGCAACAACCACTACTCTTGTAGTTTTACCCATGTATATTATTGTTTCATCATCACTTAGTTGCAGGCTTTTAGTGATTCCGGTATCTACACACAACATGTCAGTAAATGCCAATGCTAATCATGCTTTAACAACTAGTGAATGAGATACTAACCTTATTCACATCTTGATGAAATTGGATTTTCTTCACCATATATTTTGTCAGAAGTTCCCCACCATATACAGCCTCTTTGTAATTCAGGTGGAACTTGCTCAAAACATTTAGGCAAACAATGAAGAATAAAATTGACTTAGGTTTCCCCTTCAACTTCTATTCCATGTATTTCCAATTCATTCATCAAATTCAATCATGACCTACCGCCTTTTAACTTACTCAAGTATCCGAAGAGTTACATGAGACTATCATATTTCTATGAATCTCTTATCTCTTCACCAGAGACTTTAATATGCATCATGATAAGTCTTTTGTGAGAACACACATGTATTTCTTAAGCAGTAAAATTAGAATCCAAGATTCTTTTCTAATCATCTAATTTTGGACCAGTAAATATAATTTCTTTTGGTCAACCATAAGTGAAATAAAACTATTCGAAATTCAGAGAATCATAAAATATATATACCGATCGAATCTTCGAATTTTATCCTTTTATATTGATTCCCTCAAAACAATATAAAAATAAAATTCACCGACATCTCAAGCACCGTGAGTCTGTAAGCCACGATAGTGTGGACGTTTACAAACCCGAACATTTACAAGAGAAGGTTTTACCCATCAATTTCATTTGTCAACCTAACCTCATGACAAAATAATTAATAGTCGGTTCCTCTTTAGCCATGCAAATAAACTCCGATGGGGAGGATACTTATTATTTACATCTAAGTGTACACCATTATTTGACCCCAAGTCCATTGCGCAAGCTTATGTGCCTTACAGATAGAGAAGTACACATGCGCTTGGATAACTTCCTACAGTCATCAATTATAAGTTTGTACCAGTGAACCGCATATAAGCTCATCCGATAGGGAGGAAGGTCTATGCCAACGCGCAAGTTCATATGCATCACATTACAAACATAATTATTTAATAAAGTCGGTTCCAACAATCTATGAATAAACTCATTCGATGGGGAGGAAGGCTCTAATGCCGACGCGCAAGTTTATTCACATTACTAACAAACCAATAATGGAGGCCGCGGGAATTTATTACCAATCCCCTCTCCTATTTAGTTATTTAAAACCAAGGGTTTTTATATGCATATAATATTCAGAATAATATACCAACCTAGCATGCTCCTATTCGGCACATAAGGCAGTAAATCACAGAAAGCATGCATACATATATAACAATAATCAATTAATAAATAAATTATAACAGTTATATAACAGTGAATTCGATTGTTCGCCACCAATCATGAATGCGGACAACTGCGACGGGGATCGACCTCCCCGCAGCCTGCTCCACCACTCCGGCACCCTGCCCGATCACATTGTGAAGACTCACGCGGAACCTGATGCAGACCAATCGAACTTGATGCAGACCAGTCGAACCTAATGCAAATCCACTCGAACCTGGTGCAGAGTCAATTGAACCTGATGCAGACCAATCGAACCTGATGTGAATCCGCTCGAACCTGATGCAGTATCGATCAAACCTGATGCAGACCAATCGAACCTGATGTGAATCTGCTTGAACCTAGTGCAGCATCGATCGAACCTGATGCAGACCAATCGAACCTGATGTGAATCCACTCGAACCTGGTGCAGCATTGATCGAACCTGATGCAGACCAATCGAACCTGATGTGAATCCGCTCGAACCTGTTGCAGCATCGATCAAACCTGATGTAGACCAATCGAACCTGATGTGAATCCGCTCGAACCTGGTGCAGCATCGATCGAACCCGTTGCAGACCAATAGAACCTGATGTGAATCTGCTCGAACCTGATGTAGCATCGATCGAACCTGATGCAGACCAATCGAACCTGATGTGAATCCGCTCGAACCTGGTGCAGCATCGATCGAACCTGATGCAGACCAATCGAACCTTCATCCGCGCAACCTCACACAGTGTTCCGCGCGCCACATGGCACGCCACCATGCACGCCATCCCAGCGTCCAGCAAGCCAACGTGTTCGACTCCTCTCCAATGTGCAAGATTTACACGTCACGCCCCGAGCTCCCAACAAGCACCAATGCCCATAAGGCCGCCCGATACTCAGCACGCTGCTTCGCACATCAACGAGCAGCACACGCCCAACAGTTGATCCCTCCTTGCCCGGTTCAAAACGTGCCCCAGCCGTGCCATTCGCTTGATGCTGTGCACAACACTATGTGCCTTGACGAGCGCTTCTCGCTCAGGCTGTCGCTCGTCTAAGGGCCTACTTGCACGGAACCAAGTTCAGCGTTCCCAACGTGCAACACCAAACTACACCAACTGTCGTCCAGGGTTCGAAACTGTAGAAAGTTTAGAATCCAATCTTCACCATTCAGAATATACTCCTGTGAGTTCTGAATATTCTGTCCAATTACAGGTCGATCCAACGGTTAGTTTGTGAGAAACGACTCTTTTTCCTCGACTGCGCAAAACAGAATCGCCCAAAAACCTGTTTCTGTTTTCGGCGTATTCCCGACAAAATCCGAACATGCTGACCAAAATTCATCTTGATCTGATGGTTGAAACTTCGGTAATTGCCTCTGCAATATAACTGCGCTGGTTTTTCTCTCAAAAACGTGAATCTGTTTTTGCCCACTTTTTCTTCCTTCCATGTGAAATTGACGAACAGTTTTCGTCGAATCCTCTCACACTCAACCATCGAAAAAATAGGTATGATACAGGGTATATATCACATAGGGATATTCATTGTTTAGCAGTAAAACCAAAACCCTAAACATGTGATCCTAATTTCAAAAAATTAACCAAAAAATCCTAGCCTAACGTGTCATGATTCACCACGAAACCGATGCTCTGATACCAATTGTTGGCGCTTGAATCATTTGGTTAACATGACCCGTTAGGAAACCATACGTTTCTAATATCAGCGGAAGCAATAAATAATAGAAACGATTACCGTTCACCAGGGTATGTAGAAGATGAAGGATTCTCGCTGACAGACTGTGCAGTCCCACGAGAATGGCCATAACTTCCTCGTCTGATGTCAGAATTGAATGATCTTTGTGCTCAGACGATCCTCTCTTCAACGGCTTTCCTTCAGTATATTGATCAATAAATTCTGAGCACTATAAGATTTTATACAAATTTCGTAAGGTGGTGGACAACAACAGCAAACTACATTCTGATCTTCTGCTGTATGTCCCAAGTCCGATCTCGACCTCGTGTAGGCGACGATCTACGAGACCTCCTCAATCTGCTCTCAACCCTCATCACACGTGAATAATGAATAAGATTAGGGTTCCAGATAAGCTGTGGTGACTTATATACATGGGCTACAGCAGGGACCAGGAGGAGAAATTGGGTTGGGCCTCCATTGGGCTTAAGTATCCAAGCTTAGCCCAAAGCTTATACTTAAGTCCAATAATAATAATATATTCCACTAAAATATTATTACTGCACTGCCTTTCCAATCCCAAAATTACGTTTTGGACTCCTTATTATGAGCCCGTTAGTCTCCCCATGTTTAAGATATACAATGTCCATTAATTAATTTAAGTTACTGACAACTCAATTAATTAATATCTCATCCAAGAGTAGTACCACTCAACCTCATTATCATGCCGGAATAAATTCCACCTGCAGGGTTTACATGGTAATCCTTATAAGCTCCTCAAGGGGACATCATCAACCTATGACGGACACGGATTCCTTCTATAATCAACAGCACACCATAGAGACAACATTACTTCCCAACTCACCGAGTTTATTGATTTAATTACATGTAAATCTCACTCATTGATGAATCAAAGAAATACATACTGCCCTACGTGTCGAGGTTATTGTATAGGGATTAAGAGCACGAACTTCCATAATAACTGAGATCAAGTTCTCCAATAAGTCAGTATAAGTCGAACGATCTCAAGCGGTCCTGCTCAATACACACAAGTACACTAATGTGATTCTATAGCCAAGACAAGCTAATACCAAACCACACTACAACCATCCTGATAGAGAGTCCCCGTCTATCTCGGTTGTGAGCATCTGTTTATACTTTATAAGAAAACCGATAATATGATCTTCCGCGTGTTGTCGCACAACATATTATCTACAGTATAAAGTAAGTGGACTATTGCATCGTGCATATAAATAAATTATAAGACGTAATCATTTGATCGTATGATTCTCATTTCAAATTAATTGTTATAACATTGTTCATACAAAAAGCTAGACTTTTAGTATATAATCCAACAGGGCCATCCCAATAGTAGACTGATAACTGTTGTTGTACGAGAACTCTATCAGAGGCAAAAATTTACTCCACTGACCTTGAAAATCTAACACACATGCTCTAAGCACATCCTCCAAAATTTGTATTGTACGCTCTGATTGACCATCTGTCCGTGGATGGAATGCTGTGCTGAAAGATAACTGTGTCCCCAACGCCTTATGCAAACTCTTCCAAAAACCAGACAAGAATCTCGTATCTCTGTCTGATACAATGGTAAGTGGTACTCCATGGAGTCTGACAATCTCTTAAATATACAGCTGTCCATAGCGATCTATAGAATAGGTAGAACAAATAGGAAGAAAATGAGCTGACTTGGTTAGTTGATCCATGATAACCCAAAATGGCATCATGACCTTTCACTGTCTTCGGTAGCCCAGTAACAAAATCCATAGTGATGTTCTCCCACTTCCACTCTGGAATAAATAAAGGCTGTAAAGTTCCTGCTGGTCTCTGATGCTCGGCCTTGATTTGTTGAAAGTCAAACATTGCTCCACATATTGAGCGACATCTCTCTTCATCCCTGACCACCAATAATGTGACTTCAAATCTCTATACATCTTAGTAGCTCCTGGATGTACAGAGTACGGTGTTGAATGAGCTTATGTCATCACTTCCTTCCAAATGTCATCCACTTCAGGTAGACATAATTGACCTCTATAACGGATCACACCATCATCTGTTATTTGGAAGTCAGAAGACTTTCTAGAGCTGATATCATTCCTTATCTTGTCAAACAATTTATCCACCTCTTGTTCCTGTCGAATCTTATCCATCAAAGTTGGTCGAAGTGTCAGAGCTTCCATTTTTGCTTCCAACGATCCTTCCTGAATGATCTCCACACCCATCCTTTGCAAATCAAACAACTCTGGTTTCTGATTTAGGCTCGTAGCAGCTACACTCTGTATGGCTTTTTGGCTCAATGCATTAGCAACCACATTGGCTTTACCCAAATGATAATTTATAACACAGTCGTAGTCCTTCACCAGTTTCAACCATCTTCTTTACCTCATGTTCAACTCTTTCTGAGTGAAAAGTACTTCAAACTCTTATGATCAGTATAAATCTCACAATGTTCCCTATACATATAATGTCTCCAAATCTTAAGTACAAACACTACTGCGGCCAACTCCAAATCATGTGTTGGGTAGTTCTTCTCGTATTCCCTTAATTGTTGGATGCATATACTATCACTTTTCCATTCTGCATCAGTACACATCCAATACCATTCTTCGAAGCATCACTATAAACCTTGAAGTTTCCTGTCTCCATAGGAATAGTTAAGATCGGTGCTGATGTCAACCGTCTCTTCAATTCCTGAAAACTCTGTTTACATGCCTCCGTCCATGTGAACCTCACATTTTTCCTAGTCAACTGTGTTAATGGTGAAGCGATCTTAGAAAATCCTTCAACAAACCTTCGATAATATTCCTCCAATCCAAGAAAACTACGAACCTCAGTGGGAATTGATGGTTGTGGCCAATCATGGATTGCTTTAACTTTTCTTGGATCCACCAAAATTCCTTCTCCCGACACCACGTGTCCCAACAACTTTGTATAACCAGAACTCACACTTCTTGAACTTCGTATACAACTGCTTCTCCTTCAGAATCTCTAACACATTTCTTAAATGCAGAGCATGATCCTCCTTATTCTTAGAGCAAATAAAAAAATCATCGATAAACACGATCATAAACTTATCAAGGAAATCCTGAAATACTCTATTCATCAAATCCATAAATATTGTCGGAATATTCGTCAAACCGAACGACATCACCAAAAACTCATAATGTCCATACCTTATACTGAATGCAATCTTAGGAATATCCTTCTCTTTTATTTTCAACTGATGATACCCCGATCGTAAATCAACCTTCGAAAAGATAGCTGCATCCTGTAGTTGATCGAACAGATCATCAATTTGATGCAATAGATACTTATTCTTGACTATAACTTTGTTGAGCTCCCAGTAATTGATGCACATCCTCAATGTGCCATCCTTCTTACGAACAAAAAGAACCGGTGTTCCCCAAGGTGAGAAACTAGGTTGGGTGAATCATTTGTCTAGCAACTCTTGCAACTGTATCTTTAATTCCTTCAGTTCAGCTGGTGCCATTATGTATGGCGCTTTAGATATAGGAGCAGTTCCCGATTGTAGATCAATGACAAATTCTATTTCTCGATCTGGTGGCAATCTTGGAAGATCATTTGGAAACACCCCTGGGTATTCCTGAACTACTAGTACATCACCGAGGATTGGACATTGTTGTCCCTCAATATTCATCACGCTCACCAGATACTACTCACAACCACTTTCCAACAACCGCTGTGCTTTTGCTGCTGACATAATAGGAAATCTAAAGTTCTTCTTGATTCCAATAAGGGTGAACGATTCTCCTTCCAACGGCTAAAAAGTGATACTCTTCTTCTGATAATCTATTATAGCACCGTACTTTGACAGCCAATCCATGCCCAATGTGATATCATAATCATTCATACTTAACACAATCAAATCAGCAAGGAGTTGTCTTTCTTCAATAGGAATAACACAACCTTGAAGAAGTTGATTGGTTTGCTTTGATTCACTAGAAGGTATCATCACCTCATAATTAGCTTCTATTAAGTCGGGTTTTCTGCCCAACTTCCTCACATACTTAGTGGATGCAAATGAATGTGTTGCTCCAGAATCAAATAGCACATATGTAGAAGTGCCAAAAATAGAAAACTTACGCATGATAACTGAGGGATTCGCATTTGCCTCCTCCCGCGTCAAAGTGTATACCCTAGTTGGAGCTCTTCCTTCCTGTCCATACTTCCCTTGCTTGGGACATGTAGTAGTCACATGATCTTTCTCTCCACATGTGTAACAAGTTCTAAGAGTAGCACGTACGACACTCCCTACCAAACGGTCTAACACAATTAGGATATATAGGTAGTGGCAGTGCTGGTGGCACCTTACCCTGATCGAACTTGGGACGCTTGTTTGGTTCTCCTTGTCTCTGTCCTTGCTCCACTTGAACATTTGATTTCAGCCTCTGAAATGGCATCGGCCTCCTATCATCTCTCCTAAACTGCTGCAGTAGTCTGCGCTTGTCTGATCATCATCTCCGCTTGTTCAGGAATCTGAGCCCTTTCTACAACTTGTGAGTATATTGCTCCATGCAGTCCCGCCATACTCACATCCCTGAAAAGTTCAGGCCTTAAGCCTTCCACGAACCTCTCCACTTTCATTGCCTCTGTACTCACCATGTGTTCTGCAAACCTCGACAATTGCTCAAACTTTTGAAGATAATCTGTAACTGACATGCTACCCTGCTTCAACTGTATGAACAAGCTCATCTTCATTGCTCTCACTGGTGCCTTAAAGTACTTATTTCTGAAAAGCTCCTTAAACCTTTCCCATGTCATAGTGGTGACATCCTCGATACTTTTAATTGTATCCCACCAGTGGCCTGCACTCCCCCGTAACATGAAAGAAGCACACAACACTTTGTCCCCATCTGGAATCCTACTGTATTGAAATATATTTTCCACCGTGCGTAACCAATCCCCTGCATCTATGGGATCTATTGCATCCTCAAATATCGGAGGTCTCAACTTTCGAAACCTCTCACGAACCATTTCCACACGTTCTACTTGATGTCTATCTTGATTAACATTAACCTCTGGTTGTCCACCCATGTCTTTTTGCTGAATCAGTTATTGTATCTGTTGGGACCATCAGTCGAGTAATCACCATATCATGATTATTTCCTTCACCTTAAGAACTTTCACCTGTAGTCCTTACCATTTTGTCTACTAACTACAAGTCCTACACCACATGACCAATATAATTTATAAAACACATAACAACACAGAATGAAAGTAACGCTTACATGCAAAGCTGTGCTCCCAAGGAATGAGCTCATGTACATAGAATGTCTGCAGGACCCAAACCTTGCTCTGAGACCACTCTGACACGACCCACCTTATATAACTTATGATTTAAATACTAATTAACATAATCATCATCATTATAAAAACTGCATATAATTTTTTTTCACATAATATATTCAAAACTGAAATCATGGACTAACATACGTCACCAATTTCTGACACCACATCAATCCACACAAACTTGTGATAATACTTGTTATATTACATAACAAAACATTATCGAGAACAAAATAAACATACGGCCTAGCCCAACAGGTCGTCATCTATGTACATCCGCTCAAAATCCTGAAGGAGCTTCACAGCTTGCATAACACACCACATACTCAATCATCATCAGGCTCACCTACAATGCAAAAACTAGTGAGATAAAAATCTTAGTAAGTGGAAATCATGCATGCTAGTGTTTGAAAATACATTTATTTTTCTATCACCTATCTTCTAATTTTTCTAGTTGGTCTCTTTTATTTTGAAAACTGTTTACATTGCGGGATCCCCACGACAGACTTATGATATGCCCCCAAAATGAGTTCAATAGGGACTATTTTTCCGAACCCCTAATAAAGTACCGTGAACAATTTTTCCGAACCTTGGCAGAGTGTTGGAGACGATTTTTTCGAATCCCGAATAAAATTTTGAGAATAATTTTTTCGAACCCTAAATAAATTGTCTGGAATAATTTTTTCGAACTCTGACTGAATGCATATGTAGTAGTCTCAAACACCATTAGTATCTTATTAATTATGGGGAAAACACTTTTCTTGATTATGCATGGTATGCAACCAAGACAATTAAATATGCTTCACAATTCATTTACAATATCAATATTATCATTTAATCAAAATAAGACAACAAATAAATTTCAAATCATACAGATCCACTATTGGAATAACAACTTCACCTCGAATCACACATATCCATTTTTCGAATAAAAACTTCACCTCGGATCATACAGATCCTTATAAACGATATCTTCTCATATCACACAGATTTATATTCCACATTTTTCGATCACTTAGATCTATAAAAGACAATAAAATTATTTCAAATCACATAGATCCGCAACTTGTATCACAAATTTAGCACAAATAATTTACAAAATAATAGTTGCATATGAAACTTATTTTTCCTCAAATCACATAAATCCACAGCTTGTATCACAAATTAATCACAAATAGTTCATAACCTATTTAAACTAATCACAAATAATTCATAACATCGTTATCACATATTAATCACAAATAATTTACACACAACACATGTTTATGCATTGTAGTTGGAATTCTACTTACCTGGACTCCAAATAGCGATAATACACGACCTCGTAAAGAACTGTAACTAATCTTCTATCTCCCGTTCCGGCATGCTCCTCTCTTCCTTCCCTTTCTCTCTCCTCTCTCTCTCTCTCTCTTTTTCTCACTTCTTTTTTAAACACTTCTGGACGTATTCTCCATGTTAACCAAATGGTTAATCCATCAATCAATATATATAGGTGGGTAAAAGGTGGTAAGTCGGCTAACCTTCATTATCCCTTCTTTTTTTTAAATTATGATTATACACATTTTCAGGGGATAAAGGGCCACGTATGCAAACATCAGACTAAGAAACTTAGTCCTCCACATTACTATGGTAAGAAAATTTTATCCATTATGATATATTATTATTATTATTATCCATTACGAATATACATGCAATACTTAATAACTAAAATATGATACATTTATAAATTAATACACATACATGTATATTTTTTACCACTATTATTATTATGAGAACACCTATGATACTTAATAATTAAGAAATAATATATTTATACACATAAGATAATTTAATTATATATCCAAATTGATGCACGCAAATATTTATACACATATATATTCATATATTGTCACCATTTTTATCACGAATGTCTCAAATAAAATGTAAAGATATATAAAATGTAGAAATAATTGTCACATAATTGCCACATTATAATTACATAATTGCCACATAATTATCAAATAATTATAGAATGCACATAACACAACTTACATTATATTAGAACATGAGTAGTGAGAAGCTCGGGTACCACACCTTGTTTCCCCACCCCACACACACACACACAAACACACACATATATATATATAATTATAAATAGTATTCTTTTAATTTATACAATATAATTATAAAAATTATAAATATATATCTCCATCTGTCCCACGTATTTTTACCTATTCCATTTTTGGTAAGAATACATAATATTTTATTATATACTTTTTACAATCCCAACAACTTTAACTTTATTTATCTTTTTTTTAAATTACTAATTTATCCCTACTTTTTCTTACATTATATATTAAAAAAATAACACGTCTTAATCTTCGTGCCCGTACAAATTGGTGAAAATACCCTGTACGGAGGGATACTATTTTTCTACTTAACATGTACTCCCTCCGTCCAATATTAATCTATCCGTTTATTTTTTGCACGTAGATTAAGAAGTATTATTATTTTATGTGTAGTGGGTAGTTGTATTAGTGGGTTGTGTGGGTCCCATATTTTAATTGTATTAGTATGTGGATGGGTTCCATTTATCCAAAAGGGGAAATGGATAGATTAAGAGTGGACAACTCAAAATGGTAAAATAGATTGATTGACAGTGGACGGAGGGAGTAATATTTATTAAAAATATTGTATTAAATTATTTAATAAAAAATAAAATATTAAATCATTTAAAATCTAAAAAAATTAAATATTTTTGTATACTCAACTAAGTAAAAATATATATAATTAAATCAAATTCTTAAAATTTTTAAATATAAATGTATATAATTATTTTAATATTTATTCAAAATAAAAATTATTAAATTATATATAAAAAAATTTATATTATTAATTAAATTGAATATATATATGTAATATAATTTTTTACATAGTTTAATATTTTGTAATATATATAAATTTTTTTATTTGTATTTTAAATTTTATTTATATTTTAAAATTATTAATATTTTATTTTATTTTTCATTAATATTTTTCTATAATTATTAAAATATATAAAATCTTCATTAAATTTTAATTAATTTAATATTTTATATAAATTAAATTTTAAATGTAATATTATAAAAATAATATTAATGAGATTGAAATTAATGAAGGAATACAAATTCTATTACTTAAGTTATTCCTGAACTATACCAATCATGATAAAAATAATTTTTAATCATTTAATTCCTATTACTATTTCATTCATGAGTTCATTCAATTCCCTTGTTATTCCATTAAGTTATATAAATCTCGCCGTCAATGGTATTTTGCTTGCCTTCTATTATTTTTACCACACTCATGTATAAACGTTGATACTTCTTAATTTAATATAAATTTACATTCCTGTAAAAAAAAAGAGTTTTATTACCTTCAAATACATAAATTCAAATTTATTATTATTAAATACAAAAAATTAGAGTGATATACCTAATTTAATCTTAATATTAATTAAATATTTAAATATAGAATTTTTATGGCCTCCTATTTACAAGCCCAGTTAATAAGTAAACACCACTATCCTTTCACTCTCTCTCCAACTTTTGCATTCGAGGACTAGTAATTACTCTCTTCTCATCTAATCCTAAGTTATTCTCTCTGCCGCTGTGCCACCAACGCTTAGCCACTCTCTTCTCTTTCCCACCAATTCCTCTACACACTCTCTCTCTCTGTGTTCATTCTTCCTTTCACGGAGTTGCTTTCAAGTCAAATGCTCACCCTGTTGCCACCGCTCCCAAACCACTCACTGTTGTCGCCACCACAAAAAGGATTTTCAATTTCATTTTTCATCAAAGGGAAATAACACTTACGAGGGATTTTAAATTTCATCCTCTATCAAAGGGAAACGACGCTAACGATGTCATCAAACTCATTGTCGAAATTTGATCTGGACTGTTTACGAATTGTGAGAAGAAGAGTAATCCGCCGGCGTAAATTTGGAGAGATCGAAACTGAGAGAATTTTTGCATCAGACCAACAACAATGGTAGTGAGAAGAAAAGCGCAAAAAAGTCACAAAACGCCAACAGAGTATGGGAAAGCGAAATTGGCTCCGCCGCAGCAACCGCCACTATTTTTTTCTAATCAAAATGGCAGTGAGAAGAAGCGGTTGTACTTTCCGTACAAACAAGATTTTGTTGGTCCTATAAAAAATGATTTTCTATATACATATTCTTATGTTGTGCAGATTTATATTTGGTTATGCATAAATATATCCAATTGTGCAAAAACATTTAATGGATTACACTTAATATATCACTATGATTTAATGTGTTATGCAATAATATAACTATATTATGCGGCAATCTAATTAAGCAAAATTGTAAGAAATGGATTCTCTATGAACATTTTATGTTATGCAGATTTATATACTGGTTGTGCAAAAGTATTCTCAATTGTGCAAAATATTGAACTTGGTTTCAATTTTGGTATAAATTGATGAGAGCAAGCGTACTCTATCTCTATCGTTGTGTAGACCGTAGTGACCAAGTGCAAAATTTATAATATCGAACCCAAGGAAAAAAATATATTTATCCGTATTTGAAAGATGTTTTACTCTAGAATGACTAATCAATAATAGGATTTGTTGATTAACTACAACTAAAAACTAAGAAATCAATTAAAGGATAGAAAGATACATATGTGATGGATGATGGATGAAGGTGTAACACCCCGTTATTTCGCTGAGGGGTTGGATGCTACTAAATATGTTAATTCCCAAAAGTAAAAGATGTCGAGTATACACAACGGAAGTAATATAATAAAATCCCCAAAGTGATAATATAGTAAATTAGAATTAAGTGGCATAAAGATTATTTTACATAATAACGTCTGCTCTCCCGAGTAGAGGGGAATATTCAAAATAAGTGCATTCAGATGATATATCTGAAATAAAGTTCTAACAAAATACTAAATTATAAGTCATAATACAAAGTCTTCTAAGGCTTGGGACATCTGCAAGGCCTCTTCATCTTCCAAACCTTATTCTGAAAATAAAAAAGGAGTGAATGTATGAAATACACTCAGTGGGTTAGCTAAAAATAATTGCACAATTAAAAATAAATATGTATGCCAAATATACCATAAAATGTAACATATTCCAATTTAATAAATTACTCTTTAGACATTATCGTTCGATAACTCGTTGAAAATATTTTAGACCGAACCGTCGTCCGATAATTTGTGTTAGTTGATCTGTGCGCACTGGGTCGTCACCCCAGTACGATGTTAGCATACTTTGAAATATATTTTAGTACTGAGCTGACGTAGCCTAAACTTGTGTGAGTTGGTCTGTACGCACCGAATCGTCACCCAGTACAATGTTAGTAGGAAAATATTTGTCATCGAACTAAAAGCACACATGACACATAACATGACATATAAGTAACATATATCACATCTTAACATAGCAATCATGACATAAAATGTAGCACTCAGTAAAGAGTAAAAGTTACCCCACATTGAGCTTTCAGGGAAATAATAGACTGGACTAGACTTGCTCTTCGGTCTCAGGTATACCTGCAAGGGTATATTAAAGTGAGTTCTACTTTTAATAATAATTCCTAATACATAAGCTAAATTTTCTAATATAATATAATCAAAATAAACTAATTATTCACTTAAAAAAATATAAATAATTAATTGTTAAATAAAATGAGTTAAAGTAAAATAATAAATAAAAATACATATTTTAAAATTTTAAAAATAGTAATTTAAGGATCATAGTTTTCGACTCTAGTCATACATCGTAATATTAAAAATATGGATACAAATGACACTAATTTTATTAAAAACGGATATTAAATAAATATTTTATACCTAAAATAACATTAGTGGTAAAATTAAAATTGATATTTAAAAAGAATTAAATTTAATTTAATTAAATAAAAAATGTAAATTATAAATATAATTATAAGTGCGTGAATGAGTAACTGTAGTTGACTTGCTATTCAAATTTCGAAATTTATTATTATTATTATTATTATTATTATTATTATTATTATTATTATTATTATTATTATTATTATTATATATGTTTTTATAAATTGCAATCAAATCCTTGCATTATATTAAATTCTCATTTAAATTTACCCTAAACTTTAAACTTATTATAAAATGACCCAACTTGAATTATACAAATCCGTTTGAAAATCCGAAAGCACTTATGGAGTTCTCGCAAGGCGAGGATCACATGCATACCAATTTTTCATGAAAATAACGAAGTTTTAATGAGACAAAATTTTAACTCGAAGTGGGTTTCTTCCCATCTTCTTCATTTCACGTCCAAACTCAAAACTAATTATATATTTGTGATCCTCGTGAGGAGGCTTCAAAATGGCTTATAATATCAAAGTTATGTCCCAACGAAACAAAATATGCCATTAAAGGGTTAAAAACTTCGATGTAGTATTTCGTACTCATACGAAATCCATTTCACAAAAAATTTATATATTTGGAATCTACGTATCGAAACGATCGTTTCGATATATAACATGATAATAATAAATCGCAAAATGATTAACTTGAAATAACAATAGAATGAAAAATGAAGTTTATATATACTTATATGTATGTATGTATACGTGAGTGTATGTGCTGTAGATATATATGTATGTAAATGTGTGTGCGTGAGTTTATATATATATATATATATGTGTGTGTGTGTGTGTGTAAACATCTTACCTGTTGAAATGAAAGAAGAAGTAATTTTCAATCTTTTGTTTATAATTTTACTATGTGTATATATGTATATATATAGAACAAGAATAACTGATGGATAAGAATTACAACAGCTGAAACCAACGCCACTTGCACACATTATTACTAAACCCCCCTTTTCCTTTTTTCTTTAATAATATATAATAATAATATAGATAATAATAATTATTAAAATTGTGGTTATTACAGAAGGTGAGCAATCTAAGAAGTATGCAAGACAAACAACATTATTGAAAAGGCTCATGTAGATTCACACACACATGCATTGATGATCATCATGTTATGATATTAAGGGCACTCACGAAGAGTGTCTCAAATCCTCACTATTCCTATAAGTACTTTCGGATATTAATATACCAATATAGAGATATTATCACAAAGAATTTTCTCTAGTAGGTAGGGACATTTTCCTATGTATCCTTTATAAGGTCAATTGGGTTTTGGCTTGGGTTCCCTCATCATATCAAACACTTTCACAAGTAATTATCAATAATGTCATATCAAGAGATTCTAAGCACATGAAGGTTATGACCAAACTCCGCACATACTAATATAGTCACCTTACACAATTAATGATTCAATTAAAACCCTAGACATAATATTGGAATGGACATCCTAACACTACAAATAGAGAGTTTATCCACACAAATCATACAAATATAAAATGAGAATAAGCATTCATGATAAAAAATATTCATAACAATCAATTTATCAATCTTGTGGTGTGCAAAATCTACATAACCCATATCCAATCATATTGCTAGCCTCATATGAGGACTAGCCATTACAAATCATTAATAATTCATTACAATCTATGGCATGCTCCAATTGAGCCAAATAATGAAGAAATTCACAAATTAAAGGTAAATTGGTTTCCCTTTCAAAGTAGGTCTTCTCTTTATTCAAGATGCTCCAATCTTCACTCCTTGATGATCTTCCCTTCTTAGATTGATGGATTGATGGAATGGTGTATGGATTTGAGGAGATCAAGTGTATAGGATGGATGAAGTGAAGGATGAATGAGATGGAGATGACTGTGTGTGAAATGTGGTGTAAAGTGTGTGTGTGTGTGTGGAAACTGTCTAGATTGATTCCTCCCATAATTTGCGCTCAAAACATGTATTTATACACCCTGGAAGCTTCTAGAATAACTGTGAATTAAAATTTTATCAATGTGCCGAACTCGACTCGAGTCGGCCACTTGACTCAAGTCTCAACGTTCGTTTCTTAGCGGTTGTCGTCAACTTACGTAGCTCGATCGAGTCCAACTTTGAACTCGAGTAGCAGGGATGTAACGCCCTAAATTCTTTTAATAATGATATTCTCACTTTTTTTTCCAAATAAATAGACAGGAAAATATCATTTTAATCCTCTAGGATAGGTCAAATCCAATTTCAGTCCTCATGTTTGGTAATTTCTCAAAAGTGGTCTTCTGGCATCCGAATTCAGTCATTTTTGTCCACTTTTGGTCTTTTTTCCGGCAACTTTAAGGAACAAAAGTGGACAAAAAGGACCAAAAGTGGACAAAAAGAACTAAAATCGGATATCAAAGGACCACTTTTGAGAAATTACCACACCTGAGGACTGAAGTTGGATTTGGCCTATCCTAAAGGACCAAAAATGATATTTTTTCATAAATAGACTAATGAATAAACGGTAAATTAAATAGATAAATAGATAAAAGAGTTGACCTAAAACATGGGGGTCGCTGAATGTAGCACATAAGCGGAAGTCGTAGTATGATGTTTAAGCAAATAGATCACATCATAAAAAAAGAGAAATAAAAAGTACAGAGAGAGTAATACAAAAAAGATGTGAAAAGATCAAAACTCTATCTAAATCTGAAATATTCCCTGTTCATGTCATAGAAGAGCAAATTATGTAGAGATGCAGGTATCGAGTCCATCCATGTTAAGGGCCCTCCAATTTTAGATAGGGCATCAGCTACACTGTTTCCTTCCCTGAAGATGTGAGTGATAATAAATGTAAAGTCTCGGAGGAGGTCTTTCGCCTTTCTCCACTTAGAGATAGCCTTCCATGGTATCATAGGATTAGGATGTGAGAAAGCATAAACCACATATGTTGAATCTGTCTCAAGCCATAGATTTTTACAGTTTCTATCATGTGCATACTCAATGGCCAAAATTGCTGTTAATAGTTCCGCTTCCAATGCGAACCCAATACCAAAACCTGAAGTTAAGCCTCACACAGAGAAGCCACGGCTGTTACGAAAAATGCCGCCACCAGATATCAACCCGGACTTCCAGCTGCATGTCCATCGATGTTTACTTTCACCGTTCCTGCTGCCGGAGGACGCCACCTGACCGGAGTGATCGCAGGAGCTCTCCTCGGTATCCCCTTGATCTTAAAATATCTCAAAGTGTTAAAGTCCTCCATGGTATTGTTCATGCTGCCCATCGTGAATTGGTCCCCTTCATTGATCAACGCCATTAGCTGTGCTTTTATCTTAGAGACTCGGACAATTTTATCTCATAGCACATCATTACCCGACTCATAGCCATCATTTATCATCTCATTGCGTTGCTGCCACATAATCCAAAGATATGAGACTATAGCTAGCCTCCAAATCGAACTTATTTGAGCACTTGCCGAAACCTCTATAGCTTGCATGATGAAACCCACAAATGATTGATCCATAATCATCCTGTGTCCAAATGAAAAACCTGCTAAGACATGAGAAAGAACATTAGAAGAAACCGAGCAGTGAAGGAAGATGTGATCAACTGATTCCTCCCCCGCCTTGCAGAGATAACATCGTGAAGGACCTCTAAAACCACTGTTCGAGAGAGTGTCCCATGTAGTGAGACACCTCGTAGAGCCTTCCATGCTGGGAGATTGCCTCGAAGGAATGAATGGCGACCAAATCCACTTCCCCCAATTGACTTCCAAGAAAGCATGCCTCAAGTGAATATACACAACTTTGGAAGTAACTTTCCCCTGGAACGATTTCGTCCAGAACCTGCTGTCCTCAAAATGCAGCGACATATGTGTGTTAAGAATTATATCCACGATATGTGGGTATACTATTGTGAAGCTCGGAGTGAAATGCCAATCCCCATCATATAAATAGTTGCCAATGGTATCATCAAATTGGCGCTGATAGCCTTGTGGGATTCCCACCAGGTCAGCAATTGGCACCCCAATCCAATTAACCAGCTAAAATCAAACTCTAGTATCATAACCCATTATCCAAATTTCCTCCTCCTTCAATCGGCTTATATGACTCATGAAAGCTCCACGGATGGATGAAGGGACATGACGAGCTCTCAATAATTGACCATCGAACCATCTGCACTTAATAAAATCTAGAGAACCTTTTCCTTCCATAATCTTCCATGCAAGTTTCATCACATATGCCTCGTTAGCCGTTCTAAGGGAGCGAATACCTAGTCCTCCTTCTGTCGTGGGAGAACATACCCTTTTCCAAGCTACTGTAAAGTGGTGTTGCTTTGTTGGATCTCCCAACCAAGCAAACCGACAAGCCTACTCAATTTTCTTTATATGATGTCTTGGCCATCTGTAAACTATCATTACATGCACAGCCATGGAAATAATGACAACATTGATCAAACATATCCTTCTGTCGTAGTATGATGTTCTAGGACAAGAACTACAACATCAAGTAGATTATTTTACAATATATGTAAATATCGCAAGGATGTAAAACCTACTAAAGTCACGCTTCTTCACCATCTGGAGAATCTGAAATTCAAAATAATTGAGTGTCTAAAATACACTCAGTAGGGAAACATCAATGATTGCACTTGCTAATATATATAAGTAAGAAAATTTTAAAATAAAATAATGTGGCAGTCGATAATATGTGTCAACGACGGCTCAGAGTCCGCCAATATGTCAATTAATGATAGCTCAAATCCACCAATATGTCAATTAGTGTCGGCTCCGGCTGCGTCCGACAATATATCAATTAGTATCGAACTGCAACGTGGAAATATTTTTTAATGGTATATACATGTCTATTACGCATACATATTAACAATACAATCATAAACATGGAATGTAATAATACTTGGTGAAGAGTAAAAGTTACCCCTACCTTAAGGTGAATATGAAATTACAAGTGATAATTGATATCTTGAATTCCTTAAATAACATGCTTAAATTAAGTTTAAAATAAAACTAAGTTTATGTTTTACCTAAAAATAGCAATTTAGTAAAATTCTCAAGAATTTGGATTACAATAACACTGTTAGGTCGAATGAAAATGTAAATTTCAATATAATAAACCTTCTTTCATTTTATTATTATTATTTTTAATTTTAAAATACGTACTAAAATTTGTAGCTTAAAAATAAATAAAATTTCTATTTCTAATTTTAATATTAACTATGTTTATGTTGTTAATGTTTTATTAATGTGAACTCAAATATAAATGAACACGTCTATCTAAATTTTATAATAGTGAACTAATAAATATTCCACTTTCCTTATAATATAATTTAATCATTACTCCATTTATCAATTCTCATTTATTTTTTCTAAACTCTAAAATTATTGTAAATTGTTTAAACTAGGTTTATACAACTCCAATTGAAAATGCGAAAACATTTTTGTGATCCTCAGGAGATGAGGGTTAAAACCACGCATTAAAATATTATAAGAAAATGTGACCAAAATTCAATTCTACATGTACATGCATGATTCATTTTATGTCTAAAATTAAAACGAATTATATGGTTGTGATCCTTGCAAGAAATTATTCAAAATAGTATGTAATGTAGTACCCGATGCATGAAAATTTCAACAGTAAATATCTAACAATTAAGACATCGAAACAAAAAATGGTTTTAGTGTTTGGGATCTACGCTAGGAGGCGATCATTTTAATATATGACACTATAAGTTTTTGTTCTTGTCGGCAGAAGTTCGAAACATACGGGTTTAATTAAAGTCTACGTAACGAGAGGATCGTTTTAACATATGATGTCATGTTAAAAATTGGTAACTAAAAATGAACTTACCTCTCAACCCCAAGAACTTCCTTCTTCCTCTCTATTAGCTCTGTGAGTGTGTAGCTATATAACGTGAAAACGTTTTGTGAAGGTGGTGGGTATGTGAATGGCAGAGAGCCTATTTATAGGAGAAGTATGGCCCTAGTAAGGATTACCCCTACTAATAGGTTCACTGTAGCAGTTTGTACGTGTATTGTGCATGTTAATCTGGACTTGCGTGAATACACCCTTCTTGGCCAGGTGTGAAATGTGTTGGTAGTCAACGATGATAGCAGCGTGTCTACTATTCAACCCACACAGACATATTTACACTCCTACTAATGTTTGACTACATAAGTATTGTAATATAATATATATATATACTATCCTTATTATTATTATATATTATATTGTTATATAAATACTATTATTATTATTAATTATGATTATATATAAATATCATTACTATTATTCTATAAATATATTATTATTATTATTATTATTATCATGTAAATATTAGGGGCCTTATATCCTCCCCTACTAAAATATAAAATTTCGTCCTCAAAATTCTACATACCAAACATAGGGAGATTTTGGTATTTCTCTAGCACATCATCTTCTTATTCCCATGTTGTTTCTTCTTGATTGTGTCCACTCCGCTGGACTTTGACTAGAGTGATATTGCGGTTTCTTAACTTGTGAATTTTTCTATCAAGGATAGCTATAGGAAATTCTTCGTAAGCAAGATCGTTGCTAACTGGTATTATTTCTTGGTTGACCATATGGCTTGGGTCGAACACTTATTTCCGTAGCATCGATATATGGAAGACGTTGTGTACTCCTGCTAGTTCGGGATGTAATGCCAATCGATATGCTAATTTGCCAACTTTTTTCAATATCTCGTATGGTCCAATGAATCTTGGCTTAAGCTTCCCTCACTTTTCGAAACGAGAAATTCCCTTCATTGGTGAAACTTAAAGAAAAATTTTATCTCCTTCTTGAATTTGCTAGTCTTTACGTCGCTTGTCAGAATAAGATTTTTGCCTATTCTTAGCTGTTACAATCCTTTCTCTGATTTTCTTTATTGCCTCAACTGTCTTTTATGGCCCTAGAATTTTCTTCTCCCCAACTTTATCCCAATAAAGAGGTGATCTGCATTTTCTGCCATAAAGTGATTTATAAGAAGCCATGCCGATTGTGTCTTGAAAGCTATTGTTATAAGTAAACTCAATTAATGGTAAGTATTTTTCCCAGCCTCCACCAAAATCCACTATGCATGCCCTCAGCATGTCTTCTAAGGTTTGTTTGGTCCTTTCAGATAGTCTGTCGGTTTGAGGATGAAAAGTTGTGCTGAGATTTAGCTTCGTCCCATTGCATTTTGAAAGCTATACCAAAATTTTGACGTGAATCTTGGATCTCAGTCTACTCCATGTAGTCTAACAATCTCTTCTATATATATTTGTGCAAGTCGATCCAATCCATAAGTCATTTTGACAGTCAGAAAATGTGATGATTTTGTTAAGCGATCCACTACAACCCATATAGCTTGGTTTCCTCGTGTTAATTTTTGTAAGCCAACAATGAAGTCCATCCTCATGAGCTCCTGCATCTTTTTGTATACTTGCATACCCAAGGAACTTATTTAGATGTTGCTGAGGATCTTCAAAGGTTACCCTAGAGAAGGGACTCCTTTCAATCATGGTAATAAGAACAGGGTGTCGATCAAAATCGTCCAGCCCCTCTTGCTCCTAACAGCCCCGCATTGCCTCCTCCGTTGTTCTTAAAGACTTCATAGATGGTAAGTGTATCAGGATTCGCTACCATGTTGACTGCTTCTGCTTCCAAGTTAACTTCGGTTGCAGCTTCAATCGTTTGCGAATTCAGCACGTCAACTTCAACTTCTAAATTAAGAGCCTCAGTTGGGTCTGTGTTCTTGTTCTTCTTCTTCTTTTTCTTCCTCGATGATGCTCAAATCTCCGGATTATAAGGCTTTAATTCACTTGTCTTTGATCTAGTGAGCATACACCTAAGGAAAATAAGTGTTAGAAATTAAAGACAAGAATTATATAATCTCAATTAAACTAGAAATAATAAACTAATAATTAATGTCGTCCCTGGCAACAGCGCCAAGAACTTGATGAGTATTTTCACAACACACAAAATAATCCCCAAGTATGAAGGATATCAATTATAGTTTCGATAGACGACCAAGTGATTATCAAACCCAAGGGACAGATTATTATCAATTTAATTATATTCTAATTAACTAAGACTATGTTGGCAAATTGGTTTGGAATAGTTATGAAACTAAATAGCAAATTAAATAAACAAGCAATAGAGAAAATACGACTGTGATCAAGTAAGAAATTAGGTAGTTTTTTGGGTCATCCAGTTTACTTATTAATTTTCTTTCCATGTGTTGTTGTCCGACTCTGCCTTGTGATCTATGGATGCATCACTAAACCATGCAAGTTCACTCTATAGACACAAGTAAACATGTGAATGACACGTGTGAATATCCTCGGAGCAAGAGATATAATTCACCCCCCTTTCTAGGTACTATCGGTATCAATTATTCCCCGTGCACTTAGTACTCTAACACGATATGATCTCCCTTTTTAGGTACTATGAAATTATATTCTTTATCCTATTTATTAACCCGAATAATATTTAATTAACAAGTATTTATATAAGATAGTTCTAATAAGACTTTGGAATCCCTTCACTTAGAATTATAACATCTAATCCTGCTCAGTAGTGAACGCACTCAATCAATAACCAAGATATGTATTCAGACTCTACATAACAGTTAATGATGCACAAAACGACTGTGAGTATGAATTTAAAAAGCACAATCTTATATAAAATAAACCACAAGTAGTGTTGTACGGAGTTTACACATGGAAATTCAATTAACTCATAAAGCTTTCATAACCCTAGAACTACCGGAGAAGCTCTAGCCCATGATTGATCTAGGAACAATCATGGTTAATTGGTAGGATCTTACTTGACTCGCCAGACGAACCTCTCTTCACTACTCCTTGAGATGATGGTAGGGTGTCGGTGGTGGATGGATGATGAGTGATGTGTGTTCTCCTGCGAAAGCTCTTCTTTTATACTTGTAAACTCTCCTTACAGGCATTGGATAGGCTTCTTGAGAGAACACACACATTAAAGGTGTAAAAATATAAATATGGTAAGTTTTCGCTCTTCAATTTGACCAACAGGCCAGGTCGAATCATCCTCAACTGGTCAAACTCCAAGTCGAATCGAACTATAAAATGGCTACAGGTTATGGATTCGACTAGTATCCTAGTGGAACCGCATATTCTCTGGTCGAACTACAGCTGCTTCCCTTCAGGCTTCTAGTTCGACCACTGTTCGACCAAATGGCTTGGTCGAACCACAATGTCGTGGTCAAATGGCACTCCAGGTGCTTCCTCTCCATCAGTTCGACCACAGGTGCTGGTCGAACCATCTCCTTCGTGGTCGAACTACGCACCTGCTTGGTTGAATCGCACCTCTGAATCTCTCTTTTTTCGAATCCAATTACTTCCAACTCGTTTTCCTTTGAAAATCAACTCAAATAGCATCAAAGACACCTGATTCGTGACTTTCCAAAACATATATCGATTCATATCGAATTACGACCATCTAACACACCATTATTACATGAATCCGGGCTCGAAACACGTGAATTTACACACTCATCACTACCTATGGTAGCTGAAATAGTATCACTCATACAAGAAAAGAAAGGAAACTACAATATTTATTGAATGAGAGAAAACAGAGGGGAATGGTTGATGCCTTTTGTTTCCTCAGGACTCTTATTTATAGAGGCTCTCAGATTTGAAATCCGGACTTCAAAGCCTCTCAATTTTTTATGACATCACTGATTACATCACCATTCTTACATCAGCGATTATGTCATCTGCATTGGATGCCAACTTTAGCAGATGGCTGGTCCCTCTCTCTACCATGGATGCCTTCTTCTGGACCATCCTTCTTGTCATTTACAGGGTCACATGTTTCTTACACCTTTGGAAAAGTCAGTTGACTCTTACTTTTTTGAAGAGTCATTTGTCTCCTTTGGGATCCGAAGAGTCCTCTGGCTCTTGGGAGTTTTGAAGAGGCTTTACTCTCTTCTTTCCTCGTGTCTCATTTTTTGCTTGTGGCGGTCCAGCATTCCTGTTCCTCTCTATGCTCAATTGCACCTCTTTCCTAAACTTTGGTTCAGTTTGGATGGAGCAACTTGTGCATTTTTTTCTTTCCACCTTCCTCGATGGATCATACTGTAAAATTTCTGATGAGTTTCTCTACTCATCGGCAGCTTGTTTTTCCAGAGCAGTTCTCTCTTCCCTTCGAAAGAGTCTTCCGCGTACTTTGTCTTTTTTCCTGTTAAGGTGTTGGGCCATTGCCTGGAAGCAGACGTACAAATCCCTCACTCTTCGCGTAGAGATTTGGTCCTCTGAGTAGGTCGAAACTAGGATTGGTTCCTTCCCGAAAGGCTCCTTGATGCTATTTGCAGCTTTAATATCTGGCCTTCGTTGCTTGATATAATGAAAGGCTTCATGGCAACCTTTCCCAACTGGTTCCAGAGCTGCACTAATGAAGTATAACTCCAATGGTTCTCCTCTGGTTAAAGTATTGTTGTTTGACCATACCTTGGACACCACATCCCCTATCCACTTTGGTAGCTTTAAAATTTCTGGGAAGCCAGGTGCAATGGTGTATATTGAGACTAATGCCCCAAAGCTAAACCATTGCTTGACGTCTTTTGGATTTGACCCAGGCCTTATCCAGTCTTGGGGATATTCCCCAGACATATCTATTCGGTATTTTTCCGGATGGATTCCCTATCATGTGTTCAATTTCTCCCAACAGGCCTGGTATTCATGCCAATGAGAAAAATCAGCTAAGTTAATACCAACCTTAGCAGTGCCCTTCATAGGCCTAATGTTGATCTCTCCCTCTTTAACCCCAGAGGTGCTGGGTTGACTCGTCGACTCTAGATGTGACTCCAGAGCCTCGATTTTTTCTTGGACCTGTTCTTCCTTTTGAAGTTCCGATCCAGAACTCGTGCTAGGGGTGCTAGAATCCCCTGCTCCAGGTTTAGGACCCATTCATGAATGCACTCTTTTTACCAATTGTTCATAATTGCCCGAAGTAAAGGCACTTTTATTATCTCGAATAGACCCGCATGGCTGAAGATACAATCTCATATTAAATTAGACACTTTGGACTCATCTTCTCATTGTAGTTTTCCAGCAACGTTAGCATTCATTGCCAGAGTCTTGTAAACCTTTTGGGTCGCCGTAAGGAGGTCCATTAAGTGCTTGGATCTCATTAGGATGGAGTCTATTTCACCTCCTTCCATCTCTTGTCAGGAAATCTGCCAAAACATTTTCAACAGATTTAATAATGACAATATTAAAATCATAATATTGGCATTCAGCTTGCCATCTTAAAAGTTTAGCCTTTTTTGGTTTTGATTTAATTTTATTTTTTAGAAAGGCTTTGACACTTGTGTTATCAATTTTAAGGATGAATTTCTTTGCAAGAAGAAATAGCGGCCATTTTTTTAACGTTTTTCGGACTGCAAAGAACTTCTTCTCATTGATGTGTCATCTCTTTGCCTCATTCTCCGCAAAGAGTCTGCTGCAATATCTTCATGACACATCTCCTTCTAAAGTGGACTTGGTAAGTACCGCTGCCCACCAATGGTCACTGGAATCTATATAGCATACCAGGTCGTCCTCATCATTCGGAATGGCTAACTTTGGGAGCTTTTTACAAACCTCCTTCAATTGTTTAACCATTTCTTGAATTCGGCATCTTTTTTCAATAGAGGACTGAACACCTTTCTATATTGTGCTAGATTATTGATGAACATTCCAATAAAGTTGACAACTTTTAGGAAGCTTTGGAGTTACTTCTTGTCTTTGAGATCTTCAGGAAATCCTTGAACCTTTTCTACAATGTGTGGTTGTAGAATAATTATGGACTCATCAATCTTTACTCCAAGAAACTCAATCTATCTCGTTGCAATTACTGTCTTCTTTTCAGAAAGCACTAATCCTTTCTTGTGACGTACTTCTGAAAATACTTCCAGATGTCCTAAATGCTCCTTCATGTTCTTTGAGGATGTGAGGATGCCATCCACATAAACAAACATGAATGAGAAATAATCTTTGAAAAGATTATCCATCTTCCTTTGGTATATCCGGGGTAAGTTCGCCAAACCCATAGGCATGACACTCCAGATATAATGGCCTCGTGGTGTGGAGAAGGCTGTGAACTTCTTGCTTCCTTCTTCCATCATAATTTGGTAGAACCCAAATTTACAATCGAACTTTGAGAATACCTTGGCATTCTTGATACAGTTGACAAAGTGTTTCCTACTTGGTATGTAGTATTCATCGAATTCTAAGATGTTGTTGATCCCTATGTATTTGATCACAAGTCTCGGCTTCCCCCGGTTGACTTCTCCATGATTTTGAACCAAAAATCCTGGACTGATGTATGGAGATACTCCTGGTGATATCAACTTAAGGTCCAGATGTTCCTTAAGTATAAGTTGCATATCCTTTCGATCCTCTTGGTTCATCTAGATAAGCTTGTATCTCACGAACTCATGCTGCTTTTCTTCTTTTACTTTGAGTGAAGCTTTGAGCTCGTTTTTATCCCATCAGACTAGAGGATCCTCACTGAAGTTCCTCTGTATCTTCTTTTTGACGTCATCCAAAGATGTTTTTTCTTCGATTGTGACATCTCTTTGTAGGTTTTCTCCTAAGCTTGCTTTGAGAAGGTGGATTATTTTTTCTTTTAGTCTCTCCATCTTTCATCCTCCTCTAGTCTCAGTTATCATTTGAAGGACTGCTTCGCCATATTTCCTATGATCATTCATTTTTGGATGGCTAAGTTTTCCTTTATTATCACCATGCTTGCTGTAAAATCTAATTGGCATTTTTCTTTGAAATGCATTACGCAGTCTTGGTGCGATAATCTTATAATCACAAAGGGTTGTGAAAATAAGCCTTCTTGTTGCGTTTTATTGGGTAAAATGTTTGAACGTCTGTAGAAAATTGTTTCCTAACAAGATGTCCGCTCTGGTGTCATTAAAATATCGGTGGAGTCTTTACCTTGTACCATGGGGTACGATCCGCTCCTCTGATCATAATTTCCACTTGCTTGATTCCTCTTTTAAAGATTAGCACCCTTTGTGAGAATCTCTTCCTAGTATGGTTGGCAAATCTTCGCTTGAGCCTTCAGGAAAGACACATTCTTTTGCTGTGTATATACCAATTCTTGAATCAATATATGCCGCAAAATACTCTGCACGGTGCTCCTTATATATCATCCCAACGGTGATATATATCGAGAATGGACTCGTGGTCATGGGTAGATCAGAGCCTATAAAAGCCCTTTCTAGTGAACTTTATATGTTTTTCCTTTGACTGTGAACTCTATTCCATCTTGTAATCGTTCCCAAGTTTTGTGATCCTCAAGAAACTCCAATCCCAGCACCAGTTGTTCTAGGAATCTTTCTGCAACTCCTTCGATAATTAGCTTAAGATCACCAATTTTGAGCCGTCCTTGGTATCCCCCAGTTGTTGGCTGTTGAAGATAATATAAGATATCACAAGGAATAGAGTTTTCCTTTTTGGTGATATCGAATATTACATCGACTCCTCTCCATCCTTCTGGGCATTTTAGTTCACCTTTAGTTGTGAACTTCTCTGGTTCCTGGATTACCTCCACGATCGGCTTCTTTCCCATTTTTCACTAATCATTCTATCTTCTTGGAAAGAAATCCTTCTCTGCTAGAATCTGAGGTTGTCTTGCCTGCTCCAGACCGACTTATCCCTGATTCGCAAATCCATGTGTGGATTGGCGGTAACTCCATTATTTCTGGCCTGGTTATGCATGTAATCCTTTTGAACACTTCTGGTATCTCAATGTAACCTTCATTTGGAATAGATCCAAATGATGAGTGTTAGAGAGAGCATATGAGATACTATAGGTGATAGAGTACGGCCGGTTCCCTTCTTTCATCAAATTTTTATTATTGAAGTCTTGATGAAGGGTGAGTACTTTACTGAAATCTTTATCTGCCAGATTATAGGCAATCCTTGGATAGATGTAGGATGCTACCTTGCCCTCATACAGGTTTTCTGAGATTCCTCCCAAGCATGCCTCTCTTATATTCTTGATCCTCTTATCAAAGATTACAATATCGATTGGTGTATCGATACCTTCTTTGAATGTTGCTTTGATAAGGATTCGAATAGCTCCGATATGGATCCAAGACATGGTCTTGGCAACTTCTCTCTGGAGTTTACTAAGTTCCTTCTTGATCTCATCAACAGGAACTAGTTGCATTTCCATTTCATTTCCCGTGAGCTCCATGGGGATGGCAATTTTCCCTTCGATCACCTTGTATATAATGTTTTGCTTTCTTCTTTTGAAGCTGAGGAAGCGCTCTAATTGTCCCATGGTGAATCCGTCGTATAGATCGAGTCTCGGATCCTCTCTCATGATTCTTATAAGAGTCTTATAAGATATAGATGTCTAGGAAAAGAATCCAAACATATCCTCTTGCATGTCTTGTTTGAAGTTTTCTTCTTCACTCTGACTCATCTTCAGAGGATTCTTCTGGGCTGAAGAATTCTTCTTCGTAGATGCTTTCGTCTGAGGGTATATCTTCAAACTAATATACATGTACCAGATCTTGGAAGTAAATAGCTTCCTCCATCTCTGAAGTGGTTTTGAACTGTCGCACTCCCCGATTCTGGTTCTCTGGGCAACCTGGTGAGATATGCCCTCGAGCTTCACACGTGTAGCAGTTACAATCCTTGAATCTTTCATTGGCTCATGTGGGTGCTCTCAAGAACATCTTTCTCATGGGAGTTCTTCTTGTACTCCTCTGGTTTGATCTTGAGGATGAGGGTTGACTTCTTGAACTCCATCTTATTGGTCCAAACCTTTGGCCTAATTTATAGCTTCGGGCCTTCTGTTTAGACCAAAAGGATTTTGGTCTTCTGGACCTCCATCCTCCGCTTCTTTGAGTGTAAGGATGATTTTCTTCATCCTTTTCTGATTCCTTGGGCTTCTTCTAATGATAGTTGGAAAATCATTGATTTCGCAGCATAAGGGTACTGTCTTGTTGATTCCCCTTAATCTCTTTTAGTTTTTGTATAGTGATGCCTGATGACATCACTCTGTAATCTTGGCTTTGAGGAAAGACATTCTCCTTGCTATTGAATCCAGCTCATATGCTTCATATTTTTTTATCAACATTTCTTTCCATGGGCTTAGAATCTTGGCAAAGAACAAGTGGAATACTTCCTCCTCTATAATATTTGATTTCTATCTATACTCTGTGAAAAGTTTGATGTACTCATCTACGTGACAGATGTCAAGTAGTTCCAGATTGTATAGTGCATTCTTATACATCTTCTTCTTTTCTTCTTCCATTCCTTCGAAGTAACCTACTCCGATGAAATGGATTTTGAAGATCTTGGCCATGCAATCAACAATATTGCCAAGGTCTTCTCCCTCCATGTCCTCCTTCTTGACTTCGTCTGAGAGTACTTCCCAAGCGCCCTTTACTGATCCTTCTAGGCTCATAGTTATGAATCTTATGAACCCTTCTTTATCCAGCGCTAATGCACCTCTTGTAATCTTCATTGCATTTTTCCACTCGTCGATCAAGGCCTCTCTGTTCTTGAAGTCTAGCGTATCGATGTTTAGGATCAACCCGTATGGATTTATCGATTAAAGGTGAGACCGACCATATAGGGTATTGTGTTGGTTAGATCCTCGACCTCGGTTTGCTCCTGTTGACAATCCCAACTCCTTCATCTTGAAATTTCCTTGGTTTTGGGATATCTCTTCCTATCTTGCTTCGTAGATTCCATGTGATCCAAAAGATCCTTCATTTTGGCTTAGATCCTGTGGGGTCTGAGGAGCCTGAATTATTGTTGAGAGTTTAAAGTCTCTCCCACATTCATTTTTAGATCTACGATAGTTAGTCCTTGGAAAGACTCATATAGATCTTGTATATCCTCAAGAATCGCTCTTTCCATCTGGGGATGTGGATTCTCCTCGAAGGATAGTGATCATCTTCTCACTTTCCATCTTCAGCCTCATGACTCCGTCATCTTTCCCTTTTGGTGTAAAAGGAGTTTTGTTCCGAAGGTTGGTGGCAACCTTCCTCCTGGCTTTCTCCCCGTCACCTTGGTTTCCAGGGATTCTACTTGCTTTATCAACTTCTTGATGAGGCCAAGTTGTTTTTTCTGCAACATCTCCACCTTTTTCTTCTTGAGGCTGGTCTCAAATATTGTCTTGGACATATTTTGGGAATATTCTCCAAAGAATGTCAACGTCTTCTATAATTCTCTAAGATCTTGATTTATCTTAGAGTTATTTGCCTCGATCTCTTTCCACTCTGTCATTATGCCACCATGAAAAGTGATAGGGCTTTCAGATCTCTCTTGGACCTTGATTAAGCCGTCTTCTCCATTGTTCGTGTCTGGGGACACGTTCATGGATCTCAGTGAAACTTTGGAGTTCCACTATGTTTCTTGACACTTCTTTGGAGTATCTTATTTCTATATGGTGGCTTTCCTCCAGATGTTCTTCCTAGGTGTAATTGGCACGAGCCTCAGCCCGTTTTCATCCTCGTCTGAGACCTTTTCAGAATCGATTGTTGGCCTCAACTTTCTTTTCTGCAATTTGCCTATACAATATATTATAATATTGTTGTATAAGACTATTGATACTCCCGTATCCAACAGTCCAGTATGCATTGTTGCTCTAGTCTTGAATATGGCTAGTAGTCCTGTCACTCTCGGATGTCGAACTTTCATTCGGATCCATATTTCTTTGAAACTCTCCTCTAGTTAAGTAATATGAGTTTATAATAATTTTTCATTAATAAATAAATAAACCTAGGGCTCTGATACCAATTTGAAGCATGAGAAATATGAGGAAAATTAAGTTGAAATGAGACTGTATTTAAAGTATATTTTAGTCTACCAGCATGATTACCTATATGGCTACCAACATGGCTACCATTGCGTCTACCAGCAACGTTACCGACAAGTGCTGACAGTTGAAAATTTTAACCAGTTGACTCGTTTGACCGATTGACCAATCTGACTTTTCAATTCTTTTTTTCAAGGGCAAAACTGTCCGAAAATTGGCACATGGATAGAATTAATAACTTTTTCAAGGATGGGCAAAATTAAAATTTTCCATTCATTAAGGATAATATATATATATATATATATATATATATATATATATATATATATATATATATATATATATATATATATATATATATATATATATTATCCTTATTATTATTATTGTTATTATATATTATTATTATTAATAATTGTGATTATATATAAATATCATTACCATTATTCTATAAATATATTATTAGTATTATTATTATCATGTAAATATCAGGGGCGTTATAAGGGAAGGCCGAGTAGGTGTTTCTAATGTGTACAATCGACGATGGAGGTCAACCTACAGCAAAGCTCGACTCAAGCTTCATCACCAACTCGACTCGAGATGGCGACTCAAGTCGACCTGCCTCGTTTCCCATTTTTGACTCCTGACTCTGTTTTGCTCCGTTTTCACCTGTTTTTCATATATTTAAACTCAATTTCACACATTTATTAATTCAAAGCATAAATCTCCATATCATAATAAAACACCACCAAAAGATACTTAAACCGGATAAAAACATATGAAAATACACATAAAAGACACTAAAATCTAGGTGAAAATGACACCGACCAAACCCCCAAACATAAAGTGTTGCTCGTCCTCGAGCAACGAAAATGAGAAAATGAGAGGGGGAATTTTCACCTAGAGAAAGGCCTAAAGAACATAAGTAACAACACATCATAAGTAACAAGGACTACAAATCACATCAAGTAACACTATATAATTAAAATAATGACATGAAAATTTAATAATTTCAATTCAAAGAGAGTAAAGAATAACAGTCCCCTCTGGTCCAAGCCTCACTTCGGTTTCCAAATTCCCTAAACACTCTACGAAGTAGGGTATATCAACACTCATCAACCGATTAAACCCGATGCACCATAGGCTTGCTCACGGACTATATTCAAAAGCCACCATAGCTTCAAAAAGTGATAGAAAAGGTCTATTATTTTGGATGTAATGATAGCTCTTTGGTAGGGTAGGAAAATTTTGGATAAAAGTAACTATTCGAGTGTAGATAATTGAAGAGATGATCAACTTCTTCAACTTCTTCACGTTTCTATCTTCATTTCTTTACTTTAATACTCACAAGCACTAATCATCATCATACCATGAATTTCTTGAGCTTCTATTGGTTGCATGCTTCCTTAATTTGACTTTTGACTTCCTTGAGCATATTTTTGTTGAGTTTGCTCATTTTTCTTGTGTTGAAGGTTGCATGTGTGTTTGCTTGAGCTCTATCATCTTTTTTTTTGCTTGTTCACCATTTCCTTTTTTCTCTTGCACAATTCTACCATCAAATATATAAAATACTTAAGTGGGTATTCAAGGCTTGTATTGTGCTCAAATCACAACTAATAGGCTTAAAGGCTCTACATAGCTTACTAAGGATGATGTTTGGGTAAGAAAATTCATGGCTATGACTTTAAATAACAAGGACGGCTTAAGATAATTTCACAAATCTCTACTACTCGGGCTTATTCCTACAGTCCATAAGCAAATTTTAACTTGTCTAAGCTCAACCGGTCCACTCATGTAGAACTAACCGTGGAGGCACGGTTGAGGCTCAATCACTTACAAGCTTTTGCTTGGACCCAAAGGAACCTAGTGCACCTTCATACTTCTCAAAATTAAACAAGTTATGTAATACATGTCACATTTTAAACTAGTAGAGATCCTTAATATAATTGTCATCACTTATCACAAACAACACATCATCACTTAAATTTAAAAACAAGTAACAACATCCCAAAACATACCACAAAACAACTCTATACAAGTATAAAAATTCAAACAAAACACATAGGAAAAGACTCACCAAACAAGAATCAACACAAAAACACATAACATGCAAAAATGAAAATTCATCATTAGAAAATAAATCACAAATCTCAACATCCATAAACATTTAATGCTAAAAAATCCCCATCACATTCAAATATGAAAAGCAAACTAAAATACCAAAATAGAGTATAATAAAATCGCATAAAACTAAAAATAAATCCCAAAGGTAAAACCTAACAAGTACAAAACAATCAAGAAGTAATAATGCTAGTCTACAATAGTCCAAATAATGTAAAAAATATCCAACTAAAATGAACTTATGGAAATGATGAGATAGAAATCTAGCAAACGCTGTCTCATGGCTCTAGAGGTGTAGGTGGCTGATATGGCATCCATGGGTTGTAGGCATGATTAGCTCCTAGGAACTGCATATTGAACATCATCATCGTTATCTCCTCAATGTTGGAGATGTGACAACGAGCCTCCTCAAAATTATGATCCATCAGAAGCTGTCCGGCCTGTAAATCTCAGATCTATACCCCGTGCTCCTATTGTGTCTGTCGGATGTCTCTAACATCACCCTCGAGAATATTCCATCTCAGGTGTCCTCCGTGACCTCCCATCGGTGCCTGATCAAACTCCTCTTCTTCATCAAAGTGTGGTGGATTCGGAGTGTGCTCCTCGTACTCCACCTGATGCTCTTCTTCCTCTTCTTCTTCACCACCTATATCCAAAAGTACAGCCTCGGCTCTCAACTCCTCTAGATTCTCATCCACCACATTGTTCATCCCATGTAAAACTGCCTCAAATCCATCCCGGTTGGCTCGATAGAAGGCTCGTACTACCTCAGAATGACGAGCACTAGCCATTCTCAAATTCTTCGCCGCCCTATGACCAAAGATGGTCATCAACCTAGAAACCGAAAGAGGGAATGGACTGCCTCTATTTTGCTTCAAATAGTAGGTCTCTCCAACAAGCACTAGGAAATCCATCCTCATGAGTGTAGGGGCATTCAACCCCTCACTAACAATTGGACACCTCTCACCAAGTCTACTCCAAGCCCCTCAGTTATCATAGTAATCATGCCTCCAATCATAACTCACTGATGAGCTCGTCTTTTGGCTATCCTCTCTACGTGCTGAATGAACTCTGCTGCCATGTTAAACTTAAACCCATAGTACAAATAGTACATCATGTGAAGCTCCCTCTCCATTATAGAACCACTCTCTGATCTACCGAAAACGGTGTTTGATAGGATCTTCTTCAAATACCTCATCACTGAGTTTCGTATGGCCGTTCCTTTGGACAAGCTAGCTTAATACGCAGGTTGTTGCTCGGCTCCATTATTTATCAGCTTGAGCCACCATTTTTGCTTGTTATACCTCTCCTCATAAGAGTATATAATCATGTATTCATCTCTTGTACAACCAAAGTACTCATTTAGCTCAGGGGTCTCAACTTCGTGCCACTCGTTTCCCAACTGAAAGGTGATAGACATGGGAAATCCATTATGATTCTTCGTTACTTTCAGCATACTCAAGAATTTTGCTGTGAAGCTCTGATAAGTGGGTGGCCTATTATCGAAGAATGCCTCTATTTTCAATTCCTAAACATGGTCCGTAAGTCCTCCTCAAGTTCGAGATCAACCATAGTACGCTGATCTTGGAATCTCGTAGCATGGATCTTACGACAAATAGCCCTTCATCCGGAAGCACACTTTGGCCATTCATCTGCCAAATTCACATCCATCTCTATCGGGTGGAAGCCTTCTATCATCAAGTTAGCATCACAAAGTGTCAACTCCCTCTCATCAAGCACCACAAAGTCTTGTCCCCATTGTCTCTGAGCCATCTACATCACAAAGAATTCAATAATTCATTCACAACTTGAAAGCATAATTTTTTATCTTAAATGATCCATCAAGCTCAATCTTGCATGTTCAAAGTGCTAACAACTTTAGTTATTGCCCACAAACTCATGTAATAGCACATTCCCATTTTCCAAGTATAGCTCAATCAACTCATTACTCATCAAATACACGTCACTTATGCATAACATTTCATCTTTAAGACTCACAATAGTACCAAGTAGTCCTAACAAGCATTACTCATCATAGAAAATGAACAAAATCATCATTAAACCTTAAACATCACTTATCATGTCGTCATCATCATGCATTTATCATAAAAGCTTCATCTTATAACTCCAAAGCTTCCAATTAAAGCAACAGTTGATTATATGCAACCTACACGTCTAATTATAGCTCTAAATTACACCAAGTATCCTAATAGACATGTAATTAAACATGTTATGTGCATACTTTCAACTTGCAACATCAAAAGTTACCATTTTCATCATTCATGCAAGCTTCCAACTTTCAACTCTTTCCAATCAATAATCATACATAATGCAAGCATCAATTCACTCAAACAATGCCCAATTTCATCAATTTCACAAAATCCCCAATTTTGGGCTTCCATGAACCCTAACTTGAAACGTTGCAACTCAAACTTCAACAATTCACATCACTATTCCAAGTCAAGATTACATCTTCCATTCATTCTTACATTATTCAAGCAACCGGAATCAACAACTCAATCTAATTTAAGTAATTAAAAAATATCTCCAATTTCAAGTTCATGAACACTAATGTGAATTCAATCCAATTCACAAATTCATGCCACAGTTACAAGTTTAAACTTCATACACATTCTCTAATCATTTTAATAATCAAAGCACATACTTCTATTTAAAGAATTACACCCCAATTCAAAAAGTTAGGATGAAAAGTTCATACCTTGTAGATTAGGTGAAACTGGGAGTAAAGTACGAATTTTTTGAAGATTGAATGGATTAAAGTACATATTGAACACTCAACTAACCACTTTGAAGGTGAAATTTGGATTAGAAACGAATTTAGAGGATGTACGGATGAACTGGGCACGATGCGAGCTTCCAAAATCGCGTACGAGCTTTGACAGAATGGCTGGAGTCGCGACCTTTTATTTTGAATTTTTTACTCAACTCGAGTCGAGTTTCAGCGCTCGACGTGAGCTTCCATCGTAGACACGAGTTAAGTCCAAGGCTCGACTTCCGGCTGGGCGAGCCCGTGCCTATGATGTCGATGCTCGACAACTATATAGGCTCGAGACCTGGACTTGGCTCGAGCTCTAACACCTGTTTTTGGAAAATTTCCAACTCCAAACCCTGTTTTCCCCTGCTCGTATGCTTCCGATAAATCTCATATAAGCTCAAAATCTCATAAAAACAATCAGTTCAACATTTATGACCAAATAATAGACTAGAATGCACTTCAACACCACCAAACGTATCAAAAACTAAAATCATGAGAAATTTTTTTAAATTTACCCCATTTTACAAGAAAACCTCTCAATCAACATAATACACTAAGCACACTCAAGTGGTGAGTCACACCACGTACTCTACCCCCAAACTTAAATCGAAACAAGAGTTGAGAATTAAGTTTACAAAAAAGTGGTGGGACTTACCCTAGTAGTGTCCACCAATGATCTTCTTGTAGAGAAGTATATGCATCACAACAACTCAACGTATGTCCACCACACACTCCCCCAAAATTAAATTGAAACAAGAGTTAAAATTTAAGTTTGCAAAAAGTGGTGAGATATACCTTCACACTTCAAATCAATCACTTCTTGTATCTCCAATATGCATTCTCCTCAATGAGCACAATCAACCTAAATGCCAAAAATGCAAGAAAACTAAATCAAAGCATATAAATGAAAGCAATAAAGAAAACGATGAGTTTTTTCCATCCAGTACTAAGTTTATCGTCTTCAAGATGAACGGAATATGGAGAACTCATCGGAATGGCCAAGGATATTATTTTTTCTTGCCATTAAATTATAATCTTTGTGCTTCTTCCACTATAATAAATTTGTGGCAAGTAACAACCTCAGTAGCATCCTTCGAGATTGGCTTTAAAAACTCAACTCTTTTGAGATTACACTCCACTGACCTTTTCTTTCGTGACCACAACTTATTCTTTTTTTACCACATAAGCTCCCAACATCTCTTCAAGTTCTCTCTTTTCCCAAAGATATTGAGAAGAATCAATAGGTAAGACAAATTCAATAAAAATAATATTTTGAAGTTCAATGCAACTTGAAGAGTTTAAAGGTTTAGAAATGCTAATTCCATTCTCGAACTCATCTTCAAGTGCTTCTAGACCTTATTCCTCTTCATCAAATTCATACACCTCTCTTGGTTCTTCATCTTCACTCCTTATCAACTCGAGACAGGAAATCACAAATAATATTTTCCTCCTCAAAGCTCTCTTCTACCTTGTCTTCCTTATCCTCAATAAGTTCATCATCACTTGAGTCTTCATTATCCCCCAAACACTCTACTACCTCTAACTCTTCTTCAATCTTTTTATCAAAATTTTCCATTTCATGAAGAGTGTTCTGTTCACTTATCATTTGACTCATTCGATGTTCTTGGGCTTCAAGTCTCCTTTCATTTTCCTAATCTTCTTTCTTTATTTCTTCAATCATCTCATTCATCATCTCTATAAGTTGACCAACTCTATCTTCTATGGATGACTTTATCTGTTCACTCGGTGGTTGCCATATTTATTCTTGGAGATAATTCACATGATCATTACTTTGGAATTACTCCCTATTTAACACTCCAATATTTCATAATCTATATTTTCATAAATTTTACTTTTAAATAAAATTATATTATGTATTTCGTGATTATATATATATATATATATATATATATATATATATATATATATATATATATATATATATATATATATATATATATATATATACACATGTGAATTTTGGATAAGGATGAGTTTTAAAGTGATGTGTGTTGTGTGGCCAACTTGGTCTCCAAATTTTAATAATAATAATAATAATAATAATAATAATAATAATAATCTATATATATATAATAACACAATAGTACTATTTTAGGAAACTTCCCACCAATACTAGCTTACTATAAATAATAACTAGTATAACACTAATATGAAAATTTAATTAAAATATTATTTTATATTTTATATAAAAAAATTGTAATATAAAAATTTGGATGCATAATTCATAAAAAAAATAAAAAATTGTTGTTTTACAATTGCTTTTATCCTCAACAAATGAATAAGTGACTTTAAAATTTTTGGGTGTCTACCAACAATTTCAAAGAGGTGATAGTGATTAGGTCTCATGATTATTTATACAGGATTAAAAAAAAAACTTGTTGGGGGAAGATGAAAGAATATGTTTGGCTTTGTTTAAGAAGGTGAGTAGATACTTATTTGTTTGACATTTACAGTTTCATATATATATATATATATATATATATATATATATATATATATATATATATATATATATATATATATATGGGGTAAGTATTCATTTTTTCCCACTTGAATTAAAAAAATTACCATTTTATATTTTGTGCATAGTTATATTAGTAATTATTTTTAATAAAAATGATACCCAAAGGTTATCTAATTAAACAATTTTATGAATAATTTGTATAATAAATAAATAATAACTTTAACTGATTATATAAAAAAAATAATTTCAGATGACTACATATAACTATAAAATGGCAATTATTTTTTTTAAAAATATATAATCACTTTTCAATTAATTCTTTATATATATATATATATATATATATATATTTGCTCACCTAATGCGAATTTAAATAATCACCGTCATTTTTTTTATAAGAGAAATATTGATAAATTTTGTATATATTCTTTGAAAATTCATTAACCAAGTGGAATATTAATATATTCTTTCAAAAATTTCAATAATACAATAATATAGATCTTTAATGTATAACAATAATAGATAATGAGCAAAAGCTTTTTTCACCTAACTTACTTTATCAATATATAGATAATGACTCAAGCTTCTTCCCCAATCTTTCAACCTCATTTTAGTTTTCTCTGTCCGCAAAAAATTCAAGCTTCTTCCCATTCTTTTATTTTCATTTCATATTTTTCTGTCTCCACAATAATTTATCATTTTGTGATTGATTTTTTATTTAATAGTATTATATTTAGTAATTATTTAATTTAATTTACTATAGTAAATTAGTGATATTTAAGATAATATTTCAAAAAGAATAAAATCTATAATTTAAGTTATCTACGACAAAGTTATTATTTCATCACTACACTCCCCCTACAGTGATAAAGTTAATATCACTACATCACCGCACCGCACGCGCCATCTCTTTCGCCGGTGCCACCATCAACCAGTTCTCTAAAGTCTAATCCATCATAAATTACCATCAACACACCTATAGCATGCTCTTTTCCCCGCCCTCCATTCTCACTATCACTTGCACTATCAAAGGCACAGCCAGAGCGTTCCCCATCCACAGCGCCGCCAGCCACCTCTTCACCACAATACTCTCCGCATCTGTCAATGCCTCCAACACCACCATCGATACTGCAGCAGCAGTTCCCCTCACCAAATAGAGCATTAAGCCAGACATCTGCGCCACCCCATCCCTCAAACAAGCCACCACGCTGTCGACCACCACCGCCCTTAGGCACAGACATTTGTTCATTGCAGGATGTGATCTTTATTTCACTTTCATTGATATTTTCTTCTCTAAAACCATTAGTATATATAGATAATGTATCTTCTCGCAAAAGTCTTACATTTTCATTATAATCTTTTTTCCTTTTAATTCCTTTTGGCGACAACTTCTCTTGTACGCCAATATTCTTTATCTCTAGACCTTTAGACATAGACGCATTTAAAGTGAATGACTCCATCGATGCAAAGGGACGTCTATTCCCCTCCCACTATATCTCACCATGATCACCCCTTTGAACCTCTTTAAGTCTTCTGCTCTTTCTCGGTAACTACAAGAATACTTTTTCTCTCTATGCATAATATTGGTACTCTGGGGAGTAATACCAAAAGGATCATGAGGCAGAGCAAGGCTGCAAAAACAAATGACAAAACCATCTGATAAGAAAATTGTGAAATAAATGCATAAATAGTAATGCTGGGAGTGGAAATTTTGAGTTCACAGAATAAACCAAATTATCTATCATTTCTTCTATTTCAATTTTTGATTGATGAAGCAAGTATCACAAAAAGAATAAGTTCATATAAATTTAAATTAAATCATTTTCTTCATTTTTGAACTGTTTGTTTTACAATTTTGAAAGATAATGGATTAACCAAACTAATTATGATTTCGTCATTTATATTTTCTTAAAAAAATATGCAGATGAGCTATAAACAAGTTGGGATGTGTTGGGGTGGATATTGGGATGGGTTACTATACAAAGGTGGACAAGTTCACTGATTATACTTGCGGGATGACAATATGTACTATACTAGTTTGCTATTAGAAATTCATAACATAATACAAGCTGATTTGGATAATTGGGGTTATGAAGTTCATTCTCTCGTCGAGTACAGTGGCTGTATGTCTAAATATAAGATAAAGAATGATGCTCGTATGGCAGAAGTTTTCAACTGTGTTGATGTAGGAATGGTGTACGTGACACTCGTTCCTGTCGCTGGCAATGCATTCGTTGAACCTCCTGTACAAGGTTCAGGGCATAGTTTGGAGTTAGGGTTGGGTTATAATGACGGAAGTGGTGGTCCGAGCAATGATCCATGTTCGAGGGCACAGTCTAGTGCTAGGCCTGATTTTGATTTGAATGTAGTGTACAGTCCGGCCGCAGAGATGCAGCGGTGTGATTTTAGGGAATCTGTAGATACTGAAGATGATGACAACTCTGGTGAGGGTTAGGATGATGTACATGCTTATAATGATGATGTTGAGCCTGGGAATAGGACTATCGAAAAAGAACATTAAAACAACGAAGATGACATACAGCAAGATTGTAATCAGTCTCCTAGCAAAAGCTGAGGAGAGAAGAATCCAATTGTATGAAGAAGTCTGTGATTACATACGTCAGAGAGGCGGCCCTAGCTTTCTTGAACCGATTAGTCACAACTTGTCCAGTCCTGAAATGCAGCCACAAGATTGTCAAAATATTCGGCCCACTACCCGTCCATGGTTGATTCCAGGTATGAATACTATGTTCATTTAGAGGAGAACTAAAGTAAACTTATACTTTGAACTAATGCACCTGATACGGTTATAGGCATTCTGGTTGTAGCTGACAGAGAAGATTAGATGACTATCTCTGACTTTGATGTGTCTGGCGTTCTTCACCAGAAAAGTGTATTTGATACAAAAAGAAGTTGCAGACTGCTGTAGGAATGTATAACTTGCGGAACGGAGTTGAGACCACTGTTGAAAGATCTAGCTCGACCAGATATAACGTGGAATGTAAGATCAAAGGTAAAATGGGTTGTCGATTTGCGATGCACGCACGAATGAGCCTTGGGCTGTGGGGGTAGTTAAATTCGTTCAACATTCCGAGTGTTTGAATGATCCAGACAGGCCTACTCCTACACAGGTGTCATTCAACGTCATTGGTCAATATTTTGCTGCTAGGCAATTTGACAAGATTACTGGGTTCCGACCCCAGGCAATGAGACAGAAGATATTGAAGGATTTCGGGTTCGACATTAGCTACAACGTGGCGTTAAAGGTGAAACACCAGGCTGTTGGACATACGTACGGGGATCACGACAGCTCATTTCATATGCTCCCTGCGTACATATATCAGTTGGAGTTGGCAAATCCCGATACGCACATTTGTATCTCTGTTGATGAAGAGGACCATTTTCGGTTTTCATTTTACGCTCTTGGAGCATCTAGGCGGGGATTTCTAGAGTTTGGTCGTCCAGTCATTGTCATAGACAGGGCTCATATGAAGGGAAAGTACAAAGACATTATCTTCCTCGCAGTTACGAATGATCCAAACCATCAGATATTTCCACTCGCCTTAGGGGTTGGCGACGTCGAGAGCAACATGTCGTGGATATGGTTTTTAGAAAGGGTTCGAGAGGCATATGGATGTCCACAAGGTTTGCAGTAACAACCCCAGCTTTGCAGTAATTATGTACACTGCAGTTCTGCCCCTGAATGGTCGGACGCTTCCATTCACCCTGCACAAATTTAACTTTTTGTTAAATAATATGTAACACACATCAAAAAAATGTACTCTGCATCAATTCAACCAGCTTACTTAATAAGACAATAACTGATAATTATATCAAATAACAATAAGTTCACTGCAGCAACTGAACAAATATTGGCACACTCAATCATTTGTTCTATTCGGCCTACTTTTCCTTCTATTCGGCCTACAAAATGTTCTATTCGGCCAACGAATATTGCTCTATTCGGCCAAGGTCAGTGCTATGACATTATTCAAACTACACTTTGTTCTATTCGGCCTACACTTCTTCTATTCGGCCTACAAAATTGTTCTATTCGGTCTACAAAAAATCTCTATTCGGCCAACCAACATTTCCAAATATTCCAAAAATTCAAGTCCTACAATTTGTTCTATTCGGCCTACACTTGTTCTATTCGGCCTACAACTTTGTTATATTCGGCTTAAGATTTGTTCTATTCGGCCAACCAATATTTCCAAAAAATTAAAAAAAACTCCTACACTTTGTTCTATTCGGCCTACACTTGTTCTATTTGGCCTACAAATTTGTTCTATTCGGCCTACTAAAAAAGCTCTATTCAGCCAACCAACATTTTCAAAAATTCAAAAAAATAATACTCCTAGAATTTGTTCTATTCGGCCTACACCTGCTCTATTCGGTCTTCAAAAAAACCCTATTCGGCCAACAAAAACTTTCAAAAAATTCAAAAATAAAATAAAATAAACAACACCACACAAAAAATTCTAAATATGATGTATACACAGTTAAGTCGCATTCATCACATTACAAAATGAATTCACATTTTACACATATGAACAAAACCACACAAAATGTACTTCGTATCCTCGAAAACGAGTACCACAAACTCAATGTAGGACGCATTATAAATAAATAACTCACAATTTAAAAATACAAATAAAACAGCTTTCATACATACCCGAAAATTTTCCATTTCAAAAATTCACCAAATTCACCTAGTCGAAAATGCCTATTCCGGCAGATGGAAAGGCGATACTGAGAAATGGGTACTGCAAATGGGTGGCGCTGCTCTTTGTGCTTTGGGACGAAAGAGAGAGAGGAAGAGAGATGATGTTGGAGGAAAAGGAGAGAGGAAGAGAGAGGATGTTGGACGAAAATGAGAGAGGAAGAGAGAGCATGTTGGGTGAAAGATGAGAGAGAAGAAAGATGAAGTATTTGGAATGAAAATGACGTTAATGATATGATATATACCCCACCAACCCACATCCAAAATTTTAAATTGAAAAGTTTTAAAACTTTAAATGTGGTCCACCAACACACTAAGTACAATTTTAAATGTGGTCCACCCACACCATTTACTGCAGTCAAAACTGACATGATATGACCCCTTAATTTTTGTACTTTAGGTGACAATTATTGAGGGTAATTTGGGGAGTCCACTAAATAGTGGCTAGTAAAAATTGTTCTTATCGGATGTGGTTACTTAAATTTATACTTAGTCAAAAGTGACTATTAAAAAATTGCTCCGTAAGTTATTTTGATTGGTCTTTGAAAAATAATTACATTCCTAACTTTCTTTCTTGGCAAGTGTGTTGCACACACTACTAATAATTTTACATGTGTTTTTCTTTTTAATTTTATTTTCATGTTTCTATTTATAGTAGGTTAGTTTTGGCTGGAACTTTTCATTTTAAAAACTATCTTGTTATTATATATATAGATGTACTAAAAACTAAAAATAAAAATATATGTGTCAAATTATTAAAGGGTGTGAAATGAACTTACTTTTAGATGGGGTGAGATGGAGTATTAGTGGTCAATTTTTGTAATCAATCATAATATTTTGTTCTTATCTTTATTTAAAATTTATCTAATATTTTAAATGTTTATAACTTATTTATTTTAAATTTATGTTACATGAAAATTATATCAAATTATTCATTTTTTCAAGATCTTCAATTTGACATCCATATTTATAATATAATATAGTAGGAATTACAAATTTTCAAATTTAATAAAAAAATATTTTAAATTATTCTTTATCGCAATTTATTAATAAGTAAAGTATTTATAAATGAGTAAGTATATTTAAATTAAAATTCTATTTAATTATTTATTATTGAAATTTTAAAAATTCTAATCATTAATGGTTTTAGTTTAATATATATTATCAAGTAATTTTTTTATTGATAAGTATGTAATATTTAAGAGTAAAGTTATTTTTTTAAAATAAAATAATTAAATATATTTCACTTTAAAAATATACATAATTTTATTTGTATGAGGCTTCTAGTAGAAGAAGTTTGACGCTTTTGGAATAAGTTTGTGCAAGGCTTCTAAAAAAGTATTGGTGCAAAGCTTGTGCAAGGCTTCTATTAATAATTATCTATATATAAAAAATTGTATATAATTATCTATTGTCTATATATAAAAATTTATGAATTTTATTTTTCATGAAATTACATGATAAATATATCAATTTAGTGGGATAGTACATTATTACCAAGAAAGATGCCATCAAAATGTTTAAAGAAAACAAAATAAAAAAATACAATAAATGACAAAAATGCAAACTTACTCCTATTAAATTGTGAATAATTAATAGAAAAATAAAGTGATAATATTTTTAATTAAAAGTAATAATTAAACAACAAAGATAATTGTATAATCGAACTATATTATGAATAATTTATAAACAAATAAAAGTTATAACATCTATATCTATACAAATATAAAAATAATGTGTAAGAAGATGCCGCCAAAATGCGTTGCAAGAAAATAATAATAAATGTGTATGGAAAATCTTAAAAAGAATAAGAAAGAAAAATGATAGGAGGCAACCGACAAATTAATAGATTTGATTTTATCTATTACGTATATGATATACTATTAAGTGGTAGATTGGTAAAACTAAAGTTGAAATATTAATAATAAATATTTAGCTTCTAATTAAATTGATTTACATACTATGATAAATCTTTATTGGAATTATACACATCTAATATAAATTTATTATTGTATTAGGTTTTTTGCTTTATTTTATTTTGTTAATATATTTAAAAATATATATTTAAAAATATAAATATATACAAAATTGATTGATATAATCAAATCATAATCAATTTAATTTAATATTTAATAATCAAATCATAATCAATTTAATTTAATATTTAATATATATATATATATATATATATATATATATATATATATATATATATATATATATAAACAGGATAGTCATTTTCTCGCTCAAAATAATGGTACTTTTGTAAATACATTAAAAAGAGCAGACTGTAGAAATGGGCATCCTGTATGGATTCAAGATCTGTATTTTTTATTATTCCTCATCCAGTAGATTGTTTGGTTGTGGTTGTGGTAGGTATATTGCATACGTAAACCGTCATTGATAGTTTTTGAAGCTTGATGGAGGTAGATTTTAATTATTCTGTTAGTTGAGTTACCTGCTTGGCATAATCACCAAAACACTTATTTTTGATCTCTAAAAATTCAAAATATTCTCTCTTGCTTGCTTAATTAATCTCGCTGGTTTATGTCATTTTAGACCCTTTGTTGGTATATGCTATATGTTTGTTCTGTACTTGCTCTCTTCTGCACATCTTTGATTTGTCCCCACAACTCCTCTATCTCTTGATAACATTCAAAAGTGGGAGGCTGTGTTGGTAAGTATCCATTTATAGTCAACTTAAAGTTTATCCATCTCCTCCTTCCATTTTCTGTATGTTATTACTAAACAATAGTTTTATATTGAATGCATTTGTTTAGTTATGTTGAGTAGCATGGTCTTGCCAAGTTTAGTTGGATTGATCAAGAGGTAGACTGTTATTGGAAATAAGAGTGTTCTCATAATGGATATATAGTTCTAAAAAATCAAACACTGAAATCAATGTAATATTTCTTTAACAATTCTCTAACCATTTGAAGACAGGCGGGTTATATATTATGGATTTTATGTTCTCATAATTGCTACTTGAACCTTTAATTATCTGGTAGTGGAAGAGTCTCTGTAATTGTAGTAGTCGACAGTGGCGGAAGAGTTTCTACGGTTTGGGCTTGGTGATTGTTATTATTCGTGGAAATGATCTGTTTCTATGGCTTGGATTTGGTGATTGTAAATTATCTTCCTGGCAGTGGTGGTGGAGAAATTCTATGGCTGAATGATTGATGGTTGCTATTTATTGGAATGTGGAAATTATCTTTTTTTTCAGAAGTGATGAATAGCGCAACAACAAAATCTGGTCCAAGAAGAACACTAAATGGTGGTGGACACATATTTTGGATTATTTGAAAAAAGAAAATAAAGAAATTAGGTATAATACGTTTTTATTAATTGATTATTTGAATTAATGGGAAATCGTTTAACGAGATAGTTTCTTTTATCATTAAGCTTATATTTTTCAATTATTTACTACATAGAAGAGAAAAAAATAATCTTTTAAAAATTACATGGACCATTAAAGGATATTGATATATAACATCATGGACCATGCATTGAGGATATTGATGAATTGAATTTTGAATGAATAAGAAATCGTTTAACGAGATAGTTTCTTTATCATTAAACTTATATTTTTCAAGCACGTAGAAGAGAAAAAATCTATATATATATATATATAATAATATAATAGTACTATTTTAGGAAAGTTACGCCAAAATGGGTTACTATATATGAAAATGTGTTAATTTAAGAAAAAAATAAAAAAAATGTGTAAATACACCATTGGACAAAATAGCATATGAGAGGATTGTCTTGAAAGGGAAAGAACAAGTCAGCAATAACAGTTTTATTATTTATTCTTTCCGTTATTAAATTCCACCCGAATTTTTAATCGCTTATAACTTTTTGATTTCAAATCAAATTTAATGAATTATCTATCAAATTAATCCTCTTTTTAAAATCTTTATTTTGAGATCCGTATTGTAAATATAAAAAAAATTAAACTTAAATTATTATTAGGTTTTGAATAACATTTTTTTATTTTTTAAGAAAATATTAAATAATAGTAAAATATATAGATATATAATTAAGAATTTTCAATTATTTTTAATTAATAATATAATAATATATCTATGCGAAAGAACCTAAAAAGATGTGTAAGAATTCTGGTGGAAGTTTCACAAGGAGTTCTACTTTTATTCACACGCAAGTAAAAAAAAAAAGTGAATAAGAAAATATTTACTCAAAGTTGAAGAAACAGGTGATGGAGAGAGATGCGATCTTTAGATCAGGAGAGAGACAGAGATATAATACTTACAACATTTTCTTTGAAGGTTCGTTTATGAACGTCTCTGATCCTACCTACTTTTGATGTTGTAATATGTTTTCTTTATATAATATATGGAGTATAAAAATTGAGATTGACAGTTCATGCTTCTGTATTTATAAGTAAGGAATCTGCTATAAATTGCAAGGTATCAGGCAAGAGGCAAGGGATCAGGCAATAGGGGTTTTGGAGAGACAAGAGATGTTGAATTTTGAGTTTGAAAATATAAAGAACACGTACGGCTCGATTGTTGAAGAGAATAGCTGGAATTGCGTGAGGTAGCCCTAACTGAGGAGAAGAGAAAGGTAATATTATCTCTCTTCGATTTTGTCTAATTTAGGGTAAGACTCTCAATGTTATTAGATAGAGAGATATGTAGTGTTGCCGATGAAAGATTGATGTTTTTGTTTTTAGATCTCAAAGTTGTCGATCCTGCAGAAAAACGTTGTGATTGGAGAAGTTGTGATAATTTTTTTCTATTTTTTTTTAAATTTATGAGCAAATGGATCGGGTGCAGGGATTTAACAGTAACTTGGCAAGACAGCACAGTGGTTATTATGCAACCATTCATTTCCAGCCATGGAAGATCTATCTCGGAATAGCATAAGAGTAATAGCATAAGAGTAATGGAAAGAAATCAGATTCGTAAAGAGAAATATTGATATTCTTTAACAGAGGGAAAGTAAAATTTAAATAAAATAGGAAATTGAGCAATTGATTATATGGGATTCAAAGTAATCAAATTCATAGAGATAAATATTTAGAAGATCAATATATTCTTTAACAAGAGTGGAAATAAAATCTAAGTTGAAGGAAATTGAGTGATTGATTATAATATACTCGTGTACATATAAATTGAATGATTTATATTATATAGAGAATTAAATTGTGCGTTTACTTTTTTTTTTTAAATTTCCCCTTTATATTATTGATTAATCTAAATCCATATTATATTGATTAATCTATATCTATATAGATAAAGTAAAACCGTGGCTTGCAAAACAGAAAAAAAAAATTCACATCCCTTTGGAGGAAGAGATGTTTTGTGGAAGGTTGGTGGAAGAAATATTTTGTGGGTGGCACATGCGGAAAGTGGAGTCGCGAAGTCGGGAGGTGGTGATTGAAGCACTGGCAGATGTGGAGAGTGTGGTGGCAGAGAACTACCTTGCGGCACGCAGCGGCTTATTTCGAATAAATGAAATTAAATAATTATCACATATTTTAACAAATAGTAAATATCAATTAAAAATTGTCAATAAATATCAATTAGAAATTATCAATAATTTTTTTTCTCCATTTATGTTGAAGAAATAATTTATCCATATATTTGAAGAAATAATTTAAGTTGTGGATATATGACGAAGAAATAAAATTAGAAAAGATGGGAGATATGATAAGAAATAATATAATTATTTATATGATAAATAAATAAAATGAGAAAGAAAGATTGGAGATATGGAGATTAGAAGCTCGAGTCATTTTTTACGTGGTGACGTGGCCTTTACTCCTTTTCTATTATTTTTATACATTTAGAAATATATTTAAAGATCTATATATTGCATTATTGAACTTTATATAGAATTTTGAATTTTAGTGTATAAACAGTAATCTATATATAATAAAGATTTAGGCAAATACAAATAAAATTTAAAATAAACACTTTTAATTTTAGAAAATACAAATACCACTGTTTAAAATTACACAAAATAATTTTAATTTAAAATTACAAGCCCGTAACACTAAATTAAGAGTAGATTTTGTAACGTAACACTAAATTAAGAGTAGATTTTTTTACAAATTAAGAATAACACTAAAATATGATACTAAAATAAGAGTTATACAAATTATGAGTAACACTAAAATAAAATAAATTTATATAGTATCATATATAACTTAAGAGTTATACAAATACAAAAATGCATAAACACTAAAATTACTGTTTAAAAAATAGAAATAACTTTTCGTCTAAAATAAATTTTAAATATTTATTTAAGTTAAGAGTAAAAAAAATTATAACTAAAATTTGATTGTAATAAATCAAAAATGATAACATTGTTTCTAAATTTTATAAATTCTTATATTTTAGACAAAAGACTTGTGTGTGACTGTCTCACATAAGTCCTTACATGAGACCGTCTTGCATAAGCCCTTACATGATACATATAAAAGTGATAATAATATTATTAATTTTGCTATAAAATATTATTAATTTCGCTATAAAATATTATAATTTTTTATTTATATTATAAATTGTTCGTAAAATAATTCACTTTATCATTTTCACTCCTCATCGAATGAGTATCACTTTTTGTTAACGTTATTATCACTTTTTATTCGTCTCACGTAAGAGCTTACATGAAACGGTCTCACACAAGGCATACCCTATAGTTTATGGTTAATTATAAAGGTGTGATTATAATTTTACTGATTTAATGTATATTTCACTTTTAGGAATTAGAATTTAGGAAATTAACTTTATATTTTATAATAACGTATTTTTGTAAAATAATAGATAAGAGATAAAGGATAAAAGAGAAAAATAATACGGATGAGATAGAGATGCATGGAAGATAGGTATATTATAGATGTTAGGTTTAAATACAAGAGTGATTTTTAAGAGAGTTTTTAAAATAAAAAATTACTTTCAAAATAAAAAAACTAACGTCATTTTATAATTTAGTATTAACTATTAAATCATAATAATAATTTATGTATAGCATATTTTATCCATACCATTCATGTTCTAAATTTTATTCATATAATTTATTTATATATTTTTACTTTTTTTTTAAATTTAATTATTTTTTCAATTTTTTTTTACAAAATCTAAATTTATAGGGTAGGTCTTGTGTGAGACCGTCTCCCGTAAGATCATTTTATATTTTTTAAAATAGTTATCACTTTCACTATAAAACGTTATTATTTATAAAATATTACTCACTTTTCAAGTATACTATAAACTGTTAATGAAATAACATTTTTAAAATAGTTATCACTTTCTCTATAAAATGTTATCATTTTCATTTATATTATAAATTGTTTATGAAATAACATTATCACTTTTCATTAATTGAGTATCACTTTTATTATAGAAATTATCACTTTTTATCCGTCTTACATAAGTCCTTGCGTGAGACGATCTCACAAACAAGTCTTTTCCAAATTTAAATCAAACAAGTTGTACTAATTCATTTATTTTTATTTATATAGTAAGCGGTATTATAATTAAAATGATAATATTGTTATTATATTTTTGAAGAACTATATTCTTATACTAGGAATTTTATACAAATTTTTTTTATAATCATAGAAATTTATTTTTTTTATCTGTGCAACGCACGGGGCAACACTAGTAATAATAATAATATACTAGTAATAATGTGTGTGTGCAAGTGGATGAAATACTATACAAAACTTAGTCTCCAAGTTCGCAATTATTATAATAATTAATTAACTTAAACTTGGTAACCAAGTTTCAAATGTCTATATATATATATATATATATATATATATATATATATATATATATATATATATATATATATATATAAATATAACTTCACTCTGCTAATTTTTATAAGTCATTCAATTGTGAGTTGTTCTTATTGTATTATATATCAAAATGTTCGCCTCGAAGTATGAATTTCAAATATATAACTCTTTTATAAAATAGATATCATTTGAGCTAGAAAAGCTCCGTCGAATTTTTTAACCCTTTAATGGCATATTTTGTTTTGGTGTGACATAACTTTGATATTATATTTTGAAGATCTCCTCACGAGGATCACAAATGTATAATTAGTTTTGAGTTTTGACATGAAACGAAAGAGTTATGTAGAAACCCACTTCACTTTCGAAATTGCATCGATTCAAACTTCGTTATTTTCATGTAAAATTGGTATACATGTGATCCTCGTCTTGCGAGGATTCCAAAAGTATTTTTGGATTTTCAATCAAAGTTGTATAACTCAAGTTGACTCATTTTGTAATAAGTTAAAGTTTAGAGTATGTATAAATGAGAATTTAATATAATGTAGAGACTTTGTTGCAATATAAAAAGTATATTATATATAATAATAAATAAACTAAAAATTGAGTTTTGAAAGCAATATGGCTTTCGTATTAGTAGGTACATTCATATTATATTTATTTTATTTAATTTTTCATATATATTAACTTAACTTTTTTAATTTAAATATTACTATTGTTATTATAATCTTACTTTTCATTTATAATTATAATTTTTACTTTTTTATTAAATAATATTATTATAATTTTATCACTATTATTATTTTAAGCGAAAAATCTTTATTTTATATTTTTGATAATATTAGTATATATGTTTACAAGAATTTATGATATCGAAGAACAAGTCTTGTCCACTCTACAATTTCCAAGAAAGTTCAAGGTGGGGTAACTTTCACTCTTTACTGAGTGCTACAATTTTATGTCATGATTGCTATGTTAAAATTGTTCATGAAATAGCATTATCACTTTTCATTAATTGAGTATCACTTTTATTATAGAAATTATCACTTTTCATCCTTCTTACATAAGTCCTTGCGTGAGATGATCTCACAAACAAGTCTTTTCCAAATTTAAATCAAACAAGTTGTACTAATTCATTTATTTTTATTTATATAGTAAGTGGTATTATAATTAAAATGATAATATTGTTATTATATTTTTGAAGAACTATATTCTTATACTAGGAATTTTATACAAATTTTTTTATAATCATAAAAATTTATTTCTTTATCCGTGCAACGCACGGGGCAACACTAGTAATAATAATAATATACTAGTAATAACGTGTGTGTGCAAGTGGATGAAATACTGTACAAAACTTAGTCTCCAAGTTCGCAATTATTATAATAATTAATTAACTTAAACTTGGTAACCAAGTTTCAAATGTCTGTCTATATATATATATATATATATATATATATATATATATATATATATATATATATATATATATATATATATATATATATATAACTTCACTCTGCTAATTTTTATAAGTCATTCAATTGTGAATTGTTCTTATTGTATTATATATCAAAATGTTCTCCTCGAAGTATGAATTTCAAATATATAACTCTTTTATAAAATAGATGTCATTTGAGCTAGAAAAGCTCCGTCAATTTTTTAACCCTTTAATGGCATATTTTGTTTTGTTGTGACATAACTTTGATGTTATAGGCTATTTTGAAGATCTCCTCACGAGGATCACAAAGGTATAATTAGTTTTGAGTTTTGACGTGAAACGAAAGAGTTATGTAGAAACCCACTTCACTTTCGAAATTGCATCGATTCAAACTTCGATATTTTCATGTAAAATTGGTATACATGTGATCCTCGTCTTGCGAGGATTCCAAAAGTATTTTCGGATTTTCAATTAGAGTTGTATAACTCAAGTTGACTCATTTTGGAATAAGTTAAAGTTTAGGGTATGTATAAATGAGAATTTAATATAATGTAGAGACTTTGTTGCAATTTATAAAAAGTATATTATATATAATAATAAATAAATCAAAAATTGAGTTTTGAAAGCAATATGGCTTTCGTATTAGTAGGTACATCCATATTATATTTATTTTATTTAATTTTTCAAATATATTAACTTAACTTTTTTAATTTAAATATTACTATTGTTATTATAATCTTACTTTTCATTTATAATTATAATTTTTACTTTTTTATTAAATAATATTATTATAATTTTATCACTATTATTATTTTAAGCGAAAAATCTTTATTTTATATTTTTGATAATATTAGTATATATGTTTACAAGAATTTATGATATCGAAGAACAAGTCTTGTCCACTCTACAATTTCCAAGAAAGTTTAAGGTGGGGTAACTTTCACTCTTTACTGAGTGCTACAATTTTATGTCATGATTGTTATGTTAAAATTGTTCATGAAATAGCATTATCACTTTTCATTAATTGAGTATCACTTTTATTATAGAAATTATCACTTTTCATCCTTCTTACATAAGTCTTTGCGTGAGACGATCTCACAAACAAGTCTTTTCCAAATTTAAATCAAACAAGTTGTACTAATTCATTTATTTTTATTTATATAGTAAGTGGTTTTATAATTAAGATGATAATATTGTTATTATATTTTTGAAGAACTATATTCTTATACTAGGAATTTTAGACAAATTTTTTTTATAATCATAAAAATTTATTTCTTTATCCGTGCGCACTAGTAATAATAATAATATACTAGTAATAACGTGTGTGTGCAAGTGGATAAAATACTGTACAAAACTTAGTCTCCAAGTTCGCAATTATTATAATAATTAATTAACTTAAACTTGGTAACCAAGTTTCAAATGTCATATATATATATATATATATATATATATATATATATATATATATATATATATATATATATATATATATATATATATATATATATATATATATATATATATATATAACTTCACTCTGCTAATTTTTATAAGACATTCAATTGTGAGTTGTTCTTATTGTATTATATATCAAAATGTTCACCTCGAAGTATGAATTTCAAATATATAACTCTTTTATAAAATAGATGTCATTTGAGCTAGAAAAGCTCCGTCGAATTTTTTAACCCTTTAATGACATATTTTGTTTTGATGTGACATAACTTTGATATTATAGGCTATTTTGAAGATCTCCTTATGAGGATCACAAAGGTATAATTAGTTTTGAGTTTTGACGTGAAACGAAAGAGTTATGAAGAAACCCACTTCACTTTCGAAATTGTATCGATTCAAACTTCGTTATTTTCATATAAAATTGGTATGCATGTGATCCTCGTCTTGCGAGGATTCCAAAAGTATTTTTGGATTTTCAATCAGAGTTGTATAACTCAAGTTGACTCATTTTGTAATAAGTTAAAGTTTAGGGTATGTATAAATGAGAATTTAATATAATGTATAGACTTTGTTGCAATTTATAAAAAGTATATTATATATAATAATAAATAAACCAAAAATTGAGTTTTGAAAGCAATATGGCTTTCGTATTAGTAGGTACGTCCATATTATATTTATTTTATTTAATTTTTCATATATATTAACTTAACTTTTTAATTTAAATATTACTATTGTTATTATAATCTTACTTTTAATTTATAATTATAATTTTTACTTTTTTATTAAATAATATTATTACAATTTTATCACTATTATTATTTTATGCGAAAAATATTTATTTTATATTTTTGATAATATTAGTATATATGTTTTCAAGAATTTATGATATCGAAGAGCAAGTCTTGTCCACTCTACAATTTTCAAGAAAGTTCAAGGTGGGGTAACTTTCACTCTTTACTGAGTGCTACAATTTTATGTCATGATTGCTATTTTAAGATGTGATATGTGTTACTTATATGTCATGTTATGTGTCATGTGTGCTTTTAATTCGATGACAAATATTTTTTACTGACACTTGTACAGGGTGACGACTCGGTGCACATATATCAACTAACACAAGTTACTGCTACGTTGGTTCAATATTTAAATATATTTCAAAGTATGCTAACATCATACTGGGGTGACGACCTGGTGCGCACAGACCAACTAACACAAGTTATCGGACGACGGTTCGGTCTAAAATATTTTCAACGAGTTATCGAACGACAACGTGCAAATTATTTCATTAAATTGATATGTGTTACATCTTATGGTATATTTGACATACATATTTATTTTTAATTGTGCAATCATTTAAGTTAACTCACTGAGTGTATTTCAGACACTCACCCCTTCCACCCAAAACACTTTTTAGGTTGAGGCTGCGATGGCGTACTGGGGGCGGATGTGTTGCGTGTAAGCTTTTTATTAATGCGCTGCGCCAAAGCCTTTTTATATAATTTTCAATGATTTGTAATATTAAATCATTCTATTAAATTGTTCACGCCCTATTGAAGGTTAATATTATTAAAGAATTGCGAATAAATCTCTTTTTTTATTTATTGAAAAATTGATGCGTGACAGATGGTATAAGAGTGAGTCTACGTTTCTATGGACTCGTAATTTTTTAAATAAATTAGGACTACAAACTATATCAAGTCACCCTACAACATTGAACTCATAACATGAAAACTTAACAAGTTTAATCCCAAGAGAATAAAGAGTAATATAGTCCCTTCTGGTCCAAGTCTCACATTGGGTATCAAATGCAGTCACACTCTATAAAGTAAAGTAAATCATCACTCATCAATCGATTGGTCCGACGTGCCATAGGCTTGCTCGTGGACTACATTCAGAAGCCACCATAACTTTAGTTAGTGATAAAAAAGGTCTCTATCTTTAGATGTAATAATAGGATTTTTGGTAAGGGTATGAAGAATATGGATAAAAATGACTTATCGAGTGTAAGCAATCGAAGAGATAGCCAACTTCTTCTATTCGTTCACTTCTCTTTCTTCCTTTCTTTTCTTCTTTAATCATAAGCACTTGATCATTATCATTTAATGGATTTCTTGAGCTTCTTTTGATTGCATGCTTCCTTTCTTTGACTTTTTTATGCTTGAGGCTAGTTTTGTTAATTTTGCTCATTTTTCCTGTTTTGAATGTTGCATGTGTGTTTTCTTGAGCTCTTTCATCCTTTTTCTTGGTTGTTTGTCATTTTCCTTTCTTCTTTGATTTAAAATCCACATCAAACCTTGCCATCCATCATCTCCTCAATCACCCACTCAAATGGTATATGTGATATATATATGTATATATATATATATATATATATATATATATATATATATATATATATATATATATATAAGGTTAAAGTGGCTAAACATAGCTTGTAATGTGCTTGAATCACAAGGAATAGACTTAAAGGCTCAAAGTAGCTAACTAGAGATGATGTCCATGGGTAAAGAAATATATGGTAATGACTTTTAAAATGACAAGTATGGCCTAATCTCATTTCACTATCCTCCACCAATCGGGCTTATTCCTGTGGTCCTTGAGCAAGTTCTAGCTTACCAAAACTCAATCGATCCGCTCATGAAGAAATAACGATGGATGCACGTTGAGGCTCAAATGCTCACAAACTTTTGCTTGTACCTTAATGAACCTATTACCTTTATTCATCTTAAAATTGAACAAGTTACGTAAACCATGTCACAATTTTAAAGAGTAGAGATTTCCAACATGATTCGCTATCACTCATCACAAGCAACATATCATCACTCATGTTAAAAAATGATTCACAACATATAAGCTCAAAGATATTCCTAGGTCTGTTAAACGAGTCAAGCGAGCCTGAGTAATGCATATTAGAGCTCGAATGATGTGAAAATGATCTTACGAGCAAGCTCAAGCTCAACTCGAAAATTACTCAATCGAGTTCGAGCTCAGCTCATTAAGAAAAACGACTCGAGCTTTCGCGCCTAATCGATCCAGATTTTATTTAATATATTTATATTATATTTAATAATTATTATATTAATATATATAAATATCAATATATGATATTTATATTAATATTATTATTATTATCGAATTTTATTGAGTTGTGCCAAGCTTAGCTCGAGTTGAGTTACGAGTATTTAGACGAGCTCGAGCTCGAGTAGTCACGAGTCGATATGAGCTCGAGCCTTAACGAACCAAGCCGAGCTTTCAAGCAGCTTGTTTAATTTAATAGCTCTAGATCATATCCCCATCACACTCAAAAGTAGAAAAACAAACTAAAACACAAAAAATAAAGCAATAAAGAAAAATGCACAAAAATAAAACAAAAAATAATGAAATAAAACCTCCCAAAATGCAAAACACAAATGAAGTAGTAATATTAATCTAGGTGTAAATATGCTATGTTATGCTAAATGGAAATGATGAATAATAAAATGAACTCCCTCTGGCATCTGGAGGTGGTAGTTACTGGCACAACTCATTGGGAAATTCCCTTAGGATTTTACTGAAAATTCCCAATTTTAAACTGATCCTGGCACCTACACGATGTGAGTTCGGAACTCGATGCGTGCTTCAGACTCTAGCTTGACTCGTGCTCTGGAATCGAACTCGGCATGATCGAGTTGGTGTTTCAGGCATTAGCATAGGGCCTCTTTAAAGTCTCGAGCTCTGCACTCGACACGTGTTTCTCCTCCAGGCTCGACTTGAGTTGTGAACTTGAATTTAACGAGGTTGACCAGGCATCTCTGATGTTGGCGCTCGACCTTTGTACAGAATCAAGCTCCGAATTCGGCTCGAGTTCCAATAGCCAATTTTGAAAAAAAAATGAACTTCAAACCCTATTTTGCTCTGCTTGTATGCTTTTGATACACCTCATATATACTAATAAACTCATCCAAAACCATCACCTCAAAATTATGAACAAATAATGGACTAGAATGCATTTCAACACCACCAAACTATCCAAAATGAAATCAAACTCATGAGAAAATTTTCAAATTACTCTTAAAAAACAAGAAGCATATGCATCACAACAAAATAAGGTTTGTCACACCACGGAACATCCCCCAAACTTAAATTGAAACCCAAGTTGAGAATTAAGTTTGCAAAAAATGGTGTGACGTATCTTTATACTTCCAAACAAGCACTTCTTGTATATCCAATATGCATTTTCCTCTCGAGCACAATCCACCCACATGTCAAAAATGCAAACAATCAAAACAACTAAAAGAAAGATAACTAAAAATGGGTTGCCTCCTATCAAGCGCTCGATTTAATGTCTTCGAGCTAGACACATCATAAACTTTTAAGTTCCACAAAAATTCATTGCCTAATCGGCCTTCATCTTCACTTTAAATTTTCTCTTTGCTCTTTTCTTGTCCGTTAAGACTATATCCCCATTCTTACTAACAAAACTTGACATTCTTGGAGAGTAATGTAATGGACGTTTCCTTTTCTTACAAGAGCATAAATCTTCCTCTTTGTCAATCTTCCACACAACATCCGAGGCTTCATTCCTATCAAGATCAACATAAGAAAGGTTCGAATTTTTAATTTCCACAAAATTATGCAATAAAGCTTGTAAGTAATAAGAAAATGTACAATCCTTTAGAGCTTATCTAGAGACACATTAGGGGGCTTGAGATAAGATTCATCTTTCCCTCCTTGATGGCATGATAATGTACTACTCTTGTCCTCCGAGCTCAATGAAAGTTCTTCTTATTCTTCATCTTCACTAGCTCCTTCAGTTGCAAAAAAATTTCCCAAGAGTAAGTGGAACACTAGGATCCACTTCCACACTTAGTGCCATAAAATCTACCAAGAAGGTCATCTCCTTCACCTTAACCACCACATCTTCCACCTTCCTAACAGGTAAAATAAAAGATCCATTTTTAACCTTAAGACATGTTGTGGTAGGTTTGAGTTCCCCATATCAAGTTTCTTATAAGTAGAATAAGGCATCACATTTGCACCCTTCTCCAAGTCACACAATGCATTAAGAGTTCCCTTGTCTTCAATCTCACATGGAACTATATCCTTTCCAATATCGCCCACTTTCGTGGAACACTCTTCCTGCACCAATGTGATTGCTTTGACTTCCTCATTTTTCATCTTACTCTCCTCATTCTTCTTCTATTTCAATGCCACATATCTCTCGAACTCTTCTCTCTTTTCTTTCTTAACACATTTTTGTGGAAAAGTAATGTGAATAGAAATAATTGGAATGCCCCAATAATCCCGTTCATAGTTTTCCAGACTCATTTTTTCCTTCACTATCCTCGTTTTCTTCATTCTCCATTTTGACACGTGCTCAACCTCCTTTCCTTCCAAACACCCGTTTTCAACCAAACATGACTCTTTCTTGTCTACTTCTTCATCCTCCACGAGATTCTTGCTTTGTTAAGGTCGAGCCTTACTTTCATTAACAATTTCTTTCGCTTGACGTTCCAAAACTTCAAAACTCCTCTCTATGGCCTCACTTTCCTTCTTCCTTTCCTCGTGGTATTGCTTAAGCATTTTCATTATTTGACTTATTTGATCTTCAATGGAAAATATTCCTTCCTCATCCGGTGGACACTCTCCTTGGAAATAATAAAAATTTTCTTGGTAATTCCCTTGGACATACCCGTTTTGCATACAAGTACCATTCTCCATTTTATAATTAGGCATGTTCCACACGTGTCCCCCTTTGAAGTTGGAAGTTGGCATTGAGTAGGAATTTTGAGGCTCATAACTTGAAAAACATGGTTGAAAACTTATAGAGAAAAAGTTATTTAAGAATTTAATGGAGTGAAAGTGTAGCCTTGATAAATAGATAACCAGTAGAAGAAAAGAGATGTACAACGATCAAACACTCTTTTTCATCCTCATAAGCAATAAAAGAGTGATTCATCATGCCTCAAAGCCTATTTCTTCTTTCTCTATAGACCCACTGCAATAACATATGATTTGTGAAACAAATTGCATAAAAAGTAAGATTATAAGTATAGAGAATATGATGAATATGATTTGTTAAACGATTATTGTAAAATAGGATTATTACTCAAGTGACAACGTGATTAGTCTAATTAATAAAATGAGAAAAAAATCTAAACTGAATAGCTATTATTACGTTATTATGTTGGTGTTGATATTATTGAAACGATTATTATGATTAAAGGTAGAATTAATATTCACTAAATTGATAAAGTGATTGGTTTCATTAATAAAAGGGTATAGATGAGTGTCTAGAATCTGGACATCCATCATTTTCAAAAAAATAATTTTCACTTATTTTAAAATGTAATTAATTTTGGGGTTTAGGGTAAAGATTTAGGGTTTATATTTTTAGTGTTTAAGGTTTAGAATTCTAAGGTTTAGGCTAATATGAGTGTCAATATTATGGACATTTATCTCTGTCCTTAATAAAATTAAAAAAAATGAAAAAATTTATCCAAACTGAATATTCTATTATTATGCATTGTTGTGGATTGAAGTATGAAACTTATTTCACATTTGTTTCAGATTGAATTAATAAAATAAGATTATTAAAAAATTTACCTATAAATATTATAAATTCATACAAGATATCCATTAACTTTATTTTTAAAAAAATAATGAGTAATTTCTTGTATTTATTACCATAAGGAAATACTATCAATTACACAAATTCATAGCAAAGAGACAAAATTACCCCTAGGCAATTGCACATTTATTTTGCACATTCTTTCCTGCACGTTCCACTGTTGTACATTTTTTCTGCACACTTTTTTTTTCGAACTTTGGATTGTTGCACATCAATAATTATGGATATTTCTTTATTTATCATATAAATAAATTATTACTATATATGTCATAAAATTTTGCAGAAAAAAACGTGAAAAAATGTGCAAAAAAAAATTGTGCAAAATAAAATGTGTAAAAAAAATTGTGAAAAAAAAAAAGTGAAAACACATAGGGGAAATTTTGATATATTACATTTTAGTTATGTAGTTGATAGTAATAATATTTTATACTTGTACCTTAAAATAATTATGAATTATTTTATGTACCTGATGGTAATCAGCCCTTATGTCTTCTACTTAAAATATCAAGTATATGTAATAAACTATTAAGAAATTTGAAAAAAATATTAACATTGGGAGTTTCAAATTTTGAACAATTCTATTTATTATATGTAAATATGAACAAAAAAATTAATTAATTTCATAATATAGACTATAATTTTTATGATATATAAGGAAAAAAATATGATTATATGAACAATTACTTTATAATTTTTTATTTTTACTATATTTATGAATTATACAAATTTTTTCGAAGTTAATATATATATATATATATATATATATATATATATATATATATATTTTAATTTTTTAAGTTAATTTTAAATATCATTGTTTAACTCACTATAAAGTTTTACATTTTAAAATTAATTTTTAGCATTATTTTTTTATTTTTAAAAATTAAACGATGATTTCTTTATTATAAATATTCTATTTTTTATTTTTATTTATATAGATATCGAATATGAATATATTCTTAAAATTTTGTATTGATATTTTTATTAACTTGAATATTTCTATTGTTGGAGTATTATATTCATAAAAATAAAAATTTATTAATTCTAAAAAGTTGTCATTATTTCCTTAAGATTTGCATAAAAATAAATTTATGTATTTTAATTGAATTTATGTATGTTATTTTAAATAGGCATTGATCGAGAAAAAAAATAAAAATTTTAACTAATGTTGAACGATGGGTAGTTTACCGTATTTTATAGGAAAAAAGTGTCAATGGTAAATTGAAGAAGAACGTCAAAAATGAGATACGAAGTATGTTCAACATAAAAAAAATATGCGTACAGTACAAAGAATTTGAAAAATTCATAAAAGGACACCTCTAGGCACATAAGTGGATATTGTTGCGTCGAAAAAATATATAAGAAATTGTGGTAGTAAAGGATTTGAGGTTGATTTAAGTCATGTGCAAAAAATAGAATCACATCTATGAACAACATTAACATCTCTTTTGGAAGCTTTAGGAGTGAGCTACTCAAAATTGTTTAGGCTTCTTAAACAAGGTGTACTCCATCGTCATTCAAATACCACTAAACCACATCTGAAAAAAGAAAATAAAACAACTAGACTAGGGTTCTGTTTGTCAATGCTTGATGAAAGCACAACACCAAAGAATTTAAGATTAAGGGGATGTATAACTATGTGCACATAGATAAGAAATTATTTTATATGACCAAAAAGGATAAAAATATTACTTACTTGATACCGAAGAAGATCCTAAACGGTCCTATCAAAGTAAAATTTTTATTGTCAATGTCATGTTTTTAGCCGCCATGATGAGAGTTTTATCAACACACAATTAATCCCCAAGTATGAAGAATATCAATTGCAGCTTAAATAAGCGACTAAGTTTAATATCAAACCCAACGGACGGTGTATTATCAATTTAATTATTAACTAAATTAATTAAGACAAGATAACAATAAGATTTTATTATTATAATCTAATAACTAAGATGCTGAAAATTAAATAACAATTAAAATAAAATAAACACTAGAAGAATATGAATGTGACTAAAAATGCAGAATAGGCAGCTCTAGGGTAATCCAGTTTCACTCATTAATTTTTTTCCGTGTATTAATGTCAGATTCTGCCTTATAGAATATGGATGTATCACTAAGCCATAAAAATCTACTCTATAGACACAAGTAAATATGCGTGTAACACGTGTGAATAACCTTAGAGCAAGAGATATAATTTCACTCTCCCTTTCTAGGTACTATCAGCATCAATTATTTTCCACGTCTAGAATCTAACTCGATATGATCTCCCTTTATAGGTACTATAAAATTATCCTCTTTATCCTGCTTACTAACCTGAATTTAATTAAATTAATAAACATTCATATATGATAGTTCTAATGAACCTTAGGATTCCCCTCACTTAAAATCATAACATGAAATCCTTTTAAACAGTGAACGCGCTCAATCAATAACCAAGATATATATTCAGACTCTATATAACAGTTAATGATGCACAAAATAACTCTGAATATGGATTAAAAATGTATAGTCATATAAATAAATAAATCACAAGTAGTGTTGTAAAGAGTATACACACGAAAGTTCAATTAATTCATAAAAACCATTAAAACCCTATATCTACCAAAATAGTTCTTGCCCATGATGTTGCGAAGAACACTCATGGGTGTTGGATAGATCTTACCCATATATCTTGAAAAATTACAAGATAAATTTGGGAACGAATAAAACCCTAGATGAGAAAGTCATCGCGTCCTTCTCCGTCTTGAATTCTCCTCTTGGTTCTCCTATTGATTCCACAAATTAATCTTCAAAGTGATAGATAGATGGAGGAAAGGATGTGGATGATGGTTGAGGGGTGATCCCCCTTGTGAGGTGTAGGATGATTGTGTTCCAGTCCTTCCTTTGTGTGATCTGCATCTCCTTTTATACTTGTAATCTCTCCTTATGGACCATGGATGGGTTTTTTTTCTTAGAAAATATAGAAATATACGCACTGGGGGTGCAAAATTATTAAAAATAGGATCCTGTGTCCCCGCTCGACCAGGATGGTCTTGGTCGAGCGGGATTGACTTTGGTCGAGCAGAGGTCGAGCAGCTTGTCTATTCGCGGATCTAAAAATTTTACACCGCTTGACTGTTGCTCAACCAAAATCTCTTGGTCGAGCGGACTTTCTTCAGGTCGAGCGGTGCTGCGTAGTCTGACCGTTTCACGTATAACTTCCACATTCGATCTCCGATTTAAGTAATTCTTGCGCTCCCGAGATCCACTCTTCCTTTGCTTTCTATCCATTTAAAAAACTATAAAAAATCCAACATTTAAAGGTGTAACAATCCATGAAAAGTGATACCATTGTGCTAAGCAGAAACTGTTTGGCAAATGATCACCACTTCGATCATAACTTTCTCGTTTGGACTCTGATTGAGGTGTTTCTAACGCCAAAATGATCATCTCTAGTTTTGAGCTCCACACGATATAGAATAATTACGCAAGTTGGACGTGCATTTTTCAGCATTCTTGCACAAGTTGCACCTTTTCTCCAACTTTGCACTTTTGATCATTTTTCCACCTAAAACACAATAAAACACCTCAAACGCACCTTTTTCTCACATATATCGAATACAAGATACTTGTGCTAATATATAACAATAATTTTCATAAAAAAGGTGTTAAAATGGAAACCAAAACATGCTTATTTTCACTCTCATCAAACCCCCAAACTTACCCGTTGCTCATCCCGAGGTAACAAAATAAAAATAAAGAGAGAGAGAAAGTAAAAAAATTAGCGGGGAAACAAGGACTATGGCTCAGACCCCATTCAAAATACAATTGTCCTCAATTTAGGTCAAGCAACTCTCATTACATGTGATGAGTGATATTTTCACCTAGATTTTAGTGTCTTTTTATGTGTTTTCGTATTAGTTTTTTCGTAGTTAGGTTTACTTTGGTTATGTTTTGTGTTTTTATTGAAATGTGTGTGAATGAGCTTAAACCTATGATTTTTAGTTTTTAAAGGATGCTGGACATGATAAGGAAGATGTAGAAAAAAATGGATCTCAATTCGAAGTTGAAACAAGGAAGAACGAGCTAAAATAGTGAAGGAAACAGGACATCAAGAACATGGGCCGTGTACAGAACACGGCCCTGTCGGAATTGGCCGTGCTCCATCGCCCGAAATACCTACATGGCCACTCATGTGGCCGTGTACAGAACACGGGCCGTGTGCAATAACGTCGTGTACAAAACACGGCCCTGTCCAGAAGGGCCGTGTGCGAGCATCAAAAGACACAACACGGCCACCCCTGTGGCCGTGTGCTGCACACGAGCCATGTAGGTGTTGGGATTAGAAAATTTTCAGAAACTTCTAGAAGCTTTCCAAGGGGTATAAATACCTAATATTTCAATATTAGATCAGTTTTGGGCGAGGGTTTCACCCCTGCACTCACCTCACACACCATTTCCTCAATTTTTCACCTTCATCTTCATCCATTCTTCATCCATATCATATACCATCATCCCACCATCAAATCCTTCATCCAATTAGTTAGAGAAGCAAGGAATAGAGGAGGATTGAAAAGGGGAGAAGAAGATCACCATTGGAGACATGCAATGGAGTTTTCATCTACACTTTGTATTGAAACCTATTGTTTATCATGTTTTGTAAGGATTTTAATGTCTATGTTGGATTCCTTGTGACCATGAGAGGCTAATCTCCCTTGTGAGATTAACAATATGAATTGTGTTGGATAATTTTGGGTATTTTGCAATTGAATGAAAATGTTGATTGGGTTTAATGATTTTCTATAATTGATGCTTTAGATCTTGAGGTATATGATGATTTGTGTATTTGATTGTTCTAAATATGTGATTAGATTGAGAAATCAATTATGTGCTTAGAGTGATTAAGTGAATCATTTCATCAAACACTTCATGTGCATTATAAATTGTGAAGAAATTGAGAAATCCCTTAGAATTTAGAACCCTTTGATTGGACATCCGATTGGTTTGTTCGAGAGGTTGATTAATCATGTGAAGGGACTCTCATTTCAAACTTAGTACCTAGTTGGAATTGTTTGAGTGAGAACCAATCGTTTGAGCTATGTTTAGAACCATATCCTATTCATTCCGAGAGGGAGTTTAGGTGAACTAGTGTTGGCCCTTAGTCTATACCCATGACACATATGAGTTCATTGCATGATACCTAGATTTTCCATTCTTTAAGTATTGCTAGTCTCATCTCTATCTACTTGGCTCATTCATCCATCTTCCATTTATCTATCCTTTTGTTTATTTTGTCATTTCTTGATCAATCCTCCCTTTTCATGATCATCTCTATAATATTATGATGAACACGAGATCGCTTAGACCCTAGTACCTTCCTCCCTGTGGTTCGATAAATTCTTTAATTAGTCATCCCGACTACAAATGGCTAATCAAATGGCGCCGTTGCCGTGGAGACAACGGTTGCTAGTAGCTTGCAAAAGGATCATTTTGAGTAATCTTACTAGAGATATTTTTTTATTTTATTCGTTTACATGTATTTACTTTTGAAAACCTTGTTCTAACTTCTTTTACTTTGAAGGTGTATGCAAACAAGATCCAAAGGGAAACAAATAGAATCTATTTATTGGGAGATTGAGCATGCGTTGAGAAGGAGAAGAAAGGAGAACAAAATCAAAAATAGTGAGCGAATGGAGAATTTTCAAGGTGACAATCGTGTGGAAATAGAGCATGATGGGGAAGGCGGACAAAATGTGCAAGAAAACGCACCTCAATTTAATGCCAACCCTCCTCAACATGCCTATCAAAATCATGGAGCTTTTAACAATCAAGCTTTGCTTCAACAAATGGTGCAACAAGCTCTAATGCAACAAGGCCACCACCTCCGATGTAACATAGAATTCACAATGATCAAAGAGTGATTCGGGATTTCTTTATGCCAAGGGGAATGCCATATATGATGGGTCCACCAATCAATGCCAACAACTTTGAATTTAAAGCGGGCTTGATTTTTATGGTGAGGGAGCAACAATTTAGTGGAACCCCGAATGTAGATCCCAATACTCATCTTGCTCAATTTATTGAGATTGCCAACACCGTGAAGATGAATGGGGTGAGCGAAGATTGTATCAAGATGAGGTTGTTTTCATTTTCGTTGAGGGATAGAGCTCGAACATGGCTATCTATCATTACTCCCGGTACGTGTAATACATGGGATGAACTTGCGCAAATGTTCTTGAACAAGTATTTTTCGCCTTCTAAGATGCTTCAAATGGAGAGCTTGATCACTCAATTCAAGCAAATGCCTCAAGAGAGTTTCTATGAAGCGTGGGAAAGGTTTAAGGATATGCTTCGCAAGTGTCCACAACATGGTTTCCCGGAGAATCAACAAATTGGATTTTTCTATCAAGGATTGGTAAATGGGCAAAGAGTACTTGTTGATGCTTTGGCGGGTGGATCCGTACTTGGAGTAACTTTGGAAAGGGCGATACGAATTTTTGATGAGATTGCTACAAATGTGTTGAGAGTTTTGATCAAGGGCAACAACTTAGTGTGAAGAGTTATAGTGTTGATCAAAGTATGCCAAGCATGGAAAAGATAGTGACGGAGGTTATGAAACAAATGAGCTTGAACCAATGTGTGAATAATCAAGTAGCTAATATGGTTGAGGGGCTACAAGTCGATCAAGGTGTGTTACCTCCAAATATTGTGAGTGGAGAACAATGGGCCAACTCTATGCCACGTGTGGAAGATGTGTCATACATGCAAGGAAGAAACTACCAAGGGAATTACCAAAATAATTTCCAAGGTAGTTTCAACCAAAATCAAGGGAACTATCCATCTAGGCAAGGAGGCTTTAATGGTCAAAGTAGTGGAAGCTCATACCCACAACAACAACAAAGGCAAGGTAACTTTTCCTACTCTAATCCGAGAAATGCGGTTGCTTATCCTCCGGGATATCAACCGGGAGCAAAGGCACCAAACAATGAGGGAAGATCATCTATAGATAAGCTACTTGAACAATTGATAGCATCAAACAAAGATCGAGATGAAACTTTGAAAAAGGCGGAAGAAGCAAATGAAAGGAGGTTCAAAGCTTTGGAGTATAATGTGGGACAAATTACAAGTTCTTTGAGTGCTCAACAAAAGGAAAATTTTCAGCCACAACCGAGGTTAATCCGAAGGCTCAATGTTTGTTGATTGATATAAAAGAGGAATGAAAGATTGAAGAAGGGTTGGTGGAAAGCAAGGTTGTTGAAGAGATGGAAGAAGTAAGAAAGAAGAGAAGGGGCCTAGATGGATACCCAAGTGGAAGAGGGTGAAAGAGAAAAAGAAAGTAGAGGAGAAGGTCAAAGAAGAGGAGTACAAGCATGATTGTTTCTGATCACTCAATTCCCTATTCCCTATCCACAAATGTTTGTTAAAGAGGAGAAGAAAAAAGAGTTTGAGGAGCATGTCAAATGTCTCAAGAAAAAGTATGAGGAGAAAAGGAAAGAAGAGCAACCTGAAGCAAGTGGATCAATGCAAAAAGGGGGACCTACAAAAGTTGGTGATCAGGGCAAGTTCATAATTCCTTGTGATTTTGAGGGGAAGGTACCCTTGATGCATTGTGTGACTTGGGAGTATGCGTCAACATGATGTCTCATGCCACGTTCAAAGATCTTGAAATTGGAGAGCTAAAGCCTACTACTATCCGTCTTGAAGTTGTAAATGGTGAGGTTGTAAAGCCAATAGGAATCGTTGAAGACGTGGAGATAAAAGTGAAGGGACTAGTTTTTCTGGTCGACTTCATGGTGTTGGAAGTGAAGGCGGACCTTCAAATTTCACTTATTTTGGGAAAGCCATTTCTAGCTACGGGAAGAGCGAAAATTGATGTTGGTAGAGAAGAGTTATCCTTGAGCTCAAAAGGAAAAAGTGTCACATTTTTGTGTAACAAAGAAAAAGGAGCGAAGTCTCATTTGTAGCCTCCAGATGATCTAATGGATCATGATTCTCTTCTCTTTGACAACTTAAATTCCTTTCTTCATGATTGAATGAAAATATCAAGTTCTAACTTATCTTCTTGTGATGTTGATAGGATGAAAGCATCAGAGCTCGATTGGAAATTAGACAAAGAAGAAAAAGGAAGTCTACTATAATCACTCCTTGATGATGACTTGATGCTCGTAAGCAAGAATGGTGAAGTTGAACTTGTAGATAAGAAGAGAGCCAAATAAATGTTCAAAGTGAGGATGCGAGGAGAGAATGGGATGGATCATCCTTTGGTCCAATGATCATAAAATTCCATCCGGCTTGAAGACGTTAAACTTAGTGCTAAATGGGAGACAACCCATTCTTTTTATATTTTGATGCTTGTTTTGTTTATTTTGGTCTCGTAGGTGGATTGTGCTCGTGAGAAGAAGGCTTATTGAAGAAAAGAGAAGTGCTTCATGGATTTGAGTAAGTATGCCACCACTTGTGCAAACTTAATTCTCGACTCTTGTCTCGAGTTAAGTTTGGGGGCTAGTGTGTGGTGAACACAACTTGACTCGTGTGGATGCATTTACTTCTCAACAAGAAGATTTTTAATGGAAACTACATGGGTAAGTCACAACACTTTTTACAAACTTAATTCTCAATTTGTTTCGATTTAAGTTTGGGGGGAGAGTGTGTGGTGTGACTCACCACTTGAGTGCGATTCTTATAAAATTAACCAAATTTTAAAATTTTCTCATGAGTTTTAGTTGGATTTTGGTCCGATTGGTTGTGTTAAATTACATGATAGTCTATATTTTTAATGCAATTGTTGAGCTAATGGTGTTGTATGAGTTTTTGAGTATGAATAAAGGGTATTGGAAGCACGAATGGAGCTTGGAGCGAACGCTTTCCTTACCAAATGCCTATTGAGGGAGTACTCTACACCTTATCACTTCTAATTGATTTTGATTTGGATTGAATGGATTAGCATGCTACTTTATGTGTTATATTTTTTGGAAGTTTACTTTTCAATCAAAGGTTGGGATGATTGTGAGCTTAATTGTCATGGATGATATAGAATGTGTGCTTTATTGTTAATGATGGTGATTTTTATTCTTGCATGTTATGTGTTTTTGTTTTGTTTCTTGTTTGTTGAGTCTTTATTTTATGTTTTGTGTGTTTTCTTATTTTTGTCTTGGTTTGTTTGGTGGTTTGTTTAGGGAGGTTGTGAGTCATTTTTGAATATGAGTGATGATATGTTGTGGTGATAAGTGATGACAAGTTATGATTAAGAATCTCTACACTTTCAAATTGTGACATGTTTTACTTAACTTGTTCAATTTTGAGATGAATGTAGTGTAATAAGTTTCTTAAGGTCCAATGCATAAGCTTGTGAGAATTTGAGCCTCAACTGTGCATACATGATTTTTCTTCATGAGTGGATTGGTTGTGTTTGATATGCTAGAACTAGCTCAAGGACTATAGGAACGAGCCCGATTAGTGGAGATTAGTAAAATGATCTAAGACCATCTTTGTTATTTATAGTCATTGCCATATATTTCCCTACCTTGAACATCATCCCTAGTTAACCAATTTGAGTCTTTAAGCCTATTTCTTGTGAATTTAACACATTACAAGCCTTGATTAACCACTTAAGCCTTATATACATACCCTTTGCGTGGGTAATTGAGGAGATGATAGCTAGAAAAGTTTGATGAGAAAGAAGAAAAGGAAATGGTAAATAAGTAAGAAAAATGATGAAAGAGCACAAACAAGAGTGAACATGCAACCTCAAATCAAGAAAAATGAGCAAAGCAACAATAATATGCTCAAGTACTTAAAAATCCAAAAAAGGAAGCATGAATCATAAGAAGCTCAAGAAATCCAAGGAAAGTTGATTAGTAGTGCTTGTGAGTACCAAAGACAAGAAAGGAAGAAAGAAAAGTGGAGAAGTTGGAGAAATTAGTTATCTCTTCGATTACTTACAATTATTTAGTCACTATTACCATATTCTTCCTACCTTACCAAAGAGTCTATCATTACATCCTTAATGAAAGACCTTTTTGATCATTAATTTAAACTTTGGTGGTTTGTGAATATAGTCCGCGAGCAAGCTTATAGTTTGTCGAGCCAATCGGTTAATGAGTGATGATTTACCCTACTTTAAAGAGTGTTGAGTGACATTTATAACCTATGTGAGACTTGGACTAAAAAGAGACTATATTAAACTTTTATTCTCTTTAATTGAACTTGTTAATTTTTCATGTTATGAGTTTAATGTTGTAGGATGATTTAGCATAATTGTAATTCTTATGTTCGTTTAGTCTTTTCCTAGGTGAAAATCTCACCCCTTGGTTTATCATTTTCATTGTTTGGGAACGCACAACACTTTAAGTTTGGGGGTGTGATGAGTGATATTTTCACCTAGATTTTAGTGTCTTTTTATATGTTTTTTCGTATTAGTTTTTCCATAGTTAGGTGTACTTTGGTTGTGTTTTGTATTTTTATTGAAATGTGTGTGAATGAACTTAAACCTATGATTTTTAATGGATGCTGGACATGATAAGAAAGACATAGGAAAAAACGGATCTCAATTCGGAGTTGAAAAGAGGGAGAACGAGCTAAAATAGTGAAGGAAACAGGGTAGCAAGAACACGGGCAATGTACAAAAAATCACATGTTCTCACGGAAAATATATATCACTCGCACTCAAGTGTAAAAGATGTAAACTTATAGTTTTCCACGCGACCCTCTCTTCTGTAGCTTTCCAACGATGTATCACATGACCACTTTGAGTTTCCACACGAACACAGAAAACATTATAGAAAGTGATCCTCTATTTTCTTGCATGATGCACAAATTCACCTTTCACCACAACTTTGCATTTTTTATCATTTTCCTATCAAAACACAACAAAATACCTCTCAAGCACCTTTTAATCAATAATATTTAGAATTAATAAAATTTGGCCCATTAGTCATAAGCCCATATTGAAAGACCTTGGAATTAATTGGAAATTAATCATGATGATAATGTGGGCCCATGAGTAGGCTTATTATGATGTCATGTGTGAGATGAGCATGCAAAATCGAATTGATATGTGAGTATCAATTAAAAGGCAAGATGAGAGTGGTGGGCCCATAATCCATGCATTAGCAATTTAGCCCATCCAGGCCCAATTAGCGAAGGCTTCATATGCCTAACACCCTCTGTACTGTTATACGAGAATTATAGAACAGAGTATCATCACGCACACCCCCTTCATCAACCCTAATTTTCACCTTCACCCATATTCTTCCATCCTTCCACCGGAGAGACGATCGGAGTTGCTACTGGGATCAGAGACGGAGATTCTGACAGAGATCTTAATTGAAGAGACGGAGTCCTCCAAAAGGGTTCTTTATTTTTCAATTATTTATTTTTGTTATTTTAGCACAATGGTTAGAGTTTATTACATTTTTGTGATTTGCCTTCGTAAATTCATGGGCTAAGTTTCTTTGTTGGTAATTTTAGGGCGTTAATGTAATTTTGACTATGTGATTTGATTGCCCTAGACTTGGATTTATTATACTACAGAATGTTTATTTCCTTATTGAAGAGGATATTTTAAGACTTCAAATTATTGTGTTTTTTAGTTTTGATTCCTTTAATTATTCTTCACGGTATCACTGATTGATAGTTAATAAGATTTTTTATTTCTGTATAATAATTGTTGTTTCCTGTGATAGCCTTAGGGGATTGGCCTATAATTCCTAAGAGTGTTAGACAATCAATTTGGAATATTAATTACTTGGTAAAACAACATTATTAGGTAATTAATAAGGAGATAAAGGGGTTAATAATTGCGTACCTAGAAAGGGAAGTATAGTACTCTAGCCTTTAATGGAATTTGACATGAAGTACCTATAGAGGGAGAGAGAGTTAATTTTTTATTGATCCTAGAATTTCAGCTCATTATAAGTATTAGATCCTACCCGATCAAGGTGATTTAACTAGACTTAGTGATCCTCTTATAAATGTCTGCAGGTAATTAATTTGGGTCTAGATAAATTAGTCACATAGTAAAGCTGTTAGCCCGAGCATTACCAATTCTCCATTCTTGAAATTTTAAATTGTATTCTCTTGCGAGATTTATTTTATTTGCTTAGTTTAATTATTTAAATATAGTTTTATTAGTTTAATTAATCATCCTTCCAAAAACCCCCAGATTTGTCTTGCATTTGAATTATCATATAGAATTACTTATTAAATTTATAACTATCTCGTGGGAACGATATTTTCACTTGGTCACACGCACTACAATCGATCCCTTACACTTGAGGGTGAAAGAAAAAAGTGATCAAGTTCTTGGCGCCGCCTACCGGGGATAGTTATAGATTTAAATTTAATTTTATAGTGATTTATTTTCTTGTAGGACGTTAAATTTTACTTGCTTTATTTTATTTTATTTGTGATCCAAACAATTCTGATCTTTTGAGTGAGAACAAGTGTATGATCACTAGGTCGAGTAGACAAATAATAGAACCATTAAACCTAGAGCTTGATGCACTTGCTAGAGAGAATAGAAAGAAGAGAAAGCAACCAGCTACACCTATTCCTAGCTCAGATTTGGATAGTTTTTATTCTTCAGAAGAAGAGGAAATTGAAAGTCTTTCGTAGAAATTTGACGGAGTTGATTTAGCTGAGGATATTTAGATTAGAGAGATGGCTGGTGAACAGACCCCGACTCCTATGTGGGACCATTATAAACTGAAGCATATTGCTAATGCTGGGCTGAATAGACCTGCGATCACTGCAGAAACTTTAGAGTTACCTTTCAGACTGATCCGAATAGTAGAGAGATAGCAATTTAGTGGAAGTCCTTTGGAGAATCCTAGTGAGCATCTGCAGTTATTTGATGAGTATGCAAGGACCCAGAAGCACAAGAATGTTACAGAGGATCCTATCAGGAAGCGGCTTTTTCAATTCTCACTTACCGGGAAAGCCAATGAGTGGTACAACAACCTTCCTCAAGAATGTTGTACTACTTGGGAGCAATTGGCAGATAGATTTCTAAATAAGTACTTCCCTTCCTCTAAGAGTTTCTTGATAAAGAAGAAGATAACACAATTCAAACAAGGATCCTTGGAGAGTTTCTATGAGGCATGGGAAAGATTCAAAAACCTGTTGCGGAGCTGTCCCAAACATGGATTTTCTAAGGATACCTACTTAGGCTTTTTCTATCAAGGCCTAAGAAGAGATTCAAGAGTGTTGGTGGATGCGACAACGGGTGGATCTATATTCAAGCAGTCCGTAGAGACAGCGGAAGAGATATTCGAGGAGATGATAGCTAACACCTATGATTGGCCGGAAGAAAGAGCAGATGGAGACACCTCTTTTGATAAAGTGGCTAAGGAGAAATTCAAGCCAGAAATCATGAAGTGTCAGCTATCCATAAACGATTCGATAAACTATATAAAAGTTGGACCGCCTCACCAAAGGAAACAGAGAGGAAGTAATGATGGCTGGAGATGAAGAGCAGTTTGAGGATGCAAACTATGCTGTGGGACAGAGCTTTCAAGGGAAATATAGAAACAGACAGAATTTCAGACCGAATAATCAATTTGGGGGGAGGAATGACCAAGGGAACAACTGTCAGTTCCAGCAAGGTTGGAACCAAGTAAATTCAAACTTCAACAATCAAAGAAGGGATGAGAATCTATCTTACTCAAATCCTAATAGTGCAGTTGCACCACCTCAGGAATTTAATCGAGCCCAAAAATCTAGTGACGGAAGAGCATCATTGGAAGATAAGATGGATTTGATGCTCAAGTTAATGATCACAAATCAAGAAACAGCTGAAGTGAGACATAAGGAGGCTAAAGAAAAGTACAAGGAAGCAGAAAGGAAACAAAAGGAAACAGATATTGTTATCAGTCAGTTAAATGCCGCAATGGGTAAGTTGCAATTGCAATGTAAATTTCTTGCTCAAATCAAGTCGAATCTGAGAGAACATCAGTGCTATGCTATTACTTTGAGAAGTGGTATACAGTACGAGGGACCGAGGATGCCGGATGAAGAACAATATGATGGAAGCTGGTCAAGAGGCACGCTTGGTAGCAAGCTCGGCGCAGTGCTTGGACACCCGCCAGCGAGCAGAGCAGCTTGTCCACCCCAGGGCAGCCTGGAATTCCTTCCTCTTGATCTTGATCCTCAAAATTATACTGTGGATTCCCAAAAGGAAGCTCAATAGCCTGTTATACCTGAGAAAAAGTGGGAAAGAGCGAAGAGAGAAAGGAATAAAAAGGATGAAATTGAGAGAAACTGCTTAGGGATTCCGAAGACAAAATATCTTATTCCTTTTCCCTCTAGGTAGTTGAAGAAGGGACTTGATGAGAAATTTTAGAAGATCGTAAATATCTTCAAGTAGATCCAGATCAACATGCCTTTGGTGAAGCACTTGAGCAGATGCCACATTACGCAAAGTTTCTGAAGGAAATCATGTCCAAGAAGTGTTGTATAGTGGACAAGAAGACAATGAATTTGACTGAAATGTGCAGTGCCATCATTCAGAGGAAGTTGTCAGCTAAAGTAAAGGATCTGGGTCTCAGGTTGGAAGAATGCCACTTGCAGAGCTTTGTGTGACTTAGGGGCTAGCATAAATCTTATGCCCCTAAGTGTGTGCAAGATTCTTGATTTTGGGGAGATGAAGCCCACTTCGGTTACACTGCATCTAACCGATAGGTCTATTAAGCACCCTAGAGGAGTTGTTGAGGATGTACTTGTGAAAGTGGATAAATTTTTCTTCCCTGTGGATTTCCTGGTGCTTGATATGAAAGAGGACATTATTGTGCCTCTGATTTTAGGCAGACCATTCCTAGCTACTGCTAAAGCTCTGATTGATGTTGAAGATGGAAAATTGAAGCTTAGAGTGGGGGGACGAGGAGATCATGTTCTCACTTGAAGCTTTGAAGCATCCTTCTATAGAGGCCAACTGCAAGTCCATTGATGTTGTTGATGAGAGTGTAGAGGAGAAACTGCCATTAATTCCGACAGAGGATCAATTGAAAACTTGTATCAGCAACAATCCTTCTTTCCCTACTCCTATTATTAATGTTGAATCTGATTTTTCATCTGATATTTTATCTAATGAACTAACAGATTATTTAAGTGTTTTGAATGCTTGCAGGAAAGAGAAAAGAGAGGCGTCATGGATTAAAGGAGGAATATGGACACAAATTCCACTAGTCCCTCCGGATATATGTGACTCTCATTTGTCTGATCTTGATGTTGATAGGAAGGAAGCATATAAAGATAGAGATCCAGATAAGTTGATCCTTGAAAGTAAGATGGGAGAGATGGATTGGATGGATAAAAAGATGGCAAAACAACACTTCAAAGTGAAGATGAAAGATGAAGAAGAAGTGTTGATGCATTAGGTTGAACATCTCTGAGTCTGCATTCTGTCGAGCTCCTTGACGTTAAACAAGAGCGCTTGGTGGGAGACAACCCACCGTTTTATTACTTTTATTTTTGTTTGTTTGTTGTGTCTTGTGCAATGTGAATTATACTCAAGGTGCGTGCTTAGACTTAAGGCAATAACATCCTTTTAAACATAGATTCAACTCACGTTTCATCTAAGTTTGGGAGGTGTGATGTTCTTTCCTTTTTCCATCCTCACCCAGATATTTTACTTTGCATTGTTTTAGTGTCTGTGTGCTTGGAGGTCGATTTTTTTAGAATTTTAGAATTTTTTCGATCTTTCAAATTTTTTTGCGACTATCCAGGTGTTTTGAGTATTTTTATTAATTTTTTTATGTGTCCCTTGGTGCTCAGTCGTCGATTTTTGTCTTTTGATATTTTTTATCCTTGATTTTCTAATGTCTCTGATATTTTTATCTCTTATGAATCCTGTGATGATGAGTTTTGTGTTGAGCTCTATTGTTTGAGAAGAGTATTGGAGTGGCATAGTGAGTTCTATCTGAGGCCTACGCCTGACCGAGTTGGATAATTTGAGGAACTTGCAAGATGTGAAGGAGATTGAAATCAGGTTACTTCATTCCTTATTCTAAATTTTTCTATGAGTTTTGAATTCTTATGAGTAAGGGACATGAGCTTTAAATTCTGTGGCCTGAATTTCATGGGGATCTATGAGCTTTTATCATGCCTATGATGTTGATTATGATTAATAAGGGAACATGCTTTAATTCTTAAGTGCTTGAAGTTCTTGACATGCTTGTTATTATGTATGCGTAGCCTTGAAGTGTACTCGTTCATTATATGAAAAGGCCAAGTGAGATTTGAGCCTTTAAATCATGTTACATGGATGCATGATTAATTTTATTCTTGAGCGTATCATTCTTGTGCATGTATTATAGAACTTGCATTGAGTTTCCTTGAATATTCAAGAATAGCCCAGTGAATTATAAAAATGATATTCGGCCATCTTTGATTTTTAGCCCATATTTTCCATACACTTTACTTGAATTCATTAAATCCTTAGTCAACCATTTGAGCCTTCAAAAATCCATTCTTTGAATAACCCGTTTGAGCTTAATCAGTATTTGATTTTTCATTATATTTCTTGGATCAATTGAGTAATTATTGAGGAGGTTAGAAGAAGACTGTGAATGTGTTGGAGTTGAAAAGAATGATGAAAAAAAGAGAAGAAAAAGGATATAAAAATCCTATAGAGTCGAAAAAGAAGAAGCTGAAAAGGAAAAATAAAAAGGGAGAGAAAAAAATAATTGATGTAGCACACAAATTTAACACCTCTTGATGCTAAAAGAAGAGAAGAAAAAATATTCTCCCATTAATGTGGTTGAAGAAAGAAATAAATAATTTGGAGTAGAGGAGGAGTTGTGCTTATAATGAAAGTGATAAGGAAGAATGAAAGATCATGATGGACTGCAGCTTGATTGATCCGAGTTTGAGTCACTTATCCATAAATTTCCTACCTTGTCCAAAGAGCCTACGTTACAACCAAATAAAAAGACCTTTTTGATTCATGATTTGCTAGCTACAAGTAAAAGGAGAGTTGAAACAATAGACAAACTTATGGTTACGCATGCACTTGAATTGAATTTGAGAGCACATATATATAACCCAAACGGTGTACACTTTATACACCTTGAGCTTGAGAGTTACATTATATATATCATGTGAGAATAGATGGATTGAGCACTTGAATTGGCGAAGTAATTATCTTAATTTGCATGTATTGAATGAATTGATGCTTCCGAACTTGAGGTTAAGTGAATCGAGTTAAGATTGATTACGTCTTTGGAGGCTTAGTTGATGTTATTATCATTTCCTGTAAACATGACTTTTCATCTCATTATTCTCTTAGTTTGTCATTTCGTTGTTCAAGGACGAACAACAGTGTTTACGCTCAGATTCAATTAAAGTGCATCCATAACCATAAGCTTGCCAAATATCTCAAAATCTCCACCACTAAAAGTGTGATTCGACAATGGGATAAAAAGGACTTTTCTTTTGTATGCAATGTTGGATCTTTGGTTAAGGTAGGAATTTTATGGATAAGTCAATCAAAACTTAGATCAATCAAGCCTGCAGTCTCTCTCGATCTTTCATTCTTACTTTTCAATTCAATTAAGCAGAACATCCTCCTCAACTCATTCACTTTTTTTTTTCTTTTCAAGCACAACATCCTTTTTCCTTCTTTTTTCTTATTTTTTTCTTGAGATACCAGTTTTGGGCACTACCTCACGCATCCTCCATATGGTACTAGATTTAAGCATTACCCTAGGATGTTCGTTTTCATGGAGTACTAGATTTAAGCACTACTCCATGATTCTCCTTAGATGCATTTTCAAGTTCAATCACTATTTAAACACCAATTTCATTCCTTTCCAAACTTTATAATACTCTATCAACACACTTCTAAAAGCTATTAATTCTTGTCATGACAGAATCAAGGCTAAAAAAAATTCAGAAGCTCAAAGTGGCTATTTCTCGTAGGCTGCCAAAGAATGAGGTTTTTAGGCTCAACGGGGCTAACTACGGATACACATCATTCAATAGGGAAATATTTGGCTAAGTGACTCATAAATTCAAGGATGACCTAAAATCATCTCCCATCATCTAACACACATGTAGTTTCAAGTAAGATAAGAGGCAAGTTCTAAAATACACACAAAAAATAATACTCACCAGAAAAGAAATATCATGTGATGTAACATGATCAACAAGGCTCAAAATCTCACATAGATTTATAATAAGTAACAGAGTACTTTTCATGATAAGCAATATCCCACAAGTACACATAGAACTTCATACCACAATATGACTCAAGTACACTTCCTTTATCAATTTCAAGAGCATACGAATTTAAGGCATAATTTAAAAATATAAGCGCATGTGGATCACAACAATAAACTCAATTCTTCCACTCCCATTTGGTAGAAGCACACATAAAAATTAGAATAAGGAAACGAGGGCACCTGATTTTTCTTCAACGTATACATGAGCTCCTCGAGTTGTTCAACTCGATTAGGTCAAGCCTCAGTGTAGAACTCGTCTTACCACCTAGTTATCTTTTTCTATCATTAAAACTCAAACACGCCTCATAATCAAAATATCCATCAACAATAAAATAGGAGACACCAGAAAAATATCAAAAAGATGAAAAATTAAAAACTCGACCACTAACACTAATAAACACACTAGACATTATGTAAGTTATAAAAAATCGATATACCAACACCGGTTAAAATATTAATATGCCGCAAAAAAATCAACCCCCTAACAAACAAACAACCAATGAAAAGAAATATTATACCCTTAGTGCTCATAAGACTAGGTAAGTACATCACACCCCCCAAACTTAGTAAAAACGTAAGATAAAATTAAGTTTGAAAAGAGATATAACTGTTGAAACTTGAGCACCTCAAATATAATAAATCCTCACTCACACGAAAGAAATAATAAAGTAATAAAACAAAAGGAACAAACCCCCAACAGCTGCTCATGTTTAACGTCAGAGAGTCACGAAGGAATACCGCTTTTTGAACTACTCGCATCCTCACCTTCAAGTACTTTCTTTCTCACTTCTTGTCTACACTCAGCACCCCACCTTTCTTGTCACAAAAATATGATTCTCAGAATTTCGTTCCTCCTATGGTTGTCTAGACTCCTCTTTGTCAATCTTCCATTCAAATTCAGAATCATCTTTCCTAGTAAAATAGAGATTAAACATGTTAGAAATTACATCTATGCTTTTGCATGATTCAGTCTCCATGGGCATCTTCATTGCTTTATCAAGAGAGAAAACAACATCTTCATTATCTATCCACAGTCTAAGCTTTCCTTCATGTGATGGTACTGGAGTGCTTTGAATAACAGGTATAGCATTCTGTGCAAAAATTGGAGTCAAACGGTGTTGCTCGACCTCTGCTCGACCAGATTGGTCTGGTCGAGTGAGATGAAATTAGTCGAGCAAGGTCCCTGTAATCTAATTCTGGTTGTGCAACTCTACAGGTGGCGCTCGACCTCCGCTCGACCAGAATATTCTGGTCGAGCGAGTTCTTTTTGGTCAAGCTAGATTCCTATAAACTGAACATGATCTTTCAGCTCTATGATATGCCGCTCGACCATTGCTCGACCAAAGGGTTTGGTCTAGCGGTGGTCGAGCGGAGAACCTGAAAATATAGCATCGTTTCTCTGTTCGAAGAAGTGTTGCTCGACCATTGCTTAACCAAAAAGTTTGGTCAAGCGGTGGTCAAGTGGGGACATTCTGTTCCATTTTTGGCCATCGGTATTATCGGACCTTCGTACTGTATTCCGTACCTTAATGTGATGGCTTTGCACTCTTTCGTGTTCGTTATGCCTTGAGACGGGAACATTCCTTTTTCCAAAGTTTATGTCAATTGATTCACGTTCCCAGCCATCTGCCCCATAATCAAAGTAAGGTTCTTCAACTGCTTAGATAAATCTGCACGATTAGCATTCATAGTAGCCTCAAGATGATTAATTCTTGCATTATTCTTAGTCATGTATCGATTGAAGGTATCTTCAACACTCTTCACTTCTTGTTGCTGCATACTAGGCTCCCTTTGTGTCAACTCTATAATCTGTCTCTTCTGGGATTCTAGTAGTTAGGTTATGCTAGCTAAACTAGAGACAATCTCATCATCCCTATTCGGCTTCACTGCTTGATGTTCAATCTGTGCTACCTTACCTAGTGCATAGGTTCCTCTTACTCTTTCCGTAGGCCAGTCACGTGAATTCATAGAGATGTTTTCAAATAACTTTTCTGCTTCAATTGCTGTCTTTAGATAACAGCGCTCTTCCTGATGATGCATCAATAAGAATACGTGACTCACAATCCAATCCATAGTAGAAGATACTTATATATTGAGCCTTAGACATCCCATGCTGTGGGCACCGCCTGCGCATATCTTTAAACCTTTCCCACGCCTCATGGAGTTTCTTACCCTGATTCATAACAAATTGGGTGATGTATTGCTTCATTCTAAAAACCCCTGAGGGTGGCATGTGTCTTTCCAAGGACTTCTGCTGCAATTGGTAATCCCATGTAGTGCAGTCTGTGGCATCAAGAGTCTCATACCAAACTTCTACCCTATCAATTAAAGAGAATTTGAATAGGGCGATCCATCTAGTATTGTCATAAGCTCCAGTACTTTTTTGAGTATTTGTATAACCAAGGAATCTTTTGAGATGCTGATATGGATCTTTAAATGAACATCCAGAAAAGAGATTATTTCCGCCATGTTGATGAGAGCGGGATGTATCTCAAAATCATCATATTCCCCCTTGCTCCTATCAAACCCATGTTGCTAATCATATAGTCCGTGAAAATTTCACGTAAGGCAATATTATCCAAATTCTGCCTTGCTACGGCCATGTTTAGCACTGTGTGTTATTCCTTCCTTTCCTTTCTCTCCTTTTCCTAGCGCACAAGTACCTTAGAAAAATTCAAGATTAGATAGAAATAAATAATCACAAATAAAAGTCTTTATCAAACTAGAAATAATAAAATCAATAATAATAGCCGTCTCCAGTAACGGCGCCAAAAACTTGATGAGCGTTTTATCAACACACAATTAATCCGTAAGTATGAAGGATATCAATTGCAGCTTAGATAAGCGACCAAGTTAAATATCGAACCCAACAGATGGCACATTATCAATTTAATTATTAACTAAATTAATTAAGACAAGATGGCAATGATTTGAGAATTATAATATAATAACTAAGATGCTGAAAATTAAATAACAATTAAAATAAAATAACACTAGAAAAATATGAATGTGAGGGTAATCCGGTTTCACTCATTAATTTCCCTTTCGTGTATAAATGTCCAACTCTGCCTTGTGGAATATGGACGCATCACTAAGCCATACAAATCTACTCTATAGACACAAGTAAATATGCACGTAATACATGTGAATAACCTTGGAGTAATAGATATAATTTTACCCCCCCTTTCTAGGTACTATCAGCATCAATTATTTCCCACTTCTAGAATCTAACCCGATATGATATCTCTTTATAGGTACTATAAAAATCCTCTTTATCCTACTTACTAACTCGAATTCAATTCAATTAATAAACATTCATATATGATAGTTCTAATTAAGCTTCGGAGTCCCCTCACTTAAAATCTTAATATGGAATCCTGTTCAGCAGTGAACGCGCTCAATCAATAACCAAGATATATATTCAGACTCTATATAACAGTTAATGATGCACAAAACAACTCTAAATATGGATTAAAAATGCATAGTCATATATAAAATAAACCACAAGCAGTGTTGTACGGAGTATACACACGAAAGTTCAGTTAATTCATAAAAACCTTTAAAACCCTAGATCTACCTAAATAGTTTTAGCCCATGATGTTGCGAAGAGCAGTCATGGGGGTTAGATAGATCTTACCCATATGTCTTGGAAAATTACAAGATAAATTAGGAACCGAATAAAACCCTAGATGCGGGAGTCATCCGTCCTTCTCCATCTTGAATCCTCCTCTTGGCTCTTCTTTTGATTTCACAGACGAATCTTCAAAGTGATGGATGGATGGAGAAAAGGATGTGGATGATGGTTGGGGAGGTGACCCCCCTTGTGGGGTGTAAGATGATTGTGTTCCGGTCCTTCCTTTGTGTGATCTACATCCCCTTTTATACTTGTAAGCTCTCCTTATGGACCTTGGATAGACTTTTTTTCTTCAAAAATACGCAAATACATGCATTGGGGTGCGAAATTACCAAAAATAGGATCCCGTGTCCCCGCTCGACCAGAATGGTCTTAGTCGAGGATGATTGACTTTGGTCGAGCAGAGGTCGAGTGACATAAAATTTCACGCCGCTCGACTGTCACTCAAACAAAATGTCTTGGTCGAGCAGGTCGAACGAGGTTGCGCAGTCTGACCGTTTCATACATAACTTCCACATCCAAACTCCGATTTAAGTAATTCTTGCGCTATCGCGATCCTCTCTTCCTTGACTTTCTATCCAAATAAAGATTTAAAAAAAACTCCAATATTTGAAGGTGTAACAATCCATGTAAAGTGACACCATCGTGCTGAGCATAAACAGCTTGCACAACATCACTATTTCGATTATAACTTTCTCGTTTGGACTCCGATTAAGGTGTTTCTTACGCCAAAATGATCCACTCTTCCGTGGCTTTCCAAATCAAACTTCTAGTTTTGAGCTCCACACAATCATAGAACAATTACACAAGTTGGACGTGAGTTTTTTAGCATTCTTGCACAAGTTGCACCTTTTCTCCAACTTTGCACTTTTGATCTTTTTCCACCAAAAACATAATAAAACACCTCAAACGCACCTTTGTTTTCACATAGATCTAATATAATACACTTGTGTTAATATATAACAATAATTCCCATAAAAAAGGTGTTAAATTGGATACTAAAACACGTTTATTTTCACTCTCATCACGCCACAACTAGTCCCAGATTTGATAATCAAGGAAGAGTGGCTTTTCAAGGTAAATTGGATCTTGACCATTTGTCACTGAACAACCAGCTCAAATAAATAGCTAAAAATAGACATGCAGGTATAATCGAGATGAAGACCATTTCTTCTGTGAAAAGGAAGACTACTGAAATATTTATAATTAAAATGGTCATTCCAGCCATTGTTCAGAAGTGTCCAAGATCAGTGCACAAAGAAACTATTTTCATCCAACAAGATAATGCTAAGACACATATTCCACCTACTAACCCTGATTTTCCTGCCTCGATCTTGCAAAGTGGGTTTGACATTCGGTTGGCTTGTCAACCCTCAATTTTTCCAATTTCAATATACTAGACTTAAGATTTTTTTAGGGCCATACAATCATTGCAACAAAAAATAGGTGCAAAACTATCCCTGAGCTTATTTCTGCAGTAGAGAAAGCATTCAATGAATGTTCGCGTATTAAACTAAATTATGTGTGGTTAACATTACAACTTTGTATGAAAGAAACCATGAATTAGAAGGAGAAAACGATATGAAATTCTCCACATAAAAACAATGAATTTAATGGAGAGACAGTCTTCCAACGTAGATTTCATGTGAGTTTGAATTAGTGCAAGCGACCAAAGACTTGGTGGCAAATTAATTTGGTAAGTTAATAATCTAACCAACTTATTTGTTTGATATTTTAGTGTGTAAAATTGGATTTTTTTTCTTTCTTTTTGCGTGTTATTCAATTTGGAATGAAAAAACATGGGTGAATATGACTCATTAGTGTTTAAATATTTGCCTTTTTTTGTTTGTTTATTCTTATAAAACATGCATATTCATTTTATTATTAATGAATCTTCTTTTTTTTAAAACATTATTAGGAAAACAAAATTGAACTGAATTTTGAAACATTACTCTCGCAAATGCAAATTAACAATAATTTCAATACAATGATAAACTTATAGAAATGATATTTTCAAAAAATTAATCGTTAATTCCATCTTTTTTTTCCAACAACTTTTGTAGGTAAATCCTTAGAAGTTTTTTTTTTGTGATGTCTTCTTCATCTTCATCATCCACCTTAGACCTCTCTCCAATTTTAAAATTCTTCTCAATAAAATTTTGCTCACTTTCATTCTTCACTATATACTTCTGTTTTGCACGTTTACATCTGCAAGGAGTAGAATATTGGTAATTGTACAAGCAACAATTATCAATCTTGTACGTATAAACTAGATGAGTCTAGTTCTTTACTAGTTTGCAAAGCAATACATTCAGCTTTTTCTAAAGACAATTTTGTCTCCTTAATAACATCTTTCATTGATGCTTTTGATTCTTCAAAAGTATCATTAACGAAATCTGATTTTACTTCATCATTGTCATTTATAGGACCCTTCTCAAATAAAATAAAAAAACCGAATAAACCAAAATGAATTATAGAAATCTAGTAAAATTTTATATTTAAGCAGAACGTGTTCAAAAAAGATGATACAATTTATGCATAAATTAGACATATGAAATGGATAGTTGTTAAATTTGAAAAAGATTTTATTAAAGAAAATATTAATATTGATATAAAAAAATAAATACACATAAAATTTTTCAATCATTATTGATTTACCTCCTACCCAGACATATGTAAAATGAGGAAAAAAACACACACTCACACAAGCATTATTCTTTAAAAATAGAGAAATATTAATCTTATATCTTCCAACTAATATAGATATATGAAAAATCTTTAGATATACCTAAAATGTGAAAGTCATGAAGAGTTGTATAGATATGAAGAAAAACATTATTCATAAAAAGGACCAATTTTAATCTTTTATTCTCCAAATTCAATGCGAGATATATAGATAAAATATCTTTAGAAATGCCGTAAGATGAGCATACAGAGTTACATAGATCTGAAGATTCAGAAACATACAGGCATTTCATAAAAAACTTACCAATATTAATCTTTTATCCTCCAACACCAATGCAAGATATATATAGATGAAAAAAATATATACAAAGATATAGAAAGTCTAATAAATATAGAATTAAAATCATAATTAAGTAAGTGAATGAAAATTGAAATTTTTTTAAAAAGCATGATTGGGAATATGAGAAGACTAAAATAATTAATAAATAGAACAATTAATGAAAAGAATATAAATAAATAATGGTTTTTAGATATAAAAATCAAAACAACGTATAATATGAGAATGATAGAAACATGTAAAGAGACATATATTATGAATAGGAGGAAGTATTACACTGTAGGAAATACACGATTATTTCTTAGGGCCAACATCAAGTCTTCAGGGAGACCGTTCTTGCGTCAACATCAAATCTTCAATTTCATTTTCTAGTTTAGCCATTCCATATCTATCCATGGACCTCAGAAATGGGGCTCCAGCGCACTTCATACTGAACAATTATGTGAGTGTGTTTCTTGTAGAGAATGTAATAGCCACACTCAAGGCACTAAATCATAATTTTTTTAATCTTGCCTGAAATCTCCACAGATGTAGACAATAAATTCTTGCTATTGTAGATATTCATATCATATAGCTCAGTTAGAGAAATATACAGCAAAAGAGAATAAGAAATATAGCATGTGTGGAAGAGAGAAGACAGAGAAGAGGGAGAGACGAGAAGGTAAGACAAAATTTGGGAGAAAAAACTATGTCATTCTCATTCATTTGCTTTCTTCGCAGTTACATTAAATCTCCTTATAAAACTATGTCTCCTCTAGAGCTGTCAAAATGGATTAAGCCCGCTGGGTCGAACTACCCACGCTTCTACAAAATGTGGCTTGGGCTATAATTTTTACAGCCCGTTTGGTGACTAGCCTAAAAGGCTGGCCTAAATGGGACGGGATGGCCCATTTGGCCCCCTATGATTTTTTTCTAACGAACTAGTGTTTAATATCCCAAATATTTGTTGTACCTTTTTTTATCATTTTCCAAAATAATGAAGTAAATCATTAAATAAATTTTCTAAGCATTTTGTACTATAAATTAGTATACAAAATTCGTACATAATTTTAAGTCTATTTTGCTTGATTTTGAAATTATTTTTAATTCTTGAAATTTTAATACATCAATATATGTAGATGGATTAGAAGCAAATACAAATGCAAATCTTAAGTATACTAAACAAGGATTTAGTTTTGCTTAGGTGGCAACACTAGATTAATTTGGAAGTGAGGTGTCATTTTATTAGATTATTTATTTATTTTTTTATTTGACTTGGTTATGTATCTCTGTGCCCTTTTATTTAATCATTAGAATGCATTTAAGGGCTTAACTGTAAATATAATGAATTTAAAGAAAAAATTTCACGCAAAGTCAGTGAACCACACTAAATCTCCATAATCTCATTTCTCTCTCTCCATCTTAATCTCCAACCTCTCTCTTCTGCTTTAAAAAAAATCTCTATACACACTCTCTCTCTGTTTAATCTTTAAATGGCCGGCGTCGAAGAAAATTAGGCTCCTCCACTGTCACGCAATTTGTCAAAATTCAGTGGTTGTAAGCCTAATTTGGCCTCTCTCTCTATCCTATCTCCTGCACCCTCTCCGCCTTAATCTCCTGCCCCATTGCCGCCGAAGAGATTGGTTTATACCAAGGTAACTGTCCATTAGATTTCATCTTTTTACTTGAAGTAAACTTATGAAATCGAATCTTCTGTCTCAATTCACGAAGAATGAGTTTAGATAGATCATTAAATCTACCATCGACGTCGAATTCGCCACGCCGCTATGCGTTATATTCAAGTTGATGATAAGGTTTTCAAGGCCCAGATTTCGGATACAACATGCTCGGAGAGGTAATTATCTAATTTTTGTTTTCATTTTCAGTTGTTTTGGTGAATTGTGGATTCAATTGGATGACGTTTATGTTCATGTTTAATGTTTAATTAATTTATTTGTTGGGGTATAATTATTGGCTAATTTCTTATGAAAAATCGAGATGATAGAGGTGAGCATTCAAGGTTTTTGTATTAAATGGGGATTTTTTTAAAAAAAATTGTTACTGTGAATGTGATTTAATGGTTTTTCATCTTTATCAGATTTGGTTATTAGTTCTTTAAATGATGGAATTTTTCCCCCAATAATATCCATTTTAATTTTTTAAAAATGAAATCATGCCAACTACATAACTGGATTAACTTTTGAAAAGTTAAGATTGTAGAAAGAGATAAAAGGAATGGTGCGGGAATTCAGTTCATATTTGCATATAAGATTTACATATGTGTGATTGGCTGTAGCTGTGGTGTGATACCACAACAACAATGTTTGAATTGAAGGATTTGGAATGCAAGTGTTTCAAATAAATAGAGTTCAAATCTCACCCAAATGAAAACAAGAAAGATTTATTCTTTTCAAATCCATAAAAAATAGTTTGAACCAAAACTGATGGATTTCAAATCCAAACTCTATAATCTGTTTTTAGTTATATTATCTTAATTACTATTTATTAATCATATAACATTTTGTTAGTGCTAAGTGACAAACATGTAGTCCCAGATTATTTTTAGCTTCTTGGATGTCTGATGATGAAGGGCTAAAATCATAATGTATTATCGGGGTTGTGGGAATACATAAAAATGGAAAAAATACCTCAACTTGTGTTAATCATTGTATGTTTGGTATATGGTTATGTTCCATGAGAAGTTGTATGTGGACAAATTTGTTCTCAGAGCTTGATTGATGAAGTTGAAGGAGTTGTTTTATGGGATATAATTGTTTGTTTAGCTTTTCTTTATGAAGTGATTCCTCCAGATTTCTTATCTCCTCAATAATGTCTGTTTAGCTATGAAATTCAATGGTTATAGGACATATGATAAGAGCAAATTGTAGATATAATATGATGGTACATAAGATTAAAAAACATAGTATGTTTTTTTTTTTTCTGAATTAGCAATGGTGAGTTAATCATGAACTAGAGCTTTTCGTGCTGTATTTATGCATTGGTTGAATTCGTTGCTAATTTGAAGGGTGTAAATTGGTATAATCATAATAATTTTTATTGTGATTACGAACAAAAAAAATGAACAAAGTAGGTTGGTGTAAGAGCAATGAAGTCACCTATTTCTATTGACTTTATCAACATCACTTAGTAATCATATCCCTTTGTACATATTCCGAGTTTTCTCAATGATTACGTAGAATATTACTCCATTTACTGTGTGTTACATGAATGCGGGGTGCATTTTCTTAGACATATGATCCTTTTTTAGATAATACTTTTTCTATGCTTTCATTTTTCTCCATGCAATGAATATATATGATCAGTGTAAACATATGGTGTTGGAGCCATATAAAATTTGATCATTTGAAATTTTCTTTTCCAATTGCATAGATTTTGTATTTTGCAAGGAGGGAGCCCTATGATAATGCACTTGAGTGTGAAGTTTGGTTGACAAAAATAAAGGGCAAGACAAAGAAGGAAGGGAAGAGGGATGTCCTATCATTTTGTTTCGTACTTGGAAGTTACGCATATGTAGTTAGCACTAGTGTATAGATATCCTTTATTCTATCAGTTTGTTTCATACTTGGAAGTTATGCACATGTAGTTAAGGAGGGCCTGACATGTTTTGTAATATAATCGTAGATATTATGTATAAAATATATCTTTGGACATTTAGGCTTACATGATAAGTCAGCTTGCACTCAATTGTAGTGTTCGTAAGCCTTATAACCTAGTCTTGTACTTTCTTGTGTAATTTTTCCCATATTTTTCATAATTTTTTGAACTACTCTAAAATCTGTATTCATGGTGATTAAATGTGGGATATCTTGGTTTGTTCTTCTATGTAAAGGCACAAAATGAGGCAGAGAGTTAATACTAATAAAAAACAGAGGGCAAAATCAGCTAAAAACATTGCAGTAGTAACCTCACCAAAGTCAAGCTAAAGGTTGTTTGTAAACAATTATCTATATTTAATTTTATACTATTGTGTATATAAGCCTGATTTTCTAAATATTATTTACATATAAACATGGAAGAAACCTATATTATCAGAAGATTCTGATTTTGAAGAATTTGGTACATCAAGGACAAGTCGGTGTAAAGATGATTTGCCAAAAAGTGGGATTCCTCGCCCAATTAATTGCTTTGGTGAGTTTATTATGAAATTTTATGTTAGATTTTAGTACTATAATAACTGAGTATATTTGGAGTTAAATTATATTTTTTATCTATTTTATTTTTTAGCATATTCATAGAGGGTGATGTGAATATCCCTTTTGATGGGTGTAGAGAAAAACTTGATACCTCTTTTGATGTATGAGTGGGTGGTGCTTGTTTTTCTCCTATATCTGTGATACCCTCTCTTTGCAATACCCTTTTGCTATCTTATTCAGTGTGCTTTGCTATTTAAAACACTGTCACCCCCTTAATAATACATCAAATAACCTAGAGATAGAGGTATGTAGATGCATCTAACCTAAGATTTCAACTTGTTTTATTTTTGACATTGAAGGATTCTTTCATTCTTTCAATGCCATGAATCATATTGTCTTGGGTTGTATGGATTTCTGTTGGTACTGTTTATCTACATTTTACCACTTGATATTTTTTGAACATTTTGGTTTTGTGATTTTATGATCTATGGTTTTTGTTGGGTTATTTTGGACTGAATTTTGGCCAAGTCTTTTCCTTTGCAAATAAGTAAATCTGGTCTTTTGTGTTACCAGTTCTGATTTTTACAAGTTATGTTTCAGTTTTAGTGCAAGAATTGATTAAATTGTGCAAAATTGATTAAATTGTGCAAAATTGATTAAATTATACAAAAATTGATTTTTGCACATTTCTTAACCTAAGTCCTCTTTTACATGTATTCCAAGTCCACGTAGGAAATTGTGCAAAATTGATTAAATTGTGCAAGATTGATTTTTGCATATTTCTTAATCTAAGCCATTTTTTACACATATTCCAACTCCACATAGGAAATTGTGCAAAATTGATTAAATTGTGCAAAAAATGATTTTGCACAATTAGTTTGCACATTTCTTAACCTGGGTCCTCTTTAACACATATTCAGATTCCACGTAGGAAATTGTGCAAAATTGATTTAATTGTGTAAACTTGATTTTTGCACATTTCTTACCCCATATCCTCTTTTACACATATTTGGACTCCACATAGAAAATTGTGCAAAAATTAAATTGTGCAAATTTCATTTTTGCACAATGTTTTTTTGCATATTTCTACCACATATTGCGAAAAATTATGAAAATTTTGAGTTTTGCACCAATTTTATGTTTGAGCACATGCTTTCTCCAGATTTTCTTTTATGCAAATTATTTTATATTTGTGCTAATTGATATATCCGATTGAAATGAGTACTGTGAAAGCGGGTTCAAAAGAAAGCCTTTTTAGAAGTAATTTAAGAGGGGCTATAAAAATCATAAACTCATTAAGCTACATCAAAACAGATTTAGAGGAGATAAGGAGGACACTGTTTGGGTTTAATTTGATTCCATTAGAAAAACAACAAGTGATTATTAAAAGAAATATCTAAGAAAGTGGGAGTATGATGTTGTAAAAATGCTACAAAGGTACGATGAAAAATCAGGTTTGTTTGTTATTGGTAGAAAGCAGTTGTTCTTATCTAAGGTGGACGTTCAGATTGTGTTTGAGATTGGTGGTGGCTCAAATGTAGTTCCACTGAAAGGATATGATTGCACTTTACCTCCTTGGGTGATTAGATGCTTCAAAGAGGAAGACCAAAAAGGTGTGCTGGACCCGTCTGTAATAATGGATAAGATGAAAGAAGTGGTGGCTAGAGATGACAACCATAGGAGCAAAGATATGGCAAGACTAATCATATGCTACCTCTTATCAACCCTACTTGCTCCTTGCAAGAATGGGTCGATGTCGTGGCATCTCACAGCTACCATGGAGGATATAAGTGCGCTTTGTAGCTATGATTGGAGTAATTATATCATTGAAATGTTGAAAAGTCATATAAGGGCCACCAAGAACTTAAAAATAGAAGGTTGTGCCATGCTACTGCCGGTATGTATGTGTTTTGAATTATGCTAATATTAAAATATAGCACTTAGCATCTTATTTCTTTGTTAAATGATTTGATTTGTACTTTTCTAGTTTTGGATTTGTGAGCACACGAATTTGGTTGGTCCTCGTGAAGGGTTTCTCTTCCCACGACTGTTAAAGTGGAACTTGAACGAGCTACATAATGCAATGCTTCAGCATGAAAAATTAGATAAGATAGAGGTAAGTGAGCTCAATATAAGAATGCAAAATTCAATGGGTTGATCATTGTGTTTCAGTATCCTTATATGATTTTTTTATGCTATCTTTATACTCAATTCATAACAGGTAAGTGAAGTTACGTTGAGTCCAACTTCTGAGGAGGAAGAAATCATTAAGAAATACGAGGGTATCATTCATGAGGACTCAGGCTGCACAAAGGGAGAAAGTTCAGAATTCAAGTCTGCAGAAGGAATGAAAGAGGACGCTAGCGATTTAATTAGCAAATCCTTGAAGCGCAAATCAAACTCTCCTACGATTCAAGAAGTCATGATGGACATGCCATCATTCAGTTTGGGTATATCCCAAGAGGAAAGTCCAGCGAAAAGGGTAAAATTTAAATTGGTTTATAGTTAACTTATTGTCTAAAAATCAGATCTTACGCATTCTGATTTTTTTAACATGTTATTACATTTTCAATTTTTTTTTGTAGGAGAAGGTAACAACCAAAGTTGAAGATACTCCTACACGATTACCAGGGATGGTGTCATGTGTCCAACAAGAAAGTTATCCAGCCAAGGAAGATATTACAAAAATTTTAATGATGAAAGATGTAGAAATTTTGAGGCTGAACGAGGAGAATGCAAATCTTCGAATGCAGTTAGAAGCTAAAGTGGAGGAGTCAATGACAAAAATTTGCAAAAAACAAGAAAATATAAACCAAATCACTGCAGTCAGGAATCTCCACAAAGCTCAGAAACGGAATGAAGAATTGGTGGTCAAGAATAAGAAGTTAAAGGCTGAGGTGTGCAAGCTAAAAGCTAAAAAAATATCTCCCACCACATTGGTGCGTAGAGTAAAAAGTAGGACGACAAAAGGAGATGGAGCCCAGAAGGAAATGTCACCTGAGATGGATAAGGTAGAAATAACTGAGATTATTGAGGGCTGTGATGAAGAATCCCCGCTCCATCTTCAACAAAACTGTGGCACCTTCAATTCAAAAGAAAATTTATTGGCTGTGACAAGGACCAGAGATGCAGTATTGAAAGCCATTAAAGAACGTTGGGAAGCGGGAGATGAAGGGTAAGATAAGGCTACAAACAATGGTTGAATTACCAATATTGAATCTGAATTTGCTTCTTTATTTTCAGAATGAGTTGTTGGGGGAATGTGAAGTCGGGTGACGTTACTATCAACAACATCCTTGATATTTTAGAAGGCAAGAGGATTTCAGACAATGTAAGATTTTAAAATAGAAAGTAATTTTATCTTCTGATTTGCACAATGATGCAACTATTGTTGTTGTGCTTTGTAGGAGATTAATGGTTGGGCTCAATTAACTCATCTAAAATATGAACGTGCTGGAAACAAAAATTCCCCCTACGTATTTTCTTCATGCTGCTTGGTAAGAGTTGGACAATACTATTGCATATCATTTACTAAAATTGCAAGTGAATTACTTTATGATTTGGAAGTATTCAATTTAATACTCCCTCCGTCCCAACTTCAACTTCACACTTTTCGTTTTGGTCTGTCCCAAATTCAACTTCACACTTCCATAAAAGGAAAAAGCAACAAACTAATATCCCTCTAACATATTTTAATTTTAAATTTGCCATCATCTTTTTAACACACATAACATACTTTATCATTTATTTATTACCCAAAAATATCATACTACCCTCAAAAGTAAGTCAAAAAGTGATTTTTCTTAAACTCCGTATATACAGTAAACGTGAACTTGAATTTGGGACGGAGGGAGTAGTATTTATTTTAAAATATGCAACAACTTATTAAGCGCAATCAAAACAGTAGAAGCAAAACAATAGGTAGCTTTGTTGACACACATATAGATGAAGCAATCAAAAGAGATGTCTTAGTGTTCCCTGTTTTAAGCACAGCTGACCACTGGACAATCATTAAGCTTGACTTGAGAAAATACATTTGGCAGTTTTTCAATTCAATAAAACTAAGAAGACCAAATTTAGATATTAACTTGAAGAACTCCAAGATTCTAGTTAGAACAACATTTTATTAGAAAACGTGTTGCTATATTAGATTATTCCCTCGGTTATTAAAGTTCATATTGGTATTTTGATTATTGTGATTTGACATGTTGAATATGTTGAGAATCTTGTTGTTCAGCAGTTGCTATCGAGTAAGCGGAGAAACCAGTTCATTAAATCTGCAAGGAACGAAGTTGTAGTGGAGGATTGCATTCAACAATCAGATGCCTCTTTAGATCGTGGGGTGATAGTATGCATGCTTATTGAAAGCTTTATGAAAGGTGAAGATGTGAAAATGGGGATATTTTCTGAAGAAGATGCTGCAGAATATCGAGTAAAGATGGTTGATCACTTCGTTGAACCAGTAGAAAATAGGGTCTTTTAGTTTGCTTGTGAACATCTATGACAAGTTTTTTGGCACACATTCTTATGTTTATTTTGTTGTAAAATTGCTTTATGGTTGTTATGTTGGATTCTAGATGCGTAAACTAGGTTACCTGCTCCTATTTGTTGTATTGGCAGATGTGAAAATTTAGAATTTTTGTGTTGGCAGATGATTGGTGAATGAAATGTAGTAAATTTTGTTATATTTTTTTTTGTTGGCAGGTATGAAATTTTAGTGTTTTTGTGTTGGCAGATGATTGGTATATCATGATATTTTATGGATAATTTGGAGTATCCTTCCATTTCCATTAAATGTTGATAAAATTAATTTGGTCCAAAAATTTATTATTCAATCACCACTTTCACAATAATGAGTTGCATGGACAACAAAGAATGTACGAAAGCATTTACAGAACATATATCATTCAGCTTACAAAAGGACATCCATATAACGTACTAATCATCAATTGGTAACAAAATGAGCTATGAGTATATATATTTTAGAAACTTTAAGTTAAGACATGGATAGAGGGACTCACTGTATTCCAACAACTTACACTGCGATCTCCCACTCTTTTTATCCATCCAAAGATGCAAATTTACATCAATATACCAAACATTCAAAGTATTTGTCATACTTAACGCAAGTTTATGGCTTTCACCATCCAGCAACTTGCCCAAAAAAAGGGGTGATCTCAATATCATAAGAAGGGAGATCAAAGGAGCCAATTCCAGTAATTGGCCTCCACAACAAGGGATTCACACCACCTGTGTAGATCATAGTAAATGGCCAAATTGCACCCACAATCGTATCATCTAAGCTAACAAACACCTCCCTAAATGGCCCATTTCCGACCGACCCAGTAAGGTTATTTGAGTAAATGTACTCAGTAGGATAGTTTTCATACCAAAACTCAGGACATACCAAAACTCATCATTTTCATGGAAAGAAAATACACATCCAGCACAACCCTATACACATTCTGAGGAATCTTGAATTCCTTCAATTCTACATCCGTGGAATTCTCAATCTCAAACCACAATCCATCATTCAAAGGCAAATTTCTAGAAATTGGCATTATCAGATCAGCCCCAGAAACATAACCAGAAGCAGATTCAGCATACTGAATTGGCAAAACAATCAGAATGAGTAGCAACTTTAAGAACATAGCATATTTTAGTATTCACTATACTCAATAAAGTGCAAGTTTGTTAAATATAAAAGCACAATATTCATGAAAATGAACCTAAATCAAATGAAGAGTTCAAAAATAAAATGCAATACAATGACCAGGTTGTATTCCTTGATTACATCAGCTAACAAACTTGATGGAATGAACTTAGCAACATCAGCCCACTTTCGGGAGAAAGCATTTGCACATTTTTCCTGCATAAAAAGCAAAAACATCAATATATGAATATGAAAAATCTTTTCTTAAACACCAATATAAAGCTAGCTCAATCCAACAGCACCGTAACAGCATATAAGTGTTATTAACTACTTATATTACGTTTTGGACAGTTTTCTGTCATATAATAGCTTATTTTGGACAGCTTTTATTGATTATTTAAACTAAACACCAAGAATTATTTACTATAATCTATATCCTATTCCCATTTCACATGATCCACAATTTATTTACTATTAGTCAATGGATCAATTCCAGCAGATAATTAGCAATAAAACTAGTAAACCTACTGCCAAATGCGCACAAACTGAAGTGCTCATACGTGAAACATAGATACTGCACAAATCACAGGGTAAAGAGGAACAAATCACCTCAAGTTTTCACATTAATCAGCTAAAAAACTAGCAAATGAATTTCAGAGCACAATCGCTATACAAGAAAAGAGAGTAACCTGCTGCAACCATGGAAGATTACTAGATCATCAATGAAAATCAGAGCAAAGAAAATGAATACTCATACCTTGCTAGCAAAGCATCTTCAACTTGCTTTTCTCCTCTTACGAAACTCCCCATATGATGGAATTCTACTCATCTTGGGACGACCAAGTGGTCGTTTCATTAATGGTGGAAGAATGGGATTATCAAAGACTGGTTCGTCTTTAAGCCAATACGTTTCGGGAATTGGATGTATGTCGTGCATGTAAGACTCCCGATATTTTATAACATAAAAATAATCACTGATGTAGTTAAAATAAGATTCATTGCTCGCACGAATCACAGCTACAACATGTGGACTAGGGAAACCAAAAATTCGCCATTGTTCGCCGGAACATGTTCTACGTTTTAAGTCAATATGAACTGAAGGTTGAGATGCTACCTTGTAGTCCCCAGAAGTGCATAAAAGAATATTCCATGAGCAACCAAAGTATATCAAATCTTGCCATACTACCTCTTTTGTGGGGCACAATCCTCTTGTCCATTTTGAACTTTCCATCCTCCTTTCAACAAACCATGAATTTATACCTATGTCGTTGATCAAGTGAATTATGTAAATAAGATACAAAGCATAACAAAAATATAAAGACAATGAGATAAGTGAACTTGTTTTATGGTACCTTTATGAATAAAGTCTAACATATGAGTTATTGGTAATGCCCTAGCATTGTTAATCCATGCATTGAATGATTCTATGGCATTAGAAGTCATTTCACCATATCTAGTAATTTTAGGAGAAAAGGCAACTTCCCACTTTTCATATGGCAAATTAGTCAGCCATTGTTCAGCTCTTTTCCTTCATCCTCGTTTGAATTTTGCAAGATTCTCATCAAACAAATGCTTTGTCGGAGCATATGCACATGCCTTGAAAAGAACACCCATATTAGGTCTATCTGAGCTGTTCAATGCCTTAGGAAATCATGCATTCAAGTTTGTTAGCAGATGAAACAAACAAAAGAAGTGCAAGGGCTGATCAAAAACCAAAGAAAAGGCAGACATTAAGCCTACATTACGATCAGAAATATAGGAGATTGGTTCATCATGCATCACATTATCTCGTATTTTTCTCAAAAACCATTCCCAATTTCTGTATTCTCTGCTGAAACAACCGCAATTGGTACTGAAAAAGCCCTATATTTTTCAAATGCAAAAAAGATATATAAGACAAACTGCAAATGTATATTGCATAAATATATGAAATTTTACTAGAATGAATAATATTACCGTTGTCACATCCTTTGCAGTGGCATCAAGTAGTGTTCCCTTAGATCGACGTCTTAAGAATGTGCCATCAATAAAGGGCATTGGCCGACAGCTCTTAAAGTCATCTATGCAAGCTTTGAAAGCTATAAACAATCGTTCAAAACGATGAGACACAGGATTTTGCTATAGTGTAACAATGCTGCCAGGATTTGTGGCAGACACAGCAACACAATTCCAGCGGAGCTCGTCGTAGGATTGATTATATGAACACCAAACTTGATCCTTTGCTTCTTCTGCAGCACGCCAAGCTTTCCAGTATGGAATTTTAATTCCATAACTATATAGAAAAACATGTTTCACATTGCTACCTCTAATGTTTGATTTCTCTATAACGCTTTCTAACATCAGATTTCCAATCATTTTAGGGCACAAATGTTTGATTATGTTATCTCCCAACACCCCAGCACATGTATGAACTAAATTGATAGCATACACTTGAAATTGTGACGATATGGAAAGACGCTTTGCTCTGATGAACCACTCGCACCCATGCGTCGTTGATCTCTCACAAATTGTATGAATGTATTTTGCATCATTCCTCTTATATAGAAAGAAAAAGTCATTCCGTAGATCCCTAAACTCTTTAGCTCCACAGTGAAACAGGGCACCTTTGCCATTTTTCATTAAATCAGCCTAAGGATATGACAAAAACACTTTCTTATCAAGGGATGGACATATATCATAGTATGGTATTCGAGATTTCACGAAACTCTTCAGACTGTGAACCTAACATATTGTGATGCATCTCTTTGCCATGCTGAGAATTCAGACAGATTGTGGTAGTATTCATAACACTACTACCAATTTGATTACTCTTATCAATTTCTTTTGCAAAGCTTAAACTATTCACATATATCTTGCCTGAAACTTCCTTCAAGGATCTAATTTGGCAAAGATTAATTATATTATGCAGATCGGTGCTGGAGACATAAGAAAATTAGATAACGATCCAACACAACAAAGAAAATCAAAATCCACTCTTTGCAACTCATTCCACTTTTCATAAATTTGAGAATACACATCGAGCCAAGAAGAAATATTCGATAGTAATGCAATTAATTTACAGTGCTCGGTGTGTTCAATAGTAAGAATAATAGTAGATTTTTCCATATATGATGACCCTCCCTGTTCAATAAGCAAAGAAAAATCCAAATTAGAAATCACCTGAATTGAAGCAACTTGCGTAATGAATAGGCAAATAACGATTATCATATCGATAACGTACGTATGAAATCGATTTTTGCAAATTCAAATTAATAGCTTCCCACGATCAGGTTCGATTGAGTAGAGAGAATGAATTCAGGTTGAGCAGAGTAAGATTGCACGGTTTGGAGAGAATGAATTCGATTGAGCAGAATGAATGAATTCAGGTTCGTATAGCAGAGTGAATGAAATTGGATTGCGTACCGTGATTTCTGCAATTTGATGAATGAAATCGTATGAAGCTTAGACCCATTTTCAGTTTGTAGAAGATGAATTCATCGCGTGTATGGATGAGGAATTGAAATTTAATTTGTTTTACTAAAGGGCAATTTGGTCACTTTGTTCCCAATTTGTATATTGGGAAATAATTATTTGTTTCCCTTGTATCTAATAGTATTTAAGCTGAAAAAGGTGTATCTAAAAGTAATAATCCCTTAATAACAATATTGTTAATTATTATTTTTAATTTTATTATTAATTATTATTATTATTAATTATTATTAATACATTTAATAATTAATTATTATTATTATATTCATATTATTTATTATCAATTATTATTAATTAATTATTATAAATTATTATTATAATTATTATTATTAATATTAATTATTATTAGTATTGGATAAGGGTATAATGGTAAAATTACATTTAATATCTAGGTATTAAATGGTGATATTGTGTATCCCACCTATTGAGGTGAGATACACAGTACAAAGGGAATGATATTATTAATATGGGGTAAAATTAATACCTTTGACCAAATATTATAAATACATCGAGAAAAACGTGGTATTACAAGGTACTGTGCATCAATCCCCCTAATACCTACAAGCAAACGAGCACTTATAGTATTATAAGATTATTGATATTGTGTATTGTTTCCATTTTTAGGGTGTGTAATTATTCTTTGGATGGATCAGAATGGAAAGTGTGAATGTATTCTTGGGATGAGGGAGTAATAAATATAATCAATCAACATTAATGAAAATTTTAATTTTTCTTACATTTTCACGTAAATAATACTTGCACATTCTCATAAATTTTAATATTATGTTATATATGTCACATACGTATGTATTAACTATATTATAATACTAGTATGAAACATGTGTACTACGCGGGATCATTTAACGATTTAATTATTATTCTTATTTTTATAATTAAATAATCCATGTCATATAACGATTCAACTTTAATTAGGGAGATTTTTTTTAATAGCTAGACAATTTTTTTCATCAATGTAATGAATTTGCAACAAATTATAACTTTTGACTTTTGATAATGTAACATTCACGTAAGAGGTTAGTGTATATATATATATATATATATATATATATATATATATATATATATATATATATATATATATATTTGTATGTATGTATACATATATTTTAATTTTTTGAAATAATCTTGACTTGTGTTTTTTTTAAATGTTACCTTATAACATAATACAATTGAAAACTATTTATTATTCCCTCTGTCTCTATAAAAAATGTGCAACCAAATAGGGGCAATTTTGTCTCTTTACTGTATATTTATATAGTTGATAATATTTTTCCTTTATTATTTCATTGTATTTTAGTGAAATAATGATCAAAGTATGTACCTCCTAGTAATAAATCATGTGGCAAGTCTTGCATGAAACAGTCTCACGTAATGACTTACGTGAGATGGATAAAAAGTTATCACTTTTACTGTAAAAAGGTATCACTTTCGCTATTAAATATTTTTACTTTCGCTATAAAATGTTATTAGTTTTAATTTATACTTTAAATTGTTTATGAAATAACATTATCACTTTTCATTATAAAAAAGTTATTATTTTTTATCCATCTCATGGCTTACGTGAGATGGCCTCACAAAGGTTTTTGCCTAAATCATTAATGTTATTGTTTGTTTAAAATAAATATCAATTATTATAAAAAAACTCAATTTATTCCTTTTTTCTATACATGATTTGATTTTATACTAATTAATTATTTATTTTAAAAAAATTAATTTATTAATTGCCATTAATGATACTAAATTAAATCAATCATAATAATTGCAGAGGAAAAAAATAGAAAGATATTATACGTCATTTTACAGCATTTAGGAGATGACACGTTAGTGAAAAAGGATTTTGTTATACTATACTTAATATATATATATATATATATATATATATATATATATATATATATATATATATATATATATATATATATATATATATATATATATATATATATATTACATTAGTTTCTCAAAAATAACAATTAATGGAAATAGAATTACTATTATATAGTTAATTAAGAAATAATTAACCATAATCAAGAGTAAAAATAATACTCCACTTATATTATATATATATATATATAATTAATTTATATATAATATTCTTTTAAATACTCATAAATTTGTAATGAATGTATTATCTTTCTTAATTTTAAAAAAGACAGGGAACAGGTTCCCTGTCAAAGTGAGCCCCTTTATTCTATTTGCTAATTCAGAATGAATCAAATCTCCCCAAGTAGGATTCGAACCTACGACCAATTGGTTAACAGCCGACTGCTCTACCACTGAGCTACTGAGGAACAACGGGAGATTCGATCTCATAGAGTTCAATTCCCGTTCTCAAGCATTGAATTTTTGGAATGAGATTATTCAGGAATATGAGATTATTCAGGAATAAACATTGAATGAGATTATCTCATAGAGTTCCCAATATGAGCTCGAAAAATGAGATTATTCAGGAATAAACATTGAATGCTAATATTACGCATTGAATTTTTGGTTGTAGATCCATAATCAAAAAAGTGTTTGTGATTGTTCCAAAAGAAATGAAACAAAAGATATGTTAGAGCTAGAACAGTTATTGTAATTAATTTCAAAATTTTATAAACAACTAAAAAAACAAATTCTATAATTCATATATTATAATTGAATAATTAAGATATATGTAAATAAATAAATAAATATTAATACACTAAATTTAAAAAATTAACAAATATTTACAAAACTCGATTTTAATGTTATTTGATATGAAATAATAATTTAACTTAAAGAATTTAAGCTTTCGATTCTTTGCATAAATTAGTTTTTCAACCTCTTATTCTCTAGAAGTAAATCGATTCAAGAATATTTGAATCAATTTTCTTTTACTTGAAGAATACTTGAATCAAATACTTTAAAGGGAGTACTTGAATCGATTATTAAGAGATAATATTTGAATCGATTTTTTTCCTCTTGAAGAATCGATTCAAGGATACTTGAATCAATCATCTTCCTCTTAAGAATCAATTCTTAAAATGTAATTTGATTAAAGAATTCTTGAATCGATCCTCTTCCTCTTCAAGAATCGATTGAGTCGACTTTTTAGAGGTAGATCGAATCTCTACTTGATTCGCTCTATCGAAATAAATTTTATACTCTATTAAATCAATTCTCTAGAGGAACTTGAAGAAAGCTCCTGTTTCTCTTAGAGAATCGAATGTGTGTATTTAGAATGAATAACCAAAAAGTCTTATTTATAGGTGGGGTGAGAGAGAATATTATATGGAATATTCTTTTTTCCCTTTATATATGAGTTAGTTTGATACTATTAATATATTGCATAAAAGATTTAGTAATTAATCAATGATACCAAATAAATTAATAAAATATTGAAAATTTAATCATTATTAAAAATAAGAAATACGTTATTTAAAAATAAAAATATTAAATAAGGAATTTAATTGAAAAAATAAGGAAAATAGTAAAACAATATTAAAAAATAAAAAAAATAGAAAATTACACGTCACTTTGAAGCGTTCTAGAGACGACACGTTAGCAAGAAAAGTTTATGCTATAATATAATTAAGATATAAACAAATCTATATATTATGTACCCTAAATCTAATAATAGAAAGTTAATTAATATTTTAATATCTTTATATAGTGTTACTAATTAAATGGTAATTATATCTTTCTAATATTATTTAAAATTTGTTATATTTAATATAATTAATTATATTATGTTATTACTGTAATTTTTACCATAAATAATTATAATTGTAATTTGCCAATCAAAAGAATCAAATTAAAGAATACGAATAATTTATTAATATGTAGAGTAATAATTTATTTATTTATATTTATGAACGAAGGATTATAAATTATTATTTAAAGGCAAAGTCTACTGTACCCAATTGTTAAAGTTCAACTGGGTCGATTTTTTACCCCTTGACCTGGGTATTTATATCTAATTTACCCATGGGTCATTAAGGTTTCACAACCGCTATTTATTCATTCCCTCTCTGTAAAAACTCAATCTCCATCTTCTCACGATTTGTTGGCTATTCGTTGATCTTCCTCACTATGCGTCAGACGATTCCCTCTCCTCCACCGCAAAAGCTGGCGGTGTTTTCCTCTCGTTCGCAATGTGAATTCAGTAACTCTAGGGTTTCTCCTTTGTCGTCTGGTTCGTCGTTAGGGTTTCACTTGTTCTCTCTATAAAATCTTTCCACCTCTCCTCGCGATTTCTCGGCGGTTTCTACCCCTAAGACATCGTGATTTTTCGGCGATGTGTGTGTTCCTTTTGAGTTATATGACCTATCCAAAATTAAGCTTCACCTAAATTTCTTGTGTTTCCCAGTTTGATCTCAAGGTGTATTTGCTTCTGCTCATCTTGTTATTGTGGTCTTTGTTGTTTTTGTTTTGCTTTATTGTACCTGCTATTACATGTCTCCTTTGTTATCTCTCCTTGTTTGAGTGATTCTTCTTAATTTATGAAGTGCTTTTGTTTATAAACAAGTTTTTGTCTTCCTCGGTGATGGGGCCATATGCTTGGAATGGTGTTTGGGGTTTCCAGTTAGATTGATCAGAGGGGGAGTTAATTGTGGATGTACTCTCTTTTGAGCTTGTTTAAATATACAGTTTGTTAATAGAACAAAAAGATTAAAATGAACTTTGTAGAACAAGGAACCTAAATTTAGACAAAACTGAAGCAGATAACCAATTAAATAAAACATGTTAAAAGCACAACTGTTAAATGTAATTCACCATGAAATCACAAATCACAAATCTGCTCTTCCTTTTTAAGTTTTGACTATTGTTATTTGATACTGTACTTTTAAATATTAATCATAGTTTATAATTTGTAGCTCCTTACAACTTTAACTAAAATCTTGGGATTTAGTTAATTAGTTCCTGTGAGGCATATGCTTCATTATGAAATTTAGTTAAAATAGTTTGAAGTTATTAGCCTGTACTATTTGACTTCACCATAGTCAAACACGTTTGTTTGTAGTTTGAGGGTTTCAGTTTAATTGGAGTTCATAATTGATGTCATTTTCAGATATGACAGAATTTGGTTTTGCCTTCTGGTTTGATAGAATTATGTATTATGATTGTTGCTAGAGGACATTTGATTGTTTTTGGTACAATAATAGTTACTATTAGAAGGAATTTGAGGGATGTTTTCAGATTTTGTGAATATTTTGAGGAAATATGGAACAAATTAGGTGTATGCAGTCGATTTTTTTTATATATCTCATAGATCACTGCATGATAAAATGATAAGTTTGGATTTTTAAAATTTTAAGAAAATTTACTAGAAATATAGATATTAACCTTTTATGTGGCCTATTAAATCTGGGAACTTTGGAGATATGACATAGTAAAATGTTTAGGATTTATTGATAAGGTACAACACATATTGTATACGTTCTAATGATTTTTTTTATTTCAGTGTTACTTTTTGAATATAATCATGAGAACAAAACAGTGTGCCTTTAGGAGGAGAAGGGGTGCCCGTGCTCGAAATATGGCCCAAAGATGTACCATTGAGCAGGAGGAACATGCTATTCGTTCCATTGGAGAGCTTCCTGTTTTGAGGCAGGAACGTGTTTAAGAAGATGTTGAAGCTTCAGCTTCTGATGAAGAGGTTGAAGCTCCTGATAAAGAAGGTGAAGCTCCTAATGAAGAGGTTGATGATCCTAATGAAGAGGTTGAAGTGCCTAATGCGGTTCCAGATGTGGCAGTTGTCTCTGGTAAAAGAAAGGCTTCTACTATTGATTCATTGGGTCAAGGTTCTTCAAAGAAGAAGATAAATCAATCTCAGACTACAAGCCGAACCTCTGATCTTCCAAGGAGAAGCCCTCGTGGAAAGACTTTATTGTAGCAACCTTCTCTTCTAAAGAAACCTGTCTCTTTCAAGAATGTGGACTTGACAAAGAAAACTTTGCCGTCCAAGAAGGCTGACTTGATAAAGAAGCTGCTTCGATGAAGCGTGCTGCTCAAATGAATAAACCATCTATTTGTAGTAATGATACCGGTGAAGAAATTTTTGAAGATGATGCTGTGGTAGAGATTAAACAAAGGTTGTTTATTTTATTTTTTTAATTTTTTGTCTAATTATTACTATTTCATTTTTATATGTTCATGTTTGTTGCTTATATGAAGTTATTATTATGTTTTTTTTAATGTTTTATTGTATAAGGCCTTACTTTTTATGTGTAAATATTTGGAGGAGTTAATGTATATACACCAATTTTAATCATTTGTAAATATATACAATATTTAGAAGTAGATGTCCTTTTTGAATATTGTAACTATATCATGATTTTTTTATAATGTACATTGTTTAATATTATTACTGTATTGTTTATTGGATGTTAGTGTATATTTTCAAAAATGTGTAGACATATTATTGATTGCATTCATTACTAATATAAAGGTTATTTGTATTTTTTGCTAACATATGTTTGTTCCATAAATTTTCAGATTGCAATTAATTTGTTAAGATGAAGAAATTGCATATGAAAAATCATATTTTGAAGAGTGTGTCCTGATCCAGATTAGATTAGAAATCAAAGCAGGTCAAATGGGCAACAATTTAAATGCCTGATATACATATGAACCCGAGTACTAAGCCTCTTAAATCATGTGATCGAAAAATCCATCAGGAACTGTGTACATTAATATATTGTCATGTGTACAATATAGGGTTAAAATTAAGTTATACAATTATAACTGTATACGTTGTAAGAAATAACTGTATTTTTTATTCCTTTATAGTGTCTATATTTTGGTATATCTGAGTTTTTGTTGAATATGTGAAATAATAGTTCTTTTGTTGTGTTTATGCTATACTTTTTGTGAAAAAGTGATGTAATTAATTCTAAAATGTCATGCCATGTTATTGATGTAGATATGATGTTTTCTTTGCTTTTTGAAGGTAATACATTTATATGTTTTCATGTGTATATTACAGTGTCATAAGTTTATACACTTAGAATTGTATATGTTGTTAGAAATAACTATATTTCTTTGTTAATTCTATGTTCTTTATATGTTTTCTCTGCTTTTTGAAGGTATACATTTATATGTTGTCATGTGTACACTTTAGGGTCATAAGTTATACAACTATAATTATATACGTTGTTAGAAATAACTGTATTTCTTATTCCTTTATAGTGTATATGTTTTGGTATTTCTAATTTTTGTTTATATAAACTTCTGTTTATATAACTATGTTTCTTTTATAAATGCTAGTTCTTTATTATGTTCTTTATAGTATGTTTTTGTAACAAATATTAATTGTTTTATTTTATTTCTTCTGTTTTGCAGAGGTATTACAAGTAACTGTAAAACCCATTGGTTGCTTAAAGTTTTTCTGCGCTTATCTAAAAATCAAAAGGCTACTATTAAAAGAATAGGCTTTGGTGGGTTATTTGAAATTCAGTTGAAGTACCTGTCTAACATTCATATGTTGCAGTGGTTAGTTGATAAGTTTAATACAACTGCAAGGGTTATGATTTTGAACAATTTTAGGAGTATACAGTTGATTGCATAAGATGTTTATGACATGTTCTACATTCCGAGAAATATTGGTAATCTAGTTCTTATGTATTCAAGGTCTGAAAAACCAGAGTTGTTGGGAAGGCTTCAAGAAACTTATGGTATCAAGCCTTGTTTCCATTTATATGAATTGCGTGAGTTGTTATTCAATAAACTAGCTGATGGTGGTAAAGATTTTAAGCGGATATTTGTGTTCTATTGTTTGTCTTCTTTTCTTACACCAGAACCCAATCTATTACTCTGTACTAGTGTGTTTAGATCTTTAGAAGATGTTGATAAGAACTCAGGTTTCGATTGGTGTGAGCATGTATTGTCTAATTTGTGTCATAACATTACAGTATATAAGACAAAAGATACCATAAAATATTGAGGGTTGTTTACTGCTGCTGCAGTTGTTTTATTTGCAGAGGTTTATGTTGAAAGGTGTTTGCGTACCTAGGTCAATTCCTCTAGTAAAATATTGAACATATAAGAATTTGTCACTGCACTGTAAAGAAGAGGAAGAAGTTGGATTTTAAGAACTTAGAAAGCTTATGGATGACGATTTTTCTTTTACTCATAATGGTTGTTTGAGAAGTAAAGATTCTACAACGTTTACCTCCCAAACTGATATTTCTATTGACATGTCGCAAGAGATATTAGATTCTTAGCATAAATTGTTTTTATATTACTTTATAGTTAATAACATTTTAGTGTACAATTTTTAAATATATAGTGTATAATGTTTGTTTCATAAACTAATGAGTATTATACTTTTTTATATTAGGATATTGAGTTGTTTCTGATGGAGATGAAGAGGGAAACAACTGGATTAATGAGGAAATACATCAGCAAACTTAAAAAGATTAAAAAAAAGTTTAGAAAAGGCATCCAAGAAGAATGGAAAAGGTACAGGCTCTTCTCCATCACTAAGTGAATCTCAAAAGTTTTTATGGATGAAAGACTCCATAAGTATGTTGATGATGTGTCCAGAAGCTTTCTTCTTACACAAAGGATTGTTGATGATGCTTTTTCTTTCCGTTTGATTAATGAGGATGAATCACCACATCCAATAGCATAAGATTTTTTGTATGAGGTGAATCTGGCAGATGATTTTGAGGCTGAGGTTGGGGTGGTTGCTGATGAAGAAAATTGATGATGCTATGCATTCATTTGAAAATAGGGTTGAAAACATTGGTGTAGATGCAAGACACAGGTTTTGAGGGATAACGAAGGAGGTTGGGTACATGTCCAAGTTTGTTCTTAAGCACAAAAAGATGTCATCAAAGTTGGAGAGGACGCATATTGAGGTGCTTGATTTCGCTTTCAATGATGTTGAGGGAGAACATACAGTGTAAGTATATGTGTACGAGTGTAAACTGATTTTGAAATTTTACATGAACTAGCTTTAAATTTTCGTTGTTTTATATTAACTTGTACTCCTTCCGTTCCGGTAGTATTGACACATTTTTTTGGGCACGGAGATTAAGAAGTATAATAATTTAATGTAAAGTGAAGTGAGAGAAATAATATTTAATATGTAGTGGGTAGTTGTATTAGTGGTGAGTGTGATGGGTGTGTGGGTCCATGCAAATAAATAAATTGTTTTTGTATGGGTCCCATGTTCTTAAAAAGGAAATATGTCAATTTCTGTGGGACAATCCAAAAAGGAAAGTGTGTTAATAACTTTGGGACGGAGGGAATATTGTTTTGTTTAATTTCTTATTAGGAAAAGATATTATCGTCATGGTGTTTTTCTATTCTTTGAGAAACCAGACATTCTTTTGATGCTACCGAACATGCAGATTCTTCAATATGTTATTCATGCATGGTGTCTTTGTGTAAATACCAGCCCACCTGTTGATAACAACCTTTCCCGTTTCATCTTTAACACTGAGTATAGTGTAAGTATTTTTATACATATTAATATTTCTTTTTTTTATTAACTTAATAATGTTATACTCTATTTTAGGTCTTGTTGAGGCAGTATTTTGATGATGAAGTTAATTATAAAGAACTTTTTGAGAAACTTACTAATGGGTGGAATCAACGATTAGGACTGGAGATATGTTTATATTTCCAGATTTGGTAACTATATAACAATTATTTTGTATTATATTATATTTAAGTTAATATTGTATGTGTTATAATATTGATTTAATTTTTTCTATAATGTAGGTTTTCATACCGTTTGTTTTAAAAATTCATTTTGCTGTTATTGCAATTAATTTCAATGATTGTAAAGTTCATTATCTTAATAATCGAAATTATATGGAGCCTGAGGATAAAGAGTATTTTTTGGAGGTAGCAAAAGTTCAAGTAAGTATTTTCATAATTTAATTAATTTGTTATATGTGAATATATTAGGTTTATGATGTATTGTTATTATTTTTTATTCGTATTTGGTTAGGTGAAAATGATGACTCAATATTTGAGTTCAAAGAACCATCCTAGAGCTGGTGATATTTCAAACTGTGTGTTTGAGGTGGTGTTGTTCAAATGGCAAGGAACCCGTAGAGATAATGATTGAGGGGTGCACAGGATGCACAATTTGAAATAATTTAATGGTGTGGGGTATTTAACTCCTGATCTGAGCAAGGTATTTTTAAAATTTTATGAGTTTACTCTTTCTAGTAATTGTGTTGTATATTTAAGACTTGTTTACAATTTTTATTAGTGTTTTCGAACTTGGTGTATAAGTTTAACTAAAGTACTATAAATGTTTTTATTAGATATTGTATTACTTATTCATAATTCTTGATTTTTTATTTGTAATTGCTATTGTTATGATGTTCTTGTTTCTTTGCATTGTATGTTTTAGTATCCTTATTTTTTAAATTATTATATAGTATGCTTTAGTATCTTTATATAGTTTTTTAAGTTAATATGTAGCTTTGAGGGCTGAAATTTTGGCAACAATTTTGACGTAGCGGAAACGTGAACAAGTAAACGAATGCCTTGATACTACGTATACTAAGCGTAATCGACATTATTTAAATCTCTCAAAACAAGCTGCTTCCAACAATCTCTTCAACACTTATAAATAGTATTCTAGGAACCCATACACATAATGTGATTTCTTTAATACAACAACAAATGTAGAAATAGATTAAGGCAACAATTTCGGTTTGAATAATGGATCATGGGCCTCCAAATATGTTAATTCGTGTGTTACGGCATCATTCTCCTATTGGCGTTTGGATCTTTTGGTTAACATGAACCGTTAGGGTTCTATGCGTTTCTAAATCAGCGGAAGCAAGAAATCATAGAAACGTATTACCTTTCACAGAGTATGTTGAAGAAGAATGATTCTCACTGGCAGCCTGCGCAATCGCACGGTTTTGGTCATAACTTCCTCATTCGATCTCTGATTGGAATGATCTATACGCCAAAACAATCTTCTCTTCCGTGGCTTTCGAACAGTTTATCACACATACATATTGGAAGTTGATGGACAGAAACAGCAAACAATCTTCTGGTCTTTTATTGTATTCTTAAACCATGTTTTGACGTTGTGTGGGCAACGATCTACAAGACGATCTCAGTCTGCAGTTTTAATATGTTTCTCACGATATTATGCACGTGTTCTAATTATTCAGACTGCTGAGATTTACTATTATATAGGCTACAACAGGGACCAAGAGGAGAAATTAGGGTTTGGGCCTTCCATTGGGCTTAAGCATCCAAGTTTAGCCTAAAACTTATACTTAAGTCCAATAATAATAAATCATTCCACTAAAGAAATATTATTGCACTGCCACCCTAATCCTAAATTATGTTTATGGGCTCCTTCTTATTATGAGCTCGTTAGTCTCCCCGTATTTAAGATTCAATGCCCATTAATTAATTAAGTTACTGATAACTCCATTAATTAATATATGTACTGAGAGTAGTATCACTCAACCTTATTATCATGCCGGAATAAATCCACCTGCAGGGTTTACATGATAATCATTATGAGCTCCTCAAGGGGACATTATCAACCAATTCCATTAGGATACATATTCCTTATACAATCAAAGCACTCCATAGAAACAACACCATCTCCCAACTCACCGAGCATATTGATTTAACTATTAAATATCACCCATTGATGAATTAGAGAAATAAATACTGGCTTACGTGTCGAGATTATTATATAGGGATTAAAAGTACGAACATCCATAATAACAGAGATCAAGTTCTATTATATAGTCAGTATAAACTGAACGATCTCAACGCGGTCCTGTTCAATACACAAAATGCACTAGTGCAATTTTATAGTCAAGACAGGATAATGCCAAATCACACTACAACCATACCGATAGATAGTCCCCATCTATCTCGGTTGTGATCATTTGTTTATACTTTATAAGGAGCCGATAATATGATCTTCCATGTGACACCGACACCATATTATCTACAGTATAAAGTAAATGGACTTTTGCAACAATATTATTGCAAACGTTTGATCACATGATTCTCTCGAAGGTGAAGAATATGGTCCTCCAAAGAATGACTATACATCAGAATGTCATCAAAATATACAACCACACACTTACTAATCAATGATTGCAATGTCTGATTCATGACTCACATGAAGGTGCTTGTGCATTAGAGAGACCAAAGGGAATTACAAGCCATTTAAACAATCCCTCACGTGTCTTTAAAGCTGTCTTCCACTCATCCCCAGGATGTATGCGGATTTGGTGGTATCCACTAGGCAAAACCAGCTTACTAAACACAGTAGCGCCACTCAGCTGATCTAGAAGATCATCCAAACGAGGAATGAGAAATCTGTATCGAACAGTAATTTTGTTAATCGCCCGACGATCTACACACATCCTCCAAGAAGAATTATTCTTTGAAATGAGAAGCACCGGCACAACACATGGGTTAAGGCACTATCGCATGGAGTCATGAGATAATAACTCCTCGACCTGCCTTCGTAACTCCTCATGTTCGACTTGGCTTATATGGTATTGAAGATGATTCGGCAAAGAAGCACCCGACACCAGGTCAATTTGGTAATGTATATCTCATAATGGGGGTAAACCTAAGGGAACTCATCAAGAAAAAGATCAACAAATTTATCCAACAATGCTTGGAGTATGGGGAAAACAACAAATTCTGCAGCAACACTTTTAACACCCAGCAGCAAAAGTAATAAGGGAGCAGTGGACGACTCACGCAAAAATTCAGAGCGAGATAATAACATAACTACATTAGGATTAATAAGAGTTTTTGGAGGGGAAGCATATAACACAATTTTTGTCTCCTAAAAAATAAAAGCATACGTATTCAATCGGCCGTTATGAATCACAGAGCGGTCAAATTGCCACGGATGACCCAACAACAAATGACAGGCATCCATGGGCACCATTTCAAATAAATTAAATTATTAAAACTTTGTTCATACAAAAAGCTAGACTTTCAGTATACAATCCAACATCTTCCCCGTCAAGAAAAGGTTTACCCTCGAACCCGCAATCTCTTCCATGTCATCATTATTATCGCCCGTGTATGGAATTAAATGCTTCACGTTGAAAACATCTAAAGTACAAAGATGAGAAGGGAGGCGCAACTGGTATGCATTGGGATTAATTTTCTGAAGCACCTCCAAAGGACCAATCTTCCGAGCAGTAACTTTGTTGTATTCATCTGCGGGGTAACGATCACGAGTTAATTCTGCCCAAACAAAATCCCCAAGCTCAAACTCAAGGGCAGTCCCTTATCAGCAGCTACCTTATAAGCCTCGGTCGATGTAATAATCTGGTCTTGAGTCGCCTGATGCGTACTACGAAGTGCCTCCATCATGTCCACGGCCATAGTATCAACCCGTATAGGAGAAGGTAACAAAAACAAATCAGCTGGACCTCTAGGAATCACTGCATACACCTAAAAATGGGCCAACCACGTGCTACGGTTAACAACAAAATTGTGCACAAACTCTGCCTGACTCAACCGCACATCCCGCGAACGCAAATGCTCCCCTACCAAACACGTAATAGGTTTTCCAAGGAACGGTTCACCACTTCATTCTTCCCATATGTCTAGGGATGATATGCACTGCTATATTCAAGATGGTATTAGCCATACGCCATAAACTCCGCCAGAAGAAGCTTTGAGTCTCGCGGTCAGAGACGATGGAGGAAGGTAGGCCATGAAGATGATGGGTCTCCCTAAGAATAGCCGTGTAACCCGAACAACATTCGTCGTCTTCTCACACGGAATGAAATGTACCATCTTAGGGAATCGATCACAACCACAAAAACTAAATCATTCCCTCATTGAGTGCGAGGCAAACCCAACATGAAATTCATGCTAATAATTGTCCATGGAGAAGATGAAATAGGTAAATGCCGGTATAGGGCAGCATTAGTAGTTTTTCCCTTTGATACTTGACAAGTCCTACAATGGGAGACATACCGAGTAACATCTCAAATCAACGTAGGCAAAAAATAGTACCACTTTACAAGTTCAATAGTGCGGTCTCTTCCCACGTGACCCACACTGTGGAGCTCCCCAAGAAGCCACAAATGAAGACTAGTATCTAGAACACAAAGGCGAGTCCTTTTACACAATAACCATCCACCAATACGAAATGAGAATCATCGCCAGCTGCCAAACACGACAAAACAAGCCCAAAGAATTTACCTTCCTCATACGCCTCAGCTAATAACTCAAGTCTTGGCACTAAGACTCGAAGATCTGATAAAACTAAAGCACGTCGACTTAGTGAATCATCAACCCTATTCGACGCACCAGATCGATGCTTCAACATAAATGTGAACTACTGTAGAAAGGTGGTCCATGACAGGTCTTATCGATAGGTTATCCTGGGTAGCTAAATGAAGAAGGGCCTCGTGGTCAGAATAGAGAACAAACTCACGATGGAACAAATAATGTCGCCAATTGCAATGGCCCGAACAATAGCATAGAACTCCGCATCGTATTTGTTGTAACGTGATCGAGGACCTGATATCTTCTCACTGAAGAAAGCCAATACCCCATTTGGATGCGTCACAGGACAACTCAAAAGGTTGAGAAAAATCAAGTTGAACAAAAATAGGTGTTGTCATTAAGTGTTCCTTAATCTGCATAAAGGTGGACTCAACAGTTGTTGTCCACAAAAATGGTTTTGTCCCATTACAATCTGTCACTGAAGCCATAATGGCACTAAAATGGGCAATAAAATGGCAATAGAAAGAGGCTAGACCATGAAAGCTCCGAGCCTCTGTCACCGAAGATGGAGAAGGCCAATCTCAAATAGTTTGTACCTTTGAGTTATCAACACGAATGCCTACAAATGTGATCATAAATGTGTATGGAAAGGGGTAGGGTTCGGTAATTAAATTCAAATGAGTCAGAACATCAACAGATATGATATTCTCACATGACCCTGAATCAATAATAAAGCGACAAACATTACCCCCAATGGTGCATGCCGACTCAAATATGTGGTTGCGTTGCAAGTCAAATTCCACATGAGATTTGGGTTCCAAACACGATCTGCAGGGAACCAAAAGAGGACCCACGTCACCTTCAATATACTCTTTTGGAAATGCAACAGGCTGCTCCTCATCAAAAACAGGGACGGACAACTACGTTTCCCATTCATACATGTATAATGACCGTTGTCGAGAGCGGGGGCAAGCAGCCCGCCTATGGCCGATCTCACCACATTCAAAACAACAAACAACATTCGACGATGATGCACCTGGATCAAGAGGTTTCCATGGCTGGTTAGGGGGCAATTGATCATGAGGCGTCATGGGACGTGTAGGGCTTGCATTGTGCTGGGAATTTGCTGCTGCCAAGAACGGACGACGAGTACTTGTTCTTCAAGTAGGAGTGTACGTTGATACTTCTGAAATAGAAGCCGGTGCTAATAAATTCAGAGTATTCTGATACATGCGTTGTAACCCTCCAATGTAACATGCAACCAATTGCATTTCAGAATCCCTAATATCAACTATCGATAAAAATTTATAGAAGTCATTTGTGTACTTGTCGACTGAATGAGTCCCTTGCCGTAAAGAATGAAATCTTTGAATTAAAATAGGGTTCTCTCATAATTGTAGGGTAGAAATTTATGCTCCAAATGTTTACGGAATTTGGCCTAATCTGTTAATTTTGGTTTACGCTGGCGTGCTCCCTGCGCTTTCGCTTGCTGCCACCATGAGGCTGCGTGATGAGAGTGGAAATTCATGTATTTTTTTCGTTCGATTTGATACCTCTTTGAGTGTTTAATTGCTATTATTTGCACAAATCTTAATACTTTGAATGATTATTGACTAAAAGGTTCTTGAGAGGTATTTTGTTGTGTTTTGATAGGAAAAATGATGAAATATGTTAAATTGGAATGAAGGTGAATTTGTGCAATATGTCAAGGAAAAAGAGGACTGCATTTCGTAATTTTCTGTACACGTGTAGAAGTCCAAACTGGTCAAGTGATAATGGTTAGAAATCTATTGAAGAGAGGGTCACGTGGGCACAAGAATCACCTCAATCGAAGATCAAATGAAGAAGTTATACTCAAAACCACGAGCTCGCGCAGCTGCCAGCGAGAATTCCGAAAATTTACGAAAATTACCCTCTATTTCCTATTTTCTTGGTGACAAAGTTATTTCCTAATCTAATATCCCTTAATATCTTCCATAATTATATTTTTCCTAATTTTTCAAGATCCCACATCTTTCTATTCCTCATCTTATTCCATTCTCACACCTATATATACTTCATTCTCATCACCACACAAAATTGTGGAGAAACCGCCAATCTACCACCAACACATCACCTAGGGTTTTGAAACCTAATTCACTATATCCGCCTTTGATCTTCTACCCATCATCCACCATCCACCATCTGGAAAGGATTCAGGAGAGTATTAGTCTACTTGATCGGAGACGGGAATTCTTGAGAGGACGGAGTTGAAGAAGGAGTACCAAACAAATAAGTTTATATTCTTTACTTTATTCTTTCTAGTTTTTAGACTCATGGGTAAGTCTTCTTCCATAGACATTGTTGTTGCTTGTAACACCATGGGCTAAGTATCTTTTTGGTATTGTTAGGGCTTTAGACAGTTTTGACTATGTGATTTGATTGTCCTAGATTTGGATTTATTATACTACAGATTATTTATTTCCTTATTGAAGATGATATTTTGAGACTTCATATTATTATGTTTTGAGTTTTGATTTCCTTTAATTATTCATGACGGTATCACTAATTGATAATTAATAGGGTTCGCTATTTCTGCATGATAGTTGTTGTTTCCTGTGACAGTCTTAGGAGATTGGCCTATAATTCCTAAGATGGTTAGATAATCAATTTGGAATATTAATTACTTGGTAAAACATCATTATTAGGTATACAAGCTTGGGCTGCGGACTTAGGATCAAATAATGGTGAATACTTAGGTGTGAATAACAAGCATCCTCCCCAACGGAGTCACTGTTGTTATTTGCATGGCTAAAAAGGAACCGACTATTAATTATTTGTCATAAAGTTAGGTTGACAAATGAAATTAATGAGTAAAACCTTCTTTTGTAAATGTTCGGGTTTGTATATGTCCACACTAACATGGCATGTAAATTCACGGTGCTTGAGATGTTGGTGAATTTTATTTTATATTATTTTGAGGGAATCAATATAAATTGATAAATTCGAAGTGTTTGATCTGTTTATTTATTTATGATTCTCAGGATTTTCAAATGGCACTCAACTCACTTTCTGTTATACTTAAAGAGCACAAACTTACCGGCACTAATTATGTTGACTGGAAATGGAATATTGATATTGTTTTAACTGCTGAAGATTATATCTTTGTTCTCACTGAGGAATGTCCTCTGGAACCTACTGATGCCTCTACCGAAGAGCAAAGAGTTAATTATAATAGGTGGGTCAAAGCTGATAGGATGACTAAGTGCTATATTTTGGCTTTTATGTCAAATGTGCTTCAGACTCAGCATCAAGTTATGAACACTGCCTATGATATGATGCATAATCATAGGGAACTCTTCGGACATCAGAGTCGTCTTGGTAGGTCGAAGGGCATATCTGTGCTGATGAACACCAAAATGGCTGAGGGCACTTCCGTAAGGGAGCATGTCTTTAGGATGATGAGCCAACTCAATGAGTTGGAGGTTCTTGGAGCTGAAATTGATGGGGAAACCAAAGACGATATCATACTCCAAAGCTTGCCTAGGAGTTTTAAACAGTTTGCCTGACTACGGTATGAACAAATATTTGTACACGTTGGTGGAACTTCTGACAGAACTTGTGGCGGCGGAAGACCTGTTTCGTCGTGCTCCTCAGGTTCATGTTGCTGAAAATGCAGCTCATCCTAGGCCGAAAGGCGGTAGGAATAAGAAGAAGCAAGGAAATTCAGCAACAGTGAACCAAGTGAAGGCAAAGAGTGGTGTGGTCAAGAAGCCTAAAGGCAAGTGCTTCAAATGCAAGCAGTCGGGACACTACAAGGCTGACTGCTCTCTTCTAAAGGGGAACAAGAACAGTTAGTCTTGTATACTAGTTGTTGAATCGTGTTTAGCGACTGTATCTGCTGACACCTGGTGTGTAGATACGGGAGCCACTGACCATGTCTTCAATTCTTTGCAGGGGTTCCATCAAACACAACAGTTTAGTGATGGGGAGATTACCATACTCATGGGGAATGCTACAAAAGTAGCAGCTATTGCAGTGGGAGATGTCTATTTATTTTTCAATAAGAATAAAACTCTGGTTTTAAGGAATTATCTTTATGTACCTCATTTTAGAAAGAATTTAATTTCGGTTTCTAAATTGTTTATGGATGGTTATTCTATTTCTTTTAATGACTAGGTTGTTTCAAGGAAAAATGGAATTTTTATCTGTGATGGTGCATTGATAGATAATTTGTATACTCTTAATCCAATTTCTCCCAAGTGCAACAAATTGAATTGAATGATATATCTACTAATAAGAGAAAAGAACCTTCGAAAATGAACCAAACATATCTTTGGCATCTAAGACTGGGTCATATTAACTTGAGTAAGATTCAAAGGTTGATAGCTGATGGACCTCTGAGTTCATTAGTAGTGGAAAATTATCCAACTTGCGAATCCTTCTTGGAAGGAAAAATGACAAAAAGGCCTTTTAAGGAAAAAAGGGTATAGAGCCAAAGATCTGTTGGAATTGGTTCATTTCGATTTATGTGGTCCTATGTCTATCCAGGCAAGAGGTGGTTATGAATACTTCGACACTTTTATTGACGATTATTCTAGATACAGATATATTTATTTGATGAGCCTCAAGTCTGAGTGCTTTGATAAATTCAAAGAGTACAAGACTGATGTGGAAAAGCAACTTGGAAAATATATCAAGACACTACGATCTGATCGTAGTGGTGAATACCTCTTGGGAGAGTTTAGGAATTATTTATCAGAGGAAGGGATAGAATCCCAATTGTTTGCACCGGGCACACCCCAGCAGAATGGTGTAGCGAAAATAAGGAGTAGGACTCTTATGGAAATGGTAAGATCAATGATGAGTTATTCGAAATTACCTAATTCATTAGAAACAACGACTTACATTCTTAACTTAGTACCTTCTAAATCAATAGCTTCCACACCCATTGAATTGTGGACTAAGCGAAAGCCTAGTCTGAAACACTTTCAGATTTGGGGTGCTCCGGCACATGTGTTGAAGATGGATATTGATAAGTTAGAATCGCGTACGGAAGTTTGTCTATTTGTAGGATATCCTAAAGGAACAAAGGGTAGTTTGTTTTATAATCCAAAGGACTAAAAGGTGATCGTTAGCACGAACGCTAGATTTTTGGAAGAGGATTATGTAATGAACCACAAACCATGAGTAAAATTGTTCTAGATGAAGTAAGAGAGGAAACACCAAACATTATACTAACTGTACAAGAGCATATACCACAGGACACTGCATCGCGTGACACGCTTGATACACAATTGCCCACGGAGCCTCGTCGTAGTGGAAGGGTTGTGAGATAATCGGATAGATTCATGGGATTGGGAGAGTCTTTTGAGTTTGTCCCTGGTGAACATGAAATTGACCCATGGAATTACGAGGCACTATAAGATAAAGATGCTCAATTATGGCAAAATGTAATGAAATTTAAAATAGAATCCATGTATTCTAATCAAGTGTAGGAGCTTGTAGAACCACCAGATGGTGTAAAAGCTATTGGATGCAAGTGAGTCTATAAAAGGAATAGAGGATCTGACGGTAAGGTGGAAACCTTTAAAGCATGGCTTGTTGCTAAAGGATATACTCAGAAAGAAGGAATTGATTATGAGGAAACCTTCTCGCCTGTGGCCATGCTTAAGTCAATCCAGATTTTTTTATCTATTGCTGCTCATATGTATTATGAGATATGGCAGTTGGATGTTAAGACAGCTTTCCTGAATGGAAGTCTTGAGGAAAACATCTACATGAAGCAACCAGAGGGTTTCATTAAAAAGGGGGAAGAGCATCTTGTGTGTAAGGTTAGTAGGTCCATTTATGGATTGAAACAAGCTTCAAGATCATGGAACATCCGTTTTGATGAAGTAATCCATTCATATGGATTTATTCAATGTCCGGATAAATCATGTGTGTGCAAGAAGTGTGACTGAAATGTAGTGGTATTTCTTGTACTCTACGTGGATGATATTCTTCTCATTGGAAAAAATGTAAAGGTATATCGGGCGTTAGGGTATGGCTTTCCAAGCAATTTGAGATGAAGGACTTAGGAGAAGCTAGACACATTCTAGGGATCAAATTAATAAGAGATCACAAGAAAAGAATGTTGTGCTTATCCCAAGCTTCATACATTGATACAATCCTGGCTCGTTTTAGCATGCAAGATTCCAAAAAGGGTTTTCTACCTTTTAGACATGGAATACCTCTATCTAAAGATATGAGTCCTAAGACACAACAGGAAATAGAGGAGATGAAGCTGGTTCCTTATGCTTCGGCAGTAGAAAACCTCATGTATGCTATACTATGTACGAGGCCGGGTATCTGTTATGCCGTGGGCATGGTCAGTAGGTATCAAAGTAATTTAGGACAAGGGCATTGGACTGCGGTAAAGGATATTTTGAAGTGCCTACGAAGGACTAGGGATTATGTGCTGGTTTACCGGGCAGATACTTTGTTACCTCTGAGTTATACTGATTCGGATTTCCAGTCAGATAGGGATGCTAGTAAATCCACCTCGGGTTATGTGTTTACTCTTGGAGGAGGAGCCATAATATGGAGGAGTGTAAAGCAGAAATGCATTGCGGACTTCACCATGGAAGCTGAATATATAGTAGCATCTAAGGCAGCTAAAGAAGTGGTATGGCTTAGGAACTTCTTAATGGACTTGGATGTGATTCTTGATTTTTCCAAAGCTGTCACAATTTATTGCGATAACAGTGGTGCAGTAGCAAATTCGAAGAAAACACGAGCCCATAAGGCGAGTAAACACATTGAGCGCAAGTACCACCTTATACGAGACATCGTTAAAAGAGAAAAGTTCGTTGTCGCTAAGATTGCATCGGAGGATAATCTAGCTGATCCTTTTACTAAGAGCCTTCCAGCAAAAGCGTTCAATGGGCATGTAGAAGGAATGGGGATTAGATGCGTGTCAGCAGATATGGCAGCGTAGTCTTTTAGTATAAGTGGGAGACTGTTAAATTGTATACTAAAAGCCTGGCTTTTGTATGAAACAATATTTTAATAATTTATTTGAAATGAGAATCATATGATCAAACGTTTTGCATATTATAAATTGTTTATTTATATGACTATGCAAAAGTACATTCACTTTATACTGTAGATAATATGTTGTGCGACAATACATGGAAGATCATATTATCCATTTCCTTATAAATTATAAATAGATGCTCACAACTGAGATAGACGGGGACTCTCTATCGGTATGGTTGTAGTGTGATTTGGTATTAGTTTGTCTTGACTATAGAATCACATTAGTGCACTTAGTGTGTATTGAGCAGGACCACCTGAGATCGTTCAACTTGCACTATCTATATAGGAGAACTTGATCTCAGTTATTATGGATGTTCGTGCTCTTAATCCCTATACAATAACCTTGACACATAAGGCAGTATGTATTTCTTTGATTCATCAATGAGTGAGTTACATGTATTAAATCAACAAACTCGGTGAGTTGGGAAGTAGTGTTATCTCTATGGTGTGTTGTTGATTGTAGAAGGAATCTGTGTCCTATTTAGGTTTATGATGTCCCCTTGAGGAGCTCAAAAGGTTTATCGTGTAAATCTTGCGAGTGGATTAATTTCGGCATGATAATAAGGTTGAGTGGTACTACTCTCGGAAAAGATATTAATTAATTTGAGTTGTCAGTAACTTAATTAATTAATTGGGCATTGTATATCTTAGACATATGGAGACTGTTGGGCTCATAATAAGAAGGAGCTCATAACGTAATTATGGGATTGGAGTGGCAGTGCAGTAATAATATTTTAGTGGACTATATTATTATTATTAGACTTAAGTATAAGCTTTGGGCTAAGCTTGGATACTTAAGCCTAATGGAGGCCCAACTCCAATTTCTTCTCCTGGTCCCTGCTGTAGCCCGTATATAAGTTATCTCAACTTCCTGGAACCCTCACTCTGTGCCGTTTTCAACGTGAAAGAGAGGAGAGTAAGTAGGTTAAGAAGATCCTGAAGATCATCGCCCACACAACGTCAGGATTGAACTTGGGGAATATAGCATAAGATCAAGAGGTTATTCTCTGCAGTTCTTCAACAATATACCCTGGTAAAAGGTAATGTAGACTTTGATTTATTGCTTCCACTGATCTAGTTTACATGGAACCCTAATGGTTCACGCTAATCAAACGATCGAAAGCCAACATCGGGAACATGAATCAATTGACACAAACGTTAGAGAAATGAATGTTCCTGTCTCAAGGTATAACGAACCAAAAAGAATGCAAAGCCATCACATTGAGGTCTGGAACACAGCATGATAGAGCAAAGATGCTGAAAATGAATTCCGAAGCTCCAGGAGCTCAATTCGACCACGGTTAGACCAAGACAGTAGGTCGAACCGTACAGCTTAAGTCGAACCAAGTACTTGGGCAGCCTCCGGAGAGATCAGATAGCCGGTTCGACCAACACTACCCTAGTTCAACCAACCCTGAAAGTCGAACTACGGTCAGACAAGGCTGTCCAAAATTCTCTGAAGACGAGTTTAACCAACACAGCCCTGGTTCGACCAACTCCAAAGGTCGAACCAAGGTCGAACCGACCTATAAGAGAGATGCCAAACTTTCTGGTGTCCGATTCAACTACTACATACCTGGTTCGACCAACACTCAAGGTCGAACATCCTATCCAACATTATTTTACGCGCATAATACCTTACCTAATGTTGATATTACTCCAGTGTCATCCCAAGGTCAGAATACTGAGCTTATATTAGCGAAGAAGTGGGAAAGAGCAAAGAGGTTGAGAGCCGAGAAGCTTAGATTGCAATGGATATTGAAGATGTGACTTTCTCTCTTGATCAAGCAATGAAGATGCCCATGGAGACTCAATCATGCAAGAGCATAGATGTGATTTCTAACTTGTTTAATCTTGATGTTAATAGGACATATGACTCTGAAATTGAATGAAAGATTAACAAGGAGGAGTCTAGACAACCATGGTACGAAGGAAATTTCAAGGATCACATTTTTATGACCAAGAAAGGTGAGGTATTGAGTGTAGACAAGAAGAGGGAAAAAAGTACTTGAAGGTACGGATGTGAGAAGATTGCCATCCGTCGTGACTCTTCGATGTTAAACATGAGCCCCTGTTGGGGGCTTGTCCCTTTCGTTTTATTACTTTCATGTTTCTTTTAAGTGAGTAAGGAGCTATTATATTTGAGGTGCTCACATTTCGGCAATTACATATCTTTTCAAACTTAGTTTTGACTTATTTTTTTACTAAGTTTGGGGGGTGTGACGTACTTACCTCGTCTTATGAGCACCAAGGGTAAAATTTTTCCTGTCGTTGGTTGTTTGTTTGTTAGGAGCTTGTTTTTTTGTGGCGTATTAATATTTTAATCGGTGTTGGTATGTCAATTTTTTACAACTTACCTAATGTTTAATATGTTGTGTTGGTGTGTCTAGTGTGTAGAGTCAATTAGATAGTCAATTGAGTCTTTCTTATAGTTCTCTTATTTTATTATTGATGAATCTGTGATGATGAGGTGTGCTTGAACTTTGATGATAGAAAAGGTAAAAGAGTGGCAAGATGAATTCTACGCTGAGGCTTAACCTGACCGAGTTGAACAACTCGAGGAGCTCGTACATACATTGAAGAAAAAATCAGGTTCCCTTGTTTCCTTATTCTAATTTTTAAGTGTGCTTTTAATTTATGGAGTGGAAGTATTGAGATCTTGGTTTTGGTGATCCACATGAGCTTATATTTTTTAAATTGTGTCTGAAATTCATATACTTTTGAAATTGATGAAGGAAGTGTATTTGAGTTATATTGTGGTATGAAGTCTATGTGTACTTGTGGGATATTACTTACCAGGAATGGTGCTCATGTGAGATTTTGAGCCTCGTTGATCATGTCACATAATCACATGATATTTCTTTTCTGGTGAGTATCGTTCTTGTGTGTGTATTCTAGAACTTGCAGCTTGTCTTACTTGAAACTACATGTGTGTTAGATGATAGGAAATGATCTAAGACCATCCTTGAATTTATGAGTCACTTAGCCAAATAATTCCCTACCAAATGATGTTTATCTGTAGTTAGCCCCGTTGAGCCTAAAAACCTCATTCTTTGGTAGCCTACGAGAAATAACCACTTTGAGCATCCAAAATTTTTGAGCCTTGATTGACCTTCAAGAAGAGAATTAATGACTTTTCAAAGTGTGTTGATGGAGTTCTATAACAGTTTGGGAAGGAATGAAATTGGTGTTGAAAAAGTGATTGAAGATTGATAATGCATCTAAGGAAAATCATGGAGTAGTGCTTAAATCTAGTACTCCATTGAACTAAACACCCTAGAGTAGTGATTAAATCTAGTACCCTATGGATGATGCGCGAGGTAGTGTCCGAAACTGGTACCTCGAGAGAAAAGAAAAAAAAGAAGGAAAGAATGTTGTGCTTGAAAAAGAAGTGAAGGAGTTGAGGAGGATTTGTGCTTAATTGAAGTGAAGAGGAAGAATGAAAGATCATGATAGGCGTGCTTGATTGATCCGAGTTTCGAGTCACTTATCTATATATTTCCTACCTTAACCAAAGAGCCAACATTACATCTAAAAGAAAAGTCCTTTTTGATCCCATTATCGAGTCTTACCTTTTAAGTAGTGGAGAGTTTGAGACATTTGGCAAGCTTTTGGTTACGCATGCACTTGAATTGAATTTGAGTGTAAACACCTTAATCCAAAAATATACATCTTTTACACTTGAGTGCGAGTGATATATACTTCCCGTGAGAATATGTCAATGGAGCATTTGAATTGGTGGTAATTGTCTTATCTTGTATGTTATGAATTGATTATTACATGTAATGAACGTTGCATGACCTAAGTTGAGGATAATTGTATTTTTGAATGGGTATTTGTCATAGTCCTTGTTTCACCATAATTTTCTTACTCCCTTTCTCTTTATTTTTATTTTGTTACCTCGGGATGAGCAACGGGTAAGTTTGGGGGGATTGATGAGAGTGAAAATAAGCTTGTTTTAGTGTCCAATCTAACACCTTTTTGATGAGAATTATAGTTATACATTAGCAAAAGTATCTTATATTCAATATATGTGAGAAAAAGGTGCATTTGAGGTGTTTTATTGTGTTTTATGTGAAAAAGAATCAAAAGTACAAAGTTGGAGAAAAGGTGCAACTTGTGCTAGAATGCTAAAAAACGCACGTCCAAATTCTATAATTTTTTTGTATTTGTGTGGAGTTCAAAAATATAAGTGTAATAAATGGTTGAAAAGCCACAAAAGATAGGGTCATTTTAGCATAAGGAACACTTCAATAGGATTCCAAACGAGAAAGTTATGATCAAAATAGTGACGTCGCACAAGCTGTGCCAATCAGAACGGCTGTGCTATTTTGCATGAATTGTTACACATTAAATATTAGTGTTTTTGTGAGTTATTTATATTTATAGAAATCCAAGGAAGAGAGGATCGCATGAGCACAAGAATCACTCAAATCGGAGCTTGGATGTGCAAGTTATACACGAAACGATGAGACTGCGCAAGCTGGTTCGATCTCCCTGATCTGGTTCGACCAAGCCCATGGTCGAACCAAATACCTGAACAGCTCCAGATTCGTATTTTTCACCACAGTGAGTGTATTTTCGTGTTTTCCAAGAAAAGTCCATCCAAGGTCCATAAGGAAAGCTTACAAGTATAAAAGGACATGTAGATCACACCAAGGAACAACAACACAATCATCCTACACCCCACAAGGGGAATCACTGTGAAGATTCGTCTGTGGATTCATGAGGAGAACCAAGAGGAGGATTCAAGACGGAGAAGAACGCGACGACTCCCGCATCTAGGGTTTTATTTATTTCCTAATTTATCTTGTATTTTTCGGACATATAGGTAAGATCTATCCAACATCCATGATTGTTCTTCGCAACATCATGGGCTATAACCGTTTTGGTAGATCTAGTGTTTTGAAGGTTTTATAAATTAACTAAACTCTCTTGTGTGTCCTCCGAACAACACTACTGGTGGATTTATTTTATATATGATTGCTTTCTTAATTCATATTCACGGTCGTTTTGTGTACCTTCAATTGGTATATAGAGTCCGAATATATATCTTGGTTGTAGATTGAGTGCGTTCACCACTGAACATGATTCCATGTTATGATTCTAAGTGAGGGGACTCTGAAGTTTCATTAGAACTATCGTTTATGAATGTTTATTAATTGAATTGAATTCGGGTTAGTAAGCATGATAAAGAGGGTAATTTTATAGTACCTATAAAGGGAGATCATATCGGGTTAGATTCCAGACGTGTGAAATAATTGATGCTGATAGTACTTAGAAAGGGGGTGAAATTACGTCTCTTGCTACAAGGTTATTCACACGTGTTACACACATATTTACTTGTGTCTATAGAGTAGATTTGCATGGTTTAGTGATGCGTCCATAGTCCACAAGGTAGAGTCGGCCTGCACTTCAGAGGGAAGTTAAGTAGTAAAACTGGATTACCTTAGAACTACCCATTCTCCATTCTTGAGTTACTTTCGTATTCTTCCAATGTTATTATTTTATTTGTTATTTAATTTTAGTATTTTAGTTGATAATTAATTCCACAACTCTTATTGCCTTCCGTTTTAATTAATTTAGATAATAATTAAATTGATAATACTTTGTCCTTTGGGTTCGATATTCAACTTGGTCGCTTGCTTAAGCTGCAACTGATATCCTTAATACTTGGGAATTAATTTTGAGTGCAAAGAAAACGCGCATCAATGCAACAAATTTTCATTTTGTATTTTTTGTTGTAATAATCGTATGATTTCTAGAGCTTATTTGGAATACTGTATAAGTTATAATTTTATAATGTATACATTTTTTTTAATTAATGTATACGATATCTATTTCCCTCAGATTCAATTGTATTTAATTGTAACTATATAATGTATAAGTTTTTTTTTAAATTAATGTATACATTTTTCTTTATAAATGTATTACTGTTTTTTTTTAAATTATTGTAAGAAACGTATGATTTCTAGAGCTTATTTGGGATACTATATAAGTTGTAATTTTTTAATATATACATTTTTCTTAATTAATGTATATGATATTTATTTTGCTTAGATTTAATTGTATTTAATTGTAACTATATAATGCATAAGTTTTTTTAATTAATGTATACATTTTCCTTAATAAATGTATTATTTTAAATAAAAAAGTTGTAATAATCATATGATTTCAGGAGCTTATCTGGAATACTGTATAAGTTGTAACTTTTTAATGTATACTTTTTTCTTAATTAATGTATATGATATCTATTTTGCTCAAATTCAATTGTATTTAATTAACGATATAATGTATAAGTTTTTTAATCAATGTATACATTTTCCTTAATAAATGTATTACTTTTTTAAAAAAATATTATTGAAATATCAATATGTTCATCTTAAATCCATTATAATACAGTGATTTTATAAGTAAAAAAAAATTAATACTAAGAATTTGACTAATATATTTCAATTAAAAAGAATGGATGAAGAAGTGTACAAGTAAAAAAATTAGAAACTTGTAGAATTAAGAGGAGCTACAAGATTGTCAAAGCATATACGTTAATTTATAATGACTAATACAATGTTATAAGAAAAATAATACACTATAATACATGAACAAAATCCAAACTTATTCCATTGATCTAATTCCACATTGCCATATCACAGATCCATTCCATCTTCAGTTCTATGTAATCTCCATCAAATCAATTTTACTTATCCAACTTTACTTTTCGGATTCCTCTACACAATACAGATCTACCCAATCGGTCAGAAGGAGGTTGAGATTTGAAGGAATGGAGGTGGTGGCTGGAGTTTGAGATCTAAGGGAAAGGAGGCGGCGCGAGATCTGAGGGAACAGACCGACGGAGGCATGCAATAGAGGCAGCGCGAGATCTGAGGGGACAGACCAACGAAGGCGCGTGGAGGTCGAGGAGTGGGCGACATGAAGAGAAGAGGAGATGCGGCGGAGGTACCGACGGTATGGAGAGAAGAGAGGGGAAGAACAGGCAGTGAGAGAAGAGAGAGAGGAGGGAAGGGACCGATGCGGTGAGAGAAAAGAGAGAGAGAGGAGAGAAGGGACCGATAGATCTTTGTGCATGATAAACAAATGATCCAGTTGGATTTTTTAGCTTTTATACTTGACCCATTTTCTAAATATGGGCATGTTATTAACGAGCACCAATTGTGTAGTAGATCAACTCAAAATATATATAGGTGTGAGAAGGGAATGAAATAAGGAAAGAAAAGATATTTATGTGATAAGGAGATTAATTGTGCTTCAAGAAATAGGAAATATGGGCTAATTTTTGGAAATTTTATAAATTCTCGAAAATTCTCGCCCGCATCTGTACGACCTCACGGTTTTGAGAATAACTTCTTCTTCCAAACTTCAATTTGAGTGATTCTTGCACTCACGCGATTCTCTATTACTTGGTTTCTATTTATATAAAGAACCCAAAACTCAAACATTTTAAGGGCACGAGTCGTGTAAATGTGGCATGAGTCTGCTGGTCGGCACAGCTTAGGCAACTTTACCGTTTTGATCATAACTCCCTCATCTAAACTCTGATTGATGTGTTTCTTAAACCAAAATGACCGTCTCTTCCATAGCTTTCCAACAGTGTATCACATGTCCAATTTGGACTTCCACATAAATACAGAAAAATTACACAAGTTATACGTGTGTTTTTTTAGTATTCTTGCACAAATTATACATTTTCTCCAACTTTGCACTTTTGATCCTTTTTCTACCTAAAACACAATAAAACACCTTAAACACACCTTTTTCTCACATATAACGAATATAAAATACGAGTGTTAATGTATAATGACAACAATTCCCATAAAAAAAGTGTTAAATTGGACACTAAAACACACTTATTTTCACTCTTATCATAAGGAAGGTTTTAAATTCCCATATATATGTGTATATATTTATTATACGCCATTTTAAGATTTAAAAGGAAGGTCAATCCTCTAACATATTCAAAAAATGGAAATACAAATTTCGTATGTTATTATTATTGATATTATTATTAATACTATCTTTATTATTATTTTTGTCATTATACCATTTTATGATAAAAAGTAAGGTAGAGTCGTTGATCTTATAATAAAATGATGATTCTTTTTTTACATTTATCCTCATTAAATATATATTATAATTAATATTGATGGATGATGAGCCAACATAAACTATTAAATGGAAATAAGAATCTTTTTTTTATTATTTAATAAATAATACATGTATTGCACAAATATTAATAATAATTCAATAAGATCTTAAAATTTAAATCAATTATTTATGCTAGGTGAAGTGCTAGTGAACGGGACATCGGATCACTCTTCCTCTAAACCTGTAATAATGTATTTTGAAAGGAAAAAAGGGTAAATATTTGAAAATGGTTGGATGTTACTGTTGGTTTGCATATGAAGTATACTTATTTCTTCTCTTATGGTAGTGGCTATATGGGTCATGAATTTTATGGTTGCAGCAGATGAGTCATGACAATGGTAGTAGTCGACGGGCTATGAAACACGGTAGTGACTAACTCTTGGGTTGTCATGAAAAAAAGTAATCATACCCACTGGGATTTTAATCTCACATATTTCAAACAACAATTTTTTTAGGTCAATGATTGAAGCATCTGGACTGCGACAAGATATGATATTATCCGTGATTCTCACAATAATTCTACAAAAAAATTTATACAAATGCAAAAAATATAGATTTACATATATATAGTTTCTTAATGTAATTTTCAAATATATATGTATGTATGTATGTATGTATGTATGTACATATACATTGAATTTTTATTATTAGCATTACATTATTGAACTATTATAAAATTATTTTCAAAAAAAAAAATTATAAATCATATCTTCCTCTTTTAAGAACATCGTATTCAAATTACTAAGTAAGTATATGATATTTTAATAGTAGTATTTTGATTTTTAAAAAAAATTGGGCTCAGGTTGCTACAGCCAATTTTATCTCAAGTTTTAAATTGAAGCCTCACGTGCGCTGCACGTGGGGCTTTCAGGCGAAATTCGCATTTTTCGGTGAAAATTGAGCAAAATTTAAAAATTCATTACTTATGGGATAAAATTAAATTATTTATCTTTTTGGGCAAAAATCGAAGTTACTCTTAGTTACATGGCATAAAATAAATTTAACCCCTTATCTATATCACTAAGTTTTTGCCCTTTCCCTTATTTTTGATTATTTTATAGAGTTCTTAACAGAAAAAATGCACTTTTAATCCCATACAAGAAGTGTCTTTTCGCTTTTAGACCTTTATCTAACATTTTTAATCCCGTTAGTTTATTTTTAGATTTTCGTTCATCAAATTAACGGAATCTCACAAGAATTTCACGAATATTGCTAGTAGGGAATAGATTAATTATTTTATTTTATTTGACATAAATTGATTTATTTTATTATTCCATTAAGTCACCCCAGCTTCCTTTCTTCCTCCCTCACTTTTACGGCAACCACTAGCAAACTTTCCACCACCGGAAAGATACCGCCCAACCGCCATTGCCACCCATCTTCATCCTTCTCCTCATTTCATATCCCCGTCCCTCTTTCTCTGTTTGAACCGAGAGGGATTGTACCTTCAGCAAGGAAGCTTGATTTTGACGACCCCAACTCCATCCTCTATAGGTGGAACCCTCGAGATGAAAGGCCCTGCAAATGGAATGGCGTCGTGTGCAATTCCGGTGTCGGCTCTGTTGTCTCGTTGGACCTCTCTAGCTCATTCCCTTCCGTTCTCTGTCACCTCTTTAGTTTAAGTTATTTCATTCTATGATAATTTCATAAATTCCACTCTGCCGGAAGATGATCTCAGTGGTGGACTTAGCAGATCTCTCTCTCCCTTCCCAGTTCACCTATCTCCACCACCACTCCAGATCTGTGTTTTTCTCTTTCACCTCTATAGTTCTGTCTGTCATCCACAATCTGCCACCACAGATCAGATCTATCGTCTACCGTCCACCACCACCACACCTTCACCACCAGAGGAATGGTGTACGTACTTCTTCATGTTAGATTGCCACCACCTCGTCGGAGCTTGTTGCCAGCCGATTGTCACAGATCGGTCACTATCGTGGCCTGTTGGCGCTGTTGCGCAACAATCCGCCACCGCTGCAGATCTGGTTCCTGCCGGTAGAACACATCACCCACCACCGCGCACTGTCGGGAATCACGGAGTGCCACCATTACCTATTGGATTGTATACTAAAAGTTTAGTTTTTTGTATGAACAATGTTTAGGCAATATTTGAAATGAGAATCATGTGATCAAATGTTTGCAATTATTTATTATTCCAAAAGTCCATTTACTTTATAATGTAGATAATATGGTGTGCGGCGTCACACAGAAAATCATATTATCGGCTCCTTATAAAGTATAAACAAATATTCACAACCGAGATAGATAGGGACTATCTACCGATATGGTTGTAGTTTGATTTGATATTAGTCTATCTTGACTATAAAATTACATTAGTGCACTTTGTGTGTATTGAATAGGACCGCGTTGAGATCGTTCGGTTTATACTGACTATATAATAGAATTTGATCTCTGTTTTATGGATGTTCGTACTCTTAATCCCTATACAGTAATCTCGACACGTAAGCCAGTATTTATTTATTTAATTCATCAATGGGTGAGATTTAATTATTAAATTAATATGCTCGGTGAGTTAGGAGATGATGCTGTCTCTATGGTGTGTTGTTGATTGTAGAAGAAATCTGTGTCCTAACAGAATTAGTTGATGATGTCCCCTTGAGGAGCTCATAATGTTTATCATGTAAACACTGCAGGTGGATTTATTCTGACATGATAATAAGGTTGAGTGATACTACTCTCGGTAAATATATTAATTAATAGAATTGTCAGTAACTTAATTAATTAATGGGCATTGAATCTTAAAAACGGGGAGTTCATAATAAGAAGGAGCCCATAACGTAATTCGGGATTAAGGTGGCAGTGCAATAATATTTCTTTAGTGGACTGATTTATTATTATTGGACTTAAGTATAAGTTTTGGGCTAAACTTGGATGCTTAAGCACAATGGAGGCCTAAACCCTAATTTCTCCTCCTGGTCCATGTTGTAGCCTATATAATAGCCAATCTCATCAATCTGGATATAAGTTTTTACACGCCTAAATACATGAAAGACAGATTAGGGTTGTAGATTGAGATCGTCTTGTAGATCGTTGCCCACACAACTTCAAGACGTGGCTTAGGAATACAACAGAAGATCAGAAGGTCATTTGCTATTTCTGTCTATCAATTTCACCGATTTTTTTAAAATCATTGTAAGTCCAAACTTTACGTGTGATACACCGTTGGAAAGCCACTGAAGAGAAGATCGTTTTGGCGCATAGATCACTCCAACCGGAGATCGGACGAGAATCTTTCTTCTTCAATATACCCTGGTGAAAGGTAATACGTTTCTATGATTTCTTACTTCTGCTGATTTAGAAACGCATGGAATCCTAACGGTTCATGTTAACTAAAAGATCCAAACTCCAACATTACCCTCCGTCGTCTCTCACTTTTGATCGCCAAATTCTGCCCGCATAGGAGAAGGTTGTCGCCGCCCACCACCAACTTCCCATTCTGACATCCACACATCTGATGATGTGCGTGAGTGCATATTATTACTTAATTGGGTGAAAAATGTTGGCAAAAAAATTATAATAAAAATTTATTATTATTATTATTTGAATATAATATTTTCCATTCAAAAACTAATGGTTGGAACGAAAAATGTAATTTTTGGGACTATAAAAAATACTCCATTCGTCCCACGTTAAGGTTTACACTTTTCATTTTGGGTTGTTCCAAGTTAAGGTTTACATTTCTTTTTTTAATCAACTTGGGCCCACACAAAATAATTAATTATTCCATTTAGGACCCACACACAACATTAATACGCCTACCCACTTTACATTAAATATTATTTCTCTCACCTCCCTATAAATTAAAATATTATATTCCTTAATCTTCGTGAAAAAAGCAAACATCAATATTACCATGGGACGGAGGGAGTATTAGAGATCAAAAGTAAAATGCAACTTTTTGTATGGTACTAAAAGTGCATTTTTCTTTCTTAACTGATACATGTGGCGGTGTTGATAAACGGAAGGTAATGTTGAGTTTGATAATGATAATGACAACCATATATAAATTCCTGTATAGGATATGCTTTGTGAGAGCATTGCAATTAGGGTTGTAAAAGAATCAAATAATTTTTATTCGATTCGTTATTCGAATTCGTTTATTGATATTCGAATTCAAAAAAATTAAATTCGAATTCGAATACAAATTATTTTTTCAGCTTGTATAATATTCGAATTGGATACGATTCATGTGATATTCGATTCGAGTATTCTGAATATTTTTTAATAATAATATATATTATATTTTAATATATATTAATTACATATATTATAAATATTAAATTATTTGATAAATATAAATATAAGTTAGTATTTTGTTTTATGTTTTCACATTCTGAAACCAACACCTTCTTTTCTTCAAAATTCAAACCAGCGGCGCAACTTCGTCTCCAAGTGACGTGACAGACATCACTGGATGGTAATCGACGACAGACATCATCGACGAGTATCTTCATAATTTAGAGGTTAGTATACTCTACCCTTTTAGTCTGCTGAATACGCTGTTGGTTGTCTTTGGAGAATTATTGGATTTGGGTTTTACGGCTTTAGTTTACCCTTTTGGTTTGAATATTCTACGTATCTAGTTTCAATTTGAAAATAAGGTATTTTGAAGATATATGTAGTCAACTGTAGTAATTTCAAGATTTCTTTCTAGATTGGTCCGTAGCCGTAGGTGCGGTACCTTTCATGTATTCCTAATCGCACTAAAAAAAATGGCCGACAGTGATGGACTTTGTGACGGACTTTGTGACGGGAAAGCGCCTGTCACCCGAACATGCGTCACACACTGTTTGTGACGGTCCCATCACAATTAGTGATGGATTTTGTGATGGAAATCATTAGTGACGGAATTTGTGATAGTTTCTTTTAACCAATACTCCTTCCGTCCGCTTTCAAGGGTATCATTTTTCTATTTTGGGCGTCCGCCCCCAAGGGTCTAATTTTCTTTTTTATCCACACGCACCCACTAATTCAATTGAAAAATGGGACCCATATCTCCATTAATACAACTATCCACTACACATTAAATAACAATATTCTTTAATCTTCGTGTCCAAAAGCAAATGATACCTTTGAATCCGGACGGAGGGAGTATTTGTGACAGACTTTGTGACGGAAAATTCCGTCACAAATTTAAAATTCTAAAAAAATTAATTAGGTAGGAATCGAACCTTGTTGCTCATGTGAGTGCTTCACGGCCCTAGCCGGACAGGCTACCGGTATCCCATTTACATTTTATTTCATTTCTACCCTTTATACCTCCTTTAAAATTTAATTGTGTATATTGGCTCCCAACCGGGTTTGAACCTAAGTGGGTGTCAAGCAAGAGTTCTTGTGAGCAAGTGTTGAGCCAATTTGGCTAGATGTGTTTTGTGTTAATCTTTAATAAATATTGTATATATTCAATTAATTTGTATTAAAATAACATCAACCAACTTTCAAAATAAATATGGTGGTAATATTGATTAATGTAATATATATTAATATGACTAATAATTATTAAAATATTAATTTATTTATTTTATTATTTATTTAAGAGAAATATTAAAATTTTCATGATTAAATTAAGAGATAGTTACTATCCACTACATCTCCTAAGTGAAATTAACATGTAGATACATTCTTAATTAAAACTTACTACTAGCTACAAAATATATTTGTATATTTCCTTTTTTGCCCAAACTTCTGCATTAACAAAAACAGCGGTGTAATCTTTAAATTGTGAAACAAAATTCCGCAATTTCCTCTAACTAATTTTTGAAGCCACGTTGCAGATTGCCTTTATTTTTATTAAATGCATGAAATGTAGATTTTTCCCAAATCCAATTTATTTCCCCCTAATTTTCGAACCCATGTTGCAGATTGCCTTTGTCATTATTAAATGCACAAAATGCAGAATTTTCCCCAAATCCAATTTATTTCCCAATTCTTGTAATTAATGGCATTTTTTAAGAAATGCATATTATTTTCGGAGATTTTGTTGCTTTTTCTGCACGAAATGCAGATTTCGTACAAAAAGTCATGCAGATTTTTATGCATGATATGCAGATTCTGGTTAAGAAATGGTTTGGTTGTTTTTTTTTTTGCACGAAATGCAGATTGCGCAAAAAATCATAAACAACAATCAACTTACGACCAAGTGCAATAATCAAAATTTTTAAATAAGAATGGCATGATCTTCATCTGCAACAAGAGAGAAACAAAAAATTCTATAACTTTCCCACGCCAAAATAATTACACGCAGATCAACATCACAATATGATTTTCAACACAAAACAATTGTAATCTTATTGCACAAAATAGTCTTATTACGGCCCAATACACAACAAGACACAGTGAACAAGAATAGGGTCACAAAATCATCAACCTCCTTCAACAAATCAAACTCCGCCTTTCCTCTTCAATTCCTCCACGCACTTACCCAACAACTTCGAATCCTCATTCTCTTGATCCAACATCTTCTTTAGATGACGTTTGACATTCTTTTTATATGGATCGCCCATATGAATATGAGGGAACATTAAAGAGAGTAGGGAGAGAAGACTGACGATCACTTGCACAAATTCTAGTGGAAGGCAGCAGCGAAGAGGAGGGAGGAGGGCGATAAAGGGGAAGAGGAAGAAAAGAAAGTAGAGGTGCGTGATTTCCTTGCGGGCGAAATCGATCTAGATTTCTTCAACGGAGAGACGTCCTTGAGCCACTGTTTGAGGAGGAGCTTGTCTGATGGGTTTTGACAGTGGAGGAGTGTAGATCTAGGGTTTTGATTCCAAGATGAAGTATGAACTGTTGTGTTGCTTAATATAATTGTTACTCAAGGCCCAAGGATGTATTGGGTAATTGGTTTAATTATTTTGTAGTTGTGAGTAATTTTATTTAGAGGACGTATCTTAAAGTAATAATAGGGGTTAACATTGTATTAGATTGTAATTATTTCTTAAATTAAAAAAATCCTTATAAAATTTAAATTCTCAATCTATAAATAATATCTAAATATATTATTTATTTATAGATGTAAAATAGGTTAATTTGCATTTAAAATAAATAACATTCTTATAAATTTTCAATTTAATTCTCTTATAAGAAAATACATAATCTTTATATTTTTCTTAATTCAATAACAATAAACTTTATATATATATATATATATATATATATATATATATATATATATATATATATATATATATATATAAAAGAATACACTTTTATAAATAACTTTTTAAAAATATGAGGTGTCGCAACGTGATTAAATTTCTTATATTTTTTTATTTTAATATTACATATATAATATTTCTAATTTTATTGATTTATTTATTATTATTATCATTATCATCATGTATATATTAAATCATACAATAAATTAAAATCACATTTAATCATATTTTTTTGATTGATTAAGGAATAAATAATCAATAAAATATATTCAATTTATTAATATTATTATTCGTGTACATCTTCAAATTAAATACCACCTTTAATTATTTTTTTATTGGAAATAGATAATTAAGTCAATCATATTTTTAATCATATTCTTTTATTATTTGGCAAAGATTTTAAAATTAATATTAATATGTACAACACAGTATATTCAATTATTTAAGTTTAAATAAATTCACAATAAATATTAAAAAAATAATAATTCCTTTTTTTTAAAAAGTAACTATGTTCTTATAATTATTTTGATTTTAAAATTAATATTATCATACGCAACAATACAATATATTCAATTATTTAATTTTAAATAATTCACAATACATATTAAAAAAATAATTTCTTAAAAAAAACATGTAAGTTTAACCTTTTGTTTTATATAATTAAATTAAATAGCATAATAATGTACATGTAACGAGCAAGTACAATTTTAATGATTTCTTTAACTGTAATTTGTGATGGACTTTGTCCGTCACAAAGTCCGTCATAAAGTTTGTGACGGACTTTGTGACTGACAAAGTCCGTCACAAATGAGACCCTTTGCATTGTGACCACATTTTTCCGTCACTAATTAAAAAAAATAAAAAAATTATTTTTGTGACGGAAAAAAGTCCGTCACAAATGCCGTCACAAATATTGGAAATGACGAAATTTTAAACGGTCAACTATTAGCGTCACTATTTTCAAAATGCCGTCATAAAGTCCATCACAAAATTTCGTCACTGTCGAACAATTTTTTTGTAGTGTCGGTGTGCTTTTTTATATGATTTTACTGTAAAAATTTCGATTATGGAGTGACAGTACTAGCTTTGAGCATTTTGATGAATTTTGTCATTGAATCAACTTCAAGTGGTCTAATTTTTCTCCGTTATTCAAAGTTGTTTGTTTCTGGTGATGGATAGATCAATGAGTACTAAAATAGTTGATAAATTGGTTGGATTAATGCTGGTTAATGGTAGCTAATTAACCAATCATACATCAGTTTTATGCTGTTAATATTGTATGAATGGTCAATAAGCTCACCTATACAATCATCACCTTCATTGGAACATTTTCATAAGAATTAGCCTCGTATTGACTAACTGTAAATGTGCATTCATAATGCTTAGCTTCTGAAGTTAGATTTCTTGTTGAAGATGAACATTTGCACCGTATGAACACCTCTTAAATATGTACTCTGTAATGATATAGGTTTGAGTTCTAATGGGAATACATGGAAATCTGTTATGCTTCTTTATTTTAATTATTGGAAAAAAATTATATAAGTTTTGTGGAATTGACCACTATAGTTAAATTAATTCACGTTTACTGTTTAAATTTTATGTATAGTGTTTAATGTTAATTATTGTGACTCTCTCTCTATAAATAAGTGTTGAATGTCCTACTCAAACACAACCCCTTGTCTTGGAATGGATCAGTCAACCACAAAGGATAATATGTCTCTAGAAGATAGTCATATTCGTAAAGGTAAAAATATTAGAGATAAAAAGAATCAAACATTTCTAAAAAATGACATGACAATGGAAGAGCATGAGGTAAAAATTATATTCCATAAATATTCTTCTACTATTGTATATTATATTATATAAACATATTTTCACCTCATAAGATCTAATTAATAACTTTTTATTTCAGAGACTATCTAGAATCGAGATAATTTATGATGGACTTGAGGATATTGAATATGAAGATGATGATGGTGGTTTAAGGGGTGAAGATGCAAATGCTGAAAATGAAAAGAGTGAAGAGATGAACAAAGATGAAGTAATAGGAGAAGAAGATGAGAAAGATCATGAGCATAAAGAAGATGGGAAAGATCACGAGGATGAAGAAAATGAGAAAGATCACGAGAATGCAGAAGATAAGAGCAAATTTGGAAAAAAAAGAAAGAAAACTTCTAAAGCTCATGATGATTTCATTGATGTGAAAGCTAAAGACTAGACATATAAATATCAATGCATCTACTGCAAGACTCTTCTTAATAAGCCAGCTTCTTCAACAACAGCACATCTTTGGAATCATATGAGAAAATGCGAGCAAAAAAACTCCATGTAAATAGGCAAAAGAAGTTGCAATTTCAACCCGCAGAATCGAAGTTTGAGATGAAACCTTTGTCAAATGGTAGATATGATCATGTGAAGTAGAGAGAAGCAATTGCTCATTGGATTCTAATGAATGAACAACCATTTAATGTTGTGGAAAACTTTGGTTTTACTTTCTTATACAAAGTTAATTTGCCACAATTTGAGAAGATCTCTCGTGCCATGGTCAAGAGTGATGTCATAAATGTTTATGACATTGAGAAGAAAAAACTGCAGTTGATGCTAAAAGACATTAATAAAATATCATTGACCAAGGATGTTTGGAAATCAAAGTTGCAAAAGATCTCTTATATGTGTGTTACTGATCACTTTGTTGATTCTCAATGGCAACTTCAAAAGAGAGTTCTTAGTTTCATAGTCCTTCCTCCTCCACATACAGGTAAAATTATTCTTTATCTAATTATCAATGTGCTTTACATATATTATATATATTCTTGCTAATATAAATGATTTTCTTTTTGTAGGAGTTGATATCTTTGTTGGACTTATAAAGTGCACTAAAGATTGGGGAATTGGATATAAAGTCTTCACCATATCAGTGGACAATACCTCAAATAACGATGCAGCAATCGATATTGCTAAAGGAACTTTCTCCAAGAGTCGTAAGTTGCCATTAGATGGTAAGTTGTTCCATGTTAGATGCACTGCACATATATTGAATTTTGTCGTGCAAGATGGTCTTTCAATGATTAAATCTATTATTCAAAATGTGAAAGAAAGTGTGCGGTTCATTAATCTATCTGAGTCGAGATTGAGAAAATTTTTCTGAAATTATTCAACATTTGGGGATTCCTGTGAAAAGGTTGTTTATTGATTGTTCTACTCGTTGGAATTCCACGTATGAAATGTTAGTTGTGGTCATTAGAGTTAATGATGCATTCCCCATATTTGCACATAGAGAGGCTTCATACACCCATTGTCCTAGCCCAGAAGATTGGAAAAATGTAGAAGAAGTTGTTAATATCTTGAGGGTATTTTATGAAGATACTCAAGCAATATCTGGAAGTGATTATCCTATTTCTAATGTTTTTCTAGCTATCATTTGGAGAGTCAAGCATGTGTTGAATGAGAATGAGAAACATGTTGATGTGTTTATAAGAGATATGATTAAGAAGATGAAGGTAAAGTTTGACAAATATTGGGGGAATTGTAATCTTTTGATGGCTATTGGAGCAGTACTTGATCCTAGATTCAAAATGAGGTTGTTTCAACAAAATATATAATGAGGCTGATGCCCGTGCAAATGTGACAAAGGTGCGAAATGCATTACATGATTTATTTTCTGAGTATGTTGCTCTTGATCAGATGAGGGCACGTAAAGTGAATTCTCACGGTTGGCGAATCGCGACAAGAGGGTGTCCAGTAGAGAAGTTTGACCATGGATTCGACCATGTCAATCCAATTCGACCACTTGGATTGGTCGAATCGAGCCCAGGTAAATAATTTTAAACCCCGTTTTTCATTTTCATACGAGCACTTCGAACACCACCTTTACCCGAATTCATCCCGAATCGAAACCCTTGCATTCCAAACTCCAAAACTAGTGGAATTCAATCAGTTCTAACAACATTCCACACATATTCCACTCAATTCATCGCATTTTTGGAGAAATCTAGTTGAAAAACTAGGGTTCGTCGCGATTTTTGAAGGAATTTCACACTTGTTCATTATAATCCATGGCCTGTTCAAAATGTATGTTTTCTCAACCCTAATGCCCTAGGATTGAAGTTCTAATCGTCGATTATGAGCGGGTATGTTGATTAAACTAAGTTTTTTATGGATTCATGGTGTTGTTTGAAGTTTTAGTGCATAATTTCATATGAATAGTTGTTGGGTTTGATTTTGATTGATTGAATTGAATTGAACTATGTTGATTATGTGAAGTTATGAGGAATGTGAGTAGTTTTGGGATGAAGCATGTTGAATTGTTGGAGAATTGATTGAGTTTGAGTAGTATCTCATGTTGGACTGCTCGAATTTGAGTAGTAATGCATGCTTGTGGTTTGTTGAATCGTTTGTTGATCTTATTGTAACTTGTTGATTGGAATGAGGATGAATGAGCATGTGAATTGAATTGTTATACCATTAGGATGAATCATGTTTGTTTGTTTTGATATGCATTGAAAAACTTGAAGTCTTGAGTCGAGTTGAATGCATTAGTTTGGTTTCCCTTTCTTGGTTGTTGGATTGATATATTGTTTTCAGCAAAAGGAAAGGAGGCCGAGCTTCGTTCTAAGATGAGCCAAGATAGACCATCTCGTGAGGATGCAGTGACAAAGAAGCTAAGGCAACAAGAGTGGTTGCCCATGAATTTTAAGATTCGGATGAATGAATGGGATGAGATCAAGGAGAAGTGGGTGGACGTGTCAGATAAGATTGTTCGAACAAGGTATCAAGATGATGGAGCAATGGACATCCAAGATGATATCTTTTTTATGTTTGATCAAGTTGGTATTCGCCACTTTATGGAGCTGAAGATGCCTACTTACTTCCATGTGACTGCGGAGATATTATGTTCGATTACTATGAAGAAAGGGTCAAGTAATCTTCCGTACGAGTGCTCATTTCAGCTTGGAGGTGAGCAGAGGACATGGTCAGCTGAGGATTTAAATATCTTATTTCAGACTTCTAAGGGGATTTCGAGAGCGGAGAATGGGTACTTTAATGCTAACAGATTCTGGAAAGAAATTTCTGGTGAGGATGTGGATTACAAGACCAGCAGTCCTCGATCTTCGTTGATTTAAAACCCAGTACTTCGATACATGGATCGAGTGTTGAGCAACACACTGTTCACTCGATCGGAGGGAAGCTGTGTATCGAGGGGAGACTTATATGTCCTCTGGTGTATGCTTAACTGAGTGTGATTCAATATGGGATCATATCTCATTTATCATCTTCATAGGTTCAGGTGTTCTCCATTTCATAGAGTGAACATAGAAGGGTTGCTGACCTCGATAGTTGAGTACTATCATATGGACTTCACCGGCATTTCACCTATCCTGGAGGATCCTGATTTGGTGATGAGCACTTGCATGAAGAGAGGATTAACCCATCTGAGGGATGGAGATTCGTTCTTTACTAGGGGATCGAAGCCTTTCATCTTCATGTTCCCTTATCATTTGGGTGTGTTGACTACTATTCGGAATGAGGGGAACATATTGATGAACACCCTCGGGCACACTGCTATCTCTATCACTTGCTTGACTAAGGGTGATTGGAGGACTGTAGCTCAGATGTATAATGAAAGGATGATGGAGGAGCTGCTGAGGATTGTAGCCGAGGGAGTTTCCAGCCACAGTAGCAGCAGGAGCTTGGAGAGAACCATGTGGATCCAGAGATGGGAGATCCATAACCGCATGAGAGGCCATCACGACCCATTCCAGTGGTGTCACAGCAGCAGTGGGCTGGTCCAGATGCCTATTTGCAGTAGCAGTTTAGGATGATTCATGAGCAGTTCGCTACACTGAATGCGAACCAGTAAGAGACGAATAGGGGCTGGAGTTGGCAAATATGAACTACGCTGCACTGGATGGGAAGTTTAACATGCTGCAGAAAAATTATGTGGAGATGGATCAGAGATTGAAGAGGATGTTTGCTCATGAGCGCTTGATGGATAGGAATTTTAATGTTTTACATAAAGCTTTGGATAGATTACGCTCGGAGATGAATGGTGATGAAGAGGGTGCGAGCGATGATGATGATGCTCCAGAGGTGGATGAGATGTACTTACCTTATTGAAGCATTAAGAGTATAATATTTTATTTGTACTGTTTGTTAGGGGAATTAATTATTTTCGGCATATAAAAACTTTTATCGATTGCGGTGTGTCGATTTTTTGCAATTTGCCTAATCTTTTGTGGTGTTTGGTGTTGTTTTTGAGTATGTTATGTGGAGTTAGTCATGGATGTCAAGTTTAAGATTGATTCTCGAGCTAATTTTGACCTATTTTGGTTTCGAATGTTCGTTTTTGAGCTTAAAGTGTGTAGGGGATGAAGAAATTTCGAGTTTGAAGCATCAAGGGACGAGTTCGACCAGACATGCAGGTCGAACACAAGAGCCCTGGTCGAATTGGGGACCAGAGAGTTTGTTACAGGTCGATTCGACCAAGCAGTAGTGAGTTCGACCAGGAGTTCCACCAAAGGGGCAAGTCGAACTGGCAATCAGAGAGTTGTACAGATAGTTTCGACCAAGGCATAATCAGTTTGACCAAGCGACTTGGTAGAATCGAGATCAAATTGCGGACTTAAAAGTTCTAAACAGTCGAGTTCGACCATGACGGAATAGTTCAACCAGAGCATTTGGTCGAACGGTGGGCGAATCGCGACAAGAGGGTGTCCAGTAGAGAAGTTCGACCATGGATTCGATCATGTCAATCCGATTTGACCACCTGGATTGGTCGAATTTAGCCCAGGTAAACGATTTTAAACCCCGTTTTTCATTTTCATTCGAGCACTTCACACACCACCTCTACCCGAATTCATCCCGAATCGAAACCCTTGCATTCCAAACTCCAAAAATAGTGGATTTCGATCAGTTCTAACAACATTCCACACATATTCCACTCAATTCATTGCATTTTTGGAGCAATCTAGTTGAAAAACTAGGGTTCGTCGTGATTTTTGGAGGAATTTCACACTTGTTCATTCTAAACCATGGCCGGTTCAAAATATATGTTTTCTCAACCCTAATGCCCTAGGATTGAAGTTCTAATCGTTGATTATGAGCGGGTATGTTGATTAAACTAAGTTTTTTATTGATTCAATGTGTTGTTTGAAGTTTTAGTGCATAATTTCATATGAATAGTTGTTGGGTTTGACTTTGATTGATTGAATTGAATTGAACTATGTTGATTATGTGAAGTTATGAGGAATGTGAGTAGTTTTGGGATGAAGTATGTTGAATTGTTGGAGAATTGATTGAATTTGAGTAGTATCTCATGTTGGACTGCTTGAATTTGAGTAGTAATGCATGCTTGTGGTTTGTTGAATCGTTTGTTGATACTATTCGCAACTTGTTGATTGGAATGAGGATGAATGAGCATGTGGATTGAATTGTTAGATCATTAGGATGAATCATGTTTGTTTGTTTTGATTATGCATTGAAAAACTTGAAGTCTTGAGTCGAGTTGAATGCATTAGTTTGGTTTTCCTTTCTTGGTTGTTGGATTGATGTATTGTTTTCAGGGAAAGGAAAGGAGGCCGAGCTTCGTTCTAAGAAGAGGCAAGATAGACCGTCTCGTGAGGATACAGTGACAAAGAAGCTAAGGCAACAAGAGTGGTTGCCCATGAATTTTAAGATTCGGATGAATGAATGGGATGAGATCAAGGAAAAGTGGGTGGACGTGTCAGATAAGATTGTTCGAAAAAGGTATCAAGATGATAGAGCAATGGTTACTATGAACATCCGAGATGATATCTTTTGGATGTTTGATCAAGTTGGTATTCGCCACTTTATGGAGCTGAAGAGGCCTACTTACTTCCATGTGACTACGGATGTGTTATGTTCGATTACTGTAAAGAAAGGGTCAAGTAATCTTCCGTACGAGTGTTCATTTCAGCTTGGAGGTGAGCAGAGGACATGGTCAGCTGAGGATTTGAATATCCTATTTCAGACTCCTAAAGGGATTTCGAGAGCGGAGAATGGGTACTTTAATGCTAACAGATTCTGGAGAGAAATTTCGGGAGAGGATGTGGATTACAAGACTAGCAGTGCTCGATCTTCGTTGATTCAGAACCCAGTACTCCGATACATGGATTGAGTGTTGAGCAACACACTGTTCACTCGATCGGAGAGAAGCTGTGTATCGAGGTGAGAGTTATATGTCCTCTGGTGTATGCTTAACTGAGTGTGATTCAATATGGGATCATATCTCATTTATCAGCTTCATAGGTTCAGGTGTTCTCCATTTCATAGAGTGAACATAGAAGGGTTGCTGACCTCGATAGCTGAGTACTATCATATGGACTTCACCGGCATTTCACCTATCCTGGAGGATCCCGATTTGGTGATGAGCACTTGCATGAAGGGAGGATTCACCCATCTGAGGGATGGAGATTGGTTCTTTACTAGGGGATCGAATCGTTTCATCTTCATGTTCCCTTATGATTTGGGTGTGTTGGCTAGTATTCGGAATGAGGGTAACATGTTGATGAACACCCTCGGGCACACTGCTATCTCCATCACTTGCTTAACTAAGGGTGATTGAAGGACTGTAGCTCAGATGTATAATGAAAGGATGATGGAGGAGCTGTAGAGGATTGTAGACGAGGGACGTTTCCAGCCACAGCAGCAGCAGGAGCTTGGAAAAAAGCATGTGGATCCGAAGATGGGAGATCCACAACCGCATGAGAGGCCATCACGACCCATTCCAGTGGTGTCACAGCAGCAGTAGTGGGCTAGTCCAGATGCCTATTTGCAGTAGCAGTTTAGGATGATTCATGAGCAGTTCGGTATACTGAATGCGAACCAGCAAGAGATAAATAGGCAGCTGGAGTTGGCGAATGCGAACTACGCTGCACTGGATGGGATGTTTAACACGCTGCAGAAAAATTATGTGGAGATGGATCAGAGATTGGAGAGGTTGTTTTCTCATGATCTCTTGATGGATAGGAATTTGAATGTTTTACATAAAGATTTGGATAGATTACGCTCGGAGATGAATAGTGATGAAAAGGGGGCAAGCGATGATGACGATGCTTCAGAGGTGGATGAGATGTACTTACCTTATTGAAGCATTGAGAGTATAATCTTTTCTTTGTACTGTTTGTTAGGGGAATTAATTTTTGCGGCATATCAAAACTTTTATCGATTGCGGTGTGTCAATTTTTTGTAATTTGCCTAATGTTTTGTAGTGTTTGGTATGTTTTTTAGTATGTTATGTGGAGCTATTCATGGATGTCAAGTTTAAGATTGATTCTCGAGATAGTTTTGATATATTTTGGTTTCTAATGTTTGTTTTTGAGCTTAAAGTGTGTAGGGGATGAAGAAATTTCGAGTTTGAAGCATCAGGGGACGAGTTCAACCAGACATGCAGGTCGAACGCGAGAGCCCTAGTCGAATTGAGGACCAAAAAGTTTGTTACAGGTCGATTCGACCAAGCAGTAGTGAGTTCGACCAGGAGTTCGACCAAAGGGGCAAGTCGAACTGGAAATCTGAGAGTTGTATAGATGGGTACGACCAAGGCATGATCAGTTCGACCAAGTGACTTGGTCAAATCGAGATCTAATTGCGGACCTAAAAGTTCTGACCAGTTGAGTTCGACCATGACGGAATAGTTCGACTATAGCATTTGGTAGAACGGTGGATGAATCGCGACGAGAGGGTGTCCAGTAGAGAAGTTCGACCATGGATTCGACCATGTCAATCCGATTCGACCACCTAGATTGGTCGAATCGAGCCCAGGTAAGTGATTTTAAACCCCATTTTTCATTTTCATTCGAGCACTTCTCACACTACCTCCACCCGAATTCATCCCAAATCGAAACCATTGCATTCCAAACTCTAAAACTAGTGGATTACGATCAATTCTAACCACATTCCACACATATTCCACTCAATTCATCGCATTTTTGGAGAAATCTAGTTGAAAAACTAGGGTTCGTCGTGATTTTTGGAGGAATTTCACACTTGTTCATTCTAAGCCATGGCCGGTTCAAAAGGTTTGTTTTCTCTACCCTAATGCCCTAGGACTGAAGTTCTAATCATCGATTATGAGCGGGTATGTTGATTAAACTAAGTTTTTTTATGGATTCATGGTGTTGTTTGAAGTTTAAGTGCATAATTTCATATGAATAGTTTTTGGGTTTGATTTTGATTGATTGAATTGAATTGAACTACGTTGATTATGTGAAGTTATGAGGAATGTGAGTAGTTTTGGGATGAAGCATGTTGAATTGTTGGAGAATTGATTGAGTTTGAGTAGATCTCATGTTGGACTGCTTGAATTGGAGTAGTAATGAATGCTTGTGGTTTGCTGAATCGTTTGTTGATCCTATTGTGACTTGTTGATTGGAATGGGGATGAATGAGCATGTGAATTGAATTGTTAGATCATTAGGATGAATCATGCTTGTTTGTTTTGATTATGCATTGAAAAACTTGAAGTCTTGAGTAGAGTTGAATGCATTAGTTTGGTTTCCCTTCTTGGTTGTTGGATTGAAGTATTGTTTTCAGGAAAAGGAAAGGAGGCCGAGCTTCCTTCTAAGAAGAGGCAAGATAGACTGTCTCGTGAGGATGCAGTGACAAAGAAGCTAAGGCAACAAGAGCGGTTGCCCATGAATTTTAAGATTCGGATGAATGAATAGGATGAGATCAAGGAGAAGTGGGTGGACGTGTCAGATAAGATTTTTCGAACAAGGTATCAAGATGATGGAGCAATGGTTACTATGAACATCCGAGGAGATATTTTTTGGATGTTTGATCAAGTTGGTATTCGCTACTTTATGGAGCTGAAGAAGCCTACTTACTTCCATATGACTGCGAAGGTATTATGTTTGATTACTGTGAAGAAAGGGTCAAGTAATCTTCCGTACGAGTGTTCATTTCAGCTTGGAGGTGAGCAGAGGACATGGTCAGCTGAGGATTTGAATATCCTGTTTCAGACTCCTAGGGGGATTTCGAGAGTGGAGAATGGGCACTTTAATGCTAACAGATTCTGGAGAGAAATTTCTGGTGAGGATGTGGATTACAAGACCAGCAGTGCTCGAGCTTCGTTGATTCAAAACCCAGTACTCCGATACATGGATCGAGTATTGAGCAACACACTGTTTTCTCGATCGGAGGGAAGCTGTGTATCGAGGGGAGAGTTATATGTCCTCTGGTGTATGCTTAACGGAGTGCGGTTCAATATGGGATCATATCTCATTTATCAGCTTAATATGTTCAGGTGTTCTCCATTTCAGAGAGTGAACATAGGAGGGTTGCTGACCTCGATAGCTGAGTACTATTATATGGACTTCAGCAGCATTTCACCTATCCTGGAGGATCCCGATTTGGTGATGAGCACTTGCGTGAAGGGAGGATTCGCCCATCTGAGGGATGGAGATTGGTTCTTTACTAGGGGATCGAAGCCTTTCACCTTCATGTTCCCTTATGCTTTGGGTATGTTGACTACTATTCGAAATGTGGGGAACATGTTGATGAACACCCTCGGGCACACTGCTATCTCCATCACTTGTTTGACTAAGGGTGATTGGAGGACTGTAGCTCAGATGTATAATGAAAGGATGATGGAGGAGCTGCAGAGGATTGTAGACGAGGGACATTCCCAGCCACAGCAGCAGCAGCAGCAGGAACTTGGAGAGGAGCATGTGGATCCAGAGATGGGAGATCCACTACCGCATGAGAGGCTATCACGACCAATTCCAGCGGTACCACAGCAACAGCAGTTGGCTGGTCCGGATGCCTATTTGCAGGAGCAGTTTAGGATGATTCATGAGTAGTACGCTACACTTAATGCGAACCAACAAGAGACGAATAGGCAGCTCGAGTTGGTGAATGCGAACTACGCAGCACTGGATGGGAAGTTTAACACGCTGTAGAAAAATTACGTGGAGATGGATCAGAGATTGGAGAGGTTGTTTGCTTATGAGCGCTTGATGGATAGCAATTTGAATGCTTTACATAAAGATTTGGATAGATTGCGCTCGGAGATGAATGGTGATGAAGAGAGTGCGAGCGATGATGATGATGCTCCGGAGGAGTAGGATGCACCAGATTTTTGTCTTTGTCTAATTCATCTCATCTCCCTTCTCTTTTTCTCTTTACAAGATGGGTATTTGGTGTTAGTGGTATGTACTTATATTGATTTGATGTGGATTGAGAGATAATGATTGATACTTGTATGGATGGTTTTTTAAGAGGGTTCTTGGTTAGTAAGATGTATTTGTATGTTACATGTGTTAATTTTTATTGATTAGAAGCACGTATGCTTGATAAGTATGTGAATTTATTGTGAAATTGATCTTGATTATTTATCTGAGGAGTACTTAGGAATCTATTTACCCATGTGTAGATTTGAGCCATTTGAACCATGCTAGTTCATGGTTATTTATTCTAGAGAGAATCGTTCGTATGACCGTATTCTAGAACTTAGCTTGGCGTCTTGTGTGAAACTTATGATTGAGGAATTGCTAGGACATGATCTTAGGCCATTATTATGCAATCAAACTTAGCCAAAATTTTACCTTACCTGTGAATATATGTATATCATTGTAAGCCCTTTTGAGCCTTAAAAAGTTTTTCTTTGGCAAGCCTTGATAAAAAGCCTTATTAAACCTTACTTGAGCCTTGTTGAATATCCTATGCATTAGTAGAGAGTTGAGGTGCATAAGTTCTTAAAAGAATAAGGAGGTAGAAGCTTGGTTGAGAATTATGAAAAAGAAAAAAGTACGGTTAAATCTTGTTTAGGGATAGTGCCTGAAACTGGTACCCCGACTGTGTAGAAGGGTAGTGCCCGAAATTGGTACCCTTGCTCATTGAAGAAAGATGATGTTGATGCTTGAAGAAAGAAGGAGATTTGAACTATGAAATATATGAGAAGAAGATGGAGAAACAGACGAAGCTACATGATGAAAAGCGAAACTCCCAAGGTAATTCTCTACTAGTGAATTAGTCACTTTACCTAAATTCTCTTACCTGTACCAAAGAGCCATTACAACCCAAAAAAAGTCCTTTGTGATCCTAGTAAGGAATCGATTAAAAGTTGAGTTTTGAGATCATTGCCAAGCTTATGGTTACGCGGAAGTATGAATTGAATATGAGCGTAAATACTAACCTACTAGAGTGTACATCTTTTACACTTGAGAGAGAGAGTAAATATTTATCTTGTAAGCTAGATGATTTTATACTCCGAAAGGTAATGTAATCGAGTGATGTTTTACGTGAATGATACATATGATGCTTGTAATACTTGTGTTCAATTGATGGATTGCATGTGTGAGTATGAATTGTATTGGTGGTTTGTGTAAAATACACTACTCCTTAGTTTTGATTTCGTTGCCTCGGGACGAGCAACATGTAAGTTTGGGGGTTTGATAAGTGTGTAAATTCACTAGTTTTGAGCTCGGATTCATGTACTTATGGTGTAATTAATGATGGTAATTCGATCTGAATTGCTATACTTGGTGGAAAGTCACGAATCGGAAGTTTACAAGGCTATTTGAGATTTTCTATGGAAAACGAGTTGGAAGTGATTGGATTCGGAAAGAGAAAGAAACAGGGATAAATTCGACCACGTAGGGAGTGGATTCGACCAAGAAGAAGAGAGTTCGACCAGCACCTCTGGTCGAACTGAGCTCGAAAAAGTCAAGTTTGACCACGACAGTCGACTTCAACCAAACTACTTAGTCGAACCGTGGTCGAACTAGAAGCCTAAACAGAAGCAGTTCTAGTTTGACCAGAAAGTATTCCATTCGACCAACATTCTGGTCAAATTTGGGATCAGAAGCCAAGTTACAGATGGATTCGACCAGGGATTCGACCTGCATGAAGGAGTTCTACCAACTGCTTTGGTCGAATTGACATCCGAAAACTTACCAAATTTGTATTTTTATACCTTCAGTGCGTGTATTCGCTCAAAAAACTCATCCAAGGCCCGTAAGAAGAGTTTACAAGTATAAAAGAAGAGTTTTTGCAGGAGAAGAAAAGCATATAACAAAAAGAAGGATTCATCATCCATTATTCACCAAGCCCTACCATCATCTGAAGGAATCGTGAGGAGAGGTTTGTCTGGCGAGTCAAGTAATATCATACCAACTAGCCATGATTGTTCCTAGATCAATCATGGGCTAGAACCGCTCCGGTAGTTCTAGGGTTATGAAAGTTTTATGAGTTAATTGAATGTCCATGTGTAAACTCCGTACAACACTACTTTTGGTTTATTTTATATAAGATTGTAACTTTTTAATTCATACTCACGGTCGTTTTGTGCATCTTTAAGTGTTATGAAGAGTCTGATTACATCTCTTGGTTATTGATTGAGTGTGTTCACCGCTGAGCAGGATTGTATGTTATAATTCTAAGTGAAGGGATTCCGAAGTCTTATTAGAACTGTCTTATATAGATACTTGCTAATTGAATCATATTCGAGTTAATAAGTAGGATAAAGAGTATAACTTTATAGTACCTAAAAAGGGAGATCAAATCGGGTTAGAGTACTAAGTGCAGGGGAAATAATTGATTATGATAGTACCTAGAAAGGGAGGTAAAGTATACATCTTGCTCCAAGGATATTCACATGTGTCATACGCTTGCTTACTTGTGTCTATAGAGTACGCTTGCATGGTTTAGTGATGCATCCATAAACCAAAAGGCAGAGTCGGACAACAACACATGGAAAGAAAATTAATAAGTAAAACTGGATTACCTAACGAACTCCTCTATTAATTACTTGATCACCACTGAAGTTTCTCTATTGCTTGTTTAATTATTGTGCTATTTTAATTTATGTTATTTAGTTTAATAAAAAACCAAATCAATTTCACCACCATAATCTTAGTTAAATAGGATATAATTGAATTGATAATAATTCGTCCCTTGGATTCGATAATTAATTGGTCACCTTTCGAAACTACAATTGATATCCTTATACTTGAGGATTAATTTTGTGTGTTGAGAAAATGCTCATCAATAGGCTTGCATTTGTAGGATAGTGTAAACTGTTAGTGTTATCATAGAAATTTTATTAATTTGTATATGTAGTCTTCTTACTCTTCATTGATAATAACAAAGTCTTGGACATTCCTTTTATATTTTTGGACAGTACACACTAGAAATGTGTGTAGTACGCTACATAGCACATCTTGGAAAAGAAAAAACGTAATATTCAGAAATTGTAAGATAAAATATTATTGTATTGGAATAGAAATAGCGTTTGTAGTTTGTTTAGGTACTTAACTGATTCTTATATCTGAGACGTCTGCAATTGGGGAAAATTATGTAAAAGTTGTGAGTTTATAAATGTTCTTCAAAGGTATCATTTCTTCTTCTTTAGTTGCATATTTAAGGTACGTACATGCATCTCCTTGTTAGGATAATTTGGTGAGTACTTTCTGTGAAGCATAAGATTTTGGCACCTATTTCTCTGACTTTGGTGTTTCCAAAGTAATATATTTTGTGCAACGGTATCATGTTGTTTAGCCACTCTGCGTTTGAATCATAGATGATACATTGAGTTGAATGGTTCTGTGGGTGTAGTCACAAAGGTTAGAAGTGTGGTATGGTAATTATTTCATTTAAAGAACGTATTATATATTATCTTTTCGGCTATGATAGCAAGTTTTCGTTGTTTTCTCGATTTGGTTAAATGAATAAGGTTTTTTTCTATCACCAAGACTTTCATGACCCATTGTTTGCTGTTTTGATTTGATTTGTCGAGTGTAGTGCACTTGTTGTCCATCGATCTGCGAGTATAAATGTGTGAGAATTTCGTATTGAATGCATGAGTGGGAACACTGCAAGAGATGGAGAAAAGAACATCAGTTTCTCAACTTTCACATTGAAATTTATACATTAGTTTTCATGATCATCACAATCTAAAGAAGGGGGAAAAAGAGCAAACTTAGCATCAAGAAATGGAAGATATATGAAAAACCACTAAACATAAGACAACAAATCTAAGCAACGCAACCACAAGACAATATGCATTGAATAATTATTTCCAAAATAACACCGCGTCTAGGTATTAGTGAGATGATATACTTCCCAATAGTAGAGAAATAACAAATAATAGTTTAGATCTTATCTACATCTATTAATTAACATTCAATAGAAATGCATCAGGGAGTAAATAATGCATTGACCAAAATTGAAGTAAATTTAATAGTAGTTTTCGTGTGATTGGGCTAGACGAACAATTATGAGATGATGTAGAATACTATAACTTTGTTGAAAACCAGAGATCTTATTGAAAAGTTAAACCTTGAATGCATGCAATGTGTAAGAGTAAATGTTTACTGTGTTATTTTTATAGTATTAATAGCCACATATCACAATCTATTTCATATACTAAAGGATTGTTTAAAAGCGGAGATCTTTATCAGAACTTACTTTGAGTGCATACAATGAATAAGCTTTCATATTTATAATGTTATTTTACTATGTTAATAAACACATATACAATTCATACATAGTAAGTCTATGTAATTTGGAGGTTAGGTGATATACTAAAACAATTTTTTTAGTAAATCTAATGAAATTGTCAAGCAACTTAATACTACTATCATAACCGTTCATTACCTGAGCTTGTGATGCAGAAATTCTGGAATGTGTAGAGTAAGGGTAATAGTGAGTAGTGATGGAAATTTTTTTTAGGTAACACAATAATGGGGAAGACAGGAAATATGGGATTGATTTCTATTTAACATATGGTTGATGAGGTGGATCATTTCTTGACAAGTGGATTGCATGCATTTAATTCAATTTACTTCTAGTGAAGAAATTATCTGATAAAATTTGACATGGTAAGTGCTTTTTTATTTCTTTTCATGAAATTGAATTTGCTATAATATTTTAATTTTGTAGCCTTAATTAAACACTTGTGGTTTATGTTATCAAATCAGTGCTTAAGTCATAATATCAATTGTGGTCCACTTCTAAGTGAGGCAATGAGATAATCATGGAGTTCATGAAAAACTAAATAGACCATTTATATTTCATTGTTAGATAATTAAGTACTAATAAGAAATCTTATCATTATATAGTAAAAATGATTTTTGTCTATATCTTTGACATGTAACTCTTTAATATTGTCATGGATAGTGTTAACGTCGTTATTTCTAAACTAAATTAGAGGAATAAAGTAATAACAAATTATTATACTGCTAAGATTGTAAATAATAGAGTTACCTTTGTATTAACTGTATTTACAGGCGATGTTGTTATGCCTTTTAGTTGTTGAGTCACCATCCAAGTTGTCGTTGTATTTGTGTACAAACGTTGAAGGTGCAGCTTGGCTTACATTCTTTTTGGAGACCTTAGAAGTATCTTGTTGTAATCGTTAGTGTTGAGCGGTTGTTTTACCATTCAAGCCGTCATTCTACTTTCAGTAGAGTTTCAATAAATTTACCCGAGTAATATCAAAAGTTAATATTTCAGACGTGATTCAATGATGAAGTAAATTATTGATATAATATGATTATATAGGGTTACTTGTTTTTTGCTTGATGGTTTACCTTACGTTTGCCAATAGAGATGGATTGATTAGGATTATGAGAATTATACAGATGCAGAGAGTAGAGAAATAGAGCAGAAGCAAGGTTTTTGCTTCTTTTTTTCCCTTTTTTAGCATAGAATGTATCAATGGAGTGAGAGAAGAAGGATGGGCCAATTGGCTGAAGAGAGTGTAAATTCACGTAATTTGAGCGTTGATTCTTGTGATAATGATATGATTTGATCTTAAGTCGAGATAAATCAAGGTATGTAGTGGAAAGTCACGAATCCGGTGCGTTTTGAGGCCATTTGAGCAGATTTTCGATGGAAAACAGGATAGAAGTGCTCGAAACCGAAAAGTGGAGGAGTTTGGCGCATGGTTCGACCTAAAGAGAGGTGGTACGACCAACACTCTTGGTCGAACCAAGCACCTGAAGATTGGTTACAGCACGGTTCGACCACGATAATATGGTTCGACTAGGCATGATGGTCGAAGCGTGGTCGAACCAAAAGCTTGAGAATTTGCAAAAGTGATTCGACAATGAAGCTTCTAGTTCGAACGATTGTTCAGGTCGAACCAGACATCTGCCAGTGCGTTACAGGCCGGTTCGACCAGGCCATGAGTGATTTGACCACTGGCCTTGGTCGAACCAATACGCGGGAAACTTCTGGATTCGTATTTTCTGAATTCGTATTTTACACCATCAGTTCGTGTTTTTGCTCAAAAAGCTCATCCAAGGTCCATAAGGAGAGTTTACAAGTATAAAAGGAAGCCCTACGCAGTTGAGAGACAATATAGACGATTCACCACCTTCATACTACACAATATTCGAAATCCTACCATCATCCACGGAGCTATGGAGAGAGATTGGTCTGTCGAATCAAGTGAGAACCAAGTGAAGATTCAAGATGGAGAGAGATGCGACGGTGCCCGCATCTAGGGTTTACTTCGCATCTTAATTTATCTTGTAATTTTCAAGACTATGGGTAAGATCTATCCAACTACCATGATTGTTCTCCGATCAATCATGGGCTAGAACCGCTTCGGTAGTTCTAGGGTTTATGAAGGTTTTATGAGTTGATTGAACTTCCGTATGTATACTCCATACAACACTACTTGTGGTTTATTTTATATAAGACTATGCCTTTTTAATTCATACTCAAAGTTATTTTGTGCATTATTAATTGTTATGTAGGGTTTGAATACATATCTTGATTATTGATTGAGTACGTTCACTGCTGAGCATGATTATATGTTATGATTCTAAGTGAGGGACTCCGAAGTCTCATTAGAACTATCTTATATAAATACTTGTTAATTGAATCTTATTCGGGTTAATAAGTAGGACAAAGAGAATAACTTCATAGTACTTATAAAGGGAGATCATATCGGGTTAGAGTACTTAGTGCACGGGAAATAATTGATACTGATAGTACCTAGAAAGTGGGTGAATTATATCTCTTGCTCCAAGAATATTCACACGTGTCACACGTTTATTTACTTGTGTCTATAGAGTAGATTTGCATGGTTAAGTGATGTGTCCATACTCTACAAGGCAGAGTTGGATATTGATACATGAAAGGAAAATAAATGAGTAAAACTGGATGGCCCGAAGGACTACCTAATCTCTCACTTATTCACTTTCGTTTAATCTTTACTACTTGTTATTTTAATTGCTATTTTAATTATTTATTTATTGGTTACTTAATCACCGTAACTATATTGCCAAATTAGTCTTAATAAGTTAGATAATAATTAAATTGATAATAATACGTCCTTTTGGTTCGATAATCACTTGGTCGCTTATCAAAACTACAATAGCATCTTTCACACTTGGGGATTAATATTATGTGTTGCGAAAATGCTCAACAAGTTCTTGGCGCTATTTTATTCTTGTATTTATTTTCTAACACTTATTTTTCTTAGGTGTATGCACACTAGATCAAAGGCAGGAGAGTTAGCACCTTTTAATCCGGAGATCGGTGCATCGTCAAGGAAGAAAAAGGCGAAGAACAAGAAGAACAAGAACGTAGAAACAACTAAAGCACTTTTGGAGTTGAAGCTGACGAGCTAAACCCAGAAGCGATTGAAGCTGCAACCAGAGACAATTCGGAAGCAGAAGCAGTCAACATGGCAGCGAATCCAGATAATCTTGCCATCTGTGAAGTCTTTAAGAACAATGGTGGAGGCAATGTGGGGCTGTTAGGAGCAAGAGGGGCCGGAGCCGATTTTGATTTTCACCCTGCTCTGATCAGCATGATTGAAAGGAGTTTCTTCTCTGGGGAAATTTTTGAAGATCCTCAACAGCATCTGAATAAATTCCTTGGATATGCAAGTACATAAAAGGATGCAGGAACTCATGAAGATGCAAGGAGGATCATCTTATTTAAATTCTCGCTTACTGAAAGAGCGAGAGATTGGTACGATACTCTTAATGCTACTGAATACACTACCTGGGAGCAATTGAAATTGAAATTCTTGGAGCGATACATGCCACCTTTAAAGGTGTTTAAGATGAAACAAGAAATCAATCAATTTGCTATTAGTGGTAATGAGAAATTTCATGAAGCATGGGATAGATTCAAGGACATGCTTAGAAAGTGTCCACAGCATGGGCTATCTAAAGCTCAATACATCAGTATTTTCTACAACGGATTGGATTGTGATTCTCGAGTTTTACTAGATGTTTCATCGAATGGAGCATTGCTTACAAAGTCATCTGTTGAGGCCGAAAAGCTCTTTGAGGATATTTCGATGAATTCAAGAAATTGGTCAACTGATAGAGTGGGAGGTACATATGTTCTTTGAAAAGTAGCGCATGTTGAGCACACTATGGATAAGTTGAGTAGAGAAGATGAGATCGTCTCTAGCTTGGCTAATATCAACAAGTTACTTGAGTCTCAGCAAAAGTAGATTATTGGCATAGCTCAGTGAGTACCAATTATGCAGCAGGATGTTTGTAATGAAGGAGCGAGCCAAGAGGAATTGTAAGAAGCAAACTACGCCATTGGTCAAAGTATTCAAGGAACGAGGTTCCAAAATCAAGAAAATTGGAATTATCAAGTGAACTTCAATAATCGTGGTCCCCTGGTAATTATCAACAACCAAGGAGGCCGGAGTTTTCATGGAGTAATCCTAATACAGCAATACAACCTCTTGTTAGTGTTGATCCGGGTGCTAAAGTCGAAGAAGGGAAACCTGGTTTTGAGGATACGGTGAACAGGTACATGGCAAGGAATGATACAAGAGTGGATCGCCTAGAGGCAAAGATTGATGCAAATCATGAGGATATATCTAAGCAGATGAAGGACTTGACGTTGTTGATGGGGCAGATGACCAGGAATGTAAATCAGCTTACGCAAACCTTAGAGAAGGAAGGATAAGTTCCCATCTCAAAGTATAACAAACCTGAAGCAGTGCAACGCCATCACGTTAAGGTCTGGAATGCAGTATGAGGGACCTGTTGGCTTTTGGATCATTTGGTTAAACATGATCATTAGGAATTCAAGTAAACGGTTACAACGGAATCAAAATAAACATTTACCTTTCTTCTGGGTTGATGTAGAAGATGAGCAGTAGTGAAACACCTCTGATCTTCTGCTGTATGACCCAAGTCGAATCCTGCTGTTGTGTGGGCAACAATCTACAAGATTTCTCAATCTACTCTCTCTCTGCTTTCTCACGTTGAAATGGCGCAATAATAGGGCATCTAGAAGTTGAGATGACTTTTATATTGGGCTACAGCAGGGATCAGGAGGAGAAATTGGATTGGGCCTCAATTGGATTTAATTAACCAAGCTTAGCCCAAAGCTTATAATTAAATCCAATAATAATAATATAATCCACAAAAAATATTATTACTGCACTACCCATCCAATCCCAAAATTATGTTTTGGGCTCCTTCTTATTATGAGTCCAACAGTCTCCCCATGTTTAAGATATACAATGTCCATTAATTAATTAAGTTACTGACAACTCCATCAATTAATATCTCATCCGAGAGTAGTACCACTCAACCTCATTATCATGTCGGAATTAATCCACTTGCAAGATTTACATGATAAACCTTATGAGCTCACATCATCAACATATGTCAGACACGGATTCCTTCTACAATCAACAGCACACCATAGAGACAGCACTACTTCCCAACTCACCGAGTTTGTTGATTTAATACATGTAAATCTCTCCCATTAATGAATCAAAGAAATATATACTACCTTACGTGTCGAGGTTATTGTATAGGGATTAAGAGCATGAACATCCATAATAACTAAGATCAAGTTCTCCTATATAGACAGTACAAGTCGAACGATCTCAAGAAGTCCTGCTCAATACACATAAGGTGCACTAATGTGATTCTATAGTCAAGACAAACTAATACCAAAACACACTACAACCATCCCGATAGATAGTCCCCATCTATCTCGGTTGTGAGCATCTGTTTATACTTTATAAGAAAACCGATAATATGATCTTCCGCGTGTTGTCGCACAATATATTATCTACAGTATAAAGTAAATGGACTTTTGCACAAACATATAAATAAACAATTTATAATATGCAAAACGTTTGATTATATGATTCTCATTTCAAATAAAATTGTTAAAACATTGTTCAATACAAAAGCAAGGCTTTTAGTATACAAATCTAACAATCTTCCCCTTATACTAAAAGACTACGCTGCAATATCTGCTAACACGCATCTAATCCCCTTTCCTTCTACATGCCCATTGAACGCTTTCGTTGGAAGGCTCTTAGTAAAAGGATCAGCAAGGTTATCCTCAGATGTAATCTTAGAGACAACGACTTCTCATCTTCTAATGATGTCTCGTATCAGGTGGTACTTGCGCACAATGTGTTTACTTGCCTTATGGGCTCGTGGTTCCTTCGAGTTTGCTACTGCACCACTGTTATCACAATAAATTGTGATCTCTTTGGGCAAACCAGGAATCACATCCAAGTCCATTAAGAAGTTCCTAAGTCATACTGCTTCTTTAGCTGCCTCTGAGGCTGCTACATATTCATCTTCCATGGTTAAGTCAGCAACGCATTTCTGTTTTACACTCATCCATATTATGGCTCCTCCTCCAAGAGTATACACATAAACTGTAGTGGATTTACTAGCATCCCTATCTGACTGAAATCCGAATCAGTATAACCCAAAGGTAAAAAAGTATCTGCTCAGTAAATCAGCATATAATCCCTAGTCCTTCGCATGCACTTTAAAATATGCTTTACCGCAGTCCAATGCCCTTGTCCTAGATTACTTTGATACCTACTGACCATGCCCACGGCATAAGAGATATCCGATCTCGTACATAGCATAGCAACATGAGGCTTCCTACTGTTGAAGCATAAGGGACCAGCTTCATGGCCTCTATTTCCTATTGTGTCTTTAGACACATCTCCTTAGATAGAGGTATTCCATGTCTAAAAGGTAGAAAACCTTTTTTGGAATCTTGCATGCTAAAACGAGTCAGGATTGTATCAATATATGAAGCTTGGGATAAGCTCAACATTCTTTTATTACGATCCCTTATTAATTTGATCCCAAAAATGTGTCCGGCCTCTCCTAAGCCCTTCATTTCAAACTGCTTGGACAGCCATACCCTTACGCTCGACAATACCTTTACATTGTTTCCAATGAGCATAATATCATCCTCGTAGAGTACAAGAAATACCACTACGTTTCCGTCATACTTCTTGTACACACATGATTCATCAAGATATTGAATATATCCATATGATTGGATTACTTCATCAAAATGGATGTTCCATGATCTTGAAGCTTGTTTCAATCCATAAATAGACCTTTTAAGCTTGCACACAAGGTGCTCTTCGCCCTTTGCAATGAATCTCTCTGGTTGCTTCATATAGATGTTTTCCTTAAGACTTCCATTCAGAAAAATTGTCTTGACATCCATTTGTCATACCTCATAATCCATATGAGCAGCAATAGACAAAAGAATCCGGATTGACTTAAGCATGGCCACAGGCGAGAAGGTTTCCTCATAATCGATTCCTTCTTTCTGAATATATCCTTTAGCCACAAGCCTTGCTTTAAAGGTTTCCACCTTACCGTCAGATCCTCTTTTTCTTTTATAGATCCACTTGCATCTAATAGCTTTTACACCATCGGGTGGTTCTACAAGTTCCCAGACTTGATTAGAATACATGGATTCTATTTCAGATTTCATTGTATTTTGCCATAATTGAGCATCTTTATCTTGCAGTGCCTTGTTGTAATTCCATGGGTCAATTTCATGTTCACCAGGGACCAAGTCAGAAGACTCTCCCAATCCCATGAATCTATCCGGTTGTCTCACAACCCTCCCACTACGACGAGGTTCCGCAGGCAATTATGTATTAGGTGTGACACACGGTGCAGTGTCCTGTGGTATATCCTTTTGTACATTTGGTATTATGTTTGGTGTTTCCTCTCTTACTTCATCTAGAACAATTTTACTCATGGATTTGTGGTTCATTACATAATCCTCTTTCAAAAATCTGGCATTTGTGCTAACGATCACCTTTTGGTCCTTAGAACTATAAAATAAACCACCCTTCGTTCCTCTAGGATACCCTATAAACAGACAAACATCAGTACGTGATTCTAACTTATCAGCATCTGCCTTCAACACATGTGCCGGAGCACCCAAATCCAAACATATTTCAGACTAGGCTTTCGCCCGGTCCACAGTTCTGTGGGTGTGGAGGCTACCGATTTAGAAGGTACTAAGTTCAAAATGTAAGTTGCTGTTTCTAAAGCATGTCCCCAGAACGAATTTGGCAATTCCGAATAATTCATCATTGATCTTACCATTTCCATAAGAGTCATATTCCTTCTTTTCGCTACACCATTCTGCTGGGGTGTGCCCGGTGCAGACAATTGGGATTCAATCTCATTCTCCGATAAATAATTCCTAAACTCTCCCAAGAGGTATTCGCCACCACGATCAGATCGTAGTGTCTTGATATATTTTCCAAGTTGTTTTTCCACATCAGCCTTGTACTCTTTGAATTTATCAAAGCACTTAGACTTGCAGCGCATCAAGTAAATATATTCGTATCTAGAATAATCATCAATGAAAGTGACGAAGTATTCATAACAACCTCTTACCTGAACAGATATAGGACCACATAAATCAGAATGAACCAATTCCAACAAATCCTTGGCTCTATATCCCTTTGCCTTAAAAGGCCTTTTGGTCATTTTTCCTTCCAAGCAAGATTCGCAAGTTGGATAATTTTTCTCTACTAATGAACTCAGAGGTCCATCAGCTATCAACCTTTGAATCCTACTCAAGTTAATGTGACCCAGTCTTAGATGCCAAAGATATGTTTGGTTCATTTTAGAAGGTTCTTTTCTCTTATTAGTAGATGTATCATTCGTTTCAATTTGTTGCACCGTAGGAGAAATTGGATTAAGAGTATACAAATTATCTATTAATGCACTATCACAGATAATAATTCTATCTTTCCTTATAACAACCTTGTAATTAAAAGAAATAGAATATCCATCATTAAATAATTTAGAAACCGAAATTAAATTCTTTCTAAAATGATGTACATAAAGACAATTCCTCAAAACAAGAGTTTTATTCCTATTGAAAAATAAATAAATGTCTCTCACTGCAACAGTTGCTACTCTTGTAGTATTCCCCATAAGTATGGTAATCTCCCCATCACTAAGCTGTCGGGTTTGGTAGAACCCCTGCAAAGAATTGTAGACATGGTCAGTGGCTCCCGTATCTACACACCAAGTGTCAGCAGATACAGCATCAGTCATTGCTTTCATTTGGTTCACCGATGTTGAATTTCCTTGTTTCTTCTTCTTCTTCCTACCGCCTTTCAGCCTAGGATAAGCAGCATTTTCAGCAACATGAACCTGAGAAGGTCTACGAAACAGTTTTTCCGCTGCCACATGTTCTGTCAGAAGTTCCGGCAATGAGTACAATGTTTGTTCATACCATAGTTCAAGCGAAACTGCTCAAAACTCCTAGGCAAGCTTTGGAGTATGATATCGACTTAGGTTTCCCCATCGATTTCAGCTCCAAGAACTTCCAACTCATTGAGTTGGCACATCATCCTAAGGACATGCTCCCTTACGGGAGTGCCATCAGCCATTTTGGTGTTCATTAGAACAGACATGCCCTTCGACCTAGCAGGACGACTCTGATGCCCGAAGAGTTCCCTAAGATTATGCATCATATCATAGGCGGTCTCCATAGCTTGATGCTGAGTTTGAAGTACATTTGACATAGAAGCCAAAATGTAGCATTTAGCCATCCTATCAGCTTTGACCCACCTATTATAAGCATTTCTTTGCTCTTCAGTAGAGGCATCAGTAGGTGCCGGAGGACATACCTCAGTGAGAACAAAGATATAATCTTCAGCAGTTAAGACAATGTCCATGTTTCGCTTCCAGTCAACATAATTTGTGCCATTAAGTTTGTGCTCTTTAAGTATAACAGAAAGTGAGTTGAGTGTCATTTGAAAATCCTGAGAATCATAAATAATTAAACAGATCAAACACTTCGATATCAATTTATATTGAATACCTCAAAATAATATAAAATAAAATTCACCACCATCTCAAGCACCGTGAGTCTGCATACCACGATAGTGTGGACTATACAAACTCAAATATTTACAAGAGAAGGTTTTACCCAATAATTTTATTTGTCAACCTAACTTTATGACAAAATAATTAATAGTCGATTTCTCTTTACCCATGCAAAGAACAGCAGTGACTCTGATGGGGAGGATACTTATTATTTGCATTTAAGTGTACACCATTATTTGACCCCAAGTCCATTGCGCAAGCTTATGTGCCTTACAGATAGAGAAGTACACACGCGCTCAGATAACTTCCTATAGTCATCTTAAAGAAGTTTGTACCAGTGATCTGTGAATAAACTCATCCGATGGGGAGGAAGACTCTATTGCCAACGCGCAAGTTTACTCACATCACTTAAAAACCAAAAATAGAGGCCACGGGAATTTATTATCAATCCCTCTCTCACTTAGTTATTTAAACACGAGGGTTTTTAACATGCATATAATATTCAGTAATAAAATATACATCTTAGCATGCTTCTATTTTAAGTAATTTAAAGAAAATAAATCACATAGAACATGTCATATATATAACAGTTAATCATCAAGTAAAACAATTAAATCAATTATACATATGAATAAATAGCATAATTAGTGGATCAATTAAATGGGCCCAAGAGCAACAAATAAGCATAAAATGAGCAGCAGACTAAAAATTTAATCAAGCCCATTGTCCATGGCCCATACACTTAGCCCAAAATTAAATAAAAGAAAATAAATCCACCAAGCCCATATGACCATCAACTAAAAATTGGGCCCAGAAACCCATTAGCATATAATGATCACCCATATACACAGCCCTGAAGAAGAAAGCCAGATCGCTGCCCCGTTTCCTGCCAGCCGCAACCACAACGCCAGCAATCACCAGCGCTCAATGGCGCCGCTGCTGTCGGTGGCCGCGCCCACAGCCCATTAGCGTTGCCACCGACGGCTGCCATCACCGCTTCTGCCGACAAACCAGGAGCCCCAATGTCATGTACACGCTTGGAACGACCGCTCACTGCCAGAAACTCCCCAGTCACGTCGTCAGCATTCAGGTGGTCCCCCGTTGTTTCCAGCCACGCCTGCCACGAGTAGCTAACTAGCGCGCTGCGAAATCCCATGTCGACACGCTGGGAAGAAAACCCAGCCTCTCCGGAACCACCAGGTGACCCGCTCGGATTCACCAGGAGACTCGCCCGGAAGCCGACTCTGACTCTCGGTTGATGCAGCCTCCGACACGCACGGAAACGTCAAGGATCTTGCCCATGACGCCAGTCAGCAGCGCCAACCACCAATCCATTGCGATGAAGCCGCGTGTCGTGCCACAGATATCAGCGATGATTCTGCCTGCGCCCACGCCTTCAGCACCAAACGCCGACTGCAAGTGATGTTGTCGCATCCAGTCGCCCTCGAAGATACATTCAGGAGTCCACGCCAGCCGCCGTCAGTCCAAGACTCACCAACTGGACCAGCATTGGTGGTTCGAATGCAAAGCCAAGCTATCACGCCGTCGCACACTTTCACCCTGTCGTCAACAGTCGTGTGTGAATCGTGTTCAGCAAGCAAAATCCATCGATCACCGGCCAGGACTGTCCCTTGCAATCCAGTCGCACTAGGAAACACCAGTCGACTCGCCCAAGATGACTCCATGGCCGGTGTCTTCAACCATCCATATCAATCATCAGATCGTGCCAACGTCTTTCACCGAGATCCGCCATCATTAATCAATCCAGCAACCATCACCATACAATCGTGACTTGCGTTTACATTCAATATCACCCTGTCGCACATAGTGCATCCGTGTGTGTATGTGTGATGCCCAATCAAATAAAAGGTGTCACGAAGTGTGTGTGTCGTGTCCATAATGTCAATCAGCAACAACCACACATACTAGATAGGGTTTCAAGGACAAAATAATACAAAACCCTTTCTTATCATGCGATTAAAACCAGATAATTCATATAATCACAAAGTCACTAACCTTACGGTTCACGTTTCACCACGAAACCAATGCTCTAATACCAATTATTGTCTTTTGAATCGTTTGGTTCAACGTCGTTAGGAATTCAAGTAAATGGTTATAGTGGAAGCAAAATAAACGTTTACCTTTCTTCTGGGTTGATGTAGAGGATGAGCAGTAGTGAAACATCTTTGATCTTCTGCTGTATGATCCAAGTCGAATCCTGTTGTTGTGTGGGGCAACAATCTACAGGATTTCTCAATCTGCTTCTCTCCCTGGTTTCTCACGTTGAAACAGCGCAATAATAGGGCATCCAGAAGTTGAGATGACTTTTATATTGGGCTACAGGGGGACCAGGAGGAGAAATTGGATTTGGTCTCAATTGGATTTAATTAACCAAGCTTAGCCAAAAGCTTATAATTAAATCCAATAATAATATAGTCCACTAAAATATTATTACTGCATTACCCATCCAATCCCAAAATTATGTTTTGGACTCCTTCTTATTATGAGCCCGACAGTCTCCCCATGTTTAAGATATACAATGTCCATTAATTAATTAAGTTATTGGCAACTCCATTAATTAATATCTCATCCGAGAGTAGTACCACTCAATCTTATTATCATGTTGGAATTAATCCACTTGCAAGATTTACATGATAACCTTATGAGCTCCTCAAGGGGACATCATCAACCTATGTCAGATACGGATTCCTTCTACAATCAACAGCATACCATAGCGACAACACTACTTTCCAACTCACCGAGTTTGTTGATTTAATACATGTAAATCTCACCCATTGATGAATCAAAGAAATATATACTGCCTTATATGTCGAGGTTATTGTGTAGGGATTAAGAGCACGAACATCCATAATAACTGAGATCAAGTTCTCCTATATAGACAGTACAAGTCGAATGATCTCAAGCGGTCCTGCTTAATACACATAAGGTACACTAATGTGATTCTATAGTCAAGACAAACTAATACCAAATCACACTACAACCATCCCGATAGATAGTTCTCGTCTATCTCGGTTGTGAGCATCAGCTTATACTTTATAAGGAAACCGATAATATGATCTTCCGCGTGTTGCCGCATAACATATTATCTACAGTAAAGTAAATGGATTTTTGCACAAATATATAAATAAACAATTTATAATATGCAAAACGTTTGATCATATGATTCTCATTTCAAATAAAATTATTAAAACATTGTTCAATACAAAAGCAAGGCTTTTAATATACAAATCTAATTGGACCGATGATGCCGAAAATAAATTTTGGAGCTCTAGGAGCTCGATTCGATTAGGGTTCGACCACGCTAACATGTCGAACCACATCGTGGAGGTCGAACCAAGAACCTGGACAACCTCTGGAGAATCCAGACGGACCATTCGACCAAGACTACACTGGTTCGACCAATACTCAAGGTCGAACTAGCCTATCTGCGACCCTCTGTTTTTCTGAAGTCGGGTTCGACCAAACCCAACCTGGTTCGACCAACCCTGTTGGTCGAACCATGGTTGAACCGACCTGTTCGGAAAGAACATACTTTCTGAAGCAAGGTTCAACCACTACACACATGGTTCGACCAGCACTTAAGGTCGAACTGTGGTCGAACCGCCTCGTTTGGTACCGTTTTCCACACGTAACGCTTTACTTGATGTTCATACTACTACAGTGCCATCCCGAGAGCAGAATACTAAGCTTATAGCGGAGAAGAAATAGAAAAGAGCAAAGAGATTGAAAGCCGAGAAGGACAAAGCGGAGAAGGTTGAATGTGATGAATGGGGATTCCAAAAACAAAGATACCTCTTCCATTCCCTTTCAAGTTAGTAAAGAAGGGATTAGAAGAAAAGTTCAAGAAGTTTACGGAGATCATAAACAAGATAAGTTTGAGCATTCCTTTCTCTGAAACAATATTTGAGATGCCATACTATTCCCGCTTTCTTAAGGATATTCTATTGAAGAAGAGAAGCTTGAACGGAATTGAAATGGTGAATCTGTCTGAGAACTGCAGCTCGATCATTCAGAGGATGTTGCCAGCTAAGTTAAAGGATTCACGAAGCTTTACTATTCTTTGTGAGATTGGAAAGGGGTCGGCACGACGAGCCTTGTGCGATCTTGGGGCAAGCATCAATTTGATGTCATTGTCAATATTTCAAAGGCTTGGTTTGGGGAAGTTAACTCCCACGACAGTAGCTCTACAATTGGCGGATAGGTTTATGACTTTTTCGAAGAGAGTGATTAAAGATGTTCTTGTGAAAGTAGAGAAACTGGTCTTTCCTGTGGACTTCCTTGTACTCGAGATGGAAGATAACAAGGATAATGTTCTGCTTATCTTAGGGAGATCATTCCTTGCCACTGTTGGAGTGATGATTGATGTTCAAAAGGGTGAGCTCCAGCTGCGGATAGATAAAGAAGAGGTTCTATTCAACCTAAATAAAGCAATGAAGATGTCGATGGAGACGCAGTGTCATAGCATTGATGTGGTGGAGGGGATAGTGAATGAAGATATGTCTTTGATCCTTTCAAAGGATCCATTGGAGACATGCTTGGCGGAGTCTCTTACTTTTCCCACCACAGAGCTAGATGAGCTTTCCAATGAGGTATGTATTGAATTTCTTAAAAATCTACTTGCTTTGGTTGATGACAGATATGAATAAAAAAGAACCAAGCTTGAAGAGGTGAAGTGGACTAGGAAGTACTTACCGTTGGACAGGGAAAGCATAGCAAAAGAAGAGAAGAAAGAGGAGTTGAAGCCACTACCGGAACACTTGAAGTATACCTATCTAGGTGACAATGAAAAATATCCAGTAATTGTATCTTCTTCTTTAACTGATGATCAACTTGAGGAGTTATTAGATATGCTTAGGAAGTATAAGTCCGCGATTGGTTGGTCTCTTGATGATTTAAAAGGCATTAATCCATCGTATTGCATGCATAAAATAAGATTGTTAGATGAGACTAAGAGTAGCATTCAAAATCAGCGGAGAGTGAATCCCGCTATTCAAGAAGTGATTAGGAATCAAATCCTAACATGGATAGATATAGGAATTATATATCCAATTAGTGATAGTCCCCATGTGAATCCACTGCATGTTGTAGCTAAAAATGGGGCATGATTATTGTGAAAGCCGATAATGGCGAAACTTTAGCCACTAGGATTCCTACAGGATGGCGTGTGTGTACTGATTACAGAAAACTGAATGAAAATACATGCAAAGACCACTTCTCTCTTCCATTCATGGATCAAATGCTTGATCGTCTTGCAGGGTATGATTTTTATTCTTTCTTAGATGGGAACTCGGGGTATAATCAAATAATGATTGCACTCGAGGACCAGGAAAATACCACTTTTACTTGCCCTTAAGGAACTTTTTCCTTTAGAAAGATGTCTTATGGACTATGTAATGCATCAGCTAAATTTCAGCGCTGCATGATGGCCATATTTGATGGGTTGATAGAAAAGATCATTTAGGTGCTTATGAATGATTTTTTTGTGTTTGGTTCCTCCTTTGATATTTGTTTATCTAACCTATCTATTGTTTTGAAGAGATGTCAAGAAACTAATCTTGTCTTAAATTTTGGAGAATAAATTAAGAAGGAAAGAGAAGAATTTGAGAGAGAGTGTGTGAAAGTAAGGCTGGAGAACACGATGTGAAAATACGAATTAAATAGAGAAATTTAGGAAAATGGAGAAATTAGAAGGAGAAGTCGATGAAGTGAATAATTAAATAGAGAGAAAGTTAGGAGAGAGAAGAAATTAGAGAGAGAAAGTAGGGAAGGGGAGGACAAGTTGAAAATGATCCAATGGATTAAAATAAGTTTTAATACTCCGGGTCAAAGGTATAAATTGACATTGTTGCACCTTAAAAACTTTTGCACAGTAGTAAATACTTTGACGTTCATAAGAAAAAGGTTAATACTACTGTGCACTTGGGTTCACCCCAAGATACGGTGCACCCACTTTAAAAAACGTATACAAATATAAACAAAAACATATACATTTTAAACAAAAATGTATACACTTTGTTAGCGAATTTTTTTAATGAAAAATTGAGTGTAAAAAATATACAATTATTAAAAAACATGTATACACTATCAAATAAAAAGTTATACACATATGGATGCTAGTTTTTTAAATAAAAAACTGAGTGTAAAAAGAGTATACAATTATTAAGAAAAATGTATACAATATAGAATAAAATGTTATACACATATGGGTGAACCAAATATCACTCTAAGAAAAATGGTTGTTCATATTGTGCACCCAGGTGCACCCCCACTTTAAAAAATGTATACAAATATAAAAAAAACATATACAATTATGAACAAAAATGTATACAATTTAATTGTTAGTTTTTTTAATGAAAAATTGAGTGTAAAAATATATACAATTATTAAAAAATATAATTACACTATTAAATAAAAAATTATACACATATGAATGCTAATTTTTTTAATGAAAAACTTAATATAAAATAAGTACTTCATAAAAAATAGAATAAAAAGTTATACACACTCTCACACCCTTCTTATCCATAATATCAACTCAAGAAAAATTGAAGTTTTTAACGAATAATCCGCCCATTTTAGGCTGTGGGTTTTGTGAAATACCTTCTTGTCCTCTTCTCCGTCAGACGATATCCAGTTTTGCTCTGTACTTCCGGCTGGCCGAAAGGTTCCAACTCTTCTTCATTTAACTTGTCAACGTCCTCTTCTCCATTCCCATTTTCTTAAGCACCTTTGCGCTCACTGTTTCTTTTCTTTTGTGCCGGCAGGCGTCCTGAATGCTTCAATCCGACGGCGTTTTCGTGAGGTAGTTGGTTTATAGCTTTAGCGATTCAACCACGAAGCAATTCTGCGTCGTGATAGCCTCCTGTTCCTTTATAAAAAAAAATGGTGTGCTTGCTTGAGTTAGATTTTGGTTTTATGCCTTTTATTTTATTTGGATTATCTCTAAAATCTTACAAATGTTGAGGTTTCTTTTTTAACACTATGGGTTTGCTTCTTAATTTTTGTTATAGATTTTAGGTTTCAATGACTGTTGTATTTCCTGAGAATGTTTTATGTGAGCTTTTTCATTTTCTTTCCCTCCTTGATCTTCATTCCCTTCCCACCAAATTTATTGATAAATTTTTGTTCTCATATGTGCAGATACCAGCCTACGATAATCATTTAACTAACATGAGTATTGTTGGTCAATGTTAGTCTTTTCGACGAAAAATGTTGCTTGCAAGAAAACTTAGTAGGGCTGCTGCTAATTACATCTTGCAGAGCTTTCTTGGTAGAATATCCAGATGCCACTGCGTTTCTGCTAGGGCACATAAGTCTTTGACTTACCTAAATAGCCAAAATTGTGTCTTTAGGATTCACCTTGGTATTGGATTTGAACAATTTTCACAGAATTTCTCAACTAAGACTGGGACGATATTAGTCCAGGCTCGAGACACGGGTAAACTTAATGAGGAGTTAGAGACTGCAGTTAATGAGCATAGACTTAACGATGCTTGGGATTTGCATGAGAAGCACATGAAAGTCGAAGGTTTTGCTCGAAAATCAGTTGTGTGTAAGTTGATTGCTGGATTAACAGAGAGTTCAGACATTCAGTGGCTTGAAAAGGCTTATGGATTGGTCGAGAAAGCTTTTGAGGAGCACAGGCATTTGCTATTTGATAAGGAGACTCTCGTATATCTCTCTTTGGGCCTTGCTAAATGTGGACTACCTATTTCTGCATCCACTCTTCTGAGAAAACTCATTGAAATGGAGTTCTATCCTCCTGTGACAGTTTGGTCTGCAATTATAGCTTATATGTCAAACAACTCATCCGGAGTATACCTAGCCGCTGAATTAGTTCTTGAGATAGGTTACTTGTTCCAAGATGGGAGAGTGGATCCTCGAAAGAAGTGCAATGAGCCTTTGATTCTTATGAAGCCTAATGCAATTGCTTTTAACATTGTTCTGGTGGGATGCCTCCTGTTTGGAACCACTAGGAAAGCAGAGCAGCTACTTGACATGATTCCTCGAATAAAAGTGAAACCTGATGTGACATTGTTGATCACCATGGCCCATGTATATGAAAGAAATGGTCGTAGGGAGGAATTGAAAAGGCTTTGGAGACATATTGAAGAAGTTCCCAATGTAAGTGATAGTCACTTTCGACAGTACAACAACATTCTACTTTCCTGTCACTTGAAACTTGGGGATCTAGATTTAGCTTCCAACGTGGTTCTTGAAATGCTTCGCAAGGCAAATAAAGCTCAAAATTCCCTTGGTGTGGCTAATTTAAACTTTGAGACTGATAAAATAGGTACTGCATCACCCCATCAAGGTATTTCTGTTGAGAATTTGTGTGACGTGAAATCTGATGAACACAAAGGTATACTAATGAAGCAAAGACACTTCTTATGCTATGAAGACTTCTGTCGTGACAAGAAGCATTTGAGACTTGAAGCTGAGACACAAGAATTACTCGACAGCATGATTGTGAAGTTAGAGGGGCAAATTGAATTGATTACTACTGAAAGAGGTATTCTTCGGCCAACAGAGACAACTTATGTGAAACTAGTTAGAGCTTTCTTGAATTCTGGTAGAATGAAGGGTTTAGTAGAATTTTTACTCAAGACAGAGAAAGAAGATTCCCCACTCTCTGCTGATAATTCAATTCTTGTTCACACCATTAATTCATGCATTTCCCTTGGTTGGTTAGATCAGGCACACGATCTTCTTGATGAAATGCGGTTGGCCAGTGTTAGAGCTAGTCCATCTGTGTATAATTCCCTTCTAAAAGCATATCATAAAGAAAATCGAATTAGAGAAATATCGTCATTAGTTAGAGATGCTCGCAGAGCCGGTGTTCAGTTGGATGCAAGTTCTTACGAATCTTTGATGCAGTCCCGGGTGCTAGGAAACGATACATTTGGTGCACTCGATTTGTTCAAGGAAATGAAAGAGGCTAAAATTCCTAGATGTGGACATCAGGAAATTGACATGTTATTCAAGCCTTCCATAGAGGGCAAGGATGGTCATTTAATGTCAAAGCTACTGCAGGAAATAAAGGAAGTGCAAGCAGTTGATGCTGGAGATCATGATTGGAACAATGTGATTCACTTTTTCTGCAAGAAACAGCTAATGCGAGATGCGGAGAAGGCTCTGAAGAAGATGTTGAGTTTGGGGCACACCCCCAATGCGCAAACTTTCCATTCTCTGGTCACTGGATATGCTGCAATCGGTGGGAAATACATAGAAGTAGCTGAACTATGGGGCGAGATGAAGTCTCTTGCTTTCGCAAGTGGGATGAAGTTTGATATGGAGCTATTGGATGTTGTGCTTTACACATTCGCCCGAGGTGGATATTTTGTTCGGGCGAATGAAGTAGTGGAAATGATGGAGAAAGGCAACATGTTCATAGACAAGTATAAGTATCGTGCCTTGTTTCTCAAGTACCATAAAACACTGTACAAGGGTAAGGCACCAAACATTCAGACAGAATCTCAGCTGAAAAAGAGAGAAGCAGCGTTGGCTTTCAAGAAATGGGTCGGTTTGTGATGAAGATGCTTATTTTTTATGATGGATGAGGAAAGATGAATGATTGCTCGATAAAGGTTATGTTCCATACGTGATTCTCTATTTCATCTCATATACCGTTGTGTTAACATGCAAAATGATGACACCATTTATAAAATGTAGTTTTGATGAAAGGTAGGAGATGGTGTATTTATTATTATTATTTTTTTAAAAAGACAATTTTGGGGCAGGCTTACCCAAGTGCTAGAAAATTCTTTAATGACCATTTTTGTAATCAAGCAATATGTGGATGACTTGTAATCTGTGTTGGGACTGGTGTACTTTTCAGCAGTCCTATAGGCACTGCATCTTTTGTACACCTCCAAGCTTTATTCATTAGAATAATGGACTTTTTTGCTCTTGAGGTCTAATTTAATTTTTCTGACTTCATCTCTCTCCTGCTCCTGGAATAAGGATTAAGAAATGATAGCAAAAGGTTAGTTTCTTCAACCGCATTTCTTGTTTTGACAATATTTGGATAATTTAAATCTAGCTTGTAATTATACCAATTACAAATTTGTTATGTTCTCCTCCCGCCCCTCCTGAAAAATGATTAAGCTAAAACTTTAGCACATTTCTTTTGATTTTCTTTTTCCAGATATATGAGATTGGAGGTGGATTAGGTATTTAGGTACTTGTGCAAAGAGTTATAGATAATATGATTTACACTTGAGTATTTTGCTGTTGCATGCTCATATCCACTTTACCTCTATTAATAGATATAATACTTAGCCTTGCTACATTCTTGCTTTTCATGAGCAAAAGAAACCAAGTATGTGTAAGGTAGGGTAGATAAGAAAGATAAAGATTTCAATTGCTGTAAATATACTAATGAAGCTCATATTTTGATATTTGATCTTACTGAGTAGTATCTCACTTTCTTTTTCATATATATATATTTTTTTAATTTCAAATTTATATCCTGATATAGTTGATTTCTTATAATTTGTGAGAGAATCCGAAGAACTTAATGGTAAAGGTCTATTATTTAGTAGCAGGCCCGGATTGGTAGTTAATGCCCTATAGCAGCCGATTTGCAGGTCGCTGCCCACACTGCTCTGTCCATCTTGGACTGCATCTTGGATTTCTGTTTAGCTGTCCTCTGAAGGTCTGCCGCTGCTGCTGCTGCTGCTATAGATTTCACTCTGTTTTGAAGAGAAGGTCATCACAGCACTGCCTCTAGAAATGAAGCAACAGTTTGTTGATGGTTGCTTTTTCCGTTTATCTCTCTATATTGTAATTCTTCAGTTTCTTGTGAGCTGTTATGCTCATACCATAGTGGTTGGTAGCTTGTTTTTTACAAGAGTTAGCCTTAGTACGTAGAGTGAGCAAGTTCTTGGTGATACCTTGCACTTTTGTGCTTTCGACTTATTGTACATTGTATAGTTACTTTCTGAAATATATTTATCTTTTTGAGAAGGTCTTTTATTTACTAGTATATAAAGTTTGACAAAATTCATTTTAGTTTTCAAAACGAAAAGTTAAAGAATATTAGCATGTGTGAGATTAGATATATATGTAACCTGCATATACCAAACAATTCAGGTACCGAATTGACAGTTTATATATTTCAGGCCCTTAATTGATAAAAGAAATAATTCAAGTTCCGAATTGATAGTTTACCTTTTTTTAAGCATTGAATTGAAAAAAACTCCTATTAGTATGGAGTATTCCCTCTGTCCCGTAGAAACATTTATGTTTGCTTTTTGCACGGGTATTAAGGAATATAGTATTTTAATGTGTATTGAGGTGAGAGAAATAATATTTAGCGTATAGTGGTAGCTGTATTAGTGTAGTGTTGTGGGCCCTATGGAGATACAACACATACTGATTATGATGGCATGATTCATTTGCAATATAACATGAAAGAATATATCTTTAAAGGCTTTAAACCGGCTACGGTTTGTGGAGAAAATGTTGAAATTTCTTTAATTAACTCTCTCTTCATCCTTTTGAATCTTTGATTTAGTTTTATTTATTTAATATTTATTTTTTGGAATTTTATTATTATTGATTTACTTTCTCTATTTAGCTCTTGGTAATTGCTTCTGAACTTTCTTTGTGTACTTATTGCTTTCAGACCTGCCTACAGTGGCTGAAACTAAGTTCAATTTCTTGAAGGCATATAAGTGACCAATTTCGAGCGTATAAAACATGGTATTACAAGAGCTGATTGTACAGCAGCATCTGATGAGGTACAAGAAGTCGTATCGGTATGATCCAGTTTTTGCCCTCAGTTTTGTTACCGTGAATGATCAACTCATGGAGAGATACCCAAGTAATGAAGATAGAGAGGCCATTTTCAAAGCTTATATTGAGGATCTAAAGGAGGATCCTGCTCAATACAGGCTTGTTTAAGAAACTCTTTAACTAATTTTTACATATGTCTTTGCGTTTCCTGTTTACGCGAATGAAATGCTGATAGTATTCAGTTTATATAATAAAAAGGTAGGATCTCAGTCCAGTTCTGATGTGATTAATTCTTACATCGAATTAACACTTCCATGTTCAGAAAATGTGACAGTTAAATTAGATAGAAGAATACACTGCTTGCCATAACTCTGTAGATTTTGCACCCACCCATTTACTGACATAGAGAGAGATAATATTTAGCTTTGTTCTTTTCCAGTGACTAAAGTATTTTTCTAAAGCTATCTTGCTGCAGGGCTGATGCACAGAAATTAGAAGAATGGCCCGTACTCAATCTGCCAGTTCTTAGTAGAATTTGTGTCCAAAGAAGGAGAAGTTGAAAGCATTCTAAAGGACATCTCAGAAAGAGCAGGGATCAATGGAAGTTTCAAGCTATAGTTGCTTTTTTGCTGTTGGTCTATTCCACCTCCTTGAGTTATCAAATGCAACTGACCCAACCATCTTAGATAAGGTAAAATTTGACAACACTCTATACACTATAGATGTTTCTAAAGTGTCGAATTTTTTTTAAACCAACTTGATGTTAGTTATCTCATCTGTTGTCTGCTCAACACATGATAGTATATTTTTGAAAGCGATAATTAGCTGAAATAGTTATCAATGAAAATGCTAGGAGATATTGTCTAATTTGTTAAGCGTGCAAAATTGAGAATGGGAAGAATGTGTACTGCTGCTGCTGATGTTTATTAGCAGTTTGTGGTTATGTTATAGAGAGCATATTCTATAGGTTCAATAATCCTATAGATTGAGTAGTACATTTTATAATCTTTTCAGCCTTATTTTCATTGATCATTCGAGGAAAAAAGGCCTATTCTGTACTCATGGAATTGAGGAATTGGGAAAGTATGCATGCATGCTGCTGCTTATGGTTTGGGGTTATGTTATAGAGAGCATATTTTGTAACCATTTGGAAAAGGTTTACTAATCATATAGATTGAGTCAATCCTGTCTAGCTTTGAAATATTTTCTAATGAAAATAGAGATTTTTATTGAAAGAAAATATATACATTGCTTTGCCCTGCGTGATAATATTTCAAAATGTTGCTCACTAGTGAGCCTCATCCCACTATGTTTGTAAAACCCTAAGATTAGAGTCAAATATATCTAGTCTTTTTAGATATGCCTTATGGATCCTATATGTATATTAGCTTGCTGTGTCAATACTACCTTCATGAGAAAGCACTCCAAAAAGAGTGGAAGAATTTATCATCTATAGACTCCATTTATTGGTTGCAAAAGATGCCTTTACTTTGTCGCTATTCTATGATCGTGAGCATTTTCTTTACAATTGAATTCAATTATCTGTGTAGTCATCTACTCATCTATAAAGTTATTTGTATTATTAAGAAGAAAGAAGTACCACAAGATATCCTTAGACTGCAGTCTAAATCATAAATGTTTCATGCGTTCCACAATTTCCGTCTGTTCTGTTTTAATGATACCAATTCTGTCAACCAAACTTGTCTAGTTACTTTTTTTTATCACCTCAGTTCAAATTCTTTATTCTTTTAACTGACTGGACCTAAGGTTGGAACCCAGTTTCTTGATTTACCCATTGATGATGTATATTCGTCTTTGCCTTTATCTTTCTGATACAGTAATTCTTGTATGATTTGTCTTATTGTTATTGTTATTGCCTGGGTTTATTTTAATTAAGTTCTCAGGACAATGCCAATTGTCATCATTGAGTATTGGGAAATGGTAATTGTTGCTTACTTCGGCAGGATTTGGTACCTGGTATTTTTCTTTATATTATTCTCAAAAAAATTTCCTCATTTGTCATATAGTTTATTTCATTATCCTCGACTCCTATCATTTTCCCTCAAATTAATACTTATATGCAAAGAGCAGAAGTATGAACCTTATGTTCTAGGTAAGTTTGTTTCAGATTGATAAACTTTTGTTTTTGGTTTTGGTCCACTAGAGAGTGGAGATTGACATATTAAATGACAGTATTATGCACAATATCAACATGGGACATTGAGCTTAATGTTTAGCTTAAGAGTATTTGGTAAAATTGCTTACTTTTGGAAATTTTCTTCTTTGATCAATGCTGCTTTAATGTTGCATGCCTGTCTCTAACAGTGCTAAGCAAAGACCTCATATATTTAAGTTGTAATGCTTTGCCGACCGTATCTAAATTTTATTTCCAGCATTATGTCAGCTGATATATTTTAGCGATGATACATTAGAATACTGCAGTCCTTTCTGTCGTAAGCCTTCTTTTGAATCTCTTCTCCTTAAACCATCATAATAGATTTCTTATGTAATGCAGGAGCAAGGGAATTAAGGTATTTAACAAAGGAATATTCCGTTGATGAAAAGTATTTTTTTTGTTGTGTGATTTTTTAAATAAATTATTTTAATTCATAGTTTGTTGACTATTATTTTATTTTATTTTTGTTTAATGGGGAATATTTGAATAATCGTTTCGTATGTATTGTTTTTTAGATTAATTGGTCATTACCACAGGTGATTGAAATTATATTTTATTAATTTATTAAAATTGGTGGTTAAAATATTACTCTTTAATTTTGTCAAATTATTTTGTTGTTTGTGCGCATCCTGGGACTTGTGTTTCTGCTAGTTGAACTCCATTCTGTTTCTAAAGTGTTATGCATGTTTCCTGCAGGTGTTATGGTAGCTTAGGTTGGGCTTCTCGCAACTTGGTTTCGTTGGTTATGTAGGATAGGTTTTTGCTATTTTTCTGATTTTATGTTGTTTGCTAGTTTTCCGTTGATTCATGTACATGCTGTTGCCGGCTGGAGGTAACTTAAATGTTGGGTATATGTTGATAATTGTTCATCAAGTCAGGGACCCTTCTTCCCTCCTCTGTCCTTGGTTGTGATCTTTCCTTCTTTGCTGGAATTTGATCTAGTTCTGTTGTGGCTGGACTTTTGTGATTTGTGATACCTGCTAGTTATATGCTCTGAACTGCAGTGTATTATTGATAGCTACTGGATCTAACTGTGGATACTTTGTTATTTGATGCTTTCTTCTGTGAGCTATTGATGGCTATTGGTTTGTTACTGTGGTTTAATACTGGTGCTTGCTAGTTGGAAGAATCTTGCTGCTTCATATAATTTTTGTTAATTTTATTTTTTGTATAATTTTGCTGGAATATTTTGTTGATTTTTTTTTTTGTATAATTTTGCTTGGAATATTTTGTTGATATTGCTGATGCTTGTTGTTATAAATTCGCAGCTCTACTCCTCTGGTTGTCTACCTGGATGGCTGCTAGTTTCTGGATTTGGCACCCTTTGAAATCTCTTTAAGATTCTTGTGACAAGTTGTGCCATGCTGGTTTCTGTTTATGCCTCCAACTGTAGTTTTTGCTGCTTGCTATTGCAGTTCGCATTGTTGCAGGTTTTCTGCTAAATTGCTGTTGGTTGCCTCATTTTTGTTTTTCATGCTTCTGTAATTTTGTTGAGTTATTTGCTTGCAGATTTCCTGCCGTCTAAAGGTCATCCGCTGGATTATTTTTGCTGTTAGTGTTTTGTATCTTCCTAGTTATTCAGCATTGTTGCTACTAGTATTCCTTCTTGCAGGGTATATTCATGTTGTGGTTTTCTCTGCTTATACAGATTTCTATGGTTCTTAATAGAACAATGGTTTGGTTAGTGATATTGTTTTAGTATGCTATTGCTGCTAATTAATCTTGTTGCTGCTGATTTGGTATGCCGATTAGTATACTGTATTAGGTTAGTGGGGGATGTGTTGCTGACTCTCCTATCGACTAGAGATTGCAAACTTACGTCCCAACATTTCTCACTACAGTCTTTATGATTTTTTGGATGACAAGTTCTTAAGCTCCATTTTACTACATTCAATGTACAGACTGAAGTTGGATCTGAAATCTAACTTGATTTAGCCTCTTTTTACTTATAGCATTTCTTTAATAAGTATATTGATTTCTTTTGAAGTGGTTGCAAGGTATTCACTATTCAACAATCTATCCGGCATAGCATTATTTACTCACAAAATGGATAGATTTTAAAATGGATAGCATTACTTGCTTTTGAAAAGAATGAGTTATTGAAAGGAGCATATTTAGAAGTGAAATGATATATATATATATATATATATATATATATATATATATATATATATATATATATACACGTAAATTATTTTTTATAATTAAATTATGGGAAGATTACTACTAGGTACACAAAAAAAATCCTAAATTACTATGAGATACAAACATACAAAAATATTACTACTAACTACAAAAATATATAGTGATATTTCAATATTACCCCTTCAATGTGCTGCACATAAATGTTGTGTGCAGCAAAAGTTCGTGTGCAGCAAAGTGTGTGCAGTAAAAAAAGTGTGTAGTAAAAAAAAAGTGTGTGCAGCAAAAAAGTGTGGTGGTCCGGCGGTGGCCCGACAGAGCTCCGGCTGCGGCGGTCCGGCATTGCTCGGCGCCGGAGCTCCGGCGAGGTCAGATTTCCGGCAGAGGTGGCGGCGGAGTTTTCCGGCTGCCGGTGGCGGCGGCGATCAGGCGTTTTTCGGGGTTTAGGATTTGTGGTTTAAAAGTGTATGCGTTTAGGGTTATATTTGGTATTTTACTTAAATATTTTGTATATGATAGTAATTATTTTAAATCAATGTATCTATTAGTAATTATGGGTACAACGTGTGTACCTATTAGTAATTATTTCTTAAATTATTGTATTTTTAAGATCATGATATGTCTTAAACTATTTTGATCTAAAAAATGTATATTAAATCAAATGCTAAATTAAAAATAACTTATAATTTATATTGAAAATTCTCCTGTGCACTATACATTCACATTAAAATTTTATTTATACAATAATGAATAAAAATATATACTAATTAATAAAAACTTATACATTTTGTTAGCGAATTTTCTGTTAATTTTATTAATAAGAATTGAATATAAAAAAAAACTTTACATCTATACATATATAAAAGCAAACCTAAACTTCTACTTTTGTTTTTAATTTTTTTTTTTCAATTTTACTCTATTTAGAAATAATTCAATTTTAATCTTAACCGTCCAATTAATATTTTTTATTTTAATCATAAAATCTAATTATACTAATAATGAATTTTGTTATTTAAATTTTACCTTTTATATAACAATATAATTTTGGTAAATATGAAAGATATTTATAATATATTTAACTAATTTTTAATCAATACTCCCTCCGTCTCATTTCAATCTTTACATATTTTCAATTTGGGTGTCTCATTTCAATTTTTACATTTTCTTTTTTAGAAAATGGGACCCACACAAATTAATTATTTCTCTCTTCATGGGCCCACACATCATACTAATACACCTACCCACTTTATATTAAAATATTATTTTTCTTACCTCACTACACATTAAAATACTATATTCCTTAATCTATGTGCAAAAAACAAACGTAAAGTTTGAAATGAGACAGAGGGAGTATATTTTTAATTTAAATTAATATATCAATCAATATTCATATATTATTATAATTTAATTTAATACATATGACATATGATTTTCCTTTAATTTCAATCATAAAATTTAATTATACTAATAATGAATTTTATTATTTAAAATTTACTTTATTTATTTATTTAATTTAATAACATAAATTTGATTAATTTTTAATCAATATATGTGTAATTTCAATTAATATATTAATTTTATTTTTATTAGATCGTCACTATAAATATTTGCTTACAATCATGATCTATCATTCTTTAAAATCATTCTATATAAATTTTTTCATTACCTAATCAAAATTTTACTCTCTCCCTTTTTTTTTTCCTAATGCTTCTTCTTTTTCTTATCTTTTAAAAATTCTACTTTCATATTATTTATAATCTACACTAATTTATTTTGTCTTTTATACTTTTTTTTATCTTACATGCAGGTTCAATCATTCTCTTTAAAGGTATCATTATACTTTTTAATTTTTTGTTATCTAATTTTTTTCTCTTCGATTTTTGTATTTTTTTTAATAATTCATAAACTCTATTTTTATAATTTAATTTATTTTATCTTCTTTTATACTTTAATTTGATATTATTTTTAGGTTTAATCATTCTCATATTTGATCTTATTTGTAGGTCCAGTCATTCTCTTTTGAGGTATCATTCTTTTTTTTCTTTTTCTTTTTTTGTTTATCTTTTTTTCTTCAATTTTTGAGTTTGTTTTATAATAATTATATGAACCCTATTTTTATATTTTAATATTCTATCTTTTGTTCTTCATTTTAATCCTCTTTTTGTTTTTTTCCTCTAATGCTTCTTCTTTTTCTCTCTTTTACGGATTCTACTTTCATATTTTTTATAATCTACTCTAATTTGTTTTGTCTTTTATACTTTTATTTGATCTTATACGCAAGTTCAATCATTCTCCTTAAAAGTATCATTATATTTTTTAATTTTTTGTTATCTTATTTTTTTCTCTTCGATTCTTTTTTAATAATTCTATAAACTCTATTTTTATAATTTAATTTAGTTTATCTTCTTTTATACTTTAATTTGATATTATTTTTAGGTTTAATCATTCTCATATTTGATCTTATTTGTAGGTCCAATCATTCTCATTTGAGGTATCATTCTTTTTTTTGTCTATCTTTTTTTCTTTAATTTTTGTGTTTGCTTTATAATAATTCTATGAACCCTATTTTTATATATTTTAATATTCTATCTTTTGTTCTTCTTTTTAATCCTTTTTTTGTTTTTTTCCTCTAATGCTTTTTCTTTTTCTTCTCTTTTACATATTCTACTTTCATATTATGTATAATCAACTCTAATTTATTTTGTCTTTTATACTTTTATTTGATTTTATATGCAGGTTCAATCATTCTTCTTAAGAGTATCATTATACCTTTTAATTTTTTGTTATATTATTTTTTTCTCTTCGATTTTTGTATTTTTTTAAATAATTCTATAAACTCCTTTTTTATAATTTAATTTATTTTATCTTCTTTTATACTTTTATTTGTTATTTTTTTATATTTAATCATTCTCATATTTGATCTTATTTGTAGTTCCAATCATTCATATTTAAGGTATCATTCTTTTCTTTTTCTTCTTTTTTTGTCTATCTTTTTGTTCTTCAATTTTTGTGTTTGCTTTATAATAATTCTATGAACCTTATTTTTAAATTTTAATATTCTATCTTTTGTTTTTCTTTTTAATACTCTTTTTTTTCTCTAGTGCTTTTTCCTTTTTTCTATTTTTACATATTCTACTTTCCTATTATTTATAATCTACTCTAATTTGTTTTGTCTTTTGTACTTTTATTTGATCCTATATGTAGGTTCAATCATTCTCTTTAAAGGTATCATTAAACTTTTTAATTTTTTATTATCTTTTTTTTTCTCTTCGATTTTTTTTAATAATTCTACGAACTCTATTTTTATATTTTAATTTATTTTATCTTCTTTTATACTTTTATTTGATAGTATTATTTTTAGGTTTAATCATTCTCATATTTGATCTTATTTGTAGGTCCATTCATTCTCATTTGAGGTATCATTTTTTTTGTCTATCTTTTTTATCTTCAATTTTTGTGTTTGCTTTATAATAATTCTATGAACCTTATTTTCATATTTTAATACTCTATCTTTTGTTCTTCTTTTTAATTCACTTTTTGTTATTTTTTTTCTCTAATGCTTATTCTTTTTCTTCTCTTTTGCAGATTCTATTTTCATTTTATTTATAATCTATTCTAATTTTTGTGTTTTTGTTTTGTTATTTGATCTTTTTTGTTTTTGTGTTTGCTTTATAATAATTCTATAAACCCTATTTTTATATGTTAATCTTTTGTTCTTCTTTTAAATCTTATTTTCAGGTTCAAACATTATCATTTGAGGTATCATTTTTTTTTCGTTTATCTCATAATTTATGTTTTTTTGGTTTTCTTTATATCCATAAACTCTATTTTAATTTTTTTTTATTTTATTGTTGTTATTTTTATTTGATTTTATTTGTAGTTTAGATCATTAAAAAAAGTCATCAGTGTACGTATCCAGAATTAACTTCAGGAAATTTAGAGTTAGAAAATCCAAAGCACATGTCAATTATATTTTTTATTATTTTTATTTATTCTTTAAGATTAATGTATGAAATCTAATTTTGAAGTTTTGTAATTTATTCTATGTTTTCATTTTCATTGATTAAATCTTTATATTTTATTTTGGGCATAAAATAAATTATCTATCTATACATATATAAAAATAAATCTAAAATTTTATTTTTATCTTCAATTATATCTGTACATAAGCGTGTAACCTATACGTTGTCATTCCTAAATATAAGTAAAAATTAATGTAGTGAAAAAATAAGCGTATATACAATACTATTTAATTGATAAATATAAAATACATTATGTTAAAAAAATTACATTTATATATTATACTCTCTCCGTCCCGCGTTAACGTTTACGTTTGCTTTTTGCACGTAGATTAAGAGATATAATATTTTAATATGTAGTGAAGTGAGAAATGATATTTAATGTGAAGTGGGTAATTGTATTAGTGTTGTGCGTGAGCCCTATATGGAATAATTGATTGTTCTGTGTGGGCCCAACTTGATAAAAAAAGAAAATGCAAACCTAAACTTGGGACAACTCAAAATGAAAAATGTAAACCTTAACGCGGGATGGAGGGAATATATAAATAATTAACTGTTTATAAGGGAGATATGTTCTTAGCTTGGTTTGAAGCAAGTAAGAAATACCCCGAGGCAAGAAAAATGACATATGCAGAATTACCACAGCACTTTGTCTGGAAAAGCAACACGAGAGAATGGGTGAAAAAAATTCATAATTGGCCGTTGGTAAGATTTTCAATGTTCCACCTGATAGAATGATGGGCAGTCGAATTTTTTTGGCAAATCTAAAAAAATTGATTTATACCCCCATTAAATTATACTCCCTCCGTCCGCCCGAAATGTTCACATTTTGCCATTTTGGGCGTCCGCACCAAAGGTCCACATTTTTCTTTTTAAACACATGGGACCCATACACATCACTAATACAATAAATTTATAGGACCCATACACCCCACTAATACAACTATGAACTACACCTTAAATAATAATACTCCATAATCCACGTGCAAAAAACAAATGTCCACCTTTGTGGCGGTCAGAGGGAGTAATATTACAACTACACAATACACAAAAAATAATAATACTCCATCTGTCCCGTCCTAATGGTTACAATTGCTTCTTGCACGAGGAATATAGTATTTTAATGTATAGTAGATAGTTGTATTAGAATAGTAGGTGAGCCACATGGTGATGATTTAATTGTTTTGTGTGGGTTTCATATACCAAAAAGGGTAATGAAACCATTAGGAAGTGTTCCTCAAATTGGAAATATGTAACTATAAGGCCGGGAGGACAGAGGAAGTATAAGAAAGAAAATCAATTATAGATAAAAATATTTATATTTATTTCCGTGCAAAACACAAAGATAATTATAAACATAAATAAAAAAATAATACAACAAAATTCTAACCAGACTAAAAATGGACGAGACAAGCTCAAATATATTCGTAGAGATAAACTATTAAAACTAAAATATAATTAACAATAATCCTATAATAAAATGTTTAAAAATTATTCGTAAAATATAATTATTTCTGTGCAAAACACATATGAGATTATTATAAATATAAGTAAAAAAAATACCACAACAAAATTCAAACTAGACCAAAACCGGATAAAAAAAACTCAAAAAATATTCATACAGATACATAACACTATTAAAAAAAATTAACTAAAAATCCTATAATAAAATGCTTTCCGTGCAACGCACGGACAAGAATTACTAGTTTATTAATAAACACATATACACTATTAAATAAAAATTAATACACATATAGATGCACGGGATATCAACTAAATTTATATTTATCTATAAAATTTTTATTTAATACTAATAAATTTAATTAAAAATCATTTAAAATATAAAAGTTGTTATTAAATTTAAATATCTATTAAGCTGATTATATTATATTTACAATATGGATGTTAAAATAAAGATATTGAAAAGACAATTATGGCATGGTTAGTATGATTGAATGAAATTGTATTGGAATTGAATGAACTTATGGATGTGGAATAAAGATGGGAAATAAATGATTAAAAATTAAAATTATCATGACTGATATTACTTGGGAATAACTCAAGTAATGAAAAATAAATTTTTTAATTAATTCCAATTCCACTGTTAATATTCTATAATATAGTGAATTATTGTATAATTTATATTAAATAACTAAATTATATTTTTAACATAAGAAATATATTTTTTTAAAATTTGGAAATAAGTATTTAATAATAAAATCTTTCAATTATTATAAAAAAAACATAAATTCAAAATTTCACATAACATATTTTAATAACATATCCATGTTTTGAACTTATTACATGATATTTTATTTTATATTATATTAAATAAGGTTTATTTATGTATGATTTATTTTATAAATTTTAAATATCTAAGAATAATTAAATAAGAATAAAAAATATTTAATTTTTTTTAATGAATTGATGTATATCATAAAAAATAATATTATAAAAAAAATAAATGAATATGTATTATGACAAAAACTTGTGTGCCCCGGAGACACACCGTGCCCCCATGGGAACACAAGAATTTTATACTATAAATTCTTGTGTTCTCATGGGGCACGTTGTGTCATGGGGACACAGGAGACCAACTCATATATTATTTGTAGTAAAATGCAAAATTAATTTGATTTCTATGGAATTAGTTAAATCCATATAATTCCTTATGGAATGGTGATACACATTAAAAAAAACTTACCAATCATAAAAAGTGAAATACAATATTGAATGATGATTCCATTCCTATTCAATTTCTCTGTACCAATCATGCGTTAGTGTGATATAATTTTTGTTTAAAATTTAAAATATTGAAATCATAAATATTTAAATTTTTAGTAATTTTGAAAGTTAAAAAACAAAAAAGATATATTTTGATTGGTTAGTAAGATATTTTAGTGCGTGAGTTTTCTAATTTTTTATGATTATTGTGTTATTATTTTATAAAATATGATGAACGATTAATTCAAATATGATTTTAATTATTGTCCATTACTTATATGTACATTTTATTAACCTATATTACTAGTAGATATACAATATTCAAATTGAACTCATTAAATACAACTTTTAACCCTATCTTAAGTTTAATTATATTTAAGTATTAATTAATCATTAATCTTTCCATGAAAATAGGAAATACGTTTGGGATTACGTCAAAAAAGGTCAAACATTAAAAAAATAGGTTTAATTGTATTGTATTCAAAATTAATTAATTAATTAAAGATATTAGATTATATTATGATGTATTAAATATTTAATATATGATGTATTCAGAAATATTTAGATATATTTTGATATCCTAAATTATATTAGGATTAAAAAAATCTTAGAATGCAGATTATTCTACAACAAAAAATATTTCTAATGAATTAAACATATTTAGATAAGTATTCAAAATATTTAAATATATTTGGTATTAGATTAGATTAAGATAAGAAATATATTATGATAAGAAATTAGAATCAAACAATGCATTGTTATTGGCGTTATGTCTCCAATGCCTTATGCCTCTGATCTAACAATGTATTTCCTACAACATTCTGGCGTGCCAGGTATGAAAGGAAAAAAATACATTATTGAATGCATTTGGTGTTGTGCAGCTTGGTTCATTTGGAAAACCATGAATTAAAAAATATTTGAAAACAAGAAAACCAATCCGGAAAAGACGTTTGAGGAAATTAGAATCATATCATGGTGAATTTTCTCTACACATTATAATATTGCTTTATTATTTTTATATTGGTGTAACAACCCCAGAATGTGTTGTAAATAATTGGGGATCTCTCTATATTGTTGTTGGTGTTATGTTGTTTTGTAAACTGTAACTTTTGATCCCTAGAGTACTTCTTGTACTCTTAATAATATTTATTTTTTTCCTAAAAGAAAACATAAGAAATCTGCATGATGTATTCAAAAATATTTAGATAATTATTCAGAATACTTAGATATATTTGGTATCCATATTATATTACGATAAAAAATATGCATTATTAAGAAATATGCATTATTCAGAAATAATTAGATAAGTATTAATAATATTTAAATATATTTTGATATCTAAATTATATTACGATAAGAAATCTGGATATATTCAAAAATATTTAGATAAATATTCAGAATATTTAGACATATTTTGGTATCCAAATTATATTTAGATAAGAAATCTGCATGATGTATTCATATTTAAATAAGTATTCAGAATTCATAAATTTGGATGTTGTGATTTCAAAACTATTGATATAATTTCACTAGTATTTAGATGTTGCATTGTCATAATTCATATACTAAACATAAACAATTCATATATTAAAAAATCATGATTTATTATGTGTTCAATATAGTTCTATTCCGCGACATTTATAAAGGGTAGTTGAGACTTTTCATTGCCTATTTTTGTATTTGGTAGTAATAAAATATATATTTTGTATCTGTTAATAATATTAGTACATATTTTGTACTAGATAGTAATAATGGAATAATTATTGAGAGATACACAATTCAATACCTAATTATACTTAGATACATTGAAGTTAAAAATTAACTTATAACTACACAAATTCATGCTAACATACCTACATTACCCTTATTTTATTCAATTTATTGTGGTCAATGATTACAATAAATTCTCTCCTTATTCACATAGATCAACAATTATTGACATTATTAGACAAAAAAAATTAAAACTATCAATGTCCATATTAGATCATTCTTCGTAACATAATTTAATTATATGGCTTCCAGGTTTTTCAAGTAAATTTGTGTTTTATTCAAAAAACTTATACACAAAATTGATGAATTTGAATATATGTTTCCACTCACAATGAAGAAGCTTTAATATAATAGACAAATAACATCTACTAAAAAATTAGTGTTGCACATAACATTTTACGCTAATGTTTAATATTTAACATTTTATGCTCACATAGCATTTGTTGCTTCACAAACCAATTAGGCTTCGCAAAATACATTACATTTACGCTGAACGTATAATTTTTTGCTGCACATAATATTTACAGTACACATAATATTTGCTGCACATAAAAAAAATGATTCTATGAAACGTAAATGTTATTTGTGCAGTATAAATATTGTGTGCAGCATAAAAATTAATTATTCACATAATACATACGCTATAAATTAATTTTTTTATCACATACAATTAAGCTGCACACAATATTTTGTATTGCACATAACACCTACTATTCATATGACATTTACATCCTTAAAGCACTTTTTTTATTCACATGACATTTTCGCTACACATAATTTGCATAACATTTATAATGTAGTGCATAGTAATTTTTTACTTACAAAATAATTATGCTGCACACAAAATTTTATGCTGCACCTAACAATTTTATTATATAATTTTAAAGTGAAGTGAAATAATTTTATTCAGAAATTTGGATTTCATAAATATTTCCTTAATAAAAAAATAGCAAGAATATTAAAGAAATCCCACTGATTTTATCGAATTTACATAGCTCACGTTCTTTATAAAAAAATCAAATTCTTACTTTTTTTGGATTGTTTAGGAAATTAGCATTTATTTAATTTGAAAAGTAAATAATTTCCTATTCAAAAATTGGCCAAATTAAATTCATAAAGAGTAATTAGGGAATGCTACTATATTATTTTGTATCTCATTGTAATAAACATTTTAGTATGTATCTTGTGATAAATATGAACTAAACATTGTACCACCAACTTCAATTTTATTACATGTATATCATACAACTAAGAGCAAGTGTGATATTATTTAATGGTGATCCCATTAATATTTTCATAATTAATAATCACTTTTAATTTATATTACAAATACTCATAAATAATTTAATTGAACAATTATCTATATTTATCTTAAAAAACTATTTCCGTGAAAAAATCCCATAATATTTACCTATAGTATAAGAGAATATTTTAATAACTTTGTTAACTACTACTCATTTAAGATTGAAAATACAAATGCTAATTTTATTTAAATAAATAATTATTATTAAAATTAAATTATATGGAATGTATAATCTTAATTATTAATTAACATTATTTTAATCAATAAAAACTTATTTATAATACTAATTATATAAATAAATTAACTGTACAAAAATAAATCTTAATAAATAAAAAATTTAAAATTAAACGTTTGTTTGACTATAAAAAATAATATTTTTCTTCTTTAGTTAAGTATTTTAATTCAATAGAAATAAAGCAAAGTGTAGAAGACTTGAGAAACGATCTTTTCCCTACTAAAATAGTAATTTTATTTGGTTAATTGCGTAAAAAATCCTGATCTTTTCGCAAATTTCAAATTAGTCTAAATTTTTTAATATTTACAAATAAGTACTCGACCTTAATTTCGTTTTTCAAATCAAGCCACCGGGCAGATGGAGCCCTGCCCGGTACTGACATGTCATTTCTTGACCACAACCTGGACTCCACCCCTGCAATTCTCAATTTGACCAACTTGGATTTCACCCTTTGCTTTCAACACCGACACCACCGTCGAGAAGAGAGAAACCTTATGAGATTGGACAGTCAAGAACATGGTCGCCGGAGAGTGGTGGTTGCAGTGGTTGTGGGTAATCGGTGAAAAGATGAATTGGGTTGTTAGGCATGACAAAGCGGCGGTGGCCAGGAGGTCAGACTCTCACCCTCCACCGCACAGCTCTCCGACAACGGCAGAGTCTCCATGAGGAAGACCGCCTCCAAGGCCGTCTCCTCCAGCAGCCCTTAGTACGGTCCAGACCCGATCTACCTTGGTGATTCTCATGGGAACCGTTGAGGGCTACCGAATTGCCTGCGGGCCGCTCGGGGAGATCGACGACCCGATCTACCCCAATGGCAACTTCGACCCATTGGGGCTGGCGGGAGAAGGGGAGAGATCGGCGAGATAGGGGCTTTTAGCGGTGGAGGATCTAGCAAGGATTGTTCTTGATGGATGGAGTCATCTGGGAGGACAGATCGACGGCGGTGATGGTGGTGTATCCATCGTTATCTCCGGTGGGGATCGTCTTACCGTAACAATGCCATGGAAGAGCACCAAATTAGATAAAAAAATGACGTCAAGACATAATTACCGAACAATGTCTGCCCGATGAGATTTCCCATATGAGCCCATGGAAGTTGAAAATGTTAACTTCAGAACAGACAACCAAAACTCTAGCCAGATCTTTGGCCAATCAGAGAGAAGAATCGACAGATGTGCAGCCCTGATGGTACAACATCAGGCGTCGAACAGATGGGTTGAGGCCCATGAGCTTCATCAGCAAATAATCGGAGTCGGGCATGTCGATGGTGGTGGAGGTGGTGAAGATGAGATGGGTGACCTTCGATTTGGGCAACCCCTATTCTCCGATAGCTTTATCCGCCGCAAGTTTGCTAGGTTTGGGCACCTCTGCCACAGCTTAGATGATTTTGAAAGAGATGCTAGACAGCAGCTTCATGGCTTTGACCAAGATGATGGTGGAATACATGGGTTCAAACTAGGGGTGGGTAATATCGGTATACCGAAAATACCGATACCGTACCGATATCGTACCAAAAATTTCGGTATGAAAAAATTCATACTGATACTGATACCGAAATTTCGGTATATCGATTTTTCGGTATACCAAAATTTCGATAAATTAAATCGGATACCGATACCGTACCGAAATTTACATCATAACCAATTAATACCGAAATGTTGACATACCGTTTCATACCAAAAATTCAACATACCGAAAAATACCGATTTACCGAAACCATACCGAAAAATAATATTTAATTTTAATCAAAATAATAAAATTAATATAAAAATATTTCAAAATAATTAAATTTTCTAATCTCAAACATTCTACTTTGACACTTATGTTCCTTTTAATTTATTCATAATTATATATTAAATAACAAATATTTTATTATTATATTTTTATACTCCTATATTTTAATTTATTATATTTTTATTTATTTTTATTAGAGCTTATTTTAAATTTTAAAAAATATATATGAATAAATGTGATACATAATAAAATAAAAATAATTTAAATATATTAATAATATAATATATACTTAAATATAGTATTATGTATAATTAAATTTAAAAAAAATAAATATAAATTTTTTGGTATATCGTTATCGGTATACCGATATCGAAATACTGAAAATAATTTCGGTATACCGATATATCAAAAATTTAATATTCAATACCGATACCGTACCAAAATTATTGGTACGGCAACCATACCGTACCAAAAATTTTGGTAAGTTGAAACTTCGACATTTTTCGGTATTTTTCGATACGGCGAACGCGGTATACCGAGTTTTCGATATTTTTCCCCACCCCTAGTTCAAACAGAAAGAAAGATAGAAATTAGTTTAAGAGAGAGAAAATTTGTGTGGAAGAGAAAATAGATTAAAAAAATATAACTCATTTTTTTAAAATTGTTTTTCTTTTACCGTTGGCATATGAGGTGTCATTTAAATACACAATACAAATGACACGTCAGCCACCGGGCAGGGCTCCAGCTGCCCGGTGGCTTGATTTGAAAAAAGAACTTAAGGTTGAGTACTTATTTGTAAATATTGAAAAGCTTGGACTAATTTGAAATTGGCGAAAAGGTTAGGACTTTTAACGTTATTAACCCAATTTTATTTATTAAACTTACTAATTAATTTATAAAAATTTGATAAGTTTAGCCTTTAAAATATTTAATTTAATTAATTTTATTTCCTAAAAATAATATAATTAATTTTAATGACTTACTAATTACTTTTAAAAATATATTTTTTCTAAATATAAACTTGATTAAACCTAGCACATATATGGTAATATAAATATCAAATTATAGGTTTTAAAAGTATGATTGATTTTATACGATTTTAATGTAATGATCGACAATTTTATAAACATTAAATAATTATAAAATATATTTATCTTATAAAATTAATAGTTAAAAAGTACATATATTAAATTATTTCATGGACAATTTATAATACAAATGAAAAGTAATAATATTTAAAAAATAATTAATATTATTTTTAATAAAAAATAACAATTAATTATGAAATCATAAAATGATCTCTCTCAAAGTGTCCCAACCTTTAAATATTTAAGAATAAATAAATTAAATAAATTATTTTAATTTGTATAATATATTTATTCTTTTATAAATATATTTATTTAATGAGAAAGTTTGATTAAAAATATAAAAAATTATTTGAGTATCTATTATATTAGTAGTAATATGGGTGATGTCAAATTAAAGATGTTGGAAAAAAAATTATTTAATATAATTTTCATATAAAACAGATTTAAAATAAAAAAGCTACATTCACTAAATAGTAAAAGTTTTGATAAAATTTTAAAATAAGAAAAAAAGAAAACAAATGTTTTGATGGACTATCTAGTCATAAATTATGTTTGTCCATTCTCCATTGCTTTTATGACATGATTGGTATGATGGAATATGATGAGAATGAAATGTAATTTCTAATCTCATTCCTATTCCTTCAATTGGTAAATTTTTATGAATGAGAATTCCAATTCTAATGGAATGGATATTACCTTATATGTGAGAATGAGCATTTCTCCCACCCCATGATATTGCCCATTTCATTCCCTATTCCCCCACCCCACCCCACCCCACCCTACCCTACCCTACCCTACCCTACCCCACCCCATATATATATATATATATATATATATATATATATATATATATATATATATATATATATATATATATATATATATATATATATATATATTCTTTTTTTTTTAAATTTATACAACATCTATTTATATAATTATTTTAATATTTAAAAATTAGTAAATTATATATAAAAATTTTATATTATTAATTAAATTGAATATATACATGTAATATAAATATAAATATATATTTTTATACATAGTCTAATATTTTTTAATATATATAAATTTTTTATTTGTATTTTAAATTTTATTATATTTAAAATATTAATATTTTATTTTATTTTTAATTTAATATTTTTCTATAATTATTAAAATATATAAAATCTTCACTAAAATTTTAAAGGTAATATTATAAAATATTATTAATAAGATTGAAATTAATTAAAAAATATAAATTCTATTACTTGAGTTATTCTTGAATCATACCAATCATGATAAAAATAATTTTTAATCATTCCATTCCCATTACCATTACCATTCCATTCATGAGTTCATTTCATTCCATTGTTATTCCATTAGTGTATTACAAACATCCATTAATAAGCGGGTTTTTTTTTTTCACATTTTAATTCATATTAATATTAATAAAAAATGATTTAATATAATTTTTATATAAAATAGATTTAAAATAAAATAGCTGCATTCACTAAGTAAAAGTTTTGATAAAAATTTAAAATAAGAAAAAAAAAAGAAAACAAATATTTTGACGGACTATCTAGTCATAAATTATTATTGTCCATTCTCCTATTGCTAAGTGTATTACAAACATCCATTAGTAAGTGGTTTTTTTTTTTCACATTTTAATTGATATTACTATTAATAAGATATATACTATAGTATATCAGTTTTTTTTCTTCAAATTTTTAATTCATACTACTATTAGGAAGATACATATAGTATATCAAAATTATTGGTTGTACCTTCTTATAAAACTAAAACTATACTTTCCTGCTTGAAAAAAAATATCATAATAGAATAGATAATACAAAATGCTAATTTTAATAACTTTGTTAACTACACCTCATTTAAGATTGAAAAATACAAAATGCTAATTTTATTTAAATAAATAATTATTATTAAAATTAAATTATATGGAATGTATAATTTTAATTATTAATTAACTTTATTGATTCTATCTTTAGTCTCTTTTTTTTCCTTTAATTTTTAATTTTGATCATTTTTATGTTCAATTTTTTTTGTGTCATTTAAGTCTATTGTGAGACGGGTTATTTGTAAGACGGGTCGATCCATCACTAAATTATAATTATTTTATAAATAAAATAAGTTTAATGGTTGTTAAAAGTATGTTTTCTAAAGTATGTTTGATTATACATTAAAGTACGATTTTCGTGTATTATAATATAATTTATTATTAACATACTTTAACTATAAATAAGCATACTTTATCTATACAATAAACATATTTTAGCGATGAGTGGACCCGTCTCATACCCGTCTCACAAATAACCCGTCTCACAAGGAAGTGTCTTTTTTTTTCAAAATTTGATCATTTTTTAGTCCATTTTTGATTTAAATTTTGTAGATTTTTAAACAAAAAAGACTCATTTTGGATTTAAAAAATTAACTAAATTTGAGAAAAAGAACTAAAATTAAAAAAAAATGATCAAAATTAAAAATGCACTGACAGGACCATTTATTATATTTTCTTCTTTCTTCATTTTTCTAAATTTCTTCCATTTTACCGTAAATTTTATATAGAATAATTTTTATTTTTATTTTCATCTTTCTTCAAAATCTACAATTTTAGTTATTTTGTATTCATCTTCGGCATTTCTTTCCATCAGTGATATATGTTCTCTTTTTTCCTTTTACTTTTTTTCCTTCATTTTATATACAAAATCTATGTTTTTTTTAGAATGAACTACATACAAAATCTATATATATTTTGTAGAATGAACTACAATCCAATATATTCACTTATTTCCGATGAATTTCAAATAAGTGATATACTTTTTTTTTCACATAACATTTTTTTTTTCTATATTCAAAATCTATATATTTTCTCAATATTTTTTTTCACATAGTGCTTTCTTTTTTCCTCTATCTACAAAATCTAAGTATTAGGATGTTCTTCTTCTTCTATTTTTTTTTTCTCTTATTTATGCGTCTTTTTCACATATGGGTGTAATAGATTAACCCATAAAAACTTTTATTTTTCCAATTTGCAAATTTTGGTATGTATCTATTATTGTAAATCTTTACTTCCGAGATTATTCTCGTTGTTTTTCTTCATTGTTTGTGGAGTGGATCTATTATAATCATTGTAGATTTTTAGTTCTATAGATTACTCCCGTCATCTATCTTCTTTCTTTGCCTATTATTCACCCACGGATAGATTTTTTTCTTCAGAAAACGAAAATTACAAAGAAAAGTTTGATTCCCTTAATTCGGAACAGCCCTAATGCTAAATCTAAATGTTTTTATATCAGTCAATAGTCAATACAGATTCTTCCTTGGCCAATGCCGCTGGCAGGTGTCACCGAAGTGTAAGATTATTATGGCCTAGTGCCATTAATAATTAAATATATAAGATATTTATTATGATTAAATATTTTAAATAAAGATATGGTTTAAATAAATAAAATATACGAGATAAATAAGGTCATATATATTTATAGATAAAATCACATTGTTAGTATGCGATTTGATAAAGATCCACTATTTAGATCTGGTCCTCTCTCCACCTATAAAAAAGACACAGTTTTATGAATTTTCTATCGCTTAAAGTTTTACGTACTGTGCCCTAAAGAAAAGGGGTGAGTAGAGAGAAACCAATTTCCGACATAATTCGTAGGAACATATCAAATGAAGAACACCATTAACAGCATATTAAGGTACGTCTTCTAATCGTGTTTGTAAGATGTGAAAATAATGAAGATCTAAGATCCATGTCAATTAATAAATTAATTATTTAAAAATTTATACTTACATGTGGTATTAGAGTATGATTTTGGATCTCATGATTTTTCATCGAATAATTAATGTTACATGAGTCTAAAATTCAGATTGAATGAATTTGCGAATTATGTTCTTTATCGGAACAAACTACTATACGATAAAATTACAGAAGTACGGTAATGATTAAATTATTAATTTTTAGAATTATGCTATTTATAATTACTCCAGGAATATAATTCCATTAACTTGATTGATTCCATTTGGAATAACTTAAATTGAATTGATTGCTTCCATATAATTTTTGAAATTATGTCTTTTCTAATCAAGATATTTTACGCAATTAATGATTAAGTCTTATGGAATAACTTAAATTGAAATTCATGAATAGTAATGGATGCATGTGACGTCTGCAACCAAAGTATTATTATAATTATTAATTTCATGAATATGTGCTTATTAAATTCACACGTTATTATATACGTTTGAATATTAGTGATGATGAATATATGTGAATATTACGTACGATGAAGTATTGTGAATTTAAGTGACATGCAGAGTAATTATAAAAATTGATTAATTTCTGCTGAAATTTTTATGTTAACGACATGTCATGATAACAATTGGCATGATTCATGAATTGATCTATTTATGTTTGATGACTTATTATCTCACAAATTTAAATTGTAATATCACATTACATAACGAATCTAAATAATTATTATTGACTTATGATAATGTCAATTTATGTTAAGTTACACATATAATTAGTGTTTAATTATGATAAAAGTTTTATATTTAGATTGATGATATTAATTATATTATTCAATTATTAATTAATAATTTAAGTTGTATCGTATCTGAATGCGTACTTACACTTTTATCGCTATTCGTAATCGTATGTTATAATGTGTTTATGAAAGCTTATGAAGTAACTACATCATTGATTATATTCATCTTACAACTTGAATGTAATTCATTAAGATAATCTTTGATAAGATTATAATTAATGATTTTATATACGATTTATATTTATTTAATGTTGGTCTGTTAATCACCAAAGTGGTCGGACCTGAAAGATTATAATGATAAATCGTAATGAAATTTTAATTTCTCATATTTATGTGATGCTTGAATAAGGAATTCTCATATGGGTTATTAAAAATTTCATAATTATAAGACTTTAAATTCACCTAAAGGTGATGATTAGTCTTTATAATTCATGAATATGAATGTGATAAATTGATAATTAATATATTATGACAAACTGTTTTGTATGTCCAAAGATGGCAAAATAGTTTTAATGAATATATTTAATTATCAAATTATGTTATTTGAAAGTATCATTATGATTATGATTGTATATTGTTGTATCGCCCAAAGGAGAACTTCGATATACATTTATTGCCTTCGATCCTGAATCTGTCATTAAATTACTCAAGGTATTTATGGAATAAATTATATTATTCTTATTCTTAAAATACCTATATTCATTAGTCTCTACTCGTATGATGAGTCTGTTCCATTACAAAATGGATTAAAGTAATTTAAATTGTGTGAATAAATCTTATTTCACCAAAGTGCTTTGGATTTTATTTATCACTTCAAGATAAATTGCTCCTTGCTTGTACTAACAATAAAGCTAAGTACTCTGACTATAATGCTCGGGTTAGATCAAACAGACTGAGCCTAATGTTTATGCGAATGAATGTGATACTAATAAATCTCTTGATGAGATACTAATGGCTACTTTAACTACCATATAGTTCGATGGTTCTCATGGCATGCATGAACTTATCACTAAAGATAACAAATATTGCAGCAAGACTTAAGCCTTCCATAATGAATGTGATTGAAAACTTATCAGTGCAGTTTACAAACTTACTACCTTCTAAGTATGACATGTTCCAAATGAACCATATCACCATAAAAGATAAATGGATGTGTATTAAATTCACGTAATGCTGAAATATTGGTTCAAAAGGAGAGGTTTAAGAAAAAATTTAAACATTATGTTTGTTAAAAATAATTAAGTTGAAACTAAACGTGGCATTAATGTTTGGGGTAACTTTATAAAATAATTAATTATTCTAAAGATTAATTAAAAATAAAGCCTTTCATGATCTAGGCTCTTACTAATCTTGATATTTGTGTGAATTGCATTAAAGGAAAGTAAACTAAACACACAAACAATAGAACCACGGTAACTATACAACTTCTTCTAATAATTTGCACCGCTAATTGTGGGTCTTATGATAATCCCTTCTTAAAGGAATAAGGGTATTTCATCATCTTTAATTTTAAATTCAAATTTTTACATTATAGTTATATTTATCTTACAAGAAAAGTCTCATTCCATAAATGGTTGAAATGTATTTATTAATGATAATGAGAAAATTAGATAGAAAAGTGAAAATTATAAAGATGGGAAGAAGTGATGAATTTTATGGAAAGTATGATGAATTATCATGCTCAAGCACTAAATTACAAGAAAAGCTGACATTTATACTTAATGTTGCACACCACAATAAATTGTTATTGCATAATGATATAATCGTACTTTATTGAATATGGTTAGAAGCATGTTGAATGATTAATCTATACCCATATTTTATGGATTTATGCATTTAAAACTGTCAATTACGTGATAGTCGAGTTTCCAGTAAAATAGTTTTCAAAACACCTTATGAACTTGAATGGGTAAAAAACTCGATCTTAGACAGTTGCATGTTTTAAATTGCTTGGTAGGGATTATGATTTATATCCACATGAAAATAATTTGGATATAAGAAACTTAAGTTATTTCTTTATAAATTATCCAAGTCTAAAGGGTATGAATTTTATGCATGATCTTAACCATAGTACGAGAATTTTAACACTGAAATGTCAAATTCATTAAGAATTGTAAAATTAGTGGGAATATGAAACCATGAAATGTGATTATTGAAGAAGTAGGGTGGAGAATTTAAAAATACGTCTTTCTAAAACTTCTTCTAAAGTTGTTATATGGTTGTCGAATAGCCAAACAACTTTCAAGGACAATATATAAGTTATTCTACTCTCTTAATGAACCGATTTTACTAAACCAATTGTTAATGAGCTTTCATTAGATATATCAAATCAAATAGTATTAAGAATGTCTTAAGGACAATATGTCCGCTATTTCTAAAGATTGCATATGTAGTATAATAAAAATGAGCTAAAATTTGACATTATAATAAATGATAAGATTCTAGTTTTGGAATAAGTAATGGAAAGTACTAATTCTATTAAATCAGTAAATTCTATGAAAGACGAGTTGAAATCAATGGTTTATAATGAAGTTTATATCTTGTAATAATTGCCAGAAAATTATAAAAAAATTGGATACTTATGTATCTTTATGACCAAGAGTGAACAGATATTGGCAATATCAAAAGATATAAAACTAGAGTAGTTAAAGATTTACTCAAAAAGATGGAATAATTGTAAAAAGATATAATGAGTTATTTCTGTATAGGACTCCATTAGAATTTCATGGCTTTGATAACTCATTATTACTTAGAGTTGCACCAAATGAATGTTATGATAGATGTTCTAAATAGTGATTTGGTGGAAGATTAAGTTAAATGGATAAACTCAAGAATTTTTCATTGAAGGAAAATATCACATGACGTGTAAACTTAAAGAATCAATATACGAACTTAAGCATGCTTTCCTTTCATGATATCTTTTGAATTTAAGAAAAAAAAATCGGTGTACATATCTGAAAGTTAATTCTATATGCGATGATAAAGTTGTTTGCAACTAATGATTTTGGTTTATTATGTGAAACCAAATAAATTTCTCTTAAAGAACTTTGGAATGAAATATAAGATGAGACAACTTATGTGATTGAGATAAAATTATTTCTATGCATATCACAATAACATTAAAGATGTCTCCTTAAGTATATGCTATTAAGGTTCTATAGAGATTATGGAAGGAAAAGTGCTTGTAAAAGCATCGTTCCAATCCGGAAGGGAGATAAGTTTAACCTTATGTAATGTCCAAGAATGAATTGGAACGTATTATGATATTTCTTATGCATATGTTATTTAGCTTACGATATACAAAATCGTACAAAAACCAAATATCAGCCTTGCTATTAGAATGCTTGGTCATTATTGAAGTGATTCATAAATGAATGATCAGAATGTTGCAAAAGGAAAATTTATGGTATTTTGTATGAAATGAAGCACCGGTGCTTACTTATCGAAATTCTAATTACTTAGATGTAATTAAATATAAATTCAGATTAAGATGATTATATGATGCAAGAAAGTTTACTTCGACTTTTATGTTTTTAGTGGGAGATATTGTGTCATGCAAAAGTGTGAAGAAGTTTTTGAAAACTACATTCACTATTAAAGTTAACTTGTGGCATGATTTGATGCTACAATTTAAGGTAATTGAATGTTGAACTTAATTTCAGGACTTGAAGCAAGTCTCTGAAAACTTATTATGATTGTTCCGCTGCATTGTTCTTCTCTAAAATGATGGATATTCCAAAGTTGCTAAAACATATATGGAATAAAAGTATTTGTCGTTAAGAAGAACTTTAGAAACAAAGATGTCAATTGAGCATAATGACACCAATCTTATGATTTCGGATCCGTTATGAAAATGATCTTCTATAAAGACATTTATTGAACGTTACATGAATATAAGATCATTGAAAGACTATAACAAATTTATGATGAACAATTGACATTAAGAGCTCATTATGATTTGTTTCTAATTGATATATCTTGTTTTGTAATTTTAATATACATGAATGTTGACATAAGTTAAATAAGATTTTATCTCGAATTGAGATACTTATGTGGACCATTATTGATCTTTAGGTTGATGAGTCACATTGAGTAGAAAGCTAATATCATAGCACATGGAAGGAATTATGTCGAGTAATTGATATAGAACATCCATGAATTGTGTTAGTCTATACTTAATATTGACGTTATGAGTTGACCAATTAATTTATCTTATATCACGCACATTATGTAAATTATTTAAACCCGCACGTTTAATATTTAATTCTGTCACTCAACCAAGTGGGAGAATGTAAGATTATTATGGCCTAGTGCCAATACTAATTAAATATATAAGATATTTATTATGATCAAATATCTTAAATAAATATATGGTTTAAATAAATAAAATATATGAGATAAATAAGGTCATATATATTTATGGATAAAATCACATTGATAGTATGTGATTTGATAAAGATCCACTATTTAGATCTGGTCCTCTCTCCACCTATAAAAAAGACACAGTTTTATGAATTTTCTATCACTTATTGTTTTACGTATTGTGCCATAAAGAAAAGGGGTAAGGAGAGAGAAACCAGTTCCCAACGTAATTAGCAGGAAGATATCAAAGGAAGAACACCATTAACGGCATATCAAGGTACGTCTTCTAATCGTGTTTATAAGATGTGAAAATCATGAAAATCTAAGATCCATGTCAATTAATAAATGAGTTGTTTACGAATTTATGCTTACATGAAGAACCACTGAAAGCTGCCGGAATCCCGAACGCCGTCGTTCTGTTGCAGATCTGTTTCTCCACGGCTGCAAACCACCTCTCTGCCTCCAGTTTCCATCAGCCGCCAAAGTCGACACCGGCCAGATCTGTTGGTGCTCGCCGCCGCTAAAGGTCAGATTTGTCGGAGGTCGTTCCCTCTTCCCATCGATAAGAACCCTTCTATGCCATTATTCGAAATGGAGGATAACTGCCACAATTTAGTTTCTCGTCGCCATGTTACTTCGTCTATCAAAGGACCATGTTTTGACCGGCGTGTTGCCTTGTCCGCCAGAATAGATGTTCTCGCGCCCATCGAAATTCTTAGCCGCTTGACCAAAACCAACATAAATATTCATGGTTTCTTTCTTGCAGAAGATTAGCCCATTTTTCAATGAAGTAAAGTTGGGGAGGGCAACAGACTATTAAATTGATAATGACAAGATAGCTGTAATTAGCTGTAATCTAATACTATAAATTTATTTATGTTTTAAAATTATTATAACTAAATAAAAATAGATCACCTGCTTCCTGCCTTCTTGCCTTGGAAGTTACTATTATATTTTTACTAGTTCTTTTTTATCCGTGCGATGCACGGGGAGTAAAATATACTCCCTCTGTCCCATACTTATGTTCACACTTTCCGTTTTCTTCCGTCTCATACTTATGTTCACCACCCAAAAAAGGAAATTTTACATTAAAACCTCAAAAGTTATCTTAATTTCAAAAATATCACTCCCACCTAACACACATAACATACTTATAATTTATTTATTACTTAAAAATACTATAATACCCCTAAAAAGTCAATAAAGTTGGTCAAAAAGCAACTTTTCTTAAACTCCGTATCTATAGTGTCGGTGAACTTAACTATAGGACGGAGGAAATATTTATTAATTTTTTTATACTTACATTTATTTATTAGTAATATATGTATATTATTTGTAAATTAAAGTAATACTTTTTTCATTCGTTAGTAACGTGTGTATTTACTTTTTAGATATGATTCAATGAATATTATTATTTTATATAAATAAAGTAAATAGTTGTATTAGTGGTGACTCGTCAGTCATGTGTGGAGCCTTTTGCTGAAAAGATAAAATGTACTCCCTCCGTCCCAGGAAAGTCTACACCCCCTTCCCGGCAAGGAGATTAAGAAAGTGATAACTTTTAGGGGTATTATAGTATTTTTAGGTAATAAATAAATGATAAAGTATGTTAGGTGTGTTAGGTAGGGTTGGTTTTTTTGTAAATAAAGTGTATGAGGAAGGGTGATTGTGTTTGACTTTTTGTTATTTTAGGAAGGTGCAAACTTTTGTGCGACAACCCAAAATGAAAAGTGTGTCATATGAAATGAGACGAAGGGAGTATAGTTTTATAGTGAACTATCAAAATAACAAGATGCATTTCTTATTAACGGACGAAATGAGTATTTATTGTTCAATGTTTAGATTATTTCTTGTCGTGAATTTAGTTAATTGGTTTAAAGCCAATTACACGTCCCACACCTAATGTGATACCCGTACCCATTATAAATCCGTTTAGAATTATCTATACCATTTCATTAGGGTTTGGGTAGATCAATTACCCGTAAATGCTATCTCTACATAGGAAGCAGCCCGCCTGTATTTAAAAATTAATTTGAAAATCGATTAAATTATTTAAATGGTTTGTAATGATTGAATTCGTTTATGTTCATTTAGAATTTGAATTTTACCATTGTTATTATTTTTATAATAATAATAATAATAATAATAATAATAATAATAATAATAATAATATCAACAGAAAAAATAATGATGAATAATTCCAAATGATTAAAGGTAAAAAGTAATGATGATCTAAAAAAGAAAACAGAAAAATAAGAATAAAGTAATAGGTCCTCTTATCCCATCAAAATTTTGAACTACAGTAGAACCTTCGTAAAATAATATAATATGGAGATTTTGTTGTAGTTCAAAATGAAGGCCTGATAAATTTATGTATTAATAAAAATAAATAAATAGATAGAGAGATATCTTAAATTAATTAAATAATTATATACGACGATTCCAATATATATATATATATATATATATATATATATATATATATATATATATATATATATATAGCTTCATATAATTACTATGGTTATGTAAATATTATGTTCGATTAAATATAATAATGAGTGTATTTAATTAATTTTGTAGAAGTCATCCATTTGTATACATAGTATATCTATTGTGTATTGTGTATGGAGTAATTTACAACACAATTGTAGAGATCATTTTTGTAAAGTATTAGAAAAAATTGGAGATTATTTTTTTCTAGTTGAGACAAATTGTAGTAGTTTGTCCATCTTTGTGGTTCGTGTTGATAACATGATAGGAGAAGTTAGCAGCTTCATTGGAGTTGGAGGCGACATAACCTCGCTTGAGATCTTTCACCTTCACATTAAAAACAATATGAGATTGATTTAGTTAAAAAATATAAATCATAAGATAAACAAAAAATTAAAAAAAAAAAGATATCTCAAATGAGATTGATTGAATCTGCAAATAAAATTAAATAAAAGTATAAATGATAAAACAAATTAAAGTATAAAAATAGGGATTTGATATAAAAAATTATAAAACATGTAATTATTTTTTTTAAGTTTAACCCATGCTTAATATTTATTTATAATATATAAAGCAATAAAATAATTAAAAGAGTAGTTAATTAATCTTAATTATTTCAGTTACACGATTTTTTTTAATTAATATAATTTTAATTTATATAGACAATTAAGATATACTTATCTATTTTTAATTATTTTAATTATAATTATTTTATTTTTATTTACTTGTCATTAGTATATAGCGTGTAGCCATTTTTATTAAATTTTATCTACTAATGTGTACTATTTCAATTACAGATCAAACATTTCATCCTTTAACTAATTTAAGATGGAGTTAATATTTGAAATTTGAAATTTGAATAAAAAGAGAGAAAATGAAAAGATAGATATGAAATACAAAAACACTAAGAAGAGTTGTATAGAAACTTATGTTGGTGTGATAATAGGTAAGTCCATTATGCAAGAGTGGAAAAAAAATGGAGAGCTTGATGACAAAACACTAAGATGATTAAGCCATGTTGGATTTTGAGGAGTGACGAGTTCTTTGATAATTAAAATGGTTATATTTGGTTGTCTATTTATAGATAGAACAACTTTCACAGTAGCCACATAAAAAGGTGGAATCTCTTGCATATGGAATTGTATTTGAACCCTAATTATAATGGCAAGACACTGAAATTATTTTTAGTAATAAAAGTTTAAAAAAAAACTGCATCAGACTCCCACATTATTACTTAGGAGTCATGTGTTGCGGGCCCAGCAATACATATTTGTAAAAGCAACACATTAGATATACATATAGTGGTAAGGAATTTCGCAACAAGATTCACAAATTTTGACATGTGAAGTAACATGAAAGAATATTAGGTAGGAAATAGAGTAATTGAAATCCGACAATATATTTCACGCCATGCACCTATTAATGGACAAGTGTCAACATAGCAATAATAACTTTTCAATGTTATTTTAAAACCTGCCCAACAAAACTCAACATATATACAATTGCGTACCAACAGATAACATAATACAACACTTACATAATTCATTACTTGAATCCAAATCATAACTTCCAACACACTACAAATTAATAAGACCAGCCCAGGAAATCTCCGAGCACTACCAAAACAACATAAATAAATATAATAACAACACTAAACCACAATCAAATCATGAGCTTTGTTGTACCCCAAATCTCATCCACGAAGGAAGTCATAAATGGGGCAACGAAGCTTGTAGGCTGGGTTGTGGAACCTTCAACAGCTGCATTGGTGTAACGGGGACATTGTCGTCTAGAACTTCAGTAATTTCTTGCGGAGTGTTTGGACTTTGGAAATTAGAGCCACACCACTTTTAATGGGTTAAGAACATTGGAGTACGTTCAATTGGATCATGTCTATTGTAGTCATCACACTAAAGGAGATGTCTCTTGTGTCGTATATTCATTGGACAAATATAATAAAACCTGCATAGGTATTTTGCACTGTCACCTGTATACTTAACAATCATCTGCCCATTACCACAAAAATATTCTGATGCAAATCCCGCATCTCCTAATTTCTCCATATATTATGCAACCTAATAGAGAAGCATATAACTTGAGAACCTGTAACTTATAACAACTAAAATTATTCTACAAATTTGATGCAAGCAAGTTAATTACATTATGATTACACTATACAATAGAGACAACATAATGATATCAAGAGAAAAGTAAGTTTATAAATATCAAGATGACCAAAATCTGCCCTAGTGTGAAAATGTATGCATAAGGCTTTTAATAATACACAACAATAAATTCGATTACATTCAATTTAAAGTCTTGAGTTTTTCATAAATACAAGTATAGATCTTATCATAAATATGTACAGTTATTTCAATCGTTGAGCAATGAGTGAGATAACTCATCCCAAAATAGGTTCCATTGAAGAGAAGACTCAACAGCATACACAACCTCATCATGCACATATATTTGCATCCATTGGAGCACTGTGTAATAAGATTTCTTCCTCAATTGGGTCAGCATCCATCACAGAATGTATAAAATTGTGAAGTAGAACACAAGGCATTATCAATCTAACTTGGATTTTAATGAGGTAATAAGAAGTATTCCTGAGTATGGCAAAACACGCCTTTAGTATTCAACATGAATGTTCAATGACATTACATGCCCTAGCATGACGCATATTAATACGATCCTTATATTTTTGGGCCTAGACGAAGGCAGACCCTAATCTTTAAGATAATACCTCACGCCTCTATAAAAGAACAGAAACTATTATTTTAAAACTGGACTAAATCGGCCGATTCAACTGGTTAAGTCGGGAATCGGTCCCAAACTACCCAAAAACTGCTTTACAATTGAACCGGTCAGATTCGGTTCAGACTGGTCAGAACCGACAAATCATTGAAATCGATTGAACCGGAAAACCATCAATTTTTATTTTTAAAACTGCATATCATCCAAATAAATCCGTTTAAATTCTATTCCAGTGTTCATTTCATTAAAGAGATTGAAATATTATCAAAACAGAATTACCAATTTACAATCAATACAGAGAACTAAAGATAAACATTGAAAGCTCACATTTTGAAAAGTCGCTTGGATACCAACCAATAAGAAAATATAGGAGAAAAACATTGAAATCCTCTAAGAAGCCAAGCCACCGCCTCTACATTGTCTACAAACCATTAGATCTCGACTACAAACTGCCACTGCCTCTACGAATCAGATCTCGGCAGTAAACTTCTGATTAAGTATGAGGCCGACTCAATTTGTATTATGAACTATGAAGTTCTTAGTAATTATTTAAGTGAGAAATAAAAAAGATGGAGCGAAGTGTGAGGGAACTAGAAAGAAACATAAAAAAGTGAGATTGAATAGAGAAAATGGGCCTGCAAATGACAGCCCTAATTATGTTTTTGTTATTATATATATTTTCTAAAATGAATAACCCTAGAAAATGGTACGGGCCTATATTTTTTTTTTTAAAAAAATAATAACGGGCCTGTGCCTTATAGTTTAACAAATTATATTTAAATGTTAAATAATTTTATTTATAATATTTTTTTAAATATTATTATAAAATATTATTAAAAATATGTAAACTTGATTTTCACAGTTGAACTTCGAACTGTTGTCTTTATCAATTTCATCTCTGGTCCGATTATAAAAACACTGCCAGAAACCCTTAAGTGTTAGCGTATCGTTCGTCACATAGGTAATATTGGCCTAGACATTAACATAGAACAAGGGGACTGAACTCGTTGTTTCATGAAAAAATAAAGCCATAAATGAGATTAAAATGAAAAATAAATACCTAATGGAACATTTAACCGACCATGGGGTATGTTCACCTCATTTCATAAAACTCTAGAGTCAGCTGCGGACCCCTCCCAACCAGGCAAGGTATACGAAATTTACGTTAAAGTCACATACACATAGGACATTATTTACTATTTTTTAATTGTGATCCTTATATCTACCTTTGTCCTTGTAGGGGACATGAAACTTTAGATGAATCATATCTAAAGCCCTTAAACGACCCTATTAGAAAATGCAGCAAACAATAAATTATACCGAAAAACAACCATAATTAATATTAACAACTTTTAGAATATTTTTACCTTGAACCACTTCCATATGAAGCATGTAGAATCCTCACAATGGGTGTCGGAGTAATCAAGATTATGAAGTGCATTTCTAATAATGATTTGGGTACCACATGCATGTAGTGGGACACTATTTGACCAGATCTTTTAAAATAAAATTTAACAGTATAACTTTTCTTATGATGCCCAAGAACGGATAAGAACATAGCAACATGCTCTTCAACAGTGATATACTTTGAATCTAAATGTCCACCTAATTCTCTTAACACAAGGCATAGTCGACAGAACAGATTTTTATCCATTCTCAATTTTCGATACAGGTTGTATCATGATTTCTAAAAATCCTATTCATATGGTCAAATTGATAAGGTATTCACTCTAACATAGAGTAAGGCTCCGCTACATTAGTGCGCCTACGAACCTGCCTACGCCGGTTTTTATTAGATGAATATGACATGAAGAGCAAACAACTCCAGTTGCAAAATTGTGAGAAGGTTAAAAAATACCAACGCATTTCTACTATGTCTAGGCATCATTATCTATCTTCTTACCTGTAGGTCAAAGTGTAAGTATCTGCAATAGTATTAAATAATAATGAGATTCAATTGTTAACGGGCAAGCCTCATGTAATGATAGCGTAGTTCATCTATATATGTAACACCCCGTAATATTAAGCCCCCAATCATCAAAGCCCACTATTTCCAACTCCTTGAAGCCCATATTCAAGCCCAGCCCATTCATTATCTTAATTAGCCGTGAGATCAAAAAGGAAGCAGAAATTTGAATTTACTTACTCCACAAGAATCATGCTGATTTTTTTTTATCCATTAAGGGAGATAATATCTTTTCCCCTTATCAACCTATATCTTAGGGAAGTTTGCTAAATCCTAAGAAGAGATGCGATCAGCTGTGTGGATATAATTCCAATCTTCCTTATTCTCCACACACACTCATTGAACTCACTTCGCAGCCGCCGACGAAGAGAGAAAGGTGAAGTTTCCTCACTCGTTCTTTCTCTTTTCTTTTTCTTTTCTTTTTCCTTTCTTTTTCCTTTCTTTTTTCCTTCGATCATGATGGAAAACCAGAAAAAAAATACTTGTTTTCCTCCTTTATTTGTTTCTGCAAACTTAAAACTGCTAACCCTAACGTTCTCAATTTGCAAGCCTTGCGTGAATAAGTAGGTAGATTAGTTGTGCAATAGTTTATCGAAGTCATGTAGTAATGGTCGAACATGATGATGTAGGTGACGAAGGAGACTCTGATATTGTCGTTAGTACTTGAACGTTGGACATCACTCGGTTAAAGGTGGGGATTCTTTCATACTTATATGTGTTAGATGATTACGTATGTGCCAATTGAATTAAACTTGAAATTTCGCCACTTATGAGTTGATGAACATACTTGAATGTTATGAAATTATATGGCATGGGTATGGGCTGCATAAGTGCCATACTATAGCACGAGTATGGGCTGTAATGGTGCCATACTATAGCATGGGTAAGGGCTGTGAAGGAGTGCCTTACCAACGAATCGCGATATCGTAAAGTTACACGGATAAGGGCCGAAAGGTGCCTTATTATGACATGATAAGTTTGTATTGTAAGTGATTTCAATTCTCGTATATGGATTGTTCGATGTATATAAGCATGTTTAGATCTTCACTGAGCGTGTGGTTGCTCACCCCGATAAATATTCTTATCGCAGGTTGAACGTGGCAAAGCGTACGAGCGGGGGTCGTAAGCGAGGAGACTAAATAAATATTTTTAATGAACTTCAGTTTATATAATGCGTGGAATCAAGTACTTTTATGTTAAATATTGATGTTTAAAAACTTATGGTAGTGGTTTGCAGTGTGAGTAACTGTGTCTGAGTTGAATCAAAACGTGAGTTTGATGGGTGTTAATTGCAATGAATTGAATTTGGAGTTACACATTTTGAAATCTGTCAAGCCTTTTGCCTCGTGAGATGTGGTACAGTGGAGTAGTTCCTGGAATTTGGGTTGTTCTCGGAAGGGGTGTGATCGTGTTTGGGGTTACTGTCACATGCGTACGTGAGTTATGAAGGTATCTTAGTGTAAATTGGTAAATTAATGCATGTTTTCCTTGCTGTCATACATGGAAACTTTAGAATATGTCTTTGCTGCTACATCTTCTCTCTGTAATTGGTTGCATGTATGTCTAGGGTAGTGTTGTTAGCAGATGAATTGATTTGTACATGGAAGTACAAGCACACATGACAATTTAGTTTAGTTCCAAGACTTATAGTAAGTAAAAAATTGGAATTTTGCAGAGTTGGAGTTGGTGGTCACGTGACCTGAATGTGGACATTTCATTTAATTGTTTATCCCTTGGCACATCATCTGTACATGGTTGTGAGGAAGATTTTGAGAACACAAAACTTGTAGGACTAGTTCCTCTTTGAAAATCCTTTATTCTTGTTATATTAAATATCTATTTCAAAAGAAAGTATAGAAATAAAACTTACAGTCCTTACCTATGATTTTGCAGAAAGTGTAGGAATCAAACTTACTGTCCTTCCTTAGAAAATTTACAGAATTTTGCAGAATTGAACTTACTGTCTTTCCTTAGAAAATTTACAGAATTTTGCATAATTGAACTTACTGTCCTATTTTAAAGGGTTTGCAGAAGATCCTAAACTTACTGTCCTCTTGAAATTTTGCAGAATTAGGAGTTGCAAGTTAGATTTCATACTTATTGTCCTCATTGAAATTTTTGCAGAATTGAATTAATACTTACTGTCCTACCTTTTGCAGAAAGTAGGAATGAAACTTATAGGCCTTCTTGCAAGTTTTGTTGCAGAATGTTGCAAATGTTACTGCGCAAGCCTTGGTCTTTTTAAAAAGGTCCCGTATGTTTGCAGGACATGGTTTTTGAAGGAACTTTCAGCCTTTTTCTTTTAAAACTTTTGCAAAATATTTTAATTGATATTCAAAAATTGAAATTTGCAGAACTTAAAGGATTAATCCCTCATCTAGACCCTTTGCTTACAAATTATTTTGCTAAAGCTTGTAGAATACTTGTAGGACAAACAACTCATTTGCTAACTCTTTCTTTGCTAGATAATTTTTGTTATTTGCTGAAATTTATGGGACCATTTCTATTTCCTCCTTGTTTGCAAATCATCTCCTACATGTTAAAATAATGAAAAAAAATTTAATCATGCCCCATTTAATATTTATGTCAAATACCATTCAAATTTTCCTTGTTAAAATTTGGGGCGTGACAGATTGGTATCAGAGCAGGTATGCGGTTCTGTATACTTGCTTAAAAAAAAAATTTAAAATTTTATTTTCGCACATGAGTGAATTTTTCGTGGCTTGAATGATATGATTTTGCAAATGTATAAAAGTTTAAATAAAGTCTCTTGCTACGCATCCACCGAGTACGACGCCCGCTTCAACCAAGGTATGAAAGTATAAATTGCATAAATTGATGACATGCGAGATATAAAATGAAAGTTTATGTTATATGAATAATGTGGGATTTTCTTTATGATAAATGATGAATATTTAGAATTTTATTGCAAACCTATATGATTAGTAAAGATATTATCGCATTAGATGGGTGACTTGGCAAGACAACAAGCCTACATGAATTATCACCGGGACGTCAGACATGACTTGCCCACCCACATCGCTCACATGCTACAATTATGGAGACAAGTTAAGGATGTAGGTGAAGGTATCACGGACTATTCGGCTGGATTAAAGCTCATCAGTACCTTACCGTGGGCTTGGAAAGACATGGCCGATTCCATACATGCTGACCTTATGCATCACTCGGTTCAACACCAAGTTCCGCAAGTGGACCACGTGCAGTTCACAGCCGTTTTGTTCATGAGAGTAGCAAGATGGTATCCGCCAAACCCCCCTCCTGGACATCACATCTGGGATATTCATAATGAGCAAGAAGAGCGATTGGTAGGTTACCTTGCAGAGCCGGCACCGGCACCAGAACCCAATAACGAGCCAAATGGAGCCATGAATGAAGGAGAAATGGATGAAAATTTCGAGTCAGACCCGTCCGAGGACTCGGGAGTATATGGAGACCAAATTACTAAAATTTTAAATTCCATTTTTTTTTAAAACTAAAAACAATATCCCTTATGTTAGGAACTCAAATTTATTTCATTATTTAACATTCGTTATTTCATTATTTAGCATTTGATTTTAATTAAATTTGCAAGTTTGAGACAATTTTTCATTCAATGATCAACATTTTATTATTATGATGTCTGTGCCTCTATCGTACATTGGCTACCATGTACAATGATATGATTTGCATTATAATTTCATTCATTAAATTGAATAAATACTAAAATTTATTTTTCGTGGTGGAATTGAAGGATGCCTCAAAGAAGGGATGTTCAAAACCCTCCAAACGCACCAAATGCTCCAAACGCTGATGCGGATGCTCATACAAGAATAGTACATGAGTTTCGCCAAAACCATCCACCCTTCTTCAAGGGAAGTGAAGGGCCCGAGTACGTGGAAGAGTGGCTATGAGCACTTGAGAGAATTTTTCGTCTCTTAAGATGCAACGATGAGCAGCGTGTGATCTGCGCATCCTACCAATTTACTGAAGATGCCGATCATTGGTGGGACGGATACTGGGAGATGAGACCTAATGAGAACCGGGAAGCTATTACTTGGGCAGAGTTTAAGGATATAGTAATGGCAAATTACTATCCTCAAGTTTACCGCAATAATATGGAGCATGAATTTTACAATCTCCAACAAGGAAACATGACCGTAATTGAGTATGAACGGCGATTCAATAAGCTGCGCCGATCAGCTCCACAGCTGGTCAATACCGAAGAGAAATGAGCCAAGAACCTGGATGGATTGCACCAGGATATACAAGAGAGAATGTCTTCACTGCCCGATATGAGCTACGCCGATACGTTTATGAGGGCCTAGAAAGTTGAAGCTTGCTTACTGAAGGGGCGAGCGAACAGAAAGCTGATAGAGAACCCAAACAAACGGAAATGGGAAAATTCTAGCCAAGGCAGAAACAACAATCAAAGGCAAGCTAGAACGAATAACAACACACCTGCTAACGCACAAGGACCAAAGCCTCTCTGCACACAGTGCGGGAAGAATCATTATGGAGAGTGTCTCATGGGACAAAACAAATGCTTTAGGTGCTATGAGGTTGGCCATCAAGCACAGAACTGCCCAAAGCCAACCAACTTTAAACCTGATCGTAGGGGACCACCTCCGGGGGGAAATACAAGACAAGACACTGGAGGAAGAGGGAGAGTTTTCGCCATGAACCAAGCTGAAGGGGACAATGAACCTAATGTTATGACAGGTACGTTAGCAGTGGGTAAATTCCAAGCTTTCACTTTGTTTGACACTGGTGCATCACATTCATTTATTTCCGCAAATTATTGTAATAAGATTAACTGTAAACGAGTCAAGAGTGATGAACCTCTTGAGATTAGTCTACCTTCGGGGGAGAGAGTTGTTGTGAATACCTTAGTAGAAAGTGTGAGCGTACACATTGAAGGAGTAGACTTTAGCGTCAAGCCGTATGTTATGGATATGCATGGATTTGATTTGATTCTAGGAATGGATTGGCTTACCTATCATCAAGCCAATATAAAGTGCAAGGAACGAGTAATGATCTTAAGGGAACCAAAATTTGAGAAAGAAGTGGTACACAAGCTCAAGAGTGGTGTAGTACCGAGAATATTATCTGCTGCAAAAGCTGCCAAGATGCTTAGAAAGAAGTCCTGCCAGGGATTTCTAGTCAACGTTGTAGACACCAGGACCACAGAAGTACCACCAAGTGACATACCTATTGTCCGAGAGTATCTTGATGTCTTTCCAGAAGATTTACCAGGCGTGCCTCCACATCGTCAAGTAGAATTTTCAATAGATTTGATACCAGGATCAGCACCAGTATCCAAAGCTCCGTATCGAATGGCGCCCGTGGAACTACAAGAGTTGAAAGTTCAGCTACAAGAGCTCTTGCACTTGGGGTTCATTCGCCCAAGCGTATCTCCATGGGGAGCGCCGATCCTATTCGTTAAGAAGAAAGATGGATCCATGAGGATGTGTATTGACTACCGAGAGCTTAACAAGTTGACGATAAAGAACAAGTATCCCCTACCTCGAATTGAAGACTTGTTTGACCAATTAGAAGGAGCAAGTGTATTTTCCAAAATTGATTTAAGATCTGGGTACCATCAATTGAGAGTGAAGGAGTCAGACATTTCTAAGACTGCTTTAAGAACGCGTTATGGACACTATGAATTCGTCGTCATGCCATTTGGGTTAAGTAATGCACCTGCAGTGTTCATGGACCTGATGAATCGAGTTTTTCACCCATGTCTCGATCAGTTCATTATAGTCTTCATCGACGACATTTTGGTGTACTCCAAAGATGAAGCACAACATGAGGAGCACTTGAGATTTGTATTCGAGACACTTTGCAAGGAGAGGTTATACGCGAAGTGTAAGAAGTGTGAGTTTTGGTTGAAGCAAGTTACATTCCTTGGACATGTGGTGACATCACAAGGGATTGAAGTAGATCCATCTAAAATAGAAGCAGTAAATCAGTGGAGGGCCCCTACAAATGTTCAAGAAGTTCGTAGTTTCTTAGGGTTAGCTGGCTATTATCGAAGGTTCATAGAAGGATTCTCCAAGATAGCCGGTCCAATGACACGATTAATTCGTAAAGGAGAGAAGTTCATTTGGTCTGACAAGTGTGAAGAGAGCTTTCAAAGGTTAAAGCACGATTTGACTTCAGCACCCGTGTTGACAATCCCAAATCCGAATGAAGAGTTCACGATCTACAGTGATGCATCGAAGCAAGGACTCGGATGCGTATTGATGCAACATGGAAAGGTTATTGCATATGCTTCTAGACAGTTGAGACCGCACGAAGTGAACTACCCTACTCATGACTTGGAGTTAGCGGCCGTAGTTCATGCTTTGAAGATTTGGCGACACTACCTTTATGGTGGGAGATGTACGATCTTCACGGACCACAAGAGTTTGAAGTATCTGTTCACGCAGAAGGAGCTCAACATGAGACAACGGAGATGGTTAGAGTTGGTGAACGATTATGACTGCACCATTGAGTACCATCCAGGCAAGGCTAATGTAGTGGCCGACGCTTTGAGTCGGAAAACCAAAGTGGAGCTGAATAGTCTGTATACCAAGTAAGAAGAGCTAGTCGAAGAGTTCGCCAAGATGCAAATTGAATTGGTGGCATCACCCTCCGGCACGAAGGCGATCATTGCGGCATTAGAAATTTAGTCGAGTTTAAAAATGGAGATAAAGGAAGCTCAAGAACAAGATCATTTCTTGCAAGGAATGATGAAGAAGGCACTAGCTGCAGGCGAATACAATGGCTTCAAAGTGGATGAAGAGGGAGTTTTGACTTTAAATAGAAGATTGTGTGTTCCAATGGTTGAGAAGTTGAGAGAAAAGATTTTAAGTGAAGCGCATGGAGCGCCATACACCGCTCATCCTGGAGGAACGAAGATGTACCATGACTTGAAGGAAAGATTTTGGTGGCGAAGTATAAAACTAGATATTGGATACTTTGTTGAAAGATGTTTAACTTGCCAACAAGTTAAAATTGAACACCAGCGACTAGCCGGAAAGCTTAAACCACTTGAGATCCCCGAGTGGAAATGGGAGCAAATTGCCATGGATTTTGTCGTAGGTTTACCAAGGTCTTCGAAGGGAAATCATGCCATATGGGTCATCGTCGATCGATTGACCAAGTCAGCTCATTTCTTGCCCATAAAGATGACTTTCAAGATGGAGCAGTATGCACAGTTGTACATTCAAGAGATAGTGAGGCTGCACGGCGTACCAATGTCAATAGTGTCTGATAGAGATACGCGTTTCACTTCCAGGTTTTGGGTAAGTCTGCACAAGGCGATGGGAACTAAACTAAATTTCAGCACAGCTTATCACCCACAAACGGATGGGCAATCCGAAAGAACAATCCAAATTTTGGAAGACATGTTAAGAGCCTGCACTGTTGACATGGGAGAAACATGGGAGAAGTTCCTACCTCTTGTCGAATTTGCCTACAACAACAGCTATCAAGCAACTATCAAGATGGCTCCTTACGAGGCGCTCTATGGAAGGAAGTGTAGATCACCATTATATTGGGATGATGTTGGTGAGAAAGCTATTCTAGGCCCCAAGCTAATAGAAGAAGCAGTGGACAAGGTCAGAATAATTCGAGAAAGAATCAAGACTGCTCAAGATAGACAAAAGTCCTATGCTGATCAACGAAGAAAGAATTTACATTTTGAAGCCGGAGATCATGTCTTTCTGAAGGTGGCTCCCACGAAGGGTGTCATACGATTTGGAAGGAGAGAAAAGCTCAGACCTCGTTTCGTTGGTCCATTTCAAATTCTTGATAGAGTTGGAAATCTAGCCTATCGTTTGGCATTGCCATCCGAGTTATCCTCCGTGCACAATGTTTTTCACATTTCGATGTTGAGAAAATACGTTCATGATCCTAATCATGTTGTGGATTTCTCGACATTGGGGATTGGCAAGGATCTGACATATGAAGAAGAACCTGTGTCCATTTTGGATCAAATGGTCCAAAGGATTCGAAATCATGACGTGCCACTCGTCAAAGTTCAATGGAGTCGGCATACGGAAAATGAGGCTACATGGGAAAAGAAAGACGAAATTCAAACAAGATACCCCTGTTTTATTACGGGTAAGATATTTATATCATTATGAAATTTCGAGGACGAAATTCTTATTAGGAGGGTAGGATGTAACACCCCGTAATATTAAGCCCCCAATCATCAAAGCCCACTATTTCCAACTCCTTGAAGCCCATATTCAAGCCCAGCCCATTCATTATCTTAATCAGCCGTGAGATCAAAAAGGAAGCAGAAATTTGAATTTACTTACTCCACAAGAATCATGCTGATTTTTTTTATCCATTAAGGGAGATAATATCTTTTCCCCTTATCAACCTATATCTTAGGGAAGTTTGCTAAATCCTAAGAAGAGATGCGATCAGCTGTGTGGATATAATTCCAATCTTCCTTAATCTCCACACACACTCATTGAACTCACTTCGCAGCCGCCGACGAAGAGAGAAAGGTGAAGTTTCCTCACTCGTTCTTTCTCTTTTCTTTTTCTTTTTTTTTCCTTTCTTTTTTCCTTCGATCATGATGGAAAACCAGAAAAAAATACTTGTTTTCCTCCTTTATTTGTTTCTGAAAACTTAAAACTGCCAACCCTAACGTTCTCAATTTGCAAGCCTTGCGTGAATAAGTAGGTAGATTAGTTGTGCAATAGTTTATCGAAGTCATGTAGTAATGGTCTAACATGATGATGTAGGTGACGAATGAGACTCTGATATTGTCGTTAGTACTTGAACGTTGGACATCACTCGTTTAAAGGTGGGGATTCTTTCATACTTATATGTGTTAGATGATTACGTATGTGCCAATTAATTAAACTTGAAATTTCGCCACTTATGAGTTGAAGAACATACTTGAATGTTATGAAATTATATGGCATGGGTATGGGCTGCATAAGTGCCATACTATAGCACGAGTATGGGCTGTAATGGTGCCATACTATAGCATGGGTAAGGGCTGTGAAGGAGTGCCTTACCAACGAATCGCGATATCGTAAAGTTACACGGATAAGGGCCGAAAGGTGCCTTATTATGACATGATAAGTTTGTATTGTAAGTGATTTCAATTCTCGTATATGGATTGTTCGATGTATATAAGCATGTTTAGATCTTCACTGAGCGTGTGGTTGCTCACCCCGATAAATATTCTTATCGCAGGTTGAACGTGGCAAAGCGTACGAGCGGGGGTCATAAGCGAGGAGACTAAATAAATATTTTTAATGAACTTCAGTTTATATAATGCGTGGAATCAAGTACTTTTATGTTAAATATTGATGTTTAAAAACTTATGGTAGTGGTTTGCAGTGTGAGTAACTGTGTCTGAGTTGAATCAAAACATGAGTTTGATGGGTGTTAATTGCAATGAATTGAATTTGGAGTTACACGTTTTGAAATCTGTCAAGCCTTTTGCCTCGTGAGATGTGGTACAGTGGAGTAGTTCCTGGAATTTGGGTTGTTCTCGGAAGGGATGTGATCGTGTTTGTGGTTACTGTCACATGCGTACGTGAGTTATGAAGGTATCTTAGTGTAAATTGGTAAATTAATGCATGTTTTCCTTGCTGTCATACATGGAAACTTTAGAATATGTCTTTGCTGCTACATCTTCTCTCTGTAATTGGTTGCATGTATGTCTAGGGTAGTGTTGTTAGCAGATGAATTGATTTGTACATGGAAGTACAAGCACACATGACAATTTAGTTTAGTTCCAAGACTTATAGTAAGTAAAAAATTGGAATTTTGCAGAGTTGGAGTTGGTGGTCACGTGACCTGAATGTGGACATTTCATTTAATTGTATATCCCTTGACACATCATCTGTACATGGTTGTGAGGAAGATTTTGAGAACACAAAACTTGTAGGACTAGTTCCTCTTTGAAAATCCTTTATTCTTGTTATATTAAATATCTATTTCAAAAGAAAGTATAGAAATAAAACTTACAGTCCTTACCTATGATTTTGCAGAAAGTGTAGGAATCAAACTTACTGTCCTTCCTTAGAAAATTTACAGAATTTTGCAGAATTGAACTTACTGTCCTTCCTTAGAAAATTTACAGAATTTTGCAGAATTGAACTTACTGTCCTATTTTAAAGGGTTTGCAGAAGATCCTAAACTTACTGTCCTCTTGAAATTTTGCAGAATTAGGAGTTGCAAGTTAGATTTCATACTTATTGTCCTCATTGAAATTTTTGCAGAATTGAATTAATACTTACTGTCCTACCTTAGATTTTGCAGAAAGTAGGAATGAAACTTATAGGCCTTCTTGCAAGTTTTGTTGCAGAATGTTGCAAATGTTACTGCGCAAGCCTTGGTCTTTTTAAAAAGGTCCCGTATGTTTGCAGGACATGGTTTTTGAAGGAACTTTCAGCCTTTTTCTTTTAAAACTTTTGCAAAATATTTTAATTGATATTCAAAAATAGAAATTTGCAGAACTTAAAGGATTAATCCCTCATCTAGACCCTTTGCTTACAAATTATTTTGCTAAAGCTTGTAGAATACTTGTAGGACAAACAACTCATTTGCTAACTCTTTCTTTGCTAGATAATTTTTGTTATTTGCTGAAATTTATGGGACCATTTCTATTTCCTCCTTGTTTGCAAATCATCTCCTACATGTTAAAATAATGAAAAAAAATTTAATCATGCCCCATTTAATATTTATGTCAAATACCATTCAAATTTTCCTTGTTAAAATTTGGGGCGTGACAATATATGTTCACTTACTTCACATGCAAGCATTACATTCATTATTTACATTTACATTCTTTAAAAACCATATCTACTATTATTTCGTGAGTCAAACTGTGGCTAATAAGTAAAACTGAGCATCAGTTCACTAAATTTAAGACAATGACTATATATATGTTAGACATATTGCAACAAGGATATAAGCTCTTGTGCCAGAGTAGATCAATTGATACTTGGTAAAATAATGGAATACAAACCTAATTATCCAAAATTAAGCATACATTTTTTTTCTCTATCAGCTGTGTATGGTTCCAATGGTGATTAATTGGAGATGAGAGGAAAGGGAGCAGGTAAAGGAAGAAGCAACAACAACTCTTATATTTCTAGAAAAGAAAAGAAAAGGTAGCCATGGGAATGTGTGCTCTAAGTTTACTAAGATATTCTACCTCCGCATGATTAACAGTTTCAAGACTATCATCTCTATTGATTTGTCAAGCACAATTATATATTATCGTGGTTAGTATTTAATATGAAATTAACATGAATAGAGTGGTTAATTTTTCGTGTCAATATGTAACATAATTGAATGGACTTCTTTAATTAGCTTGTAGTCCTACGACATTTAGAATTCAAATAAATCAATCTTGCAAAAGTAATTATAGGATGCTTCTTATTCTGAAATTATTTAGTTTTTAAAAATTAGTCCCTTGTGATTTAAACACATGTATTGATTGAATGGGTCAGCGTATCAAATTCATTTAACATGCAATAAATACCATTGTGATAAAGAATATCAAGATGATTCATAGGTCAGCCATCATAATTTTTTTACTCCAACAAAAGTAGACACAAGTCGAAATTCAGTCTAGAGTATTTTTATGATCATAAGAATAAGTTCACACAGTCACGTGTCAAGTAATCAATAAACATGAATAAATCTAACAACATAGATCTTCATAAGTCTTGGAACCACTTTTATCTCCCATTGGTGCTAAAACAATCATCTAACTAGCTATGCCTATGGATACGGAAAGATAAGGTTCAACTCAAATTATGAATGCAAAAAAGGATATACATGCAGCACTCACAATATCACATCTGATTTTCAATTGTTAAGCTATCAAATTTCATCTACAAACCTAATGCATTCTTTTTAGTATGCACTTCTCATTTTAACCTTATAGAGGAACGAAACATTTGATTTCAATTTGAAGAATCAAAACCCATTGACATTAAACATCTAGATTAGAAACTATAGATTGACAATGATTTAGTAAAAAATAACAAACTAGTTACTCAAGAATTACAAACTAATAACCCGATCTTTTAGAATACATATTAATGAGATGTTTTGGATTTGCATTCACACACACAAATTTGTCATCTATTCTGATTGCAACAAATTTGTCATTGATTCTGTCATACTCAATCATTGACCGACAAGATACAATGCATCACATGTTGTATCTGTTGGAGAGGATTTGGCTTCGTGGGCTCCCCGATCACGGCGCCCGAAATTAAATAGACTATTGGCTAGGCTCAAGGCCCGAAACCCCAATTTATTATATTTAATTCTCTCTACATGTGAGACTAATTTCACTCACTTTAATTATTATTTAATTGGTCATTAATTTATTAATTATACCTTAGTAACCAATTAAATTCCCCAACATGGTATACCTTTTATTTTATTATTAAATAGTATACCTTTTACTATAAGAACTTGAACTCTTTATTTCCTGAAAAAAAATTTAATCAAACATTTATACTATTCATATTTCAGTCGATCTTTTCAATAAAAAAATTATACTCTTATATTAATTAAAATATACAGAACAAAATATTATACCCTTACACACTTGTGCACCTGGAGACACAGGAGACCAACTTTTATTTAAAAATATTTTATGTGACAAGGGTCGACTCATTATTAAAATATGATTATAATATAAATAAAATATGATTATTAATAGTTAAATTATTATTTACTAAAGTTAAAGTATGATGATGCATTAAAATATAATTTTAGGGGTTTGAAGTATGATTCATTAAAATATGATTATTAAGTAATGAATATACTCCCTCATCTCCTTGAAAGCCATCTGTTTTGGTTCATCTCATGACGACGTATTAATTTTCTTTTCTATTTTTTTTTGTAAATGACACCCACTAAAGATAATTATTATACTCCATCCAATATATATGGGGCTCACACACAATATTACGTCATTCTTCTCATTGAAAGATCTCCATTTTACTATATTAGGTGTCTCATTCAAAGATCCACATTTTTCTCTTTTACTAGCCCTACCCCACGTATGACCCACCACTCACAACTAATACAACCGCTCACTATACATAGAATAATAATACTCATTAATCCACGTGCAAATAGGGACTTGTGGTAAAATAATAATACTCCTTAATTCACGTGCAAACAGCAAATAGGACTTATGGATGGGACACGGAGTAATACTATTATCCATTACTTACTACATTATTATACTTTTTAATCTACGTGTTAAAAGCATACGGATACATATCAACAGGAAAATACTATGATACTTTAAAATCATACTTTAATTATCAACAATTACATTTTAACTATATAATAATAATATTTTAACTATTATCCGTCTTACCATTTGTTTCAATAAAGGGTAATCCTTTTTCATTCTAATGATAATGTATATTGTTTGGTAAAGAAAGGTTTTAGAAGGACATTTAATTCTATTTGGGCGCTGCATTAAATGCAATCAATATAACTACCTATACATTTTCTCCAACCTAAGTAAATGGGCTTATATTTCTGTAGGGCCTAATAAAGCGACTCCAAGCCTGCTTCTATTCCCTAAGTTAATTTTCTAAAATAATTGTAATAATTAAAAAATAAAGAATAAATCTATGCATATGTTCACATTAAGTTTCACAAAGTTAGGTTGTGTAAATTTGAGAGAGGTTTACTCATTATGAGTGAAAAAGACATCTCTTGAGACAAATTTGGAATACATGCTAAAAAAATATGAAATCTTGAGTAATGTTCAAATATGATCCATGATCAAATATCATTCAAAGTGATGTGCAAATATGATCCATGCTCAAAATATTATCCGACCTTTATGTACAAATATGATAGAGTAGATCTGTGCTCAACATTTTCTCCGTCTTACAATCTTTTTCAATAAAGAGTAATCATTTTCCATTCTAATGATGTACACTGGTTGGTAAAGAAAGGTTTTAGAAGGACATTTAATTCTACTTGGGCGCTGCATTAAATGCAATCTATATAGTTACCTATACATTTTCTCCAACCTAAGTATATGGGCTTATATTTCTGTAGGGCCCATTAAAGCGACTCCAAGCCTGCTTCTGTTCACTAAGCTAATTTTCCAAAATAATAGTAATAGTTAAAATAAAGAATAAATCTATAAATACGTTTACATTAAGTTTTACAAAATTAAGTTGAGTAAATTTGAGAGAGATTTACTCATTATGAGCAACAGAAACATCTCTTGAGACAAATTTGGAATACATGCTCAAATATCAAATCTTGAGTGATGTACAAGTATGATCCATGATCAAATATCATCTAAAGTGATGTACAAATATGATCCATGCTCAAATATCATCCGACCATTATGTGCAAATATGATAGAGTAGATCTGTATTCAACAGGTTCATAAGGATCATCCTCATTATTTCCTAAACATTTTCCAAATGCTCCATGTACACTTCATCAAAGGCATTGTTATTCAGTCTTGATGCAAGAAACAGTTCTATCTCTTTAACAAACCTTTCTATTCTATCTGTAAAAAAAGGTCTAACTGCATTAGATACCGACACTCTAAACTTTTCTTGCACCCTCCCGGTTGTAATTTTGGTCTCTTTTGACCAATTGCCGCAGTATGAATGGACCACACAACAAAGTTATGGTAATCCAACAATTAGCATAAATTTAAATCACTCTACATAATTGTCGAATTAAAAAAATGCATATTCAAACTACTCAAGAAGTTACATTTGATTCATTTTAATAAATTCTCAACGACTCAATTACACCAAGTACATGATGCTTGATAATGTCTACGTCCTCCTCATGCATATGAAAGTTAACAAATATATATATAAGCCACAACATAACGTCATGGTTACTACAAGTACATATAGCCAACACATACTAAATAGCAGTAACCAAGACTGAACTTTCCTTATTTCAGTTATTAGTTATGGTAATACTCAATCAATCTAGATGAATCTACACTTGAGCACTAGAGTAGAGAGTAAAACTACACAAAATGAGAGCAAATTTGTGGTGGCTAGAAATAATAGATGCCAACAGATCAGCTAGTTAGACCTTCCCAAGTTCAGCAAATAAAAAAAGTAATAGTATTTATTTCCTAATCTAAGGATGAGAATACCAGGCCTTTGTAAACTCATAGCTTTTGGTCCAATCCAATAATTAATATTATATGGCCATTCCCAAGTACTTACAAGACTTGATAACTACTTCAAATTCAACAACTTTGTTAACATCAAAAAAAATGATGAACTTTTTCAATTAACAAATAAAAATTAGAGGAAAGTTGTTGGAAAACCTGCAATAGCGCCTGAATTTCCCCAGTAAATGATTCCGCTGTAGAAATTTGAGCTTTCAATAATGTGACACTCGTACTGTATTAGCAATATCACCTTTGATCACATGTCACAAAAAAGATGTAAAATCTTTGTTCACCATTGCCAATTAATCATACCTAATAGTGTAGTTTCTTATATTTTCACAGCAAAAATTACCTGGATCAGAGTCATAGCATTTCAATCTGTATCTATGAGCATATGAGAAGAATTCACTACAAACAAAAATTACAAAAGAACTTCAATATTTTGCAATCCAATAAATTAAAAGGAAAGTTACTAAAAAATATCTTAAGTATGAACTCAAAATACAAAATGCACAATACCTATTTCCTAAACTTTTATCAATGTAATGTTGTTAAATAAAAGTTCCATCATATCCAAATATAATGAAAAAATTCTCTCTCTGAAGTAAGATACAAGACAATGTCAATACGAGAAAAAAAAATTTAGTTCCTAATAAAGGAATAGAGTCCTTGGTATCAATTAACAGATAAAATCCCTATGCATTACAAATTCATAGTTCTTAACACTACATCCTTAATTTTTTCAAACAAAATTTGTTGAAAAACCTAGTGAGGTTGGCATGCAGGCATGACATAAGAAAAGAGATGCATAAAGTAAGATTGGAAACACAAGTCATGAAAAGCTATCCAATGGCTTGGGAAAAGTCATGTTTCACGTGTTCAATTTACTCTGTATGTACTCATAATTTACCATTTTAAAGAAAATAATCGACTTTTATGTACCTCCAGCTCCCATTTTGTTGATGCAATGAAAAACGTCAGAGCATAGACAAGATCTAAGAGATAACTTAGTTATCAATATAACTATATAAGATCTTATACTGTTAAAATCACACGAAAAAATAAAAATAATAATTTCCATGACATTATTTGTCAAACCTAATTGCATAAACTTAAAACTAGGATTATTGACTGTCAATTCATTTAAACACAAAAGTACACAAAGTATGAGAGTAATATAATTTTTTCAAAGATTTTACAGTTATTGCTATAATATGTAACACCCCAAGTTACGCTATGGGATTGGGACGCTACTAGATATACAATTTCCAGAATAATAATAAAGGGGTCGAGAATGCGCATCGAAAGTAATATAAAAATTTTCAAAGTGTTTACATATATAGTAAAGTAAAAGTGACATAAAGATTATTACATATTAGCGTCTATTCACTCGAATAGAGTGAAATATCTAAAACAAGTACGTTCAGTGATATATATGAAATAAAGTTCTTAATAAAGTATACTAAAATATAAGACATAATATAAAGTCCTCTATAGGCTTGGGACATCTGCAGGGGTCTCTTCATCTTCTAAACCTTGTTCTGAAATCAATATGGGGTGAGCGTCTAAAATAGACTCAGTGGGTTAACTTAAATGATTGCACAGTTAAAAATAAATATGCATGCCAAATATATCATAAAATGTAACTATGCCATTTAATAAAATATTTTGCATATTGTCGTTCGATAACCAAATGAAAATATTTTAGACTGAATCGTCATCTGATAATTTGTGTTAGTTGGTATATATGCATCGAATCGTCATTCAATACGAGTATTAGTAGATTTAAAATATTTTTAGACGAACTGTCGCCCGATAACTTGTGTTAGTTGGTATATGTGCACCGAGTCGTCACCCCGTATAAGTGTTAGTAAGAAAATATTTGTCATCGAACTAAAAGCACACATGACACATAACATGACATATAAGTAACACATATTACATTTTAACATGGCAATCATGACATATAATGTAACACTCGATGAAGAGTAAAAGTTACCCCCCTTAAACTTTCCAGGGAATAGTACGTCTGACTAAACTTGCTCTTGGATATCAAGTATGCCTGCAAGAGTATACTAAACTGAGTTCTACTTATAATAATAATTCATATTACTTAACTAAGTTTCTAATATTATAATATAATTAAAATAAACTAATTATTAACTTAAGAAAATATAAATAATTAATCGTTAAATAAAATGAGTTAAAATAAATAATAAATATAAATATATATTTAAATGTTAAAATAGTAATTTAACGATCTTAGTCTTCAACTCTAGTAATAAATCATAATATTAAAAATATGGATACAAATGACATTAATTTTATTAAAAATTGATATTAAATAAAGATTTTACACCCTAAATAATATTAACAACAAAATTATAATAAAAAATTAAATAATATATATTATATATATAAAAAAATGTGCAGTGCGCACAACTACTGTCGTTGAGTCGTCGACTCAAATTTTAAAATTTTATTTTATTTATTTATTATTTAAATATATATTTTTTATAAATTGCAATCAAGTCCCTACATTATATTAAATTCTTATTTAAACTTACCCTAAACTTTAACCTTATTAAAAAATGATCCAACTTGAGTTATACAACTCCGTTTGAAAATTCGAAATTACTTATGGAGTCATCGCAAGGTGAGGATCACATGCATACCAATTTTTTATGAAAATAACGAAGTTTAAATGGGATAAAATTTTAACTCGAATTGAGTTTCTTCCTATCTTCTTCATTTCACGTCCAAACTCAAAACTAATTATAAGTTTGTGATCCTCGTGAGGAGGGTTTCAAAATGGTCTATAATATCAAAGTTATGTCCCAACGAAATAAAATATGTCATTAAAGGGTTAAAAGTTTCGACGGAACTTATCTAACTCAAATGACATCTATTTTATAAAAGAGTTATATATTTCGAATCTACACTTCGAGACGATTATTTTCATCTATAACATGTCAAGATTTACTATCATCATGAGGGAGTTACAATTTGAACAGCGTGTATGTATACGTTTATGCGTGTGTTTTCAAAATATAAGAAAATATATATATATATATATGGAAAGAAAACTCCTAACCTCCAATCGACTTCTCCTTGGTAACTTGCTGATTAACAGTGGTGAAAGATATGTTTGGATATATATATAGAAGGCAAATGGGATGTAATAATTAATTTATTATTATTATATATTGATCAAATCTTTCAAAGTTTATCCAATCCCCACGTCATCAAACTCATCTAATCATCATCACCATTGATGATCTTATCTATTCGTTTTTTAAGACATGTGATATATATATATATATATATAATTATTATTATTATAAACATAGATATTACAATATATGTACAAATATATATAAAAATATATATTAGTGGATATTACATAATACTTACACCATCTAAGCTACAGAGTGAAGTATAAATTAATGTTCATGATCACCTTAAATTACCATTAAATCAAAATTAATATATAAAATCAAAACACTAAACTTTAAACCAAAAGAAAAGGCTGACCTTGCACAAAGGACACTTCAATGATTTAGATGTTAGAGACTACTCACGTGAAGCTATATTGTTCCATTTTACAATGAAATCATGACAGAATTTATCTACAAATATAGCAAAAGAATCAATGGTTGGCTAGATACTGAAGCGCATAATATAATAATACATCATTGCAGTACAATTTATCAAGTCAGAAGAAATTTGACCTAAGGTCATGAAAGCATTCAGTTCTGAGAAACACTAAATCATATATTATGATGTTCAAACATTAAATGTAAAGTTTTTGAAAATCAATCCATAGACTAGTGTTTTCATGATTCTGTAATCAAAAGAAACAATACCAGAAAGTTAACAAATAATTAGTCAATCTTCTCTTCATTCCACTTTGAATCATAAAGGGACTAAAATCACATATTTCAACTTTATTAATTTAAATCATATCACTAGAAAAGAACTAATTTGCTAAAAGTATGAGATTATTCACACTCCATATTACTAAATGTACCCCACTCCATTTGCTATATAAACTCCAATAATAATTATAGAAAGATAAAATATTTACTATATATATATATATATATATATATATATATATATATATAGATCGGACAAAGTTAGTTGTTAGTATAGTTAGTAATTAGTTCACCTAGCACTCTTACACCCTCATCTCTCAAGCATCTTTATTACTCCTCACCTATTCGTTCCTAAGGGGAATCGAACATGGGTCACTCACATTTATGAGGAGCCCAGTGGCCAAGTGGGCCCACTTGGTTATAAAATATTTACTATATATTCCCCGTTAGTATTATTATATCCCCATTAAATTTTTATTATTTAATTTTAAATTATCCGTGACAAAGACGGTAGAATTTTTCAGTATATCTGGCGCACCCAACTAGAATGTGGACTGGAAGGCTGGACTTAGACGGCATTTTAGACATGCTGGAAAATCCTGTCGTCTTTACCCATCGCTACTAATTGATGTTGTCGGAATATTAATAGATGAATTTATTAAATAATTAAAATTTAAAAGGGTCTAATGGTAAAAACGTTGTACATATAGTGAATATTTTATCTTTTTACAATATGTGACCTTGGTCATATATGATAGAATATCACAACAACCGTTAGATTTCCACAAAAATAAAGGAATGGTTGGGTGAAATAAATATAATAACTGCAAGTTACTTAGACAGACGTCTGCCCACGTAATCATTTAATTAATTTTTAAATTAATAATCTATTTAAAATTTTGATTAATATTTTTAATGAAAAAAGTTTAATTTTATATACGTCTTGCATTAGATTATTTAATGAAATAAATTTTGTTATACAAATAAAAAATATTAATAATCTTAATAAAAGTGATATTTGATTTAAAAGAAATTATATTTATCTGCTTAAACTATTTTGTAAATAAATTATAACAAACAACAATATAATTTTTTTTAGTAAAAAGTTGTATTAAATAAAAAATTAATAAATGGTTCCACACGAATTTTTTTTTAATTTATAAATATATTTAGAATAATGAAATATTAAATAAATTAAAATATTTAAAAAGATCTTAACAAAATTTTAACGAAGGAACTTGCCCTTTAACCTTGGTAACGTTATTTACTAACCCCTCTAACTATTTTGATGATTGGTCTGTTAAACTGATATTTTCTTTAATTTCTGCAGAACTTGTTAGATTCTTATGTTTTTAGTTTGTTTTTATTTAGTTTTGAACTAAACACATGAACTTCTTTGATTTAATAGTTTGTTTTGATTACCACTTTAGTAATTATGCTCATACTCTGGAGTGCTTAGTTATTTGCACAACTGTCGAACTAACATTTGATGTATTGCATGATTATCTTACTTTGCCTTGTTTTCCTTGCATCAGGTTATGTGGATGCGAATAAATGTCATTGGGGGAGATTGATGATGTGAATTTTTAAGACCAGTGTCATCACATCTGGAATCACATCAATTCTCCACATATTATTTTAATTGACCTCTAACACATGTGTGTTGTTCGACTTGTGTTGTGTTTAGTGTTGCTTTCAACATTGTAGCAGTTGAGAGCTGTACATGTTGGATGCAGAATTGAAGTCAAACACAAGCCTGAAAATTTCTTAGAAAGATCTAGAGTCCTAGAAGGATTTAGAAGCTGATGATAACTACCCGAAGTAGTGGGCAGTTATTTCATCAATCATGGGTGGTTTAGATATCTCCTAGTGGACCACTCATTTGCTATCATGGGTGGTTTAGATATCTCCTAGTGGACCACTCATTTGACTCCAGCATCATTTCCACGAGTATTTATAGAAACTGATGGATGATCAGAACTCTCATCGATCATCGATCAACTTGGAGAGATCCTACTGTTGGCTGTTGGATCGTTTGGTTTAACATGATCATTAGGAAATCAAGTAAACGGTTACAGCGGAAGCAAAATAAACGTTTACCTTTCTTCTGGGTTGATGTAGAGGATGATCTGCAGTAGAGAACCACCTCTTGATCTTCTGCTGTATGACCCAAGTCGAATCCTGATGTTCTGTGGGCAACAATCTACAGGATTTCTCAATCTGCTTCTCTCCCTCTTTCTCACGTTGAAACGACGCAAAATTTTTTAGGCATCCAGAAGTTGAGATTACTTTTATATAGGGCTATAGCAGGGACCAGGAGGAGAAATTGGATTGGGCCTCAATTGGATTTAATTAACCAAGCTTAACCCAAAGCTTATAATTAAATCCAATAATAATAATATAGTCCACTAAAATATTAATACTGCACTACCCATCCAATCCCAATATTATGTTTTGGGCTCCTTCTTATTATGAGCCCGAAAGTCTCCCCATGTTTATGATATGCAATGCCCATTAATTAATTAAGTTACTGACAACTCAAATTAATTAATATCTCATCCGAGAGTAGTACCACTCAACCTTTTTATCATGCCGGAATTAATCCACTTGTAACATTTACATGATAAACCTTATGAGCTCCTCAAGGGGACATCATCAACCTATGACGGAAATGGACTCCTTCTACAATCAACAGCACACCATAGAGACAATACTATTTTCCAACCCACCGAGTTTGTTGATTTAATTCATTTAAATCTCACCCATTGATGAATCAAAGAAATATATATTGCCTTACGTGTCGAGGTTATTGTGTAGGGATTAAGAGCACGAACATCCATAATAACAGAGATCAAGTTCTTCTATAAAGACAATACAAGTTGAACGATCTCATGCGGTCCTACTCAATACACAAAGCAGTGTACTAATGTGGTTCTATGGTCAAGACAAACTAATACCAAACCACATTACAACCATATCGATAGATAGTCCCCGTCTATCTCGGTTGTGAGCATCTGTTTATTCTTTATAAGGAAATCGATAATATGATCTTCTGCGTGTTGTCGCACAACATATTATCTACAATATAAAGTAAATGGACTTTTGCACAAACATATAAATAAACAATTTATAATATGCAAAACTGTTTGATCATATGATTCTCATTTCAAATAAAATCGTTAAAATATTGTTCAATACAAAAGCAAGACTTTTAGTATACAAATCTAACACCTACAGAATAAAGAGACATGCACTTAGAGTTTATCTTTAGGTTTCTCCTGTAATGTTTTCACTAATGTTGTAACATTTTGTTCAATATTAAGTGTATAGTATTATCCCGTATGTTTTGTGTGTACTGTTCACAGACAGTCGAAGTGCATACTTGAAGTAGGCTTAGATCTAACAATCTATATTTTCTATTTGGGAACTTGTTTGGATTTTATCCGATTTTGCGTTCGAAGAGTGAAAGGAATGTTTCCATCTCTTAGAATCTATTTTTATAGTCACATTTTTCAAGTTAGTGATATTTATTCCATGAGGCCGCCACAAACTTATTTAAATTTGTGGAAAGATTGAGTAATCCGTGTGTTTAAACTTGCAATTAATATTCAAGTTCCATATTCTGATATGTGTCAGTATTGTACAAAGTGTTGACCATACTTAGGATAACATCACTGTCGAAAACACACTTACACCCGCTTGCCCAGACACATTCATGTCTATATAATTTCAGATTATATGAATCATTGAGTCTGAAACCTAAAATAAAGCTCCTTAATTAAAATTCATATAAAAATCCTTTTTATTATAATTTATTTAAGGTGATACCAGTAATAAAAGCTAAATTGCAAAGTGGAGCAAGTAGAGAAATATATATTCAACAATATAATGTTAAGCCTCACATAGATCATGATAGTGATCCCGAGTGGAGAGAGGCAGCATCTTCAGATGGATTTAGTATACAATTAGTATTTCAACCTCCTAATAGTCCAGATTTTAATGTGAATGATCTAGGATGGTTTAGGGCTTTGGAATCATTACAAGTGAAAATGCAACGGCAACAGTTGATGAACTGTTACAAGCAGTCACCAATTCATTTGAAGAATTTTGTCACAAGAAACTCAATGCAGTATATTCCAAGCGTACAAGCATGTATGAGGGAAGTGTTGGTTTGCAAATGAATAAATAACTACAAGATCCATCACTTGGGAAAGAATGCATTATTAAAGGAAGAGACTCTTCCTACAGATTTGGAAGTGGAACTTGAGCTATTTCACTCATGTATTGAGCATCTAATTCAGGACAGTGCAAAATATTTCTTGGAAGAACTCATAAAGAGTGTGGAAGGATTTATTTGAGACATTGTGTGGTGTTTTGGAAGGGTAGAAAGAATGGAATATATTTCGCAGGTTGGAAATAGACCTATGTTTAATATTTCAGCCTTAGGAAAGAAGTTTAGGGTGGCTATTTTGCAAAAAAGAAGGCTTTTTTGTATATACAAATATTGAAAGGGGTAAAATCTTATAGATGTTTTGTAGATGAATAAGTGATTGTTTAAGAAGTAAACACTTTGCCCCATGATGTAAGTACGTTTAAATTATGTTATTCCACTCTAAGTTTATAAAATCATCATTGAGTGATTATGAAACTCAATCTGCAACTTGGATCCTACATTAGAGCAAATCTCCCACATTTCAACTGATAAGTAAGCACACACACACGTAGGAGATTATACTTGACTCCTAACCAATGATATGAAAAGATTTGCACAAAATTTGGCTCATGCATAAGCGAACATATATTACACTCTTAGATTATAAAATTATCATAGAGTGTGTGTGTGACACCAAAATAAACATGTGATGACAAAGTTAAGATGTATTTGTCTCCTAACATGGTATTTGGTAACACTTTCTTTCATTTTATGTAAATTTCAATATCAGGTACAACTTAAGTGATTCAATAGCAATATTCTCACAGTTAAACTGATTATAAGCCCACAATCTTATTAGTGCATAAAAATTGATCATGATCACATAGGCTTCACTTCACAAAGAACAAATAACCAACAGTTAACTAATCATAAGCACACAAGCTTATCAATACATATACATTGATCATAAGCACACAGGCTTCACTTCACAAAGAACATATAACCAACATTTTAACTGATTATAAGCACTCAAACTTATCAATACATATAAAATGATCATAAGTGCACATGTTAACTTCGCAAAGAACATATAACTAACATTTTAGCTGATCATAACTACACAGGCTTCAATTCACTGTACCAAAAAAATATAACCAACATTCTCTCAACTAACAACTTCACAGAACAGATTGTAAATTCACCAAAAATAAATCATCTACAACATATGTTGGTTTCACCCTCAGAAAAATATTATCATTGGATGTGTGTCTCTTAACTACACATCTGGTGACATGAAAAAATATTTCCAGTCTCCATGAATAATGCATGGTGCCACGTTTACATCTCTTACAACTTCCTCTTTAATTATAATCATCATTTTAGTCTGAAAATCCCTAAACCCAAATGCACAATGAAGAGTGAAGGAGAAGTTATTATACCTCATCAGAATATTCGGGCATCTCTGCCACTATAGGTTAGAGGATTTTTAAAAAATAATCGTAAACGCATCAGGAAATACTTTATAGATAGGGACCGAATGTGTTTCAGAGGTCAATGATGTGATAGAGCCATCAACCAGCTCATCATAGGAGCCCTTCGTATATATCAATTGATTCAGGAACCACATATCCAAAGAAATATGCTTCTTATCATGGGAAATTAGCATATTGCAGATTGAAACAAGAAATCAAATTGAAAACTAAACACGCAAGCATGATGCCTAATCTATGAATGAAGAAGAAACGAGAACGTAGGGTTTTTAGAGTGATTTGGCCCACTAACGAGCCTACATGCACTATGGAGAAAGATCCTTTATTGCTACATGATTGTGGAGGTGATTATAATTGAAGTATGCTGATTTAATCAGCTTATATACATCATATATGTTAACTACCAAAGTTACTGGACCAATCCGCTGCAGCAACTTTGAGCTCCCATTTGATCTATCAAACGGTTACCAAACTGAGTGAAACTGATCCAACTAACAGCTGAGGTGTCAAGCTTTCCAGCCATGTGTAGAACTTCTCCTAACTCCTTCGTTTAATCACCAAACAAATCCCTCAAACTGTCTTAGTTCCATGCATGCACCTGGTGCATGATTCGTGGTATCCTAACACCTTGTAAACACTTCTTATCACACTTATTCACGTGCATTAAGGTTTACACCTCACATATCTCCACCTTAAACTTAATGCATGACCATGACAACCCTCTTCTCCATTACTCTACCCACTTTGAGTAGCAACCTTTAAACATTGCTCCACCTTGAGCAACAACCTTTAAACATTGCTCCACCTTGAGCAACACCTACAACATAACAACATTGACATACTGCCAAGCCACAACAAGTTCGAACCATTTTCCTAATGAAGTGTCAATACTTGAAGTCGATTCTAACTCACTAGGATTACCTGATGCTTTCTCCCACTTCCTCATGTATCCACGCCACTCTTAACCTATGTAACGCGAATAGCAAAATTTTCGGCTTCCTTTTTGCTAATTCGAGCTCCTTGTCGAACACACGTCAAAAGAGACTCTGATCTCTTTGAAAAAACTCCTCATAACTCAATCCATCAGGATGCGAGAACTAAGCATGAGTAAGGGCAACCACTGCTTTATGCCATATTTCTTTGCCAAAACTTTTAGTATTGGCTTTCAAAACCATTTTGTCCAAATTATCCACTCTATATGTTTCCAAATGATCCAAATAAAGAAAAACGTCTGTCGTCTTCATCATAAGAAACCTGATTGTGATTGTGAAACCATCACAGGCCTTGGGGTGTCTGACTGAAAAGCACCAACAGTGACCACTGGTTCCCCTATAATAGAATTAACGGTGGAAGATTTACCAAAACCACCTTTCCCCATCACAAGGATAGTTAATTTTTTGACATCCTCGCTCTTTAATTTTCCCAACAAGTTAACCAGTTTTTCCTGGGTTGCAGCAGGAAACTGCTGAATTGTAGTCCATTCTCTAACTAATTGTGCCACCATTGCCTCCGTTTATTCATGACCATACAGTTATAGTCTTCCTGGCAGCGTCGTCCTTGATTAACTTTTGAATTGGTTTCACAATGAAGAAGTATTGCAATGCAGGTGCAGCAGTGAAAGGGTTAAATATCTTTCCCCTGGAATTAGCATTTGGCCTTTCAATCAACTTCTTGTCAACAAGAATACCCTTTTTTCCATTAGGGTGACATCAGTGATGGTGCTAAACAGATGAGAAGTTCCTTGCAACACCAATTTTCATGGGAATTTGGCAGATTGCAGATTGAAACAAGAAACCAAATTGAAAACTAAACACGCAAGCATGATTCCTAATCTATGAATGAAGAAGAAACAAGAATACAAGGTTTTTTAAAGTGGTTTGGCTCACTAACGAGCCTACATCCACTACAAAAAGAGATCCTTTATTGCTACAATATTGTGGAGGTGATAACAATTGAAGTATGCTGATTTAATCAGCTTATATACATCATATATGCTCACTACCAAAGTTACTGGACCAATCCGCTGCAGCAACTTTGAGCTCTCGTTTGATCTATCAAACGGTTACCAAAGTGAGTGAAACTGATCCCAACTAACAGCTGAGGTGTCAAGCTTTCTAGCCATGTGTAGAACTTCTTCTAACTCCTTCGTTTAGTCACCAAACAAACCCCTCAAACTGCCTTGGTTTCATGCGTGCACCTGGTGCATGATTCGTGGTATCCCAACACCTTGTAAACAATTCTTATCACACTTATTCACGTGCATTAAGGTTTACACCTCACACTTCTGGATATATCGAAAATAACATATAATCCGGAGTTGAATTGTTAACAGAAAAAAATGATCAAAAAAGGAAGAGTTATTAAATCAATGGAAGTCGAATCCAATGGCGAATCGGGCTCCGCCAACACCATAGAAATAGATTCCTCCGCTCGATTAAGGTTCATAATAGAGAAGGTTGTGAGGGACGAAGAGTGATTGTATTCCGAAGAGCGGCCGATGATTTGATATTAAGGATTGCAGTGGCATAAAAAGAATTTTAGATTTTAGTCGAGAGAGTGGGGTACATGTCTTTTCATGAGTGATGAGATCTAAATGATATTTTGTGTTAGATGAGTAGATATGGTGTTTGTAGTAATTTTAATTTTGATGTAGTAAATAAAGTTTAGTTTAATATGTATTAATATAAAATGAGTGGCATATGTATAATTTGTTAAAATGAAAAGATAGAGTTATTAGTTGGTAACCCTCATATTCCATTGATAGAAATGAGACCCTCACGGACAGACACCTAAAATGAAAAAATGAGACTCTTTGAGCGAGCGGAGGGAGTAATATTTTTGTGGGCAAGTCTTGCGTCACGAGAGACCATTTTACACATTTTAAATTAGCTATCACTTTTGTTATAAAATGTTATCACTTTTCATTTATACTATAAATAGTTCATGAAATAGCATTATCATTTTTTATTAATTGAGTATCACATTTTATTATACAAGTTATTACTTGTTATCCGTCTCACATAAGAACTTACATGAGACGGTCTCACACAAGTCTTTGCCCATTTTTGTATGTAAGATTTCATGTGCCCTTAGCAATGTAACCGGTTATAATAAGGCAACCCTAAAAAACACCAACTTTTGACTCAAAATAAAATCCGTCTTATTAAGTTCAATACCAACACAGCCTAACGACAATATGATAATCTTGTAACATTCGATGTACATAAATTTTTGCCTTCAAACAAAGGGTAGGGTACTGGACAGAAATGCCCTTTATTAATGCTGCACATGGACATAAAGATGACATTTTGAGCAAAAGTCGTTTGAGCTAGTTAGCACAATCACTCCGAATATACAGAGAGCCAAACCAACACGAAGCATATCTACTTCAACCTCTCCAATTATCCTTCATGTCTCGTATTTTCCGCAAGGCTTCAACTGGTGACTTACACCCAACTTTCTCCTGCAAAATCAAGTATATATTCTTCGGTCAACCATAGTTTCATCACATTCTTTATTTTTACAGAGGTGCACCTAGTAGTTTAGATGGTGTATTACACATCCCACACAGGTGTGTGTTTGTGTAAGCGCGGATCATATTACACATCCAGTTTAGATACCAACAAACATAACTAGCTCTCCTAATAATGTTGTCATATGTGATACCTGAACCTCCAGTAGGTCAATGCGCATAAATGGGTTCGTCTCGAGTTCTTCCTCAATAGTAGATGGTACAGTTGGAAGACCTGTCTTTCTCTTCTGCTCAGCCCATGATAATTTTTGGGCTATCTTAGCATTATCTGGTTCCACAGTTGAGGCAAATTGCAAGTTCTTAACTGTATACTGTCATTATCTAAAGGTTAGTAATTTCATCCGAACAAGAAAATATCATAAAATCTACCATCTACCATTTAAATAAAGGTGGGATTCAAGATCTATAATATATAGTTACACCTACAAGTGAGGTAAAATTAGAAATAAATAATAATTGGGAATCCTCATTAAATAATATATATATCTCTCTTTATATATATACATCTATTTTCTTATTCATATTTTGGTAATGGATGAAAAGCATATCTGTAGAATATTTTGGGTGGATCATAAGATATCCCAGACCCAGAGCCCAACTATTGTTGTTTCTTAGTGGAATGGCTCAGATGGATCATTACTACATGTCACCTATTCTTGAAGTATCCCAAGGGAAAATGTTTAATAGAATAATTTGTTTTTGATGTAATATTGCCACAGCAAAGATTTGATTTTTTCTCAATAGTCACCAAAATGTTTGCAGGCAAAACGCCCAAAGCCCGCCCAAAGCCTCGAGAGCTGGCTATTTGGTTCTCCGATCAGAAAAAACAAACAGACAAGTTTCCCAGAACACAATGAAGGTGAAACTGCCATTTCATTAAAACAAACTGATCAAAGTTTCATTAAGAAAATAATATTTGATTTGGAATAACCAACACTTCACTAAAAATAATAAATGAGTAGTTTAAAAAGTAGAAGAAGTTGAAAATCAAAAATTGCCTTTTCAATAAAATATTACTACGCAAGGCAAAAGCATCTGTCATCTGCATGGTGAGCAATCAAGTCTACACTATGAAATGGAACACTATGGGTTGATAAAAGAAAAAACCAAAAAACTAGATTGAGGAAGAGGTATCAGTTTGTGCTGCATCTCATGCTCAAGTTAGTTTGTTCAGCATTGAGGATATTTATTATATGATGAGGCCCAAGTAAATATTTTCAGCAGGGAGCCAAATACAACAACAACAAAAAAAAAAATAAAAAAAATAGCAGCCCCAAATGAAGGATTAAACATTCCAAAAAAGGCTCCTTAGTAACTCTAAAAGTAAAGATGGAAGAATCACTTGCTCTAAGTGAACGAAACACTCCTGTTTATATTCCGTAAATAGTCATTTACGAAATCAGTAAAAGAATTAAATAGAGATATCAAAATTAAATACAATGAGATGAGCAGTACTTATTAAAGTACAGCAATCTATACATAGAGACACTTCTCCCCTCAAAATCAAGGTATCCTTCAGTGTGCCTGAGATTTATGCTATTTTTCCAGCTTTGACTGATTTTATTAGTGAAATAAAAATTTAATTTAACTTGTATGAAAATATCTACATCTTATTTATCCATAAATTTTTAAAATTAGAGCGTGAATATTAGATAATACTTATATGGTTTGGAAGATAGACTCCTCCACTGCCTTTTGCCACCGACCGCCACCCCGGACAATTTGATAAACATCTTGTTTGGTAGCAATTTATGAACATCATGTGTTACTGACTTTTTGTTATTCTAATTATGATGGACTGTTATATTTGCTGTTAAAATTTAAGGCATTAAGTTACGTTTGTGTCAATTGTTGATTTACGTGTTCTAAACTTCATTTTATCATGCAATTATCTTCTATATATGTTATGTTTTAGTGTAGCATATATTAATTAGAGTTATTTTATTAATATATATGCAAGGCGTACCTTGCACCTCAGGCACTAAAAAGCCTCAGTGCGCCGTGCGCCCTTTATCACTAATCACTATGACTGGAGGCTAATGATGAACCATCCTAAGCATAAATTTCTTAATGCAAGGAACCAGCTATTCTAAGCTTAAAACACATCAAAAAGAATCATAAACCCGAGCAATTAGTCAATCATGCAGGTTAATATTGAAGTATCCAAAACCAGTGAAATTATATTACCTCATGACCACAATATACACGTGTTGGCTTCGGTAAAGAGCCTAGGGTATTGCATAGAGATTGATACATGTTCTCTGCTGTGCCTTCGAAAAACTTACCACAGCCAGCAATGAACTGAAAATTCATAACCAGGAAAGTACAGTACGAAATATTAATGTCAATACTCCCTGCAAATGTTAACACAAAAAAACAAACAAGAAGCTCTGCCGTGCAAGAATGTTTCGATATCCAGGAATCCTGCAAATGTTAACACAAAAAAACAAAACAAGAAGCTCTGCTGTGCAAGAATGTTTCGATATCCAGGAATATTTGTTATAATTTTATCAAAAAATTGGCATCAATCAATTCATTTTTTTAGATAATCAAAATGAATAATCATATAATGACTGCTTTACAATAATACCACTATGTAAGATTTTAAGGTTTCCCGACCAATAATAAAATAAAAATAAGATTAAAAAATGACAATATCCAATACTGAAAGTAATTTTGCCTACCAATGTATCACCAGTAAAGACAGCAGGAGCATCTCCTTCTTTTCCCGTGACATAGTAACTTATATGACCTTTTGTATGGCTGAAATTAGAAAACAAAAATGTTAATTAATGCAGCAAGCAGAATCACAGCCTGAGATGATGTTATTATCATCACTGCAGATAAGAGGCACAAACACTATCCGGAAAAAAGAAAGCCTGGTTAGAGAAATGAATTATCATTGTAACATCCCAGTTTTTTTTATTAGAAAATTCTAGGATGTTAATCAATTTAAAATAAAATTTATTTAAAACACAAACAAGCTATTAAGCCATAATTCAATATCTTATTTAGGCATAAATGAAAGACAATTCATGCTTAAAATGTGGTTTTGCCTGTAGATAACATAGAGTAGGAAATGTTCAGATGCATAATATTGAAAAAGAAATCATAATGGTTGAAATGTAGGTATCGCCAATTACACTTCCGCCATAGCTAAGCCTCAACCTTCGACATTTGAAAGGGGGTAAATGTTTGGGTGAGCATTTCAACTTGCTCAGTGGGGAACCATATGCATATTCAAATATAAATAATGACATGCATCAACATCATGAATTCATCAACTTGTCATAAAAAATAGTTTTAAATTTCTTGATCGATCGATAATATCATGAGCACGACGAGTCTACCTCGGGAATCTTCATGCAATCCCGGCCCCCAAGGGACCCTGGCTAATTTCCATGGTACAATTAAGTACAAAATTGCTTTCATGTATGCATTCATAGATTCATGTCACCAACATTGAGAAACATGCATATTCATATAGGAAACACATAAGATTCCCACACCTTAAACTTTAATATGTAACTTGCTTTAGCCTAGAACCTCTTGAGAACTTGTAGAATTCTTTTAGAGTAAAAGTAGCAGTGTGAATGATCAAGCTTGGGCTTGGGGGGTTTATATAGTTGAAAAATGGCTACATGAAGAGTCTCAACAATTAATGTACTTAAATATTCCATTAGGTATTGAAAGGTTTATGAGAAAATGAATTGATTTATTAAAGTTTGTGAAATAAGTGAGGAGAAGATGAAAGGTTTTCCTTAATTAAGAAAACTAATTGCAAAGTTAAATCTTATTTATTGATTTAAAATTTAGGGGTGTTACAATCATCAATAACATTGCATGTTGCATTCTTATAAGTAACTTGTAAGCTTCAGTTTAGACTTCAGCTTAAAGAACATAGAAAGAATGGTCATCAACAAATGAGCAAACAATTGACAAGCCAGAGATAAATTTGTGCAGGAATAATCAATTAATACTTCAGAATCAGAGAGAGAATGTTAAACTAGGTCCGCAAATCATTTATCCTTCAGTGCAATTATTATCCAGATTAAAAGGTATACAATCTCATCTCAAATTATAGGCAAGACTCTTAGGTATCGTTCCAATTCTTCAAGTGCACGAGCAACCTAGGCTCGTCCAGTATTTGTTTCTCAAGAAAACGTCAAATGTGTGTTCTGGGTTGTAGAACCAAATATACACTATCCCATAAAGCAGTATATAATGAGCATAGATATTCATATGAACTATAGTGACTCTTTGAGAAATGAATCATCATCAAGATATTGCAAGGTGAATTCTGTCAAGGTCTTCATGTGTACCTAAGTTTAATTATAAGGGTACATAACATAGAAGGAAATGGTCAGACAATTGGCAAGCCAAAGCAGAAGTTATGCCTCATAATTTCTTTGAAATCAAAAGAAAGACACAAACACACACTGAAGAATAAGATAATTGTAAACAATAGCTAAATGTTACACATATGAACTGAAAAGGAAAAGAGGCATGCACCAAAATACATACCATGGTGTGTGGAGTGACAAAATATTGATATCAGCCCCAAGAGACAACTTATCACCATTTTCAACTTTGTTAGTGCAGCCTTGGACATTATCAAGAGAACCCCCATAAATCTTAATCTCAGGCACTAATTGCTTCAATTTTTCATTGCCACCAGCATGATCCCTGCCATATAACATCAAATTTAAGATTGCAGGAACTTACAAACGATCTAACCAACTAAAGATTGCAGAAAGATTCTCTTTGCAGAGCATATACTATACGCAAGAGATTTAATTCCAAATTTATTATCTACAGTCTACACAAGTTCTCTTTCTCAGCAAAAAGGAAAACACGAGAAGACAAAGCTAATTAAAATTTAGCATCAATAGATACAATTAGTCCTATTCAGAATTAGCAGCAAAACAGAACAGGAACACACTAGTTACATAGAAACATAATTAATCCTGTATAGAAGTACGGAATTAAACAAAAATCCACAGGAAAAGAAAAGAAGAGAAATTGAAATTGAAATTGAAATTAATTAGTGACCAGTGGTGGTGGGTGGTGAGAACAAGCTTTAGGTGAAGGGCGTTTTCTTGAGCAACACGAAGGATCTTGTGAGGCTCCACGGGGTCTACCACTGCTGCTTCTTTCGTAGCTTCATCAACGATCCTGTCAGTAGAAACAGAGCGAGAATCAGATTTCAACTGCAGTTCATTCGTTCAGATGGTGGGATTTGGATGGGGATTACATGTAAGAGTAATTATCTTCCAAGCATGGGATGTGAAGGATCTGCATCTTTCTCTTTCTTCCCCCTTTTTCAGTATAAAAACCAAGCTATTAATATCGCGCACAAAAAAGAATAATCTCCATTTTACCTTTTTTTTTTAATTCATTTAAAAAGTATCCATTTTTGTATTAAAATAAAAATAAGGTGGTGTTTGTTTTGAATTTATGTGGCTTGAAAATCAATGGAATAGTGATATAAATTTATTTTTTTTTATTTAAAATAGGGTTGATTTTAAATTATGTCATATTAATATGTAAAAATATAGAAAGATTAATTAAGAAGATACAGAGAGAGGGAAACATAAAAAGATAAAAATTATTAATTAAGTAGAGAGAATATAAATGTGTTGAGTTATAGGGTATTAGAGTTTGTACATATATATTGGAGTGATCTTTAAAACTTAAATGTGAGTTTTGAAAATAGAAACATAATTTTCAAAATTATCGAAAACAAACATTACATAAGGGTTCCACACTCATAAACTATACTCCAATTTTATTATTATTTTTAAATAAAATTATAATTTATATCACTCTTATACATACTATTTACTACACATAAAACAATAATATTTTTAATTTATGTGATAAAAGGAAATGAATATCTCCCTCTTATATGAAGAGAGTACCTTGAAAGAGTAGCACCCTTGTGTGTATCAGTTATATGCGAATATAGTATTCGTGCATTCGATCCTATCCATTAAAAAATTGAACCTCTATAAATATTAGAGCCCTAGTAAAGTTTAGAGGTGTAAATGAGTGAGTCGAGGAGAACACAATGTTGTTTAAGTTTATTTGAAATATTATCACAAATTTCAAAATGTATGTTTGAGTTTATTTGAAAAAGTAGTCGAACCAAGCTTGAACGAACTTTTATCGAATCAAAAGTGAGCCGAGCTCAAGTAGTTTCATAATATTACACTTAATTTACATAGTTTCATGAATTGAGCTCAAGCTCGAGCTCGAGCTGAAAATTTGTTCAAGCTAGTTTGATTTCTTTATCAAGTTGAGTTTTTTATTAAAGAATCTCAAGTCAAGTGCTTTGTAATTTGATTTGAGTCGAGTAGTGAGTAGCTTGGTTTTATTTACACCCCTAATAAAGTTTGCTACCTCTTACTCCAACATAATTTCATGAAATCGACTCCACCGCACACATCCCATCTCCACCACGATATAGAGTTATGAAATTGTGATATCTCATTACTTGCCCAATTGATATATATATATATATATATATATATATATATATATATATATATATATATATATATATATATATATATATATTATGTATTTACAATTATGAAAAATATCAATTATAATCAAATCTACTCTAAATATTTATTTATGAAATGGTCTCTTATGTCCCCAGGTGCACAAAGTGTGTAAGGGTACATCATTTTATTCTAAAGGGTATACACTTTTCATTAATATTTTTTATTTTTTCAGAAAATAAAAAGTACACATCTTTATACTAAAGGGTGCACAATTTAATATTAAAGGGTATGGGCGAACGGTGTGTCCCGGGGATACACAAGTTAGCCTTTATTTATAGGAAATGGCAAAATCAACTATAAATATCAATATAGAATATATTGATATTATTATAACTTAAGAGTCCAACTTGGGTGTATTTGGACGATCTTAATCGTTAGATTAGATTTTAGTTTAATCTTCACCGTTAAATAAAATAATTAATTTTTAATCAATAATGTTAGAAAAATAAGGCTCGTGTGTGCTGATGTTCTTACTGATGTAAGAACTCGAAGTAATGTTCTTACTGATGTAAGTACTTAGAAGTGCGTTTTAAAAGAACATAAACGAAATATCAGTGGAAGACATTAAAACACACGATCTAAACAAATATGGGATAGGCTTCGCCTCATCCCTCAGATCTCTTTCACTAAAATCGTACAAATACTTCGATCTAGCATCTATGAACTCCGTTGATGCTAATTGATAATACCTACAACTTCTAAATACTTATCTGGCCACCATGTGGACTTGACAACGTACAATGGACTCCCGATTTTAATAGACGAACTCCCTCTCGAAATCCTATCACATGAATGGAAGTATAAACGTATCCATGCAAGAACAAATCAGAATAATGACACCTAATTCTAAACGGAGAGAGAATATAACAGAATACATGGGGGAAACTGATACAAAAAAGATGTGTTCTTTAATCTGCTACTACCGCTTCTTATAGAACGTGTGAATGCGGCGTATGTAATCTGCTCCAGAAAAGCTCATGGCGTACGTAATCTACTTCCAGAAAAGCCCAATCAGATTTCAAGCACCGTAGATAAATATCTCCATCAATATCTTTAAATCTTGATCAAATCCTTTAAATATGGAAACTCAATATCTTCTTGATGAAATCTTTGTCCTTGATATTCTCTTCAATCAATAACTAATTTAATCTTATCCAAATATAAATTATTTGATTGAAGGCTAATATAAGAAAGTATATCATAATAAAATATATCAAATTTATTTTTCCAATAAACCCCCCCCCCCCCCCCCCCCCCCCCCCCCCTTAGCATTTGAATCAAAAATTTATAATTTGATGAAGAGAAAAATAATTAAATCTTGCAAAAAAAAAAACACAAAACCAATCTGCCATGTTTTTTTTAAATTGGTCAGACGTTAGAACTCAAGGATAGGAGCAATATTGGTGATATGTAAGAACTCCATACAAGACCAGGACATTCGATAAGGAACTGAGCATCAAAAACTATCAATTAATAATAAAAATAAGTTCCTAAAATAAATGCTCCTAGAAAGGTCACGCACAAGCAGAAATGATAGGCAAAGATGTTTAATGCAATGCTACCATGATATGCAAACATGCAGAGATCAATTCACAAGAAGAAATATTCTTCGAATGAACAACGAGCAAGCATCAATGAAGATAAAAATCATATGATCCCTTAGAGAAATAAACTGAATGAACACTAAGGGTCCGTTTACTTTGAGGATTATACCCTGCTCAACCCTAGTTAATTCACGAGTACTTTGAAGATTGGGCCCAATCAGTTTCTTTTTTCAAATGGATTTATTCAAAATTATTTATTTATTGTACAAAGTGTATAAGAGTGCACAATATAGTCCCTATTTATACATAAAATCATTTATTTAGACGGTGTTAAATGCATGCATACTTGGTACAAGTAATGTTTATAGAGAAAAGGTTGATGAGGCCTAAAATGCTGTAGAAGAAAGGAGTTTCAGCCATATTGTTGTGAATTGAAGATGTAAGAAATAATGATTTATACGTGGGCATGACATACTAAAAAATGAAAGGTGTTGATCATTCCACATTTTCAGATTTAGAACATCACCATTCATTACAAACAATACACCAGGTGCTCCATTTTATAATATTGTCATGCTAAGTTAAATAAGGTATAAACACATGATAATTAAACTAATTATATTGTGGACCCGGGTGCACCCTAATATAGGTGCACACTTTCAAAACGTATACAAATATAAACAAAAACAAATACAATTATGAACAAAAATGTACACAATTTAATTGTTAGTTTTTTTAATGAAAAATTGAGTGTAAAATAATATACAATTATTAAAAAATATGTATACAATATTGAATAAAAAGTTATACACATATGGATTCTACTTTTTTTAATGAAAAACATAGTGTGAAAAAAGTATACAATTATCAAGAAATACATATACAAAATAGAATAACATGTATACAAAATAGAATAAAAAGTTATATACATATTGGTGCACCCTTGCACCCAGATGCACCTAATATCAACTCAAATAATTAATAGTTTATATTTTAGTAGGTTACTCAACCTAATTACAGTTCTTCTATACATTTTTGCATACTAACTAAATAATTGTCAAGTTATATGAAAGTTTTACTACCTCAATGATAATTATATCAAAACACATGATCGCTATTTTCTTTCACCCTCAAGTGTAAGAGATCGATTGTAGTGTGTGTGACCAAGTGAATATCGTTCCCATGAGATAATTATAAACTTAACAAGTAATTCAATTAATGATAATTCAATTGCAAGATAAATTCGGGAGTTTTTTAAGGAATGATTAATTAAACTAATAAAACTGAATTAAAATAACTAAACTAAGCAAATAAAATAAATCACGCAGAGAAAACGATTTAGAATTCAAGAATGGAGAATTGGTAATGCTCGGGCAAACAGCTTAACTATGTGACTAATTTATCTAGACCCAAATTAATTATCTGCAGACGTTTATAAGAGGATCACTAAACCTAGTTAAATCACCTTGATCGGGTAGGATCTAACACTTATAATGAGCTGAAAATCCTAGGATCAATAAGAAATTAACTCTCTCTCCCTCTATAGGTACTTCATGCTAAATTACATTCAAGGCTAGAGTACTAGACTTCACTTTCTAGGTACGATATTATTAACCTCTTTTGTCTCCTTACCAATTACCTAATAATGATGTTTTACCAATTAATTAATATTCCAAATTGATTGTCTAACACTCTTAGGTATTATAGGCCAATCCCCTAAGACTATTACAGGAAACAACAATTATTATGCAGAAATAAGGAATCCTATTAACTATCAATTAGTGATACCGTCAAAAATAATTAAAGGAATCAAAACTCAAAAACACAATAATATGAAGTCTCAAAATATCCTCTTCAATAAAGATATAAACATTCTGTAGTATAAGAATTAAAGTCTAGGGCAATCAAATCACATAGTCAAAACTGTATTAACGCCCTAACATTACCAACAAAGAAACTTAGCCCATGGAATTACGAGGACAAATCACAAAGATGTAATAAGCCTCAACCATTGTTCTAAAATAATAAAGAAAAATAATTAAAGATAAAGAACCCTTTTTGGAGGACTCCGTCTCTTCAATTACGATCTCCTTCGGAATCTCTGTCTCCGATCCAAGTAGCAACTCCGATCGTCTCTCCGGTGGAAGGGGTGAAAGGTGATGGTGAAGGCAGGTTCTGTAGGGATGAAGCTGTAGCCGTGAATTGGGGTCTGTTCTCGTGAAAATCAGAAGTGGAGTATTTATACAGATGAAATGGGCCTGGCCCAAAAATAAATAATGTGGCATGTAAAATTGGGCCACACGGCATTCACACGACCCTCACACGAATGGTGCGCCCCACCATACGTGATTCGCTCGACACGGCATCATATGTTGTCGCACGGCAATAATTGTGCACGAATTCTCCTGGCTTCGTGTCTTGTCACACAGTAGCAACCGTGTGACAATATCCCAAACACGGCTACTAGAGGTCTCACACGGCTCTAAGTGAGCTCTCACATGGCTGGAAGTATACTTCACACGGTAGAAAACGTGCAACATCTTGTTCACGCATGCCCCCACTCGTGCAGTCGCCGCACACGCTTCAGCAGCCTGCGCCCACGCGATCCCCTCTTCTTTGGATTTCTATCCATATATAGGACTCACAAAAAATCCAACATTTGAAAGTGTAACAAGTCAAGCAAAGGTGCACAGTCATGCTGAGCATGAACAACTTGTGCGACGTCATCGTTTTAATCATAACTTTCTCGTTTTAAATCCGATCGAGGTGTTTCTTGAGCCAAAATGATCTTCTCTTCCGTAGCTTTCCAACCATATATCACATGAGTAATTTGGATCTCCATAACAATACAGAAAATTATAGAAATTGGACGTCTATTTGATTGCAAGGAGCATGAATTCATCCTTCATTCCAAATTCGCGTTCTTGATCCTTTTTCCTATCAAAACACAAAAAAATACCACTCATGCACCTTTTAGTCGATAATAATTCAGAATATTAAGATTTGTGCAAATAATGTCAAATATACACCCAAAGAGTTATCAAATTGGACTCAAAAGTACATGAATTTTTACTCTCATCAACACACCAGTTCTTTCTTAAATAAAAAACCTAGTATCAACAACATGCCAATCTAAACTTATCTGCTTACTAGGTATTTTATTTTGACTAGGGCGCAAGTACCGAAAAGTTCACATAGATGAATAATTTGAGGAATAGCAAGAAAAATGCAACTTCACATAGTCCAACAATCATGCTGCCAATTGTAGCCATTTTCACCTTCTGAGCCTAACTTTTAATTATTTCGTTATGTTTTTCAGCTGGATCAGCTTCAAGATGAATTGTAGTTCGATTTAGCTCAAATTTCAATTCAGCAATAGTGGCCAAATGACTCAGCTCGATGTCTTCAAGGTCATCAAGCATCTTTAATTGATGTTCCACCTTCTGTACCAATTCGTATATGACACCCTTGCATCATTGTGCACTCTTCCTCGTCTATCCATTCAAAGAACTCACACCCGTCAGGCTGCACAAAAAATTATTTTAGTATGATGTGTATTAAACTGTCATCAATATTAACTGTAATATACAAATGCTAGCACACCTTTGGAAATCGACATCATATGAATGTACGGTCATAGCTACTTTGTTTATGAGAAATGTATTGGATGACGGTCTCCCCACAATGGCATACTCTACGAGCGAGGCTATGTGTAGAATTAGTTGATTGTAAACTTGAAGAGCTCACTACAAGGATAAATTGCATAATTACATTATTCATTTCACATACGCATGAAGAGGAACATAGAAGAAAAAACTATTTTTCCTGTATACATAACTCATATTTGGTACGCGACAGTGGCTAATCGAATAATCATTCAACTTTCAGCAAAATTCATCTTGTCATAAACTGCATCACAATATAGTCTATCCTCACCCGCTATCATCACAAATTACTAACTATGTATACTTGGTTTAGGGATGAACGCAAACCCACCTATGTAGTCCATTAAAAAAGAAAATAAAGCGACGAAGTTACTACCAATGCCATGTTTGGTTAGTGTACGAACAACTCACTACTCGGTATTATATTTAAAAGTTATCCTACACAAACTTATTCCTTCAGCAGTGCATCATAAAAATATATTTTTAATAAGCAGAATGTAGCTTGCAATAGAACAAATAGTGTTCTACAAGAATTCTCCTACATGACTTACTTTCTAAATTAAGACATCTACATCATGTATGATTAAAGAAGTGTATTGGATGACGGTTTTCCCACTTTGGCATACCCGACGAGAGAGGCTGTTTGTAGAATTAAATGAATGTAAAGATGACAAAGGCAGGAACAAAATTAGAGAAACTCACCTAATCATGGGATTGGTCGATTCATAAGAACGAATGCAATAAATTTTATGAATTCGTCTAAACGAGCATTATATTATTACAAGACTACTCACCTATGTAATTGCATGCAAGATGCTACATAAATAGTAGTAATACACTTTCAACAAACTCATCACAACATCACAATGACCATCGATCGCGTCTAAGATAGTTATTAGAGAGGGAAAACAAATAAATAAACAAACAAACAAGAAATAAATTTGATGTTTCATAACTCCGTATTTAAAATAGATATACATAAATAAATAACAAATTTGACATAACTCAAAAAAAATTGTAAAATGACCAAATCCCTAACCTCTCCTATGTACCCAGTTTTCGTATATTCCATCTACCCACTTTAAAACACTTAAAAGTAGATCAAAAGGGGAGTATGACTCACAACGACAGATGGGGTGATAGACTAGTTCTTCAACTGTACCTTTATAGAAAATATTGAAACTGCGACTCAAAATTGACCGAGCTGTGACTCGAAATTGGAGAAGGCCAAAGACACAGACTAAGCTAATCTCAGTCAGGAAGCGGGAAGAAAAAACGTAGATGCAATGTCCCAAACTTTTCTTTCAAATTGAAAACCCTAATGCAAATTGAAACGAGAGATGTAAGAAAGAGGAGATATTAGGTTTAGAATATTATACATGGAAGGATACCTAAAACCGTACGGAGTGCGATTCTGGTGAAATTTTTGACGGAATCGCAGAAGGCTTCCACCCTATTCTCTTGCAAAAATATGTCTTCATTAATCGGCAGATTAATTAAAAGATATCTCAAATATATTTTAATATATTTAGATAAGGGTATTATAGTAATATTCTTAAAAATAAACCTTCAATGTAAACAATACACTTCAATGTTAACTAGTCTGATTAATATTGACTCAACCTTCCTCTAATCATTACCAAAGGTTTATAAACCTTAACCTTTACCCTTGAAGTTTATGAAAGAAATTGCAGCCAACAGTTTTCAGCAAGAACTCATTCCAACACAAATGAATCAACTCTCATTAAATCCCTAATAAAATGAAACTGAAAGTAAAGTTACTTAGTGGATTGTCACCTTTTCTTTCGAACCCAAATTTTTGCAACTTTATGATTTTTCAAATCAATCTTTTGTTTAAGAGATTTAGTAGGATTTCCTTTATGCTTCCATTCATTCACATTTCCACAATAAATATCATTATGCATCCTATGACACTTAGGACAAATATGACCTTTAACGCCACAATAATGACATGTAGGAACAAAATTAGCAATTTTACAAAAATTCATGTTCTGATGTAAGAACCTGACCTGACAACTTTCAAAAGCAACAAATTTTAGAGATGAATCAACATGCAGCGATTTGACAGAACTAAATCCACTTAAATATTGAGGACACTTACCTTGGACTCCAATGCGTGAGGAGACACCTGCATGTTCTTGCATCCTGTAGCAATATGGTTTGATGTGTCCTTTTATCCCACAACTCCTGCTGATTTCAGAGGATATTTCTTCATCACAGTTTCAGATTGAACAAATGTTCTTTTATGAGTTTTAGATGGTACTTTTGAAACGTCCATCTTATTCTTCTTGGGTACAAACACCTTGTGAGTTGCTTTTACAAAAGTAGTTTTCGAGTTCTTACACTGTTTACTAGTGTATCCCAAACCAACATTTCCATATCCATCACTTGCAGTGAGAATCTCATTTAGCTTGGCATTTTCAGTATTAATATGATGAATAGATTGGTTCAATCTTTCCAATTTCAATCTGTCCTTCTCACTTTGGATGTCCTTTCTTTTTATAGTTTCTATAAAAACTCCATGTTCCTTCTGTAGTTTACTTAGATGTTCTTTCAGAACTTGATCTTTTCATCTTTTTCATGTTGAACAGAAAACAACTCAAATTTAAGATTCTCAATAATTTCCAAATGATACTTATTCTCTTGTTCGATCAGTTTGGAACGATGAGGAGCTAATTTCATCTTTGATTTAAACTCAACAATTTTGATTTCTCATTTTTGAATCACTTCAGTAAGAGAAAGTATTATGATTTTCAAGTTAGAGTTTTTCTTTTTATGCTCATCAATAAAATTAGAAAGTTGTGAATTTTTGGATAATACTTCATCTCGTCTCAATTTGAGTTCGATTACCTGCCCTTCATTTTTCTTTATCAGTTCAGCAGCTTGGGCACATTATGAGATCATCTGTTTGTAGACGTTCTCCATGTCCTTTCTAGTAATTTCTGAATCATCATCAGAAATATCTGAATCTGAACATTTAGCATGTTCTAACACGACATGTTCTGACATGGTATGTTCTGAAATTTCTGATGCAGCACTCGCTGCAAGACAAAGAACATTTTTAGAAGATGAATTTACTACAAGATTACCAGTTTGTTCTCGGACATCGGATTCAGGTTTATTCCAACCTTTCTGAGAGATGTTCTTACGTAAAAACATTGGACATTCAGATGGAAAGTGTCCGAAACCCTCACACTCGTAACACTGGTTCTTCTTTACTTTAAAATCTGAATCTGATTGACTTTTCAATTTTTTCAACAATTTCTCAAGATTTTTATTGAGAAGAAACATCTGCTTTTCCAGTTTAGATATGTCCATCAATTCACCATCATTATCATTATTACTAGATTGATGAGATTCTTTATAAAAAAATGCAATTCCCTTGTATTCGACATCATACCCCATGTTTATCTCAAATGTACGAAGATCTACCACAAGTTCATCTAAACTATTGGCGTTCAGATCTTATGGTCCACATGATTCGTTTGGGTTCTATGTAATTATATTGCAGCGGAAACGAATAGAATAAATTACCTTTCACCGTGGTATGTTGGTCAAGAGATCGATCAGCAGTAATTAACGACATTCCAATCTTCTACTGTATTCTCAAGCCTAGTCTTAACGTCGTGTGGTCGACGATCTTCAAGACCCTCTCAATCTGTAATCCTCTTTACTTTTTCTCACGATTTAGGCGTGCAGTTAGGGTTTCAGGATTAATGAGGTGGCTTATATATGGGCTACAACAGGGATTAGGAGAGAAATTAGAGTTGGGTCTCCCATTGGGTTTAAGTATCCAAGTTTAGCCCAAAACTTAACTTAAGTTCAATAATAATAATACAGTCCACTAAAGTATTATTACTAATCCCAAATTACATTATGAATCCTTCTTATTATGAGTCCATTAATCTCCCCGTGTTTAAGATATACAATGTCCATTAATTAATTAAATTAATGACAACTCAATTAATTAATATCTCATCCGAGAGTAGTACCACTCAACCTTGTTATCATGCCGGAATAAATCCAACTTCAGGGTTTACATGATAATCCTTATGAGCTCCTCAAGGGGACATCATCAGCCTATTTAATAGGACACAGATTCCTTCTATAATCTACAGCACATCATAGAGGCAGCAATATTTTTAACTCACCGAGACTATTGATTTAATGAATAAATCTCACCCATTGATGAATCAAAGAAACAAATACTGACTTACGTGTCGAGGTTATTGTATTGGGATTAAGAGCACGGACATCCATAATAACTGAGATCGAGTTCTTCTATATAATCAGTATAAGTTGAACGATCTCACGCGGTCCTGCTCAATCACACAAAGTGTACTAATGTGATTTTATAGTCAAGATAAACTAATACCAAATCACACTACAACCATCTCGATAGACTGTTCCCGTTTATCTCGATTGTGAGCATCTTTTTACTCCCTCCGTCTCGCACCAAGGGTACATTTTGCTTTTTTGCACGTAGATTAAGGAGTATTATTATTTAATGTGTAGTGGGTAGTTGTATTAGAGGGGGTGTGGACCCTATATTTTAATTGTATTAGTGGGTGAGTGTGGGACCCATGTGTATAAAAAAGGAAAGGGAACCCTTTAGGTGGGACGACCAAAATGGAAAAAAGAGACCCTTGGTACAGGACGGAGGGAGTATACTTTATAAGGAGCCAATAATATGATCTTCCGAGCGACGCCGCACACCATATTATCTATAGTATAAAGTGGACTATTGCATCGACATATAAATAAATTATAAGATGCAATCATTTGATCAATGATTCTCATTTCAAATATTGTTAAAATATTATTCATACTAAAGTTAGACTTTTAGTATATAATTCAACATAAACCAATCGGTTGGATTTTTCTGAAGGTCTCAATTGCCGTCACATTCTCTTGGAATATTTTTGGGAGAGTTCTTAAAATCTTTTGAACCTGTTTCTGCTCAGAAATAATCTCACCAAGCATATAAGACTGATTAATGATAGTAGAAAAACAAGTGTAATATGTATCAATATTTTCATCATCTCTCATGCACAATTTATCATACTTACTCATCAACCTTTGTAGTTTTGAATCTCGAACTGAATCAATTCCTTTAAAATGAAGATGAAGGATTTTCCATGCTTCCTTAGCTTCAGCGCACATGACAATCAGACTGTGTTTGTACATATCAACTGCAATCATGATAGAGTATAAAGCCTTGTAGTTTGCACGGTTGGCTTGTCGCTCTTTAATAGTCCATTCTTCTTTGTCTTTAGACATAAGAACTCCATCTTCTCCTGTGATAGTCGGATGTTTCCATCCTTCTTCAATTATCTTCCATACATCATCACCTAGTGACTGTAGGAACACCGTCATCATGGACTTCCAATAGGGGTAGTTCGTACCATCTAGTAAGGGTGGTTGATATATGGATCCACTAGAGTATATGATTACGGAAGACATGTATTTCCTAAATCTAACCTGTTAAAAACGAGTACTGGCTCTTGATGCCAATTGTTAGAAAAATAGGCTCGTGTGTGCTGATGTTCTTACTGATGTAAGAACTCGAAAATAATGTTCTTACTGATTTAAGAACTCAGAAGTGCATTTTAATAGAACATAAACGAAATATCAGCAGAAGACATTAAAATACACGATCTAAACAAATACGGGATAGGCTTCGACTCCTCCCTCAGATCTTTTTCATTAGAATTGTATAAATACTTCAATCTAGCATCTATGAACTCAGTTCTATGCTACTCGACAATACCTACAACTTCTAAAATACTTATTTGGCCACCATGTGGACTTGACAACGTACAGTGGACTTCCTCAAACGCTGTTGCTATGAGATCTCCCGATCTTGATAGATGAACACCCTCCCGGAATCTGTATCACATGAATGGAAGTATAAACGTGTTCATACAAGAACAAACCAGAGTAATGAAACCTAATTCTAACTTTCCAATAATGATTAACACATTAAGAACAATGGAGAGAGAATATAACAGAATATACCTGGGGAAACCGATACAAAAGAGATGTGTTCTTCAATCTGCTACTACCACTTCTTATAGAACGAATTCGGCGTGTGTAATATGCTCCAGAAAAGCCCATGGCGTGCGTAATCTGCTTCCAGAAAAGCCCAATAAGATTTCACTATAGATAAATATCTCCATCAATATCTTCAAATCTTGATCAAATCCTTTAAATATAGAAACTCAATATCTTCTTGATCAAATCCTTGTTCTTGATATTCTCTTCAATCAATAACTAATTTAATCTTATCCAAATATAAATTATTTTATTAAATACCAATATAGGAAAATATATCATAATAAAATATACCAAATATATTTTTCCAACAAATAAACCACCCGCTACCCCCACCTTATAAGTTATACCTATAAATCATGGAGTGCACCGGTGCATCAGGTATACCCTAGAATCACTCATAACTTAATATGCCCCACAAAATTGACGTTTCATCAATCACTGAAATTTTTGATTGGAATAATTGAAAACGGGAACGAGCTAGAGGCTTGGTAAGAAGGACATGAGCAACCGTGAACAAGCCTTTTTTTGTTAAATCATGTTCAATGTAAATCCAATGTAATATGCTTCATTCTTGAGTGCATGATCGTATGGGGCGCAAGACGAGTTTCATCCAAATTATCACATAAAGACTGGAGGAGAATGTCCCGACTTACAGAGAACATAATCCAATCTAATAACAATGTCTCGACTTACAGCATTCGATGATATTGTCTTTATTACTAATTTCTGGTACACTTAACGCAACTGTGAATTGTGAGACATGAAGTAGATTGTAGCACGTAAAGGATCTACACTTCTGCATATAATTGGAAAGGTGAAAAGACAATACAGAATATCATGATATTAAGTCTTAAGACTGTACAAGAACCCTACACGTGTTTACTGAACCACTTCAGATCTGTATGAATTTTTCTTTTCCTACTCTAAGTCATCCGAGCTTACTTCTTCTTCCATGAGTTCAAACTCATCAATTTCTTTAAAATATGCTTTCTGCTGTTGAATGAAATCTCGTGGCAGTTCGCTAATCTTTTCAATTCTTGAGGTTGTCTTCTGCAAAACCATGCGAAGATTCAAGCGTTTAAAATCAACACAATGCACACATTGAGCCATTCAAAACATTTATTCATTAAACATCAGAACTATACATAACGCAGGAACTCCAGAAAGACAACCTTAAATATTACTGCAGTAATCATGAGCTATCACTCCAATCATTCATCAGATACTCCGTTCGAGTTCTGTACATTTGACTTATAAGTAGTGGGAATACATCAATGCTTAAGACTAGCATGAGTTTTGTTGTTTGTTTGACTTATCAGTAGTGGGAATATGTCAACGCTTATGACAAGTATGATTACTCGGTCAAAGTTCGCAAAAGAAGCAACTACAGAGTATCTATTAGACAGCTTGTGAATGAAAACATACATATTCTGAGAAAGAGAGCACAAAACAAATGAAATTAGGAAGATTCTAACACCAATAGCATTAGGGAATATAATTGAGGTTCATCGTAGAGAAGACATATCATGAAGCTAAGAAGAAGGTTTGATATCATATCACAGATTCTGGACATGTGAATTTTTGTATTGGCTACCTCATGCTCCACTTACAATTATATATGCAGCTATTTTTCAAGCACAATATAAATGCATTATGACATAAATATGTGTTAATGTAGAATTGAACTATGGAATGCAAAACAAAGGAAAACCACAAGGAAATATTTCCCAAGTACTATTCCAAGATGTAAAAACTAATGTTATAGACAATGTCCTCCTGGAAGGAAAAAGAAACAGAACACTGACAAACCTTTTTCCGTTTTAGATGCGGATCTGTCCATGACTTTGATGATTTCACAATTCCAGCTTCATCAAGATCGTACCTGAGCAGAAGAAGCATAAAATATATCAGCAGGAGCAGCGACAGATTCAGAATAAGATATTTAGGGAATCAGCGTTTTTTTGCAAGGCTACTATGGAATCAAATTTTATGTTAATAAAAAAAGGGTATCAATCACTTAAATACTAATAGTTATACACTTACAAACACACGAACACCTGTAAAGAGATATAATGTATATTTTCTTGATAAATACATGGGTGTACCCTAAAAAAAAAAAGTAGAGGGGGAGCAGCCTAAACTTGCCTAAAAAATAATATTCCAGTGAATCAATATACATATACTCCATAAACCACTATATGTAGCACATCATGGCAACCATCTCGTTTATAAGAGTGAAAATGGAAAGTGCGTGTATTAAGAAAGCTTCTCAACCCTTAAAATTTGAATTTCTAGAGGAGAAGTTTACATGCAATTGCCTCATAGATTGAAGGTGTCAGTAGGGCAGTATTATTGAATAAAAATAGGTAATTGTGTGTATGGGAAGGGGTAGTTCCCTGAATATAAGTGCAAAGAGAAGAGATTTACTCCATGCTCTTAAGCTTCATCATTGGGGGGCAACTAGAAGCCCCAGCATCAAATTTCCTCTTCTCACTATTTCTCAGAGGTCGGAATCTGACAGCCTCAGCAGCAGATGAAACTTCCAGAGATTTTCTTTTGTCCTTTTCTCTCTCAACTAAGTAGCCAGATTTAACAATCACTGCACCAGATGACCCTTCATGCTCTATTTCATCAATGTGAGAAGGCTGTAGTATTTCCTTCCCTTTCTGACAAGAGGAGTTAAGAGAGTTGGGAGCTTTGCCTTTGTCCTTTGCTCTCTGAACTAGAAAGCCAGAAGGATTATGAGTTTCCTGCCCCATCTCTTTTATTATCAGATTGGAAGATCTAGAATGCTTAAGAATGCCTTCATTTCCATAATTTGATTTCTCAAGTGAGCAAGAAGAATTACCAGAAATACTCTTTCCTATTTCTCTTCGTTTTCCCAGTGCACAAGCAGAAGAACTGAGAATTGATTTCCCTTTCTCTATCTTTGCTTTTTCAAAGGAGCGACCATATGAATGATGAATACCCTTTTTCAACTGTTTAACCATATCAACAGAACCAGTAGAGAGACTGTGATTTGATATGCCAGATTGTTTTTGTCTCTCAAATGAAGTACTACATTTAAAAATATCATTCTGATGATCCATCATTTTCTTAGAAGGGGGTGAACTGAAAGTTACAGCAATGGTCTTCCCTTTGTCCTTCCTCCTAACAGCAGGGGTGTGACGAACAATCAAGTCAGCCTCTGTTTCTTTCCTGGATTTTTCAATGATTTGTCTTACATTTCTTGCTGCATCCTTCTTTCCAATACCACCTTCAGTAAGAGCCAAGGTAGAAATCAACCATTGCAATGTGTTGGCACAAATTTACAACATACATGATTAAAATTTAGACAATAAACATATCAAAAAGACTCATATTAACTTAAAACTGAAACAGAATTCAGAGACTAGATGAAATTGAATACAAAAATATCTTAAACTCATGAGTACATCATATGAGGGATTACTCCAAAATTTAAAACACATAACCAAGAACTATGAGCATGAAAATCAATTACCAATCAAAGGAACCTGAAATTTATCAAGACTTCCCCTGAGCTTATTAAAGTTCATTACCAGACTGACAGTAAGTGTTCGAGTTTCACAAAGATAGAAAAAGAAAAAAAAAATCAAATTATCTCCTCCTCAATATCCAGTTCAGAATCACACAACATATTGAGAAATTGAACTCATGAAATATGGAAATAGATGCCAAAAAAATTACTACCCTAAACACAAAAACATTCAGGTTTCAGATTACATATATAATTGCACAGGGATGTCCACATGAGCAACAAATGTACATAAAATATCAAAACATACACAATTCACATCCTAAAGCCTAAATTGAAGAAATCCAACAGAAGAACAGAAATTACTTGGAGAGGTAATAGAAGAAATCACAGGCGGAGGGCTCCGAAATTGATCGATTATCTTTGGTTTGAAGGTGGCGTTGCTGACATTGGACGATCCGATACTGGCGTTGGATCTACAGGAGGATTCGGAAACAAATTTTTGGCTGGAGGAATTGGAATTAGATTTCGCGATAGAAAGTGGGGGTTTGGCTAAATTGGATGTAGAGGCGGCGGCGACGAGCTTCCGCAACTGCGAGGTGGGAATCAGATTGTACTTATTGGTGATGTCCGACAAGGGTTTCCTCTTCATTCTGTCCATGTTCACAATCACATTTGCATCAACGATTGCTGATGGTGATAAGTGTGAATGGGTTTTAGGAAGAGAGATTTAAAATAGGAAGACGGTAAAACTTCCAGAGAAAGGCTGTGTTGTTGGCGGCAAAATATGAGGAATTAAATTGAGAGCTTGGATTGTAGCCTTGTAGGGGGAGATCGCGTTGATTCGGCTAACTCTTTAACACAAGACCTTCGCCCATGAAGGCACATGAACCGGGTTGACCTTCCATTTTAATTTTAGAATAATTTTTTTTTCATTAAATTAGTCAAATTGGTTTCACTCTTTTTTAAATTAGTCAATTAAGTTCATAATATTCAATAAAATTGTCCTCTAACAAGCTGTAGAAGGTTTTTCATTAGGTCATTGTGACGTGGATTTTTTTTATTCTGATGCTTACCTGGCTTGTATATAACTCCCTCCCCGGAGTTAAGTTCACCGACACTGTAAATACGAAGTTTAAGAAAAGTTGCTTTTTGACCAACTTTATTGACTTTTGAGAGGTATTGTGGTATTTTTAGGTAATAAATAAATTATAAAGTATGTTATGTAGGTTAGGTGTGTGTGATATTTTTGAAATTAAGATAACTTTTAAGGTTATTGGTTAATGTGATGTTTCCTTTTTGGGTGGTGAACATAAGTGTGTGACAGACGAAAACGGAAAGTGTGAAGATAAGTATGAGACGGAAGGAGTACAGGATACAACACTCGTGAACCCCTCTCCCCGACACCAGCCCAACTACTTAATTTATATTCAGTAATCTCTCTTCTATACACATTCTCTTTGCTAATGGACAGAAGCCACGTGCTTGTGGTGATGCTCCCACCATATAGCCAAGAGTTGCTCACTATGGGAATCGACGTCACCTGCGCTACCAACATATATGCACTGCAATGCATGGCGGTGACTGCCGAACCTACCAGATTATCGGTCTGACGTTCGCGTCGTTTTCCGACGCTACGATGATGGATTTAAGCCGATTGATGACCCCAATAGTTACATGGCGGAGATTAGAAGTAAAGACTCAAAGACTCGGAAAGATACCATCATCGCTGCTACAGAACAGGGCCACACAAATTAAGTGAAGGAGATTGAATTCACTGTCTGTTTCCCAGCAACCACCACCCCCCTCCTTCTCTCTCAATAGCTGGGCGTTTCCTTGATCATCATCAAAACCTCCGTCAACAACACCTTAGGTTCCACGTATCCACTGCTGGGAGTATATGTCGCATCCATCGACTACGACAAGCCCAAGAAAACCTGTGTCTCCTTGTTTTACTCTGAAAGGAAGTCAGCCAACTGGGTAAACGACGTCGTCAGGCCGCTCACACCCGACCGGATGTCACATGAACGGTTTTTTAAAATTGCACCCACGTGTGTCGAACAACCCCATTTTCAAGGCCGTATCCAGAGTAACAAAAAAATTGAACAAAGCAATAGGTGGTTCATTTTTACTCATATGGCTCAAAAGTTCTAGATGTCAAGGCCTACCGTCCTTCGAAAACTGTCACATTGATGTGACTTCGTTGACGGAAGATTCTACTGCTTGCCACCAGATCACTAATAAACGCCGATCGGTTGGGAAGGAAGGACTAGCGACTCACTGCTAAGCATAGACAGAACTGTAGATATATTTGGTCTATCTTCTTCACTTTCTTGAACACATAGTAAACCAACGTGTACAAATCTCATTATCTCACCTTCAAATTGGAACTCACACATTAATGGTTTCAATAATTCTATGATATTCCCTTAACTCCACAGCTTCCATGTCTGAATGATTAATTTCCAAACAATAAACGAATGAAATAATAAAAATTAGGGGTGTTTTGTTTGTAGTGGATAAGACAGGTAAGCGTCAGAATTTAAAAAATAATAATAAAAATTTCCACGTCACGATGACCGGATGGAAAACCTTCTACGCCGGTGTAAACTTAATGGACTAATTTTAAATTGAGTACCGATTTCAAAATCAAAAAAAGTTCATTTACAAAAAAATATATTTACCCTTAATTTTATACAAATTTGGAATATTTGGATTTTTTTCAATTTAGGGCTCGAAAAATATATTTACTATCAATATGGGGCCTGAATTTTATTTTATTTTTTTTATCAATCTGGGTCTAAATTATTTAAACTATCAATCTAATATGGAAAACTCACACTATCAAGTTAATTTCTAACAGAATCTAATATTTATGTTTAATTGACACTTCATTTTCACATGTGGCATCCAAATATTTCTTTACAAAAATTTTAATATTAAGAAAAGGAAGGGCGGCGCGCAAACGACGTTACGATAATGAACTCTTCTTTAGTTCTTCATTTTTGCAGCAATTTGAAGTATATTTCAAGATTAAAATGTTTTCATTTCTCCAACCTCATCTCATCATCAAGAATTTGAAGTTTGTTTTCATATTTTTTATATATATTTTTTCACTACCAAGTTATAGGTATGTATTTTGATTATAGTTTCAATATGAATTTCATGGTGTGAATATCTATTAATGATATTATTTCTTACAAACAATAATTTCATTTTTATTGTCTTACTCTCGTTAATATGATAAATGTTAGTTAAATTATTTAAAAATATACATAAACATATTGAATGGGAGTAGAGACGTAGTTTTTGTTTACATTACAATTATGTTTTCTTTTTCTTTTTAGAATAAAAAATGACTTACGTCTTTTTACAGATGTCTAGATAGTTGGGTGAATGGGATATTGATAAGAATTATAGTGGCCCTGATGATCATTTTGGTGATTTCTCGTTGGTGGTTGATACAATCTCAAATAATCAGCTAGATGATGTGATTGATGATGATTTTGAAATGGGAACTGTAGAATCTTTGATGGAATTAAAAAGCAGTCATGATTCTGATTCATCAACTAATGAGGATGAAATTGATTCTATACATACGTAAGCTAGTCGAGGGTCAATTAATTTTAGGCTTGGAATGTTGTATACATCAACTGAAGATTTTTATAAATATATTAAAAGTTATGATATTCACAATATGTATCAATTGGAGCTTATTAGAAAAGATATAATAAAATGCAAAGTGTAGTGTGTGGATGGATACTCATGGCTTATACATTGTTCAAAAGTTGAAAATTTGGAAACATACAAGGTGAAAACTTTCATCAATAGTCACAACTGTCAACAAGAAGAAGTGAAAGAAAAGCTTGCTAATACCAAGTGGTTAGGTGACATGGTAATTGAGGGCTTCAGAAATCACCCGAAGATGACTTGTGAGAAAATGGAAGCTTTAATAACTAAAAAATTTAATGTCACTAATAGTATTGCAAAGGCATATCAAGTGAAATTATGTGCACTTCAGTTACTGATGCTAATATTATTCAATAGTATTCTAAGTTCGTTGATTTTTGTAAGGAGTAGTTACTTAAAACTTATCTGGATCTACTGCAGAATTATTGGTTTCAAATGGTAAAGATGGCACTTCAAGATTTGATAAAATATACTCCCTCCGTCCGGTTCTAAGGTGTTCGTTTGTTTTTTGCACGTAGATTAAGGAGTATTATTATTATATGAAAAGTGGGTAGTTGTATTATAGGGAAGTGGTGGGCCATGTTGTGTACTTTTTTACTAAATAGGGGAAATGAATACCTTTGAACCGGATGTCAAAAATAGTAAAATGAACACCTTAGAAGCGGACGGAGGGAATATATAAATATATTTGTATAGTTGCTTGTAAGAAGAGATTTCTAGCTATATGTCGGTCATTAGTTTCATTAGATGGATGTTATTTAACGGGACACTATCATGGCCAACTTCTTGCAACAATGTGTCTTGATGGCAACAATGGTCTTTTTATCATAACATATGCTATAGTTGCATCAGAAACTAAAGATATTTGGCATTAGTTTTAAAGAACTTATTGAATGATATTGGAGAAATATCAATTCATGGAGAAAGATGGACGATTCATTTCTGATCAAGGAAAGGTAAAATCACTTGTCATTTATATGTGTTCTCATCAAAATATATTACATATATGCATGAACTTTAATCTGCTCATAATCATTATAAACTTTGTCTTGAAAGGGTCTTGTGGCTGCATTAGAAGAATAGTATCATTCTCACTATCATCGTTTTTTATATGCGGTATTTATTTAGCAACATTGAGAAAAAATGAAAAGACGACCAAGTTAGGTCGTTATTTTGGTCGGCAGAAAAATCAACCACTAAATATGAATTCGACAAACACATGGATAGGTTGAAGGAGAAAAATTATAGTGCATGGGAAAAATTATAATGTATGGTTGTCAGCCGAATAGGCGTTGAAAGATGAAGTAGAGCACACTTTCAAGATCAAGTGTCATATTTTCTCGAGTAGTATAATTGAGTGCTTTAATGGTGTTATTAAAAAAATTGAATGACAATCTCGTTGATATCCTCATTGATAGGATAAGTTAAAAGCAATGACATTTATGAAAAAAAAAAAGGTGAAGCATACGGGTGGTATAATACGTACAAAGATACTAAGTAAGTTGAATGACTTTATAACAGAAAGTATCTGTCACGCCCCGACCCCAGACAGAACGCGACAACCGCCACGTTAACCATAAATTTCGCAGAATGGGTGCACTCCACTCCACAAAGTTTATAGAAAATGTAAGGCTTGCTATCAAGTACCTGTAGAGCTGAACAACTGATAACAACGGGTACAACCCGAGGACATCATCTCAAAAAGTATCAACAAGGATTTACAAAGGTACAAAATACACCGGTGTAACTTAGTTTAAAGAAAATATACATGAACGATATAACATCGCGAAGGTACAAAAGAACATCAAGGGGGTCACCAAATATAAACTATACAATCTCGCCAATGAATCCGTCAATTTACATAAAAGAGAAAGTACCCAAAACACAGATTGGATGACGAGCAAACGATAGGAAAACCTCCAACCAAAACGATATCAACGGCCTGAAAAGGAAAGAATGATGGGGGTGAGCAAAACCACTAGCTCAGTGAGGTGATAAGCCGGTCACCCGACCCTTATACGAAGCATGTATTCCACTCGCGGTTCATAACATAAAATCCCACATTTCGTCCCACAATAACTATTTCTCACTCAGTATACTTATTAATGAAAATAAAAACCTTAGTGCACATTTACGAATAACACAATTAGTTCAAACAACATGTTATCACATAAAAGACGCGTGGGTAGTCAATATCCTCCTCGAACTGAGCTCTCCGTCGAGAGACAGTCCAAGCCCGTCACCGTTACTCTAGATAAAATGCACATTAATATTCTTTCTCAACACGCCAAGTGCTAAAGTTTACAATTCAATATCGACGTGAATACTTGAAATGATCAAACATATAAACATATATGACATGCATCTCCCACACCGGTGACGTTGACTGAGCCTATAATAGACTGATCCATCTAACGATCACCCTCCAGAGTATCAGTATTTGGCAAATGGACAGGTGCCCCGTTAGATCTAACTCACCTAGGTTTGCCAATCACGGGCAACTTGGTTGTCACTCTAACTCATCCAAACCGCGACAATTCGGGCTACTTAATCAATGTCGCTCCAACTCACCCGAACCGTGACCAATTCGGGCTACTTAACCTTGGTACCAGACATACATATGCATGTGCATCATAAGATGAATAATGACTCAAGTTATGCATCATATGATGAATAACCAGAAATCAATAATACTCATAAAATGGCTAACATGACTCTAACCAGAGCAATCGAGCCAATCAGGCTCTTTACCACATAACATAATACCAAATAATTTTCTTATCAATTAACTAAAACTAAAATAAATGCACATTTATCGAGGGTCCACACTTCCCACAAGAGAAGACGTTCCCGAATTATCAACTCACAAGGAAGTGATTAACTCTCTCCGGAATCTGAAGTCGGTCCCTTACCCTTCGTCGATGGTTCTTTACCTAGAAAGGAGATGAGCAATTAAAGACAAATTAAATATAACTAACTATTAGCTATAACATCCCTTTCATTGCTAAAAACAAATCCTAATCAAGTTCGAACGAGTCGATATTAAATAAAAATGGTATGTAACTCCTTAACATCAGTTCCCAATCCCACATAACCCATTTCAATACATTAACTAAACGAAACGATAGAAAATAAGTTTGAATTCGACATAAAAATTCTGAAATTTTCCAGCTAGCGGCAGTTTACAAGAAAAATCATAACTAATTGTAGAATAATCGGATTGAGGCGTTTCAAGTGGCTACGGAAAGCTAACGAGTTCAGCTACGTACAGAAATTAAGTTTGCAAACTTTCGATGGCAATAGCTATGTCAAAATCAGTTCGAACAATCTGCGAATTACCCACATACCAAAGAGAAAAACCCCACAAAATTACAAAACCATGGAAGAAGGAAGCTTAATTCACACACCACTTACCTCAAAACAACTTAGAAACTACCTAGGATGAGGGTTGTAAGGGAGAATTTGATCAACAAGGGTTTCTCCTCTTCACTCTCTTCTTTTCCCTCTTTTGTTTTTCTTCTCCCGTTCTTCTCTCTTTTTTTTTTTAACTTTAGCCTTAATAATTATATATATCAGGCCATTTAAGTGGGCTGAAACTTTGGGCCACAAAATAAATAAATAAATAAGTTTGGGCTTTATAAAAAAATCTAGTTGGGCTAAGATAAGGCTGTCCTTTTGGGCCATATAAATAAATAAATAGGTTTTGGGCTTTCTAAAATAAATCTAGTTGGGCTAAGTTAGGGCTGGCCTTTTGGGCCATAAAAATAAATAAATAAATAGGTTTTGAGCTTTTTAAAATAAATCTAGTTGAGCTAAGATATTATAGTATCATGTGGCATGAAAATTCATGTGGAGAGGTTCTATTTGAGGTTACACTTAGGCCTCAAAGGTTTGTGGTCCGTCTTGAAAATGGCACTTGTACTTGTAGAGTATGAGACTTGACTGGGATACCTTGCATGTATGACTGTGCAGCTATAAGATCTATAAAAGGTATGCCAGAGAATTATATGAATGAATATTTTACCGTAGAGTTCTTTTTAAGGCCATATGAACATGAAATAATTTTAATGATGGGTTCTGACTTTTGGCCTAAATCTGACAATGGAACTCTACTATCACTTAACCCCCAAGTATTAAGGACATCAGTTGCAGCTAAGCAAGCGACCAAGTGAATATCGAACCCAAAGGATGGCGTATTATTAATTTAATTATTTACTAAATAAATTAAGACAAGACAATTTAGTTTGAGGATTTAATCTAACAACTAAAATACTTAATTTAAATAACAAATAAAATAAAAGCACTTAGAAGAATTCGAAATTGACTCAAGAGATAGAATAGGTAGCCCTAGAGTAATCCGGTTTCACTCATTAATTTTCCTTCCGTGTGTTGATGTCCGACTCTGCCTTGTAGAATATGGACGCATCACTAAACCATGCATTTCTAATCTATAGACACAAGTAAATATGCGTGTAACACGTGTGAATAACCTCGGAGCAAGAGATATAATTCCACCCCCCTTTCTAGGTACTATCAGTATCAATTATTTTCCTGGCCAATTGGTACTCTAACCCGATATGATCTCCCTTTTTAGGTACTATAAAATTATCCTCTTTATCCTACTTAATAACCCAAATTCAATTCAATTAGTAAGTATTCGTATATGATATTTCTAATGAAGTTTCAGATTCCCCCCACTTAGAATCATAACATGGATTCATGTTCAGCGGTGAATGCACTCAATCTACAACCAAGATATATATATTCAGACTCTATATACCAATTGAAGATGCACAAAACGACCGTGAATATGAATTAAAAACGGTCAGTCATATATAAAATAAATCCACAAGTAGTGTTGTACGGAGTTTACACACGAAAGTTCAATTAATTTATAAAAACCTTCACAACCCTAGTTCTACCAAAAAAGCTCTAGCCCATGATGTTACGAAGAACAATCATGGGTGTTGGATAGATCTTACCCGGGTGTCTGAAAAATTACAAGATAAATTAGAAAATGAAATAAACCCTAGATGCGGGAGTCGTCGCGTCCTTCTCCATCTTGAATCCTCCTCTTGGTTCTCCTCTTGATTCCACAAATGAATCTTCAAAGTGATGGATGGATGGAAGAAAGGATGTGGATGATGGTTGAGGGGTGATCCCCTTTGTGGGGTGTAGTACTGTTGTGGTCTCTCTCCAATCCAATATGACTAATCTCCCCTCTTGATGTGCTCTACATCCCTTTTTGTACTTGTAAAGTGCTCCTCACGGATCTTGGATGGGCTTTTACTTGAGACATACGCCAAATTTGGTAAAGAAACCCAAAAATACCAAAAATAGAACCCAACGACATTTTGTTAGACCAAACCTTCTTGGTCGAACATGCCCCCCTTGGTCGAGCAATGGTCGAGCAAACCTTCTGTAAGAATTTTGTCATTTTGCTCGACTTGACCTCTTCCATTCGACCAAGACGATGCTGGTCGAATGGATCTCCTTTGGTCGAGCAAGCTTGCGCAGTCTCACCGTTTCGCGCATAACTTCCACATCCAACCTCCGATTTGAGTAATTTCTTGCGCTCACGTGATCCTCTCTTCCTTGGATTTCTATCCATATATAGAACTCACAGAAAATCTGACATTTGAGTGTATAAAATATCGTGCAAAGTGGCATAATCATTCTGTTCGGCACAACTTGCACGATGTCACCACTTTGATCATAACATTCTCGTTTGGATTCCGATTGAGGTGTTCTGTACGCCAAAATCGATCCTCTCTTTTGTGGATTTCCAACTATGTATCACACTTCCAATTCAGAGCTCCACACAAATACATAAAAATTACACAAGTTGGACGTGCGTCTTTCAGTATTCTTGCACAAATTGCACCTTTTCTCCAACTTTGCACTTTTGATCCCCTTTTCCACCTAAAACACAATAAAAAACCTCAAGTGCACCTTTTTTCTCACATATATCGAATATAAGACACTTGTGCTAATATATAACAACAATACTCATCAAAAAGGTGTTAGATTGGATACTAAAACACGCTTATTTTCACTTTCAACAAACCCCCAAACTTATCCGTTGCTCGTCCCGAGGCAACAAAATAAAAATAAAGAGAAAGAGAGAGTATGAAAATTAGTGGGGAAATAAGAACTATGACTCATACCATATTCAAAATACAATTGTCCTCAACTTAGGTCATGTAACTCTCCTTATATTTAATAATCAATTCATAGCATATAAGTTAAGACAATCACCACCAATTCAAATGCTCCATTGACATGTTCTCACGGGAAGTATATATCACTCGCACTCAAGTGTAAAAAATGTACACTTATAGGTTAAGGTGTTTAGGCTCAGATTCAATTCAAGTGCATGCGTAACCATAAGCTTGCCAAATATCTCAAACTCTCCACCCCTAAAAGTATGATTTGACAATAGGATCAAAAATGACTTTTCTTTTGGATGTAATATTGGCTCTTTGGTTAAGGTAGGAATTATATAGATAAGTGACTTAATACTTGGATCAATCAAGCCTGCAGTCTTTCTCGATCTTTCATTTTTCCTCATCACTTCAATTAAGCACGACATCCTCCTCAACTCCTTCACTTTTTTCTTCATTCTAGCACAACATTTTTTCTTCTCTTTTATTTTTTCTCGAGGTACCAGTTTCGGGTACTACCTCACATATCCTCCATAGGATACTAGATTTAAGCACTACCCTAGGGTGTTTGATTCAATGGAGTACTAGATTTAAGTACTACTCCATGATTCTCCTTAGATGCATTTTCTAGCTCAATTACTGTTTCAACACCAATTTCATTCCTTCCCAAGCTATTATAAAACTCCATCAACACACTTTAAAAAGCCATTAATTCTCTTCTAGAAGGACAATCAAGGCTCAAAAAATTCAAATGCTCAAAGTAGTTATTTCTCGTAGGCTACCAAAGAATAAGGTTTTTAGGCTCAACGGGGCTAACTACGGATAAACATCATTCGGTAGGAAATTATTTGGCAAAGTGACTCATAAATTCAAGGATGACCTAAAATCATCTCCCATCATCTAACGCACATGTAGTTTCAAGTAAGACAAGAGGCAAGTTCTAGAATACACACACAAGAACGATACTCACTAAAAAAGAAATCATGTGATTATGTAACATGATCAACGAGGCTCAAAATCTCACATGGGTTTTTATCAAGTAACAGAGCATTTTTCATCATAAGCAATATCCCACAAGTACACAGAACTTCATACTACAATATAACTCAAGTACACTTCCTTCATCAATTCTAAAAGCATATGAATTTCAGGCACAATTTAAAAATATAAGCTCACATGTTTACCAAAATCATAAACTCAATCCTTTCACTCCTACGAATTAAAAGCACACATAGAAATTAGAATAAGGAAACGAGGGAACCTAATTTTTCTTCAATGTATGCATGAGCTCCTCGAGTTGTTCAACTCGGTCAGGTCAAAGCCTCAGTTTACCTGTTTCTATCATCAAAGCTCAAGCACACCTCATCATCACAAATTCATTGATAATAAAATAAGAGAACTATAAGAAAGACTCAATTGACTATCTAATCGACTCCACACACTAGACACACCACTGAACACTAGGCAAAATGAAAAAATCGACACATCAAAATTGATAAAAGTTTCAACATACCGCAAAAAATCAACTCCCCTAGCAAACATTACAAAGAAAAGATTATACTCTTGGTGCTTCAATGATGTAATAATATCACATCCCCCCAAACTTAGTAAAAACGAAAGTTGAAACTAAGTTTGCAAAGAGATATAATTGTCAATTAGTAAGCACCTTAGATAAAAAAATTTCTTACTCACACGAAAGAAATAAAGTAATAAAATGGAAGGGAATGCCCCCAACACGCGCTCATGTTTAACGTCGAAGAGTCACGACGGTAGAGGATGGTCTTCTCGTATCCTCACCTTCAAATACTTTATTTCCATTTTCTTGTCTACACTCAACACCTCACCTTTCTTGGTAACAAGAATATGATTCTTAGAATTTCCTTTTTTCCATGGTTGTCTAGATACCTCATTGTCAATCTCCCACTTAAATTCAGAATCATCTGTCCTATTAAAATCAAGATTAAACAAGTTAGAAATAACATCTATGCTCTTGCAGGATTGAGTTTCCATGGGCATCTTCATTACATGATTAAGAGAGAAAACCACATCTTCATTATCCATCTGCAGTCTAAGCTTCTTGGCTCTCAACCTCTTTGCTCTCTCCCGCTTCTTCTCAACTATAAACTCAGTATTCTGCTCTTGGGATGACTCTGGAGTGTTCTGAACAACAGGTGTAGCATTCGGTATAGAAACGGGCACTGAACGAGACTGCTTGACCTCTGGTTGACCAAGTGAGTCTGATCGAACAGACTGAGGTTGGTCGAACGACGGCTCTGATCGCGGACTCCTATTTCCCAAGTGTTGTTCGACCATCGTTCGACCATCGTTCGACCAAAGTGATCTGGCCGAACGGATGTGTGTTGGTCGAACGGTAGCTCTGATCGCGAAGTTGTCTTCCATCGTTGTTGTTCAACCACTGCTCGACCAAGATGGTCAGGTCGAATAGGGTTGTGTTGGTCGAACGGCAGGACAGAAAATAGAGCATCGAAATTCTGTTTCTCCGAAGTTTGTTCGACCTCAGCTCAACCATTAGGTCTGGTCAAGCTGATGTGGTTTTGTCGAGTAACTCCCCTGCTTCCTTCGTTCTAGCTCACCGGCATTATCGGACCTTCGTACTGCGTGCCGGACCTTAATGTGATGGCATTATTCTCCAATATTTGTGTCAATTGATTCACGTTTCTGGCCATCTGACCTATTATAAAGGTAAGGTCCTTCAACTGCTTAGATAAATCTGCATGATTAGCATTCATACTCGCTTCGACGCGGTCAACCCTTGCATCATTATTAGCCATGTATCGATTGAAGGTATCTTCTACACTCTTCACTTCGTGCTGCTGCATAATAGGCACCCTTTGTGTCACCTCTGTAATTTTCTTCTATTGGGATTCTAGTAGCTTGTTGATGTTAGCTAGACTAGAGACGACCTCATCATCCCTATTCGACTTCACCACTTGATGTTCAACCTGCGCCACTTTACCTAGTACATAAGATCCTCATACTCTTTTCATAGGCCAGTTATGTGAATTCATAGAGATGTCTTCAAACAACTTTTCTACTTCAAGTGCTGTCTTAGATAACAGCACTCCACCTGATAATGCATCAATAAAAACAAGTGACTCACAATTCAATCCATAGTAGAAAATGCTTATGTACTCAGCCTTAGACATCCCATGCTGTGGGCATCTCCTGAGCATGTCTTTAAACCTGTCCCATGCCTCATCAAATTTCTCACCCTGATTCATAACAAAATGGGTAATGTCTTGCCTCATTCTTAAGATCCTTGAGGGTGGCATGTATCTCCTAAGAACTTCTGCTGCAGTTAGTCCCATGTAGTGTAATATGTGACATCAAGAGTCTCATACCATGCTTCTGCCTCATCAACTAATGAAAGCTTGAATAGGGCTATCCGCCAAGCATTATCATTAGCTCCAGCACCCTTCTGAGTGTTTGCATAACCAAGAAATCTTCGGAGATGCTGATATGGATCTTCAAAGCAACCTCCAGAAAAGGGATTCTTTTCTACCATGTTAATAAGAGCGGGATGTATCTCAAAATCATCATCTTCCCCCTTGCTCCTATCAACCCCATGTTAACAATTCCATAGTTCGTGAAAATTTCACGTATGACAACATTATCCGAATTCTGCCTTGCTCCAGCCATATTTAGCACAATGTGTTATTCCTTTCTTTCATTCCTATCCTTTTCCTAGTGCACAAGTACCTTAGAAAAATTCAAGGTTAGATACAAAATAAATAATCACAAATAAAAGTCGCCAAGAACAGCCGTCCTCGGCAACGGCGCCAAGAACTTGATGTGCATTTTCTTTGAATGCAAAATTAATCCACAAGTATTAAGGATATCAGTTGCAGCTAATCAAGCAACCAAGTGAATATCGAACCCAAAGGACGGTGTATTTTTAATTTAATTATTTACTAAATTAATTAAGTCAAGGCAATTCAGTTTGAGAATTTAATCTAATAATTAAAATACTTAATTTAAATAAAAAATAAAATAAAAGCACTTAGAACAATTCGAAAGTGACTCAAGAAATAGAACAGGTAGCCCTAGAGTAATCCAGTTTCACTCATTAATTTTCCTTCCGTGTGTTGATATCCGACTATACCTTGTGGAATATGGACACATCACTAAACCATGCATATCTACTCTATAAACACAAGTAAACATGCGTGTAACACGAGTGAATAACCTCAGAGCAAGAGATATAATTTCACCCCCCTTTTTAGGTACTATCAGTATCAATTATTTCCCTGGCCAATTGGTACTTTAACCCGATATGATCTCCCTTTTTAGGTACTATAAAATTATTTTCTTTATCCTACTTAATAACCCAAATTCAATTCAATTAGTAAGTATTTGTATATGATAGTTCTAATGAAGTTTCGGAGTCCCCTCACTTAGAATCATAACATGGAATCATATTCAGCGGTGAACGCACTCAATCTACAACCAAGATATATATTCAGACTCTATATACCAAATGAAGATGCACAAAACGACCGTGAATATGGATTAAAAATGGTCAGTCATATATAAAATAAATCCAAAGTAGTGTTGTATGAAGTTTACACACGAAAGTTTAATTAATTCATACAAACCTTCACAACCCTAGTTCTACCAAAAAGGCTCTAGCCCATGATGTTATGAAGAACAATTATGGGTGTTGGATAGATCTTACCCGGATGTCTTGAAAATTACAATATAAATTAGAAAACGAAATAAACCCTAGATGCGGGAGTCATCGCGTCCTTCTCCGTCTTAAATCCTCCTTTTGGTTCTCCTCTTAATTCCACAAATGAATCTTCAAAGTGATGGATGGATGGAGGAAAGGATGTGGATGATGGTTGGGGGGTGATCCCCCCTTGTGGGGTGTAGTATTGTTGTGGTCTCTCTCCAATCCAATATGACTAATATCCCCTAGGGACAAGCAACATGTAAGTTTGGGGGATTGATGAGTGTGTAAATTCATGAATCTTGAACCTGGATTTGTGCTATTATGAAGTGTTTGAAGGTTGTAATCGGTTGTAAACCAATATATATTGTGAAAAGTCATGGATCAGGTGTTGTTGAAGCCATTTGGATGGTTTTTCGAAGGAAATCGGAGTGGAAGTGTTGGAAACTGAGGAAAGGAAGTCGTAGCCATCCGTTTGGACGAAGAAGGAGGTCAATTCGACTTGTTGGAGGAGAATTCGACCAGGCTTACTGGTCGAATTGGATACAGGACACGAAAGGAAGAGCATTCGACCATGAAGGGGTAATTCGACCTGAGCATCAGGTCGAATCCTAGTTGAATTGATCGGTGGCGAAGCCAATTCGATCTCGTCACTTCAATTCGACCAGGGCATCTAGTCAAATCAAGCACCTGAGACTTACAGTAGGCCAATTCGATCTCCAGTTCGACCTGGAGGGGTGAAGTTGACCTGTTGATGAAGTCAAATTGAGCCCCGAAACTTACCATATCCGTATTTTTACACCCTCAATGCGTGTGATCACTTAAAAAGCCCATTCCAGGCCCGGGAGGCGCGATTACAAGTATAAATAAAGGCTTATGCAGCAGTATAGAGTAGTTGTAGACGTAGAGAAGAGAGATCGATCAAGAGGAGAGAGATCATCCATCATCCGGAGGAGCTGCAAGAGAGGTTCCGCTGGAGATTCAATTAAGATCGGTCCAACTAACCATGATTGTTCTTAGATCAATCATGGGCTAGAGCCACTTGGTAGTTCTAGGGTTATGAAGGTTTCATGAGTTAATTTGTCTTTCGTGTGTAAACTCCGTACAACACTACTTGTAGTTTATTTTATATAAGATTGCGTGTTTTTAATTCATACTCACGATCGTTTTTTGCATCAATAATTATTGTGTAGAGTCTGAATGCATAACTTGGTTATTGGTTGAGTGCGTTCACTGCTGAGCAGGGTTTTATGTTATAATTCTAAGTGAAGGGATTTTGAAGTCTTATTAGAACTATCTTACATGAATACTTGTTAATTGAATCATATTCGGGTTAGTAAGTAGGATAAAGAGTATAATTTCATAGTACCTATAAAGGGAGATCATATCGGGTTAGAGTACTAAGTGCACGGGAAATAATTGATACTGATAGTACCTAGAAAGGGGAGTGAATTATATCTCTTGCTCTCAGGATATTCACACGTGTCATATGCATATTTAATTGTATCTATAGAGTGAATTTGCATGATTTAGTGATGCGTCCATAAACCACAAAGCAGAGTCGAACACCGTCACACGGAAGATGAATTAATAAGGGGAACTGGATGACCTGAAGAATACCTACTTTCTTTCTTGATCACAACTCACTTATCTTCACTGCTTGTTTTAATTCAATTGTTATTTTATAATTATTTGTTACTTAATCACAAAATCACAACCATTATAATTTTTAGCATAGTCTTAATATACTAGAATATAATTAAATTGATAATTATCCGTCTCTTGGGTTCGATATTCACTTGGTCACCTTTCAAGACTATAATTGATATCATTCATACTTGGGGATTAATTGAGTGTTGAGAAAATGCTCATCAACATCGTAAAAGACCAATAGACATCGACTTTCAACTGATGTCTTTCTAAGAAAAGACATCGGTCATAACCCTTTAGATATCGAGTAATCACTGATGTCTTAAAAATTAAAGACATAGGTTAGGATAAACAGACATTGGTTAAAAATTGATGTCTTTCTTGGAAAAGACATCGATTTTTATCCATTATACATCGGTTTATTTATGATGTCTATCCACGTAAAGACATCGGTTGGCACCCATTTGAAATCGCTTTTCTACCGACGTCTTTTCTTAAATAGACATCGGTTTCTACACAAAAAGACATCATTTTTCTCCCCAAAGTTTTTCCTGGCAAGACGTCAGTTTCATACATTTAGATATTAGTTCGTAAGTGATATCTTATTATACAATACCTGCTATATATATTTTAAAATTAAAACACGCTCAAATCATCTAATCACAAATACAGAAAAATGTCAAAAATAATCCAATTTTAATTACATTAAAACATGTCAAAAGCATCCAATCTAAAAATAATAAAATATCTCCAAGACATATAATCTTAAGTACATTAATACATGTCCAATCATCCATTCCTAAATACATTAAAAATATCGAAAATATGTCCAAATAATTAATTTTCAATTCTAAATGCATTATACAAAATCAGCCTAAAATTACCATGTAGGCATTGGATTAATATCAACAATACCACTCAAACAAATAACAATGAAGAGGATTCTGGAGACGACATATTGCCATGCCAAAACATCTCATAAGAAAACACAAGATACCAGAATTAAAGAAATGAATTCATCAACAGTCATTTGACTTTACTCGAACAATCACAGTCAAAACATAGCAGGTTTAAAATCATAATCTTAAATTAAATTCACAGTTAAACACAGCCAAGCCATGATTCTTAAAAAAAAGATAAGTTAATTAGCTCAAAAAATAAGAAGTCCATGCAAACTTCTATCCATGAGTTTTCATTAAATGAAAATAAATCTACTCCTTTATTGTAACAAATTGTCTACTCTTACTCAACTAATAATGGATCTTTATAAACCCATATTTTATCCATTTTGTTGATATATCAGTCCTATTTAACCGGGGGGCAATGAATTAGTGGCAAGCATAATGATTTAGTGGCAAATATCTGTAAACCTTGCGACAATTAGAGGATGTAATGCCAATCACATGGAACGACTATATATTTTTTCCAAAAGTATATATGAATTAAAGTTATTAATTAAATATTTAATAAAGTGCTTCTTATATTCCATCCTAGCTAATTAAAAACTTCATTGTGTTCACTCTCTTGCTCTACCACTAATTCATATCCAAACATATATGTATATCCATCCTCAAAAACCTTAACCTTCACTGCTTGGCATCGTCAAACTCACAGCTGCTGGAGATTTAACGGTTTCTTTGCTGCTGGAGTTTTCGATTTCTTATTTTCTGGTCAATTCAGTAATGCCCTTTTGTGTGCATGTAGGTAGATAAGATAAATACTATAGGTTACACGTTTTTGCTGATGGATGCATTTGACATTTCATTTAGCTTTGTTCATCTTCTGTGCTTGAATTTCGTAATGAGTAATTAATAATCTAATTAGAATCGATACCTTTTTAAACGAGTTGAATAAAATATACACTACAAACTTTAGGCTGTTTCTTTTGTGTGAATTCGATAGGTAAAAGCTACCGAAAGAAGGTTTTTAAACATTAGGAGGAGATGATGGTTTAGCTTTTAAAGAATTTCGAAAATTTGTTCATATCCTAAGAGAGAGAGAGAGAGAGGCAGAGTGCGTGAGTGTTTTGCTTGGCTATTGGAAATAGAAGTGATGAATAAGTATATCAGTGTACATATTCATTGTCTGCTCTTCTAAATATCTTCCATGGATTTTTCTGAATATTTTTCATTATAAGAGTGTAAAGACCTCTTATGTCCAACTTTTGGCATTGGAATAATTAATCATTCACTGTGTGTGTATATGCGTATATTTTTATAAGCATGAGAAGAAGAAATGAGATAAGAGAGGGTTATACGAGCGAGGAAAGGAGATGAAGGAAGGAATGTTGTCTTTGCACGGTTTTCCCCTCACCACTCCATATATACTACTACTACTCCACTCCACACCTCTGTTTTTTCAACCAACATTATTTACTCCTTGTTTCTCTTCTCTCATCTAAACACAACACTCCTATTTTCTTACTATCTTTTAATCTAATTTTTATTCATTACCGCCTCGTTTGGTATGCGGTAATATGGCTTTTTCGTATGAATAATATGTCTTCTTACCAAGTTTGGTAGTTATTAATGAGGGGCCTTGTAAAAATGTGGAAGCCCAACTAAATTTCCTGTTTTCTCCACATAATTAGTCTGACAAAATTCGTAGTATTAACATTAAAAATTCAAGAGTAAATTAAGATAAGAGTGGTCAATTACCAAAAACTCCTCCATCTTCCTTAAAAATCCCTAATCTTCATTTCCAAAAAATCAAAGCTGAGTTTTTGCAAAATTTGTATCCTTCATCTTCCTCAATTATCCCTTCCCTAGTTTTCTTTTCAAAAGAATCAGACCTGCTCTTTTCGAATCTGCAAAATTCGTCTAGCGGTGGAAGTCACCCAAGCCATTGAGTAGTTTGCCCATGTCGGTCACTCATTGCTATTACACATCGTTTCGTCAGCATCATCCTACAAGAGGCCCAGTCTTCACTGTGACCCTTCACCATAGCAGCGACTTTCTTGAACTGGTTTAAAGGATAGATGTATCTGCATGCCAGATTTCTGATTAATCTTTTTTATCCTTTTAATAATTGATTAATTGAAAACAATTTCATCCATTGATTCTCTTCACATTAAGATTTTGAATAAATTTGTTTCTGAATGTTTACAGATTGGGGGTATATAACTGATTTTGTTTGAATCTCTTTTTTGTTTACTTTTTTTATTTTTATGTTAATTTGTTGGGATGATTTGTGATTATGTTAATAAATTTTAAGTAAAATCAATTTTTATGGGATTTTTAGTATTCCGCCTTCCAACAAAAAACAATAATGATGAATCGATAATTTTTGGAAATTTTACTTAATTAAAGCAAAACATCTATCTTTTTTTTAACTTAATTAATATCTGTTAAAAATATTTACTCACTTCTCTGTAAAAATTTTGGTCACTATATTTTTATTTAATTAATTAAAGTTATAAGTAAAGAATATAAAAGTAATTTGACCATCTATCCTAATTACTTTATCTCCTACCAAACATCGTAATTTTGTTATGATAATTTTAATACATCCTATCAAATAAACTGCATTTTTAATATTATGACTACTTATGTATACTTGAATCTCATTTCTTATATATACTCCCTTATCTCATCTCACTTATCAAACGAACCTTGTATTTGATAACTTTAGCCAAATAGCCAACACTAACCTAAAAACACACTATATCCCAATTTTCTGTATCAAAATGAGAAAGAAATATCAATCTTCATAAGATAGAGAATTCTTTCAACTAAGAAACATGTATCAATGTCCAATGTCTCATTATTAAAATTTATTATTCATTATTTGTCAACTACAGTTTAAATATACCATGGTATACTACTCACACCCATTCTGTGAATTTTGTTGTGATGTTATGTATTTGTATTTGTGTGTGTGTGTGTTTTTCCTTTGATTTATCGTTTATTTTATAGCAAACTTTAGTTTGTCTATGAGTGTTGGTTTGGGGAAGGGTTTATTAGTTTCACAATGAAATTTGAAATCTGTGAATTCTATCTCTCTGCTTTTATTAATTATGTTGTGAATCTCGCAGCTCTCAACACTCTAGATTGCTACACTCAATCACTCAATAGGATATAAATACACACACATTAGGATTTGAATTTTGGAATCAAGATAAGTAATGAAACAGTAAAAAACAAGAATCAACACTCAAGGATTTAAAATGATTCGATCATAAAGATCTACGTCCACTGTGAGGAAGAGAGCTTTTTTTATTGATTACAAGTAAACCAGATGAAGAATTGATTGAATGAGCTTGAAGAATTCTCAATGATCAGTGTAAAACTAACTTGAAAGAAGCATAACTAACCAACTAACTATCATAGATTCTCACGTGTGTATTTAACTTGTTCTCTCTCAAAACTGACTAACTTGAGCTTCCAATGGGGTGGCCACACCTCACATGCATCCAAGATTTTACAGCTGGATAGTCACATGCACACATTAACCACTTGGCAGCTAATGAAACCAAATAACTGACCCTCGTGCCCCATGTGAACTTGCATGCTAGCTTACAGCTGATTTTTCCACTTTTAGTAAGTGTGTTTAACTCATGCAACCTGCTTACTAAACCTTGAATGCTTCCAGCTATGCAGCAACACCTAACACACACAACCTGGATCAAGATTTACAACACTACTTCCAACAATCTCCACCTTAAATCATGTATCCATCCATCAAACAAGATTGATGTCCTCCCTCACCATTGATCATCATGAGCAGCACTCACATCCTTTACAAACTACATCCCAACTAAGCCTAAGCTTAGTTCAAACTTAGAACTAGGCAAGACTGATGAGCGTTTTCTCAATATACAAAATTAATCCTCAAGTATAAGGATATCAATTGTAGTTTCGATAGGAGACCAAGTGTTTATCGTACCCAAGAGACGGATTATTATCAATTCAATTATATTCTAATTAACTAAGATTATGTTGGTAAACTGGATTTGGTTTAATTGTGAAAATAACATATAATTGAAATAGCAGAATAATTAAACAAGCAATAGATAAATATCGGTTGTGATCAAGTAAGTAATAGAGTAGTTCTTCAGGTAATCCAGTTTTACTTGTTAATTTCCTTTCCATGTGTTGATGTCCGACTCTGCCTTGTAGTTTATGGATGCATCACTAAACCATGAAAGCGTACTCTATAGACACAAGTAAGCAAGTGTATGACATGTGAATATCCTCGATGCAAGATGTATACTTTACCCCCCCTTTCTAGGTACTAATATCCTCGATGCAAGATATATACTTTACCCCCCCTTTCTAGGTACTATCATAATCAATTATTTTCCGTGCACTTAGTACTCTAACCCGATTTGATCTCCCTTTCTAGGTACTATAAAGTTATACTCTTTATCCTACTTATTAACCCGAATATGATTGAATTAACAAGTATCTATATAAGATAGTTCTAATAAGACTTCGGAATCCCTTCACTTAGAATTATAACATGCAATCCTGCTCAGCGGTAAACACACTCAATCAATAACCAAGAGATGTATTCAAACTCTACATAACAGTTAAAGATGCACAAAACGACCGTGAGTATGAATTAAAAAGGCACAATTTTATATAGAATAAACCACAAGTAGTGTTGTATGGAGTTTACACATGGAAATTCAATTAACTCATAAAACTTTCATAACCCTAGAACTACCGGAGCAATTCTAACCCCATGATTGATCTAGGAAAAATCATGGCTAGTTGGTATGATCTTACTTAACTCGCTAGACGAACCTCTCCTCACGACTCCTTCGGATGATGGTAGGATTTGGTGAAGGATGAATGATAAATGCCTCTTTTTTGTTATCTATCTCTCTTCTCCTGCGAAAGCTCTTCTTTTATACTTGTAAACTCTCCTTACAGGCCTTGGATGAGCTTTTTGAGCGAACACAGACACTGAAGGTGTAAAAATATGAATTTGACAAGTTTTCGAATGTCGATTCGACCAGACAGGTTGGTTGAACCCATCCATGCAGGTTGAATCCCTGGTCGAATCCCTCTGTAACTTGGCTTCTGACTCTGGATTCGACCAGAGCGTTGGTCGAACTGGATACTTCCTGGTCGAACCGGAACTACTTCTGTTTAGCCTTCTAGTTCGACCACGGTTTGACCAAGTGGTTTGGTCGAACTCGACTGTCGTGGTCGAACTCGACTTTTCTGAGCTCAGTTCAACCAGAGGTGCTGGTCAAACTCCCTTCTTCTTGGTCGAACTCGACCCATGCATGGTCGAATCCACTCTTGTTTCTTCCTCTTTCCGAATTCAATCACTTTCAATACATTTTCCATCGGAAATCAACTCAAATAGCCTTGTAAACTCCCGATTCGTGACTTTCCACTAAGTATAGCAATTCACATCGAATTACCATCATTAATTACACCATAGGTACACGAATCCGAGCTCAAAACTAGTGAATTTACACACTCATCAAAATCCTTAGTTAAGCAATCGGCTGGATTGCAGATGTGTCAATCTTACATACTTTAATAACTCCACTTTCCACATGATCTCTTACAAAGTATAGTTTAACATCAATGTGCTTCGTTCTCTCGTGGTAACCCTGATGTTTAGCTATATGAATTACACTTTGATTATCACAAAATACTTCCACAATATCCTGTCTTATTCCAAGTTCTTTCAACATTCCAGAGATCCACATTCCTTCCTTGATAGCTTCAAATAAGGCAACAAACTCAGCCTCAATTGTGGATAGAGCAACAACTGATTGATGGCTTGCCTTCCAGCTTATAAATGTTCCAAATAGAGAGAAAATATAGCCAGTCAATGACTTCCTTGTGACCAAATTTGCAGCATAATCTGCATCAACATATCCACACAACACTTCACTGAGCTACTCCTTCCTTTGAAACTTTAACCCTCTGTAAGATGACCCTTTAACATACTTCATTGCCCACTTAACAGCTTCCTAATGTGGTCTTCTTGGATGTCCCATAAGCCTGCTTTGAATGCTCATGACATAGGCCATATCTGGCTTACAACACACCATATAATACATGAGGCTGCCAACTGCACTAGCATCGGGAATTTTATCCATTTCAGCTGATTCTGATATGGATGAAGGCCCTTGATGTAAGGACATTTTCAAACCTTGTTTAAATGGTGTTGAGATAGATTTACTTTCATACATACTGTATCTGTTAAGTACTTTAACAAGTAAGACTCCTGATTAAGGATTAAGCTTCCCTTGCTCCTGTTTCTGTTAATAGACATACCAAGTATCATCTTAGCTTCCCCTAGATCTTTCATGTCAAACTCTGACTCCAGCATGTCTTTAACCCTCTGAATACCATTTATTGTATGACTAGCTATCAACATATCATCCACATACAACAATAGGAGTAAACTAATTCTTTTCTTGTAAGTAATATACACAGTTATCATATGAGCTCCTAAGAAATCCACAGTCTACAATATACTGGTCAAACCTCAAGTACTATTGTCCAAGGCTCTGCTTAAGACCATAGAGAGATTTTTTAAGAAAACAAGCCTTAGAATTCTGATTCTGAACACTAACTCCCTCTGGCACAATCATGTAGATTTTTTCTTCCAACTCACAATGTAAAAAAGTTATTGTCACATCCATTTGATGAAGCTCAAGATCATACTGTGTAACTAATGATAATATGATCCTTATAGAGCAATGTTTGACAAAAGGTGAGAAAATCTCATTATAATCCACCCCTTTCTTTCTGTAAGAGCCCCTTAGCTACAAGCCTAGCTTTGTATCTTATTTTCCCATTTGGAACTGCTGATGGTTTCTTTTTGAAAATCCATTTGCATCCCACTAATTTCTGTCTCTGAGACCTGTCAACAATCTCCCATGTTCCATTCATCTCAAGTGACATAAGCTCTTCCTTTATTGCAGTAATCCACTGATTATTATCAATGCTTGATATGGCTTCCTTGTAGATTTTAGGTTCACTAGATTCAATCTCTGTAGCTGTATACAGAGAGTATGATACAAGATCAGCTTGTACATATCTTGTTGGTGGATTTATTTGCCTTTTCTCCATATCTCTTGCAAGATGGTATGTGTTCAACTCAGTCTTCTCCCTTTCTGTATCTATTTTGTTTACAGAAGCTTCTTTGTTAGTTTCAAACTCCACCTCAGGCTCAGCACTACTTCTAGATATTACAGTAAGTTCATTTTATTCTAGGAATGGCATCCTTGATTCATCAAACTTCACATCTCTACGAACCAGGAATTTATGATTTTCTAAACTCCATAACTTGTACCCTTTAATACCAGATCATCCAATTACCCTCAAGTTGTTGTAATCAGCTTGCTTTCCTCTCCAAGCTTCTTCAGGAGTTTTGAACTTTATTGGTGTTGATGGGATTCTATTGATCAAGTATGCTGCTCTAGTTACAAGTTCCCCTCAAAAACTCTTTGGAAATCCTCCTGCACTGATCATACATCTTACTCTCTCTATGAGAGTTTGATTCAACCTTTCCACAACTCCATTTTGTTGTGGAGTTGATGGAACAGTCCTATGTCTTCTAATTCCTCTATCTCTGCAGAACTTATTGAATTCATCTGAGAGATATTCTAATCCATTATCAGTTCTGAAACATTTCAAGGTCTTTTTACTGATATTCTCAACTTCTGTCAGCCAATCTTTGAATTTTCTAAAGGCTTCATCCTTGGACTTTAAAATGTATATCCATGCTTTCCTTGAAAAATCATCTATAAATGAGATGAAGTATCTTCCTCCTCCTTTTGTTGGATTCTTGGAAGGTCCCCACAAATCAGAGTGAACATAATCAAGTGTAGATGTTGTTGTATGTTCTCCAACACCAAATTTAAACCACTTTGCCTTTCCCATCACACAGTGCTCACATAACTTCAGATCAACTAAAGTTTCTCCACATAACAGGGCCTGTTTAATTAGTTCTTGCATCCCCCTCTCACTTATGTGTCCTAATCTTCCATGCCATAGTGTAGAGGTATCAATATTTTTAGTAACACAAACTTGTCCAGAGACTGTATTTCCGATGAGGAAATACAGATCATGTTTCCTTTCTCCTTCCAAGAAAACTTTATTCCCTTTTGTAACACTAAACATGCCATTTTTTAAGGTAGATTTATATCCCATGGAATCCAACATACCAAGAGAAATTAAGTTCCTTTTGAGCTCAGGAACATACCTGACATTATGATGAATTCTTAATGCTTCATCTGCCATTTCCAGCTTCACAGATCCCATGCCTTTAATGCTGCATGTTTGATCATTTCCTAGCAGGATAAAACCTCCATTTTGATGCTTGAACTCACTGAACCAGTGTTTAATTGGTGTCATGTGGAATGTGTAACCTGAGTCTATTACCCACTCAGTATTGACTCTGAACTTGTAATAGTCAGTGCTTCAATAAACCCTTTACTATCTTCTTGAGCTTATGCTGCTTAAGTTACTTGAACCTTTTGTTCTGTTTATTTGCCTTTATCAATATCTTTTCCCTTTTCAACCTTCCATTTGTAACAATTCCTCTTCATATGACCAGGGAGATGACAATGATAGTATTTCCTCACTTCAACTTCCTTAGTTGATGATCCTGATTCTTGTTATCTTGTTTGTTACCATTCTTGTGATCCTTCTTTTGCTTGTTATTTCTTTTAGAGTGATTGTTCTTCCTGACAACAAACCCTTCTTCACCTGAGCTTGATGTAATCTCAGATCCAAGCTGCAACTCTCTTGACTTGAGTGCAAGAAGTACATTATCAAAGTTGATAGTGCCTTGATTTCCATATAACAAGGTGTCTTTGAAATTTTGGAATGATCTTGGAAGTGTTGTTAACAACATAAGCACTCTTTCTTCTTCTGGTATTACAACATCAACACTTTCAAGATCATCCAAGATCTTGATAAATTCATCAACTTGGTTCAATATGGGCTTTTCATCATTCATCTTGTATGCATGTATTTTCTGTGTAATATGCAACCTATTTGCTAATGTTTTAACCATGTACATAGATTCCAACTTCTGCCAAACACCAATAGCAGTTGTTTCTGTAGCTACCTCCCTCAATGCTTTATCACCTAAGCACAGAATAATTGTAGAATGAACCTTACGTAGTACCTCATCATCTACCTACACTTTTGGAGGTCCAGCTATTGATGGATCCTTGATGATCTCTGCCTTGATAGGTGGAGGTGGCTTTAGTGCATCAATCAGCACCTGCTGTGTCAGGATCCCCTTCATCATTAATTTCCAGAGACTGAAATCAGTTTTCTTTGATAGTTTCTCAATGTCAAACCTGGTGGTGTTCATCTTTTGGATTCAGCTTCTTGAATTCCCATGGGACGCCGTCAATGTTGTGAATCTCACAGCTCTCAACACTCTAGATTACTATACTCAATCACTCAATAGGATATGAACACATACACACTAGGATTTGAATTTTGGAATCAAGATAAGCAATGAAACAATAAAAAACAAGAATCATCACTCAAGGATTTAAAGTTGTTCGATCATAAAGATCTACGTCCACTATAAGGAAGATAGCTTTGATTACAAGTATACCAGATGAAGAACTGATTGAATGAGCTTGAAGAATGCTCAATGATCTGTTTAAAACTTACTTGAAAGAAATAGAACTAACCAACTAACTATCATGGATTCTCACGTGTGTATTTAACTTGTTCCCTCTCCAAATTGACTAACTTGAGCTTACAAAGGGATGGTCACACCTCACAAGCATCCAAGATTTTACAACTGGATAGTCACATGCACACATTAACCACTTGACAACTAATGTAACCAAAAAACTGACCCACGTGGCCCATGTGAACTTGCATACTAACTTGCAGCTGATTTTCCCACTTTTAGTAAGTGTGTTTTGTTGGATTGTATACTAAAAATCTAGCTTTAGTAAGAACAATGTTTTAACAATATTTGAAATGAGAATCATTGATCAAATGATTGCATCTTATAATTTATTTATATGTTGATGCAATAGTCCATTTACTTTATATTGTAGATAATATGTTGTGTAACAACACGCAGAAGATCATATTATCGGTTTTCTTATAAAGTATAAACAGATGCTCACAATCGAGATAGACAGGAACAATCTATCGGGATAGTTGTAGTGTGATTTGGTTTTAGTTTGTCTTGATTATAAAATCACATTAGTGCTCTTCGTGTGTATTGAGCAGGACAGCTTGAGATCGTTCGACTTATACTGACTATATTGGAGAACTTGATCTCTGTTATTATGGATGTTCATGCTCTTAATCCCTATACAATAACCTCGACATATAAGTGATGCGCGTTTTCTTTGCACGCAAAATTAATTCCCAAGTATTAAGGATATCAGTTGCAACTTAAGCAAACGACCAAGTTAAATATCGAACTCAAAGGCATTATCAATTTAATTATTTACTAAATTAATTAAGATAAGGGCAATAAGATTTAAGAGATTATTAACTAGTAAACTAATTACTAAAATAAAATAACAATTAAAATAAAAGCACTTGAAGAATATGAAAGTGGCTCAAGAATGGATAATAGGTAGCTCTAGGGTAATCTAGTTTTACTACTTAACTTCCCTCTCAAGTGCAGACCGACTCTGCCTTTTGGACTATAGACGCATCACTAAACTATGCAAATTTACTCTATAGACACAAGTAAATATGCGTGTAACACTTGTAAATAATCTCGGAGCAAGAGACGTAATTTCACCCCCCCCTTTCTAGGTACTATCAGTATCAATTATTTCTCACGTCTGGAATTTAACCTGATATGATCTCCCTTTATAGGTATTATAAAACTACCTTCTTTATCCTGCTTACTAACCCGAATTCAATTCAATTAATAAACATTCATATATGATAGTTCTAATGAAGCTTCAGAGTCCCCTCATTTAGAATCATAACATGGAATCCTGTTCAGCGGTGAACGCACTCAATCTACAACCAAGATATATATTCAAACTCTATATACCAATTAAAGATGCACAAAACTACCGTGAATATGGATTAAGAAAGCACAATCATATATAAAATCAATCCACAAGTAGTGTTGTATGGAGGACACACAAGTGAGTTTAATTAATTCATAAAACTTTCAAAACCCTAAATCTACCAAAACGGTTCTAGCTCATGATGTTGTGAAGAATAATCATCGGGGTTGGATAGATCTTACCCATATGTCTGAAAATACAAGATAAATTAGGAACCAATAAAAACCCTAAATGTGGGCATCGTCGTGTCCTTTTCTGTCTTGAATCCTCCTCTTGGTTCTCCTCTTGACTCCACAGACAAATCTTCACAGTGATGGATGGATGGAGGAAAGGATGTGGATGATGGTTGGGGGTGACCCCCCTTGTGGGATGTGGGATGATTGTGTTCCGCTTCAATGAATAATGATGTGATCTACATCCCCTTTTATACTTGTAAGCTCTCCTTATGGACCTTGGATGGGCTTTTTCTTGGAAAATATGAAAATACACACATAGGGGTATAAAACCCGTAGAAATAAGAATTCCGCATCCCAGTTCGACCAGAGTGATTCTCGTTGAACGGGAGGCCTTGGTCGAACCGGATGTCTGTAAGCTGAAATTTCCAATTAGACTTGAATTTTGTCGTTCGACTTGGCTTTATTTGGTTGAACGGATCTCCTTGGTCGAACCAGATCGCGCAGTCTCACTATTCCGCGCATAACTTCCACATCCGAGCTCCAATTTGAGTAATTCTTATGCTCACGTGATCCTATCTTTCATGGATTTCTATCCATATAAAGAACTCATAGAAACTCCAACATTTGAATATGTAATAAGTCATGCAAAGTGGCACAGTCGTTCTGAACAGGAATAGCTTGCGCGACGTCACCATTTTAATCATAACTTTCTCGTTTGGAATCCGATTGGGGTGTTCCTTATGCCAAAATGATCCTCTCTTCTGTGGCTTTCCAACCATGTATCACATTTCCAATTCAGAGCTCCACACTAACACAGAAAAATTACACAAGTTGGATGTGCATTTTTCAGCATTCTTGCACAAGTTGCACCTTTTCTCCAACTTTGTACTTTTGATATTTTTTCCACCTAAAACACAATAAAACACCTCAAACACACCTTTTTCTCACATATATTGAATATAAGATATTTTTGCTAATATATAATAATAATTCCCATCAAAAATGTGTTAAATTTGACACTAAAATATGCTTATTTTCACTCTCATTAGTAAGCCAGTATGTATTTTTTTGATTCATCAATGGGTGAGATTTACATATATTAAATCAACAAGCTCGGTGAGTTGGGAAATATTGTCTCTATGGTGTGTTGTTGATTGTAGAAGGAATCTGTGTCATATTAAATAGGTTGAGTGGTACTACTCTCGCATGAGATATTAATTAATGGAGTTGTAAGTAACTCTTGTTTCAATTGAATAAACTACAGAACAAATTCTGAGTTATGATCGATATTCCATTTCTATTCACGATATTCCTTGATGTGATTTATTTCTGTATATATTGGTTAAAGTTTCTGAGGATGGATATACATGTATGTATGGATATGGATGAGTAGCAGTGCAAGAGAGGGGATAAAATGAAGTTGTTAATTAGCTACGATGTTATATAAGTAGCACTTTATTTAATATTTAATAACTTTAATTCATATATACTTTTGGGAATAATATATAGTCGTTCCATGTGATTGGCCCTACCTTGCCATAAATTCATTATTGCTTAGGTTAAGTAAGATTGATATATCAACAAAATGGATAAAACATGGGTTCATAAAGATCAATTATTAGTTGAGAATGTGTGTGTAGGAGAGATTACTGAATATATATTAAGTAGTGGGGGTCGGGGAGAGGGGTTAGGAGTGTTTTATTGTAGTATACAAGCCACGTAAGCATTAGAATAAAAAAATAAAATTTCACATCACGATGACCTGATGGAAACCTTCTACAACCAATAAGATGACAATTTTGTTAAATTTTATGAACTTAATGGACTAATTTCAAAAGGAGTGAAACCGATGAACCAATTTTAAAACCTGGGAAAGTTAATGGCCAAAAAAAATATTTACCCTAATAATTATTTGTTGGTTTTGATAGAAATAAGAGGATATAGCTTGGAATCTTACAGATGAAAAAGTACCAGAAAAGATTATGCATAGCAAAGGAGTGGATTCAAGGGTAAAAAATCTCGATTATATTTTTTTTGAAGAGACATGATCAAATTCTAGCTTCTTATCTTTTATCGAGTTTATTTGAAAATATTTTAGTAATGATGGTCTATATCAACTCGGCTAATGAAATATGGAAAGCAATAGAAGTTAATTTCACTAGCCGAAACAAAGCAAATTATTTACGTTATAAACTACAGTTATGAAACTTGAAGAAATGAAACATGAAAATGATGGAGAATTTGAAGAAAGTAAAATCATACAGTGTTTGATCATGTCAACTGGAAAGGATTTCAAAGAAGAAGATCAAAGTCTGCAAATTCTTTCTAGTTTGGGAGCAGAATATGACTCTATAATGGTAACCATAGCTTCCAAAATTGAACTATACTCTTTACTAGATGTTCAAGCCTTACTCCTCAATTTTAAGTCTAGATTAGAGTCCTTTAAACCTGTATCTACAAATACTTATGGATCATTGCCTAGTTTGAACACCGTGACTTCTCGAGGCCGCAATGCCAAGTTTGCTTCAATGTTGGACACACAGTAGATAAATATTGGTATATGTTTGATCAAAACTTTACTGCAGCAGGACGTCATTAGCAGCATGTCAATTAAAATCATAGGCAAAATTGAATGAATATTGGCAGAAGTCCTAACCTGAAAATGGCACAAATGCCTTACTAATCTGGATCTTCACAATCTGAGTCAGATATGGAGAATTGGTGGTCTCTTGACTCGTGAGCTTCAGATAATGTTACTAATGATCTTATCAACCTGAGCCTTGCAAGTAATTATACAGAAGGCAACAAGCTGCATTTTGGAAATGGATCAGGTGAGCATATCACACATACGGAAATCTACTATTCTTTCTCCTTATAATTCCAGACCCGTTGTTCTTAAAAAATTATTGCATGTTCCTCCTGTTACAAAGAATTTACTTAGTCTCTCTACCTTTACCAAAGATAATGGAGTGTTTTTTTTAATTTCATCCTTTCTTTTGTCTTGTAAAGGACCAAGTAACACAAGAAGTTATATTCCAATGGAATCTTAGAGATGGTCAGTACCAGTACTAATGTCAAGCCTATCCAAGATCATTCCACCATAATAAGTCTTATGCTTTTGCTGCTAATTTAGGAAATAAACTGATCTTTCTATGTGGTATCATAGAATAGCGCATGCCAACTTTGATGTAATAGAAAAGACCTTAGGAGCTTGTATTGTTCATTTTCAATCAAAGAGTCGACCGACATTTTGTTCTTCTTGTGCTTTGGCTAAATCTCATAGATTTCCTTTCTTTGATTCTACCACTATTTATACTCTTCCTCTTGAACTCATCCACATGAAATTTGTGGGAACGCTCTCCCATTCCTTCAAGAAACAGTTACAAGTATTATGTAAGCTATATTGATCAATTCAACAAACATTGTTGGATTTATAATTTGCAAAGCAAGTCAAAAGTTCTAAACAAGTTTCTTTACTTCAAAAGCCTAGTTGAAAACCAAATTGACATAAAATAAAAGTATAGCAAAGTGATTTAGGAGGGAAATACAGAAATCTATCCAAAATCCTTGAAAAATATGGATAATCCATATGGTCTCTTGTCCCTACACCCCACTACAAAAAGGATCAGCTGAAAGAAAACATAGAGATATGGTTGAAAAAGGATTAGCCTTACTTGCTCACTCTAAATTTCCTCTTACTTTTTGGGATGATTCTTTTTCCACTGCTATTTACCTTATTAACTGAACACCATCCAAAAGGCTTAATATCAAAACCCCTTTAGATCTTCTCTACAACCAAAAGCCTGATTATCATGATCTTCGAGCCTTCGGGTGTGAGTGTTATCTCTTCACCAAACCCTATAATGCTTACAAACTTAATATAGATCATCTCCAGGTATTTTCCTAGGATATAGCAACATGTAAGGGTTATAAGGTCTTACTAGACAATGGTAAAGTACTTGTTTCTAAACATGTTTAGTTTAATGAATATGTTTTTCCTTATAAAAATTCTTCCAATAATTACACTCCCACTTCCTCTGCCACTCTCGTACACTCTACTCCTTTTATTCAATCTTATCCCGACACACATACGCATCATATTCAATCACACGTATCATCCTAGCCTTCTTTACCTTACTAATCACATAGCTCAAATCATGCACCCCAAAACACTTTTTCTTCAATGATAGATTATGCCATTAGATATTTAATCTCAATCCATGAACAATGATGTTGTAAGTGAATCAAGTGCCAGGATTGATGAAGACCAGCTTGTGGATCATCGTCAACTTAACAAAAATACTTATAATATGGTCACAAGATCTAAGGTAGGTATCTTTTAGCCTAACGTATACACAGCGGCCATCTCAATACCTGTTGTTGAACCGAAATCTGTTTATGAAGCCCTTCAGTCTAACAAGTGGAAAAAGCCGATGCAAGAAGAGTATAATGCTCTCATTGCAAATGTTACTTGGAAATTGATCAGTCTTCCTAAAGGCAAAAATGTCATTGGTTCAAAATGGATCTTCAAGCTTAAAAGACATTCAGATGGTACTATCTCGAGATACAAAGCGAGACTTGTGTCACAAGGCTATACAAAGGCCCCTTATAGTAGTTGATTTGACAACAAGATTGAAGGTCTTAGTAAAATCATATTATCCATTGCGGTGAAATGTTCTTGGCGCATAAGGCTATTGGATGTAAGTAATGTCTTTCTTCATGGAGAATTAGTGGAAAACATTTATATGAAGCAACCCACTGGCTTTGAGGAATCTTCTGAACTTCATTTGGTTTGCTAACTGAATAAAGCTATTTATGGTTTGAAGCAAGTTTCAAGGTCTTGGTACATCAAACTTAAATCAGTTTTGAGTAATGCGAGTTTTCAGTTTTCTCAGGAAGACTGCTTATTATTCTTTAGAGTTGAAGGACAATCTATCATTTACATATTAATATATGTGGATGATATACTTATTACTGGAAATAATGAGGTTCTCATCAATCAAACTGTTTAGTTTCTCAGCTCTCATTTTTCATTGAAGGACCTTGGAGATTTGCATTTATTTTTGGAGATTCATATTACGAAGACAGATAAAGGGGCTTCATCTCTGTCAAGAGAAATATATCAGAGATATTTTGAAGAAGGCAAGTATGCTTGATGCTAAAGGAAGTACAACTCCTATGATTACTTCACCACCTCTGTCCAAGTTTGAAGGAGATGTTATTTTGGACTCTTCAGAATACATGAGTATTGTAGGAGCTCTACAATATGTGACAATCACTAGGCAAAAATATTGTTTGCTGCTAACAAAGTTAGTCAGTTTATTTCTTCACCATTGAATACTCATTTCAAGGCTGTTAAACGAATCCTTCAGTATCTAATTGGTTTATCCAATTATGGATTGGAAATAAGGAAGTCTTCTTGAATCTCATCGGGTTTTCTGATTCGGATTGGGCAGCAGATCCTGATGATAAGAGATCCACATCTGGACATTGCATACTTTCGGAAGAAAAATTAGTTTCTTGGAGCTCTAAGTAGCACCATTGCGTCTCAAAATCCAGCACTTAAATAGAAGTTTGTCTCAGACCACTTCTGAAATTCTCGTTTCTTTGTGAGTTAAGTTCTCTTCTCTTACAGTTCCAGTTTTGTGGGTGAATAATCTTAGTGCTATTGCATTGGCATCTAATCTCGTATTTCATGCGCGGACAAAGCATATTAAATTGGATTTCCACTTCATTCGAGAAAAGATAGCAGCCAAGGCGTTAGGAGCTCAACATGTCCCTTTCTATGGATCAAATTGCAGACATTTTTACAAAAGCTTTGGGAAAACATTTCTTTACTCGTTGAAGGACTAAACTGAATGTCATTCCCTTAACCGAGCACGGATTGAAGGGGGCTGCTAGATAAATGCATACTTCCTCCGTCCCACGTTAAGGTTTACGTTTTTCATCTTAATTTGTCTCAAATTAAGTTTAAATTTCATTTTTTGTCAAGTAGGACCCATACAAAATAATTAATTATTCCATGTAGGGCCCACACACAACACTAATACAGCTACCCACTTCACATTAAATATTATTGGGATAGTAACTATTAATTACTCCCTCCGTCCACTGTCAATCTATCAATTTTACCATTTTTGGCCGTCCATCCTTAATCTATCCATTTCCCTTTTGAACTATGGGAGCCACACCCTCCACTAATACAAATAAAATATGGGACCCACACCCTCCACTAATACAACTACCTACTACACATAAAATAATAATATTCTTTAATCCATATGCAAAAAGCAAATGGATACATTGAGGATGAACGGAGGGAGTACAAAATATATTACATATTTACTATTAGATACAACCCTAAATTTAAATCACCATGAGATACAAAATTAAAATATGAAATTCCCCTGCTGCTCCCAATTACAAACGTGAAGCTTAAAATTATTTTTTTATTATAATATCAATCCCTTAATTAGTGAGATTTGAATAATATCTAGCTAAGTTTTAGGAACAAATTTAAAACCTGCCGTCTACAAACATACAATCTAACAACTACCATTTTAAATTAGGGAAGAAGTTAAAATCTACCGTCTACAAGCACACAATCCAACAAGTACTATTTTAAATTGGGTAAGAAATAGAGTAGGTTCCCGAATCTCTCCGGTGATCTTCCAAGCTATGGAGGAGAATTGTGGGTTATTGGATTATCTATTTAATTTTTTTGCACAACCTATTTAATTTTTTTTTGCACAATTGGCTATATTTATGTATAACTAGTGTGTAATTCTGCACAACCTAATTAAACACCCCATCTCCAATGATTCTACAAAACTAATAAATAATTTTGTACGACGAATGAATAATTTTGCACAATAATATTTTTATACATATTTTTTTGGCGGACGGTGACATGAATAATTCTACATGAGTAATTGCATGATTAATGAATAATTCTGCACAATTATTGAATAAAAATGCATGATAATGAATAATTCAGCACACGAATAATTTTGTACAATAATAAATAATTCTTTCACAATATAAAACTATTTGAAAGAAGAGAAGACATCAGCTATGGTGAACAATTTTGTTTAAAAGGATCAAAGTCAAGAGACCATCCATTAATGTGAACTTGGCCAGCTAAAATCAAAACTCAAAATTCCTTCTCCAAATAAGAAAAGTCTAATTATGCTTGTATGCCATCTCCTCCCTGCTACTTCTCCAAAATTTAGACGGCCATCCTTTTTTGGAAATCGTGCTGCCACGCCTGTTGCTCATCGCCGATCGTTGCACCATCATCCCTCCATTACGATATCACCATAGACTTACTACAAGAGTCACGAACAACCACCATCCTCAGCAGATCTGAAGCATTGTCTCTCCCACTACAGGAATCACGAACGCCGCTGCGCTGCTTGCCTCAAATATGTAGTAGGCGTGCAGTAATTAGATCAAAGCACTCATCAATCTTTCTATGATCTGAAGCAATGACCATGTAGCGCTTTCTCTCTCATCGCATATGTTCGGGCTTTTTCTCTCTCACAAATTGAAGCACGCCAAAATCTAATCATAATTTGGTATGCCGTGGGATGCTGACATAGACCAGGATGAAGTGGAGGGATACGACACCGTGGGGCGTGGATGATGAAGAAGATGATGGCGTGAAGGTGAGACGCGGAAAATCTGTTTGAATAATAAGAAAAGTTGGGTAGAGATCATAACAAACAATTGGATAATATATTTTTTTTAAAAAATATTTAATTGAGGTTATATTAGGTATATCAATCCAATTTTTTGTATCTAATAGCAATATATTTGAATACACGTATATATATACCATAATAACACCTATATTGTGTATCAGATAGTAATTAATCCAATATTATTTCTCTCACACTACATAATAAAATATTATATCTCTTAATACGTGCAAAAAATAAATATAGACGTTAACTCGGGACGAAGAGAGTATATGATAAGAGAGCCATATAATAGATTGCAGATTATAATCAGCCTCTGATTTAGATGTTGTGAATGAACTTATCATACATATATCTTAGGTTTGACAGTGTGTATAAATACTTGATTGTATTATTGTGGATAGATGAATAAGAAGATATACATTCAGTCATCAAATTCTGTAAGCCATGAGAAATTATGTTCAATATTTCATTTAGCAAATTCTTTCAATTACAAGAAAACTTCAATGCTATGTTTGGATGGATGGATTTGAGGAAAGATTTATAAATCTCTCCCTCAAATTCATCCATCATGTTTGGATGCTACTTGAAATCAACGGATTTATAAATTCAAGATTTTAAATCAATGGATTTCAAATTATGGATTTTATTTTGAATTTTTTTAGGTTGTGTTTGGATGGATGGAATTGAGGAAGGATTTATAAATCTCTCCCTCAAATCCATCCATCATGTTTGGATGCTACTTGAAATCAACGGATTTATAAATCTAAGATTTTAAATCATGAATTTGATTTTGAATTTTTTAGTTGATTTTTAATGGATTTCAAATCCTTACTCAAATTGTGTCTTTTGAAATCCTTTCGTTGTTGTGTAATTGATTATATTAATATATAAAAATAGTATAAAAAATAATATATATAGATATGTATTTTTTTATATTTCAAACTCTACCATTCAGCATATCCCTACCCACCGCACCCCCCACCCCACCCCCACCCCAAAATTTTTTTTTTATAAAATTTTAAAATTTTAATATTTAAATAATAAAAATATTACCACCCAGTCCTACCCCTTACCCATCCACTCCCACTCCCACTCCCACTCCCACTCACCCCCCCACCAAAACCACCCCCCAAAGCCAAAAAAAATTTTTTTTAATAAAATTTTATATTTGAATATTTAAATAATAAAAATATTACAACTCAATCTACCCTTACCCACCCCCTATCCACCCCCACCCCCCAAAAAAAATTTTTATAAAATTTTAGATTTTAATATTTAAATAATAAAATTATTACCACCCAAACTCAACCCACCCAACCTACCCCCCTCCACACCCCCACCCCACCCCTCCTCAAAAAAAATTTAAAAATAAAATTTTAGATTTTATTTTTTAAATATTAAAATCAAAAAAAATTTTTAAAAAAAATTTAGGGGTGGTGGGTGTGGGTGGATGGATATAGTGGTAGGATTGGGCGGTAATATTTTTATTATTTAAATATTAAAAGTAAAGTTTTATATAAATTTTTTTTGGGGTGGGGAGGTGGTGGTGGTGGGTGAGGGGTAGGGTTGGGTGGTAATATTTTTATTATTCAAATATTAAAAATCTAAAATTGTATAAAAAAAAATTTTGGGTGGGGTGGGTAGGGGATAGGTTGGGTGGTAGAGTTCCCTCCCAAAAAAATTATTTTTAATAAAATTTTAGATTTTAATATTTAATATAAGGGTCACTTACTATTGGATACATAAAATAATGCATAATTGTTATAAACTACATCAATCAAAGCACTAATACTCATAACTACACAATTATGATTGTAATACCATAAATACCCATATGTGTTTGCACAATTTGTTCTGCACAATTTATTTTTGCACATTTTAAAATATTCCGGCGGAGGTCCGGCAGCCGGTGGCGGAGGTCAGGTGGCAATCCGGCGAATTTTTTTGCACAATTTGCTTTTGCACATTTTAATTTTCAGCGGAGGTTCAGCAACCGGCGGCGATCCGGCGAATTTTTTTGCACATTTTATTTGCACATTTTAATTTTCGACGGAGGTCCGACAGCCGGCAGCGGAGGTCAGGTGAATTTTTTTTGCACAATTTCGTTTTGCGCAATTTCTTTTGCACATTTTTTTGCACATTTTATTTTACCCATTTTGTTTTGCACATTTTTTTCTAGGCATTTTGTATTTTCACATCTTTTATACTTGTCATATTATGTTATAATAGAAAGATTTGCACCTGCAAAAATGAGTAGATGACTAGGTAAAATGGCATGTCACAATAATAGGATTTTCTATTTACAAAAATTTTGTACATATACTTTAATAGTGTGCACATTTCAAATTAACTTACAACTAATTCAAAAGAATATTCAACTACCTTAATTAACTTACAATAATTCAAAACCTTTTTTCTTTGTTAGTCTCTTGTCATATGCACAATATTATACTATTAAGACAATGAATAAAATCTCACCTCTTGTCAGTTTAATAATTTTCCAACTCCAGCTTCAAACAGATTTCATATCATGTTGTAGTACAACATTTCAATAGGGAGTAATTAATGATCCTTTTATGCATTTGTCTTGACTATCTTTTATTTAATTTATTAATTAATTTATTTATTAAAATTATACCATAAGTACTAGTAAATTCAAGAATTAATATCATCAAAATTAAAATAATACTAACCCTTTGTTTACTCTGTCTTTTTAAGTCAATTAAATTAAGGTGTTGTTAATAAAAGACAAGGGACATCACCTTAAATTTCATAATTAATTTTCACTCGAAGACAAGATTTATGAATCAAGCTAGGTTTGAGAATATATATACAGCAGTACTCTGAAATTAAACTGCAGAATACATATTATATATATATATATATATATATATATATATATATATATATTATGTATACCAGTGTGCTGAATCTACAATTATAGTACTATTTAAAATCTCACTGCATTACATTAATTCAACTGATTACAGCAAGCACAGAATTAGTACAGTAGGAAAAGATTCAGACATGCACTGAGTATCTTATCAGTGGATTCTTTACTCTAATTAACATCAAATTTTGATTTTAAAAGACAATTGAGGAGGTGAACTTAAATACCATTTCTTATGAATTTCTTGCTTGTCTCCTTATCAGTTGTTGTTGGAGAAAGGTAAGCTGCAAGTATATATACTCTCTATTGTTAAACACACCACACACTACTATTCTACCTACACACATTAGCAATTTACATGGCATGCATCTAACATATTAAACGAACACTTCATTTAAAAGCTTAAACAACAGATACAGCATGTGTTTCCTCTACCCTCACTTCCTTGCATCCTTACACTCGGCATAGCCAAGTCCTATGAAATCTTATCCAGCACTCGTTCCAATCGGTCGACTCACTTTTGTAACGAGCTCATCCCCTTCCGTGAGCTCCCCGTGAATCTTTGAAACCAACATCAACAAATCAGATACGGATTAATCGAGAAATATGACCAAATTGCTCTAGTACCTGATGTAGTTCCAACAGATTTGATTGCTAGTTTTCGATCTGTACTAGCTGCCTACGGATTAGAGACAAGTTCTCAAACTCCTTATTCTCTAATGTATCTTTGATGCCATATTCATTTACCATTTTCAAATTGTCGTTGTAGTTAAAATGAACAACTCGGGAACATGAGTTTTTCCTTAAATTCAACTTATTGGCAGCACTGGAAATACATGGCTTAGTATCATCATTCACCATAATGCTCTTCCAACTGCTGTTCGTAGATGAACAGTTTGAAGCCAGTGACCAAATTTTCCTGGCTGAGGGACGGGAACAACATTGCCTAGATTGGTGAAAGCAAAACAGGAGAATATCCAAGCAAGTAATTAGCAAAAAATGAAAAATCAAAGCTCACAGTAACAAGAAATTAGGGAGAGCACATCGGAACCTTAACCAGCGGTTATGGTTGAAGGCCGTCCAGCGGCGAGCACTAACCTAATGTTGAATAGTACCAACAAGAGAAAATACTTTGCTTGGAAAGTAAATTATTCAAACCAACAGAAGGCATTAAAATGATCATACAAAATTTATCTGTTTCACATAGTATACACAAGAATGCCAATTGCCAACCATCTATAGCGTTAAGGTTTGACTGAATCTTTTGCACAAGTTACCACCACACAATCTAAAGTGATAAAAATCGCACTAATGAGCAAATGAGTAAACATGTACAAACTCATAAGTGAATAATAAAAATACCTCTTGAACACACAATCAGCACTGCCATCATCAAATGTGAACAATCTGATGGCTATATGCTCTGGTGTAATGAAATTATACCCTATAGTTCTCGAATACTCAACTGCAGCCTTGAACACGCGCTTGGTGCTCGCAGAAAAAGCACGTATGTGGCTAAAGTTTCTGATTGCTGTTTCAGAAGACTTTCCCCACCGTTTCCATCCTTTTGATTGTCCTTCTTCTCCCATAATTTCCGCACACCCTCTCGAACAGCATCAATAGAATTCTAGATCCTAAGAAGCCACCAGGAGGAACGGGAGAGCAGCGCGAAGTAGCAGCGGCAAGCAGATCTATGGAGATGGCAGCCGTTCGAATTAGGAGGCACACTGATGGAAGCGATGGCGGTGGATACGGCGCCCTAGGCAGCGAAATCAGAAACAGAAACCGCGACCGGGCCAACGAGGGCAGTGCGAAGCAGTGGCTGAGGAAAACAGAGAAATGGGCCTGGACGATAGCAAGAAACGCGAGTGTCGCGTTCGGATCTAAGACATCATGGGCCGATAGCAAATAGTGAGTACCGGTTTGAATTTGAAAGATGCACGTTGGTGAAAGTGGAAGGCTCCTAATCCTGCAGCTACGGACACTGTCCTAGGCAGTGGAGAAATAAGGGAACGACCTCCTCGTGAACGACGGCTGGTGTGCTCGACAGTGGCGGGCCATCGCTAGATCTGCAACCAGTTCAGCCTGCCGGTGGAAGAGGAAGCCCACGTGCAATGGAAATCCGTTGAAGATTCAGCCATAAGCGGCGCCTGTGAAGGGTATTTTAGGAAGACTAAGATGAATTTGTGTATCACGGAATTATTTTTATTTTTCATTGTATTGGGATGCAATTACCCTCAAAAGTGTGTATCTTTCAGTAATAAACCCTTAATATAATAAAATTTTATTATTTTTATTTCTCGTATATAAAATTCTATTTTAAAAATAAATTTTGAATCATGGATTTGAAATCCTTCCAAAGATCCATAATTTATCCAAACAGTGGAATTCAAATGAATTGATTTAAAATCCAAGAAATTTAAAATCCACTCATTTTCAAATCCATTGAATTTGAAATAACTCATTCCAAACACAACCCAAAGTTAGTCGTGCATGACTTGGAACATTATAATAATGCATGAACCGTTGAGAAGTTTATGGAATTTTGTGAGTGATGGCAAAGAACGCTAAAAATGATTCGTCGTTTTGTGTGAGGATAGTCATCGATCCTGCAATGCTGTTAAACTGGTATCATGCATGGTTAACTATAATTAATTCCCGATGCCCAAGGAAATGGTTTCAAGTAAAACTAAGCATAAGCTGATGTTGTGATGGGTGGACGGTTGAAAGTGGCAAGGAACTATGCAAGACTTCAACAGAATGCATTGGACTTGAGTCAATAACTATGCTGGAACAGATGATAGTGGCAAGGATACCGGATACGCAAGTCCTTGAACCATTCAATACAGGACATAAGACTTCTATGTTACTCATATTCACCTTGAGAGGAATTCGACAACAGATTCTCTTTCTCGTCGGAAAGATGTGTTACACTTTGTAGTTGGAGCTGTAAAACCAATTACTGCGCTTTACATGTGACACCGATACTCTTTTTCTTCTTTCTACTGTTTCTTAAGTTTATTTTTATGAACAGGTTTTAGCAAGATCAAACATAGGCTTTTTAATTAACAAGATCAATTTTATTTATTTTTTTTCTCTTTTCCTACATGTTTTTGCAAGCTACTTTCTTTTTCCTTAATAAAGTTAATTAAGGACACTGTTTCTATTTTTATTTTTATTTTACTATCTTTTATCTTTTTTTTTTTTCTAGGAGGAATAGCAATCATCAAGCTCGTGACAAGGCAGACACACATTAATAATGAAAAAACTTTGTGAAAAGATAAATGGTGCACAAGCTATATATGTTTTCACTTCTCATTCTTGGTAAACAAATCAGCCAAATTGGAATAAATGGCAATCAAACTGGTTCCAATAGCCAGCAAGATTACCAAAATCGCCAACGCCTTATCCCGCTTGCTCGCCATGCAATGAACATCCCTGCACAATTCAACCACAATACAAGTAATTAAAATAAAGCACTTTCTATTGTTACACATTATGTGTTATCTTAGATGAACGAGAGGTGAGATAAGAAAAAAACACTAACATTTGGGTGATTCTATCTCACGTGAGATGAAATGGATAAAGAGTGATAACATTTACAATATAAAGTACAGTCCAACTGAGTTCTTTCATAAATAATTTTGTAGAATAAATGAAAATTGAAAAAATCTTTAATAAAAAAAATTATGACTAATCATGAAAAAGTAAAATGCTCTCGTAATGAAACAGTTTAACACAAGACTTGCATAAGAAAAAAATGATTGAAAAATAAAAGGGAAACTACATCTGATATGTCTTTCATCATTGAAGTATAATTAGAAAATACTGTACACTAATGAACATGAAATATGATAATACCAATTTTGGGTCCATTTTCATGTTGACATTTGTTATACATGTATCTTTCAGTTATAGTAAATTAGTCATAAAGTCACTGGATAAACATCATGTATTCTGTGGACTTTAAGACTAAATTATTGATCAACTGGACTCACATGAATAAGCAGGATATCAAGATAGGAAATGTATATTAATAGGAGTAAATATTAAAACCAGAGAGGAGCATACCTCAGGACAATTGAACAAGGAAATATGAACATGAGACACATGACTGTCGTAGTTCCCATGAACTGAAAGAAGTACCATATATTTGGAAGGGCTATTGCTGCAACGTATGTAAATGCAAGCAAAATCAACGTAAGAGACAGAAATCTCATGTTTTCAGTAGCTAAGTGAGGCCTCTTGGGGAATAATAATTCATCAACATTGATCCTCAGTGAGTAGTTCATCACGGGAAACACCAGCATAAGATGAATGGCATAACTTAGTCGGACTGTATCATTGAGAATAGTGATGATGGCAGAACCTGAAGTAGTGTCAAAGTTTACTAGCATGTCAGCCATGATTGAGTCCCCAAACAGCAGGTACCCAAAGAAGCCAACAGCAAAGTATATTGCCACACATAGTAGCAATGCAATTCGGATTGCTGAGCTCATATCAGAAGGTCTTCCAAGCTCTGATCTTATGGGATGAACTGCATATTATTGACATCTAAAATTGGTTAATCCCAACAAATGAATCCAAAGGATATAATGTTTACACTGGATAAAGTAATATATACAGATTTGTGAGGGTCTTGAAAAAGATGATCTTGAATGGATAAAGGAAGCATCGTTGCTCCTTAATACAATGATATTACTTTTGGATTAGAAGCGTTGTATTTAAGAATAAACACGACACATTAGCATCCATGTTCTGTTTTTACATAACATTATCCATGCACCATTCTATTATTTAACATGAAAGATAAGTATGATGATAAGTAACTTCATAAATCCTTGAAATGTCATACCGTTTACATGACACCCAAAAGCAGTTGCAAAGATTGGAATGGTTGTGAAGAGGCTGAATATGGAAATACCACCTGCAAAGTTTGGAAGAAGTCTAGGTTTTTGTGTTTTCCCCGCCCACAAGGAATGTATAGCCATCACCGAACATATGACAACAAAAAATCCTGCTAGTAGCACTGATATAGCTGAGGCATGCTTAAGTGAATCTGCAGGGGGAAAACTGCACAAATATTGGTCAATCTTGCAACCTATAGCTAAATAAAATCTCATTCATTTCTACATACCATCATAACAACTAGTATCTTCCCCCTACTGCGATAACTTATTCACAATGAAACTTTGTGATATCACATGCTCAATAAGTTGAATTTATTTGCTCGTTATGAGATACTATTATCTTTCCACTACGATGATCATAAGTTATATGAGGTAAATTCACCGATTGCAAAGAAATAAATGAGTAATCTATTAATCAGCACCAGTCATCATTAGAACTTAAGCTGAATGTAATCTTCATAGCATCAGTTCTTGCAGTGCATCGGTTACATTAATATATATATTCTATTCAATTATGCCAATCACAAGAGGCTGCATTTCCATATGTTCCTTACAAACTAGCAACTATCCTATTCACCATAGGAGAAGTTAGAAAAGTAGCACATATGTTCCTTACAAACTAGCACTAGCAACTAACCTATTCGCCGTAGGAGAAGTAACGGAAGTAGCACGAAGAGCACGACGAAAAGAAGAGAGAATGCTCGTGAGTTCCACCAGTGGATGCCAAACCATTCCTGTAGGACGCCCAAGTGCACTGCTCCTTCGGACTCATTTCCGGAGAGAACATCTCCTGTAGAATTTATCAAGAAACACGACAATGATTAGAAAGTACTATAAGAATAAAAGCATATTTCTTTCATGTTTTGGTGGCCCCAGTAAACCAAAAACAGCAATTTCCAAAGCCGTAAGGAGAGACGTCCTGCTTGTAAAAATATATGCAGATCTCTAGTCAAATTAAGCACCTCTCCTCTTGATCCAAAACATCTCTCCTCGTTGAGAATAAGTACACCATGTAAAGCATTGAATAAAGCATTTTACTCAATAAGACAAATCATCAAACAGTTGGCGAGCTTGAATGTACAGATAAGGTCATACACAATCAAACAGTATCACGGAAACCAGGAAAAGATCAGCTATGAAGTGCTGACAGATCTTGTGAATCAAAAAACAGAACTCACCAATTATAATCAAATATATAATCAAAGCACCAAGATTGGTGATCATCACGCAAAGTTGAAGCGCAACGGATCCGAATTTCCCAAAGGACTCGGCCATAAGCTCCCCATAGGTGTTGGAGTCGCCGGAGTGGGTGTACTTTAAGAGGAACTCCACAGTGACTTCAACGAAATAAGCGATAGCTAAGATAAGCAGTAAGCTGGGAATCACACCCAGCACCTTAAAAGTAGCTGGAATCGACATAATCCCAGCACCCACCATCCCAGTGGAGATGTTGAATACTGCACCAGAAATGGAAGCGCCCTTGTCGTCTGATCTGATTTCATGGTTTATGGGCTCGACTTGGGGGAGCAAAGGGGCATCCACTCCTCTTTCCTGCTTATCGAGATTCATTCTCTCCTCTGGTTTGATTCATGAGTACCACTGTCGTGTTACGTTTTAAATTACGATAACAAAGTCAAAAACGACACGATAGATAGTCGTGTTAATAGACAGACAGCTTTGAAACAAGCAATTGCCAAATATGGGAAATTGTGCCTAATTCTGCTCGTTTCAGACTTTCACGAAAAATTTATTTATTTTAATTACTTATCATTTTCAATTAAAATATGTGCAAAATACTTGGGGCTTTGGTTTATTAGACGGGATGGGAATAATAGTGATAGTGGTAAGAAATAATAATGAATTTGTATTTTATAATTATGTTGTTTCTAGGTAATAATTATCATAATTAATTCTATTTGATATGATGGGAAATGATGTATAATTTTTATAAATTAATTTTTATTTGAATATAATTTTACTATTCATAAAAAATTATTATTTTTGTTATGGGATTATTAATTATAGGTACGCGTTTATATATACTAATTATTAATAAATACTCCCTTTGTCCCGTCCTTATAGTTACGTTTGCTTTTTGTACGTGGATTAATGAATATAGTATTTTAATGTGTATTGAGGTGAGAGAAATAATAATTTAATGTAAGGTGTGTAGGTGTATTAGTAGGGTGTGTGGGCCCATGAAGAGAGAAGTAATTAGTTTGTGTGGGTCTCATATGTTAAAAAAAGAAATATAACCATTAGGATGAGACGCCCAAAATGGAAATATGTAACTATTAGAATGGGACGTAGAGAGTGCATTAATATAATATAATTACTAATAATGAATACAAAGCGTCTTTTATTTTTTCCTGTTTTACCCTTATTCACAACAATTAATATTTAATGTACGTACTTAATAACTTTGATTGAACATTAATGTGCATTTAATAAGATAAAAATTACACACGACTTATTTCTAGTGACAACCACATTCATAATAAATGCCAAGAATTTAATAATGCACATTAATATTCATTATTGTGATGTTTAATCGTGCAAAATATATATATAATACATAAAATACGTTAATGTTCAAACCAAAGCAGTACACATATTTTATTTATATAATACATTGATGTGCATATTTGTACTCGTTAAGTGGTAGAAAAAGTCAAAATATAATAAATTCCAAGGATTTAATGATACAAATTGACGTTCAAATTTTCCTATTATTTGATATGGGAGAGATTTATGGAGAGATTTAAGGATAATTATAATCACTCTTTCTTTAATTAAATCGCATATTTTTCTTTTTCTCTTAAGAATGCACACTAAAGTACATTATGTTCAGAATTTAATAGCATATTTTTGATAATTTAATCGCGTATATTTTATTCTTTCTTCTATCGATGTACACCGATGTACACTAGTTTGTACTCTTCACTCGAGATTTAATTAAGGAAAGATTTCGGGTACGTCAAACGGTTTTATTATTTCTCTCTCTGGTCAAATTCTTCTCTTTCTCTACACCGATACACGCCAATGTATATTATCATCTTCATTCTTCTAATTTTCACTCCGTCTTCACACCAATGTATATCGACGAATTTAGTGTTAGTTGACATTTCCTTTTTGTGATTTTTTTACAAGTTTCCTTTTTGTGATTTATTGAATATTAAATGTATAGTACAGACTGTACAGTACATTACAGTACATTCCTTTTTGTTGATTAATTAATCAAAATTAAGATGGATTAACAACATTGTGCACACATGTGTACAAATTAAGAGTTTTCATTGTTTATCTTCGAAAATTATTTATCGCACACGAATGTACAATGATTTATATTCATATAAAAAGTATTCTTTGCTTCTCTATTTGGAAATTATTTTTCTCACATGACTGCACAGTAATATATATACATATCAGTACTTAATCGTGTTATTTTAAAAATTTTCTTCGCACGACGCACACTGATGTTCAGTAAGTATGGGTATTATGGCAAAACAAAATTAAAATTTGTATTTGTTCGTAATTTTTTATAGCGAATGTATAGATTAGTAATATTTAAATACGTTTTGTACATAGTATTTATTGACCCTTTTATTATTTACAATTTATAATAAATTTTATATCATTAAAATTTTAGTTAGTAGAAGTGCAAGCAATTGAATTAAAGTTAATTATACTGTGCACCCGGGTGCACCACAAGATACGATGCACTCTCTTAAAAAAATATATACAATTATGAACAAAAACATATACAATTGTGAAAAAAATATACACAATTTATTTGTTAGTTTTTTTAATGAAAAATTGAGTGTAAAAATTTACAACTATTAAAAAATATGTATACACTATTGAATAAAAAATTACACACATATAGATGCTAGTTTTTTAAATGAAAAACTGTGTGTAAAAAAAGTAAACAATTATTAAGAAACATATATACAAAATAGAATAACATGTATACAAAATAAAATAAAAAGTTATATACATATGGGTGCACCCTTACACCTGAGTGCACCGAATATCATATGGTGGAATGGGTCATTCTTGCATTTTGAGGAACAAAAAATATTGTGCTACTATTATTCCCAATTAACTATAACTTTTTGTCATTTCATTCTCATTCCAACTCCCCACACCCATCAATTAAACACCCCCTAAGTGTATGTAATTGGGTATAACATTCACTATTGACAGAATTCCAATCTACCCCACTGTTTGCATTGAATTACACCCTTTAGGTTGAAATGATGTTGTTGCCCTAAAAATAAATCAGCTGGTTCAATCCTCACCCAAAATCAGACGCCTGGTTCAAGTAACACCCAGATCGAACTACCTCCTAATTTCGTTGAACCGACTCGCAATTTCGGGTGAAAAAACCCCTGAAATTAGATTTAATTTATAAATTGCAAAAAATGTAGAATAATTTGAAACTTTGGAGAGCAGCGAGGAAGCAATCCAGTTATTGTGAATTTAAAGAAGCTTTTGTTGTCGGAGAAGGACAGAGATTAGAAAAAATAAATACACATATATACTACTAATAATATATTTCCTCCGTTCCATAAAATGCTTCACGTTTATTGTTTCACGTTATTTAAGAAAAGTTACTTTAGAGGGTATTGTAGCATTTTTAGGTAATAAAAAAGTATAAAGTAATAGTATGTGTATGAAAAAGGAGTGTCAATTTCAAAATTAAAATAACTTTTGAGGTTATTAGATAAGATGATATTTTCTTTTTTGGGGTGTGAAAAGTTTTGTGAGATAAACAAAATGAGGAAAGTGTGAAGGTTGGGCGTTTTCTTTGCACGCAAAATTAATCCCCAAGTATTAAGGATATCAATTCCAGCTTAAGCAAGCGACCAAGTTAAATATCGAACCCAAAAGACGGCATATTATCAATTTAATTATTTACTAAATTAATTAAGACGAAAGACAATAAAATTGAGGTATCAAATTATTAATCTAGTAACAAAAATATTAAATAACAATTAAAACTAAAATAAACACTAGAAGAATACGAATGTGACTCAAGAATGGAGAATATGTAGCTCTAAGATAATCTGGTTTCACTCATTAATTTCCCTTTCGTGTATCAATGTCCGACTCTACCTTGTGGAATATGGACGCATCACTAAGCCATGCAAATATACTCTATAGATACAAGTAAATATGCATGTTACACGTGTGAATAACCTTGGAACAAGAGATATAATTTCACCCCCCTTTCTAGGTACTATCAGTATCAATTATTTTTCCCTAGGATAGGTATTCTATCCCGATATGATCTCCCTTTATAGGTACTATAAAATTAGCCTATTTATCTTGCTTACTAACCCGAATTCAATTCAATTAATAAACATTCATAAATGATAGTTCTAATGAAGCTTCGTAATCCCCTCACTTAGAATCATAACATGGAATCATGTTTAACAGTGAAGGCATTCAATCAACAACCATGATATATATTCACACTCTATATAACAGTTAAAGATGACAAAACGACCGTGAATATGAATTAAAAACGCATAATCATATATAAAATAAATTCACAAGTAGTGATGTACGGAGTATACACACGAAAGTTCAATTAATTTATAAAAACCTTCAAAACCCTAAATTTACCAAAACGGCTCTAGCCCATGGTGTTGTAGGAAACACACATGGGGTTGAATAGATCTTAATTACCCATATGTCTGGAAAATACAAGATAAATTAGGAAACAAATAAAATCCCAGATGCAAGAGTCGTCGCATCCTTCTCCGTCTTGAATCCTCCTCTTAGTTCTCCTCTTGATTAAGCAGACGAATTTTCAAAGTGGTGGATGGATGTGATGGTGTAGGGGGTAATCCCCCTTGTGGGGTATAAGATTATTGTGGCTCCTCACATGAATAATGATGTGATCTGCATCCCCTTTTATACTTGTAAGCTCTTCTTATGGACCTTGGATGGGCTTTTTCATGAAAGATATGAACATACACGCACTGGTAGTATGGAATTACCAAAAATAGGATTCTATGTCCTCGCTCGACCAAAATGGTTTTGGTCGAGCGGGTCGACCTTGGTCGAGCGGCATTGCTCAGTTTCACCGTTTCATACATAACTTCCGCATTCAAACTTCGATTTTAGTGATTCTTACGCTCGCGAGATCCTCTCTTCCTTAGCTTTCTATCAATATAAAGAACTCACATAAAGTCCAACATTTGAAGGTATAACAAGTCATGAAAAATGACACAGTTGTGCTGAGTAAAAACAGCTTGCGCGACGTCACCATTTTGATCATAACTTCCTTGTTTGAACTTCGATTTAGGTGTTTCTACGGCAAAATGATCCTCTCTTCTGTGACCTTCCAACCATATATCATACTTTTAGTTTTGAACTCCACACAAACACAGAAAAATTACACAAGTTGGATGTGCATTTTCAGCATTCTTGCACAAGTTACACCTTTTCTCCAACTTTGCACTTTTGATCCCTTTTCACCTAAAATACAATAAAACACCTCAAACACACCTTTTTTCACATGTATCGAATATATGACACTTGTGCTAATGTATAACACAATTCCCATCGAAAAGTTGTTAAATTGGACACTAAAACATGCTTATTTTCACTCTCATCAAATGATTTTGTGGAACGTAGGCGGAGTGAGTATATTTTTAATGGGAAGAAGTAAAAAGAAAGGGTAGATCTTGTGTGACGTCTTACATGAGATAATTTTACACCTTTTAAAATAGTTATCACTTTCGATGTTATCACTCTCGTTATAAAATGTTATCACTTTTTGTTTATACTATAAATTGTTTATGAAATAACATTATCATTTTTCATTAATTGACTATCACTTTTATAGAATATTTTACTTTTTATCCATCTTATTTAAGCCCTTACGTGATACGGTCTCACACAAGTCTTTGCCTAAAAGAAATTAATAGAATATATATCAAATATTTTTTTCAATATTTTAAAGTAATACTTAATTAAAAATAAATTATAAAAAATCTATCAATACGTGAAAAAAAATTGATTATTATAATATATGAACGTACATAAATCACTATCGAATGATGGAAAAGATACACCTATGTAATAAGATTGTAATTTAATTTAATTATTAAAACTAAAATATAAAATTAAATTTCTAAATTCATTTATCAATTTTATATAACATAACAGAAACTAATGCACAATCAATAAAATTAAATTTACTAAACACATAATCATAATACTCCTTATCTCATAAGATGCTTCACATTTACTGTACCATTTTATTTTTAAAAAAAAATTCTATTTTTTACCAACTTTGTTGACTTTAGAGGGTATTGTAGTGTTTGTAAATAATAAAAAATGTATCATAGTGTTTTTAAGTAATAAAAAAGTATAAAGTAATAGTATGTGTGTGAGAAGGGGGTGACAAATTTGAAATTAAAGTAACTTTTGAGGTTTTTGGATAAAGATATATTTTTTTTCTTTAAATGATGTGAAGGGCTTTGTGGGACAAATAAATGAGGAAAGTGTGAAGGGTTTTGTGGGACGGAAGAATATTAAATATAATCATTTTAATTAATATTTCGAAATTTATTTGTAATTATTTAAGGGAGAATTGAAAATATATACAAATTTTATACTTTAATATTCTTACCAACAATAAATAACTTCTATCTTAATTTTAACTAAATGATACTTTTTAAACTTTAATACCCAAACCTTGCAAATTACCCTTCTAAATGTGTCTTGTGGATGAATGTTTAAGTGAGTATATCGGTTTCAATATTATGAATGCCAAAGTTAACATTGATAAAAAAATTATAGATGAAATTGATATCGGTATTACACTATCTGAGTATTTTTACCTATTGTCACATTATTTAATGTAGTCAAAGCTTTTTTATTACTACACTTTGACCTGTCATGGGTAATACATATTAATACTTAAGTTTATAGATGAAATGTATTGATATTTCACTATTGAATTGAGTATTTCACTATTATATCGAAATATTAACGGATATATTTGTTGGTAAATAAGAAAATCCGTTAGTAGGTATAGCAACATATTACCAACAAGTGCTCATGTATTAGTATTGTACTCCTTAGTGCTCATGTATTAGTATTGTACTCCTTGCTAAATTGAAATTTGTAAATAATTAAAAATGAAGCCATGTTGCAGGTAATATTAGTAACATATTAAATCATTAGTAAAATGTTGGCAAGTTAATCATGGTTGGTTAAGTAACATTTTAGAATCCGTATGCAATTAGAAACAAATTGAAATTTGTAAATAATTAAAAATGAAGTCATATTGTAGGTAATATTAGTAACATATTTAATCATTAGTAATTAGTAATAAATAGGAATTTGTAAATAAATTATAACACATTAATGCGTAGTTAATTTTTAGTAACTTCCTGCATTTTGGTAGGTAACTACAAGAAATCAACTACAAACTAGATTTAATAAATAATTATTAACAATAATTTTATAGGTAATTATTAGCTACTTATGCTGGTATTTTTAGAAATAATTGTGAAATTATAAATAATTAATAACTACATTTATTATGTTGGTATATTTTATTAACAATATGAAATTATGTTGTTACTTGTAACAAATATAAATTTATAGGTAATTTAGTGATACATACGGTTCTGAAAATGGTAAATAAATTTAAAACAATACTGTACAAAATTACAATACATATTTGGGCACCAATTCTACTTAACGCTAAGACTATGCATGTTAATACATCAAGATTTGTTTTTAGAGAACAAGCTCACTAGCAATCTATGGCGGACAAGTATAGAGTAGATTAGCACAGTTACAAGTAGCAAAAAAACCAAAAAAATAGAATTCTTTCACTCTATCCATTCAAATACCCAATCTGTCGGCGATTTCCCAGCAAAACAGCCAATATAGCTCAACACCGGGAAGAGCAGCAACAATCTAACACATTAGCTACAAAAGATTTGATGAGCACAGATTTGAGAAGTCACAGGAGTGTGTGATATGCAAATTTTAATACATGTAAAAGTAAGTCCAAATAAGCTTATGAAGTTCATCATTTAAAATAAAAATAATGAACAAGTTCTGGCCTTTGACAAGCAACTATACGAGAGATATGTTCTCCAAGTACCTAAAAGTTTTATTGATTTTATACATAAACTGTAGGGTTTAAAACTAAAGAGGCTAAGAAACAATGAAACATAAGAATGAGCCTACAAATCTTTTGCGTAAAAGGTTATATCATGATTCATGAGAATAAGAGAAGAAGCTTTCAGAATATGTAGACACATGAAATCAGGATTACAAATAAAAGTAAAGTAGTATATGAAAAGAATGAGGTCAAAACATATTCATTATGCAAAATAATTTCTCATCAGTTTTAATGGTAGTGTGATGAATAAGCTACCAAAATTTAAATGCTTTAAGAATCAAAGAATGGATATCAGAAGCAATTTTTTGAGATATTTGCAAAAACCAAAAAATTAGTCAAGTTCAAGAAGCATTAAATTGTTGATGCAGCAAACTTTCTGGTATATCGCATTTCAAAACAAACAATTCGAGAAAAATATAGGTAAAACTAGTATCGAACACTTGAGGAGCAATAACTTTGAAAACCACACTTTCTTGCAATGCAGAGAGCGCAGATATGGAGGCATAACAACTCAGACATATAAAAAAACCTACACATTTATCAAACCAAACCTAAAACCTGAATTAAGTGCAAGCACATCTTCACAACTAACAAAAATGGAAAAACCTGAAAGGGAATTCCTAAAGAGAGCGATGCCGGAAAGCGACGGGAAGGGCAGAAGACATGTACGGTTTAAATTCTTGAGAAGGAAAAATTTTTAAGCAGATGTATTCATAATTGAAGGGGAACAAGGTGGTTTGGTAGCCATACCTACAATTGATGTCGGAGGAAGCTCGGCGTAGCGACTGCGTAGTATCTGAAATGGAAAAGAAAAAATACAGTAAATGGAAAAGAAAAAATACAGTAATGTAAATAAAAAATTATCTTAAATATACACTAATGAGAATTTTGTGAGAAGATGACAGAAAAAAAAAAAAAAAAAAACACTTGCCTAATTTTTGTTTGGATCGAGAAGATGAATCCCTTCCCTGCTCTTCTTTATGCCTATATGTGTATGGTGGTTTATTTTCGTTCGTCTCAGTGCCTGTATTTCCGCTTTCAATTACAGTTACCCACGATCCATGAAGCTGTGACGTGCGAGTGGATGGAGTACATGGATTAAAAGGAAGAACGAAGGGGCAAGGGCTGCCGATGCCAATGGGGGCGGGTTGAGAATGGATATACAAATTGGGCGAATTCAAAACCACCGTTGGATGCAAAATAAATTAAATAGAACCATTGAATGAAAATTAATGAAAATAAATAAGTATTATAATTCTAATCAAATAGACAGCACTTATCATCATATTTTATTTTATTTTGTAAAAAGAGTACGCGGCATCCCAACATTCATCCATTGTCCATGTGCCATCTTATTGTTTATTTAACTATTAATGTTTAGTTTTAAATTCTTAAATGATTAAATTTATAATTGGATCATGTATGTATTATTTAAAGTTTTATTTTATTTTATTTTAGTTTTCCATAAACAATATTTATTGTAATTTTAAAACAATTTTATATTAACCGTGTGTAAAAAATTTATTTTTAAAATGATAAATGATATACGTTCTTATATTAAAAGATATAATATTTAATGGAGTACTAAAGTACATAATGTTCGAAAAATGCAGGAAGCACGGTATCCCTGACACATGCAAGTTTTAGACTTAAAATATACTCCTCCGTCCCATCTTTATAGTTACATTTGTTTTTTGCACGTGGATTAATGAATATAATATTTTAATGTGTATTGAGGTGAGAGAAATAATAATTTAATGTAAAGTGAATAGGTGTATTAGTGGGATGTGTAGGCCCATGGAGAGAGAAATAATTAATTTGTGTGGGTCTCATATGCTAAAAATGGAAATGTAACCATTAGGATGTGACGCCCAAATAGAAAATATGTAATCATTAGGATGAGACGGAGGGAGTATACTATATTCATTATTTTTTAATTTTCAATTTATTAATGACTAATTAAATAATAATAATTTCACATGTTGTTAGCGAATTTTTGCTAACTTTTTTAATGAAAAATTAAATGCTAAAAGTTATACAATTATTAAAAAAATACATATACGTATTGAATAAAAATTAAAACAAATATAAGTGCACGCGTGCACCCAAGTATACATAATATCCACTCATTTAAATACTTCTTGAGTACTCCATTCGTCCGTATCAAACTGTCCCCATTTATTTATTTTTCACGTGGATTAAATGTTATTATAATTTTGTATATGGTGAGTAGTTATATTAATGAAACATGCAAAATATCTGGAACGATTCAAAATAGAAAGCGAGCAAAAATACAATAGGACGAGGGAGTAATATATATATATATATATATATTCATATATATAGGGAAAATCACTAATAAATACACACTTTTAACCTAAATTACTATTAGATACAAGGAATTTAAATAATTACTATCAAATACAAAATATTAAAGTAAAATATCAAATATAACTTTATAATTCCATACACTTTTAAACCATCAACCCTACCCCTCACCCACCCACCCGCCGGACTGGCGTTGACAGACCGTTGACCGATCGTTGACCGGCATTGACCGATCGTTGACCGACATTGACCGCTGCCGGACCACCGTTGACCACCGCCGCCTGCTGCCGGAATTTAAAATGTGCAAAAATAAAATTGTGCAAAGCAAATTGTGCAAAATCAAATTGTGCAAAACCAAATTGTGCAAACAAATTATGCAAATACATAGGGGTATTTATGGTATCACAATCATAATTGTGTAGTTATGAGTAATAGTACTTTGAATCATGTAGTTTACAACAATTATGCATTATTTTATATATCTTCGAGTAAGTGACCCATAATATATATATATATATATATATATATATATATATATATATATATATATATATATATACTTTTATTTTTTTGTATTTAAAGTCTTTTTGAATTGATTGGAACTGCACATGTCGAACAGTAAGAGTTGTCCGATCGGTAACACGACTGACCATTATCACATTAGCTTCCATGCCATTTTCTATACATCTAATTAAATGCTAATTTAGTCATAACTTTAAAAATTTTGAAAAAAAACAAAATTAGATTATATTTTTAGTAAATTACACATTAAATAAATTTTTAATATTTTATATTTAAAGTTTCAAATAATTATATAAATTAATAGAGTTCTAATATAACACTCTCTACGTCCACTTGATAGATAATCATTTACTTTTTATATGTGAATTAAGAAGTATAACAATAATTTAATGTATTGTTAATTGATGAATATAATTTTTTTTGCAGTGAGTAGTTGAATTAGTATCGAATATAAGTCATGTATGTGTAATGTATAGTAGATTAAGTATAATAATTATTTTTATGAGTAACGTTAAGCAAAAAAGAATTTAAATATTTTGTAATTAAATTATGAAATGGATTAAAATGGCAAACTGAGCGAGTTATGAAACGGATTAAAATGGCAAACTGGCAAGGGAAAATTTATTTACTTTATGAAAATATCACTAAAAACTAATACTCTACTTGGCAAATATACTTCATCTAATATGCTTATTAATTATTAAATTGAAAAGACTTGTGCGAGATCGTCACGGATTTTATTACGGTAGATGGATCAAATAAAACCCAAACTAAAAATCGCGGATCCTCGCCCACCTTACTACCTGCTATATACAAATAATGTCTTGTCCACCGATTCATTTTGCCTTTGACATTTTCTTATATTTCTTCACAATTGATTCAAGATCTGTTTAATTATTTTAGAACATATATTATATATTATTATTGGTTATTGCATTATATTATTATTTAGAAATTAAAGTAAGATTATATTTTCGAACACAATTAATATTAATCGTATAAAAATAATATATAATTTTTTTTAAAAAATAAAAAATTTACTTTTTATTAATTATACCACTTGTTATTATTATAATAATAGTTCATGAAAAAATTTATTTAAATGATTATCACTATTTTTTTTATCAGTTATCATTGATTATTAAAAGTGTTATCACTTTTTATTTTTTAAAAGATACAGTGTTCATTATATAATTTAATTGGACATTTATCACTTTTCGTTAATTATATACTCATTTTTTTATTAAAAATGTTATCACTTATTATCCTTTCTTAAAATTTTCATTAAATATTTTAATTGGATGCGTATTACTTTTTCTTAATCAAGTTATCACTTTTGATTGAAAATGTTATTACTTTTTGTTTTTTTTACAAATTATTTATAAAATAATTTGAATAGTCGAGTATCACTTTTCTATGTTCGAATATTAACTTTTATCAAAAATATTATCACTTTTTAATTTATGAAATTTTCATGAAATAATTTAATAATAAAAATAAGTGTATCACTTTTATATATATATATATATATATATATATATATATATATATATATATATATATATATATATATATATAAAGTATCACTTTTGACTTTTTTTACTATCACTTTAAATTTTTTTATTAATCACATTAAGTATAATAGCATTAATTGTAATTTAAAAATGTTTAAGAAAATAAAAAAAATGTCACACTTAACTGCATAGTCGTCATGGCCTCAGACCTCATGGGGTACTTCCGAAAAGTTATGCACGTACAGGAGACCGGCACCCCGCTTTTTTCTTTGTTTTTAATTTTATATATATAATGCTAATTAATTAATAAATAATCCATCTTACGTGAGGAGATTCGTGAGACGGTCTTGTACAAGACTCACCCTTATTAAATTATATTACCAGTGAATTAATATAGTATTATAACAAAAAAAAATATATTTCAATGATAATTCATTATATATTTTAAATATATACTTTAATTATCAATGAACATACTTTCGCTATATAATAATCATATTTTAACACGTTTCTCGAATCATCTCACACTATCTACATGAGAGTGCCTCTTCCACATTTTTAAATTAAATTTTAGTTATAAAGAATCTGTAATGTATTAAAGATGTGTTAATTAGTAATATATATAAGTAATAATCAATAATTAAAATTAAGTATAGAGACGATACTAAAAAAAAACACTTTTCTTTAAGTAAAATAGAGATAAAGATTTCATTCAAGTAGTTTTCAATTTTATTTTTAGAAATCTTTAATTTATATAATAACTTATTTAAATATAATATGTATAATTTAAAAATATATATTTATAAATTTTAAATATATTTGATCTACTTATCGTGACATACCAGAATTCAACATATATGATAGTTATTATTATACATATTAATATTAATATTAATATAATCAATATAATCATAATTAAATATTCCCTAATTTTAAGGGAAATGGATAAGGGATAATATTAAATAAATATTAGATTTGTTGTTTTTGACAGAGATTAATTAAGGGTGGCCGGTATGACATACCGAAGATTTTTTATCATACCAAATATCGTACCGAAATTTTCAGTATATAAAAAATCATATGTTACCTTATCTAAACTTCCGGTATAAGAAAATAATATACCTTCTGCTTACCGATATTTCGGTATACCATATCATATCTAAAATATCGGTATATACCATCATTTTAGATAGTTTGTTATGCCGTTATACACCTAAAATTCAATATATCTAATAAAAAAACTGTACTAAAAAGTGAAAGATAGCTATAAAACAAATTCTAATCCACAACAAATTCATAATAATAAAAATATGCGACAATCTACAATCGACCAAATTAAATAAGAGTAAGTCTCATGAAAATCGAGTTTATATGTAAGCATTATTTTTTAATATATTACTCGACCAAATTAAATAAGAGTAAGTCTCATGAAAATCGAGTTTACATGTAAGCCTTATTTTTTAATATATTACTCTTTAGTATATAAAAAATTACTCTTTGAAGAGTAATAATTTTTATACAGAGGAGTAATAATTCATATCTTTAAAAAGTAATTTTTCATGTACTAAAACGTAATCGATAAATCAGGATTTACAAGAATTTGAAGAGTAGTTTTTTAGTTTAGAAGGTAACAATTTATGTGCTAAATAGTAATTTTTTATGTACTAAACAATAACCGAGTTTACATAATTAATTTATCTAAACTTGATTTACACAAGTGTTTGTCATTAAATAAATACTCCCTAAGAAATCTACACAAAATTCATATTGAACTTATATTAAAATCAACACTTTTAAATTTTCATATAGGATATAATTATGTAATTAAAAAAACATAGAAGATATCACGAAAGTCAATCAACTTTATCACCCATTTATAATTATGAAGAAATATACAGTAGGATTTTAGATTTAATCTTTTAATTAAATAGTGTATATATATAATTTAATTAAAAATTATAATATATAAATAATAATTACAATAATTGGATATATCATATAGTATGGTAATATCGTATCATATTACTCAAAAATTGAATATATTACGGTATTTCGATATATACCGAAATACCGCGGTATTGATCATTTATATACTTTTATCATACCAAAATTTTCAATACTATCTTACCTTACCAAAAATTTCGGCATACCTAAAATTTCGATAAAATCGATATTTTTCGATATAGTAAGAGCGGTATACCGAAATTTTCGTATTTTTCCCCAGCCCTAGATATTATGAGATAATTAAGGAGGATAACAGAAATCCTAATTTCCAAGCTATTTTATTTATTTAACGAGAGGGACTATTATACCCTAAACTCTAAACATTAGGGATCAATTATATCCTAAATCATAAGGGTAAAATTACAATTGTACCATAAACCCTAAACCCTAGGGATAAATTATATCATAAAACATAAGGTAAAATTATAATTATACCCTAAACCCTAGGGATAAATTATATCCTAAACCACAAGGTAAAATCGCAATTATATCTCTAAAATTAAATAAAAAAACAGTAATAGCAACAGTTAAAAACAAAAGAAGAGGAAAACACACACTGAAGGTGAAGGAAAAAGGTTGTACTGGGATTGTACCAATATTAATCAGAGATTTTACACTTTGTCTTGTAGTATTTATGAGTACCAAAGACTCTCTACACAAAGAAAATAACCTATTAAAAAGACATAAATATTATAATGAGACAGTCTCATTCAAATGACATCATATAAACCTTGCGTGAATAGTCACGTGTTGCTATACCGGATTTCTAAAAATTACCAATTTTTTTAGAAAGATCATACTTAGTATACTAACGAGTTTTAAAATATTTAAATTTAAAAAGAAAAAAAAAATCACATAATGTATTTTCTCTTTGATTTTTATTAAAGTAGTTTTTTTTCTTCTCTTATTAAGTTGTAAATAGATCACACGTTATTGGCTTTTAAAATAAAAACAAACATTTTTCTTTAAAATTTTACTTACTTTAATTTAAAAATTAATAATAAAAAAATGAAAAATAATTAATATTTACCATCACATTTGTATTCATTACTAAATAGCAACAAAAAAATTAATTAGTGAATTGCTGACACACTATAAAATATTGGTAATTATTAACGGAATATAAATTAATTAATAAATACTTACATACTGCAAATATGTTATTAATTACAAATATAAAATTTTGTTGCTAATGTCACGTATTATTTCCCAATATAATTACTAATAACCTACACCAGTCAATAATTTTTGTAAATAATTTGTTGGTAGAGTGTTGTAAAAAATGGCGCTAAATTTACAAACAAATTTTGTCCATTACAAAAACTTCGTTGTTATTCGATTGGTGAATCCGTGCATCCTTAAATATGATTTTGGCTACTAATTTGTAATTATTTTATATATAATTACCCACGGATATCATCAGTTAATAAAACCCGTTAGTAAAATGGTGTTTTCTTGTAGTGATCGATTCAAATATCGATATACTTGTCGGAGTTAACACGTACTGATAAAAAGTTATAGATGAAATTGATATCGATATTTTACTATTCAGTATTGAGTATTTTTTACTTATTGTCACATTATTTAATGTAGTCAAAGTGTCAATCTTAATCTTAATATATTAAAAGTGTGAAGGATTTGAGAAACTTTTTTAGATAATTATGTCCCCACTATATTTTATTATTTACCTATTTATCATCTACTTAATTATTATTAATTTAAGATTCACATAAACTTCCATCATGAATATTATTTCTTCAATTTCTAATTGATAATTTACCAATTTTTCAGGCCTTAGATTGATAAAACTCTTATAATGAATTTTGAACTTAATGCAACTCTTGTATTTGCAACTCTTCAATTTCTATTTTATGTAACTTTTTAATTTCTACATTGTATTTTTATTATCTATATATACTAACTAAAATCATACCATGAGCATATGAGAGGTCTGAAATTCTAAGTATTCTATTTATACCAAAAGAATTTTTCAGAATTAAAAATAATTTAAAATAAAAATAAAATTAGTAAGTTGGATTAACAACGGAGTTACAACAACGGACGCAATTCCCCGCTGTCAATGCGCGCATACTTGAATGATATGTTAATTATTCAAAAACGAGAGGCCGAAGCCAGTGTCACAAATACATATAATTAAAACTCCACAGACGGAGCAACCAAAGGAAAACACACCTATCTAGAAAGCAAATGCTCAAATCTAATTACATGCATAATAATGGAATTAGTCAAGCCATCAGTAGAAGGTCGGGTACCCTGGAAGAGCGCTTCGTTCCGAGCCTTCCATATGAAGAAGACGCTACCATAGAGAGCAAGCGTCCATCTCCTCCTCTCACGAACGTGCACACGCCGGTCCTTGCTGAGCCACTTGAAGCCGGCCTTCAAAGTGGTGACCTGTCTCCTCCACTCCACTTCGTGTCTGACTCGGTTCCATACATGCTTCGTGAACGGACACCCAAAGAAGAGATGGTCTCTCGATTCAGGAGCCCCCACGCACAGCACGCACTCGACCGGGCCCTCATGTTGTCTCCATCTGTCCATGGTGAGCAGGCGGTTCCTCACCGCAATCCACATCCTGAACGAATGCTTCTGCGGGACCCATGGACTCCATAACTTCTTGTAGATAGGCTGTACCGGCATAGAATGTGAGATGAGCCAATACAACTTACCCACTCGAAGTTTTCCCATCTCCGAGCACGAGGCAATAGTGGTAACAATGTCGCCTCCAATTCGTGCTCTGACCCTGTCCCTCGCTCTGAGTATATCCTTCCACACAATTGAGGCGCTGTAATTCACCTCAACATCCCAGCACGAAGAAGTCTGCAGATAAATAGCATTAATCCATTTGATCCATAGGGACTTCTTTTCCTGATGCACGTCCCACAGCACTCCACACAGAGCTGCATCGTTCAGGAGGTCGATTCCCCTAAGTCCCAGGCCACCCTGTTCCTTAGGTAGAATGCGCGCATACTTCTTGAAACATCAACCGGGGTTCATATTTTGCTTTATTTTGCACCTTAAACTACAGATTTTAAAATCTCCGTTGTCTTTCCACCATAGCCTTTCCATAGTTTTGGCAGACAAACATGAAGAACAACAGGTAGTTACAACAAAATGTCCTGTTACATGTGTCATAGGACACTTTTGTTGAAAGTATACTAATAGAAGAGTCCTCCCAGACACTTTTTGTTGTAGTGAGACATTGTGATGGAAAATTTCAGAAAATAACATTGGGAAATTTCTTTCAATAGTTAGAAAAGATAATTTATTTCACAGTTTTACCTTCAAAACTATGTAACCATCTTTCGCAAGTTCGAAAAACAAAAAAGTAAATTAACAAAATAGCATCCAGTCTCGAGAATTAATAACTAATGAATGCACACACAACGTTGGAATAGATATTTCTATTTTCATCATGTGTAAGGAGCTAGTGCTTGGTTAAATATATGCTACAAATATGAAATAACTTTTGTTCCCCTCCAAATGTTTGAGGAATGAGGTTTTACATAAAGTTGGGAATCAACTAACTTTTGTTCCTCTCAAAATAACTTAAATTAGCTAGTGCTAATTGCAAATATACTTAATTCCCATTCATGTTTTCTGCAAATCCCCTCAAAATAACTTAAATTAGCTAGTGCTAACTGCAAATACACTTAATTCCTATTCATGTTTTCTGCAAATCCCCTCAAAATAACTTCAGCTTAATGGAGAGATGAAAGTTTCTGCAAATCCAAATCAAATAAGAAAAGTAAGTTTCACGTTTGAATTTCTCATAAAAAATATTTTAGTGTGCAATCCTAACTATCGGTAGAGAGCCGCCTGAAGAGCATTTTGAGCCTGAAAAACAACGTAAGCCTTAAGAACCTATAGAGCAACTTGAGCAGTAGAAGCTTCAGCTTCTTTTTTAGAACGAGCTTCCTTTCCATTAAACTTGAGTCTTTTTTCTACCATCACAGAAGCCTTAAATTGATCCACACCAGAATTTTTTGTAGAGTAATCCGGAAAGCCAAAACCATGTTTACACATGTATTCTTGCAATTGACTTTTTGTCAAACCCTTAAACTAAATTAAAAAAAGCTTGTTAATTAGTAGAAAAAATTAAACATATTTATAGATTAAGTTAATATAGTTATTACCTCGTAATCCCCGGGTACAATATCGTTGAAAGCAAGTTCAGCAGCTGCTTGAGCTACTATTTACTTCTTCTTATAACGATCTGGTGATGTATATACCCTCTCGCCAATGTGGACAGTTGAGTAGAAAAAGATCTCAGGCCCTTCAAAACTGTAAGAGTATCTTTGGCGAAGGTAGCTTTTCTATGCTCGTGAACTCATTTAACATACTTATGAAATTATCCATTACTATTGTGATGTAGGATATAGATTGCTGTTGTGCAGGATCGGAAAAGGCGGATGGTGGCACATGCGGGTGATGGATGGTATATATAGATACAAAAGGGTTGGGGTGGGGTTTTGTAGGGGTGGAAGACCCTAATTAATAATTTAATATATTATTATCTATACTTACTATTGTAAAAATAGAATAGTAACTTATTTTGGAAGATGCCGACAAAAATATGCTAAGAGAGAATAATGGAGTAAAGGGTTTGTCCATCGTAACATTACAAATAGAGTAAAGGGTTTATCCATCGTAACGTTATAAATGAGTACTCGTTAAAAAAAAATTAATCTCACTTTAATATATTTAAATCAACATAATATAAAGATAAAATTTAAATCAACATAAATAGTTATATATGAATAATGTATTCATATGATAAATATATAACTAAATTATTTATTTGGTAATATTTATTTTATACTTATTAGAGTAAGGCTCTTGTGCGCCTGACACACGAATTTAGATCTGTGCGCCCACTGAATGAATAAAATTGTGATGGGAGTGGGTCAGATTGTTTATGTATTATGAGTTTAAGGGTCGGGTCGTGTATGAGCGCACGGATCTAAATTCATGCGTATGGGAACACAATAGTTTTTGCCTGTTCGATTGTATACTAAAAGTCTAGCATTAGTTTGAACAATGTTTTTAGAATATTTGAAATGAGAATCATTGATCAAATAATTGCGTTTTATAATCTATTTATATGTTCGATGCAATAGTCCACTTACTTTATACTATAGATAATATGTTGTGCGACAACACGCGGAAGATCATATTATCGATTTCCTTATAAAGTATAAACAGATTCTCACAAACGAGATAGACGGGAACAATTTATCGGGATAGTTGTAGTGTGATTTGGTATTATTTTATCTTAACTATAAGATCACATTAGTGCACTTTGTGTGTATTGAGCAGGACCGTTTGAGATGGTTCAACTTATATTGACTATATATGAGAACTTGATCTCTATTATTATGGATGTTCATGCTCTTAATCCCTATACAATAACCTCGACACGTAAGCTAGTATGTATTTCTTTGATTCATCAATGAGTGAGATTTACATGTAATTAAATCAACAAACTCGGTGAGTTGGGAAATAGTGCTGTCTCTATGGTGTGCTGTTAATTGTAGAAGGAATTTGTGTCCTATTAAATAGGTTGATGATATCCCCTTGAGAAGCTTATAAGGATTATCATGTAAACTCTGCAGGTGGATTTATTCCGGCATGATAACAAGGTTGGGTGGTACTACTCTCAGATGAGATATTAATTAATGGAGTAGTCAGTAACTTAATTAATTAATGGACATTGTATATCTTAAACATGGGGAGACTAACAGGCTTATAATAAGAAGTAGCCCATAACGTAATTTGGGATTAGAGCGGTAGTGCAATAATAATATTTTAGTGAAATATATTATTATTATTGGACTTAAGTATAATTTTTGGGCTAAACTTAGATACTTAAGCCCAATGGAGGTCCGACTCTAATTTCTCCTCCTGGTCCCTGTTGTAGCCCAAATATAAGCCACCTCATTAATCCGAAAACCCTAATCATTCATTCCTGCACCTAAAACATGAGATTGAGAGGGAGGATTACAGATTGAGAGGGTCTTGAAGATTGTCTCTCACACGACGTCAAAACTAGGCTTGGGAATACAGCAGAAGATCAGAGAGGTCGTTTTCAGCAACCTGATCGTCAACTTCCATATTTTTTTCTGAATTTGTGTGGAACTCAAAACTAGTGATGTCATACTTGGATGAAAAGCCACGGAAAAAATGATCGTTTTGGCACAAAAATCACTCAAATCGGAGATTGGATGAGGAAGTTATGCCCAAAGTCGTGAGGCCGCGCAAGCTGTCGACGAGAATTTTCTCTTCTTCAACATACCCTGGAGAAAGGTAATGCATATATATATTCTTACTTCCACTGATATAAATTTGCATGGAACCCTAACGATTCATGTTAACCATACGATCGAATGCCAACATTGCCTTTATATTAAACTTTGCATATAAATTTCATACGAACAATACATTTATAATTGTCTGAGAACACAAGAGGTTTTGCCTTTATATTAAACTTTGCGTATAAATTTCAAAGGAACAATAAATTTATAATTGTCTGAGAAAACAAGAGTTTTTGCCTTTATATTAAACTTTGCGTATAAATTTCATAAGAACAATAAATTAATATAACTATATTTTAAATTTTTTAATTTAACATGCTTATTGTATACATATAGAAATAAAAATATAAGAGTTGATATCTCGTGCACATATGCATCTATATGTGTATAACTTTTTATTCAATAATATATGTATATTTCTTAATAATTGTATAGTTTTATTACATTCACTTTTTAGTTAAAATAATTAATAGAAATTTCGTTAACAAAGTGTGTACATTTTTATTCATTAGTTTATACATTTTTATTCATAAGTGTATAAATTTTTTAAAGTGAGTACACGAAATAACTTGCCAAAAAATAATTAGATAAACTATGTATCAATATTAGTCCCTCTTTATTTATATCATCTCCTCTTTATTTATATCATCTCATCGTTGAATAAAAATATTTGGAGATACTCTCTTATGAAACAAGTATATGTGAGATGGATTGTAAGACTGGTCGATCCATTGCTTAAAAATAATTGTTATATAAGTAAAATATGTTTATTGTTTCTTTAAGTATATTTGTATTGAATCATACTATAACACTTTAAAATATAATTTAATTCATTATTCATCATACTTTAAAAAAATATTTTAACTACGAATTAGCATATTTTACCTATATAACAAACATACTTTCATAAAGGATTGATCTGTCTCACAACCCATCTTGTATAATTACCATCTCACAAAAAACTTTAACAAAATATTTAAATGAAATGGCCGATTTTTAATTACACACTAGTGTAATAGACGTGCATTGCACGTCGCATGCACGTCATACTTCTAATGTATATTTTTTTCTTTTTTTTCTTAATTTTTTAATTCCAATCCAACAATATTTATTTGATTTAATCAATACTTTTGTGTTTTCTACGAATATATATAACTAAGCCTCTTAACAAAGGTCAACGTATAATTGTCCATGCAATATTACAAATATGAGTGCATCAACGTTCTGAATTAAAAGTAAAAGGTAATTATAAATTTTATGGAACTATAATGTTTAGATATATAATTTCAACTTTTATCATAAGAAAACAAAAATAAAATAAAATTTTATGGTATCGGTGCAGATATATCCGAAGCGGATGGAGTATTTACAAAATAAAAATTGAAGGCATTTTCACTGGATTTGCTTAGGAAACCCCTGAATTGTATTAGTTTGTATCTATAAATACCCATGTAATTGGCAGAATTATGAAGTAAGAAATACGAGAGTCCTCTTCCTAACATTTAGAACTTTAAATTTTGTCCAAAAAATATATTTGTATCGATTTTTTCCCATAACAATGAGTTTTATTTTAATTTTGCCCAATTTTCGCTGGAACCCTCGATTTTTGCCGGAACCTCCGATTTCATCTGTCACGTGCAACGCACGTGAGCATGTGACCAATTTTCGGCAAAAATCAAGGGTTCCGGCGAAAATTGGGCAAAATCAAAATAAAAATCATAGTTATAGGTAAAGCTGTTAAAAATTTCAAGCTGCTCGCAGGCTCAGCTCGGCTCATATGTACTCGAGCTCGAGTTCGAGCTCCTTAAAAGCTCGATTCATTAACGAGTCGAGCTCAGCTCGACTCAATAGGCTCGTGAGTACTCATGTATTTTAATAAAGTAATATATATATATATATATATATATATATATATATGTATATATATATATATATATATAAAGTAACATGGCCCATTACTCAGCTGGCTTAACATATCAATTTCTTTAATGTAACATGGCCCAGCTGGGCCTGGCGTAAAAAAATTAATAGGGCGGCAGCAGGAATAGTTTTGATTATTTTCACCCTAAACTTCACACCACTCCAGCCTCCAAGAAGGGAATTACCTAGTGCAGCTACGATAGGCTACAACTGATGAGGAAATTTGGGTTTGAGAAGGTGTTCTTCGTCTTAATTCTTTTCCCCCACCCCTTCACCATAGCTGTTTAATATTCGACCTCTTGTGAGGGCTACAGCCGACGAGGAAATTAGGATTTGAGAAGGTGTTCTTCGTCTCAATTCTCCCCCAATCCATTCAATATAGATGTTCATTCGACCTCTCGTGAGTCCAGAGTCTTCCTCCTTACGCTTTAACTCTTCTAGCTGGGTGAGGGAATGTATCCGGTGCTTCGTATCAATTCCATCTGATTAACGAGTTGAGCACGAGCTAAAATGCAAGATTTTCGAGATAAGCTGAACTCAGGTATTAGCTCGTTATGTTATTCAAGTTGATCTCGAGCCGAGCTCATTTATAACTCAATTCGAGTTCGAGCATCGACTACTCGGGCTCGCTCGACTCGTATAACAGCTCTAGTTATGGGACAAAATCGATAAATATCTTTTTTGGCACAAAATTTAAAGTTTTAAAAAGTTGTGTGACAAAAAAACTTTTAACTCTGCACAATTATGTGTGATTTGTTTGTTCTGATGTTAGCTTGTGATGCTTATTTCTCTATTTTAATTCTTTATTCCTTTCTAAATCTTATCCTCACAGATAATATTTTTCTTTATGATTTATGAAGCTCTTAAAAAGAGTTAAAAAAGATATTTGGATTCTATACAGAAAATGAGTTAAAAGTTTTTTTGTCCCATAACTTTTTAAAACTTTAAATTTTGGCCCAAAAAAGATATTTGTAACGATTTTGTCCCATAACCATGAGTTTTATTTCCATTTTACCCGATTCGCCGGAACCCTTGATTTTTTTCTAGAAATTGGTCATGGTCATGTGCGTTGCACGTGACAGATGAATTTGGTGGTTTGAGTGAAAATCGAGGATTTCGGCAAAAATTGGGCAAAATCGAAATAAAACTAATAGTTATGGGACAAAATTGATACAAATATTTTTTTTGGGACAAGATTTAAAGTCCTAAAAGGTTATGGGACAAAAAAATTTTAACTCTAGCAATCAAACTCCACAAAACAACAAAAACAAGCATCGCCCTTTGTCTTCTGACATCCAACTAATAGCACTTGTTAATCCTCGTACAGAATTCAATGATGGATATGATATGGTTCAATGAATTTGGATCCTTAACAAAATTAGGTTTCTTTCTTCTAATCAAATTCAAGTGTAGTATTATAGGTTTTAGAAGCAGAGATGAGGGGTTTTAGTTCGATTTACAGCAAATGGAGAGATAACACATAGAAAAAGATATCTTCTCAAATTTAAATAAGATTTTTTTTGTTCAATTTGCAGTAACCAAGATAGTTATATGTATTGAAGGATTGTGAGAATTTGTTTTTTTAAAGATTTTTACTGGGAGATGTAAACTGGAATATTAACAAGTGATGGGAGTGAAAATAAGCATGTTTTAGTGTCCAATTTAACACCTTTTTTTATAGGAATTGTTGTTATATATTAGCACAAATGTCTTATATTTGATAAATGTGAGAAAAAGGTGCATTTGAGGTGTTTTATTGTGTTTTAGGTGGAAAAATGATCAAATATGTAAAGTTGGAGAAAAGGGAAAACTTGTGCAAGAATGCTGAAAACGGACGTCCAACTTTTGTAATTTTTTGTGTTTGTGTGGAGCTCAAAACTGGAAGTGTGATTCATGGTTAGAAAGTCACAGAAGAGAGGATCATTTTGGCATAAGAAATACCTCAATCGAAGTCCAAACGAGAAAATTATGATTAAAATAGTGACGTCGCGCAAGCTGTTTCTACTCAGCACGGCTGTGTCACTTCGCATTGCTTGTTACACCGTCAAATGTTAGAGTTTTTATGAGTTCTTTATATGGATAGAAAGCCAAGAAAAAGATGTGGGCGCAAGAATCACTCAAATCTGAGTTTGGATGTGGAAGTTATGTGCGAAATGGTGAGACTGAGCAATGCTCTTGACTAGGCGCTCGACCAGAGCACTTTGGTTGAGCAGGGAAATACAAATATATTTTTGTCGTGTTTTACACCCCCAGTGTGTGTATTTGCATATTTTCCAAGAAAAAGCCCATTCAAGGTCCATTAGGAGAGCTTACAAGTATAAAAAGGGTTGCAGATCACACCAAGGAAGTACCGCAGACCGCAACTTTAATCATTCTACACCACCCCACAAGGGGGGATTACCCCCTACACCATCACATCCATCCTTTCTCCATCCTTCAATCACTGTGAAGATTCGTCTATTGAATCAAAAAGATAACCAAGAGGAGGATTCAAGATGGAGAAGGATGTGACGACGCCCACATTTAGGGTTTTATTCATTTCCTAATTTATCTTGTATTTTCCAGACTATGGGTAAGATCTATCCAACACCCATGATTATTCTTTGCAACATCATGAGCTAGAACAGTTTTTGTAGATCTAGGCTTTTGACGATTTTAATGAATTAATTGAACTTTCATGTGTAGACTGCATACAATACTACTTGTGGATTGATTTTATATATGATTATGCTTTCTTAATTCATATTCACGGTCATTTTGTGCATCTTCAACTGTTATATAGAGTCTGAATATATATCTTGGTTATTGATTGAGCGCGTTCACTGCTGAACAGAGTTTATTGTTATGATTCTAAGTAAGGGGACTTCGAACCTTCATTAGAACTATCATATATAGATACTTATTAATTGAATTGAATTTGGTTTAATATGTAGGATAAAGAGGGTAATTTTATAGTATCTATAAAGGGAGATCATATCGGGTTAGAGTACCAATTGGGTAGGGAAATAATTGATACTGATAGTACCTAGAAAGGGGTCTAAAATTTTATCTCTTGCTCCAAGGTTATTCACACGTGTTATACACATGTTTGTTGGTGTCTATAGACTAAATATGCATGGCTTAATGATGCATCCATAATCCACAAGGCAGAGTCGGACATTGATACGCGAAAATGAAATTAATGAGTGAAACTGAATTACCCTAGGGCTAACTATTCTCCATTCTTGAGTCACATTCATATTCTTCTAGTGCTCAATTTATTTTAATTGTTATTTAATATTTTTGTTAGTAGATTAATAATTTTATACCTCAAATCTTATTTCCATCTTATCTTAATTAATTTAGTAAATAATTAAATTGATGATATGCCATCTTTTGGGTTCGATATTTAACTTGGTCGCTTGCTTAAACTGCAATTGATATCCTTCATACTTGGGGATTAATTTTGCGTGCAAAGAAAACGCCCATCAAGTTTTTGGTGCCATTGTCGGGGACATCAGTTATTATTGATTTTATTATTTGTAGTTTGATTAAGACTTTTATTTGTGATTATTTATTTTTATCCAACCTTAAATTTTTTTGAGGTACTTGTGCACTAGGAAAAGAAGAGGAAGGAAAGGAAGGATTAACACATTGAGCTGAACATGGCCGGAGTAAGGTAGAATCCGAATAATGTTGTCATACGTGAAATTTTCAAGTACGATGGTTCGGCAACATGAGTTTGATAGGAGCAAGAGGGGAAGATGATGATTTTGAGATACATCCCGCTCTTATTAACATGGTAGAGAAGAATCCCTTCTCTGGAGGTTCCTTTGAAGATCCATATCAGCATCTCAAAAGATTCCTTAGTTATGCTAACACTCAAAAGGGTGCTGGAGCTAATGATAATGCTAGATGGATCGCCCTATTCAAGTTCTCTTTGATTGATAGAGCAGAAGCTTGGTATGAGTCACTTGATGCCACAGACTGTACTACATGGGACCAATTGCAGCAGAAGTTTTTGGAGAGATACATGCCACCCTCAAAGGTGTTTAGAATGAAGCAAGACATCACCCAATTTTTTATGAATCAGGGTGAGAAATTTCATGAGGTGTGGGACAGGTTCAAAGACATGCTCAATAGGTGCCCACAGCATGGGATGTCTAAGGCTTAGTACATAAGTATCTTCTACTATGGATTGGATTGTGAGTCGCGTATTCTTATTGAAGCATCTTCAGGTGGAGTGTTGTTATCTAAAACAGCAATAGAAGTAGAAAAGTTGTTTGAAAATATCTCTATGAATTCACGTGACTGGCCTACGGAAAGAGTAAGAGGCACATATGTACTTGGAAAGGTAGCACATGTTGAACATCAAGTGGTGAAGCTGAATAGGGATGATGAGATCATCTCTAGTTTAGCTAACATCAATAAGCTACTAGAATCCCAACAGAGGTAGATTTTAGAGTTGACACAAAGGGGGCCTAGTGTGCAGCAGCAAGAAGTGAAGAGTGTTGAAGATACCTTCAATCGATACATGGCTAAGAGTGATGCAAGAGTGGATAGACTTGAGGTTACAATGTATTCTACCCATGCAGATTTGTCTAAGCAGTTGAAGGACCTTACTTTGATAATGGGTCAGATGGCTGCAAGTGTGAATCAGCTGGCGCAGGCATTAGAGAAAGTAAAGCTCCCATCTCAATGCATAATGAACCTGAAAGAGTGCAAAGCCATCACATTGAGGTCAGGAACGCAGTACGAAGGTCCGATAATGCCATAGAGCAAAACGGAGATGGAGTGCCCCCACTTGACCTCCGCTCGACCAAACCACTTGGTCAAGCAACGGTCGAGAAACACGTTTAAGAATAGAGAACGATGCTCTGTTTTTAGATTTTCCTCTTGACCACCGCTCGACCAAACCCTTTGGTCGAGCAACGATCGAGCAACACAATGTAGGGCTGAAAAATCACGATCAGTTTACAAGGCCCTCGCTCGACCAAGAAGATCCCGTTTGACCAGACCATTCTGGTCGAACGGCCACCTGTAGAACTGAACAGTCATATTCCAATTACAGGGACCTTGCTAGACCAATTTTACCTCGCTCGACCAGAATGGTCTGGTCGAGCAGTGGTAGAGCGATCCCATTCGGCTCTCGTTTCTACGCAGTCATGCCAAGGATGTCCATTCGATCAGCCGTTCGAGTCGAGCATTCAAGCAATGAAGATGCCCATGGAGACTCAATCATGCAAGAGCATAGATGTGATTTCTAACTTGTTTAATCTAGATTTTAATAAGACAGATGTCTCTGAAATTGGGTGTAAGATTGACAAGGAGGTGTCTAGACAGCCATGGGATGAAGGAAATTCTGAGGATCATATACTTATAACCAAGAAAGGTGAGGTGTTAAGTGTAGACAAGAAGAGGGAAAGAAAGTACTTGAAGGTGAGGATGCGACAAGACCACTCTCTGATCAAGTAATCTACAAAGCTGAGTATCGTTGTGACTCTCTGATGTTAAATATGACCGTCTGTTGAGGGCTTGTCCCTTCCTTTTATTACTTTCTTATTTCTTTTGTGTGAGTGAGGAGTTATTATATTTGTAGTGCTCACACTTCGACAATTACATCTCTTTTCAAACTTAGTTTTAACTTACGATTTTACTAAGTTTGGGGGGTGTGATGTACTTACATCGTCTTATGAGCACTAAGGGTATAATCTTTCCTTTCGTTGGTTGTTTGTTTGTTAGGGTTTATTTTTTGCGGCATATTAATATTTTAACCGGTGTTAGTATGTCGATTTTTTACAACTAATTACCTAATATTTAGTGTATTATTTTTGTGTGTTTTCTAGTATTAGTGGTCGAGTTTTAAATTTTTTATCTTTTAGATTTTTCTGGTATCTCATATTTTATTATTGATGAATCCTATGATGATGAATGTGTTTAAGCTTTGATGATAGAAAAAGGTACTACAGTGGCAAGACGAGTTCTACGCTGAGGCTTGACTTGACCGAGTTGAACAACTCAAGGAGCTCGTGGATACTTTGAAGGAGATAAAATTCAGGTGTCCTCATTTCTGTCTTTGTGGTCCGTCGGGTGTGTTAGTGTTTATAGTGATGTTGTCCTAAGTGTGGTAACACTTTGTACAACACCGACTATTATCAGAATGAAACTTGTATATGAATATGCAAGTTTGTACAGCGGAAGACTTAACACACGAAATTATTCAATCTCATGACAAAAATATCACTAACTTGGAAAAAGTGATTTACAAAAATCAGATTCAAAGAGATGGAAATATTCCTTCCACTCTTCGAATACACACATGGACATAAATCCTAAACAAACTCCCAAATGGCAAGACTTAGATTGTTAGAAATAAGCTCTACTTTCCATTGCATGTGAACAGTACACACAAAACATATGGGATAATACTATACACGTGATGCAGAACGAGATGTTACAACACTAGTGAAAACACTACAAGAGGAACGTAGTCGAATAAACTCTATGTCCGGCGACTCTCTATGTAGGAACTATCCAAGTTTTTCCGCGCCAAGAATGAAGTCTGACAGTTTCTATTTATAGTCGTAAAGCATGCTGCAGGCTTTCTTCAAATAAGTGGTCCATTAGGAGTGTGAATAAATATAGCAAAGATGTTTAGTATATCTTTTATTTTCTTATAATTATATTTATTTCCATATTTCTTGCACTCCTTGTATATTTAGTAGTGATCAATAACAATCGTGATCTCAATTGAGGCAGAATATTTTCTCTTACATGGTATCAGCCTTTTTGGCTAAACCCTTGCGCCGCCACCCTTGCCCAATTCCCCATCGCTGCCTTCTTCTTCTCTAATGGCTGCTGCAGCAGCAGACACGCCCACCCTTCCTCTCTCAACCATGATACATATGGTCACCATCAAACTTAAATCCTCCAATTATTTGTTATGACATGCACAAGTGCATCATCTTCTCACGAGTCAGCAATTTATGCCGCTTGTAGATGGCTCTAGTCCTGCACCATCTGAGACCACTACTTCCACTTCTGGTCAGACCATCGACATTCCAGCATATAAATCGTGGTACTCAAGCTTTTTCTGGTTTCCACTCTAACGGAAGAATCCATGTCCGTCGTTATTGGCTGCAAAATGGAAAGGGACATTTGGAAGGCTCTTGAATCAGCCTACAGCCACAACTCTAAGGCTCGTGAATTAAGCCTTAAAGATGATTTGCTCTCTGCAAAACGTGACTCTCAATCTTTTGCTGAATATGGTCGCCATTACAAATCCATCTGTGATCAGATCGCCGCCATTGGCCGAGCTATCGATGAATCCGACAAATCACATTGGTTTTTGAGGGGTCTCGGTTTATCATTCTCAAACTTCACAGCCACTCAATTGGCTCACGATCCTCTTTTGGACTTCCACACATTATTGGCATGGGCTCAAAGTCACGAATTATTCCAGAAAACCATTGACTCTCTGATTGTCCAGCCCGACTTCACTGCTGTTACACGAGGACAAGGCAGCAGCAGTTCTGGTCTTTCTTTTTACCGCGGTCGTGGCAACAACAATAATCGGGACCGAGGCCGCGGACGGGGTCATCTGAACAACAATTTTCGGCCTCCTCTCTATCAGCTTTGTCGTCAAAAAACTGATCATCAAGCGTTTGATTGTCCGTGCCATTTTGATCGAGACTTTGAACGACCCTCACGAGCCTCTACAGCAAACTTGGCTAAAGCATTTTCTGCTGGATGTTCTCTTTCTTCCGATAATGTGTCGAATTGGTTCTTGGACACTGGGGCTTCAGCACATATGACGTCTGATGTCAATCGTCTAGACTCTGCATCATCTTACTCATGATCAGATCACGTCCAAGTTGATAATGGTGAAACTCTCTCAATATCTCATAAATAGTCTTTATCTATTAGTAGTGATCTAACATTGCAGGATGTTCTTGTTGTGCCTGGGCTGACTAAAAATTTGTTATCTATCAGTAAATTAACACGTGATTATCTTGTACGTGTTTTGTTTGATCATTCTCAGTTACACATACAAAACAGAGACACCGGCCAGCTACTCGCCATAGGTAAACTTAATCACAGGCTCTATATTCTTGATTCGCCTACTGCTGCTTTTACTGTTGTTATAGAAAATAAAAAGCTTCACGCCACCTTTGATTTATGGCACTATAGACTTGGCCATATTTCACATTCAGTTGTCTCTTTGTTGAATAAACTTGGAGTTGTTTCAGTTACTTCATTGTTGCCTTCTCCTAATCTGTGTACCTCTTGCCAAATGGCAAAGAGCAAATGATTGCCCTTTATTCATAATGAAAAACGTGCTGCTAAATTACTTGATCTGGTGCATTGCGACCTATGGGGTCCTTCACCCGTTATATCTGAGTCTGGTTTCCATTACTATGCTATTTTTATTTATGATTACATCAGGTTTACGTGGTTTTATCCCATGAAAGCTAAGTCAGAATTCTATGATATCTTTATTTGCTTTCAGTTCTTTGTGGAAAACTAGTTTTCCGTTAAAATTAAAAAATTCCAGACTGACGGAGGCACTGAATTTACTAGTCGTCACATGCAGTCTCATTTAACTTCTTGTGGCATACATCACATCATGTCTTGCCCATATACACCTGCTCAAAATGGTCGTGTTGAGCGTAAACACCGTCACAGCACTGAGACTGGTTTGGCAATTTTATTTCATTCGTCGGTTCCCATGCACTTTGGGTATAAGCTTTCAGATGTGCCATTTTTATTATAAATCGTCTACCATCATTATTATTGAGTCAAAAATCACCTTTTGAACTTGTGTATGGACGACTTCCGACTTATGATATCTTTCATGTCTTTGGTTGTTGTGTATATCCGTGCCTCCGGGATTATGTTCCTAACAAGTTTGCACCAAGGAGTATTGCTTGTGTTTTTCTTGGGTACTCCTCGTAGCACAAAGGATACAGGTGCCTCAATATTACTACCTCTAGAGTTTATATTAGCAGCCATGCTATTTTTGATGAATTTAGTTTTCTGTATGCTCAGAATTCTTCACCGTGCCCTCCTTCTGAACTAGATGTTTCTGAATTTCGGGATTTTATTCCATCTCCTCCCACCTCAGATTTCTCCCAGTCTCTTACTCCACAGGTTTTGATCTCAGCTTCTCCTTTGTCTGGCTGGGTCTGTAGTGAAGACACCCCAGACCCACCAGGTCCAGCTCTTGTTGACTCGCATCTGCCGAGTCCCCTTCCTGCACCGCCACCTCCGCTGCCACCTGTTCAGCCCTTGGTACAGCGCACTCATCCCATGCCACACGATCCCAGTCTGGCATATTTAAGCCGCGGTATCCTGCTGACTTTGCCTAGCTGCAATCTAACTCTCTATATTCGGCTCTCACGGCTGTTTCTGAACCTAAGGGTATAAAGTCTGCATTAAAATGTTCTCAATGGGGTTTCTGCTATGAATGAGGAGATGGAGGCTCTTCGTTCTAATGCTATTTGGGATCTTGTTCCTCGGCTTTCAGAAAACAATATTGTTGGCTCCAAATGGGTGTATCGTATCAAGTTCCTTGCTAATGGCACTAATGATCGATATAAAGCCCGTCTGGTCGCGCAGGGTTTTAGCCAACTTCCTGAGTTTGACTTTACTCACACTTTCAACCCGGTTGTCAAAGCCTTTACAGTTCATATTGTTTTGTCTCTTGCTGTCATACACTCCTGGCCTCTGCATCAGCTTGACGTTAAGAATGCTTTCTTGAACGGTTAGTTAACTCAACCTGTTTATATGGAGCAACCTCCAAGCTATGTTGATCCTGTTCATCCAGATTATATGTGTCAACTCAAAAAAGCTCTGTATGGTCTTCGCCAGGCTCCATTGGTCTGGTACCAATGCTTTCGTGCTTTTCTTCTCCATATGGGTTTTCGCTGCAGCAGTGCCAACAGTTCCTTATTTATTTTCAAGGATCATTCCACTCTAATCTATCTACTTATTTATATGGATGACATCGTGGTCACGACCAATAATGGTGATGCGCTTCGCTTGCTCATTTCTTACATTCGAAAAAAGTTTGCTATGAATGATCTTGGTAAGCTGGGATATTTTCTAGGTCTCGAAGTGACTTATCCTTCGTCTAGTCTCTTCCTTAGCCAATCCAAGTACGCTCGTGAAATACTGATTCGAGCAGTGTTACTTGATTCGAAGCCCGTGGCTACACCTCTAGCCCTTGGTGATTCCTTCACAGCTTTGGGTGATCCCGTTCCTGATCATACTCTTTACAGGTCTCTTGTTGGGGCACTACAGTACTTAACGATCACTCGGCCAGACATCGCCTACTCCGTCAATACAGTGAGTCAATTCCAGCAGAATCCTACAGTGGATCACTATCAAGCTGTCAAGCAAATCCTTCGCTATGTCAAAAGAACCATATCACATGATTTACTTTTCTCACCTAGTGAGTGTACATTACTTGGCTATTCAGATGCGGATTGGGCTAGGTGTACTGATAGTCGACATTCTACATATGGTTATTCCATCTTTCTCGGTCCAAATCTTATCTCTTGGAGTGCCAAGAAACAGCCTACAGTTTCCCACTCGTGCTGTGAATGTGAGTATCGTGCTATGGCTAGTTTTGCTGCAGAGTTAGTATAGGTTTCACATCTTCTCCATGATCTTCACTCTCTTCCATCATCGCTGCCAGTTCTATTGAGTGACAACAAGAGTGCTCTCTTTCTATCCTAGAATCTGATGTCTCACAAACGAGCGAAACATATTGACATTGATTGTCATTTCATTCGGGAGTTAGTTGAGAGTGGTCGACTACAAACTCAGTTCGTCCCGTCGAATCTTCAACTTGCAGATGTCTTCACAAAGAGTTTGGCTCGCCCACAGTTTGAATTCTTCCGGTCCAAGCTTCGCATGCTCTCTAATCCCACGCTTTGCTTATGGGGGTGTGAATAAATATAGCAAAGATGTTTAGCATATCTTTTTATTTCCTTGTAATTATATTTGTTTCCATTTTGTTGCACTCCTTGTATATTTAGTAGTGATCAATAACAACCGTGATCTCAATTGAAGTAGAATATTTTCTCTTACAAGGAGATATGACAACAACCTATTACAGCAAATAACCAACCTACTACTTTGGGTAGTTATTTTCAACTTCTAAAGTCTTCTGGACTTCTAGAACTTTTCGGACTGCTCTCCAGGCTTGTGGGTCCCATTCTGCAAGATTTTCATTCAACTGCCACAACCTTGAAAGCAACATCAAGCACAACACCACACGAACAACATTAATATGTTTGTGGCTAAATAATAACTGGTGGAGGATCGGTGTGATTCTAGATGTGACGACACTGGTCTCAACACTTCACATCAATAGTTTCCTTATTATAATTTTTATGTGCTTTTAATTCATGGGAGTGGAAGGATTGAGATTTTGGTTTTGTGATCCATGTGAGCTTATATTTTTAATTGTGCCTGAAATTCATATGCTTTTGAAATTGATGAAGGAAGTGTACTTGAGTTATATTGTGGTATGAAGTTCTATGTGTACTTGTGGGAAATTACTTACCATGAAAAGTGCTCTGTTACTTGTTAAAAAATCATGTGAGATTTTGAGTCTTATGATCATTTACATAATCACATGATATTTCTTTTCTAGTGAGTATCATTCGTGTGCGTGTATTCTAAAACTTGTCTTTTGTCTTACTTGAAACTACATGTGTGTTAGATGATGAGAGATGATTTAAGGACATCTTTGAATTTATGAGTCACTTAGCCAAATAATTCCCTACTGAATGATGTTTATCTTAGTTAGCCCCGTTCAGCCTAAAAACTTCATTCTTTTGCAGCCTACGAGAAATAACCACTTTGAGCATCTGAATTTTTTTACCCGTAATTGTCCTTCTATAAGAGAATTAATGGCTTGTCAAAGTGTGTTGATGGAGTTTGATTATAGCTTGGGAAGGAAAGAAATTGGTGTTGAAGTAGTGATTGAGCTTGAAAATGCATCTAAGGAAAATCATGGAGTAGTACTTAAATCTAGTACTCCATGGAATAAAACACTCTAGGGTAGTGCTTAAATTTAGTACCCTATGGAGGATGCGCGGGTAGTGCCCAAAATTGGTACCTCGAGAGAAAAAAAAAAGAGAGAAGAAAAAAAAAGAGAAAGTAGGAAAAAATATTGTGCTAGAAAGAGAAAAAAAGTGAAAGAGTTGAGGAGGATGTGTGCTTAATTGAAGTGAATAAGAAGAATGAAAGATCATGATGGATCGCGACTTGATTGATCCGAGTTTTGAGTCACTTATCCATATATTTCCTACCTTAACCAAAGAGCCAACATTACATCCAAAAGAAAAGTCATTTTTGATCTCATTGTCGAATAATACTTTAGTAGTTGAGAGTTTGAGATTTTTGACAAGCTTATGGTTACGCATGCACTTGAATTGAAATTGAGTGTAAAACCTTAACCCATAAGTGTACATTTTTTATACTTGAGTGCAAGTGATATATACTTTCCGTGAGAACATGTTAATGGAGCATTTAAATTGGTGGTTATTGTCTTATCTTGTATGTTATGAATTGATTATCATACGTAATGAGGGTTGCATGACCTAAAATGAGGACAATTGTATTTTGAATGAGGTATTTGTCATAGTCCTTATTTCCCCTCTAATTTTCTTACTCTCTTTCTCAATTTATTTTTATTTTGTTGCCTCGGGACGAGCAACGGGTAAGTTTGGGGGTTTGATGAGAGTGAAAATAAGCGTGTTTTAGTGTCCAATTTAACACCTTTTTTTATAGGAATTGTTGTTATATATTAGCACAAATGTCTTATATTTGATAAATTTGAGAAAAAGGTGCATTTGAGGTATTTTATTGTGTTTTAGGTGGAAAAATGATCAAAAGTGCAAAGTTGGAGAAAAGGAAAAACTTGTGCAAGAATGCTAAAAATACACGTCCAACTTGTGTAATTTTTTATATTTATGTAGAGATCAAAACTAGAAGTGTGATACATGATTGGAAAGCCACAAAAGAGGATCTTTTTGGCGTAAGAAACACCTCAATCGGAGTCCAAACGAGAAAGTTATGATTAAAATGGTGATGTTACACTCAGCGTGGCTGTGTCACTTTGCATTGCTTGTTACACCTTCAAATGTTAGAGTTTTGTGAGTTTTTTATATGGATAGAAAGCCAAGGGAAAGAGGATCACATGAGCGTAAGAATCACTCAAATCAGAGTTTGGATGTGGAAGTTATGTGCAAAACGGTAAGACTGAGAAATGCTGCTCGACCAAGGTCGACCTTGCTCGACCAAAGCACTTTGGTTAAGCGAGGACACGCAAATCTATTTTATCTGGTTTTACACCCCCAGTGCGTGTATTTGCATATTTTCCAAGAAAAAGCTCATCCAATGTCCATTAGAAGAACTTACAAGTATAAAAGGGATGCAGATCACACCAAGGAAGTAACGCAGACCTCAACATTAATCATCCTACCCCACCCCCACAAAGGGGGATTACCCCCTACACCATCACATCCATCTCTTCCTCCATCAATCCATCACTGTGAAGATTCGTCTGTTGAATCAAGATGAGGATTCAAGATGGAAAAGGACGTGAAAAAAGAGAAAGCAAACTGACAAAAATTTTCAAATTTTAAAATTCAAAATTTATAACAAATGTCGAAAACATCCCATTCTCACGAGAATATTGCGACGACCCCGATAATAAAGGAACAGGAGATAGGATGGATCGAAAAAAGAAGCAGAGGCAGAAAAACAAGAACCATACACGCCGAAGCATGAGGGATATAACGCGTAAGGATATGGGTCGACCCTAGATAATCTAAGATCTTACGATTATCCAGGCTCGAGGGGTTAATGTTATGGGTATTATATCCCCATGCCCAATGGGCCAGAAGCCCAATGAGCTAGTACACTAGGGGAAAGGAGTCCAGCTACAAAGAGGCCAATGAGGGAAGAGAAGGGCCGACAAGACCCAAACAGGAAGACCCAGTCCCAAAAGATACACCTTGGAGAAGAACCAAGAAGAGGTCCAAAAGAGGAGCCCATCAACAGAGGCTAAGGAGGCCCAAGAAGATGAGGCCAGAAAAATGCCAAGGAGCAGGAAGCCCATGGAAAGGATTAGAAGACAGAAACCTCCTCGGCAGAGGAGCTCGGCAGCGCCCCTTCCTCTACCCAAGAGTTCGGACAAGCAACACAACATCAGAAGACGACCCGTCCGAGGGCCTAGTGGGTAGGAGAACTGTGGGACAAAGCGCAGACACCATTATGAAGACTGACAATCGCAGCAGGCTAGAAGACAATGTTAATGGTAAGAAAAGATATCTTGGACAACAATCTTAACTAGAAGATAGCAAGCAACTGGCGCATCCCCTTGGAACCTCCAATGGGAAGCTAGCAAAGGACAAAAGCAGTCTGTAACACCCTGCAAAGACAACCCATGGCACCCAGCCTCCTCCCCAGGCTGGTCGGCGTATCAGACAACTTCATTAATGACGGCTTGTCTTCGTCCAGGTGGCACGACGGGATTGGACCCTCACTAGGGTTTTGTTGGTAGTATAAATAGCTTCTCTCACATGAGAGAAGCAAGTTATTCTCACTTTAGACATTACTCTTGTAATTGGAAGGTTTTATGAGTGTTGTTCTAAGGGAGAGTAATAAAAAATCAGTTAAGGCTTTTCGATTGGAAATGGTTTTCTCATAGATATCTGTGTGTTTATTGTGTTTGGTGGTGATCGTTCTTAGCCTAGTTAAGTATTTCATTCCCTCTTTAATCTCTTAATTAACTAGCTAAGAACACACATCAACAGTTACCATTTGACAAAAAAATAAATGTAAACCTTTCCTTGGGGCAAACCAAAATATCAAAATGTAAATCCTTGCTAGGGACGAAGGGAGTAATTATAATATTTTTAGTAAAATAATAGGTTAAAATATGAAAGGTATTGATGTTTGACTAAAAAAATTAATTTTTTCTTTGAAAAAATCAAAGGTGGATGTTTTTATATTAAAGGTTATAACATTCAATTTATAAGTATATAATTTTTCGGACCAAATGGGACCCAGGTGCAGAGATTTAGACCCAGATCTATGGGCCAATTTTTTTTAATTGAACTGGGCAATATTATTAAATGAAAAGGAAAACGAAAAGGAAAATAAAGAGGAGTACAAGAGAAAAAGATGTTGTGAGAAATGTGAAAACACATAAGTAGCCAAATATGCAGCTAAAAAGACAAAGCCAAAAAATGGCTATATTAAAATGGAGTGGGGGAATCCTAAGATTTCTCTAATCCCTTGAGCCTGTCCCAATCTGTTATTGCAGCTACTTCCCAAATAAGTGTAGGGTCAATCACGGATTCTTTGGCAGTTTGTGATCGAGTAACTGGCTTAGAGGCCGGCTTTATGAAAGAAACTCCTTTCTTGTGCCTTGAGCGGCCACCTTTTAGTTTAGGAATACTACATTGAAGAGTTGGGAACTCCTCAGAAGTAGGGACAGTCTTGACTAATTTTTTAATGTAAATAAACAAAGAAGCTATTCCTATTGATGAAAATACTGGGCCTACTAAAGGCGAAAAAAATGGAGGGAAACTAAGGCCTTCTACTGTGAGAGATTTTTTGCCCACGTGAATTTTGAAAAAACCCAAGAAGTGAGGTTTTTAATCATTGGGAGAACACGGGGTTTTAACCCAGGTAGCTAGTGTGCATACTACATGGGTTTTTCGAAGAGAGAGAAAGGGAGAAGGAGAGAGAGTGACTGCAAAAAGGAGGAGAGAGGATGGAGATGACAAATTTTTTAAGACACGTGAGATGAGAGAGGTTGGAGGAGAGAGAAGGTGGGCCGCATTTTAACAAAAAACCTACTTTTAAAGGTTTATAAATGGGGAGGGCCTAAGTAGAATATCTTTATGATTTGAGGAAATATCTTAAAAATTCTTTCATGTCAAATTGGAGAGGTAACACTCCCTCCGCTCCGGAATACCCTTCACGTTTACTATTCCACATTATTTAACAAAAGTTGTTTTTTGACTTTTTCAGGTGTAAAATTGTCCATGACATTGATATGTGGTTTGGATTAACTTTATGATTAAAATTAACCCAAACACTAATCTACCTTCAGAAAAATCCCAAAAATAATAAAAAAATCAGAAATTAATATTTTTTTTACAATGTACAGAAATTTAAAAAAAATATTACACATGATTAACATAAATTACAAAAAAAAATACAAAAAAATAAATTAAAACAAAAACCCCAAAAAAAAAATTAAAAAATTAAACTACACAAAAATTACAAAAAAATTAGAAATTACCGAAAAATTACAAGAAAATTATAGAAAAAAATCCAGAAATTTTAAAAAAATATAGAATTCACACAAAAATTACAAACAAACAAATAAATTACAGAAATAAAAAATAATCCCGAAAATTTAAAAAATTACAGAAATTACAGAAATTAAAAAAAAAAGAAATTACAGGAAAAGAAATAAAAAACCTTAATTTTTTTTAAAAATGCAGAAATTGCAAAAATTACATAAATCTATGTTATGAATTTTTTGTTCACTTTGCTCTTAGAAAAAGCAATATCGTAGAGCATGATTTACTAAAAGGTTTCTTAAATCTATTGGTGACTACTACTATATCAAGGATATATCCATAGTTTCCTAAATAGGTAAGAACACCTAATGGTGACTCAGAACACCTAATATCAAAGATAAGAACAAGCTTATCTAAAATTTTGATATTAAGAGAGGTACAACTAGGCTTCAATGAACACTTAACGTCCCTCAGAATAACATCATCGTTGGGTAGCAACAGCAACAGCAATGAAAACTATGGTGACTCAATATATTTCTTCATAGGAAGAGGTTCATCAAGTATGATCATCAGTGGACAACAACAACAGTGGAACCTTAGCCCTCGGAATAAATTCGTCATAGGGCTAATTTAATCCTACATTTTACCCCACAATGGTTTAACTTCATCAATACAATCATATAACCAAGCATGTATAAACATGGGGCCCTATAAACACATGTATCATCAATTTAGTGTATCATAGGGTCACATAAATGCCTCACAGGACTACATAAACACATATATCATCAATTGAAAAGAAAAAATTCTAAACAACAAGATAACCATACTTAACAAAGACAAGTGGATCAATCAGACATATATAAAATCTTTACAAGAATTAAAAGGTTTTTCACCTATGACATTGTTAACAGAAAGGGGCAGAACAATCCTTGCATTAGGAAGACTGCGATACCTTTTCGCATTCGTTGTTTTTTACATTTTTTATAAAAATGACATTTAAAAGGCTTAACAGTTTTTCAATTTTTATCACATAAAAATCATCAGATTTGTTAATTGAAGTATAATATGTAAAGAATGACCTTAAATGCAAAATAGTGATAGTCAACTGCATAGCATAGGAACTGGGCTTTTTCTCTTCAAATGAATCTGTTACACCACATAAAAAGATATTAAATGTGTATTTAATTCAATTAATAACATTAAGATAGAAAATAAAGACAATCTTTTTATTTTTTCATAAATTATTATCCATGAAAAAAGTTAAACACAAAATAGAATTGATTAAACCTAAGAAATCAACTAAAAGAGAAGTTGAAAAGCAACAAACCAAAGATCACATAAAGTAATATGCCTCAGAGGGCCACATAAATGCCTCACAGGGCCCCATTCCAAGCATATATAGCAGTTCATAAGAGCATGAGGTAGGGATGTACCAAATAAGCAGGTTCCAGCGAGCTCTACTTCAAACACCGCGTCGAAGGTGGATCAAACCACAGATCTTGGAAGTTAGGAAACACTTTTGAAGGTGGTTCAGGCCAGATCCCTTTTAAACATGTGATCGTCGACCACATAATCCAACAATTGAGAGTCGGGAACTATCGTGTCAAAGGTGGATCTGGCCAGATCTAGCTCCCGAACCAATTTCTGGCAACATATCACAAACAGTGAACCAACCTCCAACTCACCCAAGTCTCCTTGGATCTCGACACACATAACCAACTTCAAGCTCCGAATCAAGATTTGGTTGAGATGGGTGTGAATCGGACAGATATAGAGTATTTAGGTTCAAATGGAATATCACGGTTATAAGCGAGAAAGAAATCAGGAGGGTTAGATCGATAGAAGATAGGAGCGAGAGAAGGGATTAGGTTCACCATTTTAATCGGAGAAGTGATTGGCAGCGGCGACCATGTTGAAGAACTAGGGTTTGCTCTTTAGAATCGCCACAGAGAGCAGAGAACGAGATAGATGAATGAGTTAGGTTTGACAAGAATGTGAAATTGGTTAGAATTTAGAAAGTGTAATGGGTTAGGATTAGTTATGTTAACTGATTAGATTATTTGGCCCAAATTCAAATAATTAATGTTAAATGTTGTGTTTATGGGTAATAAAATTAAATGACAGTTTTGAAATTATTGAATAAGTGGAGGATATAATGGTAAATTATTTTTAATATTTTTAAGGTGTGAAGGGTATTATGGGACGGACAAATGTAGAAAGTGTGAAGGGTATTGTGAGACGGAGGGAGTATTATTTATCAATCAAGTGAATTGTGTTTTCATTAAGGATTGTCTAAAAAAATAGATAAATAAAAATAATATATATATATATAACTAGGTCGATCTTGAAACAATTCCTAGACTTTCTAGTTTGGTAAATTACCAATACTCCTCAAGGTTTGTTCAAACTATCAAATAAACCTCGTGCTTTGAAAAACTACTGATTACCCCCTTTGACTTGTTCTTGATTTGAACATTGACAAAAATATCTTTACTTAAAATCAAGAGGGATGGAAATGACATCAATACTCATGTATTTATCACAGTCTCCCTTCTCTATTCCTTCTTGTTCGAATTCCATAAGCATTGTATAATGATTGCATTAATTAATTAATCACCATTGGTTAGTTCTTCAACATGCAACACATGAATAAATGAATGAATCTATGAATGTCGTAAATTAAAATGATACACACTTTAGGACTTATGGGTTGTTCATCCAGAGGAGAGTCGAAGTGGTGTCGCAATTAGCACAGTGATGAGCCAAGAGAGGTTTGCCGCTGGAAGTGGCAGCGCGGTGGGGCTTGGAGAAGGAGGATGGAGGCGATCAAGGTTTGCTTGGAAGGGAGAATGTTCCAGCCAAAGTGGAGATGCAGGAGAAGTGCTTCTTGTTGTGGTGGTAGATGCTTGTGTCGTCATTGGTGTCACGGGTGGAGGGTGTATGACATGATCTGTTAAACATAAATGATCTTTGAGTTAGTGTCCACTCCTTTGACAGAAAGAAAAGAACGAAGAAGCATGGGGAAAAGAAGAAACATAGAGAGAGAATGAAATACCTATGATATTTTTGTTGTGCCACCAATGCTTCTCCCACTCTTTTATTTTGTCTCTCATACTAGCTAATTTTGATTGATCTCTCTCCCTTCACGTACTCAAGTTGTGATATAATCCTTCATCCATCCGAGAGGTTTTCTTTTAAAAGTTGGGCCTTTGTTATGATGGGCTTGGGCCTCAGTTTCAATGATCTCAGTTGTTACATTGCTCCTTTCATGAGAAAGAACCTTGCCCTCAAGGTTGAGACTTGGATAAGCTGATTGTAATTCTGCTGATTCATCCCATGCATAATGCTGGAGTTTCATTTTCAACATGTCCTTTGAATGGTTTCAACAAGGACACATGAAACAATGGATATGTATCATATAGTTTGTTGCAAATGGGATCACGTATTCCATAATGGTGTTTCATCTCCTATTCCACAAATTAAATACTTGCCACTTGTCATAATCAATGCCCAAAATTCAACACATGCCCCAAGTGTTTAATAGTCATTTGTAGGATATAGTTTTTTTATATTGTAAAACACCAATGAAACACCGAATGTGGAATAGGGAATTCAACTCGAGCTTGTTGGCAATTTCAATTTTTAAGACACCTTCCTTATACATTTTTTAACAATGAATGGACCAAAATACCGCTTAGAAAACTTCTAATATGGACCAAAAGACCAGCACGTTTTTCCAAAACATACTAAGGAAGATGGGATCCCGATCGGAAACAATTGAGCTAAGAAAACTAATGAAAGTGAAAATCAGCGTGTTTTAGTGTTCAATTTAACACCTTTTTTATGAAAATTATTGTCATATATTAGTACAAGTGTCTTATATTTAATATATGTGAGAAAAATATGCATTTGAGGTGTTTCATTGTGTTTTAGGTGGAAAAAGTATCAAACGTGCAAATTTAGAGGAATGCTGAAAAATGCATGTTCACATTGCATAATTTTTCTTTATTTTTATAGAACTCAAAACTGGTATTGTGATATATGGTTATAAATCCACGGAAGAGAGGATCTTTTTGACGTAAGAATCACTTAAATTGGAGTTCAGACGAGGAAGTTATGCTTAAAATCTTGAAGTCGCGCAGCTGCCGCGAGAATTTTCGAAAATTAGCTCATCTTTTCTATTTCTTGGAGCATAATTAATTTTCTTATCACATAATCCTCTATGATTCACCCATATCTTTTCTTTCCTACTTTCATTCCCTTTTCACAACTATATATATTTTACATCATCATTCATGTGCCACAATCATCCTACACCACCCCACAAGGGGGATTACCCCTCACACCATAATCCACATCCATCCCTTCCTTCATCCATCCCATCACTGTGAATATTCGTTTATGGAATCAAGAAGGAGAACCAAGACAATTTGAAGAGACGGAAGAGAGAAGGAAGAAGATTGCTACACCAAGGGTTTTCCTCATTCTTTTCTTCTATTTTCTGATTTTTCGGATTATGGATAAGATCTATTCAACAACCCCTATGTGTGTTGCTTGTAACACCATGGGCTAGAGCCTTTTTGGTAATGGTAGAGTTATGAAAGTTTTATGAATTAATTGAACTCTCTTGTGTATCATCCGTACAACACTACTTGTGGATTTATTTTATATATGATTGTGCATTTTTAATCTATATTCACGATCGTTTTGTGCATCTTCAATTGTTATACAAAGTCTAAATATATATCTGGGTGTTGATAATTGAGTGCGTTCACTACTGAAAAGGGTTTATTGTTATGATTCCAAGTGATGAGACTCCAAAATATTATTAGAACTGTCATATATGAATATTTATTAATTGAATTGGATTCGAATTAATAAGCAGGATAAAGAGGCTAATTTTATAGTACCTATAAAGGGAGATCATATCGGGTTAGAGTACCTATCCTGGGGGAAAATAATTGATGCTGATAGTACTTAGAAACGGGGGTGAAATTACATCTCTTGCTCCGAGTATTCACATTTGTTACACACATGTTTACTTGTGTCTATAGAGTAGATATGCATGGTTTAGTGATGTGTTTATAGTCTACAAGGCAGAGTCGGACAATACACTTGAGAGGAAAATTAAGTAGTAAAACTGGATTACCTTAGAGCTACATATTCTCCATTCTTGAGATACTTTCATATTCTTCCAGTGCTTGTTTTGTTTTAATTGTTATTTAATTTTAATATTTCAATTAATTAAATAATAATCCTTCAAATCTTATTGTCACTTGTCTTAATTAATTTAGTAAATTATTAAATTGATAATACTCCGTCCATTGGGTTTGATATTTAATTTGGTCGCTTGTCTAAACTGCAATTGATATCATTAATAGTTGGGGATTAATTTTACATGCAAAAAAAACGTTAATAGAAACCATGTTGCTTCACCACCATGTCGACAAATTACTCCGCAACCTTATGAGCCACTCAATTGCGCCAGTAATGCTCCAAAGTTCGTAGATTTTGGTAGTCGATCAACTACGTACTACTAGAATTGTACTAAATCCATGCGAATGCGGGAGCCTCGTAATGAAGTCCACTATGATGTCATCCCAAACCAATAAAGGGATTGGTAAAGGTCGAAGTAGCCCTTCCGAGGATTGCGTGGAATGTTTCAGGTCAAGCAATTGGCAAAAAATTCTTCCACGTCTCTTCATATTGTCTGCCAATAAAAATTAGCAGATAATTGTGCAAGTATTCTTTTGATTCCACAAATTGTTTATAAAAAAATATCAAGGGAACGACTATTCACACCCCAAATTTACTAAAATTACCCCAAAATTAATATAATTCAAATTTATTTTAAGTGATATGACTTAAATAACCTTATTAAATATATTATTACTAAACATACCCCAAAATTACTAAATATACCCCATATTAAATCTTAAATGTGAAACCCCATTCTCTTTCCTCGGAATTCTCTCGCTCTGCCTTCTCTCTTCGCAAGCCACCATATGCATTCCGTTGATTAGTTATTTCGCAAGACTCCATATTCATGTTGGTTTATAGGTACACCAATCAATCACTATTACAATGAATATATGAAAACAGAAAGGAGAATTACTAACCTTTCTTATAGATCTGGATTTAGGATCTTGGATCTTGAACGTCTCGGGATAGGGGCGAAGTCGAGTCGAGTAGAACTCTTCTCGCAAAAAGAAACAAGCCCCGATAGTGCTCCGGTCTTGGCGGATCTTCCCTAAAGGTGAAACGACTTCTCGTTTCTGGCGAAGCAGCACCGCTATCGCAGGAACTCTTGCTAACTAAGAAATAATGGAGGACTAGATCGTCTAGATTATGCACTATGTAAGTGTATGCAAATGCTTTGTGTTTTTGGATGTCAAAAGTATTTTTCATGTGTTTTGAATGAATGCACAATGAACCTATTTATAGGTTCCAGGGACCACTCTCATATGGTAGGATTGTTATATTAAGTTGTGATCGTGATCACCACCATATTTGATCAATTGTTATTTTAAGTAGTAATCGTGATCACTACCATATTTAATCAATTCCACATGTGAGACTAATTTCACTCACTTTAATTATTATTTAATTGATGATTAATTTATTAAATTAATCCTTACTAACCAATTAAGTTCCCCAACAAACCCCCACATGAGTGGAATTTGGCGCCTATAAAATCCAGACACACAACCTAGTCCTTGTGAAACATTAATGTATCCAGATAGGTAGTTTGGGACTTTGAACCTTCCATAGTCCAACACTATCGAGTATACTGGTGGCTTAGTAGACATGATGTCTTTGAACTACTCCTCCTTAGCGTATACTAAGACAATAGTGCGAATGCATCAATGTCTCGCATTCTCCTTGTTCTCACGTTTTGGTCCTTTTCGGCCATGGACCCCCTTTGAATTCATAAGTGTTTTACTTTGAAGCGGCCACTCACTTCACACTTACATAGGTGATCTCCTATTTTGAGTACCCCATTATACTCAACCAACCATCACTTGGCCTTTTAGGAATCATTAAAAGTTATAGACTTAACCTCACCACAATACGGGTCTATACTTGGTAGAATTGTTCTACTAAGGAATGGTATGTACCAAGTTTTACTTGAACCTCTACAGTTTCATTGTCCCTTTGAACCAAGTTTTTGGGATCTCCAGTCATCATGGTTGGGTTTTCACTATTTTGGCCCATTACTTTGTGGATTTTAGCCTCATTCCTTCTAGCAATTTATTCATTTGATCTCAATTAACTGCTTTTGTAAGCGGATCCGCTATGTTGTCTTTTGACTTCACACAATTAATTGACATTACACCACTAAAGATCAATTGTCTCACCATGTTGTGTCGCCTACGGATATGTCCAGACTTTCCGTTGTACATATCATTAAGAGTTCTTCCAATTGTGGCTTGACTGTCACAATGTACCATCACCGTAGGGACTGGTTTGTTCCAACATGGAATATCCTCAAGGAAATTACGAAGCCATTCTGCTTCTTCCCCAGCTTTATCTAAAGTTATGAACTCAGATTCCATTGTGGAATGGGCTATGCAGGTCTGTTTTGTTGACCTCCAAGACACTGCTCAGTCTCCAATAGTGAATACGTATCCACTTGTGGAGAACGAGTCTTTTGTGTCAGATATCCATTTTGCATCACTGTACCCTTCGAGTACTGCTAGATACTTTGAGTAGTGTAGCTCCACATCAAGAGTGTATTTCAAATATCTCAACACTATTCTTAATGCTTTCCAGTGCTCATTGCTTGGGTTACCCGTGTATCTACTCAGTTTTTAACTGAACACGCTATGTCAGGACGCGTACAATTGGTTATGTACATTATGCTCCCTATAACCCTTGCATACTCAGATTGAGCCACTTATTCACCTTTATTCTTACTAAGGTGTACATTTGGATCCATGGGTGTTTTAGCCGGTGAATCATTGAATGCTTTAAATTTCTTCAACACTTTCTCAATGTAATGAGATTGTGACAAAGCAATTCTATCAGATGTTCTTTGAATCTTGATTCCAAGTATCACATCAGCTATATTTATGTCCTTCATGTCAAAGTTCCGATTCAACATTCGTTTAGTGTCAACGATTATGTCATTACTGCTTTCCATGATAAGCATATCATCTACATAGAGGCAGACCATGACAAATCCCTTTGGTGTATTTCTCACATACAAGCATTTGTCACACTCGTTGATTCAAAAATCATTTGACATCATTGTGTTGTCAAACTTCACACGCCATTGTTTTGGAGCTTGTTTAAGTCCATACAATGATCGCACGAGTTTACACATCTTTTTCTCATTACCAAGTGCTATAAAGCCTTCTGGTTGGTTGTCACGCCCCGACCCCAGACAGAACGCGACAACCGCCACGTTAACCATAAATTTCACGGAATGGGTGCACTCCACTCCACAAAGTTTATAGAAAACGTAAGGCTTGCTATCAAGTACCTGTAGAACTGAACAACTGATAACAACGGGTACAACCCGAGGACATCATCTCATAAAGTATCAATAAGGATTTACAAAGGTACAAAATACAACGATGTAACTTAGTTTAAAGAAAATATACATGAACGATATAACATCGCGAGAGTACCAAAAAGAACATCAAGGGGGTCACCAAATATAAACTATACAATCTCGCCAATGAATCCGTCAATTTACATAAAAGAGAAAGTACCCAAAACACTGATTAGATGACGAGCAAACGATAGGAAAACCTCCAACCAAAATGATATCAACAGCCTGAAAAGGAAAGAATGATGGGGGTGAGCAAAACCACTAGCTCAGTGAGGTGATAAGCCGGTCACCCCGACCCTTATACGAAGCATGTATTCCCACTCGCGGTTCATAATATAAAATCCAACATTTCGTCCCACAATAACTATTTCTCGCTCAGTATACATATTAATGAAAATAAAAACCTTAGTGCACATTTACGAATAACACAATTAGTTCAAACAACATGTTATCACATAAAAGACGCGTGGGTAGTCAATATCCTCCTCGAACTGAGCTCTCCGTCGAGAGATAGTCCAAGCCCGTCACCGTTACTCTAGATAAAATGCACATTAATATTCTTTCTCTACACGCCAAGTGCTAAAGTTCACAATTCAATATCGACGTGAATACTTGAAATGATCAAACATATAAACATATATGACATGCATGTCCCACACCGGTGACGTTGACTGAGCCTATAATAGACTGATCCATCTAACGATCACCCTCCAGAGTATCAGTATTTGGCAAATGGACAGGTGCCCCGTTAGATCTAACTCACCCGGGTTTGCCAAGCAACGGGCAACTTGGTTGTCACTCTAACTCACCCGAACCGCGATAATTCGGGCTACTTAATCAATGTCGCTCCAACTCACCCGAACCGTGACCAATTCGGGCTACTTAACCTTGGTACCAGGCATACATATGCATATGCATCATAAGATGAATAACGACTCAAGTTAGAGTCTTAATAGCACACAAGAATAACCAGAAATCAATTCTCAAATAATTCACAATAAATGCTATCAGATATCGAGCCGGCAAGGCTCTTCAACATAAGTTAAAATCAATAATACTCATAAAATGGCTAACAGGACTCTAACCAGAGCAATCGAGCCAATCAGGCTCTTTACCACATAACACAATACCCAATAATTTTCTTATCAATTAACTAAAACTAAAATAAATGCACATATATCGAGGATCCACACTTCCCACAAGAGAAGGCGTTCCCAAATTATCAACTCACAAGGAAGTGATTAACTCTCTCCGAAATCTGAAGTCGGTCCCTTGCCCTTCATCGATGGTTTTTTACCTAGAAAGGAGATGAGCAATTAAAGACAAATTAAATATAACTAACTATTAGCAGTAACATCCCTTTCATTGCTAAAAACAAATCCTAATTGAGTTCGAACGAGTCGATATTAAATAAAAATGGCATGTAACTCCTTAACATCAGTTCTCAATCCCACATAACCTGTTTCAATACATTAACTAAACGAAACGATAGAAAATAAGTTTGAATTCGACATAAAAATTCTGAAATTTTCCAGCTAGCGGCAGTTTACGAGAAAAATCATAACTAATTGTAGAATAATCGGATTGAGGCATTTCAAGTGGTTACGCAAAGCTAACGAGTTCAGCTACGTACAGAAATTAAGTTTACGAACTTTCGAGGGCAATAGCTATGACAAAATCAGTTCGAACAGTCTGCGAATTACCCACATACCAAAAAGAAAAACCCAACAAAATTACAAAACTATGGAAGAAGGAAGCTTAATTCACACACCACTTACCTCAAAACAACTTAGAAACCACCAAGGATGAGGGTTGTAATGGAGAATTTGATCAACAAAGGTTTCTCCTCTTCACTCTCTTCTTTCCCCTCTTTTGTTTTTCTTCTCCCGTTCTTCTCTCTTTTTTTTTAACTTTAGCCTTAATAATTATGTATCAGGCCATTTAAGTGGGCTGAAACTTTAGGCCACAAAATAAATAAATAAATAAGTTTGGGCTTTCTAAAAAAAATCTAGTTGGGCTAAGATAGGGCTGACCTTTAATAAATAGGTTTTGGGCTTCTAAAAAAAATCTAGTTGGGCTAAGTTAGGGCTGGCCTTTTGGTCATAAAAATAAATAAATAGGTTTTGGGCTTTCTAAAAAAAAATCTAGTTAAGCTAAGATATTATATTGGTTCATGTATATTTCTTCTTCCAACTCACCATTTAAGAAGGTTGTTTTCACATTCATTTGATGGATCTCTAGATTGTGCAATGCAGCAATTGCTATAAGTACACGAATAGACGTAATTCGTGTCAATGGTAAGTAGATATCAAAGAAATCATACCCTTCCTTTTGTTTAAAGCCTTTAGCCACCAACCGGGCCTTATATTTATCTATTGACTCATCAGCCTTATATTTTATTTTAAGGATCCATTTGCATCCTAAGGTCTTGCAACCATTTGGTAAATCTACCAATTCCCATGTATGATTTTGCATAATAGAATCAATCTCGCTATCTATAGCTTCTTTTCAGAATGGTGCATCTGGACGAGATAGAGCTTCAGATACGGATTTGGGCTCATCTTCAACCGCGTAGGTGAAGAAGTCTTGACCAAAGTCCTTTTCTACTCTAGCTCTCTTATTACGTCTTGGTTCTACACTCTCTTGTGTAGATTGAACCGCAGTAGTATCTACAAGTGGTCTCTTAGAAGATGTCACTTGTGTATTTCCTTTGCTAGGAAATATGTCTTCAAAGAATATTGCATTCCTTGATTCTATCATAGTGCCTTCAGTCATGTCAGGTACTTCCGATTTATGAATCAGGAATCTATAAGCACTGCTGTTAAGTGCATACCTTACAAATATACAATCAACTATTTTAGGTCCGATTCTAACTTGTTTAGGTAGAGGCACTTCAACCTTAGCCAAACACCCCTATACTTTGAGGTATTTGTATGACAGTTTACGTCCCTTCCACATTTCATAAGGAGTTTGATCCTTAGAATTGTGTAGAATCTTGTTCAGAATGTGGTTAGCTGACAGGATAGCTTCCCCCCACATGTTCTGAGGCAACCCTGAACTGATTAACATTGCGTTCATCATTTCCTTCAGAGTTCTATTCTTGCGCTCAGCAACGCCATTTGATTGAGGTGAATAAGGAGCCGTTGTTTGATATATGATGCCAGATTTGGCACATATTTGTTCAAACGGTGCTACGTATTCGCCACCTCTATCACTTCGAACTGCTTTAATTCGAGAGTTAAGTTGATTTTCAACTTCATTCTTGTAGCGTTTGAATGCTTCTAAAGCATCATCCTTGCTTCTCAAGAGATACACATAACAGAATCTTGTGTAGTCATCAATAAAATTAATGAAATATTTTTTCCCCTCTAGTTTGAACAAGTTTTAAATCACACGTATCAGTGTGGATCAACTCTAGAGGTTTAGTGTTCCTTTCTGTTGTTAGAAATGGTTTTTTTGTCATCTTTGCTTCTACACACACTTCACATTTATTTGAAGTCTCAATATTTGCTACTTTAAGCAAATCAAGATTATTTATTCTTTTGATCGATTTAAGATTTACATGTCCCAATTTTAAATGCCATATTGAGGAGCACTCAACGATATAAGCAGAAGTAGAAGTAGTTTTATTCATAACTTTCTTGCCTTCAGCGCTTACAACCATAGCATTGAGCTTAAAAAACCCATTTTCTAGATAGCCACGGCCCAAGAATTGGCCAAATTTGCTAAGAACTAGTTTATCAGACTCAAATACAAGCTTGAACTGATGACTAACTAGTACAGAGCCTGAGATCAGGTTCTTGCGGATGTCTGGGACATGCAGCACATCCTTCAACTTCAGTTCTTTCCCGGAGGTGAGCTTCAGAGTCACGCTCCCAACACCTGCTACTTTAGAGGAGGCATGGTTTCCCATGTGTAGTTTCCTCCCTTCAACAAGCACATATGTGGAGAAGGCATTTTTCTCCAAGCATACATGGCAGGTGGCACCTGTGTCCACGAACCACTCTTTTGGATTTTCCACCAAGTTGGTTTCAAATACCACAGCAGTCATGTCACCATCAGTTAGGTCCCGTTCAACCACATTAGCATTGTGGTTCTTGCCTTTGTTCTTCTTTGGTAGGCGACAATCTTTGGTCTTGTGGTTGGGCTTGCCACAGTTGTAGCAATCCCCACTGAACTTGGGCTTTTTCATTGGCTTTTTGCCCTTGTCGTCGGACATCTTCCTCTTTTTGGAGGGTCCCGCACGATGTTCAATTAAGTTTACCTTTGCCTCAATTGTGGATTGGTCAAACTTCACATCCATCTTCCTGTTGTCCTCTTTGATTCTCAATTTGACAATTAAGTCTTCTAGAGACATCTCCCTTTGCTTGTGTTTGAGATAGCGTTTGAAGTCCTTCCACAATGGAGGTAGCTTCTCAATCACAGAGCCGACAACGAATGCTTCTGGAAGCATCATCGCCTCGGAGAGAATTTCATGTACTATCAGTTGGAACTGCTGCACTTGTTCAACCACAGATTTAGAGTCCACCATCATGAACTCTAAGTACTTGGCTATCGCGTACTTCTTCGTACCGGCATCTTCCGTCTTGTACTTCTTCTCCAAATAATCCCACAGTTCTTTGAATGTCTTCGTGCTTAGATACACGTTGTACAGCACATCACTAAGTCCACTAAGTATATAGTTCTTGCACAAGTAATCAGCGGAGTTCCACTGATTAAGAGCTATACGCTTTTGCGTATCAGTCTCATTCACATCCACCACTAGTGCAGACTTCTTTAAGAAGTTTACCAGATTCAACGTAGTGAGATAGAACATCATCTTTTGCTGCCATCTCTTGAAGTTTGCACCCCCCAAACTTCTTGAGCTTCTCCGCTGGAGCCGAAACCATGAATGGTCTCGACATCCCCATTGGAGGATACATCTTTTGGGAATCAGTCCCAATAGGAATCTCAACATTAACTCTTTTGGAGTTATTAGCATTGGATGTTTCAATCCCGTCAATATCCATTGGATTAGTCATAGTGATTGTAGGGTGTGGAGGCTAAATGTTTCTTCTTGCGATTGTTGGTTTATATGTACACCAATCAATCATTATTATAATGAATATTGAAATAAAGCAGAGAATTACTAACCTTTCTTATAGATCTGAATCTCGGATCTAGAATCTTGAACGTCTCGAGATGATAGGTGAAGTCGAGTCGTGTAGAACTCTTCCCGCAAGAAGAAACACGCCCCGGTAGTGCTCGGTCTTGGCGGATCTTCCCCAAAGGTGAAACAACTTCTCGTTTCAGGCAAAACAGCACCGCTATCGCAGGAACTTTGGCGAACTAAGAAAGAATGGAGGACTAGATCGTCTAAACTATGCACTATGCAAGTGTATGCAGATGCTTTGTGTTTTTGGATGTCAAAAGTATTTTTCATGTGTTTTGAATGAATGCACAATGACCCTATTTATAAGATCCAGGAACCACTCTCATATGGTAGGATTGTTATATTAAGTTGTGATCGTGATCACCACCATATTTGATCAATAACAATCGATCAAATATGGTAAATTTTAATATTGTGTAGATTCTTACTTTTAGAAGCACGCATGAGTTTTGGAACTTATGAAAATAGAAAGTGCGAAGGGAAGGTAAAAATATTTGATTAAATGAGTGTGATTGGATGAATTTACCATGTATGCCACGCAGTAATAACTTTCAATGAAAATTTTAATTTTCATCCTAATTCACCTAATTAGAGGAGTTATGGTACAAAATTGAAAAAAATAATTATTTTGAGACCACAATCAAATTTTTATTAATATATTGAGACAAAATCGAACTTTTATAATAATTTTGCTAGAATTAGCTAGCATGTCACATTTCACTGACGTGATGAGATTAACAACAAAAATTTAAGTTCTTGGGCAACATTTGACATAAATCAATCAATATGAAGAGTTATGGTACTATTAAAAAAAAAAAACTATTTTGAGAAATGAGATGTTGTTTTATTATAGGACTTCAAATGATTTAAACTCAAAAAAGAATAAAAAAAGAAAGAAATGAAATGGAGTGAAGACGATGGAAACAACGGTTAATTGAACCTATTGCACACACTGATTGTTATTATTTCATAATTCAAAGTCACGATTTAAAAAAAAAATAAAAAAAAATAAAAAGTGCATATATGAGTGATTAGGATAAAAACTTAAAAACTCAATCATGGATAAGGGTTACAACTTACAAGTCAATAGTCCGTTCGGTGAATAATTCGTAGCTCGAGTTGATTAGAGCTTGTTTATGTGCGTGTAAATAAATATTAAATTTTATTTTTAAGCTCGTTTTTATAAACAAAAAGAGCTTAAACATTGGAAATATAGCTTATTTGTTAAAAGCTCGTGAACAAACATATTTAGTATTTGTTTAACATGTTCGAGAACAAGCTCGTAAAGAACTCGATTAATATATTACTTCTATTTTATTAATTTATTATTATTCATAATTAAAATTTCATATTAATATATATAAATATGAAAATAAGTTAAGTGATTATTTAAATATTTATATATACTCTCCATCATTTAAAATTTTATTACTACTATTTATTATTGATTTGTTTGATTGTTTAATAGTATTATGAATAACAATATGTATTCACGTGCGAAATGTTTTTTTTTCACGAATAAAAATATTTATTTATTCATAAAGAAGAGTTCACGAACATATTATTAAACATATTCGCGAATATGTTCGCGAACATAAACGAGTTTTAATAAATAGTTTTTGTTCAAACTTGAGCTCAATAATTTTTTTATATCGAGTGATCAAGTTCGATTATTTCTTAACAAACGAGACTTAAATAAGCCAAAACACGAATCGATTACAGTCCTAGGGAGAATTCTGCATGTGCATTCAGAAATGGGTTCCACTTACAATTTACTAATGAATATATTAATTGTGCTCCTTATTCATCAACCACATTTTATTTAAACTGCTTCATACTACGTGATCAAAATTCATACAATTTCCTCTGAAATCATCGGCATGGATGATAGAGATCAACTAATAAAAGATAAAAACATAAAAAGATAAAATACATATAAATAGAAAAAGTATTTTTTTTCACCCTTTATATATAGTATAAGATACTTCCTCCGTCCCGCTCAAACGTCACTGGTTACTTTTTGTGCGTAAATTAAGGAGTATTATTATTTTATGTGTAGTGGATAGTTGTATTAATAGTGAATGACGGGCTGTTAAATGACCACCTCATCTAAAAGCTTAAGCTTCTAGAGAGGAGAGACGCTTAATACTTAATCAAATCACTATAACACGCCCCCTCACATGCAGACCGAGTTAATTTTTGTCTCAAGTCTTGCATGTGGAATTTTCTCATAAATGGGTGGCGGTGAGATTCGAAACCTGGATCTTTGTTAACCATGGACTCTGATATCATGTTAAATGACCATAAATGGGTGACGGTAAGGTTCGAACCCTGGACCTTTGTTAATCATGGGCTCTGATACCATGTTAATAATATAGACTGCTGTGGCAAAAGAGTCGAACCAAAAGGAAACTGGCGCATGTGCATTTAACACGGGCCTTTTTACTAAAAGTAGAAAATGAGAACTTTTGAATGAGACGCCCAATATAGTCAAATAGGGATCTTTCGGTGGGATGGAGGGAGTAGTACTTTATGTTTGTTTTACCCACCCCTAGAGTTGATGCTTATATTATCATTTATTTTCAAAGTATAATTATAATTTTATTATTGTGGCTTAGAACATATTTTCATAATTAATCTTAATCCGGTACTTCATGCATATTAAAAGGTACAATTATTTTTTCAACTCATAAATAAAAAATAAATAGACGTAATTTATTTTTTTTACAGGGACAAGCTAAAAGAAGTATATGTACTGAAGTGCAGCATATTACAAATACAAGTGTAGAAATTAAGATGGCCAGTTTCTATACCAACCAGCCCATGCAGAAACCAAACCACTAATCCCTAGAGTAACTGCATGATTACAAAATGGATTTGGTTCAATATCTGCCACCCCTATTATCAAATCTGCCACATTTGCAGCCACACTCATCAATCTCATCACCCTATCTCCCCTGATTTTCTCCGCTGCATCCTTAGATTCATCATCACCATCTTTTATTCTTTTTTCCACCTTAAACCCCTCATGAATCATGATAAAATCAGATATTAAAAAGAAAACATAGCCAAAAGACTCACCAAAAGCAGAAATGAAGCTCATTCTCCTAGCCAATTTGGAATCTAGTACACCGATCCTCGATAACCAGGTGAAATGGTCGAAGAAGAAGTAGACCATTTCACCTGCGTTAGCGAGCACGGCTAGAAGCCGGAAGGCTGGTGTGGGGCCGGGATTCCTCCTGAGGGCGTTGAAGCCGGTGAGGAATCGGCCACTACGGAAGGCCTTCCGGCTGAGCCCGGAAGCCACTTCCCATTGCTTGGCCCTATTAGCTGCATCAGGATGCCTTTGCTCTACATGCCAATGAACTAGTTTTGATACATACTGAAAAGTCTTCACAAGCTTGTCTATTCCATCTCTCTTTGCTAGGAATACAACTAGTTTATCAACTGTGTCATTCATTCTTGGTTATCTGATTGATTTGGAATTTGGAACACCTAGCTTGTGTAGTGATTTTCCTAAATGGTGGACAATACATAATTATTTGTTTATTTATTTTGTTTGGACAATAGTCTTTTGTCCCATTGTTGAATCTCAAGGAATGATAGTCTCTGAGTTCTTATCTTTATTATGACCAAGAATTCAAATGTGTGGCTAAGACAGTGTACTTTGTTGTACACTATTTAATCAAACTAATTTATTGCTAAGGAGTCATTAATAATAAAAGCCACACATAAAATCGTTTTATGTAAGGGAGGGCATATTTATCTTATTTTATTAGTTGTGGGTTTAAATTGTTAATTTTTAAAACGTGTTTAATTGTATAAAAATTGAAGTTTATACTAATTAATGGAATAATTACTAATAGATATACACTTGTACCCCATACTGTGAAATACATTAATTTAAAAAACTACTTTCACATACAAAATATTAAAGTAAAATACCAAATATAACTTTAATTCATTATAATCTCATACACTTTTAAACCACAAACCCTAAACCCCTTACCCACCCACTGCCACCGCCGGAGCTGAACCGCTGCACATAACTTTTGCTGCACACATTTTTTCTACTTGTAACTTATCCCTTAAAATTATGAATACCTTTAAGAACAATTAAGATATTTAGTAAGGGGTAGGTCTTGCGTGAGATCATCTCACGCAATTCAATTCCCCTGTTACACAAGGTGTTACATCTTGTGTTGCAGGGGTGTGTGTGTGACAAGTGTCCCATTTCACACACAATTGTGTGTGAAATGGGACACTTGTCACACACACCCCCTGTAACACAAGATGTAACACCAAGATGTAACACCTTATGTAACAGGGGATCCCACTTGCATCTCACATGAGACCATTTTTCACTTTTTAAAATAGTTATCACTTTTGTTATATAATGTTATCATTTTTAATTCATACTATAATTTGTTCATGAAAGAGCATTATCACTTTCATAAATTTATTATCACTTTCCTTCATAAAAGTTATCACTTTCTAGTCATCTTACGTAAGCCCTTACGTGAGACGGTCTCACACAAGTATTTTCCTTTAGTAAAAGGAGTAGTACTTTTTAAAAAAATAAATACCATCCGGAATTTTTTTACTACTTTAATACATAATTTTCAGTACAACTAATTTTACAATCCAATGTTGGAAGGGTAAACCTTACCACTTGCGGATACTTCCTCGATGCCAAAATAGACATTAATTATGAATTTTCAAATTATTTAGTGGAGTTTCAACCCCTTGTTGTAACCGCAAGATCGGAATATCGATTGCATAAAGATTGAAAAGCCAGGTTTTGGATATCATGGATTTGGCAAAAACAAGAGTGATAAAAATGAAAAATAATAATTTTCCAATTAAACTATTTCTTGTATAATAAATAAAAAGCTAATATATTTTTAACAAAAATGATAACTTATTAAGAAAAAATTACACTACTCCCACATGACAGCTTGCTCGATGGATATATTCAGGATAACAAATAAGATTGATGTTATGAACTCTTTTTTATACTTTTTTCAACTTGGCAATTAGGAGAAAAGAAAATTAATAATTTATTTATTAACTACCGTCTAATCGCTTTGCATACGTATAATGAAGAACCAAAATGAGTCTGGGACCGAACCATAAATTAGTTTACAAGCTAATTAAACTTTGACAGTGCTTGAGCCCTACTTGTTTCTTAAATTTAAGTAACACATTTCAATAAAACAACTAACTCTCACGAAAAATATAACATTCAAGGAAAATAAAATGGCATTCAAGACAAGCCCACAAAATAAGTTTGTCAGAGGAATAAATGTGACAACATTTTTAACTAATAGTAATATTTGATCAATTAAAAGTAATATCCGTCAAATTGGATTATTTAATGAACAATTCACAGAGCAATGAAAACAATTAACATTTTTATTGAAATTTGTTACATGATCATGAAAAAATGAAAAGATTTCACCTTACAGTCTCACACAAAAGTTGATAAAAAAAATATGCATGTGCATCACACTACGGTTTGTATAATGATTATAGCTCCAAGGCAAAAGAAAGGTTGAATGCAAGACCCACTGAAGTAATCGTGTGGGACAAAATCAAACTTAGTAGCATTCAAAACCTGGCAAAACAGGGTATATCTGCTGGCCAATCGTGCCAGTATTAATTGAAATGTGATCAGTAAGACGGTAATTAGATTGGATAACATGCGCCAAAAATAACGATATAAATTGGTGACGGAATATCGTCAATACGACTCGTCTGCTTTGTTTATAATGACAAATGGAACAACATAGATGAATAGAAGGATTATAGACTAGTTTGGTAACAAACATATGATATGATCCTGGGAAGCAAGCAAATTCACTCCAAACAAGGAATCTTTGCTATCATAATACACATGAAATCCAGAACAACAAACCGAAAACACATAGCAATCACAACAAAGCCATCAACAAAAATACCTTCACACGCCTAAGTAAGATCATCCTCCTCTAGCTCTTTCGCCTTCAATGCCTCCTTCACTCTTAATAGCAGTGTCGTCTTCCAAGCATCCTATTATTAGTTCAAAATATTACACACAACATATCTAAGAAAGGGCAAGAACAGAAGATCAAATATGCAAAAGAAGCAAGTGATAAGCAATCTAGATTAATCAAAAAATTTAAAGCTAGTTTCTCCCAAGTAATTTATTTATTTATTTATTTTTTTTTCACGTACAAGATTTTATGAGTCATCCACTCTCAACTTATGCCCCCTATATATTTGTTGATTTTAACCCATTCATCTGTTGATTTGAACTTCATAATCAAGTTTAGGAATCATATGTCTGTAAACAATGAGAAGAATGGAATATAACTTGTGACCTTTGAAGTTGGACTTTTTTTGGACAAGTTTAAAACACAACTCTTTTTGAGGCACGGGAGTAATAGGTATGTTTACAGACATATGGTTCTTCCTCATTGAGCAGAAACAGCTGACTTCGTGAATCAGATCCTAAATCACTTCTTTGTCACAGGCAACCAAGTTTAGTCACATTAATAAGCTTTATAGATACTACACAATCAGAATTTGCCTATTGGGTACACAGATGTTGATTTGCACGTACAATAAGTATAGCAATTCTTCATCACACGCATAAGCATTTGTTTTATGCAATACAATATGTAAAAATGTAAAGTGAAATAGAGACAAATGCAAAGGCAGTAAGTTGCAGGAGAATTTAACAGCACTAAGATTTCCATCTTGTAATCAATAAAACGTGTATTACCAGAATGACCAAAATCCTATCACATCAGACAACATAAATGACATGCACTGCCAAGATTCAGAAGTCAACTAGCAACATTTACAGTAAGTAACTAAAACTTGTAGAACTGTAAAGACCAAAAGACTTTATGGCTTAGTTATTGCGACCTGGATGGCTTCTATTGTTCTATCTCCACTGGTTTGATTAAAAGATGAAAAAAGAAGATAGCATGAGTAAATAATTAGGACAAAAGAAGTACATACATACATACATACATATATATATATATATATATATATAGGGAGGCAAGCCCAAATAACCAATTTTTAATGTTGGAAATCATTGCCACCAATCAAGTAATTTGTATAACATCCATACCCAATTGTCCATTTTTGGACCAAAATACCCTCATCCTGTCGGAATGCTATGTCGGGGTTCCAACACCGAATCCGACAACCGATGATGTCGGAATCGGTGTCGGAATCCCGACATAGCATTCCGACATGGTGGGGGATTTTGGTCCCAAAATCGACAATTGGGTATGGATATTATATAAATTATTTGATGGGTGGCAATGATTTTTGTCTTTCCATTTTGGATATTTTTGACAATTATCTATATATATATATAATTCATCATATCTTAGTGAAACATTTGATTGCAGGTTTGTCAAAAAGCACTTCATGATAGTATACAATAATGTGCAGTCCAACAACTCAATAAGTTAAATTTAAATTTCTATGATATAAAGGACAAGACGGAGGAAAAGATACAGCAAACTAAGAAGAGATCACACACACATCTGATATAAAGGGGGATAAATCTTTAATAAAGATGCTTACTAGCTGAGACATGCTATCAAACTCCTTGACTGCATCAGTGAACTTAGCAACATCTTCCTCATCAACTGCAGCAGCTAAATCCTGCAATCAACATATGTAACAGTGTAGCACCAAGTTATTATTATTTATTATTATTATTATTATCTATTTGTCAATTAAGACTTTGGGGCCCCTTCCTAGGATTTAAATTCCATATGATACTCTGTGTCCAAGTCTTGAGACTTAAAAATCTTTAGAAAATCAGGTTAAAGTAAATTTATTGGAGCAATTATTCCACATCCTTCCTAAAATAGGTCTTCCATACGTTAATTAGACTCTTTCCAAAAGCCATGAGCCTTATTTATGTCAACAATTGATTTCTTTCCTTAAATAAGTAATAACCTTCCTTATCACACATGATGCCCTATTTTCCTAGGTAATCACTTGTGTGAGAAAGTCTCACGGAACCCAACTCATTCTGTGAGATGGATGAAAAGTGATATCTGATTGATGGAGAGTGATAATGGTACATTGAACTATTTCAAGTACAATTTGTAATATTAATAAAAAGTGATGACATTTTTTTAATGAAAGTGATAACATCTTTAATTAAACGTGAAGATTAATTAAAATAACATAAAACGATCTCACCATGAGACGGTCTTACGCAAGTGTTATTCATTTTCCTAAACCTTGTCATCTATTCTTCCGCTATAAAAAAAATGACCAACCCGAATATCAAGGTAAACACTTCTCTTTCCTCCTTTCTTTCTCTAATTCAAATATTGATTTCTTAAACTCCCAACGATTTTCCAGCTATCATTAATTATCTTTTAGCCATAAATAATGATTTCAGAAGCTTCTAGTAAATTTCCAGCCTCTATTAAGTTAAATTCCAGCACCTATATTATTAATGTCCAGCTACACAAACTCAATCAATTTCTAAACCTCGATTCAAACCCCTTTTTTAGTATATTATCAATAACTCTTATATGACTAGGATCTAAGTTATATATTCTGTTTTAAACGTGTATTAACAATGAAGGGGTTGAATAAGTTAAGTTTGGATCTTGAATTCATAATTAAAGCGTCTGTTTGCAAAATCAAGGTGGGGATTTATTTAATTTTTCATTAATAAATGTTGCTTGTGGTATGTGATTTATATGCAATTGCAAGAGGATACGTCTTTTGACACCAATGCACGAGGATATCTTTAGAACATATCTTTTGACATCTATGTTATGCATATCTTTTGACATCGATGTTCATTATTTGTTGCATAAATAAAAGTTTCTACTTGTTGCGTTTAATTCTGACATGTGGGTCCCCACTGAGCCATGGACGCTCACCACAAATTCAATTTCTAATTTTTAGATGGGGTTGACGTAGGTCACGTAGCCGGCTTGGATGATGCGTAATTCAAGACTAATAAAGACTATTACACTATTTTGAATTTACATTTTAGTATTTTTTTAGACATCATCATTTATGCTTTATGTTTTTAACTTAGTTGATTTAAAGTATTATGCAAAGTTTTGCTTTCGCTGATAACTATTGATTTACTTCAAAGTGCTGATTAATGTTTAGTCTTTTCCTCATAAATTATATACGCATCCTTAAACTACTATTTTCGTGGATTTTATTATTTTAAACTATTAAATTATGTTATAAAATTGAGATGTAACAAACAGGGCATAATTTTTCAAGTAGTAATAATACCACATTACAACATTATTGATAATAACAGATGTACAACAGTTCTCAAAGACCACAAACATGCTAATGAAGTTTTTAATCTAAATAACTAAAATGTGACAGATGGAAATATAATGATATTATGCTCCAAAATAGGAACATCTATAGCCAAACATAGATTGTGCATACTGAGAAAAGTAAAGAGGAAAGGAAATTTATGTTCAAGACAAATTAACATACCGCAAGCAATTTGTATTCTCGTGTCCCAGAAAATGTAGGATCCAACTCCTGGATATGAAGAGAAATGCATATCTTTAGCTCATAAAGCCCTCCCTAATAACTTTTTTTAAAAATTAAATAATAGCTCTACATGTGTACAAAAAATAGCACACCTGGTATCTCTCTAATGCATTGTTAATAGCAACAACATCACCTTTGCAAAGCTGGCAAATACCAGCATTAAGAAGGTGACCTTTGACTCCATACTTCAACAAGTTATTATTGAGAGAGTGTCGTGCTATCTCTTCATAAATCTCGATAGACTTTTGATATCTGAGAAATCAAATGGGATTATGAACCTTGCAGCACACTAGTAATAATTTATCAAATATTTAACATAAATTTCATGTTGCAATGATTGGCCTATTATATATTTCACACACTAACAATCTTGTCTAAATTCGACACTAATAGTTTAAAGATTGATAAAGGTTAATAGATCGACGGCATAAAGAACAGCAGAAGGATACTAGGAAGATGTTGTCCAATGCTTATAAGCTCTTTAAAAGATCTAATAAATCTTATAAGATATTTAAAATATCATTTGTTATATAAGCTCCCAAAATGAAATGGTATCTCATAAGTTAATGATTAGTAGTAAAAGATATGGAAACAAACACTTTTTATATTTGACCATTTAAATCACAAAATATAATAATTAAGATCATTTACAATCCAATAAGTTGTTTTATCCAAGATCAAATATTTTACAAGTTTCAAAACTACAAGCCTTCTAAAATAGACTTACTCAAAGTCCTCTTTCTACAATTCAATGCCTCAGTCATGTGTGATGCAATGATTAAAAAGAAAAATATAGTTGTGTATAATATTAACTGGAAACTTAGAAAATAATGAGGAAATGCTAAAAATGATAGAATATTGGATGTAAAGGTTGAGCAGAGGTGGAATAATAAGGCAAGGGAAAATTCTTCTTCAAGATGTTTGGCAGCAATATATATCAATTATTGTGTCCATCAAAGATGTACTTGTATCAAGAAAAAAGAGTAACAGTGGGAAAAAGGACCATAAGAGTTTATCAAGATGCTATACACCTACACTCTGTGTTAAATCAATGAAGTGGAAAACATCTATGCAAAAACATTCAGTTATATAACATAATAGGAGCATGTCCATATGCAGAGAGCACATTAAACTTAACTGTTCCAATTGAGCAGCAAATTGTGCAATTTTCTGTTTGCATTGATTGGCTGATGTTGTTACTTCTTCGCTTTGGAAAAGATCAGCAGCTCTCTCATAGTAAACAATAGCCTGCTCCAAGTTCTGCTCTTGCTCATGTAACTCAGCTATTTCCTGCAAAGTTTATCATATTTAAGTTACTGAATAACTGATTCCAGAATGTAAGATCAACATGATACTAAATATTACAGCTGGAAAAAACATTAGGTAGCAGATTATTATTTATTGTTCAGCTCATAACTATCAGAACATTAATGTTAAGAAAAGAATGTCCCCCAAAAAAAAATGGACATATTTTAAGGGTTTTTACCTTGCAATATCTGGCAGACATATTAAGCCTTCCAATTTCCAGAAATAAATTTACAGATTGTTCTAGGCATGATATTGACTCTGCAAAATCAAAAGGTCAATTAAAGAAGGATGTAGATACTCCGCAGATAATAAATGAAAGTGGACAAGATAGAATAGAATATCCAAAAAATGATTGCAGGCCAATACATAGGGAAGCCAAACAGCATTCGATCATGGAGACCAATCGCTGATATATTAATGAGGACAAAGTAAACCATCTATATGAGAGATCTTATTAGACATTTTCAGTAACAACACAGAACTCACAGTCCAGTCAAGAATTAGCAAAAAAAGGGAACAAGAGCAATAAGTAAACCTTTTATATTGGACTTTTTGTAGCAATGAGCAGCATCAGCATATGAATTAGCAGCTTCATGCTTGCTATCCAACTGCAAAAATAAAAATGGAAAAGTACATTAGCGAAGAATAGATAAAGGGGAGGGGAAGAAACCAATGATTTGCAGCTAACACAAACCACTCAAAACAGCAGAAAACTTACCTTCAAGTGACAGCTTGCCAACTTAACATACACTGCTCCAGCCTGATCCCCTGATAAAGACATGGTTTTTGCTGGGAATTAGAACCATTGTTGGATCATTGACAGCATAAAAAGCAGAAAATAACAATTGTTTGTTGTTTCTGAGATTTTCTTATTTTTTGCAAAAGCTGGGTCCTTTAAGATGCATCAACTGCTGGGGTTCATAAAATTCAACCTCATAGCCATTATGTCCAAACTTACAGAAGAACTCATGACATTTGCTTTCATATCTAATCACAGGTTGCAAAATCAGATGGATGATTATTAGTCAATTCAGACATAAAATCCGCATTGCATGAACAGCACAACAGATAATCTGGTGCAAAGGGAGGGAATGAGTAAAATATGCAAATTTAAACATTTTGGTAGTGAATAGACATTTATGAGCTGAAAATGCTAAAAACAAAATTTCCAAGTTTAGTTTAAAGAAGCTCAAATTACAAAACTTTACACGAAATAACTGTGTATGAGTCAACTAAACTTATGTTTTTCATTTTTCTATGTTACAAACTGTATACGAACAAATACAAAAATCTGCAACCACCTCATTCACTTATCAAAACCTGCAATTAAATCCAGATCCAAAACTACAATCAACCACTCGCAACTTTTACATTAATTATGTACTAAGAGAGACCCTACGGATATCCAATATGAAATTAATAAAATTGCAAAAACTATAACTTCATCGATCAACTTGATACGACAAAGAAACAAGTACGCATAAAAAAAAGTGAATCGTTTACATGATTTGGCGAGCTTGAAGGAATTGGCGGCTTTATCGAACAAATCGGCGGCGTCTTCATACTTGGACCCGAAGAGGCCCCACCCACTGAGCTTCTTTTCGGCTTTCTTCTCGAATTCTTCCCCTTTAGCTAATTGATCGCCCATTGTTTTTTCTTCTGCACGCTATGGAATGGTGGTCTTCTGATTTGCTTAATTATGAGGAAAGAGGAAAGAGGAAAGGAAATGTGTAATGAATGGAAATGGGCGTGGCGATATCACAAAAGACGGTTCATTTTTGCTATTACATTTGTCCAAAGTAATTCTAGTTGACTTTTTGACCAGAGAAAAATAGTGTTGACATAAGGTTAGACTTGGATTCAGTTTAGGGGAATACAAATTTGGGAATTGATTTAGTTGAGTTTTAGTGAACACAATTTGGGAGCACACAAAAATTTTGTGCTCATTATTTTAGATTTGTGAAATGGAGGGCAGCTCACCTTGACCCACATAAAATCTCACCGTTGAATTAATCTACATTTAATTTAAGTCATTTGATCAAAAAAAATTATTATGTTTATTTAAAGGCTATCTGCTGAGCAGGTTTGTCCACTGCAAAGTAAAAAAGATGATCCAATTTTCGAGATGATCTGACCATTGGTCACATAGAGAGAAAGACACATATTTTTATAAAGCTGACATTTATATATCTCATAGGTGATTCAACAGCGCAATCATGTCCAACCTCACACCATTGGGTCTAGATTTTCTGTGTCTGAAAAAAAAAACTAAACATGCGGCTGAAAGAAATGGTCAAAACAAGCGACCCATAAATAAAGCTAATCAATATCATCTAGTTCTTCTCGCATCTTTTTTAGTGCTGGAATATTCATAAGTCCATGCTTATTTATATGTGGAGTATTGAGCTTTGCTTGTAATGCGCATTTTCTTTACACGCAAAATTAATCCTCAAATATGAAGTATATCAGTTGCAGTTTAAGCAAGCGACCAAGTTAAATATCGAACCCAAATGACAGCGTATTATCAATTTAATTATTAACTAAATTAATTAAAACAAGTGACAATAAGATTTGAAGGATTATTATCTAACAACTAATATGCTGAAAATTAAATAGCAATTAAAATAAAATAAACCCTAGAAGAATACTAAAATCTCTCAAGAAAGAATAAGTAGCTCTAAGGTAATTCAGTTTTACTACTTAACTTCCCTCTCAAGTGCAGACCGACTCTGCATTGTGGACTATGGACGCATCACTAAACCATGCAAATCTACTCGGATCAATAGACGTAATTTCACCCCCTTTTAAGGTACTATCAGCATCAATTATTTCCCACGTCTAAAATCTAACCCGATATGATCTCCCTTTATAGGTACTATAAAATTACACTCTTTGTCCTACTTATTAACCTGAATTCAATTCAATTAATAACACTACAACAAAAATGCATTAAGACAACATATACTCCCTTCGTCCCGTCCTTATGGTTATGTTTGTTTTTTGCACGTGGATTAATGAATATAGTATTTTAATGTATATTGAGGTGAGAGAAATAATATTTTAATGTAAAGTGTGTATGTGTATTAGTGTGATGTGTGGGTCCATGGAGAGAGAAGTAATTAATTTGTGTGGATCTCATATGCTAAAAAGGAAAATGTAACCATTAGGATGAGACGCCCAAAAAGGAAATATATAACTATTAGTATTATTTATTATCCATTAGCTTGTTTTGGGAAAAATACTATACAGTCAAAGCTCCTGTTGTCTTAGACCTAATTTAAGACAACATATATAATGTGTAGTCCTTGTAAAAACACACAAAGACTACATATTATATATGTTGTCTTTGTGCGTCTTTATTCCTAATTTTTTTAAAATGACTACAAATTATATATGTTGTCTTATATTTTAAAACAATATATATATATATATATATATATATATATATATATATATATATATATATATATATATATATATATATATATATATATATATATATATATATATATATATATATATATATAGTCCATTAGCATAGTATTACTACATTTTATATTTATTAATTTTTTTAATTAGTTAATTTTTTTCAAATATACACCTAATAATATTATATTTATATCCTTTCACTTTACTCTTGGCAAAAAATAATATACACAATTAATTAACTAATTAACAAAATAATAAAATTCAATATGGATTATATACATCCAAAAATACACAAAATATTAAGTAACCTATCAAATCCAAATATTGGCAAAACCAAATACATCACACTAAGAACACAAGTTCGGCCTAAATATACATCGTACAACAATTTTTCTTATACCTTTAGATACAAGTACCACCTAAATATAGAAGGTCCTCTAAACATGAAAAAACAAACCAAGTAATTGCCCTCTTTTCTTGGAAATCACTAACCATAACAGCAACATGGATACCAGTGCAAGCTTCAACAGCATCAGTAGTAGCTATAGACACACACAACTTTAAGTTAAATGCAACTAAAAAAAAGGAACTTTAGCTCAATTATGAAGAGAAATAAATGAAACTATAATGAATAAAGTAAAGGAAATATATAAGGAATTAGCACCTCTAGGTGTCCTTGTATATTTGGTGCATATGAGTTTTTCTTCTTTACACTTATTGGCGTTCGATCGTTTGGTTGACGTGAACCGTTAGGGTTCCATACGTTTCTAATTAAGCGGAAGTAAGAAACCAAAGAAATGTATTACCTTTCACCAGGGTATGTTGAAGAAGATCGATTCTCACCGGCAGCCTGCGCAGCCTCACAGTTTTGGCCATAACTTCCTTATCTAATCTCCGATTCGAGTGATATATGCGCCAAAATGATCATCTCTTCCGTGGCTTTGCGTCAGTACATCACACGTCCAATTCTGAGCATCGCAAGATTTTAAAAAAATCTTGGAAGTTGACAAACAGCAGCAGCAAACAACCTTCCGGTCTTCTGCTGTATTCTCAAGTCCAATCTCGACGTCAATCTGCTATTCTCTCACCCTCCTCACAGTGTTAGGGTGATTAATCAGTTAGATTAGGGTTTTCGGACAGCTGAGATGACTTATATACGGGCTACAGCGGAGTCCAGGAGGAGAAATTAGAGTTGGGCCTCCATTGGGCTTAAGTATCCAAGATTAACCTAACACTTATACTTAAGTCCAATAATAATATATACAACTAAAATATTATTACCGCACTACCGTTCTAATTCCATAATTATGTTATGGGCTCCTTATTATGAGTCTGTTAGTCTCGTCATGTTTAAGATATACAATGCTCATTAATTAATTAAGTTACTGACAACTCCATTAATTAATATCTCATCCAAGAGTAGTATCACTCAATCTCATTATCATGCCAGAATAAATCCACCTGCAGGGTTTACATGATAATCCTTATGAGCTCCTCAAGGGAACATCATCAACCTATATCGGACACAGATTCCTTCTACAATCAACAACACACCATAGAGACAACATTATTTCCCAACTCACCGAGTTTGTTGATTTAATTACATTTAAATCTCAACCATTGATGAATCAAAGAAATACATACTGTCTTACGTGTCGAGGTTATTGTATAGGGATTAAGAGCACGAACATTCATAATAACTGAGATCAAGTTTTTCTATGTAGACAGTACAAGTCGAACGATCTCAAGCGGTCCTACTCAATACACGCAAAGTACACTAATGTGATTCTATAGTCAAGACAAACTAATACCAAATCACACTACAACTATCCCAATAGAGAGTCCCCGTCTATCTCGGTTGTGTGCATCTGTTTATACTTTATAAGGAAATTGATAATATGATCTTTCGCGTGTTGTCGCACAACATATTATCTACATTATAAAGTAAGTGGACTATTGCATCGAACAAATAAATAAATTATAATACTCAATCATTTGATCATATGATTCTCATTTCAAATTCATTGTTATAACATTGTTTATACAAAAAGCTAGACTTTTAGTATACAATCCAATAATTTTCCACTTATACTAAAAGATTATGTTGTCATTTCTTCTGTCATACATCTGATTCTCACTCCCACTACATGACCATCGAAAAGCTCTCGCCTTAAGGTCCTTGTAAATGGATTTACTAGGTTATCATCCGATGCAATCTATGTGACAACAACCTTTCCTTCATCATATGATTTCTCGTAACAGGTGGTACTCGCGTTCCATGTGTTTAATTGTCTTATGGGCTCGTGATTCCTTCAAGTTTGCAACTGCACCATTATTATCACAATAAATTGTGATAACTTTGGGCAAACTTAGAAACACTTCGAAGTCCATCATGAAGTTTTTAGAGTCATACAAATACTTTGGCTGCCTCAGAGGCTCCAATTTATCATCTTTGCATGGTGAAGTCCAAAATATATTTCTATATAATACTCCTCCATACTATGGCTCTACTTCCTAAAGTTAAACACATAACCTTTGAGGTGGATTTACTGTCGTCCCTATTTGATTTGAAAAATCTGAATCTACGTAACTCATAAGAAGCGGTGAATCTGTCCAGTAAGTCCACATATAATTTCTAGTCCTTTTCAGGAACATAAATATATGTCTTACCATAGTTCAACATTTTTATTTCGGGTTACCTTGATACTCACTAACCATGCCATTGGCAATACAGATATTCGTTCTCGTGCATAGCATTTCTTAGATTAAGCTTCCTTATTCGCCGAAGCATAAGGAACAGCCTTCATCACTTTTATCTTCGTTTGTGTCTCAAGACACATTTCGTTAGATAAAGTCACATGATAAAACAAGCAAGGATCGTATCATTTCATGAAGCTTGAAACAAGCATAACATCCTTTCTTGTGATCCGTATTACCATGATCGCAAGGATATACTCTGCTTCTCTTAAATTCTTCATTTCATACCGCTTTATCAACCATACCCATAAGCCCGACAATACTCTTTCATTGTCTCCAATGAGGAAGATATTATCTACGTATGGTACAAGACATACCACCACGTTTCCAATAATCTTTTCAATACACAAGACACATCCGCGCATTGAATGAATCCATATAACTGGATTTCCTCATCAAAGCGAATGTTTCGTGATCTTGAAGCTTGTTTTAGTCCATCGATGGACACTTTTAATCTTACACTCAAAATGCTCATAACCCTTTGCAATGAATCACTCTAGTTGCTTCACATAGATATTTTCCTCAAGACTTCCAATCAGGAAAGTTGTCTTAACATCTATTTGCTATTCCTCATAATCAACATGATTAGCAACAGATAAAAGAATCCGAGTCAACTAGTCATAGCTACCGAGGAACAAGTTTTCTCATAATCGAACCTTTTCTTTCTGAGTATACCTTTTCGCAATAAGCTTTGCTTCCAAGGTTTTCACCTTACCGTGTGATCCTCTTTTATTTTGTATGACTACTTCCAATGGCTTTTACACCATTTAGTGGTCCTACAAGCTCCCAGACTTGATTTAGAATCTATCGATTCTATTTCAGAAATCATTGCAACTTGCTAAGATATTGCATTTTCATCTTGTAGTGTTTCGTCGTACCCATGAGCTGATTTCATGTTTACTAGGGACCACGTCTCACGACTCTCCCAAAATATATATCTTATAAGGTTGTAGAACAACCCTCCCACTACGATAAAGCACTACACGTAATTATGTATCAAATATGACATGCGATGCAGTTTACCTTGTGGTATCTCCTCTTGTACAATTGGTACTAATACTTTGTGTTTTCCCTCTCACTTCCTTTAGAACAACTAATACATGGATATATAATTTATTACATAATCCTTTTCCAAAAAAGGTGATTGATCTTTTGGACTAAATAAATCAACACCCTCATTTTCTAGGATATCCCACAAATAGACAAACGTTATACGACATGTTGTTTCTAGAGTACACCCATAAAATGAATTTAGTAATTCCAAATAATTCATCATCTATCTAATCATTTCCATTAGAGTCTTTCTCTTATTAGGATTAGAATACGCGTTATTAATTACTATTTGTTGCTACCGTGGGATAAATATGATTTAAGAGTGTACAAATTGCCCACCAACGTACCACAACAGATTATAGCTCTATCCTTCATTACTATGACCATGTCATTTAAATGAAATGGAGTATCCATCCATAAATGCATAGAAAACGAAATGAAATTCTTTCTATGAAAACGTACGTAAAGATAATTTCTCAAAATCAAACGTTTATTCATATCGTAAGATAAATAAACAACTCTCACTGCAACAACCACTACTTTCGTAGTATTATCCATGTATATTATAATCTCATCATCACTTAATTGCAGACATTTAGCGATTCCAGTATCTACACACAATGTGTCAGTAGGTGTCAGTAGATGCCATCTCTAATCATGCCTCAACAACTAGTGAATGAGATATTATCCTTGTTCACATCTTGATGAAATTGGAATTCCTTCGCCACATGTTTTGTCAAAAGTTCCCCACCATATACAACCTCTCGCATTTTAGGTAGAACTTGCTCAAAATATTCAGACAAACTATGGAGAATAAATTGATCTAGGTTCTCTTCAATTTCTATTCCAAGTTTTTCCAATTCATTTATCAAGTCAACCATGACCTCTTGCCTTTTTAACCTTACTCAGGTATCCGAAGAGTTACATGAGACCATCATATTTCTATGAACCTCTCACCTCTCCACTAGAGACTTTAATAGGCATCATGAGACATCCTTAGTGAGAACAAATATGTTTTCCTAAGCAGTAAAAATCGAAACTAAGATTCTTTTCTAATCATCTAATTTTGGACAAGTAAATATGTTTCTTTTAGTAAACAATAAGTGAAATAAACCATTTGAAAATACAGAGAATCATAAATAAATACACCGATCAAATCTTCAAATTTATCGATTTATATTGATTTCCTCAAAATAATATAAAAATAAAATTCAATGACATCTCAATCACCGTGAGTCTGCATGCTACGTTAGTGTGGACGTATACAAACCCGAACATTTACAAGAGAAGGTTTTACCCATTAATTTAATTCGTCAACCTAACCTCATGACAAAATAATTAATAGTCGGTTCCTCTTTAGCCATACAAATAATAGCAGTGACTCCGTTGGGGAGGATACTTATCCTAAGTGTACACCATTATTTGATCCCAAGTCCGCTGTCCAAGATTATGTGCCTTATTGTTGGAGAAGTACACACGCGCTCAGATAACTTCCTACAATCATCAATTATAAGTTAGTACCAGTGAACCGCATATAAACTCATCCGTTAGGGAGGAAGACACTATAGCCAACGCGCAAGTTCGTATGCATCACATTACAAATAATAATTATTTAAAGAAGTCTATACCAGTGATCCGTGAATAAACTCATCCGTTAAGGAGGAAGACACTATAGCCAACGCGCAAGTTTATTCACATCACTTACAAACCAATAAAGGAGGCCGCAGGAATTATTTACCAATCCCCTCTCCCACTTGATTATTTAACACCGAGAGTTTTTACATGCATATAATATTCAAATATATTACGCAACCTAGCATGTTCCTATTACGACACATAAGACAGTAAATCACAGAGAATCATGCATAACATATATAACAACAATTAGATAATTAAATCAATTATAACAGTTATATATCAGCGAATTCGATTGTTCGGCTCCAAGCACGAATGCAGACAACGTAGACAGGGATCAACCTGCCTGATCAGGTCGCGAGGCTCGGGGCAGCGCCCTGAAACCTAATCTGAAAATTGGAAGCCGATCTTCACAAATTTTCCTCCAGATTCCTTGCCTGCAGCCTGTTCCACCGCATTCCCGACGTGTTTCACGCTCATTCGCTCTGCCTGCTCGCCCTTAAGCTCAAATCGAGTTTGTCACATGCCACCAGCTCGACACGAGCTTGACACCACACTCGGCCATCCGCGTACCACCAGAAAACCACGCACGGCTGCCAGCATGGCAGCACGTCCTGTGCTCGCCATCGAGTGCTCTAGCATGCAAACGTGCGTGCCTTGCCCCGGCTCCAACATGAGCATCCGTGCGCCAAGAAGCCCAGCACCATGCGTTCTTCTCAATGCACAACAATGAGTGCCAAGTTTCATCACAGCGTGGAATGGTAGCATTCCCAGCATCCAGCCGCCCGCCTGTAAGTTTCCATGCCCGGAAGCAACGCTCGCTAACTAGCCTTCATGCACGACAACCTGCTCGAATCGTGTCTCCATCCGTGTGCAGAACGTCCGACATCATGCCCTGCACTCCAAACCGTGCGAATCCACCACACTTCTGTGCGTCTATAGGACGCTGCCGTGTGTGCTTTCCATCCTGCCATCGCCAGCTTCCATGCGACCCCATCCTGGCTATCACGTTGTCTCACCCGGAACGCTGGAAGACTCGCCCAAAAAGCTTGAAGACTCGCCCGGAACACCACCGTGTGACTCGCCCCGAATTCTGCCTTCCTCGCTCAGAACGCACCTGCTGATGCCTACCGGTTGTATTCCACGCTGCATATCAAGCTTCCAGCGCCATGCGGCTTTCCGACAGGCACGCCAAGAATCAGCGACAACCATGCCAACCGCCGCTGTCAGCCGTCGACCATGCTCGTTGCCTGGCCAGCACTCCACAGTCCACACGCCAACGTGTCTGCCATTGTGCCAGCACGCCCGGCACTATGCACGTTCTGTGCGGCCAATCTAGCACCAACGCTCGACAATCCTCGCACGGCATGCCTCCGATTATTACACACGCCGTGCGCCAAGCCTGCCTACATACGGTAGACAACGTGTGCCTTCCACCTTCGCCGGGTAGCAACCTTGAAGTCGTGCACCAGAAGCTTCTCGCACGGCTTTAATCGTGCGCCACTTGCTCGGTAGATGCACGATCCGTGCGTGCCAATAGCAATCCACCCACCAGCAACCGTGCACGTCTCGCTCGTCAGCATGCGCGGCAGTCTTCTCCACCACCGTGTTGCCTTCCATCCGTGCACGCAACGTGTGACACTGCTCGGCACCGTGCGACAGTCGTCTCTTCCAAGCGTGAAAATTTCACGAACATGTTTCGTAAATTCCATCACGATCGACGAATATATATAGGTTTTCACATAGAAATATCATCGATTACGTAATAAACCAAAACCCTAAACCTCATGTGATTCTAATTCATAATTAAACCACATATTCCACATAAACCCTAGCCTAACGTGTCACGCTTCACCATCAAACCGAAGCTCTGATATCAATTGTTGGCGTTCGATCATTTAGTTAACATGAACCGTTATGGTTCCATACGTTTCTAATTCAGCGGAAGCAAAAAACCAAAGAAATGTATTACCTTTTATCAGGGTATGTTGAAGAAGATGGATTCTCGCTGGCAGCCTGCGCAGCGTCACGGTTTTGGCCATAACTTTCTCTTCTGATCTCCGATTAGAGTGATCTATGCGCCAAAATAATCATCTCTTCCGTTTCTGTCAGTATATAACACGTCCAATTCTAAGCTTCACACGATTTTAGAAAAATTATAGAAGTTGACAAACAACAGCAACACACGACCTTCCGGTCTTCTGCTGTATTCCCAAGTCCAATCTTGACATCGTGTGGGCGACGATCCTCAAGATCCTTTCAATCTGCTGTTCTCTCACCCTCCTCACAGTGTTAGGCGTGATACAATTAGGGTTTCTGAATAGTTGAGATGACTTATATATGAGCTACAGCAGGGACCAGGAGGAAAAATTAGAGTTGGGTCTCCATTGGGCTTAAGTGTCCAAGCTTAACCCAAAGCTTATACTTAAGTCCAATAATAATAATATATACCACTAAAATATTATTAATGCACTACCGTTCTAATTCCATAATTACGTTATGAGCTCCTTTTTATTATGAGCCTGTTAGTCTCCCCATGTTTAATATATATAATGCCCATTACATAATATGTTCAAGAGAACTGAAAATCCAATAAGTGCAGCTGCTAGAAAGAATTCATTCACTTCAATAATATCACATATAACAAATTATTAAATAAGATACAAAATCCTCAAAAGTATTTAAGAACGTCATTTATGACAAAACAATGAGGAAATTTCATGATATAATCTCATATCATTTAATAATAAATTTTACACTTAATAATAAAATAGTGCATTAAGGAGTTTTAATTCAAACTAAATTAAAATTTTACACTTAATAAAACCATCAAATTAAAACCATCATCTCACATCATCACGGGACAAACAAAGTATTAATAACATAGAACACATCATCAAATTAGAGAATCTGTTAAAAAACAAACCTATCAGCAAATTTTAGGTAATTTGCAGTATTTAGTGCAAGAGAACTAATGATGTCAGCAAATAGGCTTTTCTTATTGTATGCTTTAAATAGACCAAGCTAGAATTTCTCCGGGAGATGAGCATATTCAAGAAAAAAATACTCAGATTCAGCAGCTAAGTAGCATTTTAGAATAAAATTTATATAATTACACGCAAAACTATATTCTCAAATAATAGTTAATCAATTAATGCGGATTCAGGCTTCCAAGGACAAAATAGTATACTAGTCAGTTTGAGGGTAATGCTTCTTATTTCAGAATGAGAAACTTACTTAAAGTACTGAAGGGTCATATTCCTTAAAAGAGAGGAGTGTGCATCACCAAGCTCCTCCACTTTTCTTTATCAATCTTCCCGTCATGTTTGACATCTAATTCCTAAAAAGTCTGAACAGAAGAGACATAATAGAAGAGACATAATGAGAAAGAGATTTTTCAATATATGGATAAAAGTTCCATAATATACATTAGATCAAAACTTCATGCTCACTCCAAAGAGCATACAACTTAAAGAAACTAAAGGCATCTTCAAAGTACAGTTAATGCATGTAATTATCGGTCGTAATTGCTGAGAGTAAGTGGAGAAATGCAAACCACTTCATAGATAGATCATCAACACAATCTGAAATCAAACACCCACTATCCACACTCGTATTCTTGCAACAAGTGCTGTTATTATAAAGATTGTGTTGATGCAGAAGCAACCATTCAACATGTACATGCTAGGAAACAAACAAGTCAAGTGTGTGAAACGAGAAGAAATATTTGACAATTACAACATTCAACACATCAATTACACTCACTAAATCATCATTCCAAAAAAGAATAAATTAACAAAAAATGAAGGTTGGAAAGTAATGTTAAGTTAACCTGAGAAAAGAGTCTCCAGCCAAACGAGCATGATGAACCCCTTCAGAAGCCAGTTGATACTCCTCGCGAATTCCATTTTCCTGCCAAATTAAAAATGCAGACATCAATCACGAACAAAATTATTAATGTTGAAAATAGGAGAGAGAGATGATCGTGTAAGGAACCAGAGAGGAAACGAAAAAAGTCGTCTCTGTTAGACTTAGATCTTTGGAGTTACAAAACAGCCTCAACAATTATTAGCAATCTACATAATCGAATGACGGAGTGACAGGGACTCGCTTCCAACAAAGATACAAACGGCGGCGAAGGATGCAAGGCAGCCCTAGAGTGCAGTAGTCTCGAGCTCAACAGCGGAAGAATCCCAAGGCCGCGCCGATTCCATCGGCGAACCCAGGTGTGGGCTCTGTGTAAAGATCACCAGATCCCTAAATCAAAAAGGGAGTTTGGTTGACGGGTAGCCGCCGAGGCCGCGTACCCGATGGAAGAACCAGATCTCCAAATCGAATAGGTAAACTTCATCGACAATGGGTGTCAGTTGTCGATGCCTTGTCAAGGCGAATTGATTTAGACCTGGAGTCGGACTCCGATTGGAGCTAGACTGACGGCCTTCGTCGGAGGCAGGACCCGCAGAAGATGGAGGTGATTGTCGTCGGAGGTTTGCTGTTTGATGAAGTAAATATACTCCCAAAATAATGCAGGTGGCTTGCCAGCGGTCGAAGGAGGGACCAGGGGGCACCGAACTGTGTTTGAACTAGGAGCTCTGAAGAAAATTGCCAGCGATTAACCGTAAATTTCAAAAAGACGGCAGGAGTGAATCGTTGTAGACCTAATCATGAAGGCCATCGCGAAGGTGAAGAGAAACAAAACGACGTAATTCCATGAATGCCACTGGGTAACGCACATCATCATAAACAGCACTGCATTATAATAAAACAAATTAATTATTAAAAAAATCCGGAATCTTAATAATATTTATATAATTCTATAAATAAAATCACATAAACTCCAATAATCTACATCAATTTCCCCTAAATTTTGAAGAATGCACGTAATACAATTTACAATTCCAAAATCTCCCCGAAATCCAAAAACAATTTACTAATTTACATAATTATTTTTTAATGAATTTAAATAAATAAAATTAACTTAATTTATTTTAATAAAATAGTCTTAAGTATTAAAGTTATTTAACAAAATTAAAATTATCTGATCAAGTGTATAATTAGTAATTGACAAATATTTATATGAGATCGTCTCACGTAATGGCTTGCGTGAAACGAATAAAAAGTGATAACTTTTATAATGAGAAGTGATACTCTATTAATGAAAAGAGATAATATTATTTCATAAATAATTTATAGTATAAATGAAAAGTGATAACTAATTACGATTAATTATAATAGTCCCATGAGACGATTCACACAAGAATTGCCCTAAGTAATTAGTTTGGATATTATATTTTATAATTATTTTTATATTTAATTAAAATGAAATAATTTCTTTTATATATATATATATATATATATATATATATATATATATATATATGCATTTAATTTGAATCTTTAATTTTATAATTTTTTAAAAAATTTATTTCATAATTTATTAAAATTAAAGAATTTATTGTTATATATTTAATGTTTAATTAGTTTTAAAATAAATTCACAAATTTATGAGTAACAAAATATTCAAATTATATATGTTGCCTCAAAATAAATTAATTATAAAATATATTATATTATACATAACATATATTGTCATATAGTATATATATGTTTATTGGAAAAAAATACAACAATTTAAGATAACATATATTGTCATATATATTGTCTTTGTGCGTACAAAAAATTTACGACAACATATATTATCAAATATTAAAATAATATTTAGGGAGATGATCCTAATGAAAATAAAATTGAAAAAAAAATTAAAATAAATCAAAAATTTTCGAAAATAAATTTCATACAATAAATTAAAAGAATATTTATAGAAACGATCCTAATGAAAATATAAGTGAATGAAAAATTAAAATAAAATATAGAATTTTGAAAATAAATTTCATACATTAATCCAAAAAATTAAATAAAAAATATATTTGGTCTGTGCTTTGAATCTCCAATTCTAAAATTTCTAAAATTAGTTCTAGATTCTCCAAATTCATCACTCCAAACACTTTAATGATTGAAGTAAGATCAAATAAAAATAAGAACAATAAGGTTTAAAAAAATTATAAAAATAGATTTTATAAAATATAAAAAGAGAATAAAAATGAAGGAAAAATCATAAATCATAAGATAAACGAAAAAAAAGAATGATACCTCAAAGGAGAATTATTGAATTTTAAAATAAGATAAAAAAATATAAAAGATAAAATAAATTAAAGTATAAAAATAGAGTTTATAAAATTATAAAGAAAACATTCTAAAATTAATTATGAATTGTCCAAATTCATCATTCTGAACATTGATTACTTTATTTAATGATTGAAGCTGCAAATAAAATCAAATAAGAATAAAATCAATAAGATTAAAAAATTATAAAAATAAGATTTATAGAATATGAAGAATACACAAAAAATGAAGAAAAAACATAAATTATAAGATAAACGAAAAATAAAAAAGAAGAATGATATCTCAAATGGAATGATTGAACCTGAAAAGAAGATCAAATAAAAATATATAAGATAAAATAAATTAACGTATATAAATAAGGTTTACAGAATTATAAATAAAACACAAAAATCGAAGAGAAACGAAAATAAGATTACAAAAACCAAAAAAAAAAAAAAACTTCAAATGAGAATGATTGAACCTGCATATAGGATCAAATATGAGAATAATTGAATATAAAAATAAGATCAAATAAAATTATAAAAATAAAATAAATTAAAGTATAGAAATATGGTATATAGAATTATAAATAAAATAACAAAATAGAAGAGAAAAAAAATACCAAAAAAACAAAAAAGAAGAATGATATGTTATTGATAAAGCGTCCTACGGTTGTTGTTCCTACTCTTCAAATAGTAGCTACAGTTTATTTTATTAGTTAATAGGGATCTAAAGCTTTTATTGTATTAGTGAGGGATTATTGGGTAATAAGCCCGAGCGATAGTAGCTTAGTAGTTTCTACTGTTGCTGTTGTTAAGCTCTTAAGCCTACAGGTACGTGAGTTGCACATTCCTTTTACTAAAGATAGGTCGTGAACCAAGTCAAGACTAGGATCAAAATGTTGAATGGTTTAATCAAACATATGTATTTACTGAGACTGAAGTTCATAATCAATTACCTCATAGAATGAACCTGCAAGATCAAACAAAAGTAAATATAAAAGATAAAACAAATTGAATTATTTTTAAATAGAGTAAAATTGAAAAAATTTTGAAAACAAAAGTAGAAGTTTAGGTTTGCTTTTATATATATATAGATATAGATAATTGAACCTGCATATAAGATCAAATAAAAGTATAAAAAACAAAATAAATTAGAGTAAAAGTTATAAAAGAGAAGAAAAGGAAAATCATTAGAGAGAAAAAAACCAAAAAAAAAAAACAAAAAGAGGGAAAGTGTAAGAATTTGATTAGGTAATGAAAAAATTTATATATAATTGTTTTAAAGAATGAACGACCGTGATTGAAAACAAATATTTATAAAAACGATTCTAATAAAAATAAAATTGATATATTAATTGAAATTAAGCATATATTAATTAAAAATCAATCAAATTTATATTGTTAAATTAAATAAATACAAAAGTAAAATTTAAATAATAAAATTCATTATTAGTATAATTAAATTTTATGATTGAAATCAAAAGGAAATTATATTTTTGATGTATATTAAATTAAATTATAATAATATATGAATATTGAATTATATAGTAATTTAAATTAAGCATATATTGATTAAAAATTAGTTAAATATGCAAAAAATATCTCTTATATTTATCAAATTTATATTGTTAAATAAAAAAAAAGAAAAATCTATACATACATATATAAAAGCAAACCTAAACTTCTACTTTTGTTTTCATTTTTTTTCAATTTACTTTATTTAGAAATAATTCAATTTTAATCTTGATCATCCAATTAATACTTTTGATTTCAATCTTAAAATTTAATTATACTAATAATGAATTTTATTATTTAAATTTTACTTTTTTATTTTACAATATAAATTTGGTAAATATGAAATATATTTTAATATATTTGACTAATTTTTAATCAATATATGATTAATTTATATACACATATAAAACAAACTTAATTTCTATTTTTATCTTCAATTTTTCTCCATCATTTCAATTTTAGTAAATTTAGTTTTCATTCAATTTTAATCTTGACCATTCATTTCATACTTTTGATCTCAATCATTAGACATGCACGCCGGTTTGAAACCGTCGATTTTGATTTCCAAAAATGGGGAACCGGAACCAAATCGAAGGTAGGAAGGTTTCGATTCCATACTGGAATCGCCGGTTCCGATTTTAATTTTTTTGTTTTAGCGTAAAAAAGTTAAAAAAAGTTAAAAATTGAAAATTTGACGGTTCAAACCGGAACCACCGGTTTTTTCTCAAAGATGAGGAACAGGAACCGAACTGGAGTATATCAATTTTTTATTCTATTTTGCTGGTTCCGGAACCGGCGGTTCAGATTCTGGTTAAAACTGGCAGTTTCCTAGTTCGAACCTCCGGTTTTGGTTTCTTGGTGCATGTCTATAAATCATGGATCATATTTATGCTAATAATGAATTATTTATTTTTTTTAATTAACAGTATAAATTTGATAAATATAAAAAATATTATGTGCATATATTCTACTAATTGTCAATCAATATACTAATTTTAATAATATCAAATCTTTCAACGCTATCTTTGGTAATTTTCCACCTTTTCTCCTACGTCCTTGATTGCTTTCAATCACGATCGTTCATTCTTTCAAATCATTCTATATAAACATTTTCATTACCTAATCAAATCCTTACTCTTTTTTTTTCTTTTTGATACTTTTTATTTTTTTTCTCTATTTCACTTTCATATTATTTATAATCTACTTTAATTTGTTTTATCTTTTATACTTTTATTTGATTTACTCTAATGTGCAGGTTCAATCATTATTTGAGGTATCATTCTTCTTCTTTTTTTTGTTATCTTTTTTTTTCTCTTTGATTTTTCTTTGTTTTATTTATAATTCTATAAACCCTATTTATATGCCTTAATTTATTTTATCTTTTATATTTTATGTTCAATCATTCTCATATTTGATCTTATGTGCAGATTCAATCATTCTCATTTGAAGTATCTTTCTTCTTTTTTAGTTTTTGTTATCTTATTTTAGTTTATCTACGATTTTTGTATTTACTTCATAATTCTATAAACCTTATTATATACTTTAATTTATTTTATCTTTTATACTTTTATTTGATCTTATTATCAGGTTCAATCATTCCATTTGAGGTATCATTCTTCTTTTTTAGTTTTCGTTTATCTTATAATTTATATTTTTTTCTTCTTTTTTTTATTCTTCATATTCTATAAAATCCTATTTTATAATTTTTTTAATCTTATTGATTTTTATTTTTATTTGATCTTATTTGTAGTTTCAATCATCAAAAAAATTTATCAATGTTTGGAGTGAAGGATTTGGACAATCCATAATTAATTTCAGAATATTTTCTTTATAATTTTATAAACTGTATTTTTATAGTTTAATTTATTTTATCTTTTATATTTTTATTTGATCTTATTTTCCGATTCAATCATTCTCCTTTGAGGTATCATTCTTTTTTTTTATTTTTCGTTTATCTTATGATTTATGATTTTTCTTCGTTTTTATTGTTTTATTTATATTTTATAAAATCTATTTTAATAATTTTTTATCCTTATTTGTAACTTTAATCATTAAAAAAAGTCACCGGGGAGTGATGAATTTGGACAATCTAGAATTAATTTCAGAAATTTTAGAATTTGAGATTCAAAGCAATTATATTTTCATTAGAATCATCTCTATAAATATTCTTTTAATTAAATCTTTAGGATTAATGTATGAAATTTATTTTCAAAATTTTGTGATTTATTTTAATTTTTCTTTCAATTTTATTTTCATTAGGATCGTCTACATAAATATTATTTTAACATTTATAATATATTATATTAAATAATAATTTATATTTTATTTTATATGTTATTCAATTAAAAATAAATTATAAATTATAATATACTATATCTTTCTTAAAAAACAGTAATTAAGTTTTACAGAGAGATTATATCTATTTTTCAAAAAATAAATAGATATCAATTAAAAAAAATAATATAATTAATAATAGAGAGTTATTATATACTCTATTTATCTTAAATACCGAAACAAATTTAATGTTATAAAAAATAATCATATAAACAATGCAATTTAATTGATAAATAAATATAAAATTATGTTATGTTAAAAAAAATACATTTATATATATTATATATAAAACTAGTACAAAACCCGTGTATTACGCGAGATGCAAAGTTATAATTTTTTATAAGTACAAATTATAAATTTAATATAATTATTTAATTTTTTATTAAAAATTAGTACCGTATATTTTAATCTAATAAAAAATGGAAAAGGATAAATTATTAAAATCAAAAATAATAAAAAAAAAGAAAAAAACGAAAATTATTAAGAAGAAACATAAAAACTAAGACAAATAAGTAAAATTAAATTAATATAGATAAATTCGAAGAAAAAGAAAAAAAATAAATCATAAAAAATTAACTTAAAATTTTGTAAATTTGATTATAAAAAAAATTAATAAAAAATATAATAAAAGACAAATTTAATTTAACTACCAAAAAAATGAATTAAGAAAAAACCAAAAATAATCAAATAAAAATTAAAAAAAGATAACATGATATTATCAATAGAAATTTAAAAAAAAAAAGAAGAAACGGTACATTTTTTTAGAACTTGAAGAAAGCTTTAGAACTTGAAAAATGTTTAATAATTAATGTAAATAATATTATGTAAATACATATGAATAGATATTTCTTACTAATTATAATAATAAATAAATGAATTAATTAAGATATGTTCATAAAATAATTATTAAAAGTTAAGAATAATTATGGAGATGATGCATCATCAAAATTAAACTCTCTTTTAATAAAATAAAATAAAATAATGAAACTAATTAATAAAAATTAAAAAAGAAAAAAAAGGATGGCAAAGGAGAATTATAAAAAAAAAAGATAATATGGTATATTTTTTAATTTAAAAAAATAAAAAGAATAAACTTAATTTATATACCAAAAAACATTTTAAAAAAACAATCAAACAATGTAATAGGAAATTATTAAAAGAAACATAAAATCTAAATTAAAATAAATCAATTTGAAGAAATAAGAAAAGTAAAAGAAATCATGAAAAAATTAATTAAAAAAAATTCAAATTATACAATGAAAAAATAATAATAATAATAATAATAACAAAAGATTAATTTAAATTTACGTAAAATAAACCGGATTAAAACAAAAAAAAAAAGGTACAAAAAATTAACAGAAAAGAGACAACATGATATTAATTAATAGAAATTTTAAGAATAAGATTAAAAAAAAGAAAAAAAGAAACGGGTACACTAATTAATAGAAACTAAAAAAAATAAAGGAAAATTATAAAAAAAAAAAACGTTATATTTTAATTTAAAGAAATAAAAAGAATAAACTTAATTTAAGTACTGAAAAACATTAAAATAAGAACAATCGTCAAAAATAACAGGAAATTATTAAAAAGAAACATGAAATTTAAATTAATGTAAATCAATTTGAAGAAATATGAAAATAAAAGAAATCATAAAAAATTAATTAAAAGAATTAAAGAATGGATTAATTACACATAGGTACATACTTTGTACCTCAAATTACTACTAGATACATTGATTTAAAATAATTACTATCACATACAAAATATTAAAGTAAAATATCAATTATAACCCTAAACTCATACACTTTTAAACCACAAACCCTAATCTCCACCCACCGCCACCGCCGGTCGGTCGGTCGTCGGACCACTGCCGGCCGGCCGCGCGGAATTCCGTACATCCGCCGGAAAATCCGTACCGCCGGCGGCGCTCGCCGGAAAATTCTTACAGCTGGCGGGCGCTCGCCGAAAAATTCGTACCTCCGATGGCTAGTCCCCGGAAAATTTTGTACTAAATTCCGTACCACCGCCGGACCACCATATTTTTTTGTTGCACACACATTTTTTTTACTGCACACACTTTTGTTACTGCACACGAACTCTTGCTGCACACAATATTTATGTGCCCTACATTGTAGGGGTAATATTCGAATATCATTATATATTTTTGTAGTTAGTAGTAATAGTTTTTATGTTTGTATTTCATAGTAATTAAAGTTTTTTTTATACTTAGTAGTAATCCCCCCTTAAAGAATTGACCATGAAAAAAAATCTAATAAAAAAATTATAACAAAAGATGAACTAATGAAAAAAAATAATTAAAACAAAAAATAATCAAAAGAAAATTTTAAAAATATAAAAGGCATAACATGATATTAATCGATAGAAATTTTAAATAATAAGATAAAAAAAAGCAACGGGTACCTTTCTTTAAAACTATATATAAATTAAATATAAAAGTATATAATTGTAAAAAAAATTAACATAACTATAATAGAAAGTTAATATATATTCTATTTATCTTAAGTACCGAATCAAATTTAATGTTATAAAAAATAACCATATATACAATGCAATTTAATTGATAAATATAAAATTATGTTATGTTAAAAAAATATATTTATAGTATATAATTGTAATATACTTAATTTTTTCTGTGCAACGCACGAATGGATTTTATTTAGTTTAAATAACAACATCTATTATTAGTATAATTAGATTTTATGATTGAAATAAAAAATATTAATTGGACGGTCAATATTAAAATTGAATTATTTCTGAATAGAATAAAATTGAAAACAAAAGTAGAAATTTAGGTTTAATTATATATATATATATATATATATATATATATATATATATATATATATATATATATATATATATATATATATATATATATATATTCTAATAATTGAATCCGTGTGTTGCACGAGATGTGTTATTTTTAGGGCAACAACTTCACTTAATTTTATGATGTTTGAACCGAATAATATTTATTTGAATTTTATCTAACTTAATGTTTTAATATTATAGTATAATGTTGTTATGGAAAATTATTATTATTTCCTAATTTGAAAATGTTATAATTATAATTATTTAACTATTTTAATGGGTAGCTGAGATTTGTTTTAAAAATAAATGGTCAGGATTGAATTTATTCTACTTTTATATATATTAAGATTAAGATGTATATAGATATAAATATAAAAAATTGTATGTATACAATATATACATACAAATATATATTATGAGATTCGACCATAAATTAATTCATTGATAAGGATCACAGAGGGGTGACTCTTATTGTCAAATGCATGCCAACCCATGACTATTGTTAGGTAGCTTTAATAATAATGTGCAGAAAGGGATTTTTTTTTATATTATTATTATTTGAGAAATACCCCATTTTTTGTTTGAGCATGCAGAATATATGTAAGCGTATTTTGTTTTACGTACAATTTTAATTTAGAGTATGTTATTGTTATTCAACATTCATATATTTAATTATAATGTATAAATAGCTAGGTTTATATACTTTCATATTTTTCCTATATTAATATAAATAGAAAGTTAGAGAAATTAAAGTCAATAAAAATAAAAAAATAAAAAGCATATGACGTTGCTTTAAATTTTTCTCATTTATCTATTTATTATATATATACATTTATTAATAATTAATTGCAATATTAAATTTACTCGACATGTCCAAAATAAATAAAGGGAGGATTACTACTAAATACATTAAAAAAATCCTTAAGATATAAACATACAAAAATATTACTACTAACTGCATAAATATATAGTAATATTCCAATATTACCCTTACAATGTGCTGCACATAAATGTTTGTGTGTAGCAAAAATTCGTGTGCAGTAAAAAAAGTGTGTGCAGTAAAAAAAGTGCGTGCAGCAAAAAAGTATGGTGGTCCGGCGGCGGTCCGGTGATTTTCCGGTGGTCCGGCGGTGGGTGAGGGTTTAAGGTTTGTGATTTAAAAGTGTATGAGTTTAGAGTTATATTTGGTATTTTACTTTAATATTTTGTATTTGAGAGTAATTTTTTTAAATCAATGTATCTCACAGCAATTATGGGTAGAAAGTGTGTACCTATAAGTAATTTTTCCCCATTAAAATAATTAAATAATTATAATTATGATTTTTTCAAATTAGAAAATACGATATTATTTATTAAAAATTTAATAAATTCAAATATATTATTTGAATATATTTTAAAATTTCAAATAAATTTCAGCCACCCATTAAAATAATTAAATAATTATAATTATTAATTTTTCAATTTTTTTAAATTGGAAATAAAATATTATTTATTAAAATTTGAATAATATTAAATACTCCCTCCGTCCTGTGTTAAGGTTTACATTTTTCATTTTGGGTTGTCCCAAGTTAAGGTTTACGTTTTCTTTTATGTCAATTTGGGCCTACCCAAAATAATTAATTATTCCATATAGGACCCACAAACAACACTAATACAACTATTCATTTTACATTAAATATTATTTCTCTCACCTCACAACACATTAAAATATTATATCTCTTAACCACCTGATTCTTGTCATCTTTTTGTTGAATTGTATACTAAAAGTCTAGTTTTAGTATGAACAATGTTTTAACAATATTTGAAATGAGAATCATTGATCAAATGATTGCATCTTATAATTTATTTATATGTACGATCCAATAGTCCACTTACTTTATACTGCAGATAATATGTTGTGCGACAATACGCGAAAGATCATATTGTCGATTTCCTTATAAAGTATAAATAGATGCTCAGAATCGAGATAGACGGGGACTTTCTATCGGGATGGTTGTAGTGTAATTTGGTATTAGTTTGTCTTGACTATAAAATCACATTAGTGCACTTTGTGTATTGAGTAGGACCGTTTGAGATCGTTCAACTTATACTGACTATATAGGAGAATTTGATCCCAGTTATTATGGATGTTCGTTCTCTTAATCCCAATACAATAATCTCGACATGTAAGCCAGTATATATCTCTTTGATTCATCAATGGGTGAGATTTAAATATTAAATTAATAAACTCGGTGAGTTGGGAAATAATGTTGTCTCTATGGTGTATTGTTGATTGTAGAAGGAATCTTTGCCCTATTAAATAGGTTGATGATGTCCCATTGAGGAGCTCATAAAGATTATCATATAAACCTGCAGGATTTATTCCGACATGATAACAAGGTTTAGTGGTACTACTCTCGGATGAGATATTAATTAATAGAGTTGTCAGTAACTTAATTAATTAATGGACATTGTATATTTTAAACATGGGAAACTAAAGGGCTCATAATAAGAAGGAACTCATAATGTAATTATGGGATTAGAGCGGCAGTACAATAATAATATTTTAGTGGAATATTATTATTATTAGACTTAAGTATAAGTTTTGGGCTAAACTTGGATACTTAAGCCCAATGGAGGCCCGACTCTAATTCCTCCTCCTGGTCCCTACTGTAGCCCATATACAAGTAATCTCAACTGTCCTAAACCCTAATTATTCACGCCTAACACTGTGAGGAGGGAAAGGGTACACTAGATTGAGAGGATCTTGAAGATCGTCGCCCACACGACGTCAAGATTGGACTTGAGAATACAGCAGAAGATCAAGAGGTTATTTGTTGCTACTATTCGTCAACTTCCATAATTTTTCTAAAATCGTGTGAAACTCCAAATTAGACGTGTGATACACCATTGGAAAGCCACTGAAGAGGATCATTTTGGCGTAAAGATCACTCAAATTGGAGATCGGATGAGGAAGTTATGCCCAAAACGGTGAGGCTGCACATGCTGTCGGTGAGAATTCATTCTCTTCTTCTACATACCCTGGTGAAAGGTAATATGATTTTATATTCTTGCTTCCACTGATATAGAATCGTATGGAACCCTAACGGTTCACGTTAACCAAATGATCGAACACCAACACTTTTTACTTTGTACGCTCTTTTTCTTTTACCCTTTTAATAATAATGCCTAATTTACTTAATCACCTGATACTTAGGATTTAATAGTAGATGGTCAGGATTTAAGACCTGATTCTTACGATTTAATAGTAGATGGTCAGAATTTAGGGTTTAGATTTAGGGTTTAGGTTTAGGGTTTATGGCATAATATTTTTTCAGTCAGCCACCCATTAAAATAATTAAATAGTTGTAATTATGACTTTTTCAAATAAAGAAATAATTTAGTCTAAATCTGACCATCTATTTTTCAAACACAGTCACCCATTAAAATAATTAATAAATTTTAATTATGAAATAATTAAATCAGGAAATAAGATATTATTTATTAAAAATTGAATAATATTAAATATATTATTTGAATATATTCAAAAATTTCAAACAAATTTGAGCCACCCATTAAAATAATTAAATAATTATAATCATGGCATTTTCAAACCAGGAAATAACTTAGTATAAATCCTGACCATCTATTTCTCAAACAAATTTCAGTCACCTATTAAAATAATTAATAATTATAAGGGTTTAGAGTTTATGCTTTATAGCATAATGTTTCTAGAGGGTGTAGAGTTTCAGGTTAAGGGTTTTGGGTTTTCCAGAGGGTTTGGGGTTAGGGTTCCCAGAGAGTTTAGAGTTTAAATATAGGAGATTAGGGTTTATGGTATAATGTTTTCGCCACCCATTAAAATAATTAAATAATTGAAACTATAACCTTTTCAAATCAGAAATAATTTAGTCTAAATCCTGACCATCTATTTCTCAAACAAATCATAGCCACACATTAAAATAATTAAATAATTTTAATTATGACTTTTCAAATCAGTAAATAAGATATTATTTATTAAAAATTGAAGAATATTAAATATATTATTAGAATATATTCAAAAATTTCAAACAAATCTGTGCCACCCATTAAAAGAATTAAATAATTGTAATCATAACTTTTTCGAATCACAAAATAATTTAGTCCAAAGTCTGACCATCTATTTCTCAAATAAATTTCAGCCACCTATTAAAATAATTAAATAATTATAAAATTTTATAGTTTGGGGTTTATAGCATAGTGTTTCTAGATGGTTTTGGGTTTTGAGTTAAGGGTCTTGGGTTTTCCAGAGGTTTTGGGTTTTAGGGTTTCCAGAGGATTTAGGGTTAAGTGTTTAGGGTTTAGATATAGGAGTTTAGGGTTTATGGTATAATATTTTCGCCACCCATTAAAATAATTAAATAATTGTAATTATAACTTTTTCAATCAGGAAATAATTTAGTCTAAATCCTGAACATCTATTTTTCAAACAAATCTCAGCCACCCACTAAATAATTAAATAATTATAATTATGAATTTTTCAAATCAGGAAATAAGATATTATTTTTTAAAAATTGAATAATATTAAATATATAATTTGAATATATTCAAAATTTTAAAACAAATTTTAGCCACCCATTAAAATAAATAAATAATTGTTACTATGACTTAATTAAATAAGGAAATAATTTAGTCTAAATTCCAACCATCTATTTATCAAACAAATTTCGGCCACCTATTAAAATAATTAAATAATTATAGGGGTTTAGAATTTAGGGTTTATAGCATAATGTTTCTAGAGGGTTTTGGGTTTTCCAGAGGGTTTGGGGTTTAGGGTTTCCAGAGGATTTAGAGTTAAGTGTTTAAGGTTTAGATATAGGAGTTTAGGTTGAATGGTATAATATTTTCGCCACCCATTAAAATACTTAAATAATTATAATTATGACTTTTTCAAATCAGAATATAATTTAGTCTAAATCCTGACAATCTATTTTTCAAACAAATCTCAACCACCCATTAAAATAATTAAATAATTATAATTATGATTTTTTCAAATAAGGAAATAAGTTATTATTTATTAAAAAATGAATAATATTAAATATATTATTTGATTATATTCAAAAATTTCAAACAAATTTTAGTACCCATTAAAATAATTAAATAATTATTACTAAGAGTTTTTCAAATCAGGAAATAATTTAGTCTATATCTAAACCATCTATTTCTCAAACAAATTTCAGTCACCTATTAAAATAATTAAATAAATATAAGGGTTTAGGATTTATAGCGTAGTCTTTTCAGAGGGTTTAGGGTTTCCAGAGAGTTTATGGTTTAGGATTTAGATTTAGGGTTTAAAGTTTATGGAATAATGTTTTTTCAGTCAATCAACCATTAAAATAATTAAATAATTGTAATCATGACTTTTTCAAATCAGGAAATAATTTAGTCTAAACCCTAACCATCTATTTTTCAAATAAATCACAGCAACTCATTAAAATAATAGCAAAGACTTGTGTGAGACTATCTCACATAAGGGCTTACGTGAGACGGCCAGAAAGTGACAACTTTTATACAGAAAAGTGATAATAAATTAATGAAAAGTGATGATACTATTTCATGAACAATTTATAGCATAAATAAAAAGTGATAGAATTTTATAGCAAAAGTGATAACGTTTTATAACGAAAGTGATAACTATTTGAAAAAGTGAAAATTAGTCTCACGTGAGACGGTCTCACGCAAGACCTACCCTAAAATAATTAAGGATTAATTACTACTAGATACACACTTTATACCCTAATTACTACTAGATACATTTATTTAAAATAATAATTATTATATGTAAAATATTAAAGTAAAATACCAAATATACCCCTAAACCCATACACTACCCCTCACCCACCCACCCGCCGGACCGGCATTGACCGGCCGTTGATCGGAAGTTGACCTGCGTTGACCGGCCGTTGATCGGCGTAGGCCGACCGTTGACCACCGTTGACTGCCGCCGCCGGACCACCACGTTTTTTTGCTGCACACATTTTTTTTTGCTGCACACACTTTTATTCTACTGCACACACATTGCTGCACACAACATTTATGTGCAGCACATTTATAGGGGTAATATTGAAATATCACTATATATTTTTGTAGTTAGTAGTAATACTTTTGTATGTTTGTATCTCATATTAATTAAGGATTTTTTTGTGTACCTAGTAGTAATCCTCCCAATAATTAAATAATTATAATTATGACTTTTTTAAATCAAATTAAAAATTGAATAATATTAAATTTATTATTTGAATATATTCAAAAATTTTAAACAAATTTGAGTCACCCATTAAAATAATTAAATAATTGTAATCATGGATTTTTCAAATCAGAAAATAATTTAGTCCAAATCCTAACCATCTATTTTTCAAACAAAAATTTCAACCACCTATTAAAATAATTATAAGGGTTTAGAGTTTAGCGTTTATAGCACAATGTTTCTAGAGGGTTTATTATTTAAGGTTAAGGGTTTAGGGTTTTTCCAGAGAGTTTGGGGTTTGGATTTTCAGAGTGTTAAGGGTTTAGATATAGGGGTTTATGGTATAATGTTTTCACCGCCTATTAAATTAAATAATTATAATTATGACTTTTTCAAATCAGGATATAATTTAGTCTAAATCCTGACCATTTATTTTTCAAACAAATCTCAGTCACCCATTAAAATAATTAAATAAATTTATACACGAAACCTTAGATGAGTCTTTTATTTTATTTGCAATGGAAGTTTGGTTGAGTTAATAAACTATAAAATATTTCATTATTTGATTGATGTTTATAAATTAGTAATATAGAATCTGTTCTTATAATTTTGAAAAAAAAATATTATTTTTGCATTTTAAATTGCTAAAATTATGCATTTTAACCTTACTGCAAAAAATATTAGTTAGCTTATACGGCTTGATCAACTTAACAGGCTCGCCAGGTTTATAAGTGCTTTGCTCATAACTACATTAGACTTTAATATAAAACATTAGATTAGATATAATTCAAATAAATATTACTCAATTCGATGCAAACATCATAAATTAAATGACGTTGTTGCCCTAAAAATAACACATTCCGTGCAACGCACAGGTTCTGTTACTAGTATGTGTTAAAAGGTGATGACAATTTTAAAGTTAAATTTCTTTAGAGAGTTACTAGTTTTGTGCCTTTTTCTTTTATGAAAATGTGAAATTAAAGTTGGAACGGACTAAAAGAAAAAAAATATGAAATTGAAGTTAAGACGGAGAAAATACATATAAGTCCAAGAAGCATTCATTATGTATATAATCTCTCTAAATTAATATTAATTAATATATCGATTATATAATATCTCTCTAAATTAATATAATTTTTCGATCCCAACAATATTAGTTTATAAAATTTTTATTGTATCTTTTAATTTACGTACAAAAAATAAACATAAAATTTGCTTAGGATGAAGAGAGTATAATGTTACTTTTTATAATAAAACGTAATATCCTTGAATACCTTATGCACCAGGGTGAACAAGAGTTAAACTCTTTTTTTTAAAGTATGATGCATTACAATGTATATCATTCATCCCAAGTTAGATTTTACACTTTTCGTTTTTATCTGTTTCATATATTAAACTTTACCATCCATAAAAGGAAACATCACAGCAATCTTCACCCTTAAAGTACATTTTAATTACAAATTTACAACTCTCACCAAACAACATGATATACTTTATAATTATTTACTATCTAAAAATATTACATTACCCTCGGAAAGTTAATAAAGTTGATCAAAATGTAATTTTTTATAAATTTCATGTTAATAATAATTATGAAAATTAAGCTGGGATGGAGAGACGTTAGTATGATTAAGAACAATCAAATAAGAAAAATATAAAACTAGTAGCGAAATAGGTAGCAAGGTTTTAAGGATAAATAAATAAATGAAAAGGTGTGCACACGTAAAGAGCAGGTAGTAATACCATTTCATACAAGGATGCGTTTGATTTGTGACTTTTGACCGCAATTGAATACCCATTCCATTGCAAGTCTTAGGGCCTGTTTGTTTCATGGATTTTCATGGATTTTAACGTGTGGAATGGATATGAAAGAAAGTTGTCATATTTGTTTCAATACTTTAATTTTCATTCACAGTGAAATGATATATAAAAAGTAAGGAATGATGATTCCTCCCCTTTTTGGTTAGGGCAAAGGGTGAAATTAACCCCTCATCTTTTATGGTGGGATCAAGTAAGCCTCTCATCTATAATTTTGTTTAACTATATCTTTTATTTATAGGTAAAAGATCAAATTACCCCATATCTTTTATAGGTAGATCAAATAAGCCCCTTATCTATATTTTTATTCAACAATAACCTTTTTTATTTTAATTAGAACAATTATACCTTATTTTTCTAAAAATTAAAAGCATAATCTATTATATTAATAATTAAATATATAAATAAGAATTAAAATTAAAAAAAGGAAAATAAAAAATAGTGATGAAGAATCATTAATAAAACGAATACATAATTATTAAATTTAAAAATAAATAAGTGGAAAAAATATAATTATTAAAAAGAAATTCATAATTATTTAAATTGAAAAAAATACACTAATAAAAGGGATACATAATTATTAAATTAAAAAAAATCCTTCCACCCCATATCTATTATTTTGTTTATTTATTTTTGGATTTATTACTAATTAGTACAAAATATACATTAATATTACTAGTAGATACAAACTATATATTTTATTATATTCACTACAAAAATACTTATTAAAAAATCTTAATTACCCCTTTATATATCAATTAGTTAGAATATGTAGAAGTTCACATTTATACGTGCTATATTTTACTTCTCTCTTCACTTATTTCCATAATCAATCCATTCTACACAATAGGAATCCTTTCGTTGGTACCTATCAATCGGAAAGGTAATTCGCCGATAGAATATGAGTTAGATGTCTGGAGTCGGCGTGAAAATCGATGAAATTATCAATCATGCCGCTAGATATTCTGGCCTACTCGAGCACTCCTCGACGGATCTTGACCATATCGATGCTGCATTATCTCTGAGAAAAATCGTCAATCAGAATGGTGTAATCCGTGTACAGAAATATTTATCACAATATATTCTGAAATATGTGTTCAGAAATATTTATCTGTGTTCAAAAATATTTATGACGATGCATTATGAAATATGTGTTAAATAATATATTTGAATATGATTCATGTTCAGAAAAATTTATCTTATGTTCAAAAATATTTATCATGATGCATTCTGAAATTTGTGGTAAAAAAATATTTATGTATATTTCTAAATATTTTTGAATATATCGGATCAATTGTGGTAATTAATTTATTTATAATTTATTTTGAATAAATTACAAATCTGAATATTTCTAAATATTTCTAAATACATGGTGGAAATATTTTATCGGATTAATATATAATCAATCTTGATTAAATTGATTCTGAATATGTATAATTCTAAATATTTCTCAATACATTAAATTGATTCTGAATATGCATATACTTCTAAATATTTGTGAATACATCAAATCAATTGTGGTAGTCTGTTACACAATAAAGTAAATAGATTTTGAATACATTACAAATCTGAATTCTGAATATATTTCTAAATATTTTTTGAATACATGGTGAAATTTTTTTATCAGATTAATATATAATCAATCTTGATAAAATTTTAAGTCATTTCGGAATATTAAAATAATATTATTCGATAATTTGTTAACTAATTTATTTCTTAATACAATACTAACCAAATTTGAATACAAAATATTTATTGTGCGACTGGATTGACTACTTCCAAATAAATTTCCTAATTTAATGGTATTTTAATTCCTGAATACAATAAATCTTATCTTATATGTGGTTAAAATATATATTTAATGGGTTCAATTTGTACCTGATAATATTTTAAATATGATAATGTACCTATTAGTAATATATATATATATATATAAATAATTTGTACCTATGAGTAATGGACCCTTTATTTTTCTACTTCTGCGTAAAAATATCGTGTATATATATATATATATATATATATATATATATATATATATATATATATATATATATATATATATATTTATTCATATATATATATATATATTTATTCATTTATTTATTATTTTAAATAAGTTTTCATTTTGCCTTCTATTTTGTTTAATAATTTTATTATTATTTTTCAAAATTTTTCGTAAAACTTTTTATTTAATATTCTATTTTTTTATTTTTAGTTTCATTTTAGTAAAATTATATATATATTTTTTTATGCTTTCGTAATTTATTGTTCTTTTATATTTTTATTTATTATATTATTATTTTTAATAGAATGACTTATGTTTTAATTTTTAGAAAAATAAGGGCATAGTTGTTCCAATTGTAATAAATAAAGGGTATGATTGAATAAAAATATAGATAAGGGGCTCGTGTGATCTCACCCATAAAAGATAAGGTCTTAATTGACCATTTACCTATAAATAAAGGGTATGGATGAACAAAAATATAGATGAAGGACTTATTTGATTCTACCATAAAAGATGAGGGGTTAATTTGACCCTTTGCCCTTTTGGTGAGATGTAAGATATTTATTTTTATTTATTTTTAATTTTTTATTAAACATTATTTAATATATAATAAAAATAGATTATTAATTATAAAAATAATATTTTTATTAAAAAATATATATAATATAATATAATTGATTTCATTCCCACTTAAACCAAACAAAATAAAAACTATAATAGTGATCCTTATTATCAACCAAACAATATACTTATAAGCATCATACCTATTTCAATTCCTTAATACTATTAGATTGGTATGAGTGAATGAAATAATAGGGGAATAAAATGAACTTATGAATGGAATAGTAATGAGAATTGAATGATTAAAAATTATTTTTATCATGATTGATATGGTTCTAGGAATAACTCAAGTAATTTGTATTCCTTAATAATTTCAATCTCATTAATAGTATTTTTATAATATTACACTTAAATTTAATTTATTTAAAATATTAAATTAATTAAAATTTTAATGAAGATTTTATATATTTTATAATTATAGAAAAATATTAAATTATAAATAAAATAAAATATTAATATTTTTAAAATATAAATAAATAAAATTTAAAATACAAATAAAAAAATTTATATATATTAAAAAAATATTAAACTATGTATAAAAAAATTATATTTATATTTATATTACATGTATATATTCAATTTAATTAATAATATTAATTTTTTATATATAATTTACTAATTTTTATTTTAAATAAATATTAAAATAATTATATACATTTATATTTAAAAATTTAAAATTTTAAACCGATTTGAGTATATAAAAATATTTAATTTTTTTTTAGATTTTAAATAATTTATTATTTTATTTTTATTAAATAACTTAATACAAATGATTTTAATAAATATTACATGTTAAGTAGAAAAATAGTAAATATTTATAATTATATAAATAAATATTGTATAAATAAAAATAATATTATTTATAATTATACATATATATATATATATATATATATATATGTGTGTGTGTGTGTGTGTGTGTGTGTGAGGGGGGTGGAGTGGGAGGAACAAGGGAATGGAATGGGCAATGGGTGGGGGAACAAGGGAATAGAATGAACAATATCCTGGAGTGGGAGGAATAACCATTCTCACATGAAAGGGAATACACATTTCTTTGGAATCGTGATTCCTATTACTAAAAATATATCAATAGCAGGAATGAGAATAAAATTAGGAATGACGATTTCATTCCCACCCCATTTCATCATACCAATCACACCCTTCTCATTCACATTCTCATTCCTTTTAAAATACCAAACATACCCTTATTCGTTATAAAAGTGCCAAACTCCCCCTTAGTTGTGGCCAATTGGGGTTAGAATCGTAATTAGAACAAGGATGCTTTTAGAATAGGTTTATAGAATAGAATAGACAATAACAGCAGGATATTAAAACCAAAGCATCTGGAATCATTGATTTTTTCTTCTTATACACTGTACCATGGATGATGAAACTTCGCATAACTTCAACCTTTAACCTCTTCCACCTCTACCCGAAATTTATCTCCCCCAAATGTTTCTCTGTTAAAATTTGCCGATTAGTAAGTTTTTCTCTTTTCCCTTTTCCTACAAATTTCTGTATCTTGTTGGCTTTATCGTGTAGCTGTCGCTTGCTTAATTTTTATGGTGTTGTGTATGTGTTTGTTAATCTATCTGTAATATAGATGGGGCGATCAATCAGAAATTGTATGAATTAAGGCAATCCTGCTGAATTAGTTTCCGACTTTTTCATATTTTATCACTGTATGAACTGCTGCTGGACAGTGATTTCTTAGTTTCTAGCTATGAATTCTGTGGTTTTTTGTTTTGGGATTTTCTGCTGTTCTTTCTTCTTTCCCAATATTGGGTTGATTAATTTTACTCAAGATGAATGCACTAAAGTTATTAATGGCCTAACCTAGTTGAATGGGGTTGCTGCCCCAATTTCACAGCTATCTGGTATTTGATTGCCACAGCCAAAAGGGAAGAAGGATTGGGAATGATTTGCTGGTGTAGTTAGTTTTGACAGAAGGAATCACAGAAAGGCAACATGGTTTCAACAGATGATGGAAAGAATGGTGTGGGAAATGAGGAATCTAGTGTTGGTAAAGTCAAGAATCACACCACTTTGCATATCTCGACTTCACAGAGAGGTCTTATAAGTGATGAAACTTCAGAGAAAGAGTTCAATGGAGGTTTTTCTGCTCTCTCTAAAAGGCTACGGTTCCTTAAGTTTGGTAATTTGGCCTCACCATCTGCAAGGTTTCAGCGAATTGCCGAGGAGAGAGATGAGGTTTCACGCACTGTACCTTCTTCTAGCAGTCTTCATATACGCGAGCGTTTTCATAGGATATTTTCCCAAAAATTGGACTGGAATAATTTGAGTAAAATTTGCAAAGAATGGATTAGAGATCCCATGAACATGGCTCTTTTTATCTGGATTGTTGGTGTTGCTGTTTCAGGTGCTATTTTGTTCATGGTGATGATTGGAATGTTGAACCATGCCCTCCCAAAGAAGTCACAGAGGGATGCGTGGTTTGAAGTCAATAATCAGATTCTCAATGCTCTATTCACTCTCATGTGTTTATACCAACACCCAAAACGAATATATCACCTGGCCTTACTTCTGAGGTGGAGATCAGAAGATGTGCTGAAGCTCCGGAAAGTTTACTGCAAGCACGGTACCTATAAACCCCACGAGTGGGCCCACATGATGGTGGTCGTGATTTTACTCAATGTAAACTGCTTTGCTCAATATGCACTATGCGGTCTCAACTTAGGATACAAGAGGTCAGAGCGACCTCCTATAGGGGTTGGAATATGTATATCTGTCGCAATTGGTGCTCCTGCAGTTGCTGGAGTTTACACTATGCTTAGCCCTTTAGGGAAAGATTACGAAACTGAGATAGATGAAGAAACACAAAATCGAGTTACCACCGAAGGTAGTAGTAGTACAGCAGATCAATCTAGGAGACAATCACTTGAAAAGAGATTCTCATTTGCATCTAGAGATGAGGAAAGCACTGTTGTGACTAGACCAAATTGGAGTGGAGGTGTTCTTGATTTCTGGGATGATATTTCCTTAGCCTATCTTTCATTATTCTGTAGCTTCTGTGTTTTCGGATGGAATATGGAGAGACTTGGACTTGGCAATATGTATGTGCACATTGCAACTTTTCTTCTATTTTGTATGGCTCCGTTTTGGATCTTCAATCTGGCTGCTGTAAATATTGACAATGAGACTGTAAGGGAGGCATTAGGTATCACTGGGATTTTCCTTTGTGTGTTCGGTTTACTCTATGGAGGCTTTTGGAGAATTCAGATGCGTAAGAGATATAATTTGCCTTCGTACCAATTCTGTTGTGGTAAACCGGCTGTGAGTGATTGTGCTCTGTGGCTTTTCTGCTGCTGGTGCTCTCTAGCTCAGGAAGTGAGAACTGGGAATGCGTATGATATTGTGGAGGATAAGTTTTGTCGGAAAAGGAGCGAGGGCGAGCAGCTGGGCTTGTCACCATTAAATCGGGAAAATGGTGAATTTGAGTTCAGATCTCATCCTAGTTCTCCTTTCGGCAACAGCCCTTCTCCGTCCCGTATCACAAAGGCTAACTCTCCGAGCCCCACCCGATTTCCCAGGGAGTACAACAGTCCAGTAAGGCAGCTTCCTTTAATTGAAGAAGAGTCTTTGAAAAGAGGTAACGATGAAACGATGACACCACCAACTCCTGCAGTAATTCAACGAGAAGAGGTGTAGCTCAAGCTCAGGCTAATTTTGAACTGTCTCATACTTTGTAATATTGATGCCTTTGACTAGTCTCTTGTATGTTTTTGTTGTAGATTGCTCAATTGTTGTGTATACATTTTTATGCCAATTTGATATTTCAAATCTTAATTACTGTGAACGAGGAAGTCTTGTGTGAGAATGTTTAATTTTTTCTTGATTGGATCACACTTTTCATTAAGAATTTGCAACTTTTCATCTATCCTACTAATTACTCGTGAAATAGTTTTATGGGACGACCTTGAGTTTTCATCATTCAGATATTACGTTTTATTAAAAATATATGACCCCTTATTCGTCTCATGGACCACCACAAGTTTTGCCGATGTGAATTATACTAGAAGGGCTTGGCTTGCTATAGTTACTCCCGAGTTTCTAGCAAAAAATGGGAAGACTTTCTTGCACTCAGTTTATATTCCCGGTGCCCCCCGCTTCTGGAGCCTAATGCATTCAATTATAATGCCTACAAGGAGGTGTTAGAGGCTGAACCACCAGAATGGCTTCCAGACAGTTCAACAACAGTTTGCATGCAGTGCAACGCTCCCTTTACAGCTTTGACTCGTGGAAGACACCATTGCCGCTTTTGTGGAGGCATCTTTTGTAGGGTGTGTTCTAAGGGGAGGTGTTTATTGCCTGCTAAGTTCAGGGAGAGGAATCCTTAGAGGGTGTGTGACACCTGCTATGATAGGCTTGATCCACTGCAAGCTGTGATGAACAATACTATGTTGTACAGGTTCCAAAGCATGATGTGATGGACTGGACTTGTTCAAGAGGATGGTTGAATCTTCCTGTGGGTATGTCAATGGAGCATGAAATATACAAGTCAGCCAATACATTGATGAGCTTTTGTCACGTTTAAGTCATGCTTCTATTTATTTGTTTTCTTAATATTTTACCTCAACTGATGCAAACAACCTGCAATTGGATCTCTTCTGCGAGCCACTGATGAGTGTGTTAATTCATGAATCTTGCGCCTGGATTTGTGCTATTATGGAGTGTTTGAAGGTTGAAATCGGTTGTAAACCGATATATATTGTGAAAAGGCATGAATCAGGTGTTGTTGGAGCTATTTGAGTGGTTTTTCGAAGGAAATCGGAGTGGAAGTGTTGAAAACTGAAGAAAGGAAGTCGAAGCCATCCGATTGGGCGAAGCAGGAGTGCGATTCGACCTGAAGGAGATCAATTCGACTAACCCTTCAGGTCGAATTGGCAACACAACATGTACAGAAGGTGGATTCGACCACGAAAGGGGGATTCGACCTGGGTATTAGGTCGAATCAAGGTCGAATCGATTGGCGGAGATGCCGATTCGACCTCGTCACGTCGATTCGACCAGGACAGTTGGTCGAATCGAGCACCTGGGACTTACAGTAGGCTGATTCGACTTCCGATTCGACTTGTGGTGGTCAATTCGACCTGTTGTTGAAGTCGAATCGATGCTCGGGAACTTACCATATCCGTATTTTTACACCGTCAATGCGTGTGATCACTTAAAAAGTCCATCCAAAGGAGACGTGATTACAAGTATAAAAGAAGGCTTGTGCAGCGACACCAAGGGATGACTTGATCAAGAAGACAAGAAGACGTAGAGTTGAGAGGAGAGTCGATCATCCATCCTCCGGAGGGGCTGTGACAGAGATTCCGCTGGAGATTGAAGTAAGATTGGTCCAACTAACCATGATTGTTCTTAGATCAATCATGGGCTAGAGCCGCTTCGGTAGTTCTAGGGTTATGAAGTTTTCATGAGTTAAGTAGTCTTTCGTGTGTAAACTTCGTACAATACTACTTGTGGTTTATTTTATATAAGATTGAGCGTTTTTAATCCGTACTCACGGTCGTTTTATGCATCAATAATTGTTGTGTAGAGTCTGAATACATAACTTGGTTATTGGTTGAGTGCGTTCACTGCTGAGCAGAATTCCATGTTATAATTCTAAGTGAAGGGATTCCGAAGTCTTATTAGAACTATCTTATATGAATATTGTTAATTGAATCATATTCGGGTTAATAAGTAGGATAAAGAGTATAACTTTATAGTAACTATAAAGAGAGATCAAATCGGGTTAGAGTACTAAGTGCACGGGAAATAATTGATTATGATAGTACCTAGAAAGGGGGGTAAAATATACATCTTGCTCCGAGAATATTCACACGTGTCATACGCATATTTACTTGTGTCTATGGAGTGAATTTGCATGGTTAAGTGATGCGTCCATAAACCACAAGGTAGAGTCGGATACCGTCACATGAAAGATGAATTAATAAATGGAACTGGATTACCTAAAGAACTACCTACTATCTTACTTGATCACAACTCACTTATCTCTTCTTCTTATTATTGTTACTTGATATTTTAATTACTTTTGTTACTTAATTACCAAATCACAACCATTATAATTTTCCAACATAATCTTAGTTTACTAGAACATAATTAAACTGATATTTATCCGTCCCTTGGGTTCGATATATAACTTGGTCACCTTCGAAACTACGATTGATATCCTTCATACTTGAAGATTAATTGTGGGTTGAGAAAACGCCTATCAGCCCCCAGGTTCAAAACTCTGTAATAGTTGATAAGGCTTTGTAGTGCTGGTTCTTTGATACCATTGTCATTGTTGATAAATAAAAATCTGTCTGTTCTTGGGTCGTGACTTAAAGCTGCTGTCATCTTTTCGAAGTGAAATTTATGTATTTTCTGTACAGGTAGATAGGTTGAACCCTGAGAAGTCCATCCCTGCAGTTGTTTTGAGAGGAGCCAGAGGTTTAACAATCTTGACAGTTGCTAAAGGTAGAGTGCTACTTGCCTATAAACTTGGAAGTGGACTGGTGGTTGCCCGAAGAGCAGATTGGTCATAGTCAAACATGTTTCCAAGGGTAGCCACCAAAGGGAATAATATGCTGTTATTATTATATTTTTGGTTTCATCACATAAAGTAAAACTATTTACATATATAACAAGTGATATTGGTGTTGATAATGAGTTACAGATTTATAGGTTACAAGATTTAAACAAGGGTAATTGTGTTTTGTTGGTAGCACGTTGTTGTATTAAGAACATAAGGGTTGTCGCTCAAAACGACATGGTGTGTTCATTATTTCGCAATGGTTGATCGAGTCTTTAATTCACATTTGAGTTAATACCTCACGAGCCTTAAAAATTTGCATAAATTAAAGGTGTTCACACACTAATTGAACCTAAACGAGCTTAATTTACTTCTAAGCTTGTTAGTTAAAACCAAGGGGTTTGGTGTATGACAACTTAGGAGTATGTAGGTTACAATATCCCATGAAACTAACAAAGAATTATGGCAATTCTCATGCTCATTCTTTGTTTATGGTACTTTAAACTTTACTAATTATCTAATAATTTTAATGAACTAAATGTTCTGTATTTGATACTCTCTTAGTAATGTTGATACTGTTGTAGGTCAACATACTAAGTACTAGATTATGTAGTGTGTATTAATTTGAATTTGATGATATATAGTGACATCTCCTACTGTAGCACTTACTTTAAAGTGCATCTTATCAAAATAGTAGATTGAGATTGTAGTGATTTCATAGTATTTCCGAAGTTTTGTGTGTATGATAGTGTTCATGTTATCTTCATCAGTTTATAAATGTAATCTACTTCGACATCAACTCTTTAAGTGTCGTACAACCGCATGCCATATTAGTTTCATCGAATGAAGTTTACAAGTCTGGTAATCTAACACCTATCAAGAGATTTTTTTTTCTAAGATGTGATTGATTTGTGTGGTTTTGAAATAATTCAAGAATCTCGTGTCATCTGATTCTGGTACCATTTTTGTGAATTTTGGTGAGATATCATGTGGTCCTCTGTAAGGATGGGATGAGTTGTACATGTGAGTGTTGTATACAGGGATGTTAATATCCTACAAATTGGTGATCCCACAATATCCAATTAAAACTCATTCAAACAGTTCTTCAACCTGATAATGTGATAATATGACATTATCCTACTCGTAAGGAACAACAAAGGGCGGCGAGGAAGAAGATTATAAATGATAATGATACATAGAATTTGATGAGCCATTGTAATTCTCTTAAGGTGTGCGTCAATGTAAGGTTCAAGGAATCGTTCCCGTTATGGCCCAACTTGTGTTGGGAGTTGTTCGTCATCAGCTTAACCAAGCTTAGTGCATTTGATGTATGCAGTAAATTTTGTCGATAGTACTCCAGAAAAACTTGGATCAAGTAGAGGACCTTGCTGTTATGATAGATGTTGATAATAGAAGAATGGGTGGTTTGAACAAGGGTGGTTTGAATGCTGAAAATACTAATGGATACATAAGAACAGAGGAAGCAAATAGACAAACCAAAAAAGGCACGGCGATTTCAGCTACGACTATGACGAAACTCATTTTATCAGATGATTTCAAGCAAAACTTAAGCAGTTAATTTATAGGAACAACAAACTAAGTGCATTACTATTGTTCTTTGAATTAGAAGTTAAGTTTTTTTCTTGAAATGTTTATATTATCGGTGTAAGCTTTAAGACGATTTGCTGCGTGGTGTATACCATGAATGAAATTCGGGTCAATGACAATATTGTCAAGGTGTAGTACAAAATTCAAGTTGACTTGATCCTACCTGCTCTTTATTAATTTGAGTAAAGATGGTGTTTAATGTGTATGGTAACCAAAATTTGAGTGAAGTTTAATCTGCATTCTTACATATTGCTTTCATCGTTAAAGTTGGAACTTGGAATCCTCTGCTGCTACTGTGCATTCTAATGCGGGAGAATCCGATGTCTCTACCGATATTTCTTCGCTTTTACGAGCCTGCAGTCCCGTCAACCGTGCCAGATCAATCCATTGCTGCAGTCATCAACATAACTCAGTATTAGATTTTATATATAATGTCAAAGGACTTGAGAAGTTCGCTTACAAATAACAGTGCTATAACAACATAGAGCTACTTTTTATTTTACATTAGGGCTTTTAGGAGAGTGTACAAAAAACTTGTTAAAGGGTGTGTTTATTTCCACTTTTGAAAACTTGTTTAGATCTACCATGTGATTTTATACTCAAGATTTTTAAATACTACCCGATATATACCTACAAACTTTATTAATCTTCGACCAACTCACATCCTTGTGCTTGTGTAAATTGATAAATTGGATTCACGGTGTAAACCCTCCCGGCTTCCAATTTATTATACTTGGGAAGCGTTTGGTTCACTTTGAATTAATAATACTCGTTGGACCTTAAAATTTTTCTAAAAATTAGAGAATTTATATACTAATTAGACTTATGCGGGCTTAATTTTCATCTAAGCTCATTAATAGAAAACAAGGGGCCCGGTGAAATACAACCTTGAGGGGAAGTGTGTTACAATATCCCATGAAACTATATGGAATTAAGAGAATTCTAATACTCATCGATTGCTTATATCACATTACAAGCTTTATTAACCCACTTATTAACTTTGGTGAACCAAATCTGTTATTAGAGTTTATATTAAAAGAGAACCACAGAGTTTACACTGTGAACCCGCTTCAAAAGAGACTAACTATATATTCTTACTCTTCAATTAATACTCTCTCTTACATTTCAAAGATGAATGGTTTTCCTTACCTGTGTTCCCCAGTAAGAGTTTACTGTTCGAGCCACAAAAGAGACGGCATTTACAAGCAATGGGTGGTTGGAGAATTGTTCTGAAATTCGGTGTTCCACTATTCCTGCTATAACCTGTAAGAACACCAGATCAAATTCAATATAATCTCAGTGGTTTCACAGATCTGCATCAAACATCATTGAATTATTTACCTGATAACGCAGATTTGCTGATGTTCCAAGAAAGATGCTGTACACAAGAGCTGTTTTCACAATAGGTGACCTTTTATTCCGTTGCTCCCCAGCAAAACTCGAATTCAAAAGCTTCCGAACGGCGTACAGAACATTGGAGGAAGCCACAGCGCCGATGCTGGATATAAATCCAACCCCGGCTAGCTTCAAACCTCCAACAACCACTGATGCTATTCTGTGATTCAAATTCCAATCCTTCCCGACAGGATTTTTCTGGAATGCATTGTCTGGGATGGATCCTAAAAGACCTTTTACCGCTTCTATGCTATCAGGTGGATTAACTGCATCATCAACCACTGGGAGGAACGACAGCGTTGGAGCTGGAAGCCACACTGTGAAAAAATCAACTACTACTCCCCTTAATGTGTCTGTAACAACATAATCAAGCTCTTCCATGAACTTTTCTTTTCGTCGTTCGTATTGAGCTAAGAGGGTGGTTGTAATTGATATGGCTTCTTCTATTGCTAATCTGTTGAGAAATTTTGGGTCTGCCAGTAGTCTTTCTCTGAAGCCCTGCCCATTCAGACAAACACACGATGTTATATTTTTCATTACCAGGATTTGGAGAGAATCAGGTGAAGCAGTGTACCTGGAAACGGTGTGTCAACTCAGAGATGATTGGATATTGTTCGAGATCAAAGAAATTCTGCAGCACTTCTGGTGAAACCAAACCAAGATCTAGCCCATTTTGAAGGTCCTGCAAGAATTAATATAAAAGGGTTAACATTAATTGAAGCTACAAAAGACTGCTGCTAATCAGTCTTAAGAAACAAACCTGGGGTAAGGCTTCTCTCCTTCGACCAGCTGCATTCATCACTCGAGCAATCTCAGCACGATCGAAACAGTTTCTACTGCAGGGCCTTGCTGCAGAGTACCACAAGAAATCAGCAACAGGAACTTCACCCTCCCTCCGTATGTATTGCCTTTCCGGGTCGAGCAATATGATCACTTGATTCTTTTTCTGCATTTTCCTTGAAATCCTTGCTGGTAGCCCCGTTCCTCTTGATCCGTAAATGGCGTGGCTTGCGCCTGTGATCACCACCAGCATGCCATTGGCTCCACCATCACTCACAGCTTGTAGTATGATCTTGGACATGGTGTAATCTTCCACTACTTTCGCTTGTATGGAAAGATATGAGCTCGGTTCATATGGAACAAACTGATTTGTAAAGTTTATATCCATAGATGATCTTCGCGAGATGGCCGGAAATGATCCTGAGATGAAGCCAGACCCTGCTGGAGGAGCATGTATCTTGCGATCACCTTTCGAGAGCCCACCAACACCTTCAGCTTGAACAGTTCTTAGGACCTAGATGTCCACCCAATCATTCACAGAATTACAGCATGTTGTCTACATAAATCATCAAATCATGAAGCTTAACAAATGATCAAATTACAATTGATGGGGACGTTTGTACACCTAACCCCTAAGTAATGTATGTGTCAATCAAATTATAGAACTCAAACAAATCAATCAATTTCAAGCAACTGAATTTCAAAAGAGAACAATTAGGTGATAAATAAAAGTACCTGGAGTGGAAGACCACAGGCAACCAAGCGTATATCATTATCACGGCAGTAAGTGAGTAGAGGCTCATACTCTTGCCAACGCTCAGGTGGCCAATGCGTCAGCAATGACTTTAGCTCCTCCTCCTTCATCCTGCAACACACAACACAATCCTAACATAATTCAAAATTCTCCCCAAATTTAAGTAATCTTCAATCAAGTGCTATAGAGAGAATTTAATGGAGTAATGAGTAATCAATTATAAACGAAATTTCACCTTTTATCCAGCACATATCGATCGAGCTGTTCCTGCAAATCACAAGGAAAAGCTTCCATGGCCAGAGATAATGGCCGCCCAATTTCCACGCATCTCTTCTTCAAATTCTTCACAATCTGAACCTCCAATTCTCTGTCATCCCGAGTCGGAACCTGCTCCGCCTCCCCCAAATACACAATTCGCGCATTCATCATCTTCTCCCACACCTTCCTCTTCTCCTTCCCCACCGCCATTGGCTCCCCTATCACCGTCGCGTCGTATATCCGCCAATTTACCGCCTCCTCCGTACCGTCCACCGCCACCGCCGCCGTCGAACTGAACTTCACCTCACCTTCCGGAGCCGGCATCTCCTCCGCTTTGGCCACCGCAGATCGCAGAGCGTACGCTCCGATGGCGAGGAACGGAGTAACAAGCACATCTCGCCGCTTTGCCAGACGCGCGTCGTCGGCACACTCCTGTACACGGCGGCAGAAGACCGGAATGCTGACGTGGCGGCGGTCATTTTGATTGGGTAATAAATAGAAGCAGGGTGGTTTAACGATCGAAGCGTGGGGCACCATTAATACACCTTTTGAATATTTTTGCCTTCCACGGTTGATGCTACTACTCCATCTCAGAGTGGTAGACCAATCGGAAGATATTCAGCCTTGGAAATATATTATTTTTGTTGTGATTTTTATTATTTCGTGGAGGATATCGGATATGAATAGTGGTGGATTCGAAGTAGTGAGAATTAGTGGCGGGAAAAGATACAACGCCACCATGCATTTGGCTATATGCACCAACTTGCTGTCTTCATTGATTTATGTACATATATACTTACAATTACACCTCTACAATAAGGTGGTCAAATGTCTCTTTTTTTTTTTTTTAATGATTTTTATTGTTTTACGAATTTGAAATTCTAATATCTTCCGTTTGAGATTTCAAACTCATGACAACCCACAAATTAATTCATTTATAATTTACGTAACATTAATAATTTTTAATAAAATATGATAATTATTTAAAAGAATATAAGACGGTCACATACAAGTGTTGCTCTTTTATTTATGGTTGGTAAATTTATTATAGAACATATAAAAATGAAAAATATAAAGTTTATTATGAAATAAAGAGAGTTTTCTCTTAAACTAAATCATACTTCCTCATTCCTTAGGCCCATCTCCAAATGTTGCTTTATTTTAATGCACATTTAACTTCAAAAATGCAATTAACTCAATAGCTCATCTCCAACAATTTGCTTCATTTTTTACTTAAAAAATTAAAATCATAATATATTCCATCTATCTCAAATTCATCTTTATATTTGTTTTTTTTATGAACACTATAACAACGTGATATGCACATTACATGTTACTTCTTCTATTTACATTATTTAAAATAAATGATTATTTTGATAAATTTAATTTATGAAGTACATTTCATGCATGCTAATTCTTTTTTAATTATGGTTACCTTTTAGTTAGAATATTTATATATATTTTTTTCAAACCATTTTAATGTAAAATGAATTTTAATTGTGCTTTTAATTTTTTGTTCATAATTTTAATTGAATTAATAATAAATTGTGTAATATTGTAAAACTTTTATGGATGTAAATTTTAAAGTGTAAAGCTTACATTTACTAAAGAGTAAATATCAAAATTAGTCATGTAAGTATGTCATTTTCCAACTTTAGTCCTTTATCATTGACAATTCTCAATTTTGGTCTTTTTTAGTCCAATTTTAGTCCTTTTGGTCCAGTTTTGGTCTTTTTTTCAAATTTTGGTTTTTTTTTTGGTCCACTTTTGGTCCTAAATATATACACTTTCGGACCATTTTGGACATTTTTTAACATAAAGGATTAAATTTGGACAAAAATGACTAAATTTGGACCAAAAAGACTAAAAGTGGACAAAATGGATCAAAATCGAGAATTGCAAATGATAAATGACTAAAGTTGGAAAATGTCATACTTATAGGACCAATTTTGATATTTACCCTTTACTAAAAGATGAAATACAAATCTTAAAGTGAGTTGCAAAAATTATAATATTAAACTTTATCGTAAGATGAAGAGAGTACATATATAAAATTATAGTTTGTAAATAATTTACATGATGAATAAAAAAATAATAATATATTTTAATAAAAAGTGGTGAAACTTAATTATCAAAGAAAATGATAATCGTTCAATTAAATATTTTATAAATATTTATAGAATAAAAATTATAATATTTTCAATAAAAAGTAATTCTTGATCATAGAAAAATGATGATGGACCAATTAAATGATTTTATAAATAATTAAAAGAACTAATAAAAAAGTTATAACATTTTAATAAAAATTGATAGCTTTGTAAAGACTATGAATCCTATTAAACTATTTTATAAACAATGTAGAATAAAGAAAAAATGATAACCATTTTAATAATAAAAAATAATAATTAATTAAGAAAATGTAAAATCTAACAATGTTGACATTATTTTATATTTTTTAATCTTTATATTTAAATAATCTACATTTATAAGGTTAATTAATATTTCCAAAAATAATTTATTACTATCCAATACACAATATACATTAATATTACTAATAGATACAATAAAATAAAAGTATTACTAACGTAAAATTCTTAATATAACCTTACTACTAATCTTTCATATAATAATATCTATATATTCATTTACTACCTAATAAAAGGCTGAACACCACTGAAGAGAAGAAACAATCCTATTCTCTTTTCTCTCAAAATCCTGTCTTTCCCCAAATATTCCAGTGTTCTTCCTCCAGCCAGACGGAAAGAAGATTTTCAGACTGTCGATTACGCTTTGGTAAGTTGTTGCATTGTCTTGCAAGCCCTAATTTCTTCACCGTCATTGGCCAAGAGCGATAATCTTTTGGGGTGGAGACTTTCTCAACATGTTCCTCCACGTTGTCAGCCAAGTTCTTAGACCTACCCCCCATCTCTAGCTACCTCGTCGGAGTCGTCGGTCTTGGCATGGATGATTGCATATTCCTCGGCATTAATCTAGAATTCCCCAGATTGCCCCTCCATCACTATGTTTACGCAGAATCTCACTCTCCATGTGGTCATCACTATTATTTGATTCAATAGGTATATTTTGATAATTTGAGAGTTCAATGAATGTTGGTTTTTCTATATTTAATTTAGATTTGTGCTTATTGTAATAGGTTTAATAAGGTTGATTTGGTAAGTGATGAGTTTGAATATTTCAGGTCTGTATATTATTCTCTTTGGGGAAGAAATTTGTGACATTATGTATTTTGCAAAAACCTTGATCCATATGTAACTCGTTGAGTATTTTTAACTGTGTTAGGACATTTAGTTTCTTTCTTGAATTGGTGATGTTAGAAGGGCTTGCAATCAATAAGTAAATTATGAACAATCGTCTCCGTGTACGTGTGTTGCAAGGGTTGGGGTTAATTTTTAATTTTTATTAGGATGGAAAATAGAATATGTAGCTCTCGTATGTTGGTGAGAGAATACTATTTTCCTGGTATTCAAGATGACACTAGGGTAATCATTTTTCCTCTTATTCAATTTCATTATGTGCTTATTGATTTTCAAATTTGATTCATCCCATTATAATAGCAGCGAACAATATTTTGTGCATATGTGAATTAGTTATATATCTATTTTATCTCAATTATCATAAGGGCACGTATTGTTGTGATATGCTTTGGATTCGATAATGACCACACGGAAGTAGAGATGGTTTTTGCTTTGGTTATATTTTAGCTACAGAAAGGAAGCTCAGCGTCCGCTCATTCTTTCTATTTTGTTGCTGTTTGTTTTCTAGATTTGATAGTTATTCTAGGTTTGTTAGATTGATACATTGTTACTTCATTTAATGTATTTACAATTTTAAAATATCCTGAACACAACATATAGGATTTTTTAATATAAGTGATGATGTTAGAAATAGAAATTCCGAACACTACGATGTATTCAAAGATATTTTCTTAATATTCCACGAAATATTCAAAATGTATTCAATATATTTAAGATTCATTCATTGAAATATTTTTGTATTCAAAATCAATAAGTATTCAGAATATTTAATGTTCAATAACGATGTATTCAGAAATGAGTGTTCTACTCACATAATTCAATACCTTTTTAAGTGGGAGAAAATTGATTATTTATCCTAAGCACAAATATCTTGAACATCTTATATATGAATTCTTGAACATAAATATCCTGAACACCATGTTTATAAATTTATGAACACATGTCAACATGCGATTCTTTTTAAGTGGGAGAAAATTGATTATTAATTCTGAACAGAAATATTCTAAACACTAAATATATGAATTCCTGAATACAAATATCCTGAACACCATGTTTATCATGAATTTCTGAACACACGTCAACATATGGGTCCTTTTAAGTGGGAGAAAATTGATTATTAATTATGGACATAAATATTTTGAACATTACATATTTGAATTCCTGAATACAATATCCTGAACTCCATATTTATTAATTTTTGAACACACATGCGAGAAAGTATCCCCACGATATCAATCAACATACATTTCTCAGACTTTCAATCAATTTGGAATGAGAATTTTAGGGATTTTGTTAGTTGCATTAACTTCCATCTATTTTTAGGGAGTAAATCATGAGATGATTTTCTTTATAATATAACATTAAAAATCCTATTCTTTTAAATTATTTTTGAACACAACTAAAATAAGGGTAAGAAGGATATTTCAATCATTAATAATGTATTAATAAGTACTCTCTCCGTCCGAACAAGTATTTCAGGAGTTTAAGAAAATTTTGTATTTTTATATATAAAGTAAGAAAGAGAATATATATTTTAGTTGATTCAATGAAAAATGTGTGTAAAGTTGTTAAGAGATGTAAAAAAGTATGTAAAAGTAAGTATTATATTGAGATTTGTGTAAAAAATGAGTATTGTTATAATGTATTTTTTTACCAAATTTAATAAAAGTAAAGTGTGAAATACTTTGAGGGACGGATGAAAAAGGAAAGTGTGAAATACTTTGGGGAACAGATGAAGTTATATTTTTAACCTATTGTATCTATTAATAATAATAATGGGGTATAAATTGTACCTAGTAGTAAGGGATCCTTTATCCATGTTAATTTTAAATTTCATTTGATTTCGATTATTATTATTATACGGCCTAATTGTTTAATTACTTATTTTTATATTTATAATATAACTAATGTTAAATGTTAAAATTACAATGTCTCATGTCTTTTCGTTTAGCCATCAAACATACGAGTTCAAGAATTATACCATTTGCAACGTCAACAATTAATATTACCGTTCTCATAAAGTATATAGACCTTATTTATATAATTAATTAACTAATTAAGGATATAAATGTATTAAAAATAAATAGGTATGGATAAATTAATTAAAAAAATTATACAAAGGAAAATTAATTAAAAAAAAATGAAAATGTATTAAATTATAGAGGCCTATTTGGGCGATCCGTGGTTACCCATTACCCTCTCACATGAGGGGGTGGGCCCCACATGTAAGGAGGTGGGCCCCACTTCCTCATGTGAGAGTGTCATGGGTGACCACGAGTCACCCAAGAATTACCCTAAATTATAAAAATCAGTGTTTTTATAATCGGATCGGATATCGAACTGGTAACCCTAACGATTCGAGATTCAATTGGTTGGACCGGTCGAACCGGCGGTTCAATCGAAAAAATTAAAATCATCTATTTTTTATAAAATTTTATTATTTTAAATATTATTTTACATATAATTTAAACAATATTTCGTATAGTTCAATTTAATAAGAGTGATGGCCCAAGAAAAAATTAATTCTGAAGCCCAAGTAACAAAACAAACCACTGTGTAATAAAGCAAGTTGGAATTTCGAAGGGGTAAGAGAAATAAACGTGGGTTTCTCTTTTCAAAATTAACTTTTTCTCTCGGAAAAAGTAAAAATCGAACAGACAGACTCCTTCTCTCCCAAAAAAGTAAAATCTATAACAGGCTTCTACTCTCCCCCAAAAATAAAATATGCTGGAGTCCGCCAGTCACACGCCCGTCGGAGTCGCTGCTTCTCATCGACTATTCTTTTCGCCACGCAAGTGCACCTTACTACTGTGAATCCGTCAAGTTTGTCGCCGCCTATGAATTTTAAATTTTTTTGTTTGGTTTTAATATTGTGATTCTCGCTTTCAGATCTTCTCTTTTATAAAATAAGAAACTCTCAAATCTCCTCTTTTAGGAAATATAAGGAAATGAGTTTTGACCTGCTTCTCCTATATCTCCTCCCTCGGTGAAGAAGATGATTTTATTAAAAAAAAGAAGACAAAACCGGTGGTTTCCGGTTTGGCCGGTCCACACCGGTTTTTTTCTGTTCAATAGATAAAACGGTTTTAGGGTGTTTCTGGACCGGATCCAACACCGGTTCCAGTTGAACCGGTCGGTTCGGTTCTGAAAACACCGATAAAAACAATGTTTTTGTATAAAGGGAGGAGACTTGCAATCTCAACCATGATGATCAGCATGTAATTTAATACTGTAAGCTCGTGACAATTCCTTAATTAACTAAGCAAGTTATATAATGTTAGAGAAAATTGCAAAATCAGTCCCACCCGTCACAGTCTTGTTTTGGTCCCAATAGTGTTGACTTCAATCCCAAACATTTTTTTTCAGCAATAATGGTCTCATATAATTTTTTTGGGCAAAATTCATCCCATGGCCGTCAAAATGTAACGGAGAGCCTCACGTGTTTATCACGTGGCCGTTAGTTCGATAGAACGTCCTTTATCTGCCAAAACAAACCCAGTTGAGATAACGAACCCTAATCCTAATTTTCCCCCAATTTAGAGGTCGTCGTCGAACCCTAATTTTCTCTTCCGAAATCAATTTCTTCTCGTCAAATCCCTCGCTTGTCTCGCCATTTTAGAGTGTCGACATCACAATGTAGTGAAAATCCCTTGTTCGATTTATAGATGAACCCTAATCCCTAATTTTTCACCTAAATTTGAATTCGCCATAATTCCCTTCCCAAATCGATTTCTTCCTGTCAAATCTGGATTTGTAACCCAAATTTGTCTAAGTATATATATAATGTTGTTATGAGAGAGAATGAGCGTACGCCATTGCTGAATCTGGGTTTGTTTAATTTTGTTGTTGATGTCTGAAGTCAACGAGTCCACTGCTTGGCGGAGGGAATTTACGGGTCTTCTTGATGAGGACGTCCAAAAAACCAAAGGGTACAATTACGCTTCTCTGGGAGGAGCGGCGGAGATCGGGGGTTGGAAGTTTCAGGTGGCGGAGTTTGCCAAGGGGGCGGCGGAGATGAGCGTCGAATTTGGAAAGGGAATGAGGGACGTCATGTAGCAGATTGTGTTCAGGGAGGATTCTGTAATTATACGGAAGATGAGGGGCCCTTGCGACAAGATTTTGGGGAAATTGGGGTTCCTGAATGAGTATCTACCCGAGGATCGTGATCCCGTTCATGCTTGGTGCGTGATTTCCTGCGTCTGGATTTTTACCCTTTCAGGTGATTGTTCTTTCTTCCTTTTCTGTTATCTTTCAACGTCAATACAGTGCAAATAATTCTGCTCTTTCCTTCCAAATAATTTTGTGATCTTTGCTTGCAAATGTTTGATGGCTTGCATGCTTGATCATGAAGAGTTGTTGCTGTATATAATCTGCTTGAGTTAGGCATATTTAAGTATGAGTTCCATAATTATTATGTTATTACTATGTTCTTTTCTGCTTGTGTCTATATCTCTTGTTATCAATTGTCCTTGGGAAACAGGTCAGACGAAGTAACACATTTGATGTTTCGATGGCTGGCTTGGGTGAGCCCAGGCGAATCTGAAGCTCATCAATCCCTCATCTCCATGAATCTGTACTTGTATATTTTAACAGAAATGAAAACTCCAATCATCAGTTGTAAAATTCAATATTCTGTTTATTTATTAACAGTTGTTATACACTTGGCCCATCTGAAATGGTTAGGATTCTATAGCTATCATCCTATTGTGTTATAATGACAGGTTATTACAAGGCTGCTAGTTTTAGTATGTTAATGGTACTGTAGGCTTGTTTATCCATTATGCCTCAGTACTACTTTATTATAATTTTTAAATATTAGAAATGAAATCAAACCTGTCTTTTTAATTTGCAGATTACAATAATGGTGCTTTTAGGTAAATTAGAAGATATGGAGAGAAGAATGTGCACTGTTACCACTTCCAAGAAAGCATATATTCATCCTCAATCTGTAAGTTTTGAGTTATTTAATAATATATCATTATTTTGGAATTATATTGCACTATTGATTGATTCATTTGGTTATATATCTTGATTGTCTGATCTAGTTTTTGTTTCTTTATAAAATGTAATCCTTATATTGAATTAATGCATCTGTGTGACTGTTTGGGCCTTCTTTCTCCACCCCACCCCACTCAAACAAAGAAATGTGTAGTAGTTCTTACAAAAACTCATAAAATCCCATTTTACTTGTATGAAAATATGGACAAGATTCTTTAATTGACATGGTTGTAGGGGAAGAAGGAGTTCAAAGGCTGCAAATCACAACCATCATATCAGAGAAATGCGACGAATCATCACCGTGACAGAAAACTGGCATTATTACAAGATGTATTAGAATTATAACACTCTTGAAAAGAATGGCGAACATTTCAGTTGTGATTAGTGTTGAATTGGCAGGTTGATAATCTAAAGAAGAAACTGATGCATGAAGAACATGTCCACAGAGCCCTGAAGAGAGCTTTCAGTCAACTGGTTGGATCTCTACCGCGCATCCCCTCTCATCTCCCTCGACATGTAAGCATTGTATACATATTATCTGATTCGACTCGTGGTGTGGAGGAGCCACAAGGGCCGAAACCTGATCATGATTAGAGATTTCCTTATATAATTATTACTTATTATTGATGTTTGTTAGTTGGGCCTAGTGTAGTAGGCCTTAGGGTTTCATTGTTTACTCTCTATATATACCGTGATGTACCTATTGGAATTATTATTAAACATTATTGGATTTGGGTAGCCGCTTTGACTAATTTGGCAAACGTTTATCGTTTGATTATTTTCAAGTGCTAACAATTTGGTGCGGTGAATGTGGAAACTCACCCGTGATGACGATGACCCGCGAGCAATTAGTTGATGAGATCGAAGGCAAGCAAGCTGCCATGGCTGAAGATTTTACGTAGATGAAGGCCGATCAGGCCAACATCATGGCCCAGTTGCAGGAGATCACTAAATCGATCGCCAACCTCACCGCTTCCATGGCGGGGCTCTCGATCACCCAAGCCCGCGCCGCCGCCGGTACGATGCACGCTGAAAGCAGCGCTGCGAACGCGGCGGTTGGACAGCAGCCGACTGACGACGCGTCATCCGCGATCCACCAGGTGCCGATCGCGACGCGCACAACGAGGAGGGCGGCTGAACAGTAGGCCGTCGACGATGCGCAAGCCACGGATCCTCCAGCGGCGGTCGTGGCCGCCGTTCCAGGGATGGACCGGTCCCCTGCACCACCGGTTCTTCCTTCTTTTGACGGATCTGACCTCATTGGTTGGTTGGCTAGGGCCAACCAACAATTCAAGATCTGCCACACTCCGTCTGAAACCAAACTGGAGGCGGCCATGGTTGCGATGAAGGATTCCACCCTCTATTGGTTTACATGGTGGTGATCCAGGAATCCGATGAAGACTTGGGAGGAGTTTTCAGAGGCAATTGTGAACCGCTTTGACTCCCATTTCACCGGCAGTCCTTTTGAACGGCTGTCAGCACTTCGGCAGACGGGGTCAGTGGAGGAGTTCGTGTTGGTTTCATGCAATTGGCGAGCCAAGCGCCTGACCTAAGCGATCAGCAGTACCTTGGATACTTCATGGCGGGGTTGACTGATGAGGTGCGCAATTCCTTGCGCCTCCATCAACCAATCGAGTTAACTTTGGACAAGGCATTGGAGTTGGCAAGACTCATAGAAATCAGTCTTGGTGGACCGCGTTTGGAACGTCCAGCGAGACCGCCGGGTGGTTCGCTGAGCCGCATTCCGCCACCCAGCCATGCCTCACTTCCGGCAGCTTCGGCGTTCACGCCTGGACCTCGGTACAGCAGCTCACTGGGCGGGTTCAGCAGCCCCTCAGCGTTATCCTCAGTCTCATCGGTGCCGAGATCGGCGAGTAGCGGCCCGCTCGTGAGGGCTGCCTCGTCGGGCCAGCCGACGGGTTCTTCCTGATTCACTAGAATGTCCCCTCAGGAGATGAATGACCTCCGTGCTAGAGGCCTTTGCTATCGCTACAAGAAGACATGGGCTCCGAGGCATCAGTGCCCCATGCTTCGATAGCTGAACGTGGTTATAGCCGAGGAGGATGAGGCAGTCGACATGACGTTCCTTGAAGTTAGCGAAGAGATTGGGGGGCAGGGAGAAGGTGATCCGGTTGTGACCACTGAAGGAGTGGAGAAAGATGATGTGGTCTTACCTATTTACTCTATGGCTGGGATTTCAAGTCCACGCAACATGCGTTTTTGTGGGAAATTGCGGGGGCAACCAATATCCATTCTCGTTGACAGTGGAGCCAGCCACAATTTCATTTCTAACTTCATTGTTAACAGAGTTAAATTGTTGCCTGACAGGTCCACTCGTTTTGGTGTGCAATTGGGGGATGGTCGACTACAAGAGTCGGAGGGGCTTTGCCGCGGTGTAGAGGCCTTAGTCGGAAACTTTCCTATAGTGGCTGATTATCACGTATTTCCGTTGGGGAGCGTAGATGTTATCTTGGGCGTTGCTTGGTTAGCCACATTAGGAGAGATGACGACTAATTGGGCAGAAATGACTATGTCCTTTCAATCGAAAGGAGGTAGGGTAAGGCTGTCAGGGGACCCGACGTTGTGTCGCAGTCCCATTGGTGTTTGTGAGCTAGTGCAGATTCAGGATTGGGAGCTGTGTGTATTAGTTTTGGAAGCTGGGCTTCCAAGGTTGTCGGATCAGTCGCAGGGTGTGCCGTAACTTCATTGTTAACAGAGTTAAATTGTTGCCTGATAGGTCCACTTGTTTTGGTGTGCAATTGGGAGATGGTCGACGACAAGAGTCGGAGGGGCTTTGCCGCGGTGTGGAGGCCTTAGTCGGGAACTTTCCTATAGTGGTTGATTATCACGTATTTCCGTTGTGGAGCGTAGATGTTATCTTGGGCGTTGCTTGGTTAGCCACATTAGGAGAGGTGACGACTAATTGGGCAGAAATGACTATGTCCTTTCAATCGAAAGGTAGGGTTAGGGTAAGGCTGTCAGGGGACCCGACGCTGTGTCGCAATCCCATTGGTGTTCGTGAGCTAGTGCAGATTCAGGATTGGGAGCTGTGTGTATTAGTTTTGGAAGCTGGGCCTCCGAGGTTGTCAGATCAGTCGCAGGGTGTGCCGTGGGAAGGGGAGTTGGAGGACTTGCTTCAGCAGTTTGAAGAAGTGTTTGGCGAACTGGAAGGGCTACCACCAACCAGGTCGACAGAGCACCTCTTCGATCTGTTGCCTGGCGCCGGTCCGGTTTCTGTCAGGCCATATTTGGTGGGGCGACAGTTCACTGCCCACACGGATCACAGTAGCTTGAAGCATTTGCTATCACAGAAAATCGAGACCATTCACAACAACTTTGGGTTGCTAAATTGCTCGGCTATGATTTTGTGATCGAATACAAGTCTGGCGTGACTAATTCAGCTGCAGACGCACTATCGCGTCGAAAGAAGGAACCCGACTTGTTAGCACTCAGTGCGCCATATTGGGATTAATTGGCGGATGTGATGTCCGAACAGTCGCGGGACCAGTTTATTCAAAGTGTTGTGAGAGATTTGCAGAGAGATTCTACTAGCCGTGTGGGGGTTTTCCTTGGTCGATGGGAAGCTCTACTATAGAGGGCGGATTTTATTGGCAGCTGATTAAGAGTGGATACCTAAGCTGCTCAGTGAGTTTCACAGCACGCCCACTGGCGGTCATGCTGGCGCCTTGCGTACCTACCGACGCTTGGCTGCCAATTTTGTATTGGCGTGGGATGTTCGCCGCTGTTAAGAAGTTTGTCGCCCAATGCTTAGTTTGCCAGAGGGCCAAGTATGAGGCTATGTCCCCCAACACATCCTGCCAATAGGCCGCCCAAACCACTTCATTCGAGGAGGTGTATGATCGACCACCACCATCCCTCCGGCGATATCTCCCTGGCGAGTGCAAGGTGCTGGTGGTGGCATTGATTCTTGAAAGCAGGGCCGTAATGCTAGCAAGGTTGAAGGAAAATTTGGGTATAGCAGTGATCGCATGGTTCGCTCGGCCAATCGTCACCGTCGTGACGTTAATTTTCAAGTGGGGGATAAAGTTTTTCTTAAGGTTCGGCTCACAGGCAGCTGTCCTTGGCAAGTGGAGGACATCATAAGCTATCCGCCAAGTTCTATGGGCCGTTCGAGATCACTGCCAGAGTGGGGCCAACTGCTTATCGGCTCGAGCTTCCTCCCAGTAATCGTATCCACCCGGTCTTTCATGTCTCACTCCTCAAGCGAGTCGTAGGCGACCAACCAGTTGAGGCCATCTTACCGGAATCAATTGAGCTACCTACGGCAGCGGTGTTCGAGTCGGAGAGGGTGATGGCTCGTCGAGTTGTGCAAGAAGGTGGGAAGGAGGTGGAACAACTCTTGGTGAAATGGAACGTGCTGCCGGAGGATGATGCAAGATGGATGAATCGGGAGGAGTTCCGGTGTCAATTTCCTTGGTTCGACCTTGGGGACAAGGTCTTTTTTTAGGGGGAGAAAATTGATACGACTCGTGGTGTGGAGGAGCCACAAGGGCCGAAACCTGATCATGATTAGAGATTTCCTTATATAATTATTACTTATTATTGCTGTTTATTAGTTGGGCCTAGTGTAGTAGGTCTTAGGGTTTCATTTTTTACTCTCTATATATACCGTGATGTACCTATTGAAATTATTATTAAACATTATTGGATTTGGGTAGCCGCTTTGGCTAATTTGGCAAACGTTTATCGTTTGATTATTTTCGAGTGCTAACATCACCCTTAAACATCCATGCGTTTCATTAGGTGCATATTGCTTGATTTTTAGATTAGAATGTGGAAAGATTTGTGATTAATGGAAGCTCTGCTTCTTTATAGTTTCTCAGATGATCTGCATTATATTTCATTAGTTGATATGTTTAATTAGTCATCTCCACATGGAAAATTTATCGCCAAAAGTTATCCAATTTCACCTCCAAAAATGGATTGTACAGGTGCTTTGAGACCAAAATTGCAAGAATCTTGCAATCTTGGTCCCAGTATTTAACGATTAGTCCAGTGGGATCAAAATTGCTAACGGGAATAACAGGAAATTTAACGGCGGGAATATTATTGCTGAAAAAAAACGTTTGGGACTGAAGTCAACACTATTGGGACCAAACCCAAATGGGACTGTGACGGGTGAGTGATTTTGTAATTTTCTCTATAATGTTGTTAACATTATAAGATTTAGTATAGTGGGATGAGATTCGTAAAATGTCCCATATAAGAATTAAATCATTACATTATAATTATTAAAAATTGTGAAATTTTATTTAAATATTTGACAAAGACTAGAATGAATCAGTCTTTTTTTGTTTTGTTTTAGTGGAACCGGATCCCATTTGGATCCAAACACAATTCGCGGGTTTCCCCTTTCCCCTTAGCCTTCTGTTTCTTCTCTCTCTTTCCACCAAACAAGCCTTCTATCTCTTCCTTTTCTTTCCGTACGATTGTCTCTTTTCTCTCTCCATACATACTATAATCTTTGTCAGGATAATCGAACCTGATTTTCTATCATTCGATTCAATATCGTTTTCAATGTCCATGATTTGAGCTCGGTTTCTTTTACGTTAGAGAGATGTTTTGTGAAGAATTGGTCGCCGGATATTGGGCTTCTGCTCCGGCAACGCCGTCTTCAACAGGCTGAGATGAGGACCGACGCCGCCCTCCTCTCGCCGCAGGGTGATTGGACTTCTGCTCCGGCGACGCCATCTTCTAACTAGGTGAAGCTTTCTAAGTTTAATTAAAGATCAGTGGGTTAAGATGAGAATGTTAGCTCAGTTTCTTTCTTGTAGTTTTTCATTTGCTTGTTTAGGGAAATCTTCAGCTTGGTGTATGATTGAGAATATCATATTAATTGTTGTCTTATAATGTGCAGGTTGAAGTTGCTCTCAAAGATTTGATACTTTCTGACTACGCAAAGAAGAACAATGTGAACACTTCAGCATTAACCAATTCCGAGGTTCGTGATATTATTCTTGGAGCTGAGATCACTCCACCTTCACAACAGCGTCAACAGATTGCCGAAGTTGAAAATTCTGGTTTTTTTCACACCTTAATATCAGGATGTTATATCTTCGTTGTTTACTTGTTAAACTAATAATTTCGTATGTGCCTTTTTTCATTAGGCAAAGTAGTCATCTCACGGCAGTCACCACAAGAACCACAAACGTTCATGGAGATGAACTGATTGTCACAACAACCAGTCCTTAAGAACAGGCTGCATTTGGTTCAAAAACTGACTAGCGTGTGAGAGCTATATCTGCTACCAATCTCCATCTTCGTGTCAATCACATATATGTGAACTAAGAAGATATAAAAGTATTTTCTTAATTATCTACAGAATGTTATTTTCTTTTGGAGAGCTAGAATGATTTTTGCTAATGTTATATTGGTTAAATTTCAGGAAACAGGATATACATATATTATGCCAAAAATATCTTGAAAAAGTTTATCTGCATAGCTGATCTATGTACTCATATTGCTGGATACCTCTATGGAATTAGTCCTCCGGACAATCCTCAGGTTAAGGAAATCCGTTGTATTGCTATGCAACCGAAGTGGGGTACTCACCAGCAGGTTCCTCTTCCACTGCTCTTCCCCAACATGATTTCTTGAATGACTTGGAGCAGTTGGGATGGATGCACACACAACCAAATGAGCTTCCTCAGCTTTCACCATAGGTAAGAACTTGTCACATTTTTGTATTTGGTTCTTCATTATGTTGCTGTTCTTTACCGTTTGCCCTTAACATTTACACTTAATATAGAATCTTGTTGCTCATGCTCGAGTCTTGTCGAACAACAAATAATGGGATGGAGAGAAGTGCATAATTCTTACTTGCAGCTTCACCCACGATTCTTGCTCGTTGACTTCATATAAACTGACCCCTTCAGGATATGAATGGGGCAAGAGCAATCCACATGGTTACCTCCCAACTTAATTACTACGAGAAATTGGCTTTGATGAATTTGTAATTTTGTTAGTTTGGAGTAAAATTGCAGAAGGCTTGTTCCATATGTTTGGCGTCGAACGGGGCAATGGCCATGCTATTTTTACCGCAAAGGGCTCACATTCCTTCCATTTTCATTGCATATTGCATCAAACGTGAAGCATGGCAACCAAAATTTCCCCATTCGCAGTGTGAAATGGAAAGAAATTGGGTTTGCAAGACGTTTCTTTGTGGTGATTTTGAGATTAGCAAAACAAGCTGCACTTGTTTATACAAAAATCATACTATATTTTGAATAATCTATTTGGTCTACAATTTTTTTTTAAAATTAGGTTACTCTTTATAATAATTTGGGTTATTCTTTATGATAATTTGAGTTACTCTATAATTTGTTCTTCTAATTTCTGATAATAAATTCATGTAATCTAAAGAATCTATTTTGTCTACATTTTTTTTACATTAGGATATCTTTATAATAATTTGGGTTACTTTATAAAAATAATTTGGTTACTCTTTGAAATTAATTAGATCACTCTTTGAATTTAATTAAATCGAATACAATCTATACGATGTTAGGTAACTTTATAAAAATAATTGGATTATTTTTTTGAATTATTTAGGTTATTCTTTATAATGAATTAGGTTACTCTATAGGAAAAATGTTAGATCACTTTATAAAAATAATTAGGTTATTCTTTATAATTAATTAGATTACTCTTTATAATGAATATAAAAAATTAAGTTACTCTACAGGAAAAATGTTAGATCATTCTATAAAAATACTTAGGTTATTCTTTAGAATTATTTAGATTACTCTTTATAATGAATTAGGTCACTCTATAAAAAAATGTTAGATCACTCTATAAAAATACTTAGGTTATTCTTTAGAATTATTTAGATTACTCTTTATAATTAATTAGGTTACTCTATAGAGAAAATTATACTCACTCTTTGCAAGTTTGTAATTAGTTGGATATAAGATTAGCTTATTCTTCTTTTACCTATATCAACTACTCTCATTCCAATGTTAATTAGTAAAAAAAAAAAAAAAAAACTATCCACTGGGTAGACAAAATCAAGACAATTTTAACCAGAAACACCTAACTAAAATATACAATGAGTAAATTTTGGGTAAAATAAAACTAACATCTTTAGGTGTAAGAAATTAAGACAACAATTCATCATTTAACACGGTTTTCAATCTCCCAACATTTTCAATTTCAACTTTCTCAATCTCCGCTCTTGTTTAAAAAAAAAAACCTCTACAGCCAACCCGGCAATAGGCAGCAACCACCATCAACCTTCCACCAAAAAATTGAGCCACCTTTCAATTCGGTTATCAAATATAACCCATGACGACTATATCTTGCATATATCCTCAAAATGTGAGTTGAATAACCTCAGCTTTTCTTTCATATTCTTCGGTGTTCTATTAGGCGACGTTGAAGTATTGTCAACCTTCAAGACACCCAAAATCTTGCTCCACTACATGACTAGTGCATTTCAAGATTTAAAAGCAAACGAATTGCCTTACTCATGGCAAGCTCTTAATTAGTTTATATATATATAGGTGACATAGAGAAATTCAAGAGTTGTATTAAATTAAAAATTCAAGAGTTGTATTAAATTAAAAATTCAAGAGTTGCATTAATTAAAATCAAAATAAATTGTATTAAGTTAGAAATCCAAAATTACATGTATTTAAAAATTCATTAAACTTTTAAGTGAATAAACTTATTAATATAATTAATAAAGTTAAAATAATAATTATGAAAATAAAGTAAGAATAAAATGAGAAAAATGGTTTTTTAACTAAGCCACTTTTAATATACTAGAAAATAAGAAATCTTTAACTAAATAATTTTATAAATTAAAACATTACTACCTCCATTCTTGGTAAGATATTAATTTGGTTTTTTTACGAGAATTAAACAGATATTTTATGTAAAGTAGTAATAGATGTTCTTTTATCCTCCTAATAATAATAAGAATTATATTTATATATTGGCACATAACATAATCTGTAATAAAAAATTAATACTATAGTAAATGAGGTAAGTTTATTTCTCACTTTATATATATATATATATATATATATATATATATATATATATATATATATATATATATATATATATATATATAATGCTCATTTTATTATGGAAAATGATTGTACTAAATGAATCTATGATATAATTTTTTTTGTTGAAATGGATCACGAAATGTCTGAATCGGATGACAAACTCACTTGTGAGACATTATATACGTGAGACGGTTTGTGACACGTGTTAAAGTATAGTTATTATATAAATAAAGTATGCTTAATTGTTGTTAAAATATATTTTTTAAAGTATGATGATAAATGATGAAATAAAGTATGATTTTTTGGTGTTATAATATAATTTATTATTGACATACTTTAATTATGAATAAACATACTTTACCTATATAATAAGCGTACTTTAGTAATTAGTCGACCCGTCTCACAACCGTTTCACAAAAAAACCCGTCTCACAAAAGAGCGTCTCGAATCGGACATGATAAATTATTATTATTATTCATATAGGTTGATTTTATATTGCAAAATTTTAAAAGGTAATAAATTACATTCCAAATTTATAAGCTTGGTTTATTTTCAATTTTATAATGAATGAGGCTCATGTGCACTCTGGCGCACATTACATGCGCCTTTGCAATTTCCGTGCCTCTTTGCAACGATATTGATACACACATTTTATGTTATATATATATATATATATATATATATTTTGTTAGGTGTTTATTTCAAAACATTATTCAGTAATTGCTTTGCACATTGTAAAATAAATTTTTTCTTATAATGTGAAGAAAAGCAAAAGATTTACATTCTACTTCTTTCTTATAATTGAAAGGTATAAACTACGAACCAATAAAAACCAATGCTCCCCTTCATTTCCTTAAAAGGAATTTATCTTGTCATTTGGTCAATCCCATTTCAAAGCTTCTTTTTAAATAAAAATAATACAAAACAATTAATATATTTTCATGAGATCCACACATATATTATTATCACAAATACTTATATAAATCGAATTTACATACATTAATATGTAATCCTGGTTACTCTTTAATATATAAAAAATTACTCTTTAGACACATAAATTGTTACTCTTATATATTATGAAATTATACTTCAAATACTTTTAACCCTGATTTATCGATTACTTTTTATTACATGACATAATTCTGTACCCAACGAAACATCCCTCTCCAATACACATTCAACACCAATCTCCTATAGGTGTGAAAGGCTCCTGTATGCCACCCTTCTGGGGTGTCATGAAACTCCTCTAACAAGCGAGGAATCCACTTGGAATCGGAGGCCAGCACCAAACGTCCCTTAAATAACAAATGACCCCCCTAACAACTCAAAACCCAGCTTGCTAGTGGGATCCGTCTCCAACGCCCGCACCACGCCTCGCACAAACTCATCCTGCTGTTGTTCTTCTCCCACATCAGCCAATCTTAGCTATTCTGGGCCACTAATTGCAGCTAACGAGGTCTCTTCCGCCCTTCTTGGGCATTCGAGATGTCTGTCTTATACTCAATCACAAAATCGTACCCCAATAACTTTGCCACCTAAACCTGCTATGATGGCGTCGCTAAGCGCTGAGTGAGAAGGTATTTGAGATTGCGATGATCAGTGCGCACCACAAACCGCTGCCCAATCAGATATGACTGCCAATGCTGTACTACTGCCTGGCTCAATCCCATCATTTCTCGCTCATAGGTTGATTTGGAGAGAGTGCAATCAGCTAAGGACTTGGTGAAGTATGCTATAGGTCGTCGCTCCTGTATAAGCACCGCCTGAATGCCCGTGCCCGACGATCACATTCCACCACAAATTGACGATCAAACTGAGGCATAGCTAACATGGGCGCCTCAGTCAATGCATTTTTAAGGCGTTGAAATGCCTCCTCGGCCTCCGATGGCCATACAAACCGAACCAACGCCTCTTTCTTCAAAAGGGTCGTAAGAGGACGAGCAATAAGGCCATATTCCCTCACAAACCTCCTATAATATCCCATCAACCCATAAAACCCCCGGACCTCATGGGCTGATCGAGGCCTCGACCAATCCACCACAACACTGACTTTTGTAGGGTCCATAACAACCCCGGCCTGCGAAATAATATGCCCCAAGTATTCTGCCTCCAGACATCCGAAGGCACACTTCATCTGATTAGATTTGAACTGATTATCCGCCAAGATACTCAATACTAGATTCAATTGTCCCTGGTGTTCTGACCAAGACTGATTATAGACCAAAATATCGTCAAAGAAGACCAACACAAACTTCCGCAAATAGGGCCAAAATAAATTGTTCATGGTAGATTGAAACGTAGTCGGGGCATTGGTTAATCCGTAAGGCATTACTAGAAATTTATAATGCCCACTTGTGTCCTAACGCGGTCTTGCAGATGTCCAATCTAGCCACTCTAATTTGATGGCAACCAGAGCGCAAATCTATCTTAGAGAACACCACCGCTCCTGCCAATTCTTCCAGCATCTCTTGTATTATCGGAATCAGATAATTGTCTGGCACCGTGGATTTATTTAGCTCATGATAGTCCACACAGAATCGCCAACCACTATACTTCTTCTTGACTAACAGAATCGGGCTCGAGAAAGGGCTCGAACTCGGTCGTATGATGTCCACTTGGAAAATCTCATCAACTAATCTCTCTATCTCATCCTTCTGCATGTGGCCATATCGATAAGGCTGAACGGACACAGGATTCTCCCCCAGGGCCAACTCTATTCGGTGGTCCGTCGCACCATAGGGGCCAATCACCGTGTCTCGTCAAACACCTAGGCATGCTGCCTGAGAACATCATCTAACTTTCCTATCGCGACATCAGGTAGATTTTTGGGTTTGGGGACAAGTACAACTGCACAGAATTTGATCTCAGTGGTCTTAAGCAAGGTGCAGAGGCTCACCAAGTTCTGGCACAATGTCGGATTGCCTCGGTACTCCACTCGACCTCTTCTCCACTCGAAACTCATGGCTAGAGTCTCCAAATTCGTGAGAACTTCCCCAGCTTGGCGAGCCACGCAACTCCTAGAATTATGTCGACCCCACCAAAGGCAAACACATAACAATCAGCCTTGATTGCACACCTCGGCAAGAAGATAGGTAGCTGTCTGCACACCCCTTCTAATTCATGTCTATGTCCATCTCACAACTGCTCTCCAAATCTGCCCGTCTCATCCGGTTTCAGTTGAAGTGTGGAAACTAAGGATGAGGAAATATATTATGGCTCGTGCCACTATCAATTAGTATTGTCACCATGCATCGTCTTACCACGCCTCAAAGTCTCATAGTACGGGGGATGAAAATTCCTCCCATGGATTAATACACTGGAAGATCACCACCTTCTCCATCCAATTCCACCTCACCTTCCTAGACCTCCTCTTGCTCCATCACCTCGCAATACTCATACTGTTGAAGGTCCAACCTCTCGTCCTCCTCAACCAACATTACCCTCAATTGTTTGAATAGGCAGTTGATGAGTGTGTAAATTCATGTATTTTGAGCCTTGATTTATGGAATAATGATGTAAGATTTGATCTTAAGTCAAGATAAATCGTGTAGTATAGTGTAAAGTCATGAATTAGGTGCGTTTGAGTCCGTTTGAGTGAATTTTCGAAGGAAAATAGGATAGAAGTGATCGGAACCAGAAAAAGGGTGTTTAGGTGCCTGATTCAACCAAGCAGGGGCTTGGTTCGACCAAGAGAAAGTTGGTTCGACTAGCACCTGTGGTCGAACCAGGCGAGAGAAAGTGGTAGAAGTGTGATTCAACCACGACACTGTGGTTCAACCAAGCATGGTGGTCGTGTTGGCGCTTGGATCGTTTGGTTAACGTAACCCGTTAGGGATTTATACGTTTCTAATATCAGCGGAAGCAATAAAACATGAAACGTATTACCGTTCACCAGGGTATGTTGAAGAAAGTTGATTCACGCTGGCAGACTGTGCAGTCCCACGAGAATGGCCATAACTTTCTCGTCTTATGTCGGAATTGAATAATCTTTGTGCTCAGACGATCCTCTCTTCAATGGCTTTCCGTCAGTATATTGATCATCGAATTCTGATCACTGTACGATTTTATATAAATTTCGCAAGGTGGCGGACAGCAGCAGCAAACTACCTTCTAATCTTCTGCCGTATGTCCCAAGTCCGATCTCGACGTCGTGTGGGCGACGATCTACGAGACCTCCTCATTCTGCTCTCAACCCTCATCACACGTGAATAATGAATGAGATTAGGGTTCCAGATAAGCTGAGGTAACTTATATACATGGGCTACAGCAGGGACCAGGAGGAGAAATTGGGTTGGGCCTCCATTGGGCTTAAGTATCCAAGCTTAGCCCAAAGCTTATACTTAAGTCCAATAATAATAATATATTCCACTAAAATATTATTACTGCACTGCCTTTCCAATCCCAAAATTACGTTTTGAGCTCCTTCTTATTATGAGCCCGTTAGTCTCCCCATGTTTAAGATATACAATTTCCATTAATTAATTTAAGTTACTGACAACTTAATTAATTAATATCTCATCCAAGAGTAGTACCACTCAACCTCATTATCATGCCGGAATAAATTCCACCTGCAGGGTTTACATGATAATCCTTATGAGCTCCTCTAGGGGACATCATCAACCTATGACGGACACGGATTCCTTCTACAATCAACAGCACACCATAGAGACAGCACTACTTCCCAACTCATCGAGTTTGTTGATTTAATTACATGTAAATCTCACCCATTGATGAATCAAAGAAATACATACTGCCCTACGTGTCGAGGTTATTGTATAGGGATTAAGAGCACGAACTTCCATAATAACAGAGATCAAGTTCTCCTATAAGTCAGTATAAGTCGAACGATCTCAAGCGGTCCTGCTCAATACACACAAGTGCACTAATGTGATTCTATAGCCAAGACAAGCTAATACCAAACCACACTACAACCATCCCGATAGAGAGTCCCTGTCTATCTCGGTTGTGAGCATCTGTTTATACTTTATAAGGAAACCGATAATATGATCTTCCGCGTGTTGTCGCACAACATATTATCTACAGTATAAAGTAAGTGAACTATTGCATCGTGCATATAAATAAATTATAAGATGCAATAATTTGATCATATGATTCTCATTTCAAATTAATTGTTATAACATTGTTCATACAAAAAGCTAGACTTTTAGTATACAATCCAACAATCTCCCACTTATACTAAAAGACTATGCTGTCAAGTCTTCTGCCATACATCTAATTTCCATTCCCACTACACGACCATCAAAAGCTCTCGCCTTAAGGTCCTTGTAAATAGATTTTCTAGGTTATCATCCGATGCAATCTAGGTGACAACAACCTTCCCCTCATCATATGATTTCTTGTAACAGGTGGTACTCGCGCTCCATGTGTTTAATTTCCTTATGGACTTGTGATTCCTTCAAGTTTGCAACTGCACCAATATCATCAATATAAATTGTAATAATCTTGGGCAAACTTAGAATCACATCAAAGTCCATCATGAAGTTTCTAGAGCCGTACAGATACTTTGGCTGCCTCATAGGCTGCAATTTATCATCTTTCCATGATGGAATCCGGAGTCTGAAATATATTTCTATATAACACTCCTCCACACTATGACTCAACTTCTTAAAATTAAACACATAACCTTGAGGTGGATTTACTGCCGTCCAATCTGACTAAAAAATATGAATCTACGTAATCCACAAGAAGCAGTGAATCTGCCCTGTAAGCCTACATATAATTTCCAGTCCTTCTCAGGCACTTCATATATGTCTTACCATAATTCATCATTCTTGTTCCGGGTTACGTTGATACCTACTGTTCATGCCATCGGCAAAACAGTTATCCAATCTCGTGCATAGCATACCTTAGATTAAGCTTCCACATTTGCCGAAGCATAAGGAACTGCTTTCATCTTCTTTATCTACTTTGTGTCACAAGACACATTTCTTTAGATAAAGTCACATGCTAAAATAAGTAAGGTTCGTATCATCTCATGAAGTTTGAGATAAGCATAACATCCTTTCTTGTAATCCGTATTACCGTGATCAAAAGGATATTTTTGCTCCTCTTAAGTCCTTCATATCATACCGCTTTATCAACCATACCCATACGCCCGACAATACTATTTCATTGTCTCCAATGAGCAAGATACTATCTACGTATAGTACAAGAAATACCACCACATTTCCGTCACTCTTATCAATACACAAGACATATCCGAGCATTGATAAAATCTATATCACTGGATTTCTTCATCAAAACGGATGTTCTATAATTTTGAAGCTTGCTTTAGTCCATTGATGGACACTTTTAAGCTTAATATCAAAATGCTCTTAGCTCTTTGCAATGAATCACTCTGGTTGCTTAAGATAGATGTTTTCCTCAAGACTTCCAATCAGGAAAGTTGTCTTGACATCTACTTGTTATCCCTCATATTCCATATGAGTAGCAACAGGTAAAAGAGTCTGGATCGACTTAGGCATAGCTACCGGCGAACAGGTTATCTCATAATCGAACCCTTTCTTTCTAAGTATACCTTTTTCGCAACAAGCTTTGCTTCCAAGGTTTTCACCTTACCATATGATCCTCTTTTATTTTGTATGACCACTTCCAATGGCCTTTACACCATTTAGTGGTCTTACAAACCCTCAGATTTAATTTAGAATTCATCAATTCTACTTCAACATCATTGCACTAGCTAAGATATAGCATTTCGATCTTGTAGTGCTTCGTCGTATCTGTGGGATTCAATCCATGTTTACTAAGGATTAAGTCTTACGACTCTCTCAAAACATGTATCAAACAGGTTGTCGAACATCCCTCCCACTACGACAAGGCATTACATGCAATTGTGTATCAGACGTGACATGCGTTGCAGTTTACCTTGTGGTATATCCTCTTGCACAATTGGTACTAATACTTTGTGTTTTCTTCTCACATCCTTTAGGACAATTTATAAATGGGTATGTGATTTATTACATAGTCTCTTTCCAAAAATCTAGTGTTTGTGTTAACAATCACCCTTCGATCTTTTAGACTAAATAAATCACCTTCATTTTTATAGCATATCCCACAAACAGATAAACATTCAAATGAATTACTGTTTCTAGGGCTTATCCATAAAATGAATTAAGTAATTCCAAATAATTCATCATCTATCTAATCATTACCATAAGAGTCTTATTCCTTCTATCCACCACACCATTCAGCTGGGGCTTGCCCGGTGTAGACCACTTGAGATTTAATCTCAACCTCTGATTAATAGCTCCTAATTATCCTAAGAGGTACTCGTAATGACGATTAAATCGTCATTACTTATATATTTTCCATGATGCTTTACTGTACCAACCTTGCAATTCTTGAATAAATCAAAGAACTTAGACATGCAGTGCATCAAATAAATATATCGGTATCTAGAATAATCTTCAATTATTCATTACCACCTCCGCCTGGATAATATTAGGTCCGCTTGAATCAGAATGAACCAATTCCAACATATATATCTTTGGCTCTACACCCCTTTACCTTGAAAAGGTAATTAATCATTTTTACTTCCAAGTAAGACTCGCAAGCCCGATAGTTTCCACTTCAGAAAAACCTTACGGTCCATCTGCTATCAACTTTTGAGTCCTACTCAAGTAAAATGATCTAGTTTTAGACGCCAAATGCATGTTTAGTTCTTCTCCGAAGGTTCCTTTCTCTTACTAAGATCAGAAGATGCACTATTAATAATTATTTGTTGCATCTGTGGAATATACATGATTTAAGAGTATACAAATTGTCAATAACGTACCTTAACAGATTATAGCTCCATCCTTCATTACTATGACCATGTCATTTAAATGAAATGGAGTATCTATCCGTAAATGCATAGAAACTGAAATAAAATTCTTTCTATGAAAACGTACGTAAAGACAATTTCTCATAATCAAACGTCTATTCATATCGTAAGATAAATAAACAACTCCCACTGCAACAGCCACTACTCTCGTAGTATTACCCATGTCCATTATTATTTCATCATCACTTAGTTGTAGGCTTTTAGTGATTCCGGTATCTACACGCAACATGTCAGTAAATGCCATCACTAATCATGCTTCAACGAATAGTGAATGAGATACTAACCTTGTTCACATCTTGATGAAATTGGATTTTCTTCGCCATATGTTTTGTCAGAAGTTCCCCACCATATACAACCTCTTTGTAATTCAGGTGAAACTTGCTCAAAATATTTTGGCAAACAATGAAGAATAAAATTGACTTAGGTTTCCCCTTCAACTTCTATTCCATGTATTTCCAATTCATTAATCAAATTCAATCATGACCTACCGCCTTTTAACTTACTCAAGTATCCGAAGAGTTACATGAGACCATCATATTTCTATGAATCTCTTATCTCTTCACCAGAGACTTTAATATGCATCATGATAAGTCTTTTGTGAGAACACACATGTATTTCTTAAGCAGTAAAATTAGAATCCAAGATTCTTTTCTAATCATCTAATTTTGGACCAGTAAATATGCTTCTTTTAGTAAACAATAAGTGAAATAAAACTATTTAAAATTCAGAGAATCATAAAATATACACCGATCAAATCTTCGAATTTATCCATTTATATTGATTCCCTCAAAACAATATAAAATATAAATTCACCGACATCTCAAGCACCGTGAGTTTGCAAGCCACGATAGTGTGGACGTTTACAAACCCGAACATTTACAAGAGAAGGTTTTACCCATTAATTTCATTTGTCAACCTAACTTTATGACAAAATAATTAATAGTCGGTTCCTCTTTAGCCATGTAAATAAAAGCAGTGACTCCGATGGGGAGGATACTTATTATTTATATCTAAGTGTACACCATTATTTGACTCCAAGTCCATTGCGCGAGCTTATGTGCCTTACAGATGGAGAAGTACACACGCGCTCAGATAACTTCCTATAGTCATCAATTATAAGTCTGTACAGTGATCCGCACATGAACTCATCCGATAGGGAGGAAGGTCTATGCCAACACGCAAGTTCATGTACATCACATTACAAACATAATTTTAATGAAGTCTGTTCCAGCAATCTATGAATAAACTCATCCGATGGGGAGGAAGGCTCTAATGCCGACGCGCAAGTTTATTCACATTACTAACAAACCAATAATGGAGGCCGCGGGAATTAATTATCAATCCCCTCTCCCACTTAGTTATTTAAAATCAAGGGTTTTTACATGCATATAATATTCAGAATAATATACGCAACCTAGCATGCTCATACTTCCAAATATATAACAATAATTGACCAATAAAACAATTATAGAAGTTATATATAAGGAAATAAATTGCCAAAAATAAGTTGACTTGATCAACACTCCAACATACATGCATATAATATACCAAATATAATACGCAATCTAGCATGCTTCTATTTAAGGCAATAAATCATAGATAATCATGCATACATATATAACAATAATCAATTAATAAATCAATTATAACAGTTATATAACAGCGAATTCGATTGTTCGCCACCAATCAAGAATGCGGACAACTGCGATGGGGATCGACCTCCCCGCAGCCTGCTCCACCATTCCGGCACCCTGCCCGATCATATTGTGAAGACTCACGCGGAATCTGATGCAGACCAGTCGAACTTGATGCAAACCCGCTCGAACCTAGTGCAGAGTCGATCGAACCTGATGCAAACCAATCGAACCTGATGTGAATCCGCTCGAACCTGGTGCATCATCGATCGAACCTGATGCAGACCAATCGAACCTGATGTGAATCCGCTCGAACCTAGTGCAACATCGATCGAACCTGATGCAGACCAATCGAACCTGATGTGAATCCGTTCGAATCTGGTGCAGCATCGATCGAACCTGATGCAGACCAATCGAACCTGATGTGAATCCGTTCGAATCTGGTGCAGCATCGATCGAACCTGATGCAGACCAATCGAACCTGATGTAAATCTGCTCGAACCTGGTGCAGCATCGATCGAACCTGATGCAGACCAATCGAACTACACCTACTGTCGTTCAGGGTTCGCAACTGTAGGAACCAGTGAATCCAATCTCCACCGTCCAGAATTTACTCCTATAAGTTTTGAACATTCTGTCCAAATTACAAGTCCATCCAACGGTTAGTTTATGAGAAACGGCTCTTTTCCCTCGACTGCGCAGAACAGAATCGCCCAAAAACCTGCTTCTGTTTTCGGCGTATTCCCGACAACAAAAAGTTCAAATACGATCTTCACCGTTCAGAATGTACATCCACAAATTCCTAACGTGATGACCAAATTACAGGTCGATCCAACGGTTAGTTTGTGAGAAACGGCTCTTTTCCCTCGACTGCGCAGAACAGAATCGCCCAAAAACTGCTTTTGTTTTAGGCGTATTCCCGACAACAAAAAGCTTCAAATACGATCTTCACCGTTCAGAATGTACATCCTCAAAGTCCGAACGTGCTGAGAAAAATTCAGCCTGATCCGACGGTTGAAATTCCGGTTATTGCCTCTGCAATATCACTGCGCTGGATTTTCTCTCAATTTTTTCCTTCCATGTGAAATTGACGAACAATTTTCGTCGAATCCTCTCACACACAACCATCGACGAACAGATATGATATAGGGTATATTTCACATTGGGATATTCATGGTTTGTGCAGTAAAACCAAAACCCTAAACATGCGATCCTAATTTCGAAAAATTAATCACATAAACCCTAGCCTAACGTGTCACGCTTCACCACGAAACCGAAGCTCTGATACCAATTGTTGGCGCTTGGATCATTTGGTTAACGTAACCCGTTAGGGATTCATACGTTTCTAATATCAGCGGAAGCAATAAAACATGAAACGTATTACCGTTCACCAGGGTATGTTGAAGAAAGTTGATTCACGCTGGCAGACTGTGCAGTCCCACGAGAATGGCCATAACTTTCTCGTCTGATGTCGGAATTGAATAATCTTTGTGCTCAGACGATCCTCTCTTCAATGGCTTTCCGTCAGTATATTGATCATCGAATTCTGATCACTGTATGATTTTATATAAATTTCGCAAGGTGGCGGACAGCAGCAGCAAACTACCTTCTAATCTTTTGCCGTATGTCCCAAGTCCGATCTTGACGTCGTGTGGGCGACGATCTACGAGACCTCCTCATTCTGCTCTCAACCCTCATCACACGTGAATAATGAATGAGATTAGGGTTCCAGATAAGCTGAGGTGACTTATATACATGGGCTACAGCAGGGACCAGGAGGAGAAATTGGGTTGGGCCTCCATTGGGCTTAAGTATCCAAGCTTAGCCCAAAGCTTATACTTAAGTCCAATAATAATAATATATTCCACTAAAATATTATTACTGCACTGCCTTTCCAATCCCAAAATTACGTTTTGGGCTCCTTCTTATTATGAGCCCGTTAGTCTCCCCATGTTTAAGATATACAATGTCCATTAATTAATTTAAGTTACTGACAACTTAATTAATTAATATCTCATCCAAGAGTAGTACCACTCAACCTCATTATCATGCCGGAATAAATTCCACCTGCAGGGTTTACATGATAATCCTTATGAGCTCCTCTAGGGGACATCATCAACCTATGACGGACACGGATTCCTTCTACAATCAACAGCACACCATAGAGACAGCACTACTTCCCAACTCATCGAGTTTGTTGATTTAATTACATGTAAATCTCACCCATTGATGAATCAAAGAAATACATACTGCCCTACGTGTCGAGGTTATTGTATAGGGATTAAGAGCACAAACTTCCATAATAACAGAGATCAAGTTCTCCTATAAGTCAGTATAAGTCGAACGATCTCAAGCGGTCCTGCTCAATACACACAAGTGCACTAATGTGATTCTATAGCCAAGACAAGCTAATACCAAACCACACTACAACCATCCCGATAGAGAGTCCCTGTCTATCTCGGTTGTGAGCATCTGTTTATACTTTATAAGGAAACCGATAATATGATCTTCCGCGTGTTGTCGCACAACATATTATCTACAGTATAAAGTAAGTGAACTATTGCATCGTGCATATAAATAAATTATAAGATGCAATCATTTGATCATATGATTCTCATTTCAAATTAATTGTTATAACATTGTTCATACAAAAAGCTAGACTTTTAGTATACAATCCAACAATCTCCCACTTATACTAAAAGACTATGTTGTCAAGTCTTCTGCCATACATCTAATTTCCATTCCCACTACACGACCATCAAAAGCTCTCGCCTTAAGGTCCTTGTAAATAGATTTTCTAGGTTATCATCCGATGCAATCTAGGTGACAACAGGTCGAACCGTGGTCGAACCAGAAGCCTAAAGAGAAGCAGTTATAGTTCGACCAGGGGTACATCTGATTCGACCGGCTGTTTGAGTCGAACCGGCAACCTGAAAGTGCTTTACACGCCGGTTCGACCTGTGGTTCGACCAGAAGGAAGTGGATCGACCAAGAGCTTTGGACGAACTGATGCGCTGGACACGTCTGGATCTGTATTTTTACACCTTCAGTGTGTGTTTTTGCTCAAAAAGCCCATCCTAGGTCCGTAAGATGAGCTCACAAGTATAAAAGAAGACCCTACGCAAGGGGAAAGAGAGGCATTCACCTCCTTCATTCTACACAACATCCGAAATCCTACCACCATCCATGGATCTATGGAGAGAGATTCGTCTGTCGAATCAGGTGAGAACCAAGTGAAGATTCAAGACAGAGAGAGACGCGAATGCCTCCATCTAGGGTTCACTTTGTATCTTAATTTATCTTGTAATTTTTAAGACTATGTGTAAGATCTAGCCAACCACCATGATTTTTCTTCGATCAATCATGGGCTAGAACCACTTCGGTAGTTCTAAGGTTTATGAAGGTTTTATAAGTTAATTGAACTTTCGTGTGTATACTCCGTACAACACTACTTATGGTTTATTTTATATAAGATTATACATTTTTAATTCATACTCAGAGTTATTTTGTACATCATTAATTGCTATGTAGAGTCTGAATACATATCTTGATTAGTGATTGAGTGCGTTCACTGCTGAGCAGGATTCTATGTTATGATTCTAAGTGAAGGGATTCATAATTCTTATTAGAACTATCTTATATAAATACTTGTTGAATGAATTATATTCGGGGTTAATAAGTAGGATAAAGAGTATAACTTCATAGTACCTATAAAGGGAGAATATATCGGGTTAGAGTACTAAGTGCACGGGAAATAATTGATACTGATAGTACCTAGAAAGGGGGCTAAATTATATCTCTTGCTCCAAAGATATTCACACGTGTCACACACTTATCTACTTGTGTCTATAGAGTAGATTTGCATGGCTTAGTGATGCGTCCATACTCCACAAGACAGAGTCTAACATTGATACACTGAAGGAAAATTAATGAGTAAAACTGGATGGCCCGAAGGACTACCTATCCTCTCACTTATTCACTTTCATTCGATCTCTACTGCTTATTTATTTTAATTTTTCTTTTAATTATTTAGTTATTTGATACTTAATCACACAACTATTTTACCATAATAGTCTTAATACGTTAGAATATATTTAAATTAATAATAATACGTTCTTTAGGTTTGATAATCACTTGGTCGCTTATCAAAGCTACAATAGCATCCTTAACACTTGGGGATTAATATTGTGTGTTGAAAAAATGCTCATCAAGAAGAACAAGAATGTAGAATCAACGGAGGCTCTTAATTTAGGAGTTGAAGTTGACAAGCTGAATCCGCAAGCAACTGAAGCTGCAACCGAATTTAACTTGGAAGCAGAAGCAGTTAACATGGTAGCGAATCCCGATAATCTTGCCATTCGTGAATTCTTTAAGAACAACAGAGGAGGCAATGCAGGGCTGTTAGGAGCAAGTGGGGCCGGAGCTGATTTGATCTACACCCTGCTCTTATCAGCATGAGTGAAAGAAGTCTCTTCTCTAGGAGAACCTTTGAAGATCCTCAGCAACATCTAAATAAGTTCCTTGGTTATGCAAGTACACAAAAAGTTGCAGGAGCACATGAAGATGCGAGGAGAATCATCTTGTTTAAGTTCTCGCTGAATGAAAAGCGAGAGATTGGTATGATAATCTCAATACTGCTGTATGCGATACCTAGGAGAAATTGAAATTGAAATTCTTGAAGCGTTACATGCCACCTTCATAGGTGTTTATGATGAAACAAGAAATCAATCAATTTGCTATATTTGGTAATGAGAAGTTTCATGAGGCTTGGGACAGATTCAAGGACATGCTTCGAAAGTGTCCACAACAAGGGCTTTCTAAAGCTCAATACATCAGTATTTTCTACAATGGATTGGACTGTGATTCTCGAGTGTTGCTAGATGCTTCTTCTAATGGAACATTGCTTACAAAGTCATCCGTTGAGGTCGAAAAGCTCTTTAAGGATATTTCGATGAATTCAAGAGATTGGCCAACTGATAGAGTGAAAGACACTTATGTTCTTGGAAAAGTTGCGCAGGTTGAGCACACAATAGTAAAGTCAAGTAGGGAAGATGAGATCATATCTAGTTTGGCTAGTATCAACAAGTAACTTGAGTCTCAGCAAAAGCAGATTACTGACATAGCTCAGCAAGTACCAATTATGCAGCAGAATGTGTGTAATGAAGAAGCTAGCCAAGAGGAGATGGAAGATGCGAACTATGCCATGGGTCAAAGTATTCAAGGAATGAGGTTCCAAAATCAAGGAAATCGAAATTACCAAGGGAACTACAATAATCGTGGTCCCCTAGGTAATTATCAACAACCAAGGAGGCCGGAGTTTTCACGAGAGATCCTAATACAACAATACAACCTCCTGTTGGTGTTGATCTGGGTGCTAAGGTCGAAGAAGGAAAACCTAGTTTTGTGGATACAGTGATCAAGTACATGGCAAGGAATGATGAAAGAGTAGATTGTCTCGAGGCTAAGCTTGAAAAGAAAATTGATGCAAATCATGAGGATATTTCTAAGCAAATGAAGGACTTGATGTTGTTGATGGGGGAGATGGCCGGGAATGTTAACCAATTAACGCAAACCGTGGAGAAAGATAAGTTCCCATCGCAAAGTATAACGAATCCGAAGCAGTGCCATGCCATCAAGTTAAGATCTGGAACACAGTATGAGGGACCGATGATGCTGGAAACGAGTTCTGAAGCTCCAGGAGCTCTGTAAGTATTTAAAAATTCACAGTCCAATCAAATGGTGACACATGGATTTTCTTGAATAAATATCAATTTTAATTTATTTTGGAATTTAAATAAATTAATTCCTTAAATAAAATAATAAATAATTGATAATTAATTTGAGCCCAAAAAATTAAATGGGCTTAAATTAAATGAGGTCTGACCCAAATCAAATAAGCCCAAGTCAAATGAGGTCTGACTTAAGTCAAGCAAGCCCACACAAATTAAATTAGGCCAAAATAAAATAGGTCTGATTACAGTCCAACCAAGTTGGAGGCCCAAGCCCGTAGAGTAAGGCCCAAAGCCCTAGACCTCACCTCTCACCTATATAAAGGGGTCTCCTCCATTCATTCTGGACACACACATTCAAGCACTCGAAGACAACGCTCTTGAAGAGATCGACAACACGAGTAAACCTCCCTCAAGATCTTCAAGCGAGGAACAAGTGAAGAACGATCTTCAAGTCTTCAAAGCTTCAAGCGAAGAACAAGTCAAAGATCTTCAAGCAATCTTCAAGTCTTCAAGTCTTCAAGCTCAAGATCTTCAAGGCTTCAAAGCTTCAAGTCAAGAATGATCCTCAAGTCTTCAAGGCTTCAAGCTCAAGATCTTCAAGGCTTCAAAGCTTCAAGTGAAAAATGATCTTCAAGTCTTCAAAGCTCCAAGCGAAGAACAAATTCAAGTATCTTCAAGCTTCAAGTCAAGATCTTCAAGCAAAGTCTCAAGATCTTCAAGCTCCAAGCGAAGAATAAGCTCAAGTATCTTCAAGCTTCAAGTCAAGAGCCACCTACAATCCGAGATCAAGGGTTCAAGTCCCTCAGATCAAACGTTCTTTGTGGAGGGCTCTCCAGTCACGTTCAAATCCAAACAAAGGTTCAACGCCTCCGGATCAACGTTCAAGACTACACACCCGAGCTCGAACAAGCTTCGTTTGAAGATCCAACTCAACACATACGCTGTCAATACAGTCAGCATACACTCTAGTAAAAAAAGTCAAAGTCAACACACACAAGTCAAATCAAAGTCAAGATTAGTTCGAGAGAAGAATCAGAGGATAGATAGAGATTATTTCCTGAATTTTCAAGTTTAATCCTTCTGGATTATTATTATTAATTCTCTTGTATTTATTTTATTTTAAATACAAAATTTGTTCTTACAAGCCCGATTCGACCTCGATTCAACCAACAAAGATGGTCGAACCACACTGAGGAAGTCGAACCAGACATCTGGGCAACCTCCAGAGATCCCAGCTGAGCAATTCGACTAAGATCGATATGGTTCAACCAAACTTATTGGTCGAACCATGGTCAAATCAGCCTATCCAGAGTACCCTATTTTTTCAGAAGCGTAGTTCGACCACGATTATCATGGTTTGACCAATCCTATTGGTCGAACCATGGTCGAAACTACCTGTCCGGGGGAGAACAAACTTGCAGAAGCGCGGTTCGACCATTACTCGCTTGGTCGAACCCTGGTTGAACCACATCGTTCGACACCGTTTTCCATGTCGAACGCTTTACTTGATGTTGATGCTACTCTAGTGCCACCCAAAGAACAGAATACTGAGCTTGTAGCGGAAAAAAATGGGAAAGAGCAAAGAGATTGAGAACCAAAAAGGATAAAGCAGAGAAGGATGAACGTGATGGATGGGGGACTCCCAAAACTAAGATACCTCATCCGTTTCCTTTCAAGCTAGTGAAGAAGGGATTGGAAGAAAAGTTCAAGAAGTTTTCAGATATCATAAATAAAATAAGCTTGAGCATTCCTTTCTCTGAAGCACTCTTAGAGATGCCATATTATGCCCGCATCCTAAAGGATATACTTTTGAAAAGAGAAGCTTGAACGGAATTGAAACAGTTAATTTGTCTGAGAACTACAGCTCGATCATACAGAGGAAGCTGCTAGCAAAGTTAAAAGATCTAGGAAGCTTCACTATAAAATGTGAGATTGGGAAGGGGCCAGCACGACGAGCCTTGTGCGATCATGGGGCAAGCATCAATCAGATGCCCTTGTCGATATTTCAAAGGCTTAGTTTGGGGGAGTTAACTCCCATAACGGTTGCTCTACAACTAGCATATCGATCTATGACTTTTCCTAAAGGGATGATTGAAGACGTTCTAGTGAGAGTAGAGAAACTAGTCTTTTCTGTGGACTCTTTTGTACTCGATATGGAGGATGACAAGGATAATGTTCCCCTTATCTTAGGGAGACCATTCCTTGCTATAGCTGGAACTATGATTGATGTGCAGAAGGGTGAGCTAAGGCTGTGCATGGATAAAGAAGAGGTGCTGTTCAACCTTGATAAAGTAATGAAGATGCCGATCGAGATGCAGTGTCACAAGATCGATATGGTGGAGGAGATTGTGAAGGAAGATATGTCTTTAATCCTTTCTAAGGATCCCTTGGAGACATACATAGCGGAGTCTCTTACTTTTCTCACCACCGAGCTAGATGAGCTCTCCAATAAGGTATGTATTGATTTTTTAGAAAACCTACTTGCTTTGGGTGATGATAGGTATAAATAAAAAGGACCAAGTTTGAAGAGGTGAAGTGGACTAGAAAATACTTGCCTTTGGATAGAGAAAGCACAATCAAAGAAGAAAAGAAGGAGCAGTTGAAACCACTACCGGACCTCTTGAAGTATGCCTATCTAGGAGACAATGAAATATACTCGGTAATTGTATCTTCTTCTCTAACTGATGATCAACTCGATGAGTTATTATATGTGCTTAGGAAGTGCAAGTTTGCAATTGGTTGGTCTCTTGATGATTTGAAAGGTATTAGTCCATCTTATTGCATGCATAAGATAATATTGTTAGATGAAGCTAAGAGTAGCATTCAGAATCAGTGGAGAGTTCATCCCGCTATTCAAGAAGTGATTAGGAAGAAAATCCTAACATGGCTAGATGCAAAAATTATTTATCCCATTAGTGATAGTCCCCATTTGAGTCCATTGCATGTTGTAACTAAGGAAGGGGGCATGACTATTGTGAAAGCCGACGATGGTGAGACTCTAGCCACTAGGATTCCTACAAGATGGCGTGTGTGTACTGATTATAGGAAACTGAATGAAAATACATGCAAAGACCACTTCCCTCTTCCTTTCATGGATCAAATGCTTGATCGTCTTGCAGGGTATGATTTCTATTGTTTCTTGGATGGGTACTCGGGTTATAATCAAATTATGATTGCACCTGAGGACTAGGAAAAGACTACTTTTACTTGCCCTTATGGAACTTTTGCTTTAGAAAGATGCCTTTTGGATTGTGTAATGCACCTGCTACATTTCAGCGTTGCATGATGGCCATATTTGATTGTTTGATAGAAAAGATTATGGAGGTGTTTATGGATGATTTTTCTGTGTTTGGTTCCTCCTTTGATGTTTGTTTGTCTAACCTATCTACTGTTTTGAAAAGATGTCAAGAAACTAATCTTGTCTTGAATTGGGAAAAGTGTCACTTTATGGTGAGAGATGAGATTGTTCTTGGACACCATATTTTAGCTAAGGGATTGCAGGTTGATAGAGCAAAAGTGGTGGCGATTGAGAAGCTTCCACCACCTACTAATGAAAAGGGAGTGCAGTCCTTCCTTGGACACGCAGGATTTTATAGGAGATTTATCAAAGACTTCTCAAAATGCTCCAAACTCCTCTCTCATTTACTTGAAAAGGATGTTTCTTTTATTTTTGATGAAAAATGTCTAACAACTTTTCAGGTTTTGAAGGAGGCGCTTATTACTGCACCTATCTTGATCACACCAGATTGGACTCAACCGTTTGTACTTATGTGTGATGCAAGTGATCAAGCACTTGGAGTGGTGCTTGGGCAGATGAATGAAAAGAAGTTTTGCGCCATCTACTATACAAGTAAGACTTTTGATGCAGCACAAAAAACTACACTATCCCTGAAAAGGAGTTTCTAGCTGTTGTGTATGCATTAAATAAGTTTCGACAATATTTGGTAGGCATGAAGACCATTGTGTATACGGATCATTCTGCGATCCGATACTTAATGGAGAAGAAGGAAGCGAAGCCAAGGATCATTGCATGTGTCCTTCTGTAGGAATTTGATACGGAGATTTGAGATAAGAAAGGAACGGAGAATGTGTTTGCGGGTCACCTATCAAGGTTGGAGACAAGAGAGCATTGTGATGATTCTTTTGAATACATTGAGGAGATGTTTCCTGATGAGAAGATCATGGAGGTGTTTGCTGAAGGAGCGAAAAGAGCATGTGTAGTTGCTGCTCAAGGAATGGATCCATGGTGTGCAGATTATGTCAATTACATTGTTGTAGGAGAAATTCCAAGTGATCTCAATCGATATCAACTTGCGAAGTTTAAGAGGGATGTTGAGACTTTCATATGGTATGATCCATTCATCTACAATATTTGTACGGATTCTATCGTCTGTAGGTGTGTGCCCGAGATGGAGATGGAGAGTGTTCTTGATTTTTCCATGCATAACCTAACGGGGGGAACTTCGGAGCTCAAAAGACGGCAGCTAAGGTACTTCAATCTGCTCTTTATTATCATACTTTGTTTAAAGACTGTGAATCCTATGTAGCGACATGCGATAGATGTCAGCGGATGGGAAACATAAGTAGAAGTGATAAGATGCCACTTCAGTCGAGCATTGTTGTAGAGATCTTCGATGTATGGGGAATTGATTTTATGGGGCCTTTTCCCTCATCAAATGGATTTCTCTACATCCTTCTTGCTGTGGATTATGTTTCTAAGTGGTTGGAGGCTATTCCTACTCGCTTGAATGATCATAGACTGTATTGTCTTTCTTGAAGAAACATATCTTTGCCCGCTATGGAGTTCCTAGAGCACTTGTAAAAGATGGAGATTCCCACTTCGTAAACAAGCTTTTAGAGAGAGTTCTCAAGGATTACGGTGTGAAGCATATGATTACTACACCCTATCACCCTCAAGAAAATGGGCAAGCCGAGGTCTCCAACCGACAAGTAAAGCAAATTTTGGAGAAAGTAGTTGGAACCAATAGGAAGGATTGGACTATGAAGATCGATGATGTTTTGTGGGGGGTTTTTGAACTGCGTACAAGACGGTGCTTGATATGTCACCGTATCAAATTGTCTATGGAAAGTCGTGCCACTTACCTGTAGATATTCAGCATAAAGCTTTTTGGGCATTGAAAAGCTTGAACTTGTGTCCTAAGGATCAAAAGGAGTTGAGGATGGCTCAAATTAATCATCTAAACGAGTTCAGAAATCAAGCTTACAAGAATTCGGTGATAGGAAAGAATGAAGAAGTGGCATGATTCGAAGATCACTTACAAGGAATTCAAGCAAGGTGATGAGGTACTACTCTTGAACTCTCGTTTGAAGCTCTTTGCAGAAAAATTAAAATCGAAGTGGACGAGACCGTTCATTATCCATTGAGCCTGCGGAAAAGGGAGTTTTGAGATCATGGACAAGGACAGAGACATCATAGGGGCGAATGGGCATCGATTGAAGCACTATAAGTCGCCGGATGATGCTTGCATCATCTTTGAGGATACCTTGAATTGAACTGGTACCATCGTGACTCTCCGACGTTAAACAAGAGCACTTGTTGGGGGCTTTCCCTCCAATTTTATTGTTTTATTTCTTTAGTGTAAGTAAGAAATTTTTATATTTGACGTGCTTACTTATCAGAAATTACATATTCTTTCAAACTTAGTTTCGACTATAGTTTCTACTAAGTTTGGGGGGTGTGATGTACTTACCTCATCGTAGCACGGAGATTATAATCTTTTCTTTGTAACGTCTGTTAGGGGAGTTGATTTTTTGCGGCATATTGAAACTTTCACCAGTTTTGACGAGTCAATTTTTTGTAATTTATCTAATGTTTAGTGGTGTTTTATTTATTGAGTCGTATGCGGAGTATATACACATAATTTTAAAGTATTTTAATTGGTTCTCTAGCTTAGTTTTGCTTCGTGTTGGTACCTAATGTTCGTTTTTTGAGGTTGAAGTGTGCAGATTCTGAAGAGTAGTGAATTTTGAAGGAACATGAGCTCGATTCGACCATGATTCGACAAAGAAAAGTGGTCAAACCGAGCAGCCCAAGTCGAACTGTGAACCTGAAAGTTCGTTACAGGTCAATTCGACCAAAATGATGTGGTTCTACCAGGCTTCGACTAGCAGTAGAGGTCGAATTAGTGATTAGAGATTTTGCTACAGGCTGATTCGACCACGAAGGTGTGATTCGACCAAGTGTTCGGGTCGAACCAACCACCTGAAAGTTTATAACAGGCCAGTTCGACCATGAAAGTTTGATTTGACCAGCCGTATGGCTCGAACCAAGGTGCTGAATGTGTCCAGAAGCACGATTCGACCACGACAAGGTGGTTCGAACACACGTTCGAGTCGAATCGCTCATGTAAGTCACAAATTTAAGTATATTTTCGCCTCTGTTTCAGTCACTTTACACACCACCCGTACTTGAATCCTCTCCAAACCAAGAATTTCTCTCTTCCAAACTTTGATTTCACTCGATTTTGCTCCGATTAAACCACATTCCACACTACATACACTAGATTCGTTACAAATTTGGAGTGTTCTAGTCGTAAAACTAGGGTTTCTCGACGAATTTGGGGATTTTTTACACTTGTTCATATTAAGCCATGGCCGGATCAAAAGGTATGTTCTCTTGACCCTATTACCCTAGGATTGAAGTTCTATTGCTTGGTTTTGGAGTGAGTAAGTTGATTGAACTCGTTCTCATGATAGTCCATGGTGTAATTTGAATTTTTGTTTGAAATTTCATATAAATAAGTGATATGTCTGATTTTAATTGTTGATTTATGGATAGACCTTGATGTTTATGTGAAATTGATTAGCAATTTGAGTGGTGAAGTAAAGCATGTTGAATTTTGAGTTGAATGGTGTTAGTTGTTGAATGCATGCTTAAGGAAGTGAAGTGATTGATGATATTGTTCATAGTTTCTATTGAAGAGTTGAATTTGAAGTGGAATTGAGTTAACATATGAATGTTTTGATTGTCGAATTCATAAGGAGTAGAAGCATGCTTGTTTGAAGATGATGATGCATGAAAACTTGAAGTCTTGAGTAGAGTTTCATGTATAGTTAGGTCTTGAATTGGATTTAGGTTGCTTTCCTTGTATCCGTTTGGTATTGAAGTATTATTTTTGTAGGAAAAGGAAGGAGACTGAAGCTCGATCGAAGAAGAGGTAAGACAGGCCAGCCCGTGAGGATGAAGTCACAAAGAAGCTAAGGCTTAACAAAAGGCTGCCTAAGGAATTCAAACTCATATGGAGAATTGGGAGGAGAAAAAGATCATTGGGGTGGCATGTCTGATAAGATAGCTCGAATGAGGTACCAGGATGATGGGGCCATGATTACAATGCGCATCCAAGATGATATTATGTGGATGCTTGACCAAGTAGGGATACGTAACTTCATGGATTTGAAGAAGCCAACGTACTTCCATGTGACTGTTGAGGTGTTATGCTCGATCACTATCAAGAAGGGCTCTAGTCCGCTCCCTTATGAGTGCTCATTTCAGCTGGGAGGCGAGATAAGAAAATGGTCAGCGGAGGATTTTAACGTGCTTTTCGAGACTCCGAGAGAGATCTCCAGGAATGAGAATGGGTATTTCAAGGCGAATGACTTTTGGAGAGCCATTTCTGGAGAGGACATATATTTTAAGACCAAGAATGCTTGCGCTTCCTTGATTAGGAACCCCGTGATTCGATATATGGATCGAGTATTGGGCAACACACTGTTCGCCCGGTCTGAAGGGAGTTGTGTATTAAGGGGTGAGTTGTATGTTCTATGGTGCTTGTTGAATGGAGTTAGGTTCAATGTGGGGTCGTATTTGATTCAGAAGCTCTACAAGTTTAGGAGTTGCAGAGGATTATTGATGAAGGGCAGCAAGGGCCATAGCAGCCGCAGCAGCAGCAGCATGATGAGCATGGGATGCATGGAGTGGATCCAATTTATCCCGAGATGAATGTTCTGCAGCAGCATAAAGAGATGCCACCACTACCCATTCCGGCAGTGCCACAACAGCAATATTGGGCTGGTCCTGATGAGTACTTGAGGGAGCAGTTTAGGTTGTTGAATGAGCATCTGACCAACCTGAACAATAATCAGCAGGAAACAAACCGCCAGCTGGGCTTGCTTACCACGAGTTAAGCAGCGCTTGATATGAGATACACTGCACTACATACAAACTTTGTGGAGATGGATAGGAGATTGAAAAAGATGCAGGCTGATGAGCGTGAGCTAGATAGGAAGCTGAATAATCTCCATAGGGATTTTGACCGTTGGCGCACGGAGATGAGTGATGATGATGATGCTCTGGAGGAGTAGGTTGTGCCAGGTTTTTCCCTTTGTCTGCTTCATCTCATCCCCCTTCTCTTTTTCTCTTTACAGGATGAGTATTTGTGGTGTGTGTGGCATGTATATTGATATATTCTGATTTGATGTTAGATGGAGATTGTGATACTTGATATTTGTTGATGGATTGGTTGGAGGCACTTGATTTGGATTGTTATGATGAGTTCTTTGCTAAGTATGTTGCATTCGTATTTTGCATGTGTTGATTTTGTTAATGAGTAGCATGTATAACTTTTTAAAAATGTGGAGTTCATTGTGAAATTAATCTTGGTTATATGCTTTGAGGAGTGCTTAGGATTCTATTTACCCATGTGAGAATTTGAGCATTATGAAATTATGCTATATGCATGATAGTTTATTCTTGTGAGAATCGTTCATCTGACCGTATTCTAGAACTTGGCTTGGAGTCTTGTGTGAGACTTATGATTAATGAATTATTAGGATATGATCTTAAGCTGTTATTGTTTATTTGAGTCACTTAGCCAAATTTTACCTTCCCATATATTATGTAAATCATTACGAGCCCTTTTGAGCCTTTACAAACTTTTTCTTTGGCAAGCCTTGATTAGAAAGCATTTATTTATCCTTTACTTGAGCTTTGTTGAATATCCTATTCATTAGTAGAAAGCTGAGGTGAATAAATGCTAGCTTGAATATGAAGAAGAAAGGAAGAAAATTTGGGTTGAGTAGCATAAAAAATATGGTTAAATCTTGTTAGGGATAGGGCCTGAAGGCGGTACCCCAACTGCTTCGAAGGGTAGTGCCCGAAATCGGTACTCTTGTACTTTGAAGAAAGATGATGTTGATGCCAAGGAAAAGAAGAAAAAATGAATCGCGGAGATCATTAGAATAAGAAGGAGAGAAGAAGCTGTTTAATGAAAAGAAAAATTCCAAGATAATTCTCTACTAGTGAATTAGTCACATTATCTATATTTTCCTACCTTTACCAAAGAGCCAATATTATAACCTAAAAGCAAGTCCTTTGTGATCTTAGTAACAAAGTGATTATAAGTTGATTTTTGAGACCTTTGCCAAGCTTATAATTACGCGGAAATATGAATTGAAGTGAGCGTATATACTAACCCGTTAAAGTGTACATTTTTTACACTGCGAGAGTAAACACTTATCTTGTGAGCTAGAAGAATTAGTACTCCGAATTGTGTTATAATTGAGTGATGTTTTGTATAAATGAAATATATGATGCGAGTGATACTTGTTTTATGTTGATAGAGTTGCATGTGTAGGTATGACTAGTATTTGACTAGATAGACTTGTGAAATTTACACTTACTCCTGTGTTTTGATTGCGTTGCCTCAGAACGAGCAACATATAAGTTTGGGGGTTTGATGAGTGTGTAAATTCACATGTTTTAAGCCTTGATTCGTGGGATAATGATGTAAGATTTGATCTTAAGTCAAGATAAATCGTGTGGTATAGTGTAAAGTCATGAATCAGGTGCGTTTGAGTCTGTTTGAGTGGATTTTCGAAGAAAAATAGGATAGAAGTGATTGGAATCGGAAAAAGAGGGTTCAGGTGCCCGATTCAACCAAGCAGGGGCTTGGTTCGACCAAGAGGAAGTTGGTTCGACCAGCACCTGTGGTCGAACCAGGCGAGAGGAAGTGGCAGAAGTGTGATTCGACCATGACAGTGTGGTTCGACCGAGCATGGTGTTCGAACCGTGATCGAACCAGAAGCCTAAAGAGAAGCAGTTATAGTTCGACCAGGGGTACATCTGATTCGACTGGCTGTTCGAGTTGAACCGGCAACCTGAAAGTGCTTTACAGGCCAGTTTGACATGTGGTTCAACCAGAAGGAAGTGGTTCGATCAAGAGCTTTGGTCGAACTGTTACATTGAACATGTCCGAATCCATATTTTTACACATTCAGTGTATGTTTTCGCTCAAAAAGCCCATCCTAGGTCCGTAAGGAGAGCTCACAAGTATAAAGGAAGATCCTACACAAGGGGAAAAAGATACATTCACCACCTTCATTCTACACAACATCCGAAACCCTACCACTATCCACGGAGCTATGGAGAGAGATTCATCTGTCGAATCAAGTGAGAACCAAGTGAAGACTCAAGATGGAGAGAGACGCGATGGCGCTGCATCTAGGGTTCACTTCGCATCTTAATTTATCTTGTAATTTTCAAGACTATGGGTAAGATCTATCCAACCACCATGATTGCTCTTTGATCAATCATGGGCTAGAACCGCTTCAGTAGTTCTAGGGTTTATGAAGGTTTTATAAGTTAATTGAACTTCTGTGTATATACTCCGTACAATACTATTTGTGGTTTATTTTATATAATATTATGCATTTTTAATTCATACTCAGAGTTGTTTTGTCCATCATTAATTGTTATGTAGAGTATGAATACATATATTGATTAGTTATGAGTGTGTTCACTGCTGAGCAGGATTATATGTTATGATTCTAAGTGAAGGGATTTCGAAGTCTCTTTAGAACTATCTAATATAAATACTTGTTAATTGAATCGTATTCGGGTTAATAAGTAGGATAAAGAGTATAACTTCATAGTACCTATAAAGGGAGATCATATCGGGTTAGAGTACTAAGTGCACGGGAAATAATTGATACTTATAGTACCTAAAAAGGGGGTGAATTATATCTCTTGCTCCAAGGATATTCACACGTATCACACGCTTATTTATTAGTGTCTGTAGAGTAGATTTGCATGGCTTATTGATGCGTCCATACTCCACAAGGTAGAGTCGAACATTGATACACGGAAGAGAAATTAATGAGTAAAACTGGATGGCCCGAAGGACTACCTATCCTCTCACTTATTCACTTTTGTTCGATCTCTACTGCTTATTTATTTTAATTTTTCTTTTAATTATTTAATTATTGGATACTTAATCACACAACTATTTACCATAATAGACTTAATACGTTAGAATATAATTTAATTAATAATAATACGTCCTTTTGGTTCGATAATCACTTGATCACTTATCAAAGCTAAATAGCATCCTTAACACTTGGAGATTAATATTGTGTGTTGAGAAAATGCTTATGAGCAGTTATGCCCAAGTGTGGTGTAAATAGTTTCTTACACCTAAAGCACAACCCATTTTCTCTCAGGTCCTCCAAGACTCTCGGTGGGAGTCGAGTAAACCTAGAACGGGCAGTAGATTGTCCAAACAGCCCTAAATTTGTCCCGGACAGCCTCGAATTCATCCCGGATAGCCTCGTATTCAACCTCAAAAACTGTCCAGCCGGGTTACAAAAGTTGCTGGTCAACCCCCGCACATTGCCACCACCTGCTGCCACGTTACTTTCCCGGGCAGCCTCAAAAAACTATTTGTAAGCATCCCAGAACTGTTGAAAGTCTGACATTTCCCGACCTCCATTCTGAAAGGATAGGTTATCCTCAATATTTCTTGCTAATTCCATTATTTTCTCCAAGTCATTTGGGCAAAGTAGCCGTAATGAGCCCCGAATCGGACCCTTCAACCCATTCCTAAAATAGCCCAAATAGTGTGCCTCAGACAATCTAGGAACCTGACCCGCCAATTGAACAAAAAGTGAGATGTAATCTTCTAATGTTCCAGACTGCTTAACTCCAGACAGACGTTCGAACCTGTTCTCCCTAAATCGCGTGTCGAAACGCCCCACCAGCGCCTCCTTAAACTCTCCCCACGACATTCCAGGCTTCTTTTCCTTCATCCACGCCAACCAGTGCAAGGCTGACCTGTCCATGGCAACCCCAGTTGCTGCCACCTTTCTTTCTGATCGGGTATTGTTCAATTCAAACTATTCATCAACCCTCTCTTTCCACCAGATCGGATTTTGCCCCTCAAATGACGGCAGAGGTGCCTAGGCAGCGCCCCTACGCGTTGGATCATCAACGGGTGTCGCCATCGTAGATGTGACGGATATCATCGCCTTCCTTCAGGTCGTGCCCTTTGCCGATTGCCCATCCGACGAGGGCTGCAGAATTGCATTTGAAAACGCAACTAAGGACACCATGATCTCAGTCAATTGTGCATTGTGCGACTCCAATATCTTCTTCTGCGTCTCCAATTTTTCATTTTGCTTCTCAAATTTCTCCTTCATTACAGCCTAATCTGCCTCTAGTTTGTCCAATCTCTCTTCACTGAAACGAGTTGTCGCCATCTCGATGGGAATGGAATCCAGCAGGTCGGACCAATTGATAAGAATAGAAACAGAAATCAACTATGAAACACTGCTACCCAAAGCCACCAGGATATTCTCCATATTAATGTTTGATAATCCAAAATAAACCTTAATTAGGTATTTAAATACCCTGCTAATTATTTGCCAAAAATACAAAATACAAATAACTTAAGAACATAAATAAATCCTTCAGCCCACGGACAGTGGGCTCAATCCCGTCCCCACCTTTGATAAACCAATAAGGGCCTCCACCCCTCCTCCAAGCTAAGCCCCAACTCCTGCTCTCTGTCACAAGCTCCAAAGTTTAGCTTAAAAGTAAAAATTTCAAACAGAACATTAAAATTTCCATGCTTGGATTGGTTATATTAAAAATAATATACATATAATCTCTCTACATCTGTTCCCTAACATTTGATAAGGATTGACATCTTTATTAGTGTTGTGAACATTTAAGACAGTTTGCATCTAGTGAGGAGCATTGGAGAAATGGAGCAGCTACTCCACTAAAAAAACAACAATCATCATCGTGTTTTTGTTGTCACATAAATGTTGCGGTTCAGTGAATACAAAGTTACTTCTTTTCTAACTTCCCTGAATCTTAGAAGCTATTAAAAGGTTGTTGTCTGGTTGCCTCCCATCCGTACTGCATATATAAGTGCTCTGTTAAAGAAGTTAAGAATCCACCGGTGGGTATGATAAGATGAACTGTTCATGCCCCTCATAGTATCCAAGGTATACTTTTAAATTAAACCCTTGGATATTCATATTGCTTGTTTACCAGCTCCTTAAGCAGTTATGTAAACGATTCAGGTCGTGCTAAGTTAGCTTGCTCGTGCAGCTGCAACAGTGCATCGTGCATCTTCAACACACATTTCAAGGACAAATTCAGCTACCTACTTTACCTTAGGACTATGAAGGGAGGAACATAATGACATACGGAAAATGGTAGTACTAATAGAGAATATTTACCATACAAACTCTACTTCTGGGTAATATTTGGGTTCCACCAAATATTGGTGCCCATACTTTGTGGAAAAAAACTATATCTCACTCTAGGTTCACATGATGAACTGATGTATGTTACCATACATTTGCTCACTAACATAGTGAGTTTAAATAACTTAATTCAACTTCAGGCAATATTTCTTTATAAATAAATTTTTTAAGCTTTGAAATCAATATCTAAAAAAAAAAATGCATAGAGATACATGGAGATTAAGTTTGCACCACAAATATTTAATTTACTCTCCTAGATTAATTTCTTTTATCAAGAGAGCACAAAAAATCCAGCAACTCCAAATAACTTAGTTAGATATTCAAATAAAATTAGAGGATGGGGTAGCAAGATACTTATAGCGTTGGAGAATGTAATTTTGTATCAACTTTCCTTACAACAATAAGCAACTACATAACAACAGTTTGGAAGAAAAATTTATCAATAATCAAGACAAATATATGATTATTCACCTACACTTAATCAAAATTATATCAGAAATAAATTCCCACAAATTACATGAAATTGACTCTATAAGGAGTCCAACGATTCTTGATTCAAGAACCAGATGAATAACATCCAACTAATCAATTCACCATCCAACTATTCATATGCATCTACATTGTATCAGAAAGAATTGGAGATTAAAATTAAAGAGAGTAAAGTCTATTAAGATCCTCTTACATTTAGTATCTAACACACTAATTCCTATGTGAGGTCATTAAGTACACGTTGCGTGTTCTTACAAAATTATACTATCGTCCCATTGCAACAGTACCCTTCATCTGGATTTCCAACCGAGAAGAAAGTCTAGCAGTCTTCTTCCTTGTTAGCTCCAACTCATTTTTTAGTTCTATATTATCTATTTAATTTGAAATAGAGAATGAAATCAAGATTCCAAAAGATTAATGTGCCTTAGTGTGTGTTTGCGTATTTTTCAACTCACGAGCAAGTGTATCCGATCGTCGTAGAGAAATACCAAAGTAACAAAAATATAAAACCTTAGAGAGTTTAAGTTTGGATTGTAAGAACATGTGAGCTCGTGTTTCTATCATTTTTATAAGGACGAACAAAGATGATGATAATCAAGAAATAAAATAAAAAAAAGCAAGATAAAATAGGAGAAAATAAAAATGGAGAATTGGTGTTAAAGGGAAAGCAGTAAGATATGAGACTAGAAACAATCAAAGTACTTTAGAACTTATTTTATCATGCAAAAAGAATCAACAAGATAGGTATTGGACTAGAGGCGATCACTAAAATATCCAAAGCTCCATCTCGGGTTACTAAGGTTGTAGATCTCTTAGAGACTCCCAAACGCACCAAGGATCGAAGCCCAACACTAACCCCTTCCATTTAGGTACTAATTAATCTCTAAATCTCCCTTAAAAGGTATAATCTAGAGGTAATTCTCCCTTTTGTGCGTACTAAGGCCAACGATGAATTAGTTCCTCTCACCGGGTTTAAATATTCTCTCGGTTAAATCTTAACCCGATGTCCTTTCATGATATTTCTAATACTTTGGAAGGTCGTTTCCGTCACACCCCAAGCAATATTCACATGAATTAATATGATGACACTTAATTAACATAAGCAACAAATTAACCAACAATCCATTAAATTAACATGCTACCCATGACTAACAAACCATGCCAACATATAATTCATGCATCACAATACCCATGAGAAGAAATCAAATACCAAGTCATGTCTAAACCACATTTTATTTGCATAATAAAATAAATATTAAACACTAATCATGTCTCTAATCCCACAAGAGGGATTAGCCTAGCATAATTAAAGTAACAAAATAAATAAATGATTCATTACAATAGTTCATGGGAGCTAAAATTCAAATAAAATTACAAAAATAATTAAAACTCCCCTTCAAAATTTTTTTGAAAAACTTCAATTTCTTCTTGAAAATTCCACATCTTGCCTTAGTTCCAAGTAGCCTTAAACTCCAATTGATAGATGGGTGAAAGATTAGAAGATGGGTTCATGGAGTGAATGAAAGAAAAGTAAAAATGGAGAAGAGAGAAAGTGTGTGTAGTGTGTGTGGCCTCCAAAAATGAAATGAATCTTATTCTTATTGTTAGTCAAAATTTGGAAAATGAAGGTATTTATAGTGGTGGAGGATCAAGGAAATTAGGACAAAAATCTGATCATGGGCTTAAGGCAATAATGGGCTTTTTTAGTGTAATTTTCGGTTCAGAAAGATTGGTTAAATATCAATTTCGTACGGCTTAATTACCAAAAACTGGCCTTTCCCCAGTGGTTTCACATGAGCTCACCCATGTGGAGGTCATGGGTACGATCCCCCTAGATGTGATCGAATTTTCCAAGTAATTCACAACTTCTGTGCAGGTTAATTTTAGAAGTGTATGAGGATTCTTGAATAACGATTTCACAACTTCTCTGCAGGTTAATTTTAGAAGTGTATGAGGATTCTTGAATAACGACGGACTGAAGAAGAATTGAATGATCAAGCCAAATTTGTATCTTCTTAATCTTTCATATTATTATTCAATTTATATATTATAATTTGACGTAACCTCATCAAATTGGCGCCGTCTGTGGGAATTAGTGAATCATGCATTCCATAATGATTTATATCGTTTGTAATGCATTTGGGGGTAATAATAAAATAACATCTACACACTGTGAGATTAATGAACTATGCTTGCAAGGTGTTTGATTCAAACATTGATAGAAATTATATATACATGTGGTTTTCTGCACTTCAATTAAGTTGTGATTTACTGGTGTTGCTGCACTTATAAAGCAGGATTAAGCTTCTGAACAAATAGTTAGGGACTTGACATATGTTGCTAGTTGATAATACTGATTTGGGATTGAGTTTTGCATTTGTTATAGGATACGTATATCAAGCATTATGGATTATATTGCGCTCACTAAATGTTTGAAATAATGTTTGAGAGAGTTTTCATATATGTGACTCTCCAAATTTACATATATGACTAAGAAAATTTGAGCTATGAAGTCTCTCAAGTTATAATATGATAAGTTATTACTTCCAGGTTATGTTTCCTTGAACAACTCTATATTTTTATTTCTCTTGATGCTACTCTAAATAATTCGATGGTAATAATCAGAGTATGGGGGAGTAGTTGATGTGGATAAATATCATGTATTTATTTTATATATTAATTAAATTTATTAATTAGTTTAAAACTTTACGGTTAACACACGAGAGAGAACGTGGATATGTGGATTATCTGAGTGTGTATTATAATCTCAATAACCAGACAGAAGGTAAGAGGGTAATGTGAATTATTACAATTGAGACGAGAAACTGACTTGATTGTCGGAGGGTCTACGCCGGAGAGGATCTCCGACGTACTTTTGCAGGTTAATTTTACAAGTGTATGTGGATTTTTGAAGAACGCTGGACTGGAGAAGGATTGAATGATCAAGCCAAATTTGCATCTTCTTAATATTTCATATTATTATTTAATTTATATATATTATAATTTGATGTAACCTCATCACCCGATTTAATTCTCATTTCCTCCTTTTTTGATTTTCCTTAATATTACCTTATTCCCACATGAAAAATAGTATGATTCAGTTCACACACTTTTCTCTAAAAATATGAACTACGCAAAATACGAAATAAAATACTAAAAATAATATAAAAACACACAAAAATCATACGAACACAACTCTAAAATTTAACAAATATTCAATGCTAAACAGTGTGAGGTTACAAAAAAAATACAAAAAGTACTCTAATTATTCACAAATAGTGAACTACTTAAATTCTAACAAATATAACTTAAAGAAAATAAGAGATTGTGTAAAGTTTGAATAATGTCATTAGAAAATAAGAGATTGTGCACCGTTTGAATAATGTGATTTGCTACTTCATGTGTTCTTCACACCTTTATCGAAAGAAATCAAAGACATTAGGAAGCTAGGGTAATCAGATTAGTTTCAGATATATGAAATTTTATACATATTGCATGGCAGATGGTTTGATCGAGAATATAGTAATGAAGCATACATAAGAAAATGGTAGATTTGAATCACTAGCCTATGTGGTGGATTTGAGCTTAAATACAGTCGTCGACCCTTCTTCTGCAACCATTGATGATAAGACCTTTGAATTCGTCATACGCTCAAACTTCAAACTTAATCTTATTTAGAAGAAGAATACGAGTAGAAGTAAATAATAAGTTTATAAATTAATTTAGGTTTAAATGTAAAAAGAAAAAATAACTAAGGGTCAAAGTGGAAAAAAAGTTTCTCAAAACCCTTGTCACTTTTAATATATTAGGATTAAGATTATGATATTATAATTATGATTAAAAAATAGTTATGAAAATAAAGTAAGGATAAAATGGGAAAAATGTTTCTAAAGAGATTAGTCACTTTTAATATATTATTATTATGATATGAATAAAATTAACTTTTTGACTTTTAGGGGTAGTTTGATATTTTTTTGTAATAAATAAAAATAAAGTATGTTATATCATGTGTTAAAAAGGTAATGACAAATTTCAAATTAAAGTGCGTTAGAGGGATATTCGTTAGTTGATTTTTCTTTTTATGGAAGCGTTAAGTTGAAAGTTAGGATGAAACAAAACAGAAAGTGTGAGGTTCAAATTTGGGGCGGAGGGAGTATTTCTTTTATTATTATTATTCTTTTTAGTAATATTTTTAAAACCTAAATTATTTTTAATTTTAAATACAAAGGTAATATAATAAAATATTAATATGCATAAATCTAAATTAACACAATCAATTAAATTACATTACAATTCACTTAAACATAAAATTACAACAACACTTAAAATAAAAAAAATATACATTACAAAATACAAAAATAATAAAATTTCATATATAACAAATAAATAAATAAATAATACAGCCAGCATTGTATTTGTAGCTGATGAAAAATGCTGATGATAAATAATTAAATACAGCCAGCATTGAGTGCATGCTGAATTCTATACACTTGCTATTTAGAAATGTTGTTGACTCTAATGGAGTGAATGCCCACTGTCACTACCTAGTTCTAATGGAATATAGTTTTGTTATCTAATGGGGTTAGAATTTATAATTAATGCAATTTGGGGTTGCTATCTTGATTGGGGCGAGTAAATGTAACCAAGTTGAAGTATAAAGGGAATTTAATATTATAGGGTTCATTTAGAGCTCTAAGAATATTAGAGGGTTCACTAATTCAGTTAGAATTACTCTAAATATCATCTGCAATATTAATTCTGGGAGAAGACCTTTATATATTTACAGTGTGAGTGTGAGTATAGTGTGAATTGAGTTCATACATGATTTTTTTTAAAAATTATTATGTGAAAAGTAATACAAATGTGTAATAATCCTTTTTGAAGGAGTTTTTTTTTTATATATTAAAGAGTAAGTGTGAATCAGGTACATATGTGAGTTTTTTTTTTTTTTTTGTAAAATTACTCTTTGAAAAGTAGTACTCCCTCCGTCTGCTCGAAAGATTATGTTTTTCTCATTTTGGTCGTCCGCACCAAAGAGAATCATTTCCTTTTTTACACACATGGTAGCTATACACACCCACTAATACAATTAAAATATAGGGTCCACACTCGCACTAATACAACTACCCACTACACATTAAATAATAATACTCCTTAATCAACATGCACAAAAGTAAAAAATCCTCTTTCGGCCGGGCAGACGGAGGGAGCAAAAAAGAGTAACAGTCCTTTCTCTAAAGAGTAATTTTTCATATACTAAAAGAATAATCGATAAATCAGGATATGGAAAATTTTGAAGAGTAATTTTTTTATTTATTTAGAAGAATAATAGTTAATCTCTTTAAAAAGTAATTTTTCATATGCAAAGAATAAAAAGTAATCAGTAAAAATAGGATTGAGGTATGATCCGTGATGTTTGTTTTGGGTTTAAAACTCAAGTTTTGATTTTCAAACTCCACACCCAAGTTTTAAAAATCACCCTACATATATCTGTTAGGCGTATTTTGCGCACTTCAATTAAATCCCCAAGTATAGAGATATCAATTTTAATGACAAGTACCCAGTTAAATATCGTTCCCACTGAGACAGTTAATTATCTATTACAATTAAAGAATTGAAATAATAAATAACTTGATAAATAAAAGTAACGAAGAAATATTCGAAGGTGAATTAAGAGATAACGACAGCTCTAAGATATCAGGTGTAGTGCAATTGATTTCGTTTCCTAGACGCCTTATTGTTCATTCATGCTATGTTAATAGAAATACATCACAAAGCCATATTAACCCGCCAAATGTGATTCGATTTCAAGTTAATAGTATTACTCAATTTATATAAAAGATGCGTGAGCAGTTTTGAACCTCCTTCCTAGATACTAATAATGCAAACTTAAAGAACCTCTGGATGGCCAGTTTGACTAACAAATATTCTCTGAAAGTACTACTCTATTCTATTCACTTCCTACTTGAATTCTTAATTGCATTGTTCCCATAAGAAAATCAAGTATCTTATTTACCAGCCCTTGAAATTATCTTGTTCACGGACAAACTACTATAATCCCTAGCAAACAGACAATATAAATTATGCATGCACACAAGCTAACACAACATACCAAGCATCACGGGCAACAACAATAATATATTATGAAGACGTTACACGCATATAAACAAAGTCTTAATCAAACAAGTAAATAAGAATGTCAATAGCATGAATTAACAATAGTTGTCTAGTTTTCCAAATCAACTACCCTAACCTTCAATCCTTAAAATTGTGTAAAATTTTTAGCCCATGAGGTTAGACACAACCCTCATGGCTGACAACTGCATATCAAAATCAACAAAAGAAAAGATAAAGAAAATATACAAAACCCTAGTATCACGTGGTTTATATTCTCTCCCCGTCTCTCCGATTGGATTGCCTCTCTCAATCGCACTTGAATCTTCCTCCGGACCGATGGGATGAATGGATGAATGGTCTGATGTGAGTGGGTGGATGGATGGCGCGTGAAGTGATTCACGATCTGTTTCTGTTGGCGTGTGATCGGTTTTCCCATCTCAAAGTGTCTTGATCCCTTTTATAACTTGGGCCACGAAACTGACTCCCTTGGACTATTTTCACAAGTTTTCACGCACTGGAGGGTGAAAATCCCAATCTTTGGCCCAAACTAACGCAACACGAGTTGGAATGCCCAACTTAAATTGCAACACGACTCGTGTTATATTGATTCGTAACTCGTGTAATCCTAACACGAGTCGTGCTATCAAACCGTGCACTCGCTTGTCAAGTCGTGCTGCAATGCTTTGAAACTGGATTGGCCACGGAACCCAATACGAGTCAAGTTGGTAGGTCGAGCTACAGCCTGTCAACACGTGTTGGATCTTTGGACAAAATCTGACGCTACTCTGCCTCACACGACATGCAACACGACTATTATCAAACGCAGCATGACTCGTGTTGCAAGTTGTACGGTTACATGACAAGTCGTGTTGATCCTTTTTACATTCTGACCTCCTACGGCACTGAACATGACTTGAGTAAGCAAGTCGTGTTGAGTCTTGCAACTCGAGTAAGGCTAATTTTCACTCATATCTTGTTAGTCTTCGGTTCTGCTTTATTTTAGTCTATTTTAACCTATAAAACTCAACAAAACACCTTAATAGCACTATAATCATGCAAAACACATAAACCACGCAATCCCACACGAATATATGGCCTAATACTAACAAAAAAAGTGTATTGTGAGACCAAAAAGACGTAAATTTTCACTCTCATCAATACCTACATACATTCTCTCTCTTCAACTAATATAATTTCTCTCTTTATCTCCCCTCTCTCTCATCTATTTTTTTACATAAATTAATACTCCCTCCGTCTATCCCAATGCATCCATTTGTTTTTTATACATGAATTAAGTAGTATTATTATTTTATGTGTAGTAGGTAGTTGTATTAATGGAGGGTATGGGTCCCATATTTTATTTGTATTAGTGTAGGGTGTGGGTCCCATAGTCCAAAACGGAAAATGAATAAATTAAGGATAGACGGCCAAAAATGGTAAAATGGATAAATTGACAGTGGACAGAAGTATATTCTTACCTATATTGATTTCATATAGAGTTAAAATCTTACATATATTGATTTAATATAGAGTTAAAATCTAACCTAAAAAAAATACTCACTCCATCCGGATTCAAGGGTGTCATTTTCTTTTGGACATGGAGATTAAGGAGTATTGTTATTTAATGTGTAGAGGATACGTAGTTGTATTAGTGGAGGTGTGGGTCCCATTTTTTAGTTGTATTAATGGATGTATGTGGATAAAAAAGAAAATGAGACCCTTGTGGGCGGACGCCCAAAATGGAAAAATGATACCCTTAAAAGCGGACGGATGGTGTACAAAACAATTACTACTAATGATTTTCAAGGCTTATTTAATAAAATAGGTGTTTTGAATAATACCTTTAATAAAATATAGTATTTTGTGGGCCATTTAATAAAATAGGTGAAGTCGCCATTACCAGGGGCGACTTCCACCCGATTTTACTGTTGATGTTTTAATTCCAACCCAAATAATTTTTTACATATTAATTTTTAACCCAAATAATTTTACACTCGATTTTTACTCTATTTTTTATATTTCTTCAATATTTTCTCACGCTTCAAAATGGTATCGAAGCCCTAGGTTTATTTATTTATGAATGGAAAAATTATTATAAACTTATATCACTTAACAAGAGGAGAGTTTCAAAGATATATGGATCCGAACGAAAGTTCAATATCCGAGAGTGACAGGACTATTAGCCATGTTCAAAGCTGGAGCAACAGGGACTTCTGGCCTGTTAACTGTGACGAGACTAGAAAATCTATACAATAATATTAGTGTGTGTTGTATAGACAATATGTAGAGAAGGAATACGAGGAAGCCGACCATTATTGGGAAGGTATAAACCAAAGGAGAGAGTTGGAAAATATTCGTGCTAACCACACCAAGGAAGAACATCTGGAGGAACTATGCCGGATGGAGATAAGATACTCCAACGAAGTCTCAGTGGAACTACGAAGTTTCACCGAGATCCATGGACGTATCTCCAGACACGAGAAATGGAGAAGACGCCCGAACTAGGGCCCAAGAGAAATCTGCAAGCCGTATCACTTTTCACATTGGACAGAATGACGGAGTGGAAGGAGATCGAGGCAGATAACTCTAAGATAAACCAAGATCTTAGAGAATTGTAGAATACGGTGAGATTCTTTGGAGAATACTACCAGAGCATATCCAAGACAATATTCGAGATCAGCCTTAAGATGGATAAGGTGGAAAAGTTGCAGAACAAGCAATTCGACCTCATCATGAAGTTGACATAACAAATAAAGTCCTTGGAAACCAATGTGACGGGGAGAAAACCAGGAGGGAGGTTACCACTAACCTTCGGAATAGAACTCCTTTTACACCAAAAGGGAAAAATGACGGAGGTTACAAGGCCAAAGTCAGAAAGCGATAAGATGATTGCCATCCTTCGAGGAGAATCCACATCCCCGGATGGAAAGAGCCAATCTTGAAGATCTACAAGATCTATACGAGTCTTTCCAAGGACTATCAATTGTAGATATAAAAATGAATGTGGGAGAAACATCAAGCTCTCAACAACAGTCACTGGCTCATTAGACACATGATCGGAGCCAAAATAAAGGAACCTCTGGATCACATGGAGTCCATGAGGCAAGACAAGAAGAGACATTCCAACAACCAGGAAACTTCAAAATGAAAGCGATAGGATTGTCAACAGGAGCAAGCCGAGTTCAAGGATTTAATATACACAACACCCAATATGGTTGGTCTCACTTTGAACCGATAAATATATACGGGTTGATCTTAAATCTCGACACTCTAGACTTCAAGAATAGAGAGGCCTTGATCGATAAATGGACAAATGCCATGAAGATTGCAGACGGCGCATTACAGCTGGACAAAGAAGGATTCATAAGATTCCTAACTATGAGCCTGGAAGGATCAGTAAAATGCGCCTGGAAGGTACTCTCAGACGAAGTCAAGAAAGAGGCAATGGAAGGCGAAGCTCTAGACAATATTGTTGATCGGATGACCAAGATCTTCAAGATACACTTCATCGGAGTAGGTTATTTCGAAGGAATGGAAGAAGAAAAGAAGAAGAAGTATAGGAATACCCTATACAACTTGAAATTACTTGACATCTGTCATGTAGATGAATACATCAAACTCTTCACAGAGTATAGATGAAAATAAAGGTCAAAGAGGAAGAAGTATTCCACCTATTCTTTGCCAAAATCCCAAGCCCATGGAGAGAAATGCTAATCAAGGAGTATGAACCATGCGAGCTGGATTCGATAGCAAGGAGAATGTCCTTCCTCAAAGCCAAAATTGCGGAGTGGTGCCATCAAGCATCATTACACAAAAACTACAAGAGATTAAGGAGAATCAACAAGACAGTCCCCTTATGCTTCGAAATGAATGATCTTCCAACAATCATTGGAAGAAACCCAAGAAAGCAGAAAAGGATGAAGAGACATCATCCTTACACCCAAAGGAGCGGAGGATGGAGGTCCAGAAGATAAAGATCCTTTTGGTCTAAATAGAAAGCCCGAAGCTATAAATAAGGACAGAGATCTGGACCATCAAGATAGAGTTCAAGAAGTCAAGCATCATCCTCAGGGTCAAACCAGAGGAGTACAAGAAGAACTCCCACAAGAAAGACTTTTCGAAGAGCGGCCACACGAATCAATGAAAGATTCAAGGATTGCAACTGCTACACGGGTGGAGCAAGAGAACATATCTCACCAGATTGCCCAGAGAACCAAAAGAGGAGAGTACGACAGTTCGAAACAACTCCAGAAATGGAGGAAGCTGTTTACTTCCAAGACCTGGTACAGGTATATCAATTCAAAGATATACTCTCAGACGAAAGCATCTATGAAGAAGAGTTCTTCAGTCAGGACGAATCTTCTGAAGATGAGATGGAGTGAAGAGAAGAACTTCAGACAAGAGATGCAAAAGGATATGTCTGGATTCTTTTCCCAGACATCTATTTCTTATATGACTCTTATGAGAATCATGAAGGAGGATCCAAGACTCAATCTATATGACGGATTCACCATGGGGCAATTAGAGTGGATTCTCAGCTTCAAAAAGAGAAAGCACAACATCATATATAAGGTAACCGAAGGGGAAATTGCCATCCCCATGGAGCGAACGAGAAATATGATGGAAATGCAACTGGTTCCTTATGAAGAGATCAAAAGGGAACTCAGTAAACTCTCAGAAGAGGTATCTAAGACTATTTCTTAGGTCTATATCGGAGCTATTCGGATCCTCATCAAAGCAACATTCAAAGAAAGAATTGATATGCCAATCGATATTGCTGTCTTTGATAAGAGGATCAAGAATACAAAAGATGATGCTTAGGAGGGCTCTCAGGAAATCTGTATGCAGGAAAGGTGGCATCCTACATTTATCCAAGGATCGCCTATAATCTGGCAGATCGAGATTTCAATAGGATACATACTCTTCATCAAGATTTCAAAAATAAAGACTTGATGAGAGAAGAGAATAGGCCTTACTCCCTCACATACAGTATCTCATATGCTCTGTCCAATACCCATCATTCGGATTTATTCCAAATGAAGGAATATATTGAGATACCAGAAGTGTTCGAGAAAGTTGCATACGCAACTAGGCCAGAGATAATGGAGCTACCGCCAATCCACGATATGGATTTACGGATCGGGGATAAGCCAGTTTGGAATAGGCAAAACAACCTCAGATTCGAGCAAAGAAGGATTTCTTTCCAAGAAGACAGGATGATTAGTTAAAAGTGGGAAAAGAAGCCGATCGTGGAGGTAATCCAGGAACCAGAGAAGTTCACAACTAAAGGAGAACTTAAATACCCAGATGGATGGAGAGGAGTCGAAGTAATATTCGACATTACTAAAAAGGAAAACTCTATTCCTTGTAATGTCTTATATTATCTTCAACAACCAACAACTGGGAGATATCAAGGACAACTCAAACTCGGAGAACTTGAGCTGGTGATTGAAGGAGTAGCAGGAAGATTCCCAGAACAACTAGTGCTGGGATTAGAGTTTCTCGAGGATCACAAACCTTGGGAACGATTACAGGATGGAATGGAATTCACGGTCAAAGGGAAAAGATACAAGGTGTACTAGTAGAGGCTAGGGCTTATAAGCTCTAATCCACCTATGGCCACAAGTCCATTCTTAATATATATCACCGTTGGGATGATATATAAAGAGCATCACACAAAATATTTTACGGCATACATTGATTCTGGAGTCGGCATCTGCACAACAAAAGAAAGAGACTTTCCTAAAGACTCAGGTAAAGAATTACCAATGGTACTAGGAAAAGATTTCTCACAAAGGGTGCTAATCCTTAACAGATGAATCAAATAAGCAGAGATCATGATTGGAGGAGCGGATCGTACCCCATGGTCCACCAATATATTTTCATGACACCAGAATAGATATTCTGTTAGGAAATAATTTCCTACAAACATTCAAGCATTTTACCCAATAAAACGCAACAAGAAGGCTTATTTTCACAACCCTTTGTGAACATAAGATCATAGCACCAAGACTGCGTAATGCATTTCAGAGAAAAATGCCAATCAGATTTCGCAGCAAGCGTGGTGATGAAGGAAAACTTAGCCATCTAAAGATGAATAATCGAAGGAGATATGGTGAAGCAGTACTTCAAATGAGAACCGAGACCAGAGGAGGATGGAAGATGGAGAAACTAAAAGAAAACACAATCCACTTTCTCAAGGCAAGCTTGGGAGAAAGCTTACAGAAAGACACCACAATTGAAGAGCAAACATCTTTGGAGAATGTCAAAAGGAAGATACAGAGGAACTTCAATGAGGATCCTCTAGCCTGGTGGGATAAAAACGAGCTCAAAGTTTTACTCAAGGTAAAAGAAGGAAAGGATCATGAGTTCGTGAGATACAAGCATATCCTAATGAACCAAGAGGATCGAAAGGATATGCAGCTAATACTTAAGGAACATCTGGACCTTAAGTTGATATCACCAGGAGTATCTCCATATAGCAGTCAAAGATTTCTAGTTCGAAATCATGGAGAAGTCAAGCATGGAAAGCCGAGACTTGTAATCAACTACAAGGGTATCAACAACATCTTGGAGTTCGATGGATACTACATACCAAGTAGGGAACACTTGGTTAACTGTATCAAGAATGCCAAGGTATTCTTAAAGTTCGATTGCAAATCGGGGTTCTATTAGATTATAATGGAAGAAGGAAGTAAGAAGTTCACAGCCTTCTCAACACCACAAGACCATTATATCTGGAATGTCATTCCTATGGGCTTGGCGAATGCACCCCAGATATATCAGAGAAAAATAGATAATCTTTTCAAAGATTATTTCTCATTCATATTTGTCTATGTAGATGACATCCTTATAGCCTCAAAGAATATGAGGGAGCATTTGGCGCATCTGGAAGTATTTTCAGAAGTATGTCACAAGGAGAGATTAGTGCTTTCTGAAAAGAAAACAGTAATTGCAACAAGGCAGATCGAGTTTCTTGGAGTCGAGATCGATGAGTCTGGAATTATTCTACAACCACACATTGTAGAAAAGGTTCAAGGATTTCCTGAAGATTTCAAGGACAAGAACAACTTCAGAGCTTCTTAGGAGTGGTTAACTTTGCTTGAATGTTCATCAACAATCTAGCGCAATACAGGAAGGTGTTCAGTCCTCTGTTGAAAAAAGATACTGAGTTCAAATGAGAGGAATCACACCGAGCAATGGTAAAACAACTAAAGGAGGTTTGCAAGAAGCTCTCCAAGTTAGCCATACCAAATGACGAGGATGAACTGGTACTCTACACAGATGCCAGTGACCATTTGTGGGCAGCGATTCTTACTAAGTCCACACCCAAAGGAGAAGTGTCATGCAGATACTGTAGCGGACTCTTTGCGAAGAATGAAGCAAAGAGGTGGCACATCAATGAAAAGGAGTTATTTGCGATTCGAAAGGCGTTCAAAAAATGGCCGCTATTTCTTCTCGTGAAGAAATTCATCCTAAAAATTGATAACACAAGCGTCAAAGCCTTTTTGAATAATAAAATTGAATCTAAACCAGAAAAGGCTAGACTTTTAAGATGGCAAGTAGAATGCCAATATTATGATTTTAATATTATCATTATTAAATCTGTTGATAATGTTTTGGCGGATTTCCTGACGAGAGATGGAAGGAGCTGAAATAGACTCCGTCCTAACTGGATCAAAGTACCTGATGGACAACCTTGAGTTGCTCCAAAGGGAATTCGAGAATCTGACACTCAATGCAAAGCGTGCTGGAAGAATACAAGAAAGTGATCATACCAAAGTGTCTAATCACATATGAGATTGCATTCGCAACAATGCGAGTCTATTCGAGTCATTATGAGAGCCACTCCTCCGGGCTGTTGATAGCAATAGCAATCGACAAAAGGGGAGTAGTCGAGAACGGGGCTATAAACCCAGAGCAAGGGATTCAAGTACCCTTAGCGAAAGTCCTAGATTGGAACCTCCAAAAGAGGAACCAACCCAAGGAAATATCGAAGACCTGAAGTCACATCTAGAGTTGAAGAGTCAACCCAGAACCTCTGGGGTTAAAGAGGGAGAGATCAACCTTAGGTCAATGACAAACACTGCTAAGGTTGGTATTAACTTAGCTGATTTCTCTTATTGGCAGGAATACTAGGCCAGCTGGGAGAAATTGAACACCAGACAAGGAATCCGATCGGAGAAATGCCGGGTAGATATATCTGGAGAATACCCCCAAGTTTGGATGCGAGAAGGCTCAAATCCAAATGATGTAAAGCAGTGGTATGATTTAGGGGCACTAGCCTCAATTTATACTATTGCACCAAGCTTCCCAGAACTTGCAAAACTTTCAGATTGGCTGGGAGAAAAGGTTTTTAAGGCACGGGAACATAACTCGACTCTATCCAGAGGCGATGTATTAGAGCTTTACTTCACTAGTGCGACTCTATAATCAGTTGGGAAAGGCAACCACGAGGCCTTTCATTTTATCAAGCTAAGAAGACCCGATGTTTCAGCATCAAATAGGATCAAGGAGTCTTTTGGGAAGGAACCCGTCTTAGTTTCTATATTTTTTGAAAAGCAGATCTCTACGCGTAGAGTGAGAGGTTTGTACGCCTGCATCAAAGCAATGGTGAAAGTGAAGTTCCCATTCAAGTTCGAACATAAGTCTTTGAATGGGTCTTTTCTGTTGAATACTTTAACAGGGAAGAAGACAGTGTTTGCTGAGAAGGCTTTCCAAGAAAAACAAGACCTTCTTTAGAGAAATAAGATTCCGGTGAGTAAATAAATCCATCGGAGATATTGCGACATGACCCATTTTGGGCAATGGACAAACAAAGTATGCACAAGCTGTTCCACCCAAATTGAACCAGAGTTTGGAAAAGGAATAAGGTTCGGCATAGGGATGATCAGGATTGCTGAACCACCCCCAACAAAAGAGACACGTGGAAAGAAGAGGGTAAAATCTCTTCACATTACCCAAGAGCAAGGAGAATCATCAGGCACCAAAGAGGACAAATGACTCTTCAAAAAAGCAAGAGTCAGATGACCTTTCTGAAAAGGTAAGAGACATGTGACCAACAGGGATGGCCCCCAAGAAGGCATCTGATGTAGAAAAGAGGACCAGCTAACTGCTAAAAATGGCATTCAAAGCAAGATGACTTAAGTGCTGACGCTAACATAATGACGTAAGCAGTGATGTCACAAAAGGCTAAAGAGGCATTGGAATCCGGATATCAAGTCCAAGGGCCTCTATAAATAAAGAGTATGTGGAAGCAGAAGACATCGACCATCACCCTCTGTTTTCTCTCACTAAATAAATATTGTAGTTTTCTTTCTTTTCCTTGTATGAGTATTTCTGTTCTAGCTACCATAGGTAGCTAAAGGAGTTATCTCCTCTTGTTCTGTGAGGATGAATGTGTAATAAATTCTCCATTCTATAAATTATGTAACCTTCCATTATATTCTGCAACTTTAATCTCCATACTTTCCGACGAGAAACAGTAGCAACATCCTCTACACCCGGTGTAGGAAACGAACCAGGGTTGTGCTGAGGTCCGCTGAAGGAACAAGATTGAACTATCACACTGCGGGGTGCGTGATTAGCTGTGAGGAGCAGCTGTAAAGCCTCCTGGATACCCGGTGGATTGACGGTCAAAGAAGGTACTGTTACTATTTCAAGTTGGTTAATTACGAGATTAATGTTGTTTAATTAATATACGGAAGCATGTTGGGCCTGATATGGTCGTAATAGACTATGCCTATTTTGAGGAAAAAAGGAAATGTTGGAAACATGAATTAAAACGGGTATATTTAAAGTTTTACAATGTTTTGTAAAAAGGGTTAAAAAAAATAATAAAAGAGGGAGGGATAGTGAAGAGTCCCCCTTAGAAGTGGAGACTTCACCTATTTTAATAAACTAACCTTAAACTACTATATATAATTAAATGAAATTTTAAAATGCTATATTTAATTAAATAAGCCGATTTTCAAACTTCACGACATCCCAGAACGTAAGCCACCAAACCAACCATCCGACCATAGAGCCATAGCAATTGGTGAGTACTTCACGTGCAAAACATTAGATGGAAGTCCAGTCTGTTCCCCTAACCCATCCCACACCGTAAAAGGAAAATGGTAAGGTAATGGTCAAATTTCCTCCGACTCTACTATCACCTTCATAATTATATAAACACGCTACGGATCTCTTCGTTTATTTCCAAGTTACAACCGGAAGAGAGAGGGGAAGGGGATGGAGAAGCTTGATCATCTGCAAACCACCACTTCGCTTTCACACCACAACCATATTTCTGTCAGTTTTTAATTTCATCTTTTGATCGACAATTCCTTTTCTTTGTAGTGAAGTGAACTTGATTAAGATTATTTTTGTTATTTATTTTCTTAGGCTACTCTAAATTTGTAATGTAAAGGTGCCTTGAAATGAATTATTAGGATTTTTGTTTTCTTAGTTTGGTAATCATAGTTTGGCTTAAATATATTCTCTCCTCACAGTCACCGTTTAATGAACAATGTTGTATATTTAGTTTCACTTAATATTAATAATTTTAATCATTCAATTAATATTTTATAAATAAAAAAATGGCAACACCTCTTCTCTTTGAAAAATTTTGTATATATAACGTCACAACATTCATTCCTTGAAAAGAAAAATATGCACGGCTCTCTATTAATCTTACAATTAATATTTTATTTAAAGTAATTCAATATTTTAACCAATTTATATTTAGTCTCTTCTATTAATAACTTATAATTAATATTAAAAAAAAATTAATAATAATAATGAGTTTTAATATATTTTTATATTTAAATATTTTTATTGGATTATTTTATAAAAAAATCATTAAATTAGTTTATTATAAAAGTAAAAGATAGAAAAAAAAATGATTCTCAATTATTAACTAATTTGCTACTAATAATAAGTTTAATATTTTTCTGTTATAATTATGACTGAAAAAGTATTCCCTGCTCATTATTCAATTATAGTTTTACATATTTTAAGATACTAATTGGAGTAAAAAAAAAAAAAGGGTTTATTACTCTCAGATACACACTTTAAGCATATTTACTATAAGATACATAAAATTTAAATAATTACTCTCACATACAAAATATTAAAGTAAAATACCAAATATAACCTTATACTCCATACACTTTTAAACCAACAACCCTACCCCTCACCCACCCACCGGCATTAACTGGCGTTGACCGGCATTGACCAGCCGTTGACCGGCGTTGACCGACCGTTGATCGGCCGTTGGCAGCCGCCGCCGCCTGTTGCCGGAATTTAAAATGTGCAAAAACAAAATTGTGCAGAACCAAATTGTGCAGAATCAAATTGTACAGAACAATTATGCAAATACATAGAAGTATTTATAATATCACAATCATAATTGTGTAATTATGAGTACTAGTGCTTTGAGTCATGTAGTTTATAGCAATTATGCATTTTTTTGGTACCTCCTAGTAAGTGACCCAAAAAATAATTTAAGTTCTAAATTGATAAATTAATAAATTTTCAAGTTTTAGATTGAAAATATTCATATATATTTTGGTACATAATTTCCATATATATTAATAGAAAGAATGTTCATCTTTTTAATATGATGAGGGTAAAAGGTACATTTTTAAAATTAATGTAAAACGAAAAAAAATAAAAGCGTATATATATATTTAATAATAAAATATAAAATTATAAAAATATATGTGTAGGTCTTGGGCGAAACCGTCTCACGGATCCTCTTATGTGAGACGGATCATCCATTAATTCAAATAAATATATTTTATATTAAATAAAAAGAGAATTAAAATTAAAGAAGGGCCATGTTTGGCAGGGCGAAAATTCACGATGTTTTAACTAAAAATTTTCCATTTTAAACTCCCAGGCGCCACCATTCGTGAATGTTTTAATTAAAAATTTTCCATTTTAAACTCCCAGGCGCCACCATTCAGGAATATTATGTTTTTTTTAATTAATTAATTAATTAATTAATTAATTATTATTACTCTATATATCTCACGTATTTTTACTCACTTTTCATTTTGGACAGTTCCATGTATTTTTACCCATTCAATTAATGGTAAAAATACATAAGTAATATTTTATTACCTATTTTTTTACAATCCCAACAACTTTAATTACTTTTTACTTTTTATTCATCATTCCCAACAACTTTATTTACTTTTTCTTTTTAAATTACTAATTTATCACTACTTTTTCTTACATTATATATTAAAAAAATAACACGTCTTAATCTGTGTGTCCGTACAAATGAGTAAAAATATCCGGGACGGTGGGAGTATTATTATTAATTTTTATTAGATAATTCAACAGTCTTATTATTACTTTATTATAACAAAGTATCACTTTATATTAAAATATAATCACTTTTTATTAATCTTATAAATTATTCATAAAATAATTAAATTAAATGATTATTACTATTTCTTTATTATGTGTAACTTTCTAATAAGCATGTTATTGCTTTTTACTGCAATGAATTGTTCGTGAAATAATTTAATTAGATGTATATCACTTTTCTTTGATTAGGAAATATTTTTTATTACAATTGTTATTATCACTTTATATTATTCTAGTAATTTGTTAATGAAATACACTTTTTTAATTAGTTATCACTTTTTAGAAAAGTTGTTATCACTTTTTAGAAAAGTTGTTATCACTTTTTCTTTTAAAATGCTATCACTTTTCAATTATATTATTATAGAAATGTAACTCACAATAAAGTTATCACTTTTCATCAATTGAATATCACTTTTAATTTATATTAAAAATGTAGTTCACAATAAAATTATCACTTTTCATTAATTGAGCATCACATTGTAAAAATTAATAATTTTAATTTAAAAATAAATTAAGTAAATAAAAAATTTAAATTAATAAAATTTTAAAAAATAAAAAATACAAATAAAAGTTATTTCACTTTTTATTTGTTATATAAATTATTTATAAAATAATATAATTAAATAGTCATCACTTTTAATTGATTAAGTATCACATTTTATTAATAGTGGTATTACTTTTTATCAAACCTATCAATTATACTCCCTCCGTCTCACGTTAAGGTTTACACTTTCTATTTTTGGTTGTCCCAAGTTAATATTTATATTTTCTTTTTTATCAAATTGGACCCACACAAAATAATTAATTATTCCATTTAGGACCAACACACAACACTAATACAACTACCCACTTTACATTAAATATTATTTCTCTTACCTCACTGCACATTAAAATATTATACTCCTTAATCTCCGTGCAAAAAATAAACATCAATATTACCATGGGACGGAGGGAGTATATTTTATAAAATATATCATTAAGAAAAATGGAATATAAATGTATGAAATAAAAGAGAATTGAAGATTATGAAAATTATAGCAATATTTCTCATAATAAAAATTAAATTTATATTTAAAAAAATAAAAAAAAATAATTGATTAATAATAATCGTAATAATAAATAAAAATATATATGGGGTTATTAAGTAAAACAAGTTTAAAAAAAAGAAGGAAGCTGTGAGTTCACTACAAAAAAGTTACTCGACAGTGACGAATTTTTGTGACAGAAAATTTGTCGTCATAATTGTGACGGAATTTTGAAAATAGTTACGGCTAATAGTTGACCGTTTAAAATTTTGTCATTCTCTATATTTGTGACGGCATTTGTGACGGACAAAGTCCGTCACAATTTACAGTTTTAAAAAAATCCTTAAAATTATATTTGTTCATTACACATGTACATTATACTATTAATTTAATTATATAAAACAAAATGTTCAACTTACATGTTTTTTATTAAAGAAATTATTATTATTTTAATATGTATTGTGAATTTAATTAAATTTTAATAATTAAATATATTATATTGTTGTATATTATAATTTTAATTTTAATCAAAATAATTATAAGAAAAAAGTTACTCCATTTTTTAATGATATTTTTTTAATATTTATTGTGAATTTATTTAAAATCAAATATTAAATATACCGTGTCGTATATAATAATATTAATTTTAAAATTAAACTAATAATGAGAACAATTTTTTTTTTAATTATTATTCTTTTAATATTTATTGTGAATTTTATTTACCTTGAATTATTGAATATGCTGTGTTGTATAATAATTTTAATTTTAAAATCAAAATAATTATAAGAACACTGTTACTTTAATTTTAAACGGCAATAAGTCGTATGAATTATTATAATTTAAATATTTATGTATCTTGATTTTTATTAAATAATAAAATCATATATTTTGTAATAGATGAATTTGTAGTTACATAATAAAACTTTTAAGATTATATATATACGAGTACAGATTCTCACGTAATACGCGGATGAATTATTATAACCAACCAAAAAATCTAATTAAAGGTGGTATTTAATTTATATATATACATAATTTAAAAATATATATAAATAATAATAATAAACAAATAAATAAAAGTAGTATTCTAACTAATAAAAAATATGATTAAAAGTAGTATTTAATTTGAAGATAAACATGAATAGCCCTAAAGAATTAGTACGCGTGATTTATGTATATTAATTAATATTTGCTCTACTTATATAATTGTATATATATAAATATTTGCTCTATTTATATAGTTTTTTTAAAGATATATATACTTTTATTGATTGATTTAATTATCTATTTGTAATCAAGAAAGAATAAAAGTAAAAAATAAATTATTAGTTGGATATATTTTTATTGATTGACTTAATTGTCTATTTCCAATAAAAAATATGATTAAAGGTAATATTTAATTTAAAGATGTACATGAATAATAAAATAAATAAGTTGGATATATTTTATTGATTATCTATTCCTTAACTTATAAAAAAATATGATTAAAGATGATTTTAATTTATAGATATATATGATTTAAAGATAAATACATGAATAATAATAATAAATAAATAAATAAAAGTGGAAATATTATATATATATAATATTAAAATAAAAACTAAATATGAAATTAAACCATGTTGTGACACCTCATACTTTTAAAAAAATATTTGTAGCAGCGTACTCTTAATTTGTATATATAAAATATATATATAAAAAGAAAAGTTGATGATTAAATTAAAAAGATCGTGTGTTTAATTGATAAAAATAAAATTTTTGATTAAATTTAGAAAAATATACAGATTATGTATTTTCTAAATTGAGAAATTAGAAGAATGTTATTTATTTTAATGCAAATTAACCTATTTTCATTTATAAATAAATAATATATTTAGATATTATTTATAGATTGAAATTTAAAATTTATAAGGATGTTTTAATTTAATTTTGAAAATTTTAATTTATCTTAAATAAATAATAAAATTAATTAATTAATGTTTTAATAATTATTTGTCATATTAATATATATTACATAAATCAATATTACCACCATATTTATTTTGAAAGTTGGTTGATGTTATTTTAATACAAATTAATGGAATATATACAATATTTATTAAAAACTAACACTAAACACTTCTAGCCAATTTGGCTCAACACTTGTGCACAAACACTCTTCCTTGGTGCCCACCCAGGTTCAAACCCGGTTCGGGGAGAATTTACACAATTAAATTCTAAAGAAGGTAAAGGAGTAGAAATGTAATAAAATGTTAATGAGTTAATTGTAGCCGACTCGGTTGGAGCCGTCATGCACTCAAGTGAGCAAACAAGGTTCGATTCTTGTCAAATTAATTTTTTTAGAATTTAATTTTGTGACGAAAAATTCCGTCACAAATGGTGTCCGTCACAAAAATCCATCATAAATATTGGTTAAAAGAAACCGTCACAAATTCCGTCACTAATTGTGACGGGACAATCACAAACACTTTGTGACGCATGTTCGGGTGACGGACGCTTTCCCGTCACAAAGTCCGTCAATCCGTCACAAAATCCATCACTGTTGGCCAGTTTTTTTGTAGTGGTTGTAGAACATCTGACCAAATAAATTGGATTTTGGAATGCACATATTACAAACGCAGGTTTGATTCATGTCAAATTAATTTTTTTAGAATTTAAGTTTGTGACGGAAAATTCCGTCACAAATGGAGTCCGTCACAAAAATCCGTCATAAATATTGGTTAAAAGAAACCATCACAAATTCCGTCACTAATGTTTTCCGTCACAAAATCCGTCACTAATTGTGACGGGACCGTCACATACACTTTGTGATGCATGTTCGGGTGACGGACGCTTTTCCATCACAAAGACCGTCACAAAATCCGTCACTGTCGGCCAGTTTTTTTGTAGTGGTTGTTGAACATCTGACCAAATAAATTGGATTTTGGAATGCACATATTACAAACGCGCCGTCAAATTCTCACGACCCAATTGATTCAACTGGGTCAAATAGTATCCATCTCACGAAATGTGGTCCTTAAAACGGTCTCGCACAAGTCTTTGCCAAAATATATTATTATAAAATATATTTTAAACACATACACAATTTTTTTAAGCAAAAACTTTGTGAGACCGTCTCACGTAAGGGCTTACGTAAGACGGATAAAAAGTGATGACATTATAATTACTTTCGCTATAAAATGTTATCAATTTCGCTATAAAATATTAACACTTTTTATTTATAGTATAAATTATTTATGAAATAATTCACTGCATCATTATCACTTTTCATCGATTGAGTATCACTTTTCGTTAACGATAATATAACTTTTTATCCGTCTCACGTAAGAGCTTATGTGAGACGGTCTTACACAATACCTACCATTTTTTAGGAGGAGCGTGATGACGTACATACAAAATTAAAGTGCTTGATAAAGATAAAATTTTGTAGAAGGCAATACCACATTCCTCCTAAAAAAAATTGTATGTGTAGCGTCGCTATGTTCGCTCTTGGAAAAATTTGTGTATGTAACGCTCTCACATCAATCTGACAAATTATATTTTATTTTAAGTAATTTAATATTTTAAATAATATTTTATTTAATCTCTCCTATTAATAATCTTAATAAGTAATTAATATTTTATTTTAAGTAATTTTTTGAAGCTTTAATTTAATCTAATAAGAATATAATATTATATGTATTTTTTTATGAAAACTTGTTATTTTAATCCTAATAAAAATATTATTATATATTTAAAATATGTTAAAGAAATTTAAGTATAAATGTGGTGTCATCACATTTGTTTTTTGAAGAAAAAATTGTTTACAGTCCCACTTATTATTAATAATCTTAATTCAATTAATATTTTATTAAAAAAATTAAATTTGTAGGCGGCGTCACCATATTCCTCCTTAAAAAAAATTGTGTATATGACTTACCACGTTCATCCTTAAAAAAATTTGTGTATATGACTTACCATGTTCATTCTTAAAAAAATTTGTGTACGTGACGCTTTCATGTTAATTTTGCAATTAATATTTTATTTTAAATAATTTAACATTTTAGTTTATTTTAAAAAATTAACTTATAATACGGTAAACATTCATATTAATAATAATAATAATAATAGTAAAAGTATTAAAGTACCTAGGTATTAAATGATGGTATTGTGTATCCCGCCTTAAGTGGGGGATACGCAATACCAAGGAAAAGATATTACTTCCTTCGTCTTGAGTAAAGGTGATCGTTCACTTTTTGCACATGAATTAAGTAACCTTCGTCTTGAGTAAAGGAGATCGTTTACTTTTTGCATATGAATTAAGGAATACTCCCTCTGTCCCCTTGATACGTATTTATTTTTTTTATTTTGGTCTATCCCAAAACAAAGTATTCATTTCCCTTTTTGGATTGATGTGACCTACACCTACTACACATGACCCCACACTCAATACTAATACAACTACCAATTACACATTAAAATATTATTTCTCTCACCTTACTATACATTAAATTATTATACTCCTTAATTCACGTGTAAAAAGTCAACGGATACCTTTCAAGGGGACAGAGGGAGTATTATTATTTAATATATATTAAGTAGTTATATTAGATAGAGGGATGTGATGATAGTGGTGAATCCTTTTTGTTAAAAAGGGGAAAATGAGTACCATATATTTTGACGGGACGGAGGGAATATTAATTATGGATTATTTACGTTTGTCTAACTAATCTCCCCTTTGTAGAAGTATCATGTATACATCTTAATATATCTAATTGTAAAGTAATTTCCTAGTATAATTTTTTTAAAAATATATGTGGCAATCATGTAATATCTTTATTTATATAATAATAATTATATATATGTGTGTGGGGGATCACATGTTTTTTTAAAAAAAAAAAAAAGATTTTAGTGATGATGTGTGCAAGTGGAAGAAGTTTGGATAAGAATTACAATAGTAAATTCTTATCCAAACTAACCATCTATATATATATATATATATATATATATATATATATATGAGTGATAGGGTGAAAACTACTTCTTTCTCATTCAAATAGGTGAGTGTTATTTTATTTTAAAATTCTTTTTAGATTTTCTTTAATATGGAATATATATATATATATATATATATATATATATATATATATATATATATATATATATATATATATATATATATATATATATATATGAATTGTGTTCTGTAACTTATGAGGATATTTAATTTGCAATTAGTTTTTATCATATTATATACGAAAATGATCGTCTCGATGCGTAGATTTCATATATATATATATATATATATATAATTCTTTTGTGAAATGAATTTCTTATGAGTTAGAAAATTCAAGACGAAGCTTTTAACTCTTTAATGGCGTCTTTTATTTCGTTGGTACATAGTTTTGATATTATAGGTCATTTTGAAGCTCTCCTCACGAGGATCACAAACATATAATTAGTTTTGAATTTGGATGTGAAATGAAGAAGATATGAGGATACCCACTTCAAGTAAAAAAAAAAATTTGTCCCATTTTGACTTCGTTATTTTGGAATGCATGTGATCCTCGTCTTGCGAGGACTCCATACGTACTTTCGGATTTTCAAATGGAGTTGTATAATTCAAGTTGGGTCATTTTGTAATAGATATAAAGTTTAGGATAAGTTTAAATGAGAATTTAATATAATGTAGGGACTTGATTGTAATATATATATATATATATATATATATATATATATATATATATATATATATATAAATTTAACTTCAAAATTCGAAACTCAGTTTCGAATTTTAACTGTGCACGTGTGTGCGTATTATGTTAATTAGTTTATTATTTATTTATTTATTTACTTATTTATGTATTTGTTTATTTAATTATCTTATTATATTTATTTGTTTAATATATATATGTATATAGTTATTATTTGATTTGATTTAATTTTTTTAAAAATATTAAATATAATTTTGTCACTATTAATATTTTAGGATTAGAATCTTTATTTAATATTTATTTATGTCATTTTATCCATATTTTTAATATTACGAATCATTATTAAAGTTGTAAATTGTGATTGATAAATTATTAATCTTAAAATTTTAAAATATGTATTTCTATTTATTATTATTATTATTTTAACTTATTTTATTTAGCAATTAATTATTTATAATTTCTTAAGTTAATAGTTAGTTTATTTTAATATTAGAAATTTAGTTTTTGGAATTATTATTAGAAGTATAACTCAGTTTAAGAATGCCCTTGCATGCACACCTGAGACCCAAGAGCAAGTGTAGTCCAGTCTACTATTTTCCTGAAAGTTTGAGTTGGGGATAATTTTCACTCTTTACCGAGTGCTATAAATTTATGTCATGATTGCTATGTTAAAATGTGATATGTGTTACTTATATGTCATGTTATGTGTTATGTGTGCTTTTGGTTCGATGACAAATATTTTCTACTAACACTTGTACGGGGTGACGACTCGGTGCACATATACCAACTAACTCAAGTTACTGACTACGTCGGTTCAGTACTAAAATGTATTTCAAAGTATGCTAACATCGTACTGGGGTCACGGCCCGGTGCGCGCAGACCAACTAACACAAATTATCGGATGACGATTCGGTCTAAAATATTTTGATTGAGTTATCGAACGACAATATGCAAATTATTTTTTATTAAATTGGCATATGTTATATTTTATGGTATATTTGGGATGCATATTTATTTTTAACTGTGCAATCATTTAAGTTAACCTACTGAGTGTATTTTAGACGCTCACCCCTTATTGATTTTCATAACAAGGTTTAGAAGATAGAAAGACTTCTTCAGATGTTCCAAGCCCATAGAGGACTTTATATTATATCTTATATTGATATTTTGTTAGAACTTTATTTCAGATATATCATCTGAACGTACTTATTTTGAATGTTTCACTCTACTCGGGAGAGTAGACACTAATATGTAATAATCTCTATGAAACTTTTACTTTATTATAATATCGCTTTGGGGATTATAATTATATTTTCGCTGTGCTTTCTCGATCCCTTTATTATTATATTGAGATATGTATATCTAGTAGCGTCCCAACCCCATTGCATAACCCGGGGCGTTACAGCGTGGTATCAGAGCGGTCTATCTAAGACTTGCTCAAGTACCTGACTTAGAATTTATTACCGTACCCTAGGATTGACTATTTTATAATTACGTCATAATTACACTTTAGGATTTTTTTATGTGTGATTATTTTAATTCTTCAATATTTTAAATTCTTTAATAATCTTAGAGTAAATTTAAATTGTGTTAACCAGATGGAAGCAGCTATTGCTCACATTAACGTTGCTAGAGCCCATCTAGCCGCCCTTCGTGGCAGGACTGAGATTGATGACTTAGGCACTCATTTCGTCTTAATGCTCATCAATCATCATGAGGATTTTCATGGAGCTCGGAGGGTGACGGAGGTGCAGTACTGCTTCATCCTCATTCATACCTTGCCCGGCGTGTGGGCTGAGATTGCTCAACAGATTTTTTTGAGAAGTTCGTGGCTCCTCCAGGGCACGAGCTGAATTATGTGGCTTTTAATGTATGTTTGTACCACACATGAGCCCTTAAAGACCAGACACCTCCCCCCTGTCGGATTCCTGGGTGTGCCGATAATGCATTTTCCGATGACTGTACCAGTGGATCCTGTTGAGGTGTTCATTGATATACCTGGTGATTTCGAGGTTGATGGGGATATTGCTGATGGAGTGGTGGAGGATTAGGACACCCTAGTGGTTAGCCTAACTCAGACTTATTAAGATTTTGCTATAGTTAGTAGCGACACGTTCCAATAGATGGAACCTTTTTGACCTATAATTAAGTGATGTATATAGGTAACCTAGATGTCATACTAAATAGGCTTTCTTGACAATATTCTAGACTAAGAATGACTTTTAGATGCATATGTATACTTAACAATCAGAGTGCCAACGACACCATTTTTCTATTACTAATATATATGTGTATATATAATTATATGTGTGTTTATACATCTTATTCATTGTATTTTAATGATATACCAGCATATAATAATGATGAGCATAAAAACTTTGAACATATCATGAGTCGAAGAAGACCACAAAACCTACCTACTAATGAGAATCTTAAGAACGTTCATGGTGACCCAGGAGATGATTTTGGACAATCCTTCGGGGATTCGCTCAACAATTTCAGGCAAACTCTGCACCACCACCACCACCATCAGAACCTATTCCAAGAAATGAACCAGCCTTGGTAATTGAACAATTCTGACGTTTCAATCCACCAACATTCAATGGAACAGAGGACCCTGTGGAAGCTGAAAAATGGTTGAGGTCGTTGGACAAGATTTTCACCTATCTCGATTGCAATGATGCACAGAAGATTTCATGCGCTGTTTTTCAGTTTGTGGGTGAAGCTGAATTCTGGTGGGAGGCTTACGGACGCACCAAAGCACCTGAACAAATAGCAAGGATGACATAAGAAGACTTTAAGGATGCGATCATTCAAAACTACATGCCTCAGTCATTCCGAGATGAAAAGGAAAGTGAATTTCTGCACTTGAAATAAGAAACAATGAGTGTTCTCGAATATGAAAGAGAATTCAATCGACTCTCCAAATTTGCCATACACCTTGTTAACACGGAGGAGAAGAAAGCTAGACGATTTGAAAAGGGATTACGATCTGAGATCAACACTATCTTAGCTGGACAAGGGATGATGACTTTTGCAGATGCTTTCTCCAGAACTCAAGAAATTGAATCTCGACAGAAGAACAATAGTAACTAAAATAAAAAGGCGATAGAGATACCTGCAAAGCGCAAGTGGGGAGGACCGGTGATCGAAAAAAGGAAACCATAAAATTCAGAACAAGCAAATTAAAATCGGAGGTGGATCAGGAGCACCGCCACTCAAAACAAATTCTCCCTACCCAAAATGTGGAAAGAATTAACTTGGAGCATACTTATATGGAATCGGAATATGTTATCGATGCCGTCAACTGGGACACACCATACTAGATTGCCCAAAGTCTAAAGCAGCAGGAAGATCGAGTGCTAGACCAGCACGTGCATATGCTACGACACAATAAGAAGATGAAGAAGAACCAGAAACAATGGCAGGTATGCTATCAGTATTTGACACTCCTGCTCTTATACTTTTTGATACGGGAGCCACTCATTCATTCATATCTGCTAAGATGTATAATAAAGTAAAAAATAATTGTGAGGAGTTAGACAAATTAACTCTTGAGGTTAGTATACCTTCGGGTAACTCAATTCGAACCATGAAGTTGTGCAAAAATGTGAAGATAGGGATGAATGACAGAGTTCTACTTGCAGACCTTTACGTAATTGAGATGAAAGATTTTGATGTAATCTTAGGAATGGGTTGGCTTAGAGATAATCATGTTGTAATTAGATGCCATGAAAAAGAAGTACAGTTCCAACTCCCAAGAGACGAGATGTTTACATTTCACAGAGTGAAAACAGGAGTAATACCACGAATTATATCTGCAATGAAAGCAATCAAAATGATGAAGAAAGATGGATGTCAAGCATTCTTAGTGAGTATTGTGGAAAGTGAAGGCAGAAAGATGAGTATAGAAGATGTTCCTATTGTGCGGGAATACGAAGATGTGTTTCCAGAAGACTTACCAGGCTTGCCATCCAAAAGGCAAGTAGAATTCACAATCGATCTAGTACCGGGAGCAGCACCAGTCTCAAAAGTACCTTATCGAATGACACCAAAGGAGTTGCAAGAATTGAAGATCCAGTTACAAGAACTCTTGGAAATGGGTTTCATACACCCTAGTGTTTCACCCTGGGGAGCACCTGTTTTTTCGTAAAAAAGAAAGATGGTTCATTTAGGATGTGTATCGATTATCAATTACTGAACAAACTTACCATCAAGAATAAGTATCCCTTGCCAAGGATTGAAGATCTATTTGATCAACTGGGCGGTGCTAGCGTGTTCTCCAAGATAGATCTGAGGTCGGGATATCATCAAGTGCGAATAAAGCAAAGTGATATTTCGAAGACTGCTTTTAGAACACGTTATGGGCATTATGAGTTTGTAGTGATGTCTTTTGGTCTCAGCAATGCACCAGCAATTTTCATGGATTTGATGAATCGTGTTTTCCACTCATACTTGGACAAATTTGTGATCGTGTTCATTGACGATATCTTAGTGTATTCTAGAGATCGGGAACAACATGAAGAACATCTGAGAATCGTTCTAGAGACACTAAGAAAGGAAAAGTTGTATGCCAAATTCAAGAAATGTGAGTTTTGGTTAGACAAAGTTGTCTTTCTTGGGCACATCGTGTCAGCTCGAGGAATTGAGGTGGATCCGGCCAAGGTGGAAGCAGTAGAGAAATGGAAGACACCTACAAATGTGGGAGAAGCACGAAGTTTTATTGGAATGACTGGATATTATAGAAGATTTATTGAGGGATTTTCGAAGATTGCAGGATCCTTGATGAAATTAACTCGCAAGGAAGTTAAAATCATGTTGGATGGAAGAGTGTGCAAAGAGTTTCAACATTCTCAAACAGAAATTAGTCACTGCACATGTACTAACAATTACTGATGGGACAGAAGAATTTGTCATCTATAGTGATGCTTCAAAGCAAGGATTGAGATGTGTTCTGATGCAACGTAATAAAGTAGTTGCCTATGCATCTAGACAACTCAAGATCCATGAACAGAACTATCTAACTCATGATTTAGAATTGGCAGCGGTGGTGCATGCTTTGAAAATTTGGAGATATTATCTGTATGGAGCAAAATGCTAAATTTATACAGATCACAAGAGCTTAAAATACTTTTTCGAGCAGAAGGAATTAAACATAAGGCAAAGGAGATGGTTGGAATTAGTCAAGGATTACGATTATACAATACTGTACCATCCAAGGAAGATAAATGTGGTAGCAGATGCTCTAAGCAGAAAAGGCAAAGGGGAATTAGCCTACTCTATAACAAACCAAGAATTATTGGTGGCGGAGTTCTTTCGAATGAGTTTGGAAGTACTGATACCTCCAAATAGCATTGAAGCAGTGTTAACTGCGTTACTGATTAAACCCTCCTTAAGAGATAAAGTCAAGGAACTTCAAGATGGAGACAAAATTTTCAGAAAAATTAAGGAACGTGTGAAAATCGGGGAAGGAAAGAGATTTGCTCTCACTGAAGATGGGGCACTCGTCTTTGGAAAAAGATTATGTGTTCCTAGAAATGAGGATCTTATTAGAGAAATTTTGTCAGAAGCTCATTGTATTCCGTACACGGTACATCCAGGAGGAACCAAGATGTACCAAGACTTGAAGAATACATTTTGGTGGAGAAATACGAAGAGGGATATAAGTTTGTTTATTCAAAAGTATATGACTTGCCAGCAAGTTAAAGCATAACATCAACGACCCTCAGGGCTCTTGAAGCCATTAGAGATTCCTGAGTGGAAATGAGAGCACATTACAATGGATTTAATTTCTGGATTGCCAAGATCAATACGAGGAAATCAAGCTATATGGGTGATAGTTGATCGTTTGACCAATTCCGCGCATTTTCTTCCAATTAAAATGACTCACGGAATGGATAAGCTTGCACAAATTTATCTAGAAGAAGTTGTCAGATTACATGGTGTACCAGTTTCTATAGTTTCGGATCAAGATCCAAGATTTACATCAAAATTCTGGCACAACTTACAAAACGCAATGTGCACGAGGTTAAAGTTTAGTATGGCGTTCCATCCTCAAACTGATGGTCAGTTTGAAAGAACTATTCAAACATTGGAAGACATGTTGAGAGCATGCGTCCTAAATTTTGAGAAAAGTTGGGAAAGATACATACCACTGATAGAATTTTCTTACAACAACAGTTTTCAAGCCACTATAGGCATGACTCCTTACGAAGCACTCTATGGAAGGAAGTGTGGATCTCCTCTCTATTAGGACGAAGTTGGTGCGAAGAAAGTTATAGGACCAGAGATAGTAGAAAAGACAATGGAAGCAATTGAGAAGATCAGAAGAAGAATCTTAACAGCACAAAATCGACAGAAGTCATATGCTGATAAAAGACGCAAGGATTTTCAGTTCCAGGAAGGAGATAAACTTTTTCTCAAAGTCTCGCAAATGAAAGGAATTTCTCACTTTGGAAAGAAGAGAAAACTCAAGCCAAGATACATTGGGCCGTACGAGATTTTGGAGCGAATTGGCGAGTTGGCATACAAATTAGCTTTACCTCCTGAGCTAGCTGGAGTACAGGATGTATTTCACGTATCCATGTTACGAAAATATGCATTTGATCCAAGTCACGTTAACCATGAGGTTATAACAATCGATGACAATTTAGTGTATGAGGAATTTCCTATAGCCATTCTTGACAAGAAAGTTCATAAGCTAAGGAATCGTGAAGTTATTTTAGTCAAAGTTCAATGGAGCCGACATAATAAAGAAGAAGCAACGTGGGAACGCGAAGATGACATACGAAATAAATATCTGAATCTACCTATACCTGGTAAGTGAAATTTCGAGGACGAAAATTTATTTTTAGTAGGAGTGGATGTAATATCTTTATTTATATTATAATAATAATTGTATATATGTGTGTGGGAGGGGATCATGTGTTTTTTTTTAAAAAAAAAGAAAAGATTTTAGTGATGATGTGTGCAAGTGGAAGAAGTTTGGATAAGAATTACAACAGTAAATTCTTATCCAAACTAACCATCTATCTTTATATATATATATATATATATATATATATATATATATATATATATATATATATATATATATAGTAGATTATGAGTGATAGGGTGAAAACTACTTCTTTCTCATTAGAATAAGTAAGTGTTATTTTGTTTTAAAATTCTTTTTAGATTTTCTTTAATATGGAATATATATATATATATATATATATATATATATATATATATATATATATATATATATATATATATAATTTGAATTGTGTTCTGTAACTTATGAGGATATTTAATTTGCAATTAGTTTTTATCATATTATATACAAAATTATATATATATATATATATATATATATATATATATATATATATATATATATATATATATATATATATATATATGAATTGTGTTATGTAACTTATGAGGATATTTAATTTGCAATTAGTTTTTATCATATTATATACGAAAATGATCGTCTCGATTCGTAGATTCCATATATATAGTTCTTTTGTGAAATGAATTTCGTATGAATTAGAAAATTCAAGACGAAGCTTTTAACTCTTTAATGGTGTCTTTTGTTTCGTTGGGACATAGCTTTGATATTATAGGCCATTTTGAAGCCATTCTCACGATATCACAAACATATAATTAGTTTTGAGTTTGGATGTGAAATGACGAAGATATAAGGATACCCACTTCAATTAAAAAAAATTTTGTCCCATTTTGACTTCGTTATTTTGGTATGCATGTGATCCTCGTCTTGCAAGGACTCCATGCGTACTTTCGGATTTTCAAATGGAGTTGTATAATTCAAGTTGAATCATTTTGTAATAAATATAAAGTTTAGGGTAAATTTAAATGAGAATTTAATATAATGAAGGGATTTGATTCGTAATAAATATAAAATTTAACTTCAAATTTCGAAACTCAGTTTCGAATTCTAACTGTGCAGGTGGGTGCGTGTGTGCGTATTATGTTAATTAGTTTATTATTTATTTACTTATTTGTTTATTTAATTATCTTATTATATTTATTTGTTTAATATATATATGTATATAGTTATTATTTGATTTGATTTAATTTTTTTTAAAATATTAAATATAATTTTGTAACTATTAATATTTTAGGATTAGAATCTTTATTTAATATTTATTTATGTAATTTGTATCCATATTTTTAATATTACGAATTATTATTAAAGTTTTAAATTGTGATTGATAAATTATTAATCTTAAAATTTTAAAATATGTATTTCTATTTATTATTATTATTATTATTTTAACTTATTTTATTTAGCAATTAATTATTTATAATTTCTTAAGTTAATAATTAGTTTATTTTAATATTAGAAATTTAGTTTTAGGAATTATTATTAGAAGTAGAACTCAGTTTAAGTATACCCTTGCAGTCACACCTGAGACCTAAGAGCAAGTGTAGTCCAGTCTACTATTTCCATGAAAGTTTGAGGTGGGGTAACTTTCACTCTTTTTACCGAGTGCTATAAATTTATGTCATGATTGCTATGTTAAAATGTGATATGTGTTACTTATATGTCATGTTATGTGTCATGTGTGCTTTTGGTTCGATGACAAATATTTTCTACTAACACTTGTACGGGGTGACGACTCGGTGCACATATACCAACTAACACAAGTTACTGAATACGTCGGTTCAGCACTAAAATGTATTTCAAAGTATGCTAACATCGCACTGGGTGACGGCAGGTGCGCACAGACCAACTAACACAAGTTATCGGATGACGATTCGGTCTAAAATATTTTCATTAAGTTATCGAAAGACAATGTGCAAATTATTTTTTATTAAATTGACATATGTTACATTTTATGGAATATTTGACATGCATATTTATTTTTAACTGTGCAATCATTTAAGTTAACCCACTAAATGTATTTTAGATGCTCACCCCTTATTGATTTTCAGAACAATGTTAGAAGATGGAAAGACTCCTGCAGATGTTCCAAACCCATTGAGGACTTTATATTATATCTTATATTGATATTTTGTTAGAATTTTATTTCAGATATATCATCTGAACGTACTTATTTTGGATGTTTCACTCTACTCGGGAGAGTAGACACTAATATGTAATAATCTCTATGAAACTTTTACTTTATTATAATATCGCTTTGGGGATTATAATTATATTTCCCCTGTGCTTTCTCGATCCCTTTATTATTATATTGGGATATGTATATCTACTAGCGTCCCAACCCCATTGCGTAACCCGGGACGTTACAAATCATGAGATGTTAAATTTTAAAACATGTGTTGTCATTTTATTGAATCTAATTTAATATTATTAATTACTTTAAAATATTACTTAAAGTATATATAAAAAACTTATTTTAATATGATTTTAAAGTATTTTAACTTTTCAATTATTTATAAAGTTACATATATAATTAAATTTTTATTTAAAAAATATGGATAATGAATAAATCATTAATACTATAAATTTTTTTAAAATAAATAATGAATATTTACTATCTAGTTGATGTTCATTTTATTTCATCAAAATTTATAAAATCATTTATAACTAAACATAAATTGTGATTAATTTAAAATTGACAAATTAAAATGTATACTCGGGTGCTCAAATTATTATTCGTGCTCCTAAATTTAATTCAAATATATTTATTAATAAATAAATATATACACTCTCTATCCGCCGACAAGGTACGTAAACATTTTATCTTTTGGGCGTACGCACCAAAGATGTACATTTTTATTTCTAAACATATGGAACTCACACACATCAATAATACAATTAATATATGGGACCCACATACCCAACTAATACAACTACCCACTACATATTAAATAATAAAAATACTCTTTAATTCATATGAAAAAACAAATGTGTACCTATCCAGCAGATGATGGGTTTATTAGTTTATAAAAGTTAATACAAATTGTTATGGAATTAAATTTGATGCAAATTTTAATGAATATGGGTAATATAAATTTACACAGTTTTATATGTAAAATTAATGATATAATTAAATATAAAAAATGATACTTTTATAAAAAAAATTATATATGTGCACGAATTAAAATTAATATATATTATGTTACGAAGAAAAAAAATTAAGTGCATAGATTCTAAATCTGTATCCTTAAGTATATAGAATGTCTACTCATTTAAATTAGGAGATTAAAAAAAAATTATATAGTGTTATTATTTTTTTAATAAATAAAATACATAATATTAATTATAAAGTTTAAAAATGTAATATATAAGTGTATTTAACCCCATAACACGCAAGTAGTATAGTAGTAGTATAATATATCTATAGAGATGCATACTGTATACAACACATAAAATCGAGATAATTATACTTTTGGTCATATGCAAACATTCTCGTCACATTTTTAATAAGGACATCACTTTTTATGCCCTATATAACTCATGCAACATCTTTTTTGCCATATCCTTTTTAAAACATCTAATTTGCCCTGTTTTTGGTGTATATTCCTAATTTACCCCCTGACAAATGTCATATCTTTCCCTTTTTTTTGAAATCTCGCAATTACTGCCCAGCGGTTAAAAGTACCGCTTTTAAAGGCATTGAAATTGGCAAGAGAATCTTTGACCTCTTTATCTCAAAATTTTTGTTATTTACTCTCTGTATCCCTCTCTCTCTTTTCATCGGCACTCATCCCTCCCATACTCTCCCTCTCTCTCTCTCTCAAACTCTCGATTTTTCTGTCGAACACAGCCTCCGTCCAGGCCTCCGGCGTGTCGTTCAATCCATCATCATCTCCACGTCAAAAATTAGCAGTAGCAAATATGGATAACCAGGTATTCCGTCTTTAGGATTTTAGGGTTTTGCAGAATTACGATTTAATTTAAAGTATAGTGAATTTGGAGTTGTTACTGTAGAGTTTGAATTTGGTAATTGTTCTTGTCCCCCGAGGAAGTAGAGTCTGCACTGTATGAATTTGCCGTGTCCGACAAATTTTAAGTATACATGTTCGACGATAATTGTTTGAGTATAATTGGAAATTTCATTGTAATTTGTAGTGTAATTGAACTTGTCGGCATATTTTTCTAATCTTTTTGAGCTTGTCCGCCAATTTTTCTAGCTAGTTGAACATGTCCACCGATAATTGTATGTAAAGTGACCTTGTCCGTCAATATTTGTAGTATAATATAGCATGTCCGCCAATTTTTTGGCCCTGTTTGAGCTTGTCCACCGATTTTATGAGTTTTTTGAGCCTGTCCGCCGAGTTTCTGACCATTAGTTAGCATTATTTTGCCATTATTTCAGCATAAAATAGCTTATCCGTCGTTTTTGTGCCTTAACTGTGCTTGTCTGCCGATTTATCTAGCGTAGTTGAACTTGTCCGCCGATAATTGTATGTAAAGTGACCTTGTCCGTCAATATTTATAGTACAATATAGCATGTCTGCCTATTTTTTGGCCCTGTTTGAGCTTGCCCGCTGATTTTATGAGTTTTTTGAGCCTGTCCGCCGAGTTTCTGACCATTAGTTAGCATTATTTTGCCATTATTTCAGCAAAAAATAGCTTGTCTGCCATTTTTGTGCCTTTACTGTGCTTGTCCGTCGATTTTTCAAGCGTAGTTGAACTTGTTCGCCAATAGCTTGTCCGCCGTTTTTGTGCCTTTATTTTGCCATTATGTTTTGTTATACAACCACCGATGTCCACAAGTGTGTGTATAACATATTTGAAATGATTCAAATCGGCGCAAACTAAACTGTGCACATGCCCAATAATAAAATCCAACGTCAGCTGATCTGAATTTAAAACTAAGCTCGTGTGTTGGCCACGTGCATACTCTAAACCTTGCCACCAGCCGCCCCACCATATACAAAAATTTCTCATTTCCAATCCAACGCCTAAACCTTTCAACAAAAGGACAATTAATTGTTATATTGGCACAGAATTCATTAAAAATGATAGGCCAATTTAGTAGGTACACACAAATTAAGCATTAAATTATCAAGCACACATGCAAGTTAAACATTAAGTCATACGTACGCGGACAAGCTCAATTAAGGTCCTAAATCGACGAACATGTCTATTATAATCGGAGGACATCATATAATATGCTTAAAAATGGCCAAACATGCTCAATAATGCATTAAAAATCGGCGGACATGTTCAAAAACCAGTAACATTTCGGCGGATATGCTCAATTAGGGTCAAATAATCAATTCACATGCCCAATTACGGTGGAAAAATCGACGGACAAGACCATTACGGGTGAAAAAATCGGCGGACATGATAAATTAGGGTGAGAAAATCGGCGGACAAGACCATTTCAGGTGAAAAAATTGGCGGATATGATAAATTTGGGTGAGAAAATAGGCGGACATGTTCATATAGGGTCAAATAGTCGACGGACAGGGTCATATATGGTACAGATTTGGCGGACATGCGCAAATATGGTGAAAAAATCGGCGGACAGACTCAATATTCGGCGGACAGGCTCAATTTTCGGCGGACATGATCTACTAGGCAACTACTTTTTGCGGACATGCTAAAGTGGGCTACTATTTTTGGCGGACAAGCTGAAATACTGTCAAATAATAGGCGGATATAGACGATAAGTCTCAAATAATGGGTGGACAAGCACAATTAACCATGCATATTAGCGGAAAAGTCTACGATGGGTGTATGTTGTGGTATTCATGCATATTACATGCATACTTCACCATTTTCCTTGGCGGACAAGCATATTACATGCATACTTCACCATTTTCTTTGGCGGACATGGATATATATAACCATTTCACTCAGCGGACATGCATTTTTGAAACCCTAAAGCCCTAAAAACCCTAAAATATTAAAAAAAAGCAATAAATAAAATACAATCCAAACATCGTTCGTATCTTACCTTTGGCTTTAACTATGGATCCGTCGACAAAAACGGTGGGTAAATACGAGAGCCGATCACCTTTTTATGCTCCAATAATTTGTGGATACAGAGGAATGAAGTTTGAATCCACTGTGCCCAATTTTTATGTTTGTTGGTGGTGAAGTTATTTGGTTGGTGGGGATAGTTGAGAGTTTAATGTGACAAGAATTTACATAAATGAACTGATTGTGAACAAAATGCCTTAATTTTCACCCCATTTAATAAAGTGTGTTTCAGTGGAGTGGTAGGTAGTTAATTTTGCATGTGTTTAATCACCTAATTACTGCATGTGTTAATTAATAAAAAGCCTATTGTAATCTAACAATTTAAGAAATTTAAAAATTAAATTTCGTGAATTTTAAAATTTGGCTTTTTCACTTCATTCAGCTTGTCCGCCGAATTAGGGGTTATATTTTAGTAGATTTTTTTATTTCTTCTTTAATTAATGTGTCACCCCTAAATAATCAATATATTCCCTGACACATCTATTTTTCATGCAACTGTACTTGTCAACTCATTCCCAATACAAAAAGGTGGACCATCCTTGAGGGTATTCATGGCATTGCATCTATTTTTAGGGCAATTTAGATATATTAGAAAAGGTAGGGCAAAAAAGATGTTGACTTCCCCATATAGGGCAAATTGTGGTATTTCCCTTTTTAATATACTCCCTACACTTTTTTTAGTGCAGTTAGATGTTAACGGGTTTGAGATATAGATTCATATTTCTTCAAACTTACCCTATTCCAGGATCCCTATATCAACAAATCCCATTTGACCGAATTCCTTTTCCAAAAATTGGATTTCCCTAAATCGATTCCTCTTCCCACCGGATTCCTCTCGCAAATCAAACTATCCACCCATTCAAATACCTTGGATTCCATCCTTTCGTACTGTGCATCTTTGCTGTAGAAATTTTCCTACGATAACCGCCACCCATGGCGGCGACTCGTTAACCCGATTTGAGATTCGGATTACAGACAAAGCTTTTTCAGTCTGAGTAAGAAGAAGATGTAAAGGTGTTAGGCAGAGACACTAGGGAAATGGGTGGCGTTGAATCCCGCAGAACCGAATACGGATCAAACTACCTCAAATATTCCAAAATCTCCATCTTCTCTCTCATCTCGTCTCCAAAATGATTCTTCCCACATCAGCCTCGATTGGCTGATATGATACGACAGAGCAACGATATTCTCAGCGAGGTTTTCGGACTTGGAAATAATATCTGCTTGTCTTATTCGCATTGGTGTTGTTGCTGTGTGGTTTTCTCTTTGTTTTTGTGTGGGTAATTCTAGAGAGAGAACCTGGGCCATTAGAGGGAGAAAGGAGGAGCTATGGAGGAATGTGGAATTTGAGGGATGCGGGATGTAGTAAACAGGGTACGGGAAGAACAAATCTACATGCTACCCGCTATTTAATTACGCTATTCTTACCTTACTCTATTACCCTAAATTTGAATATCGGATAGGGTGTGGGGATACCCATCGGATATATGGATAATCCACGGATATACGGGTACTAAAAAAAATAATAAACTGATATATTAAACGAGTATATATCAATACCACAAGAACTTGAACCTGTCCAACACTACTATCGGACCCGTCCCAAAATCATTTTTTTCCCTCACAATTAACATAAAAAATAATAATTATAAAACATAAATTAATAAATCTAACATAAAATATGAAAATAAAATCCAAAATAAAGAGAGAATTGACAGATAGAGATTGAAAATGAGGGATTAATCCATAATTCTAGGTTGCTAATATTATACTCCTTCCATTCAAGGCAAAGAGGTGTTTTTGCTTTTTGCACGTGGATTAAGAAATATTATTATTTAATGGGTGTTTACCCCTTTCGTTCCATGTGTAGTTTAAATTCTGAGAATGGGCCTTTCACCTGTTCGGGTATTGGGCCCTTCAGCCAAATAGTCCATTGAGAGCCCACAACCTCTCTGCCAGAAGCGAAAAGCAACCGCCTGACTAAGCTAACTAGGCCACTTGATCCAATTCCCTTAGATACGCAGAATATCCTCCGAGATATATGCGTAGGGGATATCCTAGATCATATTCTAAAAGTAGTCACATGAGGCTAGAAGCATTTAATGCTCGCACTGTACATGATAATCTATCAAACGTCAGATTATCCAATATAAATATGGAAAACCCCCATAGCAATACAATCATCCCCTTTACCCCCTAAAAAGGCACAGTCACGCCTGGGGTAAATCTCTCTCTTTTATGTTAGCTTTGATCAGATTAAAGCTTCTTCATACCATAACAGCCACATTAATCCACCATTAAGAAGAGATTAAATTTGACGAGCGACATTTGGCGCTAGAGGAAGGGCGCCCCCGCTTTTGAAGTGCCCCCGCACACCGTTGGTGGCCTTCGATCTCCAGGACGACTGCCTTCTTCAGTTTACCCCGACTCAACTATACATAAAAATGGTGGATGAGCAAGACGAAGCCACTCCTAGTATGGCCGATGCGATCACCAGCCGACGCCGCCAGCAGGACCCTAATCTCCCCCGGACCGTGGAAAAGGAAATTCCACCGCACAACAAGAACCCGGAAGAAGACGATCCACAGACCGACTTTTGGCAAAAGTACTTCGACCTTCTCAAACAGATGAAAGGAAAGCGAGCGACAACTGCCAGTCGAAGGCTCAGCTTTAGCCTCGAAGAAAATTCAGCAGAACAGACGAACGAGTGGCGACATTTAACGAACTCCACATCAGAAGTCGGTACACGAACGAATGACCCAAAAGGATACGTTTAAGGAACCAAGAAAGGCCCAGAAAGTGGTAGACGAGAGACGCGAACGGAGAAGGATGGCATCCTGGGCTAACTCAGTCGCCAGACGTTCCCCCGCACACACGACTGGACGCGTAAGCGCAAAAGATCAACTGAGATCAGATCCCGCAAAGACTCGACGCGAGCAAGTGAGGGAAAGCACAGGAGACGACCCTGTTGCCCGACTCAAGCGGCAGCATGATGAGGAAATCAACGCGCTGAGGAGACGACTCGACCAAATGGAAATAAGAAATGATGCCGGACTCCGCAGCATCCCTGACCCGATATCGGGGAGGTCCCCTTTCACTCACAGAGTGATCATGACATCCACCATGAAAAAAATACGAATAGCTAAAATCCCCCAATACGCCAGCGAATCTTGCCCAATCTCGCACCTTAATAAGTATGTTGGGTGGATGTTGGCGGAAGGGTACTCAGAAGAGGACCGGTGTAAGATGTTCCCCTTGACATTGGGTGAAAAAGCGCACAAGTGGTTCAAGTCACTCCCTGTTAACTCCATCGACTCTTGGGCTCAACTTGCCACTGCCTTTTCGTCCCACTTCGCGTATCTGGGACAGGCAAAGGAGCCCAAGCAAAAATTAGCTTTCCTATGGGAAGGCCCAAATGAATCTTTGAAGGACTTTATGAAGAGATTCAACGAACAACGCGCTAACACAGAAGAAGTGTCGGACGAAACGTCAACCATTTTGCCAATCGCCGCCTTACTCCCAGGATCTCCTATATGGACCAGCTGCCAACAGAAATTGCTAAACAACTACGTAGCTTTCATGGCCGCAGCCGAAGCATTGATCCACAGCGAGGAAATTCTCGAAGAATATAAGAAGTCTAGAGTCGACCCTAAGGAAGACGACAAGACGAGGAAGAAATGTGAAAAGGATTACAAGGCTCCCTCTTCTTTCAAGCCATTTCCAGACGACGACCAAATTCAGTAGATGACAGAGTTGCTTGAACTCACGCCCGATGAGATATTCAGTAAAATACAAGACACCAACTTGCTGAGTCCCCCGCCTTGGATACGCGCAGATCCAACTAAGCTAAATAAGAAAAAATTCTGCAAATACCAAAATCCATCGGCCACGACACCAACCAGTGCCAAGATCTGTTGACCAAACTCATCAGACTATTTAAGGATGGAAAACTAGATCGACTGGTGGCTGGCCCGAAACGAAGGAAAGGACAACCCCAAGCTATAGCTGAATGGCCTAATGGACCAGCCCACCCTCAGGGACAAGGGGGATTGGGAGACCGTCTGCCCACACCACCTAGGGAGGTATACATGCTGGTCGAAAGGTACGTAGGGACTTCTCAAGCCCTAACCACCCTATCACGAAGAAAGCGGAAAGCCAAGCTGCGGGAGCTCGACAGGTACCAACATGTGCTTGCAGCAAGTCCGTGACCACCTTTAAAAGAGGCCAATGTCTTCTTTTTCGAAGAAGACCTCGCTGAAATACAGACTCCTCACAATGACCTTTTAGTGATTTCGGCCATCATATCTAGGGTGATGGTGCACCGGTGTCTGGTCGACACAGGTGCATACACAAACATCATATTTAAAAAGGCATTCGAAGCTATAGGAGGACTCTCCCACCACAAGATGTCTCCCTGCAATGACGAGATCCGGGGCTTCGGAAATTCTGTCACTACCCCCTTAATGCAAATGAACTTATTAGTCCAATTGATAGATGAGAAGCAGGTGGTAAGAGCCCAACACACCCTCGAATTCAAAGTTGTTGATCTTCTGTCACCCTAAAACTGCATCTTAGGTCGGACGTTTATTCATCGATTCAACTCTGTCCCCTCCACACTTCACTAGTAAATAAAGTTCGTCACCATCGACGGCCGAATCGGTACTATTAGAGGGAGCCAGAGGAAAGCTAGAGAGTGTTCATTCATCGAAAAAGGAGATGGACTCAATTACCATGACCCAAGTTCCCAGTTGATGATGATGGAACAACAAGATCATGAAGAGGAAGCAAATCGTGAGGATGTCCCGCCGCTGAACGACTCGACGGCAGAGGATGGCCCAAAGTTCCTACCCTTCAACGCCCAGGGAGTCGATCTGCCCTCAATAACCGACGAAGATCCAAGGTCAGATAAGAAAAGGAGAAGGGAAGAACCGGCCAAAGAAACCGAAGCGATAAGGATGGAACCAAGTAACTCGGATTTGGAGTTGTACATTAGATCACAACTAAAGGATCCCCATCGAACGACTTTGATTGAGTTTCTAAAGTCCAACTTATTCGTGTTTGCCTGGATATCCAGCGACATCCAGGGGATAGATCCGAAACATACATGCCACCGACTCAACATAAACCCATCCTATCGTCCTGTAGAACAAAGAAAAGGAAGTACAACCCCAAAAAATCTGAAATTATTGAGGCGGAAGCCAGAAAATTTTGGCAAACAACCTAGTGAGGGAGGCGTTGTTTCCCGCCTGGGTAGCCAACCCAGTTCTGGTGCAAAAAGCAAACAAGTTATGGAGATTATGCATCGCGGGCCTCAATAAAGCATGCCAAAGGACAATTTCCCATTGCCGTATGTTGATCAAATGGTGGATGCCATGACCGGCCATGAGTTGATGAGTTTCATGGATGCATACTCTGGCTATTACAAAATCCCTATGCACCCAGACGATGTGGAAAAAATAGCTTTTTACACCAAAAGGAATCTACTGTGCTGGGTTTAGGGTTTATGGGTTGAAAAATGCAGGTGCCACGTGCCAGAGATTGGTGAACACGATGTTCTGGGAGAAGCTAGGAAAGAGCATGGAGGTATATGTGGACGGCATGCTGGTTAAGAGTGTGGACACAAACGATCATGTGTGCCACATGAGAAAAGCATTTGATACCCTACGACAATATAGAATGAAGCTCAACCCTAAAAAATGCACGTTCGGGGTGTCCGTCGGAAAATTCCTCGGATACATGGCGAGTAAGAGAGGAATAGAGGCAAACCCAGATAAGGTGAAAGCCATACAAGACATGAAACCTCACAAACACTCAAAAGGTGTACAAAGGCTAGCCAGAAAGATCGCATCTCTCAGTCGTTTTCTGCCCAAAGCATCCGATAAGTGCAAACCCCTCATGGACATGATCTGAAAAGGAAAATTCGACTGGACACTGGGGGCTCAAAAGGCCTTCGAAGGATTGAAGGACATACTGGCTAACACTCAAACCCTGTCAAAACCACAGCCAGATGAGACTCTCAGTCTATACCTAGCCGCTTCCGAGTCCGCATTGAGTGCGGTACTAGTTCGGACTGAAAGAAAGCAACATGAGCCAATATAATATGTGAGTCAAATGCTCCATGATGCTAAACTTAGATACCCTGCAGTTGAGAAACTTGCTTACGCTCTGGTAATGAGCGCACGGAAGCTGAGACCATATTTTTTGGGACATTCGATCGAGATGGTAACGTCTTTCCCACTATGGCAAGTGCTCTCAAAACTAGACGTGGCGGGAAGACTAATAAAATGAGCAGTGGAATTAGGCCAATTCGATATTAAGTATGTGCCCCGACTGGCAATCAAGGCGCAAGCTCTGGCCGAGTTCATAGCGGAACTCACCATTCCCACTTTACCAAGAGAGGTGACCGACAGACCCTGGCAAATGTCGATAGATGGATCATCCACGACTTATGCCTTTGGAGCCGGCCTAGTATCACCAGCCCCACCGGAGAGACGTTTTGCTCGGCCATCAAGTTTGGATTACCAGCAACTAACAACGAAGCTGAATATAAAGCTCTACTATCTGGCATGAGAATGACATTGACGATCGGGGTGAAGAGAGTAATGATCTACAGCGACTCGAAATTAATGGTCAACCAAATAAGAGGGGACTACGAAGTAAAAGATCAACAGTTGGTCGGATACCGCAAGCTAGTAGCAGATATGATACAAAAATTCGATCACGTCTAAATCACGCGAGTCCCTAGACTATGGAATACCCAAGCAGACTTGTTAGCTTGTTTAGCAATCTCGAAAAATGCCGAACGACTAGGAAGCATTAGCATAGTGAACCAAGAAGCCCCAAGTGACCAGGCGATTTGGCAAGTCAGCAAGGAGAAGACATGGATGACCCCATTAAAGCCTTCCTGAAAGAAGTAGAGGAACCAGAAGACAGGGCGGAAGCGAACCAACTGCGGCTCCGAGCCTCCAGGTACACATTGATTAATGATGTGTTATATAAGAAAGAATACCTGATGTTGCTACTAAGGTGCTTGAATAAAGCGGAAGCCGCCAAAGTGTTGATGGAAGTTCATGAAGGAGTCTGTGGGAATCACTCGGGATGACAGGCACTGGCGTTGAAGGTAATTCAACAAGGATATTTCTGGCTTACTCTTAGAAGGGACGCTATCGAATACGCCAGAGCATGTAAAAGTTGTTAGATTTATTCTCCCATAATCAGAGCTCCTTCTACAGAATTGATCACAATGGTAGCGCCTTGGCCTTTCGCCAAGTGGGAAATCGATCTGATAGGCCCATTCTCGCCCGCTAGAGGAGGCGTCAAGTACACCGTGGTCGCGGTCGACTACTTCTAAAAATAGGTGGAAGCAGAATCATTAGCCATAATTAATGAGGTTAACATGATAACCTTCATATGGACAAACATCGTTTGTCGCATCGGAATACCCAATGTAATTGTGACGGATAATAGGAAGCAATTTGAAGGCATGCAACTTAAAAAATTTTGTGATGGGCTAGGGATAAGGAAACTGTTCTCAACACCTTACCCAACTGCCTGGTGTTCTCTGGTCGTACCGCACCACCGCCAGAACGTCAACCGAAGTGACTTCCTTCTCGTTAACATACGGAACAGAAGCAGTCATACCAGCAGAAGTGGCTTGCCCAACATTTAGTGTATCTCATAAAGGAGAAGAAACCAATTTAGAAGCCACCAAGCTCAACCTGGACTTGTTGGAGGAACTTCGGCTACAGGCAGCGGAGAGACATGCGATATATAAATCAATGCTAGAATCCCAATACAATAAAAAGGTATATAATAGAGATTTTGCAGTTAGAAATTTGGTGATGAGGAAAATAAGCCAACCAGGCGGAGTGTTCAGAGAAAACTGGGAAGACCCATACATAATAAAAAAAAATTTGGGTAATGGAGCATATGAACTAAGTGAGCTCAGTGGCGAAGGCATCAAGCATCCGTGGAATATACAGAATTTAAAACGCTTCTATGCTTAAGCATACTTAGTGAAATTCCTATATGTATAAATTGTAAAGTTAAGGCTACATAGTTATAAAGCCATAATAAAGAGTGCAAGAAAATACACGTACCACCACAATATCAAAATAAGATTTACAGCAAAAGGGAAAACACAAAATAAAGGAGGATCCCCCATCAGACACCACTAGGGCCCGCACCACCCAAATCACTAGGACCCGTGCCGCCCGTGTCGCTAGGGCTCGCACCATCACCAGCCTCTGAGAAGTTGCGAAGACTCCTCATCCATGCTACCTCAGCCTCCAGTTGGGCAACACGCTCTCTCTCCCGTTCCAATTCATGCTCAGCCAGGTAACGTGCAATCTCCAATTGATGAACCTAGTTTTCTGCCAAGCGTGCTCTCTCCCTATAGGACGTAGCCCGAGTGTTAGCCACAGTGATAAGTTGCTCCGCCACCATAGCTTGACGAGTCTCCGCCATAGAAGGAAGCCCCTCAACACTGGTAGAGGCCTCCGCGTTAAGACCGACTCCAGGAGGGATAGACTGCCCAAACTCTGTCACAAGAAGGAAGCGGCACAGAAAAGTCAATACATGTCCAACACTCACCAGGACGGCATTCCCAATTTCATGAGGCCCTGCACTTTGTAACCAGCGAGACAACATATGATTCCATGAACGAGCGGGAACAAAGTTGGCTTCCGAAATACTCAGATCTGACTCAATAGCTGATCGAGCATCAACCATACTCCTCAATCGTAACAGTTCATCCAACGCAACTAAGGGGATGCCCCCACCAACGCCGCCTTCCGTGGAAAAAGTCTCTCGTATTGGTGGAACCCGTGGTGGGGAAATATTCTCACGTCCTTCATCCTTAGGAGTCGGATCGCTATCTGGAGGGGAACTTAAGGCTGACTGACGCTAGGCGGATCCTCAATTGGATTGATCCGAACACCGGCACCCCGACTAGTTCTACTAGTCGCCTCCATAATGGTTGCCTCAAAAAGGTCACTTTTCCGTACCTCGGCTTCCTTCATGGGAGTTTTTCCCTTGTCTAGTAAGTGAGCATGTACTGTTTCACCAACAGAGACCCCATTCTGAGTTACACCCATCACCGTCTCCTCAGTTCCATCAGCATGAACAATTACCATGCCACGAAGACCAGTCATACCCCTTACGACTGTGAAAGCATCTTCGGCCACGGTCGTGCTCGGACCGGCTTCTTGATGGGGCCTCCGAGGCAAAGGAAAAACAACCTGATTTGAAAAATACTCATCAAGAGCACCATCCCAAGATGAGAAATTATCACTTACCCTCCCTTCGAAGCTTACCGGCAGAGCTCGAGTTAGATCCTGATAAAGGTTTGCCCCCGACAGTCTGTCATCCGACAAAAGCGATAACACATCGTGGGAAAGAGTCATGCGGTTGGTCGCATCAAAAGCACGACAGAACCCTAAGGATAGCTCTTCCTCAGCTGGCCGAATCAAGGCTACCGAAAAAAAAGAAGGGGAGGAGGCCAGTGAGTTACAGTAAGAGCACAAGAAAAGAGACGACGATAAGACTTACCAAATTCAGGAGTCCGAAAGGCACATGGTACGGGCAGATAATTTTCGTGTGGGTCACGACATTCAAAACCCTGCACCCAAAACCACTGGTGTCTCCAATGTTGCCCTGTAAGTAGTAATGGCCATGACAACCAGGGTTGCAGATATAATGATAAACATAGTCAATATCCCGGGCAGAAGGAGAAGGACATCCGTTCTCATGGAGCAACACTGGCAGACCAATCAAGTTCGCCCAAGCTGAAGGGGTTATCTGCATTGGGGCCAAATCCCAATTAATCAATACTCGTCTGATAATGTGGGCCAGAGGTAATCTGACGCCGGTAGCAAACATGCCCGTATTAAAGGCAGCGTGATCAGGCTCACCGCTCCAGGGACGTTTGCATTGCCGAGGCGTACCAAACTCAATCCCAGGATAACTATATAAAGCAAAGACCCCATCCACATCCTCATCCCGCATACTGGAGGGATAACCCCGTAGAGTAGAATCAGTCACTGCGCAGCCCCGATTGGAGGAACGGCTTGTGCTATTAGGGCTGGCAAAATCTTCCAGGTTAACGAAGAATGAAGAGGCTCGACTTTTAGTCTTAGGAACTACGCGTCGCTGCGAAAAACCCTCCCCCTGAAGAGCAGCCCCCCGGGGAACCTCATAACGCGGCGGCAGAGGAACTGAACAATGGCCGCTCCGCATTATAGGCGTATCGGAAGGAGCCATGGCATTACTTGCCTCTTCGTCTTCTTCAGAGCTAAGAAATTCCTGTGAATATCTCGAATCCACCGCCATGAGCGGGGGAACAGCAAGACACAGAAAGAGAAGTATAAATAACGCAAGAGATGAAACAATCGCCATTTTTCTTTTTGGTGCAAGTTCAACAGAAATAGAACTTTGCTCTAGATGAAAAGTTTAAAGCGTAGGCTTAGGTTTCAACATGGCCAACCCCTTTTATAGGGAGAAGTAGAGGAGAAGAGGAATGGGGGCCCAATAACTGCCCCACTCTCTGCCCTACCCCTTGGAACTCGAAGAGTCCACTTGCAGGGAAAATCGTGGAGCGTTCGATCAAAACACGTGGACAAAATTGAGTTTAGAAGATTGTGGGACAGGGATGCTGATGTGATAGTTCAAAGAAAAAACCGGCAGTGAAGATATGGAGGATCCACCGCATTAAATGAGTGATAAATGCATGTCAGAACCACCATTAAAAGCATTCATTGCTATTAAAGAACAAAATTAAAAACCAGGTGAAAATCAACAAAAAGAAAGGTTACAATTCCATTCTAAAAACTAAGTCCCGCCAGGCTGAGCCAGGGAAGATCCAGTAGGGGCCAAGGCGAAAGTCGACGCTGTAGAAGGCTGAGATGCCACTCGGATGGGAAAACCTGGGACAAGTAAAAAGTCTGACACGAGTCCTAACGGAACCAAGTTCATTCCCTTCGATTCCCAGTCTACTCTGGCAGGCAGCCCAGAAGCTGCTATGCGGGCGTGTAGCATTTGACAAAAATTTTACAAAAGGACAGTTGCGCCAATCCTGTTGGTCAACCGCGCCAAGTGAGCCAAGGTTTTAGCAAAACCAACTATTCCAGCAATTTTCCTCTCGAAATTAATCACAGAGGAGAAGTATGCCTCATATTTATGGGACAATGCAGTTACTTCCGCTCCCTTGACCTTCAGCCCTTCTTGGGAATAAGCTAGTTGGCTCTTCGCCTCATCTAGCTCCCGAACGAGGCGACTCCGCCCTTCCACCGACTCTTTCAAAGTTTCTTCAGCGGCCCTTGCATACGCCTCACTCGAGAGGAATTTTCCCTCAACTAGCCTCAACTCCTCTTGAAGGGCCTTCAAGGCATCTTCTGAAGCTGTGCGTTGACGGTCTGCCTCCCCTTTAATCACCGCCACCTCTTCCGAGTGCCTCCGCTCCCTTTTCTCTATCTCCTCCTTCAACTGGGTTAGCTCCTCCTCCTTTTGACGATTAAGGACAGCGACTTGAGCTGCCTCCTGACTCTGGCGAGCTAAAATGAGGGATGCCTGGCTAGAATAACTTAAAGCCCGTGCATGATACCCAGTCGCCGCATAAATAAGATCGTCCGGATTCAATGCCCCAATAATATCACTTTCCTCCTGAGTGAAACTAGTGGGGACGAACTCCAACGCTCTCAACATGTATGCAGGAAGAGTAAGCTGATCAGGGTGATATGAGTTTGACCCGTACATGCTATGAAGAATGGGAGGCAAAGAACGAACCTCCGGAGTAGAAGCGCCAACCTTAAAATCGAGGTAAGGGGTCTCGGTCGAAGGTACCCCTAAGGCTGCTCCACAAGAGAAAAGGCCATAGCTGTCAGCCCGAACCCTTTTACTTGGGAGCTCGGAAGGCCTGCTGACAGGTGCTGAATGATCGACTACGGCCACCCCGCTAGATCCATAAGGGCCGCGCTGCACCATGCCGACGATTGGGGAAGAGCAACCAGAATCATGAAGCAGAAAGTCCTTCTCGCGTTCCCCCTCTGAAACGACTACCACATCGTCAAGACCCTCTTGAAGCATGGCACCAATCAACTCGCGATTTGCTCCGATATCATCTCCTGTAAAGTCCTCGGCTCCCGACATCGGTGAGGTCGTGTCTCCCTGTAAGGCCCGAGGACTCATCTCTATCAGGGAGGATTCGTCCACTATAGGATTTATCGCCATCCCGAGTATCCTAGTCTAAAAATTTAAAACATAGTGACTATACCTCACATGCACACAAAAACAATAACGAGAGACAAAAGAAGGCGAACATACCTCCGCTAGAACTAATCAACTGGAAGGCCGAAGGAACCCTAATGTGCGACGACTTCTATAAGCCTGAAGCCCAAAACCACCACTCCTTCCAATTTTTTGGACGTGGACTTCCTCGAGAGAGTCAGCCTGCGAGAGGGGTTGACTCGATCTGACTCGATAAAACCTTTTGTGAACATTCTCCTCCTAAGGACGACACAAGTAGTCGATTTCCTTGGGGGATAAGTGCCCATACCCTTTCTTCCGAAACAAGAGTATGAACCCAATTATAGTAGCCTAAGCATTTGGGGAAAGCTGGTGTGGCGCCAAATTCCAATAATTCCCAACCGAGTGGCATCTCAGCCTTCTACAACATCGACTTCCGCCTTGGCCCCTACCGGATCTGTCCCGGCTCCGCCTGGCGGGATTTAGTTTTTAGAATGGAATTGTAACCTTTCTTTTTGTTGATTTTCACCTGGTTTGTAATTTTGTTATTTAATAGCATTGATTGCTTTTAATGGTGGTTTTGACATGCATTCATCACTCGTTTAATGCGATGGATCCCCTATATCTTCACTGCCGGTTTTTCTCTTTAAACTATTACATCAGCATCCCTGTCCCACGATCTTCTAAACTCGATTTTGTCCACAGGCTTGATCGGATGCTCCACGATTTTCCCTGCAAGTGGACTCTTCGAATTCCAAGGGGTAGGGCAGAGAGTGGGGCAGTTAATGGGGCTCCACTCCTCTTCTCCTCTGCTTCTCCCTATAAAAGGGGTTGGCCATGTTGAAACCTAAGCCTACACTTTAAACTTTTCATCCAGATCAAATTTCTTTTCTGATGAACTTGCACCAAAAAGAAAAATGGCGATTGTTTCATCTCTTGCGTTATTGGTACTTCTCTTTCTTTGTCTTGCTGTTCTTCCGCTCATGGCGGTGGATTCGCGATCTTTACAGGAATTTTTTAGCTCTGAAGAAGACGAAGAGGCCAGTAATGCCAGGGCTCCTTCCATTATGCCTGTAACGCGGAGCGGCCGTTGTTCAGTTCATCTGCTGCCGCGTTATGAGGTTCCCCGGGAGGCTGCTCTTCAGGGAGAGGGTTCATCGTGGCGGTACTTAGTTCCTAAGACTGAAAGTCGAGCCTTTCCATTCTTCGTTAACTTGGAAGATTCTGCCTGCCCTAATAGCACAAGCCGTCCCTGAGTCGGGGCCGCACGGTGACTAATTCTACTCTGTGGGGTTATCCCACCAGTATGCGGGATGAGGATGTGGATGAGGTCTTTGCTTTATATAGTTATCCTGGGATCGAGTTTGGTATGCCTAGGCGATGCGAGCGTCCCTGGAGCGGTGAGCCTGATCACGCTGCCTTTAATACATACATGTTTGTTGCCGGCGTCAAGTTACCTCTGGCCCATGTTATCGGACGAGTATTGATTAATTGGGATTTGGCCCCAATGAAAATAATCCCTTCATCTTGGGCGAACTTGATTGGTCTGCTAGTATTGCTCCATGAGAACGGATGTCCTTCTCCTTCTGCCCAGGATATTGACTATGTTTATCGTTATGTCTACGACCCTGGTTGTTATGGCCATTACTACTTACAGGTGCATAAAGGCGTTCGTCCTATATTTAGTAGAAATTCCATCGGTGGGCAGCATTGGAGGCTCCAGTGGTTTTGGGTGCGGGGTTTTGAATGTCGTGACCCACACGAAAATTATCTGCCCGTACCATGTGCCTTTCGGACTCCTGAATCTAGTAAGTCTTATCATCGTCTATTTTCTTGTGCTCTTACTGTAACTCATTGGCCTCCTCCCCTCCTTTTTTTTCAGTAGCCTTGATTCGGCCGGCTGAGGAAGAGATATCCCTAGGGTTCCAGCATGCTTTTAACGCGATAAACTGCATGACTCTTCCCCGCGATATGTTATCACTTTTATCGAATGACAGACTGTCGGTGGCGAACCTTTATCAGGATTCGACTCGAGCTCCACCGATAAGTTTCGAAGGGAGGGTAAGTGATAATTCCTCATCTTAGGACGCTTCTTTTGACGAGTATTTTTCAGAACATGTTGTTTTTCCTTTACCTCGGAGGTCCTGTCAAGAAGCCGATCCGAGCACGACCATGGCCGAAGATGCTTCCACAATCGCAAGAGGTAGGACTGGACTTCGTGGCGTGGTAATTGTTCATGCTGATGGAACTGAGGAGGCTGTGATGGGTGCAACTCAGGATGGGGTCTCTATTTGTGAAACAGTACATGCTCGCTCACTAGACAAGGGAAAAACTCCCATGAAGGAAGCCGAGGTACGAAAAAGTGACCTTTTTGAGGCAACCATTCTGGAGGTGACTCGTAGAACTAGTCGGGGCATCAGTGTTCAGATCAATCCAATTGAAGATCCGCCTAGTGTTAGTCAGCCTCAAGTTCCCCTCCAAGATAGCGATTCGAGTCCTAAGGAGGAAGGACGTGAGAATATTGCCCCACCACGGGTTCTACCAATACGGAAGACTTTTGCCACGGAAGGCGGCATTGGTGGGGGCATCCCCTTAGTTGCATTGGATGAACTGTTATAATTGAGGAGTATGGGTGATGCTCGATCGGCTATTGAGTCAGAGCTGAGTATTTTGGAAGCCAGCTTTGTTCTCGATCATTCATGGAATCCTATACTGTCTTGTTGGTTGCAAAGTGTGGGGCCTCATGAAATTGGGAATGCCATCCTGGTGTGTGTTGGACATGCATTGACTTTTCTGTGCCACTTCCTTCTTGTGACAGAGTCTGGGAAGTCTATCCCTTCTGGAGTCGGTCTTAGCGTGGGGGCCTTTACCAGTGTTGAGGGGTGACGAGTGTGTTAATTCACGAATCTTGCACTTGGATTTGTGCTATTATGGAGTTTGAAGGTTGAAATTGGTTGTAAATCGATATATATTGTGAAAAAGCATGAATCAGGTGTTGTTTGAGCTATCTGAGTGGTTTTTTTGAAGGAAATCGGAGTAGAAGTGTTGAAAACTGAAGAAAGGAAGTCGAAACCATCCAATTGGGCAAAGCAAGAGTGCAATTCGACCTGAAAGAGATCAATTCGACCAGCCCTTCAGGTCGAATTGGCAGCACAACACGAGCAGAAGGTGGATTCGACCACGACAGAGGAATTTGACCTGGGCATCAGGTCGAATCGAGGTCGAATTGATTGGCGGAAATGCCGATTCGAACTCATCACGATTATTCGACTAGGACAGTTGGTCGAATCGAGCACCTGGGACTTATAGTAGACTGATTCGACTTCTGATTTGACTTGTGGTGGTCAATTAAACCCGTTGCTGAAGTCGAATCGATGCTCGAGAATTTACCATATCCGTATTTTTACACCGTCAATGCGTTTGATCACTTAAAAAGCCCATGCCAAGCCCAGGAGACGTGATTACAAGTATAAAAGAAGGCTTATGCAGCAGTAGAGACATCATCCATCCTACAAGAAGACGAGGATACGTATAGTTGAGAGGAGATCGATCATCCATCCTCCGGAGGGGTTGTGACAAAGGTTCCGCTGGAGATTAAAGTAAGATTGGTCCAACTAACCATGATTGTTCTTTGATCAATCATGGGCTAGAGCCGCTTCGGTAGTTCTAAGGTTATGAAGGTTTCATGAGTTAATTAGTCTTTCATGTGTGAACTCCATATAACACTACTTGTGGTTTATTTTATATAAGATTGAGCATTTTTAATCCATACTCACGGTCGTTTTGTGCATCAATAATTGTTGTGTAGAGTCTGAATACATAGCTCAGTTATTGGTTGAGTGCATTCACTGCTGAGCAGGGTTTTATGTTATAATTCTAAGTGAAGGGATTCCGAAGTCTTATTAGAACTATCTTATATGAATACTTGTTAATTGAATCATATTCGGGTTAATAGGTAGGATAAAGAGTATAACTTCATAGTACCAATAAAGAGAGATCAAATCGGGTTAGAGTACTAAGTGCACGGGAAATAATTGATTATGATAGTACCTAGAAAGGGGGGTGAATTATATCTCTTGCTCTGAGGATATTCACACGTATCATACGCATATTTACTTGTGTCTATAGAGTGAATTTGCATGGTTTAGTGATGCGTCCATAAATTACAAGGCAGAGTCGGACACCATCACATGTAAGATGAATTAATAAATGGAATTGGATTACCTGAAGAACTACCTACTATCTTACTTGATCACAACTCACTTATCTCTTCTTCTTGTTATTGTTACTTGATAATTTAATTACTTTTATTACTTTATTACAAAATCACAACCATTATAATTCCCAACATAGTCTTAGTTTACTAAAGTATAATTAAATTGATATTTATCCATCCCTTGGGTTCGATATATAACTTGGTCACCTTCGAAACTATGATTGATATCCTTCATACTTGAGGATTAATTGTGTGTTGAGAAAATGCACGGGGACGGCATAAAATATCTTTTGGTTATTTCTAGTTTTATTAGGACTATTTTTAATTCTTGTTTTACTATCTAACTCTTATTCTTTTCTGGTGTATGCTCACAAGATCAAAGAAAGGTGAATTAGAACCATATAATCCTGAGATCGGAGCATCATCGAGGAAGAAAAAGAAGAAGAAGAGTAAGATTAAGAACGTAGATCCAACTGAAGCTCTTAACCTTGGAGTTGAAGTTGACGTGCTAAATTCGCAAATGATTGAAGTTGTAACCGAAGTTAATTTGGAAGTAGTGACAGTCAACATGGCAGCGAATTCGGATAATCTGGCCATCCGTGAAGTCTTCAAGAATAACGGGGCTGGACACTTTGGGCTTCTAGGAGCAAGGGGGACTAATGTGGACTTCGATCTTCACCCCACTCTTATTAGCATGATAGAAAGGAACTCCTTTTCAGGAGGAACTTTCGAGGATCCGCAGCAGCATCTAAATAAGTTCTTAGGATATGCAAGTACTCAAAAAGACGCAGGAGAACATGAAGATGCTAGGAAGATCCTCTTATTTAAATTCTCGCTTACTGAAAAGGCGAGAGATTGGTACGACACTATCAACACAGCTGAATGCACTACTTGGGAGCAATTGTAGTTAAAGTTCTTGGAAAGATACATGCCACCTTCGAAGGTGTTCAAGATGAAGCAAGGCATTATCAAATTTCTATCGGTGGTGGAGAGAAGTTTCATGAAGCTTGGGACAGATTCGAGGACATGCTTCATAAGTGTCCACAACATGGGCTATCTAAAGCTCAATATATCAGCGTATTCTACAATGGATTGGACCGTGATTCACGTGTGTTATTGGATGCTTCTTCTAATGGAGCATTGTTTACTAAGTCATCCGTAAAGGCAGAAAACTTTTTGAAGATATTTCGATGAACTCAAGAGATTGGCCAACTGATAGAGTGAGAGTCACGTACGTCCTTGGAAAGGTGGCTAAGGTTGAACATGCTATGGTGAAAACAAGTAGAGAAGATGAGATCCTCTCTAACTTGTCGAGTATCAACAAGCTACTTGAGTCCCAACTAAAGTAAATCAGTGATATATCTCAGCGCGTACCAATCATGCAGCAGGAAGCCATGAATGATGGAACGATCCATGAGGACATGGAAGAAGCAAACTATGCTATAGGCCAAAGTATTCAAGGAACGAGGTATCAAAATCAAGGCAACCAAAATTATCAGGGAACTACAACAATCGTGGTCCCCCGGGTAATTATCAACAGCCTAGGAGACCGGAGTTTTCATGAAGTAATCCTAACAATTCAATTCAACCTCCGACAGGTGTTGATCCGGGAGCAAAAGTAGAAGAAGGAAAGCAAGGTTTCGAGGATACGGTGAACAGGTAAATGGCTAGGAATGATGCTAGAGTGGATTGTCTTGAGGCCAAGTTAGAGAAAAAGATTGATGCAAACCATAAGGATTTGACTACACAAGTGAAGGACCTTACATTGAAATGGGGGAGATGGCAAAAAGTGTTAATAAGCTCACTCAAACTATTGAGAAAGAGAATCTCCCGTCGTAAAGTATTGAGAATCCAAAGTCCAGCAACGCCATCACATTGAGGTTGGAACACAATACGAGGGACCGATGAGGCCAGAATCAAAATTGGACACGTCGAGGGCTCAATTCGACCCCAATTCGACCAACATTATAGGTCGAATTCAACAAAGGAGGTCGAATTGAACGATTGGACGTGATTTGGAAGCATCAGAGCTTTGATTCGACGAAGACCAATTCAATTTGACCTGGGGGCCAAGTCGAATTGAGGTCGAATCCAACCTTTTGGAGCACTCTGTTTTATCAGAAGCCCTATTCCACCAGCAGCAATTCAATTCGACCAGACCTTCAGGTCGAATTGAGGTCGAATCAGAGGGAAAAAATCTTACAGTGAGCCAATTCAACCGGGGGGACTTCAATTCGACCAGACCTTCTAGTCGAATCCAGGTCGAATTGGAGATACAAGGTAAGAATCGTGTTCCAGGTGCACAATTCGACCACTATGTGCCCAATTCGACCAGAGCACCTGGTCGAATTGAGGTCGAATCATCCCATATTGCATCTATTTCCTCACCGAACACTCCTCGTGATGTGAACATTACTCCATTGGTTCCGAATGAGCAAAATACTGAGATCATAGCAGAGAAGAAGTGGGAAAGAGCTAAGAGGTTGAGAGCCGAAAAGGATTAAGCGGAGAAGGTCGAGCGTGATGAATGGGGTATTCCCAAAACAAAGATACCTCCGTCGTTTTCTTATAAGCTGGTTAAGAAGGGATTGGAAGAGAAGTTCAAGAAGTTTTCTGATATCATAAATAAGATAAGCTTGAGTATTCTTTTCTCTGAGGCAATATTGGAGATGTCGTACTATGCCCGATTCCTTAAGGATATACTATTGAAAAAGAGAAGCTTGAACGAAGTTGAGATGGTAAACTTATCTAAAAATTACAGCTCGATTATCCAAAGGAAGCTGCCACAGAAGATGAAGGATCCGAGAAGCTTCACTATCTTGTGTGAGATTGGAAAAGGACCGGCACAACGAGCCTTGTACGATCCTGGGGCAAGCATCAATTTGATGCCATTGTCTATCTTTCAAAGGCTTTGTTTGGGGGATTTATCTCCTACAACAGTTGCTCTACAATTGGCGGACAGGTCGATGATGTTTCTGAAAGGTATCATTGAAGACGTTCTTGTCAAAGTGGAGAAACTAGTATTTCCTGTGGATTTTCTTGTGCTTGAGATGTAAGATGACAAGGATAATATCCCTCTTATCTTGGGGAGACCTTTCCTTGCTACTGCTGGGGCCATGATTGATGTTAAGAAGGGGGATCTTAGGTTGCGAATGGATAAAGAAGAGGTCCTATTCAACCTTGACAAAGCAATTAAGATGCCTATGGAGTCACAATGTCATAGTATTGATGTGGTGGAGGAGATTGTGATGGAAGATATGTCTTTGATCCTGTCTAAGGATCCTCTTGAGACATGTTTGATGGAGTCTCTTACTTATCCCACTACAGAGCTTGACGATCCATCCAATGAGGAATGTATTGAATATCTTGAGAACTTACTTGCTTTGGGTGATGACAGGTATGAATTGGAGAAATCTAAGGTTGAAGAAGTGAAGTGGAGTAGGAAGTACTTGCCATTGGATAGAGAGAGCACTCCGATGTAAGAAAAGAAAGAGGAGTTGTACCTGTTACCGGAACACTTGATGTATGCCTTTCTTGGTGACAATGGAAAATACCCAACAGATGATTCTGAATTTCAATGGAAGATTGACGAGGAGGTGTCTAAACAGCCATGGGAAGAAGGAAATTCTGAGCATCAAATACTTGTGACCAAAAAAGGTGAGGTGTTGAGTGTAGCCAAGAAGAGAGAAAGAAAGTATTTGAAGGTGAGGATGCGAGAAGTCCGTTTTTCGATCAAGTAGTCTACTAAGTGGTAATCCGTCGTGACTCTCCGACGTTAAACAAGAGCACCTGTTGGGGGCTTTCCCTCCAGTTTTATTATTTTATTTCATTCGTGTGAGTAAGAAATTTTTATATTTGAAGTGCTTACTTATCGACAATTACATCTCTTTGCAAACTTAGTTTCGACTATAATTTCTAATAAGTTTGGGGGGTGTGATGTACTTACCTCAATTAGCACCGATAGTATAATCATTTCTTTGTAACATTTGTTAGGGGAGTTGATTTTTTGCGGCATATTTAAACTTTAATCGGTTTTTATGTGTCGATTTTTTGCAATTTGCCTAATGTTTAGTGGTGTTTTTGTTCCGTATTTTGAGTTGTTTGCGGAGTTACTTATGAATGTTAAGTTTTAGGATTTGTAGAGATGCTTGTATGATTGATTTAATATATGGGTTCATGGATTTTGTGCATTCATAAGTTCAAGTGTTAATTTTCGTTGATGAGAGCATGTATAATTTGATAAGTATGTAGAGTTCTTGTGAAAATTGATCTTGATTATGTGCTATGAGGAGTACGTAGGATTCTATTTACCCATGTGAGGATTTGAGCCTTTTAATCATGCTTGATCATGATAGTTTATTCTTGAGAGAATCATTTATATGAACGTATTCTAGAACTTGGCTTGGAGTCTTGTGTGAGACTTACAATTGGTGAATAGCTAGAGTATGATATTAGGCCATTCTTGATTACTTGAGTTACTTAGCCAAATTTTACCTTCCCATTGATTATGTATACCTTTGGTAGTTTCGTTTGAGCCTTAAAAGCTTTTTCTTTGGCAAGCCGAATAAAAGAGCCTTATTTAACCTTTACTTGAGCTTTGTTGAATACCCTATTCATTAGTAGAGAGTTGAGGTGAATAAGTGTTGCGAGAAGAAGAAGGAAGATAGAATGATAGTTAAGTGGAATAGAAAGAAGAAGTGTATGGTTAAATCTCGTTTAGGGGTAGTGCCTGAAACTGCTACCCCGATTGCTGTTTAAAAAAGGTAGTGCCTACAGTCGGTACCCGAAAGAAAAATGATGTTGTTGCAAGGAAGAGAAGAAAAATTCAAAAATTGCAAGTGAAAGAGAAGAAATTGGAGCCGAATGAAGAAAGCAAGAACCTCCAAGGTAACTCTTTACTAGTGTTTGAGTCACTTTATCTAAATTTTCCTACCCTTTCCAAAGAGCCAACATTACAACCCAAAAACAAGTCCCTTGTGATCCTAGTAATAAGTTGATTGTGAGTTGATTTTTGAGACCCTTGCCAAGTTTATGGTTATGCGTGAGTATGGATTGAGTATGAGCGTATATATTGACCTGATAAGTGCAACTAGCACTTGAATGAGAGAGTAAACACTTATCTTGTGAGCTTGATGACTTAGTACTCCGAATGGTAATATGATTGAGTGATATTTTGCATGAATGATATATATGATGCAGGAAATACTTGTCTTTAATTGAGGAAATTGCATGTGTAATATGTGTTGTACTTGGTGATCTTCGTGAATTATACACGACTCCTTGTTTTGATTGCGTTGCCTCGGGACGAGCAACATGTAAGTTTGGGGGTTTGATGAGTGTGTTAATTCATGAATCTTGCGCTTGAATTTGTACAATTGTAGAGTGTTTGATGGTTGAAATCAGTTGTAAACCGATATATGTTGTGAAAAAGCATGAATCAGGTGTTGTTGGAGCTATTTGAGTAGTTTTTCGAAAGAAATCGGAGTGAAAATGTTGAAAACTAAAGAAAGAAAGTCGAAGCCATCCGATTGGGCGAAGCAAGAGTGTAATTCAACCTGAAAGAGATCAATTCGACCAGCCCTTCGGGTCGAATTGGCAGCACAACATGAGCAGAAGGTGGATTCGACCACGATAGAGGAATTTAACCTGGGCATCAGGTCGAATCGAGGTCGAATCGATTGGCGGAGATGCCAATTCGACCTTGTCATTTTGATTCGACCAGGACAGTTGGTCGAATCGAGCACTGGGACTTACAGTAGGCTGATTTGACTTCTGATTCGACTTATGGTGGTTAATTCGACCTGTTGCTGAAATCGAATCGATGCTCGAGAACTTACCATATCCGTATTTTTACACCGTCAATGCGTGTGATCACTTAAAAAGCCCATGCCAAGCCCAAGAGACGTGATTACAAGTATAAAAGAAGGCTTATACAGCAGTAGAGACATCATCCATCATACAAGAAGACGAGGAGACGTAGAGTTGAGAAGAGATCGATCATTCATCCTCCGGAGGGGCTGTGACAGAGGTTCCGCTGGAGATTCAAGTAAGATTGGTCCAACTAACCATGATTGTTCTTAGATCAATCATGGGCCAGAGTCGCTTCGGTAGTTCTAGGGTTATGAAGGTTTCATAAGTTAATTAGTCTTTCGTGTGTAAACTCCGTACAACACTACTTGTGGTTTATTTTATATAAGATTGAACATTTTTAATCCATATTCATGGTCGTTTTGTGCATCAATAATTTTTGTGTAGAGTCTGAATAGATAACTTGGTTATTGGTTGAGTGTGTTCACTGTTGAGCAGAGTTTTATGTTATAATTGTAAGAGAAGAGATTCTGAAGTCTTATTAGAACTATCTTATATGAATACTTGTTAATTGAATCATATTCGGGTTAATAAGTAGGATAAAGAGTATAACTTTATAGTACCTATAAAGGGAGATCAAATCGGGTTAGAGTACTAAGTGTACGGAAAATAATTGATTATTATAGTACCTAGAAAGGGGTGTAAAGTATACGTCTTGCTCTGAGGATATTCACACGTGTCATACACATATTTACTTGTGTCTATAGAGTGAATTTTCTTGGTTTAGTGATGCGTCCATAAACTACAAGGCAGAGTCGAACACCGTCACATAAAAGATGAATTAATAAGTGGAACTGGATTACCTGACGAACTACCTACTATCTTACTTGATCACAACTCACATATCTCTTCTTCTTGTTATTGTTACTTGATATTTTAACCACTTTCGTTACTTAATTACAAAATCACAGCCATTATAATTTCCAACATAGTCTTAGTTTACTAGAGTATAATTAAATTGATATTTATCCATCCCTTGGGTTCGATATATTACTTGGTCACCTTCGAAACTACGATTGATATTCTTTGTACTTGAGGATTAATTATGTGTTGAGAAACGCCTATCAAGGGGCTTCCTTCTATGGAGGAGACTCGTCAAGCTATGGTGGCGGAGCAACTTATCACTGCGGCTAACACTCGGGCTACGTCCTATAGGGAGAGAGCACGCATGGTCGAAAATCTGGTTCATCAGTTGGAGGTTGCACGTTACCTGGCTAAGCATGAATTGGAATGGGAGAGAGAGCGTGTTGCCCAACTGGAGGCGGAGGTATCATGGATGAGGAGTCTTCGCAACTTCTCAGGGCTGGTGATGGTGCGGCCCCTTGCGGCATGGGCGGGACGGTTCCTCGTGGTGTGGGTGGTACAGGCTCTAGTGGTGTCTGACGGGGGATCCTCCTTTATTTTGTGTTTTCCCTTTTGCTATAAATCTTATTTTGACATTGTGGTGGTATGTGTATTTTTTTGCACTCTTTATTATGTCTTTATAACTCTGTAGCCTTAACTTTACAATTTGTGCATATAGGAATTTCATTAATTATGCTTAAGCATAGAAGCGTTTTAAATTCTGTATATACCACGGATACTTGATGTCTTCGCCATTGAGCGCACTTAGTTCATACGCTCCATTACCCAAATTTCTTTTTATTACATATAGGCCTTCCAAGTTTGCTCCGAGCACTCCGCCTGGTTGGCATATTTTCCTCATCACCAAATTTCCAATTGCAAAATCTCTATTGTGTACCTTTTTATTGTATTGGGATTCTAGCATTGATTTGTATATCGCATGTCTCTCCGCTGCCTGTAGCCGAAGTTCCTCCAACAAGTCCAGGTTGAGCTTGGTGGCTTCTAAATTGGTTTCTTCTCCTTTATGAGATACACTAAATGTTGGGCAAGCCACTTCTGCTGGTATGACTCCTTCTGTTCCGTATGTTAACGAGAAGGAAGTCACTTCGGTTGACGTTCTGGCGGTGGTGCGGTACGACCAGAGAACACCAGGCAGTTGTGAGGCCTAATTTTTCTTGAGGCTTTCCAGTCTTGTTTTGAGGGTATTCTTAATTACTTTATTGACAGCCTCAACTTGTCCATTCGACTGGGAGTGGTAAGGTGTTGAGAACAGTTTTCTTATCCCATTCCATCACAAAAATTTTTAAGTTGCATGCCTTCAAATTGCTTCTCATTATCCGTCACAATTGCATGGTATTCCGAAGTAACAAACGATATTTTTCCATATGAAGGTTATCATGTAAACCTCATTAATTGTGGCTAATGATTATGCCTCCGCCCATTTCGAGAAGTAGTCGACCACGGCCACGGCATACTTGATGCCTCCTCTAGCGGGCGGGAATGGGCCTATCAGATCGATTTCTCTCTTGGCGAAAGACCAAGGCGCTGCCATTGTGATCAATTTGTAGAGGGAGCTCTGATTATGGGAGAATAAATCTGACAACTTTTACATGCTCTGGCGTATTCGATAGCGTTTGATATGCCGCAAAAAATCAACTCCCCTAACAAATGGTACAAAGAAAAGATTATACTCTCAATGCTTCAATGAGGTAAGTACATCACATCCCCCCAATCTTAGTAGAAACTATAGTGAAACTAAGTTTGCAAAGAGATGTAATTGCCGATAAATAAGCATATCAAATATAAAAATTTCTTACTCACTCCAAGAGAAATAAAGCAATAAAATGGGAGGGAAAGCCCCCAACAAGCACTCATGTTTAACGTCGGAGAGTCACGATGGTACCAATCTAGTGCAAGGTATCCTCAAAGACGATGCAAACATCATCCGACGACTTGTAATGCTTCAATCGATGCCCACTAGCCGCGATAATGTCTCCATCTTTGTCCATAAGCTCAAAACTCCCCCCTCCACAGGTTCTATAGATAATGAACGGACCCGTCCACTTCGATTTTAATTTTCCTACGAAAAGCTTCAAACGAGAGTTAAAAAGCAATACCTCATCACCTTCCTTGAACTCCTTGTAAGATATCTTTGAATCAATTTTTGAATGTATTTCATTCCGTTTCATGTAATCCATACACACACGCCATCCCGTAGGAATCCTACTGGCTAAAGTCTCACCATCTTCAGCTTTCACTATAGTCATGCCTCCTTCTTAGCAACTACATGCAATGGACTCACATGGGGACTATCACTAATAGGATAAATTATTCCTACATCTAATCACGTTAGGATTTGCTTCCTAATCACTTCTTGAATCGCGGAATACACCCTCCGCTGATTCTGAACGCTACTCTTGACCTCATCTAACAACCTGATTCTATGCATGCGATAGGAAGGACTAATACCCTTTAAATCATCAAGAGACCAACCAATCGCAGATTTATACTTTCTAAGCACATTTAATAATTCTCAAGTTGATCATCATCAAGGGAAGAAGATACAATTACTGGATATTTTTCATTATCACCTAGGTAGGCATACTTCAAGTATTCCGGTAGCGGTTTCAACTCCTCTTTCCTCTCTTCCTGAGGTGCACTCTCTCGATCCAATGGCAAGTACTTTCTAGTCCACTTGACCTCTTCAACTTTGGTACTTGTCGACTCATACCTGTCATCACCCAAAGTAAGTAAATTTTTAAAAAATTCAATACATACCTCATGGAGAGTTCATCTAGCTCTATAGTGGGAAAAGTAAGAGACTCCGCCAAACACGTCTCAAGAGGATCCTTCGACAGAATCAAAGACACGTCTTCATTCACAATCTCTTCCACTATATCAACACTGTGACATTGCATCTCCATTGGCATCTTCATTACTTTATCAAGGTTGAATAGGACCTCTTCTTTATCCATTCTTAGCCTCAACTCACCCTTCTGCACATCGATCATGGCTCCCGCAGTGGCAAGGAAAGGTCTCCCTCAGATAAGATGGACATTATCCTTATCATCTTCCATCTCCAGTACCAGAAAATCCACAGGAAAGACTAACTTCTCTACTTTGACAAGAACGTCTTCGATCACACCCTTCAAAAAAGTCATGGACCTATCCTCTAGTTGTAGAGCAACTGTCGTGGGAGTCAACTCCCCCAAACCAAGCCTTTGAAAGGTAGACAACGACATCAAATTGATGTTTGCCCCAAGATGACACAAGGCTCGACGTGCCAGCCCCTTTCCAATTTCACATAAGATTGTAAAGCTTTCCGGATCCTTAAGTTTAGCTAGCAGCTTCCACTGAATAATCGAGCTACAGTTTTCAGACAAATTCACCATTTCAATTGCGTTCAAGCTTCTCTTCTTCAAAAGAATATCCTTCAGAAAGTGGGTATAATACGACATCTCCAAAATTGCTTCAGAGAAAGGAATGTTCAAGTTTATTTTGTTTATGATTTCTGAAAACTTCTTGAACTTCTCTTCCAATCCCTTTTTTACTAGGTTGAGAGGAAAGGGTGGAGGTATCTTTGTTTTGGGAATCCCTCATTCATCACGTTCAGCTTTTTACGCTTTATCCTTTTCAGCTCTCAATCTCTTAGCTCTTTCCCACTTCTTCTCTACTATAATCTATGTACTCTGCTCTTTGGAAGGCACTGGAGTAATTTCAACATCATGCGGAGCATTCAACATGGAAAATGGCACAGAACAGATGAGTTTGACCTGAGTTTGTCCTGGGTAGGTGGTCGAACTCGGCGAGTAATGGTCGAACTGAACACTTGAAAGTTCGTTCTCCCTCGTATAGTTGGATTCAACCATGGTTCGACCAACAAGTTTGGTCGAACTATGATGATCGTGGTCGAATAGGGCATCAGATAAAATAGAGTGCTCTGGACAATCGAGTTCGACCTCAGTTCGACCAGTGGTTCTGGTCGAACTCATCTGATTCTGGTCGAACTGACCTTCTGACCCCATCATAGCACTCATTGAGACCTGTTATCAGTTGCAGAACGAGGCGTTGATTTGATACTGGAGATCTGACATTCGCCAACTGATCAGCCAACATCTTGAGTTCTTGGCAATATGTAGAGATGGTGGGAAAATTATCTTGACGAACCTGGGTGAATTGGTTCTCAAGATATACAGCCCTTGAATGCTTATTGTCACGGAAAATAGATTCCAACCGTTCCCAGGCCGTCTTTGCAGTGGTGTCAGGTTGGAGGATGGTATGGAGTAGGAGTGAGTATTCGGTCGATTCGGTCGGTTTTTGTATATTTTTGGGCCAAACCGAACAAACTAAATTTCTATTTCCATCCACTGAAACCAAACAGAGGTTTAAAGTTATCGAACCAACCGAACCGAAATTATTATTTCGGTTTTTTCGGTTTTTTCGGGTTTTTTTAAATTTTCGAATACACCTGCTAAATAAACATTTTTTATAGGTAGAATAATATTAATATCCAATTGCAAAACAACTAAATCTATCAATCTAACAACAAGCCTGCTAACAATACTCATAATAAGTCACAAAATCCGATTTCATCAATTCAATCCCACAATAAAATAAAATAACATACACCAATAACCAAATCAATACGAATAGCCTTATGAGAATCAAAATTACAGCAAAACCAAGATTCAACATTTAAGACAACAAACTCAAATTTAAAAATAAACTATAAGATAGATCATTCCAGCCAACACATAGCAAATCTCCAACTGAAAACTTCTCAGTGAAAAGTTATCCTTCCCTTCACCACCATAGATAACTGCAATCAAGATAACATTATAAAAAATACAATAAAAATAAAGAAAGAAATAAAAATAGAATTACATTAGTATGATAGTATTTACCTTCCGAAAGTATAATTAAACTTTGGGTTGTGCCTCCATCATTAAGGATCAATAGAAGGTTCAAAAGCCACACCCTGTAAACCTACAAAAAAAAATTAACAAATAACATGTACAAAGCTAAGAAGATATAAAAATGATTAATAAAATTGAAAACTTAAACACATGTTTACTACCTTTTCAAGATCCTCAATGTCATGCAAATTTTCTTCAACATTGACAGGAGAAGAGGATTTACGAAGCCAATCTTGAGCACATATAAGAGATTGCACTATTTTAAGAGTCAATGAACTCCTAAATGCATCAAGTACACGTCCTCCACTGCTAAATGCAGATTCAGAAGCAACAGTTGAAATGAGGGTAGCAAAAATATCACGGGTTATCTGTGATAAGATAGGAAATCTAGGAGTGTTCACTTTCCACCATGCAAGAATGTCAAATTTTGCTACATCTTCTTCACTTTCTTCATTAAGATACTTATCCACCTCAAACTTGCTACTTCTCACACCCTTCGCCCCAAATTTGAATTTTTTATATTCATTTTGCACCAATATTCTCACCTTCATAGTTGGATCATCTATATCCATCTCACTGCTTTGTTCAACTGTACTAACTTCCCACTTGGATTGTCTGGCATTATTTCCTTTTTATACTCCTCATACAAAGAAAACAATAGGGCTTTCACTTCACTTCTCATTGACAAACCCAAATCACCCTCGTACATATTTGAAAGTGCAAATTGTACCCAATCAAACTTATAACGAGGATCAAGAATCACAGCAACAAATATAACTTTATTCATTTTTTTTATCTCCCCAATACTTATCATACTTCACCTTCATTCTTTGTGCCATAGTACGTAGATTTATATCATCACCACTAGTCCACTCTTTCAACAAACAATGAACTATATAGATTTCATGAAAAAATAAGTTGGATGTGACATATTTAGAACCTGATATCCTAACAGTAAGATCATAGAACACTTGCAAGAAAGTCAACATCAGTCTAGCATTTTGCCAGTCATCCTTACTGGGCACACCAACATCAGTGTCAAGCTCAATCTTAAAGTTTAAATCTTGCAAATCATATCTACTAAATGCCTTTTCAAATTTTTGAGCTGACTCCAACATCAAATAAGTTGAGTTCCACCTAGTAGAAACATCTAGACACAACAAGCTCTTGCTTTTGATTTTTTCATGTTCAACACATTCTTTAAATATTCTCAAACGAGCAGGAGACTGCCTTATATAATGCACAGCATTTCTAACTTTTTAATAGAAGTCCCAATTTCTTTCAACCCATCAACAACCACCAAATTGATTATGTGAGCTATGCATCTCATATGAATGTACTGACATTTAAGAATGCTACTCTTCCAATCACTCATTTTCTCTTTCAAGTAATCCATTGCAGCATCATTGGAAGAGGCATTATCAACAGCAATCGTAAAAACACTATCAATCTCCCATTCATTTAAGCACTTTTCAATTTCCCAACCAATATCTTTACCTTTGTGACTAGTAATCGTGCAAAAATTTAAAATTTTTTTATGAAACTTCCAATCACTATCAATAAAGTGGGCTGTCAAACACATATAGTTAATCTTTGCATAGATGACCATGTGTCTGTGGTAAGACAAACCCTTTGGTTAGAAGATTTCAGTAATGCATTCAATAAGTTCTTTTCATCCACATAAAATTGAAAGCAATCACGTGACACAATCCATCTAGAAGGCAACTGAAAGTTAGGTCCACAAGTCACTGCATTGTAATTTCTAAACCCCTCATTTTCAACAAATTTGAAAGGCAACTCATCAACAATTATCATAAGAGCTAAAGCTTTCCTAACTTCATTTTTGTCAAATTTCCTAGTACTCAAAGTGCTTCCCTCCCCCGAGTTTGGTTGCAAATTTAACAATAATTGTCCCGTTCCTACACTACTAAGAATATTTGGGCATACAGTCATATGAGAGAGAAGAGATGTGGTACCATTTCTTCTAGAATCGCTATGGAACTCCCTCTTACAATGGAGGCATCGAGCCTTCATCTCATTTTCTTCACTTACAAACTCCTCGAAATGATCCTAAGCAGGTGATCTTTTTAGGATTGGTTTTCTTTTCTTTGCCTTAGGTTTATTTGAACTTGAAGAAGGAACTGATTGAGTGTTACCTCAATGTGTGTTTCCTTGATTAGACATCTCTGTTTTGAAAAAATTATAGTCAGAAAATGCAAATAAAACTCCTTACAGTATATACAAATTATCAGATATGAACATTCCATACTAGCAAGGGACAGGCGGCACTCCGGTGGCAGTCAAACTGAAGAACAGCAACCGGGAAACTGAAGAACGGTAGCATGGCAGATTCCTATACAATTTGAAAAATGCGCAAGCAGCTCCAACAAGGGGAAGATTCCCAACTGAAAGAGACTGAACGCCCAAGAAAGAGAAAGGGTCGCGTCAAAGCACAGTGACCGCCGGAGAACCCAAAGAATGGGTGATAGAGAAGTACCCGTTTAAAGGAGCTGCGTCAAAGGATGGCGCCAGAGAGAAGATGGAGAGCAAGATTTGGACCAGGAGCGAAGCGTCGGAGGAGCCGGTTCTGTTTGGAACGCTGTACGTGTAGTTTACACGATTTGATCTCAGTATGCACTTCTAAGAATCGAATAACAAGCAGCAACCAACTCATTCATTCTAACAATCAACTGCTTAGCACCTTGGAAGTAACAAAGAGCTCGAACTCGAGCTTTGGAAGGCTGATGAAGAATGGAGGCGCTGCTTCTAAATGAAGAATGGAGGCGCTGCTTCTAGGGTTCCCAAATGAAAATGAAGGAGGGTTAGTCTTTTATATTAAAATATATAATATTTATTTATTCTTAATCCGTGATCTGCTTTTGTTGGGAATCTAGTAGGTTGCTAATGTTAGTCAAGCTTGAGACAATCTCATCATCTCTTCCCGACTTCACCATAGTATGCTCAACCTGTGCTACTTTACCAAGGACATAAGTGCCTCTCACTCTATCAGTCGGCCAATCTCTAGAATTCATTAAAATATCTTTAAAACGCTTCTCGGCCTCATTGGGTGACTTCGTCAGTAATGCTCCATTAGAAGAAGCATCAAGTAAAACGCGAGAATCGCAGTCCTACCCATTGTAGAAAATACTGATATATTGAGCTTTAGATATCCCATGCTGAGGACACTTCCGTAGCATGTCCTTGAACCTGTCCCAAGCTTCATGAAATTTCTCATTGCCATGGATAAAAAATTGATTGATTTGCTGCTTCATCTTGAACACCTTTGAAGGTGGCATGTATCGCTCCAGGAATTTCACTTTCAACTTCGGCCATGTATCACATTTAGCAGCATCCAGATTATCGTACCAATCTCTCTCTTTTTCATTCTTCGAGAACTTAAACAGTATAATCTTCCTCGCATCCTCATGAGCTCCTGCATCTTTTTGTGTGCTTGCATAACCAAGGAACTTATTCAGATGTTGTTGAGGATCTTCAAATGTTCCCTCAGATAAAGGACTCCTTTCAATCGTGGTGATAAGAGCAGGGTGTATATAAAAATCAGCTTCAGTCCCTCTTGCTCCTAACAACCCAGCATTGCCCGTTCCGTTGTTCTTAAAGACTTCTCGGATGACAAGTGTATTCGGGTCCACTGCCATGTTGATTGCTTCTACTTCCAAATTAACTTCGTTGCAGTTTCAATCATTTGTGGATTCAGCACGTCAACTACAACTCCTAAATCAAGAGCTTTAGTTGGTTCTACTTTCTTATTCTTCTTCTTCTTCCTCGATGATGCTCCGATATCTGGATTATATGGCTCTAATTCGCCTTTCTTTGATCTTGTGAGCATACATCTAAGAAAAATAAGTATTAGAAATCAAAACAAGAATAATAATCTCAATTAAACTAGACATAATCAAAAGATATTTAATGCCGTCCCCGGCAACGGCGCCAGAAACTTGATGAGTGTTTTCTCAACACACAAAATTAATCCTCAAGTATAAGGATATCAATTGTAGTTTTGAAGGGTGACCAAGTAATTATCGAATCCAAGGGACAAATTATTATCAATTCAATTATATTCTATTTAACTAAGATTATGTTGGCAAAATTGATTTGGTTTGTTTACTAAACTAAATAACATAAATTGAAATTGCAAAGTAATTAGGCAAACAATAGAGAAACTTCAGTGGTGATCAAGTAATTAATAGAGTAATTCATCAGGTAATCCATTATTACTTATTATTAGAGTAGTTCATCAGGTTATCCGACTTTGCCTTGTGATTTATGGACGCATCACTAAACCATGCAAGCGTACTCTATAGACATAAATAAGCAAGCGTATGACACGTGTGAATATCCTTGGAGCAAGATGTATACTTTACCCCCTTTCTAGGTACTATCATAGTCAATTATTTATCGTGCACTTAGTACTCTAACTTGATTTGATCTCCCTTTTTAGGCACTATAAAGATATACTCTTTATCCTACTTATTAACCTGAATATGATTCAATTAACAAATATCTATATAAGATAGTTCTAATAAGACATCAGAATCCCTTCTCTTAGAATTATAACATGCAATCATGCTCAGCGGTGAACGCACTCAATCAATAACCAAGAGATGTAATAAGACTCTATATAACAATTAAAGATGCACAAAATGACCGTGAGTATGAATTAAAGATGCACAAAATGACCGTGAGTAGAATAAACCACAAGTAGTGTTGTACGGAGTTTACACATGGAAATTCAATTAACTCATAAAACTTTCATAACCTTAGAACTACCGGAGCAGTTCTAGCCCATGATTGATCTTTGAACAATCATGGCTAGTTGGTATGATCTTACTTGACTCGCCAGACGAACCTCTCCTCATGACTCCTTCAGATGATGGTAGGGCTTGGTGAATAATGGAAGATGAATCCTCTTTTTTTCGTTCTTTTCTTTTCTCCCACGAAAGCTCTTCTTTTATGCTTGTAAACTCTCCTTACAGGCCTTGGATGGGCTTTTTGAGCGAACACATTCACTGAAGGTGTAAAATATGAATTTGGTAACTTTTCGAATGTCGATTCAGCCAAACATGTTGGTCGAACTCATGCATGCTGGTCGAATCCCTCTGTAACTTGGCTTCTAACTCTAGATTCGACCAAAGGGTTGGTCGAACTGGATAATTCCTGGTCGAACCGGAACTGCTTCTGTTTAGGCTTCTAGTTCAACCACGGTTCGACCAAGTAGTTTGGTCGAACGCGATTATCATGGTCGAACTTGACTTTTCAGATCTCAGTTCGACCAGAGGTGCTGGTCGAACTCTCTTCTTCTTGGTTGAATCCACTCCCTGCGTAATTGAATTCATCCCTGTTTCTTCCTCTTTCCGAATCCGATAACTTCCAACTCATTTTCCATCGAAAGTCAACTCAAATAGCCTTGTAAACTCCCGATTCGTGACTTTCTACCAAGTATATAAATTCACATCGAATTACAACCATTAATTACACCATAAGTACATGAATACGGGCTAGAAACTAGTGAATTTGCACACTCATTAGCGGCTATGGAATTGAAAGTGCATAAGTTGTTGGCGAGTGGAAAAATCAGTGAATGCAAGTACCCGATAAGGGTACAAAATTCAGTTGGTAAAAAAGAAGGAAGGATCGTGGAGATTGTGTATCGATTTCACAGATCAAAACAAGGCATGCCCCAAAGACACCTACCCTCTCCCATCGATTGATCAGATGGTTGACGCCACGGCAGAACACGAAGTCATGAGCTTCATGAATGCGTTCTTGGGGTACCACCATATCCGATGCACCCGAACGATAAGGTAAACACGGCTTTCTTTTGCGAAAATGGTGTCTACGAATGGAACAACATGCCCTTCGGTCTGTGGAATGCGGGAGTGACCTATCAAAGGCTAGTGAACAAGATGTTTGAAGGAGAGATCGGGAAGATAGTTGAGGTATATGTGGACGATACCGTGGTGAAAAGTCTGAGAAGAATGGATCATTTCTGTCATCTAAAGAGAGTGTTCGGAATCTTTCGACATTATGAAATGAAATTAAACCTGAAGAAGTGTACGTTAAGAGTAAGAAAGGGGAGTTTCCTCGAATACTTGGTCAGATCAAGGGGGATCGAGATGAACCCAAAGAAAGTGGAAGCGATCCTAAAAATGGACCCACCGAGGCACATGAAAAATGTTCAGAACCCGTCGGGTAGGCTGGCCGCCTTCAATAGGTTCATGTCAAAAGCATTAGATAAATGTAAGTCCTTCTTCGACGTCATCAAAAAGTCCAAATTTGAATGGATGGAAGAATGCGGGAAAGCATTTGATGAGATCAAAAAGGAGGTGTTAGATTCCAGGATTCTCTCCAAACCCTCACTAGGCGAGACACTACAGCTATACCTAGCAGTATCTGAAATGACAATCATTTTGGTATTGGTCAAAACGAAAGAAAAAAACTAAAACTGGTGTACTTCATAAGTCAATCTTTAAGGGATGTGGAACTTAGGTACTCGGTAATGGAAAAAATGGCATATGCCCTTGTTATGAGCTCAAGAAAGCTGAGACCGTGTTTCATTGAGCATACCATAGAGGTACTAACAACATTTCCTTTAAGGCAAGTACTCCAAAGGACAGATGCAGTGGGAAGATTGCTAAAATGGTTCGTCGAGTTGGGGCAGTTTGATATTGTATACCTGCCGAGAAATACGGTCAAAGGATAGGTGATGGCTGATTTCATAGTGAAACTCACATTCCCTATGCCAACTGGAGAGGAAAAAAGAAAACCATGGGTGATGCACATGGATGGGTCTGGTACCGCATCGGCTTAGGGAGCCGGGGTCATCAACCAAACCCCGTCAGGAGAGACGTTCTCAACAGCAGTCAGGTTCGGCTTTTTGGCTACCAACAACGAAGCAGAGTACGAAGCCTTACTGAATGGGTTGAGAATGGTGTTAGCCATGGGCGCTGACGAGATACTGGTTTATAGCGACTCTCAGTTGATGGTGAATCAGGTACGAGGGGGGTACGAAGTTAAAAATGACCAAATGAGCCACTACCGAGGGTTAACCGCTGGTATGCTTCAGAGATTCAAATATTTATTTTTAAAGTACATTGATCAGAAGGAGAACATGGGGGCGGATGCGTTAGCTAAGCTGGCCACCACGTCAAACGCAGAAGACCTCAACAACATCAACATCGTGAGGCAAGAAAAGCCATCAGATACCAGCGTTTGGGTCCTAGCTAACCAACCCCCCGAGGAGTCATGGATGACCCCAATTAGGAATTATTTGGAAGCAGGGTTAACCCCTTCGGATAAGAATGAAGCCCGCTAGGTAAGACTCAGATCTGCGAGATATGTGTTGATTGAAAAGAAGTTATACAAAAGAGGGTATTCGTCTCCACTTCTGAAATGCCTGAACCTGAAGGAGGAAAAGTATGTGTTGGCGAAGATACATGAGGGTATATACGGAAACCACACTGGTGGAATTGTTTTGGCCCATAAGGTGATCAGACAAGGATATTTCTGGCCAACACTAAAAAGATATGCTACTCAGCATGCAAGAGCTTGCTCTACCTGTCAGAGACTAGCACCAATCATGAGGATACTGCTGAAATAGTTAACCTCTATTTTTAGTCCTTGACCTTTCGCCAAATGGGGAATCGACTTGATTGGCCCTTTGCCGGTAGGAAAGGGGGGAGTCAGGTTCGCAATCGTAGCCATGGATTATTTCATAAAGTGGACGAAGGCCGATGCCTTAGCAATAATCATAGAAGCTCATGTGAAAAAGTTTATCTGGAAAAATATTATTTGTCATTTCGGCATTCCATGTGCCATCGTTACAGACAACGGCAAACAAGTTTGACAACGCAAGGTTGAGGAAGTTCTGTGATGACTATGGCATCAAGAAATGGTCCACCACACCCTACCATCCCCAATCTAATGGCTAGGTCGAAGCCATAAACAAGATAATCAAACATACTCTGAAGGCGAGATTGGAGAAGCTAGATGGAAAATGGGCAGAAGAATTATCGGGGTTCCTATGGTCATACAGAACGACAACACGAACATCTACCAATGAGACACCTTTCTTAATGGCCTTCTGCGCCGAGATGGTGATCTGGTAGAAATTGGAGAACCTAGTATGAGAACGGCCTTCCATAGAGAAGAGGAAAACGACAAGCTAGTTCAAGAAAGGTTAGACCTATTGGAAAAGAAGAGACTAAGAGAAAAAATGCACAATGCTATATACAAGCAAAGGGCGGAGTGGTTCTACAATTTCAGGGTGAAACTGAGGCAATTCAAAGGAGGATAATTGGTGCTCCGGAAGGTATTAGGCCCAGTGGCACAGGCAGTGGTCAAAACTGGGAAGGACCCTACTTAATCAAGAGAGTGCTGGAAAGAGGAGCATACGAGCAGGAGGAAGTAGACGGCAAGAAGGTACCACACCCTTGGAATGCACAACATTTGAAAAATACTACCAATGAAGTGGAAAGAATGATGAATGAGGTTGGTGATACAACTTTTATTACAGCTTTTAATCAAGGCATTAGGTCATACTCTATGAAAATCAAGGCTCTATGCCAAGCGGAAATTGTATGAAAACTTTTGTGATGATATGGTTAAGGATATTATTACACTTTGGGATTTCACTGATCTTGGAATGTTGGGATGTCACTGATCTTGGAATGTTAATTTGTAAACATAATCTCATTAACTTAGAAAGAATACCACAAGCATAAAATAAAAGGATTATAGAACGGAAATTAAAAATAGAAGGTTCCAGAAGGAAATGACCAAAGTGGGAAATGGAAGGCATGACAAAAATAAAAGGGCAGACATTGATATAGTGATAAAAATACATAACATCGGTGTGGGAAACATAGGGGATAAATTGGAAAAAGGAATCGGAACAAAGAGTAGTCCGAAATAAAGATTAGGGTATTGGAATCAGAATAAAAAGGATAAATTTCGAACCTCATGGGTATAGAAATAAAAGGGTCGAAATATCGGAGTCAGAATAAGAAAGCTAATTCTGGGGCCCTTTCGGGATTGGAACAAAACTCGAAGCATCAGAATTGGAGGTCAAAACAAAAGTAAGGACATCAAACCAGAGTTGAAAGGGTAATGTGGAAACCTCAGTGGAATTGGAATAGATCAGTCTGGATATGGATTAAAATATCGGAGTCGAAATAAAAAGGGCAAATTTTAGAGCCTACGAGGGAGAAATATCTCAGAGCCTTAATGGAAGGGAATAAAATTTAATAAACCCAAACATGGATCGGCTGAAAGTAAGTCGGATAGCGCTAGAACAATGGATGTGCAGACGGAGAGATAGGGTTTCAGAAATGAACGCAAGCATAATTGGCGAGCAAAGATAAAGGTACACAACACTTCATAAACACAAGTCAAAACATGCCTCAATATTCAAAATCAAGCAACAGACGATCGACCACTCTCGCATATCATAGAAGAAGGAAACAATATGTCAAAACAATTACCCAGCAAAAGCGAGAATAGGGGAGGAAGAAATCCAGAAGTCAGAATTACAAGTCAGCTTAACAATAAGGTCTTAACCCACATGAGGATCAGAAACAAATAACAACCTTTGAAATTAAGGAGAGGAAAATCAATCTTTTTTTAGCCCACTGAGGGATTGGAAGAGATCGGCCATCTTGTCTTTCATCTCTTTCAATCTCGCTTCGGCCCGGATAGCCCTTTCTACAGCTTGGGGATGGATAACGTGATCTTCCAGTGCTCGGAAGCAAGCTTCCATCTTCACCAACCTGGCCTGGGCCTCTGCGGCTTCAACCCTAGCGGCATCTCGAGAAATTTCAACCTTAGTTAGACTCTCCTCTACGGACTCAAGAGTGGCTCGACCTACCCCAACTTCAAAATCCAAAACCTCTAACTGTTCTCTCTGATACGCAACAAGGGAAGATAGTTCGGCATTCTCAACTTCCAAATCATTCAACACTCCTTGGATTAGAGCCTCAGCAGTGCTCACCTCAAATGCTTTCTTTTCCTGATCCTTTGCCTTTTGAATGAGCAAAACAACCTCGTCTTGTAAACAGGAATCATGTCATTCCAACTCAGAGATACGATGCAAAGCATTAACGGAGTAAAGTGCTTGTCGACCAAGGTAGCTGGCAATACTATGGAGAGAATCCTCTACGGACATATTCTCATATGGCCGAGGAGCTCTCGGGTGCAACCTTTGAAAGGAAAAGTGGCGGCACGGGCCAAACAAGCTGGAGAGTCAAAATCGAACAAAAGCTCCTGAGTACGGAGGAAGGTTTTTCCAGCCTCATCCAAGTTCCATACTTCTTTAGGAGTTCCTGGTCAGCTATCGGATCTATTGGAAGATATGGATCAAGTAGTATCATTTGACAAGGGCAGGGCAGAAGAGGCACCCTCAGTAGAGGACCCACCATGTTCCCAAAAGTGCAGGGGGTCTTTCCCCAATAGTATCACCATATTTCGAAATGGGAACAGCGAAGGACAGGACTACTAGAGGTACCACAGGAGGGAACTCCTGCGAGATTCGGATTGAAAGGAACTGGATGCCGTACATATAAATGTGAAGAACCGTCTGGTTGATCGGAAGTACCAGCCAGGGATTTGGCAGAGTTTTCATGTAAGGGAGAAGAGCTGATATCACAAACATCCACAATCTCCCGAGGGATGGTGCCAGGCGTAACGGGGAATCAACATCAGTAATGCCAGCATCATTGTCCCTAACCTTCTTCGAGGGATGAACAGCGAGAGCAGTACTATCATGGGCACCCTCCTCAGAACTCTCATCTCGCAACCCATACCTCCGTTTAGAGGTGATGGATTTAGCAGCAACAGCTTCGGAGCCCCTCTTCTTGGACTTTGGAGCCCTTGGGTCTTTTTTGAAAACCTTTTTCCTGAGACCTGTTGTCGATCCCCGGATGATATCAACAACCAATCTCGAAGAAAGGAGGTCCGAAGGCTCTTGAATTCTGACAGATGTAAAGGGCTGAACGATAAGAGGGGCTCCAGACGGCTTTTGGGAAGAAGTATGAGAAACCTTTTTCTTCCCCTTGTTGAGCGCAACCTGTTGGCGGGCAGAGGAAAGAGTAGCAATACGAGCAATATCGGGCATAAGGTGCCTCTCTTTCCCTGAGCATAACAGGAAAGAAGAAGGATTAATAGGAAAGGGAAAGATATATAAGCAGGAGAGAAACACACTACGAATGCTGCAAAAGAGAAAGTAACAATGGGAAAGTCAACTGGCATAGCTATAGCTGAAGGAGTAAAACCGGCTCAAAAAAGATTCTTTCCGGTAAGAATGGATTGGTAGTGGCATTTTTTTTCTTGGAAAGCTTGTAGCATGATGGAGTACGTCCTGAAACCCAGTCAACAACTTCTCGAGAGCACAAGATTCACCTACTGCGCAAAATAAAAGGAAAGAAATATTCGAATATTCCAAATAACAAGAAAGATAGAGAAAAAAGACATACACGCACTGAGGACAGGCTTGAATAAGGAACTTCTGTGGAGCACCGTGGGATTTCGGGGATCCCCGAGATCATAGGTGGCAGATTCCCTCCATGGCCCACGAACCCAAAATCAGGGGTTTTTCCACCCCTTAACCGAACTGGGCAAAGAAGCGACGAGCTTGATATGACGAGGTACCAAATAATAATATCCTTTCATCTTATAATTTGGGGTAAGTCGATACAGGAAATTAATTTCAAAAGTAGTCAAGAAGCAATACTTTTGCTTTCAAAAAAGAACTAAAACTCCTATCAAAGCCGCCCAGCTGTTGGGATCCAATTGAGTAGGGGCTATACCCAAAAACTCGAAGATGTCCCGAATGCAGAGATTAAGAGAAATCGAAGGCTGAGCTCAAGCTGCAACACATAAGCCGCAACAGCGTTCGGCGGGGCATAGCACATTCGGGCATTGGAAGAAAGAAGGATGAAATTGATACCTTCCCCACATTGGAATTTGTCGAGAGCAATGACGGTGCTCTTTCATTACCAAGAATCATCAATAATAGAGGAGACTTCGGCAGCAGAAAAGGGAACCCCGGTCTCCCACTGCGGAAGTTCCCCGAGATGAGCCACCAACCCAAGACCAGCATCAGCAATCTGAGCATTATACTCCAACTTAAAATTAGATACAAAATCAAACCCCAGTTTCCCACTACGGAAGTTTCCCGAGATGAGCCACGAACAGGACCAGCATCAGCAATTTGGGCATTATACTCCAACTTAAAATTAGATACGAAATCGACGATCGTCTGATCAAAGGCGAGTTGGGAAGGGGAATGAGGACTCGAACCTTCTCCCAGAAGGGAAGAAAGAGATCCAAAACTCCCGAGTGAAGAATCAGTCGAATGAGATGGGGATCAAGAAGGAGAAACGGAACCCTCGCAATCCATATCTTGCAAAATTGTAGCGAGAGGAGAATAGAACGTGGAAGGAAAGAAGAAAGGAAACCCTAGGCGACGGTAACAAAAAACTCAGAGACGCAGAACATTATAATCAGGAAAGGAAAGAGAATGAAGAAAGGATAGTACCTGGAGGGAGAGAATGGACGCACAGTATAAGAGGAATGACAACCGCCTACTAAATCAAAGGGAGAAAAAATATGGCAAAGAAAAAGGGTAAACTGACAGATTGTTCGAATTTCAAATTTTGAATGAAGAGTTACACCAAAATGTCGGAAATACCCCCCCACCTTTGCGGAAATATCTCGATGACCCCGTTAATTTAGAAACGAAGATAGCAAGTGGAAACAATAAGAAGCTAGGGTGGAAGAATCCAAGAATCGCAAGTACCGAAGCATGAGGGATATAACCTGTAAAGTACGATTCGACCCTGAATAATCTCAAATTATGATATTATTCAAGCTCGAGGGGATAATGTTATGGGTATTATATCCCCATGCTTAATAGGCCCAATGCCCAATAACCCTTAAATACTAAAGAAGGAGACCCAGTCTTGAAGTGGCCCAATTCGGGAAGGAGTGTTGAAAGGACGACTAAGGCAGCCCAAAGAAACCACCTCCAGCCCAAAAGCCCAACTTAGGAAATGACGGAGAAGGAACCTAATAAGAGACAAAGATCCAAAGACCCTCGGAGAAGAAGCTCGGTGAGGTCCCTCCCTTTACCTAGGAGTTCAGACGAACATCACGGCATCGGAAGCCGACTCGTTCGAGGACCAAGCAGATAGCAGGAGTTGTAGGACAAAGCACAAAAACCATTATGAAAACTGACGAGTGCAGCAGGCTAGAAGACAAGGTTAACGGTAAGATGGGATACCTTGGACAGCAATCTTAACTAGAAGACAACAAACAACTTGCGCACCCTCCTCCAACTACCAATGGGAAACCAGCAAAGGACAGAGGTGGTCTGTGACACCCTGCAAAGACTACCCATGGAACCAGTCTCCTTCATTAATGACGACTTGTCTCCATCCAGGTGGCGGGATGTGATTGGACAATCACTAGGGTTTTGTTAGTAGTATAAATAGCTTCTCTCACAGGAGAGAGGTAGGTGAATGATTCTCACTTTAGACATTACACTTGTAAAGGGGAAGGTTTTATGAGTGTTGTTCTAAGGGAGAGTAATGAAAATCGATTGAGTTCTTTGGTGGAAATTTGGCTTTTCTGTTGGTTTCAATCTCTTGTTTATAATTTTATCTTGTTTGATTGTGATCGTTCTTGATTCAGTTACACAACAATCTTTATCTCTTAAATATAAATTAACTAGTCAAGAACACGCATCAACATGATGCACTGATCCGTCGTGGGTTTAAGGGTCCTTCAAGATGTTATCTTTGCAAAAATGATCAGGAGATGATGGATCATCTGTTCATTTCCTGTACTGTATCACTCACAGTGTTAAAGCATATTTTACAGGGTTTTAAATTTTGCAGTAGAATGCGTCTTGGACAAAGTTTTGAATGCTTTATTTTGCAAGCGATGGACATGAAAAGAAGTGCTCAGGTTATGGCTATCTGGAGGCTGGCTGTAGTCAGTTACATATGGGCTATTTAGCACTATAGAAACAACCTAGTTTATGATGGGTATGATGTTGAATTGAAGGATAAACAACTTAGAACATCCAAGATCATTGCAATGCTAATGGCGTTGATTAAGGAGGGGAACTTACACAATACAGGAAGCATGGATAATACAATAGATGACCTGGAGATGCTTCACTATTTTGGCATCAAAGGAACGCCAAGAAAGGCTCCTCGAATCACTCCAGTGCGGTGGGTAAGGCTCCTCAAATCACTCCAGTGCGGTGGGTTCCTCCGCTGCCAGGCTGGATTAAAGTTAATACGGATGGGCACGCCAATGGAGCTCCGGGTATCATAGCAGGCGGTGGGATTTTCTGAAATTGTAGGGGATATGTTCGGGCGTGCTTCTCTACAAGTTTCGGCAATGGGTTTGCATTTGAAGCAGAAATGGCAGCAGCCTTCTTGGCTATAGAATTGACTTTTGACAGAGGATGGGATCGACTGTGGCTGGAAACATATTCCATGATGGTACTTCATGCTCTTACAGGGAAGGCTCCATGTGTCCCGTGGAGATTATTGGCACGATGGAGGCGAGCTAGAGATATCATAGAAAACATCACTTTCAAAGTGACTCATATTTATCGTGAGGGCAACTCGGCAGAGGATGCTTTATCTTCGATAGGAGGACAGTTCACGTGGAGTCAAGCAGCTCCAGCTCATGTTATTCCTATTTTAGGAAACGATATGCATCATACTTATTATAGATTTAGCCGCTTGTGGCCCTTAACCGTCTTTTGTACATTTACATTACGTTTTTCTTTTGCTATTGTTTGATAAAGTTTATTTAGTTAAAATTTTTCAAAGTGATAAGGTGTTATAGGTTAGAGTTTTTTTCTATCACCTCTTGTACTCTCTCTTTCTTTTTCTTCCAACGGACACACACACAAGCTGCTCCCATCTCCCTCTCTCTCTAGAAAATTTTTGTCACCGGACGTCTATGTCCTCCGACCGGCCAATGCTGTTGTCGCCCACCCTCTCATCCTCATTCGTAGCCGCGCAACTTTAGCATGGGAGACTAGGTTTTCAATTTTTTTTAATTTTCGGGGATTATTATATGTCGTCCATCCGTTTAATTTTGAGTATTTTTGTTTCATTGTAACGAATTACTAGTGTAAAATTTTCCTTAATATCACAGTAGGCAAAAATGTGTTTATAACTTGCGTATGTAATATAGAGTGGGTGTTATCCGTTTTGTAAATACTCAAAATATGTTCATTTTCCTTTGCATAAATGTTTTAATTGCATGAATTAGGGTTAGATTTATAGAGTCCGCTAAAATTTTGTGAGAATTTGAATATGTTCAGTGATAATGATATTAATATAGTGTGTCTGATGTGAAATTTGATGCTAATTTTGAATATCCACTGAATAAAATGTCTGAGTAGTCTTGTTTGCCAATGAGTTTGCTTGAAATATGCTTGTCCACCGACGAAATAGCTTGAAATATGCATGTCCGCTGACGAAATAACTTGAAATATGCATGTCCGCCAATGAATGTAGCCTATTTCACCTTGTCCGCCGAAAAATTTGCTTTAAATTGGTGTGTCCGCTGATGAATTTTCTTTAATATGCATGTCCACCGCTAAATTAAGACTATTTCACCTTGTTCGCCGATGAAATAACTTTTATTTTACCTGTCCGCTAATAAATGAAGCCATAAATTGTGTGTCCATAGATGAAAATCCTTATAAGTTCAATGTCCGCTGATAAATTAAACCTTAAATTGCATGTCCGCCGTGAAATTTTATAAGTAATTGCATGTCCTCCCGAAATAAAGTTTAATAAAGCTTGTCTGAAGATTAAATTTGCCAAAAATTCCATGTCCTCCATTGAAATCGAGTCTAAATTGTATGAATGATCTTGTCCACCTATGTAATTGATCTTAAACAGCCTCTCCGTCGGTGCATATATTAATATATATAATTGAGAAGTAATTTCATTATATAAATTTTTTTAAAAACATATGTGGCACAATCTAATTAAAAGTAAAAGTAGACTTATAAAATCACACCTGTTGATAATCCGTTGAAAACAATTTACTATATAATTTATAATTTAATGTAATTAAGGTACCTATTAAAAATTCTTTTAATTTGATCTTAAAAAATAATTGATTTCGAATTTGCAATTATCTATAAAGGTAATCTGTATAATCAAAATTCTATTTAAAAAATATAATACATTTTGTATAAGAATATATGAAATGCTGGAAAATATTAACTAGAATACGTACTTCAAAGATTTTTAAAATATATTTGAAAGTTGTCTAATTTTTTATTATTTATAAAGAATAATTTTTTTAATTTACTTTTAATGAGGTAATAATAATAGAAAAGCTAATTATATCGAACTTTAATCGGACCATACTTTTAGCAATAACTTGTTTTGAAATGTCAAATAATTCATTTGTAAAATAAATTCTAGTTACGTATAATATCGAGTTGACATGTACTGGTAGTGGAGGTGGAAACAGCCTGGTCTTCAATCATGGAAAGTAGGAATTAAAGGGTACTGTAGGTCGGCAAAAGTCTTGATCAACTACATACGTGAGGCGCTTAAGAGAAGTGGTGATCAAACAGTTCAGTTGTTTCATAGATCTTGTTTTGGTCATTTTTTGACCTAAATTTGGATTATGGGACTCCTCAGGCATTGCATAAGTTGTTGTGTCAGGAGGTTCTGATTCCTACTTCAGATAGGTACACCAAGTACTTCAGGGTATCCGATCAGGTTCTTAGTTTCACACCAATGGAGTTTATGTGTGTTATGGGTTTAGGGTTTAAAGATGATGGAGATTTCAACCCTAATGATGAGGTTGAGCTATCACCTGACAGTTTCTTTGCTTGCTTTCGTCACAAGAGGGTTTTAGTCGACGAACTTACGAAAAGATTAGTTAAAAATACATATATGGGCCATAGTTCCATGAAAGTTTTCAAGATTCTACTTGTGTACAACTTTTTCTAGGCCGAGATATGTCAAACGTTTATATAGAACCCTGGATATGGTTATTGGTAGAGGATGCTAGAAGGAGGGACTTTTTTTCTTGGGATAAGTACACCTACCTCACCCTACTGTACCATATGAACTCTGTAAAGACTACCTTGGAAGGTCTAGGTAAACAGAAGCGGTACAATTTTTATGGATGCTCATTCTCCCTAGCTGTAAGTGACAATGATTTTATGAGAATCGTCTATATTCTTATATTATTTTCACATTAAAAGTTATATGTTAGATGTAATTTACTTTGATTCTGGGTTACAGGTTTAGGCTTATGATCGTATACCTGATTTTGCACGACACTGACTCTTGGGCCCTTCAATCGTGATGTTAGACCTCTGTGTCTTCGTTGGAAGTACAGAAATGAAAAAAAAACATAACGCAACTCAATTTTTTTCACAGGTTTAGGATGTTTTATATTGTATGATTAAGGTTGTGATATGCCTTTAGAGTATGCAGGTGCCTAGTTTTTTTGTCATAGTAGTCTTTGTCTTTAATTATTTATTATTCTATTTCGGTGCCCGATTGTTGTTGACTTACCCGTCATCCTCCCTGAGGAGTCCCAACAAAATATTTTAGGGGAATACATAAAGATATAGAGTCTAGTTTTAGGTTGCATTTTAGGGTTTTTGGGGAAAGAAAAAGGTGGTGAGCTCCAGTTTTGATTCACAAGATGATGATGACGCTTGTAATGAGCATGATGTTCGCACCCGATTTGATATCCCTGTAGAGGTGAACATTTCGTCCGAGTATGCTGGTAGGGAGAGAGAGTTTAGACGAATAAATTTGAGGTTGGTGTGATACATCATCCAGGGGTACGCTTAGAAATTCAGCTGACATACTACGTTCTTTTCATGCCGCTGGAGGAGATGATGATGATGATGATGATGACGACCGTTCTTATATATCAGTAGTGGGTTCACCTCCGCACTCATTTCATGTTGGTCAAGAGTTACCCCCTACATGCATGACACCCCTGTCCACCAGCCTCGTCATTATGAGCCGCAGTTACTCACCATTCTTCCCATCTTGTTATTCCATACCCGCTGCCGGCATCTCCGGATAATTCATACCCTCCTGGTTTTGAAGAACAACATACTGCTTTCGCTGGATTTCAAGAAGCACAACACCCTCCTCCTCATTATGGATTTCAAGGAGCGTACAATTTTCCTTCTGGCAGCGGATTTCCTTAACCACGGTATCCTTCTTATGGTGGGTATGAAGGAGCGTTCCATAGTCATCAAGCTAGATTTTACAGACCACAGTATAGCCCCCGCGCTCATCAGGATAATTACCTGAATCAACCACACCCAGATTAGCAGTGAGATCAATCCATGCCTCAGCACAGAGAATAGACAGTGGGGGTTTGTCTCAGGAACGGTGGGATAGGGTTGTGAGGAGAATGGATGATTATGATCAAAAATATTTTAACCATGACACCTATCTTACTCAACTACTTGATAGAGACGCCAAATGGGAGAAGAGGTTTGATTCACAGGATACATAGTTTGCTGAATTTTGTAGATACTATGAGGAGCACATTGCTGACATTAGGCGATCCGTTGGTTGGGTGTTTGGACAGTTTGCCCATTTGTAGCCCAGGTACGAGAAGACAATAATTCATGTAGTGTATAATACGTGGAAGGAGGGATTCAAGGGTCCACCGCCAGACCCTACTAATTTTCCATCTCTTATTCCCCCAGCTTCTTGGCATGAACCGCATAGTGCTCTGACTCCACAGCCAAAAATAATTTTTTCAACACCAGGGGGCCTTTTTGCTGAGAGGTGGAGATAATACTGGCTCGTTCCACAGGACTGCGACGCCCGATACAGCAGCCCAGACAGATACAAATGTTACTATGGTGTCTATTGATCAAAACTTTGAACATCGTCCGTTACGTTTCTAGAGAAAAGCATATGCAGTGCAATCCCCATACACAACAATTGAGGAGCAGAAGATCAAAAAGGCGTGGAAAAAGTTCATGAATTTTCAAGTGCAGTAAGATATGTCCTTAATAATTAATATTACCTTATTATTATGAACATATATATAGATGCATAACCTACTGTTACATCCATGTGTAGGATCTACATTGGATTACAACAGCCATCAGTTGTCAGCTCTTTAGTAAGATGAGAGCTTCAAGCTCGATTTCTGGTGGCGCATCCCCCCAGTAGGCAATGAATTCTTCGTGAGAATGATGACAACAGAAAGTTGGATGGAGGATGAGGTACACTATTTAAATAATTCATTTTCAAGTATACTTATAAATATTGATTCTCTAATTGTTTTCGTTTTAGCATATTGATGCGTGTTAGAATGAAGTAAGTAGTTTGGATTAAGTTTGTCGTGTTGGTAGATTTATCTATTTTCTAAGTTGAATGCGTAATGTTTTTTGAAAGGATAAATAATGGTTCAACACATTCATATTGTGGAAATGGCTATCTCATTGGACATGTTGTACTAAATTTTATTTGACTTATTAAAATTGTATTTTATTGATAACAACAACATGGACGAGTGTGTATAACTCTGATGAGAGTAACATGAATAAGCTGATATGAAAAAATTAGGGTTTCGTTTGAGGTTTTATTTGAGGTCTTTTTTTTAAAATCCTTTTGTTACCATACTGTAATATTCATATGGGTATTTTTTTCCTTTTCCTATTTTAGTTATTAGAATATGTATAAGTTTTTCCACATTGGAGATTTTGAAAATTATTCTCCACCTATTTGCTTATTCATTAAACAATAACGTAAGCATAAGACTGGTTGAATTTAAATATAAGGATTAAACATGTAGATAACAAGTTTTTGTCTATTACCTTGCAATATTTTCTGAAGGTTTTGAACAGATTGAATGGATGCCAGAAGCAAGTACTTTTCATAACTTATATTTAATGGACAAATAGACTTTAGGTTTGACAACGGGTTAGCTAGAGGCACAATCATTATGTTATAGAAGTTTATAGTATCTTTAGTTCATGAAGGAGTTATAATTCATGTTGTAATGATATCAACACATTCATATCATGTGCTGATAGTCATCTCATTGGATATACAATATTTTATTTTCCTAATTTGAATTTCATTTTACAGATGTCATGAACAAGTGGGTATACCTTTGATGAAAGTAACATATCCATTCTAGGTACTGACAATAGAGGAACAAAAATATGGCACGGGATGTCCTGTGACAATTTGGAGTGACATCTCCTGTAACATCTTCTCATTGAATGACACGTGGCGCTGTGGATAAATCGAATCCCTTGCCCCAAACGTTAACTGGTTGACTTAGGATATAGTTTCACTTATCTCTCTTACATGTCACTCATCCAACGAAGTGGCACAAGAGATGTCACACCAAAGTGGCACAGAAGATCCAGACCCAAAAATATATATGGAGAAGCAGTTCCCTTCAATGTATTTTATATTTTATTTATTATTTAAAAAATTAAAAAAAAACTTACGTGAAACTGTGAAATAAAATTTCAATAAAAGTGATACTTAATTGATAATAATATTTTAATAAAAAGTAATACTTAACGGATGAAAATTAATAAGAGTTAAATAATAAATTATTTTTTAACCAATTTAACAGTCTCATGTTAAAAAGATTACATAGTCCTCATAATTTGAATATGAATAATTACAAGTCATACGTATATGTGTAAACTAATTAAGCACATAAAATAGTTATCTAATAAACCAAATGAATAATGTGTTCAACAAACACTTTAATAGAAAGTAGCAATAAGATGTTTCAATAATATTGTTTGATATTTTTGAAATTTAATAGTGTAGGAATACAATTCCGTATGTATTGCATAATCAGAGTACATATTTATACAGAGAGAACCCCACAGGATATGGTAATGAAATAATCTATCTCTATACAAGATATACAAGAATCAATTACATAATCATCTATACTAACATTCCCCCGCAGTCATAGCGGGAGGAGGATGAACGCTAAGACTGTCTCTGAAGTCAAGAAACAACTGGCGAGGCAATCCTTTGGTGAATATATGACACGACACACCTTACATAACTTATAATTAAAATACTAATTAACATAAACATCATCATTAAAAATTTGCATATATATATATATATATATATATATATTCATATAATATATTTATAATCAAAACTATCACACCAGTTCAACATACGTAACTGGTTTCTGACAACATATCAATCCAGACAATCTCATAACAATACTTATTATATGACATAACAAAATATCAGCAAAAATACAATAACCCACGGCCTAACCCAACAGGTCGTCATCTATGTACATCCGCTCAAAACCTTGTAGGAGCTCCACAGCTTGCACAATCACATCACAAACTCAATCATCAACAGGCTCACCTACAATGTATAAACTAGTGAGACAAAAATCTATGTAAGTAGAAATCATGCATGTCAGTGCATGAAAATGCATTTAGTTTTCTATCGCCTATTTCCTAGTCTTTCTAGTTGATCTATTTTATTTTGAAAACTGTTCACGTTGCGGGATCCCCACGACACACTTATGATATGCACCCCAAATGAGCTCAATAGACACACTTAGTGTCGGATCGATTCCGATCCCTGAATAAAGTGTTGAGAATGATTTATTCGAAGTCTGGCAGAGTGTTGGGAATGATTTTTCCGAACCCCGAATAAAGTACTGGGAATAATTTTTCCGAACCCTGACAGAGATGCATATATAGTGGCCGCACACACCATTAGTATCTTATTCATTTTGGGGAAAACACTTTTCATGATTATGCATGATATGCAACCAGGGCAATTACATATGCATCATAAACCATTTACGATATCAATATCAATATTTAATCACAATAAAGTAACAACTTAATTTCAGTTTACATAGATCCACTTCTGGAACAATAACTTCACCTCAATCACATAAATCTATTTATAGAATAACCACTTTACCTTGGATCACACGGATCCCTTTTGGAATGACAACTTCATCTCGGATCACAGATCCTTATAAACAATATCTTCTCAGATCATACAGATCTATATTCAACAGGTTCTGTTCACACAAATTTATATAGGACAATGATATTATTTCAAATTACATAAATTCACAACTGGTGTCACCAATTAACCCCAAATAATTTATAACATAATTAAACTAATCACAAATAATTCATGACATAATTATCACATATTTATCACAAATAATTCACACACAACATGTTCATGCATTGTAGTTGGACTCCTACTTATCTGAACTTCAAATAGTAAGAACACTATAAACCTCGTGAAATACTACAACTAATCTCTTCTTTCCCGTTCCGGCATGAACTCCTTATTCTCCTTCTCTCTTCCTTCATCTACCCCTCTCTCTCTCCTTTTTTCTCACAAATCTATTTTTTTATAAAGGAACGCTGTTCTTAAATTTTTCAATCCAAATGAGGGTTAACTCACATATATATATTAATAGCCGTGAGGGGAGTCAACATGTTTGTAAATGAAATAAGAAATGTCCACATATCCATTACTCACACAAGTAAAATTTATGTGGCCAATTCATCCACGTTTACTACTACTTCATAACTAAGTTTTCTTTTTTTTCTTATTATTATTATTATTATCCATTACGAATATACGTGCAATACTTAATAACTAAGATATGATACATTCATTTATAAATGAATACACTTATTTTCTTACCACTATTATTATTACGAGAACACATGTGATACTTAATAATTACGAAATAGTATATACATATAAGACAATTTAATTATATATATTCAAATTAATGCACACATATATTCACATATTGTCAATATTTTTATCACGGATGTCTCAAATAAAATGTAAAGATAAATAAAATATAGAAATAATTATCACATAATTATAAAATACACATAATAAAAATTAAATTATATTGTCACATGAGTAATGAGAAGCTCGGGTATCACATCCTCCCCACCTTATAAAAATTTCGTCCTCGAAATTTACTTACCTGAAGAGTTATGGATACTAAGCCATCATCTCATCCTCTCTTTCCCAAGTAGCATGCTCAACTAATTGGTTCCTCCATAACACTTTAACTAACTGTATCTCTTTATTTCTAAGTTTCTTCACTTCTCGCCGCAAGATCTTAACTGGTATTTCTTCATAACTCAAATTTCTTTCAACTCAACTGGTTCCTGTCTTAGAACATGAGATGGATTCAGAACATACTTCGTCAACACTGACACATGAAACACGTCATGTACTCTAGACATCGAAGCTGGTAACTCCAACTTATAGGCAACGCTGCCAACTCTCTCAATGATAGTGAACGGACCAACATATCTTTGACTGAGCTTCCCTTTCCTTCCAAACTGCATTATCCCCTTTATTTGAGATACTTTCAAGAATACATGATCACCCACTTCAAATTCCAATTCTCTTCTCCGTTTGTCTGCATAGCTCTTCTGCTGATCCTGAGAAATTTTCATCATCTCTCGGATACGTGTAACAGCTTCTGACATTTCACGAATCAAGTCTGGAACCAAACATTTTCTTTCTCCAACTTCATCCCAATGTAATGGAGATCTACACTTTCTCCCGTACAATGCTTCATATGGAGCCATCCCGATAGTAGACTGATAACTGTTGTTGTACGAGAACTCTATCAAAGGCAAAAATTTACTCCATTGTCCTTGAAAATCCAACACACATGCTTTGAGCATATCCTCCAAAATCTGTATTGTACGCTCCGACTGACCATCTGTCTGTGGATGGAATGTTGTGCTGAAAGATAACTGTGTCCCTAATGCCTTATGCAAACTCTTCCAGAAAGCAGACAAGAATCTTGTATCTCTGTCTGACACAATGGAAAATGGTACTCCATGGAGTCTGACAATCTCTTGTATGTATAGTTGGGCATAACGACTCATGGAATACGTAGAACATATAGGAAAAAAATGAACTTACTTAGTCAATCGATCCACGATAACCCAAATGGTATCGTGACCATTCACTATCTTCGGTAGTCCGATAACAAAATCCATAATGATATTCTCCCACTTCCACTCTGGAATAAATGAAGGCTGTAAAGTTCCTGCTGGTCTTTGATGCTCGGCTTTGACTTGCTGACAAGTCAAATATTGCTCCAGATATTGAGCGACATCTCTCTTCATCCCTGGCCACCAATAATGTGACTTCAAATCTCTATACATCTTAGTAGTTCCTAGATGTACAGAGTACGGTGTTGAATGAGCTTCTGCCATCACTTCTTTCTGAATGTCATCCACTTCAGGTAGACATAATCGATATCTATAACAAATCACACCATCTTCTCTTAATTGGAAGTCAGAAGACTTTCCAGAGCTGATATCATTCTTTATCTTGTCAAACAACTTATCCTCCTGTTGGCCCTGTCGAATCTTATCCATCAAGGTTGGTCGAAGTGTCAGAGTTGCCATCTTTACTTCTAACGATCCTTCCTGAATGATCTCCATACCCATTCTTTGCAAATCAAGCAACTCTGGTTTCTGATTTAAGGTCATAGCAGCTACACTGTGTATTGCCTTTCGGCTCAATGCATCAGCAACCACATTGTCTTTACCTGGATGATAATTGATAACACAATCGTAGTCCTTCACCAGTTCCAACCATCTTCTCTGCCTCATGTTCAACTCTTTCTGAGTGAAGAAGTACTTCAAACTCTTATGATCAGTATAAATCTCACAACATTCTCCATTTAGATAATGCCTCTAAATTTTAAGTGCAAATACCACTGCAGCTAACTCCAAATCATGAATTGGGCAGTTCTTCTCGTACTTCCTTAATTGTCTGGATGCATATGCTATCACTTTTTCATTCTGCATCATTACACACCCAAGACCATTCTTTGAAGCATCACTATAAATCTTGAAGTTTCCTATCTCCATAGGAATAATTCAGATAGGTGCTGATGTCAATCATCTCTTCAATTCCTGAAAACTTTGTTCACATGCCTCCGTCCATGTGAACTTCACATTCTTCCTGGTCAACTGTGTTAATGGTGAAGCGATATTAGAAAATCCTTCAACAAATGTTCGATAATATCCCGCCAATCCAAGAAAGCTACGAACCTCAGTGGGATTTGAGGGTTGTGGCCAATCATGGATTGCTTTTACTTTACTTGGATCCACGGAAATTCCTTCTCCCGATACCACGTGTCCTAAGAAAACAACTTGGTCAAACTAGAATTCACACTTCTAAAACTTTGCATACAATTGCTTCTTCTTCAAACTCTCCAACACCTCCTCAAGTGCAAAGCATGATCCTCCTATTCTTAGAGTAAATCAGAATATCATCGATAAACACAATCACAAACTTATCGAGGAATTCCTGAAATACTCTATTCATCAAATCCATAAATGATGCTGGAGCTTTCGTCAAACCAAACAACATCACTAAAAACTCATAGTGCCCGTACCTTGTACTGAATGCAGTCTTTGGAATATCCTCCTCCTTAATCTTCAACTGATGATACCCCGATCGCAAATCAATTTTTGAAAAGATAGATGCACCTTGTAGTTGATCGAATAGATCATCAATGCGAGGCAATGGATACATATTCTTGACTGTAACTTTGCTGAGCTCTCGATAATCGATGCGCATCCTCAATGTTCCATCCTTCTTACAAACGAAAAGAACTGGTGCTCCTCATAGTGAGAAACTAGGTTTGATGAACCCTTTATCTAGCAACTCTTGTAACTGTATCTTCAATTCTTTCAGTTTAGCTGGTGCCATCCTGTATGGCGCTTTAGATATATGAGTAGTTCCTGGTTGTAGCTCAATAACAAACTCAATTTCCCGATCTAGCGGCAATCCTAGAAGATCATCTGGAAACACCTCCGGGTATTCCCGAACTACTGGTACATCACCGAGGATTGGACATTGTTGTCTCTCAACATTCATCACACTCACCAGATACCCCTCACAACCACTTTCCAACAATCGTTGTGCTTTTACCGCTGATATCACAGGAAATCTGAAGTTCTTCTTAATCCCAACAAACGTAAATGGTTCTCCCCCGAATGGTTGAAAAATGATACTCTTCTTCTGACAATCTATTGTAGCACCGTACATTGACAGCCAATCCACGCCCAATATGATATCATAATCATTCATATTTAACACAATCAAATCAGCAAGGAGTCGTCTTCCTTCAATAGGAATAACACAACCTCGAAGAAGTCGATTGGTTTGCTTTGATTCACCAGAAGGTATCATCACCTCATAATTAGCTTCTATCAAGTTAGGTGTTCCACCCAGCTTCCTCATATACTCAGTGGATACAAATGAATGTGTTGCTCTAGAATCAAATAGCACATATGTAGAAGTGCCAAAAATAGAAAATTTAACCGTGACAACTGAGGGATTCACATCTGCCTCCTCTCATGGTCAAAGTATACACCCTAGGTGGAACACTTTCTTGTTGTGCCTGCTTCCCTTTCTTAGGACAAGTAGTAGTCACATGTCCTTTCTCCCCGCATGTGTAACACGTTCTCGGAGGAATTTGACACTCGCCACCATGTGATCAAAGACAATTAGGACATATTGGTAGTGGCGGCACCGGTGGCACCTTACCCTGATTGAATTTGGGATTCTTGTTTAGTTCTCCTTGTCTCTATCCTTGCTCCACTTGAATATTTGATTTCGGCCTCTGAAATGGCATCGGCCTCCTATTAACTCTCCCAAACTGCTGCACTGATTTCTGCTGAAATTGACGTCTGATAGCCTGCACTTGTCTGATCCTAATCTCCACTTGCTCAGCAATTTGGGCCCTTTCTACAACATGTGAGTATGATGATCCATGCAGTCCCGCCATACTCACATCTCTGGAAAGTTCAGGCCTTAAGCCTTCCACAAATCTTTCCACTTTCAGTGCCTCCGTACTCACCATGTGTTCAGCAAACCTCGATAACTGCTCAAACTTACGAAGGTAATCTATGACTGACATACCACCCTGCTTCAGTTGTATGAACTCGTTCATCTTCATTGCTCTCACTGGTGCCGTAAAGTACTTATTTTTGAAAAGCTCCTTAAACCTTTCCCAGGTCATAGTCGTGACGCCCTCAATACTTTTAATGGTATCCCACCAGTGGCCTGCATTTCCTCGTAACATGAAAGAAGCACACATCACTCTGTCCCCATCTGGAATTCTACTATATTGAAACATGTTTTCCACCGTGCGTAACCAATCCTCTGCATCTGTGGGGTCTGCTGCATCCTCAAATATTGGAAGGCTCAACTTTCGAAACCTCTCACAAACTATTTCCATACGTTCTATGTGACGCCTATCTTTATTAGCATTACCCTCTGGTTGTCCACCTACATCTCTCTGTTAAATCAATTGTTGTATTTATTGGGACTGGCGCTCTACCAGTTCCATCAGCCGAGTAATCACCCCATCATAATTATTACCTTCAGTAGGTGCTGCTTGCTCAGCAGTCCTATCCCCTACAGAACTCTCACCTGTAGCCCTTACCATTTTGTCTACCAACTACGAGTCCTACACCATATGGCCAATATAATTTATAAAACATATAACAACACAGAATGAAAATAACACTTACACGAAAGGCTGCACTCCCAAGGAATGAGCTTATGTATATAGACAGTCTGCAGGACCATGACTGTGCTCTGATAACACTCTGACACGACCCACCTTACAAAACTTATAATTAAAATACTAATTAACATAAACATCATCATTAAAAACCTGCATATATATATATATATATATATATATATATATATATATTCATATAATATATTTATAACCAAAACTATCACACCAGTTCAACATACATAACTAGTTTCTGACAACATATCAATCCAGACAAACTCATGACGCTCAAAACCCTGTAGGAGCTCCACAACTTGCACAGTCACATCACAAACTCAATCATCAACAGGCTCACCTACAATGCATAAACTAGTGAGACAAAAATCTCAGTAAGTAGAAATCATACATGTCAGTGCATGAAAATGCATTTAGTTTTCTATCGTCTATTTCCTAGTCTTTCTAGTTGGTCTCTTTTATTTTGAAAACTGTTCACGTTGCGGGATCCCCACGACACACTTATGATATGCACCCCAAATGAGCTCAATAGACACACTTAGTGTCGGATCGATTCCAATCCCTAAATAAAGTGTCGAGAACGATTTTTTTGAACCCTGGCAGAGTGTTGGGGATGATTTTTCCAAACACCGAATAAAGTACTGGGAATAATTTTTCTGAACCCAGAATAAAGTGTCGGGAACAATTTTTCCGAACCCTGACAGAGATAAATATATAGCGGCCGCACACACCATTAGTATCTTATTCATTTTGGGGAAAATACTTTTCATGATTATGCATGGTATGTAACCAGGGCAATTAAATATGCATCATAAGCTATTTACGATATCAATATCAAAATTTAATCACAATAAAGTAACAACTTAATTTTAGTTTACATAGATCCACTTCTGGAACAACAACTTCAACTCAATCACATAAATTCATTTATAGAATAATCACTTCACCTTGGATCACACGGATCCCTTTTGGAATGATAACTTCATCTCGGATCATAGATCCTTATAAACAATATCTTCTCAGATTATACAGATCTATATTCAACAGTTTCTGTTCCCACAAATTTATATAGGACAATGATATTATTTCAAATCACATAAATCCACAACTGGTATCATCAATTAACGCCAAATAATTTATAACATAATTAAACTAATCACAAATAATTCATGACATAATTATCACATATTTATCACAAATAATTCACACACAATATGTTTATGCATTGTAGTTGGACTTCTACTTACCTGAACTTCAAATAGTAAGAATACTATAAACCTCGTGAAGCACTACAACTAATCTCTACTTTTCCGTTCTGACATGGACTCCTTATACTCCTTCTCTCTTCCTTCCTCTACCCCTTTCTCTCTCTCTCTCTCTCTTTTTTCTCACAAATCTCTTTTTTTTTATAAAGGAACGTTGTTCTTAAAATTTTTCAACCCAAATGAGGGTTAACTCACATATATATATTAATAGCCTTGAGGGAAGTTAGCATGCTTGTAAATGAAATAAGAAATGTCCACGTATCCATTACAAATATACGTGCAATACTTAATAATTAAGATATGATACATTCATTTATAAATGAATACACTTATTTTCTTACCACTATTATTATTACGAGAACACAATTGATAATTAATAATTAAGAAATAGTATATACACATTAGACAATTTAATTATATATATTCAAATTAATCTATGTAAATATTTATGCACACATATATTCACATATTGTTAACATTTTTATCACGGATGTCTCAAATAAAATGTAAAGATAAATAAAATATAGAAATAATTATCACATAATTATAAAATACACATAACACAAATTAAATTATATTGTCACATGAGTAGTGAGAAGCTCAGGTATCACATTATATCTGTAAGTTGGTTCCGGGAATGGAACATGTAGGACTCTGACCTGACCAGAAGCCACTTTCTCTCACACAAATGTATATCCATTTCAATATGTTTCGTGCGCTGATGATTGACTGGGTTCCCAGCCAGGTAAATGGCACTGACAATGTGACAATAGACTAGAGTGCCTTTTGGAACCTCTAGACGTAGCTCAAGAAGGAGATTTCGAATCCAACTGGTTTCTGAAACCACATTTGCAACCCCTCTGTATTCTGCTTCCGTACTAGATCGAGATAAGGTAGGCTGGGCTTCGAAGACCAAGATATAAGATTATTACCCAAAAAAACGCAATAGCCTGAAGTCGACCGACGAGTGTCAGGGCATCCACCCCAGTCAGCATCCGTATAACCTATAATAGTGGAGGACGCCGATTTGCACAAAAAAGACCCAAATCCAATGTACCACGGACATAACGCAGGACACGCTTGAGAGCAGCCATATAAGATGTATGAGGTCCATGCATGTGGAGACAAACATACTGCACGGAATATGCAATATCTTGTCGGGTAAATGTAAGATATTGGAGAGTACCAGCAAGACTACGATACAGTGTGGGGTCATCATATAAATCACCATCAAACGAAGAGAGCTTGCTCTTCATGTTAATAGGGATGTCAGCCGAATTAGAGGAAGAGAGGCCAGCACGATCAATGATATCAGATGCACAAGATCGTTGACTTAGAAAAAGCGAGTCACCATTATTTGTTACTAAAATGCTGAGAAAAGAATGCAGAGGGCCTAAGTCTTTTAACGCAAACTCAGAAGCAAGCTGTGAAATAATACGGAGACGGAGAGAGGTGGAAGAGCAGGTAAGAACAATGTCATCGACGTATAAAAGCATGTATACCATATATCCCCCCATCCGATAGAACAAATAGAGAATGATCACATACTCAGCTTGAAACCCAAAGTACAGACAAATGAAGTAAACCACACTCGAGGGGCCTGATGAAGGCCGTACAAGGACTTTCTGAGATGACACACATAATCAGGGCGAGATTGGTCACGGAACCCCATAGGCTGATGCATGTACACTATTTCTCTTAAAGAACCATTGAGAAAGGCATTCTTTATATCCAACTGATGTATAGACCAGGACCTAGATACCGCCAGACTGAGTATTATACTAATTGCGGCAGGTTTGACAATTGGACTGAACATCTTATCACAATCAAATCCGACCTGCTGATACCTGCCATCACAAACCAAACAAGCTTTGTGTCGTTCAAAAGAACCATCAGCTTTCTTTTTATGACAGAATATCCACATACATATACATGTAATAATGTTCACACTATCTGGACGAGGAACTAGGTCCCACGTCTCATTTTTAATTAGAGCATCGTACTCGTCAGTCATAGCCTGTTTCCAATTAACATCAGTAAGAGCATCACGTGGATTTTTAGGTAGAGGAGAAGGAGACTCAGACACAGACACAGAAAGAAAGAATAATTTCTTTGGTTTATAGATACCATGCATGCTACTTTGGTGATGGAACGGGATGGAGGTGGTGGGTTAGGGATGATCGGTAGAGCACGTGTTGTGGGAGGTGTGATTGAAGGGGGAGATGGCGGACTAGGAGGGTCCGTGGTTTGAAGTGTATGAGGCTTTTGACGATTAGAAATAAGAAGTGGATTCAAGGGAGGATTTAGAAAATCATATGAAGGAGGTGACGATGTGGACAAATTAGCAAATGGGAATACTGACTCATTGAATGTAACATGGCGGACTACACTGATCATTTTGGTGGCAATATCATAACATATGTATCCACAGTGATTCGAAGGGTACCCGAGAAAGATACATGGATGAGACTGAGGCTGTAATTTATTTGTGGTGGTTGAAGGAACAAGTGGGTAGCATAAACAACCAAAAACTTTTAAGTGAGAGTAGGATGGAGAGCGACCAAATAGTATTTGAGTGGGAGAGAGGTTATGTTTGGTCTTATGTGGAATAATGTTTAGGAGATATGTAGCTATGTTTAAGGCGTGGTGCCAGAAAGTAAGAGGTAACGAAGCATGGGTTAAGAGTGTGCGAATCAATTTATTGATGGTACGGATTTTACATTCAGATTTGCCATTTTGTGGTGATGTATGAGGACAAGAGAAGCGGATCCCATTTGTCTGACAAAAATTGTGGAATTGAGAATTGTCATATTCTTTCCCGTTATCACAATGAAGAAATTTTATGAGGAGATGGAACTGAGTATGAATATATTTGTAAAATACAAAAAAGATCGGAAAAGCATTTGATTTGGCACCAAGGGAAAATGTCCACAGAAAATCAGAAAAATCATCAATGAACAATATAGAATATTTATGACCAAGAGAACTAGAAATTGAGGATGTCCACAAATCACTATGAATTATGTCAAATGGAGCATAAGTATGTGAAACAGAATGGGAAATGGCAATTTAACATGTTTGCCAAAAATGCGAGATTGACATTGTCCAAAACGAACAGACTCCTTACATGGGATAAATTTATTTTTATGAAGATTAGTAACAACTGAGTTTCCAAGATGACATAATCTATCGTGCTAGATATGAGGAAAAACGGCAATATGTGTGGAATTTTGAGCGGGGCTTTGCAAAGGAAGAAGGGGATAAAGATCACCCGAACTGTTGACTCTCATGATAGGGCTGGCCGTATGAAGATCCTTCACAGAAAAACCAGAGGGATCAAATTCAATAGACACAGAGTTATCAGAGACTAAATTTTTAACTAAATGTAGATCATGTAATATAATAGATAGATAGAGAGAATGGGATAATTGAAGATGCCCAATACCAGTAACTGGAACAAAATGACTATTACCAACAATAATGTTCCAAGTAGGATGATCTAACCAAGAATAAGACGTGAGAATACCTGGATTTGCCGTCATGTGAGAAGATGACCCGGAGTCCATATACCACATGGGATTAGGCTGCTGAAGGGATAGTGTCTGCATCGCAGCTGCAATGTCAGTGGGTACCGGGGTGTGCTGTCCATATAGCTGGAAAGCAGCGTTTGCCTGGGTTGGACGGGGTCCAAGAATTCCAGGTGAGGGAGAAGGCTGGCCGGCAGACAGTGTCGGATAGGGGCAAGGGGGCTGTGGCCAGGATGAAGTATAAGGCTACCAAGGTGTCGGCGTATACCAGCCTGGGAAGGGTGAGGGAGGGCCATTCCCCCGACCACGTCCACGGCCGGAGAACCCACAACCATGGCCTGAAGGTCGTTAATTCGGATTGGAAGTTGCCTTGCCGGACTGCTCGCGCTGAGTACCACGGCCTGCCATCGGAGCTTTGTTATAGATGTCTTCAGCGCTTTCTGTTGAAGCGGTGAGACCAGCCACCGACGGTGTAGTTATGGCAGCCTATTTTGCTTTCCTCGTCTCTTCGAAGATGAGTTTGTAGCGGGCCTCATAAAATTGAGGTAAGGGATCCGTTTGCTGAATGAACGTTGCAACCCAATCATAGCACTCATTGAGACCTGTTATCAGTTGCAGAACGAGGCATTGATTTGATACTGGAGATCCGATATTCGCCAACTAATCAGCCAACATCTTGAGTTCTTGGCAATATGCAGAGATGGTGGGAAAATTGACTTGACGAACCTGGGTGAATTGGTTCTCAAGATATACAGCCCTTGAATGCTTATTGTCACGGAAAATAGATTCCAACCGTTCCCAGGCCGTCTTTGCAGTGGAGTCAGGTTGGAGGATGGTATGGAGTAAATCATTGGAGATCGTCCCATATATCCATTGCAAGACTATAGCATCAAGACATGAACACAAAGCATCAATCTGTCGTTGGAGTAGCAGATGAAGTCGCCTCCTTTCCTTTGTCTGCAGATTTGTCCAGAATAATATGATCAATTACCTGATAAGCACGGCATTGAATCTTGAATAACTGGGCCCATGATGAAATACTATCCATTCTCCATCTCGAGGGTGATAGGAATGAAGTTCCTGATGTTATTGACAACAAGAGCAGGGTGGAATTTGGATGAATCTGCCATAGTGTCGAGAGGAAGAAAAAACAAATAGAGAATCTGATGGGAGAAGGGAACAACGGCGGAAAAGTGAGTGGGGTAGGGTTGAAGAAAGAAACCTAAACTCGTGATATCATGTAGGAGTACAATTCCATATGTATTACATAATTAGAGTCCATATTTATAAGAGAGAATCCCATAGGATATGGTAATGGTAATGAAATAATCTATCTCTATACAAGATATACAAGAATTAATTACATAATCATTTATACTAACATATAGATAAAAATGTATTATTTTTTGAACAATATATGAAAAAAATATTTTTTTTAATGCATGAACAATATAATACTCCCTCCGGACAATGCAAAGGTAATCGTTTGCTTTTTAAGCATAGATTAAGGAGTATTATTATTATATGTGTAGTGGGTAGTTATATTAGAGGGAAGTGGTGGGCCATGTGATGTGGTGGGCCATGCAATGTACTTTTTTGCTAAAAATGGAATATGAATATCTTTGAATTGGACGCCCAAAATGGTAAAATGGATACCTTTGTATTGGCCGGAGGGAGTATAATTTAATAAACATATTTATAACAATATTTAATTTTTTTCATTTAATTAATTAAATTTTAATAAATAATTTTTAATGAAAAATAATATTTTATTGATGAAAATTAATAAACGTTAAATAATGAAATATTTTTTAACCAATTTGACAGTCTTATGTTAAAAAGATTACATAACCCTCATAATTCGAATATGAATAATTACAAGTCATACATATGTGTGTAAACTAATTAAGTACATAAAATAGTTATCTAATAAACCAAATAAATAATGTGTTCACAAAATTTTTTATAGAAGTCACAATAAGATGTTTCAATAATATTGTTTATGTTTTTTAAATTTATTCGATAAAAAAAATTTTCGAACAATATATGAAAAAAAACTAATACATGAACAATATAATATTATTAAACTAGGCAGTAATATTATTAAAAGTAAAAGAAAAGAGAAAAGGGAGATACAGATTAAAAGATGCAAAAGATGTTCGAAAAAAGCTAAACACACGACTTAAAAAAGAACCAAACAGACAGCACTTTAAGAAAATTAACCAAATTCATTTTGCTCTTTTAATTTCATAGCCGCTGTAACACTCATGATGTCAACATGATTTATCTCTGAGCAATTGAGTTTTGCTTGGAGTCGGGTGTTAGGTTTAACAGCCGGTTGAAAGAAATTTAATAAATAAATTTATAAACATATTTATAACCATATTTAAATTTTTTTCATTTATTTAAAATTTAATATATACATTTTAATGATCCCACAAAATACGCAGGCTACATACTAGAGTTATATGTGATCTCTATAAGCAAATTAGATGAAAGTTAGTTAATTGATTCTAACTAAACAGAAGGCACAATAGTCCTGTAATTTGAAAATTCTTATGTGCTTTTTCATGCCTTGATTATTGAAATAACTGTGAGGTAAAAAACATCATATGCATGAATTTTTAAGATTGTTGATTTATGGAATTTATGATTATTATGATTTCGGTTACTGAGGATTCATTTCTATATCAGATGGTATGTTTATGATTGAACTGGACATAGCACTCAGGCCAGGAGGGTATTTTGTTTTAACCTCATCTAGAAGAACATATGTAGGAAAAATTAGAGGCAATTTTAATATGTTTTATGTCCAACTGAGTACTGCACATGTGATATATACTTAGCTCTATTCTATTCTTGTGGATTAGTGGTTATCAAGAAGTCATAATTTTTTTGTGTTTTTAATTGGACATTTTGCACAGAATGGAATACAAGACATGTTTTGTTTAAGATTTTCTTTATTTACACATTTTATGATTTCTCTTTTCTGATTGGTTGTGGTTGATATGAAGGAGTTTTTGTTTCTTTAATACTGATTATTTTTATCTTTCATGTAGATCCCAGTGTTTTTTTCCCTTTTATATATACTAGTTATGTTAGATGTGCTTCGCACGTCATGTATGTATTATTCTGTAATTTTATTTTTAATATTTATAATTATGAATTAGACTTTATAATTTTTTCCCTCAATAAATGCTTATGGGATTTAATAAGAAGATTGACATTGGAAATGTGTCATTTTACATCATGTTGAAGACCTCAACATTTTCGTAAACGTAATTCTTCGCTTTCTCTAAAATCTCCATATTTTTAAATTAACTCTAATATTCCTTTTTGAATTTTTTTAATGATATTTTTTAAGGTTTGAGTAATAAAATTGAATATCGTAGTTGTTAATAATTTATTATGATTTTATAATTCAAATTATTAGAAATAAATAAATAAATAATATTTTAAATTGATTAATACTCTTTTTCTAATTGATTAGTATTATTATGAGTATTAAAAAATCAAAAAACAACAACACTTCATCAAACTATACTTTTATTTTCTTTTATATATATATATATATATATATATATATATATATTTTTTTTTTTTTTTTTTTTTTTTTTTTTTATCACCTTAGATTTTGAATAAAAAAAATTGCACTGCATATTTTTAGAAGTATAAAAGTGGAAGTCAATTTAAGAAATGTATGATACTAAGCTCACCGTGAGGATCAATCCGCGCAGATGTGTTGTATCACAAAAGTCTTCTCAATTAATAAGTTGTCATGTCATGTTAGTGTTCAAGATCATTATGTTAAGTTAGAAATTCAAGAGTTGCATGAAGTTAAATATCCAAGAGGTGAAATACAAAAAATAATAAAATTGCATTATGAAATTTCATTAAAAATCAAGAAAACTATATCACTGAGTCTTCCTAAATTAGAAAGATCCATTTCAACTCTTGGCTTTCTGCTTCTACAGCCTGAGAAAACATAGTCAATGAAATTAAACTATTTATGCGAATGAGACCTCTTTGAACATATTCCCATGCAGCTTTAGCGACATTTACGGTATCTAAAATTTTATCTTGCAAGAACAAATAATCAATGATTCTTCCATCTCAAATGCCCACTTTGTTACATATGTAACTGGTGGGAAACAACCATGTTGATCCCAGCAAGGGAGATGAACCATAGATATTTAGATGCAAGTAGCATTATTCCATGACCAATAGGGAGTCGGCTCAAATTTAATTTATTGTATCTGAAAATAGAGCATCACAAACCAATGGAAGGGGAGCAATGACCAATGTGAACTTACTTGGAATACAGAAACAAATTACTGGTGAATATTATCAAGGAGATTTTTACAAACTTTATGAAACCTTCTTGTGTGCAGAGAATTCATCTCAACTAAATAATTTACAATATTGATAAGGTTTAGATTTGCATCTGCACATTAGAAGACTCAACATATATATTGAGAACATAAATAAGAAAATACACTAAAGTAGATACACACAACATGGTTCATCCGTAGCAATAAAAATGAGTATATATAGCCATGTAATGAAATACGCCCATGTATCAAATTAGAAGTTCAAAGGGTGTTATTAAAATTAATTAAATTGAGAGTTCAAAGGACATAATTACTTGGATGTAACATATATATTAATTATAATTTATATATAACATTATAAACATATTAAGTTATTAACCATAATTACAATTTTAATTTTTCTTGCATTAATCATAATGAAAATTTAAATAAATTTATTATATAACATAATATATTAAAATAATTATTGTGAACATGAAGAGTCATTATTTTTATAAATTAATATTAATAAGAATATAATTTGAAGCATGAATATAAAGAGTCATCATTTATATAAATTTATTATTAATAATTTAAAATAATTTATCATGTTATTAATGGATGATTAAAGGTTAAAAGTGTAATAAAGAAAAATAAGTAGGGATATAATGGGAAAAAATGTTTCTCATGATAGTTGTCACTTTTAACATATTAGGATGTTATGGATTTAGGATCACGTTTATCAAGCTCAAGATGTGTAAATCTCAAGTTGTACAACAATCGTGATGGTAAGATTATTTTTTTAAAATGTCTATTAAATTCCCAAGTATGTGTGAATGAAACTGCAAGATCTTGGTGTTTAAGTTTGTATAATCTTACTTTTTGTTTAGTGAATCTTCGAGGTTGAATAAGCTACAAGTTTCTTGGTTATTATATTCACCAAAAATATTTTCTTTGTATATAACTCAATTTAGTTTGTATATATTTTCTTGAATATCATATGTTTATTTTAATTGACATTCAGGTATAGGATTTCTGTATAATGTCATGTTCTCGGTATAAATAACATTTATAAAAAGCCTTTGATGTTGATCCATCTAATGCTCCTCCATATATCCTGGCACTGTTGCTTTCCGATTTAAACTTTTTTTATGGATTTCACCGGATGATTTATCAGGTTTTATTACATTTTGCATGACCTTTTTCGCTTACTGAATTGTGTGTTGTCTGTTGCCCTTCATATTCGATGATGATTGTATGTTGTGATCCATAATTTCTTTTGAACTATTCTCTTTTTCTTTTTTATTCATTTGTTGTAATTTTTTAAATAATAGATATAAATAATTAATGCAGCTTTTAATCATGGGTAAATTTTTTAATAAGGAACTCACCTGTTAATCTTGGTAAAAGATATGACAAAATTAGTGTTTTTCATCTTAGTAAAAATGAGGATCATGCAAGTCTTGGGTTTTAGTTTCATTGAAGATCTATGTATCTCTGACTGTGGAAGGAGTGCGGGGAGATTCATCCAAGTCTTGGGTTTTGGTTTCATGGAAGATCTATGTATCTCTGGCTGTGGAAGGAGTGGAGGGAGATTTCTTGAAAATATTTTCAATATATATTGTTTCTCATCAATAAATTTTCTCAAATCTTATTTATCAATTGAATATTTATTGTTGATATATCTTTATATTTTCTACTCTTTGAATACGAATAGTGTCTTATATATCTCATTCGATTGAATAATTTATTTGTCATTCTCATATAATTTTATTTGGTAATATCTTTGATAACCCGTTTGATTACTCTTTTCCTCTTAGTTATATTTTCTTTGATAACCATTCGTTATACATTATGTATTTGTTGGATTCTGTGCAATTTTGTTTTATTTCTACTCCAAGAGACATTAATGTAATTATGGAAACATAAAAGTGATATTGACTGAATCTCAGTTTTGCTCCCTCAAGATCATTGGGTTTGGAGTAGATCAATTACTACTTTGTGGATCAAAACTCATTGGTAAATCTCAAATTTCCTTCCTTTTAATTAATAAGAAAATTATATTTTGATAATTGATTTAATTTCATATTAATGATGGCTACAAGTTGAGAAAATTAGAGTAGGAAATGGCAATGGCCCATTGCCATTGCCAATGGGCGTATATCATTTAGCAATTATGTGAATTATTATATATTTTATTGTATTAATTAATTTTACAACATAAAATGATCTCTCATCCATTAATAACCCAACAATTAAAAAAAATTACTTATTTAAAAAACTTTACAACTCATGAGGACTTCTATTACCATTTCTCCAAAGAATCCAAAATGTGTGTTGCACAGAGTGTTCTTCTGCTCTGTCAGCAACCATCGATCATTGAGCAATGGCAGCTTCCACCATCGTCACCGGACACATACTTATAGACCTACAATGCGGTCATTTATTCATTCTTAGTTTTACCCCTCTCTCTAAAATTACTCATATATATATATATATATATATATATATATATATATATAGACAAATATCAAAATCTTCTTGCATAAGACTCACATTTATCAAGAAACAAAATTAAAATTAATATTATATTTTATAATTGGATCCACTGCTCTATTTTAACATAAGTCATTTAATAAACATGTACTACATTTCAATTTTAACCCTCTTGATTTGCTAGTTTGGTCAGCCAACTTCACCAACCATTATTGCAACTGACACACGTTTCCAATACCCTATTTTTTATCGCATCAATCATCACTCACCCTATGCGTGCACTTTTTCTTTAAATACTAAATTTCCTAATTTAACCTTGATTTTGGCGGAAAACTTCACTATTGTGTTTTTATAGTTATATAGATTACACCACATATTACACAAAGGTTTTCAGGTCACTTCTCCACCTTTCTTTCTCCATTGTAGCAATGGATATGCACAGAGACGGACGTATCAGGGGTCAAAGGCAGTGGCGGACCCAGGAAAATAATATTGGGGGTGCGATATATAATTAATTAAAAATATATTTTTAAAATTTAAACCATAAATAAAAGTAAAGTAAATAAAAATACATAGTTAAATAAGTGATACAATTTACAATTGACTTTGTTAAGTCTTCATTTTTTGGAAACGATCTAATATGTCATCATCAGAAATTTGCAAAAGTACATCTTTTTCAATAAAAGTAACTAAACAATCATCTAATAATTTATCACCCATACTATTACGCAATCTATTTTTGACATAAGTCAATCCAAAAAATACTCTTTCTACGCTTGCAGTAGCAACTGGGAGAATCAACATCAACTTGATAATCAAATAAATTGAAGGATAAGTCACATACTTCTTTGTCTTGACAAGTAGCACAAAGCACCAAGATCATGCAAATCCCGAAATCTAATATCTCTTTGCATATCTTCAATGAGTACAGCAAGTTGACAATCAAGTTCCATCAAATCAATACTAGCAAACTCGGAAGGATAAAACGTGGCAAGTTTAAGAACTTTTTCCTTGTCAAAAAAGCAGAATCCATCTTTCGGACTTACAGAAGCTATACATATAAGCAACTCCGTATTAATCTCATCAAACCTCTCATTGAGCTCTCTAAGTTGTAAATCAATCATTGCTATCAAAATCTCAACTTGAAAATGGTGATGGTTTGTTTCTTGCTTAACAAAACGCTTTGATCTTCCTCGTGGAACATAACAATCATCCATATTAGGAACAAGAATATCATTCTTAGTGCAAAATAAAGTGACCTTACTCATGAGAGTTTTCCATCCATTGTCTCTTTCTTTTTGCAATAATTTTTTGGTCAACGAAACAAGAGACATAGCATTAACCATATCTTGATCTTTCTTTACAAAGTAAGACACAAGTCATTAGTGTATCCAAACACAGTCAGCATCAAGTGTGCCATAAAAACAAAATCAAATGACTCCAATGTGTAATATATAGATTGAGCTTTAATCCCATCTTCCGAACTTGAAGTAGTTTTCCCAATAATCTCAAGTACTTGGATAATGGCAGGAAATAAATGGATAACATTCAAAAGTGTTTTATAATAATATCCCCAATGAGTATCTCCCGGTCTCTTCAAACCAAGTTCTTGATTCAAACCCGATCCACTTTCAAGCTCTCCGATTTCTAAGGCTTCAACAACCTTTTTAATATGACAATCTCTAATCATTTATCTTCGCTTGCAAGAAACTTCAACCACATTCAACAAGTTCGTAAGTGTTTCAAAAAGCCAACCACAATCAATGTTATTCTTTGCAACGGCAACAAGTGTTAATTGAAGTTGATGGGCAAAACAATGAACATAGTAAGCAGATAGAGAACCTTTCATAATTAAAGTTTTAAGACCATTTATCTCATCTTTCATGTTACTAGCTCTATCATACCCTTGCCCTCGAATTTTAGATGGACTCAATAAATGTTCAACAAGCAAAGACATGATTGCACTTTTAAGTGACAAAGAAGTAGTATCACCTACATGTACAAGTCCAAGAAATCGTTCCATTACACTTCTCGATTTACCATCAACATAACACAAGCAAAGAGCTAATTGTACCTTTTGAGACACATCACTTGACTAATCGGCCAAAATACTAAAATAGTCATCACCAAGCTCTTTAATAATGAACTTAGTTTTCTCCTTAGCACAACAATTGATAATATCCTTTTGAATTTTGGGCGATGTCATTTGACAATTACCCGGAGCATTTTCAAATGTAATATTTTTAACACCCTTATTGTGTTCTCCCAACCATTTCAAAAGCTCAAGAAAATTTTCCCTATTATTTGATTCCTCATGTTCATTATGCCCCCAACATGCCAATCCTTGGCGCAGAAGAAACCTTAAACAAGAAATCGAAGCTTTCAAACAAGTTTCATACTCCCCTCGAAGCACATCACTTGCATTATCAAACACATGTACAATAGTTTTTTTTAGTCTCTTGAATTCTCATATTTCTCATAAGCAAGATTATAAGTACTTCTAACCCCACCAACATGTATTCCAAATCTATCTGGTTTATTTCATGACTTAAATCCTCCATTTATAGAGGCATTTCCCCCAACATTAATTTTGACATCATTCTTGAACAAGTAACAAGCAAAACAAAACGTCGCATCTTTCTCAATTCCATACTCAAGCCAATCAAATTTTTTAAACCAAAGGGAACTAAATCGGTGCATACCTCCAAGTTCCTGTTGAGGAAAGTCGTGAGTTTTTGGTTGATAAGTGATCGTCGCTATTTTCACCTAAATTTTAGTGTCTTTATTTGTGAGTTTCCGTATTATTTTATTCATATTTGTGTAACTTTTGGTGGAGTTTTATGTTAATTAGGAGAAATGTGTGATAGATGGATATATGTGTGGAATTGAGCTTAAATATGTGTAAAATAGGTAAAAAATAGAGCAAAATGGAGTCGGGAGCCGAAATGAAAGGAGAACAGGGGCAGCTCAAGCACGACTCGAGCTCTACACACGAGTCAAGCTCGTGCTGAAGCTCGAGGCGTGTGCAGAACATGGTCCTGCAACAGTGGCCGTGTGCCAGCATGAGAAACACCTGCTCACCCATGCTGAAGCTGTGTTCGGAACACGAGTCGTGCTCCGTCAACACGCAGAACACGTCGAAGAACGTGCGCCAACTCGAACCATGTGCTGCTACACAAGTCGAGCTCGTGCAAAAACTAGTGATAAGTTGTGCACGTGTTCTAGAAGATTCCATGGGGTATAAATACCCAATTGAGCGTGAATTACGGGAGAGAGATCATTTGGAGCAGTTACAAGATCAAAACAAACAATTCCTCACCACATTTACACACACTCTCTCCAACATCTATAATCCATCCAATTCACTTCATCTCACCATTCCAATCCATAATTCACTCCATAAACCTTTCACCCACAACCCACACCATCCTTAGAAGAAATTGAGGTATTGAAGAGTTGAAAGCACATGAAGGAAGAAGATCTACCTTATTCAAAAAGGGAAGAATTTCATCTTTTTATTTATATTTCTTTTGATTTGGTGTTAACAATGGTTTCATCTAAGCTTTGTAAGGTTTGTATGATGAAAATTGTTGGCTAGTCCTCTTGTGAGGCTAGCCACATGATTGGTTAAGGGGATGCTAGATACGTAGGATTTTAAATATTGAATTGAGTTGATTTTGGACTTTCTTTTATAATGAATGATTCATGCATGTTCTTAATTGTGTAGTTAAATATTCTATCTATTATGTTAGAATGGTCATTCCAATGTGATGTATACAGATTTAATTGAATCAATTGATTGTTTGATCATGTATGTTAGTGATAGGAGAGGTAAGCCATACCCTTCTAATACTTAGAACACTTATAAGAGGACACTTGAGTGATTGAGTGAGAAGAACCAACCTTAGATTCATAGCACCTTCATGGGAATTGAGATTAAGGCACAATCTTAGGGGATTTAAACTTGTAAAATAGTTGAGAACCTAATTATCTTGGCCATAGGGATTAGGGGAACAATAATGATTGCTTATATTCCATAATCAATAAAGTTTGATGTTATAATCTTGCATATATAGTTAGTTCCTTAATCATGAGTGTGGTTAGCCTTACTTCTTCTAAGATCTATTTCATCAACTCCATTTCATCTTGTTACGTGATTGGTAATTAATAATCTAGTTGTTAGTTGATTTTGCTAGTTAATTGTTAGCTTAATTGATAGTATAAAATCCAAACCCAAAATTCGTACGCTCTTATAAAGTATGATTGAAAACGAATCCGGATACGATCTTGATTTTACTATTCCTTGGGATTGATAATTGCACTTGGTCACCTACGTACTACATACGATAGAGTACGCTTACCCTAAATCATTTGATACCTAAAATGAGGCTAAGTTCAACAAGGCCCTTTAAGAATGTATGCTCTTCTCACCACAATTTGTTGATTTAAAGGATAATCCATTATATTCATTCTTTTTCTGGGATCATGATGAAGAAGTTCAACATCATATAACAATTCTTCTCCCTTGAATAGTATATTAGTAGTACTTGAACTATATAAGTCCTCTTTCATGTTTTCTTGGATATGGGGTGAATGAAGTATTGGATCATTTGAAGAAAACTCATTATTGCTTGGAGGAATTTCTTCATCAATTGGCTTTGAATAAGGTGCTTCTTGACATTTCATTTTTGCAAACATGAATTGTCGAAGATCGGGTTATTTTCCCATAGTCTTGAATTTCTTTGATTTAGGTTTGTCATTCGTCATTTCCTATTAAAATAAAAATACTTAGAATAATTAACATTTATTATTCTTAATTTCAATTTTATAATAAATTAAAAAAGAAAAGGAAAAAAAGAAAAGTAAAGCAAAACCTCACAATATTATAATGAATAACACAATTATTATTAATATACGTTAACATGTGTTATTTTATTATGAAATATAATAAATTTATTAATTTATTAACTATCAAACACAAATTTAATGTACAAATGCAATATAAATTTATCACCACAATTAATATTTAACTCAAATAATAATATATAATACTACATAATGTAAGTAAATAGAATTACTTACAAATGGAGGAGTATCATCAAATTATTATTTTGGAAGAGAGTAATTTGAAGAATAATTTATTGGGTGGGATTTTGAATTCGAAAAATCTATATCTAAGTGTGAATCTCTCCATTAATTAATTTGAGCGCATTTTCTTTAACTAGAGTGATAAAATGCACTAATTAAATATCATTTGCATCCTGATATCCTCTTCATCACTTTTCTCCTTTTCTGTTACATGTAGCATAAGCATCATAGTGCTATCATTAATAGAGATGCTTAACTACATGAATTGATAGCCATATCATTTGTATTGCCATTTCTTAACTTATTAACTATAAAATTCAAATTTAATCTACAAATGCATTATCAATTTATCATCACAATTAATATTTGATTCAAATAATAATATATAATACTCCAAAATATAAGTAAATAAAATTACCTAGAAATGGAAGGATATCACCAAATAATTATTTTGGAAGAGAATGATGTGGAGATTAATTTATTGGGGTGGGATTTTGAATGAAAAAATTGAATAAATGGAGAAGGGTTTTAATTTTGGAAAATGCAAGGAATGAGGGAAAAGTGGGTAGTGTACGAGCCAAATGAAGAGGGGGAGGAAGATAGCTTGTCCAATAAGCTTTGGGTTATTGGATATTAAGTAGGGATTAAGGAGCAATATTTTGAATTAGTGGGGGTGTAAAAAAAATTTTATATAAAATTTTACATACGAAGCATTAAATTTTTTTTTATTTTTTTATTTACTACAGTTGTACCCCCTTAAACCCACATAATTTTGCCACTGGTCAAGGGGGCACTGGGCCCCCTGAACTTTTTGCAATAAGTACTATATATGCAGTGATTATACTGAAATATCTGAGTGCCCTAGTGGTGATGGTGCAAGAGGACCTTTTAGAGATCTACATTTCGATTGCTAGAGCCGGCAATTTGGGCCCAGCCCGATGGGCCGGCCTGTTAGCCCTTAGAAGTAGGCTGAGCTGGGCCCCAAAATTGTAGGCCTGAAAAGAACCGGGCCTATTTGGCTCTGCCCGATGGCCCGACCGGGCCTAGGCCATTTTGGCCCAGTGGGATTGGGCTTTTTCGGCCTGCTTATTTTTTTAATATATTTTTAAAATTTTTTTTTTAGTTATAAATTATTAATTATTCCAATTAATTATCATTGAATTATACATCAAGTGCTCTAAGATTAAAATTATGTGTAAAAATAACTCTTAAAAATTAAAATTATTCTAAGCCTAAGATTATGTATGAATTTTATATATGAATTTTATATTACTTGATATTTTACTAATATTATTAAACATGTTAAATAGTTTAACTTTAATTATTCTTTCATAGTAAATAATTTTAAAATTAAGTAACGACTAAAGATTATTACACTTGTTTAGTTGAACTTTAATTATTCTTTTGTAATAATTTTAAAATCAAACAAGAAAAAAAAACATGGCCTAAATGGCCTGTTGGCCCGTAGTGGGCTAGGCTGGGCCTAAAATTATTGGCCCAACAAGAATCGGGCCAAGCTTGGCCCGGCCCGAAAATACGAAGTGGCCCAATGAGTCAGTACCAGTCCAGCCCGGCCCATTTACCGGCTCTATCAATTGAATATGTTAGCAGCACTATTTACTAATTTTTTCTCTTTATTTTAATTGATATTATTTGTTTTTAATTTTAATTTCTTGCTTCATATTAATTTTTTTCAAAATTATACTGTTATAATCAAAATTATTTATATTTATTTTTTTCTCAATTACGAAATATTTATTTAAGATTTATAATTTTTTCACCCTCTTTTTTACATTATAATTGAAATTATTTATATTACACATCAAAAACATTAAATAATTAACCTAAGAAATAATAATCGAAAAAATATATAGGTGAGGAAGAAAGTTCAAGAGATTGTGTATTTCAAGAGGTTAGTAAAAATTAAAGTATTAAATTAATAATAATTTATTGTTATAATATATTTAAAAATAATCTTAATGTAAATGTCTCTAAAAATAGTAAATTAATAACATTATTATTATTTTATTATTGTTATTGTTATTGTTATTGTTATTATTATAAAATACGGACTATGTAGAAGCTTAAGAGAGTTGTAAGGGTGAAGAGCAAGAGATGGATTGTATTCGGTGTATCTATTAACTATTATAATACAGCTTGAACTGGTTTGTGGCCAGTTTCAAGCCGGTAATAGGTAATCCAAAGTACTGCCACGCGGAGAACGAGCCAAAATAAAATGCTGAAAAATGCATGTCCAATTTGTGTAATTTTTATGTATTCATGTAGATCTCAAAATTGGACGTGTTATACATGGTTGGAAAGCCACAGAATTAAGGATCGTGAGAGCGCAAGAATCACTCGAATCGGAATTCGGATGTGGAAGTTATGCGTGAAACTGTGAGACTGCACTGCACGCGCTGCAACTACATGACTCATGTGCCGAAATCGACCCGTGTTCGTGCTGAAGTCAGTTTTATGATATGTACATATTCTAGAAGCTTCCAGGGGGTATTAACACCTATTTTGATGTGTCAAATACGAGAGGAATCATTTTGGATCAGTTCCACACACATTTTACACCACATTTTCACACACTAACGCCTTTCCATCCATCTCCATACCCTTCATTCATCCAATCCACTTGATCTCCTCAAATCTATCGATCAATCCATCCATCCACCAATCTAAGAAGAGGAATTCATCATTGGTTTAAGATTATAGCATGATCATGGAGAAGAAAGTTCACCATCAAAGGGGAGCTGAGCTAACTTACCTTTATTTTGTTATTTTCTTCATTATTTGACTCAATTGAAGCAAGCCTTAGATTATGTTGAATTTGTAATGATATATAGTGGCTAATCCTCATGTGAGGCTAGCAATATGATTGGTTAGGGATTATGTAGATTTTGCACACCACATGTTTGATGAAATGATTGTTATGAATATTTTCTATCATTAATGCTTGTTCTCATTTTATATATGATTTGCGTGGTTAAACTCTCTATTCGTAGTTTTAGGATGGTCATTCCAATATTTTACTTAGTGTTTTAATTAAATCATTGATTGCATGAGGTGACTTAGTTAGTGTCAGGGGAGGTAAGTCATACCCTTCTTGTGCTGAGAACCTCATGATAGGACATTAGTGATGAACTAGTGAGGAAAACCAAACTTATGATCATAGTACCTTCATGGGAATTGAGAGTAAGAAACAATCGTAGGAGATTTAAATTTGTAAAAGAGTTGAGAACCTAGTTGCCTTGGCCATAGGGATTATGGGTACATACGTGATTGCCCTTAATATCATAACATGAAGACCATCAATGCATGTCTGTGTGTGAGTCTATATATACCTTATCTATGAATGTTGCTTGCCTTACATACTTCTTAGATTGTTCACCTTCATCCATAATTCATCTCATTTGTACATGTTCTATCTTTAATTGCTTTCCTAGTTGTTAGTTTTAGTGTTACTCATCCCCTCCTTATTGATTAGTCCTTCTAAAGTGAAACATGTTTCAAATACGGCTACCCACTTTCGCCCTTGGATTCGATATTTCTAAATTTTGCACTTGGTCACTACGGTCTACTAAGCAATAAGAGTACGCTTGCTCTAATCAATTGATACCAAAATTGAAACCAAGTTCATGGCGCCGTTACCAGGGAGAAAGCCTTCGGTGTAACTTGTTTGAATTTGTAGCTCTACTTAGGATATTTTTCTTATTTTTGCACTATATTTGTTTTGGAAATTTTTGTTCTAACTTGTTATACTTTATAGGTACACCAACCTTGAAAGAAGAGAAGAAGCAACGAAAAATAGTAAGTGAAATGAAGTTGTAGAAGGTCACTTAAGAGATGATGAACATTACCAATTCTACAATAATGGAGAAAATGGGGAATGGCAAAGTACATACAATAGAAATACATTCCAGCCTAATCAAGCATACACTTATTCCGTTCCAAGTTCCAACAACCAAGTTCTTCCGGTTACTCCTTTATCCGAACATAATGACTTAATGGAGTTGCTTTTAAGATATGCTTATGGAAGTGATACAAGACAAAGTTTTCAACTGAGTCTTCCTAGTTATGGGGATCAATATCTTCAAAGTATGTCAACCTCTTATCATACAGTGCAACAATAGTGGATGATGTCTAGTTCTCAAGTAGATGATATGTTTTACATGCAAAGGAGTACTTTCCCAAGTGTTTATCAAAAGGGAATTATCTCCAAGAACAAATATGGCAATCACTGAGTGAAGAGATAAAGCCACCCGTAGAAGATAGAGTTGGGAAACCCATGGATATGTTGAATGAGATGATTGAATTTAGAAGAGAAATGGGTAAGGAAAATGAAAGAAGATTTGAGGCATTAGAACGTCGAATAAGTCAAATGATAAGTGAACGGAACACTCTTCGCGAAATGGAGAATTTTGATGAAAATATTGAAGAAGTGTTAGAGGTAGAAGAGTGTTCGAGGGATTATGAAGAAGACTCTAGAGATGTTGAGCTTATTGAGGATAAGGAAGACAAGGTGAAAGAAAGCTTAGAGGAGGAAAGTGGAAGAGTAAAGAGCCTAAGGAAGAAGAAAGTTTAGAGGAGGAAGAAATTATCTATGATTTCTTATCTCTTGTTTATAAGGAAAATTTGAGTGAAGATGAAGAATTGAGAGAGGAGTATGAATTTGATGAAGTGGAACAAGGTCTAAAAGCACTTGAAGATGAGTTCGAGAGTGAAATGAGCATTTCTACACCTTTTAACTCTTTAAGTTGCATTGAATTTCAAAATATTGTTTATATTGAATTTGTCTTACCTATTGATTCTTCTCAATGCTTTAGGTATAAAAGACAGCATGAAGAAATGTTGGGAACATACTTGATAGAAAGGAATAAGTGGTAGTCGAGAAAAGAAAGGTTAATGGAATGTAAGCTCAAGCGAGTTGAGTTTTTAAAGCTAATCTCGAAGGATGCTACTACGGTCGTTACTTGTCACAAATGCCTAAAAGGGGAAGAAGCACAGAGATTAAAATTTGATGGCAAGAACGAACGATATCCTTGTCCATTCCGACGAGTTCTCCATAAGCTGTCCGACTTGAAGATGTTAAACTTAGCGCTGGATAGGAGGCAACTCATCGGTTTATTTCTTTCATTTATTTACTTTGAGTTAGTTTTCTTGCATTTTTGGAATGTAGGTTGATTGTGCTCATTGAGGAGAATACTTATTGGAGATACGAGAAGTGCTTGATTTGAAGTGTGAAAGTATGTCTCACCACTTGTTGCAAACTTAAATTTTAACTCTTGTTGCAATTTAAGTTTGGGGGGATAGTGCGTGGTGGACATACCTTGTATTGTTGTGATGCATATACTTCTCTATAAGAAGCTCATTGTTGGAAACTACATGGGTAAGTCCCACCATTTTTTGCAAACTTAATTCTCAACTTGTTTCGATTTAAGTTTGGGGGGAGAGTGCGTGGTGTGACTATTGGCAATTGGATCATTTGGTTCAACGTGATCGTTAGGAATTCAAGTAAACGGTTACAGCAGAAGCAAACTAAACGTTTACCTTTCTTCTGGGTTGATGTAGAGGATGAGCAGTAGTGAAACACCTCTGATCTTCTGCTGTATGACCCAAGTCGAATCCTGCTGTTGTGTGGGCAACAATCTACAGGATATCTCAATCTGCTTATCTCCCTGCTTTCTCACATTGAAACGGCGCAATGAATAGGGCATCCAGAAGTTGAGATGACTTTTATATTGGGCTACAGCAGGGACCAGGAGGAGAAATTAGATTGGGCCTCAATTGGATTTAATTAATCAAGCTTAGCCCAAAGCTTTTAATTAAAACCAATAATAATAATATAGTCCACTAAAATATTATTACTGCACTACCCATCCAATCCCGATATTATGTTTTGGGCTCCTTCTTATTATGAGCCTGAAAGTCTCCCCATGTTTAAGATATACAATGTCCATTAATTAATTAAGTTATTGATAACTCAAATTAATTAATATCTCATTTGAGAGTAGTACCACTCAATCTTTTTATCATGCCGAAATTAATCTACTTGCAAGATTTACATGATAAACCTTATGAACTCCTCAAGGGGATATCATCAACCTATGACGGACATGATTCCTTCTACAATCAACAGCACACCATAGAGACAATACTATTTCCCAACTCACCGAGTTTGTCGATTTAATTTATTTAAATCTCACCCATTGATGAATCAAAGAAATATATACTGCCTTACATGTCGAGGTTATTGTGTAGGGATTAAGAGCATGAACATCCATAATAACAGAGATCAAGTTCTTCTATATAGACAGTACAAGTCGAACGATCTCAGGCGGTCCTACTCAATACACAAAGCAATGTACTAATGTGGTTCTATGGTCAAGACAAACTAATACCAAACCACACTACAACCATACCGATAGATAGTCCCCGTCTATCTCGGTTGTGAGTATCTGTTTATACTTTATAAGAAAACCGATAATATGATCTTCTGCGTGTTGTCGTACAACATATTATCTATAATTTAAAGTAAATGAATTTTTGCACAACCATATAAATAAATAATTTATAATATGCAAAAACGTTTGATCATATGATTCTTATTTCAAATAAAATTGTTAAAAACATTGTTCAATACAAAAGCAAGGCTTTTAGTATACAAATCTAACAATCTCCCACTTATACTGAAAGACTACGCTGCCTTATCTGCTGACATGCATCTAATCCCCATTCCTTCTACATGCCCATCGAACGCTTTCGCTGGAAGGCTCTTAGTAAAAGGATCAGCAAGGTTATCCTCAGATGCAATTTTAGCGACAATGACTTCCCTTCTTTTAACGATGTCTCGTATCAGGTGGTACTTGCGCTCAATGTGTTTACTCGCCTTATGGGCTCGTGGTTCCTTCGAATTTGCTACTGCACCACTGTTATCACAATAAATTGTGATCGCTTTGGGCAAACCAGGAATCACATCCAAGTCCATTAAGAAGTTCCTGAGCCATACTGCTTCTTTAGCTGCCTCAAAGACTGCTACATATTTAGCTTCTATGGTGGAGTCAGCAACGCATTTCTGCTTATGGCTCCTCCTCCAAGAGTATACACATAACCCGAGGTGGATTTACTAGCATCCCTATCTGACTGGAAATTCGAATAAGTATAACCCATAGGTAACAAAGTATCTGCCCTGTAAACCAGCACATAATCCCTAGTCCTTCACAGGTACTTCAAAATATGCTATACCGCAGTCCAATGCCCCTGTCCTGGATTACTTTGATACCTACTGACCATGCCCACGGCATAACAGATATCCAGTCTCGTACATAGCATAGCATACATGAGGCTTCCTACTGCCGAAGAATAAGGGACCAGCTTCATTGCCTCTATTTCTTGTTGTGTTTTAGGACACATCTCCTTAGATAGAGGTATTCCATGTCTGAAAGGTAGAAAACCTTTCTTGGAATCTTGCATGCTAAAACGAGTCAGGATTGTATCAATATACGAAGCTTGGGATAAACATAACATTTTTTTCTTGCGATCCCTTATTAATTTGATCCTAAGAATGTGTCCAGCTTCTCCTAAGTTCTTCATCTCAAACTGCTTGGACAGCTATACCCTTACGCCCGACAATACTTTTACATTTTTCCAATGAGCAGAATATCATCCACGTATAGTACAAGAAATACCACTACGTTTCCGTCACACTTCTTGTACACACATGATTCATCCGGATATTGAATAAATCCATATGACTGGATTACTTCATCAAACCGGATGTTCCATGATCTTGAAGCTTGTTTCAATCCATAAATGGACCTTTTAAGCTTGCACACAAGATGCTCTTCGCCCTTTGCAATGAATCCTTCTGGTTGCTTCATATAGATGTTTTCCTCAAGACTTCCATTAAGAAAAGTTGTCTTGACATCCATTTGCCATACCTCATAATCCATATGAGCAGCAATAGACAAAAGAATCCAGATTGACTTAAGCATGGCCACAGGCGAGAAGGTTTCCTCATAATCGATTCCTTCTTTTTGAGTATATCCTTTAGCCACAAGCCTTGCTTTAAAGGTTTCCACCTTACCGTCAGATCCTCTTTTTCTCTTATAGATCCACTTGCATCCAATAGCTTTTACACCATTGGATGGTTCTACAAGCTCCCAGACTTGATTAGAATACATGGATTCTATCTCAGATTTCATTGCATTTTGCCATAATTGAGCATCTTTATCTTGCAGTGCCTCGTTGTAATTCCATGGGTCAATTTCATGTTCACCCGGGACCAAGTCGGATGACTCTCCCAATCCCATGAATCTATCCGATTGTCTGACAACCCTCCCACTACGACGAGGCTCCGCAGGCAATTGTGTATCAAGTGTAACACGCGGTGCAGTGTCCTGTGGTATATCTTCTAGTACAGTTGGTATTATATTTGGTGTTTCCTCTCTAACTTCCTCTTGAATAATTTTACTCATGGGTTTGTGATCCATTATATAATCCTCTTAAAAAAATCAGGCGTTCGTGCTCACGATCACCTTTTGGTCCTTGGGACTATAAAATAAACCACCCTTCGTTCCCCTAGGATACCCTATAAATAGACAAACATCAGTACGTAATTTTAACTTATCAGCATCTGCCTTTAATACGTGTACCGGAGCACCCCAAATTCGAACATGTTTTAAACTAGGCTTGAACCCGATCCACAGTTCTGTGGGTGTGGAGGCTACCGATTTAGAAGGTACTAAGTTTAGAATGTAAGCCGTTGTTTCTAAGGCGTGTCCCCAAATCGAATTTGGTAATTCCAAATAACTCATCATTGATCTTACCATTTCCATAAGAGTCCTATTCCTTCTTTCCGCTACACCATTCTGCTAGGGTGTGCCCGGTGCAGACAATTGGGATTCAATCCCATTTTTTGATAAATAATTCTTAAACTCTCCTAAGAGGTATTCAACACCACGATCAGATCGTAGTGTTTTGATATATTTACCAAGTTGCTTTTCCACATTAGCCTTGTATTCTTTGAATTTATCAAAGCATTCAGACTTGCGGCGCATCAAAAAAATATATCCGTATCTTGAATAATCATCAATAAAAGTGACGAAATATTCAAAAACCCCTCTTGCCTGGACAGACATAGGACCACATAAATCGGAATGAACCAATTCCAACAAATTTTTAGCTCTATACCCCTTTGCCTTAAAAGGTCTTTTAGTCATTTTTCCTTCCAAGAAGGATTCGCAAGTTGGATAATTTTCCATTACTAATGAACTCAGAGGTCCATCAGCTATCAACCTTTGAATCCTACTTAAGTTAATGTGACCCAGCCTTAGATGCCAAAGATATGTTTGGTTCATTTTAGAAGGTTCCTTTCTCTTATTAGTGATGTATCATTCGTTTCAATTTATTGCATTGTGAGAGAAATTGGATTAAGAGTATACAAATTATCTATCAATGTACCATCACAGATAATAATTCTATCTTTCCTTATAATAACCTTGTCATTAAAAGAAACAGAATATCCATCCATAAACAATTTAGAAACTGAAATTAAATTCTTTCTAAAATGCGGTACATAAAGACAATTCCTCAAAACAAGAGTTTTATTCTTATTGAAAAATAAATAAACGTCTCCCACTACGACAGCTGCTACTCTTGTAGCATTCCCCATGAATATGGTAATCTCTCCATCACTGAGCTGTCGGGTTTGGTGGAACCCCTGCAAAGAATTGCAGACATGGTCAGTGGCTCCCATATCTACACACCAAATGTCAGCAGATACAGCCGCTAAACACGATTCAACAACTAGTATATAAGACTTACCACTCCTGTTCCCCTTCAGAAGAGGGCAGTCTGCCTTGTAGTGTCCCGGCTGCTTGCATTTGAAGCACTTGCCTTTAGGCTTCTTGACCGCACCAGTCTTTGCTTTCACTTGGTTCACCGGTGCTGAATTTCCTTGCTTCTTTTTCTTCCTACCGCCCTTCGACCTTGGATGAGCAGCATTTTCAGCAACATGAACCTGAGGAGGTCTACGAAATAGTTCTTTCGCCACCACAAGTTCTGTCAGAAGTTTCGCCAACGTATACATATGTTTGTTCATACCATAGTTCAGGCGGAACTGCTCAAAACTCCTAGGCAAGCTTTGGAGTATGATATCGACCAGGGTTTCCCCATCGATTTCAGCTCCAAGAACTTCCAACTCATTGAGTTGGCCCATCATCCTAAGGACATGTTCCCTTACGGGAGTGCCCTCAGCCATTTTGGTGTTCATCAAGACCGACATGCCCTTCGACCTAGCAGGAGACTCTGATGTCCAAAGAGTTCCCTAAGATTATGCATCATATCATAGGCGGTCTCCATGGCTTGATGCTGAGTCTGAACCACATTTGACATAAATGCCAAAATATAGCATTTAGTCATCCTATCAGCCTTGACCCACCTATTATAAGCATTTCTTTGCTCTTCGGTAGAGGCATCAGTAGGTGCCGGAGGACATTCCTCAGAAAGTACAAAGATATAATCTTCAGCAGTTAATACAATGTCCATGTTTCACTTCCAGTCAACATAGTTAGTGCCAGTAAGTTCATGCTCTTTGAGTATAACAGAAAGTGAGTTGAGTGCCATTTGAAAATCCTGAGAATCATAAATAATTAAACAGATCAAACACTTCGAATTTATCAATTTATATTGAATCCCTCAAAACAGTATAAAATAAAATTCACCAACATCTCAAGCACCGTGAATTTGCATGCCATGATAGTGTGGACGTATACAAACCCAAACATTTACAAGAGAAGGTTTTACCCAATAATCTCATTTGTCAACCTATCTTTATGACAAAATAATTAATAGTCGGTTTTCTTTGGCCATGTAAATAACATTAGTGACTCCGATGGGGAGGATACTAATTATTTGCATCAAAGTGTACACCATTATTTGACCCCAAGTCCATTGCGCAAGCTTATGTACCTTACAGATAGAGAAGTACACACGCGCTTGGATAATTTCCTATAGTCATCTTAAAGAAGTTTGTACCAGTGATCCGTGAATAAACTCATCCGATGGGGAGGAAGGCTCTAATGCCAGCGCGCATGCTTACTCACATCACTTACAAACCAATAATGGAGGCCATGAGAATTTATTTACCAATCCCCTCTCCCACTTAGTTATGTAAACACCGAGGGTTTTAAACATGCACATAGTATTTAATAATAAAATATACATCCTAGCATGCTTCTACTTAATCAGTAATTTAAAAAATCACATTGAACATGCCACATATATAACAATTAATTGTCAAGTAAAACAATTAAATCAATTATATATTTTCATGAATTAATAGCATAATAAATGGATCAATTAAATGGGCCCAAGAGCAACAAATAAGCACAAAATGAGCAGCAGACTAAATAATTAATCAAGCCCATTGTCCATGGCCCATATACTCAGCCCAAAATTAAATTTAAGAAAATAAATCCACCAAGCCCATTGGTCCAATATTTAAATTTGGCCAGCAGCCCATAAGCACCTCAATTAAAATTGGGCCCAACAACCCAAAACCAAATTGAATAAAGCCCAGTGGGGGCAGCCCATACACAAGACTGCTGCCCTAAAACAACAGCCGCCTACTCCTTCCTCACACAGCAATCACCGGCGCATCTTGGCGCCACTGCAATCGGCGGACCTGCCCACAGCCCACCGGAATCGAGCCGTCTGCCAGCGCGTGATGCCGGCAACAATATCAGACCCAGTCGTGACCTTTCGTCAACTCGCCAGAAGCTGCCATGAACTCACCCGGGAGCGTCGTCGCAGCAGTCCTTCGGCGCTGACAACCACCAGTTGCTTTGCCTTTGTCCGTCGATCACCTCGCCTGGGAACAACACGTCGTGCACCAGTCTCGACAGCAACATCCAGTTCACGCCAACACCAGTCGCCATTCTGACGCTCTACCACCGTCAGTCCGTGAGTCTCTAGGTCGCGCCGACGCATCGCGAAGATTGGCCTTCGCCGTGCAGTCGCCGCCGCGGTTGCTGCCCATTCCAGTGCTGCCATCATCGATCTGTTCCGACATGACCAGAACGAGATTAGACTCGCCCTGATCGTACAGTTCAGGTCTGACGCCGCCGTTCTATCATTAAGCCATCACGCGCTGTCCTCATCTGCTCTGATCTACTCCGACCCGATCGGAATAGGGTGGGACTCGCCTGGATCCAGTCAGCAGCACCAACACTACACACCTAGAATACCTCCACCCCTTTCATGCGACAGTCTTCAACACGCCGCCGGGCACCTGGACTCTCACCTGTCGTGCAGGGTGTGTGTGTGTGTGAATAGAATGATAAACAGATTCATGTAATGGGTGTGTTGTGTCCAGCAATAAACAAGCAACAACAATCACACATACAAATAGCAAACCATGGTGAAAAATAATAACAGTGATTATTTTTAGATTATTCACATAATCAAATAATCAATAACATAACATGCTTTCAATGAACCACGATAAGCACAAAAAACATGTGATTACAACCAGATTATATCACATAATTATATAATCACATAAACCCCAACCTTACAGTTCACGTTTCACCACGAAACCAACGCTCTGATACCAATTGTTGGAAATTGGATCGTTTGGTACAACGTGATCGTTAGGAATTCAAGTAAACGGTTACAGTGGAAGCAAACTAAACGTTTACCTTTCTTCTAGGTTGATGTACAGGATGAGCAGTAGTGAAACACCTCTGATCTTCTGCTGTATGACCCAAGTCGAATCCTGTTGTTGTGTGGGCAACAATCTACAGGATTTCTCAATCTGCTTCTCTCCCTGCTTTCTCACGTTGAAACGGCGCAATGAATAGGGCATCCAGAAGCTGAGATGACTTTTATATTGGGCTACAGCAGGGACCAGGAGAAGAAATTGGATTGGGCCTCAATTGGATTTAATTAACCAAGCTTAGCCTAAACTTTTAAATAAACCTAATAATAATAATATAGTCCACTAAAATATTATTACTGCACTACCCATCCAATCCCAATATTATGTTTTAGGCTCCTTCTTATTATGAGCCCGAAAGTCTCCCCATATTTAAGATATACAATGTCCATTAATTAATTAAGTTACTGATAACTCAAATTAATTAATATTTCATCCGAGAGTAGTACCACTCAAATTTTTTATCATGCCAGAATTAATCCACTTGCAAGATTTACATGATAAACCTTATGAGCTCCTCAAGGGGACATCATCAACCTATGACGGACATGGATTCCTTCTACAATCAACAACACACCATAGAGACAATATTATTTCCCAACTCACTGAGTTTGTCGATTTAATTCATTTAAATCTCACCCATTGATGAATCAAAGAAATATATATTGCCTTACGTGTCGAAGTTATTGTGTAGGGATTAAGAGCACGAATATCCATAATAACAGAGATCAAGTTCTTCTATATAGACAGTACAAGTCGAACGATCTCAGGCGGTCCTACTCAATAAACAAAGCAGTGTACTAATGTGGTTCTATGGTCAAGACAAACTAATACCAAACCACACTACAACCATACCGATAGATAGTCCCCGTCTATCTCGGTTGTGAGTATCTGTTTATACTTTATAAGGAAACCGATAATATGATCTTCTGCGTGTTGTCGCACAATATATTATCTACAATATAAAGTAAATGGACTTTTGCACAACCATATAAATAAACAATTTATAATGTGCAAAAACGTTTGATCATATGATTCTCATTTCAAATAAAATCGTTAAAAACATTGTTCAATACAAAAGCAATGTTTTTAGTATAAAAATCTAACAGTGACTCACCACTTGAGTGTGCTTATTATGTTGATTGAGAGGTCTTCTTGTCCTCTTGTAAAATTAGGTAAATTTTAAAATTTTCTCATGAATATTGGTTTGATTTTGGTTAGTTTGGTTGTGTTGAAGTGCATGCTAGTTAATTATTTGATAGAAATTGTTGTGCTAATGGTTTTGATGAGATTTTGAGCATATGAGGTGTATCGGAAGCATAAAAGTAGGGCAAAACATGGTTCGGAGTTGAAAAAAATGTCAAAAACATGTGGCAGGGCACGACCCTTGTGCAACACACTGCCCCGTAAGAAGTGGCTGTGTGCCAACATCTGAGGTAGCTACGCGTCTTGGCTGAAGGCAAGTGCAGTGCACGACTCGCGTAGTGCACAACAGCACGAGTCATATTCAGCGCACGGCCCTATAAGAAGTGGTCGTGTGCTAGCACCTGAAACACCTACATGCCCATGCCGAGGTCGTGCGCAGAACACGAGGCGTGTCGAGGGAGGAAGCACGAGCCGTGTAGCGAACACGTGACGAGTGTAGACTAGTTTCTAGAAAATTCCCAGCTCGTCGTGCATGCAGCCTGATTGTTCGTGCTAGCCATTTCCACCTCCGGGTGCCGTTTCAGAGAGTTCACTTTACTACTCATCATTTCCATTTTCTTAGCATATACATGATTTTGAATTGAACTTGATTGGATTAGCATGTTACTCATGTGTTATGTATTTTGAAGATTACATGTTATTGGATGATGAGGATATGTGCTTAAATTTCTTTTGACGGATGGAATTTTCGTTTTTGCATGTAATGTGTTTTTGTGTTGTTTCTTGTTTGGTGAGTCTTTTCATATGTGTTTTGTTTGAATTTTTATTCTTGTATTGTGTTTCTTGGTAGTATGTTTTGGGTTGTTGTGAGTCATTTTTGAATATGAGTGATGATATGTTGTTTGTCATAACTAATGGCAAACTATGTTGAGAATCTCAACTCTTTAAATTGTGACATGTTTTATTTAACTTGTTCAATTTTTAGATGAATTGAGGTGTAATAGGTTCCATAAGGTCCGAGCAAAAGCTTTTGAGCATTTGAGCCTCAACCGTGCATCCATGGTTAATTTTTTCATGAATGGATCGATTGAGCCTTGATATACTAAAACTTACTCACGGACTACGGGAATGAGCCCGATTAGTGGAGGTTAGTGAGATGATCTTAGGTCATCCTTGTTATTTTATAGTAATAGCCATATATTTCCTTACCCTTATACATCATCCCTAGTTAGCCAAATTGTGCCTTTAAGCCTATTTTTTGTAATATAAGGACATTACAAGCCATGATTATCCACTTAAGCCTTTTATATATGTATACCTTTTGTGTGGGTGATTGAGGAGATGATGGTATGTAAGGTTTGATATGAGAATTGTGCTAGAGAAGAAAGGAAATGGTAAACAAGCAAGAAAATGATGAAAAGAGCTCAAGCAAGTACACATGCAATCTTTAAAACAAGAAAAATGAGCAAAATCAACAAAAATATGCTCAAGGAAATCAAAAGTCAAAAGGAAGGTAGCATAAATCGAGATAAGCTCAAGAAATCTAAGGAATGATAATGATTAATACTTGTGATTAGAAAAGAAAAGAAAGGAAGATAGAAACGTGAAGAAGTTGATCATGTCTTCGATTACTTACACTTATAAGTCACTCTTATTCATATTCTCCCTACTATTACCAAAGAGTCTATCATTACATCCAAAAGTGAAAGTCCTTTTTTATCATTAGGTGAAGCCTTGGTGGCTTCTGAATGTAGTCCTTGAGCAAGCATATGGTGCATCTGGTTCAATCGGTTGATGAGTGTTGCTATACCATACTTCATAGAGTGTTGAGTGCATTTTGATATCCGATGTGAGGCTTGAACTTGAAGGGACGTTATTACTCTTTATTCTCTTTAAATTGTACTTGTTAATCTTTCATGTCATTAGTTTAATGTTGTAGGGTAATTTGATATGATTTGTAGTCCATGTTACTTATGATGTGTTACTGCTCATGCTCTTTAGTTCTTTCTCTAGGTAAAAATTCCCCCTCTCGTTTTCTCATTTTCATTGCTCGAGGACGAGCAGCACTTTATGTTTTGGAGTTGATCGGTGTCATTTTCACCTACAGTTTAGTATCATTTTATTATTTATTTTTGTGTGTTTTTGTTCATTTTGTATATCATTTGATTGTGTTATATGAAGATATGGTGATTTATGCTTTAAAATTATAAATGTGTGATTTTCAAGATTAAGTGTCTTAAATTGCACGATATTTGTAAATACTTAGAGAATTAGTAGTTTGGTGTAATTTATGTGATTTTCAGGTAAAATGGATTCTAGATGTGGTAAGAAAGATGTGGGAAAAAATGGAGCTCAATTGGAGTTGAAACGAGGGAGCCAAAACAAAATGCTGAAAAATTCACGTCCAACTTGTGTAATTGTTATGTATTCATGTAGAGCACAAAACTAGACGTGTTATAAATGGTTGGAAATCCACGGAAGCGAGGATCATGTGAGCGTAAGAAACACTCAAATCGAAATTCGGATGTAGAAGTTATGCATGAAATGTTGAGACTGCGCTGCACGCACTGTACCTACACGACCCATGTGACGAACTCGTCCCGTGTTCACGCCGAAGTCAGTTTTATGATATGTACGTGTTCTAAAAGCTTCCAGGAGGTATTAAGACCTGTTTTGATGTGCCAAATACGAGAGGAATCATTTTTGGATCAGTTCCACACACATTTTACACCACATTTTCACACACTAACTCCCTTCCATCCATCTCCATACCCTTCATCCATCCAATCCACTTGATCTCCACAAATCCATCGATCAATCTATACATCCATCAATCTAAGAAGGGGAATTCATCATTGGTTGAAGATTATAGCATGATCAAGGAGGAGAAAATTCACCATCAAATGGGAGTTAACTTACATTTATTTTGTTATTTTCTTAATTATTTGGCTCAATTGGAGCAAGTCTTGGATTATGTTGAATTTGTAATGATATATAATGGCTAGTCCTCACATAAGGCTAGCAATATGATTAGTTAGGGATTATGTAGATTTTGCACACCACATGTTCGATGAAATGATTGTTATGAATATTTTCTTTCATGAATGCTTATTCTCATTTTATGAATGATTTGTGTGGTTAAACTCTCTATTCATAGTGTTAGGATGGTCATTCCAGTATTATATTTAGTGGTTTAATTAAATTATTGATTTCATGAGGTGACTTAGTTAGTGTGAGGGGAGGTAAGTCATACCCTTATTGTGCTTAGAACATCATGATAAGACATTAGTGATGAACTAGTGAGGGAAACCAAACTTATGATCATAGTACCTTCATGGGAATTGAGAGTAAGAGACAATCTTTAAAGATTTAAACTTATAAAAGAGTTGAGAACCTAGTTGCCTTGGCCAAAGGGATTAGGGGTATATACGTGATTGCCCTTAATATCATAACATGAAGACCATCAATGCATGTTTGTGTGTGAGTCTATATATACCTTATCTATTAATGTTGCTTGCCTTACATACTTCTTAGATTCTTCACCTTCATCCATAATTTATCTCATTTGTACATGTTCAATCTTTAATTGCTTTCCTAGTTGTTAGTTTTAGTGTTACTCATCCCCTCCTTATTGATTAGTCCTTCTAGAGTGAAACATATTTCAAATACGGCTACCCACTTTTGCCCTTAGGTTCGATATTTCTAAATTTTTCACTTGGTCACTACGGTCTACTACGCGATAGAGTACGCTAGCTCTAATCAATTGATACCAAAATTGAAATCAAGTTAATTGCGCCGTTGCCGTGGAGAAAGCCTTCAGTGTAATGTGTTTGAATTTTTTAGCTCTACTTAGGACATTTTTCATATTTTTGCACTATATTTGTTTTGGAAATTTTTGTTCTAACTTGTTCTTCTTGATAGGTACACCAACCTTGATAGAAGAGAAGAAGGAGCAACCAAAAATAGTAAGTGAAGTGAAGTTGTAGAAGGTCACTTAAGAGATGATGAACATTGACCAATTCTACAATAATGGAGGAAATGGGGGATGGCAAAGTGCTTACAATGGAAATACATTCCAACCTAATCAAGCATACACTTATTCCGTTCCAAGTTCCAACAATCAAGTTCTTCCGGTTACTCCTTTATCCAAAAATAATGCCTTAATGGAGTTGCTTAGAAAATATGCTTATGGAAGTGATACAAGACAAAGTTTTCTACCGAGTCTACCTTGTTATGGGTATCAATATCTTCAATGTATGTCAACCTCTTATCCTACGGTGCAATAAGAGTGGATGATGCCTAGTTCTCAAGTAGTTGATATGTTTTACATGCAAGGGAGTACTTTCCCAAGTGTTTATTAAGAGAATTATCTCCAAGAACAAAGATGAAAATCACCGAGTGAAGAGATAAAGCCACCCATAGAAGATAGAGTTAGGAAACTCATGGATATGTTGAATGAGATGATTGAATTTAGAAGAGAAATGAGTAAGGAAAATAAAAGGAGATTTGAGGCCTTAGAACATCGAATGAGTCAAATGATAAGTGAATGGAACACTCTTCGCGAAATGGAGAACTTTGATGAAAAAATCGAAGAAGAGTTAGAGGTAGAAGAGTGTTCGGGGGATTATGAAGAAGACTCTAGAGATGTTGAGCTTACTGAGGATAAGGAATACAAGGTGAAAGAAAGCTTAGAGGAGGAAAGTGAGAGAAGTAAAGAGCCTAAGGAAGAAGAAAGTTTTGAGGAGAAAGAAATTATCTATGATTTCTTATCTCTTGTTGATAAAGAAAATTTGAGTGAAGATGAAGAATCGAGAGAGGAGTATGAATTTGATGAAGTGGAACAAGGTCTAAAAGCACTTGAAGATTAGTTCGAGAGTGAAATTAGCATTTCTACACCTTTTAACTCTTCGATTTGCATTGAATTTTAAAATATTATTTATATTGACTTTGTCTTACCTATTGATTCTTCTCAATGCTTTAGGTACAAAAGAGAGCTTGAAGAAATGTTGGGAACATACTTGATAAAAAGGAATAAGTGGTGGTCGAGAAAAGAAAGGTTAATGGAATGTAAGCTCAAGCGAGTTGAGTTTTTAAAACCAATCTCGAAGGATGCTTCTACGGTCGTTACTTTCCACAAATGCCTAATAGAAGAAGAAGCACAGAGATTAAAATTTGACGCTAAGAACGAACGATTTTCTTGGCCATTTCGATGAGTTCTCCATTAGCCGTCCGGCTCGAAGGCGTTAAACTTAACGCTAGATGGGAGGCAAGCCATCGATTTATTGCTTTCATTTATTTACTTTGAGTTAGTTTTCTTGCATTTTTGGAATGTAGGTTGATTGTGCTCATTGAGGAGGATACATATTGGAGATACGAGAAGTGTTTGATTTGAAGTGTGAAAGTATGTCTCAACACTTGTTGCAAACTTAAATTTCAACTGTTGTTGCAATTTAAGTTTTGGGGGGATAGTGCGTGGTGGACATACCTTGAATTGTTATGATGCATATACTTCTCTACAAGAAGCTCATTGTTGGAAACTACAAGGGTAAGCCCCACCACTTTTTCAAACTTAATTCTCAACTTGTTTCGATTTAAGTTTGGGGGAAGTGCGTGGTGTGACTCACCACTTGAGTGTGCTTATTATGTTGATTGAGAGGTCTTCTTTTCTTCTTGTAAAATTGAATAAATTTTAAAATTTTTCTCATGAGTATTGGTTTGATTTTGGTTAGTTTGGTTGTGTTGAAGTGCATTCTAGTTCATTATTTGATAGTAATTGTTGTGCTAATGGTTTTGATGAGATTTTGAGCATATATGAGGTGTATCGGAAGCATAAAAGCAAGGCAAAACAAGATTCGGAGATGAAAAAAATGTCAAAAATATGTGGTAGGGCACGACCGTGTGCAGCACACGACACAGTAAAAAGTGGCTGTGTGCCAACATCTGAGGCGGCTACACGCCCAGGCTGAAGGCGAGTGCAGCGCACGACTCATGTAGTGCACAACAGCATGAGTCGTGTTCAGTGCACAACCCAGTAAGAAGTGGACGTGCGCTAGCACCTGAAACACCTACACGCTCATGCCGAGGTCGTGTGCGCATGCAGCCTGATTGTTCGTGCTAGCTATTTCCACCTCCGGGTGCCGTTTCAGGTAGTTCACTTTACTACTCATCATTTCCATTTTCTCAGCATATACATGATTTTGAATTGAACTTGATTGGATTGGCATGTTACTTTATGTGTTATGTACTTGGGAGGTTTACTTTATTTATTAATTTTTTTATTTTTGAATAAGGTGGCAAAATCTTGAGCTTACATGTTATTGGATGATGAGGATATGTGCTTAAATTTCTTTTAACGGATGGAATTTTCGTTTTGCATGTTATGTGTTTTTGTGTTGTTTCTTGCTTGGTGAGTCTTTTCTTATGTGTTTTGTTTGAATTTTTATTCTTGTATGTTGTTACTTGGTGGTATGTTTTGGGTTGTTGTGAGTCGTTTTTGAATATGAGTGATGATATGTTGTTTGAGATAAGTGATGGCGAACTATGTTGAGAATCTCTACTCTTTAAAATTGAGATGATGGTAAGCCTATTTGTTGTGATATATGCACATTACAAGCCATGATTACCCACTTAAGCCTTTTATATATATACCTTTTGTGTGGGTGATTGAGGAGATGATGGTATGCAAGGTTTGATGTGAGAATTGTGCTAGAGAAGAAAGAAAATGGTAAACAAGCAAGAAAAGGATAAAAAGAGGTCAAGCTAGTACATTTGCAACCTTCAAAATAAGAAAAATTAGCAAAATCAACAAAAATATGCTCAAGGAAATCAAAAGTTAAAAGGAAGGTAGCATAAATCAAGATAAGCTCAAGAAATCTAAGGAATGATAATGATTAGTGCTTGTGATTAGAAAAGAAAAGAAATGAAGATAGAAACGTGAAGAAGTTGATCATCTCTTTGATTACTTACACTTATAAGTCACTCTTATCCACATTCTCCCTACCATTACCAAAGAGCCTATCATTACATCCAAAAGTGAAAGTCCTTTTGTATCATTAGGTGAAACTTTGGTGGCTTGTGAATGTAGTCCGTGAGCAAGCCTATGGTGCGTCGGGTTCAATCGGTTGATGAGTGTTGCCATACCATTCTTCATAGAGTGTTGATTGCATTTTGATATCCGATGTGAGGCTTGGACCTGAAGGGACTTTATTACTCATTATTCTCTTTAAATTGAACTTGTTAATTTTTCATGTCATGAGTTTAATGTTGTAGGGTAATTTGATATGATTTGTAGTCCTTGTTACTTATAATGTGTTATTGCTCATGTTCTTTAGGTCTTTCTCTAGGTGAAAATTCTCCCTCTCATTTTTTCATTTTCGTTGCTCGAGGACGAGCAACACTTTAAGTTTGGGGGATTGATCGGTGTCATTTTCACCTAGATTTCATTGTCTTTTTATTATGTATTTTTATGTGTTTATTCATTTTGTATAATATTTGGTGGTGTTATATGAAGATATGGAGATTTGTACTTTGAAATGATAAATGTGTGATTTTCATGATTAAGTGCCTCAAATTGCGTGATATTTGTAAATGCTTAGAGAATTGGTAATTTGGTGTAATTTGTGTGATTTTCAGGTAAAAATGGATTCTAGACGCAGAAGAAAGATGTGGGAAAAAATGAGCTCAATTGAGTTGAAACGAGGGAGAATGAGCCAAAACAAAATGCTGAAAAATGCACGTCCAAATTGTATAATTTTTATGTATTTATGTAGTGCTCAAAACTGGATGTGTCATACATGGTTGAAAAGTCACGGAAGAGAGGATCGTGTGAGCACAAGAATCACTCAAATCGGAATTCGGTTGTGGAAGTTATGCGTGAAACGGTGAGACTGTGTTGCACGCGCTACACCTACACGACCCATGTGCCGAACTAGACCCGTGTTCGCGCCGAAGTCAGTTTTATGATATGTTCGTGTTCTTGAATCTTTCAGGGGGTATTAAGACCTGTTTTGATGTGCCAAATACGAGAGGAATCATTTTTGGATCAGTTCCACACACATTTTATACCACATTTTCACACACTAACTCCCTTCCATCCATCTCCATACCCTTCATCCATCCAATCCACTTGATCTCCACAAATCCATCGATCAATCCATACATCCATCAATCTAAGAAGGGGAATTCATCATTGGTTGAAGATTATAGCATGATCAAGGAGGAGAAAATTCACCATCAAAGAGGAGTTAACTTACATTATTTTGTTATTTTCTTAATTATTTGGCTCAATTTGAGCAAGCCTTGGATTATGTTGAATTTTTAATGATACATAGTGGCTAGTCCTCATGTGAGGCTAGCAATATGATTGGTTAGGGATTGTGTAGATTTTGCACACCATATGTTTGATGAAATGATTGTTATGAATATTTTCTATCATGAATGATTATCCTCATTTTATGTATGATTTGTGTGGTTAAATTCTCTATTCATAGTTTTAGGATGGTCATTCCAATATTATGCTTAGTGGTTTAATTAAATTATTGATAGTATGAAGTGACTTAGTTAGTGTGGGGGGGAGGTAAGCCATACCCTTCTTGTGCTTAGAACCTCATGATATGACATTAGTGATGAACTAGTGAGGGGAACCAAACTTATGATTATAGTACCTTCATGGGAATTGAGAGTAAGATACAATCCTAGGAGATTTAAATTTGTAAAAGAGTTGAGAACCTAGTTGCCTTGGCCATAGGGATTAGGGGTACATACATGATTGCCCTTAATATTATAACATGAAGACCATCAATGCATATGTGTATGTGTGAGTCTATATATACCTTATCTATGAATGTTGCTTACCTTACATACTTCTTAGATTGTTCATCTTCATCCATAATTCATCTCATTTGTACATGTTCTATCTTTAATTGATTTTCTAGTTGTTAGTTTTAGTGTTAATCATCCCCTCCTTATTGACTAGTCCTTCTAGAGTGAAACATCTTTCAAATAAGGTTACCCACTTTCGCTCTTAGGTTCGATATTTCTAAATTTGCACTTGGTTAATACGGTATGCTTCGCGATAGAGTACGCTTGCTCTAATCAATTGATACCAAAATTGAAATCAAGTTCACCAACCTGCCGAGGTCTGACCAGCCTAGGTCCGTCCTGCTGAAGCCAAAGTCTAACCAGTTGAGGTTTTTCTTGCCGAAGTCCGGCCTGTCGAGGTCTGACCAAGTGAAGGCCGTCCTGCTGAGGTCCAACCAGCCGAGGTTCTTCCAGTCGAGGTCCGTCCAGTCGAAGTCCAACCAGCCGAGGTTCGTCTGGCCGAGGTCCAACCAACCGAGGTCCATCCAGCCGAGGTACAACCAACTGAGGTCCGTCCAGCCGAGGTCTGAGGTATTCCTGCCGAAGCCGAGGTTAGTCCTGCCGAAGCCTATTGGAGCTGGAGTCCTCAGAAAGGCTGTAGATGACCTGTCAAGTCAGATGTCACCTCCGTATCAGACTTTTCCACTTGTCAATGTATAGCTATAAGCTTTCCCATATCACAAAGCAAGCTTTCATATCTCCCAAACCTAGAGCATTTAATGCCTGCATGCTACATGTTAGGGCATTTATTGCTAGAATAGTTGGCTCACCTCACCTATGTTAATAGGGGGCTCTCCTAACATAAAGGAGGGGGGACACATCTTTATCTTCACCTGTGTCTTTGTCCTCATCTTCATCATCAACGCTTACCAATGCAAAAAAAATATTTAAGAGAAACAAAGTCTCTACTTTAATTTTAATGCACGTGGGAGGAATTCTTGTGTTCTTTTCTTTCATGTTTTCTCTCCACATTATGTTTGATTAGTCTGATTAAACTATATTACAGCCACATTAAATATTCACACCATCCATAAAAAATCGTCAATCAACAAATAACAAGGAATTCAGCAAGTTCAGGGTTGAAAATACCTTTAAACTGTGGAATTTGAGCCTATCCCTCCATGAATAAAATTAGATTCGTAAAATTGTGAGTTTTTTATCTCGATAAATTAGGAATCAAATCATATAAACTTAGGAACACCTGTTCCCACGGTTTAATGTATAATATGCAAAGACTTGTGTGTAACCGTCTTACGTAAAACAGATAAAAAGTGATAACCTTTTATAATTTTTTATCAATTCAAGGCCTAAAAAATGGGTAAACTATCAATTTGGGGCTTGAATTATGTTTTCTATCGATTATGAGCCTGAATTATGTAAAACTATCAATTAAGGACCTGAACTTAGGCCCTAAATTGATAAAATAGGAGGTAATATTTGACAAATTCAGGTCTTGGATTGATAGTTTTACATATTTTAAGCTTTGAGAATTGATAGAAAAAATAATTTAAGACCTAAATTGATAGTTTACCCATAATTCGGGCTTTAAATTGATAAAACTATTATTTTATAAATAATTTATAGTATAAATGAAAAGTGATAACATTTAATAACAAAAGTGATAACTAATTTAAAAAGTATAAAAATTATCTTGTGAGATGGTGTCTACCTGTCATTTCTAGTATAACGTCAGGGACGCAAAACATAAAATAAAACTAAATAATTTCATGACTCAAAATACAAGATAAAATACAAGATGAAATTATGGCAGCGGGCCCGATCCCGGCCTGCTGGCCGTCCCGTACGGTATGGAGGATTTGCTCCTGCTCTCGGTGGTGTAAACAGGGCCCGATATGGAGGCAATGGGCGGTGGTGGAAAAGGTCAGCGACGGCAGCGGCGGCGGGGGGCAGTCATTTGGGGAGTCTGAAGAAGAAGTTGTGCCACCAGCGTTTCTTGGTTTTCTTGATTTTCCGGGAGGATTCGTCTCTGGAGATGGGCTTCTGTAGCTTGAAATGCAAATCCATGGATCTTGAGGATGAATCCCTCTTCTGCTTACGAGCTTCTTCCAGAACCTGCAAACACCATGAAAATGGAATCAAGAAATATAATTTTATTTTGGATGATTAATAGGGAAGAAGAAGGAGGACCTGAAAGTAGTCAATTAGAGGTTCGAATCATAATCAGAGAAGTGTTGAGGTTGAGAAATGGATAAAATGGGGGGTTTTGATGGACATGGAGAAAATTTGCATACAGTTAGTCGCCCATGAATCTGAGTATCTGGATTATGATAAAGTTGGGGAAATGGAATTCTCCATTTCTTAATTCGCTGATTTGAACGGTAGAGTAATTAGCAATGCAGCGGCCCTGGATTTTCAGAGGGTGGAACTAGGGTGGTGGGTGGATGGGAACTGCAATTGTGCTTCCAATGGAACCTGTACGCCGGTGAAACAGCGAGTTGGACATCAATGTGGTGCATTTAGAACTCTTTTGTATAACCATTGTAATAACTAATTTTATTTTATTATTATATAAGTGTATTCACTTCTTTTTAAATAAATATATTTTAAATTCATAAATTAGTGGGTTCGTTTTTTAAATTCGAGACTGCAAATAGCCGCCCCATATAAAAATTTATTTTCTTAATTTTACGGGAAAAATATTGTTTTTAATAAAATATTAATACTATACGTATCACTTTCAATGAAAAATAATATCTTATTATATCCTTTATAATATAATATTATATCCCTTTTAATGAAAAATAATATCTTATTAATTAAAGAATATTTTTTATAATATAATATTATACCCGTATCATCTTATTGACCCAGGTGCATGAGATAACAATTCTTACTAAATCAATCTAACTGACTACGTGAGAGAATTCAACCGAGAGGAGAGAGATACCATAGCGTTCCACCACCTCCAAATTATCAATGGAATTATCACTAACTCCAACTTTATATTTCATCTTGTATATTTTACTATTTAAGTATTTGACACATTTCATTACTAGATATAACATCACATTCCCTAATTTCATCTTGTATTTTACTATTTATTTAAGTAATTGACACATTTCATTACTAGAATAACATCACATGCCCTAAAGAGTCTATTGATAATTTGTAGGGTATAACTTTTTATGTCATAAAATAACAATTAAACATGAATTATCCTATCCTTGAATAATGTGTTGGAAGGGAGCGTTTATGTAGAACACATTTCCATACAAATGTGATGCAGCAGACTAGTATTGAATGAGTCGAGAAATCTAAATTTGGTCATAAACTCCGTAGATCAAGTAAGAACATGCACATTGTCTTCTTCTAATAGCTCAATCGTTAAAAAAACATAACATTCAGTTTCACAACTCCACTTATTGCTTGAGGACCTGCTTCCGTTTTTCATTACTACATTCCCTGAGAAGAAGCAGAAGCTACTCAGTTCATAAAAAATACAAAAAACCTTTACAGCTTTCAAGGAAAATGAGCACTGACACAAAAAGCAAAATAAGATCCGCAGTTGCGCTCATAAACCACGTTTGGCAGTTTCCTCAGCCCGAGTGAGCGCATCTGCTAAAACATCCAGTGTCCAGTCTTTCACATCTTCCTGTGGAATTGGAACCACAAAACAAATTAAGCAGTTAGACACACACACACACACACACACACATAAATAGTAGATACAGAGACGAACCAAGCAACAAGAAAAGAAATGTGTGAATGCAAAGTAACAATAAAAGTTTGGATCGTAATTTATTTCGTAGATCAACCAGTACGACCACTTATGCTTTGTACATACAATCAAAGTATTTAACAAAAACAAATTCATAGGAGCAGAAAACCACGACTCTATAATATACGGGTTTCACTTTGTATAAGCATTGTAAGAAGTTGAGTAAGCACATTCCAAACAAAATATGTAAGCACAGAGATCCAATGTCCAAACAATAGCAAATGTATCCAACATGACAGCAAAAATTAAAATCCAATAGTCCAGGTCTCCAAGACAATGATGTACATCAACTTTGAGCCAAAAAAACAATGTGACGCACAAACAAATAAGAAATAGAAATGTAAGTTCTTCCATCAGCAACCAACTCAAAGCACAAGAATGGAAAGGCAAACTAACTATAATTGCAAAGAAGATTAGAAATACACAAGGGACAATGTACGTCTACAGTAGAATGTGACATCTACCAAATATCGGATCTACGATAATGCACACAACTCAATATTGCCACATGTCCCCACGGTGACATACTATGTTACATTTAGGATGACAAACGTTTGTAAGTGTGTGCGTGCAAGTGATGCTTTATAATCACAAGACAACATCTGCATGTTTGTGGTGATAAATTACATATGGTTTGATAAATAAATAAACATATAATTGAGTGAGATGAAAAGGAGAGATTATAAGTTTCAGGAGGTCATCTGATCCTTGGGGGTCCCGACACTGCAAAATAAAGCATGAACTCAACAACTTTTGTGAACCTTATTGCAGAAATTGCTGGTGAAACACATAAATAGATGAAGTTTTATTTATAGAATTTAAATTGGTCATTGGCCTCGGTGCAATTCAAAATTGTTCTCCAAAAATAAAAAAATACATAAGCAAATGAAACTAAATTACCGCGTGCAGTGGTTCCCCAGTCCTTATTTTAGCATTCGGACGAGCTAAAGAAGATTCAAATGGAGTCCTTGGTCGCAGATCTTTAATTTTATCCCATTCTTCACGAGAGAGCATCCTAACTGTTCCCTGACCCTCAGGAGCATTCTTTATCTTTCGCTCAAGCCTTTCCTGGGCAGTTGACTCATCAATCTGCAAGCAGAGAAATCCAAAAGCTTTTGAACTATTAGTCTATTACCAACTATCCAATAGTAGAACTTTTAAAAACCCCACGCCGAATTTTAAAAAATATTTAAGAGCTGAAGTCTTAAGAATTGTAGTGCCAGGGAACTTCAAAACATAAGTAAAATATAAGCTGTTTGTAAAGCAAGGAACAGTTTTCAGATTTGCCATGATTAACAACCACCATTTATTGAGAATTGTTTGACGATCACAGTTTTAGTAGTATTTATATTGACCAATTCAAAGACAACAAATTAAGAAGATACCATCATCAGGATCTTAGCAAAAAGAGCAGTTCCCACAGCAGTGAGTATCAATGGCATGGTTGCTGTATCGAGCCATTTTAGTGATTCAGGAACATCAACATATAGTTGATCTTTTTTAAGGTTCTTTGTTTTTTTCTTCTTCTCAATCTCAGCAATTTTCCTCCTCAATGTGTCGCTTGGACCATCATACGACAATTTATGAACCTTCCTAGAAATCTGAGACATTGTCCGACGAACTCCATTCATGTTTACCAACGAAAGCTTATTTACCTTCTGATCCAGCAAATGTTAAGGCGCCTCTTTCGTATCTGATTAAGATTGCACATGTTTACATTATCGATTATCAGAAAAAATGTTAAAACATGATTTTTTCGAATGATTTTGTCATTCACTACTAAGCCGAATGGTTTCATCACCGCTGAATTACTTCAACGAAGAGACCACCGCCTTGACATTACCATCATAAACCCAAGCCAATTTCCCTATAAAAACTTAACGACAAATAAGAAAGGATATGATAAACCTGTATGGAGCAGTGGCGACTCTGTCGATACAAACCTGTAGACTGGTGGTGGTGAGCTATTCGGTAGCTCCGCCTTGAGGTTGAAGCCAGCAATGGGTCTTGGTTGTGCGGAGTGTGTGTGGAAGGTTCCTGGTGAAATAAATGTCACACGGTCCTTCTGTTCCAACTTATAATGCCTAAATAATCTTTACCTATAAATGCAAGTTAGTGTAAAATAAAGCAAAATTTCATAAATATCATAAATTAAACTTACCTTTACACATGGTTATTATTAAAAAAAAAAAGGTTAAATATCTCAAGAACTCATTCGTAATATTCAAGATCAATGCTAGCTATAAATAGGAAATAAATATTTCACCATAAACTAACTCAAAAGCATATTCGAGAGCCTAAATTTGCTGCAAAATTATAGCTAATATGATTTAAACAATAGTAGCACAGAAGCTGAAATGCTGAATCAAGTATTGAAAAACAAAAAAGTAGACAAAGAACGACAAATCAAATTACTTAATGAACATTTCTCTCACAATAAGAATTATGGAGAACATAATCGAAACCATCATCTTTAAAAATTAAACGCATAAATCAACACTAATCAGAAGCAATGGAGAACCAGATCGTACATATAAACTGTTAAAATGAGAGCTATAGTCCGACAAACCAAAGCACAGAAAAAGTGGCAATAAATGTGTCACCGTGATGATAAGGTCTCTTTTGCGATGCGTAGAATTAAATATAAATTTTCAACATATAAAAAGCCGACCTGCAACTACTGTAACCAAGTGTTCAAGAGATACGCTGCATGGATGGTCAAATTTTTATCATACACAATTCCTTCATAAAATAGATAGACGGAAAATGATCTCTGAAGCACGAACACTGCAAGCACGCAACCTAGAGTTGTCACTGTTCTTATAGTAGCTACAATTCCCTGACTTCTATAAGAAAATAATTCATACATTTTCGATTGATTTTGAGTGGAAGAGGGTATACACATATTGGTCTTGAAAACCCACAAACTAAACTACCAAAATATCCACATCTCATGAAGAACTATCCAAATTGATTAACCATGAACACTATTCAATTCTAATGTTGAATAGAAACATCAGCAATCCACACAACTGAAATGATCTTAAAAAGTTTCTTCTCGCAGCTATTTCATTTAAACGAAAGCAAAATATGTCTATAGAATTTGGTGTCCATATCTGTCTAGTGTTCATCCTGAGCCAGGATCATGTGAATCTACCCATCAGTCTATCTAAAAATGTGCAGGCAAATAGTTCTTAGAGAATTACATGAAATATACTCCAGGCGAATATATTAATCAGACTATATTAATGGGTAGATACTTGTGTGGGTATACATGTAATTCTCTATGATCAAAATAAAAAACAATTAACTTGTACTCTTCAGCGTGTTACAAAATATTGAGACAATACCAATACCATTCGAGCAGAAGTCATTAATAGATTACACGACGCATGTAATATTGAGACTCCATAGGAAGTGTCTAGCAAACACAGAGAGGGCGATCCGAGAGGTTGGAATTGATGAGCTCGCTATTAAATTAAGAGCTGAATCAAGAATTAAGGCAAGATTTTTAATAAACAAAATTTGAGGCAAGCTCCAACCAATTCTTCGTATATATGTTTTCGTTGGTCCACACTTTTAAAGATGCGGATAAATATCTTCACTAACAAAACAAGTGAAAATTATAATTCGAACACTGTTCAGCTCATCAATTTTTCCACTTCAAGAATTGATCTATTACAATAAAATAGCAGAAATAACGTTACTTGGGTGATATTCAAACAGTATATAAGATAGAATGCCTAATGATATACTCTCAAGATTAGATTCTAGCAATTCACAAATACACAAACTTTAATTAACAAATGGAGCCCGACGACGCGCGATAATCGAACGGAAACAGTGGGGAGGGCCCCTCCTGGAGGGCGTATTCAATTAGTAGCAAAGGTCAATAAAAACAATATCGAAGTAATTTCAAATCATTTTATCGAATACATGGTGAGCAATACCAATCCAAATAGCTCCAAAGAAGATATAACCGACATATCCCAAACACGAAATTGCAAATAGTTACAAGTACAAGAAGGCTGTAAAGACATTAAATTAACATTGAGGTGGTATGGTGCATCCGATGAGGAGTGCAGGTAAAAAAAATCAAAGGAGATGAAGAGGGAGAGGGAGAGGGTCCAAAATAGACTTACACTGATATGGAGAGGTGCGGGGAAGGGCGTCGAGCCGGCGACAGTAAGAAGTATATGGGGCGGCGCATCCGTTAAAGAGTTATGCAAAACAAGGGGAAGAGAAGAACCAAAGCGCAGGACAAGGGAGAAAAAGACGGAGGAAGACTGGAAGAGGGAGGGAAGTGGGCTCAAATAATCCCGGTGGGCATCGGAGGGTTCACAGCTTATACACGTGGCCGCATCTCGGAGGGGGAGGGGGAGGGGGTGGGTAACCGGAAACATACCGGCCCATTTTGCAGAACTCACACCTTAGGAGTTCAGGGTCATTCTGGGGGTGCGCCCATGTTATTAATAGGTTAAAATAAGGGTAGTTATTAGTTTTTTTTTTAAATAGAATTAATAATATTATTTTATTTAAAATATAATCTATTAAAATTAAATTAAAATATAATCTAACGGGGACTCCACACTTTATTATATTAGAGAGAACAACGTGCTATTCACGTTACATAATACTTATTCTCTTATACATTATTTATTTAAAGAAAAAATTATTTTAATATTTTTAATAATTTATTTATTTGATACTAATTTTTTATTTTTTTAATAATAGTTACACCTACAACATTTGCATTTTATTTTCATGGTAACGAAATTTTAATATAAAGTAAATTTTAATTGTTTTTTATTAAATGATAAATATATTTTTAATAATTAATTAAGAAAAAGTGAAACGTCTTATCATGGGACATCGTTTAAGATGTTAACATCATTTTGTATTTTATATTTTATAATCATCATATTTAAATGATTTACATTTAAGGATTAATTAATATTTTTTAAAAAATAATACTCCATACGTAAGTTAATTTTAAATCATTTGATTTTAGTTTTGATTATTTTTAAAGGACTAATTATTTAATTACTTGATTTTTATATTTATAATATATAACTCAGGTTAAAAAAATTATATATAAAGAAAACTAATAATTTGAAAAAAAAAATGTAATAAATTAATAATATTCTACTTTTACCTTTATCTTAAACTTAATCTTAATCTTAATTTTAATTTTAATTTTAATATATTAGATTAGATGTGATTTGGGGTTGTAATTTTTTTTTCCTCCTTTTCTCCTTATTTATTTTTTATTTACTATTATTTTACCCTTAATCATAATATTATTATGACAATGAATCATGGGAATGAATTTATTGTAAGAGAGTAATGAAAATGATGAATGACATTGAAATAAATTTATTGTTGGTGTATACGGAATTAATAGCATTCAATAACAATTAATAAGGAATAATTACTTATAGAGACACACTTTGTACCCCTAATTCCTATAAGATACATTGATTTAAAATAATTACTCTCACATACAAAATATTAAAATAAAATACCAAATATAACCCTAAACTCATACACTTTTAAACTACAAATCCTAAACCCTCACTCACCGCCGGACCACCACCGGACCGCCGTCGCCGCCGGCTGGTCATCGAAATTTCGTCGGCCGGTCGCCGGAGCTTGGCCGAATCGCCGGCCAGCTGCCGGAATTCTACCGAACCGTCGCCGGACCACCGCCGGACCACCCCACTTTTTTGCTGCACACGCTTTTTTTTTACTGCACACACTTGTGCTGCACACGAACTTTTGCTGCACACAATATTTATGTGTAACACATTGTAGGTGTAATATTGAAATATCACTATATATTTTTGTAATTAGTAGTAATATTTTTGTATGTTTGTATCTCATAGTAATTAAGGGTTTTTTTGGTACCTAATAATAATCATCCCCATAATAATTATAATATACTCTTTCGTGTTCTACAATTCTACTATTTACTATAATAATATGTTATATATACGTATATTTTGTTTAGTATAATAATGTTAACATTAAATTTCTATTAAAGAGATTGTGAAAACTATTTTTTATCTTTCCATTTCATTTCTACGTAAATATTCCTCACTACATTCTTAATATAATTAACAATATAAAAAAAATCTAATTGTATTGATTAACTGTCTTTTCGTTTCTCATATATTTTGTTTAATTTATTATTTAATATGACTTTTACAAAACTAGGTATTGCGACCTCATTTCATGAGATGATAACCCGGATTTAACAATCATTTTTGTATGCGTAAATTATTTTGTTATCTTAAAATATTTTTTTATTTAATTAAGTGTATATTTTCAAAACATATTTCTACATAAACCGTTTAATACATATTACCCAGTGTAATATGTTATTCAGTGTATATCACGTATTCATATATTAAAAATTTTATACTACACGTTAACATCTGTAAATCCGATTAACCGAGCAGTCTTCCTCCTTGATAAGACAAATGGAGAATGCTTACTCAAGCTACAGATCCATGGGATTCAAAGGAGATTGTTGCCATAGCATGTAAAATAATGTATTGTAAAATAATTATGAAAAGTAGAAATCATGTACTGTTGTTGCTAGAGAAATGAGATGCATGGATGGGTGGAAGGAAATGCACGATGATTATTTCTTACCAAGACCCAGAAGAACAATCTCATAGGGATTTTGGAGTATGAGATGTACCATAAATGATGATCTCAAGGCTGATTACATGTTCTCCACGACCAGTTATTGATTTGAGTCAACAATGATTTGCTCTATTGTTTTGCCAATAAAAAAACAAAAGATGTACTATATCGAAATTAAATCTATAATTATAAAGGAGGGAAAAATTGAAAAATGAGAATGAGTGGTCGGTTGATTTATTGCTTACTATCATGGAGATGCATGTAATCTAGAAATAAGAATGCCTGCAAATGAAAATCAGGGTTGATCATCATGCATGTAATCTAGAAATAAGAATGCCAAACTGCAAATGGAAGTCATGATCAACCGAAAAAGAATGGAAGATAATTATAGACAAGGAAGAAACTAAGTACCATGAACATTGTGCAGCAAGGAAGTGCAACGGAAATCAATAGATACCTACTGTAAATATCATGAGTCATGAGAGTAGATCAAACAAGATTATTCATTTCGTTTCTGTTATCACAACTAAAGGCATGATAAATGGTCATCACCTTCTCTTTATGACTTCCTTGAAATCAGTGTCAAGAGTTCAGACCATGGGTATTTGTTGAAGTTGAATTTGGGATTGTCCTTGTAATGATTTTGATTTTCTTATTTATCACATAGTCGGTTTGAAGAATCTACTCTTCGATGAGGATGATCCCTTCATTTGAACTGAATTTCACAAGATAGGCCGGATCTAAAAGTACAAATTAGTGGTCATTTGTAGCGAAATGATTTAACGTTCGACAAAAAGTAGATGGATGTGTTAATTATAGCGATGAGACCTCGTCAGAAATTAGTGTATCCCAAAGTTACTTCTAGAAATAATACTCTTCAAAAGCACGCATAGTATATGCATCAAATGATGATTGATGTGTGTTGAGTGATAAGAAGTAGTTGAATTAATGTTTTGATTGGCGGAGTTAACAATACCAGGCAAGTTCACATAGCAGAATCGTTTCCAATACCCAGAAATTTGGTCTTAGAAAAACTATGCTGGTGGATGAGTGTGACTATAAGAACTTTCTCACCCTTTCTAGAATCTATTTCTTTTTTTTATTTTTTGGATACACGCATCCTATTTATGTCTACATCTTATCTGCACAAGTGAAGTACGAATTACAATGATGAGATCCATTGCTGAAGATGAAAAAATAAAAATAGGTATACTTTAATTTTTATTTTCCAAAGAAAATAGGTAGAACAATGAAAAAGACGTGGACTATAGCTAGCACAAATATGAAGACGTGAAGATATTGTAATGCTCTTGGTGAAAACAATATTGCTTTAACCAGACAATTAACATTTAACGAGCTGGACAAAATTGAAGCAAACAAGCCTGATAAAATTTACCACTTTCTCACTGTGACCTGTAGTGTAAGAGTAGCAAGAAAACGTCGTAGCCCATCATGGTCTGATAATTCCAGGTGGCAAGATAGCAAGTTGCAAGTCAGATGGCTACAACTAATCACCTTTGGGTGACTAATCCAACTTTAAAATATCAAATCTGTAATGTTAAAGAAAACTATTAAGAAAAAATTGTATGTAAATAAATATTATGTGAGAACTAAATTTTGTAGCAGTAGAGAGACCTTGCTATCTCTGCTACACAATTAATTTTCTCAACACATTAAAAATTAGATTAAAACTGAGACTCAGATAGTATTAACTCGAAAAATAGCACATATTAGTACATGGAGAAACATTTAGAGTAGAATTCTACTAATGACCATTTCCTCTAAATCAGCTATTAGTTTTCCCATTCATATCAACAGTTAACTCTAGCTTGAAAGAATTGATAAATCATTTAGATTGTTTTCATACACACTCTAATAGTTTATAAAGTAAATACATTATTGTTTGAGAAAAGCAAAAATAACAAAAAAAAAAATAAGCTTGCAATATTCATTTCTCTGAGAGATACCTTCTGACCATGCGAACTCAAGGCAACAAATATTGGATACAGGCTGGAATTAGATACTACGGCAGTGAGGACTGAACATGAATCGTTGTAAGGTAATAATCACAGCATATATTCAAAATACTAAATGCTTCACCACCAAGCCCCGCCTCACAATTTCATCCTCACATATAATATGCAAACAAACAATGAACAACTGATGGATTGTCATTGAAACAGAGAGTCATTATATGTTCACACTATATATTGCAAAAAATACTTAAAATGGACACCAACATGTATAACCTATAATTGCCACCTGATTGTTTTCAGGAGGGAATAAATGTCATAAAATAGTATCTAAATAACTTGAGAAATTTACTCCACATTTCACAATTAACCTAGTTTAAATATTAAAGAAAAAGTGCAGTTAAACCACACCCTTACTTATGGTAAGACACCAGCAAGATTTCCAGCGAGTCTAATATTATTATTTCAGAATTATTTGACCTCCACAAGCTATCTGAAAATGAATTAACCTACTTAGACAAGTAGAAGGTGTTAAGGATGTCTTCTAAGGAGCACATTCAGATGTAACAATTGACATTCTTCCCCAGCTCAATTCTACTTTAAACAAAGCATTGGGCAGAAAGGACTTTATGTAAACCTTCTTCTCATTTTGTCATAGCATCGAGCTCTTTTATTTGGGAGGCTCATTGCCAGAAGGGAAGAAAGGTGCAAAAAGGCGCGCGCCTTATGATTAGTACCTTGACACCATGATTTCAAGGCGCATAAGCTATAGCCTTGGTCAAGGTGCGCCTTTAATAGCTATAATTGGCTATTTTTCAAGATTTTTGTTGGTTCCTCAGTAGAAAGATAATAGGAGAAATTTTTTTAATGACATTTAGGAGCTTAAGAAAGCTAATAAACAGATTGTTTAACCATTTGAGACAACGTATACGAAAACAGTGCATGTAAGGTAACAAACAACCCGGAGTTAGATAATAGACTTAATTAAAATAAGAGTTCATCTTATACCTATTTCCTCAATCTTTAGAAAATAATATATATATATATATATATATATATATATATATATATATATATATATATATATATATATATATATCAACGACCACAAACTAAAGTCAAATTGGCCGATTTCAACATCTTAAATTTGAGTATAAATAAGTTTGTAGAACCTTGAAAATTTGACATTCGAGATTCACCTCACTTTTCACACTGTAGGAATCACATGGCCACCTGCATCAAAGGATAGCTGTAGTTTTATACACACTGAGAACCCAAAAGGACATAATTAGATATATCTCACTACCAAATTAATAGTAGCTTGTATGTTATCATGTGACATTTTACTTTACCGAGTATTCTCTCTAAAAAAACTATCTTTCTTCTTTCTATCCATGAATTCAGGAGCATGGATCACAAATAGTTTAGTAGATGTGCAAGATTGGTCTCGATATATTCCATACCTATATAACTCGAGTCTTTGTCAGCCCCAGCCTTATATACTTATATACAGATATATATACATATACATATATATGTGTGTGTGTGTGTACGTGCACTCATAAAATAAGAAGTCTTAAGTGCTACCGCACATATTGTCTATGGACCTAACCTAAAAAAAAAGCTGATAAATCCTCACGCCATTTCCAATTCCCACATCCGAAATACTAACTTTCTCAAACCTCAATAAATTTCAATCATAATCTTATTTTCTATCAGAAAAAAAATGACTTTTATTAAATATCATTAGGTATGAGATACTCCTCTTAAAAAATTAAAGCATATCCATCACTCGAAGGCTAAATCAAACTTCAAAGCACCTTGAGATATATTTTTGACTTGTTGGTTCGAAAGCCTGAGATGTCTATGGTGTATCTTCTGGTTGGAGGTATTTTATCACTATGTAGCGCTTGGTCTTTTTACTTAGATTTATTGTTGCTGCTCTGATGTGGAACTATAGGGGCACATTCCTGTATTTCTCACTTATTTGGTCAACTATTAGTGTATTCCCCTGTTATATATGAATATTATAAATTAGTATATCAATTGCTTGTGGATGGAATGAATCATAGTTGAGTTATTTACCTTTACCTCAGCCTCGGTGATTTCTTGTCCTGACATACCCAAGAATGTTTCAGTTTCGTTGTTCTACATAACAACGTTTAAAGTTGCTCTTATGTTGTCATGGAACTCTATTTTGAAGCTAATGTTGTTTATATCTATAATGTTATGGAGAAATTGTATTGAAAGAATGTAATAAAATTTATTTAAAAGGCATAAGAGTTTCTTACATTGGTTCCTACATGGGAAAATGTTATTACAATATAGGAAAGTGAACTTGATGCCATAATTTGCTCCACAAGATTTTTAACATTTTGGGCATACAAGATGGTAAAATTGTTGTTATGGCTCTGATATTCTTAGTGCTGCTTTCACCCAAAACGATTTTACCTGCTAATGAAATTTAAATTAATTAATGGAAGTGTTTATGAGATTTAAAAAGAATGTGAGGTGTGTGCATGGTGTTCATTTCACCTTTTCTAGCAAGAAGGAGATTTTAGTGGTAGTTTTGATTTGAGACTGATGGGGTTGGTCATTGTTTTGGTGCTCCTTTGCATAAAGCCTTTATTCTATTATCATTTTGACATATTCTTTGTGTTCTTGCAACCTGGAATGATAGTAACAATTAATTTTACATAAATCAATGAAATCATAGACACTAACAAATAAAAGGGAATATGAAAAACACAATAAGATAGCCATATCATATAGGATTAATCCTATTTATAATAGATGGTTACAAATCTCAGATAAAGAAGTAGCAAAATCAGAAATACTATAGTAATAATCATGCTTCAAAATATATTAATGAACACTTTATACAACAGCAGATCATAAGAGAAGAATAAGGTTGATGAACAAAAACAAATAAGAACAAATCACAAGTAACCTATAATATTTTCAAACCACACTAACTGATGAATTACACATATGGTGGAGGTATTATAATCCTTGTAAAACAAAACAGGTGAAATGCACTTAAATTCATTCGTAATAATATCTCATCTTACTAAAAATCAAATAATATCACCGAACGATGTGCCTGCTATCAAAGTACTCCCTCCGTCCCACACTTAAGTTCACACTTTACGTTTTTGTCCGTCTCATACTTATCTTCACCACTCAAAAAATGAAACTTCATATTAACCAATAACCTCAAAAGTTATCCTAATTTCAAAAATACCACTCCCATCTAACACGCATAACATACTTTATAATTTATTTATTGCATAAAAATAACACTATACCTTTAAAAAGTCAATAAAGCTGGTCAAAAAGCAAATTTTCTTAAACTCCTTATCTACAGTGTCGGCGAACATAAGTTTGGGACTGAGGGAGTAATATATAAGCACAACTCACGACACGTATGTAGAGAATAGGTGGTGAGTTACTCTCTCCATCCCCCACCACCTATCTCACAACAAAACATCCTCAAAATATAGAACCAACAAAACATCCTCAAAACCATGAACCAAGAATTAGGAAACTAAATTTGCAAATCATCAGTTGTGTAAACAATAGGTTTTGTACAAATTCTAGAAAAATATTTGGTATATTTGAAACTAAATGTTACTATAGCAGAGCAAGATTGACTGAAACGATCCATTTAGTGTAAGATGAAATTAAATTTGAGAGGGAATTTTTAATACCATCGATTTAACTCCTCTATTTTTGGTATTGGAGGATCAAACATAATAGTACTATTTGGCACTGATCCACCAGATAAACCTGTATGAAGATAATGTTGTTAGATAATTATTTTTTTTAGTAGGAAGGTTAATTTTTTATTTTACCTAGGAAGTGTTGATTGATAGGAGCATGGCTAAAATAATTGGCAATTTGTGTATGGTTTTGGTCAACTCTGCTCCTTCAGTTGGTAAGAACTCCTCCCATAGAGAAAGGATGATAGGCTTGCATCTGAGGGATAGTGTAAACTGTTAGTGTTATCATAGAAATTGTATTAATCTTTATATGTAATTTGCTTACTCTTCATTCACAATAACAAAGTCCTGGATATTTCTTTTATATTTTTGGATGGTACGTATTGGAAATGTGTGTATTACGCTACACAGCAAATCTGGAAAAGAAAAAACATAATATTCAGAAAATTGTAAAATAAAATATTATTGTATTGGAATAGTAATAGGGTTTGTAGTTTGCTTAGGTACTTAGCTAATTTTTATATCTGCAACGTTAGCAATTGGGGCAATTATGCAAAAGTTGTGAGCTTATAAATGTTCTTCAAATGTATCATTTCTTCTTCTTTAGTTGCAAGTTTAAGGTATACTCTCCTTGATAGGATAATTTGGTGAGTGCTATCTGTGAATTGTGGGATGTTGACACCTATTTCTCTGACTGTGGTGTTTCCAAAGTAATATGTTTTTTGCAACTGTATCATGTTGTTTAACTTCTCTATGTCCTTATAATAAATGATGCATTGAGTTGAATGGTTCTACATGTGTAGTAAAAAAGGTTAGAAATTTGGTATGCTAATTATTTTATTTGAAGGACATATTATATATTATCTTTTCGTCAATAAAACATTTAGAGGCTGCCTATTTTTGGCCTTCTTTCAAGCAACTTGTTTGACTTTTTCATTTTCTGCTATGGCATCTGTTAGCCATTTCCTTTCCTAATGGTCATCTGTTTTGACCATCTCTTAATCAGCCTAGGCTTCCTCCCCTTCTCTTTTCTTATTTTCATTTACTTTGTAATAAACTATTACGTAGTTAAAAAATAATTATTTTCAAAGTGACACCGAAGATAAACAATTATAAGATGATGCAGAATACTGTAACTTTGTTGAAAACCGGAGATCTTATTGGAAAGTTAAACCTTGAATGCATGCAATGTGTAAGATTACATGCTTACTATATTATTTTTATAGTATTAGTAGGCACACATCACAATCTATTTCGTATACTGAAGCATTGTTTAAAAGCGGAGATCTTTTTCTGAACTTATTTTGAGTGCATGCAATGGATTAACTTTCATATTTACAATGCTATTTTACTATGTGAATAAACACATAATACAATTCATACACAGTAAGTTTAAGTGATTTGGAGGTTTGGTGATATACTAAAACAATTCATTTCCTAGTTAATCTAATGAAATTATCAAGAACTCAATACTACTACCGTAATCGTCTATTACCTGAGCATGTGATGCTGAAATTCTGGAGTATGTAGAGTAAGGGTAACTGTGAGGAGTGGTGGAATACTTTTGAAGTAACTCAATAATGGAGAAGACATGAAATATGTGATTAATTACTATTTAACATATAGTTGATGAGGTGTATTTTTTGTTGACAAGTGGATTGCATGTGTGTTGTAAGATTTGATTTAATTAATTTTACTTTTAGAGAAGAAATTATCTGATAAATTTTTGCATGGTTAGTGCCTTATTAGTTCTATTCATGAAATTGAATTTTTATAATATTTTAATTTTGTAGCCATAATTAATCACTTATGGTTAGGTTTGTCAAACCAGTGCCTAAGTCATAATATAAATTGTGGTTCACTTGTAAGTGTGGCAATTAGAAGATCATGGAGTTCATAAAAAATTAAATAGACCATTTAAACTATAATGTTAGATCTATAATGTATTACTATTTTTTATATAATATTTTCTTTCATATGAAATCTTATAATTAAATAGTAAAAATAATTTGTATATCCTTGACATGTAACTCTTTAATATTGTTATGGATAATGTTAACATCATTATTTATGAACTCAATTAGAGGAATATATTAATAATAAATTAACTAAGATTGTTAATTATAAGGTTACCTTGGTATTAACCATATTGGCCGCCGCTGTAGTTATGTAATCGTCAGTGTTGAACGGTTGTTTCACCATTCGGGCCATCGTTCTATATGCCTTAGAGTTTCAATAAATTTACCTAAGTAATAAAAAAAGTTAATATTTAAGACATGTTTCAATGATGAAGCAAATTATTGCTATAATGTGATTGATTATATAGGGTTACTTGTTTTTGCTTGGTCATTTACCTTAGGGACAATTTCATATTTAGTCCTGTAAGAATTGTTCAATGTTAAAAAGGTCCCAAAACTGACAGATTTAGTCCCACATGAATTTTTTATCAAAATTTTTTAATAGTTGACGAAATATTCTGAACCATTAACAAGACCAAAATGAACTATGTCTATTTTGAAAGACAGAAAATGATATAAATCTGGTAGTTTATAATAATATAAGTTAATTTGGGATGAAATTTTTGAAAATTATAATTATAATATTCTTATGGGACCAAAAACCGCTAGCTATGGGACCAGTGTATTCCTACGGGATTATAATTGAACTGAAGGAATTCTTATGGACTGATGAGAGTGATAATTCACGTATTTTGAGCACCGATTTATGTGGAAATTGAGTACGATTTATTAACTATTAAGACGAATCGGGATGTTTATAGAAAATTCACGAGTCAAATGCTATTGAGGCTATTTGAGCATATTTGTACAGGAAAACAGGTCTTAAGTGTTCGAAATTGGAAAATATGATTTTCGAGGCGATTTCTGAGGCTTGCTCGACCTGAAAAGGCTGTTCGACCAGGTTCAGACTGGTTGAACCATGGAGATAAGTCGAACGGATGAGCTTTCAATGTACAGAGTGGTCATTAGACCAAGACATTCCGTTCGACCAAGCGAATCAAGTCGAACAACAGAGGTCAAGTCGAACGGTAAGCGTGAAAATGGGTTTCAGCTTACAGGCACGCCGTTCGACCAGCGTTCGACCAAGAGGTCCCATTCGACCAATTCCATTCTGGTCGAACGACGACGTATTAGCTCTGAAAAGTTGGAATTTCAACTCCAAGTGCGTGCATGTGCATGTTTTCGACGAAAAAGCACAGTAAAGGTACATGAGGAGAAGTAACAAGTATAAAAAGGGGTGCCGATCACACCAAAAAGGGAAGTTAGATTCCACATCCATCCTACACCACATCCAAACACTAACTCCATCTGCAGGAGCGGTAAAGAGAGATTCGAGCAGCGAATCAAGTGAGAACTGAGTGAAGATTCAAAACGGAGCGAGAAGCGACGACGCCCACATCTAGGGTTTACTTCGCAACTTAATCTATCTTATAATTTTCAAAACTATAGGAAAGTGTTGGCATTTGGATCTTTTGGTTAATGTGAACCGTTAGGGTTTCATACAATTCTACTGCAGCAGAAGCATAAGAGTAGAATTGTACTACCTTCCATCAGGGTTTGATGTAGAGGTTGAACGGTAGCAGCATGATCAAACGATCTTCCAATCTTCTGTTATATTCCTAAGCCACGTCTTGACGTTGTGTGGGCAATGATCACCAAGACGAATAGCTCATACTATATAAAAGATCTCTACCATCACAGAATAGTGCTCCCCCTCATATAAAGGTCTCTTCTCATACAATTAGTATGCTTGATTAGCTCAGTATTTAAATTACAACCAAATTAATTTTCTATTAAAACCCGACTATCGACAAAATTTAAGGGAAATTTTAATTTTATCTCTCGTCTATGTGTCATTTATTTAACGAATGACATAAAAAAATATAATAAGAAATCCAATGAAAGTTGTAGAAGTTAAAATGTTTGCATAGATTTGATCAATTCTAATAAAAATTGTCCTCATATACATCTAATTGTTGGATTGTATACTAAAAGTTTAACTTTTTGTATGAACAATGTTATAATAATTAATTTGAAATGAGAATCATATGATCAAATGATTGCATCTTATAATTTATTTATATGCACGATGCAATAGTCCACTTACTTTATACTCTAGATAATATGTTGTGCGACAACACGCGGAAGATCATATTATCGGTTTCCTTATAAAGTATAAACAGATGCTCACAACCGAGATAGACGGGGACTCTCTATCGGGATGGTTGTAGTGTGGTTTGGTATTAGCTTGTCTTGGCTATAGAATCACACTAGTGCACTTGTGTGTATTGAGCAGGACCGCTTGAGATCGTTCGACTTATACTGACTTATAGGAGAACTTGATCTCTGTTATTATGGAAGTTCGTGCTCTTAATCCCTATACAATAACCTTGACACGTAGGGCAGTATGTATTTCTTTTATTCATTTACATGTAATTAAATTAACAAACTCGATGAGTTGGGAAGTAGTGCTGTCTCTATGGTGTGCTGTTGATTGAAGAGGAATCCGTGTCCGTCATAGGTTGATGATGTCCCCTTGAAGAGCTCATAAGGATTATCATGTAAACCCTGCAGGTGGAATTTATTCTGGCATGATAATGAGGTTGAGTGGTACTACTCTTTGATGAGATATTAATTAATTGAGTTGTCAGTAACTTAAATTAATTAATGAACATTGTATATCTTAAACATGGGGAGACTAACGGGCTCATAATAAGAAGGAGCCCAAAACGTAATTTTGGGATTGGAAAGGCAGTGCAGTAATAATATTTTAGTGGAATATATTATTATTATTGGACTTAAGTATAAGCTTTGGGCTAAACTTGGATACTTAAGCCCAATGGAGGTCCAACCCAATTTTTCCTCCTGGTCCCTGCTGTAGCCCATGTATATAAGTCACATCAGCTTATCTGGAACCCTAATCTAATCTAATTCATTATTCACGTGCGATGAGGGTTGAGAGCAGATTGAGGAGGTCTTGTAGATCGTCGCACACACGACGTCGAGATCGGACTTGGGACATACGGCAGAAGATCAGAAGGTAGTTTGCTGCTGCTATCCGCCACCTTGCGAAATTTGTATAATATCTTACATTGCTCAGAATTCGATGATCAATATACTGACGGAAAGCCATTGAAGAGAGGATCGTCAGAGCATAAAGATCATTCAATTCCGACATCAGACGAGGAAGTTATGGCCATTCTCGTGGGACTGCACAGTCTGCCAGCGAGAATCCTTCATCTTCTACATACCCTGGTGAACGGTAATCGTTTCTATGATTTATTGCTTCCGCTGATATTAGAAACGTATGGATCCCTAACGGGTCACGTTAACCAAATGATCCAAGCACCAACAATTGGTATCAGAGCTTCGGTTTCGTGGTGAAGCGTGAAACGTTAGGCTAGGGTATATGTGATTAATTTTTCGAAATTAGGATCGCATGTTTAGGGTTTTGATTTTACTGCGCAATCTATGAATATCCCTATGTGAAATATACCCTATATCATATCTGTTCGTCGATGGTTGTGTGTGAGAGGATTCGACGAAAACTGTTCGTCAATTTCACATGGAAGGAAGAAATTGAGAGAAAATCCAGCGCAGTGATATTGCAGAGGCAATAACCGGAGTTTCAACCGTCGGATCAGCCTGAATTTTGGTTAACACGTTTAGATTTTGTCGATGTACATTCTGAACGGTAAAGATCGTATTTGAAGCTTTGTGTTGTCGGGAATACGCCGAAAACAGAAGCAGGTTTTTGGGCGATTCTGTTCTACGCAGTCAAGGGAAAAGAGCCGTTTCTCGCAAACTAACCGTTGGATCGACCTGTAATTTGGATAACATGTTCAAAACTTATAGGAGTAGATTCTGGACGGTTAAGATTGGATTCCCTGGTTCCTACAGTTGCGAACCCTGAACGACAGTAGGTGTAGTTTGATGTTGCGCGTTGGGCTGAACTTGGTACCGTGCAAGTAGGCCCTTGGACGAGCGACAGTTCGAGCGGATTTGCATCAGGTTCGATTGTTCTGCATCAGGTTCAATCGATGTTGCACCAGGTTCGAGCGGATTTGCATCAGGTTCGATTGGTCTACATCAGGTTCGATCGATGCTGCACCAGGTTCGAGCGGATTTGCATCAGGTTCGATCGACGCTGCACTAGGTTCGAGCAGATTCACATCAGGTTCGATTGGTCTGCATAAGGTTCGATCGACTCTGCACTAGGTTCGAGCGGGTTTGCATCAAGTTCGACTGGTCTGTATCAGATTCCGCGTGAGTCTTCACAATATGATCGGGTAGGGTGCCGGAGTGGTGGAGCAGACTGCGGGGTGGTCGATCCCCATCGCAGTTGTCTGCATTCATGATTGGTGGCGAACAATCGAATTTGCTGTTATATAACTGTTATAATTGCTTTATTAATTGATTATTGTTATATATGTATGCATGATTATCTATGATTTATTGCCTTAAATAGAAGCATGCTAGATTGCGTATTATATTTGGTATATTATATGCATGTATGTTGGAGTGTTGATCAAGTCAACTTATTTTTGGCAATTTATTTCCTTATATATAACTTCTATAATTGTTTTATTGGTCAATTATTGTTATATATTTGGAAGTATGAGCATGCTAGGTTGCGTATATTATTCTGAATATTATATGCATGTAAAAACCCTTGGTTTTAAATAACTAAGTGGGAGAGGGGATTGGTAATTAATTCTCGCGGCCTCCATTATTGGTTTATTAGCAATGTGAATAAACTTGCGCGTCGGCATTAGAGTCTTCCTCCCCATCGGATGAGTTTATTCATGGATATTGCTGGAACAGACTTCTTTAAAATTATGTTTGTAATGTGATGTACATGAACTTGCGTGTTGGCATAGACCTTCCTTCCTATCGGATGAGTTCATGTGCGGATCACTGTACAGACTTATAATTGATGACTGTAGGAAGTTATCCGAGCGCGTGTGTACTTCTCCATCTGTAAGGTACATAAGCTCGCGCAATGGACTTGGGGTCAAATAATGGTGTACACTTAGGTGTAAATAATAAGTATCCTCCCCATCGGAGTCACTGCTTTTATTTGCATGGCTAAAGAGGAACCGACTATTAATTATTTTGTCATAAAGTTAGGTTGACAAATGAAATTAAAGGGTAAAACCTTCTCTTGTAAATGTTCGGGTTTGTAAACATCCACACTATTGTGGCTTGCAAATTCACGGTGCTTGAGATGTCGGTGAATTTATATTTTATATTATTTTGAGGGAATCAATATAAATGGATAAATTCGAAGATTTGATCGGTGTATTTTTTTATGATTCTCTAAATTTCAAATAGTTTTATTTCACTTATGGTTGACTAAAAGAAATTATATTTACTGGTCCAAAATTAGATGATTAGAAAAGAATCTTGGATTCGAATTTTACTGCTTAAGAAGTACATGTCTGTTCTCACAAAAGACTTATCATGATGCATATTAAAGTCTCTGGTGAAGAGATAAGAGATTCATAGAAATATGATGGTCTCATGTAACTCTTCGGATACTTGAGTAAGTTAAAAGGCGATAGGTCATGATTGAATTTGATGAATGAAATGGAATACATGGAATAGAAGTTGAAGGGGAAACCTAAGTCAATTTTATTCTTCATAATTGCCTAGATGTTTTGAGTAAGTTTCTCCTGAATTACAAGAGGTTGTATATGGTGGGAAACTTCTGACAAAACATGTGATAAAGGAAATACAATTTCATAAAAGGAGTGAACAAGGAGAGAATCTTACTTGCTAGTCGTTGAAGCATGATTAATGATGGCACCTACTGATACGTTGTGTAGATACCAGAATCACTAAATGTTTATTACTAAGTGAGGATAAGATTATTTTATACATGGGTAATACTACGAGAGTAGTGGCTGTTGCAGTGGGAGTTGTTTATTTATCTTACGATATGAATAAACGTTTGATTTTGTAAAATTGTCTTTACGTGCGTTTTCATAGAAAGAATTTGATTTGGTTTCTATGCATTAATAGATGGATACTCCATTTCATTTAAATGACATGGTCATTATAATGAAGGATAGAGTTGTAATCTGTTATGGTACGTTGGTGAACAATTTGTATACTCTTAAATCATGTATATTCCACATATGCAACAAATAGTAATTAATAATGCATCTTCTGATCTTAGTAAGAGAAAAGAACCTTCGGAGATGAACTAAACATGCATTTGGCGTCTAAGACTAGATCATTTTACTTGAGTAGGACTCAAAAGTTGATAGCAGATGGACCGTAAGGTTTTTCTGAAGTGAAAACTATCGGGCTTGCGAGTCTTACTTGGAAGTAAAAATGATTAATTATCTTTTCAAGGTAAAGGGGTGTAGAGCCAAAGATATATATGTTGGAATTGGTTCATTCTGATTCAAGCGGACCTAATATTATCCAGGCGGAGGTGGTAATGAATAATCGAAGATTATTCTAGATACCGATATATTTATTTGATGCACTGCATGTCTAAGTTCTTTGATTTATTCAAGAATTGCAAGGTTGGTACAGTAAAGCATCATGGAAAATATATCGAGTAATGACGATTTAATCGTCATTATGAGTACCTCTTAGGATAATTAGGAGCTATTAATCAGAGGTTGAGATTAAATCTCAAGTGGTCTACACCGAGCATGCCCCAGCTAAATGGTGTGGTGGATAGAAGGAATAAGACTCTTATGGTAATGATTAGATAGATGATGAATTATTTGGAATTACTTAATTCATTTTATTGATAAGCCCTAGAAACAGTAATTCATTTGAATGTTTGTCTGTTTGTGAGATATGCTATAAAAATGAAGGTGATTTATTTAGTCTAAAAGATCGAAGGGTGATTGTTAACACAAACACTAGATTTTTGGAAAGGGACTATGTAATAAATCACATACCCATTTATAAGTTGTCCTAAAGGATGTGAGAAGAAAACACAAAGTATTAGTACAAATTGTGTAAGAGGATATACCACAAGGTAAACTGCAATGCATGTCACGTCTGATACACAATTGCATGTAATGCCTTGTCGTAGTGGGAGGGATGTTCGACAACCTGTTTGATACATATTTTGAGAGAGTCGTAAGACTTAATCCCTAGTAAACATGGATTGAACCCACAGATACGACGAAGCACTACAAGATCGAAATGCGATATCTTAGCTAGTGCAATGATGTTGAAATAGAATTGATGAATTCTAAATTAAATCTGGGACTTTGTAAGACCACTAAATGGTGTAAAAGCCATTGGAAGTGGTCATACAAAATAAAAGAGGATCATATGGTAAAGTGAAAACCTTGAAGCAAAGTTTATTGCGAAAAAGGTATACTCAGAAAGAAAAGGTTCGATTATGAGATAACCTGTTCGCCGGTAGCTATGCCTAAGTCGATCCGGACTCTTTTACCTGTTGCTACTCATATGGAATATGAGAGATAGCCAATAGATGTCAAGACAACTTTCCTGATTGGAAGTCTTGGGGAAAACTTCTATCTTAAGCAACCAGAGTGATTCATTGCAAAGAGCTAAGAGTATTTTGATATTAAGCTTAAAAGTGTCCATCAATGGACTAAAGCAAGCTTCAAAATTATAGAACATCCGTTTTGATGAAGAAATCCAGTGATATGGATTTTATCAATGCTCGGATATGTCTTGTGTATTGAAAAGAGTGACCGAAATGTGGTGGTATTTCTTGTACTATACGTAGATAGTATCTTGCTCATTGGAGACAATGAAAGAGTATTGTCGGGCGTATGGGTAAGGTTGATAAAGCGGTATGATATGAAAGACTTAAGAGGAGCAAAAATATCCTTTTGATCACAGTAATACAGATTACAAGAAAGGATGTTATGCTTATCTCAAACTTCATAAGATGATACGATCCTTACTTATTTTAGCGTGTAAATTTATGTAAGTGAATGTGTCTTGTGACACAAAAGTAGATAAAGAAGATGAAAGCGGCTCCTTATGCTTCGGCAAATGAGAAAGCTTAATCTAATGAATGCTATGCACGAGATTGGATAACTGTTTTGCCGATGGCATGAACAGTGGGTATCAACGTAACCCGGAACAAGAATGATGAATTGTGGTAAGACATATATGAAGTGCCTGAGAAGAACTGGAAATTATATGTAGGCTTACAGGGCAAATTTACTGCTTCTTGTGGATTACGTAGATTCATATTTTTTAGTCAGATTGGACGGCAGTAAATCCATCTCAAGGTTATGTGTTTAATTTTAAGAAGTTGAGTCATAGTGTGGAGGAGTGTTATATAGAAATATATTTCAAACTCCGGATTCCATCATGGAAAGATGATAAATTGCAGCCTATGAGGCAGCCAAAGTATCTATATGACTCTAGAAACTTCATGATGGACTTTGATGTGATTCTAAGTTTGCCCAAGATTATCACAATTTATATTGATGATATTGGTACAGTTGCAAACTTGAAGGAATCACAAGTCCATAAAGCAATTAAACACATGGAGCGCGAGTACCACCTGTTACGAGAAATCGTATGATGAGGGGAAGGTTGTTGTCACCTAGATTGTATCGGATGATAACCTAGTAAATCCATTTACAAGGACCTTAAGGCGAGAGCTTTTGTTGGTCGTGTAGTGGGAGTGGAAATCAGATGTATGGCAGAAGACTTGACAGCATAGTCTTTTAGTATAAGTGGGAGATTGTTGGATTGTATACTAAAAGTCTAGCTTTTTGTATGAACAAACAATTAATTTGAAATGAGAATCATATGATCAAATGATTGCGTCTTATAATTTATTTATATGCACGATGCAATAGTCCACTTACTTTATACTGTAGATAATATGTTGTGCGACAACACGCGGAAGATCATATTATCGGTTTGCTTATAAAGTATAAACAGATGCTCACAACCGAGATAGACGGGGACTCTCTATCGGGATGGTTGTAGTGTGGTTTGGTATTAGCTTGTCTTGGCTATAGAATCACATTAGTGCACTTGTGTGTATTGAGCAGGACCGCTTGAGATCGTTCGACTTATACTGACTTATAGGAGAACTTGATCTCTGTTATTATGGAAGTTCGTGCTCTTAATCCCTATACAATAACCTCGACACGTAGGGCAGTATGTATTTCTTTGATTCATCAATGGGTGAGATTTACATGTAATTAAATCAACAAACTCGATGAGTTGGGAAGTAGTGTTGTCTCTATGGTGTGCTGTTGATTGTAGAAGGAATCCGTGTCCGTCATAGGTTGATGATGTCCCCTTGAGGAGCTCATAAGGATTATCATGTAAACCCTGCAGGTGGAATTTATTCCGGCATGATAATGAGGTTGAGTGGTACTACTCTTGGATGAGATATTAATTATTTGAGTTGTCAGTAACTTAAATTAATTAATGGACATTGTATATCTTAAACATGTGGAGACTAACGGGCTCATAATAAGAAGGAGCCCAAAACGTAATTTGGGATTGGAAAGGCAGTGCAGTAATAATATTTTAGTGGAATATATTATTATTATTGGACTTATGTATAAGCTTTGGGCTAAACTTGGATACTTAAGCCCAATGGAGGCCCAACCCAATTTCTCCTCCTGGTCTCTGCTGTAGCCCATGTATATAAGTCACCTCAACTTATCTGGAACCCTAATCTAATTTAATTCATTATTCACGTGTGATGAGGGTTGAGAGCAGATTGAGGAGGTCTCGTAGATCGTCGCCCACACGACGTCGAGATCGGACTTGGGACATACGGCAGAAGATCAGAAGGTAGTTTGTTGCTGCTGTCCGCCACCTTGCGAAATTTGTATAAAATCCTACAGTGCTCAGAATTCGATGATCAATATTCTGACGGAAAGCCGTTGAAGAGAGGATCGTCTGAGCACAAAGATCATTCAATTCCGACATCAGACGAGGAAGTTATGACCATTCTCGTGGGACTGCATAGTCTGCCAGCGAGAATCCTTCATCTTCTACATACCCTGGTGAACGGTAATCGTTTCTATGATTTATTGCTTCCGCTGATATTAGAAACGTATTGATCCCTAACGGGTCACGTTAACCAAACGATCCAAGCGCCAACACTAATAAGCAATTTTTTTTTTCACTTAATCTAGGAGGTGTTTGCCAAGTAGAGGTGGGAAATGAGAATAGAGGAGTCCTTAATTTCATTAATGATGCTTATATTTTCGTTAGTCAGTCATTCTCTTATTTTCATTCATTACGCCCCTTCATCAATCATATTCGTTGGAAAAAGAATGGAGATCAACACTAGAATTTAGAGTGATTCGGTCCGCTTGGACTTTTGGATGTAATCTTGTAGATCAATGACATACAAGCTCTAAGAAATCACTCCAAACAGCTCTAGAAGACACTTTAGAATTGAACGCTATGAAATTAATTGACTCTGAAAATTTTGAATGTGATCTTCTGTGCCATTTTGGTACGACATATCTCTTGTGTCACTCCATTGGATGATTGACACGTAGGAACAGTGGGGGATCTAGAAATTTTTTTCTGGAGGTATGACATGTAATTATAAAAATATTGTTCCCTCCATCCCGATAAGTAATAAACGTATTTTTTTATGTGGAAATTAAGAAAAATTAATTTTATGTTTAAAAATATATAAAGTTGCTAAAATGTGTAAAAAAATTAATATTTTAGATAATTTAATGAAAATTATGTATAAAGTTGTTGAGATGTGTAAAAAGTAAGGTAGACAAAGACTTGTGTACAACCTCCAATTGGTACAATCTCTTTCCTTCACCTTGAGTGCGTGTTTTCCTCTTTTTTTTAAACTGTTGTTGTTACTATTTTTTTTCATTTTTTTAAATTTAATTTTAGGGATATAATTGTAATTATACCCTTGTGGTTTAGGGTATAATTTATCCCCTAGGGTTTAGGCTATAATTGTAATTTTACCCTTGTGGTTTAGGTTATAATTTATCCCTAGGGTTTAGGGTTTATGGTATAATTGTAATTTTACCCTTGTGATTAAGGGTATAATTTATCCCTAGGGTTTAGGGTAGGGTATAATTGTAATTTTATCCCTTGTGGTTTAGGGTATAATTTATCTTTAGGGTTTACGGTATAATGGTCATTTAAATAAAATAAATTTAAAAATAAAATAAAAAAACAACATTAATGAAGGAGTAGAAATTAACAGTGAGCCCTCCCTATAAGCCACTTGAGGCACATCCTGCGATTTACCTCCTCCACCAATCCCCAGGGCAGGGGCGATGGGGGCCCCTAATGGTGGGGTACACCATTTAGAAATTAATTAAGAATGATGGGGACCAAGGTTGTACCAATTCAATTGGTATAACTAGTTGTACCCTAGTCCCTCTCAAGTATGTATTATTGAGATGCATTTCTACCATTTAAAAAAACGTATATAAGTGTTGAGATGGATAAAAAGAAAAATATGAAATAATTAAAGGGACGGAGGGAATATTTGATATTCAAAATCGTATAATAAATAAATCAATACTCTAAAATCATAATTATTATTAACATTGTTGAATTTTTATTTGTAAAAAATAATTTAACACATTATTATCATAAATTTATAGTAAAATTTATAAAAATAGTAATTCATATAATTTTTTTCAAAAAAAAAAAATTAATGGGGGTAGGGGGTTGGGGGGTTTGGGTACAGTTGTACCCCCCTTATCCCCTACACCACTGCGTAGGAAAGAGGAGGACAACTATACCTAAGTCAATGCTTAAACACTTGGAGCAAGGGATTGAATTTCTCCACTCTGCAATGTGTCATTTACAGGAAATGTCACACCAAAATATCACAGAACATCCCGTACCGTGATCATGTGTATGGTTTGTGAGTTAAATATCTAGAGCTAAGTTTGAAACACAATAATCGTGCATATATTCACTACAAAGTTAGTCTATCATGCAACAAAAAAACTGCTGAAGATCGTTCGAAATTATTTCAGCAACCCAAAAAAATCGATCGGCTCTTTGCACCGGAAGCAGTTTTTTTTTTTACTTTACCATTTTCTTGATTTTCTGTTATAATAACTTGTTCTTAACCGCGGCGCCTCCAACTTCCAAGCACCTGTCATACAGTACTCAAGCTTGATTATAACTACTCTTAACCTCTCTTCTAATCATCTCATGTGCCAATGTTCATGATGGATCAAATTATTACCCCAATATTCATCAATAAATCACACTCACTCTCTTTCAACTTTAACTTCACACTTTTTGTTTTGGTTTTTCCCAATTTCAATTTCACACTTTCATTAAAAATAATAATAATAATAATAACTAACTAATATTCCTCTAACACATGATTTAATTTCAAATTTGTCACCATATTTTTAACATAGATATTACCCAAAATACCAAATTATCTCTAAAAATAGGTAAAAAGTGACTTTTATTAATATCCGGGCAAACAGTTAACGTGAAGATGAATTTGGGATGGAGTGAATATTAAATATTCAATAATACTCCTCATTATTATTAGGAAAAGACTTGTGTGAGACCGTCTCACATAAGGGCTTACGTGAGACGGTCAGAAAGTGATAATTTTTATAAAGGAAAGTGATAATAAATTAATGAAAAGTAATAATACTATCTCATGAACAATTTATAGTATAAATAAAAAGTGATAACATTTTATAGTGAAAGTGATAACATTTTATAGCGAAAGTGATAACTATTTTAAAAAATAAAAAATGGTCTCACGCAAGACCTACCCTTATTATTATTATTATTATTATAGAATTTAAATCAAACACTCCTTAATCTTACTGTAATTATTATTTATTAATTTGATTAAGTAATATTTTGCAATTGGGAAATAAATATTACACCAATTGCTAATTTTAAACTGGTGTAACTGTAATACTACTAAATAACTAGCCGTTAAATAGTTGACTGGCTGATCTTTTATATTTATGAGTTTCAAATAAAAAATCAAGGTGGTGTACATGCAACTAAATGCTGCAATTTAAGAACATTCACTTCTCTCAATATTGTTGGAGAATTATTGATTCTTATTCATATTTGAAATCAAATATAAATGACACCATGTTGTTCACATGAGTAACTGTATTAGGCTCAAATGAGTGGTGGTTGGTTGAGACTTGCCCAATTCTCGGGTGGACACTAGACAGATGTATAACATTAATTATAAACCTCCCTCACAAAATAAAATGAAATATAATGAAATAATAAAGTATAGCAAGTTTTCTAAGAAATCGTCTTGTGATGATATTGTTTTATTTTGTTTTTTCATGAGTAGCTATTATTTTGCAAACATATCATCTCTTTTTATATAATATCCTACAAATTATTTATGAAATAATAATTAATTGGACAATATTCATCACTTTTCATGATTAATCTGTTATATATTTTTTTATTAAAAATGTTATTACTTATTATTCATATCTAAACTCATTCCTCTAAGTATATTTTATCACACAAGATTTTGCAAAAGAATTATTAACAATAACTACATAAATAAATAATATTACCGCTAACGGAGTATATTTGTGATAAAGGAAGTCTTCTGTGAGGTCGTCTCACGGTGAGATTTTTATTATTTTTTATTAGTAATCACTTCTTATTAATATTAAAGTTATTACACTTTTCACTAGTTAGACATCACTTTTTATTAAAAGTATTACTCACTCCGTCCACTGTCAAACTATCAATTTTACTATTTTCGGCCGTCAACTCTTAATCTATCTATTTCCACTTTTAGACACATGGGACCCATCCACCCACTAATACAATTAAAATATGGACCTACACACCCCACTAATACAACTACCTACTACACAATAAATAATAATACACCTTAATCCACTCGAAAAAAGCAAACAGATAAATTGGAAATAGATGGAGGGAATACTTCAAAATATTACTTCTTCTTATTTATCCCATTTTATAAATATGGATTTATTAGGTTGAGGAGAGAGACAGAGAGACAAGTATAGGGGATAATGATGAGAAATGACTCATTTTATTTTATATACATGACCCATTATGTAAATATGAATTTGTTCTATATTAACACACGTAAATTAGATCTACTCATAAAATAATTAGTTATAACGATTCTTTTGTTCCATACTCTTATTTAGATCATGAATTAAAATATTACTCCCTCTATCTTCTTTCAAATTACACACTTACTATTTTGGGTTATTTTATATAAAATTATAATTTTTTTAAAAATCTAAAAAGTAAAAAATCAAAACAATCATCATTCTCTATATACTTTATTTACAAAAAAACACCTATATCTAATACACACCTAACATACTTTATCATTTATAAAAAAAATACTCCCTCCGTCCCAAGCTAAGGGGATTATTTTTTCATTTTAGTCGTCCCACCCAAAGAGTCCTCTTTCTTTTTTTACACACATGGGACTCGCACACCCCCTCTAATACAATTAAAATAAATATGAGACTCACACTCCCACTAATACAATTACCCACTACACATTAAATAATAATACTCCTTAATCTACATGCAAAAAAGCAAATGACCCTCTTATACCAGGACAGAGGGAGTACTATAGTATTCCTAAAAATTATCACTTTTCTTAAACTCAGCATCGAAGACGAAGTGAGGGTGCAAATAAAGTGGAACAGGGGAATAGTAATTTTGTATCACTAAAACTAAAGTAACTCTCAACATCAACTTTAAATAATTTAGGCCGGGGGATACTCCGTGTCACCATGTGAACATAACCCCCTCCAATTCTATTTAAACATATGTATTGCTATGAGTTTAAATTGTAAAGGCGCACGGAATATGCTCCGTGCGCCCTGGTGCACAGGAGCTTCACTCATAATTTAATAGATACTATTTTACTCTTTATTTTATGATAATTCAATAAATATGTTTAGTTCTATTGTGCTTAAAGTAAAGATGTACATTATTTTTTAAAGAAACTCTCTTGTGAGACGAATTATTTGTGAGATGGGTGTAAGATGGGTCGATCCATTACTAAAGTAAACTTATTATATAGATAAAGTATGTTTATTTGTAGTTAAAATATGTTAATAATAAATCATATTATAACACACTAAAATCATACTTTAATGCATAATCAAGAATACTTCAAAAAATATAATTTAACAACCATTAAACATATTTTATCTATACAATACGAATACTTTAGTAATGAGTCAATCCGTTTCACATCCATCTCATAAATAATTCATCTCACTATAGACTGTCATTATTTAATTTAAACAAAGTATAAAAGTTTATACAAATTTTATTAAATAAAGAAAAATCACATTTTGTACTTTTAATAAAGTTTCAAAGTATAAAATTCTTAAATCGTAAATTCTTACAGTATCATCACATAATAAGTGAAGTATTATATGGCTTGCGCCGCCTGCAAGCACCAGCGGAGGAAGTGCTACCCGCACTGCCTTGTGGCGCCTTACTTCCCGGCTGAGAAGCCGCAGCAGTTTCTCGTTGTACACCGGCTGTACGGCATCAACAACGTCGTCATTCTGCTCAAAAAATCGCCGACAAGAGCAGAGACAACGCCATGGAATCTGTGAATTATGAATCAAACATGTGGGCGATCAACCCCGAAGGTTGCTGCGCCGTTCTGCGTCATCTCTGGACAAACAGATTGTGCTCCGTGAATCGGAATTGAAAGCCGTTCGTAACCAAATCCGTCTGTGTAGACAGAGAATGTGCAGTAATTTCGATAATCAAATGGAGAATCAAGATTACTCCACTTTCTTAAACTATAATCCTACATTAATAATGCGAGATCCTTGAATCATCTCTGTCAACAAATTCGATTACTTTCACATCATCATTTGTATATATTCTGATTCTGAGCATCCCACGTCGGAAAGAAACAGCATTAAAATCCGTTTATATAGGCCAGAGCAGTCGCTGGTTAGCGCTGGCCTTGTGGCGCTGGCCTGTAATCCAAGCGGGGGCATTAAGGGAATTGGACTCGGGCCGGGTTTCTAAGTCGGGCTTAGCAATTATTTAATACAAAATATATATTAATATTTTTTTTAAGTAGATACATAGTACATGTATCTCTTTAGGCGGGACGAAGAGAATAAATGTATCTCTTTGGACAGGACGGAGTGAGTATATATTTTATTACTAACACGTACAACTACATCGTTTGACTGCATAAAGCTCTCACAAAAGCTATAATAAATGTATCTCTTTGGGCGGGATGGAGGGAGTATATATTTTATTACTAACACGTACAAAGATACGTAACTATTAAAATGGGATGGAGAGAGTGTATATATTTTAAAGAGAGTTCAAATTCTGGAGAGAGTGTATATATTTTAAAGAGAGTTCAAATTCATACTTCCTCCGTTCAAATTCATACTTCCTCCGTCCAAAGTTAACGTTGACATTTACTTTTCGCACGAAAATTAAGAGATATAATATATTAATATATAGTTGATTGAGAAATATAATAATATTTAATATGTAGTAAGTGATTGTATTAATGTCATGTGTGGGCCACATGTAGAATAAATTATTGTTTTATGTGGGTCAAATGAGAAAAAAATGTAAACATTAACTTTGCACCAAATAGGATCACATATTCCACATTGGTGTTTCATCTGCTATTACATAAATTAAATGTTTGCCACGTGTCATCATCAATACCCAAAATTCAATACATGCCCCCAAGGGTTTAATGATCATTTATAGGGTATATGTTTTTTATATTGTGAAACACCAATAAAATATCAAATGTGGAATAAGGAATTCAACTTGAACCCTCCGTCCGCATTAACGTTGACATTTACTTTTTGCACGAAAATATATACTAATATTTTTTAAGTAAATACATAATATATATTTTATTACTAACATGTACAAAGATACGTAACTATTAAAAAGGGATGGAGAGAGTGTATATATTTTAAAGAGATTTCAAATTGATACTCCCTCCGCCCCGCGTTAACGTTGACATTTACTTTTTGCACGAAAGTTAAAAGATATAATATTTTAATATATAGAGGGTTGAGAAATATAATATTTAATGTGTAGTGGGTGACTGTATTAGTGTCATGTGTGGGCCACATATAGAATAAATAATTGTTTTGTGTGGGTCAAATGAGAAAAAAAATGTAAACCTTAACTTTTGACCAAATAGGATCACCTATTCCACATTGGTGTTTTATCTCCTATTCCGTAAATTAAATGCTTGTCACGTGTCATCATCAATGCCCAAAATTCAACACATGCCCCAAAGGTTTAATGATCATTTATAGGGTATATGTTTTTTATATTGTGAAACACCAATAAAATATCAAATGTGGAATATGGAATTCAACTTGAACCCTCCGTCCCGCGTTAACGTTGATATTTACTTTTTGCACGAAAATTAAGATATATAATATTTTAATATATAGAGGGTTGGGAAATATAATATTTAATGTGTAGTGGGTGATTGTATTAGTATCATGTGTGGGCCACATGTAGAATATATAATTGTTTTATGTGTGTCACATTAGAAAAAAATGTAAACCTTAACTTCGGACCAAATAGGATCACCTATTCTACAATGGTGTTTATCTCATATTCCACAAATTAAATGTTTGTCACGTGTCATCATCAACACCCAAAATTCAGCATATGCCCCAATGGCTTAATGATATTTTATAGGGTATAAGTTTTTTATATTGTGAAACACCAATAAAATGCGAAATGTGGAATAGGGAATTCAACTTGAACTTTGGACAAACAAAAATGAAAATGTAAACCTTACACTGGACCAAGAGATTATATTCCTTTACTATCTTTCCTGAAGGATTTTTAAGAGAAATGTGGGAATGAAATATGTTTTCAAATTTAAAATATTATTGAAAACAATCACATTAAGAATAAGAAGGGCATTTCACTCATTCATGTATTAATTACACTAAAAAATACTTTTTTTTAATAATATAATTTACCAATGAGATTCAATATATTGGCAATTACTAATGGATTGATTGGCAACAAAAATTTTATTTTCTTTTAGCAACGGAATTATTCTTTATTTAATCAACGTTTACCAACGGAAATATTATATAAGTTACCAACGAAATTAAATTTTCGTCGCTAAAAATTTATCAAGTTGTTAATCCATTGGTAAACTAATTTAATAATGAAATTGAAGCTTTTACAAATGGAATATTCCATTTGTAAAAAATAATTTTTTTTGAGTGTTAGTAATAAATGTAGCCTAATGCACTATTAGTAATAATAGTATATAAAATATATTTGGTAGCAATGAACCCTCAAAATATTTTGTGTATTTTTATTCTCCATTTATAATTTTTTTTTTAAACTTAAAGTTTATGCATCTCTCAATTTATTAGTGCTTGTTTGGATTTCTTTTTTATGATTCGGTCATAGCTTTAACATCTTTACTTTTTATCCCCTTTTTATTTTTTTTTATTTGCCTTTAATAATACATCATCTATTGGTCGGGGCAGCAAGGTCTCCTCCAAAACAGCGAGACAAAGTTGATAGTGTCGGCCGATTTACCTTTTACAACTGAAGAACATGGGGCGATGTCTTTCATTCGGTTTGCTGCTACTAGTTCTTTTATTAAAAGGATTGAAAAAATAAAACTTGCGTTGAAGAATTTAAATCCGGAGTTATTACAGTAGGACATTACTTTGCACCATGTCACTTTTTGCTAGAATAGTTTACTATGATCCATTTACTTCTAATTTGTTTGGTGTTGATGTGTGTTCTTAGCAAGTTAATTTCGAGATTAAAGATAAAGATGTGTTTGTTTAACTAAACTAAGAACGATCACAACAAACACAATAAACATGTGAGAGATGGGATCCGACCAAAGACCTTAACCGATTTTGTTACTTTCCTCAAGAACAACACTCATTTGTCTCTTATTAGAGAAGCTATTTATATTTCCAATAAACCCTAATGATCGACCAATCCTATGTCGCCACCTAGACCAAGACAAACAGTCATTAATGGAGGTTGGGTGGTACACCAGTGGCTTTACCAATTGCTTTGGGGCGGTTGCAGAAGGCTGCCAGGCGACTTGCAGGGTGAGCAGACTTTCTGTTGTCCTTTGTTGGGTCTGATGGGTTTCCGAGGTGACCTTGCTCTTCTGAATCCTTAAATATCTCTCTCTGCCCTGTCGAGATATTTCGGCCACTGATTCTCTTGGTGGGTTTCTCGCTCTTCGGCCCACTCCTGGTTTCGTCCTTCCGGGTTCTTTGGGCTATAATTATGTGCTTGTATTTTGGGCCTCTTCTCTGTTGCCCCATTGATGTCTTTTAGGCTCTCTTTTAGGCCTCGATTGATCCAAGGATTACTCTTCCATTTGTTCTTGGGCTCCTCTGTAACTAGGTCTCTTGCTCATGACAAATCAACGTGTTGGGCTTTCGGCCCGTTTGGCATGGGTGATATAACACCCATAACATTAGCCCCTCGAGCCTGGATAATTTGATAACTTTGAGATTATCTAGGGTCGATATGTACTTTTCATAAGTTATATCCCTCGTGCTGCAATATGTATGATTCGTATTTCCTTCAATTCGACTCCATTTTTATGCTCTTCGTTATTTCCGCTTTTCGAGTTCTGGGTGTCTCCGATATTTCTGTGAGATTGGGGGTGTTTTTGGTATTTTGCTTTTTTTGTGTTCAAATTTCAAATTTCAAAATTTGTGTCAGTTTGTTTTTCTCTTTTGCCTTCCTCTGTACCTTTTTCCTTCTATCCTCTCTTCCGGCGATTGCGATTCCTTTTTGCGTTGTAGATTCCTCTTCCTTACTCTGGTACTACTCTCCCCTACTTTTTGCATTTTCTTTGAATTATTCTCTCTAGTCTCTTCGTGCTCTTCGCGTCATCGTAGTCTAGGGTTTCCCTCTCATCTGTTTCTCTATTTTTCCATTCTTCCCTTTCTGCAGTCTCACAGTCATGAATCGCGAGGGCTTCATTTCCCAAACAAAATCCCCTTCTCAATCTACTGACTCTTCACTCGGAAGCGGTGGGCCTTCCTTTCCTCACGAAGAGGGGGTTCGAGTTCTCGTCTTCCCTCTAAATCTGCTTTTGATCAGGAGGTTGCGATGTTTGTGTCAAATTTCAGTTTGGAACACGATCCCAGTGTGGTTGATGCGGGTCCTGACCTGTTAGCCCGTTTTGGAAAATTTCCTATGTGGGATACAAGTGTTTCCTTCTGTGCCATAGAATTCCCCTCTACCATTGATAACTGATGGTTGCAGAATAACCCTACTATCGCCATTTCCAAGTATTAGTGTGGGGATGATATTGAGTTCCTTCTTCCTTCTTCTAAGGGTTGCATGTGTTATGCTCCCTCCAATATGGTTGCTGCGTATGAGCTGCAGTTGTAATTTGTTGTTCGGTTCTCCTTGATTCCTTGTGTTCGCGATATTCTCCAATTTTGGGGTATTTCTCCTGCTCAATTGGCCCCTAACGGTTGGGCCGCTCTGTTGGGGGCTTTGGTTCTTTTTCACTTGGAGGGTTACAAGTTATTGGATACTTCTGAAATTAATTTCATATATCGGCTTACCCCCATTGTGCGGACAAAGAGGTATTACAGCTTGAAACCTCGCCATAGCAATCTACTTGCTTCCTTGCCTAGTTCCATAAAGAAGTGGAAAGACCATTGGATTTGGGTTCATGGGCCATGGAGGGGTCCTTGTGTTTTTTATTTCGAGAATCTTCAAGCCCCTGATGTGTTTCCCAAGAGTTTCTTCTTTTGGCCAGACCTCAGTGCATGTATGTATTTCAATCTCGCTATTCTCCCTCTCTTTTATTAACCTTTCCTTTTGATCTTGTGCAGTAAGCGAATCGTGTGGATTGGAAAGTCTCCCTACTGAATTTCAAGACGCTTTTCGGAGTATCCGCGAACTCCTCGAGAAAGATCGTCATTATAAGTCTGTTTTCTCTTGCACCAACCTTCTTAACACCGGTCTCGTCTCTTATACTATAGCCATGCCCGGTAATTCTTCTGATGTTTTCTTATACATTCGAAGTCATCTCATGCTCTGGTGATGCTACCTTTTATGCTCCTATATTCTTTTCCTCTCATCCTTTCCTTTTGTCTTCCTAAGGGGAAGAAGATCATCTCTTACCTGATTTCGAGAGAACGGATACTCTACATTCCGCTTGAAAAAGGACTGCCCTTAATAAGGGCAAACAGAAGGCCTCTCAAGTGTCATCCAAGAAAAGCCTCGAAGCTCCTCTTGCTGTACAGCCCCTAAGTGCCATCAGGATCCGTTATGCTTCTGATTCCGCTCCTCCCAGGCAGCACGTTGATAAAATTTTAAGGAATGCCCCAGGTGCCTTGAAGAAGATTCTGAAAGGAGCCCCCAAGTCTAAGAAGGGTAGCTCGAAGGTGGCTGCTGTTAAGTCTGCTGTTTCTAAGAGGAAATATTGCCTGCAGGATGAGAGCTCTGATGAGGATACCCATGATAGTACTGCTCTCCTCTCCCGTCCTTTGAAAATGATCTGAGAAGACGATGCCGGTGATGTGGGTGTTGATTCTTCCGATGTGCCTGATCGAACTCCTCTACGTACTCTGGAATTTGTGATATCACTTCTTCTCCTTCTCTTGATGCACCTGCCAAATCACCGATCGGCACTTCCGATGTCCCTGGTGCTTCTTTCTCTTTAGCCACTAAGCATTCGACTATTCCTGATCCAAGGCTTCAGGGCATGCCTTTTGAGGATCTCGCGGATAATCTGGCTCCTCGTAATTCCTTGTAACTATGGGGCTTCTTTCTCTTTGGAGGTGTGGCGTTATTACAAAGGGAATGTCCCTTTACGATCTTGGGATTATTATGGTGTGCTGATCGATATGGTTCATCCTGCTCATCCCATAGTGGAAGAGGCTACTCCGTTTCTTCCTAAGAACCCGATAGTTGACAAGAAACTTTCTCAAAAATTCGATGATTTTGATGAGGCTGGCAAGACTTATATCCATTCTTAGGATCCTTTGTTTGATTTTAACGCTCCTTCTTACTTGGCCCATGCTGCCGCTTTTCCTTTTAAGAGTTGGACTAAGGAGTTCCATGCTCGTGTCGGGAATATGTCTCCCGGGGAATCCCTTCAATGTGCTGTCGGCCATCTTGTTCGGCAATCTGCTTATATTGCCAATGTCATGTATCATCTCTATGATTTGGAGAGGCATGAATCCTTCTTGTAGGATGAAGTTACCCTGCTTTCCAACAAAATTTCTCTTCACGATCGGAAGGCCTAGAGTTGAGAGTGGAAAAATATAAGAAGGCTGAGCTTGAAGGTAGTTTCCAGGCTCTGCGTGCTCGATATGATGGTCTACTGACCAGCTCGAAGGAAAAGCAGAGTACCCTATTGTTGCAGAATAATGTGCTTTCCGAGATGATTGCCACCATGGAGGCCGACCATCAGAAGGTGGTTAAGATTTTGAGCAACTAGTTTGATGTTAAGTTAGCGCAGCTCCAGAATAGCCTACATGCCCTGCAGGTGTCTTCTGATGCTTATGCGAGCAGTTGCGCCAGGAGAAAAATGATTTCGAGGCTTTGTTTAAACAAAAGATTTAGAATGCCGAAACATCCCCTGTCGAAGCTCGATATGAGCATGATGAGGCTATAGCAGAGCTTGGTCGAACTCGAGAGGAACTTTCTCTGGCACAAGGGGATAATTCTTATTATAAGGATGTCATCGTTCCTAAGACTAAATTTATTGCTTTTGTTCCTCCTCTGCTGCCATGGTGAAAGCTTCTTCCGAGAAACCTTATCCTACTTCCTTAGATAGCATGTGTGACATCCTTCGTAAAGCTCTCAGTCAGGAGAAGATGCCTTCTGGTCATACTTTGAAAGGACAACTTGATCTGAGGATACTCAGCGAGTAATTTAACTTTATCACCGATGTCGATCTCTCTGAGAAAAGTTCCGATAAGGTTGTGGAAGTTGATTCTGACATAGCCTTTGCTGATGATGCTTTGGATGTCACTGCTGCCGATCCTAAGGTTGGGACTCTTCTGCAGGTCTCCCCGATGACCTTTTGGGGATATTAACTTAGGATTTGATTCCTCGCTCTAATGTTCCTGGATTTTCTAAAGCTGATCTGACAAGTGAAGCTCTCCCTCTTTCTGCCGAGAAGGTTTCCGTAGGTGCTGTGGATAAGCCTGACAGAATAGTTGTTGCCATTGTCTCGGACATTCAGCTCTCAGAAGCAATCGATCCTCTTTCCATTCCAATATCATTCGAAGTTATTCCTACTCCTCAATTCACCGAGGTGTCTGGCGTCCCTTCTATTTCGGGGCCTTCCAAAGCTATTCCAACTTCAACTTTCGAGGACTTGCATTCCAGTGGCATGAATCTGAAGTCTACGGATGGTGCTAGTTCTGAGGCCTTCCCAGTTTCTAAGTGAAACTTTGCCGAGACCATAGCCCCGAGTGGGATGTAATAATTTATTTTAGCCTTTCTTTAAACTGCTTGTATTTTCCTTTTTCCCTCAAACGTGTAAGACTTGTTTTTGAATTTCAAGTGATGTATGTCATGTTGACCGTATGAAGTACTTAATTTGGAATTGACTGACCTTTTGGGTATTTTGGTAAATTTCCTTTCCTTCTTTTACATAACTGCCAATTCCTGTCGTGGTTCAGGGACATCCTTGATTGAAGCGCTACGTGGACTAATCTGGACCTTTCCCCCTCCTTGGAAGTTGTAAGGTCTTGTAATCCCAGCTGTTCGATTTTTGCCATTTCTAGCTTACATTGTCCCTTCATAACGTGGGGTGTATCTCTTCTTATCAGAAATCTTTCGATTTTCTCTTTCAAAATTCAAATCTTTAACTGATTCTGTACTTTTCCCTTTCCAGCTCTCTTTCTTCTTTTCTGGTGACTCTTGAAAACTTCGTTCGATTCTCTCTTTTTTCTCTAAGCCATTATTTTTCTAAGAATTCTATCCATGGCCGGTGATGGTACTCCTCCGCCAACAGATGTTCATGAAGTGAATTCCTCTGATTCTACCCCGGAGCTTCCAGCTCGGTGGGGAGTTCGCAGTTCAAACCGTTTGCTGAGTAGACCTAGGGTGATTTTGAGGGATCTACCTACCTACCTCTTCTTCTTCTGCTGGTCAGCTACCTTTCGTTCCCCAGCCTGACAGATAGGGTATTTCTAGCGTGTCTGTGCTGCCGTTGGGGGTGCATCGCCGCCCTTTAATGAAGATGGTGGTGCTCTTCTTCCCTTGAACCCTCTGGACTATATTCATGTTCGTCAGAATATTGGTGATACGGAGGCTAACCTCCGTGAGATTGCCAACGGCTTGAGTGGGTGCCCAACGGCTTGAGTGGGTGTCGTCTTCCCAACTACCAGATGTATGGGAATTGCAGTGTTGCTTTTATCCCTTCGGGTGATGACAGTCGTATTTCTTGTTCGCCACTTGGGTGCTCTGCTTTTTACTACTCCCTCTTCCTTGTCGGTTTACGGCTCCCTGTTCCACCTACTATTGGTTTGTTGCTGCAATGGTGGAATATGGCTATTGGGCAACTAGTGCCTTCCTCTTGGTTGTGGCTAATATCTACCATGTATTTGTTTCACGTGTTTGGCCATACTTTCAGGACCCCTTCAAATTAGAGTATCTTTCTTATTACGGTGCTGCGATCGCACCGATGGGTTTTATCAACTGCTTCCTCGTGAGAATCGTCATTTCATTGCAGCCTCTGACATTATTGGGAGGAGTTGGGAGCATGCTTGGTTCTAGTTATGAGGCAACTATCGCTCTCGTGTGAATGGTGTTGCCGTAGTCTTCCCACAACATTTTCTCTCCCTGAACAAATGTATTATCTATTCTTGTATCATCTTACACCGCGTTATTCCTTTATGTTTCTTTAACCTCTTGTGCTCTTGTAGGTCTACCCCGTCGTGATCTTACGCAGTTAAGTGCTGGTTTCCAACGTATATATAAAGCTTTGTCCTCTGGAACCGATTCCTATTGGGCTTTCCCACTTTTATAAGAGTCGATCCTTGTTTCTGCTGATTTGTCAATGTTGGGTCGACAGGCTACTTCTGGTATTTCTCCTCTTCTAATTTACTCTGTCTTGCTTCAATCTTTCATCCCTACTTCATTTGTCTATTTTGTTATTCTCAGATGAGCTTCGAAATGTGCAATCCTCGTAGGTTCGACTGTTTTCGTCGCCTGTTTGTCTCTGACTCTCCATGAGCATGAGTACTAGTTTTTCGATGATGATGCTGATTCTGTTTATGGTTCCCAGCCTTCCTCTTCTGATTATGACAGTAAGTTGGACTGCTTGTCGCTCGGCTCCGGTGACTTTAAGCTTCCCGAAGACTTACCTCCAGGCTTTGCTCATGGTGAAAGTTTGGGTTCGTTGTCCCCTCTTCGTGGACGGTTGTGTCATTCTACTGATATTCCTCTCGGGTTCTCTTTCTTTACCAATTTTGCTGGGACCGCGATGACCTCTCTGCTTGGAAAACGTTAAAGGGGGTTTATGAATATGGCGAGTCATCTCGCCAGCCTGGCCTTAGTTTTACACCTCGCTGATTCCCTTCTATTGGTGAGTTTGACTTCCTTACTAGAGAAATGGGAAAAATAATTGCTTCTGTTCGTGTTTCTTTACCCTCATTATGTCCCCATTCTCTACAATATCCTTCTTCTACAGATCTGCCGGTTGATGATTCTAGAGGGGAAGAGGATCCTGAGGAGGATCCTGAGATGGAGGATGATCCAAAGGTGGAGGATTATGACATTATGGTTGGTCCCACTATAGGTATCACTCCTCCTGCTGTCACTAGTAAAGATGCTAGTTCTGGTGCTCCCCAATCCGACTCTCAGACGGCTCCTGTTGTTGCCTCGGCCAATCCTAACCTTTCCCATGTTGTTGAGCAAGTAGATTTTGTCCTTGCCAACAGGAACGTTGAAAGATTAGCTGCCGAAAGAGCCCTTGAACGAGGAAAATGGGTGGCTGATGAGCTCGATCTCACGATTTGGGGGGGCTGGGTTTCATCCAGGGTGTTGCCTATCCTTTCAACCGACGTGCTCCACTGACTATTGATCCCGACTTGCTTCCCCACAATTCCTTGGGTTTAGCTACCATGACTGGAGCTGCCGTAGCCATCCTTTCAATTTCTATGCAGGATCTGGACCAGTATCGTTCATTTTCCACCCAGGTAGTTCAACGTTCCGAGGGTTCCTCTTTCGACCTAGAAGAGAGGTTGACTTTTCTGGAGGTTGAGAACATTGAACTTGACTCTGTAGTGGATGATTAAAGGAGGCGTTTAGAGGAACAACAGGGAAAGATAGAGGATTTAGATTTTGATTTGGTGATGGAGCAAGCTACCTTGGATTCGGTTAGAATTCGCCTTGCTAAGGCAGAAGCCGTGAGGAAAGTTGCTCAGACCCAAGCTGCCGAAGCCAGAGCTAGGTTGATGGAGATGGAAGCTCGTGTTCAAGCTTTAGAAGGATGAGTTGCCAATCCGAGATCCGCCGAAGAGCGAGCTGCCCGCAATGAAGAATAACTCAAAGAAATAGAAGACAAAATGACCAGCATTTTTCAGTCTTTTAGCAGTCGCAAGAGGAATGATATCATTTCCATCAAAGCTTTAGCAGGTTGTTTCTTCGTTTCCAGATTTTAATTCCCCTGTAAGGGTGAAAACTTTATTTATTCTGTTGATCTGTAATCTCGAATTCTGAATTTCTCCTTATCCCCTTTCCTGTTTCTGTTTGATACTTGTTCTGGATAATGTTCTATGTCCTTATATTTTGATGATTTGCTGATCTCTAGGTTAGTTAAACTGTGTTGTTGATGTTTTGTTGATTTCTGCCTATCCACCATTGTATACTTGCTTTTCAGCATGCCGATGACATGTGTACTTTGTATTCATGTCCGATATTATTATTTTCCGTTTGCAATACTGATATCCCCATTTCCTGATGTTTATATATCCACTACTCCGAGATTTTAACTCTTTTGATTCTGTTACCACCCGTTCTGGGTTCTGATAGTGAGATTTCTCCTCAACCCAATCCAACCATATTAGTTACCAAGATTTCCGATGCTCTACCTCTATTGATTCTGATACCAGTTCTGATGTCCTAATTCCTTATAATTCCTGGGTATGTCTCTGATACCTCTATTTCTTTACTCCCCGAGGTTAGAAAGATTAATAATTTCCTTTAACTCTCGTAATGTTACCCATTTATGCCGATACCCTTATCGGTTTTGATAGGAAGCATCCTCATATTTTTCCTAATGTTATCTGTTCGTGCTGATACCCTTATCGGTTCCTATAAGAAGCATTTGGTATATTAATTCCGTAACCTTTCCCTTGATTCCTTTTAACCATTAGTATCCTTATACTTTTGTTTTCGTAGTTTATGTTATGATGACCCTTCCAATAGTGTTCTCATTTATCCCATGCGTATTCCGACAAATTATCCAAACCAAAGTTTAACGAAATACATATTCACAATCATATAACATAGATCCTCATACAATTTCTTTCATCATGTCTATTTCTCATTTGACCTATTGCCTTGATTTTTCTCAAGCATGGCTTATTGCCTTAATTTAAAAACGTAAAGAGGTGGTGTCACCAACCTCATTTCTCGGGCCTTCCGATTTACTGATAGTACTTCTTCAGATGTTGAACATTTCCAAGGGTGCGGCACCTTCTTCCCATCAACTTCTTCTAGCTCGTATGCCCCTTTTTAAAAATTCTTCTGACTCGATTCTGTATGACCACAATACTCTTGGTAATTCTTCCGGCCAGCTTCATCTAGCTTTTCCTGTCTTGCCTTTAGGGTATGCTTGATTATCTTGTTTACTGCCTCCACCTGACCATTGATTGCGGGTGATATGGTGTGGAAAATCATTTTTATGTATACTCTTCGCAGAACTTTCTTATCCTTGAATTGTCGAACTGTCTCCCGTCGTCCGTGACAATCGCGTAGGGTATCTCAAAATGGCATATAATGTTTTTCCAGATAAAATTTTCCACTCTGGCTTCCGTGATGGTTGCTAGAGCTTCCGCTTCAGCCCATTTTATGATATAGTCTATGGCTTCTATCACGAACTTGACTCCTCCCTTGCCTGTAGCTAACGGCCATGGGCTAAACACTGAAGTCAACTATTTCGAGGGCATCTTGATGATCGGTGATAACCTTAGACAGGTAGCATAGGCTTGTGCATGTTGGGTAGCATCCATCTTTAGTGTCGGCCAGAAGTATCCCTGCCTAATCACCTTGTGTGCTACGACGATTCCTCCAGTGTGATTCCCACATATGCCCTCATGTATTTCATCGAGTACATAATTTACCTCATTCGGGTTTAGGCACTTCAGGAGCGGGCCTGAATACCCTCTTTTGTATAACGTTCCTCTGATCAGCACATACCTTGCCGATCTGAGCCTTATCTGATGAGCATTGTCTTTGTCCAAAGGAGTTTTTTCGGTTTCCAAGTATTTTTTTATTGGAGTCATCCACGACTCTTCGGAAGGTTAGTCACTTAAGACCTAAACATTAGTATCCGATGGCCTTTCTTGCTTCACAATGCTGATGTTGTTGAGGTCTTCCGTATTTGATGATGTAGCCAGTCTTGCTAATTCATCTGCCCCCATGTTATACTTCCTATCAATGCATTTCAGGAATACCTGCTTGAACCTTTGTAGCATACCCGCTGCCAATCCTCTGTAATGGTTCATTTGATCATCTTTGGCCTCGTATTCTCCACGTACCTGATTCACTACCAGCTGAGAGTCACTGTATACTAGCAACTCATCAGCCCCCATGGCCAATCCCATCCTTAATCCGTTCAACAAAGCTTCATACTTGGCCTCATTATTGGTGGCTTGGAACCAAACCTGATCGCCATTAAGAAGGTTTCTCCTGATGGGGTTTGGATGATGACCCCAGCTCTCGATGTTGATGCTGTAGTAGATCCATCTACATGCATGCTTCATGGTTTCTTCTTTCCTTCGTTGGTTGGCATTGGGAAGGTTAGTTCCATTGTGAAGTCTGCCATAACCTGAATTCCTCGGCAAGTATACAATATCAAATTGCCCTAGCTCCACGGACCATTTGAGTAGTCTTTCTACTACGTCCGGTCTCTGAAGTACTTGCCTTAAGGGGATGTAGTGAGTACCTCTATGGTGTGTTCCATGAAATATGGCCTCAACTTTCTCGAGTTCATTACAAGGGCGAATGCTACTTTTTCCATCACCGGGTATCTGAGTTCTGCATCTCGGAGAGACTGGCTTACGAATTATACCATTTTTTTATTCTTTTACTCCATTTTAACCAGTACTGAAGTGATTGTTGTTTTCGAGACGGCTAGATACGCTGTAATGTTTCTCCTGGAGATGGTTTAGAGAGAACCTTGGGATCCGATAACTCCCTCTTAATCTTGTCAAATGCTTTTCCACACGTCTCGTTCCATTCAAACTTAGCCTTTCTTATGATGTCGAAGAATGGTTTGCACTTGTTCGATGCCTTTGATATGAACCTATTCAGAGCTGCTAGTCTTCCGGTCAAATTTTTTATTTCCTTCATGTGTCTCGGGGCTTTCATCTTTATGATTGCCTCCACCTTATCAGGATTCATTTCGATTCCTCTTGAGCTGACTAGATATTTGAGAAAGCTCCCTTTGCTTACTCCGAAAGTGCATTTTTTTGGATTTAGCTTAATTCCATAATGTTAGAATATCTCGAATACCCAGTTCAAGTGATTGAAGTGATCCATTTTCTTTGGGCTCTTTACCACTGTATCATCCACTTGCACCTTTACTGTCCTTCCAATCTCACCCTTAAACATTTTATTTACTTGCCTCTGATAAGTTGCCCCCACATTTCTCAGGCCGAACAGCATATTGTTCCATTCATAGACTCCACTTCCTGCGAAGAAAGTTGTGTTTGCCTTATCGTCTAGGTGCATTGGAGTCTGGTGATATCCCGAGAATGCATCCCTGAAGCTCATGATTTCGTGCTCCGCAGTGGCATCTACTATCTGATCAATTAACGGAAGAGAATAGTTATCCTTTGGGCATACCTTATTCAGATCTATGAAGTCTATGAGTAATCTCTACAATTTCTTCTTAACCATAACTGGATTTTGTACCTTATGGGGTATTTGAATTCATTGATCCTCCGCTTGCCAACAGTTTGTGAACCTATAATTCCATGGCCGCTTTCGTTTCAGGGCTGAACTTTCTTTTCTTTTGGTGAAAGGGTGAGATGACAGGATCGATATTCAATCTGTGACAAGCGTGCTTGGGATGCACTCCCGACATTTCATTTGAGTTCTAGGTAAAGACATTTAGGTTCTCCTTCAATAGCTGAATTAACTTTGCCTTGAACTCCTCCTCCCACTCTGTTCTGATTTTCACTTTGATTTTGACATTCTCTGGGTCCAGTTGGACTACCTCCTTCTTTCCTGCCACCGAAGCTCATTTCTGTACTTTTAGGCTCGGGTCTTCGTCTGGCATGATGGGATTTACCATTGACTTGAAGATATTTGCTTCTTTTTCTCCTGTCTCTTCCCCTATCGTATTTGGCTGGGTTTCTCCCAGAGCTTCACCTTTTCCTGGCCCTTTTTCTTGTTCCCCCTCATTAATTTCCATGACTACATCCAATTCTCTTCTTCCCACTTCCATGGGCATTTAATCCTCCTCTTCATTTCTCATGATATCTTCAAAGGCCAACATATCATAGTCTGCACCATGGTAGGTTAAAACTTCCTGCTTTTCTACAAAAGAGCATTCTTTTGCTTTTCGTTGACTTCCTACATCTTCGCCACCCTTCTGTCTGCTGTGATAAATTTTAAGCATTGCTGTAAGGAGGATGAGATGGCCCCGAATGCAAGAATTAAAGGGCGTCCCTGGATGCAGTTATAGGTAGAAACTTGATGTACTACTTTGAATGTCATCTATTTTTGCTTTCAGACCTTTCCATTTGATCCCTCTAACTGAACCGAAAGATCTACTTCCATAGTCAGTCTGGTTAACGCATTACCAAATCCTTTAATTTCATCACCGCAAGGCCTCACCTTGTGGTGACTCTCTCTCCCTAAATTTTTGAATACATTCTTGAAAATTATGTTCGCATATGCCTCCGTATCTACTAAGCATCTGTGCACTTTCACCCTAGACAATATAAGTGAAATAACTAAATGATTTGAGTGTGGAGTACTTACCCCGTAGAAGTCCATTTCTGTAAAAACAATATCGACTTCCGATTTTCCCCTTGTTCCGATGCTAACGACCAAAATTTAGGAATCTGTTGGTCCAAGTCCCTCAGCTCGAATTTTCTTATCCTTTTCGAGGCTGTGGTGAATGCTTGTGAAGTACTGATATAGGAAATCTCCTTAGTGGGCTCCATCATATGTATTTCTCCAAGTATGTCGTCCTTCGATCCTTGTCCTCCTATCTTGTCAAATATCGGCGGTCTGCCTGGAGGTGGAGGTGGTATAGGCATGACTCCTCCATTCCTTTCTTTGTCCGGGGATCTCAGTTCATCCAGAGGAGGAGGAAGATTAGCGTCTCTCCGATACACCCTCGGCCTCGGAGCTTGGAGCATCTCCCTTAGTCTTCCCTCTTTGAACAATTTCCAGAGTTTTGTTATCAGATCTCGACATTGATCGGTGTTATGACCATATGTCTGATGATACATGTAATACTTCTGAGGGTTAGTAAGTTTCGAGGTTCACAAGACAGGTCTCGGTGGTCGAAGGACCTTTTGATCTTTCACATAGTAAAAGACTTTGGCCACGTTCAGGTTAGTACCCGACTTTAGCTCTTCGTACATATGTTGTACCTCGGTATCTTCCGTGAATGGTTTGAACGTTGTATATGCTTTGTATTCCTTTACTCCCCCTCAACTTGCCTTCTTTTTTGTTGTATCCACCGAATACTTTGATCGCTTGCTCTTTTTGCCATTTTTTAGATATTTTCGGCTTGAATATACTCATTCACAATGACTGTGAAAGCCACGTATGATACGGGTGGCTTCAACTGTACAGTCTTCTATAGGCTGGTTTCCAGATGGAGTGCTCCCATCACCGTGATAAGGCATGTCTCATCTCCAATCACTTTGCCCACGGATCTCTGTTCATTGAACCATTTTAGAAAATCCTTTAGGCTTTCCATGGACCCCTGATGAATATTGGCAAGCTTATGCTTCGGCTCATTCGAGGCCCCAAAATAAGAATTTTGCATGAGGAATGCCTCCATCAACTCTGCCCAACTTCTAATGGATGATGCCAAGATCGCCCAGAACCATGCCTGAGCTTTGTTTTCGAGATTCAGAGGAAACACTATGCATAGCGTGACCTCATTCGCACCTTGGGCTCTTATCCACATCAAATATTTTTTAATATAGGTGTAAGGATCGTAATCACAGTCAAAGACCAAACTTGGTAGAAATTTAACTCTGTGTTGTCTCGGAGCGTCGCTGATTTCCACTGGAAAAGGTGATGGGGCCACCGCTTTTTGGAGAGCTTTCCCCGTTCCTGATACTTTTCTTTCCAAGTCAGTCAGATGTCTGATTACCTCGTCATTCACTTGAGCTTGCGGGTTCTTCGCTGGGGCGTTTAGAGGCGCTCCCAGATTTTCCAACCAACCCTCCGAATAGCCTCTTGTCTCTCTTGCTCCTCCTTAAGAGATTGGTCTTCTATTCCTCCTACTTCTCGACCGGAATTGCTCTGGCCTAAAAAGACTTTCCTATGTGAAATCCTAACTCGTCTATGAGTAGTGTGTTTGTGATGAATAAGCTCTCTGATCTTACGGCTTCGAGCCTCTGCCACGTCCCCTATGGCCAGTCTCGGGTGGTACAGGAGGTAGTGATGGGTTGGGTAATAATCCCTCCTCTATAAGAGGGAGGGTGCCCTCCTGTGACTTTCTTCTTCCATCAGTATATCCCGAGATTGTGGGCGCTCTCTCCTTTGATTTTTGTTCTTAGCCTCATTTCTAGGTTAAAATGATTTAGAGTAAGAGAACTTTATCGTTGTTGTAAACCGTAGTGACCAAGTACAAAATTTATAGAATATCGTCCCAAGGAAAAAATAAAATCAAGGTGTATCCGGATTTGCCTTTAATTATGCTTTGTAAAAGTGATAGAATTTGGGTTTTGGTTTTAGACTAACAATTATGCTAAGCAATTAACTAGAATAAAGCAAGTAATAACTACGATTATCAAGTAACAATGATGTGACAAGGTGGAATGGAATGAGTGAAATAAATCTTAGAAGGAATGCAAGACTAACCACAATCAAAATTAAGGAAGCAACCTAGACTTGTAAGAATTTAGTAGTAAACACCATCAACAATGGACTAGAAACAATCACTATTATACCTCTAATCCCTATGGCCAAGGTGACTATGTTCTCATCCCTATTACAAGATTAAATCCCCTTAGATTGTTCTTATTATCAATTCCCATGAAGGTATTATGATTCTAAGTGTTGTTCTTCTCATTCAAGTACTTAAATGTCCTCTTATAAGTGTTCTAAGCATAAGAAGGATATGACTTATCTCCTCTCACACTAACATGCATGACCATATCACTAATTGATTTAATTTACTCCTAACACATAATATCAAAATGGCCATCCTAATATGATGTGTATAGAAATCAATCACACAATTAATAAAATGAATCATGAATCACAATTTATAAGAAGAAATCCATCATTAATTCAATTAACTACCAAAAATCCCACAAATCTAGATTAACCTCAATTCATCATGTGGATAGCCTCACAAGAGGTCTAGCCAACAATAGTCATCTTACAAACCTTACAAGGTTCATATAATTCTATTGCTAACTTCAAATCAAAGGAAATACAAAATGAAAGTTGAATTTCTTCCCTTGTATATAAGGGTTGATCTCCTTCCTCCAATAGCATTCCAAGCATATAAGCCTCAAATCTCTCTAAGGATGGTATGGTGAAGGATGTATGGAGTGAATTATGGATTGAAAGTAGTAAAAATGATGAATTTGGTGGATTTTGGATGTAGGAGAGATTGTGTGTGAAGAAATGGTGTGGTAGTGTGTGTTGGATCTTAGAAATTGCTCCAAAATGGCTCTCTCCTTTGATTCATGCTCAAATTAGGTATTTGTACCCCTTGGAAGCTTCTAGAACACATGCACAACTTATTCTGGATTCGGCACCTACACGGCTCGTGTAGCAGCACATGGCCCGTGCTGTACACACACAGTTCGGCGTGTTCTGCATGTTGATAGGACACAACTCGTGTAACAACACACGGTCTTGGCATGGGCGTGTAAATATTTCAAATGCTAGTGCACGGCCTCGATTTACAGGCCCATGTTCTGTACATGGCTCGTGTTTGTGCACGAGCACGACTCGTGCACTGAACACGGGTCGTGTATAGGTATGCCATGTTTCCCTTCTTTGTTTTAGCTCCTAACTCCAATTTGCTCCATTTTTTACCTGTTTTACATACATTTAAGCTCATTTCCACACTTTTATCAATCTATATCACACTTATCCTAATTAATATGAAACTCGACCAAAATTTATATAAATACATATAAAAATATAAAAAATACATAAATTAAGACACTAAAATTTAGGTGAAAATGACGACGATCAATTTTGCTGGCGATTCTAGCAGACTCCTCCTCCACGGGTATCTCCCTAGATGGGGGACACCTCGTGTCTTGATTCCTTCTGGATCGTGGTTGTCTCTGAGCCTCCGTCTCCGGTCGACAGAAATATTTGTTGTGTGCCCTAGGCCATGGGGTTTCATTCATACTTTCTTCTCTCCTTGCAGTCCTCTTTCTTATAAAGTTGATGGTTTCTCTAGCATCACCTTCACTATTCGTCGTACGTTTATCTTTTCTCGCTTCTCTCCTCCTTTCCAGATCGTTCCTCAAATTACTCTGGTTTTCCCTGGGAATGCCACCAAAACTCAACCTCGTCGGTTGAATTGGGAAAATTTTGGTGGTGTACTCATGGATGACCCTCCTGAACTTTTAGTTCATCTCCTTGGTTTTCTCTGGATCCCCTAATGTGGGGATGGGAATAGATCTTTCAGGTGTGGTTACCTCACTTCTCCGGACTCGCTTCTGATCACGTTTCGCTGGGCCCTGGAACATTCTCCCACTTCTTCGTTTCTTGGTGTTGTAAAATCTCCTGCTCACATCTCTCAATAAGAAATCGATTGAGAATGACAAAGTGTAGCATTCCCACATATGGTGCCAACTATTGATGTGCGTTCTTTGTTAATTAATTTTGAGATTAAGGATAAAGATGTGATTGTTTAACTGAACAAATACAACAAACATTTGAGAGATGAGATCCGATCAAAGACCTTAACCAATTTTATTACTTCCCTTAAGAATAACACTCATAAAAATCCTCTCCTTTACAAGTGTATTGTCAAGTATGAGAATGAGTAACATGTTTCTCTCTTGTTAGAAAATATATTTATATTTCCAATAAACCCTAATGATCGACCAATCCTACGTCGCCACCTGAACCAAGACAAACAGTCATTAATGGAGGCTGGGTTGTACACCAGTGGCTTTACCAGTTGCTTTATGAGATTGCAGGAGGCTGCCAAGCGACTTGCAGGATGAGCAGACTTCCTATTGTCCTTTGCTTGTTTTCTATTGGCGGATGAGGAAGAACAAGCCTGTCGTGTGTTGTCCTCTAGTTGAGAGTGTTGTTCAGGATGTCTCCCCTTACCGTTATTCCTTTAGTCAGTCGCCTCTGGCAATTCCCTTAGTAGTTCTGTTACCTTATCTTGCATGTACGATGGGTTTCCGAGGTGACCTTGCTCTTCCGAATCCCTGAATGTCTCTCTCTGCATTATGGTCGAGATGTCCTGCTGAGATGTTTCGGTCACTGATTCTCTTGGTGGGTTTGTGCTCTTCGGTTCGCTCCTGGTTTCGTCCTTCCGGGTTCTTTTGGCCATAATTATGGACTTGTCTTTTAGGCCTCTTCTCGGTTGCACTGCTGATGTCTTTTGGGCTATCTTTTGGGCCTCGATAGATCCAAGGATTATTCTTCCATTTATTTTTGGGCTCCTCTGTAACTGGGTCTCTTGCTTATGATAAATCGACGTGTTGGGCTTTCGTCCTGTTTGGCATGGGTGATATAACACCCATAACATTTGTTATATTTCGTTTAATCCTTGACTATATTTTCATCTTTTTTCTCTTCATAGATAGAGAGAGAAAAGCTGATGAATGAAGATTTTCGGTTTGGGTTTAGATTGAGTTATTTCAAATCTAATAAATTTGAAAATGAGTGAATTTTAAATTACTTAAACTTTAATTCAATTCATTTGAATTTCACTATTTGGTTGAATTATAAATTTATGAAAGAATTTTCAAATTCATAATTCAACAATTATTTTTTAAATTTTAAAATAATTTTATTATTTAAATAGAAAGATTTAAAAATTTATTATTTTTTTTTTGTGGTGGCGGAATGTGGGGATAGGCATGGTGGTAGGAGTTAAAATTAAAAATAAAAAATATTTTTTAATGAATATATTAATTTTATATACTTGTTTATATATATATATATATATATATATATATATATATATATATATATATATATATATATATATATATATATATATATATATATATATATATATATTAGTTGCATGATGGAAGGATTTCAAATTACATGGTTTGAGTAAGGATTTGAAAATCCATCCAAAACAACTTAAAAAAATCAAAATCAAATCCATGATTTGAATTTTGTTGATTTAAAATTTTAAATTTATAAATCCATTAATTTCAAGTTACACACAAACATGAAAGAGAAATTTGAGGGAGAGATTTATAAATTTCCCTAAAATCCTTTCATTCAAACACAATCTCAATTTTTACAAAAATACTCCTTTCTTCCGCTATTTTAAACTTCCTTTATTGAAGAATAAGTATTTCTTTCATGTAGATAAGAATATAGTGTAATTGTGTTGATCTTATCTTTTTAATGCATAAAAAGTAATAATATTTTTTTAAAAAATGACACTTAATTGATAAAAAAACGATAATGGTGCAATAAATTATTTCATGAAACATTTATAATTTAAATAAATAATAATAATATAAAATATAATATAACATTTTTAATAAAAAATAATAACTAATTATAAAAATATACTCCCTCCGTCTCATTTTAGATGACAAACTTTCCATTTTGGGTCGTCCCACAAAAGTTTTCATATATTCAAAAAAATCAAAAAGTAAAAAATAACCACCATTCCCCCATACACTTTATTTACAAAAAAATCATATCTACTTAACATACTTTATATTTATTTATTACAAAAAAACATTATACCCCTAAAAGTTATTATTTTCTTAATCTCCGTTTTAGAATTGAGGATGCAATTTTTTTGTGGGACGGAAGGAGTAAAATATTCCTTGTGAGAAGTCTCACACAAAACTCCCCTCATTTTATTATGGATTGTAAAAAATATTAAATTAAAATTAAATCAGCTAATTTAATATGGAGAAAAAAATAATTCCAAAGAGATGATTGAGTGGTGGTGGGCCAGCCAATCATTAAGTGGGCATTTAGAACTGTAATTTGATTTCACCTAATCCCACTATTATATGAGTTAGAGTGATCAGTCTTAAATTTTAATCGCATACTAAGTGATCAGTCTTAAATTTTGATCGCATACTATACAACTTCCTACGAAGTAGGAAAATGACCTCCTTCAAACTCCGCCTCCACAATAATTAAATATAAATATATATCACACTACTTTCATCACTTAATACGTATCTCGTGTCACATAATTTTTTCGTACACTATTGCTCTTTATATAACATAATTTCAAAATGACATCTAGGCTTGATACATGTAATAATAAATGCGAAATATTTATGTGAATGATGTCCACACATTAATTGTCCACACATTAGTTCTGTTTTTATATTACTCTTTAATATATGAAAATTTACTCTTTAGAAATATAAAGTGAAAATGTCACTTTTTATAGTTGATTTTGGAAAAATGTCAATCAACACAATTTTTTTTAAAGAATACAACTTTCTAACTTTTTTGCCCATTTTCATTACATAATTAATATATAGTCGCACATATAGTTGCGTGCATCGGTCGTATATGTTAGTAAATATGATATGTGAATGGTAACACATCTAGTCGCATGTTTTGTCGCACATATAATCGCATGTATGGTCGTGTATAGAGTTGCACGCATAGTCGCATAAGAGGTCGCAGATTAAGATTAAAAATGTCTAAGATTTATAAAAAGTGGTATATTTCCGAAAAAGTAGTGGGTAGTATTTTTCCAAAATGAACTATTAAAAGTAACATTTTTACTAATACCCAAAATAAATTATTATTCTTCTAATTGAAAAACTACACATTATTGTAAATCCTAGCTAATTTATCGTCTATTACTCCCTCCGTCCCATAACCTATTTAAAGAAATGAATTGTTAATTAATCTTCTGAATAAAAAAAATACTCCCTCCTTCCCATTGAAACGTGAGTGTTTCCATTTTACACATAGATTAAGGGTTATAATATTTTAATGTATAATAAAGTGAGAGAAATAATATTTTAATGTAAAGTGGATATATATACTAGTGTCATATGTGGGCCCATAGAGAGAGAAGTAATTAATTTGTGTGGGTTCTTTTTATACCGAAAAGAGAAATGCACACTTCATACTGGGTCAGACCAAAATGACAAAACATGATTTTCGACTGGAGAGGCATTATTTTTCAAAGAGCAATTTTCTTATAACAAAAAGTAATTTTGTAAAAATATGGTTCAATTGTAAAACTCGATTTACACCATACTCATTACCCTTCATTTATACTAGTCTACTACTATTAATACTCCCAAATATTTTTGGGCATGGAGACTCAATTAAATCTATATTTTGTATTTCCTCAATCCCGTGTTAAGGTTTATATTTTTCATTTTAATTTGTCTCAAGTTAAGGTTTATATTTTTTTTGTCAAATTGGGCCCACACAAAATAATTAACTATTCCATGTAAGGCCCACACACAACACTAATACTGTTGGCGTTCGATCGTTTGGTTAACGTGAACCGTTAGGGTTCCATGCATTTCTAAATCAGCAGAAGTAAGAATATAGAAACATATTACCTTTCACCAGGATATGTTGATGAAGAACAGCTGCAGAAAATAACCTCTTGATCTTCTGTTGTATTCCTAAGTCCAATTTTGACGTCATGTGGGCGACTATCTTCAAGATCCTCTCAATCTGCGGTTCTCCCTATCCAAGTCGAGATTAAGCGTGTCTAATTAAGGTTTCCGAACAATTGAGATGACTTATTTATAGGCTACAGTAGGGATCAGGAGGAGAAATTAGAGTCGGGCCTTTATTGGGCTTAAGTATCCAAGTTTTGCCCAAAACTTATACTTAAGTCCAATAATAATAATATAGTCCACTAAAATATTATTACTGCACTGCCGCTCCAATCCCAAATTGCGTTATAGACTCCTTCTTATTATGAGCCAAACAGTCTCCCCATGTTTAAGATATACAAGACCCATTAATTAATTAAGTTACTAACAACTCCATTAATTAATATCTCATCCAAGAGTAGTACCGCTCAACCTTATTATCATGCCGGAATTAATCCACTTGCAAGATTTACATGATAATCCTTATGAGCTCCTCAATGCAACATCATCAACTTATTTAATAGGACATAGATTCCTTCTACAATCAATATCACACCATAGAGACAATACTATTTTCCAACTCATTGAGTTTGTTGATTTAACATTTAAATTTCACCCATTGATGAATCAAAGAGATATATACTGGCTTTCGTGTTGAGGCTATTGTATAGGGATTAAGAGAATGAACATCCATAATAACAGAGATCAATGTATTTACTCGCCTTATAGGCTCGTGGTTCCTTCGAGTTTGCTAATGCACCACTGTTATCACAATAAATTGTGATTGCTTTAGGCAAACCAGGAATCACATCCAAGTTCATTAAGAAGTTCATGAGCCATACTGCTTCTTTAACTGTCTTAGAGGCTGCTACATATTCAGCTTCGATGGTAGAGTCCGCAACGCATTTATGCTTTACACTCCTCCATATTAAAACTCCTCCTCCAAGAGTAAACACATAACCCGAGGTGGATTTACTAGTATCCCTATCTGACAGAAAATCCAAATCCTTATAACACAAAGGCAATAAAATATATACCCGATAAATCAGCATATAATCCCTAGTCCTTCGCAGGTACTTCAAAATATGCTTTACCGTAGTCCAATGCCCTTGTCCTGGGATACTTTGATACCTACTGACCATGCCCATGGCATAACAGATATCCAGTCTCGTACATAGGGCTTCCTACTGCCGAAGCATAAGGAACTAGCTTCATTTCCTCTATTTCCTTTTGTGTCTTTGGACATATTTCCTTACACAGAGGAATTCCATGTCTGAAAGGTAGGAAACCTTTCTTGGAGTCTTACATGCTAAAATGAGCCAGGATAGTATCAATGTATGAAGCTTGGGACAAGCATAACATTCTTTTCTTGCGATTCCTTATCAATTTGATCCCTAGAATGTGCCCTGGATCTCCTAAGCCCTTCATCTCAAACTGCTTGGATAGCTGATGAGTGATATTTTCACCTACATTTTAGTGTCTTTTTATATGTGTTTTCGCATTATTTTATCCGTATTTATGTGTTATTTAGTTGTGTTTTGTATTTTTATAGAAATGTGTGAAAATAAACTTAGATGTATGATTTTTCAGGTAAAAATAGATTCTAGACGCGAAAAGGAAGACGTAGGAAAAAACGGAGCTCAATTCGGAGTTCAAACGAGAAAGTTATGATTAAAATGGTGTGCTAATTTGCATGACTTGTTACACTTTCATATGTTAGAATTTTTATCAGATCTTTATATGGATAGAAATTCAAGGAAGATAGGATCGCGTAAGCGCAAGAACCACTCGAATCAAATTTTGAATGTGAAAATTATGCGCGAAACGGTGAGACTGCGCTGCACCTACTCGACCCGAGTACCGAGCACACCCTACCGAGCATGACCGGTGTACCGAACACGACCCGTGTTCTGTCAAAGTCAGTTTTTGGATCTGTACGTCTTCTAGAAGGTTCTAGGCTCACAAATACATCATTTGGCATAAAAATTTGGTAGATTTCATTCCTGGATCCAATCTACACCTAATTTACACCGTTTTTCACACACTTTCCTCTCCATTTCATCTACCCTTCATCCCATTCACTCATCCTTGATTCCATCCATCTACACTTGATCTTCTCCATCAAATTCACCATCCAAGTGATCAAGAAAGCAAGGGAGAGTGAAGATTACAAGAAGAAGAATGAGATCTCCATTGAAGGAATTTAAAGGGGGAATCTAATTCTAATTTTTTTGAACTTCTTTATAGTTTGATCATGGAATTTGTAGATTCAATTATCTATGTTGTTTTCTCTAAGACTATGATAGACTAATCTCCTTTGTGAGATTAGCTCCATGATTGGTGTTGGATAATTTAGTTTTTATGCAATTTGATTTTAATCTTGAATGGGTTTTGTGTATTTCTATCATTGAATGTTGATTGCATGATGTATATGATGATATGTGTGATTAATTGTCGTGGGCATGTGATTAGATTGAGAAATCAATCATGTGTTTAGGATAGTTTATTGAATCATTTCATCATACACTTCATGTGCATTAATTTAGAATGAGATAGAGATATCCTTCTAGATTTAGAACCCTTTGATAGAACATTTGATTAGCTTGATCGAGAGATTGATTGATTAGATGAGGGGACCCAAACCATTAGTGAATTCATAGTACCTTAAAAGGGAATATTGCCTATGATTTAGTACCTAATTAGGGAACTCGTAGAGTAATTAGTACCTATTGGGAGGTGTTATTTTGATCTCGATCCTATGTGCTTTTAGGAGTCTTGTTGAGGGTTTACATCCTATCCATCTCGAGAGAGAGTGTAGGTGGAATTATTGATCGCTTCTATGCTATGTCCATGATAGATTATAATTAATTGCATGATTACTTTATTATCTATGTCATCATTGTTGCTAATCTCATCCTTGCACTATTTGGAACCCATCATTTATCTTTGCTTTTATCTTATTTCTTGCATTAGTTTAAGTGCGTTCATTTGCATGCTTATCCTCCATTCCATTCAGTCGTCCTTATAAAATCAATTTAATTGAATTTAATGGGTGGAGAATTGTTCAATGGTGGCTTTCATGGAAGAGGGTATTTATAGTAGTAAGGATGAGAGAAATTTGAGTGAGTTTCCAATGTGGGACAAGTAGGTTCATGTAGTGGTAGAGTGAGAGGAATTTATGGTAAGTAATCAATGTGAGATAATTTAGCTCATGGGAAGAAAATGAGATTTATAGCTATTTTTTCTTTGGTCCGTTCTTGCTCGTTTCAACTCCAAATCGAACTTCGTTTTCTCCCACATCTTCCTCTTCACTTGTAGAATCCATTTTTATCAAAATCACACTATTTTCTACAAAAATAAAAAAAAATACATTTCTCAAACTAATTAAGCAATTAATAATATTTTCATTAAAATCATATTTAATTATTGAATTAAAGCCACAAAAATCCACTTAAAATCTAGGTGAATTTCACACCAATCAATAGTCATACCCTAACGCCCGACAATACCTTCACATTGTTTTCAATGATCAGGATATCATCCATGTAAAGTATAAGAAATACCACTACGTTTCCGTCACACTTTTGTACACACATGATTCATCCGGACATTGAATAAATCCATATGACTGGATTACTTCATCAAAATGGATGTTCCATGATCTAGAAGCTTGTTTCAATCAATAAATGAACCTATTAAGCTTACACACAACATACTCTTCCCCTTCCGCAATGAATCTCTCTGGTTGCTTCATATAGATGTTTTTCTCAAGACTTTCATTCAGGAAAGCTGTCTTGACATCTATTTTTCATACCTCATAGTCCATATGAGCGGCAATAGACAAAAGAATTCGGATTGACTTAAGCATGATGACGGGCGAGAAGGTTTCCTCATAATCGATTCCCTCATTCTGAGTATATCCCTTCGCAACGAGCCTTGCTTTAAAGGTTTCCACCTTACCGTTAGATCCTCTTTTTTTTATAGACCTACTTGCATCCAATAGCTTTTACACCATTGGATAGTTCTACAAACTCCCAGACTTGATTAGAATACATGAGTTTTATTTCAGATTTTATTTCTTTTTGCCATGATTGAGCATCTTTATCATGCAGTGCTTCGTTGTAATTTCATGGTTCGATTTCATGTTCACTAGGAACCAAGTCTGACGACTCTCCCAATCCCATGAATCTATCGGATTGTCTCACAACCCTTCTACTACGACGAGGCTCCGCAAGCAATTGTGTATCATGTGTGACATGCAGTGCAGTGTCTTGTGTATATCCTCTTGTACAGTTGGTATTATATTTGCTGTTTCCCATCTTACTTCTTCTAGAATATTTTTACTCATAGATTTGTGGTTCATTACATGATCCTCTTCTAAAAATCTAGCGTTCGTGCTAACGATCACCTTTTGGTCTTTGGGATTATAAAACAAACCACCCTTCGTTCCTTTAGGATGCCCTATAAACAGACAAACATCCGTACGCGATGCTAACTTATCAGCATCTGCCTTCAACACATGTGCCGGAGCACCCCAAATTCGAAAGTGATTCAGACTAGGCTTTTGCTTGGTCCACAGTTCGATGGGTGTTGAAGCTACCGATTTAGAAGGTACTAAGTTTAGGATATAAGTCATAGTTTCTAAGGCGTATCCCCAAAATGAATTTGGTAATTCCGAATAACTCATCATTGATCTTACCATTTCCATAAGATCCTATTCCTTCTTTCCGCTACACCATTCTGATGGGGTGTGCTCGGTGCAGACAATAGAGATTCAATCTCTTCCTCTGATAAATAATTCCTAAACTCTCCTAAGAGGTACTCGCCACCACGATCAGATCATAGTGTCTTGACATATTTTTCAAGTTACTTTTCCACATCAGTCTTGTACTCTTTGAATTTATCAAAGCACTCAGACTTGCGGCGCATCAAATAAATGTATCCGTATCTTGAATAATCGTCAATGAAAGTGACAAAATATTCATAACCACCTCTTGGCTGGATAGACATAGGACCACATAAATCAGAATGAACCAATTCCAACAGATCTTTGGCTCTATACCCCTTTACCTTAAAAGGACTTTTGGTTATCTTTCCTTCCAAGCAGGATTCGCAAGTTGGATAATTTTCCACTATTAATGAACTCAGAGGTCCATCTGCTATCAACCTTTGAATCCTACTGAAGTTAATATGACCTAGTCTTAGATGCCAAAGATATTATTGGTTAATTTTAGAAGGTTCTTTTCTCTTATTGGTTGATGTATTATTCAATTCGATTTGTTGCACTATGGGAGAAATTGGATTAAGAGTATACAAATTATCTATCAATGCACCATCACAGATAATAATTCTATTTTTTCTTAGAACAACCTTGTCATTAAAAGAAACAAAATATCCATCCATAAACAATTTAGAAACCGAAATTAAATTCTTTCTAAAATGAGGTACATAAAGACAATTCCTCAAAATAATAGTTTTATTCTTATTGAAAAATAAATAGACGTCTCCCACTGTAACAGCCGCTACTCTTGTAGCATTTCCCATGAGTATGATAATCTTCCCATCACTAATTAAACTGTCGGGTTTGGTGGAACTCCTGCAAAGAATTGCAAACATGGTCAGTGGCTCCCGTATCTATACACCAAGTGTAAGCAGATACAGCCACTAAACACGATTCAACAACCAGTAAATAAGACTTACCATTCATATTCCCCTTCAGAAGAGGGCAGTCTGCCTTGTAGGCACCCTGTTGCTTGCATTTGAAGCACTTGCCTCTAGACTTCTTGAACATACCACCCTTTTCCTTCACTTGGTTCATCGGTGCTGAATTTTCTTGCTTCTTCTTATTCCTACCGCCTTTCAGCCTAGGATAAGCAGCATCTTTAGCAACATGAACTTGAGGAGCTCTACGAAATAGTTCTTCCACCGCCACAAGTTCTGTCAGAAGTTCCACAAACGTGTACAAATGTTTGTTCATACCGTAGTTCAGACGAAACTGCTCAAAACTCCTAGACAAGCTTTGGAGTATGATATCAATTTGGGTTTCCCCATCGATTTCAGCTCAAAGAACCTCCAACTAATTTAGTTAGCCCATCATCCTAAAGACATGTTCACTTCCGGGATAGCCCTCAACCATTTTGGTATTAGTACAGCCATGCCCCGCGACCTAGCAGGACGACTCTGGTGTCTGAAAAGTTCCTTAAAATTCTGCATCATATCATAGGCGGAGTTCATAGCTTGATGTTGATGCTGAGGCACATTTGGCATAGAAGCCAAAATATAGCACTTAGCCATCCTATCAGGTTTAACCCATCTATTATAAGTAGCTCTTTCCTCTTCACTAGAGTTATCAGTAGGTGTCACAGGGCACTACTCAGTGAGTACAAAGATATAATCTTCAGCAGTTAAAACAATGTCCATGTTTCGTTTCCAGTCAACATAATTTGTGCCAGTAAGTTTGTGTTCTTTAAGTATGACAGAAAGTGAATTGAGTGTCATTTGAAAATCTTGAGAATCATAAATAAATAAACAGATCAAATACTTCGAATTTTTCAATTTATAATGATTCCCTCAAATAATATAAAATAAAATTCACCAACATCTCAAGCACCGTGAATCTGCATGCCACGTTAGTGTGGACATATGCAAACTCGAACATTTACAAGAGAAGGTTTTACCCATTAATTTTATTCGTCAACCTAACTTAATGAAAAATAATTAATAGTTGGTTCCTTTTTAGCCATGCAAATAATAGCAGTGACTCCGTTAGGGAGGATACTTATTATTTACACCTAAGTGTACTGATAAGTGTTAATTCATGAATCTTGTGCCTGGATTTGAGCTATTATAGTGTGTTTGAAGGTTGAAATCGGTTGTAAACCGATATATATTGTGAAAAGGCATGAATCAGGTGTTGTTGGAGCTATTTGAGTGGTTTTTCGAAGGAAATCGGAGTGGAAGAGTTAAAAACTGAAGAAAGGAAGTCGAAGCCATCCGATTGGGTGTAGAAGGAGTGCGATTCAACCTGAAGGAGATCAATTCGACCAGCCCTTCAGGTCGAATTGGCAACACAACATGTACAGAAGGTGGATTCGACCACGATAGGGGGATTCGACCTGGGCATTAGGTCGAATTGAGGTCGAATTGATTGGCGGAGATGCCGATTCGCCCTCGTCACGTCGATTCAACCTGGACAGTTGGTCGAATCGAGCACCTGGGACTTATAGTGTGCTGATTCAACCTCCAATTCGACTTGTGATGGTCAATTTGACCTGTTGCTGAGGTCGAATTGATACTCGGGAACTTACCATATTCGTATTTTTACACCGTCAATGCGTGCGATCATTTAAAAAGCCCATGCCAAGCCTAGGAGATGTGATTACAAGTATAAAAGAAGGCTTAGGCAGCATCATAGAAGACAACTTGATCAAGAAGATAAGGAGACATAGAGTTGAGAGGAGAGTCGATCGTTCATCATCCGGAGGGGCTGTGACAGAGTTCTGCTAGAGATTCAAATAAGATCGGTCCAACTAACCATGATTGCTCTTAGATCAATCATTGGCTAGAGCCACTTCAGTAGTTCTAGGGTTATAAATGTTTCATGAGTTAATTAGTCTTTCGAGTGTAAATTCTGTACAACACTACTTGTGGTTTATTTTATATAAGATTGTGCATTTTTAATCCATACTCACGGTTGTTTTGTGCATCAATAATTATTGTGTCGAGTTTGAATATATAACTTGGTTATTGGTTGAGTGCGTTCACTGCTGAGTAGGGTTTCATGTTATAATTCTAACTGAAAGGATTTCGAAGTCTTATTAGAACTATCTTATATAAATACTTGTTAATTGAATCATATTCGGGTTAATAAGTAGGAAAAAAGTATAACTTTATAGTACCTATAAAGAGAGATCAAATTGGGTTAGAGTACTAAGTGCACGGGAAATAATTGATTATGATAGTACCTAGAAAGGAGGGTAAAGTATACGTCTTGCTCCGAGGATATTCACACGTGTCATACGCATATTTACTTGTGTCTATAGAGTGAATTTGCATGGATAAAGTGGAGAAGGTCGAGTGTGATGAATGGGGTATCCCCAAAACAAAGATACCTCTGTCGTTTTCTTATAAGCTGGTTAAGAAGGGATTAGAAGAGAAGTTCAAGAAGTTTTCAGATATCATCAATATGATAAGCTTGATTATTCCTTTCTCTGAGGCAATATTAGAGATGTCGTACTATGCCCGATTCCTTAAGGATATATTATTAAAAGAGAAAAGCTTAAACGGAGTTGCGACGGTAAACTTGTCTAAAAATTACAGCTCGATTATCCAAAGGAAGCTGCCACAGAAGATGAAGGATCTGGTAAGCTTCACTATCTTGTGTGAGATTGGAAAAAAGCCGGCACGACGAGCCTTGTGCGATCTTGGGGAGACATTTCCTTGCTACTGTTGGGGCCATGATTGATGTTAAAAAGGGGGAGGTTAAGTTGCAGATGGATAAAGAAGAGGTCCTATTCAACCTTGAAAGAGCAATGAAGATGCCTATGGAGTCACAATGTCATAGTATTGATGTGGTGGAGGAGATTGTGAAAGAAGACATGTCTTTGATTTTATCGAAAGATCCTCTTGAGACATATTTCGCGGAGTCTCTTACTTTTCCTACTACGGAGCTTGATGGTCTCTCCAATGATGCATGTATTGACTATCTGGAGAAGTTACTTGCATTAGGTGATGCCAGGGATGAACAGATAAGGAAGACCACTACTGACATGGTGAATCAGAAGTCAATTGTTAAGGAGGAAATGAAGCCTGTTGCTAAGGAAGAGAAGCATGAGAGCAAGATAATTGAAGTGGTAGAGGAGATCACAGGACCAAGTGTATCTCTTACTTTTCTTACTACTAACTTTAATGTGATATTTGATAATCTTTTGGATGCAGGAAAGATGGATGATCCATATCTGAAGCCTCCGAACATACCTCCGGATTGTTATTCTTATATTGGTGTTGAAAATTCTAACTTGTTTGATCCATGTTTTACTATGCAAGTTGAGCCTACAATTGAGTGGAGGATTGACAAGAAGGAATCAAGCCAGTCATGGGAGGAAAGAAATTCAAAACGTTCTATTTTAGTTACAAAGAATGGTGAGATGATTGGTGCGGAAAACAAAAGAGGAAAGAAGTACTTGAAGGTAAGAATGCGAGAGGATTGTCCTCAGATCCAGTAGTAGAGGTACCGTCGTGACTCTCCGACGTTAAACAAGAGCGTCTGTTGGGGGCTTTTCCCTCCCGTTTTATTGATTTAATTCATTCGTGTGAGTATGAAATTTTTATATTTGAAGTGCTTACTTATCGGCAATTACATCTCTTTGCAAACTTAGTTTCGACTATAGTTTCTACTAAGTTTGGGGGGGTATGATGTACTTACCTCGATAAGCACCGATAGTATAATCTTTTCTTTATAACGTTTGTTAGGGGAGTTAATTTTTTGCGGCATATTTAAACTTTAACCGGTTTTTATGTGTCGGTTTTTTGCAATTTGCCTAATGTTTAGTGGTGTTTTGTTCCGTGTTTTATGTTGTTTGCGGAGTTACTCATGAATGTTATGTTTTAGGATTGATTCTTAATGAAGTTATGCTATATTTTGGTATCTAATGTTCGTTTGTTAAGCTTGAAGTGTGTAGGGGATGAAGAAACTCGATTTTGGAGCATCAAAGAGCCAATTCGACTAAAGGGCATGGTTGAATCCAAGCTTTCAAGTCGAATCGGGAGCAAAAATTATCCAGTAGCTCAATTTGACCTGAGGCATGGTAATTCGACCAGAGGCCCAGGTCGAATCAAGGTCGAATCAGAGCGTGAAATCTTCCAAGTGAGCCAATTCAATCACAACTGTTTCAATTTGACCAGCAGCTCAGGTCGAATTGAGGACCTGAATCTTACAGTGTGTGGATTCGACCTGAGGCATTCCAATTCGACCAGGGGAGCAAGTCGAATCGAAGGAGAAAGTTTTCCAGAAGGTCGATTCGACCACGATGGATTCAATTCGACCTCTTAGGCAGGTCGAATCGAGATCGAATTGGGCCAGGTAAGTGAGTTTTTATTCCCGATTTTGAATCATTCGACCACTTTTGCACACCATCTCCATCCAAATTCATCCCTAATCGAAGAACCCGTGCCTAAATTCTTTAATCTTTCGTGTTTTCGCACCAATTACACTATACCCCACCCTTTAATTCCTTCGATTCGTCGTGGTTTTGGGCAAAATTAGTTGTAATCTTGGGGTTTTGCGCGAATTTGAGGAGTTCAATCACTTTATCGATTTTTAACCATGAGAAGAATAAAAGGTATGTTTTCTAAACTCAATTACCCTAGGATTGATGTTCTATATGTTGATTTTGGTTGGGTAAGTTGATTAAACTTGGTTTTATTGAGAATCCATGGTGATAGTTGAATGTTGTGAACAATTTCATATGAATACTTGTTTGGTTCGATTTGATTACTTAATTGATGTTCGAACCGTGAGGTTTATGTGAATTGTTGGGTGATTAGGGGGTGTGATTGATGAGCATGTTGATATGGGCTAGAATTGTTGAGTTGAAGTAGTTCATGGTTATTGTTCATGTTGAATTGCTTGAAATGCTTGATGCATGCTTGTTGTTGGTTATGATTGATTAATTGGTGTTGAAATCATAGTGAATTGTAAGAGGATTGAGTTTGGATGTGAATTGAACAAATTTGGCTTGGTTGATTATGCATTGAAACTTGAAGTCTTGAGTAGAGTTGGATGCTATGCTAGTCAATTACTTGGTTTGTCTTCCTTGTTGGTTGTTATTGAAGTATTGTTTTCAGGTCAAGGTAAAGACAAGGGCAAGGAGGTTGAGATTCGATCTAAGAAAAGGCAGGATAAGCCTACTAGTATGGATAATGTGATGAAGAAATTGAGGCTAAAGGAGAGGTTGCATGCGAACTTCAAAATCCAATTGAATGAGTGGGATGAGATTAAAGAGAAGTGGGCTGAGGTGTCAGAAAAGATTGCTAGAACAAGGTACTAAGATAAGGAGGCTATGATCACAATGAGGATCCGGGATGATATGTTATGGATGTTTGATCAAGTTGGGATCCGGCATTTTATGGAGCTGAAGAAGCCGACATATTTTCATGTGATGGCTGAGGTTCTGTGCTCGATTACGATGGAGAAGGATCCTATGGGATATCCTTATGAGTGTCAGCTCGGGAAAGTGATGAGAAAATGGTCTGCGGAGGAGTTCAACGTGTTGTTTCAGACTCCTACAGAGATAGCTCGGATGGAAAACGGATTCTTCAATGCCAACACGTTTTGGCGAGAGATTTCTAGGGAGGATGTCGATTATAAGACGCAGGACGCTCGTGCCTCGTTGATCAAGAATCTGGTACTTCGATACATGGATAGAGTATTGAGCAACACGCTGTTTGCCCACTCTGAGGGAAGCTGCGTGTCGAGAAGAGAGCTCTAAGCTCTATGGTGCATGTTGAACGGGGTGAAGTTCAATGTGGGTTCGTATTTTATCTATCAGCTAAATCGGTTTAGGACCTATGGGTTTCAGAAAGTGAACATTGGAGGATTACTCACGACTGTGGCTGAGCATTATCACATGGACTTCACCGGCATCACACCTGTTCGTGGAGAGCCTAATTTGGTTATGTTCTCTTGTGTGCGGGCAGGGTTTGCTCACTTTCGAGATGGGGATTGGTTTTTTACGAGGGGACCAAAGCCCTTCGATTTCATGTTCCCCTTCGATGTGAGTGACATGACTAATGTTCGTGAGGAGAGAAACAGGTTGATGAGCTCATTGGGACACACCGCCTTGTCCATTACTATTCGGACGAGAGGAGATTGGAGGGCAGTGGCCCAGATGTGTGCAGCCGGTATGGTGAGGAGTTATAGCAAATTGTTGATCAAGGAGAGTTTCGGCCACAGCAGCCACCACCACAGCAGCTGCTACCGCCACAGCATCATGGAGACGAGGATGAGCATCAGGAGATGGATATCCCCGAGCAGCACGAGAGGGTGTCTCCCCCCATTCCTGCAGTGCCACAGCAGCAGTGGGCTAGTCCAGATGATTATACTCGAGAGCAATTCCGCCTGTTGAATGAGCACTTGGCCACGATTAGCGCAAATCAGCAGGAGACCAACAGACAGCTTGAGCTCGCTAATGCCAACTACACCACGCTTGATGATCGGTACAATGCCATGAATGAGCGGGTTGGTAAGCTGAGTGATCGTTTGGACTTGTTGGATAGACACATCGGTGATCTGCACCAGATTGTGGAGCAGAGGTTTAACGAGATGAGTGAGGATGATGATGCTCTGGAGGAGTAGAGCTGCAGGTTTTTGTGTTCTCTGATTCATCTCATCTCCATTCTTCTTTTTCTCTTTACATGATGGGTGTGTCTTGCGTGAGTGACATGTATATATTGCTATATTTGATCGTCTTGGATGTGATTGTGAGGATAGATTGAGATGCATGAGCGGTGATTTGTAGAGATACTTGTATGATCGATTTGTTATGGGTTCATGGATTTTGTGCATTCATATGTTCATGTGATAATTTTCGTTGATGAGAGCATGTATAATTTGATAAGTATGTAGAATTCTTATGAAACTGATCTTGATTATGTGCTATGAGAAGTACTTAAGATTCTATTTACCCATGTGAGGATTTGAGCATTTTAATCAAGCTTGATCATGATAGTTTATTCTTGAGAGAATCATTCATATGAACATATTCTAGAACTTGGCTTGGAGTCTTGTGTGAGACTCACAATTGGTGAAATACAAGGACATGATCTTAGGCCATTCTTGATTAATTGAGTTACTTAGCCAAATTTTACCTTCCCATTGATTATGTATACTTTGGTAGCCCCGTTTGAGCATTTAAAAGCTTTTTTTTGGCAAGCCGAATAAAAGAGCCTTATATAACCTTTACTTGAGCTTTGTTGAATACCCTAATCATTAGTAGAGAGTTGAGGTGAATAAGTGTTGCGAGAAGAAGGAAGATAGAATGATGGTTAAGTGAGATATGAAGAAGAAGTGTATGGTTAAATCTTGTTTAGGGGTAGTGCTTGAAACTGGTACTCCGATTGCTATTTAAAAAGGGTAGTGCTTGCGACCGGTACCCTAGAAGAAGAATGATATGCATGCAAGGAAGAGAAGAAAATTCAAAATTGCAAGTGCAAGAGAAGAAATTGGAGAAGAATATGAAGTCGAATGAAGAAAGCAAGAACCTCCAAGGTAACTCTCTACTAGTGTTTGAGTCACTTTATCTAAATTTTTCTACTCTTTCCAAAGAGCCAACATTATAATCCAAAAATAAGTCCTTTGTGATCCTAGTAATGAGTTGATTGTGAGTTGATTTTTGAGACCCTTGCCAAACTTATGGTTACGCGTGAGTAAGGATTGAGTATGAGCGTATACACTAACTTGTTCAGTGCAACTAGCACTTGAGTGAGAGGGTAAACAATTATCTTGTGAGCTTGATGACTTAGTATTCCGAATAGTAATATGATTGAGTGATGTTTTGCATGAATGATATGTATGATGCAGGAAATACTTGTCTTTAATTGATGAAATTGCATATGTAATATGTGTTGTACTTGGTGATGTTCGTGAACTATACACGACTCCTTGTTTTGATTGCGTTGCCTCGGGACGAGCAACATGTAAGTTTGGGGGTTTGATGAGTGTGTTAATTCATGAATCTTGCACCTGAATTTGTGATATTATGGAGTGTTTGTAGGTTGAAATCGGTTGTAAATCGATATATATTGTGAAAAGGCATGAATCAGGTGTTGTTGGAGCTATTTGAGTGGTTTTTCGAAGGAAATCGGAGTGGAAGATTTGAAAACTGAAGAAAGGAAGTCGAAGTTATCCGATTGGGCGTAGCAAGAGTGCGATTTGACCTGAAGGAGATTAATTCACCCAGCCCTTCAGGTCAAATTGGTAACACAACATGTACAGAAGGTGGATTCGACCACGACAGAGAGATTCAACCTGGGCATTAGGTCGAATTGAGGTCGAATCGATTGGCGGAGATGCCGATTCGACCTCGTCACATCGATTCGACCTGGATAGTTGGTCGAATCGAGCACCTGGGACTTACAGTAGGCTGATTCGACTTCTGATTCGACTTGTGGTGGTCAATTCGACCTGTTGTTGAAGTCGAATCGATGCTTGGGAACTTACCATATCCGTATTTTACACCGTCAATGCATGTGATCACTTAAAAAGCTCATCCAAAGCCCAAGAGACGTGATTACAAGTATAAAAGAAGGCTTGTGCAGCGACACCAAGGGATGACTTGATCAAGAAGACAAGAAGACGTAGAGTTGAGAGGAGAGTCGATCATCCATCCTCCGGAGGAGCTGTGACAGAGATTCCGCTGGAGATTGAAGTAAGATTGATCCAACTAACCATGATTGTTCTTAGATCAATCATGGGCTAGAGCCGCTTCGGTAGTTCTAGGGTTATGAAGGTTTCATGAGTTAAGTAGTCTTTCCTGTGTAAACTTCGTACAATACTACTTGTGGTTTATTTTATATAAGATTGCGCGTTTTTAATCCGTACTCACGGTCATTTTGTGCATCAATAATTTTTGTGTAGAGTCTGAATACATAACTTGGTTATTGGTTGAGTTCGTTCACTGCTGAGAAGGATTTTATGTTATAATTCTAAGTGAAGGGATTCCAAAGTCTTATTAGAATTATCTTATATGAATACTTGTTAATTGAATCATATTCGGGTTAATAAGTAGGATAAATAGTATAACTTTATAGTACCTATAAAGGGAGATCAAATCGGGTTAGAGTACTAAGTGCATGGGAAATAATTGATTATGATAGTACCTAAAAAGGGGGTAAAGTATACGTCTTGCTTCGAGGATATTCACACGTGTCATACGTATATTTACTTGTGTCTATAGAGTAAATTTGCATGGTCTAGTGATGCGTCCATAAACCACAAGGCAGAGTCGGACACCGTCACATGAAAGATGAATTAATAAGTGGAATTGGATTACCTAACGAACTACCTACTATCTTACTTGATCACAACCTACTATCTCTTCTTCTTGTTATCTTTATTTGCTATTTCAATTAATTGTTGTTACTCGATTTCAATATCAAAATCATTATAATTACCAACATAGTCATAATTTACTAGAACATAATTAAATTGATATTTATCCGTCCCTTGGATTCGATATATAACTTGGTCACCTTCGAAACTACGATTGATATTCTTCATACTTGAGGATTAAATTGAGTGTTGAAAAAACGCCTATCATGTACACCATTATTTGATTTCAAATCCATTGCGCAAGCTTGTGTGCTTTACAGTTGGAGAAGTCCACACGCGCTCAGAAAACTTCCTACAATCATCATAAAGAAGTTTATATTATTGATTCGTGAATAAACTCATCCATTGTGGAGGAAAGCACTATAGCTAACGCGCAAGTTTACTCACATCACTTACAAACCAATAATGGGGGCCCCGAGAATTATTTACAATTCCCTCTCCCACTTAGTTATTTAACACGGTTTTTACATGCATATAATATCCATCAATAAAATACGCATTTTAACATGCTTCTATATTCAACAATTTAAAACAGTAAATCACATAGAACATGCATATCATATATAACAATACTCGGATAATTAAATCAAATTATGACAGTTATATATCATGATGAAAAATATAGAAAAAACACACGTCAAATGGAAAATTGAAACTACTGTCCTGCAGACATGTCGGCATGACTCGTGCGCACTCTTGCACGAGTTGTGCCGCTCTCGACTCGTGCCGATCCTATTTGTCGCTCGTGCCAGTCACCTCTGGCACGCTGGAAATCACTCGCAGCTGTGCCAGTGGTTGGCACGACTCGTGCGGCACAGATGTGTCACATTTAGCCACAAAACCGAAGCTCTAATACCAATTATTGGCATTCGATCGTTTGGTTAACGTGAACCGTTAAGGTTTCATGCGTTTCTAAATTAGCTGAAGCAAGAACATAGAAAAGTATTACCTTTCACCAGAGTATGTTGATGAAGAACAGCTACAGAAAACAACCTCTTGATCTTCTGCTGTATTCCCAAGTCCAATCTTGACGTCGTGTGGGCGACGATCTTCAAGATCCTCTCAATCTGCTGTTCTCCATATCCAAGTTGCAATTAAGCGTGTCTATTTGGGGTTTCCGGATAGCTGAGATGACTTATTTATAGGCTACAGCAGGGACCAGGAGGAGAAATTAGAGTTGGGCCTCCATTGGGCTTAAGTATCCAAGTTTAGCCCAAAACTTATACTTAAGTTCAATAATAATAATATACTCCATTAAAATATTATTACTACACTGCCGCTCCAATTCTAAATTACGTTACAGGCTCCTTCTTATTATGAGTCCGATAGTCTCCATATGTTTAATATATACAATGCCCATTAATTAATTAAGTTACTGACAACTCCATTAATTGTTATATCATCCGAGAGTAGTACCACTCAATCTTATTATCATGCCGAAATTAATCCAATTGCAAGATTTACATGATAATCCTTATGAGCTCCTCAAGGGGACATCATCAACATATTTAATAGGACACTGATTCCTTCTACAATCAACATCACACCATAGAGACAACACTATTTTTTAACTCACCGAGTTTGTTGATTTAACATTTAAATCTCACCCATTGATAAATCAAAGAGATATATACTGACTTACGTGTCGAGGTTATTGTATAGGGATTAAGAGCACGAACATCCTTAATAACAAAGATCAAGTTCTTTTATATAGTCAGTAAAAGTCGAACGATCTCAAGCGGTCCTGCTCAATACACATAAAGCATACTACTGTGATTTTATAGTTAAGACAAACTAATATCAAATCACACTACAACCATCCCAATAGATTGTCCAGTCTATCTCGATTGTGAGCATTTGTTTATATTTTATAAGGAAACCGATAATATGATCTTCCGCGTGTTGTCGCACAATATATTATCTACAATTAAAGTAAGTGGATTTTTACAATAACACATAAATAAATTATAATATGCAAAACGTTTGATCATATGATTCTCATTTCAAATAAATTGTTAAAACATTGTTCAAACAAAAGCTAGACTTTTAGTATACAATCTAACAAATACAACCACCCACTTTACATTAAATATTATTTCTCTCACTTCACTATACATTAAAATATTTTATCTCTTAATCTACGTGCAAAAAACAAACGTAAGCGTTACTGTGAATTTTAATAAAAAGTTGCATTTTGCTTTACTTTTAGGGATAGTTTGGTATTTTTAAGTAGTAAATAAATTATATTTAATAAGTTATATGAGTTGTAAATGGGTGGTAATTTTGAAATTAAAGTGTGTTGTGGAGTTATTGATTTGTGTCTATTTTCTTATTTAATGATGTGAACTCTTTTAATATAAGATTTGATTAATCATATGATGTGAACTGTTTTAATATAAGATTTGATTAATCATCATTAATACTATTAATTTACAAGTGCTTGCAAAAAATAAATCTTGGATTTTTGTATGTGGCGCGCCACGTTGCTCCTTAAAAAATTTGTGTATGTGGCGTCGCCACATTCGTCCTAAAAATATTTGTGAATGTGTCACTCACACATTAATCCTACAATTAATATTTTATTTTAAGTAATGTAATATTTTAAATATTGTTTTATATAATCTCTACTTTTAATATTCTTAATAATAATGCAATTAATATTTTATTTTAAGTTATTTAATATTTAAAGTATTTATAATCTTACAATGAATATTTTATTTTAAGTTAATTTTTATGAAGATTTAATTTAATTTAATCTAATAAAAATATCATTAATACTATTAATTTGTGTATGTGGCAGCGTCACGCTTCTCTTAAAAAATTTTGTATATATGGCATCACAATGTTCGTTCTTGGAAATTAATATTTTATTTTATGTAATTTAATATTTTAAATATTATTTTGTTTAATATCTCTAAATTAATAATCTTCATAATACAATTAATAATTTATTTTAAGTAATTTAATATTTAAAGTAATTAATATTTTATAATCTTACAATTAATATTATATTTTAAGTAATTTTTATAATGATTTAATTTAATCTAATAAGAATATTTTATGTATTTTTAATGAAAATTTATTATTTTAATTATAATAAAAAAATTTAAATACTTTTAAAAATTTTAATCTTACAATTAATATTTTATGTTCAGTAATTTAACATTTTAACTAATATTTTATTAGGTCCCTGTAATTATTAACTTGCAATTAATATTTAAAATAAAAATAATGATAATAATTTTTAATATATTTTTACATGTAAATGTTTTAGTTGGGTTATTCAATTAAAAAAATAAAAATAAAAGAAAAAAAAGAGTGAGACTCGGTTATTAATTAATTTACAACTAATAATGATTTGATTGAGTTATTCAAAAAAATATTATAATTGTTTGGTTTAGTTATTTATATCTATATATATTATATATAAAAGCACAATAATGCTATTTTTAGAAAGTTTCCGTCAAAATAGGTTTACTATATATAAAAAGTATTAAAATATAGTTAATTTAATAAAATATTGATTTATTTAAGAGATGAATATCAAATACTGACGCAGGTGGCCTGAAAAGATGCATAGAAATGTTTAAAAGGTATTGAAAATAATGAATGTTTGTTTCTCTCTCCTAAAATCACTCCTCACCGTCCATTTGCACCATTTACCATGCCATGCGTGCTGTAACATTCCATTACTCCCCAAGAATCAAGATTATTTCATTTTTTGAGAAATAATTTAAGGACGTTGCTAAAAGGATCAATTTGATCGGCTTAATTGCATTTATTAAGTATTTGATTAATTAAAAAACTTTTCTAACCTCCACCAATTTAATTAATTGATTAATTTCTTTCATTTTAACAACTCATGTTTCAAGAATAGTTATTATAATAATTAATTGCATATTTAACTACCATAATTATAAATTGATTCTATTTAAATTTTACAAGGAAACATAACGTCAGAAATATGTGTAGAATCACCGATTGAAAGAATTATAAAGATATTCTTATATTGCTATAAATATATTTAAAAAAAAAATCTACATGTATTTCTATTATACATATTTTTTTAAAAAAAATGAATTACCATACAATATATTGTACTCCCTCTGTTTTATGTAATTATGCCCGTTTAAACGAACACGGAGATTAAGAATTTATTTTTAATATACAAAAATAATGTAGTAAAAAAATATGAGTAAGTTGGTAATTAAAGAGAAAAGGTAAATAAAATTGTTGTAAATAATGAATAGAGCGTAAAAAAAATTAAAGTTATTAAGATTTGTAAAAAATAAGTAAGATGTATATTGTATTTTTACTATTATGGAATATGCATAAACACACACCTCAAAAATAAAAAGTGTGCATAAATACGTGGGACGGAGGAAATGATATAAATATTTGAAATAAACAATAATAATGTTCCCTACTTACCAAAATATATTTACATTTTTCTCATTTGTTGTCCCACAAAATCATTCACACTCCAAAAACGAAAGGGTTAATTGCAAAAAAAAATCATAAACTTCACTCCTATTGCAAATTAATCCCCACCTTTGAGAAATTGAAAAAAAATCACTACCTTTAAGTATTGTTGCAAAACGCACCCAATTTATGACTAATATGATTTTTTTGTGCATTTTACAACAATACTTAAAGTTTGTGATTTTTTTTTTTTTGCAATTTCTCAAATATGAGGATTAATTTGCAATAGAAGTAAAGTTTGTGGGTTTTTTTTTTTTGCAATTAACCCAAAACGAAAATATCACTTTATCTAATAATATTAAAAGTTACTTTAATTTCAAATTTATCACTCATTTTTCACACATATATCATCACTTTTTAATAGAATATCATAAATTCTACACCTTATGAAAATTTGGAATAAAATTAATTCATATTTCTTTGAAAAATATAATATCCGTAATAATTTTATGTCTATAAACATGATTTGATTAATATTTTTATTCATTTTCTTAATTTTTAAATTAATAAAATAAAAATGTTCAAATTTTAATTTATCTCACAATATTTTTTAAAAAAAAGTTGTTTTATGAAAAATAAAAAAAAGCCACCGTGTAAACCTTAAGTTAAGGAGTCCACAAAAAGTGGGGAGGAAAAACATATTTACCTTATACATAAACAATTAAATAAATACTTCACATATTTAATAAAAAATCAAATAAATATATCATTTATTGTTTAAATAAATTTATTCTTATTTTCATAAATATATATTTTTTTAAATTAAAATATAAATAAATAATATTTAATAGTTAATTGATTGTAAAATAAAACTTAAAAAATAAAATTATTCAATGAAAAAGTTAAATAAAAAGCCTCACGTAAGCCTTAAATAAATAAAGAAGACTACCTCACTTGTTCAGTACGGGAAATAATTCGAATTTTTTAAAAATTCATACCGATATTTTGGTACATATTTTAGTCAATAAAAAATCCATTATCGTATCAAATTTTGGTTCGATAATTGTATGGTTTTTTTTATTATTCGATACGATTCGAAATGAATTTTATATTGTATATAGATTGGTACTGTTCGGATCGTTGCAGTTCAGTGTAACGGATTTATCAAACATATGCATTTATAAAAATATATTAATTTATGTTTAATGTTTATTTTTTTAAAAAGTAAATATTAATTTATAATTAGTGATTTCACAATTACATTTAAAATAAATTAAAATATTAAATCGAAATAAATATTTTTAAACAGTATACCTAATATTATATACAAACAATCACGAAAGTTAAAGTAAATAAAATAAAATAAAATAAGCATACTAATCCTTATCATATTATATAATTAAAGAAAATAAATTATAGATTATGAATTTATGCATTTATAAGAGATTATCAAAATTTTATAATATGAAGTATAAATTATTAAAAAAATATAAATATTAGGAGATATTAATTGAAAGTAGAATATAATATTTATTTTTCATTAATAGGGTATAAATTTTATTTTAAAGTATATCTATATTCGTTTTTTCGGTTTGGTATGGATCGTTTCGGATTTCGGTATGATTCAGTATGGTTTAACAGATGATATTCAAGTCCATACCGTAAAATAATTCAATTTAGTTTGGTTTTGAAATGCCAAATAGTCAACGAATTTTCTTCGATTATGAATTTTTTCGATTTGACTTTGATACAGATTCGGTAATATCCAATTAATATGCACAATCCTATCACTTAGGGAGGAAAAACATCGACAATATACTTATATTAATATATATGTTGTGAGTGTATATTATTTTTAGATAAATTAGTCCTACGATACGTTTGATGAGAAGATTATGAGATATATAAGAACTGGAAAATTTTTAATAGAAAATTATACTCAAATAATGAAAAATGATAGTGACACGGTAAATTATTTAATAAACAATCCATATTATAAAATAATATATATTTATTTTGAATATATAGCATATATAAAAGATGTATTTATATATATTGGATGTAAAATATTTATAATTTTATATTTTAAAAATACATCTATTAATTATCAAATTGTCATGAATTATTACAATTTATGAATAATTTTGGTAGTATACTTATATGTATATAATTTATTTATTCATTTTAAGATGAACACACTGACTTATAAGTTAGATTATTAAGTCAATTGTTATAACAAACAAATATAGTTAATTAATGGATTCAATGAGTTTAAGGTGGAATGATTAGCATTAATTATCATCTTAATTAGTATTAAGTATTAACGTGTGGAATGAAGAAAAGAAAAAGAAAAAGGGCAAAATAGACCTAACAAAATTTAAATGGTAGTAAATAGGCAATTATACCCCTATTGAACCGGATCAATTTGATCCGTATAGATTAACCATAATTTAAATCTCTTCAACAATACAATGTAAATTTAAATGGCAGAGTAATTAATAACTTTGAATACCCTACCTCTTCATTTACCCAACTCATGTCTTGAAAAATGTGAAATCTTGTGCAGGAAGCTTGCAATAGCTTGATGCTACAACATTATATAAACACGAGGAGTTAAGTGTTGTTGGCCACAGGATCACCGATCATTGACAGTAGATGGCGTTGTGGCGGAATCGGAGGGAGGAGGCGGAGAGGGAGTAGAAAAAAAATCGATCTGGGAGGTGTTGGAGAAGAACTCCGGCCAGGGATGGCAGTGGGAGAGGTTCTGCGTGGATCGAAAAATGACGTTGACGCCGGAGATTTATAGGTGGCGGACATTTCGACGATGGCTGGCCTCCTTCTGAAGTTGTTGAATCCAGGTAAGTGTACATAATTTTTGTTCGAATCAAAATGTGTTGATACATGGAATCCGCTCTTGTGGCCCGTTTTGTTTTTGGCAGAAGATAAAGAAACACCAGAAACCATCATGGATCTGCTGGTTGGATAGCTTGCTTGATGCAAGGGAAGAAGTTCTATACACAGATCGAGATATCGGCGAAGGAGTTGATAGGAGGAGAAATGGGGAAGGAGGTGAGGAAGAATGTGGCTCCTTGAAAGGAATTCTGCACATCTTTGATTTGACCACACAACTCCTCTCTCTGTTGATAACACTCAAAATTGGGGTTGTGAAGGTATAGACCATGCATGTGTGTGTGTTGCATGAGAATTAAGAACATGCCACGTGGAGTTCATGCATTGGTCGATCAAGTGATTAGAGGATTGCATGTGTAGGCTGTTAGATCAGTCTTGGAGCTAGATGATCACTTGAAGGCATAGCAGCAGGAAGCCACGGTTGAAGCTGCAAGATCAGGTAGTTGCAACTGATCCATCAGTTGGTTACAACTGATTAATGTGCGTTCATTTTGATTGGATGGAAGGGAATCTAAGCGTTGGACACACATCCATATAAGTTGAAGAAACAGTCAGCTGTGTAGATCATCATCTTCATCACATCTTCTTCACACATCAGTTTAGAAACAAGCATTGAGAATTAGGGTTTGTGAGTGTGCTTGTAAGCTTGTAACCTTCATCATTGTTTAGTGAATTCTTCTATTAGGAAAGTGGATGTAGGCTTACGCCGAACCACTATACATCTTCTTGTTGATCTCTTTTATTTTATTTTTTGTTCATTAATCGATTCGTGAGTGAAACGTGAGTGATCAAACGTTTAAGTGTGTGAGTTCTTGAGTGTTCATCAAGTGCTTGTTTAAGTTTCACAAGAAGTGGCGCCGTCTGTGGGAAGAAGAAGAAGCAGCCACAAGTATCAGATCAGAAGGGAAGAATCATGGTTACAACCAAGTTTGATGTGGAGAAGTTTTCAGAAAAAGTTGATTTCAGTTTGTGGAGGATGAAGATGGAGGCCATACTGATCCAACAAGGATTGGCTGATGCCATCAAACCACTTCCAGTAGATCAAGCAGCTGCTGTGGATGCAGTTGCATTAGCTGCAGATCAAGATTAACAATCAAAGGCTAGAAGTGCAATCATTCTATGCTTATGTGATAAAGCTTTAAGGGAAGTTTCAAAGGAAGCATCTGCAAGGTTTATGTGGAAGAAGCTTACTGATCTTTACATGGTGAAGACATTGGCAAACCGGCTGTGCACAAAGCAGAAGTTATACTCCTTCAAAGTATCAGAAGATAAGTCAATTCTAAGCCAACTAGATGATTTCAACAAGATCATTGATGATTTAGAGAACATTGATGTAGCACTGTCAAGTGAAGATAATGTTGTCATATTGATGTCAGCTCTTCCTAAATCCTTTGAAGGATTGAGAGACACATTGTTGTATGAGAATGTTGAATCAATCTCCCTAGAGCAAGTGATTCTAGCAATCAAAGCAAAGGTGCTCCATAAGACATCAGATAATGCAGTTGCTGGAGAAGGTCTTGTTGCCAACAAACAGAACAAGTGGAACAAGAATGATAAGAAGGCTGGTGTTGATAAGAAGAAACATGAAAGAAGTAATCAAGGTACATCAGCAGATGAAGAAAACAATAACTGCTTCCACTGCAACAAGCCTGGTCATTTCAAGAAGCAATGTCATAAGTGGAAAGCAATGGTGGCCAGGAAAATTGCAGAAAAAGGTGGAAATCAAAGAATCCATGCAAATCAGGTAACTGAAAATAAAGGTAACAAGGATCAAGATTACATTGAAACTTTGGTTGTTGTTTCTGGTCAAGTGTCAGATCAGTGGGTGTTAGATTCAGGTTGCACTTTCCATATGACATCAGTTAAGGATTGGTTTATTGATTTAAAACCATATCATGAGGGATCAGTCTTGTTAGGCAATGATCAAGCCATCAAGATTGAGGGTATTGTTTCTGTCAAATTTAAATGTTTGATGGTACCATTAAGCTGCTCACAAATGTGAGATATGTACCAGGATTAAGAAGAAACCTGATATCATTAGGAATGTTAGACTCTTTAGGATGTGAGTATTATGTGAAGAAAGGTGTACTCACCATCATAAAGGATAAGTCAGTTATAATGAAGGGTGTTAAGAGTTCTGATCCTTATTTTCTTGAAGGATCAGTTGTTTCTAGACAGTTGAACACTTCACAAGATCAAAAAGATGTTCATCTGTGGCATGGAAGACTAGCTCATGTAAGTGAGAGAGGGTTACAAGAGCTATCAAGACAGAAGCTACTAGATATAAGTTCAACATGTAAGATGGATCAATGTGAAGATTGTATTCTAAGCAAAGATGTTAAAGTTTGGTTCAGGAGAACATACTTCATCATAGAAGCTTCAATATGTTCATACAGACCTATGGGGACCATCAAGAAATCCAACTATTGGAGGAGGAAGATATTTTATATCCTTCATAGATGACTACTCTAGGAAGCTATGGGTTAAGATCCTTAAAACAAAGGATCAAGCATTCACTGTATTTAAGGAATGACTTGCTGAGGTAGAGAATCAAACAGGAAAGAAGTTGAAATGTTTAAGATCATATAATAGGCTTGAGTTTGTTTCAGAAGAGTTCAATGCTTTCTGCAGAGAAAAGGGAATTAAGAGGCACAAGGCTACACCTGGAACTCCACAACAAAATGGTGTTGCAGAAAGGATGAATCAGACATTGTTAGAAAGAGTACGATGTATGCTGAGTAGTGGAGGATTTACAAAAGGGTTTTGGGGTGAACTTGTGACTACAACAGCCTATCTGATCAACCTTTGTCCATCAGCAGCTTTAAAATTCAAACTACCTGAAGAAGTGTGGTCTGGAAAGGCTCATAGTTATAGTCATTTGAGAGTAATAGGATGTCATGCTTACTCTCATGTGAAGCAAAATAAATTGGAACCAAGAGCAGTAAAATGTGTAATGGTTAGATATCCCAAAAAAGTAAAAGGATACAGACTGTGGTGTTATGAAGCTGACAAGTTTATTGTTAGCAAAGATGTCACATTTAGTGAAAAGAAGATGCCATTGGTTAAAAGAAATTCTGTAGTATCTATTACTACAAACTTTGATGAACCTCGTGTGGAGCAATCAAGGAAGAAAGTACAGCAATGTAATGAAGAGAATAACAGTACTGATCAGAATAAGGAAGATAGCTCTCCTAGCTCATCCAGCTCAAGGTATGATTTAAGTTCCTATCAACTTGTAAGGGATAGGTTAAGAAGACAGATTAAAGCTCCAGTAAGATACATGAAAGCTGATATAGTATAATATGCACTATATGTTGCATCTGATATAGAAAATTATGAGCCAAGAACATATGATGAAGCTATATTAGGAAATGATAATAACAAGTGGATAGTTGCTATGAAAGAAGAGCTGCCATCATTACATAAGAATAAGACTTGGCAGATTGTTGACAGACCAAAGAACAAGAAGTTAGTAAGCTGTAAATGGATCTACAAGAAGAAGCCTGTTACAAGCAAAGAAGGAGGTGTTAGGTACAAGGCAAGACTTGTAGCAAGAGGTTTCTCACAGAAAGAAGGTGTTGATTATAATGAGATATCCTCACCTGTTGTTAAGCATTGTTCTATCAGAATTCTGCTGGAATTAGTGACTCAGTTTGATCTTGAGTTACATCAGATGGATGTCACTACAACATTCTTGCATGGAAATCTAGAAGAGGATATTTACATGAAGATTCCTGATGGAGTAAGTGTTGAAGGTGCTGAAAATAAGGCTTGCTTACTATTGAAGTCTTTGTATGGTCTGAAGCAAAGTCCAAGACAGTGGTATTTGAAGTTTGATGATTACATTACATCAAATGGATTCAGCAGGAGCTTACATGACAGTTGTGTCTATGTTAGGTTCAAGGAAGGGTGTTATACATACTTACTTTTGTGTGTAGATGATATTCTTATAGCTTGTAAGGATCAAGCTGGTATAGATGAAGTAAATGAGATACTTAAGCAGGAGTTTGATATGAAGGATCTAGGAGAAGCAAAGGTGATTCTTGGTATGCAAATTGAGAGAAATAGGCCAGCTGATGAGCTGAAGTTGTTCCAAGAATCATACTTAGACAAAGTGTTGAAGAGATACAATATGAATCTCAGCAAAACAGTAACAACACCAGCAAAGCAAGGAGTGAATATGTCATTACTCCAAGCTCCTCAGACATATCAAGAGAAGGTTGAAATGAGCAATATACCCTATGCTAGTGTTGTTGGCAGTTTGATGTATGCAATGGTATGTTGCAGACCAGATTTAGCTTATGTGATGAACATGATTAGTAGATTTATGAGTAATCCAGGTCTGCTACATTGGAGTTCAGTGAAGTGGGCTCTCAGGTATGTGAAAGGAACCATCACAACATGTTTGAAGTTTTAGAAAATGGCAACATGGGATAAGGCAGTAGTTGGATATGTTGATGCTGATTATGCAGCAAATCTTGATACTAAAAAGTCACTTACTGGTTGGTTATGTATTCAATCTATTTGGTACTGCTGTAAGTTGGAAAGCAACTCATCAACATATAGTGGCTTTATCAACTACAGAGGCAGAATTTGTTGCACTCAGAAAAGCAATCAAGGAGGGTGTATGGCTGACAGGTATACTGAGTGAGTTTAGGATTGAGCAAGATTCAGTTGAAGTGCATTGTGATAATCAGAGTGCAGTGCATCTCTCCAAGCATTAGGGGTACCATGAAAGGACCAAGCATATTGATGTAAGATTATATTTCATAAGGGACATGATAGACAAGGGAGTAGTTAGTGTCAAGAAGATCAAAACTACTGAGAATCCAGCAGACATGTTCATAAAAGTCTTACCAGTTCATAAGTATGAGATGTGTAAGCAATTAATTCAGTTGAATTGAGCAAGAAAGGAAAGGTGGCTGCAACCTTAAAATGCAGCAAGGTGGAGAAGATAAAGCTAACATGGTGATGCAAGGTCTAAGGTGGAGATTTGTGAAGGTATAGGTCATGCATGTGTGTGTGTTGCATGAGCATGTGTGTGTGATGCATGAGAATTAAGAACATGCCACGTGGAGTTCATGCATTGGTCGATCAAGTGATTAGAGGATTGCATGCGTAGGCCGTTAGATCGGTCTTGGAACTAGATGATCAGTTGAAGGCATAGCAGCAGGAAGCCACGGTTGAAGCTGTAAGATCAGACAGTTGCAACCGATCCATCAGTTGGTTACAACTGATTAATGTGCGTGCATTTTGATTGGATGGAAGGGAATCTAAACGTTGGACACACATCCATATAAGTTGAAGAAACAGTCAGCCGTGTAGATCATCATCTTCATCACATCTTCTTCACACATCAGTTTAGAAACAAACATTGAGAATTAGGGTTTGTGAGTGTGCTTGTAAGCTTGTAACCTTCATCATTGTTTAGTGAATTCTTCTCTTAGAAAAGTGGATGTAGGCTTACGCCGAACCACTATACATCTTCGTGTTGATCTCTTTCATTTCATTTTTCGTTCATCAATCGATTCGTGAGTGATCAAACATTTAAGTGTGTGAGTTCTTGAGTGTTCATCAAGTGTTTGCTTAAGTTTCACAAGAAGGGCTGTGTTGGTGAGTCGAGATTTTTGATCAACTGAAAGTTCATCAATATATTCTACTTCCAATTTTTTGTATTTACTGAACCATAGTATTATTCTATTTTATTTTATGCATTTGTTTAGTTAATTTGAGTCGGATGGTCACTTTGGTTGATCATGAGGTAGATTGCTATTAGAAATAAAAGTGTACACATAATGGATCTATAGTAAGGGTGTACGCATAATGGATCTATAGTTCTCAAATATCAAGCGTTAAAAATTCAATGTAATAGTATTTCTTAAAAATTCAATGTAATAGTATTTCTTAACAATTCCCTATCTATCTATTTATTTGAAGACAAGCAAATTTAATTTTGTTTAGGTGATTGATGACTTTGTTTAAAGTTAATACCTGCTTACTCAAAGATTGTTACTCCCTCCGTCCCGGGTATTTTTACCCGTTTGTACTGGCACGGAGATTATGACGTTTTATTTTTTTAATATATAATGTAAGAGAAAGTAGGGATAAATTAGTAATTTAAAAAGAAAAAGTGAATAAAGTTATTGAGAATGATGAATAAAGTGTAAAAAAGTAATTAAAGTTGTTGGAATTGTAAAAAGTAGGTAATAAAATATTATGTATTTTTGCCAAAAATGAAATGTGTAAAAATACGTGGGACACCCCAAAATGGAAAGTGTGTAAAAATGTGGGATGGAGGGAGTATTGTTTTTGAAAAATATTTAGAATGAAAGGTGAGAAGGCCTATGTCAAAGACAAACTACAATGTGTATTTTTACTCCATAATTTTACTTGAGGAATTTTGGTTATCATAAAAATAAATGTTGGACTATGAATTGTAATTTTGTGCCATCAAAGGGTCGTTTGATATATACGTATCATGAGATATCTAATTTTTAAAATTAGTTCTGCTTTCTATTAAACCTCATTTTGTTGTTTGTGCTTGATTGATGAAATGTTTTTCTTTAATGATTGGGAGTGTATTGATACCTTCCCGAGTTTAAGAAGCTTTTTGTGCTAATTTAATCATTTTTAGAGATAGAGTCTCATGTGTTTGATCACATATATGTGAAAATAATTCTTATCCGATTGATCTTCCGAAAGGCGCGAATTGTAATATTACAATATTTTTCTTTTCTTCTCTCAGAGACAATAAGATGAGAGCAAGATGTAAAATCAATCAAAAACAAAATATTTATCTTATTATTCATATAACAATTTATAGTATGGATAAAAAACACTCTTAACATTTTTAACAAAAAAAAAATAATTACGAAAATATAATTATTTAAAAAAAAATCGGTTTCACATGAGATAAAATCTTTGATTAAGTATTGCCCTTTTAATTTAACATTATATAGTCTAAAACTAAAATTCAACTAAAATATTTTATAAAAATATAATTAAAAGTAAAATTAAAAGAGTAAGTCTTAGGTGAGATGTCTCACGAATCTCATTTTTGTGAGACGATCCCAAATCTACCCATATTTTTCAAAAAGGCGCTCCCTTCCCTAAACTCCTAATCCATTTATCGCTAATGATCCTATGATTCCCTCCCCTCCACTCCACTTGCTTCTTTATTTTTTTTTTATTTTTTTTCTTCAATTAAATAAATTAATTTTATTTAATTTTATTTTATTTAATTTTATATAATAAATTTTTTTATTTTATTTTATTCAATTAAAATCTAAATATAAATATTAAATATGAAATTTAATTTAATATTATTTTAGTGAACGAGTTGAATTAAATAAATATTATTTTTCTTTGATACAAAGTCATTCTTTATTAAAATATTATCACTATTTGTTCTTTCTATAATTTATTCATACATAAAATGAATCAATATATAGTTATCACTTTACCTTTATTGAGTATAACATTTTATTAAAAAATTATCATTTTTTATTCTTCATATGAATTATTCGATATCATTTGTTTGAACAGATATCACTTATTCTTGAACAAGTATCACTTTTCATTATAAATATTATCGCTTTTTATTCTTTCTAGAAATTTTGAAATAATTCAAATGGACCTATACTTGATTAGGTATCACTTTTTATTAAAAATATTATCACATTTTATTAGTCATATGAATTATTGATAAAATAGTTTAATTGAATTATTATCATTTTTTTATGATTAGTTATGTATCATTTTCTATTTTAATGCAAATATTCACGAAATAATTTAATTAGATAAATATGATTTTTTCTTATTTCCACTTTTTTATTAAAAACATTATTACTAAATAATTTAATTAGATAAACATGATTTTTCTTATCACTTTTTATTAAAAATGTTATCACTTTTATTAATTTGACGAATTTTGAAATAATTCAAATATACGAATATTATTTTTATTTGATTATATATATGATTTTTATTTGAAATCTTATCATTTTTAATTTAATTAAATAAGCATCACTTTTTTTTAATTCAAAATTACGAATATCACTTTAATTGATTAAGCATCACTTTTATTTAAAATATTATATTTTTAATTAATAACAAGTTTTAATAATTATATAATTAATAAAAAATTATTTAAAAAAAACCCATCAAACAGGCATTATCTCCAGACATCTGCGCGCAGTAGATGAGTGGATGGTGACAATTTAGAAGAGGTGACAATTTAGATGTTTAAAGATAATTTTTATGTATTAAAAAATAATAGATGAAAACTCGGTTTACACAAGTGATTATTAATAATAATATATTCAAATTTAGCAGTATTCTTAAATAAAGAAAACAATTAAAACATGACAAAAACTTGTATGAGAGCGTCATAATAAACTTTTACGTGAAACAGATAAAAAGTGATACTCAATTAATAAAAATTAATAATGATATTTCATGAATAATTTTTTTTTTATAATATAAATCAAAAGTAGTCTTACAACTCTCAACATATTCACCTTCTATAATATCTATTCATTTATTTAATATTCATTGTCTATTTATATCTCCTATCTTTTTTTATACTATATATATATATATATATATATATATATTTTGTAATACATTGATTTGACATAAATTTAAAATCTATCATATCAAAAATCTAAAATAATATATATCATTATTTTTTATATTTTTAATTCCAAAAAATCTCAATTTTATTCCTCAATAGAATATCACTTATTAGAATAGATAAATTTATATTTTTATCAATAACCGTGCATCGAACGGAGTATTACTAAAAATATATTTTTAAAATAAACATATCACACATAATAGAACCGCGTCGTTCGCGGAAGACAAAACTAGTTAATACTATTAATTTACAAGTGTTTGTCAAATTTAAAATCTTGAATTTGTGTATGTGGCGGCGCCACGTTGCTACTTAAAAAAAATTTTGTATGTGGTGTCGCCACGGTCGTCCTAAAAAATATTTATGTACGTGTCACTCACACATTAATCCTGCCATTAATATTTTATTTTAAGTAATGTAATATTTTAAATATTGTTTTATATAATCTCTAATTTTAATATTCTTATTAATGCAATTAATATTTTTTTTTAGTTATTTAATATTTAAAGTATTTATAATCTTACAATTAATATTTTATTTTAAGTAATTTTTTATGAAGATTTAATTTAATCTAATCTAATAAGAATATCATTAATACTATTAATTTATGTATGTGGCAGCGTCACGCTTCTCTTAAAAATTTTTGTGTATGTGATGCTCTCACATTAATCTTTAAATTAATATTTTATTTTAAGTAATTTAATATTTTAAATATTGTTTTGTTTAATCTCTCTCATTAATAATCTTCATAGTGCAATTAATAATTTATTTTAAGTAATTTAATATTTAAAATAATTAATATTTTATAATCTTACAATTAACATTATATTTTAAGTAATTTTTATAACGATTTAATTTAATCTAATAAGAATATTTTATGTATTTTTTTAATAAAAATTTTAAATATTTTTAAAAAATTTAATCTTACAATTAATATTTTATAGTATTAATTAATTTAAAATTTTAACTAATATTTTATTAGGCCCCTCTAATTATTAACTTACAATTAATATTTAAAATAATAAATAATGATAATAATTTTTAATATATTTTTACATGTAAATGTTTTAGTTGAGTTATTCAATTATAAAAAATAAAAGTAAAAGAAAAATAAAGAGTGAGACTCGACTAATTAATTTACAACTAATAATGATTTGATTGAGTTATTCAAAAAAAATTAATTGATTTTTACTTTTAATGATTTGGTTTTGTTATTTAATAAAAAAAATAATTAAAAGATAAAAAGAGAGATACTTGATTATTAATTAAATTTACAACTAATTATAAGTTTAATATTTTTGTGAAAAGACATTTAATAGTAAAGTAACAAGAAAAAACAAACATACAAATATATATATATATATATATTTAATAATAAAATATAAAAATATATTTTTATAATAAAGAGATCATATATAATAGATATCGCTTTGTTAGTGGAAAACAAAACTAGTTATAATTTAAATTAAGAGAGCAACTTTGTTGGAATATGTGTTACTGCTCCCCTAATAATTAGTAATATGGTTCCCTTTTAATTAATTTGTCCCTTCCTCTATTAGTGTTGCTATTTGTTTTTTCGATTTTAATTTTCTTAATTTATTATATTTAAAATATCATTATACCATAATCTTAATCTCTAGAGATAAAATATACCTTACACAAAAGTAAAATTACAATTATATCCTTTTAACCCTAAATTTTAGGAGTGTAATATGCCTAAATTTCAAGGGTAAAATTACAATTATACCCTAAACTCTAAACATTAGGAATGAATTATACTCTAAAATTCATGGGTAAATTATACCCTAAATCATAAGAGTTAAGTTATAATTATATCATAAACCCGAAGTGTAAAATATACTCTAAAGCATTAAAGATAAAAAAAATACCTAAATCACAAAATTAAAATTATAATTATACCATAAATCCTAAATCCTAAGAGTGAGACATACCTTAAACCATAAAAGTAAAATTATAATTATAACTTTATATAATTAACCCTAAACGTTAAGGATAAACAATAAAATCTAACGGTAAAATATGTCCTAAACTATGTATGTATAATTATAATTATATTCTTAAAGTTAAATTTAAAAAAATATAGAAAAATAGTTTTGCTCTTAAATTTAATGTAGTATAAAATATAAATAACATTTTTGTAATATTATGATATCATTTCATGAAAGTAGTAATAATATTGCGGATTGTTTATATTTCCTTGGGTTGCAAGTATTTTATAAGAAAAATAAAAATACTCTCTACGGCATATTAAGGAAAATAATAATTTTTAGGGTATTATGATATTTATTTGTAATAAATAAATAATAAATTATATTAAGTGTATTATGTAAACATAATTTTTTTGAAAATAATTGTTTGACAAAGATTTGTATAGGCCAATCTTTTTTTAAATTCGTACAATTGGACCCATTTAAGTAAATATATGAGTTGAAAAGTCAAACGGATTATTCAACATGCTTTCCTTTTCTCTCTTTCTCTGTACATAGACACCTCCCTTCGTTCCCCCACCAAATCATCTCTCTACAGATTTTTTGCTATTTCTGACTGCGATTGCGGTGTGGGGCGGTGGATTATCTCCATCAATCATCTCTCTTGTTGGATTTCCTCCAAAGAAATCATCATAGCAAGAGAGAGAAATCAAGAGAGAGAAGCTTGTGTTGAGACGATTTCTAGCGAAGATCTTGCAGTAGTGGGTGTTTGAGATTTCCGGCCGATCTCGGTGGTTGAGCGACGAAGGGCGGCGGCCATGGCTTCTTGGATCTGCAGCAGAGATGGACGATGGGGCTTCGATGACAAGCAGCGTGGCTGGGCTCGCGTTTGAACGAAGCCAACGGTGATTTGGGGAAAACGGAGACGATGAGGAGAGAGTGAAATTGGTAGAGCTTGGAGAGCTTCAGCAAGCAATGAACGGAAATTGTCTCCAGACGGGGCGGCGGACGGAATCGGAAGAGCGCGATGAAGGCGGCGTAGAAGACGAAAGTGGTGAAAACAGCAAGGCGCATCGCTGTGGGATGGGTTAAAAAGGGGTCGCTCTTCTTGAGCTGCAGATAATTCACAAGTAGAGGAATTGTTAGGGCGATGATGGGATTGAAGGAGTGGATGAATTGGATGCCGGAAATAGAGCTTCGTCGGGATGGGATCCAAGGAACGACTGCGTTTCTTCTCATTCCTGACATTGGGTTAATTCAATGGCAATGGTGTATGGGATTGGGATGTATTAGTTGAAGCTTACTCCTATTTATAATTTTTATATTATATCAAGGAGAACTGGAGAAGGGTGAAATAGTTAGTGGAATGGAGTCTTCAGTATAGATCCCAATAAAGTTTGGGGGAGGAATAAAAGAGGAATCACGAATGTTAGGATATTCTACAAGTTCATGATATCATCTTAGCCATTTAAAATAGTTAGGATAATGCACATGTGTTATTAATTTAGGTTACTCAATTTATTGTTCTATTTGGGTAACCTATTTTAGGTTATTATTTTCTATTAAATGAGTTACTATTTATAATAATTTAACTTACTCTTTTTTATTAATTGAGTTACTCTTTATAATAATATACTTCTTTCATTTCATTTCAAACTTTACGTTTGTTTTTTGCACGTAGATTAATTAATGTAATATTTTAGTGTGTAGTGAGGTGATAGAAATAATATTTTAATGTAAAGTGAGTATGTGTATTAGTATAAAGTGTGGGGTTATAGAGAGAGAAAAAATTAATTTGTGTGAGTCTATCTACCAAAAAGAGAAATGTAAAGATTGAAATGAGACGCTCAATTTGAAAATATGTAAAGATTGAAATGGAACGGAGGATGTATATTTTTTTTTGGCAAAAGCTCATGTGCCCTTCGTGTCCCCATTTGAACACAACTCTCCCCTCTATATTCTATATTTAAACCTATGTATTGCTAGGATTTTAAATTGCAAAGAGACACGAAAATTGCAAAGGCGCACAGATGTGCTCCGTGTGCCCGAGTGCACAGGAGCCTCACTCTATTTTTTTTAAAGATTAAGTTACTATTTAATTTGAGCATTTGATTAATATCTTTTAGGTTACTCTTTCGTATTAATTAGGTTACTATTTCTTATTGATTGGTTGCTCTTTATAATTAATTTTTTATTTAAAAAGATTAAATTACAATAAATTTGAGTATTTGGTCAACATCTTTTAGGTTGCTCTTTCATATTATTTAGGTTTCTCTTTCTTATTAATTGAGTTACTCTTTCATATTAACTGTGTTACTCTTTATAATAGATTAGATTACTATTTAATTTAATATTCTGAAAATAAGTAATGTATGACAAATAATTAAATTGTATACAATTTGTAAGTTATAGATTATTATTTGGAATTAATTAAATTGATTAGATCACTTTTTAAAATAAATAGGATTACACCTTATTATAAAAGTTAATTTTATACTCCACTTGTGCCTCCTCTTACAAATACTTCATAATTTCCTACTTTTAGTAGGGTCAAGAAAATTCATTCCATAATAAATCCAAAACACCCAATGATTAAAAACCGAAATTTATAAATGAATACAAGATCAGAATGAATGATATTTGAGTATTAGTAATACTGATCTATTCTTAATTAAAATTAAGAGGAAGAACTGAAGTGTAGAAAGTCAATTAAGGAGAGAGGGACAAGGTGGATTATTAAGGTGAGAAAGCATTGGCAGAGGTCAAGAAACAGTATGCAGTTTTTGATGCTATAGTATTGAGCAAGATCCCAAGAGGGTCACTAAAAGATAAACCGATTAAATACACCTAACTATTGAATTACAAATCTAAAAAGAGTATATATGCATTTGTAATAACATAATGATCAGGCAAACATGATTGCCTTTAGTTTTATTTACACACAGTGGCGGTGCAATATAGTGGAGAAGAATCACCCGCACCACACCACTTAATCATCCATCATGGCGATTAGGTTCTTATAAAACGTACGGTAGTTGCTGTAATAGTATTTCCGAGGAAGATACCATTAATGGAGGTGATTTGAATGAGGGAGGTGAGAGCGCAGTTGGCGGGAGTGGCGAGGAGAAGGCACGAGGCGGCAGTGGCGCCGGTGAGCGAAAGAGTTATCGTGATTCGGCATATGATTGCATTCGCAAGCCCCACAGAACCAGTGACAACAAAGTTTCCACTAGCATCAGTGGTGGCTTGTGCAACAAAAAATGGGCAATTCAGCACCACCGTCCGGGATCAGCGATTTAATATGGGAATCTTTTTGAGAAAGCCCAAATTCCCCATTTTAATCCTATTCAAAGATGTGAGATTTGGTTCCATCATGGTCGAAGCATAGAGGGAAGGAGTCGGAGTAGGAACGCTTGTGGGAAGGGAAAGACGACGATGGCTGACGCGCGGGGTCAACGATTCAATTTGGGGATCTTCTTGAGAAAGCCCAGATTTCCTCATTTTAATCCACCTGCTGAAATGTAAGAACAAATTCCATCAGTAGAACCGGTTGCACTGTAATCTCTTTAATTGTTTTGACTTTTAGTCTTTTTTTTAAAAAGTTTTACAAAGAATGAGTTAAAATGAAACTTGTGCATTAAAAAAAAAACGAATACTCCTCCGTCCCAAGTGGGATCCCCTGTTACACAAGATGTTACATCTTGTGTATCTTGTGTTACAGGGGCTTGTATGGGTGACAAGTGTCCCATTTCACACACAATTGTGTGTGAAATGAGACACTTGTCACCCATCCCTGTAACATAAGATTTAACATCTTGTGTAACAGAGGAATTGAATTGCCTCCGTCTCGCCATTTACTGTAACTTTTGTGATAGCTTTATGCAGTCAAACGGTGCAGTTTGACCTGGACGAAGTGGAGAGAATAATATATTTTTCTGGCGGAGGCAATTTATAACAGATAATGTTTTATTGCTAATGATCCTACTTGATTGTTTTATTGCGAATGATCCTACCTTGATTCAGGTATTATTTTGGGAAGAATTTTATACATAAACTCAATTTTTTAATTTAAGTCTCATTTTAAAATTCGATTTTATGAAAGTTTAAATTTTATTTTTTTCCTCAAATTATGACCCAATTTTTAAGTTTTTTTTTTTTATTTTAAAACTTACTATAAAATTTGTTTCTCATTTCAAGTCATACAAGATAATTAAAAACAAAATTTATTGCTAATGATTAAAAACAGGATTTATCAATGGGAGAAATTTCTAAAAATTTTTTCTTACTATAAAATTTGTTTCAAGTCATACAAGTTTAAAAATACCATATTAATAGGGAAATATCTAGCTCCAAAGAAGATATACATGGAGCTATGTCAACTCAAAGGAATTGAGAGGGTCTGCACAAGCAATGGAGCATGTGGCTCAAGTGACCAGCTCGGTGAAAACTCACCCCTATTCCAAGACTCGAGTTGAGAAAGAGGGCTAGGCTTTCCAGAGGCAGCGAAATCAAGACCTGAGTTTCAAGACTGGAAATAAACGTCACTGGTGTTTTCATCAAATTACACTGGAAAGGCAGAAATCATTTTCTTTAAAAGTAAATGAGCAATTTTTTATTTTCTAGTAATGACGGTATAGAATAGTGATTTTGAATTTTTGCACATCAAATATTAAGGATAACAAGACTCGTATTGACCAAAGAGACCTTTCGTATGACCACGTCAACGGCTTCCACAGCACAACAACCTCCTAAAACCCTCAAAGGGTGTTGTTGTCATCTCAAAATTGAAAGGTGGGGCCATGAAAGCAGACCGAGAATTGACTGGGCCCACATGAAAAAGAGAGCCGTTGGAGCTGCGAGCGGAAGTAGGAGCCTCATCTGGTAATAAAATAGTAATAATATCAATATTAAATTCAATTTAATAAATCAAACACCCCCAAGTTTCTAAAACCCTAGATATGTGTCCAAAATTACATGCAAATAAAAACTAGCCGTTGCATTTTGGGGGCTGGATACAGTGATGACCTCCTGACACTTCTCATGTTTCCCCAAAAACAACCCCATTTAGATTCCCCCCATATCCCCCCCCCCCCCCCCCCACCTCTCTCTCTCTCTCTCTCTACTCACGTGTCTCCTCACAGGAACCGCACTAAACTGAACCGCTTGGCTACAAAAACTCAAAACGACACAGTTTCTCGCTCTTGCTTATCCCTCCCTCCCTACTCACAGCCATGGTTTCTTGCTAGTACCAAATAACACCCTTTCTCTCTCTCTCTCCTTCTCCTTGCGTTTCATTTCCATGGAGGTACCCTACACGTGCCCATTTCAAGAAAACCACGTTTCCAATAGAAAGAAGGAGAAGTGGAAGCCTTCGATTTCTCCCCAAATTTTCTTGATTTTTCAGACATTAATATTGTTCGTAATCGGACCGGTTTCAGGCGGTTCATGGGACGGCGTAATCGTTACAGAAGCAAACTATCAAGCTCTCCAAGCATTCAAACACGAACTAATCGATCCAAATGGGTTCTTGAGAAGCTGGAATGACAGCGGCTATGGAGCTTGCTCTGGTAGTTGGATGGGCATTAAATGCGCACAGGGCCAAGTTATAGTGATCCAGCTACCATGGAGAGGGTTAGGTGGAAGAATCACTGAGAAAATTGGCCAATTTCAAGCTCTCAGAAAACTCAGCCTTCATGACAATTTCATAGCTGGTTCTATCCCTAATTCACTGGGATTCTTGCCCAATCTTAGAGGTGTCCAGTTGTTCAATAATAGGTTGTCTGGTTCCATTCCTCTCTCTCTTGGTTTGTGCCCCCTTCTTCAAACACTTGACCTTGGGAACAATTCTTTGTCGGGGGAAATTCCCCCCACTCTTGTGAATTGCACTAAGTTGTTCAGGGTTAATGTTAGTTACAATGCTCTCTCTGGTTCTATTCCAGTCAGTTTAACACAGTCTGATTCTCTCATGTTTCTCTCTCTTGAGCACAACAATCTTTCTGGGGATGTTCCTGATTCTTGGGGGGGTAATGGGAGGGTTGTGTTTCATCTTCAATCTTTGACTCTTGATCATAATTCTTTCAATGGGGTTTTGCCCAAAAGTCTTTTTAATTTGAAGAATTTATCAGTTGTTGATCTTTCTTACAATAGTTTCAGTGGTGAAATTCCAGCCTCTTTTGGTGATTTGCCAAATCTTGCTTCTTTCAATCTCTCCTACAACAACCTCTCTGGTCCTGTACCCCAAAATCTTTCTAGAAAGTTCGATTCCAGTGCCTTTGTGGGCAATCTTCAGCTCTGTGGATACAGTGCTGCAACCCCATGTCCTATACCCCCCTCCCCATCACCCCCACCACCACCACCCCCTAAGAAAAAAAGTCGAAAACTGAGTACTAAAGACATCATTCTAATTGCAGCAGGAGCTCTGTTAATAATCCTACTTATTATTTGTTGCATTCTGCTCTGTTGCTTAATCCGGAAAAGAAAAACGGCGAGGGAAGCTACCGAAGAAGGCCGCCGCAAGACCGCTGCGGCGGCCGCAACGAAGGGTGGCCCAGCGACGGCCGGAGAAGTGGAAGCAGGCGGAGAGACGGGTGGGAAGCTGGTGCACTTTGATGGGCCGTTGGTATTCAGTGCAGATGATCTTCTTTGTGCCACTGCAGAAATTATGGGGAAAAGCACTTATGGAACAGTGTACAAAGCCACCATGGAAGATGGCATCCAAGTTGCAGTGAAGAGATTGAGAGAGAAAATAACCAAAACTCAGAGAGAATTTGAGACTGAAGTTAATGCACTTGGCAAGATTAGACACCCTAATCTTCTTGCTCTTAGAGCTTATTATTTAGGCCCAAAGGGAGAAAAATTGCTCGTTTTCGACTACATGCCTAAAGGGAGTCTTGCCACTTTTCTTCATGGTAATCTTTAATTTTGAAAAAAGAAAGAAAAAAAAGTTGAAATCTTTTTGAGGGAAGAATGATGATGTTTGTTGGTTATTTGATTTGCAGTTAGGTCTCCTGATACACCAATTGATTGGGCAACAAGGATGAAGATTGCAAAAGGGATGACAAGAGGGCTTCTCTACCTTCACAACAATGCCAACATCATCCATGGGAATCTAACATCCAGCAATGCTCTTCTTGATGAGCACACCAATGCAAAGATAGCCGACTATGGGCTATCCCGTTTGATGACGGCGGCTGCAAATGCGAACGTAATTGCAACCGCGGGCGCTCTGGGTTATAGAGCGCCTGAGCTCTCGAAGCTCAAGAAAGCCACCACCAAGACTGACGTGTACAGTCTCGGGGTGATTCTACTTGAGCTTCTCACCGGGAAGTCGCCCGGTGAGGCAATGAACGGCACGGATCTGCCTCAGTGGGTGGCTTCCATTGTGAAGGAGGAGTGGACTAATGAAGTGTTTGATTTGGAGTTGATGAGGGATGCTTCCGTGATTGGTGATGAGCTGCTGAATACGCTGAAATTGGCCTTGCATTGTGTCGATCCGTCCCCTTCAGCCCGGCCCGAGGCCCATCAAATTCTGCAGCAGATGGAAGAGATCAGGCCCGAAACTGCATCGACCAGCCCGGTTCCTTCACCTGGTGATTGATGTTAGAGAGAGGAGTTAAATTGAGTTTTAGGTGGTAGAGACTACTTGTTCTACTATTCTTTCATTCTTGGAGTGATGTATCTTACATTATTATTACATTGTTGTTGTTTCTCTTTTTTGTAAATTTTTAGTTGGGTTGGAATGTTTTTGCAACAAAACGGCATAAGTGGATGTTAATCCATCTCAATTCCATCCTCTCCCTCTCTGACCTGGTTCAAAGATTTGCAATTTCTTTAGGAAAGTGATCACAAGTATTTTAAAATGCCATTTTGTGCACTTGATTAACTGCTAACTTTGAGGTAGATTTTGTATCAATTTAGGGCATGCTTGGTTCAAATATTAGAAGGGTAATGACAATGAAAGTGATTGAAACTTCAATAGTAATGAGAATGGTGATTGCATTGTGAGTGCTTGGATCAGATTCAAATATTAGAAGGGTAATGACAATGAAAGGGATTGAAACTTCAATAGTAATGAGAATGGTGATTGCATTGTGAGTGCTTGGATTAAAATCATGTAATGGGAATCAATGTGATAGATGATGCTTAGTTCACTTAAAAATATAGCAATGGTAGTCAATTTTGATTAAATTTTTTTTTTGTTACTTCTCTAATTTAATCAACATAATAAATAATAATAAATCAAACTCCCAATAACAATATTTGCCTACACATCAAATTAATTTTTAAAAACTAATACAAAATATTAACATTGGAAGAAAATGAACTTTGTAAAAGAAAATGGGAGAAACATCTCATTTCAAATTCTTGATCATTATTATTTCATAACCTGCATCAACAAATTCAAGGATCGAAGCAACACAAATCTATGTAATACTGGAGAAACAAAATATATGTGAATTACTTCATAAATTTCATTAATGAAAAACTTCAAACATAATCTCAACATGCTTTTAAAACAAAAGGTGCAAGTGATTTAAGTATACTTACATGATAATTCAAAATTACACAGTCATTAGACAATGGAACAAATTGTTTAAACATTTTCTCAAAACCGCATCAAAGACTACAATTATAAAAAACCGCATAAGTAATCATTCACTTCAGAGGGGTCCAAACTAAAGAGCAATTCAACCTTCACCACATCCTCGCAAATAGCTTGAGCAGCTTTAAATTTATATTTTCCACTAATTCCATGCTTAGTCAACTCCTCAAGAACTTGAGGCACCTTTGAAGATCTACCTTGCACCCAATCTGACATTACCTCGAAGTGTGAATTGAAGTTGTTTATAAATCCCTCAACTTGACCACTTAGTACTTTGATAGATTCAGCCTTTTGCATTGAGGAAGCTTTTTTTGCCTTCTTTAAAATCTTCTTAACTTCACAAGATGAATGTTTCTTTCTTTTCTTAGAACCAGAAGAAATAGATTTTGACTGTTCGGATGTTGAATCAACTCCCCATTCATTGTCATCGGTGACACTTTCATTAGTAATAGAAGTATCCAAATCAACATTGATCACATTCTGTGCAGCAACTACAGGATCTTCTACACCAAGTCCTGTTGCTCTATCATTTCCATATACAATCTCCAAGTCCGATTGATAAGGAAATGATATATTATATAGTCCTCTAGCATCTTTGTGTTTCTAGAAGAAATAATAATAAAAATAACAACGCAAACATAAGATTCAAAATACAAATTTTAAGTAACAAATATGATCATTTAACGTACCTTGGTCCAATCAACATACCACGTGTGTTCACATTTTATCTTCTTGTTAACATCATCCCAAGTACAACCACTTTCCCTACACATAGCATTGATAGCATGGAATTTGCCCTTCAAAAACTTGATTCTAGAATCAATGTTATTCACATTTTTTTGTGCAATTGTATATATATATATTTTTTTATCAAAATCTTTCTTATCTCATTCATATAGTTGTTCTTGAAACTCCAATCTGTTTTCTACAGGGAATCAACTGCCATATCTTGTAAACATTTTACTAACACCCAACTTTTCTTTTCTAACCAATGTTGTTTATTCTTCCCTCATATTGTGAGGTCTTAAAATAGACTAGGCAGACCCCATCCCCTCTACACAAGTTTTAGCACTCTCTCCCACTCTGCCCTCTTCTCTTCTCTTCTCTTCTACTCTTTCACATCTCTTTCACTTTTCTTTCTTCCAAAAACAATTCAACAATATGCCTTCAAATTACCTCGAAAGAGTTCTCTCTAGCTACGCTAATTTTCCTCTCCACCATTCTTCAAACAACAACCTCTCAAGAGTGCCCCTACCCATGTTTCCCACCACCCACCGCCCCCAGAAATACCCCTCCCGCCGCCACCACGCCACCATCTTTCACCACCCCTCCAGCTAATTCTTTCCCTCCTCCATTTTCCACCTCCACTCCAACTAACAAGTTAAATGAATTGGAGAAGAAGTTAAATTAATCTTTCTATTAAAACTAAAACCGCTGGATAATGACAAGTGAAGCACAATTACATCACTTCAGCTCTGAAAACCCAATTAGAATTGAACCCACTGTAAAGCTCTCCTTTCACTAACAGAAAGTAGTAATTTGAAAAATATTTCAAGATTCAAGAGAGAAGATCAAGCCATCATCATGAAGAACACATTAATTGATTTTATTGATTTAGAAAGATTAATCTTAAATTAGCAGCTTGACACTTGCCAAGGAATCATTTGGACAAGATTAACCTACCTCCTACCTTCAACAGTGCCAATTTCATTCCTTAGAGATATATAGAGAGAACACACTACAACAGTGGGTAAAATAATAGCTCATCTCTGCAAAAGACATCTTTTAATAACCCCAAAACAAAACACCTTTTAATAACCCAAAAACAATCCAACAACAAAGCAAACTAAAAAAATGACCTCCATTAATTACTCTTAAAAAAAAAACCCTCTCACTCTCACTCTCAACTCTCTCTTATCTTGATTGATGAAAGGTGGAGCTGGGAATTAAAAAGGCTGTGAGTGCCGGGCAATAAATCAAGAGAATTAATGCACATATATAGTTCAATATGTGTGTATGCATTTCTAAGCCCATGAGATCAATAAGCACATCATCCTATACCCTAACTAAAACGTATAATCGTAAACTACCTCCAGAAAATTACAGCATAGTCATACTAGTTATAGAGGAATTGAAACAGCCATTATACATACAGAAAATACTTGCAGAGTGTAAGCGGGGAACTGAAACAGGAACTATATTAGAGGGAAAGAATGAGAATCGAAGATTGGGATCAGTTTACGGAAATGGGTTTCTTCGATTCAGGGAGATGGCGAAGATTAGAAGAAGCTACCAAATTCGATCGGACATTTTGTTGAGAAATTAGAATACCTGCTTGTGTTCTTCAAAATCTGGAGTCAATTCTTCAATTTTTGTTAGTACTAAAGAGAAGATTGTTCATTATCATTTCACATTCATCTAGTGGAAGAGTGCGCAGAGCTTTGTTTTGGAATGAGAAGTTAATGAATGACTGGGTAGGGGTAGTTAATGAATATAGGGTAATGATTAACTTATTTTTATTCCCATTAATGCCAAATAAAATTAAACAAGCAACGATAATGGGAGTCATTACCTTCCCATTACCATTAAGTTCTATTATGCTGTACCAAACAGGTCCTTAATTTTAATTTTTTTTTTTTTTTTGCATTTGTAGTCATTTAAAAAGTAGTTTTCCACAAGTACATCTTATATTCTGAATTTGGTTCTAAAGAGCAAACACACAAAGTAGGATTGGAAAGTGCCAATGCAAAATTCTATCAAATTCAAGTGGAAAAAAAAATCAATATCATTCAAAAAGATGCATTTTAGTTTTTTTTTTTTTCTTTCTTTTTACCAGAATTTTGAACAAAAATGGTTTCGAAAGAAAAAAAGTTTTCTTAGGCCTTCTCCAACGATAGGTATTTTGCTGAGTTAGCAAAAGCAAAAAAATATAAATAACAGGTTATTTGCATTGTGAGAGGTAGAAGTTTTTTGATTGGGTTTTTTGCCCTCTACCCAAGTTTTTTAAAATTGGAGAGAGTGAAAAAACAGAGGGTAGGAATCACGGTGAAACAAAAGAGCGCGTGGCCCTCACGCACGCGTGGCATGAGGCCCGTGCTGCTCCAACCCTTTAATTTTTATTTTAATCTTTTTTAATTCGCTGTTCATTCCACTTTTTTTTAAATTATTAAGATCTTCTTTCTTAGTGTATACACATCTTTTATACACACCTTTTATGCAGGGATAAATTATATAAGGTGTTTATACACACACCTAAGAATGTGCATACACACCTTTTATATAAGATGTTTATACACACCTTCTTATATATAGACATACCTTCTTTTTACTATCAATATTATATATATAAATCTTCTATACACACTCAAGTATAAATTATCCCTGTATAATCAAACACACATTTTATATACACAACTTCTTATACACACCTATACTCTGATATTTTATTATTAAGAATTTTAGCGCGTACAAGCACTTGTACATAACATAATCAAGCATGTATAAGAATGTGTATACACACCTTTTTATACATACTCACATTTTTAATATCAATCATATAAACACATGCTTTCTCACATATACTCATTTATAAACTATACGTGTATAATCAAACGTGTAATAAAATGCGCTTAAGCACCTTTTATATACACTCGTGTATAAGAATGTGCATACATACCTTTTTTTATAAGGTATTTATACACACCTTATATATAGACACACCTTCATTTTACTATCAATCTTATATATGCATACTTTCTTGGCTTATTGGCTTTTTTAATAAAATATTATAGTTTTCAAAAAATTTTAACCAAATATTGTAATTGCATGGGGCTTTAATCAAATAAGCAAAGTTGCCCCTTGCAGAGGCAACTTTGAAGAGGCACCTTTTTTCAATAGAGAAGTTGCCTTTTGCAGATGCAACTTTTGCTTACGTGCCATGTTGGAGAACCTTTAATAGTGAAGTTGCCCATAGTAGAGGCAACTTTCAATAGTGAATTTCAAATAACTTTTGACTTGTAATAGTAAAGTTGCCTTACCCAAGGGCAACTCTTGAATAATCCATCCCTTCATCATGCTGTTGGATCTCTCGTCAGAGAATCTCACACCATATGCATCCAAATATTCACAAAAAATCACAACACTCCTGCATTATACTATTCCACCACTATTACCATCCAAATTTCTTACATCACTTTTTTTTTCACCTCCAACAATGGAGTTTGAATCTCCTCTATATGTAGAAGAACCAGCCTCTGCTTTATACACATTATGACAGCAATCCATGCCTCATGAAATATGTTCTCTTAATTTTCTTTCTTTTTTTAAAAAATAATTTTTTTTTCAATATTTTATTTATGTAATGTTTCAGTGGTGTTTCAAGACGACTATTAGCATCTCGTTATACACAAACTATCTTGGTTATTCTAAGGTAAATTGTTATCTTTCCTGTAGGGGAAGCGACTGTCACATTGTAAGATATAGCAATTATTTGGGGCTTACCTATAGAGGGTGATCCAGTTGTGTGTTCTGTTCCTACTCTTACTAAGGAAGAATGAAGACTATATTGTGGTAGGATGTTAGGCTTCGTGCCCACAGAAACTGAAATGAAAACTACGACAGAAATTAAGATATCAACAGTGAAAAATCATCTACAAAGTATTTGTCAAATCTCCAATTATACTTAACAAATAATTGTAGATCAATATGTTCGTGGGTGTGCACTTATATTCTTAGGCAGCCTTATAATGTCCGACTCCACATGGTGTAGTGTCTCGATATTGTATCTGCAACTGATTGAGAATGTTACAGATGCTGGACATTTTAGTTGGGGGAGTGCATCATTAGCGTACTTATACCGTGAGCTTTGTTCAGCAGCAAACTGCCAAAAGAATGTTATTAGTGGACCATTGGTCCTTTTATAGGTATAATAATCATATTTAAATTGTATCTATATACTTACTACTAAATAGTACATTTAACTAAATAATGAATTTTTACTACATATTTGGGCATGGTCAAGAATTAGAACCATAATGCCAGATAACATTGATAATATGCTTATATCTGGCTCACTTTATGGTGTAAATGGTCGTGACTTAGGTCCTTCACCCTATGGTGCAAGGTAAAATTTTTCCAATGACATTAATTTTATATTTTATTAATTTCTAACTCGTTTGAATTGTTTTGTGTTTTATAGATGGATCCAACATCATGATTTTACTCATAGTCCAATTCATTCTGTGCGTTCGTATAGAGACATGTTTGATCGTTTGTTAGAGGTGGAGTTAAATAACAATATACGCTATTCTTTTATCTTTTTTTTTTTAATTGCAAAATATATATAAAAAGTTCATTTTCAAATTTGCAGTTTATATGGCAACATTATAATATGACGGATTCCGATATAGCACCTCTTGGTGACAGATGTCTCACATTGAAATGGATGTCAGAATGTCCTCTTATCAATATAGCGATCGTGGAGATACATCATCCAAATAGGGTTTTGAGGCAATTTGGGATGATACAATCGATTCCTGATGATATAGTTGAATCTTATGTCACCTTGCATAATATAGATCGTAGAGGATGTGTAAGGTTAATTGGAGACAGTACCATAACTACTGGATCACATATTGGAATCAATGAAGACCACTAGAAGATTTAAAAAACTAATTAAAGTACGCCGTAATGTTGCCAGATGATACATGCAGTGCTATCATATGATCACATGACTTTTAATATCCCTCCATCTTACCCAAACGAGTCTGGATTCCAACCACCAGAGACAGCTGCACGTGATGGAGTGGTATAATTTATGTTTTTTTAATGTAAACCATTTTACGATTATTTATGTTTGTCTCTCACCCTTCTTGCTAGATTATGTCGATGGAGCGACTCAGGATTTGTATCACAGACGCAACATTTGAAAATAGAGACTCGTTTGAGAAATTGCGTCGCACTAGTATCGAGCTTGTTCAAAATTGGGAGATTACTAGTATATAAACCTCCATATTTGGTAAATCCACAAGAAGAGAATGAAACAAATATGGGTGAGGCAACCACAAGTCAGAGAAGACAAACTAATGTACATTGCAATACCGCCGGGCCTTCAACATCTAGAAATCAACAAAGAAATAAAAGTTCACAAGATGATATTCCTAGCAGTCGAAGAAGGCGTAATAGTGTACCACAAGATGAGCCTCAGTATATACCTCCCCGTGATACTTCAGTTGAATTTGAGATGCCTAGCTCTTCTTCATACGTACCTTACAGGCATAATGGAATGAAATTTATAAAATTAACTAATTGTTTCATTAAATTAATTAGTTAAAGTATTTATAAGTTTTAACAATGTATTATTTTATTATTTATCACAGAGTATTCAATGCCTAATTACTATACCCCTCAACGGGAAATGACAGATGTTGACTTGCAGAACAATGTTCCATATTGGCCATCATTCACTTCTCTTTTGCAAATAGATAATGATCATCCACCATGGCGTGACTTATCAGTGATACCTTATGATTTTGATTTTGGTTGGCAAGCTCGAGGACATGAGACATCGTCTTCTATTTCAGATGATCATGAAAATGCAATCCAACATGATACCAGAGTAATAAACAGACGGTGAAGCACTCGACAAAGACAACCTCCTAGATGTGGTACAGGAGGTCATAAATTTTATCACTCGTATAAGAATATACAAAGACAACCTCCTAGATGTGGTACAGGAGGTCATAAATTTTATCACTCGTATAAGAATATACAAAGACAACCTCCTAGATGTGGTACAGGAGGTCATAAATTTTATCACTAGTATAAGAATATATTGTTAATTATGAAAAATGCATGATTGATAATATTCATTTTTTTATATTATATGTCTGTATTTATATATAAAATTTTAAAATTCTACTTCCATTTTAGAAAATAAAAATAATGGTATTTAGATAAAAAATTACATACTTATATAATATAATAAGATAAATTAAAAATATTTTTATAATTACTTTTTAAGTAAATAAAAATAATACAGTATAATTATATAAGGCAAATAATTGTGTGAACCGTATTCACACATGAACCCTATTACTCTTTAATACATAAAAATTACTCTTTAAAGATATATAAATTAATACTCTTCTAAGCATTGTAATGTTAGTTAATGTATTTCGTTTCGTATAAAAACTCATCAATGTATTTTTTTTGAAAACTAGCCGTTGTGAAACTATCCGTTGTGAAACTAGCCATTAGAAAATAGCCGTTATATACTAACCGTTGTAAAACTAGCCGTTTTGAAACTCTACTCTATTTAAACGATGTAATCAGATTATTGGAACTCCTACCTGAGAACAATACACTCCTAGAAACTCTTTATCCTTCCATTTCTTTCCTTCTCTCAAACATGTCTTCTTCTTCTTCTGAAAATGATAGTTGTCTTGAGTATATGTTTGATAACACGATAGAGAAAGAAATAATGTTGGTACTTAAAAAAAAGAGTTACGCGGCGGTGATGGGTCTTCTGCTGGCGGTGCTAGAAAGCGATGAACGTATGTGGACCGAAATCGTGAAGCGGTGCACGCATGATTCTACTGCGACTACTTCTCTGAAAATCCAATATACGGAAGTGAGACATTTCATCATCATTTTTGAATGTAGAGAGAGTTATTCTTGCGTATAGTTGATGCAAAAGAGTCCCACGATGAGTATTTTCGGTGGAGGGTAGATGCAACTAAGAAAAAAGGGTTCTCTCCACTACAAAAGTGCACGGTAGCCATTCTCCAATTAGCATATGGTGGACCTACAGACCATTGGGATGAGTATCTACGTGTTGCCAAAACAACCGCTGCAGAATATCTCTTTAATTTTTGTCAGTGTGTGATCGAACTTTTTGGCGGATACTACTTGGAAAGTCTAATGCCCTGGATTGTCAAAAGTTGTTACAAATGCACAATGAAAGACACAAATTTCCTGGAATGCTGGGAAGCCTTGATTGCATGCATTGGGAATGGAGGAACTGTCTGACAGCTTTGATGAGAGTGAAAATAAACGTGTTTTAGTGTCCAATTTGAAATCTTTTTGATGGGAATTGTTATTATATATTAGTACAAGTGTCTTATATTTGATATATGTGAAAAGTGCATTTGAGGTATTTTATTGTGTTATAGGTGGGAAAAGGATCAAAAGTGCAAAGTTGGAGAAAATGTGTAACTTGTGCAAGAATGCTGAAAAACACACGTTCAACTGGTGTAATTTTTTGTATTTTTTTAGAAGTCCAAATTGGGCATGTGATATACTATTGGAAATTTACGAAAGAGATGATCAATTTGGTTCAAAGAACACCTCAATCGAAGTTCAGATGAGAGAGTTATGATCAAAACGGTGACGTCGGACAAGCTGTTCCTACTCAGCACGACTTATGCCACATTTGCATGACTCGTGCCCTTCAAATATTGGACTTTTTTGTGAGTTCTTTATATGGATAGAGATTTAAGGAATAGAGGATTGCTTCAGCGCAAGAATCGATTAAATCGGAGTTCAGACGAGGAAGTTATGTTCAAAATCTGGTCGCGCAGCTTTCGACGAGAATTTTCAAAAATATCCAAAAATTAGCCCAAATTTCATATTTCTTGGAGCAAAATTAATCTCCTTATCATATAATCTTTCATGATTCACCTATATCTTTTATTTTCTTATTTCATTCCGTTCTGACACATATATATATTTTACATGATCATTCATGTAAGAGGCGACAATCATCCTACACCACCCCACAAGGGGGATCACCCCCCAACCATCATCCACATCCTTTCCTCCATCTATCCATCACTGTGAAGATTCATTTGTTGAATCAAAAGGAGAACTAAGAGGGGGATTCAAGATGGAGAAGGACGCGACGACTCCCGCATCTAGGGTTTTATTCGTTTTCTAGTTTATCTTGTAATTTTTCAAGACATATGGGTAAGATCTATCTAACTCCCATGAGTATTCTTTGCTACACAGTGAGCTAGATCCTTTTTGGTAGATATAGGGTTTTGAAGATTTTTATGAATTAATTGAACTTTCGTGTGTATACTCCGTACAACACTACTTGTGGTTTATTTTATATATGACTATGCATTTTTAATCCATATTTAGAGTTGTTTTGTGCATCATTAACTGTTATATAGAGTCTAAATATATATCTTGGTTATTGATTGAGCGCATTCACCGCTGAACAGGATTTCATGTTATGATTCTAAGTGAGGGGAATCTGAAGCTTTATTAGAACGATTATATATGAATGTTTATTAATTAAATTCAATTCGGGTTAGTAAGTAGGATAAAAATGTTAATTTTGTAATACATATAAAGGGAGATCATATCAGGTTAGAGTACCAATTGGCCAGGGAAATAATAGATACTAATAGTACTTAGAAAAGGGGGGGTGAAATTATATCTTTTGCTCCAAAGTTATACACACGTGCTACATGCATATTTACTTGTGTCTATAGAGTAGATTTGCATGGCTTATTGATGTATCCATATTCCGCAAGGCAGAGTCGGATATTGATACATGAAAAGAAAATTAATGAGTGATACCAGATTACCCTAGGGCTACCTATTCTCCATACTTGATTCACTTTCGTATTCTTCTAGTGCTTAACTTATTTTAATTTTTATTTTAACTAATTATTTAGTAGATATAATTATTTCAACAACATTGGTTGCCTTTCATCTTAATTAATTTAGTAAATAGTTAAATTTATAATACACTGTCCTTTGGGTTCGATATTTAACTTGGTCGCTTGTTTAAGTTGCAATTGATATTCATAATACTTGAGGATTAATTTTGCATGCGAAGAAAACACGCATCAAGATCTTGGCGCCGTTGCAGGGACGGTAGTTATTATTGATTTTTTTATTTCTAATTTGATTAAGAATTTTATTTGTGATTATTTATTTCTATCCTTGAATTTTTCTGAGATACTTGTGCACTAGAAAAAGGAGAGGAAGGAAATGAAAGAATAACACACTGTGCTAGACATGGCCGGAGCAAGACAGAATTTGGATAATGTTGCCATACGTAAAATTTTCACGAACAATGGTATTGGTAACATGAGGTTGATAGAAGCAAGGGGGGAAAATGATGATTTTGAGATACATCCCTCTCTTAACAACATGGTGGAGAAGAATCCATTTTCTGGAGGTTGCTTCGAAGATCCATATCAGCATCTCAGAAGATTCCTTGGATATGAAAACACCCAGAAGGGTGCTGGAGCTCATGATAATGCTAGGCAGATCGCCCTATTCAAGTTCTCTTTGATTGGTACGGCCGAAGATTTGTATGAAACTGTTGATGCCACGGACTGTACTACATGAGACCAACTGTAGCAGAAGTTCTTAGAGAGATACATGTCACCCTCTAAGGTATTTACAATGCAACAAGACATCACACAATTTGTTATGAATCATTGTAAGAAATTCCATGAGGCATGGGATAGGTTCAAAGATATGCTCAGGTGGTGCCCACAACATGGGATGTCTAAGACTGAGTACATAAGCATCTTCTATTATGGATTAGATTGTGAGTCGCGTGTTTTTATTGATGCATCATTAAGAGGAGTGCTGTTATTTAAAACAACAATAAAAGTAGAAAAGTTGTTTGAAGACATCTCTATGAATTCACGTGACTGGCCCTACAGAAATAGTAAGAGGATCTTATGTACTTGGTAAGGTGGCGAAAGAGTGTAAAGCCATCACGTTAAGGTCGAAATGCAGTACGAAAGTCTGATGATGCCGGTGGGGAAAATAGAGACAGAATGTCCCTACTCGACCGCAACTCAACCAAATCTCTTAGTCGAGCCACGATAGAGTGATTAGTCATTTTGTAGTCGGGATGACCAATTAAAGAGTTTATTGAATCCAAGGGAGGTAGGCAAAAGTAATGATCAAACAAACAAGATAAATAAATGAAGAGTAATTTTCCAAGTTAAGCCAAAGTGAGATTAACAACACTAATGAAGTGGAAATTCTATGATCAATGCATCAAACTCATATGTGTCATGGGTTAATAACTAAGGGCCAACACAAACTCCACCTAAACTCTCTCTCGAGATGGATAGGATGTAAATCCTTAATAAGGTCTCAAAATAGCTCTAAGGTTGATTTTCAATCAAACAATTCCAACTAGGTACTAAGTTCAATTGGAGAGTCCCCTCCCACAATCAATTGACCTCTCGATCTAACAAATCGAATGTTCTATCAAAGGGTTCTAAATCCTAAAGTACATCTCTATCTCTTTAAAACTTATAATGCACATGAGGTGTATGATAAAATGATTCACTTAATTGTCCTAAACACATACTCCCTCCGTCCCCAAAAGTATTTCACACTTTCTATTTTCATCCGTCCCACAAAGTATTTCACACTTTACTTTTACTAAAATGTAAAAAATACACTATAATAATACCTACTTTTTACACACATCCCAACATAATATTCACCTTTTCATACATTCCAATAACTTTACATACACTTTTCATTAAATTAATTATAATACTTCTTCTCTTTCTTACTTTATACATAAAAATAATATTTTTTTCTTAAACTCCGCGCACAACAATACGTGAAGTACTTCGGGGGACGGAGGGAGTAATTGATTTCTAAATCTAATCACATAATTAAAACAACAAAACACACAAATCATCATAAACATTAAGATCTAAAGCATCAATGAAAGAAAATCAATAAACCCAATCAACATATGAATTTAAATACAAAAATCCCAAAATTATCTAATAACTTTAATGTTGCTAATCTCACAAGGGAGATTAGTCTGCCATATGTTGGCGTTTGATTGTTTGGTTAACGTGAACCGTTAGGATTCCATCCAATTCTAAAACAACGGAAGCAAGAAAAATAGAATTGAATTACCTTTCATCAGGGTATGTTGAAAAAAAGGAATTCTCGCCGGCAGCATGCGCAGCCTCACAATTTTAGGTATAACTTCCTACATCCAATCTCTGATTTGAGTAATTTATATGCCAAAACGTTCCTCTCTTCCGTGGCTTTCCAATGTTATACAACATGCAACTTTGAGTTCCACACAAATAAAGAAAAATCGTGAAAGTTGACAAACAACAGCAGCAAAATGACCTTCCGATCTTTTGTTGTATTCCTAAGCCACGTCTTGGCATTGTGTGGGCAACAATCTCCAAGACAAACTCAATCTACAGTCAATCTCTCTCTCTCATGGTATTGACGTGTTTGATTAGATATTCGGACTGCTGAGATTGGCTATTTATAGGCTAGAACAAGGACCAGGAGGAGAAATTAGGGTTGGGCCTCCCATTGGACTTAAGCATCCAAGTTTAGCCCAAAACTTATACTTAAGTCTAATAATAATAAAATAGTCCACTAAAGAAATATTATTGCACTGCCACCCTCATCCCAAATTACATATGGGCTCCTTCTTATTATGAGCCCGTTAATCTCCCCGTGTTGAAGATTCAATGTCCATTAATTAATTAACTTACTGACAACTCTATTAATTAATATATTTACCGAGAGTAGTACCACTCAACCTTATTATCATGCTGGAATAAATCAACTTGCAGGATTTACATGATAATCATAACGAGCTCCTCAAGGGGACATTATCAACCAATTCCGTTAGGACACATATTCATTTTACAATGAATAACACACTATAGAGACAAACCATCCCCAACTCACCAAGCATATTGATTTAATAATTAAATCTCATCCATTGATGTCAAAGAAATAAATACTGGCTTATGTGTCGAGGTTATTGTATAGAGATTAAGAGTACGAACATCCATAATAACTATAGTCAGTATAAACCGAACGATCTCACCGTGGTCCTGCTCAATACACACAAAGTGTACTAGTGTAATTTTATAGTCAAGACAAACTAATGCCAAATCACACTACAACCATACTGATAGATAGTCCCCATCTATCTCGGTTGTGAACATCTGTTTATACTTATAAGGAGACGATAATATGATCTTTCGTGTGACGCTGCACACCACATTATTTACAGTATAAAGTAAATGGACTTTTGCAACAATTCATAAACAATTATGCAAAACGTTTGATCACAAGATTCTCATTTCAAATATTGTTAAAACATTATTCATACAAAAAGCTAGACTTTTATTATACAATCCAACACCATATTCATAAGGAATTGATCAACATAGACATTTAAATCCTTACAAACCACGATAAACAATAAGGTTCAATATAAAGTTTGGATGAAAACTCCCTTGGATGATTCCAATGGTGATCTCCTTCCTCTCCTTGCTATTCTCCTCTCTTCCTTACTTCTTTTCCTCACTTGGATGATGATTTTAATAGTGGGATGAAGGTAGATGATATGGTTGAAGAATGGATGAAGATAATGGTGTAAAATGGAGGAAATGTTGTGTAATCTAGGTGAACAGTGGATACCCTACGAATTACATGCTCAAATGTTGAAATTGGGGGTATTTATACCCCTTGGGAGTTTTAGATGTTTGCTGATATTTTCTCAAATTTTGGCACGGACACGATCTGTGTGCATGCACACGGCCATGCCATGAACATGTAGGTGTTTCAGGTGCTAGCGCACGGCCTAGCTTATAGGGTCGTGTTTCATGATGTGCATTTTCTTAATCCCCAAGTATTAAGGATATCAATTGCAGCTTAGGCAAGCAACCAAGTTAAATATCGAACCAAAGGACGGCATATTATTAATTTAATTATTTAATAAATTAATTAAGACAAGACAATAAGGTTGGGATTTATTTATTAAACTACTAAGCATAATTATTAAATAACAGATAAAATAAAATATCACTAGAAGAATACGAAAGTGGATCAAGTAGGAGAATAGGTAGTTATAGGATAATCCAGTTTCACTCATTAATTTCCCTTTCGTGTATCAATGTCCGACTCTACCTTGTGGAATATGGACGCATCACTAAACCATGCAAATATACTCTATAGACACAAGTATATACGCGTGTAACACGTGTGAATAACCTTGGAACAAGAGACATAACTTCACCCCCCTTTCTAGGTACTATCAGTATCAATTATTTTCCTGGCCAATTGGTACTCTAACCTGATATGATCTCCCTTTATATGTACTGTAAAATTACCCTCTTTATCCGACCTAATAACCCGAATCCAATTCAATTAAAAATTATTCATATAAGATAATTCTAATAAAGCTTCGAAGTCCCCTCACTAAGAATCATAACATGGAATCCTGCTCAGTAGTGAACGCACTCAATCAATAACTAAGATATGTATTCAGACTCTACATAACAGTTAATGATGCACAATACAACACTGTGTATGAATATAACTCTGTAATCTGCCTCTTCTGGGATTCTAGTAGCTTGTTTATGTTGGCTAAACTAGAGACGATCTCATCATCCCTATTCGACTTCACCACTTGATATTCAACCTGCTCCACCTTGCCAAATACATAAGATCCTCTTACCTTTTCTATAGGCCAGTCACGTGAATTCATAGAGATGTCTTCAAACAACTTTTCTGCTTCAAGTGCTATCATAGATAACAACGCTCCTCCTGATGATACATCAATAAGAACACACGACTCACAATCCAATCCATAGTAGAAGATACTTATGTACTGAGCCTTAGACATCTCATGTTGTGGACACCTCCTGGGCATGTCTTTAAATCTATCCCACACCTCATGGAATTTCTCACCCTGATTCATAACAAATTGGGTGATGTCTTGCTTCATTCTTAAGGTCTTCGAGGGTGGCATGTATCTCTCCAAGAACTTCTGTTACAGTTGGTCCCATGTAGTATAATCTGTGGCATCAAGAGTTTCATACCAATCTTCCGCTCTATCAATTATAGAGAACTTGAATAGGACGATCCGTCTAGTATAATCATTAACTCCAAAACCCTTTTGAGTGTTTGCATAACCAAGAAATCTTCGAAGATGCTGGTATGGATCTTCAAAACAACCTCCAGAAAAGGGATTCTTCTCTACCATGTCAATAAGAGCAGGATGTATCTCAAAATTATCATCTTCCGCCCTTGCTCCTATCAACCACATGTTGCCAGTCCCATAGTTCGTGAAAATTTCACGTATGACAATATTATCCGGATTCTACCTTGCTCCGGCCATATTTAGTTCAATGTGTTATTCCTTCTTTCCTTCCTCCCCTTTTCCTAGTGCACAAGTACCTCAGAAAAATTTAAGGTTAGATAGATATGAATAATCACAAATAGAAGTCTTAATCAAAGTAGAAATAATAAACTAATAATAACAGCCATCCCCGGTAACGGCGCCAAGAACTTGATGCGCGTTTTCTTTACTTGCAAAATTAATCCCCAAGTATAAAGGATATCAATTGTAGCTTACGCAAGCGGCCAAATTAAATATCGAACCCAAAGGACGGCGTATTATCAATTTAATTATTTACTAAATTAATTAAGAAAAGGCAATAAGGTTGGGATTTATTTATTAAACTACAAAGCAGAATTATTAAATAACAGATAAAATAAAATATCACTAGAAGAATACGAAAGTGGATCAAGTAGGAGAATAGGTAGCTCTAGGATAATCCAGTTTTACTCATTAATTTCCCTTTCGTGTATCAATGTCCGACTCTGCCTTATAAAATATGTACGCATCACTAAGGCATGCAAATCTACTCTATAGACATAAATAAATATGCGTGTAACACGTGTGACTAACCTTGGAGCAAGAGATATAACTTCACCCCCTTTCTAGGTACTATCAGTATCAATTATTTCTCTGACCAATTGGTACTCTAACCAAATTTGATCTCCCTTTATATGTACTGTAAAATTACCCTCTTTGTCCTACTTAATAACCCGAATCTAATTCAATTAAAAAAGTATTCATATAAGATAGTTCTAATGAAGCTTTGAGTCCCCTCACTTAGAATCATAACATGGAATCATGCTCAGCAGTGAACGCACTAATCAATAACCAAGATATATATTCAGACTTTACATAACATTTAATGATGCACAATACAACTCTGGGTATGAGTTAAAAATGCATAGTCTTATATAAAATAAATCAACAAGTAGTGTTGTACGAAGTATACACACGAAAGTTCAATTAATTCATAAAAACCTTCAAAATCCTAGATCTACCAAAACGGTTCTAGCCCATGATGTTGCGAAAAACAATCATGGGGGTTGGATAGATCTTACTCATATGTCCGAAAAATACAAGATAAATTAGAAAATGAATAAAAACCCTAGATGTGGGAGTCGCAGCGTCCTTCTCCGTCATGAATCTTTCTCTTGGTTCTCCTCTTGATTCAGCAGACGAATCTTCAAAGTGATGGATGGATATAGGAAAGGAAGTGGATGATGGTTGGGGGTGATCCCCCTTGTGGGGTTGTAGGATGATTGTGTTGTGGTCTCTTTCTTCTTGGTGTGATATACATCCTCTTTTATACTTGTATCTCCTTATGGATCTTGGATGTGCTTTTTTCTTGAAAAACACAAAAATACATGCACTGGAGGCATTTGATTCGACCATGGTTCGACCTTCATGGATGGTCAAACCATGTCATCGAGGTCAAACCACACTGTAACAAACTTTTAGGTTTCTGGTTCGTGTCGAAGCAGATCAGTGAGGTCGAACCAGCTTGTGCAGTCTTACCGTTTCGCGTATAACTTCCACATTCAAACTCCGATTTCAGTAATTCTTGTGCTTACACGATCCTCTATTCTTTGACTTTCTATCCATAGAGAGAACTCACAAAAAATCCAACATTTTAATATATAACAAGTCATGTAAAGTGGCAAAACTGTGCTGAGCAGGAACAGCTTGCGCTGCGTCACCATTTTGATCATAACTTTCACGTTTGGATTCCAATTGATGTGTTTCTTACGCCAAAAAAACTCTCTTCTATGGCTTTCCAACCATGTATCACATTTCTAGTTTTGAACTCCACACCATCACAGAAAAATTACACAAATTGGACGTGCATTTTCCAACATTCTTGCACAAGTCGCTAAAAGAAATATGGCTTATAATGACAGGAATTCCTGTCATTAGAAATCAAAATACTATCATTATAACTCTTTAATGACAGGAAATTTCCTATCATGAGCCGGTGATTATTGGCTCTCTAGATAAAAGTTATTAATGACAGAAATCATTATTGACGTTTTACCATTAATGATGGGATTTCCCTCTCATTAGATATATCTTTCAAATAATTTTATTTTTGTCATTAAATCACAATTCCCCGTCATTAAATCACAATTTTCTTTTCATTAATAGTTACAATAATAATACGATATATTTCTTAAAATTGATAAATTATATTAAGAATTAATGTTGAACACATAGCAAGCACAAAGTGCAAGATCAAAACTAGTTACCAAGTGTAACTAGATCAAAATTTTGTCCATGCCTAGCAACTAACCACTAATACTAGTTGGCTGCTTAGTTACAATCATCAATAACAAAAAAATAGAATTGTTGCTTCAAAATTTGAGGTAGAGATCCATAAGCTTCAGCTCCAAGACATTATCCCAGCAATAACACTAATAATGTATCTTCAAAAACCAGCAGGATCAAGCAACAAAAACGAGTAGTACTATCCAGCAGAAAGTAAACTACCTGTTACATAAACCCAAAGCTTAAACAAAGTAGCGATAATCAACTCTATCAGTAAGAAAAATATATCACCCAGGCAACAAAAAAATGCACCATTCAAGTAACCTAGGAAACTAGGAAAAATGCACCATTCAATCAAGAATCAATACTCAATCTCAATGAACCCATCATCATAATAATAAAAAAAGAAGCTTCTAATTAAATCTTACCAATTGCAAAGCTAGCATGAATCGCATAAGCCAAAACTGTAAAGAAAAAAGAAACCAAAATAAGTATTAGAGGTAATCAGTATATGAATGAAATTTTCACAGCAAATGCGAGTCTGAAAATATTTAATTACTCACCTCCCCTTATTCAATTTTTCCTGTATTATTCAAGTAAAACCAATGTCAGAAAATAAAAAGAAAGTAATATAACAGAAATACTGTGATAAGCTGCAATGTCAGAAAAAAATGATAAAGATAATCAAATGATGGGTTAGGTATTGTCTTTGTTAGGTACTAATACAACCATGACGCGTAAAAACATTACCAGCATATAGCGAAAGAGATTGAAAGCTTCCACTAGCCTCCTTTCTTTTCCAAGAGCATCCAGAGTCGTAGTATATATATCTGGAAAATACAAAGAATAAAAAATTTATATATACATATAACTATGTTTAAACAACTATCTTATGTGCATTAACATTTTGTTGAAAGTAGCATTATTGATTTTCAGATTGGTCACCCCTATAACCTCCTATTTTACAAGAAGAAATGAAACTCCAGTTTATAAATTTCCGTAAGATGGATTTTCTTAAAAAGGCAACCCACTACATATGCTGCCAATAAAACACAAAAGTAGAAATGTTGCAGCAGGGTAGCCATGTATATCTAAGAGATACATATCATGCTCTATAAATTACCAATACCTTTCAGTTTCTTGTAGAAAAACATCATTAGTTTTGAAGATAAAGCAACTTGATTTCACACCTTAGGAATCCCATGTTCAGAAGCAAAACTACCTTTAATTGCCTGCAATTCCAGTCATATTCCAAATATTAAGAACTTAAAGTAGTTTTGAAAAATAGCTCATAGAATAAGGCAATGCAGAAAATATATGAGACATACATCATTAAGGAGTAAAAGAAAAAACAATTTAAGTTGTAATAAGAACGATGATGAATCAATTAACACTAACCAAGTGTTTCTTGTATTCTAACTCAACAAGCTTGTCCATTGCAACCTGCTCTGGGTCCTCATTAATTGCCTCATCTTCAATCATCAAGCACATGCTGTAATTATAAATGCAACCAAGTAATTATAAGGAGGAAATAAAGGGAGATGCATATTTGCAGTAAGAGATGATTAAATGAGTATAAATACCTGCAAGATGTACAACACTTTATTCATGTACTTCACTTTTTTTACTATTGTACATTCTGGTGTGATTATTAAAAATGATTAATTTGGGAGCTCAAAATAAAGAAATTAATTAACTAGGAAAGAACTTAACAATTACCTTTATGTTGTTGAAAAATATCTTAAATCAGGATTTTCACTAAACCAGTCACTGATTTTAATTTATATTCAATTTTTATAAATTCTGGAAAGGTGCAAACACATAGGCCAATAAAACAATGAAAAACTGAAGCATACGCAGAAAAGAGAACAAGGGACGTTAGGGGTTAATCTCCCTAAAAAAGGAAATGTAAATGATACCTAAAACCACTAAAGTAATATCCTGAATTGCTGAAGCTCTCATACCAGCGCTTGAAAGGGCTTTTTCTTAACTTGTTCAAGTGTTTCCCTGGCTGCATTTTCTGTAAGCATAAACAAATTCAAAAAGATAATACAGGTGGGGAGATCTACCCTTTTTTAGGTGTAGATCATACTTTATAAAACATAAAAGAGAAGTCTTACTAGAAATATGGGAAGATAGAGAAAACATGAAATAAAATATGAATGGTATCTCTCATTGGAGAACAAACTAAACTTAAATTATTTGTAAAAAAAGTAAATTCCAAAAGGAATTTAACAAAGAAAATTTATAAACTCAAGTAAAAAACACAAATTTCATTCCATTAGAGCCATCAGCAGATGCAATAGCTAAGGTTTCTCATTCAATGTGTTAGAGTTAAGGTTTTCTCATTCAAGAGTTAATAAATTATCATATTAAGACACCTTCAAAACTAAACAATCCTTGCCAAGTTCTTATAATAGTATTGAGGACACTATTTATAAATGTTTGAAACCTGCATGGAAAATAAAGAAAAAGCAGGAAACGAAGTTTAACTATGCCAATAGAGATGATCATTTTTTATAATGTCAAACAAAAAATGATGCAAATTAAAGGCATTTTGTACAAATATAGAAATCAATCGCACAAGAATAAGGATTTAACCTGTAGAGAAAACGGTCTGCTCGTGCAATATCACGAATTCCTGCAATTCTATTCCTTTTCTCTTGAATATCTTCTAAAGTGGTACAAGAATGGGTTTAGATATGGCTTCTTTAGGACAAGACACCTCTTCTTCTCAAATTTGCAACAAAGCCAGCCAACAACTATGAAACAAACCATTTACCAAAAATAATAAAAAAATGTAATAAAGGAAGTTATAAAGAAATAAAAAAGAAAAATGCATAAATGTCAAAGTGTTAACTTGCATCATAAAGAAGCAAATAAATTCATCTTTGTTCATCACTTTATAATCTCAACTCTTCTTTGTTCACCAAGCAGCATTCATTCAGCAGAGGAAAAAAAATCACAACAAATATAGTGCAGACAAACAACATTAAAACCAAAACATTCTCTGGCAAGGACGCTAATTACAAATTCAAAATAATGCAAAGGACAGGTAGAGAATTCAAGACACTAGTAACCCAACCTAAATAGATTCACTTAATAAGAATTCTAATAGTATCATATTTAAAGCATAAACTTTACAGGTTCAGAAACTCTATAAAGAATTAATAACATAAAAGAATCCATAAGAAATTCAAAAAACAAATAAAGGGATAGGGATTCGTTCAATGGAGTCCCTCACAGTTTGAAGAATTGTAGATATTATGGTTTTGTTTTCAAGCTCACGTATAAATTAAATATCCCGACACTGATGAAAAATTGGGCGAAACATAACTACACTTTAAATCCGACAGACTAGTGAAGAGATTTTGTTACCGAAATCGTGAGAAGTGCCCACCAATATAGAAATCAATCGCAGAAGCATGAGGATTCAATCGCACCATATTTCACAAAGAGTAAACCCTTCTCTTTTCATACTTTAATTCATGAAACAACCCAAAACATAATATTCATTTAAAAATTATAATTTCCTAGAGAGAACGAGAAAATACCTTTGGAATTATTTGAAGCAAAACTAATATTGTAGTCGGCGGTTGCAGTCGTGTTGTGGGCGACATCTACAATGGCAGTTGAGAGTTCTGGCCAGCTCTAGTTTTTCGATAGGATTTCAATAAAGAAGGTGAGTGTGGATGAAGAATCTCTACTTGATTTTTTAATTTCTTCGAAGAGCTAGGGTTGTGGGATTTCATCGTGAGTAAAACAGGGAAATTTGGGTTCTAACTAATCCTTCTATCTTTCATTTATTAGTTCAATTTAATTAAAATAGAAAAAATAAAGGGGAAATTTCGCTCTTTTAATGAGAGGCATCTCTCCTTTAGTTATCAATGACATGATTTTTTTAAATTAATGAGAGGAACACGGATTCTCTCACTAACATTTATTAATATTATTTTATAATCATAAAATATAACCGAGGATTTTTCCCCTGTCATAATTTTTTCGTCATTATTGGGCTGTTTTCTTGTAGTATTACTTCTTCTCCAACCTTGCACTTTTGATCATTTTTCCACCTAAAACACTTCAAACACACATTTTTCTTACATATATCAAATATAAGGCACTTGTGCCAATATATAAACAATTCCCATCAAAAGATGTTAAATTGAATACTCAAACATGTTTATTTTCACTCTCATCAATCGCCCAAACTTACCAGTTGCTCGTCACGAGGCAACAAAATAAAACAAAGAGAGAGAGAGTTAGAAAATTTTCGGGGAAACAAGAACTATGACAAATACCCCATTCAAAATACAATTGTCCTCAACTTAGGTCATGCAACTCTCATTATATATAATAATCAATTCATAGCATACAATATAAGACAATCACCACCAATTCAAATACTCCATTGACATGTTCTCATGGAAAGTATATATCACTCGTACTCAAGCGTAAAAAATGTACACTTATGGGTTAAGGTGTTTACGCTCAGATTCAATTCAAGTGCATGCGTAACCATAAGCTTGCCTATATTCTCAACACTCCGCCACTAAAAGTATGATTCGACAATATGATCAAAAGGACTTTTATTTTGGATGTAATGTTGGCTCTTTGGTTAAGGTAGGAAATATATATGGATAAGTGACTCAAAACTTGGATCAATCAAGTGCGCATTCCATCATGATTTTTCATTCTTCTTACTCACTTCAATTAAGCACAACATCCTCCTCAACTCTTTTACTTTTCTTTTTCTTTCTAGCACAATATTTTTTCCTTCTCTTTCTTTTTTTTCCTTTTTCTTGAGGTACCAGTTTCGGGCACTACCTCTCGCATCCTCCATAGGGTACTAGGTTTACGCACTACCCTAGGGTGTTTTATTCAATGGAGTACTAGATTTAAGCACTACTCCACGATTCTCCTCAGATGAATTATCAAGCTCAATCACTGTTTCAACACCAATTTCATTTTTTCCCAAACTGTTATAGAACTCCATCAACACACTTTGAAATGCCATTAATTCTCCTCTAGAAGGACAATCAAGGCTCAAAAAATTCAGATGCTGAAAGTGGTTATTTCTCGTAAGCTGCCAAAGAATGAGGATTTTAGGCTCAATGGGGCTAACTACGGATAAACAACATTCGATAGGGAATTATTTGGCTAAGTGACTCATAAATTCAAGGATGACCTAAATCATCTCCCATCATCTAACACACGTGTAGTTTCAAATAAGATAAAAGACAAGTTCTAGAATTTACACACAAGAATGATACTCACCAGAAAGAAATATCATGTGATTATGTACATGATCAACGATGCTCAAAATCTCACATGGGTTTTTAACAAGTAACATAGCACTTTTCATTGTAAGCAATATCTAATAAGTACACATAGAACTTCATATCAAAATGTAACTCAAGTACACTTTCTTCATCAATTTCAAGAGCATATGAATTTTAGGCACAATTTAAAAATATAAGCTCATATGGATCACCAAAACTAAGATCTCAATCCTTCCACTCTCATGAATTAAAAGCACAAATAAAAAGTAGAATAAGGAAACGAGGGCACCTGATTTTTCTCCTTCAAAACATTTACGGGCTCCTCGAGTTGTTCAACTCAGTCAAGTCAAGCCTCAGTGTAGAACTCGTCTTCCCTCCTTTTTAACTTTTCTATCATCAAAGCTCAAACATACTCATCATCACAAGATTCATCATTAATAATATATGAGACACAAGAAAAATTGAAAAGACAAAAAATTAAAAACTCAACCACTAATACTAGGAAACACACAAAACAACACACTAAACATAGATAAGTTGCAAAAAATTGACATATCAACACCGGTTAAAATATTAATATGCCGCAAAAAAATCAACACCCTAACAAACAAACAACCAACGAAAGGAAAACTTATATCCTCGGTGCTCATAAGACGAGGAAAGTACATCACATCCCCCCAAACTTAGTAAAAACATAAGTCGAAACTAAGTTTGAAAAGAGATGTAATTGCCGAAACGTAAGCACCTCAAATATAGTAATTCCACACTCACACGAAAGAAATAAAGCAATAAAAACAGAAGGGCAAGCCCCCAACAGGCGCTCATGCTTAACGTCGGAGAGTAACGACGGATTACCTCTTTTTAAACTACTGGATCAGATGGCGGTCTTCTCGCATCCTCATCTTCAAATACTTCCTTTTCCTTTTCTTGTCTACACTCAACACCCCACCGTTCTTGGTCACAAGTATATGATCCTTAGAATTACCTTCCTCCCATGGCTGTCTAGACTCATCCTTGTCAATATTCCACTCAAATTCAGAATAATCTGTCCTATTAAAACCAAGATTAAACAAGTTAGAAACCACATTTATGCTCCCGCATGATTGAATCTCCATGGGCATCTTCATTGCTTTATCGAGAGAGAAAACCACATCTTCATTGCCCATCCGCAGTCTAAGCTTTCTTTCCTAAACATCTATCATGGCTCCAGTAGTAGCAAGGAATGGCCGCGCTAAAATAAGGGGAATGTCTTCCTTGTCATCTTCCATCTCAACTACAAGAAAATCCACGGGAAAGACCAACTTATCTTCTTTCACATAAACATCTTCAATCAAACCCTTCGGAAACGTCATGGATCTATCCGCCAACTGAAGAGCAATTTTTGTGGATGTCAACTCCCCCAAACCAAGCCTTTTAAATATGGACAAAGGCATCAAATTGACACTTGCTCCCAAATCACACAAGGCTTTATGCGTCGTCCCTTTTCCAATGTCACAAAGAATAGTGAAGCTTCCCGGATCCTTCAACTTTTTAGATAAATCTGCATGATTAGAATTCAAAGTAGCCTCAAGACGATCAACCCTTGCATTATTCTTAGCCATGAATCGATTGAAGGTATTTTCTTTACTCCTCACTTCATGCTGCTTCATAATAATCCCCCCTTTGAGTCAACTCTGTATTCTGCCTCTGCTGGGATTCTAGTAATTTGTTGATGTTAGCTAAACTTAGAGATGATCTCATCATCCCTATTCGACTTCACCACTTGATGTTCAACCTGCGCCACCTTGCCAAGTACATATGATCCTCTAACCCTTTCCATAGGTCAGTCACGTGAATTCATAGAGATGTCTTCTAACAACTTTTCTGCTTCAAGTGCTGTCTTAGATAACAGCACTCCTCCTGATGATGCATCAATAAGAACACACGACTTACAATTCAATCCATAGTAGAAGATACTTATGTACTGAGCATTAGACATCCCATGTTGAGGACACCTCCTGAGCATGTCTTTAAATCTATCCCATGCCTCATGGAATTTCTTACCCTGATTCATAACAAATTGGGTGATGCCTTGTTTCATTCTTAAGATCCTCGAGGGTGGCATGTATCTCTCCAAAAACTTCTGCTGTAGTTAGTCTCATGTAGTACAATCTGTGGTATCAAGAGTCTCATACCAATCTTCTGCTCTATCAATTAAAGAGAACTTGCATAGGGTGATTCGTTTAGTACGATCATTAGCTCCAAAACCCTTTTGAGTGTTTGCATAACCAAGAAATCTTTGGAGATGCTGATATTGATCTTCAAAGCAACCTCTAGAAAAAGGATTCTTCTCTATCATGTTAATAAGGGCGGGATGTATCCCAAAATCATCATCTTCCCCCCTTTCTCCTATCAACCCCATGTTGCCAATCCCATAATTCGTATTATCCGGATTCTACCTTGCTCCGGCCATGTTTAGCTCAATGTGTTATTCATTCTTTCCTTCATCTCCTTTTCCTAGTGCACAAGTACCTCAGAAAAATTAAGATTAGATAAAAATAAATAATCACAAATAGAAGTCTTAATCAAACTAGAAATAATAAACTAATAATAACAGCCGTCCCAGCAATGGCGCCAAGAACTTGATGCACGTTTTCTTTGCACGCAAAATTAATCCCCAAGTATTAAGGATATCAATTGCAAGTTAGGCAAGCGACCAAGTTAAATATCGAACCCAAAGGACGACGTATTATTAATTTAATTATTCACAAAATTAATTAAGACAAGACAATAAGGTTGGGATTTATTTATTAAACTACTAAGCAGAATTATTAAATAACAGATAAAATAAAATATCACTAGAAGATTACGAAAGTGGATCAAGTAGGAGAATAGGTAGCTCTAGCTCTAGGATAATCCAGTTTCACTCATTAATTTCCCTTTAATGTATCAATGTCTGACTCTGCCTTGTGGAATATGGACGCATCACTAAGCCATGCAAATCTACTCTATAAACACAAGTAAATATGCGTGTTATACGTGTGAATAACCTTGGAGCAAGAGATATAGCTTCACCCCCTTTCTAGGTACTATTAGTATCAATTATTTCCCTGGCCAATTGGTACTCTAATCCGATATGATTTCCCTTTATAGGTACTGTAAAATTACCCTCTTTATCCTACTTAATAACGCGAATCCAATTCAATTAAAAAGTATTCATATAAAATAGTTCTAATGAAGTTTCAGAGTCCCCTCACTTAAAATCATAACATGGAATCCTGCTCAGTAGTGAACATACTCAATCAATAACCAAGATATGTATTCAGACTCTACATAACAGTTGATGATACATAATACAACTCTGGGTATGAATTAAAAATGTATAGTCTTATATAAAATAAATCCATAAGTAGTGTTGTACGGAGTATACACACAAAAGTTCAATTAATTCATAAAAAACTTCAAAATCCTATATCTACTAAAACGGTTCTAGCCCATGATGTTGCGAAGAACAATCATGGGGTTTGAATAGATCTTACCCATATGTCTGAAAAATACAAGATAAATTAGAAAACAAATAAATACCGTAGATATGGGAGTCGTCACGTCCTTCTCCATCTTGAATCCTCCTCTTAGTTCTCCTCTTGATTCAGCAGACGAATCTTCAAAGTGATGGATAGATGGAGGAAAAGAAGTGGATGATGGTTGGGGGGTGATCCCCCCTTGTGGGGTGTAGGATTGTGTTGTGGTCTCTTTCTTTTTGGTGTGATTTACATCCCCTTTTATACTTGTATCTCCTTATGGACCTTGGATGGGCTTTTTTCTTGGAAAACACGAAAATACATGCACTGGAGGCATTTGATTCGACCATGGTTCGACCTTCATGGATGGTCGAACCATGTCATCGAGGTCAAACCACACTGTAAAAAATTTTCAAGTTTCTAGTTCGTGTCGAACCAGTGGTCGAACCAAATCAGTGAGGTCGAACCAGCTTGCGCAGTCTCACCGTTTCACGTATAACTTCCACATCCAAACTCTGATTTTAGTGATTCTTTTGCTCACGCGATCCTCTATTCCTTTACTTTATATCCATATAAAGAAATCATAAAAATCTAACATTTGAATATATAAAAAGTCATGCAAAGTGGAACAACCATGCTGAGTAGGAACAGCTTGCGCGGCGTCACCATTTTGATCATAACTTTCTGGTTTGGATTCCAATTGAGGTGTTTCTTACGCCAGAACAACCCTCTCTTTTGTGGCTTTCCAACCATGTATCACATTTTTAGTTTTAAGTACCACACGAACATAGAAAAATTACACAAGTTGGACATGTATTTTCCAGCATTCTTGCACAAGTTACAACTCTTCTCCAACTTTGCACTTTTGATCCTTTTTCCACATAAAACACCTCAAACGCACCTTTTTCTCACATATATAAAATATAAGACACGTGTTCTAATATATAACAATAATTCCCATCAAAAGATGTTAAATTGGATACTCAAACACGCTTATTTTCAATATCATCATTCCGCATACTGGTCGTGTAGGTGTTGCACGAACATGGCTCGTGTGCATGCACACTGGTCATGTAGGCACTGCTCCTATTCTTCTTCTTTCATTTCTACTACCGACTCTATTTTCACCTGTTTTTCATACGTTTAACTCATTCTCACACATTTCTATAAAAATACAACCAAAATACACGTAAATACAAATAAAATAATACGAAAATAGATATAAAAAGGCATGAAAATTTAGGTGAAAATATCGCCAATCACACCCCCAAATTTAAAGTGTTGCTCGTCCCCGAGCAATAAAAATGATAAACCATGAGGAAAGATTTTCACATAGGAAACAACCTAACGAACATAAGCAATAGCACATCAATAGCAATAAGAACTACCAACTATGTTAAGTCATCCTTCAACATTAAACTCATAACATTCAAAAAATATTAACACGTTTAATTCAAAGAGAATAAAGAGTAATATAATCCCTTCCGGTCCAAGCCTCACATTTGATATCAATGTCACCCAACACTCTATAAAATAAGGTAAATCAGCACTCATTAACTAATTGGCTTGACTCGCTATAAGCTTGCTCGTGGAATACATTCAAAAACCACCAAAGTTTCCATTAGTGATAAAAAAGGTATTTAATTAAGAATGTAATGATAGACTCTTTGATTAGGGTAGGAAGAATATGGGTAATAATGACTAATCAAGTGTAAGTAATTGAAGAGATGATTAACTTCCTCAACTTCTTCACTTCTCTTTCTTCCTTTCTTATCTTTGTTAATCACAAGCACTAATCATCAACTTTTCTTAGATTTTCGATTTTCTTTTGATTCGTGCTTCCTTTCTTTGGCTTTTGTTTGCTTGAGCATCTTGTTGCTTTACTCTTTTTTCTTGTTTTAAGGTTGCATGTGCATTCTTGCTTGTGCTCTTTATATCCTTTTTCTTGCTTGTTTACTATTTCCTTTCTTCTTTTGCACAATAACTCATCAATCCTTGCCAATCTCCACCTTCTCAATTACTTACACAAAAGGGTAAATATATAAGGCTTACATGGGTAATCAAGGCTTCCAATGTGCTTATATCACAATATATAGGCTTTAAGGTTCAAAGTGGTTGAGGCTTACATGGGTAATCAAGGCTTCTAATGTGCTTATATCACAATATATAGGCTTTAAGGTTCAAAGTGGTTGACTAGGGGTGATGTTCATGGTAGGAAAATATTTGGCAATGACTATAAATCACAAGGATGACCTTAGAACATATCACAAATCTCCACTAATTGGGCTCGTTCTCGTAGTATTTGAACAAGTTCTAGTTTATTAAGCACAACCAATCCACTCATGAAAAAATACCATGTTTATACGGTTGAGGCTTAAATACTTACAAGTTTATGCTCGGACTTTGAGGAACTTATTACACCACATTCATCTCAAAATTGAACAAGTTAAGTAAAACATATCACTATTTCAAAGTATAGAGATTCTTAATCATAATTTGTCATCACTTATCACCGCAACATGTCATCACTCACATTCAAAAATGATTTACGACATCCCAAAAACAAACCATCAAATAACCCTAGACAAAAATAAAAATACACACAAAACATAAAATAAAGACTCACCAAACAAGAAACACTACAAAAACAAATAACATGCAAAAATAAAAAATCCAAACAAAATTAGAATTTAAAGCACACATTCATAACATCAATGGTCAAGTAAGCTCACGAACATCCCCATCTTTGATTGAAAATCGAAATCCTAAATTAAGAAAGTAAACCTTCCACAAACATAACACATAAAGCATGCTAATCAACAAGAATCCAAATCAATCAAGTCATGTTAAGCATATAGAAGTGATGAGATGTAAAGTGAACTCCCTTAGAAAGACAATTGGTAGTGGAAAAGGTTGGCACGGGCTTCCGGTTTGCATGCATAATGAATCTCGACTTGATCTCCGGGCTCAATTCATGCTTCCACTACACTACTTTATTTATGCTCAACAACTCATCAAAACCATTAGCTCAATAATTGCAATAAGAATATAGACTAATATGCACTTCAATTCACTAATCGGACCAAAATGATACCAAACTCATTATAAATTTTTTTAATTACCCCAAAATACGAGAAGTATATGCTTACTAACAAATATGTATGTCAACCACGCAACATCCCCCAAACTTAAATCGAAACAAGATTTGAGAATTAAGTTTGCAAAAAGTGATGTACTTACTTTCACACTTCAAATCAAGCACTCCTCGTATCTCCAATACGCATTTTCCTCACAAGCACAATTAACTTACATGTCAAAAATTGCAAAACAAAATCAAATCCACAATCCTTAATGAAAACAAGAAATAAAGCAATAAAGATAATGATAGGTTGCCTCCCATCTAGCGCTAAGTTTAATGTCTTCAAGTCGGACAAGATTATCGAGCTCATGGTGGTCTAGAATAGTCCTTAGGCACTGTCATATGTTTCTTCTTGAAGTAGTGCCTTGTGCTCTCACGTTCAACCACAAGAACATTTCCCTTTTTGTTAAATAGCTCAAGCAATTGGTCTCCGAAGGCGTTCTTCACAAGGAATGACCCATTACACTAATTCCACTTCTTCCATCGGGGTCCGTATGAATTTTGAACTTCAACCACATTCCCCGATAAGAATTCGGGCATAGACAATTGTTGATGCCCTCTTGCAACCTTTTTCCTACAATCACCAAACAATTTTCTATTAAAGAAATCATGAAAATTCTTAAGAGAATTTGAAAGTTCAAGAGAATGAGAAATTTTTTGGTTGTGGAGAGTAGAATCAATGATCTTAGTTTCCAGAGGTTCATTTTCTTCCATAAGTGCATGAATCTCTTCTTGATTTCGAAGCTTTACTTTCTTACCCATCACTTCAAGAGACTCGACAAATCTGTTGAATTCTTCCTTCAACTTTTTGGATTTCACCCATATAGGAACTCTTTCTCTCTTCTCCTTCATAACCTCATCAATCTCCAAACTATCCTCTTTTCTATCATTAATGGCCATGCAATCGTTCTTTATTCCGGAAGTAGAAGGCTTGTTGTTTTCTTTTTGAAGTCTCTCCACGGTGGACACAACTTGGCTAACTTGGTGCTCAATTGAATTCAACCTTGCACCAAATGCTACGATTACACTTGTCACCATTTCACACCAATTTCCGATTCGATCCATCCACGCTTTATTAGACTTCCTCTCATGTTCAATGCATGCTATAATATTTTCAAATAACTCTTCTCTAAGACTTTCTTTGTGGTCATTTTGATTGTAATAAGAGGTGTTGGAGTCTTGAAAATCTCCCCATAGTTGTCGTTGATCTCCTTGATTTCTAGAAAAATTTTCTTGAAAAACTTCTTCCATAACTTGAGGTATACTTGTTGATGCATATTATGAGGAACTCCAAAATCTTCATAACCTTGTTGTTGGAATTGCATATTAGGAACTTGTACTCCGAAATCCAGTTGCAAGTTTGGCTCAAAATTTAGCATTTGAAATCTTTTAAAATTTTTCCCATCTCCTTGTGTATTCCCAATGGGAGGAGCAATTCTATTCACCATATCTCGAATGATATTCATGTAGCTCATATTTTTGGGCTTGTTCACCTTCTTCTTTCTTCTCAAGGTATGCACCTACAAGAGAAAGAAAAATTTGAATAAAATTTTCTAAAGCAAATATAAGATGCAAAAATTAAAAAAATGTCCTTATTAAGACTACTCTGAACAATCATTCGTCAAAGTACTAGCAACCGTTACCTTCCCGGCAACAGCGCCATTTGATTAGTCATTTTGTAGTCGGGATGACCAATTAAAAAATTTATCGAACCCAAGGGAGGTAGATACTAGAGCTTAAGCGATCTCACATTTCTTGTAATTTTATAGAGACGAATAATCAATGGATTGGATGTTCAAACAAGTAAATAAAAATAATCAAAATAAGTAATGATCAAATAAACAAGATAGATAAATGAAGAGTGATTTTCCAAGTTAAGTAAAAGTGAGATTAACAACACTTAGGAAGTGGAAATTCTATGATCAATGCATCAAACTCATATGTGTCATGGGTTAATAACTAAGGGCCAACATGAATTCCACCTAAACTCCCTCTCGAGATGGATAAGATGTAGATCCTTAATAAGGTCTCAAAAAAACTCCAAGGTTGGTTCTCAATCAACTAATTCCAACTAGGTACTAAGTTCAATTGGAGAGTCCCCATACACGATTAATTGAACTCTCGATCTAACAAATTGAATGTTCTATCAAAGGGTTCTAAATCCTAAAGGACATCTCTATCTCTTTAAAACTTATAATGCACATGAGGTGTATGATAAAATGATTCACTTAATTGTCCTAAATACATAATTGATTTCTCAATCTGATCACATGGTTAAAACAACAAAACATACAAATCATCATAAACATCAAGATCTAAAGCATCAATGATAGAAAATTAATAAACCCAATCAACTTATGAATTTAAACACATAAATCCCAAAATTATTCAACAACTTTCATGTTGCTAATCTCACAAAGGAGATCAGCCTACCATATTCATAAGAAAATCAACATAGACATTTAAATCCTTACAAACCATGATAAACAATAAGGTTCAATTCAAAATTTAGATGAAAACTCCCTTGGATGATTCCAATTGTGATCTCTTTCCTCTCCTTGCAATTCTTCTCTCTTCCTTACTTCTTTTCCTAACTTAGATGATGATTTTAATGGTGGGATGAAGGTAGATGATATGGATGAAGAATAGATGAAGATGATGGTGTAAAATGCAGAAAATGGTGTGTGATTTAGGTAAACAGTGGAAACCCTACGAATTATATGCTCAAATATTAAAATTGGGGGTATTTATACCCCTTGGAAGCTTCTAGATGGTTGTTGATATTTTCTCAAGTTTCTACACGGACACGACCTATGTGCATGTACACGGCTCGTGTGCAAGCACAGGCCATGCAATGGCCGTGTAGGTGTTTCAGGTGCTAGCGCACAGCCTAGCTTACATGGCCGTATTTCGAACACTGGTCATGTAGGTGCCGCACGAACACGGCTCGTGTGCATGGACACTGGTCGTGTAGGCGCTGCCCCTATTCATCTTCTTTCGTTTTGACTGCCGACTCTATTTTTACTCTATTTTCACCCGTTTTCATACGTTTAAGCTCATTCTCACACATTTCAATAATAACACAAAACACAACAAAAATACACATAAATATGGATAAAATAATATGAAAATAGATATAATAAGGCAAAAAATCTAGGTGAAAATATCGTCAATCATTGAGTAACACGTCTCGTAACTGAGAAACGATGCTCTGTTTTCTAGTTCCCTTCTCGACCATTGCTCGACCAAACCTTTTGGTCGAGCAACAGTGTTGAGCCGAAAAATCACGATCCAGTTACAAGGACCTCGCTCGACCAAACTGAAGTCGCTCGACCAGATCGTTCTAGTCGAGCGGCTACCTGTTGTGCCGAACAGTCATATTCCGATTACAGGAACCTTGCTCGACCAAACCATTCTGGTCAAGCAACACCTATCAACTCCTATTTCCATACAAGACGCTGCACCTGTTGTTCAAAATACTCTAGAACTATCATATGATTAGAATACTGAACTTATAATTGAGAAGAAGTGGGAAAGAGCGAAGAGATTGAAAGAAATAAACATGCCCATGGAGATTCATTCATGCGAGTGCATAGATGTGGTTTATAACTTGTTTAATCTTGATTTTTCTATGAAAGATGATTCTGAATTTGTGTGGAAGATTGACAAGGAGGAGTCTAGATGGCCATGTGCGGAAGGAAATTCTAAAGATCATATTTTTGTGACCAAGAAAGGTGAGGTGCTGAGTGTAGACAAGAAGAGGGAAATGAAGTATTTGAAGTGGGGATGCGAGAAGACCACCCTATGATCCAGTAGTTTAAAGGTTTCATACCGTCGTGACTCTCCGACGTTAAATATGAGCGCCTACTAGGGGTGTGCCCTTCCATTTTATTGCTTTCGTGTTTCTTTTGTGCGAGTGAGGAGTTATTATATTTGAGGTGCTCATACTTCGGCAATTACATCTTTTCAAACTTAGTTTTTGACTTACATTTTTACTAAATTTGGGGGGTGTGATGTACTAATCTCGTCCTATGAGCACCGAGGTACTTATCTCGTTTTATGAGCACTAACACTATAATTTTTCCTTTCGTTGATTTTTTTGTTAGATGGTTGATTTTTTGCGGCATATTAATATTTTAATCGGTGTTGGTTTGTCGATTTTTTGCAACTTACCTAATGTTTTGTGTTGTTTTTATGTGTTTCCTAGTATTAGTGGTCGAGTTCTTAATTATTTGTCATTTTGGTTTTGCGGTGTCTCCTATTTTATTATTGATGAAATCTATGATGATGAAGTGTGTTTGAGTTTTAATGATATAAAAAGGTAAAAGAGTGGCAAGACGAGTTTTATGCTGAGACTTGACATGATCGAGTTGAACAACTTGAAGAGCTCGTACTTATTTCATAGGAGAAAATAATCAGGTGCACTCGTTTCCTTATTCTAATTTTTATGTGTGCTTTTAATTCATCGAAGTGGAAGGATGAGTTTATGGTTTTGATGCATGTAAGCTTACATTTTTAAACTGTGCCTAAAATTCATAAGCTTTTGAAATTGATGAAGGAAGTGTACCTGAATTATATTGTGGTATGAAGTTCTATGTGTACTTGTGGGATATTGCTTACCATGAAAGGTGCACTATTACTTGTTAAAAACCCATGTGAGATTTTGAGCCTTGTTGATCATGTACATAATCACAAGATATTTCTTTTCTAGTGAGTATCGTTCTTGTGTGTATATTCTAGAACATGCTGTTTGTCTTACTTGAAACTACATGTGTGTTAGATGATGGAAGATGATTTAAGTCCGTCTTTGAATTTATAAGTCACTAAGCCAAATAATTCCATATCGAATGATATTTATCCGTAGTTAGCCCAGTTGAGCCTAAAAATCTTATTCTTTGGCAGCATACAAGAAATAACCACTTTGAGCGTCTGAATTTTTTGAGCCTTAATTGTCCATCATGAAGAGAATCAATGGCTTTTTAAAGTGTGTTGATGGAGTTTGATAACAGTTTGGGAAGAAATGAAATTGGTGTTGAAGTAGTGATTGAACTTGAAAATGCATCTAAGGATAATCATGGAATAGTTCTTAAATCTAGTACTCTATTGAATCAAACACCCTAGGGTAGTGCCTAAATCTAATACCCTATGAAGGATGCGAGAGGTAGTGCCCAAAACAGGTACCTCAAGAAAAAAAGAAAAAAAAAGAGAAGGAAAAAATGTAGTACTTGAAAAAACAAAAAATGAAAGAGTTGAGGAGGATGTGTAGCTTAGTTGAAGTGAGTAAAAAGAACAAAAGATCACGATGGATCGCGACTTGATTGATCCGAGTTTTAAGTCACTTATCCATATATTTCCTACCTTAACCAAAGAGCTAACATTACATCCAAATGAAAAGCCTTTTTTTATCCCATTATCGAGTCATACTTTTTAGTGGTGAAGAGTTTGAGATATTTGGCAAACTTATGGTTACGCATACACTTGAATTGAATCTGAGTGTATACACCTCAACCCATAAGTGTACATCTTTTACACTTGAGTGTGAGTAATATATACTTCCCGTGAGAACATATCAATGGATCATTTGAATTGGTGGTGATTATCTTATCTTGTATAATATGAATTGATTATTATATGTAATGAGAGTTGCATGACCTAAGTTGAGGACAATTGTATTTTGAAGGGGGTATTGGTCATAGTCCTAATTTCTCCACTAATTTTCTCACTCTCTTTCTCTTTATTTTTATTTTGTTGTCTTGGGATGAGCAACGAGTAAGTTTGGGAGATTGATGAGAGTGAAAATAAGCATGTTTAGTGTCTAATTTAACATCTTTTTTTATGGAAATTATTGTTATATATTAGCACAAGTGTCCTATATTCGATATATGTGAGAAAAAGATGCATTTGAGGTGTTTTATTGTGTTATAGGTGGAAAAAGGTTCAAAAGTGCAAAGTTGGAGAAAATGTGTAACTTGTGCAAGAATGTTGAAAAATACATGTCCAACTTGTGAAATTTTTCAATATATGTATAGAAGTCTAAATTCGGCATGTGATACAATATTGAAAGCTACGAAAGAGATGGCCATTTTTGTTCAAAGAACGCCTCAATTGGAGTTCGGATGAGGGAGTTATGATCAAAACGATGACGTCGCGCAAGGTGTTCCTACTCAGCACGACTCGTGCCCTTCATGTTGGACTTTTTTGTGAGTTCTTTATTTGGATAGAAATAACAGTAATAGAGGATCGCGTGAGCTCAATAATCACTTAAATCGAAGTTTGAACGAGGAAGTTATGCTCAAAATCGTGAGGTCGCACAGCTGTTGGCGAGAATTTTTGAGAATTTCTGAAAATTTCCGAAAATTAGCCAAAATTTCCTATTTCTTAGTGCAAAATTAATCTCCTTATCACATAATCTTTCATGATTCACCCATATCTTTTATTTCCTTATTTCATTCCCTTCTTACACATATGTACTCCCTCCGTCTCTCATTAAGAGGGACATTTGCTTTTTGGTACGTAGATTAAGAAGTATTATTATTTAATGTGTAGTGGGTAGTTTTATTAGTAGGAGTGTGGGTCCTAATATTTAATTGTATTAGAGGGGGGTATGAGTCCTATATGTGTAAAAAAGAAAATGAGACTCTTTGGATGGGACGACCAAAATGGAAAAATATCCCTCTTAGCCTGGGATGGAGGGAGTATATATTTTACATCATCATTAATGTGAGAGGCGACAATCATCCTACACCACCCCACAAGGGGGGATCACCCCCAACCATTATCCACATCCTTTCCTCCATCTATCCATCATCTACAAGGGGGACTCCCGCATCTAGGGTTTTATTTGTTTCCTAATTTATCTTGTAATTTTCAAGACATATGGGTAAGATCTATCCAACCCCCATGAGTGTTCTTCGCAACACCATGAGCTAGAGTCTTTTTGGTAGATCTAGCATTTTGAAGATTTTATGAATTAATTGAATTTTCGTGTGTATACTCCGTACAACACTACTTGTGGTTTATTTTATATATGACTATGCATTTTTAATCAATATTCAGAGTTGTTTTGTGCATCATTAACTGTTATATAGAGTCTGAATATATATCTTGGTTGTTGATTGAGCGCGTTTACTGCTGAACAAGATTTCATATTATGATTTTAAGTGAGGGAACTCCGAAACTTCATTAGAATTGTCATATATGAATGTTTATTAATTGAATTTAATTCGGGTTAATAAGCAAGATAAAGAGGTTAATTTCATAGAACCTATAAAGGGAGATCATATCGGGTTAGAGTACCAATCCTGGGGGAAATAATTGATACTAATAGTACCTAGAAATGGGGGTTAAATTATATCACTTGCTCCAAGGTTATTCACACGTGTTACACGCATATTTACTTGTGTCAATAGAGTATATTTGCATGGTTTAGTGATGCGTCCATATTCCACAAGGCAGATTCGGATATTGATACACGAAAGGAAAATTAATGAATGATACCGGATTACCCTAGGCTACCTATTCTCCATACTTGATTCACTTTTGTATTATTCTAGTGCTTAATTTTTTTAATTGTTATTTTAATTAATTATTTAGTAGATATAATTATTTCAACAACTTTTATTGCCTTTCGTCTTAATTAATTTAGTAAATAATTAAATTTATAATAGTCGTCCTTTGGATTCGATATTTAACTTGGTCGCTTGCTTAAGCTGCAATTGATATCTTTAATACTTGGGGATTAATTTTGCGTGCAAAGAAACCACGCATCAAGCTTGGAAAGGCCAATTCACAAGTGGTGACCATGGCGTTCCAACAATCATGCTCGAAGTGGTTGCCTCTGCAGATTTATGGATATGTCATGCCTACTTTGGAGTAGTAGGATCCAACAACGACATAAATTTTCTCAATCAATCTTCTTTATTTATGGATACTCTGCAAGGATGTGTTCCATCTGTTAATTTCACAATCAATGGTAAGCAATATAATCAATGATATTATCTTACTGATGGAATTTATCCAGAATGGGCTACTTTTGTGAAAATCTTTTCATGTCCTCAAGACCCAAAGAGGCAGCATTTCAAACGACTGCAAGAGGCAGTAAGGAAGGATGTCGAATGAGCTTTTTGAGTGCTTCAACCTCGTTGGGCAATGGTTAGTGGTCTTGTTTCTGGTACAAGAATAACTTGAAGGATATAATATTAACTTGCATTATATTGCATAACATGATAATTAAAAATGAAGGAAATGCAGCGATCAATTAGTTCGACGATCCAAATTTGGCCATTCTGTCTCCACAAGTAAGTCAATGATCAACTAGATTATTCAATGACTACGTCAGGAGAGGTGTTCAACTACGAGATAATAGAAACATTTCCAGCTTCGACAAGATTTAATTGAGTATGTTTGGACTCAATCCGAATAATTATCTACACATTAAATTGGTCGGATCAAAATTTACTTTGTTGCTTTCGAAAATTTTACTTTTATATTTTAATGTGTCTTTTTAATTTGTATTTTTATGTTTTATGTAATTCAAAAAATGAATAATATTTTTTTATTTTATAAAATTTAAATAATTGGAATATATAATTATTTATAATTTATTTGGAAATTAGATAGATATAGTTGATAAATTAAATAAGAATAAAATGAAATTGAGGTGGGTCCTACCAAAAAAACCTACTTTTTGATTTTATTGTTGGGGAGAAGTTTTTGTTTTTGAGGTAGGGTTTTTTGCTTTTGAGATGGTGCTAACGTGACACCAAAAAAATCTGTTTTTTTATTTTGTCATTGGAGAAGGCCTTAGTAAATATATTAGAGCATCCATATTGGAAATGTGGTTTAAACCCACACTCACTCCTCCACCTCACTTCTTCACATTTTTCAATTAGTTTAAATCCATTCTCTCTCCTCCATCTTACTTCTTCACATTTTTCAATTAAACTAAATGACATCCACATTAATATTTTAGTTTAAACTAATTTTAAAAAATATGTTTTATTCTTCTTAATACTTAAATAATTATATTATATTAAATATATGTACTTTTATTTACTACTTTTGTAAATGAATTAGGTTCATGGCAGTGAATTAGCCGTATCAGTTTGGTTTAAATTCAATCACTCACATTGATAAAAATTGAATATATTTTGGTTTAAACGTGGATGAAAACATGTCAGTGGGGAGATCACAGAATATGACTTAATTTTACCGTTGACTATGATGCTTCAAATTGACTTAAAAAGGCTAGGAGAGTTGATTATAGTGGTCATACTTTAATTGAACCCTACATTCTAATATTTTTCTAAGAAAATAACATCAACGTCAGTCATCAGCAGAGCAGACCAGTTGATAGAGTGATTAGTAGAATACATCAGCAAGGTGATGCTTCAAACTAACTTAGAAGGTTTAGGGGAGTTAGGCACGCATGACAATGCTTGGATCAACTTTTAAATTGTGTTTCATTTGAAATATTTGAAATCTAATAAATTTGAAAATAAATAAATTTTAAATTTTATTAATTTTAAATTAATTCATTTGAATCAAAGTGATGTATTATGAATTTATAAAAGATTTTCAAATTTATAGTTCAACAATTAATTTTAATTATTTTAAATTAAAATTTTATCTATGATAATAAATAATAATAAATGAGAGACTACGGTGGAACAATCCTATAAATTAAAATTTAGAACCGGATCCTTTTATGCTAAATGGGTAAATATTTAATTCGCGGATCTTCTTTCTTCCAAACTCATAGTGGATCTTAATTGGATCTAAATCTCTCTCTTTCTCATTTCTTCTTTCCAATTTTAGGAGAGATTTTTTCCCTCAAGGTCGTTTCTTCTTCCTCCATAAATCGCTCTCTCTTTCCCATTTCTGCTTTTCAATTTTAGGAGAGCATTTTCTCTCTCAACGTCGTTGTTTCTTCTCCATAAATAGAAAATCCACCTTCTTTAGAGAATAACCTCAATTAGTCGCACCATTGTCGCTGTTGCCGGAGTTCACTCTATGCCCTTCGCTAGATATCAGCACCGACAACAACCAATCGTCAGAATCAGCTTGGGATTTTTGCAATCGCCACTAGTCTCTTTGTTATCTCGTACTCCACCCACAGCAGTGTGTCCTTGTGTACTCCAGAGCTATTTGAATTTTTTTCGGGTCTCGCCGGCAGAAATTCACCTTCGCGAACACGAAATTGAGATGGTCTAGGTTGAGGTTCTCGGTGGTGTGGTGGAAATTAAAGCCCCTCGAGGAGAGTGAGTCGTCTAAGGTGGAGAAATTGGATGCTGCCGACATGGCGGTGCTCCGATGATGGGTGTCCTTGGTGAGCGGTAGTGTGACGGGGACAGGCAACATCAGATCTGTGGTTTGTATGTCATGATTTGTGGCTTGTATTATTATGAAATGGAATTGGGGGAGAGATGAAATGGGATTAGGGTACTCATTTTGGGTGGAGACTGATAAACGTTTTCTTTGCACGCAAAATAATCCCAAGTATTAAGGATATCAATTGCAGCTTAGCAAGCGACCAAGTTAAATATCAATCCAAAGGACGGCGTATTATCAATTAAATTATTAACTAAATTAATTAAGACAAGTGATAATAAAGATTGAGGATTTTAATCTAATAACTAATATGCTGAAAATTAAATAACAATTAAAACAAAATAACACTGGAAGAATACGAAAGTGTCTCAAGACTGAAGAATAGGTAGCTCTAGGGTAATCCAGTTTTACTACTTAACCTCCCTCTCAAGTGCAGACGACTCTGCCTTGTGGACTATGGAAGCATCACTAAACCATGCAAATCTACTATATAGACACAAGTAAATATGCGTGTAACACATGTGAATAACCTCAGAGTAAGAGACGTAATTTCACCCCCCTTTCTAGGTATTATCAGCATCAATTATTTTCTATGTTTGGAATCTAACCCGATACGATCTCCCTTTACAGGTACTATAAAATTACCCTATTTATCCTGCTTATTAATCCGAATTCAATTCAATTAATAAACATTCATATATGACAATTCTAATGAATCTTTGGAGTTCCCTCACTTAGAATCATAACAAAAAACCCTGTTCAGCAGTGAACGCGCTCAATTAACAACCAGGATATATATTCAAACTCTATATGACAGTTAAAGATACACAAAACGACTGTGAATATGAGTTAAAAACTTGCAATCATATATAAAATAAATCCACAAGTAGTGTTGTAGATCTACTAAAACTGTTCTAGCCCATGATGTTGTGAAGAACAATCATGTGGGTTGAATAGATCTTACCCACATGTCTGAAAAATACAAGATAAATTAGGAAACAAATAAAACCCTAGATGCAGGAGTCGTTGCGTCCTTTTCCGTCTTGAATCCTCCTCTTGATTCCACAGACAAATCTTCAAAGCGATGGATGGATGAAGGAAAGGATGTGGATGATGGTTGGGGGATGATCCCCCTTGTGGAGTGTAGGATGATTGTGTTACGGTCCTCTCACATGAATAATGATGTAAAATATATATAGGTGTGAAAAGGGAATGAAATAAGGAAATAAAAGATATGGGTGAATCATGGAGGGTATGTGATAAGGAGATTAATTTTGCTTCAAGAAATAGGAATTATGGGCTAATTTTCGGAAATTTTCGGAAATTCTCAGAAATTCTCGCCGGCAGCAGCGCGACCTAACGATTCTGAGCTTAACTTTTTCGTATAAACTCCGATTTGAACGATTCTTGCGCCAAAACAATCCTATCTTCCGTGGCTTTCTAACTATGTAATACACTACCAGTTTTGAACTCCAGAAAAATACAGAAAAATTATGGAAATTGAGCGTGCGTTTTTTAGCATTCCTATAACTTTGCACTTTTAATCTTTTTTCCATCTAAAACACAATAAAACACCTCTAATGCACATATTTCTCACATATATTGAATTTAATGCATTTGTGCTAATATATAACAAAAATTTCCATCAAAAAAGTGTTAAATTGGACACTCAAATATGCTTATTTTCACTCTCATCAATTCCCCAAACTTATCCATTCCTTGTCCCGAGGCACAAAATAAAAATAAAGAGAGAGAGAGAGAGAGTAAGAAAATTAGCAGGGAAAGAAGGACTATGACTCATACCCCATTCATAATATAATTGTCCTTAACATAGGTCATGCAACTGTCATTACATGAAATAATTAATTCATAGCATACAAGTTAAGATAATCACCACCAATTCAAATGTTCCATTAACATGTTCTCACGAGAAGTATATATGACTCGCACTTAAGTGTAAAAGATGTACACTTATGGGTTATGGTGTTTACGTTCAAATTCAATTCAAGTGCATGCATAATGATAAGCTTGCCAAAAGTTTCAAACTCTTCACCAATAAAAGTATGATTCGACAATGGGATAAAAAAAGGATTTTTCTTTTGGATGTAATGTTGGCTCTTTGGTTAAGGTAGTAAATATATGAATAATATGACTCAAAACTCGGATCAATCAAGTGTGCACTCTCTCTCGATCTTTCATTCTTCCTCATCACTTCAATTAAGCACAACATCCTCCTCAACTCTTTCACTTTTCTATTTCAAGCACAACAATATTTTCCTTCTTTTTTTTCTTGAGGTACCAGTGTTGGGCACTACCTCTCGCATCCTCTATAGGTACTAGATTTAAGCACCACCCTAGGGTGTTTTATTCAATGAAGTATTAGATTTAAGCACTACTCTATGATTTTCCTTAGATGCATTTTCAAGCTCAATCACTATTTCAACACCAATTTCATTCTTTCCCAAGCTGTTATCAAACTCCATCAACACACTTTGAAAAGCCATTAATTCTCATCATGATAGAATCAAGGCTAAAAAAAATCAGAAGTTCAAGGTGGCTATTTCTCGTAGGCTGCCAAAGAATGAAGTTTTTAGGCTCAATGGGGCAAACTACGAATAAGAATTATTTGGCTAAGTGACTTATAAATTTAAGGATGGCCTTAGATAATCTCCCATCATCTAACACGCATGTAGTTTCAAGTAAGAAAAAAGGCAAGTTCTTGAATACACGCACAAGAACGATACTCACTAGAACTGAAATATCATGTGAATATGTAACATGATCAACAAGGCTCAAAATCTCACATGAGTTTTTAACAAGTAACAGAGCACCATTCATGGTAATCAATATCTCACAAGTATACATAGAACTTCATACCACAATATAACACAAGTACACTTCCTTCATCAATTTCAAAAGCATATGAATTTCAATTTAAAAATATAAGCTCATATGGATCACCAAAAATATAAACTCAATCCTTCAACTCCTCAAATTGAGAGCACACATAAAAATTAGAATAAGAAAATGTTGGCACCTGATTTACATCCTTCAAAACAATCACGAGCTCCTCGAGTTGTTCAACTCGATCTGGTCAAAGCCTCAGTGTAGAACTCGTCTTTCATCCTCTTTTACCTTTTTCTATCATCAAAGCTCAAACACACTCATCATCACAGGATTCATCAATAATAAAATAGAAAACACAAGAAAAATCAAAAAGATGAAAATTAAAAACTCGATCACTTAACACTAGGAAGCACACAAAAAACAACACACTAAACATTAGGTAAGTTGCAAAAAATCGACATACCAACACTGGTTAAAGTATTAAAATACAGTAAAAAATCAATCCCTAACAAACAAACAACCAACGAAAGGAAAAATTATACTCTTGGTGCTCAAAAGATGAGGTAAGTACATCACACCCTCCCAAACTTAGTAAAAACGTAAGTCGAAATTAAGTTTGAAAAGAGATGTAATTTTGAAAGCGTGAGCACTTCAAATATAATAACTCCTCACTCACACAAAAGAAATACAAAAGCAATAAAAAGGAAGGGACAATCCCCCAACAGACGCTCATGTTTAACGTCGGATAGTCACGACAGTATAACGCTTTATAAACTCTTGTATCAAAGAGCGGTCTTCTCACATCCTCACCTTCAAATACTTCATTTTCCTTTTCTTGTCTACACAGCACCTCACCTTTCTTGGTCACAAGTATATGATCCTTGGAATTTCCTTCCTTCCATAGTTGTCTAGACACCTCTTTGTCAATCTTCCACTCAAATTCAGAATCATCTATCCTATTAAAATCAAGATTAAACAAGTTAGAAACCACATCTATGCTCTTGCATGATTGAGTCTCCATGAGCATCTTCATAATTTGATCGTTCAACTCGAACGGCTAGTCAAACGGACATCCTGGGCATGACTGCGCAGTCTCATGGTTTTGAGCATAACTTTCGCATCCGATTGAGGTGATTCTCACGCAAAAATGATCCTCTCTTCCATGGATTTCTGTTCCACTACCTTAGGAGCTGGTTCGACCATGGTTCAACCTAGAGGGTTGGTCAAACCAGGTCTGTAATGGTCGAACCGGCCATCAGCAAGCTTCGGAGGGTGCCCAGGTGCCTGGTTCGAGTTGTTAGAGGTGGTTCGATCAAGGACCTTGGTCAAAACGGGGCCGAATTGGCTCCCTGAAGCTTCCAAATTTACTGCTGGCATTATCGGTCCCTCATACTACGTTCCAAACCTCAACGTGATGGCTTTGCACTCTTTCGCATTTATTATGCCTTGAGATGGGAACTTTTCTTTCTCCAACATTTGCGTCAATTGATTCAGGCTCTCGGCCATCTGCCCCATCAACAAAGTTAGGTAATTCAGCTATTTAGATAAGTCTGCATGGGTAGAATTCATAGTAGCCTCAAGTCTATCCACTCTTGCATCATTCTTAGCCATGTATCGATTGAAGGTATCTTCAATACTCTTCAGTTCTTGGTGCTGCATACTAGGCCCCCTTCGTGTCAACTCTGTAATCTTATTCTGTTGGGATTCTAGTAGCCTGTTGATATTAGCTAGACTAGAGACGATCTCATCATCCCTATTCGGCTTCACCACTTGACGTTCAACCTGTGCTACCTTACCTAGTACATATGATCCTCTTACTCTTTCCGTAGGCTAGCCACGTGAATTCATAGAGATGTCTTCAAATAACTTTTCTGCTTCTATCGCTATTTTAGATAACAACGCTCTACTTGATGATGCATCAATAAGAATACGTGACTCACAATCCAATCCATAGTAAAAGGTACTTATGTACTGAGCCTTAGACATCTCATGCTGTGGGCACCTCCTAAGCATATCTTTAAACCTTTCCCATGCCTCATTCTGAAGACATTTGAGGGTGGCATATATCTCTCCAAGAACTTCAGCTGCAATTGGTCTGATGTAGTACAGTCTGTTGCATCAAGAGTCTCATACCAAGCTTTCGCCCTACCAATCAAAGAGAACTTGAATAGGGTGATACGCCTAGCAATATCATTAGCTCCAGCACCCTTCTGAGTGTTTGCATAACCAAGGAATCTTTTGATATGCTGGTATGGATCTTCAAAAGAACTCTCATAAAAGGGATTCTTCTCCACCACGTTAGTAAGAGTAGGATGTATTGATTAGACATTTTGTAGTCGGGATGACCAATTAAATAATTTATCAACCACAGGGAGGAAGGTACTAGAGTTTAAGCAATCTCGTGTTTATCATAGTTTTATAGAGATGATCATAAAGGGAAAGGATTAATCAAGAAATGACAATTAAAAAATTAAATGACAAGATAAACAATGGGATAGATGAATGGAAGATGTATGAATGAGCCAAGTAGATAGAGAATGAGACTAGCAATACTTAAAGCATGGAAAATCTAGATATCATGCAACGAATTCATATATCTCATGGGTTAATAACTAAGGGCCAACACTAATTCCACCTAAACTCCCTCTCGAGATGGATAGGATGTAGATCCTAAATAATTTCTCAAAATAGCTCTAAGGTTAGTTCCCAATCAAACAATTCCAACTAGGTACTAAGTTCAATTGGAGAGTCCCATCACACGATCAATCGACCTCTCGATCTAACCAATCGAATGTTCTATCAAAGGGTTCTAAATCCTAAAGGACATCTCTATCTCTTTAAGATCTATAATGCACATGAGGTGTATGATGAAATGATTTAATGAACTATCCTAAACACATAATTGACTTCTCAATCTAATCACATGTTTAAAATAACACACCCCATAAATCATCATAAACGTCAAGATCTAGAGCATCAATGATAGAAAATCAATAAACCCAATCAACATAATTATTCAATTGCAAAATACCCAAAATTATCCAACACAATTCATATTGTTAATCTCACAAAGGAGATTAGCCTCTCATATTCTCAAAGAAAGCAACATAGACAATTGATTCTCCAAAACCATGATTGAACTAAAAAGAAGTTTACAAAAATTAGAATTAAAACTCTCTTGAATAGCTTCAATGGTGCTTCTCTTCATTTTCTTGCAATCTCCACTCCCCCTTGCTTCTCTAACTACTTGGATGGTGGGATGAAGGTAGATGATATGGATGAAGGTAGATGATATGGATGAAGAATGGATGAAATGGATGGTGTAAAATGTAGAAAATGGTGTATGATGTGTGTGCTCATCTAAAACCCTTCGAAATTCTCTCAAATATTAAAATAATGAGTATTTATACCCCTTGGGAGCTAGTAGAAGACTTGCTGATTTTTCCCAAAATTTGCACGGACACGGCTTGTATGCATGCACACAGCTCGTGTGCCGCACACGGCCATGGCTTACAGGTGTTTCAGATACTGGCGCACAACCTTGGCTTATAGGGGCGTGTTCCGCACACGGCTAGCCGTGTTCATGTACACTGGTCATGTTGGTGTTGCGGGTAAGATCTATCCAACCCCCATAATTATTCTTCGCAACATCATAAGGTAGAACTATTTTGGTAGATCTAGGGTTTTGAAGGTTTTATGAATTAATAAAACTCTTTTATGTATCCTCCGTACAACACTGCTTGTGGATTTATTTTATATATGATTGCATATTTTTTACTCATATTCACGGTCGTTTTGTGCATCTTCAACTGTTTTATAGAGTCTAAATATATATCTTGGTTGTTGATTGAGCGCATTCACTGCTGAATAGGGTTTTATATTATGATTCTAAGTGAAGGGACTCCGAAGCTTCATTAGAACTTTCATATATGAATGTTTATAAATTGAATTGAATTCGGGTTGATAAGCTGGATAAAGAGGGTAATTTTATAGTACCTATAAAGGGAGATCATATCGGGTTAGATTCCAGAAGTGGGAAATAATTGATGCTGATAGTACCTAGAAAGGGGGTGAAATTACGTCTCTTGCTCCGAGGTTATTTACACGTGTTACACACATATTTACTTGTGTCTATAGAGTAGATTTGAATTTTTAATGATGCGTCCATAGTCCACAAGGCAGAGTCGGCCTGCACTTAATAGGGAAGTTAAGTAGTAAAACTGGATTACCCTAGAGCAACCAATTCTCCATTCTTGAGAGACTTTCGTATTCTTCCAGTGTTATTTTATTTTAATTGTTATTTAATTTTCAGCATATTAGTTATTAGATTAAAATCCTCAATCTTTATTGTTACTTGTCTTAATTAATTTAGTTAATAATTTAATTGATAATATGTTGTCCTTTGGGTTCGATATTTAACTTAGTCGCTTGCTAAGCTGCCATTGATATCCTTAATACTTGAGGATTAATTTTGTGTACAAAGAAAATACTCATCAAGTTTTTGGTGTCGTTGTTAGGGACGGCTGTTTTGATTGATTTTATTATTTCTAGTTTGATTAAGACTTTTATTTGTAATTATTTATTTCTAACTAACCTTAAATTTTTCTGAGGTACTTGTGCATTAGGAAAAGGAGAGTAAAAAAAGAAAGAAACAACACACTAAGCTAAACATGGTCGGAGCAAGGCAGAATCCATATAATATTGTCATACGTGAAATTTTCAAGTACAATGGGATTGGCAACATGTTGATAGGAGCAAGGGGGGAAGATGATGATTTTTAGATACATGATGAGTGATATTTTCACCTAAATTTTAGTATCTTTTTATATGTGTTTTCATGTTATTTTATCCGTATTTGTGCATTATTTGGTTATGTTTTGTGTTTTTATGAAAATATGTGAGAATGAGCTTAAACATTTGATTTTCAGGTAAAAATATATTCTAGATGCGAAAAGGAAGATGTGGAATAAAGTAGATCTCAATTCGGAGTTGAAATGAGGGAGAACGAGCCAAAACGAAAAAAGATAAGTAAGGAAACGAATAAAACCCTAGATGCGGGAGTCATCGCGTCCTTTTCCGTCTTGAATCCTCTTCTTGATTCTCTTCTTGATTCCACAGACAAATCTCAAAGTGAGAGATGTATGGAGGAAAGGATGTAGGATGATTGTGTTGAAATCCTCTCAAAATATATATATAGATGTGAGAAGGGAATGAAATAAGGAAATAAAAGATATGGGTGAATAATGGAGGATTATGTGATAAGGAGATACATGAATAATGATATAAAATATATATAGATGTGTGAAGGGAATGAAATAAGGAAATAAAAGATATGGGTGAATCATGGAGGATTATGTGATAAGGAGATTAATTGTGCTTCAAGAAATAGGAATTATGAGCTAATTTTCGGAAATTCTCGCCGGCAACTGTGCGACCTCACGATTTTGAGCATAACTTTTTCGTACAAACTCCGATTTGAGCGATTCTTGAGCCAAAACGATTCTATCTTCCGTGGCTTTCCAACTATGTATCACACCACAAGTTTTGAGCTCCACAAAAATACAAAAAATTATAAAAGTTGAGCGTGCATTTTTCAGCATTACTCTAACTTTGTACTTTTAATCCTTTTTCCACCTAAAACATAGTAAAATACCTCAAATGTACTTTTTCTCTTATATATTGAATATAAGACATTTATACTAATATATAACAGTAATTTCCATAAAAAAGTGTTAAATTAGACACTCAAACACGCTTATTTTCACTCTCATCAGAGACGGGTAGAGATGCCAACTTTTGGCTAAGAGAGTGAATGATCGGCATCAGTGATGAGAGTGAAAATAAGCATCTTTTAGTATCTAATTTAATACTTTTTATGTAAATTTCTGTTATATGTTAAAACAAGTGTTTTATATTCAATATATTTGAGAAAAATGTGCATTTGAGGTGTTTTATTGTGTTTTAGCTGGAAAAATGATCAAAAGTGAAAAGTTTGAGGAATGCTGAAAAATGCACGCTCAATTTCCATTATTTTTGATACATGGTTGGAAAGCCACAAAATAGAGGATCGTTTTGGCACAAGAATTACTCAAATCGAAGTTCGGACGAAGAAGTTACACTCAAAATCTTGAAGTCGCACAGCTGCCGGCGAGAATTTTCGAGAATTATCCCAAATTCCCTATTTCTTGGACCAAAATTAATCTACTTATCACATAAACCTCCATGATTCACCCATATCTTTTATTTTATTATTTTATTCCCTTCTCACACCTATATATATTTTACATTATCATTCATGTGAGAAGACGACAATCGTTTTACACCACCCCACAAGGGGGATCACCCCCAACCATCATTCACATCATTTCTTTCATCCATCCATCGCTATGAAGATTTGTTTATTGAATCAAGAGGAGAACCAAGAGGAGGATTCAAGACGGAGAAGGACGCGACAACTCCCGCTTCTTGGGTTTTATTTGTTTTCTAATTTATCTTGTAATTTTCCAAGATATATAGGTAAGATCTATCCAACCCCATGAGTGTTCTTCGCAACACCATGAGCTAGAGCCTTTTTTGTAGATCTAGGGTTTTGAAGATTTTTATGAATTGATTAAACTTTTGTGTGTATACTCCGTACAACACTACTTGTGGAATTATTTTATATATGATTATGCATTTTTAATTCATATTCATAGTCGTTTTGTGCTTCTTCAATGGTTATATAGAGTCTGAATACATATCTTGGTTGTTGATTGAGCGCTTCACTGCTGAACAGGATTCCATGTTATGATTCTAAGTGAGGGGATTCCGAAGCTTCATTAGAACTGTCATATATGAATGTTTATTAATTGAATTGAATTCGGGTTAATAAGCAGGATAAAGAGGTTAATTTTATAGTACCTATAAAGGGAGATCATATCGGGTTAGAGTACCAATCTTAGGGGGAAATAATTGATATTGATAGTACCTAGAAAGGGGGGTGAAATTATATCTCTTGTTTCAAGGTTATTTACACGTTTTACATGCTTATTTACTTGTGTCTATAGAATAGATTTGCATGGCTTAGTGATGCGTCCATATTACACAAGGCAGAGTCGAAAATTGATACACGAAAGGGAAATTAATAAGTGAAACCAGATTACCCTAGAGCTACCTATTCTCCTACTTGATTCATTTTCGTATTCTTCTAGTGCTTAATTTATTTTAATTGTTATTTTAATTAATTGTTTAGTAGATATAATTATTTCAACAACATTTATTGTCTTTCGTCTTAATTAATTTTGTAAATAATTAAATTGATAATACGCTGTCCTTTAGGTTCGATATTTAACTTGGTCGCTTGTTTAAGCTGCAATTGATATCCTTAGTACTTAGGGATTAATTTTGCGTGGAAAGAAAATGCGCGGGTATCAAGCAGCTTCCTTCGAGGAAGAGAACGAACCATTCAAGCATTATGTATTCCCTGATATTCAGTAAAAAAAGTAAGGACCCACAATATCTTTTTCATTTTATTTACTTAAATAAAAATTTAACAACTGTTTGAACAGAGGAAGTGTTTGGGTGACATGGACCTAGGTTATGTATTATTAAACCATAATGATTTCTACTTTTAATTATTCACATAGCTTATTTTCAGAAATCTAATTAGCTTTTTTTCAGAAATTTAATCAAATAATGTATCAATTAATTTAAAAAAGTAATGCAACTAATTGTAAAAAATAATCTAATTAATTTTAAAGAGTGATTTATCATCTTACAAATTGAAAACAATTTAATTCTTCACTTCATTTTCAAAAAATTAGAACTTCATTTTAAAGAGTAACTCAATTAATAAAAAAAAAGTAACATAAAAGAAACATAAAGAAGCCACCATACAAATTGAGTACAACTTAATTCTTCACTTCATTTATAGAAAATTAGAACTTTACTTTAAAGAGTAATCTAATTTATTATAAAAAGTAATCCAATTAATAAAAAAGAGTAATATAAAATAAAAATAAAAAAATCACCTAACAAATTGGGTACAATTTAATTCTTCACTTTATTTACTGAAAATCAGAGCTTCATTTTAAAGGATAACCTAATTTATAATAAAGAGTAACCCAATTAATAAAAAAGACTAACCTAAAAAAACATAAAGAAATCAACATAAAGAGTAATTCAAAAGCTTGTTTATAGTAACCTAATTTATTATAGAGTAACACAATTAATATAAAAAAGTACACAAAAAAATATTGACCAAACCACAATATATAAACAAATTAACATAAAGAATAATCCAAAAGTTGGTTTGTAGTAACTCAATTCATTATAAAGAGTAACTCAATTAATAAAAAAGTCGCAACCTAAAAATGTTGACTAAACTTATCAATATATAGTGTTTAAACAAATAAACATAAAGAGTAATAAATAAACTTGTTCACATAACCTAATTTATTCTAAAGAGTCACCTAATTAATAAAAAAAGTAACCTAATGAATTAATAATGATAACCTAATTAATTTTAAAAAGTAACCTAATTAATAAAAAAGAGCAACCTAATGAGTAAATAATAAAATAAACAATAAAATTTAAGACTAAATTAATACAGTTCTGAAATGCCTCAAAAGAGTAGCCTTCGCTTTACCAACGTCCACTCCTACGTTGCCCGACTCATCTCCCACCATAACCACAGTTGCTCAAGTAAACCACGGCTGTCATCTTATTCTGAAGGCATTTGGATTGCCTCACAAGCTTCCTGATCTTGGCAATGTCAGGAGACGTGTTTTATCACAGCAGTGAGAACACTAACTTTCCATGCCTTCTTCAAATCATGGGGCTTCTTATACGGAGGAGGCCCTTGATCCTTAGGCGGTGGAGGCACGCCTTTCTCCAAATGGAAGCGCCGCTGGGGAGGATTGCAGTGCTGTATCAAAGCCGATAACAGCACTGGGGAGGATTGCAGTGCTGCATCAAAGCCGATAACAGCGAGCCAAGTGTAGTGTCCTGAAGTGTATGAGTAGTGGACATCACAACATGAGACTCCTCAACCTTCACAGGAAACGAATGCTCTACCTCACTTTCTCCTTCCACCACACATGAAGATTATCAGATGAACCGGTGACGGGCTTTCCTTTCTCTGGGATGATACCGTACACGAAGCCTTGAGCTTTACAGACTTCCATCATCTTCAACATGTACACGAAGCCTCGCTTGCTCCTGCGAATGATGGTCCTTCTTGACAAACAAGTTGATATAATCCTCATTGTCCAATTAAAGAATCCATTTGCCACTTCTAATACAACCCTTTCTTCGTCCTTACCAGCCAACAACCCCTTATCTCTTCCAACATACATACTTTGCCTGGATCAAAAAAATAAAATATAAAATCATTTTCGATAGATCTTGATGACAAAAAGCAGACATCTCTCTAACATTAATCAACCTATAAATATTATAAAATTTACAATTACTGGTAGCAACAAAATTTCCAGTTTAAAGAATCCTTCAATCCCCACTTGTCCCTCCAATAAATCACTAATTAGAGATATACCAAAGTACATCGGATTCAAATACTGTTGAACCAACACCCCCTTCTACTTTATTGATTATTGATGTCCATCTCTCTACACAAACCTTCCCTCTACTCTTCTATTCGTTGGGATTCCACCCTTAATTCCCAATCGACGGCGGCAACGTGGAGGGAATTTTCCAGTTGGCTTAAGGCAACATGTGGCTCTTTCTGCGGATGGGAAATGCAGCGACGACAGGGGTCTCGACTGGGATGAAACCCGTGGCGGCGGGTTTGCGACTTCGGCAAGAGAACAGATCTACAATAGTGGCGAATCAACGGTAGGCTGTAGCGCTCGATTTTTTTGGTGGTGGGTAGCATGGACCTCTCATGGACGTCGGTGCGGCCTCGACTCTCCATTTGGATCTGATAAGAGGAGAGAGCGTCAGATTAAGAACGAAGATTGAAAGAGGAATTACGCAGACAAATGCGTTTGACCCATATTAGAATATATGGCGTGTACGATCCAGTTCTACCAATTTGAAAAAAAAAAGCAGGTCTTATTCTAGTGTTTCTCATAATAAAATTTTTTTGTATTAAATATAGTAATTTTATTAAAATTAATTTAATGGAAAATACTTGGGTGAGACCGTCTCACGGATCTTCTAATGTGAGACGAATCATCCATTAACTCAATTAAATAATTTTAAAGGGCCTTGTTTGATTGTTATAAAATTAGAATTGAAAATTTTATTATAGAATAAAATTAAGGGTTCAACTAAATACACACCCTTTTTTATTAAATATACACCCTATTATTATATAATTACAATATATATTTTTAAAATAACTGTATTACCCTTAATTCATTAAATAAACACCACATTACCTATTTTCCTTGCATGTTTGTATTAAATTTTATTTTTCCCTTGCCGATCAACTCTTTGCCGGATTCTATTTTGAAGTATCCACCTTGATCGCAAGAGCACTCCACCACCTCTTAGTTCCAGCCTCTTTCATTGCTTCTGCCTTTCCTAGGGTTTCAGTGGAGGTTCTAGTCGTCTGGCTTCCATTCTGCCTTCAAGCGAACTATACTTCTAAACTACCTTTCGAGAATCCACCTAAGTCCTTCTGAATAGAAATGAAATAGAAGAAAACATTTGCTAACAAGAAAAACGTCAAGATCGAGCATCCACGTGCCGACCAGAGAGTGAATTTCTACTTATTATTAACGTCAGGATAAGGAAGTCTCTCACAGAGTGACGATACAAACTACAATAGCTAGATAGCAGCATTATTAGAACCTAAAGATTAAACTTTTTAACATATAATAATAAAAGTAAAAGATAAGACACTAGTTCATAGCAACACTCTCTTAGTACAGAAAAAAGTGACACAATAATAATAAATCAAGCACCTTTCCAATGAAAACTTTGGCAAATTCTTGCCAAAGTTTATCATCCATTAACGGTCATATCCTTTCTTTAAAGCTTTCTTGGTGACATCCACTTAGTGAAGACTATGTCAAGTTCCTATGCCTTGCAACTTTCGGACACAGCGTGTTGGTTTCTCCATCCGACTCCATCATCATCGGCTTACTCAAATATATATGGCCAAAGCTGATTCTATAGATTGTCTGAAACAGAAGCACCTAAATGGAGAAAGGAAATACCTTCTTTATGATTTAACATAGATAGATAATAAGTTCAAGAAATTTATGTGTATATATGGAAACATGGAGAAAACTGCATTAAGCTTGGAAATAGTGTGGGAGGAAATCCAATTATGTTGAACAGAGAGGCTGGCAAAAGAACCTTTGCACATTCGGTTGGCAGACTTGTTCACAATTTCCTGCATTTTTGTCCAATTGTTGTCAACATTTCCCCCATTAACTTTAATGTATTATTATTAAACATAGTTGTTACGAGTCGCCGGATGAGGCTATACCCTTACACCCGATCCCAATACATGCTATGAGTGTTGATTACTTGTTTCCTCTCGCATTTGGGGTTTGAGAATCCACTGAGTCCGATGTGCTGCTTTGCTTTTATTCTTTGATGGTTCTACGTATCTTGGTCTTGGTGTATCACTTATTGGATGATGCTTCTGGTTGCTTATGGGGTTTTATATGTACTGATTCCTTCATTGCTTGCGTTGATTCATCAGTTGCTTGCTGCTTGCTGATCGAACATTGCTTAAAAGATGTTTTAATTTAGAGTAAAAGAACAATTGGATAAATTGGAATTGGATTATTGGGAGTAGATACGTTTAGCGGATGACATAAATATTTATTTAGCTTTAGTTTTAGTTTGAAAATGGTATGATGGTATTTGAGGGTGCGCGTATTTAACAACACTCTAAAATTAATTGGGTATAAACAAATTTAAAGGGTCTTGTTTGGTTGATATCAAATAAAAAAAATAATTATGAAAGTGAAATTAATTAGACCTTATATTTATAAAATTTTTATACGGTTTTCTAACTTAATTTATATTTTTTATTATTTAAAAATGTAATAATTTAGAATTTATTATTCATTTAATTTATATTTTAATTTAAATATTATAATTTTATAAAATGTGATACTCTATTGATGAAAGTTATAATTATGCTGTGATTTATTTTATTAATAATTTATAGTATATATAAAAAATAATAATATTTTAAAATAAATGTGATAATATCTTTAATAAAAAGTGATAATTAATTTAAAGAATGAATTTCACGAACAATTTATTGAAATTATAAAAAGTTATAACATTTTTAATAAAAAGTAATTATAATTAAAGGAAAGTGATATCTATCTAATTGTATTATTTCACCAACAATTCCTTAGAATAATAAAAAGTGATACATTTTATTTATAAAAGTGATCGTGATAAGAAAAGGTGATAACCATTTAACTAAATTATTTTATACTAACTTTTAAAATTAATGAAAAGTGATAACATTTTAATATAGAGTGATATTCGATCAAGATAAAGGAATAATAGAACTATTGAACTATGTAATAAACAAATAATAATAATAATAATAATAATAATAATAATAAGAAGGATAGGTCTTGTGTGAGACTGTCTCACGTGAGACCATTTTACACTTTTTAAAATAATTATCACTTTCGCTAAAAAACGTTATCACTTTTCATTTATATTATAAATTGTTCATTAAAAAATAGGGTTATTCTGGGGTGCACCTGATGTACCCCAAATTTATAGATAAAAATGGGGAGTGGGTATTTTTTTTAAAAAATAAAATTAATTATTTTAGTTTAATTAATGGTGGAGATTGAATGATAAACTAATCTAACGACTATAACCTAGTCGGACTCTAAAAAATATTATCACTTTCATTAATTTAGTATCACTTTTCAGTATAAAAGTTATCACTTTCTGACCGTCTCACGTAAACCCTTATGTGAGTCGGTCTCATACAAGTCTTTGCCTAATAATAATAATAATAATAATAATAATAATAATAATAATAATAATAATAATAATATTTTAATTCATATTATTAACATAATAATTAAGATTGCATTTAATGCGTGTGAATATTTAGAGATGTGCGTGAAGATGATGATCTTGAATGTCTTATTATATTTTGATGTTACATCTTCTGTTATACGGGTTAAATGAGTGACACGTATGCGGAGAGGAAAATCTCAACCTTTCCCCTTAGGGGGTATAGATTAGTTTATCCTACGTGTCAATCATCCAACGGTTTGTAACAGGAGATGTAACACCAAAATGTAACAGGAGATCCTAATCGGAATATGATTACAATTAACGTACTCCGAATTTATGATGCCAAATAGCGCCCGTTCTTTGATATATATATATATATAATTTAAATTATAATATGATTAATTGATAATAAATAATCTCTCATAAGGGGATTCATGAGACGCTCTCACTCAATACCTATCCTAATTTTATATTGAGGTGGGGAGGGGTGTGTGACGCCTGGAATGGGTGGCAGCAAGGGTACGGAAAAACTGAAAACTCGATATGCCGAACTCGTCATATTGAAAAATATAGAAAAATTAGGTATTTCAAAATTTTCGATACGGTATAGTCGTCGTATCGAAAAATATCAATTCGATATCTACTGAACTAGAATTTCGATATACCAAAAAATTATATATATACAATATTCAATATTTTATATTTGTATGTAATTTTATTTAGAGCCTCTACCCAGATATTAATAACTAAGCCCAAAGATAATACCCAACAGGGCTATTTGCACCCCTGTATTTATTAAACGAATCTCATTAATTTATATATTTAAAATATATTTATGTGAGAAGACGTAAATACCCTTATATAAATAATAAAATAAAATTAGTTATGACAAATTGTTATACAGACCACAATTAAATTTTCTAAATGCACCTCAATTAGATTTCTAAATTCACTCTATTATTATAATCAATAAACCACGGACTCTAATCCCTATAAATTTTGCATCAGCGTAGTATCATGGAACAAAGAAAAATAATAAAAACTTAAAATGATGATCATCCGGAACATCCATTAAACCCCAATTAAACTCGACAACACACGCATTAAAAACCCCTCAAAAAGGGAAGAAAAGACGATGAATGTTGGAAGGTAGGGAAGAAGCTTACAGAGACGTAAGACTGACTGTAAGAACAACATGGGGATGATGGAGAAATTGTGATTTAGGGCATGAGAGAAGGTGACGACTGATGAGAGTGAAAATAAGTGTGTTTTAATATCTAATTTAACACTTTTTTGATAGAAATTATTGTAATATATTAGCACAAGTGTCTTATATTCAATATATGTGAGAAAAATGTGCATTTGAAGTGTTTTATTGTATTTTAGGTGTAAAAATGATTAAAAGTGAAAAGTTAGAGGAATGCAGAAAAATGCACGTTCAATTTTCATAATTATTCTGTGCTCTTGTGGGGCTCATAACTAATGATGTGATATATGGTTTTAAAGCCACGGAAGAGGGGATCGTTTTGGCGTAAGAATAACTCAAATCAAAGGTCGGACGAGGAAGTTATGATCAAAATCATGAGGTTGCGCAGCTGTCGGCGAGAATTTCTGAGAATTTTCGAAAATTTCCGAAAATTAGCCCATAATTCCTATTTCTTTGAGCACAATTAATTTCCTTATTACATAATCTTCCATGATTCACCCATATCTTTTATTTCCTTATTTCATTCCCTTCTGACACCTATATATATTTTACATCATTATTCATGTGAGACCGCAACACAATCATCCTACACCCCACAAGGGGGTTATCCCCCAACTATCATCCACATCCTTTCTTCCATCCATCCATCACTTTGAAGATTCGTCCTCTGAATTAAGAGGAGAACCAAGATGGAGAAGGACACGACGATGCCAACATCTAGAGTTTTATTCGTTCCCTAATTTATCTTGTATTTTCCAGACTATGGGTAAGATCTATCCAACCCCATGTGTATTTCCTACAACACCATAAGCTAGAGTCTTTTTGGTAGATCTAGAATTTTGAAGGTTTTTATGAATTAATTGAATTTTCGTGTGTATACTCCATACAACACTACTTGTGGAATTATTTTAATATGATTATACATTTTTAATTCATATTCACGGTCGTTTTATGCATCTTCAACTGTTATATAAAGTATGAATATATATCTTGGTTGTTGATTGAATGCGTTCACTGCTGAATAGGAATTCATATTATGATTCTAAGTGATAGGACTCCGAAGTTTCATTAGAACTGTCATATATGAATGTTTATTAATTGAAGACACAGAGGTGAGAAGCGAGACCTTGGCATCTCTTGGATGGTGGTATGTATGTGTGAGTGATATCCATTACTCTGTCACCATTGCTACCCTTCAATTCATACTCAAGGTATGCCTTCATATCCTTGGTCTCATCAAAATCAATCCCAAAACAATATGCCCTGATCTTGTATAGGGAATCCAAAGTTGCTAGAATTTAGCTGCAAATCATCGTAACTTTCATCTTCAACCTTCGGAATCCATCAACCCTTCTTCTCCATCAATACCGAATCATCCGTAATATAACAATGCGGGTTGTTCGAATCCAAAATGTCGCTCTTCGTCGAGCACGCTGCCTCCCCACTCACTGCCTTCTCCCTCAGCAAATCAACCTGCGATTCGTATCCAGAGAAATCAGAGATGGAATTCGGGTTCGGGGTTAGGACCCGAATTTTTTTAATTACCTGGTGCCAGTGACCGACCCAAGATTTTTTACGGTCAGGGTACCAAATTTACTAAGGGGAACAATTGCATGAGATCGTTTTTATTTTCTTAAATAGTTATCACTTTTTATATAAGATATAAAAATTTTTCATTAAAAATATTATTATTTTTTATTCATAGTACAAATTGTTCATTAAATCATAAATTGAATTATTATTACTTATCATTTTTTATTAAAATGTTATCAATTTTTTATCTAATTCATAGAATTAGAGAACAAGAGAGAGAGAGAATTTTTTTTTAAAAATATAAAAAAGTAAGAAGAAAATAAAAAAGAAAATTAATTATAAATATAAATATAAGAATCATAAAATAAACTATAAAGGAAAAATAAATATAAGTAAAGGAAATAATAAGTTTTAAAAAAATAGAGGGAAAAAAAAGGAGCATTGTTATTGCCTAGGTTCAAACACAGGACGTCCAAATTCATTGTGGAGATGCAAGCCGTGCCCACTTTACTACTAACAAAATTAGTAATTTATACAATATATATAGTAAATATTTTTAAATTCTCAAGGACCCAGTGCCCTCCGTCCTACAATGGGTCCGTCTCTGCCTGGTGCTTCAGCTTGTCATTGTCGGAGTGGAGTGCGTCGTAATCTGCTTTCAGTTAGTAATTTCTTTGTCCACAGTGAGGTGCATTTAAAAACTTAATTGAGGTATGTATAACAATTTGTCATAACTAATCTTATTTTATTATTTAAATAAGAGTATTTATGTCTTCTAACATAAACATATTTTAAATTTATAAATTAATGGTGTTCGATTAATAAATACGGGGATGAAAATAGTCGCCCCCTACTTTTTATTTGTCTTATAAATCATTCGTGCATTAAATAATTAAATGACAGGTATCACTTTTTCTTGATCAAGTATCACTTGTTACTACTTTTTGTTAAAGTATTATCACTTTTTATCAATCCTACGAACTGTTTAGGAAATAATTTAATTAGACGATTTTCACTTTTCTATAATCATGAATTACACTTTATTTAAAATATTATCACTTTTTATTTATCCTTTCATGCATAAAATAATCAATTAACGATTATCATTTTTTATTTGATCAAGTATCACTTTTTTATTAAACATATTAAGTTTAATTACAACAAAAATCCCAACCTTTTTGCGATATGCGGATTAGTCCAAACTTTTCAATATTTACAAATAAGTACTCGACCTTTAACTCATTTTGCAAATCAAGCCATCGGGTAACTGGGGACCTGTCCGATGGCTGACGTGTCATCTTTCTTCCACGTCGCCATCCACGTGTACAAAACGACATCGTTTCAGTCTTCCACCTGTCAAAAAGTTAATTGCATGAAAGGCCCCAACCTTTTCGCTGATTGCGAATTAGTCCAAACTTTTTGAATATTTACAAATAAGTACCTAACTTTAAGCCCGTATTGCAACTCTAAATACCGGGGAGCTGGAGGACTGCCCGGATGATGACATGTCATATTATATGTCAAGTCACTCTACACTTGTTGACAAAACGACGTCGTTTTGATTTTTTTAAAAAAATTAAAGTTTAATTTATATCCAAAAAAATATCATCATATATCATACATTAACATCATCCATCAAAATCCGCCATGTGAGGGGTTATGGCAGACAACTTCTGAATTTCGAATAAATGATCCATACGATAATTGTTGTTGCTATATACAATTAAAAAAAATCAAAATGACGTCGTTTTGTTAACAAATGTAGAGTAACTTGGCATATACAGTAACACAACCCTCTAGCTGCCCGATGGTTCAAATTGAAATACGGGCTTAAAATCGGGTACATATTTGCAAATATTCAAAACTATTGTACTTGATGTAATTTTACAATGTATATAATATTCTTAACAAGTGTATTGTGTTTTTTTAATTTTATACATCAATATTTAAAAGTTTAAATAAATGTATATAATTTTATAATGTATATATATTTTTAAATAAATGTATTAGTTTTAAAATACGTGTTGTGAGGCTAAGTTGATTTCTTGTCCATTTAATAAACATTTTAATAATAAATTGTAGTAGTTGTAATTCTATAATGTATATATTTTTCTTAGTAAATGTATATATTTTATAGTATTTTAAAGTTTTATCAGTATTAATATCTACTATCTATATTTTACCTGTTTAATAAGTAATTGTATTAGTTTTAATTCAATAATGTACAAGATTTTGTTAATAATAGTATCACTCTTTTATTTTTGTAACTTTATTATATTATCATTCAATCATATCTATTTTTTATGTTTAATTGATTAGATATTATATATATAATTTTTTCTTTATCAATATATTCATTCACTTTATATTTTATATTTTTATATCATTAAAAAATAATAAACTTTAATAAAAATAGTAATACATTTACTAATAAAACTATATACATTTGTGAATTGCTAACTAATATACATATACTATAAACTAAAGGAGGTCTTTGATTTTATTATATGGCATCATGGGAGTAATTTAGGCATGATGTGTCATTTTTATATTTTTTTTAAATTTTTTTTATAATAAACTTACTTAGGAGAGAAGATAATGTAGTTACTTTATTTTAAACAACCAATCAAAATATTTCATTTTTCTTTATCTTATTTAAAAATTTACCTAAAATTTTAAGTGTTTTTAAATTTTTATTTTTAAATCGGATTTATATAAAAATTATATCAAATCAATTGTCTTTTTATGTTCTTTAATTTGACATCCATATTACCAATAATATAAGATTGGAGAAATAGATTCTTATATTTAAAAATAATTTCTTTATTGTAAAATATTCTTTAATAAAATATATTAATAAATAAAATATTTTTAGAAGAGTAAGAAATTATTTAATATATTTAATCTATTTATCCTTAAAATTTTTAAGTTTAATAAATTTAGTTAATTATAAAATTCTAAATAAGGAATTTCATGAAAAAATAAATCTTAGTTTAATGTTATTAATTTTATAAATTTTTCATTAATTATTTATTTTATTATATTTAATAATTTATCCTTAATTATACAATAATTTCAAATTATTAAATATATTTATTAATTTAATTTACTAAACGATAATAGTTAGAGATGGTAATGAGAGGGCATTTTCAAGTACCCGTTCTATCAAAATCTTAATAGGGTGTGCGGGTATGGATAGTTGTAAACGGGTTTGGGATGAATACAGATAGCTGTGAAAATCTCATTAGGGTTTGAATCGGGTACGGATTATACCTCAATATCCGCGGTACCCCATATATATATATATATATATATATATATATATATATATATATATATATATATATATATATATATATATATATATATATATATATATTTAAAATAATAGAATTTAATTTATATTTAATTCATAATAATATAATTTTAAATAATAGAAAATATATAAATATTTATATAATAAATTAATATTAAAATAATAGTTTTATGTTGATTATGATTTCTTAAGATTATTCTTTTTATGTAATAATTTAAATATGATAATATAAAAACTTAATATATAAAAATATATGTTTTGTGTTGACTGATGAGAGTGAAAATAAGCGTGTTTTATTGTCCAATTTAACACCATTTTAATGGGAATTGTTGTCATATATTAGCATAAGTGTCTTATATTCAATATATGTGTGAAAATTTGTGTTTGAGGTGTTTTATTGTGTTTTAGGTGGAAAAAGGATCAAAAATGCAAAATTGGAGAAAATGTGTAACTTGTGCAAGAATGCTGAAAAAACGCACGTCCAACTTGTGCAATTTTTCTATACTTATGTGAAGATTTAAACTAAAAGTGTGATACAATGTTGGAAAGTTATAGAAGAGTGGGTCGTTTTGGCATAAGAAACACCTAAATCGGAGTCCAACGAGAAAGTTATGATCGAAATAGTGACGTCGCGCAAGCTGTTTCTACTCAGCACGACTGTTCCAGTTTATATGACTTGTTACATATTCAAATGTTGGAATTTTGGTGATATCTTCATATGGATAGAAAGACAAGGAAAAGAGGATCGTGTGAGCGCAAGAATCACTAAAATCAGAGTTTGGAAGAGGAAATTATGCTCCAAATCGTGAAGTCGCGCAGCTGCCAGTGAGAATTTCAAAAAATTTTCGAATATTTTCGAAAATTACCTATTTATTGGAGCACAATTAATCTCCTTATCACATAATCTTCATGATTCACCCATATCTTTTATTTCCTTATTTAATTCCCTTCCCACACCTATATATATTTTACATCATTATTCATGTGAGAAAGAGACCGCAACACATCCATCCAACACCACCCCACAAGGGGGATCACCCCCAACCATCATCCATATCCTTTTCTCCATCCATTCATCACTTTGAAGATTCGTCTGTGGAATCAAGAGGAGAATCAAGAGGAGGATTCAAGATGGAGAAGGACGTGACGACTCCTGCATCTAGGGTTGTATTCGTTTTTAATTTATCTTGTATTTTCCGGACATATGGGTAAGATTTATCTAACACCCATGATTGTTCTTCGTAACATCATGGGCTAGAACCTTTTTGGTAGATCTAGGGTTTTAAATATTTTTATGAATTAATTGAACTTTCTGTGTATACTCCGTACAACACTACTTGTGGATTTATTTTATATAAGACTATGCATTTTTAATTCATACTCAGAGTTATTTTGTGCATCATTAACTGTTATGTAGAGTCTGAATATATATCTTGGTTATTGATTGAGTGCGTTCTCTGCTGAGTAGGATCTCATGTTACGATTCTAAGTGAGGGGACTCCGAAACTTCATTAGAACTATCTTATATGAATACTTATTAATTGAATTGGATTCGGGATATACGGAAGGGAAATTAATGAGTGAAATTGGATGGCTCGAAGAGCTACTTATCTTCTCACTTGTTCAAATCTCGATTATTCTCTACTATTTTCTATTTTATTTTCTATTTAATTATTGTGTCTATTAGATTAATAATAATTTCCAAAGTAATTTGCCAAACCATAGTTTTAATTAATTTAGTTAATAATAAATTGATAAACATCCTTCATTTGAGTTCGATAATATAACTTGGTCGCTTATCAAAGTTACAATTGCATCCTTCATACTTGGGGTTTTGGAACATGGACGCATCACTATACCATACAAATACACTCTATAGACATAAGTAGACAAACGTGTAACACGTGTGAATTACATCGGAGTAAGAACACAATTTTACCCCCCCTTTCTAGGTACTATCAATATCAATTATTTCACGTGCACTAAGTACTCTAACCCGATATTATCTTCCACTATAGGTACTATGAAATTATCCTCTTTATCTTACTTACTAACCCGAATCCAATTCAATTAACAAGTATTCATATAAGATAGTTCTAATAAAATTTCGGAGTCCCCTCACTTAGAATCATAACATAAAATCTTGTTCAGCAGTGAACGTGCTCAGTTAATAACCAAGATATATATTCTGACTCTATATAACAGTTAATGATGCACAAAACAACTCTGAATATGGATTAAAAATGCATAATCTTATATAAAATAAACCACAAGTAGTGTTGTATAGAGTATATACACGGAAGTTCAATTAACTAGTAAAACCTTCATAAACCCTAGAACTATCAAAGCGGTTTTAGCCCATGACGCTTCAAAGTACGTTTATGGTGATTGGATAGATCTTACCCATGGTGTTGAAAATTACAAGAAAGATTAAGATGCGAAATAAATGCTAGATGTGGGCTCTGTCGCTTATCGCTCCATCTTGATTCTTCACTTTGTTCTAATTGATTCGCTGCATGAATTTCTCTCTACAGCTCCTGCAGCTGGAGTTAGGGTTTGGATGTGGTGTTGAATGGATGTGGAATCTAACTCTCTTCTTGATGTGATCTGCATCCTCTTTTATACTTGTAAACTCTTCTTATGGACCTTTTCTGGGCTTTTTCATGGAAAATACAAAAATACACGCACATGTGGTGAAATCCCAACATTTCGGCACTGACGTGTCCCAACTCGACCAGATAGTTTTGGTCGAGCTTGACCTCCTTGGTCGACCTATGGTCAAGCTGCGTGTCTATAAACTGAAACTCTGTCTTCACGCCCAGCTCGACTTCCCTGTAGTATAGCTCGATCAAAATTTTCTTGGTTGAGCTACCCTTTCTTGGTTGAACCGCACCTCTATAAGCCGAAATGTCCCCGTGTACAAATTGCTCTTGGTCGAGCTACTCTTATTTGGTCGAGCTACACCTCGAAAAACGTGTTTTCTAATGTCTCCGTGTTTAAAACAAACCTTACTCAATTTTCATACAAATTGGAACTCAAAATACGTGAATTATCACTCTCATCAATCCTCACCTTTGAAAAATTGCAAAAAGGCCCCAACTTTAAGCATTATTGCAAAACGCATGCAACGGGCAGCCATCATCTACCCGTTGGGTTCGAATTGCACACACCTTAAAAGTTAGGTCCTTTTTTGCTATTTCACAAAAAGTTAGGATTAATTTGTAATACGAGAAAAGTTCATGATTTTATATGCGATTAACACGTTTATAATTATTAACTTCTTTCTACGTCGATCCATAAATAGAATGTATAGAAATTTTAGAGCTTTATAAGCATTGTATGAATACTTTGAGAGTGGTAGTCTTCAGCAACATATGGAATTCATATTGAGGGAGTTGTCAATGATTACAAACATATTTGTAAAATGGTTTCTAGATATGGATTTCTAAGTCGAATAACATCCACTATAGAATCTCCACAAAACATGGTTTTACTTAAACCTAGCAAGATTCATGATACCAATGGAATGTATGGGGTTTTTGTTTAATAAACTTTCGTTCAATCTAAAGCTCTTGAAGTTAAACTCATATACTGTCCCACTGGGTCTCAAACTGAAGGTTGCCATTCAAATCACTACAAAAAACTGTTTTTACCAACAGAATATTATCATAATATTCTGTTGATAAATACCTTAATTTCATTGCTAAATTGGTTTACCAAAGGATTAGCAACGGAATCTCTTGGTAAAGTAGTGCTTGGTAAATTTTTAGCAACGAAAATTTAATTCTGTTGGTAAAATAGAGAATAAATCTATTGGTATTCCGTTGTTAAAACAAAAGTATTATTTTTGTTGCTAATCCATTTCTAATTACCAACAGATTGAATTCCGTTGGTAAATTCAGTTGCTAATTTTTTTTGTAGTGAATGCCTCTTTATTCTACTCATCGTACATCAATAATCTAAGGAGTTAGTCTCTTGTAAACCGGGTTTATGGTGTAAACCCTATTTTTTCCTTTTAATTTAAAGCCCTAGCAATACATGAGGTATAATAGGATTGGAGGGGGAGGACATAAGGTGAGAAAAAATCAGGGTTCACGTAGTAAGTTATGTAAACCGGGTTATAAGAGTGTTTGTGTAATCTAAGTTAACACAAGTTAAATTTCAATAACAAGAACACATTAGAAATCATCATTACATAAGTTAAATAATTAATTTTTCTACAAGATATATAGATAGAAAAAGGAATAGATCAATTACAACAATATCAAAAGGAAGTAAAAACCCTACAAACTAAAACTCAATAATTCCTCTTATGTTTAACATTTTATTTGTAAGCTTTTAAAATATACTTAATCGAATCAATGGATAATCCGTCTCACCAATTAAGATCCATGATATGGTCTATAACATAAAGAAAATTACGTCAATTTCCATTTACTATTATTTTGAGGTTTAAAGCCCAAAAACATTGTCATTTAACTAAATTTTTCCTAAGGCCCATGACCTTACGGCATGCCCCAACAATTCAAATTCCTATGACCCTCAATGAGAGAGTAAATCTCTTGATCAGCACAAAAATTTATAATTTTCACAGGCCGTTTTCATATGATTATTGCATTATTTTAACCATATTTGTGAAGTTTATTTCTTATTTTCATATTTTCATGACTTCACGGGTATTAATGAGATTTTATAGATTTTAGAACTATTTTGGAATGAAATAAATAAAATATACAAAAAGGTGAAGAATTTGTCAATGTTGAAGGTGTGTAGATTCATGCTGTGAATTAGAGTGTGGTGGGCCCATGTGACCTCTCAAGAATATTACAATTAAAATAATTGGGGCCCATGTATCAAAGATTAAAAATTGAATTGTGGCCCATGAATTACTACACTTCACATGGAGAAATTTCAGCCCATTGATCCTCTAGAGCCTAATCCATTTGACTGTCCATCACCCTCTATCGTCCAGTATGGACCAGAGAGAGCCGGAAAAAGAGCCAGAATTCGTGGCTTCATCATCCATATCGATGGATAGGACACACATGCAACCCACCATTCCACCCTACCTATCACATGCTATTCCACCCCTTCATTCGATCCATTATCCCAGTGTGGATTCAAGGAGGAGATTCGTAACAATTGGAAGAGATGGAGAGAAAAGTAGACATGATTATTCATTCTAAGGTTTTTCATATTAAACTCGATTTCTTTCTAGTTATTATGAATTGTGGTAAGATCATTCTTATACGCATGGAAGTTGTCGTCACTCCATGAAAGAATAAATTGATGTAATTTAATACTTGATTTTTTTGGGGTTTTTAAAACTGTAGAATATTTATTCACTTTTTCATAAATTTATTTGAGACTATTTAATTTAATATGTGTAACATTTATGATTGTTTTCTGTTATTGATCAATTCTTGAAATAATTGTGACTTGTGCGCAGTTAAATTAATTCGTTATTTGGTATAAGTTGAGGTAATTGACCTGATTACTAAATTTATTAGACATGAATTATATGATGAATTGATGATTTGTCATGTTAGTAATATTCAGGAAATTAGGTAATAAACCTGTAGTACCTAAAAAAGGAACACATATTAATTTCTACTACCTGACGAGGAAGAGAAATAGTATTGCAATTACCTAGAAAGAGAAATATGGGGTATTAGCCTAGAGCCTTAGGGGATAAACCAGAATAATTACAAGTTTGCTTAGACCAATTAAGTGAATTTGTAAACTTTGGTGATTCTTCCATAACCTCTACATAATTAAATTCGAATGTCATAGTATTAGATTAATAGATTTAATCTGGAATCCCTAGAGCTACTATTTTCTCCATACTTGAATCCTTAATATTTTTATTCATTAATTAGTATTTAATTTTTAAGTCTTCGTTAGTTGTTAAAAATTTTCAAAAATTAATTTTTGGTTACATGTATTAATTTTCTAGTGATTTCAGAAATAAATAGTTTACCGTCCCTAGAATTCGATAAATAAACTTGGTTGCTTGATGCTATAATAGATATCCTTGTATTTGGGGATTTTAATTGAGTGCACGTAAAACGCGCAACAAGTTTTTGGCAGCGTTGCTGGGGACGGTGTAATTGTTTATTTTTCTTTTAATTGATAGATTATTTAAGACAATTTTTGTGTTAGTGAAATTTTCTCTTAAATTTGTATACTTCTTCACAGGTGTATGCATACGAGATCAAAGAACACTCCTCAAATTTGATCTTGAAATCGAAGCATCCGCAAGGTGAAGAAAGGGAGAAGGAAGAGTTCCTAACACAACTCCTACGACTGCAATAGCTCGAAAAAAGAAAGATAAGATAGAGTTACTAGAGCAGTCTACAATTTTAGGATTGGAAGAAGAGGTTGAAAACTTAAACTTGCCGGAAGTTGAAGAAGAGGAACTTGAAACAGTAGTTATGGCAAACGAAAGGTAACCAGATGAGGATGACATCATAATCCGCGAGACTTTCAATTGCACTAATCTGGGAGGGACAGGAGTAGTTGGAGGTGTCAGTGAAACAAATAATATCAGATCAGCCCTGATATCTATGGTGGAAAGGAACCCTTTGCGGCTGGAGTTTTTTATGAACGTTATGGTCATTTGAAACGTTATAACAGCTATGTCAAAACAGTTAAAGTGTCGGATGCCAATGATGATACTTGGAAGATGAGATTGTTTCAGTTTTCCTTGGCTGATAAGGCAAGAGAGTGGTATGATACACTGGAGTAAGAGAGTTGCAGCAACTAGAATGAGCTCCAATAGCTTTTCATTAAACGCTTCATGCCACCATTAAAAGTGATGGCTCTGAAGCAAGAGATAAACCAGTTTAAGCGGCGAAAAGATGAGACATTCTATGAGGCATGGGAGAGATTCAGAGAAGCTTTAAGAAGATATCCACAGCATGGCCTCAAGAAGTCTTAACTTATCAGTGTTTTCTATGATGGTCTGGATAATGATTTGAGAGTATTAGTAGATGCATCTGCTGGTAGAACTATCTTTGGGAAGAGCTCTAGAGATGTTGAGAAGCTTTTTGATGACATATAAATGAACTCAAGGGACTGGACTTCAGATAGAGTTCGAGGAACTTATGCACTTGGTAGAGTTTTGCAAGTAGAAGAGAAGGTGGCCGAGAATGATAAACTTGAAAAGGTGACTTCTCAGCTGGCTGTGATCAGTAATTACTTGAGTAATCTCTACAGTGGGAGAAGCAGTCAAGGAAGTGACAGTGATGAACTTGCAAGAAATTGAGGATGCTAATTGGGCCATGGGTCAAAGCTTACAAGGAAACATAGGGCCGCCTAATAACCAAGGTGGAAATTGGTAAGGGAACAACCATCCAAGAAATTCCAACTATAGAAATTACCAAGGGGGTAACTACCAGAATCAATGCGGCAATCAAAACAATCAAGGTGGAGGTGAAAATTGGCAAGGACAAAGAAAACATGAGAATCTCTCATATTAAAATCCAAATAATATAGTTAGGTTTCCAGCCAACTTTGATCATGGAGCAAAGATTGAGGAAGGAAAATAAGATTTTGAGGATTTGGTTAAGCAGTACATGGTGAGTAATGAAGTAACTCATAAGGCTCATGACTCTAGAATTAGCAAGTTGGGAAGGAATGATCATGGGAATGAACTCAATGTCTAAGCAACTTCAAGGGTTAGAGCATTCAATTGGCCAGTTGGCTTCTACTGTCAGTTCACAACAAGAAAAGGGGAAATTTCCGTCTACAATAGAAATAAACCCAAAAGAGTGTAAAGCCATCACATTGAGGTCTGAAAAGCAGTATGAAGGCCCGAAAATGCTAATGGACAAAATAGAGGATACAGAAGACAACAATGAGCCAACTCGACTTGACAGTGACCCAACTCGAGTCGCGTTGAAGTCAAGTTGTGATGCGGTGACTTCAGAAACTTTAGTTTTATCCAAAATTAAAATTGAGAAGTAAATTCCTAAAAAATGGCAAAAGGTAAAGAGATTGAGGGAAGAAAAGCTTAAACAAAAGGAAGTGGAGATAGACAGCTTGGGGATACCTAAAACAAAAATACCCCTTCCATTTCCTCAGCATCAACTCAAGAAGGGATTGGATGAGAAGTTCAAAAGGTTCTTTGAAGTTTTCAAGAAAATTCAGATTATTATCCCCTTCGCAGAGGTTTTGAAGTAGATGTCTTACTATGCTCGATTCATCAAGGACATCATGTCTAAGAAAATGAGCTTGACTGGGTAGAGACGGTGAATCTCATAGAAAGCTGCGCTATATCATTCACAGAAGATATCTACCTACCTGAAAGATCCAGAAAGCTTCACCATACTATGTGAAATAGGCAGAGGGCCTTATATGATCTTGGAGCCAGCATCAACCTAATACCCTACACCATGTTCAGAAGTTAAGTTTGGGAGAGTTGAAGCCAACATCCGTGGTGCTTTAGTTAGCTGATCAATCTCTGACTTACCCCAACGGAATAATAGAGGATGTGTTGGTGAAAGTCTTTAAATTCATCTTTCTTGTGAATTTTTTTGTGCTTGACATAGAGGATGACAAAGATAACGAGCCTCTTATTTTGGGAAGAGCGTTCCTTGCTACTAGAGGTGCCTTAATTGATGTTCAGAAAGGAGAGTTGAAACTTAATTAGGGTAAATGATAAAGATGTTGTTTTATCATTGAAAAAGCAATTAAGTGGCCAGCAAAAACACAAGAGTGCAAGAATGTAGACGTGGTTGAGGAGATCGTTGATGAAAGCATACCTTTTATCCAGTCTAAGGATCATTTGGAGACATGCTGTAACATCCCAATTTTTTATAAAGATATTTGTATAAAAACTAGGGTGTTAATTAATTTAAGAATAGGAAATTAGGTCACATAAATAAATAAGGCGAACTTCATAATTGACAAAAGAGTACTAAAAAGTAGTTCATGATAAAAACATAGTTTTTTGCCTCTAGTTAAATAGAGGAACATGAGTTAATAATGCATAAAACTTAAAAATAGAATCCATAGCAATTGAGGTGTGGTTGCCCAAGCCAAGTACACCTCCCACCAAGCCTTGCATCAACCTTCATAATTTGAAAATATTCAATGTTTGGGGTGAACATTCCAACTTGCTAAGTAGGGAACCATATGCATATTCAAATATAAATAATGACATGCATCAACATCATGTATTCATCAACTTGACATAAAATAGTTTTAAGTTTCTTGATCGACCGATAATATCATGAGCATGGTCAGTCTACCTTAGGGATCTTCATACAATCATGGCCCCTAAGACAATGTTTGTTTCCGGATTTCAAACCCAGGTTTTGAATTTCAAAACCCATATCCAGATTTTAAAAATCATCCCTATATATACCTACTACATTCTCTCTCCTCAATTAATACACTTTCTCTATTTATCTCTCCTCTCTCATTTAACTTTTTAAATAAATTAATACATTGATTTGACATAAAGTTAAAACTCACCCTACTTAAAACCCAAAACAAACATAGAATACACTATTCATGATTTTCAAACCCCACATAATCTCAAACCAAACTTTACCAAAGGGACCCTGGCTAATTTTCATGGTACAATTAAGTACAAAACTTGATTTCATGTATGCATTCATAGATTCATGTCATGAACATTGAGAAACATGCATATTCATATGGAAAACACATAGAAATTCCCACACCTTAGTCTTGATAAAATAACTTGATTGAGAACCTCTTTGAGAACTTGTCTAACTCTTGAGAACTTGTAGGATTCTAGAGTAAAATGTGGTGGTGTGAGTAGTGAGTTTGGGACTTGGGGTTTATATAGGGGTTTGTGAGCTAGTGAAAGTTTTAGCACTAAAAACATAAATGTTATATAATAATTACCCTATATTAATGGTAGATCATGGGTTGTGGAGTTTAATTGTAGATCATGGATAGCTTGTGTGTTAAGCTCACATGTGAGGAAATATGAAAGGTCTCACAAGCTCCTAAATTATGACATTTTAGTAGGAATTGAAGGGTTACTAATATTCCTTAATTATTTTATTTAGTAAAACCTTTTCTTTTTATTTAATTTTGTTTAATTAATTAGTTAAATTAGTGGGGTGTTACACATGCATAAGTGAATTTCTCACTTTTCCCACTACTGATTTAGATAATATGTCTAATAAGCTTTCTGTTGAGTCTCTTAAGTGCTTACGTAATCTTAATGAGTGTAGGGATACCAAGGAGGAAGTGGCGAGACTAGAGCAAATAAGGTGGAAGTAGTAACACGTACCGCTAAAGAAAGACGAGCTTAGAGGGAGAGCTTATGAGAATTCGAGGATCTACAAAGTTAAGATAAAAAAGTAGCATGAAACTAAGATCAGCTACAAGGAGTTCCATGAAATGGAGAATTATGCGTGGAAAAAACAAGAAAGAAGAAATCTTATAGCTAAGGGTCATTGTACGAGGCACTACAAGCTAACACCAGAAAGGGAACTTCTCTTTCTTGATCACTTGAATTTATTTACATTACATCATGCTCAACAACATTAAAAATGAGCGGCTGTTGGGGGCTACCCTACCGTTTTAATAGCTTTCAGTTTATTTATTTCGTGTTGTGTGTTAGAAATTTTATCATCATTGCATGATTCTCTTAAGGCAATCACATCCTTTTCAAACTTTGTTCAAAATAAGTTTGGGGGGGAGTGATGTTCTTACCTTGTCTCATGTGCACTGGGGATCAAATTTCTTTGTTGTATCTTGTTGTGCGAGTACTCTAGAGATCAGAAGTTTTGTTTGTTAATTATTTGATAGAATTATGAGATTTTTATTTTTGACTGGTAATGGGATGTTTGATGTTGGATACTTGAGTTTTGAGCCTATTGAAAATCATGAACATCTTGATACATGATTATTTTATTCTTGAGAGTCTCTTGATTAATTGTGACGTGTTTCTAGAACTTGTCCTAAGTCTACTTGAATATTCGAGAATAGTTTAGTGGATTATGGAAATGATTTAAGGTCATCCTTGATTTTATTAGTAACTTAGCCAAAAAATTTCCTACCAAATAATATTATCCGTAGTTTGCCATTTTGAGCATAAAAGTCTTATTTCTTTGGTAACCTATGAGCCACTTTGATATCTTAATTAAGCCTTTGAAATTCCTATATTTAGTGGAGAATTAAATACAGTCAAAGTGTGTTATTGAGTCTTCTAAAGCTTGGAAAGGGTGAAAAACATTTGGAGCTGAAAAAGTGATGAAGGCCATGTGATAAAAAAAGAAAAAAAATAGAAGGCCATGAAGAGCTGAATAAAAAATTTGTTGAGTAGTACTCGAAACTGATACCCCGAGAATTGTTATGCTCGAAGATGGAGAAGGAATGAAATTATATATACTGAAAGAATAAGAAGAGTTGAAGTTGGAGATGCTTTGAAATGTTTAGAGTCTTGAATATAAAAGAAAATCTCTATCTTGATTTCTCTATTATTTGAGTCACATTGTCCATATATTTCCTACCTTAACCAAGGATCCAACATTTCAACAAAATACAAAGCCCTTTTTTATCCATAATTTTGCTAGCTATAAGTGAAAGGAGAGTTGAGATAATAGGCAAGCATATGGTTAAACACTAAAATTAAATCATGATAAGAGATTTAAAGCCTATAACACTAGAGAGTTGAGCGAATTACTTATCCTAATGAGTTTCTACGTACCAAGGCATAAATCTAGTTAGTAGTGATTTTCTGTAATGTATGACTTGCTTGTCTGCTTGATTGGTTTGAATTTATTTTTCTAAAAATTTTCTAAAGCCAATATAATCATATGACACATCTTATTTTTTTTATTCTTTTCGTTGCCTCTGTTGGAGTTCGATCATTTGGTTCGGAATTGACGGATCGAATATAGCCTTTTTTAGAAATTCAAAGAACAAGGCGAGGCCCCTAGCGATAGGGGGAAAGAAGAGTGGGTATGCAGGCTTCTTTCACTTTACTTTTGTAGAGAGCAGTAAAAGAAAAGTCATAAGGGAACTTCTCACCGACGTGAACCGTTAAGGTTCCATGCATTTTTAAATCAGCGGAAGCAAGAAACATAGAAACGTATTACCTTTCACCAGGGTATGTTAAAGAAGAACATGAATTCTCGTCGGCAGCATGTGCAGCCTTACCGTTTTGGGTATAACTCTCTCATCCGATCTCCGATTTGAGTGATCTATGCGCCAAAATGATTCTATTTTTCGTGGCTTTCCAACGATGTACCACACGAATAGTTTGGAATTCCACACCATTTTAAAAAAAATATGGAAGTTGACGAACAGCAGCAGCAAACAACCTTCCGATCTTCTGATGTATTCCCAAGTCCAATCTTGACGTCGTGTGGGCGATGATCCTCAAGATATTCTCAATCTGTTGTTCCCTCACCCTCCTCACAGTGTTAGGCGTGATTCAATCAGGGTTTCAGGACAGCTGAGATGAATTATATATGGGCTACAACAGGGATCAGGAGGATAAATTAGAGTCGGACCTCCATTGGGCTTAAGTATCCAGGTTTAGCCCAAAACTTATACTTAAGTCCAATAATAATAATATATAATACTAAAATATTATTATTGCACTACCGTTCTAATCCCATAATTACATTATGGGCTCCTTCTTATTATGAGCCCGTTAGTCTCCCTATGTTTAAGATATACAATGCCCATTAATTAATTAAGTTACTGACAACTCCATTAATTAATATCTCATCCGAGAGTAGTACCACTCAACCTTATTATCATGCCGGAATAAATCCACCTGCAGGGTTTACATGATAATCCTTATGAGCTCCTCAAGGGGACATCATCAACCTAAATAGGACACTGATTCCTTTTACAGTCAACAGCACACCATATAGACAACACTATTTTCCAACTCACTGAGTTTGTTGATTTAATTACATGTAAATCTCACTCATTAATGAATCAAAGAAATACATACTGCCTTACGTGTCGAGGTTATTGTATAGGGATTAAGAGCACGAACATCCATAATAACTGAGATCAAGTTCTCCTATATAGTCAGTATAAGTTGAACGATCTCAAGCGGTCCTGCTCAATACACACAAAGTGCACTAATGTGATTTTTTGTCAAGATAAACTAATACCAAATTACACTACAACCATCCTGATAGAGAGTCTCCGTCTATCTCAGTTGTGAGCATCTGTTTATAACTGATAATATGATCTTCCGCATGTTTTCGCACATATTATCTACAGTATAAAGTAAGTGGACTATTGCATCGAACATATAAATAAATTATAAGACGCAATCATTTGATCATATGATTCTCATTTCAAATATTGTTAGAACATTGTTCATACTAAAACTAGACTTTTAATATATAATCCAACAGACAACAGCCTCAAGACTAGCAACAATTTATGTTTAGGGAGTTTGATCAACATGAACTTTTGAGCATTTCATAGGCCGTTTCCATATGATTATTGCATTATTTTAACCTTATTTGTGGAGTTTATTTCTTATTTTCATATTTTTATAACTTCAGGGGTATTAATGAGATTTTGCAGATTTTAGACCTATTTTGAAATGAAATTAATAGAATATATGAAGTGGAACTTGAAAGCATGTATACGAGAAAAAAAGTGAAGAATTTGTCAATGTTGAGGGCGTGTTGATTCATGCCATGAATTAGAGTGTGGTGGGCCCATGTAACCTCTCAAGAATATTACAATTATAATAATTGGGGCCCATGTATCAAGCATTAGAAATTGAATTGTGGCCCAGAGTTACTACACTTCACGTGGAGAAAATTTCATCCCGTTGAATATCCAGAGCCCAATCCATCTGACTGTTCATCACACTCCATCGTCCAACGTGGAACAAAGAGTGCGAAAAAAGAGGCAGAACGCGTGACTTCATCGTCCAGCACGACAGAACAGAACATACACACGCAAACCAACATTCCAACATTACCTATCACACGTTTTTCCACCCCTTCATTCGATCCATTATCACGGTGTGTCGATTCAAGGAGGAGATTCGTAATAATTGAAAGACACGGAGAGAAAAGTGGACACGATTCTTCACTCTAGGGTATTTCATATTAAAATTAATTTCTTTCTAGTTATTATGAATTGCGGTAAGATCTTTCTTATACCCATGGGAGTTGTCTGTCACTCCATGGGGTAAATTCTTTTTGTAGTTTTAGGGTATGAAAGAATAAATTGATGTAATTTAATACTTGATTTTTTTAGGTTTTTAAAACTGTAGAATGTTTATTCACTTTTCCATGAATTTCTTTGAAACTATTTAATTTAATATGTATAACGTTTATGATTGTTTCTTGTTATTCATTAATGCTTGAAATAATTTTGACTTGTGTGCTCATTTAAATTAATTAGTTATTTGGTATAAGTTGAGGTAATTAACATGATTACTTAACTTATTAGACATGGATTATGTGATGTATGTTATTAATAATTATGATTTGTCATGTTAGTAATATTTAGCAAATTAGGCAATTATCATGTAGTACCTAAAAAGGGAACACATATTAATTTTTACTACTTGACGAGGAAGAGAAATATTGCAATTACCTAAAGAGGGAAATAGGGGTATTATCCTAGAGTCTTAGGGGATAAACTAGAATAAATATAGTTTGCTTAGACCAATTAAGTGAATTTATAACTTTGGTGATTCTTCCATTACTTCTACATAATTAAACCTGAATGTCATAGAATTAGATTAATAGATTTAATCCAGAATCCCTAGAGCTAATATTTTCTCCATACTTGAATTCTTAATATTTTTTTTCATTAAATAGTATTTAATTTTTAAGTCTTGATTAGTTGTTAAAAATTTCCAAAAATTTATTATTGGTTACATGTCTTAATTTCTAGTGATTTTAGAAATAAATAGTTTATCGTTCCTAAGATTCATTAAATAAACTTGGTTGCTTGTTACTACATTAATAGATATCCTTATACTTGGGGATTTTAATTCCGTGCACGTAAAACGTGCAACATCTCTCACTATTTGTTTCATCACCGTTACAGAATCATGTTTACCATGCAGTATAAAATCCATCCTTAATCAATTATCCATGAAGGCGAATAATCACATTAAACCGCCCATTACAATCTAGTGTCACAATAGCATTTAAATACCACCTTAAATCATCCTCTTTTACTCCTCACACAAAATTACGCAGCAACAGTCGTTTTGAGAAGAAACTAAAAGGTAAGCATCATTCTATTCTCCCTTGTTACCCACGTAAACGCTACCCAGCCATACAAATTTCAATCATATGCCCTGATTTCTCCGCTAGCCATTCCTCTTTACTTGTCCCAAATCTGCCTTCTTCTGCCAAAAATTAATTTAAAGCATACGTCTACTTTTATACAGTCCATTAGTAGTTTGAACCTTATAAATTTACAAGCCTGATAGTATCGTGATATTGAACTTGTTTTCTCATATCTGTATGCTAGGCTTCGAAGGAAGTGCGAATCAAAGAGACTAGTAACCCAATTTCTATTCGTAAGTTGTTCAAGGTGGGGATTTACTACTGATGCTTTTAAATTCTTCCACTGTGTGAGAATAAATTTACTTATGATATTGAGCATGATGTATCGAACTTGAATCATGAAAAACTAGGTATTTGACTGGATAGTACCGTAGCAAATTTATGGTTATGAATATTGAATCGCGATGTCTTACAAATTATATGTTACAGGTATTAGATCGCGAGGTACCTTACCAATATGATGGAAATTTAAGTTGTAAGTATTTAATTTCTTTCATACATGGGATTATTTAAAAGGTAGCAGTGTGTTGTTTTAATTGAGCCATGGTTGCTCACCCCCAAAACTATCTTCCTTTTCAGGTTTGCGTAGTGGTAGTTTACTCATGGTGGGTATGTTTGCAAGAGAAGGGGATAATAAAATAATAAATTATGAAGGATGCACTTTCATATTTTAATTATGAGCATGAAGTGAACTATAGAGATTTTGTCTCACCTTATATGTTTTTAATATGTAATATTGTGAACGCTGAAGTAATGGTTTGAAATAAATTATCTAATTTGCAAAATCTTTCGTTGTGTTTAGTGAGTCATGTACAAAGAAGTGTGGTTGGGTCTTCTTGTTTATTGGATATGTTTAACTCTATTTTTAATGATAACATGCGATACTTAGTATTTAATGAGTTTTGCAGATTGGGATGTTTGCATTAGAATCAAAATGTAAGTTGAAGTAAAATGAAAACATGTCTTGCATTAAATGGCCCGTTGAATTAGTATCCATAATGCATTTTTTGTGGTTAATTATTTATTTATAAATTTGGGGGAAATTGGGGTTGTCAGAAGAGTCCAAGTTGAAGTAGAACTCTCCTATTTGTATGTCTTAATAGGATTATTAACTAACAGGTAAAAATATTTCAAACTTAGAAATAATAAGTTATCGGTTCATTTTGTAAGAGTTCTATCTTATTTTTTAGTATTTGTTAATCCTTCTTTCGTATTTACTGAATATTTGACCATTTTCCTTTAGAATTTAAAAGAAACAGATTACTAGAGAGAGTGAGACGCTGTATTTAAACATAATTAATCCTTTTTATTTATTTTCTTTAAAAATAATAAAGTTATACAACTTGGGTTGTGACTATATGGTATTAGAGTAGGTATGCGATTCTGCATATTTGTTTATTTTTTTAAAAAATTTCCGTTGATGCATGATTATATGAAATGAGTATTTGATGGAGTTGTAAAAAATAAGTAGATAAATAAAATAAAGTCTATAGCTACCCATCCACCGAGTATGACGCCCGACAAAAAAGGTATGAATGTATTAATTATGGAATTGATTGGCATGTGTATTTAAATACAAGTATAATATTATGTCACATGGAATGGTAGAATATGAGTCGTACGTAAGTATTATTGTGCCAAGTTAGTTTCCTCCATTATGATTATAGAAACGTGCATCATTAGATGAATGACTTAGCATGACAACAAGCTTACAAGGATTATCAAAGAGACCTATGACACATCCTGCCCACCCATATTGCGGTAATGCTACAAAAGTGGAGAGAGGTCAAAGATGTTGGCGAAGGAAACACAGATTACATAGCCGGTGTGAAGTTAATCTGCATGTTACCGTGGGAATTGAGGGATGTGGCTGATCCCATTTTTGCCAACCTCCTGCACCTCACTCTTCAATCACAGGTCCCACAAGTAGACTATACAATTTATAATATTCATGTTTGAGATGGTTGCCCGATGGCATCAACCCCTTCTTGAACCATAAGCGGACAGATTGAACGACGGCCAAGAAGCATTAATGGTGGGATATTTTGCGAATCCAGAACACAATGATGGGTTAAATGATAATATGAATGAAGAGGATCCTGATGAAGACCCTGAGGAGGATCAGGAGGGAACTCTTACTGATAGATCAATTGATGTTGTGGGGCATTGTCGTGGCTAATAAATCACTTTGATGTTATAAAATTTTCTTCCATGAAAAAATTCATCTTACTATTTCTTTCCCATTTAAGTTATTTACTAAATAAAGTTTAATTCAATTAAAAGAAAATTTTACCATTATTATTTTGAATATTAATCTTCCATCCTTGTTATTATTACGTGAACAATGGTATGGTCATCATTGCACTTTTTTTAAAATTTTCACCATACTTAAGTAGTAATGAAAGTTTTGTATGTTCGTTGTTTAAGGATGCCTCTTAGAAGAGATACTAGCTAAAATGCTCTTGACCAATTAGTGCACACACTCCGCAACCCAGCACCCAACCCCAATGATCGCGCATACGTAGTTCAGGAGTTTCGTGTTCATACTTCACCCTTATTCAAGGGTTGTGAGAGACAGGAATATGTAGAAGAATGGTTGAGTGCGCTAGAGAGAACATTCCAAATAATGAAATGTACGACTGAACAGCCCGCACTATATGCATCTTACCAGCTGGTTGAGGATGCAGATCATTGGCGGGAAGGTTATTGGAGAATGAGGTCGGACGAGCAACGGAAAGCTATTACATAGGAGGAATCCCAAAGAATATGGATGGAAAATTATTACTCGCAGTATCATCAGGAGATGATGGAGAACGAGTTCTTCTAACTTAAACAAGGAGAAATGTCAATGATCGACTGTGAGAGAAAGTTCAATCAATTAAGTCGGTCAGCCCTACAGCTTGTGGACACAGATGAGAAGATGGCTCAAAGATTCAGGAATGGGCTGCACCAAACTTGCGGAATATTCTATCTGGGCATGCAGACATGGACTACGCTGAAACCTTCAGACGAGCTCAAAAGATGACACCATGCTTGAATTTTGGGGTTTTCGGTAGCAAACCAGTGGAGAACATTGAAAAAAGGGAATGAGAGAACTCAAACCAAGGAAGAAACAACATCAACAATAATAACCAACCAAGGGGGAATGCTAAGCCACCTACCTTAGGCCTTTTTGTCCTAAGTGTGGAAAGAACCATGGTGGAAAGTGTCTCAGGGGTCAAGAAAAGTGCTATAGGTGTCACGAGTCTGAACATAGGGTGCAAAATTGCATGAAACCACCCAACTATGTACCTGAGCAAAGAGGACAAACAGTAGGGTGAAGACCGAGATAGCTACCGGTGGAAAAGGGAAAGTGTTCGCAATGAACTAGGCTGAGGATGAAAAGTAACATGGAGTCATGATGTTATCAGTGGGAAAATCCCGAGCTTTCGTACTCTTTGACACTGTCACATCTCATTCTTTCATTTCAACACAATGTTTTCATAAGATTGGTTAAAAATTTAGTTAAGAGTGATGAGCATCTTGAGATTATCTTACCTTTTGGAGAGAGAATTCTCACACGATCCTTAGTTGATAATGTGAATGTATGCATAGAAGACATCAATTTTAGTGTTATGCCATATATATGTCATAGACATGCATGGGTCTGACTTAATCCTAGGAATAGATTAGCTTACCAACTATAAAGCAAGTATTGGGTGTAAGGAATGCGAGAAAGCATTGAAAGTGAAAGGGTCCAAAAGGATAGTTGTTCACAAGATAAAGAGTAGAGTAATACCTAGAGTGTTGTCTGCTGCGAGGGCAACTGATATACTTAAGAAAAAGTCTTGTCAAGGATTTATGGTTATTATTATAAGTGTAGATACTGTAAAAATATCACCTAATGACATACCGGTGGTACTAGACTTTCCCGACGTCTTTCCCGAAGATTTTCCCGAGATACCTCCTAAGCGACAAATGAATTTCTCAATAGACTTATTGTCAGGATCAGCACCAGTTTCCCAGACACTTTACAGAATGACACTTATGGTTAGGGGTGGGAAGTATGGCATATCGAAGATTTTTAGTCATACCAAATACCGTACTGAAAGTTTCAGTATAAAAAAATCATACCATTACGTTACCTAAACTTTTGATATACCAGAATTCGGTATACCTATATTTCGGTATAGGAAAATAGTATACTTTTTACTTACCAATATTTTGGTATATCGTATCATACCTTAAATATCGGTATATACCGTCCTATATAGATAGTTTGGTATACCATCATGCTCCTAAAATTTGGTATACCTAATTAAAAACTATATATAAAAAAAAGAAAGATAATAATAAAACAAATCTTAATAGATAATAAAATCATAATAAAAAAATATATGAAATCCACAAATGATCAAATTAAATAATAGTGTAAAACACTACAATTCAAATCTTAATATTAACATAACATATTAAATGAAAAGAGTATTAACTATCTCCAACTCCACCTTTCAAGAACAAATGTGATAATACCACATACACAATTGAAAATTTTTAAATATATTTTAAATATATAAAAATATATTTATTAGGATTGTAATAATTATAAATTCTTATAATAATTACAATTCTCTTAAATAGTATAGACATAATAATTATAATTTAATTAAAAAATATAATATAAAAATAATAATTATAATTACATAAATTATATGTATGTATGGTATAACATATTGTATTACAAAAAAATTGAATATTTTATGGTATTTTGGTATATACCAAAATACCACGGTATTAACAATTTATGTATTCTTATCATACCAAAATTTTCAATACGGTATTATATCATACCAAAAATTTCGGTATATCTAAATTTTTTATGAATTCGGTATTTTCGATATGGTAAGGGAGGTATACTGGAATTTTGATATTGTTCCCCAGCCCTACCTATAGAGTTGCAAGAGTTGAAGGTTCAACTACAAGTGCTATTGAACTCGGGATTTATTCGCCCAAGCGTGTCGCTGTGGGGTGCACTAATTCTCTTCGTTGAGAAGAATGATGGCTCATGAGGATATGTGTAATATCCAGAATATCTATGTAAATATATTTATTTATTTATTTTAAATAAAGATAATACATATCAATTTTTATTTAAAGCCCATTAAAACTCTTAGTAAATTTCCATAAGTATTAAATTTAAATTTCCTTTTAGTTTTTTTTTTTAATTCGAGCTCAAGCCCAAACATATTCTCATGCTAAAGTCTAGTTTAAAGCCCAAATTATTCATCATATAAAACTAAAGTAATGATATTTTAATTCATTCTTTTCCAGTACCGTAGAAATTAAGGTTTACAAAATACAGAAAAAGAAAGTGAGAAACATATTTCTTCATCGTTTCTCCTTTGACATTCCGACCAGAAAATCTTATTCAAAGATTATTATTACTTCATCAACGTGTAATGTAAAGTGTCAATCTTTCTTACAGAAGTAAAGTAACTCATATTTAGAATTTCAAATCCATATGTATTCAATTCCAATAGCCATTAAATTTAATATGTCATTTATTGTTAAGTTTTAGACTAATATTTAAAATTTCATGAATTTTTAAGCTGTGTTTTGTTTTATATGAATTTCATACTTCTACCTGTAGAATCTGAAATTATATGCGTACCTGATTAGAAAATTTGAATTATAAAGTTATAATTTTTCAAATACAATTAATTTCGGATATGTTATAATTCTTTTATTTTAGAACATTCAATAAAAATTTTAGATTTAAAATAAAGTTATATTAATTTATATTAATTTTACAATTCTTGTAATTTTTCTTTCAAAAGTACTATGTTTTATGTTAATAAATAAATTTTAAAGTCCTGTTCAAAGATGTCTAAAAATTTTAATTAATTTTCAATTATATCATACCTTATAATGTTAATAACATTTTGGAATCATTCCAATTGATTTGGATTATCTTATTATTTAATATAAAATTTATATCATCAACATGTCTTATTTCGATTTCTGGTTTAATGTTGATTTAAATTAACAAAAAAAAATATTTAAAATACTTCAAATATTCTAATTTTCATATATATGCTATAACTGTTGAATAATAACTAAATAAGAAAAGAAATCAATGTCTAAAGCAATGAAGAAGAAGGAAAGATGTAATCAGAGATAAAAGAGAGAGGAGCCAATGATCGAGAGAGATATTTTCATTATCACTGTAAATAGTTCTTAATACATTCAGTAAAACTGCCCCACTTCCTACATAAGAGGAGAGTGGTTATTTATTCTAATAATGGCTACGAACAAATAATATTACAACAATCCCCTTGGACATTACGTTGTTCATGCCTCGTTAAAAACCTCGCTAGAAAACCTTATGGGAAAAACTAGTCGAGAAAAAGATTATATATCTTATGATTTTCATGTGTTATAGCTACCTCATTAAAAACCTTCAACTAAGAAAACCCCGTGGGAAAAACTTAGTTAAGGAAAAAGAGTATAGCTTGATCCTCGTGACCCAATCTTCAGGATTGTTTAGAAGTTATCGTTCTTCTTTAATAGGATAATCTAGGGTACCTCATTAAAATCCTTTTCACTAAGAAAAACTCGTGGGAAAAAAACTTAAATAAGAAAAAAAATAGTGCAGCATCAAATTTTCAGGATTCAATTTTCAGGATTGTTTAGATGTTGCCACTCTCCCTGGAATAATAATTTAATCTGCCTCATTAAAAATATTTTAACTAAGAAAACCTCGTGGGAAAAAAATTTGTTAAGGAAAAAGAGTACATCATCGGTCTTCAGGACCCAATCTTCATGATTGTTTAGAAGTCGTCGCTTCCCCTAAGCATAAATAATTTATTTGCCTCTTTAAAAACCTTATAACTAAGAAAATCTCGTGAGAAAAAACTTAGTTAAGGAAAAAAGAGTGCAACATCGGTCTTCAGGACCCAATCTTCAGGATTGTTTAGAAATTGTCGTTCTCCCTAAAGATAACGCATTCCAATATTATGGACAAGACTTTCAAAAGTTGATTTGGAGAGTGAATTTGTGAATAAATCTGCTAGATTTTCACTAGATCGAACCTTTTGTATGGTAATTTCACCATTCTATTGGAACTCATGTGGATAAAAGGATTTTGGTGATATATGCTTTGTTACGTTTTCTTTTACATATTCACTGCTCATTTGCATAACGCAAGCTGCATTATCTTTATATAAGACTGTAGGGAAGATATTATCATTTTCTATTCCACATGAGCTATGAATATGATTTATTAATAATCTTAACCATACACATTCTCGTGAAGCATCATATAGAGCAATAATTTCTGAGTGGTTTGAAGAAGTAGTAACCATATTTTGTTTAATGGATCTCTATGAGATAGCAGTACCACCACAGAGAAAAACATGACCAGTCTGAGATCTGGCATTATGGGGATCAGACATATAACCATCATCCGAATAACCTACTAATGACATGATTTTATTCTTTTCGTAAAGCAAACCAAGATCTTTTGTTCCTTGCAAATATCTGAGGATATGTTTAATGCCATTCCAATATCTCCTTGTAGGAAATGCACTGAATCTTGCTAATAAGTTAACTGCATATACAATATCAGGTCTAATGCAATTTCCGAGATAAAAGAGTGCTCCAATGGCACTCACGTAAGGTCCGGTCCTAAAATGTCCTCATTCTCTTCTTTAAGTCGGAAAGGTTCTTTATCATTGTCAAGGGATCGAATAATCATTGGTGTGCTAAGTGGATAAGATTTGTCCAGATAAAATCTTATTTAGATAGGTTGACTAGTGTATAAAGATTCCTTCAATGAGGTGCTCTATCTACAGGCCGAAACAATATTTGGTTTGACCTAAATCCTTTATTTCAAATTCCATCCTTAAGTATGAACGAGAATCTTCAAGTTCATCACATGTTCCTGTAATGTTTATGTCATCAACATAGACTGAGATAATACAAATACCTTTTAATGACTTTTTTATGAACACGCAGGGGCATATATCATTATTTATGTATCATCTTTTTAGAAGGAATTAACTCAATCGATTGTACCACATTCTTCCAGATTGTTTTAGTCCATATGATTACTTTTGTAATTTAACACAATACATATTACGATTTTCATTATGACCCAAACTGTGAATTTTTAATCCTTTTGGGATTTTCATATAAATGTCAGCGTGTAATGATCCATACAAGTACGCAATCACGACGTCCATTAACTGCATATTTAGATTCATATTAATTGTCAGAGATATTAAATAGCGGAAAGTTATGTCATCCATAATAGGAGAATATGTTTCATCAAAGTCTATCTGGATCTCTATTTAAACCCTTGAGCTACTATACTCACTTTATATCTCACCACTTCATTATTTTTATTTCTTTTTCGTACAAACACCCACTTATATCCTAAAGGGATAATATCTTTTGATGTATGAATCATTGAACCAAACACTTTTCTTGTGTTTAGCAAGTCAAGCTCTGCCTCAATTGCATCTTTCCATTATCCAATTGGAGCGCTTCTAGCACTCTGCTATTGATTTAGGTTCTGGATCCAAATTATCAGTCGAGATAGTATTTGCAACAGTAGATGCAAATATGTTGTCGACAACTATGATATTTCTGTCATAAATTTTTTTTCATATTTGTAAAATTCATGACAACTCCTATATTTATATCAACCAAATTTTTGTTATTTCCTAAAAACTCTATATTTGGTTTTCCCGCATCCCCAGTGGTATGAGTATTTTGATGCACGTGCAAATTGACTAGAGTTTTTATCTTCAAGACAATTCTCTTTTGGAGATTTTTCATTATGAGATTGTAAGATTGATTGTGTTTCATTATTAATTTTGAATTTACTCGCATTCTTATCTTTGCACCAATAGGTCTCCCATGCTTCTGGAGTAGAACTTGATGCGCATTTTCTTTGCACGCAAAATTAATCCCCAAGTATTAAGGATATCAGTTGCAGCTTAAGCAAGCGACCAAGTAATTATCGAATCCAAAGGACGGCGTATTATCAATTTAATTATTTACTAATTAATTAAGATGAAAGACAATTAAGTTTGAAGTATGGAATTATTAACTACTTAACAATTAATTAAAATAACAAATAAAGTAAATTAAACACTAGAAGAATTACGAAAGTGACTCAAGAGAGAGAATAGGTAGCTCTAGGAAAATTCAGTTTCACTCAATAATTTCCCTTTCGTGTGTTGATGTCCGACTCTGCCTTGTGGAATATGGACGCATCACTAAACCATGCATATCTACTCTATAGACACAAGTAAACATGTGTGTAATACGTGTGAATAACCTCGGAGCAAGAGATATAATTCCACCCCCCTTTCTAGGTACTATCAGTATCAATTATTTCTCTGGCCAATTGGTACTCTAACCCGATATGATCTCCCTTTATAGGTACTATAAAATTATCCTCTTTATCCTACTTAATAACCCGAATTCAATTCAATTAACAAGTATTCATATATGATAGTTCTAATGAAGTTTCGGAGTCCCCTCACTTAGAATCATAACATGGAATCATGTTCAGCGGTGAAAGCACTCAATCTACAACCAAGATATATATTCAGACTCTATATACCAATTGAAAATGCACAAAACGACCGTGAATATGGATTATGAAAGCACAATCATATATAAAATAAATCCAAAAGTAGTGTTGTACGAAGTTTACACACGAAAGTTCAATTAATTCGTAAAAACCTTCACAACCCTAATTTTACCAAAAAGACTCTAGCCCATAATGTTACGAAGAACAATCATGGGTGTTGGATAGATCTTACTCGGATGTCTTGAAAATTACAAGATAAATTAGGAAACGAAATAAACCCTAGATGCGGGAGTCATCGCGTCCTTCTCTGTCTTGATCCTCCTCTTGGTTCTCCTTTTGATTCCACAAATGAATCTTCAAAGTGATGGATGGATGGAGGAAATGATGTAGATGATGGTTGGGGGGTGATCCCCCCTTGTGGGGTGTAGTATTGTTGTGGCCTCTCTCAAATCTAATATGATTAATCTCTAAAATATGATGTGCTATACAACCCTTTTTATACTTGAAAAGTGCTCCTCACGGACCTTGGATGGGCTTTTACTTGAGACATACGCCAAATTTGGTAAAAGAACCCAAAACTACCAAAAATAGCATCAGCGACATTCCGTTCGACCAAGCCTTCAGAAGTCGAACAAGGCCTCCAAGTCGAACGGAAGTCGAACAAGCTCCCTGTATGATTTTGTACATTTTGTTAGACTTTCCTCCCTCTGTTCGACCAAGATAATTCTGGTCGAACGGACTCTCACTGGTCAAACAAGCTTGCGTCGTCTCACCGTTTCGCGCATAACTTTCACATCCGACCTCTGATTTGAGTAATCCTTACACGCACGCGATCCTCTCTTCCTTGGCTTTCTATCCATATAAAGAACTCATAGAAAATCCAACATTTGAAGGTGTAAAAAGTCACGCAAAGTGCCACAACCATTCTGTTCGGCACAGCATGCGCGACGTCACCACTTTGATCATAACTCTCTCGTTTGAAATCCGATTGGGGTGTTTTTTATGTCAAAACGACCATCTCTTCTGTGGATTTCCAATCATATATCGCACTTTCAATTCAGAGCTCTACAAGAATACAGAAAAATTACACAAGTTGGATGTCCGTTTCAGAGCACCCTTGCACAAATTGCACCTTTTCTCCAACTTGGCACTTTTGATCCCTTTTTCCACCTAAAACACAATAAAACACCTTAAGTTCACCTTTTTCTCACATATATTGAATATAAGACACTTGTGCTAATATATAACAACAATTCTCATCAATAAGGTGTTAAATTGGACAATCAAACACGCTTATTTCACTCTTAACAGAGTTGAGAAGCATCAGTTGAATTTTCTAGTCCTAGGGAACTTCCACTTGGTGGTGCATTAACAGCAAGTATATGGGACTTTGTCACTCCTTTATGATCAATAAATGCATCTAGTAATTTATTTGCTAAACCTTGCAAATTAATAATCCTTTGAGCTTCTAGTTCAGTTTGACTAGTGCATGATTCTAAATGTTGAAGATTGTTTTCATTCCAGTGGGCGACGATCCTCAAGATCCTCTCAATCTGTTGTTTCCTCACCCTCCTCATAGTGTTAGTCATGATTCAATTAGGGTTTCCGAACAGCTGAGATCAGTGATTAGAAAACCAGAACGGAGGGTCAAATCGGTGAAGGCAGCGGTTCGAGGTTCAACCGGTCGGACCGGTTTAACCTGGCGGTCCAACCGAAAAATTAAATAATTATTAAAAATAAATATTTAATAAATAAATTATTTAATATTACTATTTTTAATTTAATATTGTTTGGTTAAAGCCCAGCCCACAAAACAATGTTGGCCCATACGTGTTTGTGAAAATGTTGGCCCATAAATGTTGTCCCATTTATTAAGCATATATATAGAGTGCATTAGGGCTATCAGTCAGTAGCTGATCTCACCATAATCATCAACAACGCCGCTTCTAGTCATCTTCACTTCAGTTCTTCCTCTCTTCTTTCTATCCTCTCATTCTCTTCTCTCTCTAATTTCTCACTCTATTTTCTCACTAGCATTCGATTTTGTCGGCCGTCTGTAGATGATATTTAGCACTCAATTTTGTCGGCCTTAATCTGTAGAAATTCAGGGAGGCGTTCATTTAAAGGGTTATCAATATCTTCTCGGATCTACCAGTAACAGATATTTAATTTCTTATAAATTTGTTTCTATTCGGAGAGGATGATCAATGTTTTTTCTCTATTTGATATATATGTAATTTCTTATTTTTGTTTGTTAAAGATTTCAATCATATTAATTGAACAAAATAAACAGTGTGTGATGTAGTTTTTAACAAAAAACAGACGGTTCTTCGGTTTTATCAGTTTTACCGATTTGGCGATTTTGTCCGGTCTAAACTGGTTATTCCCAGTTCAATCGGGAAAATGGTTTTTTGGGAGGTTTTGGACCAGTCTCGGCACAGGTTCTCGATTTAACTGGTTGAATCGGCCGGTTCGGTCTGATTTTCAGAACACTGGCTGAGATGACTTATATATGGGCTACGTAGGGATCAGGAGGAGAAATTAGAGTTGGGCCTCCATTGGGCTTAAGTATCTAAGTTTAGCCCAAAACTTATACTTAAGTCCAATAATAATAATATATACCATTAAAATATTATTACTGCACTACCGTTCTAATCCCAAAATTACGTTATGGGCTCCTTCTTATTATGAGCCCGTTAGTCTCCCCATTTTTAAGATATACAATGCCCATTAATTAATTAAGTTACTGACAACTCCATTAATTAATATCTCATCCGAGAGTAGTACCACTCAACCTCAATATCATGCCGGAATAAATCCACCAACAGGGTTTACATGATAATTCTTATGAGCTCCTCAAGGGGACATCATCAACCTATATCGGATACGAATTCCTTCTACAATCAACAGCACATCATAGAGACATCACTATTTCCCAACTCATTGAGTTTATTGATTTAATTACATGTAAATCTCACCCATTGATGAATCAAAGAAATACATATTGCCTTATGTGTCAAGGTTATTGTATAGGGATTAAGAGCACGAACATCCATAATAAATGAGATCAAGTTCTCCTATATAGTCAGTATAAATCGAACGATCTCAAGCGGTCCTGGTCAATACACAAGTGCACTAATGTAATTCTATAGTCAAGACAAACTAATACCAAATCATACTACAATCATCCCGATAGAGAGTCCACGTCTATTTCGATTGTGAGCATTTGTTTATACTTTATAAGAAAACTGATAATATGATATTCCGCGTGTTGTCGCTCAATATATTATCTACAGTATAAAGTAAGTGGACTATTGCATCGGACATATAAATAAATTATAAGACGCAATCATTTGATCATTGATTCTCATTTCAAATAATTGTTATAACTTTGTTCATATAAAAAGCTAGACTTTTAGTATACAATCCAACACATTTCAGGTTTAAGAGATGGAATGTAAAGAGAGGCGATGAGTGGTGATTGCATATTGGTATAGAAATATAATAACAAAACAAGTTTAATTTCATATAATTACATTTTAGAAATTCTATTGATTGGATAAAGAATGAATTTTTATTTTGAATAATATGATCATTGAATTTCATATAGTTTATTTTCACTTTATATATATATATATATATATATATATATATATATATATATATATATATATACCTTTAAGCTTCCAATACTTTAAAGAATTAATGTTTTTTGATAAAATTAATATTTAGTCATGTCCTAGATAGTTAAAATTTTATAACTATATATTTGGAATTTCGAGATGTGACAATGTGTATTGAGTCGATCGTTTGACGATGAAGAACAAGTATCCTCTACCCAGAATTGAAGACTTGTTTGATCAACTCGAGGGGGCTAGCATTTTTTTTAAGATTGATTTGAGGTCCGGATATCACCAATTGAGAGTGAAGGAGTCTGACATTTCAAAGACAACTTTTAGAACATGTTACGGGCATTAAAAGTTTGTTGTGATACCTTTTGGTTTAAGCAATGCACCTGCAGTATTCATGGAGCTGATGAATCGGGTGTTCCATCCGTACCTTGATCAATTTGTCCTAATTTTTATTGATGACATTTTAGTATACTCTAAGGATAAAATTCAGCATGAATAACATTTGAGAATGGTCCTTGAGAATCTTCGTAAGGAGAAATTGTATGCAAATTTCAAAAAGTGTCAGTTTTGGTTGAGTCAAGTTACCTTCCGCAGACACATGGTGATTGTACGAGGAATCAAAGTGGATCCAACTACGATTGAAGCAGTAACCAGTGGAAGACATCGTCGAATGTACAAGAAGTTCAAAGTTTTCTAGGCCTCACAGGTTACTACAGAAGATTTATTAAAGAGTTCTCAAAGATAGCTGGCCCTATGATGCGTTTGACTCGAAAGAGACAAAAGTTTGTTTGGTCTAAAGAGTGTGAAGCAAGTTTCCAAAAGTTAAAGAACAACCTGACATCATCGCTGGTCTTAACGATACCTGATCCTACTAAAGAATTTACTGTCTATAGTGATGCATCGAAACAAGGTCTTGGGTGTGTGTTGAAGCATCATGGAAAGGTTGTCACGTATGCATCTAGACAGCTCAGACCACATGAGGTGAACTACCCTACTCATGACTTAGAATTAGCAGTCGTGGTTCATGCATTAAAGATCAAGCAGCACAACCTATATGGAGGGAAGTGTGTGATTTTCACAGATCACAAGAGTTTGAAGTATCTTCTCACTCAAAAGAAGCTCAACATAAGACAACAGAGGTTGTTAGAGTTGGTGAAAGACTATGATTGCACGATCAAGTACCACCCAGACAAAGCCAACTTGGTGGCTGACGCATTGAGCGGAAGACAAATGTAGAGATTAATGGCATATTTACCGAACAAGAATAGTTTATCAAAAAATTCACCAAGTTGTGGATCGAATTGATGACACCACCTTCTAGCTCGAGAGCAGTCATCGTGGCATTGGAGATCCAATCAATGTTGAGGACAGAGAAAGGAAGGACAAGAACAAGATTTCTTTTTGCAAAGAATGAAAAAGAAGGTGAATGAAGGCAGCGACAATGGATTCAAGGTGGATGACGATGGGGTGTTGACGTACAATGGAAGGCTATATGCTATGATGGTCGAGGAGTTAAGAGAAAGAATTTTAGGAGAAGCACATGGAGCTCCCTACACGACTCGTCTAGGATGGATGAAAAGTATCATGATTTGAAGGAGGAATTTGGTGGAGAAGCATGAACAGAGATATTGGATACTATGTAGAAAGATGTTTGACCTGCCAACTGTTGGCGTTTGATCATTTGGTTAACATGAACCGTTAGGATTCCATACAATTCTATAATCAGCAGAAGTAAAAAAATATAAAAACGTATTACCTTTCACCAGGGTATATTGAAGAAGATGAATTCTCGCCGGCAGCCTACGCGGTCTCACCGTTTTGGGCATAACTCTCTCATCCGATCTCGGATTTGAGCGATGAATGTGCCAAAATGATCCTATCTTTAGTGGCTTTCCAATAGTGTATCACATGTACAATTTGGAGTTCCACAAGATTTTATAATAATTGTGGAAGTTGACAAACAGTAGCAGCAAACAACATTCTGATCTTCTGCTGTATTCCCAAGTCCAATCTCGATGTCGTGTGGGCGACGATCTTCGAGATCTTCTCAATCTCCTATTTCCTCACCCTCCTCACAGTGTTTGGCATGTTCAGTTAGGGTTTCTGAACAGCTGAGATGACTTATATATGGGCTACAGCAGAGACCAGGAGGATAAATTAGAGTTGGGCCTCCATTTGGTTTAAGTATCCATGTTTAGCCCAAAGTTTATACTTAAGTCCAATAATAATAATAATATATACCACTAAAATATTATTACTGCACTACCGTTCTAATCCCATAATTACGTTATGGGCTCCTTCTTATTATGACCCCGTTAGTCTCCTCATGTTTAAGATATACAATGTCTATTAATTAATTAAGTTACTGACAACTTCATTAATTAATATATCATCCAAGAGTAGTACCACTCAACCTCATTATCAAGCCGGAATAAATATTCCTGCAGGGTTTACATGATAATCCTAATGAGCTCCTCAAGGGGACATCATCAACCTAAATAGGACACAGATTCCTTCTACAATCAACAGCACACCATAGAGGCAGTACTATTTCCCAACTCACCGAGTTTGTTGATTTAATTACATGTAAATCTCACCCATTGATGAATCAAAGAAATACATACTGCCTTACGTGTCGAGGTTATTGTATAGGGATTAAGAGCACGAACATCCATAATAACTATGATCAAGTTCTCCTATAAGTCAGTATAAGTCGAACGATCTCAAGCGGTCCTACTCAATACATACAAAGTGCACTAATGTGATTCAATAGTCAAGACAAACTAATACCAAATTATACTACAACCATCCCGATAGAGAGTCCCCATCTATCTCGGTTGTGAGCATCTGTTTATGCTTTATAAGGAAACCGATAATATGATCTTCCCCGTGTTATCGCATAACATATTATCAACAGTATAAGTAAGTGGACTATTGCATCGTACATATAAATAAATTATAAGACGCAATCATTTGATCTTTGATTCTCATTTCAAATAGATTGTTAAAACATTGTTCATACTAAAGTTAGACTTTTAGTATACAATCCAACACTAACAAGTCAAAGCCATGGACCAGCTAAGAAACTGAAGCAACTTGAGATTCCTGAGTCTTTATGGGAAAAATTACCATAGATTTTGTGGTAGGATTGCCAAGGTCAATCAGAGTAAACCATGTCATCTTAATAATTATTGATCGGCTAACCAAGTAAGTTCATTTCCTTCCAGTAAAGATGACTTTCAAGATGAAAAAGTTTGCCCAATTGTATATCCACAGAATAGTAAAATTTCATGGCGTACCAGTTTCTAAGTATCGGATAGAGATTCAAGCTTCACGTCAAGGTTTTGAGAAAACTTACACAAGGCCATGGGAACTAAGTGAATTTCAGCATGACTTATCACCCGCAAATCAATGGAAAAACAGAAAGAACTATTTAGATATTAGAAGATATGCTAAGAGCCTGTACACTCGACCTAGATGATGCATGGAAAAAGTTTCTACCTTTAGTCGAGTCCGCCTACAACAATAGCTATTAAGCCACTATCAAAATGGCTCCGTATGAAGCCCTAAATGGGAAAAGTGTAGATCACCACTATATTGGGACGAAGTGGGTGAGAGGGTTGCCTTAGGCTCAAAACTAGTAGAAGAAGTTGTTGACAAAATCAAGATCATACGAGAAAGAATCAAATCTGGCCAAGATACACAGAAGTCTTATGTCGATAATAAAAGGAGAGATTTACAGTTCGAATCTGGATAGCATGTTTTTCTAAAGGTTGCACCCACGAAGGGTGTTATACGATTCGGGAGAAAAGGAAGATCAGGCCTCTTTCGTGGGACCATTCAAAATTCTTTAACGAGTTGGAGATCTGGCATACCGCTTATCCATGCCACCCGAGTTATCCTCAGTTTACAACATCTTCCATATATCAATGCTAAGGAAATATGTTCATGACCCAAGTTACGTGGTGAGCTTCTCAACACTAAAACTTGGCAAAGGTTTAACCTATGAAGAAGAACCCGAGAAAATTTTGGAATGAAAGGTCCAAAGGAATTCGGATGTAAAATCCAGAAAATTACGTCAATTTCCATCTACTATTATTTTGGGCCCAATTCTTTAAAGCCCAAAAACATGGCCATTTAACTAAAAATTTTTCCTAAGGCTCATGACCTTACGGCATTCCCCGACAATTCAAATTCCTTCAACACTCAATGACGGAGTAAATCTCTCATCGGTTGTTTCATCGTCATTACAGAATCATTATTACCCTGCATCATGAAATCCTCCCTCAATCAATTATCCATGAAGGTGAATGATCACATTAAACCGTCCATTACAATCTTTTGTCACAATAGTGTTTAAATACTACCTTAAATCATCCTCTTCTACTCCTCACACAAAATAAGCAGCAATAGCCATTCGGAGAAGAATCTAAAACGTAAGCCTCATTCAATTCTCCCTCGTCTCCTATGTAAACGCTACCCAGTTGTATGAATTTCAATCCTATGCCTGATTTCTCCCCAAGCCATTCCTCTTTACTTGTCCCAAATCTTCCATCTTTTGCCGAAAATCAATTTAGAGCTTATATCTACTTTTATACAGTCCGTTAGTAGTTTAAACTTTATAAATTTACAAGTATGATAGTAGCATAATATTGAACTCATTTTCTCGTATCTGTACGTTATGCTTCGAAGGGAGTGCGAGTCAAGGAGACTAGTGATCCAGTTTCTATTCTTAAGTTGTTGAAGGTGAGGATTTAAAACTGATGCTTTTTAAATTCTTGCACTGTGTGTTAGAATGAATTTATTTATGATATCTCCCATGAGCATGATGTATGGAACTTGAATCATGAAAACCTGGGTATTGGACTGCATAGTACCGTACTAAATTTATGTTTATGGGTATTGAATCACAATGTCTTATCAATTATATGTTACGGGTATTGGACCACGAGGTGCCTTACAAATATGATGAAATTAAGTTGTAAGTATTTATTTTCTTTCATACATGGGTTTGTTTAAAAGGTAGTAGTGTGTTGTTTCCACTGAGCCGTGGTTGCTCGCCGGCCCCCAAAACTATCTCCCTTTTCAGGTTAGTGTGGCGGTAGCGTACTTGTGGCGGGTGTGTGTATGCCAAAGAAGGGAATAATAAATTAATAAATTATGAAGCCTGCACGTTCAAAAATTATTGGGATTTTGTCTCACCTTATATGTTTTTGATGCGTAATACTGTTAATGCTGAAGAAATGGTTTGAAATAAATTGTCTTTGTGGACGTGAATTTGCAAAATCTTTCGTTGTGTGTTGTGAGTCGTATGCGCAAAGAAGTGTGGTAGGGTCTTGTTGTTTATTGGATATGTTTTACTCTATTTAAATGATAACATGCGGTGTTTAGTATTTGATGAGTTTTGCAAATTGGGATGTCTGCACTAGAAGTAAACTGTAAGTTGTCTACCTAAGTGGATCATAGTTTTGAGTAATAAAAAGAAGATGAAAACGTGTCTAGCTGTCATGAAATGACCAATTTGAATTAGTATCAATAATGCATTTTCTTAGGGTTAATTCTTATTTATAAACCTAGGGGAAATTGGGGTTGTTAGAAGAGTCCAAGTTTAAGTAGAACTCTCTCATTTGTATGACTTAATCAGATGATTAACTAACAGGTTTTAATGTTTGAAATTTAGAAATAAAAAGTTATCGGTTCATTTCTTGGGAGATCTGTCTTTTTTTTAATATTTGTTAATCCTTCTTTTGTATTTACTAATTGGAGTATTTGACTGTTTTCCTTTAAAATTTAAAAGTAACAGATTACTGGAGAGAGTAAGACATTTTATTAAAACATAATTAATCCTTTTAAAAATAATAAAATTATAGAATTTGGGGTGTGACACGGTCTCACCCAAATCACACCTAAGTGCACAGACATGTTAAAATTGGAATAATCAAGAAAAGACCGGGTTCACAACTTTTTATTAGAATGAATGAACTCAAAGTAAAAACAGAATAAAATGGATTTCACATGTCATTGGGAATTTTTATAACAAGAAGTAATGGATCAAGAATTTCGTGTAAATGATAAGTCCATAGACAAGTAATGGATTCTTTATGTGTATACTTCCCACTATAAAATTTACATATTTATCATTATGAATGTTCAACTTAAATGGGCCCTGCACCTAAAAAAAAAAAACTCTAAAAGTTGTATATTATTAAACAGCCTCCGAAATTACTTAACATACTCTATTTATTTTAAGGACTAAAATATCCTTTTATAATAAGACATAAATACCTCTATAAATTATATGATTAAAATGAATTGAAAATAAATCCTTGTTTACCTATCCCTATTTCTATGACCTCCGTGGGAAGAAAACCACTCCAGCCAACCGAAAGACTCTAGAAACCATAACAGCGCCACCATAGGATCACCCACATTGGCGGCAGTGTGTCGGTTTCCGATAAGCTAGATGCCGAGCTTGATCAACTAGTTGGAAAGTGCAGAAATAAAATCCGACCAGCTATATCAAGAAACAGTTGATTGCGTTGTACTTAAAAAACGCAGGTGTTTGTTTTGCAGAAATTGATTGATTTTTTATGGATCTCAGAATCAAAAGCATGTATAGCAAACTGCCTTAATTTTATCATCATCTTTCAACCATTACCAAACATAAGAAAAGAAAGAAATTCAAAGATGACGACTTTTTGAGATTTTGATTTCTTGACTTGTTCGATGAGTTTCATTAGTTGGAAATACAAAGTTTGTCTCTTTTTAGGATAACAGTAAGTAAATTGTAGGGATTATGGTTTTTTTTTCCCCTTCTCTCTTTCAATTCTTGCAGCTTGTTCTATTACTTGTTCTAGAATTTTTGATGGGAACAAAATTTTGATAATAAAAAAACTCATATTGATATTGTTCTGATTGTTTTAGAAGTATAGATGGTTCATGTCGTGTAATTTGAGAATTGAGATAAAAATTTTTTTCTTGTTTATGAGAAAAATAAAAATAAAGAGAAGATGATATAATAGTCTTCACTGGGGTGTGTTTAGCAATATTTATATACATATAAGTAAAATATTAAGGTATATTTAGTAAATTGGATACAATTAGTATTTTCACAGTACGAATAGCCAATCCCATTAAACAATTCACCATCAATTTAAATTACAATTAGGTGAAAAAAATAAAAGTACAACTAAAACCTATGCACAGCACATTGAAATACAATATTCCTTATTATTCTTGAAAAAAAAAAGCAAACATAATAGTTCGGTTGGGTCAAAGGGAGTACATCTTTTTGATGTTACTCATCAAGCAAACAATTGTTATTCAAAGTTTTGGTCATCCTTCTAGATTTTAACTATGGACAAGACAACAAAAAAAAAAAAAACAAATGCTGTGTAGGCTTTCCAAAGCATGAGAATCCCCATAGAGCAAGCTATGCTACAGCATACAAGCAAATAAACATTAAGTAATCAACAAATACACGAGTTATGAGAAGGTTTGGAGAAATAAGGGTGTATGGAGACTTGGTGAACTAACTACTAACTTTGTCCGATAAAAAAAAATCAACAAATACACAACAAACATAATTGTTTCTTTTTTCTTTAAGGAAATTACAGGAATAGAAGACGGGTCAAGTATTCATTGCATTACTAATTTCAGATAAACAACAGCTCACCAATTGTATGGTCTTTCAGCTACATGCATTTATAGTCCAAATGATATGGGTGGAAAGTGGGTGAAAATGTTAACGAGGAAAGCTACAACGAAAGAAGTATTTACAACCTGATCTTCCCTTCACCTATCATTTTGGGGCATATCCACTAGTTTCTTCAGCAACCAACTCCCAAACCTTCGCCATCTTCTCTGCATATCCAGCCTGTCATAATCATTATATGAGAATGCAGGTAAACATCGCGAATGGAATTCAAGCCTGGAAATTTATAAAGGATAACCAAAACCCCTTTCTTAGTGCGATGGAAAAAATTTTAAGAGCATTCCCAAGAGCTTCTTTATACGAGACATGCTCTTTATTTTGAAGAGCAATTTCTTAAAAATGACTTCTGACACTCTTCAATTTAGCATTTAAATTCAAGGAATGATTCTAAATTTGGAGAGGTAAAAACAGCCGTTATAATTTAATGGTATCAAATATTTAAACATTTTTCTTTTTAAGAGAAAACATGCAATTAGAACATAAAGTAAAAAATAAAAAGTTTGTTGGAGAAATATAAAATTTTGATAATCTAAAATTAACAATGCTCTCTATCTAACAAAATTACTCTCTAAATTTTAAAGAGATGGTTGGTGATGCCGTCAAGTTTTTTTCTACTCAGCCAAGATTTCTCCAAATACAAGTTATTTTTCTAACTAATTCTGTAAAATACCCAGCTGATTGATATCCTTAAAGGAACTAAACAAACAGAGCTAATCATGAACACTACTATTGAATTAAATTGTGTTTGATTTGAGGGAATTATAAAGCATGATTTGATTTTCAATTCAACCGAAATTAGAGCAGATTTGTAACCCAACCAAATTCAACAAAAACAGTTTAAAATGAAAAACTTTAAAATAAAACACTATTTCTACAATCATAAGTACATTTACTACAGCCTTCGAGTGCATTTTGAAATCCTTCAATCAAAACACGTCCTTAAGAATTTTATTAGTGATGCATGGAATGAGCTTCTGTGACTAATCATGATCATTTATCCATGCAATGATAGTAGAACATTACTGTCAACACTAAAGCAAGGCAATTTCATCTTAAAGAAAATAGTCTTAACTCTTACCACAACTCAAATTCGAATCTCTTCCCATATTTATAGTCAGTCAATATATTATACCGAAACCAAAATTACCTTGTGCACCCGGGCACAAGGTTTTCAAGGGTATAACATTTTGTTTTAAAGGATATACACTTTAATTAATAAGCGTATTTATTACTTTTTCATTGAAAAAGTTTGTTGAAATATGAATAGAATTAATGTTTGACTAAAAAATTAATTTTTTTTTTTTCAGAAAGTCAAGGGTATAAGTTTTTTATGTTAAAGGGCATATCATTCAATATTAAAGGTTATAAAATTTGATATGGGTGCACAGACCTAGATCTGTGCGCCTGGGTGCACAGTGGACTTTCCCGCAACGAAATTAAAAATCATCACCCCAGTATACGATTGATTTGACTATAAAATTCTATTAAGAGAGAATATTAAAGGAAGACTTTGGCTCAAAAATATTCCAGGTTACTTCAGTTATATTTTTATGATTGTCATTTGATTAAATTAACAATATTAGTCCTCATATAATGTAGATTATTTAAATTGTTTTTCTCAAAATTTATTAAAGATAAATTAATTAAAAATTAGCTGCATTAGCATTGATAAATACTACTCCCTCCATCCCATGATTATATTAACTTTCCGTTTACATCCATCTTATAATAATTTGTAACACCCAAAAATAGAAACATCACATCAATCATATAACCAAAATACATCTAAATTTCAAAATTGTCACCCTAACCTAACACACATAACATACTTTATAATTTATTTTTACCGAAAAAGACTATTACCCTCCAAAAGTCAATAGAGTAAGTCAAAAAATATTTTTTCTTAAACTATATAACTACAATGATGGTGGGAGCATTAATTATAACGAGATATAAATTTGAAAAGCATTTTTAACGAAGAGGTGCATTATTCTAAAGCTCTTCAATGTAATCTTAAAATAGTAAAGAGTTACAAGTATGTGACAATAAAATGTAGCTCTGTTTAAAGAGTGAAATGTTGCAAACAGTGAAAAGTTTCAAATATTTATGAAAAATTAGTACATCTTTTCTAAAGAAGAACCTTTTGGTTGAAAAAGCTGTCTCTTGGTGATAATTTTACCTTGTGAAATGTTGTATCAATCCAAAGAAAACAAAAAAATACAAATATATATATATATATATATATATATATATATATATATATATATATATATATATATATATATATACTATATACTTCCTACCAAAGAACCCTCATACTTTTATTATTTATTTGTTCCATAAAACTCTTCAAACCCCAAATAAGGAAAAGTCAACTCAATACAGTAACCGAGTAACATCAAAATACATTTTAATGTTTAATTTGTCGTCCCCACCTAACACACATAAAACATTTAAAAATTTACTCCATTCGTCCCAAATATTTCTTCACACTTACTATTTTGGTTTGTCCCATTTAGTATGCATATTTCTGAAGAAAAAGTAATGTTTATACTACAATATTAACACACTCATAATACCACAAAATTATAAAAATGACACTTAATTACACTTTATTCACTTTTTCTTATTAAATTACCCTAAATACCCTTTATCACATCAAACATCCAAAAAGCATACTTTCTTAATATCCGCGCACTCCAATAAGGAAAAACTACTCGGGAGTACTTAAAGTCCATAAATAGACCCTACATTCAACAATTTATGCACAAGATGAACAAAAGTTTCATAAGTAATCTGAAATTGAAAGAAATCAAGTCAGTTCCTCAGTTATCCAGATCCTAATCTAAGAGTGAATTCAAAATATATTTTGTGGTTCTTTGTTTCTTGCAATTTGTAGTGCTATTATCACAAGATGCAAGTCATTTTAAACGATAATTTCTATAGAACCTTTAGTACTAGGGCAGGGAAATTTCGAGAAAAGGTAACTCTTGCCTCGATCGACCCAAATCTCTTCAATTACAGTCAAATTGTCCAAGTCAATATATATAGTGAAAACCCAAAACCCAACAAGGGAATGTTTAACTAATTGACACTCGAATATAATCTACCAAGCATTATCAATGAAAATAATTACATCTCTATTCTCATTTCCCACTTCTAATACCCTAACCAAACAGCCCCTGAGATGTGGGAGCAAATAAGATGGTTTTCAAAACTTGTTATGAATGAGAATATTTTTGAGTCTTGATATTAAATTTTAAAGAGAATAAAGGCATTGAGTTATATAGTATGTATCACATTACCGCTGAAGCTTGTATAGGAGTTGAGATAAATTTCATTTGTTGAAAATTTAAACATATCTTCTTAAAAATCATTACTAGCATAGAAGAAGCGCTGTAAACAAAAAAAAAAAGCAAGAGATTAATCATTTCTACAATGTATGAACATGAGAAAACCAGCTAAAATTAGTTGTTAGATGCAAGCCTGAGGTAAGAGGCATGTGGCTATAGGTACTCTGAGCCTTTTAAAAGCTGGAGGTGAGACTATTTGTCAGTCATGCACCTCTCTGGGCCTTCGTATAATTCCAAATTAATTTTAACATTTTGCAACACATTACACTTAAAAAAAGATGATAAATATAAAATGCATGGAATAACACTCTAGACCCAACAAGAGGTTATGCAAGAAACTTGAAGAAAAGAAGAAAGTACTCGTCTGCCTCTAGACTTCAGTTGCCCAATCAAATCCAACTTCTGTCAACTGATTCTGACAGCCTTATTCACTGTATAACCTGCTCAACTGTCACTGTTCAACCAAGTATTTATCTAACTTTCAATGCTGTGTTTCTTCAGTTATTAAGTCAGGTTCACATTGTTCTCCCTTTATTCTTCAGTTTTATGTCCATGTATTTTTATTTCCTATGTTTAATATTAAATTATCTTTTTCTCCCTAAATCATGAAGAATACTCGGATCATTTTTCCTACTTGTTTCAGTATCAAGCTCAGGTATTAAAAAAAAAAAAAAAAAAAAAATTAGATCAGGTTCAAGAGGAACACCTTGGGTGGTGCTAGAGAGGCCCACTTTGATTACTTCTAACAATGATAATCTTTTCATTATAAGAGACAAAGTTATCAATTAGGTACATAAACACACTAAAAGGTTCAACCAGCCCAACAATAGGAAGAAATGGATGAATACCTGGTTAACAATGAACCCTTTCAGCATGTTCACAAAATCATCATGCCTCTCTTTGTCCAGTCTCTCAAGCTCATTTCTATTGTTTTCCTGCATATCATTTGGGAATAATTAGATGAATACTAAATTCGTTTATATATGCTAAGAAATTAATTCGCTGCACTTCAATAATAACAGTGATTAATCATTGAAAGATAAAGATAGATTTTTGAATATGTCATTGCTGAATGTTAAAAGTATTTTGATGTCCCATTTCCCATTTTTGGGGCATCTCAATCAATGTTTCCTATTACATATAATGCAAAATGAAAAATGATAATCACAAAGTGCTAAAGAGAGTTATTTGATGAACTCTCAAAACCTTAATACGTGGAACTCAAGGAACTATTGGCAGACAAAAAGAACATGCATTGTGAAATATATAACAAAGAAAAAGGATTTGAGACATCTTCAACTAAATGAAGCTATTGCAAGTTTGTCAAAATAAAAAAAATTAAATAAAATAAAGACTATCTTTAGAGCGCCAGATGAGAACTGGGAAGTAGGAGTCCAGATATAGCAAGACGGTACTCAATGACTAAATGATTGACAATCAAGTATTTCCAGACTGTCAAATCCACCTGGATGACCATCAAATGACCAAAAGAGACAGGTTTGTCCTATCCACAGCATCATCATCCTGAGGAATTTTAATCAGAAGGCACAGAGGGAATGCCAGTAGAACTTAATCCATAAGGCCTCAGTTCTAGGATTTCAAACTTTTCAGGTTGGTGGATAGGTTGATTATGTTTGAAATCATAAAATTAATCTACCTAGTCATCCCACATATGATAAACCTTACCTTAGATAGACTGAAAACATAATCACATGTACAAACCTGAATAAAATTGTGGATTTTAATCATGTTTACACAAATATATTCACTATCAGGGAAAGTGTTAGCAAAACCAATTCCAATGCCATTGGTGCCAATTGGAAAACACTACCTATCACAGTAAAGACAATAAAATTTTCAGGTCCATATAATTGGAAAACACTTTACCTATGCAGAGATAAGTACATTTCAGGTCCACATAATTATCAAACAGAAAGACAATAAAAATCCAGCTCCTGACTAATCAATTTAAGCGCACAGTAAACTGCAAGTTGCAACATTATTCACAAACATTACTTCTTTCAAATAAGGTAGACAAAAAATAAGTTGAAGGACAGACAAGTAACTGCCTATACATCACATTCATCTTTTTCCCTTCCCATCCACAACTCTTAAGCCAAGTTTGTTCAACTCGTTCCATAAAAGTAAAACATCAAAAGCAAGTACTTAGAGTAACACAGCCTAAACAGTGGATCCCATAGATTGATCATAGGAAGTACAGGAACAAACTTGCAGTTGCAATATAGCTTGGAATTTGGAATATGTTCAAAAAGGTACAAGATAAGGTCTAACAAATTTCATAATTTCACTGGACTATTAGAGCGTTTGGTAAGCTGTATAAATTCATATAAAAACATTATATGTCCTTTTAAGGTCGTTTGGTAGGAAGAACTACTTATAATGTTATCCCATTATTAATTCCAGCCCGCCCTAAAATCACTGTTGCTCTTTACATAAGTTATTGTCCCTCTACCTTAGATAAGTATATTAATTAAACAGTATCTCTGGACTCTGATATAACCATACCCTTAACACATAGTCCTAGCCATCATAGTGCATGCTGCTAATAATCAGCTTCAGAAATAGCAGATTTCAGATAGTTTTGCTAAACAGTTCATTTTCAAGTTGTTTGAGTACTAAAGAGAATTATCCCGTCTGGTCAAGGCATAAGATTCCTCATTCCTCCCAAATACTTATAATATTAATCTCCAACAACCTAAATCAGTATCTCTTTTACTCCCAGAAATATTTAGATGAGAAGTAGTCTCATTTAATAACTGTGAAAATTCAAGTTACTAACATGACCTTTTTTAAATTCAACAAAGAGAACTCAAGCAATTAAGTTTGCCACTGGAATAACATAAAATTCAGAATGAAAGAAGGGAGTATCATTTAAAGAAATAATGTCTCCTTTCGTTTTCTACACTCAAAAGAGTTGGACCACAAAAAACAAAAAAGCAGTTTTCCAATAGATTTCATGCAAATGAATTACTTAATTTTATGCAATGGAAGAGCAGCAACATTTATTCCAGAGATGTACATGAAAAACAAATTTTACATAAGAAAAAGATGTTGAATGTGATGCATGTAATGAAATGTATATTTAATAATATTGGAAGAAATTAGAAGCAACAGCATGGGTATAACTATTAATTATATTTAATTTCTTTTTACTACAAGGTTAGAAATCCCACCTTTATTCTTTCGTATTCTTTGATTGCACAATTTTTAGCATTCTCAGTCACTCTCACAGATTCTCGCAACTCTTCTATTTTCCGAATTCTCGATCTATCTCCACCAAATATCTTTGATGAAGCAGCTTCAAGCTTTTCTATTCTTGAGTTTAGTGATGATAGGTCTGATAAAAGAGTTTGCACAGTCAGGAAGGCACTTGATCTGTCCGAAAATGCATTGTTGACAGCAAGCATAACTCCAAGATATTCATGAAGCTTATCCTGTATTAAATTAAAGATTTAGATAGATTAGACATCTATAAGAGAGGATATTAAATGAATTGGAACTTCGAAATTTCACATAATGTAGGAAGCATAATTATTCTAACAGACACCAGCATATAAACTGCAAACTCACAAGAATAAAAACTTAGAATTCCATTTAATGAGATCCCAAGATGGCAAGAAAATATCCAAATGATTACCAAATGTTTGACGGTTTGAGCATTCAATTCCCTATATAATCTACTAGCTTTTACTGCAGCTGTAGCCACATTTTTCATGTCTGCAGCACGCGCTCTTTGGGAATCATGAACAGCTTCCTCTGTTTCAAACTTGGTTAGTTTGACAAAATCCAGCCCCAGTTGGCCCATCGTTTCCCCCATGTCTTGCTGGGCTTTAACCAATGATTCAGCCTGAACATACCAAGGAGTATAGTTACATTTCACCAAAATTGAGAAAGAAATCTACAGAACAAATACCTTCCATAATTTCATAGTTTTCTTATACATACAAAGGAAGTCAATTGCAGAAGAACATTCCAATTCAATTTAAATTAAATTTAATGCAAAAGAGTCACAATGGGAATCATAAAACAAGCTACGGTGCACTTTTATTTACTCAAACTGTCATTGTTTTTCCCAATTTTCTTGATATATTCCAAAAGGACAACTTGAATGCAATAACTGATTTGCAATTTAAATCTGTGTTAAAAAGATCATTTTTCTTATATTAAAAGTAAAACTATATATATTCTTGAGGTACATAGCAAATAATATATTAGTTTAGGACTATAGGAGTGATAAAATTCAGGAATTCCTGGACATGACATTCAGATGATGATGTGCGTAACAGAAACACAAATTAAATTGTACAAGAAGTTCCATAAAATGTCGAATACAAGGTATATGCAGAATAATACCTAGATATTTGATAAGTAAATAACTCCATGCAATCGAGTGGCTCTCATTGCAGAGAAAATTTGACTTTTGTGAAGGAGGCATGGTACATAGGCATCTCCTAATAATTTTGAAAAGTAAATCCATAAACATACAACGCCGAATATATTAGGTTTCTTAAACCAAAAAGGAAAATCAACAGCATTTATGATCATAAAACTTTAGGTGTATCATGACTTAATAGGTTAAAAAAATTAACTGTAACACTCTAAAATGCAAATAAACACTAAGAGATCAAAACCAGTACCATCAAGTCCAAGATAGTGGCAGCTGCACCCCTATCAATAAGATTCAGATTTAAGACTTTGATAGGAACTATATTCATAAACAAGGCTATTTTACAGGCAAATAGTTCTCTCTCAACCAATTCCAAAGCTAATCCTGAGCAGTCTAATTGACTAACACTTGAAGCTAAACAAAATCTGGATATTCATTAATCTAACACATTGACATTTAAAATATTTCTCAGTCAATGCAAGGCAAAACATTCATATTTCATAATTTTAAAATAATAGCTTATAGCCTTATACATCACACAATGCAGAGGGAAAACTGTGGATAAGCTATAAAACCTCACACACTCATACAACTGAAACATAATCGAACAATGACCCAGATATTAACCTGCTGAGACACATTGATCAGCTGCTGCTCGAGATCCTGTAACTTTTCTTTCCTTTCCAAAAACTCCTTATCATCCTCCACAATTGGGGGCCTTGATCCACTCCAATCATTCGTGACGGACTGCTTCAATTCCTTGAACATCCTCAACAGATCCATCCCACCCTTAGCAGGTTGCGCCACCTCAGGCAAATCTGCTGCCCCACCATCCACACTCGTCCCGCCAATCATTCTTGAAGCAAAATCACTTGTTCTAAGCAGCGGCATTTTCCCCTCAGCCACCAAAAACAATCGTAATTCCTCACTAACTCGTAACACCTGGTGCGCCGCCAGCCGTCTCAAATACTTTTCCAAAGCCAAACGCCTTTGCTCAACGAATTCAATCGTCTGCATAACCTGACTCTCAACCACGCTCTTATCAGGCCTCATCGGAATAAAAAATCCACGATAACTCTCTGCTAACCTATCTGACAACGCAACCACATCCTTGAATCTTCTCCTGACATTAAATTCTGTCCCATTGAACTCGGGTATGTTCGTAAAAGTGGTAATCAAGTAAGAGAAATAATAACCGCTGCCTGGGACCAGAGACCCCGATTGCTCCAGCTCCCTCTGTGGATCCGAAACAGAGACTCTGAGGAATGACGAAAATGACGAGGAGGACGCCATTGGAGACTGGTCGTGGCTGTCGATATCAGCAGAATCAATAGAGTCTAGATCGAAAGATCGGAAAACGGCTTCTGCATATGAAGGGGGCTCGAGAAATGAATTAATTGAGTTATGGTTAGGGCTTTGGGATTGTTTCAGTGGAGGAGAGTGCAGAGGATCAGTGTCGACAGTGGGGATTTCAACGAATTGAGAAGAAGAAGAGAGGGGGTCGTCCAGAAATGGTTTTGAACCGTTGGAAGGCGGCGAGGGTTCGTCGGCGAGAATTATGGACGACATTTGCTCTCTCTGTGCGTAGAGATGGGCTTCTCCATAGCCTTGATTCTCAGAGCCCATCATTATTCTTTCGTTTTCTCTCAACTAGAACTTCTTATTTGAGTGTTCTTTCTCGAGAGCACCTAAAATTACAAGGATTTGTGGTAAATTGGGTGATGCAGTTAGAGGGTGATAGATGGCGTGGACCTTGGGCTGATTTTGTTGCTTCTCTTTAGCTGGTGAGAAGGTGGGGGAAGGATCTGTTGCCGGCGAAGGCGCGGTCGTTGCAGGCGACGGCGTTGATGCGAAGGTCTACGGAGCAGAGCCAGACAGGAGTAGAAGGAAACAAGATGCGATGTTACCACGTGCTAATCACGTGTATTAACTGGGCAGCTGTGATCATCGTTTGCGCACATTAATCACGCTGAATGAAATATGTGGTCTCGTTTTGAAGAAAACAATGAGCGCTGGAAATCAAAATTTGGATTAAACGAACAAACCAAATTTAAATACTTTAATTTGGTTTGAATTTTTTAAGGGCAAAGAGTTATGTGAGAATGTCTCACATAATCGTATACGAGACAGTAACATTATATTATATTATTAATAAAGAGTAATACTCAATCGATGAAAAGTGATATAATAGTGTAGTGATGATTTGTTTCGTAAACAATTTATAGTTAAAATAAATAAAAAGTGATAATATTTTATTTCGAAAGTTATAATAATAACATTTTATATCGAAAGTGATAACTAATTACAAAATCATAAAATAGTATAATCGTGAGATAGTCTAAGACTTGCTTTTTAAATTTGTTTGATTTTTGAGATTGAATTTTTAAAACTTCAATTATATTTTTTATTTAAAAATTCATACCGAAAACTAAATCAAAATTTTAAATTATTATTATTACTATTTTATATACTATCGCACAAGAAAATGAAAATTCATTTAGGGGCTGTTTGTTTTAGAGGTCTGAGAGGATGGAATGGGAATGAAATAGAGTTGTGATGTTTGTTTCATCACTTTGATTCCTTTGAAAAGTATTTTGATATCTCAAAAGCGTGGAATGACCATTTCTCCACTTTTTGGCTACTTTGGGTATCATTCCTCCCAACAAGAGAGAGGTGAGATAATTTTATTTTATTTTTTAATTTTAAACATTATTTAATAATAATTAAAACATAATATAAATTATAAAAATAATGTTTTAATTTGAAAAAAAATTAAAATATAATATAATTTATTCCATTTCTACATGAACCAAATAAAATCTAACACTATGATAGTGATTCCTACTATCAACCAAACAACACACTCATAAACATCATACTTATTTTCATTCCTTATACTATTATTCACATTACCATTTACATTCCATTTAAAATACTAAACGGCCCCTTAAGTTAAAAATTACATGAAGAAGAAAAAGATACTCCCTCCGTCCCAAATTCAAGTTCACGTTTACTGTAAATACGGAGGTTAAGAAAAGTTACTTTTTTACTTATTTATGAGGGTATTATGGTATTTTTGGGTGATAAATATATGATAAAGTATGTTATGTGTGTTAAAAATATGATGGCAAAATTGAAATTAAAGTATTTTAGAGAGATATTAGTTTGTTGTTTTTTCCTTTTATGGAAGTGTGAAGTTGAATTTGGGAAGGACTAAAATGAAAAGTGTGAAGTTGAAGTTAGGACGGAGGGAGTACGTTTTAAGTGAATTCTTTTTTTTATAAAAAAAATTATTGAAATTTTATTTCTTTTAATTGTCTATATTAATTAATTTTTTTAGAGTGGTTTGATATTAATAAATAATAAATACTACCCCGTCCATCCGTAAGGTATTTATTTATTTTTTGCACGTGAATTAAGAAGTATTATTATTTTATATAAAGTGGATAGTTGTATTAGTAGTGAGTGGTAGGTATGTATGTGGCCCTTTTATTAAAAAGAAAAAATGAATACTCCCTCCGTCCCGTCAAAAGAGGGTCTTTTGCTTTTTTGTACGTAGATTAAGGTATTATTATTAGGGGATAGTTATATTAGTGGGAGTGTGGGCCCCATATTTTAATTGTATTAGATGAGGTGTGTGGGTCTCATGTGTGTAAAAAATGAAAGGAGACTCTTTGGGTGAGACGACCAAAATGAAAAAAATACCCTCTTTGAATGGGACGGAGGGAGTACCTTAGTAGTGGACGATCAAAATGACAAAATAGATACCTTATTAGCGGACGGATGGAGTATGTAAGTTGTAAGAGTTGAAATTGAATGATAAAATGGAAATTTAAAATGTATTGTGAGATTATGATATTAATAAGGGATATACGAAGTATCTTGTAATACGATACATAGATAAGACAGAGTATGAGACGTATTAAAGTATGTTTGTTATATAGGTGAAAAAATAATTATTGATAGTTAAAATGTGTATTCTTAAATAGGATAAATATAGCATATTAAAGTATGATTTTAGAATATTATAATATAATTAACTACAAATATTTTTAACCATCAATAAACATATTTAATTTGGCAAATAATATTGTACATGAATTGTTAAGGTCCAATCGGGTCAAACCCAACCAATGGATCATTTAACTCTTGCGCTCTCTCTCTCTCTCTAATTCACTCCACCTAATCTGCTCATGTCTCTCTAACATCTCCTCTCTGTCTAATTTACTCATCTCCGCCTCCGCCTATCCTCTCCGCGTCTCCGTTGTAGTTTCGCCAACAAGTCCATCTCACGTGTTGCAGCGGACAACCAATTTAGATCTGCAATACCAACACCATGTACAGATTCTTCCAGATTTTTTCACGAACATCTTCCAATCTGTTCAAGCACCGAATTGAGATCTTCTAAAAAATTCGATGACTGCATCTCTCTAGTGGTGAATCCACACTGATGAGTGGATCTGATTCTACACATGGTTATTCAGAAATATTTATATTCTTATTTTTATAATTTCAGTGGCTCGGTGTGTTTGAAAGATGGTAATTAATTGATTCTTCTTCATTTATCCAATTTATGAAGATCTTCATGTTCGGTAAAAAGTAAAAATTAAGATGATTGTGACTTACTAATGTATATACTATATTTTTCATAATAATTTTTTTATTAATACATACATTATTTTTAATTTTACATTTATTTAGTATAAAATACATTTATGTAAACAAATACTACATGCTATAGTTAATTAAACTAATACAATATGAAAATATTTACTCATTTTTACTCATACAATATGAGTCTACATAAATATTTCATATTGATATATTTACTCATTTTTAATTTTATATTTATTTAATATAAAGAATACATTTATGAAATGAATATATACATTAATTAATTAAAGCGTATACAATATACATTCAATCCACTCCCAAAACAAACACCAACAATCAGAAATTCTTTCACCCAAACAATTCATTCACCCACACAGCAACCTCGTTAGATTCCTTCACTGGTTCCACCAAACAGCAGCCTGGTTGGTTCCTCCACCTCCCAATCAATGGCAAAACCTAATCCCTGATTCTGCACATATATCGATACTGATATATGGCGGAGCTAGGTAGATGAGACGGAGGACTAAATAAGGAGTATATGTTAATCTCTGAATTGTTCTCAATTTCATATTTGAATGATATAAATCAAATGGTCTGAGAAAATGAAGAAGTAGAGATGGGTAGATATATGATGGATTGAGGAAGAAGACATCGTATAGAGCGAGGCCGACGGAGTGATGGAGAAGACTACAAATTGAGTGAGACAGCGGTGTGAGTGAGGTGAGAAATCTGAGATTTGGCGAAGTGAGAGAGGAGACAGCGGACGGAGCGAGGCAGAAAAGATCTAATAGGTTGAAGGCGGTGCAAGAGGAGGAGAGATTAGGAGAGATTAAAGAGAAGAGAAGATGGACCGACGGATTAGAAGAGAAGAGGCGAGACTAGGGTTGTAAACGAATCGAATCGAATCGAATAATAAGGTATTTGATTAAATATTGATGAGTGTGTAAATTCACGTGTTTTGACCTCTAATTCGTGTGATAATGATGTCTGATTTGATCTTAAGTTAAGATAAATCGAGCTGTATAGTGAAAAGTCATGAATCATGTGTGTTTGAGTCCGTTTGAGTGGATTTTCAAAAGAAAATAGGATAGAAGTGATTGGAACTGGAGAAAGAGTGTTGTAGGCATCCAGTTCGACCAGTAGGGATGTGGATCGACCAGCAACAAAGTGGTTCGACCAGCATCCATGGTCGAACCAGGTGAAGGAGGCGACAGAAGTATGGTTCGACCACGACCCTGTGCTTCGACCAAGCATAGTGGTCGAATCATGGTCGAACCAGAAGCATAAGTTTTCACAGATACAGTTCGACCACGAGGCTTTCGATTTGACCTGCCATTCGAGTCGAACTGGCTACCTGCCAGTGATGTACAGGTCGATTCGACCTGCGATTCGACTAGGGGTCTTGGTCGAACTAATGTGCTGGACACGTCCGGATTGGTATTTTTACACCTTTAGTGCTTGTTTTCGCTCAAAAAGCCCATCCTAGGTGTAACGTCCCGAGTTACGCTATGGGGTTGGGACGATACTAGATATAAATTCCCCAATATAATAATAGAGGGGTCGAGAATGCACAGCGGAATAAAAAAAATTCCCCAAAGCGATAGTATAATAAAGTAAAAGTTGCATAAAGATTATTACATATAAGCATCTACTCACCCGAGTAGAGTGAAATATCCAAAATAAGTACGTTCAGATGATATATCTGAAATAAAGTTCTAACAAAAAACTAAAATATAAGTCATAATATAAAGTCTTCTAAAGGCATGGGTCAACTGCAAAGGCCTCTCCATCTTCTAAATCTTGTTCTGAAAATCAATAAGGGGTGAGCGTCTAAAATACACTCAGTGGGTTAACTTAAATGATTGCACAGTTAAAAATAAATATGCATGCCAAATATACCATAAGATGTAACATATGTCATTTAATAAAATAATTTGCACATTGTTGTTCGATAACTTAATGAAAATATTTTAGACCGAATCGTCATCCGATAACTTGTGTTAGTTGGTATATGTGTACCAGGCCGTCACCCTAATACAATGATAGCATACTTTGAAATATATTTTAGTACTGAACCGACGTAGCCAGTAACTTGTGTTAGTTGATATATGTGCACCGAGTCGTCACCCCGTACAAGTGTTAGTAGAAAATATTTATCATCGAACTAAAAGCACGCATGACACATAACATGACATATAAGTAACACATATCATATCTTAACATAGCAACCATGACATAAAAATGTAGCACTCGGTAAAGAGTGAAAGTTTACCCCACCTTAATCTTATCGAAAACGTGTAAAGTGGACTAGGCTTGCTCGTGAGTCTCAGGTATGCCTGCAAAGGTATACTAAACTGAGTTTTACTTCTAATAATAATACCTATTATTAAAACTAATTTCTAAAATAGTTTACACAAACTAATTATGATATATATATATATATATATATATATATATATATATATATATATATATATATATATATATATATATATATATATATATATATATATATATATATATATATATATATATATAATAATTATTAATAAAAATATATCATTTAAAATAATAATTTAACAAATTATAGTTTTCTACTTTAATAATAAGTTGTAACATTAAAATATAAATTCAAATGACATTCATGTTTTTAAAAAAAAGATATAAAATAAAGATTCTACATCTAAATTAATAATAGTGACAAAATTATATGAATATTTAATATAAAAAGTTAAATTAAATAAGTAAATATAATAAATAATAAAATAAAATGAAATGAAATAAAATAAATAATAAGTAAAAATAATAATAATAATAGTAAATTATAATTAGTATTGAAAAAGAATTAAATTAATAGAATAAAATAAGATAAATAATAATAAATAAAATACTAAATAATATAAAGAGTTAAATTAAATAAATAAATATAAAATAAATAATAAAATAGAATTAAATGAATAAAACTAATAATAAGTAAAAATAATAATAATTATTATTATTATTATTATAATAATAATAATAATATTAAAAATAGTAAATAAATAAATAAATAAATAAATAATTAAATAAATAATGTAAATAAATAAAAAAAATCCAAATTGCTGCTTACGCAGCTCATCACGTAATATATATATATATATATATATATATATATATATATATATATATATATATATATATATATATATATATATTACAAAATGTCCTAACTTGAGTTATACAACTCCATTTGAAAATCTGAAAGTACGTATGGAGTCCTCGCAAGGTGAGGGTCACATGCATACCAATATTTATTGAAAATAACGAAGTTTAAAGGGGACAAAATTTTTGATACGAAGTGGGTATCCTCATATCTTCTTCATTTCACATCCAAACTCAAAACTAATTATATGTTTGTGATCCTCGTGATGAGAGCTTCAAAATGGCCTATAATATCAAAACTATGTCGCAACGAAATAAAACATGTCATTAGAGGGTCGAAAGCTTCGTCTTAAGTTTTTCTTACTCATACGAAATCCATTTCACAAAAGAGTTATATATATGAAATCTACACATTTGAGACGATCATTTTCGTATATAACATGATAAAGTTTATTAACAAAATAAATGAAATTGAAATGGGCAGTGTGTGAGACTAATATATATATACATATGCTTATTTATGAGTGGATGTATGTATACGTGTGCGTGCATATATAAAATAAATAAAAAAAATGTGTAAAAGAGATAGAGGATTTACCTCTGATTTCTGAATTTAACACTCTCTCTCTTGCTACCCCAAAGTAAAAAAATGAAAGTGTGTATATATACATATACATGGTAAGTAATTCTTATCTGCATGTTGGTCCAACTCATCAGTTTAGTTTGGGCTTATCCAGTTAATTAGACATGTGATTGATATAAATATATAATATAGTAATATACACTGAATCTCTTACTAACCATATTTATATATTATAATAATAATTATTATTATTATAACTATAGATATTACAATATATATATATATATATATATATATATATATTTATATATATATATATATTTATATATATATATATATATATTAGTGGATATTACATCCACCCCTACTAAAAAAAATTCGTCCTCGAAATTTCACTTATTAGGTATGAGTAGATTCGTATATTTATTTCGTATGTCGTCTTCACGTTCTCATGTCGCTTCTTCTATATTGTGTTGACTCCATTGGATTTTGATTAAAGCAACTTCACGATTCCTTAGCTTATGCACTTTCCTTTCAAGAATAGCGATAGGAAATTCCTCGTATGCTAAGTTATCATCAATTGCTAAAACTTCATGGTTAACAACGTGGCTTGGATCAAACACATACTTCCGTAGCATGGACACGTGAAATACATCATGCACACCAATTAGCTCAGGTGGTAAAGCTAATTTGTATGCCAACTCGCCAATTCGTTCCAAAACTTCATAAGGCCCAATGTATCTTGGCTTGAGTTTTCCTTTTCTTCCAAATCGAGAAATTCCTTTCATTGGTGAGACTTTGAGAAAAACTTTATCTCCTTCCTGGAACTGTAAATCTTTGCGTCTCTTATCCGCGTAGGACTTCTGTCGATTTTGCGCAGTCAAAATTTTTCTTTTGATCTTTTCAATCGCTTCAACTGTCTTTTCTACTATCTCTAGTCCTAGAACTTTCTTTTCACCAACTTCATCCCAATAAAGAGGAGATCTACACTTCCTTCCGTAGAGTGCCTCGTAAGGAGCCATGCCTATTGTGGCTTGAAAACTGCTGTTGTAAGCAAACTCTATAAGTGGTATGTATCTTTCCCAACTTTTCCCAAAATCTAGGACGCATGCCCTCAACATGTCTTCCAATGTTTGAATAGTCCTTTCAGACTGGCCATCTGTTTGCTGATGATATGTCGTGCTAAACTTTAGCTTCGTGCCCATTGCGTTTTGTAAACTGTGCCAAAATTTTGATGTAAATCTTGGATCTCGATCAGAAACTATAGAAACTGGTACACCGTACAATCTGACAACTTCTTCTAGATAAATTTGTGCAAGCTTATCCATTCCATGAGTAATTTTCACTGGAAGAAAATGTGCTGACTTGGTCAAACGATCCACTATCACTCATATAGCTTGATTTCCTCGCACTGATCTTGGTAGACCAGTAACGAAATCCATTGTGATATGCTCCCATTTCCACTCAGGAATCTCTAATGGTTTCAAGAGTCCTGAGAGTCGTTGATGTTCTGCTTTCACTTGCTGACAAGTCATACACCTTTGGATAAACAGGCCTATATCCCTCTTCATATTTCTCCACCAAAATGCATTATTCAAGTCTTGATACATCTTTGTTCCTCCTGGATGTACCGTGTATGGAGTACAATGAGCTTCTGATAAAATTTCTTTAATAAGATTCTCATTTTTAGGAACACATAATCTTTTTCCAAAAACGAGTGTTCCATTGTCTGTGAGAGCAAATCCCTTTCCTTCCCCAATCATCACGCGTTCCTTAATTTTTCTGAGAAATCCGTCTTCATCTTGAAATTCCTTGACTCTATCTCTTAGAGAAGGTTTAATCAGTAACGCAGTTAATAATGCTTGAATGCTACTTGGAGGTATTACTACTTCCAAACTCATTCGAGAGAACTCTGCCACTAATAATTCTTGGTTTGTTATAGAGTAGGCTAATTCCCCTTTGTCTTTTCTGCTTAAAGCATCTGCTACCACATTTGCTTTTCCTGGATGGTACAGTATGGTACAATCATAATCCTTAACTAATTCCAACCATCTTCTTTGCCTCATGTTTAATTCCTTCTGTTCGAAAAAGTACTTCAAGCTCTTGTGATCCGTATAAATTTGACATTTTGCTCCATACAGATAGTGTCTCCAAATTTTCAAAGCATGCACCACAGCTGCCAATTCTAAATCATGAGTTGGATAGTTCTGTTCATGGATATTGAGTTGTCTAGACGCATAGGCAACTACTTTATCATGTTGCATCAAAACACAACCCAATCCTTGCTTTGAAGCATCACTATAGATGACAAATTCTTCTGTCCCATCAGGAATTGTTAATACAGGTGCAGTGACTAATTTCTGTTTAAGAATGTTGAAACTATTTTCACATTCTTCCGTCCAACAGAACTTAACTTCCTTGCGAGTTAATTTCGTCAAGGGTCCTGCAATCTTTGAAAATCCCTCAATAAATCTTCTATAATATCCAGCCAATCCAATAAAACTCTGTACTTCTCCTACATTTGTAGGTGTCTTCCATTTTTCTACTGCTTCCACCTTGGTCGGATCCACCTCGATTCCTCGGGCTGACACAATGTGCCCAAGAAAGACAACTTTGTCTAACCAAAACTCACATTTCTTGAATTTAGCATACAACTTTTCCTTTCTTAGTATCTCTAGAACGATTCTCAGATGTTCTTCATGTTGTTTCCGATCTCTAGAATACACTAAGATATCATCAATGAACACGATCACGAATTTATCCAAGTACGAGTGGAAAACACGATTCATCAAATCCATAAAAATTGCTGGTGCATTGCTGAGACCAAAAGGCATTACTACGAACTCATAATGTCCATAACGTGTTCTAAAAGCAGTCTTTGAAGTGTCGCTCTGCTTGATTCGCACCTGATGATATCCAGACCTCAGATCTATCTTGGAAAACACACTAGCACCGCCCAGCTGATCAAATAAGTCCTCAATCCTTGGCAAGGGATATTTATTCTTGATGGTAAGTTTATTCAGTTCTCGATAATCGATACACATTCTAAACGAACCATCTTTCTTCTTTACGAACAAAACAGGTGCTCCCCAGGGTGAAACACTAGGGTGTATGAAACCCAATTCCAAGAGTTCTTATAATTGGATCTTCAGTTCTTGTAACTCCTTTGGTCCCATTCGATAAGGTGCTTTTGAGATTGGTGCTGCTCCCGGTACTAGATCGATTGTAAATTCTACTTGTCTTTCAGGTGGCAAGCCTGGTAGGTCTTCTGGAAACACATCTTCATATTCCCGCACGATGGAAACATCATCTATGCTCGTCTTCTCATCTTCACTTTTCACGATACTTACTAAGAATGTTTGGCATCCATCTTTCCTTATCATTTTGTTTGCTTTAATTGCAGATATAACTCGCGGTACTACTCCAGCTTTCGCCCCGTGAAATGTAAACTTCTTATCTCCTGGGAGTTTAAACTGTACTTCTTTTTCACGACATCTTATCACTGCATGATTAGCTCTAAGCCAATCCATTCCTAAAATTACATCAAAATCTTTCATCCCAATGACGTGGAGGTCTGTAAGTAGGACTCTGTCATTTATCTCTATCTTCACATTCTTGCACAACTTCATGGTTCGAATGGAGTTACCCGAAGGTATACTAACCTCAAGAATTGACTCGTCAAACTCTTCACAATTATTTTCTACTTTCTTATACATCTTAGCAGATATGAATGAATGAGTGGCACCCGTATCAAAAAGTATAAGTGCAGGAGTGCCAAATACTGATAGCATACCTGCCATTGTTTCTGGTTCTTCTTCAGCTTCCTGCTGTGTCAAAGCATATGCACGTGCTGGTCTAGTACTCGATCCTCCTCCTACTTTAGTCTTTGGGCATTCTAGTATGGTGTGTCCTGGTTGCCGGCATCGATAGCATATTCCAGTTCCATATAAGCATGTTCCGAGATGATTCTTTCCACATTTCGGGGAGGGTGAATTCGTTCCGAGTGGCTTTGGTCCTGATCCTCCTCCGATTTTTATTTTGCTTGTTTTGAATTTTAGGGTTTCCCTTTCCAATCACCGATCCTTCCCACTTGCGTTTTGCAGGTATCTCAATTGCCTTCTTATTCTAGTTACTGTTGTTCTTCTGTCGGGACTCAATTTCTTGAATTCTGGAAAATGCTTCTGCAAAAGTCATCGTTTCTTGACCAGCCAAGATAGTACTGATCTCGGATCGCAATCCCTTTTCAAATCATCTAGCTTTCTTCTCCTCCGTGTTGACAAGATGCGTGGCAAATCTGGAAAGTCGATTGAATTCTCTTTCATACTCATGAACACTCATTGTTCCTTGTTTCAAGTGAAGAAATTCACTTTCTTTTTCATCTCGGTACGATTGAGGCATGTAGTTTTGGATGATCACATCCTTGAAGTCTTCCCATGTCATTCTTGCTTTCTGTTCGGGTGTTTTGGTATGTCCGTAAGCCTCCCACCAGAAATCAGCTTCACCCACGAACTGGAAAACAGCGCATGCAATCTTCTGTGCATCATTGCAATCGAGATAGGTGAAAATTTTATCCAACGACCTCAACCATTTTTCAGCTCTGCAGGGTCCTCCATTCCGTTGAATGTTGGTGGATTGAATCTTCGGAACTGTTCAATTACTGAGGCTGGTTCATTTCTAGGAATATGTTCTAGTAGTGGTGGTCGTGCAGAGTTTGCCTGAAATTGTTGAGCCAATCCCCGAAGGATTGTCACTAAATCATCTCCTGGATCGCCATAAACGTTTTCAAGATTTTCATTAGTAGGTAGGTTTTGTGGTCTTCTTCGACTCATGATCTGTTCAAAATTTTTATACTCATCATTATTATATGTTGATATATCATTAAAATACAATGAGTAAGATGTATAAACACACATATAATTATATATACACATATATATATATATTATTAATAGCAAAATGGTGTCGTTGGCACTCTGATTGTTAAGTATACATATGCATCTAAAAGTCATTCTTAGTCTAGAATACTGTCAAGAAAGCCTATTTAGTGCGACATCTAGGTTACCTATATACATTACCCAATTATGGGTCAAAAAGGTTCCATCTATTGGAACGTGTCGCTACTAACTATATCAAAAACTTAATAAGTTTGAGTTAGGCTAACTGCTAGGGTGTCCTAATCCTCCACCACTCCATCAGCAATATTCCCATCAACCTCGAAATCACCAGGTATATCAACGAACACCTCAACAGGATCCACTGGTACAACCATCGGAAAATGCATCATTGGCACACCCAGGAATCCGACAGGGGGAAGAGGTGCCTGGTCTCTAAGGGCCCATGTGTGGTACAAACATACATTAAAAGCCACATAATTCAGCTCGTGGCCTGGAGGAACCACGAACATCTCAAAATAAATCTGCCGAGCAATCTGAGCCCACACGTCGGGCAAGGTATGAATGAGAATGAAACAGTACTGCATCTCCGTCACCCTTCGAGCTCCATGAAAATCCTCATGATGAATGATGAGCATTAAGGCGAAATGAGTGCCTAAATCATCAATCTCAGTCCTGCCTCGAAGGGCGGCTCGTTGGACTCTAACAACGTTAATGTAAGCAATAACTTCTTCCATCTGATTAACAAAATTTAAATTTACTCTAAGGTCAATAAAGAATTTAAAATATTTAAGAATTAAAATAATCACACATAAAATCCTAAAGTATAATTATAGCGTAGTCATAAAATAGTCAGTCCTAGGGTCGGCATAAAATTCTAAGTTAGGTACTTGAGCAAGTCTTAGATAGACCGCTCTGATACCACGCTGTAACGCCCCGAGTTACGCTATGGGGTTGGGACGATACTAGATATAAATTCCCCAATATAATAATAGAGGGGTCGAGAATGCACAGCGGAATAAAAAAATTTCCCCAAAGCGATAGTATAATAAAGTAAAAGTTGCATAAAGATTATTACATATAAGCATCTACTCACCCGAGTAAAGTGAAATATCCAAAATAAGTACGTTCAGATGATATATCTGAAATAAAGTTCTAACAAAAAACTAAAATATAAGTCATAATATAAAGTCTTCTAAAGGCTTGGGTCAACTGCAAAGGCCTCTCCATCTTCTAAATCTTGTTCTGAAAATCAATAAGGGGTGAGCGTCTAAAATACTCTCAGTGGGTTAACTTAAATGATTGCACAGTTAAAAATAAATATGCATGCCAAATATACCATAAGATGTAACATATGCCATTTAATAAAATAATTTGCACATTGTTGTTCGATAACTTAATGAAAATATTTTAGACCGAATCGTCATCCGATAACTTGTGTTAGTTGGTATATGTGTACTAGGCCGTCACCCTAATACAATGATAGCATACTTTGAAATATATTTTAGTACTGAACCGACGTAGCCAGTAACTTGTGTTAGTTGGTATATGTGCACCGAGTCGTCACCCCGTACAAGTGTTAGTAGAAAATATTTATCATCAAACTAAAAGCACGCATGACACATAACATGATATATAAGTAACACATATCATATCTTAACATAGCAACCATGACATAAAAATGTAGCACTCGTTAAGAGTGAAAGTTACCCCCACCTTAATCTTATCGAAAACGTGTAAAGTGGACTAGGCTTGCTCGTGAGTCTCAGGTATGCCTGCAAATGTATACTAAACTGAGTTTTACTTCAAATAATAATACCTATTATTAAAACTAATTTCTAAAATAGTTTACACAAACTAATTATGATATATATATATATATATATATATATATATATATATATATATATATATATATATATATAATTATTAATAAAAATATATCATTTAAAATAATAATTTAACAAATTATAGTTTTCTACTTTAATAATAAGTTGTAACATTAAAATATAAATTCAAATGACATTCATGTTTTAAAAAAAAAATATAAAATAAAGATTCTACATCTAAATTAATAATAGTGACAAAATTATATGAATATTTAATATAAAAAGTTAAATTAAATAAGTAAATATAATAAATAATAAAATAAAATGAAATGAAATAAAACAAATAATAAGTAAAATAATAATAATAATAGTAAATTATAATTAGTATTAAAAAGGAATTAAATTAATAGAATAAAATAAGATAAATAATAATAAATAAAATACTAAATAATATAAAGAGTTAAATTAAATAAATAAATATAAAATAAATAATAAAATAGAATTAAATGAATAAAACTAATAATAAGTAAAAATAATAATAATAATAATTATAATAATAATAATATTAAAAATAGTAAATAAATAAATAAATAATTAATTAATTAAATAAATAATGTAAATAAATAAAAAAAAATCCAAATTGCTGCTTACGCAGCTCATCACCACTTGTAATATATATATATATATATATATATATATATATATATATATATATATATATATATATATATATATATATATATTGAGTTATACAACTCCATTTGAAAATCCGAAAGTACGTATGGAGTCCTCGCAAGGTGAGGGTCACATGCATACCAATATTTATTGAAAATAACGAAGTTTAAAGGGGACAAAATTTTTGATACGAAGTGGGTATCCTCATATCTTCTTCATTTCACATCCAAACTCAAAACTAATTATATGTTTGTGATCCTCGTGAGGAGAGCTTTAAAATGGCCTATAATATCAAAACTATGTCGCAACGAAATAAAACATGCCATTAGAGGGTCGAAAGCTTCGTCTTAAGTTTTTCTTACTCATACGAAATTCATTTCGCAAAAGAGTTATATATATGAAATCTACACATTTGAGACGATCATTTTCGTATATAACATGATAAAGTTTATTAACAAAATAAATGAAATTGAAATGGGCAGTGTGTGAGACTAATATATATATACATATGCTTATTTATGAGTGGATGTATGTATACGTGTGCGTGCATATATAAAATAAATAAAAAAAATGTGTAAAAGAGAGAGAGGATTTACCTCTAATTTCTGAATTTAACACTCTCTCTCTTGCTACCCCAAAGTAAAAAAATGAAAGTGTGTATATATACATATACATTGTAAGTAATTCTTATCTGCATGTTGGTACGGATACATCCATCTCATCAGTTTAGTTTGGGCTTATCCAGTTAATTAGACATGTGATGGATATAAATATATAATATAGTAATATACACTGAATCTCTTACTAACCATATTTATATATAATAATAATAATTATTATTATAACTATAGATATTACAATATATATATATATTAGTGGATATTACACTAGGTCCATAAGGAGAGCTCGCAAGTATAAAAGGAAGACCCTACTCAATAGAAAAGGAGTTCACCATTCACCACCTTCATTCTACACAGCATCCAAAACCCTACCACCATCCACGGAGCTGTGGAGAGAGATTCGTCTGTCGAATCAAGTGAGAACCAAGTGAAGATTCAAGACGGAGAGAGACGCGACGGCACCCGCATCTAGAGTTTACTTCGCATCTTAATTTATCTTATAATTTTCAAGACTATGGGTAAGATCTATCCAACTACTATGATTGTTCTTCGATCAATCATGGGATAGAACCACTTTGGTAGTTCTAGAGTTTATGAAAGTTTTATGAGTTAATTGAACTTCCGTGTGTATACTCCGTACAACACTACTTGCGGTTTATTTTATATAAAACTATGCGTTTTTAATTCATACTCAGAGTTGTTTTGTGCATCATTAATTGTTATTTATAGTCTGAATACATATCTTGATTATTGATTGAGTGCGTTCACTGCTGAGCAGGATTACATGTTATGATTCTAAGTAAGGGAACTCCGAAGTCTCATTAGAACTATCTTATATAAATACTTGTTAATTGAATATGATTCGGGTTAATAAGTAGGACAAAGAGTATAACGTCATAGTACCTATAAAGGGAGATCACATCGGGTTAGAGTACTAAGTGCACGGGAAATAATTGATACTGATAGTACCTAGAAAGGGGGTGAATTATATCTCTTGCTCCAAGGATATTCACACGTGTCACTGATAAGCGTTTTCTCAACACACAATTAATCCTCAAATATGAAGGATATCAATCGTAGTTTCGAATGTGACCAAGTTATATATCGAACCCAAGGGACGGATAAATATCAATTTAATTATATTCTAGTAAATTATGACTATGTTGGAAATTATAATGGTGTAATATTGAGATTAAGTAACAAATAATAATTAAAATAACAAGTAAAGATAACAAGAAGAAGAGATAAGTGAGTTGTGATCAAGTAAGATAATAGGTAGTTCTTTAGGGAATTCGGTTCCACTTATTACTTCATCTTCCATGTGACGGTGTCCGACTCTACCTTATGGTTTATGGACGCATCACTAAACCATGCAAATTCACTCTATAGACACAAGTAAATATGCGTATGACACGTGTGAATATCCTCGGAGCAAGAGATATAATTCACCCCCTTTCTAGGTATTATCAATATTATTTATTTCCCGTGCACTTAGTACTCTAACCCGATTTGATCTCCCTTTATAGGTACTATAAAGTTATACTCTTTATCCTACTTATTAACCCGAATATGATTCAATTAACAAGTATTCATATAAGATAATTCTAATAAGACTTTGGAATCCCTTCACTTAGAATTATAACATAAAACCCTGCTCAGCAGTGAACGCACTCAACCAATAACCAAGTTATATATTCAGCCTCTACATAACGATTATCAATGCACAAAACGACCATGAGTATGGATTAAAAACGCACAATCTTATATAAAATAAACCACAAGTAGTGTTATACGAACTTTATACATGAAAGACAAATTAACTCATGAAACCTTCATAACCCTAGAACTACCGAAGCGGCTCTAGCCCATGATTGATCTAAGAACAATCATGGTTAGTTGGACTGATCTTACTTGAATCTCCAGCGGAACTCTGTCACAGCTCCTCCGGAGGATGAATGATCGATCCCCTCTCAACTCTACGTCTCCAAGTCTTCTTGATCAAGTCGTTCATTGGTGGTGTTGCACAAGCCTTCTTTTATACTTGTAATCACGTCTCCTGGGCTTTGAATGGGCTTTTTAAGTGATCACATGCATTGGCGGTGTAAAAACACGGATATGGTAAGTTCCCGAGCCTCAATTCGACTTCAGCAATAGGTCGAATTGACCATCACAATTCGAATTGCAGGTCGAATCAACACACTGTAAGTCCCAGGTGCTCGATTCGACCAACTGCCCTGGTTGAATCGAAGTGACAAGGTCGAATCGACATCTCTGTCAATCGATTCGACCTCGATTCAACCTGATGCTCAGGTCGAATTCCCCCTGTAGTGGTCGAATCCACCTTCTGTACATATTATGCTGCCAATTCAACTTGAAAGACTGGTCGAATTGATCTCCTTCAGGTCAAATCGCACTCCTGCTTCGTCCAATCGGATGGCTTCGACTTCCTTTCTTCAGTTTTCAACACTTCCACTCCGATTTCCTTCGAAAAACCACTCAAATAGCTCCAACAACACCTGATTCATACTTTTTCACAATATATATCGGTTTACAACCGATTTCAACCTTCAAACACTCTATAATAGCACAAATTCAGGCACAAGATTCGTGAATTAACACACTCATCAGTCACACGCTTATTTACTTATGTCTATAGAGTAGATTTGCATGGCTTAGTGATGCATTCATACTCTACAAGGCAGAGTCGGATATTGATACACAGAAGGAAAATTAATGAGTAAAACTGGATGGCCCGAAGGACTATCTAATTTCTCACTTATTCACTTTCGTTCAATCTCTACTGTTTATTTATTTTAATTGTTCTTTTAATTATTTAGTTATTGGTTACTTAATCAAACAACTATTTTGCCATAATAGTCTTACTAAGTTGGAATATAATTAAATTGATAATAATATGTTCTTTGGGTTCGATAAACATTTGGTTGCTTATCGAAGCTACAATAGCATCCTTAACACTTGGGAATTAATATTGTGTGTTGAGAAAACGTCCATCAAGTTCTTGGCACCATTGCCGGGGACATCATTAATTATTAGTTTATTATTTCTAGTTTAATTGAGACTATTTTATTCTTGTCTTTGTTTTCTAACGCTTATTTTTATTAGGTGTATGCTCACTAGATCAAAGGTAGGAGATTTATAACCTTATAATCTGGAAATCAGAGCATCGTCAAGGAAGAAGAAGAAGAATAAGAACGTGGAACCAACGGAGGCTTTTAATTTAGGAGTTGAAGTTCACGAGTTGAACTCGCAAGCGACTGAAACTACAACCGACGTTCACGTGGAAGCATAAGCAATCAACATGGCTGCGAATGCAGATAATCTTGCCATGCGTGAAGTCTTTAAGAATAACGGAGGAGGCAATGCAGGGCTGTTAGGAGCAAGAGGGGCCGGAGCTAATTTTCATCTTCACCCTGCTCTGATCAGCATGATTGAAAAGAGTCCCTTCTCTTGGGGAACCTTTGAAGATCCTCAACAATATTTGAATAAGTTCCTAGGTTATGCAAGTACACAAAAGGATGCAGGAACTCATGAAGATGCAAGGAGGATCATCTTATTTAAGTTCTCGCTTACTGAAAGGGCGAGAGATTGGTAGATACTCTAAATGCTGCTGAATGTGATACCTGGGAGAAATTAAAATTGAAATTCTTAGAGCGATACATGCCACCTTCAAAGGTGTTTAAGATGAAACAAGAAATCAATCAATTTGCTATCGGTGATAATGAGAAGTTTCATGAGATTTGGGATAGATTCAAGGACATGCTTCGAAAGTGTCCACAGCATGGGCTTTCTAAAGCTCAGTACATCAGTATTTTCTACAATGGATTGGACTGCGATTCTCGAGTGTTACTTGATGCTTCTTCTAATGGAGCATTGCTTATTAAGTCATCCGTAGAGGCTGAAAAGCTCTTTTAGGATATTTCGATGAATTCAAACGATTGGCTAACTGATAGAGTGAGAGACACTCATGTCCTTGGAAAAGTAGCGCAGGTTGAGCATACGATGGTAAAGTCAAGTAGAGAAGATGAGATCGTCTCTAGTTTGGCTAGTATCAACAAGTTACTTGAGTCTCAGCAAAAGCAGATCACTGATATAGCGCAGCGAGTACCAATAATGCAGCATGATGTTTGTAATGAAGGAGCTAGCCAAGAGGAATTGGAAGAGGCGAACTATGCCATCGGTCAAAGTATTCAAGGAATGAGGTTCCAAAATTAAGGAAACCGGAATTATCAAGGGAACTACAATAATCGTGGTCCCCCTGGTAATTATCAACAACCAAGGAGGCCGGAGTTTTCATGGAGTAATCCTAATATAGCAGTACAACCTCCCGTTGGTGTTGATCCGGGTGCTAAAGTTAAAGAAGGAAAACCTGGTTTGAGGATACGGTGAACAGGTACACGACAAGGAATGATGCAAGAGTGGATCGCCTAGAGGCGAAGCTTGAGGCAAAGATTGATGCAATCATGAGGATATATCTAAGCAGATTAAGGACTTAATGTTGTTGATGGGGCAGATGACCGGGAATGTTAACCAATTGACACAAACAGTTGAGAAGGGCAAGTTCCCATCTCAAAGTATAGCAAACCCGAAGCAGTGAACGCCATCACGTTGAGGTCTGGAATTCAGTATGAAGGATTGATAACACCGGAAGTGATTTTGGAAGTTCCAGCCAGTCGGTTCAACCTCGATCAGCTTGGTTTGACCAACCCTATTGGTCGAACCGTGGTCGAGCCAACCTGTCCGCGACACCCTATTTTCTCTGAAGTGCGATTCGACCAAGACCGGGATGATTCGACCAACCATGTTGGTCGAACCAGGGTCGAAGCACCCTGTCCAGAGCACTCTATTTTGTCTGAAGCACGGTTCGGCCACAACCATCATGGTTCGACCAACCTTGTTGGTCGAACCAGGGTCGAACCAATCTGTCCGGGGGAGAGAATACTTTCTGAAGTACGATTCGATTATTACACACCTGGTTCGACCAATACTCCTGGCCTAACCATGGTTGAACTGCCTCGTTTGGCTCCGTTTTCCGTGCCAAATACTTTACTTGATATTGATGCCACTCCAGTACAATCCAAAGAGCAGAATACTGAGCATATAGCGGAAAAGAAATGGGAAAGAGCAAAGAGATTGAGAGCCGAGAAGGATAAAGCGGTGAAGGTTGAACGTGATGAATGGAGGATTCCCAAGACTAAGATACCTCCTCTGTTTCCTTTTAAATTAGTAAAGAAGGGATTGGAAGAAAAGTTCAAGAAGTTTTCAGATATCATAAACAAGATAAGATTGAGCATTCTTTTCTCTGAAGTACTCTTGGAGATGCCATACTACGTCTGCTTTCTAAAAGCAATACTTTTGAAGAAGAGAAGTTTGAATGAAATTGAAATTGTGAATTTGCCTGAGAACTGCAGCTCGATCATTCAGAGGAAGCCGCCAGCTAAGTTAAAGGATCCGGGAAGCTTCACTATTTTATGTGAGATTGGAAAGGGGCCGACACGACGAGCCTTGTGCGATCTAGGGGCAAGCATCAATTTGATGTCATTGTTAATTTTTCAAAGGCTCGGTTTGGGGAGTTAACTCCCACAATAGTTGCTCTACAATTGGTTGATAGGTCTATGACTTTTCCGAAGGGAGTAATCGAAGATGTTCTCGTAAAAGTGGAGAAACTAGTCTTTCCTGTGGATTTTCTTGTGCTTGAGATGGAAGATGACAAGGATAATGTTCCCCTCATCTTAGGGAGACCATTCCTTGCCACTGCTGGAGCTATTATTGATGTTCAAAAAGGGGAGCTAAGGCTGCGCATGGATAAAGAAGAGGTTTTGTTCAACCTTGATAAAGCAATGAAGATGCCAATGGAGACACAGTGTCACAACATTGATGTGGTGGAGGAGATCGTGAAGGAAGACATGTCTTTGATCCTTTCAAAGGATCCATTGGAGACATACTTAGCAGAGTCTCTTACTTTTCCCACCACAGAGCTAGATGAGCTCTCCGATGAGGTATGTATTGAATTTCTTGAAAATCTACTTGCTTTGGGTGATGACAGGTATGAATCACGAAGGACCAAGTTTGAAGAGGTGAAGTGGACTAGGTAGTACTTACCGTTGGATAGAGAAAGCACATTAAAAGAAGAGAAGAAAGAGGAGTTGAAACCATTACCGGAACACTTGAAGTATGATTATCTAGGTGACAATGAAACATACCTGGTAATTGTATCTTCTTCTCTAACTGATGATCAACTCGATGAGTTATTAGATGTGCTTAGGAAGTATAAGTCTGCAATTAGTTGATCTCTTGATGATTTGAAAGGTATTAGTCCATCATATTGCATGCATAGGATAAGATTGTTAGATGAAGCCAAGAGTAGCATTCAGAATCAGTGGAGGGTAAATCCCGCTATTCAAGAAGTGATTAAGAAGCAAATCCTAACATGGCTAGATGCAGGAATTATTTATCCAATTAGTGATAGTCCCCATGTGAGTCCATTGCATGTTGTAGCTAAAAAAGAGGGGCATGACTATAGTGAAAGCCGATGATGTAGAGACTCTAGCCACTAGGATTCCTACGGGATGGTGTGTGTGTACTAACTACATGAAACTGAATGAGAATACATGCAAAGACCACTTCCCTCTTCCTTTCATGGATCAAATGCTTGATCGTCTTGCAGAGTATGAGTTTTATTATTTTTTAGACGGGTACTCGGGGTAGACTACTTTTACTTGCCCTTATAGAACTTTTGTCTTTAGTAAGATGCCTTTTGGATTGTGTAATACACCTGTTACTTTTCAGCGATGCATGATGTCCATATACTACAAGAAATTCGATAAATGGCGACGATAAAATTCGTCATGAAAATTGAATATTTAGTCACATAAAATTTTTAATAACGAAATTTGGGCGTCGCAACGATCGTCACAGTGTGTGCGTCGTATTAGGTAAGTGCGATGATATTTGAATTCGTCACCAAATGTTATATTTTGATGACGAAAACACTTGCTGTCACCATATATTTTAATCTAAAGTGGCGATTAAATCGTCACAATTTTCATCTCATTTTTGTTGTGAAATGTGTTATTTCGTCACTAATTGTTGAATTTAACATGACGTTAACGTTTTATTGTCACCAAAAAGTTAGATTACCATGACGATTTTCTCTATGTAGTCAATCTCATCAATTATTTATGACGCTTTTATCGTCACATTTAAATAAACTCTTTTGTCATCTCTAAAGTATTTCGTCACAAAAAGTTTAAACAATGATGACAATATAAAAGCCTTTTAAAATGACGACATAATTTGTCATTAAAGAGTAAGATATGAAGACAAAATATTATTGTCATTAAAATGTTTGGAAATTGTGACAACTTATTTCATTGTGAATATATATTATTAGTGACGATATGAAAATGTCATTAGAAAACTAAAATACAGTGACGAAAATTTTTGTCATTGTTAATAACATACGATGCCAAATTATATTCGTCATGTCATTAATTGATCCTTTGATGACGTAATATTTTATCGCATTATAAATTAATATTTCTATAAAAAAATATATGCTCATTAGACTAATAATTTAGTGACAATAATTGTCATGAAATGAATATATTTATTGACAAATTTATTTATTTTAAAATATTAAATTAAGAACAACATTTAATGACAATTTGAGTTACTTTTACTCACTACCTAATGAAAACAGTAAATATATTCAAAGTTTAACTGCACAAAGTACATCACATCCAAATTATAATGTATCACAAAAATCATCTCCTAAGTAAGATATATGGTTGTGTCTAGTCTAGGTACAAGCAACTAAAATTAGTTGCATGAGCAATATATGAACCTAGCATCTGTAATACATCAAATAGTAGAGCAACCTTGAATCTCATCCTCTCTTTGTTTCACCTAAAAATGTACAAGTAATCATCAACTCAAATTGATTCAAGACACATGGTAAATATTTAATTAAAAGTTAGGAAATCATTCTACGCAACCACTTAAATCATCAAATATATTTGTTGATAATAAAATAGAGATCGAACGGACACATCAGAGAGTTGCAACATTTTGTGTACATTCTCATGATGAGAAATATAATTCAATGTGATGCAACAATGACATTTCCAGCAAAAACATTAAAAAGTTCAAATGAGATTTTCATACTCCATGTCAAATAACATATTCTGAAAAAGAAAAAAATATAATGTAATGTGATACAGTCGCCTTTTTTTCGCAACCTAGAATTTCCCTACACTTTCTAATTTCTAGATTTCCTCGATAGATGCTACAAAAATTTTATTTACTTTATAAATAGTATGATTATAAATGGAGTGTGTTATTGATTCCCAGAGCAACAAGAACAATGTGTTACTGGTCATCTATTGAGTATAAATGGAGTATTACATTTAAGATTTAAATAATGTCTTAATATTTTCATGATATAATTACTCTATACTGAAAGACAGAAATTGAGAAAATTCTCCCACTGTCATATTTCTAATATTGTAACAAAAAGAAAAAATTATTGATTCAAACAACTAACCTTTGACTTCGGTGCAATGTGTATTTGAGACAGGTTGATAGGGATTTGATGTTGCATCACTGATCTCCTGAGAAGCCAAAAAATTAATAACTTTTTACAAACTAGAGGACAGAGCTAAAAATTGCTTAGTAGTGAGTTTACTTCCCCTCAATAGAGATGAGCCAATGGTGTGCACCTCTAGGTTAGTTTATATTTCAACATGAAACTTGATAATATGTATATACGCAAATACAATTCAAGGAAAGGATAGTAGTATAATTACCTTGTGCTCCAGCTGCAGCTCAACACTCTCACCATCATACGAGGTATTGCTCTTATGGAAAATCATGTAATTACTTGGTGCTACTTTGCCAGAAAATAAGCTTATCTGTAACAAAAAGTTTAGAAATCAATCTTAAAATCTAAATGACTACTTGAAAGAACAGGAAAGCAACTAAAAAGGAAAAATGTAGAGAGCACCAGTAAGATCAAATCGTCAAACAACCAAAAGAATTATCATGCCACATAATAAATCCATCTCATTTATAGGGTGCACATCTCTTCCGAAAGAACTCTCTTTCAACAATGTGGAGCAGTAAATATTAAAATACCACCAAGTCGGATGAAGTAAAATTATTCATGCACAGTAAAACACTTCTTCTACACTACTTAGATAACCTTTAATTTGAGACTTGCTACAAAATGAGTTATCATAAATAAAAAGATTTTACCACATGAAACTAATCATACTATCTTTGTCTTAAAACTAATACACAAATCAAGTGAAACTTTTAATTAAATAGTTTAGTCTATTTCAAGTAAAACACACTCTATGTGATCAAATACATCATTCAAACATTAGTAATCATGTTCGGGACAAGAAAGCAAAACTATGAACCTATAATATTTTGGTGTTGTTTCCATGTAACTATCAAAGGACAAAAACTTGACTTCAACTCAACTCTTATGAACATCAATTGAGAATAAATGATTTATTAAATTGAAAACTCAAGTTAATTTGTTATAATAATAAGAACCTGAGTTCACATAGAAGGCCCCTCCCATGAATGTAATACTATATAAATAACCCAACCATCATATAATTTCTGATATATACATTAATATAGAAAACAAAGGAGAGAGAGGAAACAATCCTATAAAAGAAAGATGGGAGCTAAAAGAGGTAGAAAAAGGTCGCAACATTCATCCATGAAGTAATAGGAACATAAGTCTACAATACTATAGCAACCATTATAGTCATAGAGACAATTATATCAAAGATAAACTATACATACATATTCGTATATAAACAAGGTGTGGAATAGTTAAACAATTATACATTGGGTACCTGAAGCAACTCAGGGATATCTCTAGAAGTGACAAGGCCGATATGTCCTTCCCCAATATTTTTTTAAGATAGCTGCAATGATAATCTGAAATAACAAGAGATGAAATCATGAAATCTCAGAACTTATCCAACATGACATATCTTTTCATAAAAAATGATAAATGTTTACTGGGGAAAGCTTCTAATTATTATTTTCAGCAATAAATTAATGCAGTTCTTTTCACACATCATATTTGTAATGCTCCAATTCAAGTTGGGCTAAAGTAGGGTAAAGAAACACATTGCTTGTTAAATGTCAGTGAAATATACCAAACTCGGCTGGTCAGCCCTATGAAAACTGGAAAGTGTCTTCAAGTTGCCATACGGACAATAACATCCACTGGAGACCTAGTTTAGTAGACACATTATTGATGGAAATCTATATACTACACAAGATACACATAATTATACACTGAAAGGAATAACCTTTAAGTCATTCTAGGAGGAACTTTATAATTGATGTTCTTTTTACTCTTTTTCAACTTATTTCTAACTATAAAAATAGCAATGTCAAACACAGAGTATAAAAACAAGCTCTTACTTCAAAACACTATAAAAATTGATGCTAGCAGTGTAAACCAATTACTTAGATCTTCAACAAAACTCAAAGTAGATGTAAGGTCTCAAAGGCAATCTGAAAAGAATTCCAAAGATTTAAACCGACATAATAAAGCCTTCATGTAACAAATAACAAGTGCATGAAGTAAGGACAACCACAATTACACTAGCAATTAACTTAATTCACTTCAATAAATTATTATGCTACATTAAACAATATATTACTACACTAATTAAGGATACCGGGTGATCTCAATTCACTTCAAAATTCATCACTTTCTCTCTTCCATCTCCATCTAAATCATCAAAAAACATGGCTAGATTTGATAAGAGCACTTCTTTGGAGTACAAATAGAAGATGCAAAGTGATTTGTCTAGAGTGACATGAGTATCTTAAGAGATAATGATGGAGAAAAATTACAAGCATTTTCAATTATATACACCAACAATTGTGAAATTTTCTTTCATTAGGTGTAAACTGAAGTAATGGTGCTCAAGCTACATTCGAAAATGAATATAGTACAATAAAGTTAAAATAATAATAAATAAATAAGATGAAAGGTGCCCATAATTATGCAGATTTTACACAAGACTATTTGCGAACAATTGAGGTGCATTTAATTTATCATGAGAAAATCACACTCTAGTAATCATCAAACATTGATCATTATGGAATTGATATAACTTATGTAAAAGAATAAAGCCTTTCTTTCTTATTACTTTAATCCTGGAGAATTAATATGGCTGATATCAAACTATGTAACTTGGGAAAATGCTACTGAATAAATAAATAAATAAATAATCTTGTTTCACGAAAAACAATTTCAAGAAAATACATTGTGGTTCATTCAAAAGTACAAGTATAGGTCAGTCTATTAACATAATAAGAAGAATGAACCTCTATTCCCACTCTACTTTATTCATACATATCTAGCTTTATTCCAAGAAAAGATTGAAATAAGAACATTGAAGCTTCCAATTGAAATATACCTTTGCATATAGAGATTAATATAGGAACCACTCTCCGTTCAATATATAAGTTATTGGATCTGAAAAGGGAAAACATGAGCAGGACACACTTTAAATGTTTATAAAATTAATACTCCAGGATCTTAAAGAGAACACCTGATAACATCCGAGAAGGGACCAAGAGGGAGGTGGAGGCGGAGGCGACATGAGAAGGAGGAGGTGGTAGGGCAACGTGAAGGTGGAGGATCAAATAGAAGAAAAAGGAGAAAGAAAAACCCTCGTCTCTTCCTCTGTTATAATTCTTCAATAAAAGGATCCCAAATATTGAAGGATCGAAATGAAAACCCCCATTTCTTTCGCTCTCAGTTGCAATTCTTCAATTCATTGAGGGAGGGAAAGTGACCGCCACTTTTTCATCAACTTAAAACAATTCTTCAAACTGTTTTGGAAGGGAAATTCACGCCAGTTTTATCCACCAATTTAAAACAACTTTTTATATTTTAAATAAATCTTTTATTTATTATTTTAATTATATTTATCAAATCTTAAATCTTCATATCATAAACTCCCCCATTTAAAAATTATAAACATAATTATTCATTTAAATATTCTAAACTTTAATAATAAATATTACTCCATCCGTCCCGAATTTATCTACATCGGTATTCTACATACGAAGTTTAAGAAAATTTGTTTTTTAACTAATTTTAATGACGTTTTAAGGATTATTGTGATTTTTTTAGATAATAAATAAATTATAAAGTATATTATGTGTGTTAAGTGAGAGTGTTTGTTTTTTAAATTAAGATAACATTTGAGATGGTTGGTTGATGTAATTTTTTTTTTTGTGGTGAAAATAAGTGTGAGACTAGGGATGACAACGGGTAGGGTATCCGCTTATTTTGGGGTATCCGTATCCGTATTCGATTAAAAAATAACTATCCGTACCCGTATCCGTCCCATTTAAAAAAATATTATAGTACTCGTACCCGTCCCATTCCAGTTTATCAATACCCATGGGTACCCGTACCCGTTTAATATTCATTTATTTTATATATATTTATATTTTTATTGTCTAAATAAAAATAATATTAATTACATTATTATTAATCAAATATACAATAAATATAGAGTTTCACTTGGGTGCACATGTGACACCGGTGCACCTGAACAATATCTATCGTTGGATTAAACAATAATTCAATCTCAACCATTAATTATATTAAAAAATTAAAATTTTAAATATATAACTACCCATCAACTTATGTTTTTAGCCTTTAAAATCTAGGGTGCACCGGTGCACCAGGTGTACCTCATAATAGCCCATAAATATAATATAAATTATATTATTTTAAATAAATATTTAATAAATATGATTAAATAAAACGTATGACTATTTATTAAATATATAAAATATCTTATTATATATAATTTATATAATATATATTAAATTTTATTAGAAAAATATATATAATTGGGGTACTCGCGGGTTTTGAGGCATTACCCGTACTTGTCCCAAACCTAATGGTATTTCTTACAACTACTTGTACTCATCCTAAATCCATTTACAACTACCCATACCCTACTCATTAGGGTTCGGGTAGACCAAATACCAAAAAATACTCGTCTCATTGGCATCCCTATGTGAGACGAACGAAAATAAAAAGTACGAAAATAAGTATGTGACAGGGGGAGAAATACATTTTATGAGTATAAAAGAAAATAAACTCCTATGATTTAGTGGTGCTTGTTTTGAGTATATAAGTAGAAAAAAATTTTGAATTTAGGATTAGTTGAATTTAGTAAATTTATAGTATTTATTTTTTTAGAAATTAAGTATGATATATTTTAACTTTATGTCATTTTAATGTGTAAGTGAGGATTTACCTAAATAGCAAGCATACTTTAATAATTGATCGACCCGTCTCACAAAAACTCGTCTCACAAAAGAGTATCTTTTCAATTTATTATTTCATTAAAAAAATAATATCTTTATTAATTAAAATTAATAACCTTTAGAATAAAATATATTCTCAATTTTTGAAAACCTTATGCACCTAAGTGCACAATAAACTCTATTGATTATACAATGAACGATTCTTAAAATAATTCACTTGAATAGTAATATTTTTCATCAAATCAAATGGAGTAATATATTTTATTAAAATGTTATTACCTCTTAAGTTTCTATGTTTATGTTTATAAGATTGCTGCAATCTTCTCCATCTTACACATTGGTTGCATGTGATTATATTTTATGCTTTGTAGGTGTTGATATCAACCAAACAAATTGGGATTCTTCTAAAGTAAGAGATAAACTCTGGCGTGATATAGAAGAAAAAATAATTTGGTTCGGCAGCCAAGTTATCAGAACTTACAACCTTATATGAGATATGAGATACTCTGTTCTATTATCTTTCTCTAATTTCACTGCAGAAGTTTAACTCCAATATGTATGCCAATATCTGTTCGTTCCATTACATTATCCTTGTATCTGAATTCAGAAATGTTGAACGCAGGAACATATTCTTCGATATCGAGATAATTAGCATCTGGTATAATGAACAAAATGATATATGGGAAATTGATCCCATATATAGCTATTCCCTATGCTGAGCTCCTTATGGCAATGAATTTGGCCCATTGGAGGATAAAATCAAGGAGGAAAAAAAAACATAGAAACTTTGGAATCTCTTCAAGTTTTTGTCCTGGTTCTTTCTGGGGAGATCTCTGAAGTAAGCCTGTTTTACTTCGTTTTAAACTATGCACCTTGTTTTCTTATAGATGTCGTAATACTTCTCTAAGTACTACACATTTCCAGCATTATCTTTTCAACATATAAATTAGTGTTGATTGGAATTTGGTTGTCATAATTGGAGTAATCTTTTATGGAGCTAGGTTGTATTGGTACATTTTCACAGTGGTTCATACTATTGTGAAAAAAAAAAAACTAAGTCTTCCATTAATATGCGTTATTTTCAGAATTCATAATTGAAGTTATATATACTTGCCTTTTTTTTTTTCTTCTAAACCTAAAATTAAAAGACATGTTGGAATTCTTTCTAATGTGTGACTTTGATATATTATTGTGCATGCTTTAAGGTATCATTAGTTTCGTATCTTTTTATGGAGCATTCTTGAGTGTTTATGATAGATAATTGATTTATTCTTACTTTTATTAAATCCATGCTGATTTCGTTTACGCCCTGAAGCATCCCAGTATTTGCTGTTGATGTTGTTCTTGGTTTTGGCTGCTGCTGTTTTCCCTTTCTGTTTTTGCTGGAATTTATGCTTATTTTGCCATTGTTGGAAAAAATTTGAGTCCGTTCTACTGATTATCAGCTGAATTTTTATTATTTTCTAATTTGTTGTTGATGTATATATGTTGTTCTGACACTTGTTGGTTTGGCTGTGTGTTTATTCTGCTAGTGGAGTGTTGATGTAGTTCGGTTGTGGTGTGTTGTTGTATGCTATCAGAGCCTAGACAAGAATCTTTGGAATTGGTTATTAAGTTTTGGTTCTTGGTTTTATCTGACTTATATAGGATAGGATACCTAGACTACTAAGGGCAGCTTCCGTACCATAGCATCAAGTATCAATCAACTAAATAAATTCGCTACTACTTTGAAATCCTTATGTCCAATGCAGCTTGGAGGATAGATTTTTAGAAATTTTGGCTACATGTATTAATCTATCGGATTTTGCTGATCATGGGTTTTACCATGGTTGATGCTGCTGCTTTCTAATTTTTACAGGTTGGGAATTGCCTTGATAATTACTGTATTGGTATTCTCTGTTTTTAAATCTAGATTGATTTGGTTAATGTTGGACATTATTTTTCATAGACTATTTTTTACTTTGTTTTAATAGTTGCTAGATAATTTTTTCCGTTTTAGTCCAGTTGAGCACATGGTTTTCTTGTTGTTTTTGTTTGGTCTTGGTTTCTTTGTTAATTATTTGATTTTTCTTCTATGCTAGTCTAGCTTGCTCAATTTGTGTGCTCAGTGGCTAGTTATTGTTGTTTTGTCCTTGGTACTTATTTCAATACTCTGGTTTGTTCTGCCTTGTTTTTTGTTGGTTCATTGTACTTTGATTCCGGAGGATTTTCAGGGATTTTTTTGAGAGGTTGTTATTTTGTTATTGTTGGTTTTCTGCTGTATGTTGCATATTTGCGTGGTGATTCCTTATATGTTAGGTTTCCTGTTATTTTTGTGCATCTGCTCGGGGACGATTCTGACCACCAATGATTTCTCCTAGCAGTTCTGTTCTGCTGCTGCTAACATGTAATTGCTAGAGCACGTAAAATTTCAGATTCAACGGTTTATAAATCAAATTTGGTTTTGCTAAAACATCTAGATTTCCAAATCATGATTATTTGTCAAAAATTTTCAAATCATGATTATTGTATATTTGATATTTCATTTAATCATCATAATATTATTTTACTAAAGTCTTATTTGCTTTCTAATTTTCCATAATTTATAGTTAAAATATTACCCTTCTATTTTTTATTTATTTTAAATTATATTAATCGCGACATTGTTATTAATGTTGTCATGGAATGTAATAATTAGTAAAGAAGTAAATTTGGATAACAATATATTTGGTTATCAAAACAAAAATTAAACTTAAATTTGTATCATTTGCTAGACAAATTACGAAAAAAATCATGTGTTGCATTATAATATTGCTCCTCTTCTATTAAAAATTATAACGATTTCTATTTATCGCCATTATAGTTAGATACTTATGATAATATACATAGGGCTGGACGGTACGGTATACCAAAAATATTTAAGCATACTGTATACAGTACCAAAATTTTTGGTATTAAAAATACATACCAATGCCGTACCGAAATTTTCGGTATACTAACAATTAATACCGTATTTTACCGAAATACCACAACGTATACCGTAAAAAAAATCAATCGCTAACACATCTGTTTCAACTAAATGCATTGCTCGAACAAAGGCAAAAACCATATAATGAAAATACTAATTTTTTTACAGAAAATAAACTAAAGTGCAGACTGCAGAATGCAGAATGGAGAAGAGAGGACCTTAGTGGCGGGGCGGGGCTAAAAGTGAAGAATCTAGGCCGTTGATTAGATATCCGATCGATTGGATTTTGAAGTGCGGCGTCGGCGATGTTACAAAGGAGAAAGAGAAATAATTGGTGCAGGAGTCGAAATGCGGTGGGGGCAGAGGCTAGCAATGGAGTAGAGAGGCGGGCTGCTTTGGAGAATTTGGCCGTTGATCGGAGATTCGAGTGACTAGTGCGGTGTTAAAAAGGAAAATAAAAAGTATAGAGAGAAATGGTGGCGGGGCATGGACGGTGGGTTAGGGTTTTGAGTTCTGACTCTGTTTCTTTACTTCTTTCAATTCGTAAATCAAAATTTTAATAGTTGGTAAATTTAGTTTATTCTAAATTTCTTTTTTTTTCTTCAAAATACTGTTGGCTTAAAAAATTAAAGTTAAAATTTTATTTTAAAATAATTATATAATCATTATTAATTTAATTAATATACTAGTATACCAGAATATACCGAAATACCGATATATTATCGGTATTTTGGTATATACCAAAATACCAATTTTTAAAAAATAGCTTACGGTACCGTATCGAAAAATTCAATACGGTATCATACCGTACCGAATTTTTTAGTATGCTGAAATGACACGACCCACCTTACATAACTTATAATTCAAATACTATTTAACATAAACATCATCATTATAAAAAACTGCATATAATTTTTTTTTTCACATAATATGTTTATAACCAAAACCATCACACCAGTTCAACGTACGTACTGGTTTCTGACATCACTTCAAACCAGACAAACTCGAGACAATACTTATTATATTACACCACCAAAACATCAGCGGAAACAAAATAAACTCACGGCCTAGCCCAACAGGTCGTCATCTATGTACATCCGCTCAAAACCTTGAAGGAGCTCCACAGCTTGCACAGTCACATCACAAACTCAATCATTAACAGGCTCACCTACAATGCATAAACTAGTGAGATAAAAATCTCAGTAAGTAGAATTCATGCATGTCAGTGCATGAAAATGCATTTAGTTCTCTATCGCCTATTTCCTAATTTTTCTAATTGATCTCTTTTATTTTGAAAACTGTTCACGTTGCGGGATCCCCACGACACACTTATGATATGCACCCCAAATGAGCTCAATGGGGACGATTTTTCCGAACCCCGAAAATAGTGCCGAGAACGATTTTTTCCGAACTCTGGCAAAGTGGTGGGGACGATTTTCCCGAACCCCTAATAAAAATGTCGGGAACGATTTTTCCGAACCCTGACAGAGATGCATATATAGTGGCCTCACACACCATTAGTATCTTATTAATTTTGAGGAAAACACTTTTCATGTTTATGCATGGTATGCACCCAAAACAATTAAATGTGCTTCATAAACCATTTACAATATCAATATCAACATTTAATCACAATAAAGCAACAATTTAATTTCAATTCACACAAATCCACTTCTGAAATAACAACTTCACCTCAATCCCATAGATCCATTTATAGAATAATCACTTCACCCTGGGATCACACGGATCTCTTTTTGGAATCAAACTTCATCTTGGATCCCACAGATCCTTATAACCAATATTTTCTCAAACCATATAAATATATTGCAACAGTTTCCAATCACATAGATCTATATAGGATGATGATATTATTTCAAATCATATGGATCCTCAACTTGTATCACAAAATTATCACAAATAATTTACAAATACTATTGTTAAATATGAACCCTACTTTCTCCAAATCACATAAATCCACAACTTCTATAACAAATTAATCTCAAATAATTCATATCGTAATTAAACTAATTACAAATAATGTATAACATAATTATCACATATTAATTACAAATAATTCACAAACAACATGTTTACGCATTGTAGTTGGACTTCTACTTACATGGATTCCGACAGTAATATAAACCCCGTAAAGAACTGTAACTAATTCGCTCCGACACGCACGTTCCGGCGCGCTCCCTCTTCTCTCTTTTTCCTCTCTCTCTCCTCTCTCTCCCTTTCCTCTCTCTCTCTCTCCCTCTCTTCTCTCTCTTCTTTTCCTCTCTTTCTTTTTCTTTCTTTTTTCTTACCTCTGCTTTGAATTACCCTTAGCAGGGTTACTATTATATATAGAGGGGTGGGGTGGAAGTCGTATGCGACTATCCCACCGCCCCAACTTATTTAATTTACTATTAATAGTAATTTACTATTTATAGTAAGTTTCTATTTATAGTAAATGAAATTATTATTATCCATTATAAATATACGTGCAATACTTAATAGCTAAGATATAATACGTTTACAAATTAATACACATACGTGTATATTTTTTTTTACCCACTATTATTATTACGAGAACACATGTGATACTTAATAATTAAGAAAAGTGTATTTATACTCATAAAATAATTTACTCATATATCCAAATTAATGCACGTAAATATTTATGCACCCATATATTCACATATTGTCACCATGTTTATCATGAATGTCTCAAATAAAGTGCAACGATAAATAAAATACAGAAACAATTGTCACATAATTGTCACATTATTATCACATAATTGCCACATAGTTATCACATAATTATAGAATGCACATAACACAAATTAAATTATATTGACACATGAGTAGTGAGAAGCTTGGGTATCACATGAAATTTTCGATAAATTCTTTATTTTATGATACGATAAATATGGTATACCGATATTTTGGTATTTTCGTCCACCCTAAATATACCTGATGTCACAAATTGTTAAAAAAATTTCATGACAAATTTATAATCGTTATAAAAATATATTTTATTAATGACGGTAAGTTTCGTCACCAATTTCTATAAAATTGTCACAAAAAATTGAACACTCATGTTCTTAGAAAATACGTATCTTTTAATAAAATTATAACGGATTTATAAATATCATCATGAAATAGACTAATTAGTGATGAAAAAATTTACAAATAATGACAACCACAAATTATGTCGCTAAAAGATATATTTTAGTGACGAAAGTAAATTTCGTCACTTTTGAGTAATTAAATATGACAAATTCTAGCATCGCAAAAATTTTCGTCACAAAAGGCATGATTTTCTGTAATGATATATTTGATGGGTTGATAGAGAAAATTATGGAGGTGTTTATGGATGATTTTTCTGTGTTTGGTTCCTCATTTGATATTTATTTATCTAACATATCTACTGTTTTAAAGAGATGTCAAGAAACTAATTTTCTCTTGAATTGGGAGAAGTGTCACTTCATGGTGAGAGATGAGATTGTTCTTGGGCATCATATTTCGGCTAAGGGATTGCAGGTTGATAGAGCAAAGGTGGTGGCGATTGAGAAGCTTCCACCACCTACTAATAAAAAGGGAGTGCGGTCCTTCCTTGGACACGCAGGATTTTATAGGATATTTATCAAAGACTTCTCAAAATACTCCAAACCGTTGTCTCACTTATTTAAAAAGGATGTTCTTTTTATTTTTGATGAAGAATGTCTAACAACTTTTCAGGTTTTGAAGGAGGCACTTATTACTGCACCTATCTTGATCATACCGGATTGGACTCAACCGTTTGTACTTATGTGTGATGCAAGTGATCAAGCACTTGGAGTGGTGCTTGGGCAGATGAATGATAAGAAGTTCTTCACCATTTACTATGTGAGTAATACTTTTGATGCAGCATAAAAGAACTATACTGTCACTGAGAAAGAGTTTCTAGCTGTTGTGCATGCATTCAATAAGTTTCGGCAGTATTTAGTTGGCATGAAGTCCATCATATACACGGATCATTCTGCGATCCGATACTTGATAGAGAAGAAGGAAGCGAAGCCAAGGATCATTAGATGGATCCTTCTTCTGCAGGAATTTAATATGGAGATCCGAGATAAGAAAGGAACGGAGAATGTGTTGGCGGATCACCTATCAAGGTTAGAGACAAGGGAGCATTGTGATGACTCATTCGAATACATAGATGAGATGTTCCCTGATGAGAAGATCATGGCGATTTTTGCGGATGGAGCGGAAAGAGCTTGTGTAGTAGCTGCTCAAGGAGTAGATCCATGGTATGCGGACTATGTCAACTACATTGCCGTAGGAGAAATTCTAAGAGATCTCAATAGGTATCAACTTGCAAAGTTCAAAAGGGATGTTGAGACTTTCATATAGTATGATCCGTTCGTCTATAAGATCTGTACAGATTCTATCGTCCATAGGTGTGTGCCCGAGATGGAGATAGAGAGTGTTCTTGATTTTTGCCATGCACAATCTAACGGGGGGCATTTCGGAGCCCAAAAGACATCAGCTAAGGTACTTTAATCTGGTCTTTATTGGCCTACTTTGTTTAAAGACTGTGAATCCTATGTAGCGACATGCGATAGATGTCAAAGGATGGGAAACATAAGTAGAAGAGATGAGATGCCACTTCAGCCGATCATTGTTGTTGAGATCTTCGATGCATGGGGATCAATTTTATGGGGCCGTTTCCCCCATCTAATGGATTTCTCTACATCCTTCTAGCGGTGGATTATGTTTCTAAGTGGGTGGAGACCATTCCTACCCGCATGAATGATTCAAAGACCGTATTGTCTTTCTTGAATAAACATATCTTTGCCCGCTATAGAGTCCCTAAAGTACTTGTAAGTGATGGAGGTTCTCACTTCGTCAATAAGTTTCTTGAAAGAGTGCTCAAGGATTACATTGTGAAGCATAGGGTTACTGCACCCTATCATCTTCAAGCTAATGGGCAAGTCGAGGTCTCCAATAGACAAGTGAAGTAAATTCTGAAGAAAGTAGTCAGAACTAATAGGAAGGATTGAGCTATGAAGCTCGATGGTGTTTTGTGGGGGTTCTGAACTGCGTACAAGACTGTGCTTGACATGTCCCCTTATCAAATTATCTATGGGAAGTGATTAGCCATAACTTGTAGTCGGGTTGACCAATTCAAGAATTTATTGAACCACAGGGAGGAAGGCACTAGTGCTTAAGCGATCTCACATTTCTTGTAATTTTATAGAGATGAATCATCAATGGATAGGTTGATCAAACAAACAAATAAAATCAATCAAAGCAAGCAAGCAAGCAATGATCAACAAACAAGATAGATAGATGAAGGGTGGTTTTCCAAATGAAGTAAAAGTGAGATTAACAACAATTAAGAAGTGGAAATAATAGGATAAATGCATCAAATTCATATGATCATGGGTATAAGACTAAGGGCCAACACTAAGTTCACCTAAGCTCCCTCTCGAGATGGATAGGATATGAATCTCAAATAGCTCAATAGGTTGGTTCTCACACAAACAATTCCAACTAGGTACTAAGCTTGAAATGAGAGTCCCTTCACACGATTAACCAACCTCTCGATCAAACCAATCGAATGTCCTATCAAAGGGTTCTAAATCTTAAAGGACATCTCTATCTCTTTAAAATCTATAATGCACATGAGGTGTATGATAAAATGATTCAATCAATTATCCTAAATATGCAATTGACTTCTCAATCTAATCACATGTTTAAAACAACAAACTATACAAATCATCATAAAGATCAAGATCTAAAACGTCAATGATAGAAAATCAATTAACTCATTCAACATATGAATTTTAACACATAAATCTTAAAATTATCCAACAACTCTCATGTTGCTAATCTCACAAGGGAGATTAGCCTACCAGAATCAAAAGGAAATTAACATTGACATTAAAATCCTTACAAAACATGATAAACAATAAAGTTTCACTCTAAAGTATGGATGAAAGCTCTCTTTAAGTGCTTCAATGGTGATCTCCTTCCTTCCCTTGCAATTCTCCTCTCTTCATTGCTTCTTTTCCTCAATTGGATGATAATTTTGATGGTTGGATGATGGTAGATGGAAAGGATGAAGAATGGATGAAGATGATAGTGTAAAATAGAGGAAATGGTGTGTGATGTATGTGTTTAGGCTCTGAATTTCGGATCTCTTCTCTAATATTGAAGTATTGTGTATTTATACCCCTTAGGAAGCTTCTAGATGGATTCTGATTTTTTACAGATTTTTCAGCAACACAAGTCGTATGCTGCAACACGGCCACATGGTGGCCGTGTTGGCGTTTTTGATGACGGAGCACGTCCAAGGCTTACAGGGTCGTGTTGCGCAACACGAGCCCGTGTGCTGCAACACGGGCACAGGGTGGCTGTGTAGGTGTTTAGGGTGACGGAACACGGCCACCTCTTATATGGCCGTGTTCCGCACACGGCCCGTGTTGGTGTTTGTCTCTATTTTTCATATTTTGTTTTGGCTTGTTCTCCCTCGTTTCAACTCCGAATTGAGATCCACTTTTTCCTACGCCTTCCTTTTCGCATCTAGAATCTCTTTTTACCTGAAAATCATACCTTTAAACTCATTATCACATATTTCTATAAAAACACAAAACACAACCAAAATACACCTAAATATGGATAAAATAATACGAAAACATATATAAAAAGACACTAAATTCTAGGTAAAAATATCACTCATCAGGAAGCCTTGCCACTTACACATAGAGATTCAGCATAAAGCTTTTTGGGCATTAAGAAGTTTGAACTTGTGTCTTAAGGATAAAAAAGAGTTGAGGTTGACTCAAATCAATCATCTAGACAAGTTCAGAAATCAAGCTTACAAGAATTCGGTGATCAACAAGGAAAGAATGAAGAAATGACATGATTTGAAGATCACTTACAAGGAATTAAAGCAAGGTGATGAGGTATTACTTTTTAACTCTCGTTTGAAGCTTTTTGCAGGAAAATTGAAATTGAAGTGGACGGGACCGTTCATTATCCTTATAGCCTGTGGAGGGGGAGTTTTGAAATCATGGACAAAGACGGAGACATCATAGCAGCGAATGGACATCAATTGAAGTATTATAAGTCGTTGGATGATGCTTGCGTCGTCTTTAAGGATACCTTGCAGTGAATTAGTACCGTCGTGCCTCTCCAACGTTAAACAAGAGCGCCTGTTGGGGGCTTTCCCTCTTGTTTTATTGTTTTATTTCTTTAGTGTGAGTAAAATTTTTTTATATTTGACGTACTTACTTATCGGAAATTACATCTTCTTGCAAAATTAGTTTCGACTATAGTTTCTACTAAGTTTGGGGGGTGTGATGTACTCACCTCATCGTAGCACTGAGAGTATAATCTTTTCTTTGTAACGTTTGTTAGGGGAGTTGATTTTTTGTGGCATATTGAAACATTAACCAGTTTTGAAGTGTTGATTTTTTGCAATTTGCCTAATGTTTAGTGGTGTTTTATTTATTGTGTTGTACGCGGAGTATATGCACACGATTTATGAGTATTAATAGTGGTTCTCTAGCTGAGTTTTGCATTGTTTTGGTACCTAATGATCATTTTTTAGCTTGAAGTTTGCAGGGAACAAAAAATAGTAGATTTCGAAGGAACAGGGGCTCAATTCGACCACGGAGATAGGTTGAACCAAGCAGTCCAAGTCGAACCATGGATCAGAATGTTCGTTACAGGTCGATTCGACCAAACATGATATGGTTCGACCAGACATTTGACCAAAAGAGGAGGTCATATTAACAATTAGAGAAATTGGTATAGGTCGATTCGACCAAGCATGGTGTGATTCGACCATGGGTATGGGTCGAACCAGCCACCTAAAAGTTTATAACAGGCCGGTTCGACCACGATACCCTGGTTCGACCCATGGTTCGGGTCGAACCAAATGTGCAAAGTTCTTCAGAAGCCCAATTCGACCACGACAAGGTGGTTCGACCACCTGCTTTGGGACGAATCGCGCAGGTAAGTAGCCTTTTTAACTCGTTTTTCGCCCTTGTTTCGAACACTTTGCACACCACCCTCACCCGAATCCTCCTGAACCAAAATCCTCTCTTCCAAACTTCGATTTCACTTGATTCAACTCCGATTAAACTACTTTCCATCCTTCCATACTCGAATACTCACGAAATTGGATTGTTTTAGTTGCGAAACTATGGTTCTTCATTCAATTTGGGGATTTGTTGTACTTAGTTCATAATAGCCATGGCTGGATCGAAAGGTATGTTCTCTTGACTCTATTACCCTAGGATTGAAGTTCTATTGCTTGATTTTAAGTGGGTAAGTTGATTGAACTAGTTTTTATAGGAATTCATGGTGTAAATTGAATTGTTGTTTGAAATCTCATATGAATAAGTGATGGGTCCGATTTTAATTGTTGATTTATTGCTAGACCTGGATGTTTACGTGAAATTGATGAATAATTTGAGAAGTGAAGTGAAGCATGTTGAATTTTGATTTGAATTATGGAATTTGATAGAGGCATGCTTAAGGAAGTGATGTGTTTGATGAAATTGTTGATAGTTCCTATTAAAGAGTTGGATTTGAAGTGGAATTGAATTAGCATGTGAATGTTTTGATTGTTGAATTCATGATGAAGTTAGAAGCATGCTTGTTTGAAGTTGATTATGCATGAAAACTTGAAGTCTTGAGTAGAGTTTCATGTATAGTTAGTTTTTGAACTAGATTTAGTTTTCTTTTCTTGTATCTGTTTGGTATTGAAGTATTATTTTGTAGAAAAAGGAAAGGAGACTGAAGTTCGATCTAAGAAAAGACAAGATAGGCCATCTCGTGAGGACGAAGTTACAAAGAAGTTAAGGCTTAAGGAGAGACTGCCTAGGGATTTTAAGATTTGAATGAAAAATTGGGAGGAGATAAAGGATCGCTGGGATGATATGTCTGATAAGATCGCTCGAACGAGGTACCAAGATGATGGGGCAATGTTGACAATGCATATTCGTGAGGATATCATGTGGATGTTTGATCAAGTGGGTATACGTCATTTCATGGAGCTTAAGACGCCGACGTATTTTCATGTTACTGCGGAGGTTCTGTGCTCAATCACTGTCAAGAAGGATTTTAGTTCCCTTCCTTACGAGTGTTCTTTCCAGCTAGGAAGCGAGAAGAGAACATTGACAGCTGAGGATTTCAACGTGTTATTTGAAACTCCGAGGGGGATCTCTAGGAACGAGAATGGGTATTTCAATGCAAATAATTTTTAGAGAGCGATTTCCAGAGAGGATATGGATTTCAGGACCAAGGATTCTCGTTCTTCTTTGATTCAGAATCCTGTTATTCGATATATGGATAGAGTTTTGGGAAACACACTGTTTGCCCGATCAGAGGGAAGTTACGTGTCTAGAGGAGAGTTGTATGCTCTCTGTTGTATGTTGAATAGAGTAAGGTTCAATTTGGAGTCGTATCTAATTCAGCAGCTTTACAGATTCAGGAGTTCCACGTTTAAGAGAGTGAATATTGGAGGATTGCTTACTCCTATGGCTGAGTCGTACCACATGAATTTCACTTGCATTACGCCCATCTCGGAGGATTCGGACCTAGTCATGAGTGCATGTGTGAACGCTGGATTTGCTTATCATCGGGATGGAGATTTATTTTACACGAGGGGTTCTAAGCCCTTTTGTTTCATGTTTCCATACGATGTGAGAAGTCTGACTACGATCCGGAATGATGGTAATATGTTGATGAACACATTGGCGCACGAGGCTATATCTATCATGTGCGTGAGGAGAGGTGATTAGAGGACCGTGGCTTAGATGTACGCTGTCGGGATGCACCAGGAGCTGCAGAGGATTGTCGATGAAAGGCAGTGAGGGCAGTTCGAGCCACAACAGTAGTGGCATGGAGAGAAGTAGGTCCATCCTGAGATGGATATTCCGCAGCAGTATGAGATGCCACCACCACCAATTCCAGCAGTGCCACATCAGTAGTATTGGGGCGGCCCTGACGAGTATTTTAGGGAGTAGTTTAGGTTGATGAATGAGCATCTTACCAACCTGAACAACGAGCAGAAAGAGACGAACTGCCAGCTGGACTTGCTTACCATTAGCTATGCTGCACTTGATATGAGATACAACGCGCTGCATACTAATTATGTGGAGATGGATAAGAGATTGGGAAAGATGTAAGCTGATGAAGGTGAGATTGATAGGAAGCAAAATAATCTCCACATAGATTTTGATCGTTGGCGCATGAAGATGAGTGATGATGAGGATGATACTCCGGAGGAGTAGGTTGTGCTAGGTTTTCTCTTTGTCTGTTTCATCTCATCTCCCTTCTTTTTTTCTCTTTACAGGATGGATATTTGTGGTGTGAGTGGCATGTACGTATATTAATACTTGATACTTGAGGTTGGATTGGTTGGTGATTCTTAATTTGGATTGATATGTTGGGTTCTTTACTAAGTATGTTGAATTCGTATTTTGCATGAGTTGATTTTATTGATGAGAAGTATGTACTACTTGTTAAATATGTGGAGTTCATTGCGAAATTGATCTTGATTATATGCTTTGAGGAGTGCTTAGGATTCTATTTACCCATGTGAGAATTTGAGCCTTATGAAATCATCATATATCTATGCATGATAGTTTATTCTTGTGAGAATCGTTCATATGACTATATTCTAGAACTTGGCTTGGAGTCTTGTGTGAGACTTATGATTGATTAGTTATTAGGACATGATTTTAGGCCATTATTGTTTATTTGAGTCACTTAGCCAAATTTTATCTTCTCATATATTGAAATGAATCATTGGAAGCCCTTTTGAGCCTTTAAAAGCTTTTTCTTTGGTAAACCTTGATAAAAAGCATTTATTTATCCTTTACTAGAGCCGTGTTAAATACCCTATTCATTAGTAGAGAGTGAGGTGAATAAATGCTAAATTGAATTTGAAGAAGGAAGAAAAAGATTGATTGAGCGATATGGAGAAAAAAATATGGTTAAATCTTGTTTAGGGGTAGTGCCTGAAACCGGAACCCCGACTGATTAGAAGGGTAGTGCCCGAAATTGGTACCCTTGTACCTTGAAGGAAGGAGAAATAAAGATGTTGATGCTAACGTGAAGAAGGAAAAGTTGAATCGCAAAGATTATGAGAATAAGATGGAGAAGATGAAGTTGTTTGTTAAAAAGCAAAATTCCAAGGCAATTCTCTACTAGTGAATTAGTCACTTTATCTATATTTTCCTACCTTTACCAAAGAGCCAACGTTAAAACCCAAAAACAAGTCCTTTGTGATCCTAGTAATGAAGTGATTATAAGTTGATTTTTGAGACCCTTGCCAAAATTATGGTTACGCGGGAGTATGAATTGAAATTGAGCATATATACTAACCCATTAAAGTGTACATCTTTTACACTTGAGTGTGAGAGTAAACACTTATCCTGTGAGCTAGATGACTTAGTACTCCGAATTGTATTATAATTGAGTGATGTTTTGCATGAATGAAATATATGATGCGAGTGATACTTGTTTTAAGTTGATAGAATTTCACGTATAGGTATGACTTGTATTTGACTAGATGGACTTGTGAAATTTATACTTACCCTATGGTTTGATTTCGTTGCCTCGGGACGAACAACATGTAAGTTTGGGGGTTTAATGAGTGTGTAAATTCACGTATTTTGAGCTCTGATTCGTGTGATAATGATGTTTGATTTGATCTTAAGTTAAGATAAATCGAGTTATATAGTGGAAAGTCATGAATCAGATGTGTTTGAGTCCGTTTGAGAGAATTTTCAAAGGAAAACGGGATAAAAGTGATCGAAACGGGAGAAAGGGTGTTGTAGGCACCCGGTTCGACCAGCAACAAAGTGGTTCGACCAGCATCCATAGTCGAACCAGGTGAAGAGAGGCGACAGACGTATGATTCGACCACAACACTGTGGTTCGACCAAGCATAGTGGTTGAATCATGGTCGAACCAGAAGCATAAGTTTTCACAGATACAGTTCGACCACAAGGCTTCCGATTCGACCTGCCATTCGAGTCGAATCGGCTACCTGCCAGTGATGTACAGGTCGATTCGACCTGCCATTCGACCAGCCTTGATCGGTTCGACCAGGGGTCTTGGTCGAACTGACATGCTGGACACGTCCAGATCCATATTTTTACACCTTCAGTGCGTGTTTTCTCTCAAAAAGCCCATCATAGGTCTATAAGGAGAGCTCGCAAGTATAAAAGGAAAACCATACGCAAGGGAAAAGGAGTTCACCAGTCACCACATTCATTCTACACAACATCCGATACCCTACCACCATCCACGGAGCTATGGAGAGAGATTCGTCTGTCGAATCAAGTGAGAATCAAATGAAGATTCAAGACGAAGAGAGATGCGGCGGAGCCCGCATCTAGGGTTTACTTCGCATCTTATTTATCTTGTAATTTTCAAGACTTTGGGTGTGATCTATCCAACTACCATGATTGTTCTTCAATAAATCATGGGCTAGAACCGCTTCGGTAGTTCTAGGGTTTATGAAGGTTTTATGAGTTAATTGAACTTCCGTGTGTATACTCCGTACAACACTACTTGTGGTTTATTTTATATAAGACTATACGTTTTTAATTCATACTCAAAGTCGTTTTGTGATCATTAATTTTTATGTGGAGTCTGAATACATATCTTGATTATTGATTAAGTGCATTCACTGCTGAGCAGGATTACATGTTATGATTCTAAGTGAGGGGACTCCGAAGTCTCATTAGAACTATCTTATATAAATACTTGTTAATTGAATATGATTCGGGTTAATAAGTAAGACAAAGAGTATACCTATAAAGGGAGATCATATCGGGTTAGAGTACTAAGTGCACGGGAAATAATTGATACTGATAGTACCTAGAAGGGGGTGAATTATATCTCTTGCTCCAAGGATATTCACACGTGTCACACGCTTATTTACTTGTGTATAGAGTAGATTTGCATGACTTAGTGATGCGTCCATACTCCACAAGGTAGAGTCGGACATTAATACACGGAAGGGAAATTAATGAGTAAAACTGGATGGCCCGAAGGACTACCTAATTTCTCACTTATTTGCTTTCGTTCAATCTCTACTATTTATTTATTTATTTTAATTTTTCTTTTAATTATTTAGTTATTGGTTACTTAATCACACAACTATTTTGCCATAATAGTCTTAATAAGTTAGAATATAATTAAATTGATAATAATACATCCTTTGAGTTCGATAAACACTTGGTCGCTTATCAAAGCTATAATAGCATCCTTAACACTAGGAGATTAATATTGTGTGTTGAGAAAACGCCCATCAAATATTTGAATATTCGTATTCGATTATTAATCAAATTCGAAATCAGATTCGTATTTGATTCGAAAGTAATAAAATAACCATTCGAACATATTCGAGTATTCGAATTTGATTATTCGAAATTAATATTCGAATTCGATTCGAAATTGTAAATTTATATTTTACTTTAAAAAAATAGTATTTAATTTTTATTATAAATAAAAATATTTATTTTATAACATGTTTCTTTAATTTCTTGTACTATTAATTAATTTTAATTAAAAAAAATTCACTGATTACAATTCTACCATGAAACTACTAAAAATTATAATTAAAAAATTCACATGATATATAAAAAGAAACTAAAAAATATATTTTCTATTCCTTATTAAGAGAGTATAATAAATTAGATAATATATATGTATTTATATTTATAAAATAAAATATTATATTTAATATATATATTTAATAAATAGTACTTGTATTTTAATTCTTATTTAAATATATTGAATAAATATATATATATTTTTATTTATAAAATAATTTATTAATAATAATATATCATTAATATATTAATAATATATAATTATTCGAATATATTCGCGAATATTCGAATTGAATATCTTATATATCATATTCGATTCGAATATTAATCGAATCAAAATAATTGTTCGAATTTGTAATCGAATTCGAATATCAATATTCGAATTCGAATGCCGAATCGAATACAAATTATTTGATTTATTTACAACCCTACGCGAGACGGTGGTGTGAAGAAGGTGAGAAACCTGAGATTTGGCGGAGTGAGGGAGGAGACAATGGATGGAGCGAGGCAGTGAAGATATGACGGGAAAGAGGAGACGGATATTAGGACAGAATAAAGAGAAGAGAATTCTATATCGACAAATTAGAAGAGAAAAGAGAGAGGAAAAGGCTTGGGAGAGAAGAGAGAGGAAGAGAGAGATTGGAAAAGGCGAACATGTAGATTTGGAGTGACTCATTTTGATAATTTAGGATTATATAGTTGATCATTTTTTAAATATGGATCATGTTATTAGTGTATAAGTGTCGTACATTAGATTTACTCTTTTACTTTTAAAATAAAAAACTTTAATAATGGGACGCTGATCAAGGTTTTCCTTATGAATAGAGCAAGTATAATCTATAGTTGTGCAGTGTCGGTGACCAAGTAATAAAATATCGAATCCCAAAGGAGAAGGTTTGGTTATTTTAACTACAAATATCAACTAACAAAAGCAAGTAAAATAGCAATCAACAAGCAATAAAACAAGTGAGATGGAATGGATGTAGATAGATCAATCTAAGGAGCAAGTAAGACTAAAAACAACATGGAAAGGACGATTTAAACTTATACACACATGCATTGATGAACATCATGGATTATGATATTAAAGGCTCTCACAAATTGAACTAAAAGCACTTTCACAAGACATAACTTAGATGTATTTTGCCTAAGCAATCCCTAAAAAGCACCTAGGAGAGTTTCACTATACTTCCTATTCCCTATTGAGGTATTAAGATTCTATAGAGAAGTCTTTTTACATAGTGCAAGCTCGTTCACACGCAACTCTTCCTAGATGTCCTATCATGACTCTAAGCATGCCTTGGTCTTCACAAATTCAATTCATACTTATAGTATAAATAATTCACATAACAATATGATTCAATTAACAATTAATAACATGCAATTAAGTTCACACTCTATTGACATTCCATATAGAATTAACCAAACAAATCATCACATGAATTGAGAGATAAGCATTCATGATAGAAAATATTCATAACCAATCATTTCATTAACCACATGGTGTACAGGTCTAAAAATCCTAACCAATCATATTGTTAGTCTCACTAATGAGACTAGCCTTGCAACTTCATCATAAAATCATTACAAATTTGATTACAAACCATTATTGCTACAAAATGAGAAAATGAACAATTCAAAAGGTTGATGGCGTAACTGCTCAGAATTATGATTCCTCCCGTAATTAACATGCAAATGAGATATTTATAAGCCTGAAACCTTCTAGAATCGACACTAAATAAGTGCGCAAATATTAAACGAACTCGATGTGAGCTCAAGCGTGTTTCATCGGCAGATTCGACAACTAGACACAACTCGACTCGAGCTCCGGAACTCGACAAATAGGGGAGGCCGAGTTCATGTGTTTCTGATGTGGACAGTTACTTCCAGGGTCGACTTACGGAACTTGACTAGGAACTGAAGCTCGAACTTGATGCGAGTTTGGTATTCATGTTGAGTTTCGACTCCATACCATTTTCATCCATTTCGACACTCGACTCCATTTCGCTCTATTTTTACCTGTTTCACATATATTTATGATCATTTTCACATATTTTCATCTCATCACACAATCTCTAAATGAACAATAAACACCACCAAATTCTACGATAAACGGACAAATAATACGAAAATAACATGAAAATCTAGGTGAAAATGACGGTGATCAGTCGCTCCATCTCCTCGTGTAATAAGAGAGTGTCCCTAAGTGATATTGTATTTTTTTTAAATGTAAATATAAGTGTGGGATGAATTAAAAAAGAAAAAAAGAAAAAAATATAAGAATATGTCTTAATAAAAAATATTAATTCATTTCGTATTTATACCCACACTTCTTTATTTTTAATGAAGTATAGTGAACAAGTTTATGAAGTGGCTTTCACACACTAATTTTTAGCAATTATTTTGGGTCGAATTTTGAGTTGAGGAGATGGATTTAAGATTATGTTAATGTCCACAGACTAGAATTATCATATATTATTTTATTAAGTTATGCCATTTTTTCAATTATTTTTGTGCAGATGTGTTGAGATTAAATTATGTTATGAGCATATATTTTTCCATGTGGTTTGTTTACTTATTTTGCAAGTTGAAAAATTTGAATAGAATTGATTGAGTTCTATAAGGAAAGAAGATCAATTACATTATGGAATCAGCAGTGATTAATTTTGAGATTGGAGAAAAGAGAAAGCTGCATGAATGATTAACTTAATTAAGGAAGGCTTGCAAGATATTGCGGCGATTAGTTTTGTAAAATATTTTCAGAGGAACAAAGCGGGAATAAAACCTTATATAATGGCAGATGGAAGAGCGTTGATATCATTCTTTGAGAGTATAATACATTTTATTTACTTTGAAGAAGTATTGTTTTTTTTCATATCTTTATATTGTTGTGAGTGGGTGAGGAAGAGTTTTATTCTTATACAAGAGGGATTCTTGTATTCCAAGTCTTAGGGATAGGCAAAAACTAGAGTTAGCTTCAAACGTGACAAGTAGCTGTGATAGGATTGTCGAGTTATTGTCAAGAGCGTGTTCTAAATCTAATGGATAATTTTGAGAGAATGACTAGGTCTTCCAGATTAAATTCTTGGATGTTCTTTAATGAATGAATCTATTATTTGTACGTAGAACTAAAATAGATCCATTTTATTAAAGTGAAATGAAAACAGAAGGAAAGAAGTTACAAAGATGTCGAAACAATGAGCAAATCTCTATCTAAATCTGTAATATTCAGAATTCATGTCCTTGAACTTATAACTATTGAGTCGATCAGGTGTGGGATTGTACCATGTGAGTGTTCCTCCAAAGAACTGGAGTAAGCTTCGGAGCTTTCCTAGGTTTTCTAGCAATACCAAAAATTTTAAGGTACAAAGATCATCCACCGTATTATTCATAGCACCCATCTCAAAGTTATTCACCTCCCTGATTAAAGCAAATAATGTTGCTGTAATGCCCGAGCTTCACACTGCCTTATCTTTAATCTCTCCATCAAGTTGCTCGTAGCCATTGTGCATCATATTATTCCTCTCTTGCCAAATGAGCTATATGTAGGTAACAACAGCAAGTCTCCATAAGGAACTCACTTGCTTACTCTCGAAGATTTCCATCGCTTGGATCAAGAACCCAACAAAGGATTGTTCTAGTTGAATCTTGTTCCCAAAGTGAAAACCAGATAGCAACCTCTTCAACACCTCCAAAGATATAGGACAATAAAGAAAAATATGATCAAGGAACTCCTCCTTCCTCTACAAAGATATCAACGGGATGGCCCTTTAAAACCTCTATCTCTTATCACATTCCATGTAGTTCCCTTTAATAGCCTTACACATTATTAAAGATCGCCTAGTTGGGATGAATAAGGACCAAATCCAAGTGCCCCTTATTGGCTCAATAAACGTTTGTCTCACATGCATGTATGCGACCTTGTATGTAATTTTCCCTTGAAGTGACTTGCTCCAGAATCTACAATCATCCACATTAGGGGACATACGGGTAGCTAAAATAGCATCCACAATATGAGGGAAAGTACTAGTGAAGCTCTTCGTGAAATGCCAAAAGCCGTCATATAGATAATCACCAATAACCTGATCAAAATGATGCCGATACTCTAATGGTATATCGACCATGTCCCAACCAGTTATCCAGCCAGAATCTGACTTTAGAATCAAATCCAATCACCCGTATTTCATCCTCCATAAGCCTCCGAATATGCCATACACAAGCACCATGAATAGAGGACGACAGATATCTCACCTTTGGACAAGCACCATCGAACCATCTACTTTTAATACATGACAGTGCTCCTTTTCCCTCTAGGATGTCCAACGAGAGCTTCATCAAGTAGGCTTCATTAGCTGGATGAATACATCTGATGCCCAAGCCCCCCTCTTGCGCCGGGCAACACAACCTCTTCCACCCTACAGTAAAGTTGTGTTGTTTGAATACATCACCTGACCAAACAAAGTTTCTGCAGGCTTTGTCTATTTTCTTTATGAGATCACATGGCCATTTATACACCATCATAACATGCACTGCTGAGGCAATGATCACAAAGTTTACCAAGCAAACTCTGCCAGCCATGGACAACATGCCACCCTTCCATTTCCTAAACTTATTCAGAATTTTATCAGTAGCTTGCCTGAAGTACTCACTTTTTGGAGCCCCTATGAAGATGGGGGCCCCAAGGTATGTAAATGGATACTCCCTTCTTGAATGCCAAGGCTGGAAAGAATACGTCGTTTGTTGAGAGTGAAAATAAGCGTGTTTTAGTGTCCAATCTAACACCTTTTTGATGAGTATTGTTGTTATATATTAGCAAAAATGTCTTATATTCAATATATTATAGAAAAAGGTGCACTTAAGGTGTTTTATTGTGTTTTAGGTGGAAAAAGGATCAAAAGTGCCAAGTTGGAGAAAAGGTGCAATTTGTGCAATGATGCTGAAAAACGCACGTCCAAATTGTGTAATTATTCTGTATTCGTGTGGATATCTGAATTATATGTGTTATACATGGTTGGAAAGCTACAGAAGATAGGGTCGTTTTGGCATAAAGAACACTTCAATCCGATTCCAAACGAGAAAGTTATGATTAAAGTGGCGACGTCGCGCAAGCTGTTCCTACTCAGAACGACTATCTACTTTGTATGACTTGTTACATAATGAAATTTTGGATTTTATGAAAGTTCTTTATATGGATAGAAATCCAAGGAATATAGGATTGTGTGAGCGCAAGAATTACTCAAATTGAAGGTTGGATGTGAAAGTTATGCGCGAAACGGTGAGACGGCGCAAGCTTGCTCGACCAGAATTATCTTGCTCGACCAGAATCGTCTTGGTCGAATGGAAGAGGGAAACTCGAGCAAAATGACCAAAAACATACAGAGAGCTTGCTTGACCAGTTGCTTGACTTGGAGGCCTTGCTCGACTAAGAAGGTTTGATCTAGAATAATGTCGCTGGGTTCTATTTTTGGTAGTTTCGAATTTCTTTTACCAAATTTGGCGTATTTCTCAAGTAAAAGCCCATCCAAGGCCTATAAGGAAAGCTTATAAGTATAAAAGAGGGTGTAGATCAAATCATTAATCATCATAGAGTCATATTGGATTGGAGAGAGGCCACAACAAATCCATCCTACACCCCACAAGGGGGGATCACCCCCTAACCATCATCTACATCATTTCCTCCATCCATCCATCACTTTGAAGATTCGTTTGTGGAATCAAGAGGAGAACCAAGAGGAGGATTCAAGACGGAGAAGGATGCGATGACTCTCGCATCTAGGGTTTATTTCGTTTCCTAATTTATCTTGTAATTTTCCAGACATCCGGGTAAGATTTATCCAACACCCATGATTGTTGTTCGTAACATCATGGGCTAGAGCCTTTTTAGTAAAACTAGGGTTGTGAAGGTTTTTACGAATTAATTGAACTTTCGTGTGTAAACTCCGTACAACACGACTTGTGGATTTATTTTATATATGATTGTGCTTTTCTTAATCCATATTCACAGTCGTTTTGTGCATCATTAACTGTTATGTAGAGTTTGAATACATATCTTAGTTATTTATTGAGTGCGTTCACTGCTGAGCAGGATTTCATATTATGATTCTAAGTGAGGGGACTCCGAAGCTTCATTAGAACTATCATATATGAATACTTATTAATTGAATTGAATTCGGGTTATTAAGTAGGATAAAGAGGATAATTTTATAGTACCTATAAAGAGAGATCATATTGGGTTAGAGTACCATTGGCCAGGGAAATAATTGATACTGATAGTACTTAGAAAGGGGGTGAAATTATATCTATTACTCTGATGTTATTCACACGTGTTACACACATGTTTACTTGTGTCTATAGAATAGATATGCATGGTTTAGTGATGCGTCCATATTCCATAAGGCAGAGTCGGACATCAACACACGGAAGGGAAATTAATGTGTGAAACTGGATTATCCTAGAGCTACCTATTCTCCTACTTGATCCACTTTCGTATTCTTCTAAGTGACTTTATTTTATTTGTTATTTTAATTAATTTATTAGTAGTTAATAATTAAAACCTCAAACTTTTATTCCCATTTGTCTTAATTAATTTAGTAAATAATTAAATTGATAATACGTCATCCTTTGAGTTCGATATTCACTTGGTCGCTTGCTTAAGCTGCAATTGATATCCTTAATACTTGGGGATTAATTTTGCGTGTAAAGAAAATGCGTATCAAGTAATCACAGGTTTGACATGCATACCAAAGAACACCTTAGATTTCGAAGGGCTAAACTCTTGGCCAGAGACTCTAGCATAACTCTCCAATACATTTCGAATACCTCCCACAGATTTATCATCCCCTTTTCAAAAGAGAACAATGTCATCAGCATAAAATAAATAAGAAGGTAAAGAGGTACACCTGTTTGCATATGCCCGGGAAATATTTCCCTTTTCAATTTCAAAATCTAACCATCTCCCCAATACTTCCTCCACCATGCAAAAAAGCAGCGGTGAAAACGGATCACCTTGTCGAACATCTCGACCACAACCAAAGAATCCCTCAGGAACACCATTAATCAAAACTGAAACCCTGGATGATTAAAAAATGGTGTTAATCCATCGAATGAATTTATGATGAAAACCCATCTTATGAAGCACATGCATCATAAAATCCCATTTCAGTATGTCAAATGCCTTCTTTATATCAATCTTAAATCCAATGCTGCCAAATCTGGAATTATTCAAACTGTTGAAGCTTTCTGACACCACATCAATGCAGTGGTGTATACTCCTTCCCGGGATAAACCCAAACCGGTTGCTACTAAGTTATCATTTAACAATGGTCCCAATCTAGTTGCCAAGATTTTATTAATAATCTTGAAGAATAAGTTGCAAAGAATTATGGGGCGATACTCCTCCACTCTGATCGCTTCCTTCACTTTAGGAACAAGGACTAAAAAATTGTAGTTGATGCCCTCCGGCATCTCCCCCGTGCAAAAGAAATTCTGCACCGCCTTGCAAAGATCATCACCTATAATGTGCCAACATCTATGATAAAAATGACCGCCAAAGCCATCAGGACCTGGTGCACTATCCGCAGATAAGCCCATAACTGCCTCTTTAATCTCCTCAATTATAGGCATTGCAGCTAGCTTTTTATTACCCTCCTACCTAACAAAATGCGGTATGAAGCTCAATTTTGTAAAGTCCCCATCCTCCGTTGGTTTCTGAAATAGCTGCTTATAATAATTAACCACATGATGTGAGATCAGACTGCTGTCTTCAGTGACATCTCCATTAACTTCCATTGTTAATATTGTGGTTCTGGCCCTCTTGATTCAATGTGTCCTATGGAAAAAACCCGTATTTCTGTCCCCTTCCTTTAGCCAAGATAATCTATTCTTTTGAGCAAAGAATTGACACTTCTCCTCCAACTTTTTATTAAGAGTGATATGAGCATATACTTCCTCATAAAAAAGTTCATCACTATTTCCTTCCTCTCCAATTTTCTCTTGTATTTTTTGCAAAAAATCATGGCATTATCAACCGAGCCAGTGATAATTCTTCCTGGTTCCAGCACTTAATATCCGCCTTAAGCCTCCTTAGTTTTGCCGCAAAGGCTGAAATAGGGTGTAGGCATGAAGAAGGATTATTGCAAGGATTGTATCTTGTAACCATATGCTTTGGAACCTGAACGGCCTTGAAATCTTTTCATTCATCATAAACGATGCCAAAATAGGAGAATGATCTGATCCATGCCTAGCCAATGCCAATCCAATTATTGCATCCCATTTATCTAGTAAGCAATCATCAACAAGAACTCTATCAATCCTTGAGGCCCTCATAGCTCTAGTTGCCGATCTGCTCACCCAGGTAAATTTTGCACCTTGTAATGAAAGATTCGTTAGCTCCATAGAATCTAAGAAACCTCGAAACTCCAAAGGACTTAAGTTATCCTTTCGAGTGCCATGCAATCTCTCATGCGCACCCAACGTAGAGTTAAAATCCCCGATAATCATTATATTTTTTCTCATATGGCCAGCAATATCTCACCACAACTCATGCCGACTAGTGTGATCCGTGTGTGCATGTACAAATCCAAAATGATAATCAGCTGTATTGTAAATGAAGTCAAAAATCATAATCTGTGAAGAAGAGTAGACAGATTTAACCTATGAAATTTTAGTAGCATTGTAAAAGACCCAAATGTTAGGGCAAAGACCATCCCTAACATTGTGTCCAGCAAACTGATAGCCCATACTAGTCCAAACATGCATGGGAATCGATTCATATAAAACCTTTGGCTCTGCAACAGCTAGCCAAATCGGTCTGTGTTTTCTACCAAATTCCTTTAGGGCAGCCTGAGCCGTCGCCCTCCCAAACCCTCTGACAGTCCAAAATAGCACCTTCATGTCTTACCATCACGACGACCGTGCTTCGGCGGCTTATCCAGATTTCCCCACTCTCTCGTAGAGGAGGAATGCATAATCTTCGATTCTTTCTTCACTAGAGCTACATGTTTTACCCTCGGCCCTCTTGGAGTACGAGAACGTGTAATTGGAGGGTCTGGTTGACTGAAATGAGTGGCACTATGAGCTGTTCCCTTAACAGATGCACCTGTTTTCGTGGCTTGCACAATCGCAAGCTGTTTTCCAGAAGAGCCGGAAGTAGGAGTCTTAGGATCCTCATTCCGCTCCGGACTAAGTACAGCAAGTGGAACTGGCTCTGAGTCAACAATAACCAGAGCCTGATCATGTCGTGATTCCTCTAGGTTAGATTTATCCACATTTTCATCATCACATTCTTCATCCACCTCCTCTTTACTATCCTCTGCATGAGAGTCCTCTCCACTATCTCCCCCCTGACTGAGTATATTAGAACCCTCTTTGCAACCCTCCATATCATCAATCTCGTTCTCCTAATGACCATCATGAGCTTTCAGATGATCCTGGCAAGACTCTTTATCCACATCATCAACCTCCTGTTCAAGGCTATCAAATTTATTTGAAGTAGGGACCGATGGAGCATGATTCTCTGTACACTTCCAGACCTTAGACGGTGCCACAAAATCAAGTGGAGCATCTGTTTTACTTTTCATATTTGCCTTACGCCGTGTCTTTTTCTCCTGTTTCTTTAAACAATTTGCCACATTATGTCCAAGAATATGATAAAATTTGTAATATTCTGGAACATACTCATAACTAAAAGATACACGAATAATACTTTTCGAAGTATCTATATTCATATGCGTAGGGAACTCCTCTTGCACGTCTGCTTCAACTAGGACCCTAGCAAAGTGGCCCGTTGAGCCATCTAGTGATTTGGGATCTATTCTAATTGGTATCCCCACCGCATGAGCCACACTCTTCATAACCTCCTCGTGCCATAGCTCCAAGGAGAGCACATATATTCTGATCCATATAGGAACAACAGAAGATTTAATCTTATAAGGATTAAAAGATGGAGACCATTTTTGTATTCTCAATTAAACTTTCCCCTTGTCAATAAATTTTGATCTTCAAAAGTGAAGCCTTTTGTTCCTCGCTGTCTATCATGACAGAATAGTAGCCTCTTCCCAAAGGAATAATCAACAACTCCTTGATGTTTAATGTCCTCTTCAGCAGATTATCAACCTCTATTTGTGAAAGAGGTTTGGATCCTTTCTCGTTCAAAACCCTGATGATAACGAAATTTGAAAATAGATTTGTACAAGTTTCATAGAACGATTTATTAATTGATAATGTTAAGGTATCACCTGATTTATCAATCGGCCTCGCCACAGGATCCCCGTGGGGTCCCTTGCATATGGCCCTCTTCATACGCACGATTGGATCCCCAAAATCCCTAGCACGTGAAGCATAGGCATCTTCTGCTCTGTGGTGGGGTCCGTCATGCATACCATAATTAGGGTTTTGATTATCAAACCTTAGAGGAGTCTTGCGATGCAAGCTAGGGTCTACATCTTGTGTAAACCCTGGAACATCCTGACCCAAAAACTTCTGATGGGTAGCCACTGGATTGGAGCTGATGTTCAAATGATCAGTTGGCCTATCTGTTGATGAGCGTTTTCTCAACACACAAAATAATCCCCAAGTATAAAGATATCAATTGTAGTCTCGATAGGTGACCAAGTGATTATCGAACCCTAGGGATGGATTATTATCAATTCAATTATATTCTAGTCAATAAAGATTACGTTGGCAAATCTGATTTGGTTTGATTAATAAACTAAATAACATATAATTGAGATAGCAAGATAAATAAACAAGCAAGGGTAGAAATTCGGTTGTGATCAAGTAAGTAATGGAGTAGTTCTTCAGGTAATCTAGTTTTATTCATTAATTTCCTTTTCATGTGTTGATGTCCGACTCTGCCTTGTAGTTTATGGATGCATCACTAAACCATGCAAGCGTACTCTATAGACACAAGTAACCAAGCGTATGACACGTGTGAATATCCTTGGAGCAAGACGTATACTTTACCCCCCCTTTCTAGGTACTATCATAATCAATTATTTCTCGTGCACTTAGTACTCTAACCCGATTTGATCTCCCTTTTTAGGTACTATAAAGTAATACTCTTTATCCTACTTATTAACCCGAATATGATTCAATTAACAAGTATCTATATAAGATAGTTCTAATAAGATTTTGAAATCCCTTCACTTAGAATTATAACATATGATTCTGCTCAGCGGTGAACACACTCAATCAATAACCAAGAGATGTATTCAGACTCTACATAATAGTTAATGATACACAAAACGACCGTGAGTATGAATTGAAAAAGCACAATCTTATATAAAACAAACCACAAGTAGTATTGTACAGAGTTTACACATGAAAATTCGATTAACTCATAAAACTTTCATAACCCTGGAACTACCAAGGTGGTTCTAGCCTATGATTGATCTAGGAACAATCATGGCTAGTTGGTATGATCTTACTTGACTCGCCAGACGAACCTCTCCTACAATCCCTTCGGATGATGGTAGGATTTGGTGGATGAAGGAAGATGTGTGTTGTCTTGTGTTGTGTGTGTGTCTTTTCCTCCTGCGAGAGCTCTTCTTTTATACTCATAGGACCACCTTTTGGACTTAGGATGGGCCTTTGCTTGAAGCACATGTCAAATTTGGTAAAAGACATCCGAAATTACCATATATAGCATCAGCGACACGCCATTCGACCAAGGCATACTAGTCGAACAAGGAGCTACTGGCCGAGGAAGCTCTCTAGATGATTTTGGCATTCTGTTCAACCAAACTACTCTTTCTCGACCATATTGATGTTTGGTCGAGCAAGCCCTTGAAGTCGAACGAGCTCACTGTAAGTTTCGTCCACTTTATTCGACTTCTTCTCATCTGCTCGACCAAGTTGATGTTGGTCGAGCAACACCTCCAATTTGAGCTACTTCTCTGGATAGGTTTCGGCGATCTGCTCGACTTGTCACCCGCTGTTCGACCACACTGATGTTGGTCGAACAGGCTATCTTGGTCGACAACACTCTAATCTCGCCTCCAAAATCTTGTCTTCCAATTCTGAGCCTTTTCCACCTGTTTTCTTATACAAATATGCTCAAATAGCCCTTGTACCCTCTGATTCGTGACTTTCCCATAAACGTACTGATTCGTCTCAATAAAAGACTAAATCGTACTTTATTTCCACGAAAATCAGAGCCCAAAATATGTGAAATTACACTCTCATCAAACCCCAAACTTACATATTGTTCGTCCCGAGGCAACGAAAATCAGACAAATCCAGAGAGTGTAATCACAAGGTACAACATATCAGAACACATGCAATTATATTCACTTTAAACATGCAAGTATCATACCTTTCATTCACATTAAAACGTCAATCAATCACAATACTTCTACGAGTGCTAAGTCATCTAGCTCACATGTAGTATTTACTCTCTCACTCAAGTGTAAAAGATATACACCTTATGGTTGATATCAACACTCAATTTCAATTTATATACTCGCGTAACCATATGCTAGACAAAGGTCTCAAAACTCTATCCATAATCGACTCAATACTAAGATCACAAAGGACTTGCTTCAAGGATGAAATGTTAGCTCTTTGGTTAAGGTGAAAGAATATAGATAATTGACTAACTTTACTAGTTAAGAGTTACCTTGGTATATTATTTTCAGTTGCTCCCTCTTTACTTCTTCTTCGTAACGATCACGTTCATATACCATTCCTCCATCTTTACTTGAATCAACTTCTTTTCCATATTCACACACCAATTCTGGTATTCTTCAAGTATAAGGGTACCAGTTTCGGGCACTACCATCTCTAGCATTTGGGATACCAGTTTCAGGCACTATCCCTCACAAGATTTAACTTCTTGTTTCTCAAATTTGCTTTCACCAAATCTCTCCTTCTACTCCTCTTCAAGGTTTCCTCGAGTATTAGTCTACCTCCACTCTTTACTAGTAATTGGTGTTTAAGGCTCAAAAGGTAAACGGCTCATTATCAAGGCTTGCCAAAGAAAAGCTTAAAGGCTCAAAAAAGCTTGCAAAGATAATTATATAGGATAAGCTAAATTTTGCTAAGTAACTCGATTAACAATAACGGCCTAAGTTAACTTCCTTTTACTTATCAATTATAAATTTCCCACAAGACTCTAGGTCAAGTTCTAGAATACGAGTATATAAACGACTCTCAAGAATGAACAATCATGCGTATAGCATGATCAAAAGGCTCAAATCCTCACAAAGTTAATAGAATCTTAAGTACTCCTCAAAGCATGTAATCAACCTCAATTATCTATGAATTACAAGTACAAATAGACATGCTCACCATTAACAAATTATCATGCATCAATATAAGACCCATTCATATCATGAATTTATCCCAAGCACATAACATTCATCATCATCATTATCAAATACAGACCACCCATGCATGAATCATCACTACACCCAATCATTCAAGTCGGCACCTGTAAAGTAGAAAAGAGAATGGGAAATGAGAAGAATCAGAAAAGAAAAACCTGACGCTCATCACTCCTCCAGAGCATCATCATCATCCGAACCTCTCTCATCATCATTATCTCCCTTCTCCAGCCGCATCCGATCCACATCTCTATGCAAGGCACCGAGATTCCTATCCATCATGCGCCCATGATCCTGTAACTGCCTCAACCGTCCATCCATCTCAACATAATGCGTGTTGAGTACAACATAGTTAGCATTCGCAAGCGCCAGCTGTTTGTTTGTTTCCTGCTGGTTAGCGTTGAGCGTGGCGAAATGCTCATGCATCAGTCGAAATTGCTCCCGATAGAACTGATCTTGGGCCACCCAATAGTCCTGCTGCGGCTGCGGTTGTGGCTGTGGTAGTGGCGGTTCGAAGAATTCTTACTCAAACGGCTACTGAGGCTGTATCGGAGGCATGTCCTCCTAATAATCAAAAGCTTGTGGTGGCTGTGGCTCCTCCTCCTTAAAATCAGCTGGATCTCCAATAAGAATCATGTCCTCGTCCAAGCCGATTCTTTGCTCCCTCAACTCAGCCAGCAGTCTCCAATTTTCTCTTCCCAAACACGTCTCAGAGGTCACTGTGTGCACCGTCGTATTCATCAACCAATTATTGTTGTCCCTCACAGTATTAAGGTCGGCTATCACCAACGGAAACTGAAATGTTCGAGACTCCTTCCCTCGGATGAACATCCAAGCATCATCCACTCTCTCAATAAGCCCCATCCTGACACATGAGCTAAAGATCAAGTCCGGATCCCCTCCAACAGGCTCATACCTACTCAAATCAACCCTGTAGTACTCCGCTATGATAGTGATCAGTCCCCCAATGTTTACTCTCTGAAAACCGTGCGTGGTGAACTTATAAAGCTGATGGAAAAGTAGAGTGCTACGTTGAAACGAACTCCGTTGAGCATGCACCATAGGACATACAGTTCTCCCCTTGGGATACAGCTCCTTTCTGACCTTGCAAACAATGTATTTCCCAAGATCCGATCCATATAGGCAATAACGGGATTACGAATGAAGTCAACCTTAGAAGTGTTGGAATTGTAGTTCTCTTGCCTCCCTGTTATAGCTCTCCAAAAATCATTTGTCCTGAAGTCATCACTTTCATTTCCAACAACGTTCTCATAGCCAATGATATCGTTGAACTCACGAGCCCACATAGTCCGCTCATGACCACCTATTTGCATATGAATAGCATAAGGAAGGTATCCATCACCATGCTCCACTCTCAGCATGCACAAAACTTCCGCAGTGATGTGAAAGTATGTCTCCCTCTTCATCTCCATGAATGCTGCGATGCCCTCTCAATTAAACATCCAACGAATGTCGTTGATGATGTGCATGTCCATCATGGCTCAATCGTCTTGATACCTCGTCCTTCTTATCTTTAGCAAGATTGCATTCCACAGCTCATGTTTCTCTTCCCAATCACCAATCTTGATTCCAAAATCCCTTGGCGTTTTCCTTTTATCCATCTTAATCTTTTTGACTATCTCCACCAATAGGGGTGACTTGTTTCCCTTCCTCTTTGAAGAAGAAGCAATATCTTTTCCTACAAAAGTTGTACTTCAATACGCAACAAAAAGAGATAAACAATACCAAGCCTAAGTCTAGCATGAATCCTACTCAAGACTTCAAATTCATGTCCCCAATTCAACTCAATTTCAAGTGTTCATCAATCACAAACGAACTCTAAACCAACACTATCAATCAAGAATATCAAGATTCAAGTAATCCAACACTACTCCACATTAACAAACTAGCAAATCAACTCCAAATTTCACTAAGTTCACACTTAAAACATGCTCAAATCCCATCATCAATTGCATCACATCATTACCCAATTTCAATGAGCCCATATGTATAACTCGAAAATAAACTCAAGCCCATGCTTCATACAACATCAATTTCTCAAAATTTTCACAATTTAACGAAGCACATTTTAAGAAATTCCAAATGCAATCTTGGATAACAACTCAAGCAATTCAACAATCAATTCAAACCAAATCTAGCATGAATCCACTCACCCATTCTTCACTAATCATCGTCAACACAATCCGCAGGTAAAAAGTGAGGAGAAAACATACCTTTGTTTGACATGGTGTGCGTGTGGTGAACAAGAGCGAAAATCCCCACAAGTTCGAGTGAAAATCTGAGATTGGATCTTGCAACCCCTCGAAATTGGATGTAAAGTGTGTGGAAGAGAGAATTAAAGTATAGGAGGAAGTTAAAGAGAAGAACTTACTATTACGAAATGGTGCTCGAGAAAGGGTGACAGAAGTGAGTGTGTCGAATGGAACTATACCTTTTTAAAACTGCTCCCAGTCCCCGTTCAACCTCAACTCGACTTGTTAGGTATGGTCGAACAACACCTCTAAGTCGAACGATCCAGATCTGACCTTTAAAATTGCCTAGCTCGACCTTCGTTCGACCTAAAAATCTTGGTCGAACAATATCTGGAAATTGAGCAACGCGTGTAGTCGAGCCCCTATTTTTCCCTAACCTGTTCGACTTCCGTTCGACCCCCATGTCTTGGTCGAACAACTTGTGCCAAGTCGAACGATGTCTCTGGATAATTTTGACATTTTGCTCGACCTTCGTTCGACTTAGATTCCTTCGTCGAACAACATGGTCGAGGTCAAACAACCTTTCTGTACAACTTGTGCATTTGCTCGACCTCCATTCGACCTAACGCGAGTGGTCGAACAGGTATTGGAAGTCGAATAACTTGCCTCGTCGTGCCCCCTGTTCTTCTCTGTCTTGCTCGACCATTGTTCGATTTTATACTCCCGGTCGAACAACCACTGATTGGTCGAACAAACTCTCTGTAAGTTTTTCACCATTTGCTCAACCATTACTCGATCAAAAAGCCTTGTCGAATAGCTACTGTTAGGTCGAACAGACTCACAATCTTCTTAAATTTTTTACCCTTCTGATATCTCTCTGCAATATTCAACTCTAGGACAACATCAAGTATCAAGATATTCAAAAATTAAGCTAGAGAAACTATATAACATCAAGTATAACTCCGTAATCACACCAAAAACAAACAACTTTCCACAAAACATTAGGCAAACTGCAAAAAAATTGATGCATCAAAACCGGCTAAAGTTTTAATAAACCGCAAAAAATTAACTCCCCTAGCAAACATTACAAAGAAAAAATCATATTCTTCGTGCTATAATGATATAAGTACATCACACCCCCCAAACTTAGTAGAAACTATAGTCGAAACTAAGTTTGTAAAGAGATGTAATTTCCGAATGATAAGCACGTCAAATATAAAAATTTCTTACTGACACTAATGAAATTAAAGCAATAAAACAGGAGGGAAAGCCCCCAACAAGCGCTCATGTTTAACGTTGGAGAGTCACGACGGTACAATCTAGTGCAAGATATCCTCAAAGATGACACAAGCATCATCCGGCGACTTGTAATGCTTCAATTGATGTCCATTCGCCGTAATAATGTCCCCATCCTTGTCCATAAGCTCAAAACTCCCCCCTCTGCAGGCTCTATGGATAATGAATGGCCCCGTCCACTTTGATTTCAATTTTCCTGCAAAAAGCTTCAAACGAGAGTCAAAAAGTAATACCTCATCACCTTGCTTAAACTTCTTGTATGAGATCTTTGAGTCATGCCATTTCTTCATTCTTTCCTTGAAAATCTCTGAATTCTTATAAGAACGATTCCTAAACTCATCCAATTGATTAATATGAGTTACCCTCAACTCCTTTTGATCTCTTAAGAACGAGTTCAAACTTCTCAAAGCCCAAAAAGCTTTGTGCTGAATTTCTATGGGTAAGTGGCATGGCTTCCCATAGACGATTTGATACGGTGACATATCCACACCGTCTTATAAGCAGTTCGGAACCCCCACAAAACATCATCGAGCTTCATAGCCCAATCCTTCCTATTGGTTCCAACTACCTTCTCCAAGATTTGCTTCTCTTGGCGGTTGGAGACTTCCGCTTGCCCATTCGCTTGAGGGTGATAGGGTGCAGTGACCCTATGTTTAACTCCATAATCCTTAAGCACCTTTTCAAGAAGTTTGTTGATGAAGTGAGACCCTTCATCACTCACTAGTGCTCTAGGAACTCCATAACGGGCAAAGATATGTTTCTTCAAGAAAGATAAAACAGTCCTTGAATCATTCACGCGAGTGGGAATCGCCTCCACCCACTTAGAAACATAGTCCACTGCTAAGAGAATGTAGAGAAATCCATTAGATGGAGGAAAAGGCCCCATGAAATCGATCCCTCATACATCAAAGATCTCGACAACAATGCTCGGTTGAAGTGGCATCTCATCTCGTCGACTTATGTTCCCCATCTTTTGACATCTATCACACGACGCCACATAGGTTTCACAGTCTTTGAACAAGGTAGGCCAATAAAGGGCTGACTGAAGTACCTTCGCTGCCGTCTTTTGTGCTCCGAAGTGCCCCCGTTAGGCTTTGCATGGCAAAACTCAAGAACGCTCTCCATCTCCATCTCCGGCATACACCTACGGACTATGGAATCCATACATATCTTGTAGACAAACGGATCATACCATATGAAGGTCTGAACATCTCGCTTGAACTTTGCGAGTTGATATCGATTGAGATCTCTTGGGATTTCTCCCACGGCAACGTAATTTACATAATCCGCATACCATGGATCTATCTCTTGGGCAGCCACTACACATGTTTTTTAGCTCCTTCAACAAGCACCGCCATGATCTTCTCATCAGGGAACATCTCTTTTACGTAGTTAAACATATCATCACAGTGTTCCCTTATCTCCAATCTTGATAGGTGATCCGCCAAGACGTTTTCTGTACCTTTCTTATCTCGGATCTCCATATCAAACTCTTATAGAAGAAGAATCCATCTAATGATCCTTGGCTTTATTTCCTTCTTCTCCATCAAGTACCGAATCGCAGAGTGATCTGTGTACACTATCGTCTTCATGCCAACCAAGTACTGGCAAAACTTATTGAATGCATACACTACAACAAGAAACTCCTTTTCAGTCACCGTATAGTTCTTTTGTGCCGCATCGAAGGTCTTACTCGCATAGTAAATGACGCAAAACTTCTTATCCCTCAACTGCCCAAGCACCATCCAAGTGCTAAATCACTCGCATCACACATAAGTACAAACGGCTGAGTCCAATTCGGTGTGATCAAGATAGGTGCAATAATAAGCGCCTCCTTCTAAACCTGAAAAGCTGCTAGACACTCCTCATCAAACACGAAGGGCACTTCCTTTTCAAGTAAATGAGATAAGGGCTTGAAGTATTTCGAGAAGTCTTTTATGAATCTTCTATAAAAACCGGCGTGTCCAAGGAAAGACCGCACTCTTTTCTCATTTGTAGGTGGTGGAAGCTTCTCGATTGCCACCACCTTTGCTCTGTCCACCTGCAATCCTTAGTCGAGATTTGATGGCCAAGAACAACCCCATCTCTTACCATGAAGTGACACTTCTCCCAATTCAAGACAAGATTAGTATTTTGACATCTCTTCAAAACAGTAGCAAGGTCAGATAAAAAAGTATCAAAAGAGGAACCAAATACAGAAAAGTCATCCATAAACACCTCCATGATCTTCTCTATCAACCCATCAAATATGGCCATCATACAACGATGAAATGTAGCAGGCGCGTTACACAATCCAAAAGGCATCTTTCTAAAGGCAAAAGTTCCATACGGGCAAGTGAAAGTAGTCTTTCTTGATCCTCGAGTGAAATCATGATTTGATTATAACCCGAGTACCCATCCAAGAAGCAATAATACTCATACCCAGCAAGACGATCAAGCATTTGATCCATGAAAGGAAGGGAAAAATGGTCTTTGCATGTATTTTCATTCAACTTTCTATAGTCCCGTAAGAATCCTAGTGGCTAACGTCTCACCATCTTCGGCTTTCACTATAGTCATGCCCCCCTTCTTAGCTACAACATGCAATGGACTCACATGGGGACTATCACTATTAGGATATATAATTCCAGCATCTAACCACGTTAGGATTTGCTTCCGGATCACTTCTTGAATAGCGGGATTCACCCTCCGCTGATTCTGAATGCTACTCTTAGCCTCATCTAACAATCTTATTCGATGTATGCAATACGAATGACTAATAACTTTTAAATCGTCAAGAGACCAACCAATCGCAGACTTATATTTCCTAAGCACATCTAACAATTCCTCAAGTTGATCATCATCAAGAGAAGAATATACAATTATCGGATATTTTTCATTGTCACCAAGATAAACATACTTCAAGTGCTCCGGTAGCGGTTTCAACTCCTCTTTCTTTTCTTCTTGAGGTGCAATCTCTCTGTCCAAAGGCAAGTACTTCCTAGTCCACTTGACCTCTTCAACTTTTGTCTTTTACTATTCATACATGTCATCACCCAAGGCAAGCAAGTTTTTAATAAATTCGATATATACCTCATTGGAGAGATCATCTAGCTCCTTAGTGGGAAAAATAAGAGACTCCATCAAGCATGTCTCAAGAGGATCCTTAGAAAGAATCAGAGACATGTCTTCATTAACGATCTCCTCCACCACATCAATGCTGTGGCATTGCATCTCCACCGGCATCTTCATTGCTTTGTCCAAGTTAAACAAGACTTCTTCTTTATCCACCCTCAACCGTAGCTCACCCTTTTGCACATCTATCATAGCTCTAGCGGTTGCAAGGAACGGTCTTCCTAGGATCAAGGGAGTATTATCCTTGTCGTCTTCCATCTCAAGCACCAGAAAATCCACAGGAAAGACTAGCTTTTCACTTTGACTAGAACGTCTTCGATCACTCCTTTTGAAAATGTGATAGACCTATCCGCTAGCTGTAGAGCCACTGATGTGGGAGTTAACTTCCCCAAACAAAGCCTTTTAAAAGTGGACAACGACATCAAATTTATGCTTGCCCCAAGATCACACAAGGCTCGACGTGCCGGCCCCTTTCTAATTTCACATAAGATTGTAAAGCTTCCCGAATCTTTTAACTTCACTGGCATCTTTCTTTGAATGATCAAGCTATAGTTCTCAGAAAAATTCACCATCTCAATTCCGTTCAAGCTTCTCTTCTTCAAAATAATATCCTTAAGAAAGCGGGCATAGTATGGAATCTCCAAAATTGCTTCAGAGAAAGGAATGTTCAAGCTTATTTTGTTTATGATCTCTGAAAACTTCTTAAATGTTTCCTCTAATCCTTTCTTAACTATCTTGAAAGGAAAGGGCGGAGGTATCTTTGTTTTGGGAATCCCCCATTCATCACGTTCAACCTTCTATGCTTTATCTTTCTTGGCTCTCAACCTCTTGGCTCTTTCCCACTTCTTTTCTACTTTCAGCACTTGAGATGTAGCTGGAGTGTTCTGATCAATAGGTGTCGCATTCGGTATCGAATTGGGCTCTGAACTGTTTTGCTTGACCTCCGTTTGACCAGGGTGGTTTGGTCGAACAACTTGGTTTTGGTCGAGCAGCCTATCTAATCGCATACTCTGGTCTAGAACATGTTGTTCGACCTCTGTTCGACCAATGTGGTATGGTCGAACAGATTGGTTCTGGTCGAACAAGTTATCGGATTGTGAGCTCTCGTCGTACTGTTTCTGTTCAACCTCGTTCGACCAAGATGGTCAGGTCAAATGGCATGGTGTTGGTCGAACGGTTGGTCAGAAAACAGAGTATTATAATTCTATTTTTCTGAAGTTGTTCGACCTCTGCTCGACTAGATAGTCTGGTCGAGCAATTCTAATCTGGTCGAGCAACCCTCATATTGTGTTCCCAACCTCAATGTGATGGCATGGCAAGACTTTGGATTATCAATACTTTGAGATGGGAACTTCCCCTTCTCAATAGATTGAGTCAATATGTTTACATTCCCAGCCATTTCCCCCATCAACAACATGAGGTCTTTCACTTGTGCAGACAAATCCATATGGTTATCATCAATCTTCTTCTCTAACTTGGCCTCGAGAAGGTCTACTCTTGCATCATTCCTCTCCATGTACCTGTTCACAATATTCTCAAAACCCAGCTTTCCTTCATCCACTTTTGCTCCCGGATCAACACCTATAGGAGGTTGTATCGCGTTGTTTAGATTGCTCCATGAAAACTCCTGCCTCCTATGTTGTTGGTAATTACCCGGGGGACCACAGTTGTTGTAATTTCCCTGATAATTCCAGTTTCCTTGATTCGGGTACCTAGTTCCTTGAATACTTTGACCCATGGCGTAGTTTGCCTCCTCGATCTCCTCTTGGCTTGCTCCTTCATAGCCACCATCCTGTTGTATCATTGGTACTCTCTGAGATAAATCAGTGATCTGCTTTTGTTGAAACTCTAGTAGCTTACTAATGTTAGCCAAGCTAGAGACGATCTCATCATCTCTCCCCGACTTCACCATAGTGTGCTCAACCTATGTTACTTTACCAAGGACATAAGTGTCTCTCACTCTATCAATCGGCAAATCCCTTGAGTTCATTGATATATCCTCAAAAAGCTTCTCGGCCTCAATGGGTGACTTCGTAAGCAATGCTCCATTAGAAGAAGCATCAAGTAAAATTCGAGAGTCGCAGTCTAACCCATTATAGAATATACTGATATATTGGGCCTTAGATAGTCCATGTTGAGGACATAGTCCATGTTGAGGACACTTACGAAGCATGTCCTTGAACCTGTCTCAAGCTTCATGAAACTTCTCATTACCATGGATAGAAAATTGATTAATTTCTTGCTTCATCTTGAACACCTTGGAAGGTGGCATGTATCGCTCTAAGAATTTCACTTTCAACTTCTCCGTGTATCACATTCAGTAGCCTCAAGATTATCGTACCAATATCTCGCATTTTCATTTAACGAGAATTTAAACAATATGATCTTCCTCGCATCCTCATGAGCTCCTGCATCTTTTTGTGTACTTGCATACCCAAGGAACTTATTAAGATGTTGCTGAGGATCTTCGAATGTTCCCCCAGAGAAGGGACTCCTTTCAATCATGGTGATAAGAGCATGGTGTAAATCTAAATCGGCTGCGGTCCCTCTCGCTCCTAACAACCCAGCATTGCCCCCTCCATTGTTCTTAAAGACTTCATGGATGGCAAGTGTATCAGGATTCGCTGCCATGTTGACTGCCTCTACTTCCAAATTATCTTCGATTGCAGCTTCAATCGTTTGCGAATGCAGCACGTCAACTTCAACTCCTAAATTAAGAGCTTCAGTTGGTTTATGTTCTTGTTCTTACTCTTCTTCTTCTTTTTTTTCCTCGACGATGCTCCAATCTCCGGATTATATGGCTCTAATTCACCTTTCTTTGATCTTGTGAGCATACACCTAAGAAGAATAAGTGTTAGAAATTAAAAACAAGAATCAAAATATGTGAATTTACGGCGCCAAGAACTTGATGAGCATTTTCTCAACACACAAAATAATCCCCAAGTATAAGGATATCAATTGTAGTCTCGATTGGTGACCAAGTGATTATCGAACCTTGAGGACAGATTATTATCAATTCAATTATATTCTAGTCAACGAAGATTACGTTGGCAAATCTGATTTGGTTTGATTGAGAAACTAAATAACATATAATTGAGATAGCGAGATAAATAAACAACCAAGAGTAGAAATTCGGTTGTGATCAAGTAAGTAATGGAGTAGTTCTTTAGGTAATCTAGTTTTATTCGTTAATTTTCTTTCCATGTGTTGATGTCCGACTCTGCCTCATAGTTTATGGATGAATCACTAAACTATGCAAGTGTACTCTATAGACACAAGTAAGCAAACGTATGACACGTGTGAATATCCTTGGAGCAAGACGTATACTTCACCCCCCTTTCTAGGTACTATCATAATCAATTATTTCCCGTGCACTTAGTACTCTAACCCGATTTGATCTCCCTTTTTAGGTACTATAAAGTAATACTCTTTATCCTACTTATTAACCCGAATATGATTCAATTAACAAGTATCTATATAAGATAGTTCTAATAAGACATCGGAATTACTTCACTTAGAATTATAACATATGATTCTGCTCAGCGGTGAACGCACTCAATCAAAAACCAAGAGATGTATTCAGACTCTACATAACAGTTAATGATGCACAAAACGACCGTGAGTATGAATTGAAAAAGCATAATCTTATATAAAATAAACCCCAAGTAGTGTTGTACGGAGTTTACACATGGAAATTCGATTAACTCATAAAACTTTCATAGCCCTAGAACTACCGAGGTGGTTCTAGCCCATGATTGATCTAGGAATAATCATGTCTAGTTGGTATGATCTTACTTGACTCGTTAGACGAACCTCTCTCACAACCCCTTCAGATGATGGTAGGGTTTGGTGGATGAATGAAGATGTGTGTTGTCTTGTGTTGTGTGTGTGTCTTTTCTTCCTGCGAGAGCTTTTTTTTATACTCATAGGACCTCCTTATGAGCTTAAGATGGGCCTTTGCTTGAAGCACAAGTCAAATTTGGTAAAAGACATCTGAAATTACCATAAATAGCATCAGCGACACGCTGTTCGACCAAGGCATACTGGTTGAACAAGGAGCTACTGGTCGAGCAAGCTCTCTGGATGATTTTGGCATTCTGTTCGACCAAACTGCTCTTGCTCGACCACATTGATGTTTGGTCGAGCAAGCCCTTCAATTCGAACAAGCTCACTGTAAGTTTCGTCCACATTGTTCGACTTCTTCTCATCTGCTAGACCAAGCCGATGTTAGTCGAGTAACACCTCCAAGTCAAGTTACTTCTCTGGACGAGTTTCGGCGATCTGCTCAACTTGTCACCCTCTGTTCGACCACACTGATATTGACTGAACAGGCTATCTTGGTCGAACAACACTCTAATCTCGCCTCCAAAATCGTCTCTTCCAATTCCGAGCCTTTTTCACCTGTTTTCCTATACAAATATGCTCAAATAGCCCTTGTACCCTCTGATTCGTGACTTTCCCATAAACATACCGATTCGTCTCAATAAAAGACTAAATCATACTCTATTTCCACACAAATCAGAGCCCAAAATATATGAATATACACCTTCATCATCCGTCAGAATAGGATTACCTATGTTGGCGCGGTTCTGATGGAGTAATTCCTCGAACAAAGAAAACGTGGAGGATGTAGGGGCATGGTTAGTATTGAAAGCAGGGAGATGGAATGGGCCGTTGAAAGGTGGCACCTCCATGCCGGAAAGATGAACAATGTCAAGAGCAAATATTATATTACTAGATGGAGAAGGAATTTGAAGTATATACTGACCGCCGTGAATTTCACAAATTTCCTTGGATATCCATTCACCCCCTGCTTGCGCGATGAATTATTATTTGTACGTAGATCATCAACTCTAAGAATTACATTTGGCATCAGAGCAAGTTATTGTTTCCTGTTTTCAGATCCTGTGTTCGTTATCACTCCATAATGAGTTCTCGTGACACTAGCTTCGCTGTACGCCCCCCATTTCTTGATGGATTAATTATCCTTATTGGAAATCCATGATGATTATTTTTCTGAAGTCTGTTAAAGAAGGATGGATTTATCCATTCACCATCGAACAGAATGCATGGTAGCAAAAAACTTAAAATTGAAGGTTGGACGAACGAAGAAAGGAAAAGTGCCATGTCCAACAATAAGGCATTGTATGCCATCCTCTTGTCGTTAGATGTGCAACAAAATTTCTCTTATCTCAAAATGTAGTGAAGCCAAAGAGGCATGGAAGATTTTGAAACTTCAATTTGAAGAAACAGACTCTATCAGAAATTCCAAAATTCAATGTCTTATGGTTGAATATGATGGATTGATGATGAAGGATAATGAGAACATTGATACTTACTATTCTAAATTTTAATCAATCATTAATCAACTACATCTACTGGGAGAAAGTATTTCTGAAGAAAAGCAGATTCAGAAGTTCATGAAGACCTTTACCTAAAAAATTCAGTGAAAAAGTTATTGCTCCGGAGACCTTCAGCAAAATCGTCAAGTTCAACCTGGATGAACTTTCAGAACATTCGAAATGAACAAAAATTTCAATCAACCATATGATAAAGAAAAATCTGTGGTGTTCAATGTTGAAGAGAACATCAAGAAGGATGAATCCTCAAAATTATTAATTGCTAATTTTGAAAAGTACATGAGTCTTCTCACCAAGAACTATGGCAGAATGATGAGGAGATTCAATGACAGATCACCAAATCGAAGAAGAAATGCTGATTGTAAAGCTGCGGGTGAAAGAAGTAAGCAAATCAATTCTGAATCTAAGATCGAAAAAAATCAGTGCCATGTATGCAAAGGAATATGACACTATCAATATGAGTGTCCAACATATCTAAGGAGAACTTAAGCTCTTAAAACATCCTGGAGTGAATCTGAAACTGAAGATGAAGAAAATCTTGATCATACCAATAATCTTTCCTTAGTTAGTTCTCTTTCATGTCTTACAACTACTGGCTCTCAAATTGATGGTCTTACTGATTACTCTAATGACTCTGAGAATGAAAATTCTCCCACTGCTAAAGACATGCGTTCGATGTACCAACTTATGAATGATAAATGCTCAGAGGCTGTCAGACTAACAAAGAAACTGAAAGATCAAGTTTATGTTCTTAAAAAGGAACTAAAACTCTCTGAAGATAAGTTGCTTGCCTCTCAATTTCTTCTGGATGCTACTCCATATAAGAACAAACTTGAAGATCGAATTGTTGAGTACTATCATGGAGTCATTGAATCTCTTAAAATAGAGATGTCAAATCTTTTGAATGACAGAAATTCAAAGATCAGGACGTTCAAGGAACATCTGGAAAAGAACAATGAAGCAACATCAATTGATGATGGTCGCCACAAAAAGGAGGGATGAGAAGATTGAGAAAGATCAAATTGAACTAGAAAGATTGAATTCTTCTATTCATCGATTGAATACTGAAAAAGTAAAGCTGGATGAGGTCATCAATACGAGCAATGGGTATGGAAAGAAAGGTACTGGTTATAACTCTGATGAAGATCTAGGGAAAGAAATTGTCCTATTTCGAGCATCAAATAGTCATCTTCCCAATAAACCAAACTTGGAACATCCTCTCAGTAGGAATGTTCTTCCTAGAAGGACCTGTTCTTTGAACCTTCAATCTAATGATGCCTCTATCCAAAGAGAATATTTCAATTCTGTTCATGAAAAGACAGTCTACAAATTTGGTCCGAAGACTCGAAAACCTTGGAATCCATTTTCTTCTGCGAACTTTTCTCAAACAGCTCAAGGTTCTAAACTACCTCCTATATGTCACTACTGCAATATAAAGGGTCACATCAGACTAAAGTGTTACAAGATGCAGTATGATATTGCTACTAGGAAAGTACTGAAATGGAATCATCTTGGAATTCTAGTTGGAGGAATTAGAAAATCACCCACAGATAGAGTTAATGTCACTAAGAATCCAGTATGTTTATCCTCTCATCTTGGACTTCAAAGCTGAAATTACAATTTTTGGTACTTTGACAGCAGCTGTTCCAGACACATGACTAGAATAAGATCAAATCTGAAAGACATCAAGCAAGTCAAAGGAAACAGTATCACCTTTGGAGATGGTAAAAGTAAAAAGGTTGTTGTTGTTAGTACTCTGGATGTTCCAGGGCTTCCTGAACTAGAAGGGATTCCAGTTGGTGAAATTAGAAAATCACCTTCAAATGGAGTCAATGTCACTAAAAATCCAGTATGTTTATCCTCTCATCTTTGACTTCAAAAGCCGAAATTACAATTGTTGGTACTTTGACAGCGGCTGTTCCAGACACATAACTGGAATAAGATCAACTCTAAAAGACATCAAGCAAGTCAAAGGAAGCAGTGCCACCTTTGGAGACGGTAAAAGTAACAAGATTGTTGGTGTTGGTGCTCTGGATGTTCCAGGGCTTCCTGAATTAGGAGTTCTTCTTGTTGAGGACATGAAAGCAAATTTAATCTGCATCAGTTAACTCTGTGATCAGAACCTTTATGCTAGGTTTACGAAAAACTCTTGTTCCATTTTTTTTTATCAAAATGACAATTGTGTTCTTGTAGGAACCAGATCAGATAATTGCTATTAACTTGGTGATGGCAAGGCCTTACAAGCCAGGAACAATGATTTGGTAGTATGGCACCAAAAGTTGGGACACTTGGCTTTTGAGAATCTTGTCTTACTCTCTCAAAAGAAGCTTGTCAGAGGAATTCTAGATCTTAAAATGAAGGAATAGCATGTGTGTGAACCCTATAAATTGGGTAAACATGTCTCATTCTTCCAGTCATGATGTTCATATTAACCATATCTTAGAGCTTCTCCACATGGATTTAATGGGACCACTCCAAACAGCAAGTGCCAGTGGTAAGAGGTATGCTTTTATATGTGTAGATGATTATTCTAGACATACTTGGGTAAATTTCTTTAGAGAAAAATCTAATACTTTTGACCTTTTCAAGAAACTGTGTATTCAAATTGAAAAAGAAACTGGTGTCTCTATGAAAAGAATCAGGTCAGATCAAGGAAAAGAGTTTGAGAACGAACTGTTTCATGATCTATAACGAATTAATCTGTTATTTTACGTAGAACATTAACTCTAAGAATTACAAGATGGATTTGTACTTGTCCCAATTAGAAAAAAAAGATCTTGTTTGTTGTTTTGCTAGATAAATATGCAATTTGTTAACAATGAGTAATAAGCACATTAAATAATTAATTTTGTTGAAAGTCATTAGGTGAGAAATCAGACAATAGAGGATAACAAAGTATTCCTCGCACCAATCTTAAATATACTAAAAAGGAGTTTTGTCTAACCTACATGTCATCTCCTTCTAATTGTGTCATTTTCTTATACACTGTTTTTTTTTTTTGATATTATTCCTTCCAAAACTTAACTCTTTCTCCTTCATCGGTTTCTTTATTAATGAGTGAATAAATCCATATTATTCATGGAAATGTTTGATTTAAAGCATGCAATAATTAAATTTTATTCCTAATGAAAATTTTGGTAATAATTAAGATCAATTAATTTAAAATGTATCTTCAATATTTAATCCCATTTTCTTTTATATTGAATTTTCTTTACTAGAAATACATATCACACTAGTCAATCATTATAAAATTTATATTCAGAATTTATGATGAAATCCATACTTAATAATGTAAAGAAGATATTCCAAAATATAAATGTAAAACAAATACTCCCTCCGTCCCGTGTTCACGTTGACGTTTGCTTTTTGTACGGAGATTAAGAGATATAATAATATTTTAATGTGTAGTGAGGTGAGAGAAATAATATTTAATGTAAAGTGGGTAGTTGTATTAGTGTTGTGTGTGGTCCCTACATGGAATAATTAATTATTTTGTGTGGGCCCAACTTAACAAAAAAGGAAATGTAAACCTTAATGTGGGACTACCCAAAAAGGAAAGCGTAAATCTTAACGGGATGGAGGGAGTATTTATTTATCCATTCAAATACATAAATAAATTCCTCCTTATTTAATAATATAGAATATTTATAATTTAAAAACATAAATAATTATGCTTTTTCGTGCATTAGCACAAACATTACACTAGTTGGTATATAAAAATTAGTGCTAAATATCAAATATACCCCATTTTCAAAATAAATAATTATTGACACTTATATAAAAATTATTTTTATTTAGATCTTTTTTACTCAAATAAATTTTTTCTTTACCAAAATGTCCCTAAATTAAAAAAAAGGAGAAAAATGTCCCAAATATCAGTATCTTGTGTCGGGATCCCGACACATGTTCGACACCGAATAATATATCCGGTGCTTCGACGGTGGTGTGGGTATCCTATATCGAGGCTTAGACACATTGTACGACACCGATTTTGACATCAGGTACTATGATGATCGTGTTAGACATGATGTCGAGTATCCGACAACCTAATCGACACTGAATAGTTAGGGGTGTGCGGATCAGGATTCGGTAAGGATTTTTTAAAAATTCATACCGAAAATTCGGTATGGATTTTTTTTAAAAAAAATCCGATATTGAATCCATAAAGAAAAAAATCCAATATTGAATCTGCACCGAAATTCAGTTCAGTTCGGAATGGATTTTCGGGAAAACAGATTTTGATGGATTGGAGCGGATTGGATCGAATTTCTCATGAGAAATGGATTTTTGCACACATAAATACTTAGAAAAAATATCAATTAAATAAAAAAACTAAATTTCCAAAATTCAAATAAGAATCAATAGACAACCAAAATAATCATCAAACAAATTTGAAGTTTTAACATAATCATAAAAGTGCAATATTGATGATTCGTAAATCGTGATCACGGAGGTTTGTTGATCTGACCATTACCATCACATAAACTTTCATCTGCAAAACACAATTAAAATATCTTGCGTTATGAATGAATATTATATATTTACTTAATTCTATAAAAATTAAGTATAATAGTAATTTAAATTAAAATATGAAACATAAAGTACCTACAAATTTTCAACAATCTAGTGAAGATCTTGAGAACATGGCTTCTTCAATTTGAGGATCAGCCCTAATATCTGTAAAGGGAAAAAAGTATTAAGTGGAATAAGAAATTAAAAAAATATATTATCGGTTACAAACTAAAAATTATATATCTGTTTCTAGCTTAGACATATCTGCAATTAATTCTTCAATATCAAATGAGTTAGATGAGACCTTTAACCAATCTTGGACGCAAATAAGAACCTCCGCTATAGTAGGAGTTAAAGAACTCCTAAAGTGGTCCTAAGTACGACCACCAGTGCTAAAGGCTGTTTCAGAAGCCACTGTAGATGATTAAATTGCCAAGACATCCCTTGCAATACTGCTCAAAATCGGGTATCTAACTGAATGTTTCCTCCACCAATCCAATATATCAAAGTTCTTTGTATACTTTTCACTCAACTCTTCTAAATAGATATCAATTTTCCCTTTTACAATCTCATTCTCTTGATTTAAGAAGAACTCATCAATATCCTCATCCTCCTCATTTATGGTACCCATATCAACACTTTGATACAAACTGGTAGAACCAATAACACCATTTAAAACCTTGTATTCCTCAAACAATTTCATAAAAGAACTCATCACCCTATCAATTAAAGCATTCGCATCTTTCTCGTTGTATAATTGACTGAATTTAGCACAAATATATTGTTTCTTGCATCTAGGATCCAACAACACTGCAATGAAAAGCGTCACATTCATTTTACCTACTACCCCCCAATACTTGTCAAATTTGGCTTTCATTTGTTTACCCATATCCACCAAACATTGATCCTCACTAATTAGAAGGTTTTCTAATTCTTTTACAACTCACATAATCTCAAGAAAATACGAGTTGGAAGTAGAATACAAAGAACCTGACAACTTGCAAGTAACATCATAAAATTTTTTCAAGAATTTTGTAAAGTAAGAAGCACAAACCCAATCAGTCTCATTTGGAACATCATCCCCAAATTCAGCCACATATTTTATATCTACATATTCCAACTTATCAAATGTCTTTTGATAGATCAATGCAATTTCCAACATCAAGTAGGTAGAGTTCCATCTAGTAGGACAATCTAGTTGCAAATGTGCCTTTGAAGTAATGCCTACATCATTATACCATTTCACGAACAAATCCATTCTTTGTGGGCTACCCCTCACATACCGAACGACATCTCTAATTTTTTTAATGGACTGATTAGCAATATCAAGTCTATCCTTAACAATCAAATTCAATATGTGAGCAAAACATCTCATATAAAAAGCCTCCCCACCCAAAACAATAGCATCTTTCTTTAACAACCTCTTTTTCAATTGTTGGACAGCTGTGTCATTAGATGAAGCATTATCAACTGTGATGCACATTACTTTCTTCAAACCCCACTCATCCATACAGAAATCAACAACATTTCCAATATTCACCCCCTTGTGACTTTTAATGACACAAAAATTCAGAATTCTTTTGTTTAACTTCTAATTTGAATAAATAAAATAGGCTGTTAAACACAAGTAATTCACATTTTGTATACTTGTCCAAGTATCAGTAGTTAAAGAAACTCTTTGACTTTGACATTGAGATTCGATGATGGCTTTCAACTTCTTTTTTTTCTTTCACAAACAAAGAATAACAATCTCTAGCAATTGTATATCTAGATGGAATAACAAATTGAGGAACTGCAGCCTCAACAAAATCCTTAAACCCACCACCTCCACAAATCTAAAAGGAAGTTCATCCCTTATAATCATCCTAATAAGAGCTTTACGAATTTTTTCTTGATCAAACTCCCAAACAACCAAATTACGTTCAGAAGATCCTACACAAGATGAATTTTGAAAACTAAGAACTTTCTGAGCTTTATCTTTATCATTCTTTTGAAGCTCTTTTCTAACTTTCGGTGGATATCTCTTACAATGTTTTCTCAAATGATTCCATAACCCTGAAGTGCCCTTGTCACTCTTACATTGTAATACCTTATCACACCAAATACATTTAGTTTTTTCTTCACCATCAATTTAATCATAATGAACCCATACTCCAGACATTTTTTATGTTCAAACTTGGTTTTCTTAACATGTGGTGAGGTATTAGGATTACCTTCATTTGGAATTGTATTTGACTCTTGTGGATTTAGAGTTGAACCATCAATCTGATTACTAGGAGTGGTAAGGCCACCAGTAGGAGTAGGGGTAGGAGTACAAGTACTTGAACATAATTGAGGAGTCGCTTTTCTTTTACTCGTCAATACAAAATCACATGATTGTATAAGTAAATAAAATATAAAATATATAATTATCATTATTATTTAAAGAATTAATGAAATATTTCTACAATAATCTCTTATTTACCACTTTGAGGAAGATCTTTTGAACTTTTAGAAGCATCAAATTTTGAGTTTGAAACCATTATGTATTTAAAAAAATCTATGTAGTTTGAGTGAAGTTCCCTCAATGGTCAATCTAGCCTGCAGAAAATCAGAAGCAAATTGGAAGAGAGAATATATGTTAAAAAATTGAGTTCCCACAAAACACCAACTGACAAAATCATAAAATATTGGAAATGAAACAATTGGCAAGAAATTACAACAACAAGAAATTAAACTCTTAACTATGTCACCACAAATCATACAAATTACAAAATCACTATGCATAAGTCTAATATAAACACAGTATACACCATAAACCAGTGTCAAACAAAACACTCGAGCTCCGCTTCATGAATCTCCGAAATCAAATATACGATCAACTACCCAACACCAAATCGTTGAACAAAATAAAAATACAAGTTATAAAAAGAAAAAAAATAATACTAATAACAACAATCCCCTTTTTCAAGATGGGGAAAATACAACTGAATCTCACCATTCAAAACCCCTTAATAAATACATCGCTGCCTGGAAATTCATATTTATTAATATAAGTTAATGAAAAGATGAAATTTCCCAACCAACTTGACAGATAACTAAAACTGATTATAAATATCCTTTTCTATATTTACTGCACCTCATAAAATCTTTTTAATTAATTTTATTTTCTGTAATTGATCACAGTGTGTCCACGTGGTGCACCACTTATTAAGTCAAATAATTTCACATTAACAAAACAAACTCACTTAGTTAATTAGGGTCTCTTATGGTTTCTTATGGGATGAATATTTCACAATGAAAGAAAGAATGAGACTAATTAATATTATATAAATTCACAGCAAGTGTAAGTATTTGTCAATACCAACTTAAATTGATCTTACATTGATTTATAGAATATAACAATATTTGCAAATTAAAGATACCACTACTTTGATGGATTATTTGATTTCATTTCTATGCAATATATTTTTAAACATTATTGATACTTTTAACTTATAAGTTTTAGAGCGAATTGTGCAATGTTATGTAAGGGAAAATTGCGGAGAGACTATATTTTCGAATTGGCAATGAAAGAACAATATTGTATCATAATTTTTGTAATTAAATGACAAATTATATTAAAAACCCCTTAATAAACACAACTTCAAAGCAAAAGAAACTCATAGCTTTACTAATTATAGATAGAGAAACTAGAGAGAGAACTTGACGTCAGACGCGTGTGCCTGGAAGAACAGAGGAGCAAAATGGCAATATGAAAGGAGGATTGGGCAATAAAGTTCCACAATGTCCAGCCGGTGATGACGGTAGCTACAATGTCCTAGTAGAAATGGTTGCGACAGGGAGAGGCGGAGAGCGGCAGCAATGGTGAGAGAGGAAGAAACTAGGGCTTTGCAATTGGAAAGTGAAAATGGAAATATTGGGCGGTGAATGGTTTATGACAAATTGACAATGTAAATTATGTAATAATATTTTAATTTCAAACCTTTTTTTGTTCTTTTATGTATTTATAACAAATAGATTAGGTTGTAATTATTTATAAAAATATTTAGACAAACTCTCAATTTTACTTTATTATAATATGAATATTTTTTATATTACAAAATAATTTTAATTAAAATCTTTATATATAAAACATCGTGAAATAAGATATATATATATATATATATATATATATATATATATATATATATATATATATATATATATATATATATATATATATATATATATATATATATAATTATCTAAATTTCTGAATTTATGTTTGAGTTAGTCTCTTATGAATGAGGTTAGCGTGTTAAAATTTAATTTTTAAATAAATGAACTATTACTCTTTCAAATGAAAAATATTACCCATTTCAATAAAAATATAAAAAGTCGAAACAGGTCAGAATTTGAAGAGTAATATATAAAAAAAGAGTAGTTTTGTTTATTAACCACAATATTTTATAATGATTGTATTTTTTTAACTAAATAAAATATTTATGTAAATAATATTCGATATTATAAAGTAAATATTGAATATTTAGATTATGTAGTGAATAAAATTTTAAAATTATTGCACTAGAATGAAGGCTTAAAAAATAAATAGATAAAGTTATATAAAAATTGAATAATGACTTTTTAAAATTTAATTTAACTAGAGAGATAAATTTTTTAAAGAAATAAATAGACTTTATAATTTTTTTAAGAAATAATGGCTTTATAAAATTATACTTGTTATTATTAAATTATTAATGATGAATAAGAAAGAAGGGTAGGTATTACCGTATTAGGGGTGTGCACGGATAAAAAATGATAAAATTATTATCACTTTCGCTATAAAATGTCATCACTTTCGCTATAAAATGTTATAACTTTTTATTTATAATATAAATTGTTAATGAAATAGTTCACTGCACCATTATAATTTCTCATCGATTAAATATCATCTCCATTAATGATGTTATTATTTTTTATTCGTGTTCCTTAAGAGCTTTGATTATTATTTTGAACCACTCATCAAAATATTGATTTATATAAAGAATGACTTATAAAGATCTTTATCATATATTAAACTCTAAAATGAAAATATAAATCTTTTTTAAATAGCAATGAACTTGAGGGTTCACATTATATATATATATATATATATATATATATATATATATATATATATATATATATATATATATATATATATATATATAAAATTTTATTTTGATTAGGTTTAGGTTCCAATTATTTCAATTTTAGTAATTATAATTTTATTTTTAAATAGCAAAGGATTTGAGGGTTCACATTATATATATATATATATATATATATATATATATATATATATATATATATATATATATATATATAAGTAAGCTAAATTAAGTTTACGACTGAATTTAGACTTTAGAGATACCATTTACTTTATACATTATGTTCTTAAAATAATACTTTGAACTTTGAAGTTTGAACATATTATTTTATTTATTTCCTATTTTTTTAGAAATTTATACTTTATGAAATATATATTTTCTAATATACAGTAATAAATAAATATTTAAAGCATTAGATATATTTTTAAATTATTATTTGTAATTATATTATAACTAATTTTAATTTATGTTCAAACTAATAAATAATGTACTTATCACATAATGTATACTCTTAATACATTATTTTCAAATAATACTTAGATACCATTTACTTTATACATTATGTTCTCTAAAATATCATGTGATTATGTACATGATCAACTAGGCTTAAAATCTAACATGAGTTTTTAACAAGTAACAGAGTACTTTTCATGGTAAGTAATATCTCACAAGTACACATAGAACTTCATACCACATTATAACTCAAGTACATTTCCTTTATCAATTACAAGAGCATATGAATTTTAGGCACAATTTAAAAATATAAGCTAATGTGGATCACCAAAAACAAGATCTTAATCCTTTCACTCTCATGAATTAAAAATACATATAATAATTAGAATAAGGAAACGAGGGTACCTGATTTCTCCTTCAACATATGCACGAGCTCCTCGAGTTGTTCAATTCGGTCAGGTCAAAGCCTCAGCGTAGAACTCGTCATGCCACTCTTTTACTTTTTTCCATCATCAAAACTCAAATACACATCATCATCAAATGATTCATTAATAATAAAATAGGAGACACAAAAAAAAACGAATTGAAAACTCGACCACTAACACTAGAAAACACAAACATGAACACTAAACATTAGGTAAGTTGCAAAAAAATCGACATATCAACATCGGTTAAAATACTAATATGCCACAAAAAATAACCCCCTAACAAACATACAACCAACGAAAGAAAAATTATACCCTTAGTGCTCATAAGACGAAGTAAATCACACCCCCAAACTTAGTAAAAATGTAAGTCGAAACTAAGTTTGAAAAAAGGTGTAACTGCCAAAGCGTGAGCACCGCAAATATAATAAATTCTCACTCACACGAAAGAAATAATAATGCAATAAAATGGAAGGGACAAGCCCCCAACAGGCGCTCATGTTTAACGTCGGAGAGTCACGACAGAATACCACTTGAACTACTAGATCTGATAGCGGTCTTCTCGCATCCTCACCTTCAAGTACTTTCTTTTCCTCTTCTTGTCTACACTCAGCACCTCACCTTTCTTTGTCACAAGTGTATGATCCTCATAATTTCCTTCTTCCCATGGCTGTTTAGACTCCTCCTTGATAATCTTTCACTCAAATTCAGAATCATCTTTTCTAGTAAAATCAAGATTAAACAAGCTAGAAACCACATCTATGCTCTCGCATGATTGAGTCTCCATGGGCATCTTCATTGCTTTCTCAAGAGAGAAAACAACATCTTCATTATTCATCCGCAGTCTAAGCTTTCCTTCTTGATCATCTATCATGGCTCCAGCTGTGGCAAGGAACTACTGCCCTAAAATAAGGGGAAAATCATCCTTCTCATCTTCCATCTCAAGTACAAGAAAATCCACGGGAAAGACCAACTTATCTACTTTCACCAGAACATCTTCAATCACTCCCATAGGAAAAGTTATGGATCTATTTGCTAACTGAAGAGCAGTTGTTGTTGGTGTCAGCTTCCCCAAACTAAGCCTTTTAAATATGGACAAATGCATCAAGTTGACGCTTGCCTCCAAATCACACAAGGCTTTACGTGCTAGCCCTTTTCCAATGTCACAAAGAATAATGAAGCTTCCCGGATTCTTCAACTTTGTAGGCAGCTTTCTCTGAATGATCGAACTACAATTCTTATACAGATTCACTGCCCACTCCATTCAAGCTTCTCTTCTTCGATATAATATCCTGGAGGAATCGGGTATAGTATGGCATCTCCATGATTGCTTTAGAGAAAGGAATGTTCAAGATTATCTTGTTCATGATATCTTTAAACCTCTTGAACTTTTCTTCCAATCCCTTCTTTACTAACCTCAAAGGAAACGGAGGAGGTACCTTAGTCTTAGGTCTTCCTCACTCATCTCTTTCAGCCTCCTTCAGTTTATCCTTCTCGGCTCTCAACCACTTTGCTCTTTCCTACTTCTTTTCAATGGTAAGCTCAATATTCTGCTCATGTGATGGTACTGGAGTGTTCTGAACAACAGGTATAGCATTCTGTATGAAAACAGGAGTTGGACGGCCTTGCTCGACCTCTGCTCGACTAAATTTGTCTAGTTGAGCGGGATAAAATTAGTCGAGCGGGGTTCCTGTAATCTGATTCTGGTTGTTCAACTCCACAGGTGGCCACTCGACCTCCGCTCGACCAGAATGTTCTGGTCGAGCAAGTTTAAATTGGTTGAGTGAGGTCCTTGTAGTCTAAACGTGATTTTTCTGCCCTATAGTGTGTTGCTCGACTGTTGCTCGACCAAATGATTTGGTCAAGCAGTGGTCAAGCGGAGGATTTGAAAATAGAACATTGTTTCACTATTCTGAAAGGTGTTGCTCGACCGTTGATTGACCAAAAAGCTTGGTCGAGCGGTGGTCGAGCGGGGACACTCCGTTTATATTTTTGCCCACTGACATCATTGGACCTTCATACTGCTTCCTGACCTCAATGTGATGGCTTTAAACTCTTTAGGGTTCATTATGCCTTGAGACATGCACATTCCTTCCTCCAACATTTGCGTCAGTTGATCCACGTTCCCGGCCATCTGCCCCATCAATAACGTAAGGTCCTTCAACTTCTTAGATTAATCTGCACGATTAGCATTCACACTAGCTTCGATGCAGTCAACCCTCTCATCATTCCTTGCCATGTATTGATTGAAGGTATCTTCAACACTCTTCACTTCTTGCTGCTGCATAATAGGCCACCCTTTGTGTCAACTCTGTAATCTGCTTCTACTGGAACTCTAGTAATTTGTTGATGTTAGCTAGACTAGAGACGAGCTCATCATCCCTATTCGACTTCACCACTTGATGTTCAACCTGTGCTATCTTACCAAGTACATATAATCCTCTTACTCTTTTCATAGGCCAGTCATGTGAATTCGTAGAGATATCAAACAACTTTTCTGCTTCTATTGTTGTTTTAGATAACAGCCCTCCACCTGATGATGCATCAATATGAACACGCGACTCACAATCCAATCTATAGTAGAAGATACTTATGTACTGAGGCTTAGACATTCCATGCTGCGGGCACCGCTTGAGCATATCTTTGAACCTATCCCACGCCTCATGAAATTTCTCACCCTAATTCATAACAAATTGAGTGATGTTTTGCTTCATTCTTAAAATCCTTGAGGGTGGCATGTATCTCTCTAAGAACTTCTGCTGCAGTTGGTCCCATGTCATGCAATCTGTGGAATCAAGAGTCTCATACCAAGCTTCTGCCATATCAATCAAAGAGAACTTGAATAAGGCAATCTGCCTAGCATTGTCATTAGCTCCAACACCCTTTTGAGTGTTTGCATAACCAAGAAATCTTTTGAGATGCTTATATGGATTTTTAAAGGAACCTCCAAAAAATGGATTCTTCTCTACCATGTTGATAAGAGCGTGATGTATCTCAAATCATCATCATCCACTCCTTGCTCCTATCAACCCCATGTTGCCAATCCCATTGTTCGTGAAAATTTCACGTATGATAACATTATCCGAATTCTGCCTTACTCCGGCCAAGTCTAGCTCAATGTGTTATTCCTTATTTTCATTCCTCTCCTTTTTCTAGTGCACAAGTACCTCAGGAAAATTCAAGATTAGATAGAATGAAATAATCACAAATAAAAGTTTTAATCAAACTAGAAATAATAAACTAATAATAACAGCCATCCCCGGCAACGGCGCCAAAAACTTGATGTGCATTTTCTTTGCACGCAAAATTAATCTCCAAGTATTAAGGATATCAATTGCAGTTTAAGCAAGCGACCAAGTTAAATATCGAACCTAAAGGACAGAATATTATCAATTTAATTATTTACTAAATTAATTAAGACAAGAGGCAATAAAGTTTGAGGTTTATAATCTAATTAATTAAAATACTAAAAATTTAATATCAATTAAAATAAAATAGCACTGGAAGAATACAAAAGTGTCTCAAGAATGGAGAATAGGTAGCTCTAGGGTAATCCAATTTTACTACTTAACTTCCCTCTCAAGTGTAGGCCGACTCTGCCTTGTGGACTATGGACTCATCACTAAACCATGCAAATAAACTCTATAGGCACAATTAAATATGTGTGTAACACGTGTGAATAACCTTGGAGCAAGAGATATAATTTCACCCCCTTTCTAGGTACTATCTGTATCAATTATTTTCCACGTCTGGAATCTAACTCGATATAATATCCCTTTATAGGTACTATAAAATTACCCTCTTTATCCTACTTACTAACTCAAATTCAATTTAATTAATAAACATTCATATATGATAGTTCTAATGAAGCTTCAAAGTCCCCTCAATTAGAATCATAACATAGAATCATAACATAAAATCCTGTTCAGCGGTGAACGAACTCAATCTACAACCAAGATATATATTCGGACTCTATATAACAATTGAAGATCCACAAAACGACTATGAATATGGATTAAGAAAGAACAATCATATATAAAATTAATCCACAAGTAGTATTGTACGGAGGACACACAAGAGAGTTTAATTAATTCATAAAACCTTCAAAACCCTAGATCTACCAAAATGGTTCTAGCCCATGATGTTGTGAAGAACAGTCATGGGGATTGGATAGATCTTACCCATATGTCTAGAAAATACAAGATAAATTAGAAAATGAATAAAACCCTAGATGCGGAAGTCGTCGCGTCCTTCTCTGTCTTGAATCCTCCTCTTGGTTATCCTCTTGATTCAGCAGATGAATCTTCACAATGATGGATGGATGGAGGAAAGGATGAGGATGATGGTTCGGGGGTGATCTCCCTTGTGGGGTGTAGGATGATTGTGTTGCAGTACATCCTTGGTATGATCTGTATCCCCTTTTATACTTGTAAGCTATCCTAATGGACCTTGGATGAGCTTTTTCTTGAAAAATACATGAATACAAGCACTGAGGGTATAAAACCCAATAAAAATAGAATTATGTGTCCCCGCTCGACCAGAACAGTTTTGGTCGAGAGAGGTCGACCTTGGTCGAGCGGCATTGTGCAGTCTCACCGTTTTGCGCATAAATTCCACATCCAAATTCCAATTTGAGTGATTTTTGCGCTCACGCAATCCTCTTTTCCTTGGTTTCTATTCATATAAAGAACTCACAAAATCTCCAATATTTGAAGATGTAATGAGTCATACAATGTGACATAGTCGTACTGAGTAGGAACAGCTTGAGCGACGTCACTATTTTGATCATAACTTTCTCGTTTGGACTCCGATTGAGGTGTTTCTTCACCAAAAACGATCCTCTCATCAGTGGCTTTCCAACCATGTTTCACTCTTCTAGTTTTGAGCTCCACACAAATACAGAAAAATTACAGAATTTGGACGTGCATTTTTCAGCATTCTTGCACAAGTTACACCTTTTCTCCAACTCGGCACTTTTGATCCTTTTTCCACCTAAAACATATTAAAACACCTCAAATGCACCTTTTTCTCACATATATCGAATATAAGACACTTGTGCTAATATATAACAACAATTCCCATAAAAAATGTATTAAATAGGACACTAAAACACACTTATTTTCACTCTCATTAACCATTGTAAATTCAATTAAAAGCATAACTAGTGTATAGTAAAAAAAAGAAAAACTAAAAAACAACTTAGTATGATTAAAGGCCATTTAGAGTTAAAAACAATTTGAACAGTCAAATATCTTACAAAGTAGTTTTCAAAACGGAAGTATTGAAAACCTAATTTATAAGAATTTCAAAGCCAAGTTATTTGATTGGTTCAAAATCAAGTAATCAGAACTCCAAAGTCTACAAGAAAACACTCTCATTCATAGTCATTTTGTAAGTAATCAATTCCATTCAAAGGTAGCAAAATAGTAAATATTAACTTTCCTACGTTAGGATGAGAAAATGTGCAGTTTAAGAAAAGTTGCTTCTTAATTAATTTTATTGACTTTTAAGAGTTAATATAGTGTGTTAAGTAATAAATAAATTATAAAATACGTTATGTGTAATAAGTTATAGTGACAATTTTGAAATAAGATGCATTTTTATCTTATATAATTGATGAGTTATTTTACTTTTTAGTGGTGCAAATTATCATAGAATTAATAAAAATAGAAAGTATAAAAGATAATTATGAAAGTATGAAGTAATATTAAAAGAGACATGATGGGAGTAACGATAGAAAAAATAATTTTATTGAAAAATGATAAAATAAAAAATAAAAAAATTGAATAAAAGGATGTTAAACTGTAAAATAAAAAGAAATTTAAAAGTGGAAAATAAATGAATAAAAGAAAGTAAAATAAATATAAGTAGATTGTGTGGAAAACTAGAAAATAATTGAATAAAATAAAAAGTAGTTTAAAAATGGAAATTAAAAGAATAAAAAGAAATTAAAATAAATATAAATAGATTATGTGGAAAACTAGAAAATAAAGGAATAAAATAAAGATAAAATAAATATAAACGAAAGTAAAATAAATATAAATAGACTGTGTTGAAAACTATAAAATAAATGAATAAATTAAATAGAAGTGGGTAGAGTGGAAACGGGATTGAACCCATGACCCTTGAGAAGATTTAAAAGGAAGATGCCACTGAGCTATAGGTTATTTATGATAATTATACACATACATGTAATAGTACTAAATTTTAATGGGATCTAATGCCCCTTCAGGAGCCTACCTGGCTCCATCTCTGGTAGTCACCTCAGTCTCTGGCTTCTAATTCCTGTCTTCCAGCACCCTCTGATCGGTACTTTCCTTATGAAGAGCATGTGTACTCTATTGTTCAGTAGTGCCAGAGACCAAGTAATAAACTATATCAAACCCAAGAGAGAAGTTTGTGTAGCCGTATTCAATAATAAGTGCTCGCTCTAGAAGAACTAAATCGATGGATAGATTGAATTGTATGCTAAAGTTAACAACTAATAAAAACAAGTAAAACCAAGTAGAATAGAATAGCAATCAAGTAACAAGTGAAATGGAATGGAAGTAGGTAGCACAATCTAAGAAGAAAACAAGACTAGCAACATCATGAAAAAGGGAAATTTAGACTCATACACACATGGAATGATGAACATCAATGATCATGATATTAAAGGCTCTCACAAATAGAACTAATAGCTCCTTCACAAGATACTCATAGATGTAGAAACTTAGTACCTAAGTCGTCCCAAAATAGAACCTAAGAGAGTTTTACTATACTTCCTATTCCCTTATAAGGTATAGAGAAGCCCTTTCACGTTATCCAAGTACGTTGAAACGCTACTCTTCATACATGTCCTATCATGAGACTATAGGTATGTCATGGTCTTCACAAACTCACTTCACACCTATAGTATAAACAATTCATGCAACAACATGATTCAATTAACAACTCATTACATGCACACAAGTTTACACTCCATATATATGCCATTAACAATTAACCACACATATTATCACATAAATTGAGAGATAAACACATATGATAGAAAATATTCATAATCAATCATTTTATCAAGCACATGGTGTGCAAGTGAAAATATCCTTAACCAATCATATTGCAAGCCTCACAAGAGGTCTAGCCAACAATATTCATTACAAATTCAATACAATCTATAGCTTGCTCCACATGAGCCATAAAAACCAGAAAATAATAAAATAAAGGTTGTTTTGCTTCACTTTGATGGTGGATCTTCTCTTCCTTTATCATGCCAAAATCCTCCAGAACTTGAGATCTTCTCCTTAAATTGGTGATAAGTAATGGAATTATGGATGGATGTGAGGAAATCAAAGGAAATTAATGGTGGAAAGGAATAAAAATGAAGAAAATGGAATGCAAAGAAAGTGTGTGTGAATTGTGGTGTTTAGTAGGTGTAAGTGCTCCCAAAAATAATTCCTCCTGTAAATATGACGCTAATCACATATTTATGGACATGGAACCTTCTAGAATCGATGTTGATTAATTTTTTAAATTCAGAGCGAACTTGACTCGAGTAGCAGCACGTTTCTCAGCAATTTTGCAGCACTGACGGAGCTCGACGAGCAGGGGAGGTCGATTTCATGTTTTAGTCGTGTTTAGTCGATTTCTGATAAATGTGTGCGGGAGCTCGATCAGAACTTCCCAGAATGAGCTCGACTCAAGTTTATGCTTCGGGTCGAGTTTTATCGACTTCTGCCCATTTTTTCACATTTTGGCTCCCATCTCTGTTTTGCTCCATTTTCACATGTTTTACATACAATTAAGCTCATTTTCAAAAAGTCATCAATTATGACACAAAAATCTCCATATGAACAATAACTCTACCAAATATTACACGAAATGTAAAAAATAATACAAAAATAACACTTAAAAGATACTAAAATTTAGGTAAAAATTGCGACGATCACCCTCTTCGAACTCTTCATCGATCTCCTCCTCTGTGGTCGTGAACGAAGGGTTGGGTGTAGAGATGGCAACGGTTAGGGTACCCGCTTATTTTGGGGTACCTATACTGTATCCGATTAAATACAACTACCCGTACCTGTCCCGTTTAAAAAAATTATTATGGTACACGTCCCATATCCGCGGGTACACGTACTTGTTTAATATTCATTTATTTTATGTGTATTTATATTTATTTATTGTTTAGATAAACATAATAAAAAACTTACATTATTATTAATTAAATATAAAATAAATATAATATAAATTATATTATTTTAATAAATATGATTCAATAAAACTTGTAACTATTAAATATATATATAAACGGGGTATCCACGGGTATTGAGGTATTACCCGTTCCCGTCACAAACCCTAATGGTATTTTTTATAACTACATGTACTCATCCTAAACCCGTTTTCAACTACCCGTACACTTTCCATTAGGGTTCGGGTAGGCTGGGTACCCAAAAAAACCCGTCCTATTGCTATTCCTACTCTGATGAGTCCGACTCATTGTCTTCTTGTACCAAAATAAAAGATGAGCTCGGCTCAACCAACTCAGCCGTCTCTAGCTCTATTCCCACATTGTGCAGGCGCACTATAACAAATCTAACCCAAATATTAATAATTATTTCCCAAATCTTAATAAATCTATCCTAAATCTTCATGCATAGATGCATCCAATCGGAATCGATTTTAACTGCTGCGAGGTTAAAAGGATACACACTTATTACACATGCATAGTTTACAACAGTTGTTCATCCTATCTCTCAAAAGTTTTTTTATTGAGAAATTTGTAGCTTATCAAGGATCCATTCATCAGGAAGGGAAATATCTTTCCATTGAATAGATTTGGAAATAACAACATTAGATTTTCTTAAATATGTTTGGAGAAGAAGTGTTTCAAATTTCTTTCTATGGAACCGTACCTTAGTAGCAAAAACTGACAGAATGGCTTTGTAATATATTCTGAAAACAATAGTAATAGGAATATATCCTTCAAGATTTTTGTAATAGGAGCACTAGAGATTTTAAAATATTTTTTCCACGAAGAGAAATGGTAAGATTAGGGTAGCAATCAAATGAGATTGGACCCATACAAAGGCTTGAATCTAGAGAATTAAGAAGGGATTTATCAAAGTTCACAAAGCGAGCATCTTTGAAAATGGCAAGAATAGAGGTGTCAAGACCTTCTTTAGTTAAAGGTTTTATACCTATTTGTATCAATGATATATGTATGTATTTGTAGCCTTTAGAGTAGTACTTATCAAGGGACGTTTTGGAAAGTAAAGCAATTGTCTCAAAGGGTTTGGTTAATTGGATGCCTCTTTCTTTAGTTTTGATGGTGAGATCAGTAGTAAATGAAAGAAATTTAGATGTTTCATAAATTTCATCTTTGGAAATTCTTGGAATTTTCCAATCATCTATAGATTTTTTTAAAATCTTCGATAATTGTTTCTTCAGTATGAACTAGCTTCTTTGGGCTAGATGTATTGCCTTCAGATGTATTAGAATAAAAACGTTGTAAAAAAGAATCCATTATTTCTTCATGCAATAATAGAAGTTTACTTACAATCCTAGGAGTATTAAGGATAGAACGTACCTTATTGCAAATCTTTTAACTCGTAGGCGAAGAGACTCGGTAATCACCTGATTATCACCAAGAAGTAAACAAATGAATATATATATATATATATATATATATATATATATATATATATATATATATATATATATATATATATATATTGCTTAATGTCTCATAATTTGAAAGCTGGTGATTTTAAATTCATCGTCTAATATTTATACTGGTATGTGCACTTAGGAGCCCTTTTTGGAGAGTGCAAACATTATCTTTTAAGAATAAAAAAAAATTCTACACCTTTCTATCAAATTATGGTAATCACGATAATATTCTATTTCAACTCTTCACGTTTCTCTTTTTTATGGAGTAAAATTAATATTCTCATTCATTTAATTTAAAACCCTCAAAGGCGTGTGTAGCACCCATGTGGCTGGGTGTGACACTGAGTGGGACTAAATCAATTCTAAAAGTTGTGTGGGATCATTATTGTTGATAATTTGGATGGAGATCGATAGCACCAAACATCATATTACATTTAGGTGTTAACTCTCTAAGAGTGACACGTGTGTTGTAGGAAAATTTCTATCCTTACCCTTATAATTGATATTTTTCTTTTAGGGTATAGGTTTATCTCTCACATGAGTTTCATTCATCCAACAATATGCGACAAGAAATACTACACCAAAATATAATAGGAGATCCAAACAGCACAAGCATCATTCTTTTTCTTTTTAAAATAAAATATGATATTAATTTATAGTTAACTCATGAAAATCATTTAGTGAATCACTCTCACGCTTAACTCAAGCATATATAATTAATAATCATTTCGAAACCTAACCATCTTATTGTACATTTATGACACTCAATGTTATCCTTTTCGAATTTTTAAAATTGAAAATAATAAAAGTTTGTCTAAATACATTACAAAGGAATATTGTTTTATTTCGTCATAAAGATAATCTTGATGGAATATGCAATAAACATTGACAATGAAACATTAAAAGATTTAGTGGCAACATGAACTTTTAAAATTGACATAGAGATAATCCCAACGGAACATTGTTTCTCAATTACCAATAATAAACTTTAACAATGACAAACTAAACATTTAGTGACATGATCGACTTTGAACTGACATAAGACATAAGACATAAGAAATCAAATATAGATATTATAAATATATTATTATTATGGGGTAGTCTTGTGTGAGACCGTCTCACGGTGAGACCATTTTACATTTTTGCAATTAATTATTATTTTTTTATTTAAAATTTTATCACTTTTTATCATAAAATGATATTACTTTTCATATATACTATAAATATGCTCAAAGTTAACATATTTATTAAAACACAGCTCAGAAATATTCATTTCATTAATAATCAATTAATCATGTTTGTCTTAGCCAATTAACTTGGGTGAAAGTATATGAATTCAAGTCCTATTGATTCATTTAAATTTATGCAGTTTCATCTTATGAACCAAAGATGGAGATAAGTGTATTGTAACTGTAAGGTCATCTCCAGCAGTTGACTCCATTTTGCAGCACATTCATTTTATTAATAATATTTTTATTTATTTTTACTTTTAATTTATTTTTCATTATTATTTTTATTTTTGAATAAAAAATTAATATAATAAAAATATTAATATGCCTAAAATTAAAATAACATAATCATTAAAATTACGTTATAATTTATTTAAATATGAAACTAAGACAACAATTAAAATTAAAATTACATTACAAAATACATAAACATAAAATTAAAACTACAACAATACAATAATTAAAACTACAACACTTAAAATAAAGAATGATTATTTCTGATCCTCCGAGTTCGAATACTTCATCCATAAATGATCAATTAAAACATTTCGAAGGTTGAAATGGGCACCTGTATCTCTAATTTGTACATATCGAGTAAGAAAGTTTTGGAATTGAGCAGGATCACTATCCGCAAATTCAACATCTGGAAGTGGCACTTCTCTTGCTTCTGCAATTGTAGCATTAAGATCTCGTTCATCTTCGATTATCATGTTATGCATTATTATGCACGCACGCATAATTATTTTCAAATCAGCTTTATTCCAAAAACGTGCTGGGTTTGCCACAATTGCAAATCGACTTTGTAGAACTCCAAATGCATGTTCCACGTCTTTTCTGCAAGCTTCTTGTTATGTTGCAAAATATTATTTTTTTAGCCCTACGGGCTCATGGATAGTTTGAACATTGTTGCCCATTTAGGGTATATCCCATCAGCCAAATAATACCCCATATTAAATTTTTCCTTGAATGATATACTGTGCTTTTGGAGCAATACCTCTAGTAAGGTTAAAGAAAAGAGGAGAGGTCTTCAACACATTAATATCATTGTTGGAACCCGGCATTCTAAAATGTACATGACATATCCATAAATCATAATCAACTACAGTTCAAGTATAATTGTTGGAGATGCACTACGACCAGAATATTGTCCTGCCAAGCTATTGGCCAATTTTTCCACTTCCAATGCATACAATCAAAACTTCCTAACATACCTGGAAATCCACGTTGCTTCCCTATGTAGAGTAGTCTTGCAACGTCATTGGCAGTAGGAGCTCTTAGATATTGCTCTAAAAAAATCTCAACAATAGCACGACAAAATCTTTTAACACATTTGATGGATATGGATTCTCCAATCTTGATATACTCGCTGGTTGCATTAGTTGAAACTACATATGTGAGTATACAAATTGTGTCCGTCACCTTCTGTAAAGTTGGAAAACCAAGCATTCCAGTCGCATTCCTTCGCTGTCTAAAATAATCATCGTGATTTTTTACAGCATCAACGATTCTAAGAAACAAATCATGAGACATTCGAAAGCATCGACGGAAGTGATCTTCATTATACGTTGAATTTTAAGCAAAGTAGTCATTGTAGAGATTTTCTGCAGTTGTTTCTCGATCACGAAAAATAGTTCTCCGGCCTTGCACTGATACTCCATGCCTTGGATTTGCCTTTTGGTGGCTAAGAAATTCAGCTAACAATATATTGTTGTTTTGTAGATGTCGCACAATTATTTTTTCTTCAGTATTATAACTCTCTAATATTGATTGGGCAAATACATCAAACTCATCACTTGATGAGCTTGATGAAGAAGAAAATATCTCATGAAAATTCATTGTTGTATGTATGAGTGGAGTGATGAAAAATTTTGATTTTGAAGTACTAGTAAGTGGTTGCATATGTTCATTATATAATCCAAAATTGCACTATTTATGAAGGCACAATTCATGTACTTAAAATCTCAACCATTGATAAAAAAAATATAATCATTAAATCTCAACCGTTGGATGATGATCTTGGAAATTGTAGAGATAAAATAACATAATCCATGTACTTAAAATCTCAACCATTGATAAAAAATATCATCTTTAAATCTCAATCGTTGGATGATGATCTTGGAAAGTGTAGAGAGAAAAGAAGCACAATTCATGTACTTAAAATCTCAACCATTGATAAAAAATATCATCTTTAAATCACAACTATTGGATGATGATCTTAAAAAGTGTAGAGTGAAAAGAAACACAATTCATGTACTTAAAATCTCAACCATTGATAAAAAAAATATCATCTTTAACTCTCAACCATTGGATGATGATCTTGGAAAGTGTAGAGAGAAAAGAAGCACAATCCATGTACTTAAAATCTCAACTATTGATAAAAAATATCATCTTTAAATCTCAACTGTTGGATGATGATCTTGGAAAGTGTAGAGAGAAAAGAAGCACAATCCATGCTCTTTAAATCACAATCATTGATAGTATAACATCATCTTTAAATCTCAAGTGTTGGATGATGATTTTGGAAAATGTGAGAAGTCTAATATTTATTATAAATAAATGACACACAACTCTTATCCTACCACAAGCCTCTGGAATTTCTCTTTTCACACTCAACTTATTGTTATTTTCGTATATCTTCTCTCTAAAATGTCTAAACGAGATAAAAATTTATCTTCCTCCAATGATAAAAATCTTTGTATTTGTTATCTTGATGTTTCACAAGATCCAATTGTTGGTAGAAACCAAACAAAAGACAAATTTTGGCTTCGTATTACTGAAAAATACAATTCTGAAAAACCATCACAATCAGTCTCTCGTACTAAAAACTCCTTACAATACCATTTTCGATTCATACTTAAAGATTGTAGAAAGTTCTGGGCATGTCTACAACAAGTTCGATATTCTCGTCCAAGTGGTGCAAATGATGAAGACATCGTAAGTGAAATATTTTGTTTTCTTTTAATTATAAATCATAATTAGCTTATTATAATTTATACTTGATTTAATATGTTGTATATATGTAGTGGAACAAGGCAAACGAGTTGATGTCTAAAAATGAAGAATATCCAGATGGTTTCAGATTTGCGCATGAATGGTCTATTATGAAGAAATACATAGAAGAAGTTGCAGAGGAAGAAAGTCCAAGTGCTCAAGTAAACACGTTGGCATCCCCTGTATCTCCGCAAGCTTCATTGTCAGAATTTACAATCAATTTAAGTGATGATAGTGGAGGTTCTTCATTGAGGCGACCGGAGGGGATAAAAAGCAAAAATTGAAAAGGAAATAAGGTGAAGAAACATCTATTGTAGCAAACATGATACAAGAAGAGGGTGAAAAAATGTGTGAAATATTACACACGTCTGCTGAAAAAAAAATCGAGATGCTGCTATAATGCGTGAAATGGTTGAAGAAGCTAAAAATCATAACATTAAATTAAAAGAATTAATGCGAGAAGATAAATTCATAATGGTGAATTTGGACACCATTTTGGACCCCCGAAAGACGTGACTTTATTAGACGTGAGCAACAAAAAATCATGAAAAAGAGAAGACTAGACGAACAACAAAATTCTAGTACCTCTCCTTATTTCTTTGGCCAATTTATTTGAGATATTGGAGGAGGGTCAGGGGGTGGTCTCTCTGATTATTAGTATTTGTGTGTTTATTTATTATGTTTATGTACTTTATTTTTTCTTATGCTAGTAATGTTGTTTTATCAATTTATTTCAATTAAGGGTATGTTTTATAATATATTAATGTAATGTTAATTTGTGTTTAGGATTTTAATATGTAATGTAATTTTAATTTTTAATATATTTTATTATATAAGTAAATATTTTTTTAAACTTATTTTAAAATGTAGAATTTTTCACATATATTAATTTACTATTAAAACTAACAATCATAATATTTTTTCACTTATTTAAATTAATTATTATAAATAAGTAAAAAATACAGAAAAATGGACACTAAATGTATACAACATACATATTAATTTATCATTAACCATTAAAATATTTTATATTATTTAAATTAATAATTGTAAATAAGAAATAAATAAATAAAAATTTTGATTCAGCCGTTACTGTAGCGCTGGGATTTTACAGACGCTACAGTGTTTTTCTTCATTTTGCATCCAAATGTGCGGTCTTGCTAGAGGGAGTATGAGGCTGGATTTTGTAGTTCCAGACCTATATCCAGCCTTGCTTGAGATGTACTAAGGGCATGTTTTTCAAAACATACTATAAGAACTACTGAAAAGATATCACCGTATTGATATGTGATTTGGAAAAATGATGTCTTTTGGTTAAATAACCAATATCTATATAACAATAGTACGTCGATGTAATTCTCACTCTAGTTTTGTTTACTTTTTAGGATAATGCATGCATACTTGGCTATGGAGAAGTAATATTAACTTATAATAATTAATTATAAACTTTGACGTAGGGATTTTATTGCAATGAGTGTAATGAACCATGTAGAAACAAGGTGGAATAAATGGTTCTCATGGAGATGATATGAAAAACAAAGTAAATTAATATTTTTTTACCTCCCTTCTCACATGTGTGAAAAGGGAAAGGAAGAGTATAAAGCTTGTATAGTATTATCTTCAATTGTTCCTCAACCTGCTGTCATTAGTACAGGGTGTGTTACTCTTCTTTGCTAACCTTTGACTGGAATATGCAGATAAAATTACTTTCAAGTATGCCATTTAATATTTTTATTTATTTTAAGTTTGCTAGTTTTTTTTTATGCTTTGAATGTAGTTTTAAGATAGTGAAGTTTCTTATGTAAAATAAGCTCAGTAAGTGGTGAGGTTGATTTATGACATCTTGATATTACATATGAGCACTTCAAGGTACTGACTTAATTATTTTGAGTCTAATACTTTTCACTTGATGCTTTCAATTGTAACATGTACTTCTTATTCTTTCTTCATAGTTCATGACCAACATTGTTAGGTGAATCACGTAAAATGAAGGAGGACAAAGCTATAAAATTTAATTCCAAATTTTCAAATCCATTGTCTTCTAAGTGGGTAATGATTTTTGCAAACTTTTACTTGAACGAATTAACCCAACTAAATGTTATAATCATCTGGTACACTCCCTGCTAATTAATCAACCTCTTGTTTCTCTTTCGTAACAAATAATATTCTTAGAATATCATATATGTGTTGGGACATATCTGATTATCTTTATTTGTTACATACCTATTTGTTTTTGCAGAGTACTATATGCAAGAATCCAAATGAGTCAGGTTAATCTATTTTATTTCAAAAAGCATGTCATCACTACATATTAAATTTATTCTAATTGTATGAATTCAAAACTTTTTATCTCTATTTTAATTATCTGAAAGAGAAATCAAATTTCTGAAGCAGTGAAATCTTCTACATTTTGCAATCAAGAAGCTTGCTTGACATCTATAATCTCATGTTCACCATCATTTGGTAAAAAAAATGTACGATTTGAGAGAAGTTGTTATGTAACAACTGAAAATTGACCATAATTTTTCTTGATAATCTGTAAGTTTAACGGCATCATTCACTCTATCAGATATATATGAATGTCTTTTATAATCCATCTTTTCCAAATCGTCCAAATGATAATGTGGATTAGACCTTTGCTATTGTTATTATTATGGTTTTATTTTTTTTTTTGTAATAAAATGTTAGCATATCAATATTTCTCTGACTGCATCAGCTGTGGAATTTAGTCTCCTTACATTGCTATACAAAAGTTCTCTCTACTTTTTGAAGATCTTCCTTAGTGGAGAAACCACTTTAAAAGCCCTATGGTCTATACTTTGTTGTAGGCGTTTCCAATGATAACAGCTTCACTCAGGTTGAAGGGCGTACTCTCCAACCTCCGAAAGTTTTCTTAAAGATATTTACTACAGACTTTGCACAATTACTATGCACGTTGATATCATTTGATTGCAATAATATTTAATATTACTGGTGAAAGCATAATGCAGATACGAGAGGATTTGCTCTATTGGAATGGCAGATGTAAATTTAATGCTATAAGGTTTATTTCATAGCTTTGGTTTTTTTATAAATTTATTGAATTCACTCATTTATTCTAAGAATTAAGTTCTTGTTTGATGTGTTGGACAAAACCAACAGTATGGATGGGCTCCTCCCATGGTTAAGGTGGAAAAAACATTTGAAAAGTTTCAATCAAAGTTTCTTGTTCCACCACAATTTCTTCTTTGTTTGTCTCTGGAGCAAAAGAATTGTGACATATGGTTAGTGTTATAATTTTCACGTTCATGAATTTTTTGTTTAAAGTTCCAAATGAAATTTCAGGTCATGATAATCATGTTGAACCAAATTTCTTAGGCCCGTGGAAGCGTAAGAACTTTTCAGGCTTTGGAGTTGTTACCCAATGCACGAGTGAATGATCAGTATGTAACGAATCTTATGCTGAAGATTAATGCCTAAGTTCTTTCACCAAATTATGTCATATTACTATGAATGAATCAAAGGTTCTATTACTATGAGTGAGGTAGAAGGCAAGTAGTGGTAGAAATAAGTAAGCATTGACTTGGTAAAAATTGATGGAATATTTCAATCTCGTATTCTGTTTTATTAATGTGTCATGTAGCGACATGAATTTTCATACTCTTCTCTTAGAGGAAAAAAGAATAAGAAGAAGAATATAGTAGCGAAGTGGGCTAGTTTTACTTAATATCTTAAATCATGTATGTTGAATATCTCAACTTGTTTTGGAACAGAACATGCCAATATTGACACAGTTGGGCTTGGTTGTCTGGAAACTAGTGCTAAGGTAAACTCTTTTGGATAGTTGGTAAACTAATGTTTAGGGAATTAAGATATATGATATTACCAGTGGCCCCTTCCTAGAATATATCAAGTTTTCAAAGATAATATGTTCTTACTTATTCGTTTGCTCTAAGTATTAAGTTCTTAAATTATAATGTTGCAGTTTGAAATGTTTGGCATATGCAACAAACATGAAGGAGTAGGTGCAACCACATAAATTAGGAAGTTGGACTAAATCTTCCCTATTTGTGCTTTAAACTCTGTATAATCTTTTCATGGTAAATTTTAACAGGTATTCAGATTGTACTTTCACAACTGTGGTAGTCATTTTATGATAATCATCTATACTTATTATCCCCAAGACAGCTTGAGTTAGATTTGCAATCTTCAAAGTGCATGACTATTTTATTTATTCCCTTTTATGGCGATCTTTTAAATTATAAATTAAACTGAACCGATCTTATTTCTATCTCAGCAATTAATTTTAGAATATTTATATTTTGGAATGAAATAATTGTGGTACGCATTTTCTTAACATATAATTAATTCCAAAGTATTAAGGATGCAATTATAGCTTAGGTAAGCGACCAAGTTAAATATCGAACCCAAATGAGTACTACCAATTAAATTATTACCTAAAATAATCAAGATGAATTTGGTAATAAGATTTGATGTATCCAATTAAAAACTACTAAAATGAATATCAAATAAACAATTAAAATAAAAGTACTTGAAGAAAATTAAAGTGTTCTCAAGAATGAAGAATAAGTAGCTCTAGGAAATCCAGTTTAAACTCATTAATCTTACTCTTTAAGTATCCTGACCGAACTCTGCTAGAAGGATTAGGATGCATCAAGAATATATGCTAATTCACTCTATAGACACAGGTAACTAACAAATAAACCTGGTTTGTCACCTCAGAGCAAGAAACTAATTCCACCCCCTTGTAGGTACTCACAATATCAATTATTTCCCACATCTGGTAAACAAATCATCTGGTAATCAAATCCATATATGTTCTCCATTTATAGATACTATAGAATTACCCTCTTAGTCCTGCTTATCAATCCACCAGTGATGTGTAATATAATAAACATTCATATTCTACAATTCTAATGAAGCCTCGAGAGTATTGGTCTCTCCCTTAGAATCATAACAGAAAAGCTAATCAGTCAAGAACGCGTTCAGTCAACAATCAGATTTATATTCAAACTTTCATATAACAATTGAAGAAACACAAAACAATTATGATTAAAGGTTTCTAAAACGTGCAATTAAATATGACATAATTCAATTGTAGCCGTAAGGAAACTTCTCCTATAAAGAGTCAAATTAAATTGTTTATACCTTCAAAATCCAAGAACTACCAAAATAGTTCTAGGCCATTATATGACAGACAACACTCATAGGAGTTGAATAAATCTTAACCATGATCAGGAAAATCAGAATTAAGAAAGAAATGAATTACGAAAACCCTAGGGGTAGCGATATCATTTGTTCTTTCTTCCATCTCTTTAAATCCTCTAGGTTTTCCTTCTTGATTCGACAGACAAATATTCACAGTGATGGTGTTATAGATTGATTGGATGGATATGGAGGAAGGTATATGATGGATGGTGTGTGGATGAAGGTTGATGTGGTGGTGAAATTGTGGAATCTCTCTCTTCAACTCTTCTTATGATGCACTTTCATACTTTTGGACCTCCAAATTGATATTTCTATTTTTTAACATTAAAACACGTACATACATGCACTGGTAGTGTAAAAATACAGATGTGGGTAAAAATGGGATCTTGTTCGACTCGAATGGCCCCATTCGACCTCTTGGGCGTGATTGCGTAACCACATGATTTTGAGCATAACTTTCACAATAAAACTTTGATTCAAGATATTCTTACGCCAAAACAATCCTCTCTTCCGTGGCTTTCCAATCATTTATCACAATACCAATTTTGAGTTTCATACAAACACAAAAAATTATGGAAGGTGGGCATATGTTTTTCAGCATTCTTGCACAAATTTCTCTTTTTTCTAATATATATATGTATATTTGGTCTTAATTTGGAATAAATCATATTGTATAGGAAATAATCAAGAATCAGGTACTATTATGGTAAAATTAAGGCTTAAAATACGTGAATTTTCACTCTCAACAAATTGCTATTTAAAAGTTTTACAGATTGAAACATTCATATGAGTTGCAAAATCTTCCCTTAGTTGGGATCATTCATATGAGTTGTTTAAAATTACAATTATATTCTAAATTTTATTTTTAAATTAAGATTTTATTAATACTAAAGTAAAATAAAATATAACTCTGGTGGTTGTGCCTGATTTGATTCCAACTCAACAATATTTTGGTTTCATTTAACACTATGGTTGCAAACGATTAATAATTTGATTTTTTGGGCCCTCATTTCCTTGCTCATGTTAAAGTTCATGGTAGTGTGTATACTCTAAAATAAGGCTTCCTGGGCCATTTTGATGGACCGCATATCACTGTGTTTGCTTTTATTCTAGCTGGGCTGATAAGTTAAAATAAAGTTTGTGGGTGGGCTGATCTCAATAAATTTCTAAACTTGTATAAGGGCCACTGGGCCTGTCTCCTCAAGGGGACATCATCAACCTAAATTATTAAGATATGGATTCCTTTTACAATCAACAGTACACCATACAGAAAATACGATCTCCCAACTCATCGAGCATATTGATTTAATAATTAAATCTCACCCATTGATGAATCAAAGAAATAAATACTGAATTACGTGTCAAGGTTATTGTTTAGGGATTAAAAGAACGAACACCTATAATAACTGAGGTCTTGTTCTTTCATATAGTCAGTATAAATCGAACAACATCAAGCTGTCCTGCTCAGTACACACAAAGTGCACTAGTTTAATTTTATAGTCAAGATAAACTAATATTAAATCACACTACAACCATCCCGATAGTTTGTCTCAATTATTTGATCAATGATTCTCATTTCAAAATATTGTTAAAATATTGTTCATACTAAAGCTAGGGTTTTAGTATACAATCCAACAAGAATATGTTTTCCATATCCAATTTCATCCATGTTGAATTTTGAAGTGTGAAAATCATGTGTTTTTGTTTTGAGTTTGTAGTTGATGTTTAAAGAATAGGAAAGATTGGAAGTGTTATGAATGATGGAGGTATTCTATGATACATGTTGATAGAGGTTCAATTCATTATTTTTTGTTATGTCATGAGGATGTATTGGATGAATTTGAGTCGAAGATCACATGTTGAGCATGACAGTGGTGGAAGTTGATTTTCTGGTGTTGTAGAAGTTAAAAGGAATAAGTTGTGGTCAACATTGGCAAGTTCAATGGAGTATCATCTTAAGAGAGTCGAGTATCACAAGCTATGTGTGAAGGATGCTAAGGAAGTCGTCACTAGCCACGAATGCATCATTGTGAAAGAAGCACAAAGATTAAAATATGGTTGCAAGGACGAATGATATCTATGGTCGGAATAAAGTTCCAAAATTCTGTTCGTCTTGAAGATATTAAACTTAGTACTAGATAAGAGGCAGCCCATCATTTTTTTTATTGCTTTTATTTTTTTTTTAGTTATTTTTAGTTTTATCTTGTTTCTTATGTATTGTAGGTATAAAATGAACTTTCTGGCAATAGTCTTAAAGTGAAGAAAAAAATTCAACAAATTTGGTAAATGGTGTGGGTGATTATAGAAGAAGGTTACTAAAAGAGGTTATGTATGGAAATGGAGAAGTTTGTTGATTTAAAAGAAATTGAAGAAGTTTGTGCTTGAAATACAATAAAAACTAATGAATAAGGATGTATACGCAGGAAGAGGATAGATGATGATCTCTAAAAAAAAGTGATGAATGAAAATGTGGCTCTAAAATAAATGCGGTTTTAGAAAAAATATAGAAAAAAAATTAAAGAGAAAAAAGAGCTACAAAAGAAATGCTTAAGTTGAAAAAAAGAGATGAAGTACATGAAAAGTTGAGAAGGACGAAGTGATATCATGAGTAAGGAGTGTTTGACAAGAAGGAAGATGTCTCTTATAATCATCCACACACATATTTGAGTCACTTTTATCCATATATATTCCTACCATTATGAAAGAGCCTTTATTACTTCCAAATATAAGTAATTTTTTATTCAATAATTGACACACTTCATTAGTGGTGATGGATTGGAGACTTGAGGCAAGCCTATGATAATGCATACAAGTGAATTGATTGTGAGTGTAAACACTTCCACAATTTCTAAATGCTTTGAGTGTGAGTGCATACACAACCTAGAAGAGATTATTGAGAATGAATATTGTACTTGCATTATTCCCACCATAATTTGTTCTCCCCATGTTCTTTTTCTCTTTTTATTTTTCGGGGACAAACAACACTTTAAGTTTTGAGTTTTACGAGTGTAGAAATCACGTGAATTTAGGGTCCATTTATAGCATGTTTTTATATAGATATGCTTGGTTCTTATTGTTAAGTGCTCTATAATACTTGATATTGGGAAATCTTTGAAAATTTTGTACTTTTGGTAGAATTTGTATGATTTTCAGGTAAAAATAAATTTTAAAGGTCAAAATAAGATGTAGAGAAAATGGCGCTCAATTTGGAGTTAAAACGAGTAAGAACGAGGCAAAATAAAATTGCTGGAAAATGGTTAAAAAGCGACACATGTTCCAAATTTGACCCTGCAGAAAGGGTGATTTCGGTACTCTTCATATTATAAATGCTTACTCGACCCTGCTAATGGTCGAGTTCCGCAACTTGACACAAGTTTAGCCTAAACTCGACCGAAGTTGTGCAACTCAATACGAGTTTGTACAAAAATTAGGTCAGCTCATGAAAATTCCAGAATATTCACCCATTCATTATAAAAGGGGATTTGGAGAGAAATTCAAGAGATAACACATTTTAGAAATGGATTTTGAGATCCAAAACACACACTTTACACCCCATTTTCACACACTTATTCTTCCTCAAATCAATTTTCATCCATTCTTTCCATATTCCTCCATGCAATTCATCGAATTCCACCATCACCCATTTCAATTGAACAAAGAAGCATTGGAGTGTTGAATATTGCAAGAGAAGAAAGAGTTTCAAGAGAAGAAAATCAAGGGAAAGCTTATTTCTTATTTTGTAATTTTCTTTTGTTCATTCATGGAATCTTGAAGAATATTGTCTATTTTGATACTTGAAACTATATTTGTCTAATCTCCTTCGCGAGATTAACAAGTATGATTGGTATTTGTTGATTTGGATTTTATGCAATTAAACTCTAATTTTGAATAGGTTTTGATAATTTTTTATCTCAAATTCTCATTCTGATTGAATTGTGTGGTTAATTCTCCTTTGCATGTGGTTAGGATGGTCATTCCATTTGTAAGTTTAGGAAATTGATTGAATCATTTTATTGTAGGAATTATGCATATTAGTATGAGGAGGATTATGTCATGACCTTTTTATACTTTTAAACACTTAAAATATGACATTAGCGAGACTAGATCGAACGATTAGCTGAACTAATAAAAGGAACCAAGTCAATAGATCTTAGTACCTAGAAACAGAAATTAGAATTAGTAGAGTACCTTTAAGAGCATTCTTAGTTCTGGAAGTACTTATTTGGAATTGAGAACATTGGAAACAATCCTAAGATCTAATCTTTGGCTCGTAATGAGTTCGCACCATATTCAACTTGGTCATAAGGTTTAGGAGTATATAGTGATTTCCCTTATTCCATGGTCTATGATATATTAGAATTGGTTGAATGAACTTTAGATTCTTCATACCATGATTATGCTAATCTTATCATTGCATCATTTGGTATCTATTTCACATTCATCTATCCATCTTATTTTTTATCTTTTACATTGCTTATTTCTTGTATTTCTTCGCATGTTATTTACTCCTATATCTCTCCATCTTGTATTAGCTAGTCCTTATAAAATCATAATAGACTTGAGCTCCCTTATAATTTTAATTGCTTGGTTTCCCATGGATTTGATATTAACTTGGTCACCTAAGGCTATTACGATAGAGTTCACTTGCTCTTTTCACGTATGAAAAGTATAGTGATCACATGTCATCGCTTTTACCCTTTATCTTCAATAAATCATATGGAACTCAATCAATGCATCTCCTCTCTTCTCCCATCTGACACACGCCCTTTCCACTCCTTGAGAGAGAGAGAGAGAGAGAGAGAGAGAGAGATGAATTTTTTTAAATGTTTTTCGTGTGCCTCTATTCCATAGTCAGACATTTAAAGTTCCATGAGTGTTAAGATTGATTTCTCCGATGGGTTGTTTGGTCTTAATCCTATGTGTTTTGCCTTTTTTCTCGCAATTATGTATCATCAATTCTATGTGAGTCAAAGCTCAAGTTTTTGAGCAACACCTTTTTCATTGATGTCAAGCAACTAGGATACCCAATAAATGTGTGGTGGTGTATTGAAATCCATCGATCTTGTTGTAGATTGGGAATCTATAGAGTAAAAGCAGCCTCCGAAAGTGGTTTATGGATTGAATTGGAGGACAACTCACCGGAGAAACTGGGAAAGTAGCGGAGCATTTTGATATGGCACAACCCATGTTATTGGCCTAAGATATGGCATAGATGCACAAAGGCTCAACTCATATAAATGAAGACCCCTATCAGGAGGTGAGAGAGAAGGGTATCTTTTTGGTTATACAATATGTTAGAGGTGTAGTGGAGAAGTGTGGTAGGCTAGAGAAGATAATTTATTATTAGCAGTGTGAAAATTCTGCTTTCTTTTCATGAATATTATAATATTTTTTCGTCATTAGTTGCACTCACTAGAAGCAGTGCTTATATATTTTTATGAGTTTTGTAATTCCTCGATTTTCAATAATGTCAATTTTCTATTTTCTATGTTCATTTTCTAACGAGGTTGTATCATTCATTTACTTAGTGAAGGAAGCAATGCTTCTGTGAATGAAAAATTGTATGTTGAAGTTGGAAATATGCATAGAAATATGAAGCTTGCCAAAGAGTTTGTGATTATCTTCATTCAAACTATGGAATCTGTTATTCATCAAATCTGTTCTGCAAATCCTAATTATCCTATCAGCTCCATTTATTTATTTTTTATTTTTTCCGTGTAATGTTAAGGAGAATTTTAAGAATATGTACATTAATTGATGCTTTTTTTAATAACATAGATTTGATTCATTTGTGGTTTATATTAATGTTTGGGATTTCATAAGATTAATTTATTTCAAATGATTTGTTTGTAATACAATTTGTTTCTCTCGGCAGTACAACTTATCTATTCTTCTTTCTTGAAGATGAAGGGGTCATTGAATTTCCATATTGTGTATGAAATATTTACAAATTTCATCAACAGAGAACAAATTCGATAGTTTTCGTATATTCTACTTTTATTAAGTAATCGTAATTTGGTAAGGACATTAATTTTGAACTTGTAAAGTAAACAAAATATAGAAATTACATAAACCTTCACTCAAGAGAAAAATAAACATATAAAACATTTTCATCACCGTCAAAGTAAACACACACTTAGACTTGTTAACTAGATGTCAAGAGAATGTAACCTTATGCAAACCATGTTAAAATTTAAATATTGAAATCGTGTTTTGTCGACCCATTTTTATGATGATGATCAAAATTGATTTAACTTCAAAAAAAAACAGTCTCTTTTTATCCTCTAATTACTCTATTGAGTTGACTTTGACTTTCTTTAAATTTTTAAGTCGAATTTTCGGATGAAACTTGTCCTAACTCGGGCTAGAAGCTTTACAATGTTCATTCGAAGGCGTCAAGCCTTTATTTGAATCAAATGTTGACTTTTGGGTTTTGTGTTGAACAACGTTGAATTTGAAAATTATTGTTGATGGCAAAATGATATTGGATGGACTTGATTTGAAGAAACATTAGGTCTTGGGAATTCAGCACCTTGATCTTGAATAGGGGTGGATAAAATTATCGAAATTTTGGTATACCGTAGTTATCGTATCGAAAAATACCAAAAATATCGAAAAAATAGGTATACCGAAAATTTCGGTACGTTATGGTGTCGTACCGAAATTTTCAGTATGGTATCGGTATATAAATTTTTTAAAATCGGTATTTCGGTATATACCGGAATATCAAAAATATATCAGTATTTCGGTATTTTTTCGGTATTTCGGTATATACCGTACTCAAATATCAAAATAATAGTTATTTTTATATTTAATATAAATTATTTGATTAAATTTTTTTCAAATATTATATAATAATTTCAGTATGAATCGGTATTTCAACGGTATGAATCGGTAATTTTCGATAAAATGGTATTTCGATATAAATGGTATTGATCTATAGTATACCAAAATTTTGGTATACCGAAACTTTCGGTACGGTATCGGTATGATCTTTAATATCGATAATTTCGGTACGGTATACGATATGAGTCGGTATTTTCGGTACAGTACGGTATGCCACCCCTAATCTTGAATCAAATAATGTTTTTTTTGGAGCTTTCCGGGATGAATGTCCTTGAACTTGAAGAACGTCATTAAACCCATGAAGAATGCTGGATGAATTTGGCTATAGAAAATGTTGGATCTGAGAGGTTTAGCACTTTAATTCTGGATCAACACTTTTTTTGGAGCTTTTGCAATGAAAGCTGTTGAATCCACAAAGAAAGTCCTAGAACATGATTTGAAGAACGTTGGATCGGAAGAGTTTTGCACCTTGATCTTTGATTGGAAGTTGTTCTTAAATCAATTCTATTTGAAGGATTGCATGAACAATTAATAGAAATTGAAGTCGCTAGTCTTCGTAGAGAATGATATATGGTATATTCCAAGTTTGTGAAGGCTTTATTTATAGGTGGAGGAATAAATAAAATATACTCTTTAAATATGATTTGATTTAATTTTATTTTTGCCAATTAACGACCTGTTCATGTTTGAATTGAATTTATTTGATTTAATCAGGTCTCCTTAACTTTATTTAGTCTTACTTGACTTAATACAAACCCAATTAACTTATGTTTGATGTATTTGAGTTAAATCAAGCTCACTTGACTTGAATTATATCTTATTTGGCTTTGATCAAACCCACTTGATTTTATTTTTGAGCTTACTTTCAATATATCCCCTTAACCCAATTAATTTGAATTAAACTCATTTGACTTGATTTTGGACTCAAATATTTATATTAATAATTTTTATTCATTTATTTTGAAATTTTATTTTAATTTCTTAATAAATAAATATTTAATAGACATTTAATATATTCTCTTTTGCATTATGCAATAAAATTTAATTGCTTACAACTCCCTTGATTTACTGAGGGTTAATTTTTATTTTTATTTTTCATTTACTTATTATACCTTTGATGAAGTGATCAATCTGCAACACTTTTTGTTTTACACTTCTTGTATACTTTACCTTTTTTTTTCTTTTTTTTTTCTTTTTTTTTCTTTCTAGGTTTATCAACTCTTGATTTGGTTTTCATCAATTTTTTTTTATTACTCATTAATTCTTGATACGAGTATTCTTTCTTTGAAAGAAAGAAAAACCCATATGATCCATTGGTAAATACGTAATTTCATCCCATGATTCAAATATCCACTTCATATCTAAGATATTGAATACAAATATATTGAATTTCTAGAAGTTCATCGTCTAATCAAATATCATACGGATTATAGATGATGCTAGCAATTGATTGATCAACCCATACCCACGTGGATGTTCTTCATATTGGCACAAGGAGGAATATAGTGGCATTAGCACCAATACAGAACTCAAAAAACCAGAATGGCATTCAAAGATGTTCTTCCAAAAGAAAATTTTCAGCTGCATTATACAAAACAGAGCAATAACAAGATTCTTAATTTGAGACCCTGCTCATCTGCTCACAAACTGAAGAAAATAATATTTCAGATGGGAATTATTTATTCTTCCTCCAAGTGAAATAAAACAAAACAAAACGTAGGGAATTATGAAAAAATTGCCGGCGGATTAGGCTCAGCAGATAATAGTTCTTGAGAGAAATTAATTATTGTGTGTTGTAAAGATAACCGTGATGGATCATGATGAGAGACTTAGTTGACAACGTCAAGCACCAGCTTGCGAGACTTGAGAACCGACCACTTCAAACGCCTGTAATACCCAGCTTGCAGAAGTGCAAGAGATAGAACAAAAATCCATTTGAAACCCATCTGTCGTAGTAAATATTGTACAAACATGTTACAAGGTAGCAAAGTTAAACCAATGATTTCAATTTTAAATGTATATAATTGTACTAACCAGTTTTCTTTCTTCCATTTCAGGTTCTGCCGTCCAGGACAAAAATGAAACGACATCTTTTCCCATCTAGAAGAACAAGCAGAAGATGTAACAGATGAAATAAAGGCAAAGACTTATCTAGCTTTGACAATGTGGTATTCTAGAACATAGAAAGACAATGCAAGCATTTAAAAAAGCAAATAACCAGAGAGCTCACCTGAGCCTCCGTTGCAGGGGTACCATCTTCATACTCAACAGCACCATCATTAAGCATTTTAGGCATGGCAATAGCACCACCAGGGAAGTAAGGGTTATAATGCAACCCTTCACGAATCTATAGGAGTAAATCTTGCCCAATTAGAATGCATACAAAATCAAACAAAATTTCACCAGGAAAGGAAAATAAAAACTTAAAATACAGAACATAAGTTAGATTTCACTAACAGTATGCATTTTTTATGCAAATATAGCCATGATTTAGGAAAACCTAAAAAGCAAAAGCGATTAATCCTGAATGCACTAGAGGGAGTTGTAGAGCATCCACAATACATATGACCTGAATCTAAAACCAAACTGGATCATTATCTTAGGGACAAAGTCACAAAACATCTTACCAACATAGAATTCAGCTTAATCAAGAACCAATCTTAAGATTGAATGATCAGAAACTGTCTAGGTATTGTGCATCATGTTCTCTAAGGAATGGTCCAACATAAATGTGCCCTCAACACAAACCAGTTATAATGTCGGCACACGATTTATATTCAAGCTTCTCAGTGACTAAAACTAGAAACATGTTCGCTACATCTTTGTACAACCCTTGTGCATCATAATTATTAATAATTTCACAATCTGTGTGCGTAATTTAACAAGTAAACCAAATTTAAAAAAAAAAAAAAGTAGTCAAAAGAACTTACTGAAACACCAGCAGGAGGATCATGGTATCCAGTTAGGAGTGCGAAAACATAATTTTGACCATTATGACGAGCCTACGAAAGCAAAATGTGTAATTAGATTAAACAGATGAATAATAGTTTCTATTAAAACAAATGGATGGAAAGCAAAGATATACTTTAGTAATGAGACTCAAATCTGGAGGATAGGCCCCTCCATTGGCAAACCTGGCCGCCTGCTCATTTGCATATGGCTGAGGAAAACGATCACTCAGTTTCCCAGGACGAGTAAACATCTCACCCTCATCATTAGGCCCATCAACAACCTCAATTTCAGCCGCTAATGCCTTAGTTTCCTCCTCTGTATAGGCAACGCCTACCAAGTCACGGTATGAAATTAAGGACATGGAGTGACAGGATGCACATACTTGTTGGTAAACCTGGTGACCACGACGAATCCTGTTTCATAATAATCACAATGTTATAACACAAATGATATATGGTAAATTCCATCAGTTTTATGACAAGAACATGAAAATTGACCAATGACATCTACTTAGATTGGATTGCTGCTTTTGTAGCAAAACCATACATAGACAGGAGCTTAATACATTTATAATTGCAGGTGATCTTACTGTATAGAATAAAATAGCAATTACTATACATGGAGTGAAGAACTCACGAAGCATGGTCATAGGAACTTAAAATGCCTTCGTGTGGCCAAGGGTAGTTAGCGGCTTCCAATCCATGTTCAGCCTCATCACAGGATGAAATTGTTGCAAAGCTCAACAGCCCTGATAATCCAGCTCCAACGAGGGCCAATGTTTTCATTGACTTCTCAGTAGCAGATTCAACTCCTCCATGCTCTTTCTTTAGAGAGAAAAGTGCAGGTGAAGACTGGAGAGGAAAAAGGCAGGTAATATTTGATATCTACAGTTACTGTGATTTAGATCTATAGACTTCACAGGAAAAGATGATAAGGAGAACCCTTACAATAGATTGAAGTTTCTCTCTCAGCAATCGGTGAATTGCTCTACTTCCAAACATTGTGATGAAAACACTAATTTTTTTTTGAAAAGAACACTGTAATTAGGACAAAGGACAATGGATTACACTAAGCATATAATGAACAAAACTTATGATAGAAGTAACAATGAAAATGTGCCACATTTACACACGAGAGAGTCAAAGATAAAGAGAGGAGATTTAGATAGACTATTCACATACTGCATGAATAATGATGGAAAAATACCTGCACGCAATCATTTTTTTTTATAAGAACACATTTAGCAGATATTTTTCTATATGAGGGAAATACACGCTCAAACTAATACTCCCAATGTCATTTTTGCATCAACATATACAAAACAATACATATTAAGTATTCTTGCCCTGTTTCCTTCCAATTACTCAGGCATGCAACTATGAGAATCAAGAGATAGTCAATAACAAGCAATGTTACTTGTCCATAGTTGTTAAAGGCGAGAAGCGCACAAAGGCACGAGGAACCCTAGGCACACGCGCATCTTGTACATTGTGCCAAAATATGGTTTTACAATATATTTATATATCCTACTTACAACCTAATTAGCTAGCTAAATAAACGTAAATATCACATAAAATGGTGATACATATTGACTCATAATAAAATTATAACACATAAAACATACACACAAATAAATTCAAAATTAAAATCTTCCATACAAATAAATAGTAAGTTAATGAAAGTTTCAATAGATAAGAGCTACTAGCAAACTAATTAGTCCTCATTCCTCCTCCTCCTACTCCTGCTCAAATTGATCATCTTTCTCATATTCTTCCTCTTCATTCACGTCACACTCAAAATAAACTTCAATATCTTCATCATCATCTTCATCTACAAGCCTTAAAGATGAGGCTCTAACCTCTTTCCTTTATCCATTTAATCTTTTCTTTTAGTACTTGGTGTAGGTGGGTGGTAAAGATGAAGCACCTATGTTTATTTTGAAAGTTCAAAGTCCAAACCCTAACCCTAATTGTCTATCTATTACATTTTTATAGGGCCCACTTCATTTTAAAGATAAAAACGTGATAGCATCGGAAATATTAGAATAGCAACTTCAAAAAAAAAAAAAAAAGGATAAAAGTAGGCATGTTTAAGAGGCGCGCTATAGGTAATGAAAGGCGCACATAGGCGCTCACCTTTGGTACAAAGGCCATGAATAGCAAAAAATTCGGGAAATATACGTGCACGCTCCTAAGCGCCTTGGCCGCGCATGAGGCATGCCTTTAACAACTATGTAGTATGTACTTGTCCCGCTTTTTTTGGTTACCCATATCCAATTAAAATATCATTACCCGTAACTGACCCACACCCATTTAAAATATCACATGTCCTCCTTGTACCCGTCCCAAACCTGATTGTACTACCTGTAGGTTACCCGAACCCGCAAACACGTTTCTTAAAAAATCAGAATCACATTTCATACATACTAAATCATATTACAAAACCAGGTTTATGATAAAGTAAATAAACAAGTATCAACTGGTACTAACCAGTTAATCTATTACAAATACTATTGCACAGCCTAAGTGTTTCATAATCTTTCATAAAAAAATGATCGATAAATCAATTATCAGTAGTTTGTACGCAACCGAGTACCGAGTGAATCCAATTTAAATACCAACCTATCTTAACAAACTTATACAGAAATAAGAGATATACCACACAAAGCATTAACATCAATGCAATCAAACTCCCAAACAGATAAAAATCGATGAACTCTAGAATAATACAAAATTAAAATTATAAATGTTGCATTTCATGCATAAATCAAGCAAAAAATATTAAAGACCTGGCGAAAAAATTTTCTGTCATGATTTAACAAACAACACACGGCTTGACATTAGAGCCTGAGAATAATGGCAAAAAGGGGGATCCAACTGAATTTCTGAGATCATCATGAAGCTTGCGAACCGAAATATTAAAAGATTATGCCAAACTTGAGGTCGTATATCAGACCAAAAAGATTCAGATCTCTTACCTGAACCGACGATTGCCGAAACTTGTTACACAGACCGCAGGTACGCTGATTCGACGGATGCCGAAACTGGTACGTGGATGGGGGGAGCAATTATGATTCAGAATCACGAGTAAAATTATTGAAGTGCAAGTGACTAATAGATTAGGGTTTTTTCTTGAATTCCTTCTGCTTATCATTTGTGTATTTTTAGTGCATAACCCGCATACCAGGCGGATAAAAAATAAAATAAAATATATGAGAATTAAATTTTTTATTTATAAATGGAGTATTTTTCAATTCAATACAAAATGGGTAAACTATCTTTCTGGATTTGAATTATTTGTTAAATAGGGGCGTGGAATATATAAAACTATTAATTCAAATTCTAAATTTAAGGGTTGAATAGATAAAATAAGAAATAATACTATGCGACTAGTTTAGGCCCCGAATTATTAGCTTTATACTACTTTCGTTCCATTGAAAGGAGCATTTTATTTTACATGCAAATTAAGAGATATAATATTTAATAGGTAGATGAAAAGAGAGAAATAATATTTTAATGTATAGTAGATAGTTGTATTAGTGGTGTGTGTGGGTCCCATAAAGATATACTCCCTTCGTCCACCGATAACATATCCGTTTGCTTTTTACACGTGGATTAAGGAGTATTATTATTTTATACTATAAAAAGAGTAGTTATATTTGTAGTAAGTGATTGATATGTGTGGGGGCCCTTTTGCCAAAAAGAAAAAATGAATAACTTTAAAATTGACGATCAAAATGGCAAAGTAGATACCTTATCGACAAACGGATGGAGTATTAATTGTTTTGTGTGAGTCTCATTTACTAAAAAGAGAAATGCACCTCTTGTATTTGAACAGATTAAAATGATAAAATGCATTTTTTGAAAGGGATGGAAGTATATCTCAGACCTCTAATTGATAGAAGAGTGAGTCTCTTGTGCGCCCAACACACAGATTTAGATTCATGCCCCTTTGCAATTTTCGTGCCCTTTATAATTTAAAATCTCTAGCAATACATAGGTTTAAATAGAATATGGAGGGGAAGTGTTGTGTTCACATGTGGACACAGACCGTGTCCCCTGGGGCATGAGAGCTTTTGCCTTGATAGAAAATAATTAAGGTCCCGGATTGAATTTTATTACCTATTTTTACAATCCCAACAACTTTATTTACTTTTTTTTTTAAATTACTTAGTTTACTAATTTTTCAAGCCTTAAATTGAAAATACCCCCTCCTTCCCAAAGTAAAAGTTACATTTGCTTTTTGTACGATATTAAAGAATATAATTAATTTAATGTGTAGTGAGGTGAGAAAAATAATACTCACTCTGTTCGGTTCTAAGGTGTCCGTTTACTTTTTGTACGCGAATTAAGGAGTATTATTATTATATGTAAAGTGGATAGTTGTATTAGAGGGAAGTGGTGGGTCATACTTTTTTACTAAATAAGGGAAATAGATACCTTGAACAAGACGTCAAAAATAGTAAAATGGACACCTTAGAAGCGAATGGAAGGAGTATTTTAATTTATAGTGAGTAATTATATTAATATTGAATATTAATTGTTTTGTGTGTGTCTCATTTATCAAAAAGGAAAATGTAAGTATTGATAAAGCCATCAATACCAACCGGCAGGGTGGGGTGGGCCAAAACCCACCTCAACCCACCATTTGGTGTGCCTAAGCAGTTACAAACTAGAATTGCTAGGCTCAACCTATTTAAAGGTGGGTTGCAGGTTATGGCGGGCCAACCCTTTTTTTTATGATATTATTAAAATTATAATTACTTGAAAATGAAATATCAAAATGATGGAAGTTTTTTCAAAATATTATAATATCAATCAGATAATTAAAATATATTCCATCCGTTATCAAAATGATGGAAGTTTTTTCAAAATATTATAATATCAATCAGATAATTAAAATATATTCCATCCGTTCAATACAAAGGGGTGTTTTTGCTTTTTACACGTGGATTAAGAAGTATTATTATTTAATGCGGAGTGAGTAGTTCTATTAGTAGGTGTGTGGGCCCCATATTTTAATTGTATTAGTGGGTGTGTATAGGTCTCATGTATGTAAAAAGGAAAAGTGGACTCTTTGGGTGGGACGCCCAAAATAGAAAAAATTAGCCCTTTAAAGGGGACGGAGGAAGTATATAAATATAGATCCTACAAAGTAACCCCTTGAATAATTAACCATAAACAAAGATCATTAATCAAACAACATAAAGTTTACTAATTATATATACTCCCTTAATCCCCTTTAAAGAGACTCTTTTTTACGTTTTGGGCGTCTCACTCAAAAAGTCTTATTTCCTTTTTCACACACATAAGACATATGCACACTCACTAATATAACTACCCACTACACATTAAATACTAATACTCATTAATCCACGTGCAAAAAATAAAAGACCATCTTTGAGTGGGACGGAGGGAGTACTTCTTAAATCACAAAAAGTTTACTAGTTCTAAAAGTCAAACACATAGCACAAAATATAATTATAAATTCTCTTCGAAACGCATTCATCATATCATAATATAAACATCTCAATCTTCATGTTGCTTAATTATATCATTGTCTATCTTCAAAGCATTAAATTTCTTAAAGGTTTATCATTTACATTTGCGTTTTCTTTTAATTCATAAACATACATTCATACTCCCTCCGTCCCCTTTAAAAAGTCTATTTTTTTTCATTTTGTGGTCTCATTCAAAGAGTCTCATTTTCTTTTTTACACATATGTGACCCATACACACCCACTAACAAAATTAAATATGTGGCCCACACTTCCAATAATACAACTACTCACTACACATTAAAAAATAATACTTCTTAATTCACGTGTAAAAAAAGACCCGGACAAATGTAGTATATTAAAATTTTAAGAATTAAAAATAATTTCAAAATCAAGCAAAATAGGCTTAAAATAATGTACAAATTTTGTATATTAATCTACAGTACAAATTGCTTAGAATATTATCTCATGATTTAATTAATTATTATAATAAATTAAAAAAAAAAGAACAACAAATATTTGAGATATTAAACACTAGATCATTAGTAAAAAAAATATTAAAGCGGGCTAATCCGCCCTGTTTGGGCCAGCCGGTTTAGGCCCGCCTCCAAACGGGTTGTAAAATTTATAGCTCAATCCACCTTTTATTGAAGCAGAAGTGATTCAGCTCGACGGACCTAACCCATTTTGACATCTCTAACTATTGAGGTGAGACATTCAAATTGAAAATATGTAACTACTATTGTGGGATGGAGGGACTATTCATTTTTAGGTAAATTGTCCCGTGCATCTGGGTGCACGAATTTGAAATCATACACCCACATTCAAAATATACACATGTTATTGATAAAAATGAGTACTCTCTTCGTCCCGCGTTAAAGTTTACGTTTCTATTTTAATTTGTCCCAAGGTTTAAATTTAATTTTTTTATAAAATTGGGCTCACACAAAACAATTAACTATTCCATATAGGGCCCAATACAACATTAATGCAACTACCCACTTCATATTAAATATTATTTCTCTCACTTCACTACATATTAAAATATTATATCTCTTATTCTACGTGCAAAAGTAAACGTAAATGTAAACTCGAGACGGAGGGAGTATACATTAATGAATAAGAACTTATACAGTTTGTTACAGATTTTTTAGCGAACTTTCTGTTAGTTTTTGGGTCCGTCCAATCTTAAAGTATCAATTTTTCCTTTTTTAGTAAAAAGGTACACACAATGTCCACCACTCACCACTAATACAACTACCCACTTTATATAAAATAATAATACTTGTTAATCTATGTGCAAAAAGTAAACGAATACCTTTGCGATGGACGGAGGGAGTATGGTTTTTTTCTATAGTTACTAAAATAATACTCTCTTAGTTTTTCTTCTAAATCTATTTTCTTCTTTTTTTGTAACGTAGACTAAAAAATTTGGTACTTTTGATATATTTTTATGTAATAAGTAAAGAATAAAGTATATTATATGTATTGTGTAAGAGTGAATTTTGTAAATAAAGTATACAAAGGAAATTAGTCACTTTATTTTATACTCGCTCTATCACAACTTAAATTTCACACTTTTCATTTTCGTCTTTCCACATTAAATTTCATTATCCAAAAAGAAAACATCACATGAATTCTCAACCCTAAAAGTATCAGTATTTTATTTACAAATTTATTACTCACACTTAACCAAGGACGGCTCCACGTTGGGGCCAGTGGGGGCACTGGCCCCCCTTAACTTTTGCTAATCTTTATCTTAACACATCTAATTCACAGTTTTTTTATGCTGAGTTGGAGTGTCTCTCCTTCTCCCTTGATGACATGGCAGAATGAGAGATTTTGAAGCACTTTCCATTATCTTTTTATTTTTTATTATTTTTATTTTCATACGTTTTTTTGTTTTGCTTGCTGCTTTCCTTTTTAATTTTTAATTTAGAGACATTTATTAAATCTATTTTTAGTTCTTATTTTCATTAATTTTTTTATTAATGAATTTAAATGCTGCAATCATTGTATGTTAATTTCAATTCATGAGCATATTTTAATGGAAATTTTTGCATTAAACACAAAAATGAATTTTTGCATTAATCTTAATGGACGTCTTCTATGGCCTCCTTGGTGACAGTGTAATTTCTGTATTAATCTTAATATTTGATTTTTAAGCATTCTTTTTTATGTGTAATTTTAGTTTTTATTTATTTAATTATGAATTTAAATACTCAACCATCATTCTATACTAATAGCAATTAATTAGAAGTTAATTTTGATAGGGTAATTATGACTTATAATTTCTTTTAATAATATCAATTAATTAGCCATTTAATGTTGTGTCTATATAAACACATGATCAAATTTACATTCATATTCATCTCAATCATTTTAACATTTTTTAGTTAATTTATTTTATTCATAATTCCATTTCTCTTTACATCTTATTCTAATTCATCTTCTTCTTTTCCTATTTATTTGAGGATTTATATGTAATGTATATTTGGGGTTTATTTATTTATTTCTCCAAATATTTTCATATTATTTTAAAATTTTAAATACGAGGTACATTTATCTTCTTCTTTTTTTAAATCTATATGTTGTTAATGTTAATGCAATTTTTCGTAATTACGAATCAACATATCTAATTCTATTTTATTAATTCCTCTTTCAAATTGCGAGTCTCACTCACACTACTATTTTTTTTAATTTTATATTTTTATATTTATTTTCGTGTATCCTCCATTTTTATAATTCATTGGATAATTATGTTTTGTTTTTTCTTAATAGGTTGTGCTAAATGAGTTACTGATTTGCATCCAAGTATTCCGATCTTGCAAGATAAAGGTTAATTACATAATGATGTTTCTCACAAATACCTTTACTTTGAAATTGAATATGATATCACATTTTTGACTATAAGTTGAACTCCTCTCTATTTAGGGTATTGTATAGAATGTAATTTAAAGTGTAGTAATTATAGGTGAAAATATTTTGATGTGTACATTACTTATATCATATTTACATGATTATCATTAAATTATTTGTTATGATTCTTTTTTAAAGACTTTTATTCATAATCTATTTAGATATTCTTATTAATATTCTTATGTAAGAAATTATTATAATATTAAGAGTATATTAAATCGGTTCCAAACATCAATATTATGCGCAATCATTTTGTTTAATACAATTATGGTATATCAGAAGTTTTGTTTTCAATGTGATGAGATATTAAATTTAAGGGTCACTTACTATTGGATACATAAAATAATGCATAATTGCTATAAACTACATGACTCAAAGTACTAATACTCATAACTACACAATTATGATTGTGATATCATAAATACCCCTATATGTTTGCATAATTTGTTTGCACAAATTTGCTTTTGCACATTTTAAGTTCCGGCGGAGGTCCGATGGTGGGTGGGTGAGGGGTAGAGTTTGCACAATTTCGTTTTGCACAATTTCGTTTTGTACATTTTACTTTAAACATTTTTTTTGCACAATTTTTTTTTTTTTGCACATTTTCTTCTTTTTTACAATTTGTTTTGCACATTTTCAATTTTGTACCTTTTTTTTGCACATTTTTTTTGCACAATTTTTTCACATTTTCTTTTACACATTTTTTTACTAATTTTTTTCTTTCCTTTTTTTAAAAAAAATATTTTTGTACTCAATATTTTTAAAATAAAGAGGTGATTACTACTAGGTACATAAAATAATTTATTATTACTTTAAGTATAAACTAAACAATATCCATTAATGAAATGAGTAATTCTCATGAATTTATTTTATTTTATTTTATTGTTTAATCCTGAAACGTATTTTAAGATTAAGTTTTCCTGCCAAAGCAAGCAGAAGAGTTGTTTTTACAGAACAGGGGGACCCTAATAGCAAAGTCATCCTACATGGTTTGATGATACCACTAAAATCTTTAAGAATAGTGAATGATTTCTTTCGGTTGGGAAGTAAATGGAGAGTGTTCAAAATTCCCTGAAAATCATGAAAAACAAAGTTAACACTGAAGATTTCGAATCGAATCGAATTGAATCAAAATATATGAATATGTATGGATTAATTTCACCTCAATAATGTTGATGTTGAAGTTGACGAAAGTAGGCAAAGATCTGCTTGCACTGTAGGCTTCTGCATCAATATTCAAATGCTCATATCTGACTTCAATTGTTGGTATGTCAATTCCAACTCTGCAAATTCAACATATATTAGTAATCAATAAAAGTATGATCTGAAATCGAAATGAATCAATATTCTGAAAACGTAAATTGAGGAAATACATACCTATCAATTCGCTTCCGAAGTCTGAGCAGAAGAATGTATAATTCCACTAAATTTAGTGTTATATCACACCACAAATAAACCATAAGTCTAAACAATAACATAAACATATAATTCTAAAAATAAACAATAACCAAATTACTCTTGATAAATGATCTGGTAAGAACTAATTCAGTAATGCATTACTAGTTCATTTTGAAGTAAACCCAAATGCAGGCAAATACAATATCTAGCTCACTGAAATCCATCCAAGCATTTTTCTTACACCGACGAAGGTGACAACACTAATATCCCTAATTAAACACATTCCAGATCTAACCACTTTAATAAGGCATGGCATGCAACCACAATATTCATCACATTTATGTTGAGCAAACTCAAAACTAGTGGACAACGTACCTAGTGATCCTTCGATGACCCCAAAGGGTGCTTATACAAAAAACAACAATTCTGATAAGCACTATTTGGTTCACATTTATCACAACTAGCAATCCCCTAGTTGATAAGACAAAAGACTTACACTGTTCCACCATATAACAGATAGTGATGGCTGCCACATTCCAGAATGAACTCAAGATAAAACTTCCTATGATACAATCTAATATTGGCCTAGTTAGCTTACAGGCAATCCAGTGCATAAAATAAAACCCAGATCACAAGTGGCATTAGAGTTGCCTTGATGCTATGAACATATTACCAAGGCACCGTAAAAAAACAGATAACACATTAGCACCAATCAATCAATTAAAATTGTTTGTTTTGCGACACTACAAACAACGGTTGCTGAATAAGACATGGAATTTAAATCCCAGATCAAGGTGTCCTATTGTTGGTGCTACTAATAGTACCCAGGCACCGTGAAAAACACAAACATATAACATATTTCCACCAATTATGGATTTGAAAGCACAAAAGAGTGGCAGCAGCTAAAAGCACAATTAATCAGTCCAAAGCCTCAGAAAAAATTATCAACTAAATGAAATTACTAATTCATACCTGATGGTAAGATGGAGGGGGCAAGCTTATGATATGTACGAAGCAAATAAGCAGAGGAATTATAATATCTTAGCCCAACTATATTTTTGTTAGAAAGCCCAAAACCTAATTATTTATTTTTATGGCCCAAAAGGCCAGCCCTATCTTAGCCCAACTAGATTTTTGTTAGAAAGCCCAAAACCTAATTATTTATTTTTATGGCCCAAAAGGTCAGCCCAATTAAGCCCAACTATATTTTTTTAGAAAGCCCAAATTTATTTATTTATTTATTTTGTGGCCCAAAGTTTCAGCCCACTTAAATGGCCTGATATATAATTATTAAGGCTAAAGTTAAAAAAAAAGAGAGAGAAGAACGGGAGAAGAAAAGCAAAAGAGGGGAAAGAAGAGAGGAAGAGGAGAAACCCTTGTTGATCAAATTCTCCCTTACAACCCTCATCCTAGGTGGTTTTTAAGTTGTTTTGAGGTAAGTGGTGTGTGAATTAAGCTTCCTTCTTCCATGGTTTTGTAATTTTGTGGTGTTTTTCTTTTTGGTATGTGGGTAATTCGCAGACTGTTCGAACTGACTTTGAGATAGCTATTTCCCTCGAAACTTTGCAAACTTAATTTCTATACGTAGCTAAACTCGTTAGCTTTCCGTAGCCACTTGAAACGCCTCAATCCGATTATTCTACAATTAGTTATTATTTTTCTCGTAAACTGCCACTAGCTGGAAAATTTCAGAATTTTATGTCGAATTCAACCTTATTTTCTATCGTTTCATTTAGTTAATGTAATGAAACGGGTTATGTGGGATTGGGAACTAATGTTAAGGAGTTACATGCCATTTTTATTTAATATCGACTCGTTCGAACTCGATTAGGATTTGTTTTTAGCAATGAAAGGGATGTTACCGCTAATAGTTAGTTATATTTAATTTGTCTTTAATTGCTCATCTCCTTTCTAGGTAAAGAACCATCGACGAAGAGCAAGGGACCGACTTCAGATTCCGGAGAGAGTTAATCACTTCTTTGTGAGTTGATAATTCGGGAACGCCTTCTCTTGTGGGAAGTGTGGACCCTCGATAAATGTGCATTTATTTTAGTTTTAGTTAATTGATAAGAAAATTATTTGGTATTGTGTTATGTGGTAAAGAGCCTGATTGGCTCGATTGCTCTGGTTAGAGTCCTGTTAGCCATTTTATGAGTATTATTGATTTTAACTTATGTTGAAGAGCCTTGCCGGCTCGATATCTGATAACATTTATTGTGAATTATTTGAAAATTGATTTCTGGTTATTCTTGTGTGCTATTTAAGACTCTAACTTGAGTCGTTATTCATCTTATGATGCGTATGCATATGAATGCCTGGTACCAAGGTTAAGTAGCCCGAATTGGTCACGGTTCGGGTGAATTGGAGCGACATTGATTAAGTAACCCGAATTGTCGCGGTTCGGTTGAGTTAGAGTGACAACCAAGTTGCCCGTTGCTTGGCAAACCCGGGTGAGTTAGATCTAACGGGGCACCTGTCCATTTGCCAAATACTGCTACTCTGGAGGGTGGTTGTTAGAGGGATCAGTCTATTATAGGCTCAGTCAACGTCACCGGTGTGGGACATGCATGTCATATATGTTTATATGTTTGATCATTTAAAGTATTCACATCGATATTGAGTTGTGAACTTTAGCACTTGGCATGTTGAGAAAGAATATTAATGTGCATTTTATCTAGAGTAACGGTGACAAGCTTGGACTGTTTCTCGACGGAGAGCTCAGTTCGAGGAGGATATTGACTACCCACGCATCTTTCATGTGATAACATGTTGTTTGAACTAATTGTGTTATTCGTAAATGTGCACTAAGGTTTTTATTTTCATTATTATGTACACTGAGTGAGAAATAGTTATTGTGGGACGAAATGTTGGATTTTATGTTATGAACCGCGAGTGGTAATACATGCTTCGTATAAGGGTCGGGGTGACCGGCTTATCACCTCACTGAGCTAGTGGTTTTGCTCACCTCCATCATTCTTTCCTTTTCAGGCTGTTGATATCGTTTTGGTTGGAGGTTTTCCTATCGCTTGCTCGTCATCCAATAAGTGTTTTGGGTACTTTCTCTTTTATGTAAATTGACGGATTCATTGGCGAGATTGTATAGTTTATATTTGGTGACCCCCTTGATGTTCTTTTGTACCTTCGCGATGTTATATCGTTCATGTATATTTTCTTTAAACTAAGTTACACCGTTGTATTTTGTACCTTTGTAAATCCTTGTTGATACTTTATGAGATGATGTCCTCGGGTTGTACCCGTTGTTTTCAGTTGTTCAGTTCTACAGGTACTTGATAGCAAGTCTTACGTTTTCTATAAACTTGGTGGAGTGGAGTGCACCCATTCCACGAAATTTATGGTTAACGTGGCGGTTGTCGCGTTCTGTCTGGGGTCGGGGCGTGACAGGAATCCTTGTCGAAGGAAAACAACATGGAGGCCATAGCGAACCCAGCGGTAGCAGAGCACCGCGCTGATAAACATGGAGGCCAGATAGCAGAGCACCATACCGATGAACATGGAGGACAGAGCGAACGACGACAAGGGTTGGAAATTGCCTTGGGCTAGGCAGTGACGGTGACTGGAAGGTCGCGTCTGAGATGGTCGCGCACCATCGGAGGGTCAAGTGGGCCAACCGCTGCTACTCTTAAAGTGGACGGTTATGGCTCGTAGAGGAATTCTCGGCGACAAATTTATTGTCGGTGGCCGTCAATGGGTTGGCGACGGCTGTGAAGCACATCGAAGGTGGGAACCAGCGTCGGTGGAGAGATTCTTCTGGTGCTGAGAAGAGAACAATCAGATCAGCTTTTCCACACTCTGGAGTCCGGAAACAACTTCTGCGACGACGGTTTTTTTGGATTCCGACGCGAAGTTGGTGGCTCTTCAGTTCATCATCAGCTCCACCGCCATCGCCGGTGGAATTCTAAGAATTTAATTTTTTCCCTTTTGTTGTTTATGAATATAGCATAAAGCCAGTGGAGAAAGAAAAAGAGATGGATTGAGGAATAAGATTAATATATAATGAGGAGAGAGAGAATCGGCAGTGATATGAATGGGAAAAGATCATGAAAAATGTAGCGCGATGGTAGGAGGTTGGATGTGGCGGCCATGGATTGAAGAAAACCCAGATCAGGTTTCTTCGGCATCTGAGCGTGAAGTCCACATGAGATTTGGAATGTGAGTTTGAGTTGGAGGGTAATTTTTTCCATCCTTTGTTAAGTTGTGTATCTGATTGTATTTTCTTTTTTTCGATGTATCTCATGGTAAATAAGTTTGAAAGTATGTATTGGAGAGTAATAAACCCTAAATTTAATTATTATTATTTATTATTATAATAGTTTAAAATAAATTGTTATTTGTATATATTATTTGTTCATATATATATATATATATATATATATATATATATATATATATATATATATATATATATATATTTATAAATTATATATATCAATCTGTAATGTATAAATTATTTTTTAAAAGTATAATTTAATTGGATGCATTTAAATATTGGATTAATAATAATACAATTGTTCCTAATTGATATCACTTTTATTGACAAATTATAAATTTAAAATTTGAAACCATTTATATTAAATTTGATTATGTGTTAAATGTCAACTAAAAAAACATTAAATATTGATCTAATTTTATTAGATTCTGTTAGTTAAATAGATATGCATATACAAGTATTGATTGTACTTATTAGCCTACTGTAATTTAAAGTAATTTTAATTTGACTGTTAGCCATATTGTCTTGGTTTTTTTTTTCTCTGCATTTTAATGTATTATTTTGTCAACTATAAATAATTGTTCTTTTGTATTTGGCATGTCCGCTGAGTTCTGCTTGATAATTAAGTGTTGTTTTAATTTTACCAAAACTCAATATTAATGAGATTATGACCCTGACTCTTTCAAAACGGGCCGTCCAAATTTTTCTCATGATTAAACTCTTCAAAATCGATTAAAGCCATAGGAGAGAGAAATATATATATCCTTCGTCCCGGAGAAGTTATCGCCATTTTTTTTTGCACGAAAATTAAGGAGTATAATAATTTAATGAATATTGAGTTGAAAATATAATATTTTAATGTGTATAGTATAGTTGTATTGCTAATATGTGCGAGCTCCATGAGAATATATTAATTTTTTGTGTGAGTTTCGTATACTTAAAAAAGAAATGTGTTAATTTTTTTGGGACAATCCAAAAAGAAAAATGTGTCAACTTCGGTGGGATATAAGGAATAAAAGATATTCCAATGCACTCTATCAATCATTATTTATGGTGTTATTCAATTTTATTCTTGATCACTCCCTCTTGAAACTAATTAAATTTTCCTAAGACTTTGTTTAGTATCGAGTAACCTATTGTCTTGTGTGGGGTATCCTAATTTTATTTTTTTTAAGATCCAAAATTTTTTGAAGAGAACAATATAGTGTAAGTTTTTTTCCATTTTGATGTACTTATGGAAAACATATGTTGATCCTTTCAGTTTTTTTACTGGATTCAAGTGGGCATTACTTATGGCACTAGGGTATATTAGATGCATATATTAGAAGACAGATTTGATTATATTTGAAATAATTTTTTTTATCTTGACTCTGTTTAATTGATTGTTGAGTTGCTTTATTTCAGTACATAATCAATAGCGATCTTTCCTGCTATACTGTTGTGAAATGAGGCAAATTAAAATTTTTAATCACTAAAACTTAATATTAGAAGACAATTCTTTTTTATCTATTGACCTGCTATACTGTTGTGAAATGAGGCAAATTAAAAATTTTAATCTCTGAAAATTAATATTAGAAGACAAATTCTTTTTTATCTATTGAAAAATGGACGTGTATCTAAGTCTGTAGAGTGTTTCATGTTCTTGGTTCCCTTTTCTAGCTTCTCATTTTTTTATGTTTGTGCTTAGATCTTTTTTTCTTTTTTTTTCTTTCTTTCTGTTTGCTCAAATTGCATTTAGGCAATGCTGCTGCCTTTAAAGTTGGTCTTCCACGGTATCAGTGGTACAAATGATAGATGCACAGTTGTTTCATTTGAATCTCGATGTAAGTTTTTTCTCTCTCTCACAAACAAGAATGCACGAGCAGTGGTAATTTTGTATTCATATGGCTTTATACATGCTTATATTATAGAATTCAACATCAACATGCAACTGCATGCGCTTGCGAAGGACAAAAAAGCTTGATTTTTCATCTAATTCATGTGTTTTAGTGGTTGCGAGGCTTGATATTTATTATATTCCATTGAATTAATCAGAATGTTTGTTTCTAAACAGTGAATTCACATTTGTAAACTTTATTAACTCACCTAATAATGCTAATGAACTAAACTCTCTTACAGTTCACAAGAGTGTATATTTATCAAAGTCGAGACTTCTAATTTTTACGTCGTGAGTGGAGACTAATTGAAAGCTCAAATCCTTAATGTTATAATGTAATATTTGTCATAGTTGCTATCCAAAAGTTATTTGTCTCTATACATGCCCAAATACATCTATACACGTTTATGTATGTAATATTAATTTTGAAATTATTAGGAAGCATAACATGAGAAATTAGCTTTCAAAGAAGATCGAGGGAGAGGAAAACTTCTTTTGAAAGGAAATTAGCATTGCATGGATTAAAGCCTTTGAACGTAATGTATTCTAAAACTTAGGGGTTTGCTGTGCATTAAATCCTGTCATAATTTCAAATGCAATGTAATTTACATTTTTTAACTTTTGCTAATATATGATGCTTTACATGACTGCAGGGAAGATATTTAGGAAATAATACAAGCAAAAGCATGCACCCAAACAACTAATCAGTTGCTGCTGTGAGTGCTCTTTCATTTTCATTCACCCCTTTGATTTTCGTTTAGATAATATTTTATACAGTTATGGGTTTTGTGAAAGTCCTTTCATATTAAATTAATTTTGATTGTGTACCATAGTTGGCAAGATAAATCTGCCTCAAATTAAGAGTGTTATAATTTCTCGAATTTTTCTTCACCAAGTACTGTTTTATTATCCATATATTTAGATTATATTTCGTTTTAATGAAAAGAATTTCATGTAGTCTCTTTATAACATTTGTATATGGAACCCATGAATCGTATGGGTAGTAATCATTATTTTTTATGCATATAAAATATTAACTATTTTAAAAGTTAGTTAAATTTTTAAAAGTTAATTAAAGTTAGTTAAGTTATTAAAATATTAACCGTTGTCCGCTGCCTTCGACGCTGCATCTGCCGATGATGTCGAGAGCTCCTCCATTTTTGCCGCTGCAGAGAATGCCTCGACGTCGGTGGTTGTAATCGGAGTACCCTCGGGGTGCTTTGTTTTGATTGTGAGATTTTGCTTTACTAAAAAGTAAGCAGCATTAGGTTGTTCAAATTTCTAGATTTCGGTCTTTTGAATTGGTGTTGAGATTTTAATATTAAGCTGTCTGGGTCCTTGATCTGATTTTGCTAAGAAAAAAAGTGCCTTATTTATGTATATTAGACTCCATTTTTTATGGATTTTTGATTTTTAAATTGCTGTTCAGATTTCAAGCTTTAGGCTTCGTGGGTCATTGATCTGATTTTGCTAAATAGGAAAAAATTGCCTTATTTATGTATATCAGACTCCATTTTTGATATATATGGAGCAAACAATTTAGAGGTCTAATCTATAAAACAGCAAATTATGTCTTTGATTAAACTCTAAATACTCACACGTAGTGCTTTTGTTAAGTTCTATTCTGATAATTATTGATTAGACCATGCACTTCTTAGCCGTGTAAATAAAAATATGATTGATATTAAATAAAAAAATTTCTCTTTAATTCTTATGATGGCTATTGTAATAAAAACTGGAGCTCCAAGTTTACTTTTATGTCATGCAAGTAAAATGAACTTTTTTATCTTTGTTCAAGAATAATAAATTCTTTTATACCTACCTTATTGCAGGGTATATCACTTGAGTGATTCTTTGGTGGAGTTTGCTATGGTGGACCGATCACTCTTCCATTACAGGTAACTTAAGTTTTCATTAGCACCTGCAACTTCTTTCACTGATCCTTGCTTAGGTTAGAAAATGGTCATTCTACCTTCTCCTTATTTTCTAAATGTAAACTTGGTATTTATGAAATTTTATGATTTAGGTTGATTTTATCTGAAATTGAAATGGATAAGTTTTTTGTACCAAATAATCCCGATTGTGGGTTGCATTTGGTATGTTGTTGGAGTAATAGAGTGCTATATGATTCAGTATCTTATTTATTAAATTCACTTTATTTTAAAGTAAATTTAATTGATAAAAATTTAAATTAAAATTTTCCTCTCTTCACTCTTTTTTTTATTTTTATTTTTCACCAGTGAATGAATGTGATATCTTCTTTTGCAATGTGATTTAATATAGTGCATTTTACTCTTTATTTGTATCTCCCATATTGCAGTTGCACTGTAGAGTAATTATCGTAATCATTTCATTTTGCATAGTCTAAAATTGAAAAGACGAATGCCTTTGCAAGGCAGTATCTTTTTGCTACTTCGTTTGAATGTCTTCATAATGAAACTATGTTACAGAATTATACACTAAAGCATGGAGATGATAAAGTAGACTTATTACGTATATGATGAAATACCTTTGACTTTGACTTTATATAGTTTTTTTTCTTTATTTCAGCTCCTTTCTTTTTTGGCATTAAGAGCAATACTATTTCCCTTGAATTTTAGGCTATGGAAAGTGAATAAGTGATGGTGAGATTCTATATGGTTTATGAAAGTATAAACCATGCTTTGGAAGGAAAATCTGGCAGATCATAGTGCTAATTAGTTTTTTTTTTTCACCTGGAATATATACATAGCAGTTTTGTTCGTCATCACAGCAAAATGTTCAATATCTCTTTTTTTTTCAAGGTTGAGTTAGATTTTAACAAGGATGTCCTTTAATTATCCATTTGACATGCTCTCAGGTTCTTATACAATGACTACCATGTCTCTCAACTTTCCTGTCATATATTTTAGAAAGTTGTGGCACTCAGTAAGTCAAATTTTTATAGATGAAGAACTTTGTAAAATATTTAGTGCTTAGGGTGAAATCAAGGAGCTGGCTTAAGTGCCAGCTTAATTTTTAACTTCTAATTCACATTTATTTAATAGAGCCACTAATTCAATGTTACATGGGTTGCAGACTCATGACACTCCACATGGAGCCACAAAATCATAGAGTTATATGATGTCAGAGCTGCAAAATCTGCACTTCGTATTGTGAACATGAGCAATATTGTTGGAAAGCAAATTAAGATTGAATCGGGCCTATATGTTGACTCCAAAAGGTGGATTACTTCAACCTCTTCGTCTATGTGTTACCATTGTTATATCTATCATCTTCATGTTCTTTCTTGATTAGTCTCAATTCCTAAAATTAACATTGCAAACAGTCAACTTAAATTTAGCACTTTTTTGAATTAGTGGAGCAGCATATAAATTTTGGTTGGTGATGAAACACAACACAGGAGAAGTTGCCAAATCCATTGCAAGCCACCACCAATCCCGATAAGATCTGACCCCCATTCGTGTTGATAGGTTTATTCTTTACCATCTTACCACTATAAGAGTTTTTTTAGTTCTTCTTTTTGTCTTATTTAGTTGATTTGAGTCCAATAAATTACTGCATTTTTTTTTACCGAGATATTTTAATTTAAAATAAGCTTTCTCCCTTCTCCTCAATTAATTGCTCATTTGTTAATATATATATATATATATATATATATATATATATATATATATATATACTCCCCAACAATCCCACAATTGGAATCACCTCTTTTATCACAAGTAGGCCTTCAGAATTCTAAAATATTAAACAATATTTCCATAGTGTTTTATTTCCATGGTGCAATGCACTCACCTTTAAATAATAAATGTATGACTCACTTTTTTTTTAAAGAAAATTAATACTCCCTCCATCTGGTTCTAAGGTATCCATTTGTTTTTTACACGTGGATTAAGGAATATAATTATAATATGTAAAGTGGGTAGTTGTATTAAAGGGAAGTGGTGGACCATATTTTGTATTTTTTTACTAAATAGGGGAAATGGATACCTTTGAAGCGGACGCCAAAAATAGTAAAATGGATACCTTAGAAGCGGACAAAGGGAGTATATGTTACAGCAATTGGAATCGTATTTGAAGTAGAAGGCCTTCTCATTTTTTTAATGACATGAACATGCATTCTTGAGTTTGTGATGGGGTAGGATTGTATTGAGTTGGAATGCAGTCTTTTATTTTGATTTTGAGTTGTAATTTCTCACCTATTAGATGGGTAATGGATAATTTTTCTTTAAATTGAAGTCAAATAATGGTAGTCAATCTCTTTTTTAACCCCTAAACTGCTTCTTTTTCCAGATATTTTGATTTTGGTGGGATTTCAATATTCTATTGTAAAAGAATTCAGTAGGTGACATGGGTCAACGAAGAGTAGCATAAAAAATAAGTTTAATTGTTGTGGAATGAAAGTGAATAGGACTAAAATTTAATGCTTTGTTTCTTTAATCTTAACAAATTTCAAAATTTATTTTGTATTTGCCAAACAAGGCATTTTCATTAGTTGAATGACATGAACATGCAGTCTTGAATTTGTGGTGTGGTTGGATTGTCTTGAGTTGGAAAGCTCTATTATTTCATTTTGATTCAATCATCCTACATAAGTTTTATTCTATCATGCTCGTCAATCATTACTTTGTGATTTGTTTAGATCAAAATACCACTTTATGTTCTCATTCTGATTTGTATCCTCAATTACATAGATAAAAATACCACTTCCTGAATATGTGGAGGGTAAAGCTTGACTTAAACACAAAAAAAAGCAGCAGAATTTACTTCCTATGAATGCAAACCCTGTTCTTTTTTTGTTGATATAAAGAAGAAGGCTAGCTGAAACACTGGATAGGTATTGTAAATTGCTTTATTATCAAGTGGAAACTATAATTATTTTTAAATGGGAAAAACTTAGGGTGTTTTTCATTTTTAGGAAGTAAATATTCATGTTATCATGCTTAGCTATCATTTTTTTTTTTGTATAGCAGTGATAGAGACAATGTTGTTGAGGAAAGTGATGAATTGCGTAGGATGTTGAATGAGGTTATTTCTTAGTCTTTTTTATACTCAATTTATGAGAAATTAAATAATCGTTAAGAAAACATATTAGCAAACCAATATTTTGTTTTTTTTTTTTTGACTCAACTTTATCAAAAGAGTTATGAGAATTAACATAATTAAGAATGGGTTTTTACTAGTTTTGGTCTAGGTCTGCAAGTGTTTGTTTATCATAGGAACTTATTTTTGATTTTTTTTGATTTTATTCTATTTTTTTAAGTTTTTGTTGGGAGTAAGAGATACATTTACAGTAGCAAGCTCTGTATATGGAGAAAAGAAAAATGATAGATTGTGAGGTCACTTTGTTTTTTGTTACATGTTTGGGTCTTAATGAGATACATATATATCCTCAAAATTCTTTTTACTGAAATTCTACTTCAATACGCCTAATGTATTTGCTTGTGGTTCTTGCTCTAAAAGAACATTTTCTTTATTGGACCTTGACTTCCGTTAATTAGATCTTCCATTAATTGAGCGGACATTGATTTTTTAAATTATTGTCTGAACTTAAGATTGGAATGAATTCTTCCAAAGGGATTAAGTTTTCTCATATTGACAACTTTGGTTTTTTTTTTTTGTTACTTTTGTGGTTGATATGCAATATCATGTGTATGACCATGATGCAACTACTCATTGTGATATAGGCTCCACTTATTGCAGTATCATTAGTCACGTTTATTCTGATTGAGCAGATTAAGTATAACATTTGCATAAAAATTATTAAACATATTTCTCATGTGTAGAATAGTTTATTTTGATTTAGTCATATTTATTTCGACTGAGTAGATCAAGTAAAGTAGTTGCATCAAAACATGTTTTATCATTACTATAATCATGACTATTAGAATATTTTATCTTTAGTTAACTGTGATAAAGAATATCAAATGTCTATCTTTGCCATTGTTAATAGGATTTGTTAAATCAATTAGTTTTTTTTTTCTTCTAAATTTATGAGCGAATTAAGTAGAGTAGTTATTGTTCTTGAGCATATTCTTAATGTTGTAGATGATAGTTTTTTATAAATGAGGAAATGTGGAATCCCGTTTTCAATTTTCTTTCTCCACTTTTTATGTATTTTAAATATTTTGTAATCAATTAGATTCATTAGAAGCCAATGAACCTTAAAATTTAAAAATTTCAAGATGTTTGTGTTTAGTATTATTTTGGAAAAGTTTAATAAGATGTTGCAATGTCAAATCAACGCATGTGATGTACCGAATTACCATTGATCTTGGAGGTGCAAACAATCTTTGGATATGGTCTTTACTTGCATTTAGGTTTGAGTTTGGCTCAAATAGATCAATTTGTCTTTACCTATCAGCATAGATCAGTGTTGTCATACTTATTTTCTTTCCTTTTCATTTTTCTTGGGTGGTTTGGTGGGTGTTCCAGATGTGGGACCAGCATCAGTGGGGATAGTTTTGGTAATGTGCAGTTCTTGAATGGAGATGGTCAGTTCGGAACTCTCCTATAGGTGTATTCTTATCTCCAAGATGTAAATGTGTTAGCTGCTGCTCCTAACCATAACAAAGTATTTTTTGATGGATCATATGGTCAGGTATAACCATTTAATTTTGGTTACATAGTGCCTAAATTTGATTACATAAACAGATTTTGAGTCTGTTAATTGGAAAGTTTATAGAGACATTTGAATTGAGTGGAGATTATATAGCACATATTTTGATTAAATTTGGCCCTAGGGTGATTATAACTGCTTTTCAAAGTATTTAAAATCTTGAGGTTATTGATAATGAGAAATTGTATACACTTCATTTACAATCATATCTCATCTCTTATTTGCATAATATTTCTTATAATGGATCGAGATATATATTTGCTCTATGTTTTTTCAATTAATGATTTTTCTCCAAATTTAAAGGAGAAAAGGAAAAATAATTGCTATATATCTGTGTTGAACTGAAAGGTTGATATGAAGGAAAAGGTGAAGAGGCTAGCAGTGTTTGGTTTGGCTCAAGTGGAGGTTGTTCCACCAGCTTCCATCTTATCTGTGCTGTGTAATCTTTTATTTTTTTTCTTTTTTTTGTGTATTTAATATTATAATTTTCAGAAACATTCCTTCATTTGTATACATTTTATTTTTACAAAATCTCCAGTGAGCGGTGCTTATGTGTGACGATTTCTGAGAAGTGTTCAATTTTTATGTAAGTATAGTATATTTATTATGTGTTACAATATATTCTTTTTGTCCCGCCCAAAGAGGATTTGTTGTTTTTTGCACGTGGATTAAGAATTGTTATTATTTAGTGTATGCTGGCTAGAATATTTATGTAATTAATTAGTAGAATTTAAGTAACTATTCGTAAAGACATTTATAAATATGATTTAATGTTCATATGTTGATTAGCAAATACTATTGGCTTTGGCTGATTTTATAATCAAATGCACAAGCAAGGGTTCTACTGTAGGTGTTCTTCTACTTCGAGTCTCAAGTTGTTCAAAGAACCGACTGCTCTTTCAAGCTCAGTTCTTAGGATCCCTTAACCTTTGAAATTACTTTATTTACTTATGTTCGAGGTGAATTTTTTGCCTTTAAAATTTGCTCTCTGACATTGTGTTATTAAAACTCTCGAACTGCGTATTCTAAACAGTCTTTGTCACAATCTTTTGTTGGTAATTTCTTTAGTTTCTAGCTTGAATAATGAAGCATGTTTGCTTCCCATGGAATATTAGATATAATTGGCTATGCTGTATTTTGAGATTCATATGTCTGTTTTTAATATGGTGCTAGTAAAACTGAAATTATTTAATTTTTGTACTATGTGGGTTGTTTATTGAAATTTTATAGAAATTGAGTTTGCGGTTCCTTTTATTCTTAAGAAATATGCAGAACACCTCAATTGCTTTCGCTCTTTGTTGCTATTTTTGAATGTTCATTTCTTGAGATTTACATATTCACTATTTTTTAATGTTCATTTCTTGATATTTACATGTGGATTAATTCTGTGATGTATTTACTACAAATGTAATGCTCCAGGTAGACATATTGTGTGCCTACGGTTTGACTTTATCAGTCCGTTTTATTCCCCCAAAAATGCATACAATCCATTTTGCCAAGAAAACATTTGTTCAACTTTGTTTTATTTGCAAAATTCAGTAAGTCTCATTAGACTAATAAGAACTGTACTTTTATGAAAAAAAAATCAGTTAGTCCCGTCTTAATTATTAGTGGCCACTTATATGAAATACTCCCTTCGTCCCACAAGATGGTTCATTTTTATTGTACTATGAATACTTAGAAAAAAATATTTTTGATTAGCTTTATTGACTTTTAGGGGTAATGTGGTATTTTTAGGTAATAAATAAAGTAAAAAGAATATTATGTGTGAAAAGAAGGGATGATATTTTTTAAATTAATGTGTACTTTTGAGGTGTTAGATTATAATGATATTTCCTTTTTTTGGGGGAGAATATGGGATGAGAAAATGAGGAAGGAGAAAACGATCTTTAGAGACGGAGAGAGTATGTCCTTTTGATATAATTTATATTAATATTGTTACATTTAAATATTTTTAAGAAAAAAGGTTGTATATTTTAAAATACCATTGACCGAGAGCAACGCATGAGTTTAAAAAATTGATAAAATTGTTTTAAAAAAAAACTTTTCTTAAACAACTTAAAATAGTAAAGGTGAAGCTTAATATGAGATAGATGGAGTATGTTTAAAAAAAAAAATTAAAACGCACATGTTTAATATTTATCGGAAGGGTTTAATGTTCATTCTAATGGTGAAATTACAATTTTATCATTACACAACTTTGTAAATTAGTCCTATATTTTTTTCATCTTTAAATAATTAATATTTAAAAAAATATGTATTGTTAAACACAATCTCGTGCAACACATGGGTAAAAAAAGTTAGTTTAATAAAATATGTATGGTTGTTTTAGATAATGCTTTCATATATGAAAGTAAAAGTACAAATAAACAAGAGAAAACGGAGAAGAACGTACCAAAAAAAAATCAAAGTCAAACCCAAAATGTTAGTCTTTTAACTCATATTGTTGGTTCTAAAATGATCTTTATATTATAATTATGTGTACTTTTTTTATTTTTTGATTAATAGTTATTAATGTACTTCTATTCTTATTTTTTTATTAATTTTAAATTTTAAATTTTAATATATATATATATATATTTTTTTTATGCACATTTATCTTTTTATTTAAATATATGATTTTTTTTACAAATTATCTATTATTTTCTTTTATATATTTATATTTATTATGTATAATTGCACTAAAGTTAATTACATGTAAAATTAGTTTAATATTTTTAATTCAATTATATATATATATATATATATATATATATATATATATATATATATATATATTGAGTAAAATTATATTTATTTTTACATTTGTATATTTATTTATATATCTATCTAACAAGTTTTTGTCTAAAAAAATTGTTCCAATCGAGTTGGATTTTTTACTAAAAAATATAGCGTTTTTAAGTAATTATTGTCATTTTTTTAAAGATTGATTTTAGAGTTTTAAAAGGAAATTTCACCCCTAAAATATTAAAACTATTAAAACTTTAAAGTTAAAAAAAGGTGATTACAAATTGATAAAATTTTAAAATTAGAAATGATGGAAGCAATTTATTTTATTCTAATATAAGGAGTACCATCTTTAATATAAAACAGTTAATCTTACATTATTAGACCATCTACCAAATAAAGAATAGTTAATATTTTTAATAAAATATAATATATAATCAACAAAAATAATAATTATTTAATTAAACTATTTTTATATTAAAGTTGTGTTATCTTATTTAGCAGATGATTTATTTATAGTAAATTGATTTTAATTTTAGAGTTTTAGCACGTGAATCTAAATTTGTTAGGGGTTACTATGTGCATGTCAATTTTCTTTATAATCATCTGTTGTATTAAGTATTTATTATGAGTCTTGTTGTTATTTGTTCAATGTATATTGTTCTATAATATTTGCTTTAGTTATACACTGATTTTTTTTTTCGAACTTATATACATAACAATAATTTTTATCTAGAATTGATGACGTATTTTTTCCATGAAGCCTTATTAGCTTGACTTTTCGTGTTGGTGATATTTTGAGCTTTGAATTTTAGCATGTGGCCTTAATTAATTTATAATAATAATTAACATCCCGTATAATTGATTAGATATTTGCTCATTTAATAGGTGGTTAAAATCATGAATTTAAATTAACATTATTATCTCTTTTATCTCTCATTGAAATAAATTCTTATGAGTTTATGATTTTTTAATCACTCACAATTTGTAATTATTTTACTTTTAGAAGTCAATGATTTTTTGTCACTTAAATAAGAAACACAATTTCAAATTTGAAGTCATTATATATGGAGTAGTCCTTTTACCAATAACCAACTTTCTAATTATGTTAAGATGACACTATAATCATTACGTACTTTTTCAATAATATGACTAATTTTACGATTGAGAATTTTCATTGAAGTTTACACAAATCAGCATCGAAAACACTTTGTAAAATTATGTGTTTTTATCCTAAATAAGAGTAATATAATTTTAATTTTAATTTTTTAACCATGTTATTATTTTTATTACTTAAATATCAATTCCATTTAAAATACCAATTTATTATGATTTAGAGTGGAATTTTTCAATATCGAATTGAGAGTTTACTTATTTCATTATGGTCAAGTTAAATGCTACTGTTGACGATTTTAGATAACTAAAAAGTATCGTACAATATAAAGCTTATAAAAAAATAATTAATTACATGTAATAAAATTTATGAAAATTAATAAATAAATTAAATTTTAAATATAAATTTTCATAAAATAAATTATGATGCAAATTTAATATTAAAATATTAATTTAGTCATCCCATGCACTGCACGACTCAATACTAGTTAGTAGTATATATGTATGAATTGTTAATAACTTTGATGTATCTAAGTTTGTTTTTGTGTTACATACACATAATAATGAAGGTCGTGGGTTCAATACCCGGAAGCCTCATATTTTTTTAAACTGTAATTGTAATCTAATATTCCAGTATTATTTTTTTTAATGTTTCCGTAGTATTTCTTCACTTTTTATTCTCTATCTAATATTCCAGTATTATTTTTGTATGTTTTCGTAGTATTCATTCTCTTTTATTCTCTAAATTATTGTGTGTTTTCAATATACTTATTACATGTTTCCCTTAATATTTTTTATTCTTTTTTAGCAAATTATATTTTTTTTTATCTTTTTATATATTGTTAATTTATTGTTCTTTTATATATATATTTTTTCTATTTTCCTATTAAATTAACAATTTCTTCTTTTTTTATTTTATACGTTATTCATTAAAATAAGGATACATATTTAAAATTAGTTTTAACTATTTTAGTAATTAATTATATTATGATGATACTAAATTTTTTTCTTATTTAAATAAATCACTTATGGTGATATTAAATATGATACATGAGGAAAAAAAAATTTATGTAGTATTTGGGCCTCCCTCGACTAAATTCCTGGAGTCGTCCCTGCACCTAACATACATAATACTCCCTCCATCCAATTTCAATGTTTACGTTTTTATTTTGCGCGTTTCATTTCAATATTTACGTTTTCCTTTTTAGGAATATGGGACCCACCTAAAACAATTAATATATCATCCAACACTGATACACCTACCCACTTCACATTAAAAATTATATTTTTCCACCCACTATTTATTAAAATATAATACTTTTTAATTAATGTGCAAAAAACAAACGTAAACATTGAAACGAGACGGAGAGATTATATTTTATAATTTATTTATGTGATATGCTCTCTCTCTCTTGGGCCTCAAACGGGCCCAACCACAGCCCAATAACCACAAAGCCCAGCGGGAGCCACTTGAGCAGGGCCTCGAGCGCCACTTGTAGGGATCCAATCGCAAGTATACAACAAAACCACCACCTGAGGAAATAACTGCCTAGCTTCCGCGACCACAAATCTAGAGTGACTCTCACACTCATAGGGGCTATAAGTATGGGAAAAAAAGGCTATAGTGCCATTAATGTCTTGGGCCCATCTGCATTAATTACACTCCCCTATATAAGCTACACCGTAAAGAGACACATCATATCCCCATCCCATAACTGTATGCAAAATAAAAAAAAATTAAATGAGCTTTATTCTATTCTACCTCCCAGAGACCATGAGTTGGGAGGAATTCTTGTCCTTACCACCACCATGTTTGATTAGCCGAGGATAGAATATAGCCACGTCCCACACACATTACCCTCAGCTTAAACTCGCTATCAACATTTCACGTTAGAGGAAGGGAATAATGACAAATGACACATGGGGACAAATCCCCAGGCGAGCCGGAGACCAGGCGGCCCCAACAAACCCTCCGCCAACCGCAAAGAAGAGAGTAACATCCCACGAGTTGCGTCGTGAAAACGATGAGGGCATCGACTATTGCCATCTATATTTCGACATAATGAAAAGCCTAAAGGACAAACAACTGGCCGATCAATGAGCCAGCCGCCAGCTGAACTTTGATGATAGTGACGAACCCCAAGAGGCCAACATCTCGAGGCGAGAGCCATCCCATGGAGGAGCAGCCCACCGCAGCGCACAACAAGTCATCTATGATGGACGGAAAAGAAGAAGGGCTGCTAGTAAGATCCGAAACTCCGCTAACGCGCGTGAAGCGCAGGTGTTAAGAAGGATCAGTACAAAGGATCGTCTCGCAGCAGGAGCAAACCACCGAGAGCATGGAAGAAGACATGTTCATGAAGTACAAGCACCTCCTTGACCAGGAGACGATCGCCATGAAATAGCGCCTGGCAGAAGTAGCGAAAAAACAAGGTGACGGGCAGTGTGATGTGCTCGACCTGGAATCAGGAAGGACTCCCTTCACGACATGAATCATCCATGCGCCCCCACAGTCAAAGGTGAAGTTACTACAAATTTTACAATATAATGGAGACTCCAACCCCACCACGCACTTGAATAAGTTCGTCGGTTGGATGATAGCTCAGGGAAGTTCTGAGGAAAATGATAGCATATATTTGCAAAACAAATTTAAACCCTCACTAATATGCAAGCGACACTATATTCCACAAGTATACGGGACGTACGTAGGAAGCAGATAGGTAAGGTATTGAATCCACAAAGATTGAATTAAAATCTAATTAACTAAATACTTATCCAAGAATAAGGAAAATAAGAGTGTGTATGAATCTGAAGTAACCAAGAAAAAATATTAAATGATTATGAATGAGACGTATCCAATTATTGCACTCAAAAATTGATGAAAATATTATAAGGATGAAAATCAAAAATGATAAAAGGGATTCTAGGTAATTACACTTTCATTTGGCTTGTCATGCAATGGATGAAATCTCAATATTCAATTCTAGCATAATTTCCTAAAGCAATATGAATTTATGTAATTAATTCTTTCGAATCTAATCACAAGTAGATCAATCAACGAATATAATAGTACTATAAATATAAAATCAATTAACTCCTAATAGATTTATCGGATTGAATTTTCTCACACTGTTTGTCTCACAATACTATTACTAGATGTGTTATGTGTGTGAAGGGATCAATATTAACCCTCAACTTCTGCCTTTTGGATTAATAAACTAGTATGAATAATTGGTAGTTAAGCAATTAAACGTGTAAAGAAATCACACACATAAAAGAAATACCGTGCTAGAATTAAACATAGTGTTCACACACCAAAACAATCCAATACCAAGTTACTCGTGCAACCCTAATTTCTAGAAATTTACGCTGACACAAAGAAAATAAATAAATTAAATAACTCTGAGTTCGACATCAAATACTAATAAGAACGGGTGAAGGGATAAGCGTCGCCTCGTCTCTCGACTTTCGTCCTTGCGACTCCACGACGTTTCAGGAATGTAGATTGTCTCTCAAAGAATGCATGAACTGATATAAGACTTTGATGCCCCCTCTCTCAGACTTGTATTTATAGAGGTGTAGAAATATCATAGGGCAAGTAAAGTCATGGGCTTGGGCTTGAGAAGAACTTTGGAGAATACAGAATTCTCATACAAAAGGAATCACATGACTTGACCAAACGAAGTGTGATTTGATAGGTTTTCAGATTGAGTGGAAACTCTTAGCATTAAATTCTGCTTTTGACTCGCCCTAATAGAATGATGAATCGACCAAAATGAGCTTCTGTTAGACCAAATAAAACACTAGTTCGCCCAAACGAAGCCTTGGTTTGACCGAGTTACTTCATCAACTCGCCCCAACTAACACCATGAACTCTTGCATCATTTTTGTTATTTGACTCGATAGAACAACCCATAATCCGACCAAATGAGTCATTGGTTCAACCAAACTCAACTCTTGTTCGACCAAAACATCCAACACTTCCGCTTTGACAGCCAAAAATTCAACCAAACGAATGTTGACCTCTTACGAATGACCACGTGGCATCTCTTTTCCTCATGTAACATTTCATGCCAATAAATTCAGTTTTCTTCTTCAACAAAAAGTATTTTTTCTTTTTCAAATAGATTTAAAATCTGCAATAACTCCAAAATACCCGTGAAGTTCTAATATATAACAATTAAACATATAACTCCACAAAATAACTGAAATTATGCAATAATCAACTATGGAACGGCCTATGTAAATACGTAAAATCCATGTTTATCAGAAAACATGTGCAAAATGTTCCCCCTCACCTAAGGAGACAAGGCCCACTCGTGGTTCACCGCCCTATATGTCAACTCCATAACTCCATTGACTCGTGGGTGCAATTAGCGACATCTTTCTCTTTCCACTTTGCGTACCTCGATCGTGGAAAAGAACTGAAACAAAAATTAGTTTGCATGTGACAGGGAGTGAAGGAGTCGATGAAAGACCTCATTCAAAGGTTTAACGAACAACGAGCAAACAGAGAAGAAATGGCAGATGAGATGTATACCGTTTTGGCAGCCACTACACTACTCCTGGGAACCCCACTGTGGATTAGTTGTACTACAAGAAAATGACTTTTAATGATAGAGATCCTGTCATTATTACTTTCGTCTTATCATAATTGCTTCCGTAGGTAAAAGGTCTTTAATGACAGGAAAGTGATCAATAATAAAATGACAGGAAAGTAATCAATAATGACAGTCCTGTCATTATTGATCACTTTTCTATCATTAAAGTCCTTTACCTAGGGAAACAATAATGACAAGATCTCTTTCATTAAAAGTCTTTTTTCTTATAATGCTTCCAACAGAAGCTGCCTCCTACTTGCGCGGCTTTCATGGTGTTGGCCCAAACATTCATCCACGGTGAAGAAATCCTCGAAGAACTGAGGAAAAATAAAGATGAGTTAAAAGACGGAGACAAGGAAAAGAAAAAAAGGGGACAAGGACTACAGGGCACCTTCATCCTTCAAACCATTCCCCAACGAGAAGCAAATACAGAAACTAGGCGAAGTATTGAGTATGATGCCAGATGAGGTCCTTAATAAGATCCAGGGCACATATTGAAACTGCCCCTAAGTTGTGGACAATCCATCTTGACTCAGCAAAAGAAATTTTGCAAATATCATCGGTCTATAGACTATAACACCAATCAGTGTCGAGACCTGTTGGTAGAACTATGGAGTTATACATAGTTGGTAACTAGAGAGGCTCATCCAAGGCCCAAAGCGAAGGCGGGAAAACTCCTCGGCCAGCGCAAATGAGCTTAAGGGCCACAAGGCTCCCTCGACCAGTAGGTAAATAGAACAAATGACAAAGAAGACGAACTCCCTCCTCCGAACCGCCAGATAGTATACATGTTGTACGATAACTACATCGGGACGACCCAAGTGATATCTAGGTATTCTGGGAAAAAGAGAAAAGCCGAGTTAAGAAAACTGAGGAACCCTTGCAACCTTTGCCCGCCAGTCCCTACAAGACCGATAAAATCTTTTCCGAGTTATTGATCCATTCTGAAAAAATGTTGTCCTTCATGTATAAACATCCAACCTCATGTTCATCTGTCTTCCTCAATTGGTAGCTTTAGTTCCACAAGTTGTACGTATAAAGCTTTTAGTGGTACATCAAAATATGTTTTAGTGTTGTTTGCATAGCTTCTTATGAAAATTTTATTAAATGTTAATTAAGATTCTCTTTTAGATCAAGTTATTTCAATAGATGAAATTAGCTCACTAATCATTCATTAATTCCATGTTTGTATAACAATGAAATTTTTGAAACACTCTGTGTATTTATATGCCATATCAAATTTGAATATAAATTTATAATGTTCCTCTTGCATATTTATCTTGCAATACAAACTTTAACAATAGATTGTTAATTGTCCCCCACACAATTTTTTTTTGTTAAGGTCTTGATCTCAAGATTTAGTATACCTATTTTATCATATGCTTTGCATGACTTCATCATTAGTGGAAGATGTTGTATTGTTATTCATTAAAAGTGTGTTTGATTTATAAAAAAGTAAATAAGTGGGTTAATAAAGATTAAATGTATTAAACAAGGTATGCACATGAGTACAATTCCAAGTGGATGTTTAATTTGCGTTTAAGTTAATTAAATAAATCAATGAATAGTGTTATTCCATGTTTATTTTGAATTTTGATATATTAGATATAAACATTACTCCCTCCGTCCGGATTCAAGGGTGTCATTTGCTTTCGGGCATGAAGATTAAGAAGTATTGTTATTTAATGTGTAGTAGGTAGTTGTATTAGTAGAGGTGTGGGTCCCATTTTTTAGTTGTATTAATGGGTGTGTGTGGATAAAAAAGGAAATGAGACCCTTGAGGGCGGACACCCAAAACGAAAAAAATGATACCCTTAAAAGCGGACAGAGGGAGTATGTCAAAGCAAGTATTAATGAGATGAGAGAAGAAATGAAAGAGGATAGAGAAATGGAAAAAATATTAATTGAGGAGAGATAATGTATGGTGTGGATGAGGTAAGGATTAATAAAATTTATAGGTGTATATAAGAGAGATTTAAAAGAGATATATTAAATCTAAATTTGGACTATTGAACCGGAATCAAACATAGCCTAATTTTAAAGGTTCTATGTGGTATTGTAACCTACCCCTAGGTTGTATTACACATGTACTTTAGTTTTTTTTATTAACAAACTCAAAAGAAAAATCAGTATTTTCATAATCGGACCGGACCGGCCAGTTCAACCGGTTAAACCGGGAACGAAGTTGGATTTGGTCCGGAATGACCTATATAACCATTTTTGTGATTGACCTGGGAAAAACCGGTTAGAACTGGTTAAAAAAGGTAAACCGGTAAGATCGGCAGAACCGAAAAATGGCTAGTTTTGCTTCCAAATTTACAACACATCCAAATTCCAAACACCTTAGCCACCATAAATCATAAATCTTATCTAGTTCTTCCTAAAAATGAATATGGTTACAGAGGAGAAGTAACAAAAAATAGAAATAAGTAATAAAAATACAAACTTGTATCACTCACTCAGTTTGTCTCCATATATAAACATCGATTGGAACTCAAACAAATCCAAAGAAAATAAAGCCCTCTTCTCTAGTAGCCGGAGGAAACGACGCTGCCTCCACAAACTGTCTCCGTTGAACAACTAATATTTATCCTAACTTCATGTCCGTAATGAAGAGAAAATTGAGTGGAATAAAAAGTAGTGATGAATAGAATTTCAGAATCTGGAAGGGTGAAATTTCTAATTTTGAAAGAAAAAGGGTTGATGACGCTGATGACACATTAACCCTACTTTAGCTTTTAATTGAAATTTGATGTTATTTAGTGCTTTTACCTTTTTTTAATAATATTATTATTTGGACTTTTTAAAAAAATGATAACTCCATAACGAAGTGGGTTGGTGGACTTTACTATTGAGTTTCAAATGATATGTCTCATTTTTTTAATTTTTAATTATTTTTTCTTTTTAAATGTAATTTAAAATGGAATAATTTAATTTTTCCAGTTTAACTGCCGGTCCGACCGGCTGAACCTTGAACCGTTAGAGCTACCGATTCGATGTCCGGTCCGGTTATGAAACACTGAGAAAAATAAGCTTGTTTAACTATAACTGATGTTTAAATTTTTTTATTTTTAACAATTATTAAGGTCCATATTATGATATTAACTCAGTATGAACCAAACAACTCTAATAATTGTTTTAGACATGCATTATGTATAGTAGGCTAAACATTCTCCAAATGTTATGCATTAGAGTAATTTTCAATTTATGTATTATTGAATCTAACTAAGAAACATATATGGTACAATTGATTGACTAACATACCATATTATTGAATTTCTAAATCATTTCTCAACAATAATAAGGAAATTGGCTTAAACTTTTTTGTGTTGATAGTTAATTCTACACTTTGTTATTCTACTTTTAGCGGTACATTGAAACCCTTCGTTATTCTACTTTCACTTGACTTAAACTTCAAAAATATACTCAAGTGTAGAATTGAATAAGAAAATATGTTGATAATTAACAAACATAAGGTTCAATGATACTACTCTATATCAACTTCGTTATTCTGTTAAAATGACTTGATTAAATATTAAACGATACTCCTCTATACCAGCTTAAAAGTTTTTAAACTAGTCATTTAACATGATATCAGAGTCATGACTTAAAAATGTCCAGACGAGGTTGTCATTTAACATATTCAACTAGTAATGTGCCTAACAATCTAAGCATAATCATCAAGGGTGAGCAGTAAAAATATTCGGTAGTTGGAAACCCCAATTGTGCACTCCTATGGCAGTTTCTTCCAAGAGCTTGTGAGAAAAGTTTAAAAGATTTAAAAAAAAGCCTAGATACTCTCTCTAGATCTTAATTCACGAGACCAACAAGTAGTATCAGAGCAATTGACTTATAACCAATCTGTTTGGGTATACTAATTAGATCTTTGTGTATTTTTTGTGTTATATTTTCGAGTTCAACCAGTATATATTTATAAGATAACAATCATTAACAACAGATACCAATATTGTAGTATAAAATGGCTGTAAGATCATAATGCAAGTACATAGAGGTGAGCGTATGTTAGGGCTAAATGGACATTGGCCCCTGATATTATAAAATACTTACTATATATGGTGTATAACTTTGACTCATTCCTGTTGCTCTTGGCATCGAACCTGCACATGTACGATTTCAATTTCATTTCCTTATTAATATTTTTTCTTTTCTTTTCTCATTTTTTATTCAATACGGTATATAAACTACAAAAAAAATCCTTTTTAGCAATAAAATTTAACAATGGAATTCAATATAATGCCAACGAATTTTAATGTTTTACCAACGAAATAATATCCTTCGTTATTTACCAATGGTTTACCATTAAATCATTATCTAAATTAACAATAGAATTATTAGCAACCGATTACCAACGAGTTGAATTTTCGTTAATAAAATTTTCCAATCACTTACTAATAAAAAATTACCAACAAATTATGTTGTAATTCATTGGTAATCAAATTTAACAATAAAATTAAATCGTTTACCAATGAAATATTACGTTAGTAAAAAACAGTTTATTTTGTAGTGATAAGTATTTAATTTATTTATAAAATATACAACATACTTCTATTTTTTTTTTCACTTCTTTTCATTTTTCTTTATCATTTTCTTTTCTTTCGTTTTTCATATTCTTCTTTTTTACTCCCTCCGTCCCGCTAAGTTTTTTACCTTTCCTTTGTAAATTACAAAGGATGTGAAAAGTTTAGCGGAATGGAGGAAGTACTATTTTTTTCTTTTCATGTTTTTTATTTGATCTATGAAATGTATTTAATTATTTAACTTATTTATAAAATACAAAATATATTATTCTTATAATATACTTTTCAATTCCAGAAAATATTTACATCGAGGAGATACAAAGCTTTTAAAAAGTATGAACCACCTTTTTTTTTGTAACTTTGTAGAGGAAATCTAGTCTCTTTATATGATAAAAAGAGTGTAAGGTATATTAAGTGTGTTAAAGGAGAATGATAATTTTAAAACTAAAGTGTATTTCAAAGTTATTGAATTTGTGCGATTTTTTAAAAAGGGCCGACTATTCGTACTCCCAAATTTACTAAATGTACCTCAACTACTAGATATACCCCCAATATAATTTAGTAATATATACATATTAATAAACACACCCCATTTAAAGACATTTTTACCTTTTAAATTAAACACCATTTATTCATGATTAACACTCGCAACCTTACAAATTTACGCAACCCAAGGAGTAATGAAAGAGCAGTTAGAAGTGACACATTTAACCTATCTCAAATTTGGTCAAACATTGAAGGTGGATTATTACCACGAGAATCTGGATTACAAGGAATAATTTGGTTTCGTTGTATTCTTTAGAGGAGTGAAAGACGGAGAAATCTCGCGGAGGAACACAATGACAAAGAGGCAAACAATCAACGGATCCATTGTGAGAATCATTGCCAAACACCATACATATGTATGTGAAAATTGTTGTACTTAATTAATACAACATATCCTTCAAAATCTCCCAAAATTGGTTATTAATATTCAGAATACATGTTATCAAATCATGATGTTCATCCATGTCGTACAACAGAAATACTATAACAAAAATCAATGCACGAACCAATACGACTTAAAATTAAAACTATATAAATTCAATAAAAATTTCGATTAAGAATTAAAATTGAACTGCGATATAGAATTTCATATATTAGGTTTTATAGGGTATATATAGAAATTTGGGGTAGTAATCATTATATTTTTAATTATTCTCCTTATCGATGATTTTTGTAGGTTAAGAATACATAATTTATGTATTAGGGCTTATGGGGGTATGTTTAGAAATTTGGGGTAGGAGTAGCTAAAATTTTAATGAATTATTTTAATACGGTTATATATGTCTTATTAATTAAGGATATTTTAGTCTTGATTATTTATGGGGTACGTTTAGTAAAACTGGGGCTGCGAATAGCCGACCCCTTTTTAAAACTAAATAGAGTGTTGTTAAATACACACCCCATATTTTATTAAATACATCTATTTTATTTAATGCACACCCATTTAATTTATTTTTTCTTACTTTTTTTGTATACACACCTCTTGAAACTCCAAAACTACCCTTCTAGAATAAAGATTAAAATTCACATTAAATAGACACCTACTTTTATTAAATGCACACTATAATTATATAGTTGAAATATATATTTTTAAAAGGTCTAAATTACCTTAGTTCCTATTAAAGAAATAATTACTTATAGATACACACTTAGTACCCTATATTCCCCCCCTCTTATTATAAGGTATACTAATGGAAAAATATTACTCCTACATACAAAATTTAACACAAAATACTTAATATAACATATTAACCCATTATAATCCAAAATGTTCACAAATCTCGTCATTTCTGACCCTTCTCCGCTGTAAAACCTTATTCCATTGCTTCAATTCCCTCGTCCCCAGGCTGATTCCCTCCTATTCTGTGTCGATCGAGTCATCTTCACCTCTGTGGATTCCCCTTTCAACGACGGCATTTCCTTCTTCTATTCTCTCCTCAAATCCCTCCTCGTCTCCTTCCAATACCTCATTTTTATCCTTTGTTGTCAAAAACCCTAACCGTTTATTCAATTCCCCATCTCAAATCCTCAGTGGCTTCGATGCCGTCCAGAGCCTCGGATCGAGTTCCCCTCCGGCGACCTCCACCTTAGCAAAAGCACCACTATTAAATAAGTTGAATATCTGGGTTTTCTTCTCCCATTATCTTTCTGTTCACGACTGTAAAAATCCATAATATTCTTGTATTTTCTTTTGGTGGTATTATGATTCACGTTTGAGAATTTGTTTTGAATAAATGAATCTAATGTTTTTTTTTCTGATTTGGGTGATCCCTGGAAATAACGTAAATATTTCAACTTCAACTTTTTGCGGTAATACTTCTAAGAGTTTTTATCTTTTGTTTTTCTGATTCAGGATTCACCAGAATCCACTCACAGTTCTTGATTTGTAGACTTGGTTTTCTTATCCAAAAGTATTCAAAAAGTCATCACAAGGTTTTTGATGAATGGTTAAATACCAAAGAAATATGATAATCATATGGTATGAATTTAATGATGATCGTCTGATTTGCTGATGATTGGAGTTTGCTCAAGTTTTTAAAATATTCGTTGGACAATTCTTCGAATTATACCTACCTGAAACTTCAATCTAATTAATTTCCAGGTTATAACAGTTTGCATTATGGATTGGCTAATCAAGATTCTGCACACAAAAGTTACCTTGTACACAAAACATACACTGCACATAATAAAAAATATAAACAAAAAGGTCGCACATGAAACATACGATGCACATAAAACATATGATGCTCACACGTAAAATTTGCGCTGCACATAAAACATATGATGCACACACTTAAAATCTACGTTGCGCATAAAACATACAATGCACACACATAAAACCTACGCTGCACATAAAACATACACTGCACATAATGTCTATGCTGCACATACGCTGCACTTATTTCTTGGGGATATTATAGCATAACATATACACTGCACATAATGTCTATGCTGCACATACGCTGCACTTATTTCTTGGGGATATTATAGGTATTACATGTTAAAATAATGTAGTTACTAGTAATTATTTTGAATATGTGTATCTTATAGTAATTTAGAAATAAATTTTGTACCTACTAGTAAGTACCCCTTTATTAAACGAGTAAATTAAGTAATTAAATATAGAGAATTTGCCATTAGAATCTCCAAATATATGTATTTAAAATTAATTCTTCTTCTTCTTCTTCTGATTGGAAAGAACAACAACACAATCATCCTACACCCCATAAGGGGGGGATCACCCCCCAACCATCATCCACATCCTTTCCTCCATCTATCCATCACTTTGAAGATTCTTCTGTGAAATCAAGAGGAGAACCAAGAGAAGGATTCAAGACGGAGAAGGACGCGACGACTCCCATATCTAGGTTTCTTTCGTTTCCTAATTTATCTTGTATTTTCCGGATATATGAATAAGATCTATCCAACCCCAATGAACGTTCTTCGAAAAGTCATGGGCTAGAACCATTTTGGTAAATTTAGGGCTTTGAAGGTTTTATGAATTAATTAAACTCTCTTGTGTGTCCTCCGTACAATACTACTTGTGAATTTATTTTATATATGATTGTGCTTTCTAAATCCATATTCACGGTCGTTTTGTGCATTTTCAATTGGTATATAGAGTCTAAATATATATCTTGGTTGTAGATTGAGTGCGTTCACCATTAAACAGGATTCCATATTATGATTCTAAGTGAGAGAACTCCGAAGCTTTATTAGAACTATCTTATATGAATGTTTATTAATTGAATTGAATTCGAGTTAGTAAGCAGGATAAAGAGGGTAATTTTATAGTATCTATAAAGGGAGATCATATCGGGTTAGAGTACCAATCCTAGGGGGAAATAATTGATACTGATAGTACCTAGAAAGGGGGGTGAAATTATATCTCTTGCTTCAAGGTTATTCACATGCGTTATACGCATGTTTGCTTGTGTCTATAGAGTAAATATGCATGGCTTAGTGATGCGTCCATATTCCACAAGGCAGAGTCGGATATTGATACACGAAAAGGAGATTAATGAGTGAAACTGGATTATCCTAGAGCTACCTATTCTCCTACTTGATCCACTTTCGTAATTCTTCTAGTGTTTATTCTATTTGTTATTTTAATTAATTATTTTGTAGATTAATAATTCTATACCTCAAATATTATTGCCAACTTGTCTTAATTAATTAGCTTATAATTAAATTGATAATACGCCGTCCTTTGGGTTTGATATTTTACTTGGTCGGTTGCTTAAGATGCAATTGATATCCTTAATACTTGGGGATTAATTTTGCGTGCGAAGAAAACGCGAATCAACAGTGGAAGTGACTTTGCACGCGAAAGTGCATTTGGTAACAGTCTATATTCTTCTACTAAGATTGATCTTTGCAATTGTATAGATCTTGAATCAGTTATATTCATTTGAAGTTCCATATCATATCAATGGAGATCAACCTTCCTATCTAATTGTTTGTGGTTTAGTGTTCACCCCACTTATACGACCTCTCAAAGAGTACGTTTGTGAGAGTACTGGATAATCTTTTATTATATAATGAGCTAATTTTTGTTTGCCGTAATAGGAAAGAAAACATAGGGTTAATATTAATTTCTTTTTTCCTTCAGCATTTCATCAATAGATTGAGTTCTATGGTTGATTAATATTTCTTTCTTATACAGTTGAAGTTATTGACAAAAGTAAAACACGCTATGTCAAAGTTCAAAGAAGAATAGATTGTGATCATATCACAGGTTCTGGCAAATGATGTAAACACTGGATATGAAGATATGAGCAACAAACATGCGAGTCTAGTAACACATCTAAGTTATTTTCACGCCTTGTAGTTTCTAACATTGAATGATCTATTGCAAGTTTTGAAGCTAAACGGAACATGTATCAGAAATATCCACCACTTGCTCATCTAGTTGATTGTGAGTTGTTCATCTTATCAAATTATTTACTTTATAATCTACCACAAACTAACCACATGGTCAGCTTGCAAGGACAAATATTTGGTCTTTGAATTGGAAGACAAAACTTTGTTGGTGTTGGAAAGGGAGTCAGCATTTGCTTATTTAAACACCATCCTCAAAGCCTAAGAAATTACATCAGAAAGATCTCATTATCTTTTACTTCATGATTCCTCAATTCATAAACTTTAGTAACACTCATTATCATTCACTAATTTTAGTATTCAAAAAATGGGAAAATTTATTTCATACTCATATCTATACCTATTTTGCCATGAAGTGTAGAGCCATACTTAGAATCTTTTACACCAATACAAATTAAAATTATTTTTAGGTGCACTGCTGGTTAAACAGATAGGAAGATTAGAATGAGTGGGCCTTAATATCACGGGCTATCTTTTTAGCATCCGCACCAACTGCATGAAGTCCTGCATGGGCCCAGCACAATACAACCCATTTTTACCTTTCCAGTGGTCCGGATGATTGGGCTTTGAAAGCCCATCTTCACCTAATAAATAATCATCTCCCTATAAACACCTTCAATTTAACCCTCAATATCATCATTTTTCTTTCACGATTAACGAACTCTATGGTTTTTTATTACCTTAAGCCATTGTTTGGTGGATCTTCTGAAGCCAATGGCAAATACAATGACATCATATGAGTATTCCTTTTCATTATAAAAAAATGTTATTTCCTTTTATGCATCTTATTCCAAGAAGTACCTATATATAATTAACATAGTTTAAAAAAAAAACTAATACACCATATGTATAAACATTTGTTTCAGTTTGTGGGCTTGAAATCTAGATTTGAAAATTTTGATTTTGAAAATCTAAAGAATAGCGATATAAACCCCCTACAATAGTGATATAAACCTAAATTTTAATTTTATTTTATGCTAAACCTACAATAGTAACTGCTAAGTTGAATTAAAAAATAAACTTCATGTATAGCGTATTATTATACATTTTTCAGGCCTTGAAATGAAAAAAGTCCTATATATAATTATAAATTATAATAAGGGGTGCAATATTAATAAATTTCAATAGATCCAAATATCATACTAGAAACCTGAATCTCTCGAGACCTAATCTTGGCCATGATTCAAACGTCAATAACAGGATACTTTCCATATTTTGTATGCATAGTAAATGGGCCCTATTTGGGCCTTTGAATTCCATATTTGGATACATCACCAAACACGATCTAGCTCATCATTATCAGTATTGGGTCGATCCAATAATTAGATAAGTATTTTCTAAGAACCTTTCCTGCGTACGTCATTCTTTGCGATAACACGAGGATCTACATTGTTTTTCACATTTTTAATGCATACTAGTTTTTAAGACGTGCATTGCACATCACATGAACGCCATATTTTATGATAATAATTAAAAAAAATTTAAGAGATAATAAAATCAAACAAAAATAAACTTAAACTCTTATATTTTGTGATAATAAAAAAATAGAGAATGTATAAATATATATATATATATATATATATATATATATATATATATATATATATATATATATATATATATATATATATATATATATATATATATATATTATTTATCTTGTAGTCTCCAGAATTCTTATAAATAATAATTAATAATATTAATTAATAAAAAGAAAGAAAGAATAAAAAGTACTACAATCACACAGAGATAAAAAAATTGGTAAACAACCTTAAATAGAAGTGAAGACCTTCTAGTTAATTTCACATAATAATTAGTGGATCAAATATAGTATATATAATTGTGCACAACTTCAAGTCACAAATTAATAAATACACATCAAATATCTCTTGATCACTAATTCACCATCTTAAATTCGTAAGGTAAAAATATAAGACAATGGAAAACAAACTGTTACCTTCAACTTTCTCCACATCTTTTAATATGTCATAACAAAGAAATTAAGCTTGATACATACACAAAGCAGTATCAGTTTTTCCTTTCCATTCTTTAAGAAACATAGACATTATTGAAAAACCTAACTACATATATCATATATAATGCGAAAAATTATGGAAAGGAGTTAAACCGATGAGCTTTGAGCACGTCTTTCGAACTGTACAATCTGGAATTCCACGTGTACTTAAAAATACGTCAGAAGGGGTTTTAGGCGTAGGCTCTCTAACACTCAAGTCAGTAGTCTCCTCATAATACAATTAAAATATTATTATCAACCAGTATTACTCTCAAACATTGCCACCATCTCCTACTCCAATAATACATCCGACTCCACCGCTGTGCCCTACTCATTTAACCGAGCATCTGATATATTCTCTATTGTCGTTAAAGATCCATTTAGTAACTCCACCTCTGACACCTCTATCGTCACCGCACTTTTTATATTGTTTGATTTGTCTCTTCATATTATTCGTTTGCTGGCTTTATGAATTTATTGTAAATTATTAATAATTAATTAATTAAGGGACTCCATTTGGATAAATGAATACAAATAGTTTAACATAATAAATAATTTATTTATAATTAATTAAGGTTAAAATGTAATAAAGAAAACTAGGTGAGGATAAAATGTGTAAAAATATTAACAGAGTGGCTAGCCACTTTTAATATATTATGATTATGATTATGATAAACACCCTATTTAGGACTAAATTATATTTAATACACATTATGAACCCTAAATTTCTCATGGATTCTTTCATAGTATGATATAAAATATACCAATTTGATGCCACCTTGAACCATACACTACAAAAAAAACCAACAGATTGCCAACAAAAATTATATTTTTATTTTAACAACGGAATGTCAACGAATTTATTTGTGTTTTTACCAATGGAATATTAAAATATGTTGCTATTTACCAATGGATTACCAACGTAATTATTATATAAATTACCAACGGAGTTATTAGCAATAAATTACCAATAGAATTATTTACCAATAGAATTGAATTTGTTGCCAACTTTACCAACCACCACTTTACCAACGGATTCGGTTGTTAATCCGTTGGTAAACCAATTTAACAATAAAATTAAGGTTTTTAATAATGGAATATTACGTGGTAAAAAATATTTTTTTTGTAATGATATATGATGAATATAATAACTTCATTATCACCATGACTTGGAGAATGTTATAGGCGTTTCTACACCTGTATGAGGCGTGACACTACGCGCTAAAGAGAAAAATGATATATGCGAAATATTAGGAAAAAGCATGAGGAAGAACTTAAAAATCATGAAACAGCCACGCATCACGCCGGCACGACTCGTGCCCTGCACACTGCAGCTTCCGCGCCAGTCGTGCCATGGTCAGACATGATTCATGCTGCCCAGCCGCCACCACTTCGTGTCACCTACACGCACCATGCCCGACGCCATGCATCTGGTGGCACGACTCGTGTCGCCTTCCTTGCGTGCCAAGACACTGCTCGTCAGCGCCGCATCCACGTCTGTTGTTTCCAGTACCGCCGTCTGTCGACCAGCGCCGCTCGCCCTGCACGTCTGCCGTCCAGTTGATAAGCGCCGCTGGCCCACCTGGCCAGCACCATGCCCTTGCCTGGGCATGCGCGCAGTCGCCTCTCGCTGCCGAAAACCCAGCACTAACAATCAGCCACCGTCCCTTACGTTCCCTTGCCATTGTGCCGCCATCACTCCTACTGCGTTCCGATTGTGCTGCTGTCGTCTGTACAGTGCGTACGCTCAGCGCCGTTAGCTTTCAGCCATGCGCCAACCATGCCACCAGCGCTTGCACCGCCATCCGTCTCCGACAGCCCGATAGTTTCCCGTCGGTAGCTGTGTTCGTCAAATATTTAGGGTATCCAAGTATAACAATTAATATTCTAAATCCTAATCCACATATATGGTATCCGAATAGGGTATAAGCATAATACAAAATATACTTAAACCCTTTCACCTTTGGCACATAAACCCTAGCCTAACGTTTCATACTTCACTATGAAACCCAAGTTCTGATACTAAATATTGGCGTTTGATCGTTTGGTTAACGTGAACCGTTAAGGTTCCATACGATTCTATATCAGCGGAAGCAAGAACATAAAATCATACTCCCTCTGTCCGCTATAAAGGTAACCGTTTACTTTTTGTACGTGGATTAAGGATTATTATTATTTTATAAAAAGTGGGTTTGTATATTAGTGGTGAGTGGTTGTTAGATGTGGGCCCTTTTACTAAAAAAGAAAAATGGATACCTTTATAGTGGACAACCAAAATGGCAAAATGAGTACCTTATCAATGGACGGAGAGAGTATTACCTTTCACCAGGGTATGTTGAAGAAGAGAAAATTCTCGCCGACAGCATGCGCAGTCTCACGATTTTGGAAATAACTTCCTCATCCAATCTCCGATTTGAGTAATTTCTGCGCCAAAACGATTCTCTCTTCCGTGGATTTCCAACGGTGTATCATAAAACTAGCTTTAAGTTCTACACAAATTCAGAAAATTTATAGAAGTTGACAATTAGGTTGCTAAAAACAACCTCTTGATCTTCTGTTGTATTCCCAAGTCCAATCTTGACGTCGTGTGGGCGACGATCTTCAAGATCCTCTCAATCTACTGTTCTCTCTACCCTATTCATGGTTAGGCGTGTATGTCTAGGTTTAGAACAGCTGAGATGACTTATATATAAGCTACAGTAGGGACCAGGAGGAGAAATTAGAGTCGGGTCTCCGTTGGGCTTAAATATCCAAGTTTAGCCCAAAACTTATACTTAAGTCAAATAATAATGATATATTCCACTAAAATATTTTTACTTCAATGTGAATCTAATCCCATAATTACGTTATGGACTCCTTCTTATTATGAGCCCGTTAGTCTTCCCGCGTTTAAAATATACAATGCCCATTAATTAATTAAGTTACTGACAACTCCATTAATTAATATCTCATCCGAGAATGGTACCACTCAACCTCATTATCATGCCGGAATAAATCTACCTGCAGGGTTTACATGATAATCCTTATGAGCTCCTCAAGGGGACATCATCAACCTATTTAATAGGACACAGATTTCTTCTACAATCAACAATGCACCACAGAGACAACACTATTTCCCAACTCACCAAGTTTGTTGATTTAATTACATGTAAATCTCACCCATTAATGAATCAAAGAAATACATACTGCCTTACGTGTCGAGGTTATTGTATAGGGATTAAGAGCACGAATATCCTTAATAATTGAGATCAAGTTCTCCTATATAGTCAGTATAAGTTGAACGATCTCAAGAGGTCCTACTCAATACACACAAAGTGCACTAATGTGATTCTATATTCAAGACAAACTAATACCAAATCACACTATAACCATCCCGATAAATAGTCCCCGTCTATTTCGATTGTGATCATCTGTTTATACTCTATAAGGAAATCGATAATATGATCTTTCGCGTGTTATCGCACAACATATTATCTACAATATAAAATAAGTGGACTATTGCATGGGACATATAAATAAATTATAAGATGCAATCATTTGATCAATAATTCTCATTTCAAATATTGTTAAAACATTGTTCATACTAAATCTAGACTTTTAGTATACAATCCAACAGACCGTAGTAACCAAGTGCAAAATTTAGAATATCGAACCTAAGGGTGAAAGTGTGTATCTGTACTTGAAAGATATTTGACTCTAGAAGGACTAATCAATAAAGGAGGTGGTTATTTTACACTACAATTAACAACTAGGAATGCAATTAAAGATAAAACATGTACAAATGAGATGAATGATGGATGAAGGTGAACAATCTAAGAAGTATGTAAGGTAAGCAATATTCATGGAAAAGGCTCATGTAGGCTCACTCACACACATGCATTGATGGTCTTCATGTTATAATATTAAGGTCAATCACTTATGTACCCCTAATCCCTATGGCCAAGGCAATTAGGTTCTCAACTCTTTTACAAGTTTAAATCTTCTAGGATTGTCTCTTACCCTCAATTCCCATGAAGGTACTATGATCATAAGTTGGGTTCCCCCCACTAGTTCATCACTAATATCCTATCATGAGGTTCTAAACACAAGAAAGGTATGGTTTACCTCTCCTCACACTAACTAAGTCATCTCATGCAATCAATGATTTAATTAAACCACTAAGCGTAATATTGAAATGACCATCCTAATACTATGAATAGAGAATTTAACCACACAAATCATATATAAAATAAGAATAAGCATTCATGATAGAAAATATTCATAATAATTATTTCATCAAACATGTGGTGTGCAAAATCTACAAAATCCCTAACCAATCATATTGCTAGCCTCACATAAGGACTAGCCACTACAAATCATTATTAAATCAATACAACCATGACATTCTCCAATTGAGCCAAATTATGAAGAAAATAACAAAATAAAGGTAAGATGACTCCCCTTTGATGGTGAACTTTCTCCTCCTTGATCATGCTATAATCTTCAACCAATAATGAATTTATCTTCTTAGATTGGTGGATTGATGGAATGGTGGATGGATTTGAGGAGATCAAATGGATTGAATGGATGAAGTGAAGGATGGAAGAGATAGAGATGAATGTGTGCGAATTTTGGTGTCAAGTGTGTGTGGAAAGTGATCCAACAAAATATGTATTTATACCCTCTGGAAGCTTCTAGAAGGCTGTTGATATTTTCTCAAATTTTTGCACGGACACAGCTCGTGTGCATGCACACTGGTCGTGTACATGCACACGGCCATGCCATGGCCATGTAGGTGTTTCAAGTACTGGTGCACGGCCTTGGCTTACAGGGAAGTGTTCTGCACACTGTTCGTGTGCATGCACAAGGCTCGTGTGCGTGCACACTGGTCGTGTCCATACATATGGCTCGTGTGCGTGTACACTGGTCGTGTTTGTGCTGCCCCTGTTCTTTTTCTTTTGTTTCGGCTTGTTCTCTCTCGTTTCAACTCTTAATTGAGATCCATTTTTTCTCACGTCTTCCTTGTCGCGTCTAGAATCCATTTTTACCTAAAAATCACACAAATTACACCAAAGTACCAATCCTCTAAATATTTACAAATATCGCGCAATTAAGGCATTTATTCATGAAAATCACACATTTATCATTTCAAAGCACAAATCTCCATATCTTCATATAACACCACCAAATGATATACAAAATGAATAAAAAACATAAAAATACGTGAAAATGACACCGATCAACCCCCCAAACTTAAAGTGTTGCTCGTCCCCGAGCAACGAAAATGTGAAAATGAGGAATTTTCACCTAGAGAAAGACCTAAAGAACATAAGCAATAACATATCATAAGTAATAAGGACTACAAATCATATCAAGTCACACTACAACATTAAAATCATGACATGAAAAATCAACAAGTTCAAGTCTAAAAAAATTAAGAGTAATAAAGTTCCTTATGGTCCAAACCTCATTTCGGATATCAAAATGCACTCAACACTCTATGAAGTAGGGTAATTTTCACTCATCTATCGATTGAACCAGACGCACCATAGGCTTGTTCACGGACTACATTCACAAACCACCAAGGCTTCAACTAATGATAAAAAAGGATTTTCACTTTTGGATGTAATGATAGACTCTTTGGTAATGGTAGGGAGAATATGGATAAGAGTGACTTATCAAGTATAAGTAATTAAAGAGATGATCAACTTCTTCACGTTTGTATCTTCCTTTCTTTTCTTTTCTAATCAAAAGCACTAATCATTATCATTCCTTGGATTTCTTGAGCTTTTCTTGATTTCATGCTACCTTCCTTTTGACTTTTGATATCCTTGAGCATATTTTTATTGATTTCGCTTATTTTTCTTGTTTTGAGGTCGCAGGTACACTTTGCTTGAGCTCTTTTCATTATTTTTTTGCTTGTTTACCATTTCCTTTCTTCTCTATCACAATTCTCACATCAAACCTTGCAAACCATCATCTCATCAATCACCCACACAAAAGGTATATATGAAAGTCTTAAGTGGGTAATCATGGCTTGTAATGTGCTAATATCACAAGAAATAGACTTTAAGGCTCAAAGTGGTTAACTAGGGATGATGTATAAGGTAAGAAAATATATGGCAATGACTTTAAAGTAACAAGGATGGCTTAAGATCATATCACTAACCTCCACCAATCGGGCTCATTCCCGTAGTCCATGAGCAAGTTTTAGTTTACCAAGGCTCAATCGATCCACTCATGAAAAACTAACCGTGGAGGCACAGTTGAGGTTCAAATGCTCACAAGCTTTTGCTCGGACCTTTAGGAGCCTATTACACCTCAATTCATCTCAAAATTGAAAAAGTTAAATAGAACATGTCACAATTTTAAAGAGTAGAGATTCTCAACATAGTTCGCCATCACTTATCACAAATAACATGCCATTATTCACATTAAAAAATAACTCACAACAACCCAAAACATACCACCAAGCAACCCTATACAAGAATAAAAATTCAAACAAAACACATAAGAAAAGACTCACCAAGTAAGAAACAACACAAAAACACATAACATGCAAAAAAAATGAAAATTCCATCCATCAAATCCTCATCATCCAATAACATATAAGCTCAAAATTTTACCACCTTATTCAAAAATGAGAAAAAAAACTAATAAAGCAAGTAAAACCTCCCAAGTATATAGCACATAAAGTAACATACCAATCTAAGCAAATTCAAATCTATTCTAAGCAAATGGAGATGATGAATAGTAAAGTGAACTCCCTGAATAGGCATCAGGATGTGGAAATGGTCGGCACGGACAATCAGGCTGCATAATGGACGAGCTGGAAATTGTGAAAATTCTGAATCAAGTTCAACTCAAGTAGGTCACTCGACTCGTGCTGCTGGCTCTGGATCGACTCGTGTTCCGCACTCGGCCATGGCATGGGCGAGTAGGCATTTCAGGTGTTGGCGCACGCCCTCGCTTACAGGCCCTTGTGCCGGACTCGTCTCAAGTTCTGACATGATTTTTTGAAAAATTTTCAACTTCGAGCTCTGTTTTTCCCTGCTTTTATGCTTCCGATACACCTCATATATGATCAAAATCTCATCAAAACCATTAGCACAACAATTACTATCAAATAATGAACTAGCATGCACTTCAACACAACCAAACTAACCAAAATCAAACCAATAATCATGAGAAAATTTTTAAAATTTGCCCAATTTTACATGAAAATCTCTCAATCAATATAATAAGCACACTCAAGTGGTGAGTTACACCACACACTCTCCCCCCAAACTTAAATCGAAATAAGTTGAGAATTAAGTTTGCAAAAATTGGTGGGACTTACTCTTGTAGTTTCCAACAATGAGCCTCTTGTAGAGAAGTATATGCATTACAATAATTCAAGGTATGTCCACCAGCACTATCCTTCCAAACTTAAATTGCAACAAGAGTTGAAATTTAAGTTTGCACAAAGTGGTGAGACATACTTTAACATTTCAAATCAAGCAATTTTCGTATCTCTAATACGTATTCTCCTCCATGAGCACAATCAACCTACATTCCAAAAATGCAAAAAAACTAAATCAAAGCAATTAAATGAAAGCAATAAAACAAATAATGGGTTGCCTCCCATCCAGTGCTAAGTTTAACGTCTTCAAGCCGGACGGATTATGAAGAACTCATCGGAATTGCCAAGGATATCGTTCGTTCTTGTCATCAAATTTTAATCTTTGTGCTTCTTCCTCTATTAGGAATTTGTGGCAAGTAACGACCACAGTAGCATCCTTTGAGATTGGCTTTAAAAACTCAACTCTCTTGAGCTTGCATTCCATTAACCTTTTCTTCCGTGATCACCACTTATTCCTCTTTATCAAGTATGTTCCCAACATTTCTTCAAGGTCGTTTTTGTACATAAGGTATTGAGAAGAATCAATAGGTAAGACAAAGTCAATATAAACAATATTTTGAAATTCAATGCAACTCGAGGAGTTAAAAAGTGTAGAAATGCTCATTTCACTCTCGAACTCATCTTCAAGTGCTTTTAGACCTTGTTCCACTTCATCAAATTCATACTCCTCTCTTGATTCTTCAACTTCACTTTAATTTTTCTTATCAACAAGGGATAAGAAATCATAGTTAGACAAACTCTTTCTCCTCTAGGCTTTCCTCTACCTTAGGCTCTTTACTCCACTCACTTTCCTCCTCTAAGCTTTCTTTTACCTCGTCTTTCTTATCCTTAATAAGCTCAACATCTCTTGACTCCTCTTTATTATCCCCTGAACACTCTTCTACCTCAGACTTTTCTTCAATATTTTTATCAAAATTCTCCATTTCATGAAGAGCGTTCCGTTCACTTATCATTTGACTCATTTGATGATCTCCTTTCATTTTTCTTCTTTCTTCAATCATTTAATTCAACATATCCATGAGTTGCCCAACTCTATCTTCTACGGGTGGCTTTATCTCTTCACTCGGTGGTTGTCATCTTTGTTCTTGGAGATAATTCCCTTGACAAACACTTGGAAAAGTACTCCCTTGCCTGTAAGACATATCATCTACTTGAGAACTAGACATCATCCACTCTTGTTGCACCGTAGGATAAGAGGTTGGCATATTTTGAAGATATTGATCCCCATAACTAGGAAGACTCGGTTGAAATCTTTGTCTTGTATCACTTCCGTAAGCATATCTTCTAAGCAACACCATTAAAGCATTATTTTCGAATAAAGTAGTAACCGAAAGAACTTGGTTGTTGGAACTTGGTACGGAATAAATGTATGCTTGATACGATTGGAATGTATTCACCTTGTAAGCACCTTGCCATCCCACATATATTCCATTATTGTAGCACTGATCCATTTTTAGCTCTTCTTCTCAAGATCTACTACAATCGTCTCCACTTACTTACTATTTTTGGTTGCTCTTTCTTCTCTTCTTTCAAGGTTGGTGTACTTATCAAGAAGAACAAGTTAGAACAAGATTTTTCAAAATAAATATAGATGCAAAAATAAGAAAAATATCCTAACTAGAGCTAACAAATTCAAACACGTTACACCGAATGTTTTTACCCTGGCAACGGCGCCATGAACTTGGTTTCAATTTTGGTATAATTGATTAGAGCAAGCGTACTCTATCGCGTAGTAGACCATGTTGGTGTTTGATCATTTGGTTAACATGAACCGTTAGGGTTCCATACGATTCTATACCAGCGGAATCAAAAACATAAAATCATATTACCTTTCACCAGGGTATGTTGAAGAAGAGAAAATTCTCGCCGGCAGCATGCACGGCCTCACGATTTTGGGGCATAACTTCCTCATCCAATCTCTGATTTGAGTGATTTTTATGCCAAAACGATCCTCTCTTTCGTGGCTTTCCAAAGGTGTATCATAAAACCAGTGTTAAGTTCAACACGAATTCAAAAAATTGTGGAAGTTGATGATCAAGTTGCTGAAAACAACCTCTTGATCTTCTACTGTATTCCCAAGTCTAATCTTGACGACGTGTGGGCGATGATCTTCAAGATCCTCTCAATCTGCTGTTCTCTCTACCCTACTAACGGTTAGGTGTGTATGTCTAGGTTTAGAACAGTTTAGATGACTTATATATAGGCTACAGCAGGGATAAGGAGGGGAAATTAGAGTTGGGCCTCCATTGGGCTTAAGTATCCAAGTTTAGCCCAAAACTTATACTTAAATCCAATAATAATAATATATTCCACTAAAATATTATTACTGCACTTCCGCTCTAATCCCATAATTAGGTTATGAGCTCCTTCTTATTATGAGTCCGTTAGTCTCCCTACGTTTAAGATATATAATGCCCATTGATTAATTAAGTTACTGAGAACTCCATTAATTAATATCTCATCCGAGAGTAGTACCACTCAACCTCATTATCATGCTGGAATAAATCCACCTGCAGGGTTTACATGATAATCCTTATATATGATCTCCTCAAGGGGACATCATCAACCTATTTAATAGGACACAGATTCCTTTTTACAATCAACAGCTCACTGAGTTTGTTGATTTAATTACATGTTAATCTCACCCATTAATGAATCAAAGAAATACATACTGTCTTACGTGTCGAGGTTATTGTATAGGGATTAAGAGCACGAACATCCATAATAACTGAGATCAAGTTCTCCTATATAGTCAGTATAAGTAGAATGATCTCAAGCGGTCCTGCTCAATACACACAAAATGCACTAATGTGATTCTATAGTCAAGACAAACTAATACCAAATCACACAACAACCATCCTGATAGATAGTCCCCGTCTATCTTGGTTGTGAGCATCTGTTTATACTTTATAAGAAAACCGATAATATGATCTTCCGTGTGTTTTCGCACAACATATTATCTACAGTATATATTAAGTGGATTATTGTATCGGACATATAAATAAATTATAAGGTGCAATCATTTGATCAATGATTCTAATTTCTAATATTGTTAAAACATTGTTCATACTAAAGCTAGACTTTTAGTATACAATCCAACAATCTCCAACTTATACTAAAAGACTATGCTAACATGTCTTCTGCCATACATCTGATTCCCACTCCCACTACACGACCATCAAAAGCTTTAGCTTTAAAGTCATTTTAAAAGTATTTACTAGGTTATAATCTGATGCAATCTTGGCGACAACAACCTTTCCCTCATCATACGATTTCTCGTAATAGGTGGTACTTGCGCTTAATGTGTTTAATTGCCTTATGGGCTCGTGATTTCTTCAAGTTTGCAACTGTACCATTATTATCACAATAAATTGTGATAACCTTGGTCAAACCCAGAATCACATCTAAGTCCATTACGAAGTTTCTAGACCCATACAGATACTTTGGCTGCCACAAGGCTCCAATATTATCATTCTTCCATGGTGGAGTCCGAAATATATTTCTATATAACACTTCTCCATATTATGGATCTACTTCCAAAATTAAACACATAACCTTGAGGCGGATTTACTGTTGTCCCTATCTGATTTGAAAATTCTGCATCTATGTAACTAATAAGAAGCACGGAATCTATCCGGTAAGCCCACATATAATTTCTAGTCATTTTCAGGTACTTTAAAAATATGTGTTACCACAGTTCAACATTTTTGTTCTTGGATACCCTGATACTCACTGTTTATGCATTTAGCAAAATAGATATCCAATATCGTGCATAGCCTTCCTTAGATTAAGCATCCTTATTCGCCGAAGAATAAGGATCCGCCTTCCACACCTTTATCTTCTTTTGTGTCTTCAAGACATATTTTCTTAGATAAAGTTACATGCTAAAACGAGCAAGGATTGTATCATTTCATGAAGTATGAGATAAGTACAACATTCTTTCTTGTGATCCAATTCACCATGATAACAAGAATATATTTTGCTTCTCTTAAATCTCATTTCATGCTGCTTTATGAACCGTACCCATACACCCAATAATACTTTTTTATTATTTTCAATGAGCAATATATCATCCTACATACAGTACAAGAAATACCACCATGTTTCCGTCACTCTTTTCCAATACACAAGACCCATACAAGCATTGATTAAATCCATGCCACTGGATTACCTCATCAAAACAGATGTACTTTGAGTTTAAAGCTTGCTTTGGTCCATCGATGGACACTTTTAAGCTTACACTCAAAATGCTCTTCACACTTTGCAATGAATCACTCTGGTTGCTTCACATAGACATTTTCCTCAAGACTTCCAATCACGGAAGTGTCTTGACATCTATTTGCTATACCTCATAATTTAATATGAGCAGTAATAAAATAAAAGAATCCGAATCGACTTAAACTTAGCGAAAAAGGTTTTCTCATACTCGAACTCACCCTTCTTTCTAAGTATACCTTTATACAACAAGCCTTGTTTCAAAGTATCACCTTACCGTCTGATCCTCTTTTATTTTGTAAAACCACTTCGAATGGCTTTCACACCACTTAGTGGTTCTACAGGCTCCCAGATCTAATTTAAAATCCATAGATTCTAGTTTCAGATAATCATTTCAAGTTGCTAAGATATTGAATTTTTATCTTGTAGTGCTTCGTCATACCCATGGGCCTATTTCATGTTTACTAGGGACAAAGTCTCACGACTCTCCAAATTATAAATCTATCAGGTTGTAGAACAACCCTCCCACTACGATAAAGTACTACACACAATTGTGTATCAGATGTATCATATGATGCAGTTTCTTGTGGTATATTCTCTTGTACAATTGGTACTATACTTTGTGTTTTTCCTTCTCAAATCTTTTAGAACAATTTATACAAGGGTTTGTGATTTATTACATAGTCCTTTTCCAAAAATCTAGTGTTTGTGTTAAAAATTACCCTTTGATCTTTTGGACTATCAAATAAAACACCCTATATTTTTATAGGATATCCTACAAACAGACAAACATCCATACGACATGCTGTTTCTAGGGCATTCCCATAAAATGAATTTAGTAATTCCGAATAACTCATCATCTATCTAACCATTACCATAATAGTCTTATACCTTCTTTTCGTGACACCAGTCGGCTGGGATTTGCCCGGTGTTGATAACTTGGGATTCCATCCCAACCTGATAAATAACTCCTAAACTATCCTAAGAGATACTCGCCACCACAATTAAATCGTAATGACTTGATAAATTTTCGACGACCCTTCACCACATGAGCCATGCACTTTTGAATTAATCATAGTACCTAGACTTGCGGTGCATCAAAATTATATCTAACCACCTCTCGTCTGGATAGTCTTAGGACCACATAAATCAGAATGAACCAATTCCAACATATCTTTGGCTCTACACCCTTTTGCCTTGAAAAAGCAATCATGACCTAGTTTTAGATGCCAGAGGTATGTTTGATTCATATCCGAAGGTTTCTTTCTCTTATTAGGATTAGAAGACGCGTTATCAATTTCAATTTGTTGCATCCGTGGGATAAACATGGTTTAAGAGTGTACAAATTATCCACCAACGTACCATAACAGATTATAGCTCCATCCTTCATTATAATGACCAAGTCATTTAAATGCAATACAGTATCCATCCATAAATGCATAGAAACTGAAATTAAATTATTTCTATAAAAACATACGTAAAGACAATTTCCCAAAATCAAACGTTTATTCATATCAGAAGATAAATAAACAACTCCCATTGCAACAGCCACTATTTTCGTAGCTTACACATGTACTCATTAATATCATCATCACTTAGTTACACGCTTTTAGTGATTCCGGTATCTACACACAACGTGTCAGTAGATGCCATCACTAATCATGCTTCAACAACTAGTGAATAAGATACAGACCTCGTTCACATCATGATGAAAATGGATTTCGTTCACCACATGTTTTGTCAGAAGTTTCCCACCAAGTACAACCTCTTGTAATTCAGGTGGAACTTGCTCAAAACATCTAGGCAAACAATGAAGAATAAATTGATCTAGGTTTCCCTTTCAATTTCTATTCCAAGTATTTCCAATTCATTCATCAAATTCAATCATGACCTCCCGCCTATCAACCTTACTCAAGTATCCGAAGAGTTGCATGAGACCATCGTATTTCTATGATCTCTCACCTCTCCACTAGAGACTTTAATAAGCATCATATGACATCCTTAGTGAGAACACACATGTATTTTCCTAAGCAATAAGAATCAAAATAAAAAAACAAGATTCTTTTCTAATCATCTATATTATGGACCAGTAAATATATTTTCTTTTAGTAAACAATAAGCGAGATAAAATCATTTGAAAATACAGAGAATCATGTAAATAAACACACCGATCAAATACTTCGAATTTATCCATTTATATTGATTCCCTCAAAACAATATAAAAATAAAATTCACCAACATCTCAAGCACCGTGATTCTGAATGCCACATTAGTGTGGGCGTATACAAACCCGAACATTTACAAGAGAAGGCTTTACCCATTAATTTCATTCGTCAACCTAACTTCATGATAAAATAATTAATAGTCAGTTCTTTTTTATCCATGTAAATAACAGCAGTGACTCCATTGGGAAGGATACTTGTTATTTACACTAAGTGTACACCATTATTTGATCCTAAGTCCATTACGCAAACTTATATGCCTTACAGTTGGAGAAGTGCACACGCGCTCGGATAACTTCCTACAATCATCATAAAGAAGTTTGTACCTGTGATCCATGAATAAACTCATCCATTGTGGAGGAAGGCCTATTGTCAACATTCAAGTTTACTTACATCACTTATAAACCAATAATGGAGGCCGCGGGAATTATTTACTAATCTCCTCTCCCACTTAGTTATTTAACACCGAGGGTTTTTACATGTATATAATATTCAAGAATAAAATACGCAATCTAGCATGCTTCTATTACACCAAATAAGGCAATAAATCATAGAGAATCATACATACATATATAATAATAATCAGATAATCAAATCGAATTATGACAGTTATATATCAGCGAATTCGATTGTTCGCCCCCAAGCACAAATATCGGCAAAGACCTCCAGATTATCAAAATTTCAAAAATCTCCAGATTATCAAAATTTCAAAACTATCGATATCGAATGTCGATATCGTCCAGATTATCGAAATCATCGATATCAATAAGCAACCATATATAACAATAATAGACAATTAAATCAATTATGGCAGTTATATATCACGAATTAAATCGCCACTAAATAAGAAAGTCTTGTCCGACACTCCAGCTGTTGAACTGATACCTTACTCAACATGCAGGATTACTTGTGCCCCGGCCTGCACGTCGGACAAAAATAAGCCCGCCTGGTCACACAACAAGTTAGCATGACTCGTGCTAAGCACCAGCACGAGTATGCCGCCCCTTATGCAGTCATCGCATGCGACCGCCTTCGTTGGACATCCACAGGCAAGACTCGTGCCATAAGCCAGCACTAGTCGTGCCGCACGCCACAATAGTGCCACCACACATTCGCTTTCCTAACGTCAGCCACGCATCACGCCGGCATGACTCGTGCCGTGAAGTGGCACAACACGTGCCGTGCACACTGTAGCTTCCGCCCCAGTCGTGCCATGGTTAGACACAATTCGTGCTGCCCAGCCGCCTCCACTTCGTGTCACCTGCACGCACCATGCCCGATGCCGTGTATCTGGTGGCATGACTCGTGCCAAGTATTAGCAAAACTCTTGTTGGCCTCGCTGCGTCGCCTGTCTTGCATGCAAAGACACTGCTCGTCAGTGCCGCATCCACGTCTGCAATTTTCGGTGCCGCCGTCTGTTGACCAGCACCGCTCACCCCGCATGTCTGCCGTCCAGTTGAAAAGCGCTGCTAGCCCGCTTGTCCAATGTCGTACCCTTATCTAGGCATGCGCGCGGTCTCCGCTCGCTGCCGACAACCCAGCGCTAACCAACAACCGCCATCACTTACGTTCCCTTGCTGTTGTGCCGCCAACACTCCTGCCGCATTCCGATCGTGCCACTGTCGTCTGTACAGTGCCACGCTCAACACCGTTAGCTTGCAGTCGTGCACCAACCACTCCACCAGCGCCCGCGCCGACAGCTCAATCGTTTCCCATCAGCAGTCGTGTTCGTCAAAATTTTAGGGTATCTAAATATAATAATTAATATTGTAAACCCTAATCCACACATATGGTATTCGAATAAGGTAATAAAGTATAACACAAAATATACTTAAACCCTTTCACCTTTGGCACATAAACCCTAGCCTAATGTTTCACTCTTCATCACGAAACCGAAGGTCTGATACCAATTGTTGGCATTCAATCATTTGGTTAACGTGAACCGTTAGTGTTCTATACCATTCTATATCAGCGGAAGTAAGAACACAAAATCATATTACCTTTCACCAGGATATGTTGAAGAAGAGAAAATTCTCACCGGCAGCATGCGCAGTCTCACGATTTTGGGCATGACTTCCTCATCCAATCTCCGATTTGAGTGATTTTTGCATCAAATTGATTATCTCTTCCATGGATTTCAAATAGTGTATCATACGACCAATTTTGAGTTCTAAAAAATTCACTAAAATCATGGAAGTTGACAATCAGGTTGCTGAAAATAACCTCTTGATCTTCTGCTATATTCCAAAGTCCAGTCTTGAAGTCGTGTGGGGGACGATCTTCAAGATCCTTTCAATATGCTGTTCTCTCTACCCTACTCACAGTTAGGCACATTGTCTAGGTTAAGAATATCTGAGATGACTTATATGTAGGCTATAGTACGGACCAGGAGAAAAAATTAGAGTCGAGCCTCCATTGGACTTAAGTATCCAAGTTTAGCCCAAAACTTATACTTAAGTCCAATAATAATAATATATTCCACTAAAATATTATTACGCACTGCTGCTCTAATCCCATAATTACGTTATGGGCTCCCTCTTATTATGAGCCCGTTACTCTCCCCACGTTTAAGATATACAATGCCCATTAATTAATTAAGTTACTGACAACTCCATTAATTAATATCTCATCCGAGGGTAGTACCACTCAACCTCATGCCGGAATAAATCCACCTACAATGTTTACATGATAATCCTTATAATCTCCTCAAGGGAACATCATCAACCTATTTAATAGGACACAGATTCCTTCTACAATCAACAGCACACCATAGAGACAACATTATTTCCCAACTCATCGAGTTTGTTGATTTAATTACATGTTAATCTTACTCATTAATGAATCAAAGAAATACATACTGTCTTATGTGTCGAGGTTATTATATAGGAATTAAGAGCACGGACATCTATAATAACTGAGATCAAGTTCTTCTATATAGTCAGTATAAGTCGAACGATCTCAAGCGATCCTGCTCAATACACTCAAAGTGCACTAATGTGATTCTATGTCAAGACAAACTAATACCAAATCACACAACAACTATCCCGATAAATAGTCTCCATCTATCTCGGTTGTGAGAATTTGCTTATACTTTATAAGGAAACCGATAATATGATCTTCCGCGTGTTGTCGCACAACATATTATCTATAATATAAAGTAAGTGGACTATTGCATCGGACTTATAAATAAATTATAAGACGCAATCATTTGATCATATGATTCTCATTTCAAATAAATTGTTATAGCATTTTTCATATGAAAAGCTAGACTTTTAGTTTACAATCCAACAATCTCCCACTTATACTAAAAGACTATGCTGTCATGTCTACTGCCATACATCTTATTCCCATTCCCACTACACGGCCATTAAAAGCTCTCGCCTTAAGGTCCTTGTAAATGAATTTACTAGGTTATCATCCGATACAATCTAGGCGACAACAACCTTCCCCTCATCATATGATTTCTCGTAACAGGTGGTACTTATGCTCCATGTGTTTAATTACTTATGGGCTCGTGATTCCTTTAAGTTTGCAACTGCACCATTATCATCACAATAAATTGTGATAAAGTTGGGCAAACTCAAAATCACTTCCAAATTCATCATGAAGTTTCTAGAGTCACACAGATACTTTGGTTGCCTCAGAGGCTCCAATTTATCATCTTTCCATGATGGAGTCCGGAGTCTGAAATATATTTTTATATAACACTCCTCCACATTATGGCTCTACTTCCTAAATTAAACACTTAACCTTTGAGGTGGATTTACTGTCGTCCCTATTTGATTTGAAAATCTAAATCTATGTAACCCATAAGAAGCAGTGAATCTATACTGTAAGTCCACATATAATTTCTGTTCCTTTTCAGATACATAAGTATATGTCTTACCACAGTTCATCATTCTTGTTTCGGGTTACCTTGATACCCACTGACCATGCCATTGGGAATATAATTATCCGGTCTCGTGCATAGCATTCTATAGATTAAGCTTCCTTATTCGCCGAAGCATAAGGAACCACCCTTATCAGCTTTATCTTCTTTTGTGTCTCAAGACACATTTCCTTAGATAAAGTCACATGCTAAAACAAGTAAGGATCATATCATTTTATGAAGCTTGAGACAAGCATAACATCCTTTGTTGTGATCTGTATTACCTTGATCAAAAGGATATTTTTACTTCTCTTAAGTCCTTCATCTCATATCAATTTATCAATCATACCCATATGCCCGACAATACTCTTTCATTGTCTCCAACGAGCAATATATTATCTACGTACAGTACAAGAAATACCACCATATTTTCGTCACTCTTTTCAATACACAAAACCCATCGAGCAATGATTAAATCCATGTCCCCATCGAGCAATGATTAAATCCATGTCATTGGATTACCTAATCAAAATGGATGCTTCATGATCTAGAAGCTTGCTTTAGTCCATAGATGGACACCTTTAAGCTTAAACACAAAATGCTCTTAGCCCTTAGCAATGAAACATTCTGGTTGCTTCACAGAGATGTTTTCCTCTAGACTTCCAATCAGAAAAGCTGTCTTGACATCTATTTGCTATATCTCATATTCAATATGAATAACAACAGATAAAAGAGTCCGGATTAGCTTAGGGATAGCTATCGGTGAAAACAGGTTTCCTCATAATCGAACCCTTTTTTTAGTATACCTTTTCGCAACAAGCCAAGGTTTTCACCTTACCATATGATCCTCTTTTATTTTATATGACCACTTCCAATGGCTTTTACACCATTTAGTGATCCTATAAGCTCCCAAATTTGATTTAAAATCCATAGATTCTATTTCAAAATTCATTATAACTTGCTAAGATATCACATTTTTTATCTTATAGTGCTTCGTCGTATCCGTGGGTCAATTTCATATTTACTAGGGACCATGCCTCACGACTCTCCCAAAACATATATCTATCAGGTTGCAAAACAACCCTCCCACTACAACAAGACACTACATGCAATTGTGTATCAGATTGACACGCGATGCAGTTTAACTTGTGGTATATCATCTTGTACAATTGATACTAATACTTTGTGTTTTCCCTCTCACTTCCTTTAGAACAACTTATACATGGGTATGTGATTTATTACATAGTCATTTTTCAAAAATATAGTGTTTGTGTTAACAATCACCCTTCGATCTTTTGGACTAAATAAATCACCACTCTCTATTTTTCTAAAATATCCCACAAATAGACAAACGTTATATGACATGCTGTTTCTAGGACATACCCATAAAATGAATTTAGTAATTTCAAATAACTCATCATCTATCTAACCATTTCCAATGAGAGTCTTTCTCTTATTAGGATTAGAAGACGTGTTATTAATTAAAATTTGTTGCATCCGTGGGACGAACATATTTAAGAGTGTACAAATTATCACCAAATTTACAACAACAGATTATAACTCCATTCTTCATTATAATGACCATGTCATTTAAATGAAATGTAGTATCCATCTGTAAAATATAGAAACTGAATTCAAATTCTTTCTATGAAAAACATATATAAAGACAATTTCTCAAAAATAAAAGTTTATTCATATCGTAAGATAAATAAACAACTCCCACTACAACAACCACTACTCTCGTAGTATTACCCATGTACATAACAATCTCATCATCACTCAGTTGCAGGCTTTTAGTGATCTCGATATCTACACATAACGTGTCAGTAGATGCCATCTCTAATCATGCTTCACCAACTAGTGAATGAGACACTAACCTTGTTCACATCTTGATGAAAATTGATTTCCTTAGCCACATGTTTTATCAGAAGTTCCCCACCATATACAACCTCTTGTATTTCAGACAGAACTTAATTAAAACATCTAGGCAAATTATGAAGAATAAATTGATCTAGGTTTCCCTTTCAATTTCTACTCCAATTATTTCCAATTCATTCATCAAATCAACCATAACCTCCCACCTTTCAACCTTACTCAAGTATCCGAAGAGTTGCATGAGACCATCATATTTCTATGAACCTCTCACCTCTTCACTAGAGACTTTAATTAATAGGCATCATAGAACATCCTTAGTGAGAACACATATCTTTATTTTCCTAATCAGTAAGAATTAAAGCCAAGATTCTTTTCTAATCATCTAATTTTGGACAAGTAAATATAATTTCTTTTAGTAAACAATAAGTGAAATAAACCATTCGAAATGACAGAGAATCACATAAACATACCGATCAAATATTCGAATTTATCCATTTATATTGATTCCCTCAAAACAATATAAAATAAAATTCACCGACATCTCAAGCACCGTGAGTTTGCAAGCCACGATAGTGTGGACGTTTACAAACCCGAATATTTACAATAGAAAAATTTATAGTCGGTTCCTCTTTAGCCATGCAAATAAAAGCAGTGACTCCGATATGGAGGATACTTATTATTTGCATCTAAGTGTACACCATTATTTGACCCCAAGTCCATTGTGCAAGCTTATGTGCCTTACAAATGGAGAAATACACACGCACTCGAATAACTTCCTATAGTCATCAATTATAAATTTGTACCAGTGAACCGCATATAAACTCATCCGATGGAGAGGAAGACACTATAACCAACATGCAAGTTCATGTGCATCACATTACAAACATAATTATTTAATGAAGTATGTTCCAGCAATCCATGAATAAACTCATCCGATAGGAAGGAAGGCTCTAATGCTGACGCGCAAGTTTATTCACATTGCTAACAAACCAATAATGAAGGCCGCAGGAATTATTAACCAATTCTCTCTCCCACTTAGTAATTTTAACACCGAGGGTTTTTACATGCATATAATATTCAAAAATAAAATACGCAACCTAGTATGCTCCTATTACGACACATAAGGCAATAAATCACAGAGAATCATGCATACATATAACAATAATTAATAAATTAAATCAATTATAAACAGTTATATATCAGTGAATTTGGTTGTTCGCCACCAAGCACAAAAATTGAGCAGCTGCGACTATGCGGGGTTCGGGGCAGCGCCCCGAAACCTAATCTGAAATTCAGCACCAAAACTGCAGCTCGACTCGAGCTCTCTGCCGCGCCAACCCGCTCGGATATAATCAGACTTTGTAATTCGCTCGCCTATCCACTGGATTTCGGCATGCAATCAGGCGCCGCTTGCTTGCCAACCGTGCGCGCTGACGAGCCCTCATACGGTAACACACAATGCAACGAGCGCCACACCCGATATCTCGCCCGGCACCCAGCATAACACGCTCGCCTGGCAGATGATAAGCACGACTCGTGTGCCCACGCTTGGCAGTTCGCCCTTGCCTTCCAGCATGTCGCCCGAAATCTGCTTTCCACACACGGCATTACTCACGGCTTGCGCTCGCCAACATGCTCCTATCGCGCATCCTTCCATACGATAAGAATGGCAGTCAGCCCGCCACCCTTTCTTCCCTGTGCAGCATACCCGTCCAGAACGCCCGACGTTGTAAAACATCACTCGCTAGCACATCCAACTATGTGCCCGTCTTTGCGTTCCATCGTACGGCAGTCAACAGCCACTAGCCTGTCCAGCAGTCCGCTCGTCGTGGCACAACAACTATCCGTGTTTTCTTCCAGGCGCACGCCACGCTGCCACAGTGATTCTGACGCGCCAAGCTGCTTCCAGCCCGGTAGAATTCCCGCTGGCGCCAAGCTTCTCCAGCCCAGCAGAATTTCTGCCGGCGCCAAGCTTCTCCAACCCAGTAGCTTCACCAGGTACCACCAAACAGTAACAACGGCAGTAAGGACATGCTGTAAGCAGCCCAATGGTTTCTCCATTCACGGCCATACAGACCCGATCAGAAACAGATGCAGGCCCGGTCAGAAAAGCACTCGACTCGCCCCGGTCATCACCACAGACCCACTCAGAAGCTTTCATAGACCCGATCAAAATAAGCTCTGGACTCGATCGAAACCTTAAATTGACTCACCTGGAATCGCTACTGGCCCGCTCGTAAAATGGCTTGCTGCCTTCTGCCACCATCAGTTAACGAGTGGTCAGCCTTGCACCACGCTAAAATTGCCACATCCAGGTCTGCCATGATGCGCTGAGTGCCCGTCGCTGCGTACAACTCACTTCGACCCATTGCCCAAACTACTGGAGAAAACGCCAGCCGTGATCGGCGGTAGCGATGTATGCCGACATACTCAGCGGTTGTGCTTTATTTTCTCTTGATTGATGGATTTTGTTTTGCATGATTATATGTCTTTATATTGCTTCTTGTTGGTGAGTCTTTGCTTGTGTGTTTTATTTGTATTTTTATTCTTGTATAGGGTTTTTTGGTGGTCCATTTTTGGGATGTGTGAGTCATTTTTTAATATGAATAATGATGTGTTGTTTGTGCTAGGAGATAACGAATTATGTTGAGAATCTTTACTCTTTAAAATTATGTCTTTATATTGCTTCTTGTTGGTGAGTCAGATGAATGAAGGTGTAATAGTTGCTCAAGATCCAAGCAAAAGCTTATGAGAAATAGAGCCTCAACCGTGCATGCATGGTTATTTCTTCATGAGTGGATCGATTGAGCTTTGATAAGATAGAACTTGCTCAAAAACTACGGGACTGAGTCCGATTAGTGGAGTTTTATGAAATAATTTTATGCCATCCTTGTCATTTTAAGTCATAGCCATATATCTCCTCTTTGTTTATCATTTTTGTTGTTCGAGGACAAGCAACAATTTAAGTTTGGGGAGTTGATCATCGCTATTTTTACCTAGATTTTTGTGCCTTTTTATGTGTATTTTCATGTGATTTTATCAATTTTGTGCATCTTTTGGTGGTATTTTATGTTCATATGGAGGTTTGTACTATAAATTGAAAAATGTGTGAAAATAAGCTTAATTGTTCATGAAACAGGTGAAAAATGGAGCAAATGGAGTCGGGTTTGAAATGGGAGGAAATGACTAGATTTCTCGAGTTGAGTAGGTGCAAGAAGCCCGTGTCAAGTTGTGCAGAATCGACCATCTATGTCAACTGTACACATCAGAAACATGTACTCCGCCTTCCATATTGCTCGAGCTCTAGAGCTTGAGTCGAGTTTCACAACCGCCACAAACCTGTCAAGGAACAAGCACCGACTCGTGTCAAGTTGCACCAGCTCGAGTCGAGTTCGGAAAAGAGTGTGAAATTAAATCAGCAATTATTATAGAAGGTTCCATGCTTATAAATACATCATTTGCGTGAATATCTCGAGAGGAATCATTATGGACAGTTTCTACACCTACTTTTTACCATATTTCACACACACTTCATCTCCATTCCATCCATCTTTCATTCCATACATTTTCATCCATCATTCTCTCACATCTTGTATAATTCCATCAATTCACCAATTTAAAAAGGATAAATCATCAAAGAGTGAAGATTGTAGCACGTTGAAGGAAGTCTTGGCATTCAATCATTTGGTTAATGTGAACCATTAGGGTTCCATACGTTTCTAATTCAGGGGAAGCAAGAAACCAAAGAAACGTATTACCTTTCACCAGGGTATATTGAAGAAGATAGATTCTCGCTGTCAGCCTACACAGCCTCACCTTTTTGGGTATCTCTCTCATTCGATCTTAGAATTAAGCGATCTATGCACCAAAATGATTCTCTCTTCCATGTCTTTCCGCCAGTATATCACATGTCTAGTTTGGAGGTCTGTACGATTTTATAAAAATCATAGAAGTTGGTAGATAGCAGCAGCAAACGACCTCTTGATCTTCTGTTATATTCCCAAGTCCAATCTCGATGTCGTGTGGGCGACGATCTTCAAGATCTTCTCAATCTGCTGTTCCGTCTACCCTCTTCATGTGTTGAGCGTGTCTCGTCTTAGGGTTAGAACAGCTGAGATGACTTATATATGGGCTACAGCAGGGACCAGGAGGAGAAATTAGAGTTGGGCCTCCATTGGGCTTAAGTATCCAAGCTTAGCCCAAAGCTTATACTTAAGTCCAATAATAATAATATATACCACTAAAATATTATTACTGCACTATCATTCTAATCCCATAATTACGTTATGGGATTAAGTTACTGACAACTTCATTAATTAATATCTCATCCGAGAGTAGTACCACTCAAACTCATTATCATACCGAAATAAATCTATCTACAGGGTTTACATGATAATCCTTATGAGCTCCTCAAGGGGACATCGTCAACCTGTATCGGACATGGATTCCTTCTACAATTAACAGCGCACCATTGAGACAATACTTTTTCCCAACTCAACGAGTTTGTTGATTTAATTACATGTAAATCTCACCCATTGATGAATCAAAGAAACACATACTGCCTTATTTGTCGATGTTATTATATAGGGATTAAGAGCACGAACATTCATAATAACTGAGATAAAGTTCTTCTATATAGACAGTACAAGTCGAACGATCTAAAGCGGTCCTGCTCCATACACACAAGTGTACTAATGTGATTCTATAGTCAAGACAAACTAATAACAAATCATACTACAACCATCCCGATAGAGAGTCCCCGTCTATCTCGGTTGTGAGCATCTGTTTATACTTTATAAGGAAAATGATAATATGATCTTCCGAGTGTTGTCGCACAATATATTATCTACAATATAAAGTAAGTGGACTATTGCATCGGACATATAAATAAATTATAAGACGTAATCATTTGATAATATGATTCTCATTTCAAATAAATTGTTATAACATTGTTCATACAAAAAACTAGACTTTTAGTATACAATCCAACAGGAAGAGAATGCTTACTTTGAAAGGGAAGCCAATCAACATTTGATTTGATATTTTCTTCATTATTTGGCTCAATTGGAGCATGCCATGAATTTTATTGAATTTAAATGATTTGTAGTGGCTAGTCCTCATGTGAGGCTAGCAATTTGATTGGTTGAGGATTATGTAGATTTTGCACACCACATGTTTGATGGATTAATTATTGTGAATATTTTCTATCATGAATACTTATTGTAATCTCTTGTTATGATTTGTGTGGTTAAATCTCTATTAATAATGTTAGGATGACCATTTCAATATTATGCTTCGGATTTTAATTGAATCATAGATGGCATGAGATGATTCTATTAGTATGTGAAGAGTTAAGCCATAACCTTTTTGTGCTTAGAACCTCATGATAGGACATTAGTAAGAATTACTTGCAAAAGCGTTGAACTAATGAGGGAAACCAAACCAATACTCGCTTGATCTTAGAAAGGAAACTTTAACAAACGTCCTTGCGCCTACTAGAGAAAATTCTCTGTCATAATATATCTACACCGGCATATTAATAGCCACAAGTTTCTATAGGAATGGTGAGGAGATACTCTTAGTGAGTGCCCTTAATATCATAACATGGGGTTCATCAATGCATATGTGTGTGTGTGAATCTATATGCCTTTTCCATGATATTGCTAGTCTTGCATACTTCTTAGATTGTTCTACCTTCATCCATCTTCCATCTCATTTGTATCTTGCTTATTTGTTGCTATCTTATTTGTTATTTGTAGTGCTAATCTCATCTCTCAATTATCGATTAGTCCTTTTAGAGTGAGTATTTATTGAATACGGATACACGTACTTTCCCCCTAGGGTTTGATATTAATTTTTACTTGGTCACCACATTCTACATAATGATAGAGTATATTTGCTCTAGTCGCACATAAAGAAAATAACGATCAGTGTTGAGTCCGGTCAAATTTTGAAAATTAAATGAGCGTCAATTCTAGAAGGTTCTAGATCTATAAATACAAAATTGGTGTCATTTTGATGAGAGGAATTATATTTGGTAGTAGTTACACCTATTCTACACCTTAGAACACACACATCATCTCCATTTCATTATTTGATCCACCCTTCATCTCTACACCTTCCATCCATCAAATCCACTTGAATTCCTCAAATCCAACCACCATTCCATCCATTCAACAGTCTAAGAAGAGAAGATCATCAAGGAGTGAAGATTGTGGCATGTTGAAGGAAGAGAATGCCTACTACACAAGGGAAGCTAATCATCCTTAAATTTGTTATTTTCTTCTTTTTATGGCTCAAATGGAGCAAACAATAGCATATATTGGATTTGTAATGAAAAATTGTTGCTAGTCCTCTTGTGAGGCTAGTAATATGATTAGTTAAGGATAATGTAGATTTTGTACACTATGTCTTTGATGAAATGATTGTTATGAATATTTTCTATCATTAATGCTTATTTCTCAATTTGTGCAATGATATGTGTGGTTAATTGTTATCTATATGTATATAGAGTGTGAACTTGTATACATGTGGTAAGTAGTTAACTGAATCATATTATTGTATGAATTGTTTATACTATAGGTGTGAAATGAGTTTGTGAAAACCACAATATACCTAGAGCCCATGATAGGACATGTATGAAGGGTAGTGTGTGAACGAACTTAAATTATGTGAAAAGACTTTACTATAGAACTCTAGTAAGTTATAAGGGAATGAGAAGTATAGTGAAACTCTCCTAGGAACTTGTCGAGATTGCTTAGGTGCTAATTTATACACATCTACTTATGTCTTATAAAGAAGCTTGTAGTGTTACATGTGAGAGCCTTTAATATTATAAAATGATATTCATCAATGCATGTGCATGTGTGAGTCTATATATGGCTTATCCATGATGTTGCTAGTCTTGCATGCTTCTTAGATTGTTCTACCTTCAACCATCTACCGTATTACTTGTTTACTAGTATTTTATTACTTGTGCTTTTATTGCATTCTTAGTTGGTAATTATAGTATAATTCTCAACCTCAATCATTGGCTCATCCTTCTAGATTAAGCATCTATTGAATACAGATACACTACTTTCTCGATAGGGTTCGATATATTTTTATACTTGGTTACCACGATCTACACAACGATAGAGTACACGTGCTCTTAAAAAGGTAATGACCGATCAACTCCCCTTCGAAATCTAAAATGAAACGGTGAAGAAACTAATGATCCCCAAAGCGGATACCTTCACACTCACACTTCTCCTTCTCTCTCCCATGTTTTCTCACGCAAATCTCTCTCTCCCTCTCTCTCTCTTTGGTGATTAATTCAAGCTCCTGGATGATTTCACATCACTATTTCATTCTTTCACTCAAGAAATTGTACTCCCAGCCACTTCCTTGAATTGATTCACCCCCTTACTGCCTTTTTAATCAACCTATGAATGGGTTCTTCCTAATGGGCCAAGATTATTAGTTATTAATGGCCATCATTAATAATTCTTATTGGGCTTTCTATTATTTTTCATAGCCCACTATATTGGGCTAACCCAACATGGTTTTGGGCTAATCCTCTTGGCAAAAGCAACTATACAAGTTCAAATGTATAAGAGTTCACTTGGTCAAATTCAAGTCATAGTCCTGTTCTTATGCAGTTGGGTACGCGCTGAGTCTGATTATAACATTATTACATTTCTCGATTATGAATCATCTCCAAAAAATTATTCTTAGTTGATGACATTGTGGTCCAAAGGGATCTATCTCACTGGCCTATGGTCTCTTGATCTTAAGGAGAAACTCATTGGTGTGGTTGAAATATGTTAAATTATCTTATTTCAAAAACTTCTTCTTAGAAGAGGAGGGTGGTTTTGCTTGGGTTAATAAGGGTTTTAAGAGATTACGGAGGTGAGCATGAATGGAGGTCGGAGGAAAATGACAAATTGGCAATGATCATTAGAAAACATAGTGTGGGCCTTTGTTGGGCTTTTTTTGGACTAGTAAATGAATCTTATTAAAGGCCCAACATTAGAGATATTAAACGGGCCAGTCCTAACGGGTTTTGAGCTAATCGGGCTTCAGGTTAATTGGGCCTGTTTAAATGGGCTACTAAAATGTGAACCTAACCTACTTCTAACGGGCTACGGGTTAAACGGGCCGGGCTCGCAGGCTGTAATATAAAAAATATTAAAAAATTATAAATTTTAATTTGTTATAAATAATATAATAAATTAAAAATTAAATAACCCATTATTTAAAATTTGAGAGAATTAAGATTAATACATGCAAAATATTATTAAAACACAAAAATTAAAAGAATTCGTGATAATTAAATTAATTATAACATATTTATTTTAGTATAATTTTATTTATTAAAGAAAATTGTGGGTTAGAGTAAGAGAAAGAATGAAAAAGAGATTAAAATTAAAAAATATTGAGAGTTTGTTCCATGATGGATTGAGGGTAGGGTGGGATGGGTGGTTGATGTATAAATTATGAGTGTTAAAATTAATTAAACATAATAATAATTCCCAGCCCTACAGTCCGGCCCGATTAGCCCGCGGCCCAGCCCTATTAGCCCACGGGCCAAAAAGTTCGAATGTTAAACGGGCTCAAATTTCTTCGTCATAACCCTAATTCTTTTCGGTTTAATTGGGTCGGACTCACGATTTTTGAACTTTTTAACAACTTTACCCAACATGGTAACGTTTAAATCTAAGACATACTATTATTGTCTAAACCTTTTACAATTTAAAATATATTCTTTGATCTTAATACTTAACAATAGCCTTGAGCTTGAAATCAGATAATGAAATTGTATGTAAAAGAAAATTAAATATGCAAGAACTAAATATTATGAATGAAATTGTAAATATTACGATTTTAGTTGATATACAATAAAATTTTATTATTTCATAATCCAAAATGGATACTGTTTTTGGATTTTTAATCCAAGTTTAGAATTATATAATTCATTCCTTATTCGAATTCTAATTCTATAAATTAATATATAATGTAGATGGTGGATTATTCAATCTATTGAAAATGTTCCATCCTTGGGATATATTAGTAGGCTGTTATTTCATAAAAGGATGGATAAGTCTTGGGTGAGACCGTCTCACGGATCCACTTATATGAAACGGATCATCTATTAATCCAAATAGATATATTTTATATTAAATTAAAAAATAATTAAAATAAAAGAAAGCCTTGTTTGGCTAATTAATTAAGCCTTTTTAATCTTAAACTTCGCCCACTTCACGCCTGTGCATAATTCGACTAAGTAAATGACATAATGCAATCTTAAATCCTTTTAATTTTTTTAATTTTAATAAAAAAATATTTATTATTATTATTAATTATTAATTAATTAATTAATTGTTTATTGGATAATTCAACAATTTTGTTATTACTTTATTTTAATTGAGTATCACTTTATATTAAAAATAATAGAGTTAACCTATTATACAATTGGTGCAGACTAAAAACATGATCCATATTCGTAAATAGATCAGGTATATAAGGTCCAAATAATCCCAATCGAGTCATTTCTCTCTTCTGTGCACACACCCAGCGTCCCTCTCTCTCTCCGCTCTCAATTCGACTTTAACTATCTTTCTTCCTGCCACCGTCCGCCTCCTTCCACCGCGCGCTCCTCCTTCGCCGAGTCTCTCTCCTACAACGATTCTACTGTCCATGACTCTGACGTGTCGCCGCCTCCGTCTCAAACCCCGACTTTGTGTGTACAACATATCTAATCTTACAGATCTGTTCTTTATCCTCCGGCTCACAGATCTATTCTTCATCATCCCTATCTACGTGTCCAAAGAATCTACTTATACAGATCTGTATATTTTCATGCGGAGATCTGTTCAGATCTATTCTTTATCTTCCGGCTCTACGTGTCAAAAGAATCTACTCATACATATCTGTATTTTGTTTTACAGATCCGCATGCAGAGCCGACCATAAGCATAGTCAAGAAAGGCGACCGCCCAGAGCCCCCAAATTATACCCACCTAATATATACATATATATATATATATATTATTCAATTCTTTTCTTATTAAATTTATTAAATATAATTTAACTATTATCTTTTCTTTTAAATTTTAACCATTGTAATCTTAATTATTACGAGTTAATTATTATTATGACTGTTAAACTACCCACTTGTAATCTTAATTATACCCAGCCTATTACCCATATAAATCTGACTTTTAGTATATATTTTTTCAGTTCTCTTCCAGTCTTCCGTATCAAACTTCTATCTCTCTGAATTCTCTCATAGAATTTCATCAACAATTCAATATTCAATACTATTAATTCTCAATATTTAATACTGTTAATTCTCTGTTTTATTCAATATTCAATCATTTTAATTCTCTGTTTTAATATTGTCATAGACTTATAGAAGTTTACTTACTGTAGAGGGTGATGGTACTCTAATTTCATATCTAAATCAATCATTCTTCAAATCAGGTTTTGTCATTCTTTTATTGTTATTTATTGATTTTGTTAATTAGATTTGTTATTTATTTGATTATGATCATCAATCATGTTTTCTAGAAATAATGAAGCTAATTCTTAAAGGGGTGCACTTGATAAATTTATAAAGGTGGGTTCTTCAAAAGAAAATAATGAACATGTAGGAAATGAGCAAGAAGAATTAAAAGATAGTGATGAGTTACATGATATGAATACAGAGGAAGTTGAGAACAAAAATGAGTTAAATGAGAATGATGAAGAGAATTTTATTAGAGTAATTGAAGATGAAATAGTCTTAAAGAATGAGGAAGAGTTACAAAATAAAGAAATAGATGATGAAAATGTTGATAATGAAATTGAGAAACATGAAAGTATTCTAGAGAATGAAGATTATGTGTGGGATATATATGATCCTAGAGCATGGGATACCATTCATAATATAATTAGAGATATATTAGTGGAAAAAGGTCTTAGAAGAGAAAATAATCTCACATTTTCTAAAGATAAACTTTCTAGACACTTTTCATACACACATTACACAAGAAAATTATCAAATGGTGAGAATCAAGATAGAAAATGGCTTGTGTACTCAAAAAGTGTAAACATGGTGTATTGTTTTTGTTGCAAGTTTTTTAAATCGGTGAATAATAAGAGCTTATTAGCGAATGAAGGCCTCAATGATTGGAAACACTTAAGTGATATGCTTAAATTATATGAAAATGGTATTGAGCATATTACCAATATGAAAGCATGAATTGATTTGTAAATTAGATTAAATAAAAATGTAACTATTGACAAAGAGATGCAAAGTCAAATAAAAAAGGAAAGGAGCATTGGAAACCTGTTTTAGTAAGAATTATTTCAGTTGTGAAGCTAGGCGTAATTTGGCTTTTCGTGGCATGGAGAAAATTTATCAAGAGAACAATGAAAATTTTTTTGCTTCATTTGAATTAATTTCAGAATTTGATTTAGTTATGCAAGACCATTTTAAACGCATTCAAAATAAAGAGATTCATTATCATTATCTTAGTCATAAGATTCAAAATGAATTAAATTCTATTTTGGCCTCAAAAGTGAGATGTGCTATAATTGAAAAAGTGAAAGAGGCAAAATATTTCTTTGTGATACTTGATTGTACTTCAGATGTAAGTCATCATGAACAAATGACTTTGATAATTCGTTGTGTAAATGTTTTCAATTGTCAAGTAAAGATAGAAGAATATTTTGTTGAATTTATAAAAGTGGATGATACATCTAGATTGGGACTTTCTAATGAGTTGCTATATATTTTGAAAATTCTTGAACTTGATATTGATAATTTGAGGGGGCAAGTTTATGATAATGACTCCAACATGAAAGGAAAAAATCAAGGAGTACAAAAAAGAATTCCTGAAATAAATCCAAGAGCATTTTATATGCCATGTGCATGTCATTCTCTTAATTTGATGGTTTGTGATATGGCAAATTCTTGTATTAAAGTTGTATCATTTTTTGGAGTTGTGTAACGTATGTATACTTTGTTTGCTAGTTCTACTAAAAGATGGAGAATTTCACAAGATCATGTTCTCCATTTAACTCTAAAACCTTTGTCAACAACAATATTAAAAAGTTACATTAATAGTGTTACTGCTAAAATAACTCAACCATGCGAGATCAGAGAAGCATTATTTGAGTTATCAAGGGTGAGTGAAGATCCTAAAACTAGGAGTGAAGCTGAATCATTAGCAACACATGAGCTTGAAAACATTGTTCATACTAAAGCTAGACTTTTAGTGTACAATCCAACAATCTCCAACTTATACTAAAAGACTATGCTACCATATCTTCTGTCATACATCTGATTCCCACTCCCACTACACGATCATCAAAAGCTTTAGCTTTAAACTCCTTTTAAAAGTATTTACTAGGTTATCATCCGATGCAATCTTGGCGACAACAACCTCCCCTTATCATATGATTTCTCGTAATAGGTGGTACTTGCGCTTAATGTGTTTAATTGCCTTATGAGCTCGTGATTCTTTCAAGTTTGCAACTGCACCATTATTATCACAATAAATTTTGATAACCTTGGTCAAACCCGGAATCACATCTATATCCATTACGAAGTTTCTAGACCCATACAGATACTTTGGTTGCCACAAGGCTCCAATATTATCATTCTTTCATGGTGGAGTCCGAAATATATTTCTATATAACACTCCTCCATATTATGGATCTACTTCCAAAAATAAACACATAACCTTGAGGTGGATTTACTGTCGTCCCTATCTGATTTGAAAAATCTGCATCTATGTAACCAACAAGGAGCACAGAATCTGTCCGGTAAGCCCACATATAATTTCTAGTCCTTTTCAGGTACTTCAAAAATATATGTTACCACAGTTCAACATTTTTGTTCTTGGATACCCTGATACCCACTGTTTATGCATTTAGCAAAACAAATATCCAATATCGTGCATAGCCTTCCTTAGATTAAGCATCCTTATTCGCCGAAGAATAAGGAACCGCCTTCCACACCTTTATCTTCTTTTGTATCTTCAAGACATATTTTCTTAGATAAAGTCACATGCTAAAACGAGCAAGGATTGTATCATTTCATGAAGCATGAGATAAACACAACATTCTTTCTTGTGATCCAATTCACCATGATTACAAGAATATATTTTGCTTCTCTTAAATCTCATTTCATGCTGCTTTATGAACCATACCCATATACCCAATAATACTTTTTCATTGTTTTCAATGAGCAATATATCTTCTACATACAGTACAAGAAATACCACCACATTTTTGTCACTCTTTTCCAATACACAAGACCCATCCAAGCTTTGATTAAATCAATGCCACTGGATTACCTCATCAAAACAGATGTACTTTGAGTTTAAAGCTTGCTTTGGTCCATCGATGGACACTTTTAAGATTACATTCAAAATGCTCTTCATACTTTGCAATGAATCACTCTGGTTGCTTCACATAGACGTTTTCCTCAAGACTTCCAATCACGGAAGCTGTTTTGACATCTATTTGCTATACCTCATAATTCAATATGAGCAGCAATAAAATAAAAGAATCCAGATCGATTTAAACTTAGCGAAAAAGGTTTCCTCATACTCGAACTCACCCTTCTTTCTGAGTATACCTTTACGCAACAAGTCTTGTTTCAAAGTATCAACTTACTGTCTGATCCTCTTATATTTTTTAAAGCCACTTCGAATGGCTTTCACACTACTAAGTGGTTCTACAAGCTCCCAGATCTAATTTAAAATCCATAGATTCTAGTTTCAGATAATCATTGCAAGTTGCTAAGATATTGAATTTTTATCTTGTAGTGCTTCGTCATACGCATGGGCCTATTTCATGTTTACTAGGGTTCAAGTCTCACGACTCTCCCAAAACATAAATCTATCAGGTTGTAGAACAACCCTCCCACTACGATAAAGTGCTACATGCAATTGTGTATCAGATGTATCACGTGATGCAGTTTCTTGTGGTATATCCTCTTGTACAATTGGTACTATACTTTGTGTTTTTCCTTCTCACATCTTTTAGAACAATTTATACAAGGGTTTGTGATTTATTACATAGTCCTTTTCCAAAAATCTAGTGTTTGTGTTAACAATTACCCTTTGATCTTTTGGACTATCAAATAAAACACCCTATATTTTTCTAGGATATCCTACAAACAGACAAACATCCATACGACATGCTGTTTCTAGGGCATTCCCATAAAATGAATTTAGTAATTCCGAATAACTCATCATCTATCTAACCATTACCATAAGAGTTTTATACCTTCTTTTCGCGACACCAGTCGGCTGGGATTTGCCCGGTGTTGACAACTTGGGATTCCATCCCAACCTGATAAATAGCTCCTAAACTATCCTAAGAGATACTCGCCACCATAATTAAATCATAATGACTTGATAAATTTTCGACGACCCTTCACCACATGAGCCATGCACTTTTGAATTAATCATAGTACCTAGACTTGCGGTGCATCAAAATTATATCTAACCACCTCTCATCTGGATGGTCTTAGGACCACATAAATCAGAATGAACCAATTCCAACATATCTTTGGCTCTACACCCTTTTGCCTTGAAAAAGCAATCATGACCTAGTTTTAGATGCCAGAGGTATGTTTGATTCATATCTGAAGGTTCCTTTCTCTTATTAGGATTAGAAGAGGCGTTATCAATTTCAATTTGTTGCATCCGTGGGATAAACATGGTTTAAGAGTGTACAAATTATCCACCAACGTACCATAACAGATTATAGCTCTATCCTTCATTATAATGACCAAGTCATTTAAATGCAATACAGTATCCATCCATAAATGCATAGAAACTGAAATTAAATTATTTCTATAAAAACATACGTAAAGACAATTTCCCAAAATCAAAAGTTTATTCGTATCAGAAGATAAATAAACAACTCCCATTGCAACAGCCACTATTTTCGTAGCTTACACATGTACTCATTAATATCATCATCACTTAGTTACACGCTTTTAGTGATTCCGGTATCTACACACAACTTGTCAGTAGATGTCATCACTAATCATGCTTCAACAACTAGTGAATGAGATACAGACCTCGTTCACATAATGATAAAAATGGATTTCCTTCGCCACATATTTTGTCAGAAGTTTCCCACCAAGTACAACCTTTTGTAATTCAGGTGGAACTTGCTCAAAACATCTAGGCAAACAATGAAGAATAAATTGATCTAGGTTTCCTTTTCAATTTCTACTCCTAGTATTTTCAATTTATTCATAAAATTCAATCATGACCTCCCGCCTATCAACCTTACTCAAGTATCCGAAGAGTTGCATGAGACCATCATATTTCTATGATCTCTCACCTCTCCACTAGAGATTTTAATAAGCATCAGTAAAGGGAAGTTTTTCAAACTAAAACTGTTAAAATCATATTTGCACTCATCCATGTCTCAAGAAAGATTGAATGGATTGTCAATATTATGTATTGAAAATGAGGTGTTGGAGAAACTTGATTTACATGACTTTATTGATGATTTTACTTCTCAAAATGCTCGAAGATCCAGATAATTTCAATAATATTTTGATACTTATCTTTTGGTTTTAGTGTCTGTAGGTGTTGAAGATATTGAAGCTTTTATTCAACTTAACTATTTTAGTTTGATTATATGGTTCATTGATCTTTTTGTATTTAAAAATTTGTACTTATTTTAAGAATATTTATCATATATTATTAATATTTTGTAAGAGTTATAAATATAATTTTTAGCTATCACAATTATTAAATTTATGTTTGATTATATATATATATATATAATTCTTTTTTAGGGGCCCATTTTTTTAATTTCGCCTAGGGCCCCCGAAATTTCAGGGCCGGCCCTGTCCCCTTAAATAGTATTCATTTTGTCATTTTGGTCCGTCCCAATACAAGTATTTATTTCCTTTTAGGGTTAATGTGACACACACAATAATATTATTATACTTAACCCACTACACATGGGGCTCACAGTCAACACTAATAGAACTACCCACTTATACATTAAGATATTATTTCTTTCACCTCATTACACTTTGAAATATTATAATCCTTAATCCCTACACATGAAGCCCTTACTCAACACTATACAACTACCCACTCACTACACATTAAAATATTATTTCTCTCACCTCATTACACTTTATATTATACTCTTTAATTCACTTGCAAAAAACAGATACTTATCAATGGGACAGAGGGAGTAATTATTTTCACTTTTTTTTCCACAATAACTATAAACTTATTTTATATACATATTTATTTTATTAAATACACACCCTATTATTAACAAAATTAAAAGGATTAATTACAACAAAAGTCCCAGCCTTTTCGTGAATTGCGGATTAGTCCGAATTTTTTAATATTTACAAATAAGTTCTTGAGCTTTAACCCGTTTCGCTGATTGAAAATTAGTCCAAACATTTGAATATTTGTAAAAAAGGTATCTGACTTTAAGACTGTATTTCAACTTGAACCACCGGGCAGCTGGAAGGCTGCCCGAACACTGACGTATTATTGTATATGCCAAGTTACTCTACACTTGTTAACAAAATAATGTCGTTTTGAGTTTTTTTTTAAATTAATATTTAATTTATATCCAAAAAATATCATCATATATCACACATTAACATTATCCATTAAAATCTGCCATGTGAGGGGTTGTGGTAGATCCATACTTCTAAATTTTGAATAGATGATTCATACGATAATTGTTGTTGCTATATACAATAAAAAAATCAAAACGACACCGTTTTGTTAAAAAGTATAGAGTGACTTGGCATATACAGTTACACGTCATCGTTCAGGAAAAAGGTTGGGACTTTTCATGCTATTAATTTTTTGATAGGTGGAAGGCTGAAACGACGTCGTTTTGTACACGTGGAAGAAGACGTGGAAAAAAGATGACACGTCAATGACCGGGCAGGCCCCCAACTACCCGGTGGCTTGATTTGCAAAATGGGTTAAAGGTCAAGAACTTATTTGTAAATATTGAAAAGTTTGGACTAATCCGCAATTCGCGAAAATGTGGGGACTTTTAGTGTAATTAACCCAAATTAAAATAAATTCTTTTAAAAATCTAAATTACCCATAATTTATTAAACAAAGATCATATATACTCTCTTGTCCCACCAAAAGATTCACATTTTACTATATTAGGTATCCATTTCAAAGGATCTCATTTTTCCCTTTAGTAAAATAACCCCACATATGTCCACCACTTACCACTAATGCAACTACCTACTACACATAAAATAATAATACTACTTAATTCACGTGCAAAAAGTAAATGCTGACTTATGAATGTGATGGAGGGAGTATTTTATATGGAGTGTTTAATAAGAGGCACACTTGTGTGAGATGATTGGTCGTATATAATCAGGATGACCAATTAAAGAATGTATCGAACCACATGGAGCAATATACTAGAATTTAACCGATCTCAAGTTTATTGTGATTTTATAAGGACGATCGAAAAAAAGGATAAGCGTGCAAATGAACGCACTTAAACTAATGCAAGAAATAAGATAAAAGCTAAGATAAATGATGGGTTCCAAATGATGCAAGGATGAGATTAGCAACAATCATGACATAGATAATAAAGTAATCATGCAATTAATTCTAATCTCTAATAGACATGGCATAGGAGCGATCACAAATTCCACCTAAACTCTCTCTGGAGATAGATAGGATGTAGACCCTCAACAAGGCTCCCAAAAGCACATAGGATCGAGACCAAAATGAACACATCCCAATAGGTACTAATTACTCTACGAGTTCCCTAATTAGGTGCTAAATAATAGGCAATATTCCCTTTTAAGGTACTATGAATTCACTAATGGTTTGGGTGCCCTCATCTAATCAACCAATCTCTCGATCAAGCTAATCAAATATTTTATTAAAGAGTTCTAAATCTAGAAGGATATCTCTACCTCATTCTAAATTAATGCACATGAAGTGTATGATGAAATGATTCAATGAACTATCCTAAATATATAATTGATTTCTCAATCTAATCGCATGCTCATGACAATTAATCACACATATCTTCATATACATCAAGCAATCAACATTCAATGATAGAAATACACAAAGCCCATTCAAGATTAAAATCAAATTGCATAAAAACTAAATTATCCAACACCAATCATGGAGCTAATCTCACAAAGGAAATTAGCCTCTCATAGTCACAAGGAATTCAACATATAGACATTAAAATCCTTACAAACCATGACCAATCTGTAAAGAAATGCACAAAAATTAGAATTAGATTTCCCCTTTGAAGTGCTTCAATGGAGATCTCCTTCTTCTTCTTGTGATCTCACTCTCTCTTGCTTCATTGATCACTTAGATGGTGGATTTGATGGTGGGATCAAGTATGGATGGATGGATGAAGAATGGATAAAGATGATGGTGTAAAATGGAGAAAATTGTGTGTGAGGTATGTGTGCAGGGCAAAACTACGAAAATCTGATAAAATGTTGAAGTATTGGGTATTTATACCCTTTGGGGAGCTTCTAGAAGGATTCTGATTTTTTTCTAATTTTTTGCACCTACACGGCCCGTGTACGGTACACTGGTCGTGTACTGAACACGGCCAGCCGTGTGCGGAACACGGCCATAGGGGTGGCCGTGTAGGTGTTTCGGATGATAGAGTCAAAGCTTACAGGGCCGTGTTCGGTACACGGCTCGTATAGGTGTTGGCCGTGTACTGAACACGGCCGGCCGTATTGGTGCAGCCCCTGTTTTTTCTTCTTCCGTTTTGGCCCGTTCTCCCTTATTTTAACTCCGAATTGAGATCCGTTTTTTTCTACGTCTAGAATCTCTTTATACCTGAAAATCATACTTTTAAGCTCATTCTCACACATTCCCATAAAAACACAAAACACAACCAAATAGAACACAATTACGGATAAAATAACACTAAAATGTAGGTGATATTATCATTCATCACACCTCCAAACATAAAGTGTTGTTCGTCCCCGAACAACGAAAATGATAAACTAAGAGGAGTGATTTTCACCTAGGAAAAGACCAAACGAACATAAGTAATAACACATCAATAACAATAAGAATCACAATTTATGCTAAGTCATCCTACATCATTAAAATCATAACATGAGAAATTAATAAGTTCAATTACAAGAGAATAATAGTGTAACATAGTCTCTTTTAGTCCAAGCCTCACATAGGTTATAAATGTCACTCAACACTCTTTAAAGTGGTAAAACAACACTCATCAATTGATTGACTCAACTCACTATAAGCTTGCTCGTGAACTGTATTCACAAACCACCAAAGTTTTCATTAGTAATCAAAAAGGTCTTTAATTAGGATGTAATGATAGGCTCTTTGGTATAGTAGGAAAACTATATGTAAGAGTGGCTAATCATGTGTAAGTAATCGAAGAGGTAGCTACTTTCTTCCATCCCTTCACTTTTCTTTCTTCCTTTCTTTTCTTTTCAAATCTCAAGTACCAATCATCTACTTTTCTTAAATTGAGCTTCTTTTGATTCATGTTTCTTCCTTTGCACTTTTAAGTACTTGAGCATATTGTTGGTATTTTGCTCATTTTCTTGTTTTAAGGTTGCATGAGCATTCTTGATTTTGCTCTTTTCATCCTTTTTCTTACTTGTTTACCATCTCATTTTTCTTTTGCTTTCTTATCAAACCTTTGTAGCCATCGTCTCCTAATCACTCACACACAAGGGTAAATATATAAGGCTCATGTGAGTAATCAAGGCTTGTAATGTGCTAAATTTATAATAAAAAGACTTATATGCTCAAAGTGGTTGACCAGGGATGATGTTCATGGTAGGAAAATATATGGCAATGACTATTAATGACAAGGATAGCCTTAGATCATGTCACTAATCTCCACTAATCGGGCTCGTTCCTATAGTCCTTGAGCAAGTTATAACTTATCAAACACAACCAATCCACTCATGAAGAAAAATACCATGTATGCACGGTTGAGGCTCTAATTCTCTCAATCTTATGCATTGAACCTTAAGAAACTTATTACACAACATTCATCTCAAAATTGAACAAGTTAAGTAAAACATGTTATAATTTGAAAGTGTAGAGATTCTTAATCATAATTTGTCATCACTTATCACCACAACATGCCATCACTCGTGTTAAAAAATGACTCACGACTTTCCTAAATAAACTACCAAAATAAACCTAAACAAGAATAAGAAAATACACAAAACAAATAAGAAAGACACACCAAACAACAAACAAAACAAAAAACACATAACATGCAAAACCAAAACCATCATAATTAGACAATGAGGCACACATTCATAACATCCATAATCAAGTAAGCTCACAAGCATCCCCATCTTGATTGAAAAGGAAATCCTAAATTATGAAAGTAAACCTCCCACAATATAACAAATGAAGTAACATACTAATCACATCAATCCAAATCAAAATCAATTAGAAGTGATAGGGTGTAGAGTCAACTCCCTCAATAGGCATTTGGTAGTGGAATTTGTTAGCTCCAAGCTCCATTCATACTTCCAATACCCTTCATTTATACTCAAAGACTCAACAAACACTATTAGCTCAACAATTGTAATAAACATATGGACTAGCATGCACTTCAACACTACTAATCAGACCAAAATCAAACCAATACTCATGAGAAAAATTTTAAAATTAGCCAAAAGACACAAAAATGATATGCCTTCAAAACAAAGTATGTTACACCACGCCATATCCCCCCAAACTTAAATTAAAACAAGAGTTTCGAGTTAAGTTTACAAAAAGTGGTGTGACATACCTACACACTTCAAATAAAGCACCTTTGGCATCTTCAATACACATCTTCCTAACGAGCACAATCAACCTACATGCGAAAAATAACAAAACATAATCAAATTCACAATCCTTATTGAAAACAAGAAATAAAGCAATAAAGATAATGATGGGTTGCCTCCCATCGAGCGCTAAGTTTAACGTCTTCAAGCCGAACGATATTTTCAAGCTCATAGAGGTCTTGAATAGTCTTTAGGCACCGTCATTGGTTTCTTCTTGAAGTAGTGCCTTGTGCCCTCAACCACAAGAATATTTTCCTTCTTGTTAAATAACTCAAACAATTGTTCTCCGAAGGCGCTCTTCACAAGGAATGACCCTTTTCATTTGTTCCACTTCTTCCACGGGGCTTTATATGTATTTTGAACTTCAACCACATCCCCCGGTAAGAATTCAAGCATTGACAAGTGTTGATGCCCTCTTGCAACCTTTTTCCTACAATCACCAAACAAATTTTTATCAATAAAATCATGGAAGTTCTTAAGAGAATTTGAAATTTTAATAGAATGAGAAGGTTTTGGCTTGTGTGGGGTATTGTCAATGATCTTAGTTTCCGGAGGCTTCTTTTCTTCCATAAGTGCATGAATCTCTTCTTGATTTTGAAGCTTCACTTTCTCTACCATCTCTTCAAGAGACTCGACAAATCTATCAAATTCCCCCTTCAACTCTTCTTTCAACTCATTAGCTTTCACCCACTTAGGAACTCTTTCTCTCTTCTCCTTCATAACCTCATCAACCCCCAAACTATCCTCTTTTCTATCCTTAACGACCATGCATTCACTTTTTGTTCCGGAGATAGAAGGCTTGTTGTTCTCTTCTTGAAGTCTCTCCACGGTGGACACGATTTGACCTACTTGGTGCTCCAATAAATTCAACTTATCATTGAATGCTACCTTGTATTTATCATCATTTCACACAAGTTTTCGATTCTATCAATCCACACTTGATTAGACTTCCTCCCCTCTTCTAAGCGATCCATAACCTTTTCAAATAACTTTTCTCCAAGCATAGCTATGTGGTCATTTTGGGTTGAATAAGAGGTGTTGGAGTATTGAAAATATTCCCATAGTTGTGGTTGATTTCCTTCTTGATTTTTAGAAAAATTTTCTTGAAAAATATCTTCCATACTTTGAGGGTATAGTTATTGATGCATTTGATGAGGGATTCCAAAATCTTCATAACCTTGTTGAAATTGCATATTAGGAACTTGTACTCCAAAATGCGGTTGCAAGTCAGGCTCACAATTTGGCATTTGAAATCCTTGAAAATTTCCTTGTGTATTCATTGTGGGATGAGCACTTTTATTCACCATATCTCGAAGAATATTCATGTAGCTCATATTTTGGTGCTTGTTCTCCTTCCTCTTCCTTCTCAAGGTATGCACATACGAGAGAAAGAAAAATTTGAACAAAATTTTTCAAAGCAAATATAAGATACAAAAAGAAAAATAAATGTCCTTATTAAGACCACTCTAAACAATCCTTCGTCAAACTACTAGCGACCGTTACCTCCCCGGCAACGGCGCCATTTGATTGGTCGTATATAGTCGGGATGACTAATTAAAGAATTTATCGAACCACAGGAAGGAAGGTACTAGAGTTTAAGCGATCTCAAGTTTATCGTGATTTTATAAGGACGATCGAAAAGGAGGATAAACGTGGAAATGAACGCACTTAAACTAATGCAAGAAATAAGATAAAAGCAAAGATAAATGATGGGTTACAAATGATGCAAGGATGAGATTAACAACAATCATGACATAGATGATAAAGTAATCATGCAATTAATTCTAATCTCTCATGGACATGGCATAGGAGTGATAACTAATTCCACCTAAACTCTCTCTTGAGATGGATAGGATGTAGACCCTCAACAAGGCTCCCAAAAGCACATAGGATCGAGACCAAAATGAACACCTCCCAATAGGTACTAATTACTCTACGAGTTCCCTAATTAGGTACTAAATAATAGGCAATATTCCCTTTTAAGGTACTATGAATTCACTAATGGTTTGGATCCCCTCATCTAATCAACCAATTTCTCGATCAAACTAATCAAATGTTCTATCAAATGGTTCTAAATATAGAAGGATATCTCTATCTCATTCTAAATTAATGCACATGAAGTGTATGATGAAATGATTCAATGAACTATCCTAAACACATAATTGATTTCTCAATCTAATCACATGCTCATGACAATTAATCACGCATATCTTCATATACATCAAGCAATCAACATTCAATGATAGAAATACACAAAGCTCATTCAAGATTAAAATCAAATTGCATAAAAACTAAAGTATCCAACACTAATCATGGAGCTAATCTCACAAAGGAGATTAGCCTCTCATAGTCACAAGGAATTCAACATAGACATTAAAATCCTTACAAACCATGATCAATCTATAAAGAAATGCACAAAAATTAGAATTAGATTCCCCCTTTAAAATGCTTCAATGGAGATCTCCTTCTTCTTCTTGTGATCTCACTCTCCCTTGTTTCCTTGATCAATTAGATAGTGGATTTGATGGGGGGATCAAGTATGGATGGATGGATGAAGATGACGTTGTAAAATGGAGAAAATGGTGTGTGAGGTGTGTGTGCAGGGTAAAACCACGAAAATCTTTGAAATATTAAAGTATTGGGTATTTATACCCCTTGAGAAGCTTCTAGAAGGATTCTGATTTTTTTCATCTACAAGGCCCGTGTACGGTACACTGGTCGTGTACTGAACACGGCCGGCCATGTGCGAAACACGGCCATAGGGGTGGCCGTGTAGGTGTTTCGGATGACGGAACACAGGCAAAGCGTACAGGGCCATGTTCAGTACACGACTCGTATATGTATTGGCCATGTACTGAACACGGCCGACTATGTTGGTGCAGCCCCTATTTTTCCTTCTTCGGTTTTGGCCCGTTCTCATTCGTTTCAACTTCGAATTGAGATCCGCTTTTTCTAAGTTTTTCTTTTTGCGTCTAGAATCTCTTTTTGCCTGAAAATCATACTTTTAAACTTATTCTCACACATTCCTATAAAAACACAAAACACAACCAAAGAGAACGCAAATACGGATAAAATAACACGAAAACACACATAAAAAGACACTAAAATTTAGGTGAAAATATCACTCATCATGAGACCATCTCATGATGAGTCCATTTTACGTTTACGTAATTAGTTATTAATTTATATTAAAGATGTTATCAATTTTCTTTTAAAATGTTACTCCACTTTACTATAAATTATTCATAAAATAATTCACAATACCTTATCACATTTCTTCAATTGGCCATCACTTTTCATTATAAAAGTTATCACTTTTATCCGTCCCAAAAAAATTATTCTATAAGACGACCTTACACAAGTATTTATCAGTCATTAAATATACAACCTTATTATTATATAATTTAAATATATATTTTTAAAAAGTCTATATTACTTTTAATTCATTATATATAAACCCTGTATTTCATATATTTTGCTTCCTCCACCCATTTCGATCAAAGATATTCATCTGAATGCTCATCCGCAATCCCGAGAACTACGGTAATGTTTATCTTGAATTATAGTGGGAATAAGAAAAGTAAATTTATGATCATATACGAAAAATAATATTAATTTATATTTATTTTGAAATTTAAGTAAGTTTTAACTTTAAATCAAAACTTTATATAACTTCTGAGTTGTCAAGAGCGGTTTAAGGCTGAGGTCTGCTTAAAGAGAGGTTTTTATATTTGGGTAGGTCTTGCGTGAGACCATTTTAAACTTTTTAAAAAAATTATCACTTTCGCTATAAAATGTTATCACTTTTCATTTATACTATAAATTGTTCATGAAATAACATTATCACTTTTTATTAATTTAGTATCACTTTTTCAATATAAAAGTTATCACTTTCTGGTCATCTCACATAAGACCTTACGTGAGACGGTTTCACCCAAATCTTTGTCTTTATATATTGATATTAATAATTGCAAATCTAGTGACAAAAACTAAAAAAAATACTTAAACAAATTACATGTACCATATTTATGTATTATTCTTTATTACAAAAAAAAATTCTAAATATCAAACTTTGAAATATTAATATATCCAAAAGAAACTTCTTTTCTGTTCTTATTATCCATGTTAGTACATATTTATAATAGTGAGATTTTACATATTTAAAATTTCCAAAAATAAAATTGTTATATAATTAATTAAGAAATATTTAATCATAATCATGAATAAAAAATAATATTCTACTTAAATATTATTTATAATATTATGTATATTTAAAAAAAAATATAGTATATAGCAATTATTTAAACCATTTTAATAATTTTTTTAATTAATTATAAAATGTTTGTAATTATCTTCCATATATATATATAGAAGATAAGGTCAAACATTTTTCACTAATCGTGTTGTATCCTAAACACTTTTTTTTAAAATACAAGTATAAACCATTCTACCTATAGAAAACCATCTTAAATAATTACTACATTATCTTGATATAATTTATTGTCTTAGATCCTCACTATTAGTTAGTTCAGCTTTAGAGACCTCATTACTTGGATAGGTTTTCAATTCATACTTCCATTTTCATTTGTTATATATATATATATATATATATATATATATATATATATATGAGTTGATATTAGGTACATCGGGTATAAGGGTGCACCCATATGTTTATCACTTTTTATTCTATTTAGTATACATGTTATTCTATTTTGTATACTTGTTTCTTAATAATTGTATATTTTTTCACACTAAATTTTTCATTAAAAAAACTATCATCCATATGTGTATAACTTTTTATTCAATAGTGTATACATGTATTTTAATAATTGTATATTTTTTACACTCAATTTTTTATTAAAAAACTAACAATTAAATTGTATACATTTTTATTCATAATTGTATATGTTTTTATTTATATTTGTATATATTTTTAAAAGTGGGTTCAGCCGGATGCACAACATAATTAGTCCATACATATACTGTCTCAAGGTATCAAACTTTGAAATTAATATTCATATATCCAAATAAACTTCTTTTCTGTTCTAATTGCCTCAATAACATATCTATCTTACATATTTATAATAGTGGATGATAGATTTTACGTATTTAAAATTTACAAAAATAAAGTTGTCTGAAACTTTTATCTCGATATTTCTAAAATAGAGTATTTTAAATGTTTATATTTAAGCTGAAACTTTTTTTTTCTTTTTTCAATAATTATGTCAAAAATATCTATTTCATCCATATTTATATGAGTGGATGATAAGTTTTACACACTTTAAAACAAAGATTTTCACAAAATTAAAGTTGTAACTTTTTGTAGATAAATTTTAAATAGAATATTCTACATGTTGATATTCAGGCTTGATCCTTTTACAATAATGGAGGAATATAGCACAACAATAAGTATATTTAATCTGTTCTATGCATATATTTTTCAATAAGTAAAATTCTTTATCCACTTAATTACTAAATATGTTGATCAGTTAACATGAGCTTATTAAGCTAATAAATTTTATTTTTTAAGTTTGTATTAGATGCATAAATAATTAAACTATAATTTTACGAAGGGCTTTTTTTAGGTTAATTACAATAAAATACATGACTTTTTTCTCTTTTTTAATTTAATTACGAATTTTTTTATCAAAAAAATACACGACCTTTTTCTTTTTTCTCAATTTAATCACGAACTTTCTTTTTATCAATTAAATACAAAATCTTATTTCATTTTCTCAATTTTATCATGACCTTTTCCTTTTATTAATTAAATATGTAATATTTCGTGTTTTACAATTTAATTAAAATTCTTATATTATTAAAATTCTATACACATTAAATATTTGAATATAATATAATACAAATTACATATTAAATATTAATTAAAAATTTATAAAAATATACATCAAATTTTATGCTCCCTCCGTCTCATAGGAGTTGACACACTTTTCTTTTTGGTTTGTCCCACTAAAGTTGATACATTTCCTTTTTAATATATGGAACCCATACAAAAATAATTAATCTATTCTCATGGGGCCCACATATCACCTCTAATACAACTACCCACTACACATTAAATATTATTTCTCTCACTTTACTTTACTTCACTTTACATTAAATTATTATACTCCTTAATCTTCGTGCCCAAAAAAAAAGTGTCATCTTCTATGGGATGGAAGGAGTATAAATTAACTCGATTTGAAATTAATTAGTTTTTTTTAATAATTAAAGAATTGATAAATTTAAATAAAAAAGAATATTTTCGGTTGACAGGTATATATGTTTGCATAGTTGAAGTCCATAATAATATAATCACATTCGTAAGTTAAGAGTTTTTTTTTTTAATTCTTGAATAATCTGAAAAGATAATTAATTTTAAATTTGAGTTACATTATATGAATTAATTTTACGATTTTTTTACATATTTTACATATTTAATATGTAATTTTTAAATTATATTTTAAGTATTTATTGTTTATTGATTTTTATTAATAGAAGAATTTTAATTAAATTAAATTTTAAAACATAAAAGATCACATGGAGTATTTAATTAAAAGAATGTTTGTGATAAAATTGAGTAAATGAAATAATATCGTGTATTTAATTGATAAAAAGAAAGTTCGTGATTAAATTGAGAAAAAAGAAAAAGATCGTGTATTTTTTGATAAAAAATTCGTGATTAAATTAAGAAAAGAGAGAAAGGTTGTGTATTTTATCGCAATTAACCCTTTTTTTATATGAATTCGATTTAATATTTATTTGATCTTATCTAAATTACTCTTTAATACATATAAAAAATTAATTTTAATTTAGAGTAATAAACTATTACTATTATAAATAAAAAATATTACTCATCTCAACAATAATATACAAAATCACCCCATATTAGAATTTTATTTGTATGTAACCCGCGCAGTGGATTATTGAGTATTTATTTGTTAAACAAAATATTTGTTAAAAAAAAGCCTAATATTTTTATTTTCTTATTATATTATTTTATATTTTAAAAAATAAATATTCATATCATAAAGAGACGGCTATTTATACTCTCGAAATCTAAATGTATCCCATAAATATTTAAATTAAAATTTTAATTAAAAAAACATATGAAATGAGTCCGTTATTCGTACCCTAAAATTTACTAAAGATACCCCATTAATTAAAACATTTTTACCCTTATTAATCCATGAATCATCAAAGGTTCTATAAACACCACCCACTCAACCGCTCACAACCGTATCCATGCTAAGAAGAACAAAAGTGCACTTGAAATACCAACTTGAAATCAAAAGATGAACTTGAAGGGCAGTACGTTATTGATTTCAACAGATTTTCAAAAAGAATTAGAAAGAAATTGAATGTTATAATTGTTGAGAGGTAGACGCTTGCATACGTTAAATCAGCAGTATAACACGTGGAAAATAAAGGATGAATGATCAACATATAAGCTCAAGGGCTTAGGTATTAAGGATAGCATGTTATGCAAGTAAAGTATATATGATTTAAGATTATGCAAATCATATATTGTTCATATATATCATATATGATATTATCCATATATATCATATATTGGAGTGTATATATATGAGTTAAGTTTTATTCATTCAGTATGGTTCACATAATCATTCATACATTCCCAATATTAGGGTTTGTATGAGATCTAAGTTTCATAGTCGTTGTAATCTTTATCAATAAGATATTCTTCTCCCTTAAGAGTGGACGTAGGCGATTTGCCGAACCACTATAAACAACTTCTGTTCTTTGTTTTCTCTTTTCTTTCTTTGATCGATTCATAACAATTGGCGCCGTCTATGGGAAACTGAAGAAGGGACGATCAAAGAAAGAAGAAGCGAGAAGGTGTAGGAAAGAAGGAAAAAACGAGGAGGAATTCACGTTTTTTGAGAGAAGTCCATGCGCAGAAATATTGCAGAGGCTATATCCGGAGTTTCAACCGTCGGATCAAGGTGAAAGTTTTTCAGCACGTTCCTAACTTGTTGAAATACATTCTGAACGGTGGAGATCGTTTTTCCAGATCTGTGTTGATGGAAATAAGCCGAAAACCGAAGTCAGATTTTTGGGCGATTCAGTTTTGCGCAGCCATGGTTGAAGGGTCGTTTCTCACAAACCAACTGTTGGATCAAGTTGTAATTTTAAAGGCACGTTCAGAGTCATAGGCGTTGATTCTGGTCGGTGAAGATCGGGTTCTAAGGTTCCAAGAGTTTTGAACATTGAACAGCAGTTGGGTTGGTGTTGTTGGTTTCGACGTCAAGGAGTTCACAGAGGAATTCGGAGTGATGATGAAGAAAGCGATGGATAGTCAAGAAATAAGGTGACTCTTGCAGATCAGCAAGAGGGATAAGGCGTCGTTCTTTTCGATGGAGGTTCGAAGAGATGAATTCTTGGAATTCTTCTAGACGGATGATAAGATCAATGGGGAAGACCATTGATGGAATCCTTAGAGAATTGTGGGAGTTGGGTCGTAGAATTTACAATTCACATGCATAATTCGGGAGGAATTGAATTCAGATTAAAGTCGGACTTAGGTGAGCAACGCTTCAGCAAAGAAATTACGTAACGCTCGAAAGTGGTCGGAAGCGGCAGCTTCTCTCCATAGGTGATCGACGATGGCTCGGTGGCAAAGAATCAATGCCTCATGGTGTGGTGAGGAACTAGCTGCTGAGGTAGAGGATATTGCTCAAGGTGTAGCAATGGTGAAAGGTTGCTACTCGAGGTGGAGTAGTGATGCAAAAAGAGGGTTGTTGTTCTCTCTTAAAAACAGTTAAGGAGTTTGCTGCTCTCTAAAGACAGTGTGAAGGAGTTTGCTGCACTCGTTAAAACAGTGGATAAGGGTGGCTGCACCGTAATGCAGCAGGTGGGAGAAGAAGAGTAAGAGTGTCGATGTGGTAATGCAAGGTCTAAGGTGGAGTATTATTGAGAAGTAGACGCATGCAAGGTCTAAGGTGGAGATTGTTGAGAGGTAGACGCTTGCATACGTTAAATCAGCAATATAACACGTGGAAGATAAAGGATGAATGATCAACATATAAGCTCAAGGGCTTAGGTATTGAGGATAGCTTGCTATGCAAGTAAAGTATATATGATTTAAGATTATGCAAATCATATATTGTCCATATATATCATATATGATATTAATGCATCAGGTGGGAGAAGAAGAGTAAGAGTGTTGATATGGTAATGCAAGGTCTAAGGTGTAGTATTGTTGAGAAGTAGACGCATGCAAGGTCTAAGGTGGAGATTGTTGAGAGGTAGACGCTTACATACGTTAAATCAGCAATATTACACATGGAAGATAAAGGATGGATGATCAACGTATAAGCTCAAGGGCTTAGGTATTGAGGATAGTTTGCTATGCAAGTAAAGTATATATGATTTAAGATTATACAAATCATATATTGTCCATATATATCATATATGATATTATCCATATATATTATTTATTGGAGTGTATATATATGGGTTAAATTTTATTCATTCAGTATGGTTCACAGAATCATCCATACATTCCCAAGATTAGGGTTTGTATGAGATCTAAGTTTCATAGTCGTAATCTTCATCAATAAGATATTCTTCTCCCTTAAGAGTGGACGTAGGCGATTTGCCAAACCACTATAAATGTTTGTGTTCTTCGTTGTTTTATTTTCTTTCTTTGATCGATTCATAACAATAATATTTTGGGAGGAGAAGAGATTCTTTAGGTTGACCCTCCTTTCTCTTGAGATGTTTTTTACTCTAACTGTCGGTTGCGAGGTTTACCTTTTCGATTACTGTTACCAAAATTTGTATTTGGATTTACATTTATGAGTCATGTTACGAATTCTAGGACCATGATTTTTTTTTCAAATAGATTTCTGACATGATTGGGCAACAAATTATGGTGTAGGATGCGCTTGATAATCTGTTACCAATGTTTAGGTTTTTTCTAATTGATTCGCACAACTCTCTTTCGAAATAAATTTACATAGAAACATAAGTTAGTTCTCCAATTTTCACAGAAGACGAATGAAAAAAAATCGAGAAATGAAGAACAAAACATTGCAACGAAAAGAGCTACGGCTGATCACTTTCGATACTTTCAATTGTTTGGCAATGGTGAACAGACAAAAATAAGGATCTTCAAGTACTCTTTATTCTTGGCGTTCTTCACAGCGTGAGAGCAGTTGTGTAGGTTAGGTGGTGTTTACAGAATCTTTGATTACTCATGGATGATTGAGAATAAATATATTTTTAGTGAGATACATTTAGTAAAATTGATGTACGAATAGAGGGATTTATTTTATAATGGTAGTAATGCCTTATTAATTAAAAATATTTTAATTTAGTATTTATGGGTTACGTTTAGTGATTTCGGAGTAAATATATTTTATTTTTATTGTATAATTTCAATTAAATAAAATTATACTCCAATGTGATTCAGTGTAAGATTTCCTATATATATATATATATATATATATATATATATATATATATATATATATATATATATATATATATATATATGGATGAGTCTTGTGTGAGACCGTGTCATGGAGATGATTATTCAAAGCAGCGCAAATCTCTAGTTATTAAGCAGTTGGCCGTCGTTAACTAATTAGTTAATTAAGCTAATTATTATTTTTTTCGATTCTTTAAACTAATAATATTTCATTATTTTCAGTCAAACTTATTTTAAAATATTATAATTATTTTATTCATTTCACAAATTAATAATAATATAGCATGATTGACTAAATATCACTTTTTATTAATTATGTTTATCTTTTATTAAAAATATTATTACATTAATTAATTAGATAATCACTTTTTTGGTAAAATGTTATAAATATTTTTATTCATTATACTTATTATTCATAGAATAATTTAGTTGGACTATTATCATTTTTGATTGATCAAATATCACTTTTTATTAAAAATATTATCACTTTTTCATTAATCTTATTAATTGGTCGGTTATCATTTTTCATTGAAAAATGTATCATTTTCTATTACAAAAGTTATCATTTTTTGTAAAACCTACTGAACACTATGGTACCTTATTAACCGGGTTAACCCTATCTAGATGACCCAACATATATAAAGAAATTAAATTCCAAATTTCATTCTCCTCCTCTCTCTCTGCAGTGGTTGCTCTTCCTTCTTTCTTTCCTTTCTCTCTTCTCCCCCTCTCTATTCTCCTACTCTCTCCCCCATCGAACAGCCGTTCTCCACAACCCACCAATTTTTCTCAGCACGGCGAAATCATCGAATCAAAGGTCTGTTCGACGCAGAGATGATGCAATTCTCTCTGATCTGTTAACGTTAGTGTTACTCAAGTTGCTACTGTTACTGTTTCTCTTACTATTTTACCCTTGAAAAGGTACATTCGTCTTCCTCTTTTTCATCGAAGGGTTAAAGATTGAATCATTGATATTCAAATTTTTCTTATTTTATTGGCCAGATCTGTTGTCAGATTCACTAGATCTGATGTTGTTTTTTCTAGTTTTTATACTTCTTCGTAGATCATTAATGATTGCGAGACCAGTAAATTTAGAGATTTTAGATTCATTATTTTCAAGGACGAACAATCCTGAGAGATGCGATCAAAGAGATTAATGGGCAGGATCTTGACGGACACAGTACCACCGTCAACGAGGCTCAGTCTCGCGGTGGCGGTAGTGGTAGGGGCGGAGTCGAATGGATATGACTCTTTGTGATTTCCAACTGTACTGTTTTTTACTTTTTAATGTATATATTATATACACTAAATGTACTACCTTTTTTTAAATGTATATATTGATCTTGGGCATAAACTTATAAAGTATGTTCGAGTTTTTTTTATCTAATTTATTTAGATTGGGTAACATAAGGGTGAAAAACCTCTATTAAAAAAAGATTGAAGATTATGTTAATAAAATTTCATAATGTATAATTTTTATTGAATAAGTATATATGTTTAATGATTAAATGCATAACTTTTTATAGAAGGATGTACACTTTGGGAAGGATCCACCTTCAATGAAATATAGATTGGGTGGCAAAATAGATGAGATATTGAACTGTACTTCTACTCTTCTCCTTCACACTCATAGACTTTCTCATTAGTGTGAAGTTTCAAAATTTAGAATATAAATGTATGAAGCAGTTTTTTAATTCTTTAATAGTGACTGTATAAATTTTAATTAACTAGTGTATACATTATATAAGATAAATGTTTATTTTTATTTCTAAATGTGTTTCTTAATTAATACGAATGACACATTTTGATAACTAATTGTATTAGTTTCAATACAATAATGTATATGTTATTTTTAATAAATGTATCACTTTTTTTTAAAAAATTCTTAATATTGATATTTTATATCAGTATTTTTATAACATCAATTCATTTTTAGTTTGATATTTAATTACAAAACATCAATACAATTATGAAGACAAAAATATACATTGAAATAAAATTTATTCAGTTGTTTAAAATACACAAAATTAATAATACAAAATCTCATGAATAGAATCAAACTAAATTTGAGAGAGTCAGTATTTTTATCACAAATCTTAGTTATAAATTTTAGTACAGAAAACAATATACATTAAGGAACAAATTTTTATACAGTGCTTTAAAATATGCAAGTTTGACTAAACAAAAATTCACAAGCATAATTAAAATAAATTCAATTTCTATATTTCAGTTTCCATCTGAGAGTACATTTCTGAGTTTCTATATTCTTGAAGCATGACAGAACCTCCTCTACTTCTTCCAAAATGGTATTGAGAAAGGATAAAGGATTGGTATAACCTCTCACCTGCGCTACACACATGTCTCCTTTTCCAAAATTAAGACGAGTAGGAGAGAAATCATAAACAAACATAAAGAGAATGAAGAGAGAAATTACGAATATCAAATTTTTTGTAATTGAGAAGGGAATAAAATTAAATGGAAGAAATACACAAACCTTAGAAATCACATCTTGCAACTTAGAAAAGAACACCTAAATTAAACTAAAAGAAATGCAAAGATTTGAAATAGGGAGAATGCTTTGAATAAGCAAAGTGATGGACAACATGTGACTTAAAGGGCACGTGGCACAGAGGTTGAGATCTAAGGGGTTGGAGGTGGCGTGAAGGAGGCGCGGAGGAGACGGAGGTGGTGCGAAGGTTGAGATCAAGATCGGAGGGACTGAGGCAGAGAAGACGTAGTTGACACAAAGATTAAAATCGGAGGAATAGAGCCCTGACGGCGGAGCGGGCAACAGGTAGAGAGAAGAGAGATGAGGGGAAGGGAATGAGAGAGTGAGAGGGGAAAGTTGAAGGATCCGCGGGCAACAGGTAGAGAGAAGAGAGATGAGGGGAAGGGAATGAGAGAGTGAGAGGGGAAAGTTGAAGGAAAAGGAGTGGGAGAGAGGAAAGTGTAGGAGAATGACGTCTTGAAGCGGGTTATTATGGATTATATGTTGACCCATTTCTGAATTTCTGACACATTGTACGCTAACAATTGTGTACACTATATCTACTCGTCATTTTTTATATTCATCATACGAATTATTCGTAAATAATTCAATTGAACAATTATCACTTTTCCTCTATCGGGTATCACTTTTATTAAAAATATCACTTTTTATATTTCTTATAAATAGTTCAATTAAATCGATATAATTTTTTCTTAACTATGCATCACTTTATATTAAAAATATCATCACTTTAAATTTATTTTAGGTCATTTCATAATTCAATTAGATGTTTATTTACTTTTTTCTTTCTTTTTAAAATATGATATCACTTTCTATAAAAAACTTTATTACTTATTATTCTTCATGTAAAATTTTCATAAAATAATAATTTAATGGACAAGTCTTGTATGAAATCGTCTCGTGAGACTATTTTACATCTTTCAAATGAGTTATCACTTTCGCTATAAAATATTATCAATTTTGCTATAAAATATTATTACTTTTTTTATTTATATCATAATTGTTCATGAAATAGTATTATCGCTTTTTATTAATTGAATGTCACTTTTCATTATAAAAGTTATCACTTTTTCATTATAAAAGTTATCATTTTTTATTCGTCTCACGTAAACCTTTACTCCATGGCTGTTAATGCAGGTTTTAAAATACTAGATGGAGCTCCGCCTCGAGGAATGAGATCCGTAATACGGATTCTCACAAGTCTTTGCCTATATGAATTTATTAACAAATTCATATGGAGTATATTTTTTTAGAGAGAACAATATTTTATATGGCCTGCATACAGAAAAAAGGGTTACTTCATTTTACATTTAAGGTACTCCGTCTCATGGAATGAGATCCGCGAGATGGTTGCAGGAAATAAATTTATATATCCTAAAACCTTGAACTCTATTATGATTAACGAGATCTAAAATTATAACACGGAAGCGTACCTTGGGTCCATTGAGTCATCTAAACGGAACACAAACTCGAAGATCAATAGGTATTATGGCCTTCCTCAACTAAGCCTCTTAATTCCTCATCTTAATTCCTCAATGGGACCGTCGTAATCCCTTCCGATGGAGAGAAGGAGAAAACTATGTGCGACTTAGTATATTGAGGATCATAACCTGTGAGCCTTTATATACTACACAACTTGGCCACCCATAATTACCTAATCATGTAGTATTGGGTATTTACTTAGTTGACCCATATATTATTATTATAGCCCATGGACTTTACACCTTAATTGGATCACTTAATTAAGTCCATAAAATAATTGAATGGCTAATATAATTGCATAATAATATATTGCCCACAATTAGATTATATTGGAAATTAAAATTTCCTAACAATCTCCCACTTGGGCTGTATATTTCTCAAAGCAATTATATCAAGACTCTTTAGTTGCGAAACTTTATGCTATTTCTCTTCAAGTTATACTTAACAATCTGGTCCATCTTATATACTAATATGGAACTACCGCGACATTCACCACATTATAAATTATGGTTAAACCCCGACAATCACCATATTAGTACACCCAATGACATAGATCAAATATGGTGAGTAGTATGAAAATTACATGCAATGTGATTAACATCATGTCTATTTCCAACTGGTCCAACTTTAATCTTTAGTGATATCAATCCATAATATAAAATATTACAAAATGAAAAATTAACTTAAGTGAATTCATAATGAATTCAAAGTCATCAACTTTATTCTGCAGAAAACTGAATTATCCAAATCAAAGTGTCTTAAAGACTTTAAAGGGCAATAAATATAGACTCCCACTGAATCAATGTATTCTAAAACCATATAACACCCACATGAGTAGCTAGCTCATAAAATTACAGGGCGTTGAATACATAATAGGTGGATCCGTATTTAAAATCTATCATAATATACTCTACTACAATTTTATCCACACAAAACACTTTCTTTAACAACCAAGAATTCTTTGTCAATATACTTGACTTATAAGAACTCATGTTGCTACTAAATACTCTATTGCAAATTAACTATCACAATAAACTTTATGTGACAAAGCTTCGCAACCTTTATTTCATGTTTGAAAGCCCCCTTAGTGTACTACTAATTCGGTTGTCATGGTTAAGGAGCTACAAGTGTTTACTTAACACTTTTACTTATATAGCTCTCCAGACCAATAGAAGATGTAGCTTGAAGTGGATCTTTTACTGTATTGACATCCAACAAACTCAGAATCAGACTACTTTATGATCTCTAACAAATCTGAACTTTGATATGAAAGCATGTAATCTTTAGTTTTCTATAAATACTTTATAAAGATCCATACTATAGTTACTTAAATGTTTACTTAATATACCAAAAACAAAATCCAAATTAGGTCTCTACAGACCTCATCATACAACAACTTCCAACAATCAAAGCATATAGAATATTTCTACATTTCATAAATCTTTAGTTTAACTTTAGGGCACCTTATTAAGATTACACTTGTCTCCCTTAGTTTAACTTAAATCTTCTCCCACTGAATCACATAACCATCTACACTTGTCTCAAATCCAAATGAGACAATTACTTCATGATAATGATTATAATTCCTTTATGAGAAAACTTTCTTAAATGCATATATGGATTTCCTTGTAATTCTTAAACTTTTAAGATCGTATCATCAGTGTTGCCATCAAGAAACTTTGTCTTTACATCCATCTAATTTAATACAATATTTAAATGTGCTATTAATGTCACGATTATCTTAAAAGAATCTTTCCCAATAATCGGATAGAAAGTCCCTTAAAACAATGTCTTCCTTCCCTTTTGAGTATAATCTTTTAACAAGATGCAAACCTGATCATCTTGTATTGATTTAAACTCATAACTTATATCATTAACCCACTTTTGAGTATCTGGTCCTTACATGGCTTGATGAATATTGATTAATGTTCTACCATTAAATTTCATAGGTCCTAATTATTTAGGCGAAAAACTATATAATCATCTGATTTGTGTTTTTCCCAACTCTAATGGTTTCCTTAGTGACATTAATTCTTGAGGTTGTTGAATTTGTTATTCCTTAAATATTATTGACATTGTCTTATCGATATTCTGGATTTGCACCATTTCTTAAAAACATAAGTGGGGGTCGAAGCGACTCCCCCTCAAAAACAATGTCTTTAATATTATTATTCCCTCCAAATCAACATCCTCAAAGAATTCTGTATTACCCGTCTCTAATATGATCTAATTAATTGGATCATAAACTTATTATCTTTATTCATAACTAATAAAGTAGCATGTATCTATTTCAATCCAATTTTCTTTAGTAGATCCCAATGATCCAGCCTTAGTTGGACATCACCATATGTGAAACTCGTAAAGAGTTCTCACGATTACTTTAGTTGGAACTTTATTAAGACCATAAGTTACAATCTTTAATATTTCTCCAATTAGTAACCATATATTGTGGAGTACTATTTTTATCTTTTAACTAATCCACAACACCATTCATGCTAAGTAATCTTAATGTGGTATATTATAAAACAATTCCACAAGCCTCTAAGAGGAAACAAAAGGTTGTACTTTAGTTTAGTCTTTAACAACAGCTTTCTTAATGGGTTTTCCTTTTATTGTCTTTACACTTTATTGAGACTAAGCTTGCTAGAAACTTACTAGTCTCATCCTTATTGTTGAAGTTCACTCATCAAGTATGATTATTGATTAGCCATTTTATAGTCGGGATGACTAATTAAAGAATTTATCGAACCACAGGGAGAAAGATACTAGGGTCTAAGCGATCTCGTGTTCATCATAGTATTATAGAAATGATCAAGAAGGGGAGATAATCAAGAAATGAAAATAAAATAAATAGATAGATGAATGGAAAATGGATGAATGAGCCAAGTAGATAGAGAATGAGACTAGCAATACTTAAAGTATGGAAAATCTAAGTATTATGCAATGAATTCATATGTGCCATGGGCATAGACTAAGGGCCAATACTAGTTCACCTAAACTCCCTTTCGAAATGAATAGGATATTATCAATACATAACTCAAACGATTGGTTCTCACTCAAACAATTCCAACTAGGTACTAAGCTTGAAATGAGTCCCTTCACACGATTAATCAACCTCTCGATCAAACCAATCGAATGTCCTATCAAATGGTTCTAAACTCCAAAGGATTTCTCAATCTCTTTACAATTTATAATGCACATGAAGTGTATGATGAAATGATTCAATTAATTATCCTAAATATGCAATTGACTTCTCAATCTAATCACATGTTTAAAACAACAAAAATCATCATAAACGTCAAGATCTAAAGCATCAATGATAGAAAATCAATTATCTCAATCAACATAATCATTCAATTGCAAATTCCCAAAATTATCCAACACAATTCATATTGCTAATCTCACAAAGGAGATTAGCTTCTCATAGTCACAAGGAATTCAACATAGATATTAAAATCCTTACAAAATATGATAAACAACAAGGTTTCAATACAAAGATTAGATGAAAACTCCCTTGGATGGCTCAAATGGTGATATTCTTCTTCCCTTTGCAATTCTCCACTCTCCCTTGCTTCTCTAGCTAAATGGATGAAGGATTTGATGGTGGGATGATGATAGATGGGATGGATGAAGATGAAGGTGTAAAATGGAGGAAATGGTGTATGAAGTAGGTGTAAGGGTGAAAACCCTCGACCAATCATATCAAAAATTGAAGTATTGGGTATTTATACCCCTTGGAAAGCTTCTAGAGGGTTCTAATATATTTCTGATCCTGCAGCAACACGAGTCGTATGCCGCAACACGGCTACTGGGTGGCCGTGTAGGCATTTCTGATGTTAGAAAATGGCCAAGGCTTACAAGGCCGTGTTACGCAACACAGCTCGTGTGCTGCAACATGGCCGACTATGTTGGTGCAACTCCTGTTTTTTACAATTTTATTTCTGCACTTTCTCCCTCGTTTCAACTCCGAATTGAGATCCGCTTTTTCCTACGTCTTCCTTTCGCGTCTAGGATCTATTTTTGCCTGAAAATCATACGTTTAAGCTCATTCACACACATCTCTATAAAAACACATAATACAACCAAATAGTACATAAATACGGATAAAAATATACGAAAATACACATAAAAGACACTAAAATATAGGTGAAAATATCACTCAACACACCCCCAAACTTAAAGTGTTGTTCGTCCCCGAACAACGAAAATGATAAACCAAGAGGAGTGATTTTCGCCTAGGAAAAGATTAAATGAACACAAGTAATAACACATCAATTGCAATAAGAATTACAAACTATGCTAAGTCATCCTACATCAATAAAACCATAAAATGCAAATATTAACAAGTTCAATCAAAAGAGAATAAAAGTGTAATATAGTCCCCTTTTAGTCCAAGCCTCACGTATATCATAAAATTTCATTTAACACTCTATAAAATAAGGTAAAACAACACTCATCAATTGATTGGCTTGACTCGCTATAAACTTGCTCGTGGACTACATTCACAAACCACCAAAGTTTCAGTTAGTGATCAAAAAGGTCTTAAATAAGGATGTAATGATAGACTCTTTGGTATGGTAGGAAGATTATGATAATAGTGACTAATCAAATGTAAGTAATCGAAGAGATGACCAATTTCCTCAACTCCTTAACTTTTCTTTCTTCCTTTCTTTTCTTTATTGCTCACAAGCACTAATCATCATCATTATCCTTTGGATTGAACTTCTTATGATGCATACTTCCTTTCTTTCAACTTTTATTTTCTTGAGCATCTTGTTGTTGCTTTGCTCCTTCTCTTGTATTAAAGTTGCATGTACATTCTTGTTTTTGCTCTTTTCATCCTTTTTCTTACTTACTTACCATTTCCATTTCTTCTTTTTCTTCCTCATCAAACCTTTCTAGTTACCATCTCCTCAATCACTCACACAAAAGGTATATATATAAGGCTCATGTGGAAAATCAAGGCTTGTAATATGCTAAATTCACAAGAAATAGGCTTATAGGCTCAAGGTGATTGACTAGGGATGATATTCAAGGTATGGAAATATTTTGCAATGACTATACATGACAAGGATGACCTTAAATCATATCACTAATCTCAACTAATTGGGCTTGTTCTAATAGTCCTTGAGCAAGTTCAAACTTATCAAACACAACCGATCCACTCATGAAGAAATAACGCTCACAAGCTTATGCTCGAACCTTAAGAAACGTATTACACAACATTCATCTCAAAATTGAATAAATTAAATTGAACATGTCACAATTCGAAAGTGTAGAGATTCTTAATAATAACTTGTCATCACTTATTATCACAACATGCCATCACTCAAATTCAAAAATGACTCACGACATCCCGAAACAAACCACCAAACAACCCTAAACAAGAATAAAAATACACATAACACATAAAAGAAAAGACTCATCAAACAAGAAACAATACAAAAAAATACATAACATGCAAAAACAAAAATCACCATCATTAATCATCCATGATCAAGTAAGCTAACAAAAATCCCAACCTTTGATTGAAAGGTAAACCCCCAAAAAACGTAACATATGAAGTAACATGCTAATCCAATCAATCCAAATCAAATCAAATTATGTTAATCACATAAAAGTGATGAGTGTAAAGTAAACTCCCTCAATAGGCATTTTGTAGTGGAAATAGTTGGCACGAGCTTGCGTATTGATTTCACAATGAATCTCGATTTGATCTTCGGGCTCAATTCGTGCTTCCACTACACTTCATTCATGCTCAACAACTCATCAAAACCGTTAGCTCGACAATTGTAAGAAGAATATAAACTATCATGCACTTCAACACAACCAATCATACCAAAATCAAACCAAAACTCATGAGAAAATTTTTTAAATTAGCCCAAAAATACGAAAAGTATATGCCTTCAAGAAAAAGTATGTCATACCACGCCATATCCCCCCAAACTTAAATTGAAACAAGAATTTCGAGTTAAGTTTGCAAAAAGTGGTATGACGTACCTACACACTTCAAATCAAGCACTTCTCGTATCTTCAATACGCATTCTCCTCACGAGCACAATCAACCTACATACCAAAATTGCAAAACAAAATCAAATCCACAATCCTTATTGGAAACATTAAATAAATCAACAAAGATAACGAATGGTTGCCTCCCATCTAGCGCTAAGTTTAACGTCTTCAAGCCAGATGGGATATGGAGAACTTATCGAAATGGCCACGGATATCTTTCATCCTTGTCATCAAATTTTAACCGTTGTGCTTCTTCCTCTAATAGGCACTTGTGGCAAGTAACGACTTCCATTGCATCTTTCGAGCATGGCTTTAAAAATTTAACTCTTTTGAGCTTACACTACCTTGCCCTTTCCATTCTCGAACACCACTTATTCCTCCTTACCAAATAGACCCCTAAAATCTCTTCGAGTTCTCTTTTGTTTCTTAGAATATGAGAAGAATCAATGGGAAAGAAAAAGTTAATGTAAACAATATTATGAAATTCAAAGCAACTTAAAGAGTTTAAAGGTTTAGAAATGCCCATTTCACTCTTCAAGTCATCATCATTTGCTTCTTAACTTTGTTCCTCTTCATCAACATCATTTACCTCAATATGCTCTTAAACTACCTCATTTGATTCATCATCTCCCAAACACTTTTCTTCCTCAAACTCTTCTTCAACTTTAATCTCCTCTTCAAATTCTTCAACTTGTTGAAAATTGGTCAAAGTACTTACAATTTGGCTTACTTGATGCTCCAAGTCTTCTAATCTCTTCTCATTTGCCTCATTTGGTACTTCATCTTTTTTCTTGTCTTCCTCAAAGTTTGCTATCATCATCTCAATCAAGACTTCTAAAGATATTTTTTCTTCCTCAACATGTTGAAACTCATCTCCCTCTTTGTTGTTACAATTCCATCCTTGAATTGGTGGGTAATTCCCATGAAAACTTCCCTCATAGTTATGTTGAAAATTTCCTTAGAAATTATCCACTCCCATGAAAAAAACATCTCCTAATTGATGAGTTGGCCTCCTCCACTCTTCTTGCTCCATAGGGTTAGGAATCAACACATCTTGCACATTTTGAGCATTCCCCAAACATGAACTTTACAAGACTTGACCATAAGCACATTGATTCATCATCCCTATTGGTCTTGTCAATTCCAAGGTAGCGGGTGTAATTATCTCGGAGGATTCATTTTGAAGAAAACTTTATTGAGAATTTTGACTTTAATCACTACCTTGAGTACATCTTCTATATAATTCCAATAAGGCGTAATTTTGGAACGGAGGAGAAGTGTTGGTGTTGGGATTTGGGGAAGAATAAGCACATGCTTGATAAGGGTGAAATGTATTTGCATTGTAAGCTTGTTGTCATTCTCCATTTCTTCCTTGATTGTAGTATTGAGAGCTATCTTGATCCATTTGGAAATTGTAACCATAGTTGCTCTCAATCATATAGCCTCTTGATTGTGGCAGTGGAACCCTTGCAATTTGATCCCCAAAGACATTTGAGAATTGGTTCCAACTATTCATTTAAATGCTCTTCTCAAGGCTTACTACAATTCTTCTTCAAACTTGCTCTTTTTGGTTTTGATCCCCCTTCTTCTTCTCTCAAGGTAGTTTTCACATACCTATCAAAACAAAAAAAGTAAGATCAAAAATTTTCCAAAGAAAATAATAAAAAGCAATAAAAATATCTCTAGTAATACTAATCAAAACACTCATCCGTTAAACCACTAGCAATCGTTGCCTCCCCAGCAACGGCGCCATTTGATTAGCCATTTTGTAGTCGGGATGACTAATTAAAGAATTTATCGAATCACAGGGAGGAAGGTACTAGGGTCTAAGCGATCTCGTGTTCATCATAGTATTATAGAAATGATCAAGAAGGGGAGATAATCAAGAAATGACAATAAAATAAATGGATAGATGAATAGAAGATTAATGAATGAGCCAAGTAGATAGAGAATGAGACTAGCAATACTTAAAGTATGGAAAATCTAGGTATCATGCAACGAATTCATATATGTTATGGGCATAGACTAAGGGCCAATACTACTTCACCTAAACTCCCTTTCGGAATGAATAGGATATTATCAATACATAACTCAAACGATTGGTTCTCACTCAAACAATTCCAACTAGGTACTAAGCTTGAAATGAGAGTCTCTTCAAACGATTAATCAACCTCTCGATCAAACCAATCGGATGTCCTATCAAAGGGTTCTAAACTCCAAAGGATTTCACAATCTCTTTACAATTTATAATACACGTGAAGTGTATGATGAAATGATTCAATTAATTATCCTAAATATGCAATTGACTTCTCAATCTAATCAAATGTTTAAAATAACAAACCACACAAATCATCATAAACGTCAAGATCTAAAGCATCAATGATAGAAAATCAATTATCCCAATCAACATAATCATTCAATTGCAAATGCCCAAAATTATCTAACACAATTCATATTGCTAATCTCACAAAGGAGATTAGCTTCTCATAGTCACAAGGAATTCAACATAGATATTAAAATCCTTACAAAATATGATAAACAACAAGGTTTCAATACAAAGATTAGATGAAAACTCCCTAGGATGGCTCCAATGGTGATCTTCTTCTTCCCTTTGCAATTCTCCTCTCTCCCTTGCTTCTCTAGCTAAATGGATGAAGGATTTGATGGTGGGATGATGAAAGATGGGATGGATGAAGAATGGATGAAGATGAAGGTGTAAAATGGAGGAAATGGTGTGTGAGGTAGGCGTAACGGTGAAAACCCTCGACCAATCTGATCTAAAATTGAAGTATTGTGTATTTATACCCCTTGAGAAGCTTCTAGAGGGGTTCTAATATGTTTCTGATCCTGCAGCAACACGAGTCGTGTGCTGCAACACTGCCACAGGGTGGCTATGTAGGCATTTTTTATGTCAGAAAACAGTCAAGACTTACAGGGCCGTGTTGCGCAACACGGCTCGTGTGCTGTAACACGACTCGTGTGCTGCAACACGGCCGACCGTGTTGGTGAAACCCCTATTTTTCATAATTTTGTTCGGCTCGTTCTCCCTCGTTTCAACTCCGAATTGAGATCCGTTTTTTCCTATGTCTTCCTTTTCGCGTCTAGGATCTATTTTTGCCTGAAAATCATACGTTTAAGCTTATTCACACACATCTCCATAAAACACATAACACAATCAAATAGTACATAATTACGGATAAAAATATACAAAAATACACATAAAAAGATATTAAAATCTAGGTGAAAATATCACTCATCACACCCCCGAACTTAAAGTGTTGTTCGTCACCGAACAACAAAAATGATAAACCAAGAGGAGTGATTTTCACCTAGGAAAAGACTAAATGAACACAAGTAATAACACATCAATAGCAATAAGAATTACAAACTATGCTAAGACATCCTACATCAATAAAACCATAACATGCAAATATTAACAAGTTCAATCAAAAGAGAATGTCCCCTTTTAGTCCAAGCCTCACATATGTTATAAATTTCATTTATCACTCTATAAAGTAAGGTAAAACAACACTCATCAATTGATTGGCTCGACTCGTTATAAACTTGCTCGTGGACTACATTCACAACCCACCAAATTTTCAGTTAGTGATCAAAAAGGTCTTAATTAAGGATGTAATGATAGGCTCTTTGGTATGGTAGGAAGATTATGGATAATAGTGGCTAATCAAATGTAAGTAATCGAAGAGATGATCAATTTCCTCAACTCCTTAAGTTCTCTTTCTTCCTTTCTTTTCTTTATTGCTCACAAGCACTAATCATCATCATTATCCTTTGGATTGAACTTCTTATGATGCATACTTCCTTTCTTTCAACTTTTATTTTCTTGAGCATCTTGTTGTTGCTTTGCTCCTTCTCTTGTATTAAAGTTGCATGTACATTCTTGTTTTTGCTCTTTCATCCTTTTTCTTGCTTACTTACCATTTTCTTTTCTTCTTTCTCTTCCTCATCAAACCTTTCTAGTTACCATCTCCTCAATCACTCACACAAAAGGTATACATATATGGCTCATGTGGGAAATCAAGGCTTGTAATATGCTAAATTCACAAGAAATGAGTTTATAGGCTCAAGGTGATTGACTAGGGATGATATTCAATGTATGAAAATATTTGACAATGACTATACATGACAAGGATGACCTTAAATCATATCACTAATCTCCATTAATCGGGCTCGTTACTATAGTACTTGAGCAAGTTCTAACTTATCAAACACAACTAATCCACTCATGAAGAAATACCATGTATGCACAGTTAAGGCTCAAAAGCTCACAAGCTTATGCTCGGACCTTAAGAAACTTATTACACCACATTCATCTCAAAATTGAATAAATTAAATAGAACATGTCACAATTCGAAAGTGTAGAGATTCTTAATCATAACTTGTCATCACTTATTATCACAACATGTCATCACTCACATTCAAAAATAACTCACGACATCCCGAAACAAACCAACAAACAACCCTAAATAAGAATAAAAATACACATAACACATAAAAGAAAAGACTCATCAAACAAGAAACAATACAAAAAAACACAACATGCAAAAACAAAAAACACAATCATTAATAATAAAGCACACATTCTATATCATCCATGATCAAGTAAGCTAACAAAAATCTCAACCTTTGATTGAAAGGTAAACCTCCCAAAAACATAACATATGAAGTAACATGTTAATCCAATCAATCCAAATCAAATCAAATTATGCTAAGCACATAAAAGTGATGAGTGTAAAGTAAACTCCCTCAATAGGCATTTTGTAGTGGAAATGGTTGGCACGAGCTTCCGTTTTGATTTCATAATGAATCTCGATTTGATCTCCGGGCTCAATTCGTGCTTCTACTATACTTCATTCATGCTCAACAACTCATCAAAACTATTAGCTCGACAATTGTAATAAGAATATAAACTATCATGCACTTCAACAACTATCATGCACTTCAACACAACCAATCATACTAAAATCAAGTCAAAACTCATGAGAAAAAATTTAAATTAGCCAAAAAACACGAAAAGTATATGCCTTCATGAAAAAGTATGTCACACCACGACATATCCCCCAAACTTAAATTAAAACAAGAGTTTCGAGTTAAGTTTGCAAAAAGTGGTATGACGAACCTACACACTTTAAATCAAGCACTTCCCGTATCTTCAATACGCATTCTCCTCACGAGCACAATCAACCTACATACCAAAATTGCAAAACAAAATCAAATCCACAATCATTATTGAAAATATTAAATAAAGCAATAAATATAATGATGGGTTGCCTACCATCTAGCGCTAAGTTTAACGTCTTCATGCTAGACGGGATACGGAGAACTCATCGGAATAGCCACAGATATCTTTCGTCTTTGCCATCAAATTTTAACCGTTGTGCTTCTTCCTCTAATAGGCACTTGTGGCAAGTAACAATCTCCATTGCATCTTTCGAACATGGCTTTAAAAATTCAACTCTCTTGAGCTTACACTCCATTGCCCTTTCCATTCTCGAACACCACTTATTCCTCCTTACCAAATAGATCCCTAACATCTCTTCGAGTTCTATTTTGTTTCTAAGAATATGAGAAGAATCAATGGGTAAGACAAAGTCAATGTAAAAAATATTATGAAATTCAAAGCAACTTAAAGAGTTTAAAGGTTTAGAAATGCTCATTTCACTCTTCAAGTCATCATCATTTGCTTCTTGACTTTGTTCCTCTTCATCAACATCATTTACCTCAATATGCTCTTAAACTACCTCATTTGATTCTTCATCTCCCAAACTCTTTTCTTCCTCAAACTCTTCTTCAACTTTACTCTCCTCTTCAAATTCTTCAACTTGTTGAAAATTGGTCAAAGCACTTACAATTTGGCTTACTTGATGCTCCAAGGCTTCTAATCTCTTCTCATTTGCCTCATTTTTTGCTTCAACTCTTTTCTTGTCTTCCTCAAGGTTTGCTACCATCATCTCAATCAAGACTTCTAAAGATGATTTTTCTTCCTCAACATGTTGAAACTCTCCTTCCTCTTTGTTGTCAAAATTCTATCCTTGAATTGGTGGGTAATTCCCATGAAAACTTCCCTCATAGTTATATTGAAAATTTCCTTAGAAATCATCCACTCCCATGAAGAAACATCTCCAACTTGATGAGTAGGCCTCATCCACTCTTCTTGCTCCATATGGCTAGGAATCGACACACCTTGCACATTTTGAGCATCCCCCAAACTTGAACTAGACAAGACTTGACCATAAGCACATTGATTCATCATCCTTATTTGTCTTGTTAATTCCAAGGTAGTGGGTGTAATTATCTCGGAGGATTCATTTTGAAGAAAACTTGATTGAGGATTTTGACATTCATCACTACTTTGAGCACATCTTCTATATAATTCCAATAAAGCGTAATTCTGGAACGGGGGAGAAGTGTTGGTTTTGGGATTTGGTGAAGAATAAGTACATGCTTGATAAGGGTGGAATGTATTTGCATTGTAAGCTTGTTGACATTCTCCATTTCTTCCTTGATTGTAGTATTGAGAGACATCTTGATCCATTTGGAAATTGTAACCATAGTTGCTCTCATTCATATAGCCTCTTGATTGTGGAGGTGGAACCCTTGCAATTTGATCCCCAAAGACATTTGTGAATTGGTTTCAACTATCCATTTAAATGCTCTTCTCAATGCTTACTACAATTTTTCTTCAAACTTGCTCTTTTATGTTTTGATCCCCCTTCTTCTTCTCTCAAGGTAGTTTCACGTACCTATCAAAACGAAAAAAGTGAGATCAAAAATTTTCTAAAGAAAATAATAAAAAGCAATAAAAATATCTCTAGTAATACTAATCAAAACACTCATTCGTTAAACCACTAGCAACCGTTACCTCCCCGACAACGGCGCCATTTGATTAGCCATTTTGTAGTTGGGATGACTAATTAAAGAATTTATCGAACCACAGGGAGGAAGGTAATAGGGTCTAAGCGATCTCATGTTCATCATAGTATTATAGAAATGATCAAGAAGATGAGATAATCAAGAATGACAATAATATAAATGGATAGATGAATGGAAGATGGATGAATGAGCCAAGTAGATAGAGAATGAGACTAGCAATACTTAAAGTATGAAAAATCTGGGTATCATGCAACGAATTCATATGTGTCATGTGCATAGACTAAGGGCCAACACTAAATCACCTAAACTCCCTTTCGAAATGAATAGGATATTATCAATACATAACTCAAATGATTGGTTCTCACTCAAACAATTCCAACTAGGTATTAAGCTTGAAATGAGAGTCCCTTGACACGATTAATCAACCTCTTGATCAAACCAATCGAATGTCCTATCAAAGGGTTCTAAACTCCAAAGGATTCTCAATCTCTTTATAATTTATAATGCACATGAAGTGTATGATGAAATGATTCAATTAATTATCCTAAAATGCAATTGACTTCTCAATCTAATCACATGTTTAAAACAACAAACCACACAAATCATCATAAATGTCAAGATCTAAAGCATCAATGATAGAAAATCTATTATCTCAATCAACATAATCATTCAATTGCAAATGCCCAAAATTATCCAACACAATTCATATTGCTAATCTCACAAAGGAGATTAGCTTCTCATAGTCACAAGGAATTCAACATAGACATTAAAATTCTTACAAAATATGATAAACAACAAGGTTTCAATACAAAGATTAGATGAAAACTCCCTTGGATTGCTCCAATGGTGATATTCTTCTTCCCTTTGCAATTCTCCTCTCTCCCTTGCTTCTCTAGCTAAATAGATGAAGGATTTGATAGTGGGATGATGATAGATGGGATGGATGAAGAATGGAGAATGAATGAAGATGAAGGTGTAAAATGGAGGAAGTGGTGTGTGAGGTAGGTGTAAGGGTGAAAACCCTCGACCAATCTGATCTAAAATTGAAGTATTGGATATTTATACCCCTTGGGAAGCTTCTAGAAGGGTTCTAATATGTTTATGATCCTACAGCAACACGAGTCGTGTGCTACAACACGGCCACAGGGTGGCCATGTAGGCATTTCTGATGTCAGAAAATGGCCAAGGCTTACAGGGCCGTGTTGCGCAACACGGCTTGTGTGCTGCAACCCGGCCGACCGTGTTGCTGCAACACGGCCGGCCGTGTTGGTGCAACCCCTATTTTTCATAATTTTGTTTCGGCTCGTTCTCCCTCGTTTCAACTCCGAATTGAGATCTGCTTTTTCCTACGTCTTCTTTTTCGCGTCTAGGATCTATTTTTGCCTGAAAATCATACGTTTAAGCTCATTCACAGACATCTCCATAAAAATACATAACACAACCAAATAGTACATAAATATGGATAAAAATATACATAAAAAGACACTAAAATCTAGGTGAAAATATCACTCATCAATTATATTGTTGACGTAGGGATTATTTAATCAGCAGATTTCTTAATTGTATAGTGAATTAATTCAAAATAGTTATCATGCTTACATTAAACTTTATAATCTTTCACAATTTAAATAATTAAAATCATCTCGAGGAATTGAGCACATCCAATGACAACAATACTAACTTGTAAGTGACACCCTCTACGTAATGGTCAAATACTGACAATAAAAACTGTCAAGCAATAGTCTTCCTTTGGTCCGACTTATTACTCACATGTAAAACCAAATAATCGTCACGTATTCATCACCACAGGTGTTTGTGTATTTCGAGCCAAATATTAATCTACCTTTGGGTTGATCAATACCCGCATGAAGATACACTCGCACAACATACATGTCATAATATAAATTATGACTAGTAATACTAATTGGAGACCCATCACAAGACACCTTGTGCAACATTAACCTCGTCTATGGACCAAAATTAACTGCAGGGGTAATTTTGGTGTAATAATCATGTATTGATAATAAGTTTTGTCAAACAAAAGTCTATCTATGGACCGACTGAGGCTCATATGAACAATTTATAATAATTATCACAAATTTATTATCACATATGTGTTATTATTCTGTCAAATTGTGTCTACCTATGGGCCGAACACAGAACACATAAATAATTTCACACTCATCTATGTAATTTCAATAAAGTCGCACTCCACACACAGAGGCTGCTATGGTAACATGATGCTTTGATTGACTAGATTGAAAATTATTAGATCAATTAAAAAAATATTTAAAATAAATATTTATGTTTAATTGTGCGACATTAAAAAATGTCTCCCCAATTTTAATTTAATTAATTTCTAAAGCTTTGCGAGAATATTTGATGATTCTCATGTATTTAAAATTAATGAAATATTTCTTTAGCTTGAATAGGGATTCCAAATCCCAATTTAATACTCCCTCCGTCCCAGGCTAAAAGGATCATTTTACCATTTTGGTCGTCCCACCCAAAGAGTCTCATTTTCTTTTTTGGATACATGGGACCCACCCACACCCACTAATACATTTAAAACATGGGTCCCCCACACCCATTAATGCAACTACTCACTACGCATTAAATAATAATATTCCTTAATCCACGTGCCCAAAAGCAAATCAGACTCTTAGCATGGGACGGAGGGAGTATAAACTGAATATGGTAGGTTATAAACTTAATTACCACACCCAAAATAATTAACTGAAACAATATTAACAAAAAAACTAGAACTCAAAATTTACCATTAATCTAAATCAATTAATCATAATGGAAGCATATGCAAGGATTGCACTTCCGTCAGATAGATCAATCATTTCAAATGTGATTTAGTTATAGTAACATATACCGAGATGAGAGTACTCATTTGTCCCACTACTGAAGTGATGTCAACTAGCAATTCATTACTATCAATCATCCATTTTCCAGAGTTCATAAATGTAAGGGTGTAATACTAACTTTATGGACTTAAAACAATTATGCTAAAATTTACATGAAATAATACACACATACGATGGCAACAAGTGGCGCATGTATTCACCCACTGATAGATCCAGAATGCTCAATATCAATATTATCATCAAAATCAAAATTATTAAAATGAATATTAACCAGTATTGCATAATCACAATTACCGTGACATCACTAACTTACTACCTTTTATAGTATTATTCTTAAGTTGTGCACAAGTGTCCTTTTCAGTATATATATATATATGCACTCGCAATAATTCCAAATCTTAAATGATTTAAAAAAAAAATCAATTAGCCAAAATAACATGTAATAATGTATTTACAGATAGTAGGCTATTATGACTAACTGTAATTCACTTAATAAAAAAAAATTACAAATCTTATATTATCTACAATTAGCCAAAAAACATAAATTTCCCAGAGTGATTACACAAGTATCTAGATCACCCATCATAGTTTGACTATATTAATTAATTAACAATTTACAAAGTTAATCAATTATTCTGGTAAGGTAATAAATATGGCAACCCTTATCCCTCAAGAAATTTGTCATGGTACCATACTTAATAGCACAATCAAATTAATAATTGTCACAACTGTTGACATATTGGATTTACAATCAGAATGGATATTCAAAGTAAGTCTGAACTCAAATGGCTGTATTGCCTTGAACAAATTTGATAACACCATCTCTAACCAAAATGAATAATAGAATACATATCCTCAATTATGCATATATAAACGTGTATAATAATTCAATCCGAAAATTTTATTATGCAGTATATGTGGCTATGTAAATTTGACCAAAAATGGAGCAAATTCAACTAACGTTAATATAAGAATACTCAAAATTGGATTCAATTTGTCAATGTTTCAATAAAACAATAATTACCCCCAAAACATAATGCTCGCATGGTTAATTTCTTAATGGTATACTGCCAACATTTGCACACCACATCCCAAAATATCACTAATAAACTTTACGCCAATCCTATAAGCATAAGGTTGATTAATCACTTAAATACCACATGTATTTAAATTCTGACATCGAAATTGAAATCATATCCTTTATCATTCATAAACATGTGCATGAGTGATAGACACTACTAAAAAAAGGAATTTGGCATCAAATAATTTAGTATCAGTTAAACAATTGATACTAAAAGTACTGTTTGGTATCTAACTTTTTCGCTCGGATGCAAATTTTATGAACCTATTCTAATTACTATCAGAAAATATATTAAGGATACTATTTTATTTGTAATAGCAAATCATTTTTAGATATAATTTTATTTTAGTATCCAATAAATATAATTTCTCCTTTGGTAACAAACATTTGTGATACTATTATTAGTATCAATTAATTATAGATGTCAATGATGTTATCAGTATTGAAAGTTAACTGATATTATTGTTGTACTAGTTTTCTTATTATATTTTTTTTAATCAATAAATTAGTGATGCTAATATCCATTTAGTGTCAAATTATTGTTGATGCTATTATTTGTATCAAAAGCAATATGATGCTATTATTTGTATCAAAAGCAAAACAAAGTTTACTATTAGTATCGAAAAAGTTAACGATACAGATACATAGTATACCAAATTATTTAGGTTTGAGTCACCAATTTCTTTAAGGTCCTCGTTCACAACATCTTTCTGTTTAATCTTTTATTATTATTTTTTTTCTATTAATAATTATTGTGAAACTGGAAATCCTCTTCTTCAAAAATTAAAAAAGGAGTTGCATAAATTATCTTGTGGAAATTTACTAAAGGTAGATCAAAGCTATAAGAACCACTTTTTTTATTATATTATAATTAATAAAAATAAAATATTTAGAGTAAAATAATATTTGGCATGCGGATATACCTACAACCTTGAACTTATATTAAATTACTAAATTTTTAATTAAAAAAGAAAAGAAATTATTGGCAGAAAAAAAGAAAGAAAAAAAGGAATATTGCACAGTTGAAGCTTTTTTAATTTTAATTACGAGTTAAAAAAACCGCCAGCTGGAATGGCCAAAATCAGAATTAGGGCAAGCTTCCTCTTCCGGCGAAGAAACCCTGCAAGCGTAATCGATTTTCTCTCTCTTAAGGTTTCTCCCTCCTTCTTTCATTAGATTAGGTTTATTTCTCTCTTCCACCACTTTCGTTGTTCATCATCATCTCGTCGCAAGAGAATTCGTTGTTCATCATCGATCTCATCGCCGAACTCTCTCCACCACTTTCGCCACAGTTACTTTGCTATTGAAGGTTATTTTTCTTTTCCCCTTCTAAATGTGCTATTTCGATTCAGAATTTCTATTTTGAGTTTGAATTTAGGTGTGTGGCATTTTGAAGGTTGATATTCTGCGTTTCTTCATTTCAAATGAATCTCGTCCGCTTCTGTTCAGATAGGTGAAATGAACTTTGTTTTGGGCTCGAATTTCTGCATTTCCAAGTGATTATGACGATTTACGATTTGTGGTTATTGTTCGTGATGTAACTGTTTCATTCTTTCTTATTTCAACTTTATGTGTTCTTCTGTGATCTGTAAGATTCTGGATATAGTATGTCATTTTAATGTGTATAGTAATGATAGATTAGCTTTGATTCTATTTTTTGGGAACTACTGAGATTCAATTTTTGATTTCTAGAATTTCTGAAATTTTTTCCTTTGTTTTCCTTTTTTTCCTTAAAATGATGTGTGCAGTTTATATTTGGGGATATCTTTTTTTAGTTGAAGATGTTGACTAAAAGTAAGTCTCGTAGTTTATCTGATGCCCATTGTTGTTCTTATTTACTTTTTTCTTTTTGAAAATTATTTTGAATTTGTGGATAGGCAACTGATGTGAGATTATGTATTTGATGACTGAATTTTGATGTGGATTTCATACCCCGCTTATTATCTGATGCCTTTGATTTCTAATATTTGATTATTGAGAATTAAATCTTTGATTAGTGAAAGATTATGATCTGATATTTGAATACTGAATTTGTTATTATGTCTGGACATATAAAATTTGTTCATGATTGTTTATCTGAGTTCTGTGCACCCTTCAATTTCACTTTAATTTACTTTTTTCTGAAATTAATTATTGTATTACTCCTATTATTATTTTGTTATTTATTAATTATGTTTGATAATACTAATTGGATAGAGTGTTGGTTCGTTGTGATGCATGAAAACTACCAATTTGATGAGGGAATCATTTTCCTCTGATTATATAAACCAATGGATCCTTCTGAGCTTCACCACTCTGCCTATTATTTATTTTATTTTATTTGTTAAATTACCATTCCCCTTTCTCCATATTCCATATGAAGAAGTTTATTTTAAACTAATGTATTGACTTTTAATTTACTGAGCTTTTTTTTATAAAAATAATGATTAGGGTTTATTTGAATATTTTAGGCTTTTAGTGTTAATTATTATAGTGTAAAGAACTTTTGGGAAGATTTCATGATTGGCCAGATGAAGTAATGTTGGTGGTGAGACAAGCCAACTTGTTCATCTTCCATACTCAATTTTGTTGCCCTCATCAACACCCTCTTTCCTAAAAAAACCATCATAATCTCCTTGTTCTACCTCCACTCCAACTCCTAACTCTCACACCATAAACCTTGCATTGATCTGATCGCTCAGCACCAACCAGAACTCACTCACGATGCCTTTCGAAAATGAACCCAACCCGCAGTGTGGTATTCTTAAAGAAATTATTGTGTTGGACTACTATGAAGGGAGAAAGGTTGTTCTTTTCAAATGTGATTGGGTTGATATGACTATAGGAATTAAAAATGATGCAGTAGGCTTCACACTAGTGAATTTTAAGCACTTATGGAAGACTACTAAACCATACGTGTTGGCATCTCAAGCATTCCAAGTGTTTTATACACCTGATCCGATTGACAGAAATTGGAGTGTTGTGACAAGGGTAAAATCTAGAGATTCATATGACATGAGCAAAGATGATCTTGTTCAAGAAACAAGTTCTTATTTCGATTGTGAACTGCATCCTTCCGATGTTCTTGAAAAAATAATGATTGACATTGATAATACTTATGTGTGCAAAGACGACAGTAATGATGTCTCAGATGATGAGAATGACAGAGATGATTTTGATGAGAAAAATAATAAAAATGTTGAAACTGATGAGGATGATACTTTGTATGAATTTAACAACATGTAACTGAGAGTTTGGTTTCTTAGATGCAGTTTTTGCTTATGAAACTTTAATGATTAATTTCTGCTATGAATTTTAAATCCATGGTGAGTATAGAACCTTTGATGTGATTAATTTCTGCTATGAATTTTAAATCCATGGTAAGACCACATAGTTTAGCTTTTATTAGATTCAGGATATGTTGAGTTAGTGCTGCCTTTATCTTTAAATTTCAGGTTCAGGATTTGCATTGTCACTCCAGATTACTTTCTTGAAGTAGTGGTGGTGTTGTACACCCTCTCTCTTATCGCCAGGTTGGCATATAATATTTTTCTTTATCACTAGTTCAGTTGATATGATATGTAAATGTTGTGATTCATAATCCTGTTGCTATCATTGAGTGTGCGTGTATATATTGTGCATGGTGGTGCCATCTGTCCAACAATTCACCATAACCCCCACTTCTAACATTGAGTGTGCATGTATGTATTGTGCATGATGGTGCCATTTGTCCATTTGTTTGGAGAGAGAGAGAGAACAGAACATGAGTATTGGTTCTTACAAAGGCATCACCACTAGAACTTAAATAAGTCATGAATCTTTAATTCTGAATAGTCTCAACTCTGGACTTGCTTTACAAGTAAGTCATGAATCTTTAATTCCGAGTGAAAAATAGCTGAGCACTACCCTGACATAGATCAAGAATCAAGACCTACCCTTTTTTCTCAAATTACTTGAATCATCATTACAAGTAATCCTATAAATGACACAACATTCCTGGAATACCAAATTTCTTTTCCAAACACGGTGATCTTCCTTGCTAACACTTGCCTTTGCTGCAATAGTTTTTAAATACAGGGTACGATGATTAAGACCATGAATGATTCCAATGGTATGAGTAGTGATAAATCAAATCGAAATAAGAGGATGAGTAAAGAGAATCGGAAGCAGGGCAAAAACATGCAACAGGGCCAGGCTTCATCTCCAAAATGCCTCTTTGGAAAAAAAGGTGATTATGTTCTTTGAAATATGTATACCGAATGTTAGACATTGTCACTTGATATTAATTACCTCATATTTTTAAATAACCCTACTTACAGCTGCAGAATCTAATCATTCAACATCTTCCGCAAGTGCTACAATTGTTCCTTCTATTAGTACACCAATGGAATCTACAGTTGAAGCAGTGGTTGAACCTGCACCTCACACAATAGTGGTTGAACATGCACCTCATACAACAGCTGAATCAAATATTGATGCAACTTCTGAATCTATCTCTGCTTCTTTTAGTACTACTAATCCTACAATAATTGGTATTACACAACATATTCTTTTTCAAAATTACTAATATACATTAGTTCTAATGTTTACTATTGTTAATATATGTATAGAAGAACAGGTTGTTCAAAGGAAACATGGTCATAGAGGACCAAATAAGTGTGCTAACTTGCAAGGTAGTGTCAAGACTATCGTGAAGGTTAATAGATATGGACAACCCAATTGTACAAATGCAAGGAAGCTCTCGTCCTATCTTAGATTGCTTTCGAGAGACCCAAAATTGATATCCCTCGACTTGAAAGACTGGAGGACGTTTTTGAATGTGCAAACTGAGGAAATACTTTGGAAGATCATTTTGGTATCTTTTATGCATTCAATTTAATTTCACTATATATTTTTTTATGGTAGATATATAAGAGTACACTATAAATTTTACATCTAACTTTTATTTTCCAATATCTTTATTTAAAGACTAGGTTCACATTTGAGGGTTCTATATCTCCAACGGATTAGACAATGGATAAGTTAGATCACTGTTTAAGATCATGGAGAGTCAAGCTTAAGAAGAAATATTATATATTACCAAAGGAAGCAAATGTCCCGCTCGTTGAGATATTAAAGCAGCCTGATCGTAGGGTGGATCCCGCTCAATGGATAAAGATTGTGCACAAGTGGGAGTCACCAGAGGGAAAGGTATGTCATTGAATTTTATATGCTTAATATTGTTAAAATATACAATATATATAATTTAACAAAACACTTTCTAAGGATATGATGATTTAGGCTTGTAATCTAAGGAATGTAGAGAATCAAACTAAGTCTTTGATGACACATCACTTGGGGACCAAGAGTTTTGCTCGACTGAGATTAGAGAAGGTAAAAATAGTAGTCATGTTTGAATTCAACAATAATATTGTGTAAATGAGAATTGCTTATATTATAAGATTTTTATTATAGATGATAGACGAAAGATGGAATAGAACCAGATGAGTTGGAGCTATTTAAGATTGCTTATGGTCAAACAAAAGAGAAGCCTGTTGATCAAGAATCTGCCAAAATAATTGTAAACATGTGTTGAGAATTTTCTTTTTTTATTTTTTACAATTTAAATAGTTGTTTATTATCATGACACGCATTTTATTTTGCAGGAGGAGATCGATCAGGAGTTATCAAATCTTTCACCAGGTTGTGATGTTGGTAATGAGAGAAAGAGAATTTTCAGGGACAAGATTGATGATAAACGTGGATACAAAAGAATCTACAGAATTGGTGTAAAAACAATATCTGCTGGTGCTTCGAAAAGAGCTAGAGATGCATTATTGATGGTTGAAGCTGAAATAGAAAAAAGACAGATTTTAGAAGATGAGGTTGCGAGGGAAAAAGAGATAAGAATAGAATTAGAAGAAATAGTGAAATTTGGAAAGGAGAAGGTAGTATCCCTAGAAGACAAATTGCAGAAACTCACAGATATTGTGCTTAACATGCAAGCTAATGCGAGTCGGGTATGAAACTTATTATTTTCACACGCTCAATCATTTTTATATTTGTCTTGTGTTTGATTAAACATTCTCATTGTTGGTTTATAGGAATAAGAGAGTAGGTCTTCTCATGCATGGTCCTCGTAACTTCAGCTAGTTCAAGTCGGTAAGCACTCTATTTATTTTAGAACACTTTGTCTCGTGAGATAACAAGAATACATGGAATCAGTATCTGCATTCATATATTTTTTTCATCCCCTGTTACTTGTTCATCTTTTAGATATAATTTAGGATGCTTGTTTTAGGTTCATTCATAGACATGAATTTGTATTCATTTCATAATAATATTCCCGTGCAATTTGTTGATTGATTCTTCTTTATAACATGTAGGTATTGTAGAAAGGGAAAAAGCAGTCAAGAAGTTTGGGTATGAGCCTTATTTTGTCGAACTAAATAATACTCTAAATACTTTTACGTATTATACTCTTGCAATTTTATTTTGTATTCGTTAGTGAATAATTAATCTATCAATCCATGTATGGAGATTTTCTTTATTGATTGATTAGGTGGTTTTGAAATTTTTAAAATTTTATTGATTGCTAGTTGTTGTTTATAAATAAACGAATTAGGTTTGATAAGACTTATTGGTAACACAAATTTTCATTTTATTAGAATAAAATATGTCTATGGTATCATAAATATTTGTATCTATATATAGATTATGGTATCTTTTATTTTTGATAATAAAACAATAGATTAGTATCATTCATGATTGATGCTAAACTTTGATTCAATATATAGATTATGGTATCTTTTATTTTTGATACTGAATCATAATAGATTAGTATGATTGATGCTAAAGTATAATTGATTAGCATCAGATTAGTATCATTCACTATTGATGCTATAGCATAATGGATTAGTATCATTCACTGTTGATGCCCAATTATGGATACTATAGGAACTTCTGATACTATAATTTGTATTTTTGGTATAAGATCTTTTCTGATACTATTGCATTGTCTTTAATATCAGATAATATTCATTTGATATTATGTCTTTAGCAACGCCCGTATAAGTATTGGAATGATAACGGAGCAAATTTTTTATACCAAAGATCATTAGTGTCAATTTTTAAGCTTTTAGTAACTAAAAATTACGGATACTAAAAACTCTTTTTTTAGTAGTGAGAGCGCAATTGCAATCCAATGTACATAATTAACATACTAAATTTCAAATCCGTAATTTGATAATTAACATCCCATGATAAATTTACAGATTTAAAATTAATTGAAACCAAATTCCGTGAACCATAAAAAACTTTCTATCTCCGAATTTAAATGTGATCTCACAAAAAAATTCAAATACAATTATTTGAATCTAAACACAATTCTAACGGATCTCAGAGAATCATAATTAGGGTGACTCTGATACCACTTGTAGGAAATAATTCCAAATATCTTAAAACCTTAAACCCTATTATGATTAATGATGTCTAAAACTATAACACGGAAGCGTACCTTGGATTCATTGAGTCCTTTAGGCGGAACATTCGGTAGGTATTATAGTCTTCCTCAACTGAGCCTCTTAATTCCTCATCTTAATTCCTCAATGGGACCGTCGTAATCCCTTCCGATGGGGAGAAGGAGAAAACTATGTGCGATTTAGTATATTGGGGACCATAACCTGAGAGCCTTTATATACTACACAATTGGGCGACCCATAATCACTTAATCATATAGTATTGGGTATCTACTCAGTTGACTCATATCATTATTATTATAGTCCATGGACTTTACACCTTAATTGGATCACTTAATTAAGTCTATAAAATAATTTGCATAACAATATATTGACCACAATTAGATTATATTGGAATTAAAATTTCCTAACAATGGTCTCTCACAAGTCTTTGCATATATGAACTTGTTAACAAATCCCTATGGAGTATATTTTTTAGAGAGAAAAATATTTTATATGGACTGCATTAAAAAAAAGGTTTAATTACTTCATTTTACATTTAAGCTATCACTATTAATACGTGGGAATTTGTTGAGGAACACAATTCATATTTCTAATTTTATTTCATATAATAGCAATGATCTACTATCATGTGAAAATTTTAGGTTAATCAATTACATGGTTGTATTACTATTTTACATGAGATATAAAATAATGGTTGTATTACATGATTGTATCTTTAAAAAATATATATTAATGAATGTCAATGGAGAAATTAACTACTTCCATGAGATGAAAATTCCAATTTCCATAAACCTAAATTCTCTTTAGTTAATGAAACCGGGGTTGATGATGGACTTCACTTAGTATCTTTACTTATCTGAAGAAGGTTTTCTTCCTCTTACGTGTCTACACATCCTTCATTCAACGCTGATTTGGCAGCTCCAAATTTTTTAATGTTTTTCTATCATTTTTAATTGAGGAATGCGGAGCGTTACAAAGAATAAACCCTAATCTCATTATTTCTTCTTATACATCATATCATCGCCTGCAAGTTTCAATTTACCATCTTGCGTTCGCCAATTTCTTCAGAAGCCGCCGTGTCAGGGCCCATCGTTGAAGAAAACAAAGCTGAGAGAAAGCCTCAGGCATTTATATTAATTTTCCATAGAAATTTGATTATCATTATGCATATATAAATTTGTTTTATTGATAATATATTTGCTATTTGGTGAAGGATGAGGCATTGGTGGAGGATGTAAAGGAAGATGAAGCTCATGATTCCGATTATGAAGGCGATGACAAGGAAGATGACTCACAAGGTTTCCTATTTAATTTTTAAATTTGTTTTCTTTTTCTTTTTTCCTTTCACTTTCACTGTGCTGGTCATGAGATTTTCTGCAATCATGGATTCCATATCGTCGATTTTTTCTTATGATTCCATTGGTGGAGGACGTAATGGAAGATGATGATGCTGATTATGAAGGCATGACATGGAAGATCACTCTTCATGTTTCTTATTTAATTTTTTCTGCTGAATTTCGTTTTCTTCTTCTTCTTTTTTTTCTTTCACTGTGCTGGTGATGGAATTTTCTGCGATCGTAGATTGCATATGGTCTTTTGTGCTGATTTTTTCTTATGATTCATAGTTGCTGCCATAGGGTAGCATGCTTTGCCACAAATTTTACATCAATGATATTTGCACACATTTTTTTTTTAAAGGCTGCGAATCATGCAGGAGGAAGTCATGTGGTTTTCCACGCTCAATCTGTGTAGCTTTCACATACTTGAATGCTACTTAAGTTTTGACTTTATACTGTGGGAATTTTGGAGATGAGAGTGAGTATGTCTCATGAACAAATTTGATGTATTAGGAAAATAAATTGAAAATGAGAGTGAGTATGTATCATGTACAGATTTGATGAATTAGGAAAATAAATTGAAAAGGTTGATTTTGTTTAGTTGTATTTTGTAGGAGTGTTAGTGAGTAAATTATTTGGTAACCCATCCAAGGTGTGTGACTTATGTAATCTGAATTATTTAGTAATTAAAAATTTTGCTGAAGTATTCATCTGTTTTGTGCTATAACCTGGACTGTTACTTATCTTCATTGGTCTGTTAAATGTGCTATGTTTCAGAGTCCATGAAAAGCTTTAATGGATTAGCAAAAAGAAACCATAGGACTCTAGAAGTTCAATTTGAATTCATCATGTAAGCTCTCCCCTTCTATTTTAGTTTATTTGTTAACTTTTTGTTGGTTTTGTTTAATGTCACAATTATAGCTGAAATGTTATTTTTTTTCTAAGTATAATAACATAATTGTTTGTTTAAGGAATACATGATAGCATGATGTATTATATCCACCATAGTAGTGAGCTCTTTGCTTTAGTTTACCTGTTGTCCATCTTTGCTGATTTCTTTGGTTCATCTCTTTTTTATGTAAACCTTCATGTAAGCTATTGTTTTCCCAAGTCTTTCATTCACCAAAATTTTTTGCATCAGGGAATTTTTGTTTGTTTCTGTCAATATTTTTCTTTTTTCTTTTAATAATTAATTTTTCAAAGTTAAAAAATTATATATATATATATATATATATATATATAATAATAATAATAATAATAATAATAATAATAATAATAATAATGATTAATTTGTGATGTAGCTCTTGAATGAGGATGATGTTTCCATATGTATCTACACTATTACAGAATATCTTGATATGCATATCTTTTAAGCAGATTTAAGTGTAATTATGTATTATGCAGCAGTAAGTCTGAATCCAAAAGCAGAAGAGATAGGATCTGGTGATTGATTCAATTAATCAATGAGGCTAAAAAGCTATGTGAATCAAGTCAAATTTGACATGAAATCAGAAATTGTTTCCCACTATCAGATGCTTATTTTATTTCATAACGTGTGGCAGCGGGAACTCTATATAAAAAGTTCCTTTCTCAAAGGTATAATCATCCTTAGCTAAACATTCTTATCTTGAGCTGAAAATCAATGGACCACCTAAACATTCATATTGAAGAATCTCTACAACATTGTACTCAGGTATATCATTATCTGATTATTATTTAATTGGTGAATTCTGTTTGCTTTGCCATTTTAGCAATGTATAATTAACTTTAAGTCTTTATAGGAGGAATTCTAATACAGTATGCAATCTAATGTGAATTTATTGAGGTGACTGGAATGCAGTAAGCTGAAAAATAGAATATGAATGCAATATATGGAGTGATAAGGAAGTATTTTGACCACATGATTTCGTACTTATGGTTGTACGTAACTTTAATTCGTTATTGTTAATTTTATTTTATGTTTGGCCTTGGGAGACTTCTATGCTTAGGCTATGGTTTACTATTGTGATATTAGTTTAGGTTTTACAATCTGTTGCTTATTAGTTTGCTGGTAATTACATTAGTTTTTAGGCCCGTGAGCCAGTAAAGCGTGTCTCAATTGTGTGCTGGTAACTTAGATGCTTTGAAATTTTCGTGAATCTAACTGTATTTCTACATTAAAAGCGGAAATTCGCAGAAATGTATCCATAATGGCAAAACCATGGTCTTCGAGATATATTCTAATCAGGACTTCTCACAAAATTTGGTTCTTAAAGTAAATATTTATATATCATCGAGTACTCTTCCATGTTTTCGTGGGAATTTATGTCCCCACACATTGCATTCTTGCCACATAGTAATTTTTTGGGGTTTAGGTTCTTTTCACTAGCAGATTGTGAGATTGGTTCAAATAATTTTGCTAAGGAAGTCGTGAAGGGAAGATTCTTAAGAATTCAATTGTGCAAAACAAAGAGGCGGTGAGATTGCAGATTGCGTGGCTTAGATTATTAACTATAAAGAATTTACACTATTGGTTTGATTTCAATGTACCTATGGAAATGGTAGAGGTATTTGCCACTCACATGGTGGCAGTCACTTTCCTCAAAACAATAAGCAGTATCCTCTAGAATATTTTTAACTGTTGTTTGAAAGGAAGGGTACCCTATCTCCTGTTTAATGAAATTCCTATGTTCCATGAACTTCTATACGTATAGTTTATGGTTATTTTCTTCATATAAAGATTTAATTCATCATGAATCAAATATATATCTTGGTTCAGTATGATTTCTCGAGGAGTTTATAATTTTATTTCATGTCACAGAAGTTTCTTGAAATTAATAAACATAAATAACAATATGCCCATATCAGTGAACTACAAAGGTCAATATAAATATATAGAATCGAGCTTTAATAATATAATATACGAAATTCATTCTTAAGGTGGACAATCACATTATTCGTATAATAGTGATCTTTGCAAGTTTGCAGTCTTGAACATACACAAACTATGACAAAATATAACTCATATTCAAGACAAAATACATATAAATGTAAGCAAACAAAAGAGAAAAGATAGAAAAACCAGTATGACATTATAAAAAAAATATATGGTGTACGATTATTGAGGAAAAATACAAGTTATAAATATGGTTTTATTTTCATAATGAGTCTATTGAGTTTCTTAGAGAATTAAAATGACTACATTATTTCAATTATATCATTTTAAATAGGTTTGTGTTGGGATTTGAGTTTGATACTTGGAGCTCTCTTTATCGAAAGGTATAACTCACTTTTCACAATATAACAATTATAGAAGTAAGCAATATGTTTTAGCATTCATCTTTACAGCATAAATAAATATAGTTTCTCCCTCCCCTCCTCTTAGAGAATAAATCCTTTTTAATTTTAATATTTAGAATTACTACTCCCTCTTTTCTATAAAATCCTTTACACTTTCTTTATTTATTGGTCCCACAAAATCCTTCATAATCCAAGAAAGAAAATATTATTTTATCTAATAACTTCAAAATTTACTTTAATTTCAAATTTGTCACTCATTTTTCACACACATATCATTACTTTATATTTTTTTAAAAAAAATTCTATTATATTATTTCTTTTCAAACATAGAAACAATATAATTAATTTAATAAATTTTATTTAAATTATTTTGAAATGAATAATAATCAATTATCACGTATAGTACGCGAAGTACATACTAGTAAGGAATAATAACCCAACCTTTAGAATGAAAAAGTGAACATAAATCATTCACTTTGGCCACCTGTATTTTCATGGTCTTTGTCAAGAACCCTACAAACGATCCCATCTCATTACCAGAGATCTATGAACTAAGCCAAAAATTACCATTCAGCTCGACTAATAAGCCCACACTTTATACTCTGTCCAAGACACCTACATTCCTCCTTTAGAAATTAAACACATAAAAGTATAACAAAATAAATAATAAATATAAAGGATTCGAGAGAAATTATCATTGTCATCACAAAAACTTGGGAAGGAAAACTAATATATGGGATTTAAAACTTTAAAAGCAATCATTTTAGGCAAAGAATTGGGTGAGACCATCTCACAGATCCTCTTATATGAGACGGATTATCCATGAGCCCAATTAAATAATTTTAAGGGTCATGTTTAGTTATTATCAAATTAAAAAATTAATTGTAGAAAAAAATTAATTTGACCTAAATAAATTTAAAGAGCCTTACCTGTTTGATATCAATTAAAAAATTTAAAAATTTAATTATGAAAGAAAAATTAATTAGGTCTTACATATATATATATTTTTCTACGTTTTTCTTATTTAATTTATATTTTTTATCATTTTATAAAAATGTAATAATTTAAAAGTTATTATTCATTTAATTTGATCTCCTTAATTACTATAAGATACAAATTTAAAAAAATATTACTACTAACTATATAAATATATAGTGATATTTCAACTTTACCCTTACAATATGTTATACAAAAATATTTACGCTGCACACAATCGTTTTGCGTTATGTGCAGAGAAATGTTATGTAAAAAATTTTATGTGCGGCAAAAAAATTTATATGCAGCAAAAATAATACGTCCAACAATAAATATTATGTGCAGAAAAAAAATTTTAAGTGATATGTGGAGCAAAAAAAGCCGTAAATGTGATGTGCAGCAAAAATAATGTTATGTATATGCAGCATAAAAGTTGTTAGATCACATTAAGTTGAGGTTATAGTGGGTAATTGATCTTAATTTTTTGTATCAAGGAGTAATTTTTTCAAAATTGATGTGTCTCATAGTAATAATAGGTATTTAGTGTGTACCTAGTAGTAATTATTCCATTTATTTTTTAATTTAAATATTATTATATTATAAATTAATAAAATGTAATAGTAATATTTTTAAGAAGTAGCAACTTTTTTTATATATAAAAATGGTAAAAATCAAATAAAACTGATAACTTTCTATTTGAATTATATCGTGAAATATAATTAAAAATGGCAAAGATTAGTGTAGAACCATCTCATGGAATAACTTTTTGTGAAAAGGATATGAAGTGATAACATTTAGAATGAAAATTGATACCCAATTGATAAAAAGTGATAACGGTATTGAAAATTATTTCATGAACAATTTATAGTGATAACAGTAGTGTGATTTTCTTATTGAACAATTTATAGTATAAAGAAAAAGTGAGAACATTTTAAAAGAAAAGTAATAATATCTTTAATAAAAAGTGGTAAGTAATCATCAAGTGTATTTCACGAATAATTTATAAAATGAATAAAACGTGATAATATTTTTAATATAAAGTGATTATTAATCAAAGAAAAGTAATATCCGTATAATTGGTTTAATTCACGAAAAATTCAAGGGAATAGTAAAAGTGATAGCAATTTCAATAAAAAGTGATACATAGATAAGAAAAAGTGATAACCGTTTAATTACATTATTTTGTAAATAATACTTAGAATGAATAAAAAGTGATAACTCTTATTTTGACAAATACCACTGTACAATAGTTTTTAAGGTGCAATTGGGTCAATTTTGACCCATCACCCGGATATTTAAATAAAATTCAACCCACATTCATTTTCTCCTCACATGTTTTCTCTCTTTACCTCTACTGCGATTACTTTCCCCCCACCTTCTCACCCGCTCCTCTCTCACTACTTTCACTGCCCTCCACCACCAGTCTCCCTCCGTCATCGTCTTCTTTTCGTACCTCCATCGCACGTTGTTCTTAGTCGCATTTCTTGTAAAAATATGTAAGAGTAAGAGACTCTATCGTCGAGTAAATGCGTGACTAAGTACAAAATTTATAATAATGTCGTCCCAAGGGAAAATTAACTCTAGGTTGTATCCGAATTTTCCATTGATTTATGCTTTGTAAGGATGATAGATTTAAGGTTTGATTTTTGAGCTACTAATTATTGTTCTACTCAATTAACTAAGAATTTGAACTAACAAAATAATGATTCAAACAACACACAAATGATGAATGGAAGTAGAATTCACTTGAGAAGAGAGCAAGGCTAATGATAATCATGGTTAAGAATCTAGCTAGATATGCATAACTCTTGATATTGAACTTCATTAATTGTGGACTAAAATCAATCACGTTTTTACCCCTAACCCCTATGGCCAAGATGATTAGATTCTCGACCCTTTACAAGTCTAAATCTCCTAAGATTCTCTTACTCTCAATTCCCTTAAGGTACTATGATCATAAGTTGGTTCTTTTCACTCAATTTCTTAAGTGTCCCTCTATGAGTATTCTAAGCACAAGAAGGGTATGGCTTACCTCTCCTCACACTAACATGCATGCACATCTTAATATATGATTCAATTAAACCACTCATCATACTATTGAAATGGTCATCCTAATACCATGAAAAGAGAATTTAATCACACAAATATTTAAATGAAACATGAATCATTAATCATAAAAGGAGTCCAAAATTAACTCAATTCAACATCTCAAATCCTACATATCTAACATTCTTCTCAACCAATCATATGATTAGCCCTACTACAGGACTAGCCACTACACATTGTGTTTAGATCAATACAAACCAAGCTTTGCTCCATTTGAGCCAAAATAAGAAGAAAATCAACAAATGAAAAGTAGATTGGCTTCTCTTTCATGGAGAAACCTTCCTTCTCTTCAAAGTGCCAACTTCTTCAATCCTTGAAGATTCCTCTTCTCAAATGGTGGATGGATGGATTGGATAATGGATTTATGGAGTGATTAATGGAGATCAAATGGAAATTGCATGTATCTAATGGATGGTAATGGATGAAATGGATCTAGTGTGTGAAAATATGGTGTGGAGTGTGTGTAACTGATCTCAAATCTGATCTCCCCTCTAAATTTCGCACAAGTCACCCTTTTATATCACTAATGGACCTTCTAGAAGCTTCCGGAACATTCTAAAAATTGCACAGGTTTTTGCACCTACACGGCCCGTGTAGCAGCGGACGGCCCGTGTAGGGCACACCTACTTCGGCGTGTCATGCGTGCTTCCGGACACGGCTCGAGCTACGCTACACGACCTTAGTCATGGTCATGTAATATTTTCTGATGACATTACACGGCTTCTTCTTATAGGGCCATGTTTCGCACATGGGGCGTGCAGCAACGCACGGCCCGTGCGCCAGCGCATGGCCTTCCTCCTGGGCAGCAGCGATTTCTGATGACAATACACGGCCACTTGTTACAGGACCATGTTCCACACATGGCCCGTGTACAAGCAGGCTGTGTCCTTCCGTCTCAATTTTGCTTCTGACTCCGTTTTTGTTCATTTCTTGATCTGTTTTACACATATTTAAGCTCATTTACACACAATTCTATCTATTCATACCACATTTTCAAAATAACAATAACTCCACCAAAAGTCACTCAAATACGGATCAAAACATCCGAAAATCCACAAACAAATACACTAAAATCTAGGTGAAAATGACTACGATCAACCCCCCAAACTTAAAGTATTGTTCGTCCTCGAACAATGAAAAATGATAAACAAGAGGAGTAATTTTCACCTAGAGAAACACTTAACGAACGTAAACCACAACACATCACAAGTAATAAGGATTACAAGATCATATTAAGTATCCCTACATCATCAAACCTATAACATGAAAGATTAACAAGTTCAATCTTAAGAATGACAAAAGAGTAATCAAATCTCTTTTAATTCAAGCCTCTCATAGGTTATCAAATTCACTCAACACTCTACATAATAGGATTTTTAACATCACTCATCAACCGGTCAGAACCGACTCACTATAGGTTTGATCATGGACTATGTTCACAAGCCACCCTAGTTTCAATAAGTGATCAAAAAGGTCTTTATCTTAGGATATAATGTTTAAGCTCTTTAATAAGGTAGGAAACATTGGATAATAGTGACTAATCAAGTATGGATGATCAAAGATATGATTCTTTTCTTCAACTTCCTCACTTTCAAACTTCCTTCCTTCTAACTGTTCAAGAATATTAAACATCAATATACCATGGATTTATTGAGCTTCTTTTGAATGACATACTTCTTTTCTCTGATTTTTGCGTTCCTTGAGAATATTTTAGGATTTTGCTCCTTTTTCATTTTTGTTGAAGTTGCATTTGCTTTTTATCTTGAGCTCTTTCGTCCTTTTTCTTGAGTTAACCTTTTTCCATCTATTTGCACATTTTTCCACATCTTCCCTTGTAAACCCTCATCATCCTCAATTATCCACACATAGGTTACATATATAAAGCTCAAGTGAGTTTTCAAGGCTTGTATTGTGCTCAAATCATAATGAAAAGGTTTATAGGCTTAAAGTGACTAACTAGGGATAATGTTTTTGGTAAGGAATTTTATGGATATGACTTCATTTAACAAGGATGGCCTAAGATCATATCACAAATTTCAACCATTCGAGCTTCGTTCCTATAGTCCATGAGCAAGTTCTAGTTTGTCTAAGTACAACTGGTCCTCTCATCAAGAATTAACCATAGAGGCACGATTGAGGCTCAATTCTCACAAGCTTTTGCTTGGACCAAAAGAAACCTAATTACACTTCATACTTCTCAAAATTGAACAACTTATGTAATACATGTTACAATTTCAATAAGTAGAAAACATTAACATACTTGTCATCACTCATCATAAACAATGCATCATAGCTCACATTCAAAAATACTCAACACCTTCCTAAAAACATACCACCAAACCATCCCTACAAGAATAAAATCAAAACAAACATAACACAATAATCGAAAACTCAACAAACAACATAACAAGCACATTACATGCATGAACAAAATCATCCATCTCAAAATATCAAAACACGTCAATTCACATCCATAACAAGTATAATCAAATTCCCATCACATCCAAATAATGAAAATCAAACCAAAATACCACAAACAATGAAAAGTAAATCGCATAAAACTGAAAATAAAATCCCAAAGTAAAACCTCCCAAAAACCAACAATTTAAGTACAATCCACTCAAATCCTATCATATCAAATCAAATGTCTAATCATAGCTAAGATGAACTAATGGAAGAAGTGCCTAGCACTAAAAGTACTCCCTTCATGGCTCTGGAGGTGGAGGTGGATGATAGGCATTCCATGGAATGTAGGCACGAGGAGATCCGGGGAACTGGAAGTTGAACATCATAGTCATCATCTTTTCCATGTTGTTGGCGTGCACCCGTGAACGCTCCTCGTAATACTCCCTCCGACGTTGTCCAGCTCTAAACTCCTGAATATGCACTCCATGCTCCTGCTGGGTCTCTCGGATCTCCCTTATCTGTGCTCCATAGGTCTGTTGCACATGCCTCATGTCTCGCACTTCATCCATCATGTAATTCCATCGTTCATTACCTTGGTCGGGTCCCACTGGAGGCTCCTCTCCTTCTTTCTCAAATTGTTGTGGCTCAGGGCCTTGCTCATCAAATTCCACCTTCACCGGTGGTGCATCTTGCTCATCGCCTCCCATAGGTATTGGCTTCGCTCTCAAATTAGCCAGCTCTTCATTCTCTTGAACCCTTATCTGTCTGAGGACCTCCTCCATTTCGTCTCTATTTCTTCTGTAAAAAGCTCTCAGCACCCTAGAATGGTTCACGCTACCCATTGCCAAATTAGAAAATTTCCTTCTAGTGTACACTGTATTGAGCTCTGGAGCTGGCAAGGGAAATGGAGCTCCTTTTTCCTGCCTCAGACAATATTGATTCCCAACCCTAAAACATCTCCATACCTGCAAGATTGACTCCAAAGCCTTGAGCGATCATGGTGATCGTGCCTCCTAACATCAAACCCTGAGATGTTTATCTCTTTGCAACTCTTTCCGCATGTTGCACAAAATGTGCTGCAACATTCAAAGGTAGCTCCTTGTATATGCAATACATAATATAGAGCTGCTTCTCTCCCATGGATCCACTTTCAAACCTCCCAAAGATGGTGTTCGAAACAATCTTCTCTAGGTATCTCATCACGGCGTTCCGGATTGGAGTTCCCTTTGAAGCACTGGGAACATATCCTGCTCTTTCCGTCCCGTCATTCACTAAGCTCTTCCACCATTCCTGCTGATTGAAAGTGTCTCCTGCATAAAAGCTCTGATGAAATTCGTATGGTGGGCACCCAAAACACTCATTCAAAACAGCCAACGGAAACTTTTCTCTCAAAACATTATCCAACTGAAATGTCACCCACAGAGGAAACCCATTCCGATCCTTCTTCACCTGCAATGTGCTCATGAACTCAGCAGTTAAATGGTAATAGGTTGGTGGCTCTTGTCAAATAATGCTTTCATTTGTGCAAATCTGAAAAGCTTCCTCAAAGCCTCCTCAATTCCTAACCCACTCATCGTTTCTGTGTCATGGAATCGAGTTGGTTTGATCTTCAGAGCTAACGTTTGCCAATGGAGCACATATTTACCCCCAATAATCTTCGAACTCCACTCCAAAATAATCCGGATGGATCCCATCTTCCATTAGTTGTGCATCAACATTAGCCAACTCCCCTAGATAGGTGATAACAATGAAGTCCTCATTCCTTGGTCTAACTCTCCTCTCGGCCATCTACAATACACAATACTCAAGTTATATCAAACTTCATCAATAAAAATGTTAATGCACTTAGTTAAATTCCATCCTAGTCATTCAACTTAGTATGAAACCTACTATGCGTCAACATCACTTATTCACATCATTAGAACTTCAAACTTGATTATAATATGCACTTCACCATCATTCATCTCAACTAACAATTAATCATATCTCAATTTCTAAACATGCTTACACATATGAACTCCAAATTATACCATCATCAAACATAATTCATATGTGATCTACAAATTAAAACAAAATTCTCTCTTAGACATTTCATCGAACACTTGGCATGCACAATGTTTCAATATAATTTCAAAATTATATTTCACATAGCCTCATGCCTAAATCCTCAATATCTAAGTCTAACGATTCAAAAATAAGCACTATACTCATATAGTTCTTCAATTAGCACAACACAAACACTCAAATTCATCATTCTTACACAATCCCCAAATTACTTCTCATGAACCCTACTTCAATTCTCACTTAACAATTCACATTAACACATGTATACTCATCACTTCCAAATTCGTTCAAAGCATATAATATCACAAAGCCCATGCATCAATATATTCAAATTCTATCAAAATTCATAAGTTAGGGTTTAAAGAATTCATACCTTTTGAGAATTGGATGTGGAGAAGTGTTTTGGATTTGCAAAATTGAAGAATTTCACTCTCAATCTCTCACAACTAACCTTGGTAGTCGATTATCACGCTTGGGAGAAGAATTCAAGGTGGAGGAAGTGTGTACGGAAGGGTTTGTGTGTGTGAAAGTGAGTACGGATCGGCCCCTTTTAAAAACTGGAATTGACCCCTACACGGCCCGTGTTGCGCTGCACGGCCTCAAGTGAGGCCGTGTAGCATTTTCTGATGTGAATACACGACCACCTGTTACAGGGCCGTGTGCGGAGCACGGCCCATGTACGTGTTCTTCTGCACGGCTCGAGCTCGGAGCTCGGCCTAAACCCTGGCCGAGTAGCGTGTTCTGATGTCACTACACGGCCACCTATTACAAGACCGTGTGCGGAGCACGGTCCGTGTAGCATTTTTGCCCTATTTTCCAACTTTCACACTTCACCTCATTTTTGCCCTATTTTTCCACTTATCATACACCCTATTCATGCTCCAAACGCTTCAAAACATCATTCACACCACAATTATGATCAACAATGGATTTTCATGTACTTAAAACACCACCAAACATGCCAAAATAATCCTATCTCATGAGAAAATTTTTCAAAATTGACCATTTTGCAAAACAATATAATACACATGATTCATCACACATTAAAGCATATCCAAAGTATAAGTAACACCACACATTCTCCCCCAAACTTAAATCAAAATAAGTTGCGAATTAAGTTTGCAAAAAGTAATGAGACGTACCTCTGTCGTTTCCACCAATGCTCTTCATGCACTTACCTCATGATGACTCTTGTGCAACTTTGATAATCATATAATCAAGTATGTCCACCAAACAACCTCCCCCCAAACTTAAATTAACACAAGCATTAAAATTTAAGTTTGTAAAAAGTGGTGTGGCATACATCCTCATTCCATCTTATACATTTTTCTCACGAGCTTAACCACCTACATACCAAATATACAAGAAAACTATCAAACAAAAAGAAAATAAAAACTACACTGCTACATACTCAAAGAAGTTTAAGAGAAGAGAATATCCACATACACTATCTCCTTTTGAGAAGGAGATAGGCAATGCTTCACTCGATGACCATTTACCACAAACTCATTATTCGGACCTTTAAGCTTCAATGTATGTCCACTCAACACTTCAAAACTTCATATGGCCCCATCCATTTAGACTTAAGCTTCCCGGGAAACAACTTAAACCTCGAATTGAATACAAGAACTTTGTCCCTACGGAGCAAACGTCTTTTCCTTCACTTTAGCATCATGCCATCTCTTCATATTCTCCTTGTAGATGATTGAGTTATCAAATGTTCTTCCTCTAAACTCCTCTAACTCAACTAACTTCAACAACCTTGCTTGATCACTCTCCCTTTCATCCATATTAAGGCGTTTGATAGCCCACAAAGCACGGTGTTCCAACTCCACGGGGAGGTGACAAGCTTTACCATAGACCAATTGATACGGTGACACACCAAGAATGGTCTTAAAAGCAGTCTGATAGGCCCATAAGGAATCATCAAGCTTGTCCAACCAATCCTTCCTCCCTCCATTGATGGTCTTCTCCAAAACTAACTTGATTTGGCGGTTTGAGACCTCCGCCAAACCATTTGCTTGATGGTGGTAAGGTGTACCCACTCGATGCTTCACTCCATATCTCTTCAACAAACTCTCCATCAACTTGTTTACAAAGTGTGATCCTCCATCACTTGCTAAAGCACTTGGAACTCCAAATCTAGCAAAAATATTCTTTTTCAAGAACCTTTGCACAATCAAAGCATCATTTGTCTTAGTGGGGATTGCCTCCACCAACTTTGACACATAATCAACGGCTAGCAAGATGTACACATATCCTTTAGACGAGGAAAATGGTCCCATAAAATCAATGCCCCATACATCAAATATTTCCACATCAACCCTTAAGCTCTTGGGCATCTCATCTCGCTTACCTCTTCCCCCTATCCTTTGGCATCTATCACACTTAGCAACAAACTTATTTGCATCCTTAAACAATGTTGGCCAATAGAATCCAGATTGTAGAACCTTAGCCTCCGTCTTTTGATGAGTGAAATGACCTCTACACAAAGACGAATGGCATAGCTCAAGAATCCCTATGACTTCTTCCTCAGCCACACATCTCCTTATTACTCCATCATTGCAAATTTTAAACAAATATGGCTCATCCCACAAGTACTTCTTCACTTCAACATGAAACTTCTTTTCCTTGTACTCATTAAGCAATGTGGGCTTGATTCCACACACAATGAAGTTGACAAATCGGCATACCAAGGCGGCACATTCAATTTTGACCCATGACCAGGATATTTAAATAAAATTCAACCCACATTCATTTTCTCCTCACATGTTTTCTCACTTTACCTCTACTGCGATTACTTTCCCCCCACCTTCTCACCCGCTCCTCTCTCACTACTTTCACTGCCCTCCACCACCAGTCCCCCTCCGTCGTCGTCTTCTTTCCGTACCTCCATCGCACGTTGTTCTTAGCCGCATTTCTTGTAAAAATATGTAAGAGTAAGAGACTCTATCGTCGAGTAAATGCGTGACTAAGTACAAAATTATAATAATGTCGTCCCAAGGGAAAGTTAACTCTAGGTTGTATCCGAATTTTCCATTGATTTATGCTTTGTAAGGATGATAGATTTAAGGTTTGATTTTTGAGCTACTAATTATTGTTCTACTCAATTAACTAAGAATTTGAACTAACAAAATAATGATTCAAACAACACACAAATGATGAATGGAAGTAGAATTCACTTGAGAAGAGAGCAAGGCTAATCATAATCATGGTTAAGAATCTAGCTAGATATGCATAACTCTTGATATTGAACTTCATTAATTGTGGACTAAAAGCAATCACGTTTTTACCCCTAACCCCTATGGCCAAGATGATTAGATTCTCGACCCTTTAACAAGTCTAAATCTCCTAAGATTCTCTTACTCTCAATTCCCTTAAGGTACTATGATCATAAGTTGGTTCTTTTCACTCAATTTCTTAGTGTCCCTCTATGAGTATTCTAAGCACAAGAAGGGTATGGCTTACCTCTCCTCACACTAACATGCATGCACATCTTAATATATGATTCAATTAAACCACTCATCATACTATTGGAATGGTCATCCTAATACCATGAAAAGAGAATTTAATCACACAAATATTTAAATGAAACATGAATCATTAATCATAAAAGGAAGTCCAAAATTAACTCAATTCAACATCTCAAATCCTACATATCTAACATTCTTCTCAACCAATCATATGATTAGCCCTACTACAGGACTAGCCACTACACATTGTGTTTAGATCAATACAAACCAAGCTTTGCTCCATTTGAGCCAAAATAAGAAGAAAATCAACAAATGAAAAGTAGATTGGCTTTCCTTTCATGGAGAAACCTTCCTTCTCTTCAAAGTGCCAACTTCTTCAATCCTTGAAGCTTCCTCTTCTAAAAAGGTGGATGGATGGATTGGATAATGGATTTATGGAGTGATTAATGGAGATCAAATGGAAATTGGATGATTCTAATGGATGGTGATGGATGAAATGGATCTAGTGTGTGAAAATGTGGTGTGGAGTGTGTGTAACTGCTCTCAAATCTGATCTCTCCTCTAAATTTCGCACAAGTCACCATTTTATATCACTAATAGACTTCTAGATGCTTCCAGAACATTCTGAAAATTGCACAGGTTTTTGCACCTACACGGCCCGTGTAGCAGCGCACAGCCCGTGTTGGGCACACCTACTTCGGCGTGTTGTGCGTGCTTTCGGACACGGCTCGAGCTGCGCTACACGACCTTGGTCATGGCAGTGTAGCATTTTCTGATGACATTACACGTCTTCTTCTTACAGGGCCGTGTTCCGCACACGGGGCGTGCAGCAACGCACGGCCTTCCTCCTGGGCGAGCAGCGATTTCTGATGACAATACACGGCCACTTGTTACAGGACAGTGTTCTGCACATGGCCCGTGTACAAGCAGGTCGTGTCCTTCCGTCTCCGTTTCACTCCCGACTCCATTTTTATCCATTTCTTGATCTGTTTTACACATTTAAGTTCATTTACATACAATTCTATCAATTCATACCACATTTCTAAAATAACAATAACTCCACCAAAAGTCACACAAATACGGATCAAAACATCCGAAAATCCACACACAAATACACTAAAATCTAGGTGAAAATGACTACGATCACACGCCGTCGTCTTCTCTCCGTACCTCCATCGCCTTCCCTTTACCTCCACCGCTTGTATTCCTATCTCCGCTCATCTCTTTCTACCTTCACTGCCATCTTCCTATCTCAATCGCTAATCGCTGTTGTTCTGCTTTTTCCCCACGGTTCCATGGTTCTCTCACTTTCTATTCTCTTTCTTCCCCAGCACTCTAATTTTGGTAGTTTTCCCTAACTTTTTTCATATTGATTCTACCCTAATTTTTATAGTTATCTCCAATTTTTACAATTAAGTTTTATTTCTGATTTAATTTTTGAAATTGAATTTAGTGTTTCTTAATTAATTGATTTTTTTCGATTGAATTTTGAGTGATTGAGAGTGCTACGTGGTGGCGTCTAAGTCTGCAGAAATCATGAATGCGGCAGTTGATATTGAACTTGCGAGTATTGAACTTTGTTTAGGGATGACAAAATTAAGGCCTGGTGGAACTGTATCTCATTTTCTGTTCTTCTTAACAGAACCTGATAAAGATTCACAAATTGAATTGAAATTTATCGGTTCTTCATTTAGATTGTGCTGAAGAGGAAAAAACAAAGAGTTTGAGTGTGAGGAAGTCTTTGAGTTGAGACGACGATGGATGGGTTCCAATATTGGAAGTGAAGAGTTTTATTTTGAAAAAAATATGTATCAGCATTATTAAAATAAATATATATCTTTTTTTCATTAGCATATATGTTATTTCAAAAATAATTGTATATCTTTTTATTATTTAATGTATTTATTAACTTTAGATATAAATGCATCAAATATTTTTGAATTTTTATTTGTATTATTTTTAACTAGGAAAAATTACTTATAGGTACACACTTTGTACCCATATTTACTGTGAGATACATTGATTTAAAAAAATTACTCTCACATACAAAATGTTAAAGTAAAATACCAAATATAACCCTAAACTCATACACTTTTAAACCACAAACCCTAAACTCTCACCCACTGCCGGACCGCCGCCGTCAGCTGATCACCGGACCACCACACTTTTTTGCTACACATATTTTTTTACTGCACACTTTTTTTACTGCACACACTTTTGCTGCACACGAACTTTTGCTACACACAAACATTTATATGCAGCACATTGCAAGGGTAATATTGGAATATTACTATATATTTTTTGTAGTTAATAGTAATATTTTTGTATGTTTGTATCTCATAGTAATTAAGGATTTTTTAGTGTACCTAGTAGTAATCCTCCCTTTTAACTAACTAGTGTATACATCATATAAAAGAGATGTTTTACTTTTATTCCTAAGTGTATGATAAAAATATGTATCAACATTATTAAGGTAAAAGTATATTCATTTATTAATTTGTGTATATCTTATTTAAAATAATTGTATATTTTTTATTCTTTAATGTATTTATTAACTTCATACATAAATGTATCAAATATTTTTGAATTTTTATTTGTATTAGTTTTAACTAACTAGTGTATACATCATATAAAATAGATGTATTATGAGTGTATGATAATTTTGATAACTAACTGTATTAGTTATAATTCAATAATGTATATATTATTCTTAATAAATGTATTACTTTTTTAATCTTTAAATTTATGAATACTGATATTTTATTTTGGTAACTAACTATAGTTTTTGTAATTAAGTAATGTATATGTTATTTTAAATAAATGTAAATCATTAATACGCAAATCAATAAAATAAAATTTAAGAATAGAATCAAAAACAAAAAAAATACAAATTGACAAAATAAAATCTCAAATCAAATTAATTCCAAAATACTTAATTACATATTGATTTTGATGAATTTGAGTGAATACAGAAAGAAATCAATTATAGTATACTAACTACACTAATATTGAGAGAATACATGGGGACAGGACCGGCCCTGAGATTTCGGGGGCCCTAGGCGAAATTAAAAAAAGGGCCCATATATATATATATATATATATATATATATATATATATATATATATATATATATATATATATATATATATATATATAATCAAACATAAATTTAATAATTGTGATAGCTAAAAATTATATATTTACTCTTACAAAATATTAATAATATATGATAAATATTTTTAAAATAAGTACAAATTTTTAAATACAAAAAGATCAATGAGTCATTATAATCAAACTAAAATAATCAAGATGAATAAAAGCTTCAATATCTTCAACACGTACAGACATTAAAACAAAAAGATAAGTATCAAATATTATTGAAAATATCTGGATCTTCTAGCATTTTGAGAAGCAAAAATCATCAATAAAGTCATTTAAATCAAGTTTCTCCAATACCTCATTTTCAGTACATAATATTGACAATTCATTCAATCTTTCTTGATACATGGATGATCGCAAATATGATTTTATCAGATTTAGTTTTGAAAAACTTCTCTCTGCTGATGCTACAGTAACTGGTATAGTAAGCATAATTCTATAAGCAATAAAAATATTAGGAAAATAATCCATCGATCTTACAAACTCAAGAATTTCAATAGCTGACTTTGGTTCTCTAGGCAAACAATGTTATAATACTTGCAATTCAGAAAATAGATCATTAGCATCAATATCAAATTTATCATTATGCTTAAAAGAAACTTGAAGCCTAATACAAGATTCACGCAAATTCTTATAATCAAATGAAAGTAATTTTTTAGAATTAAATAAAAAACCAAAAATATTCTCAAATAAATCTAATTGCTCAAATCTGATTTTTAAAGATGAAATGGCAAATATCAACGTATAACAAGAAAGTAATTGATCCTAAAATGTTCCTCCGGAGATTGTAGAAATTCTTCTTGAGAATTATCATCAACTTGTTTCTTTCTAAAAGTTTTACGTTTTGGGGGGAAAATAGGATCAATCTCCATCTTAGAGGCAAGCTCTTTAGCTGATATAATAGCAGATTCATAACCTTCCTCTCTATATTTTTCAAAGTAAGATATCAAACCTTTCAAAATTTTTACTACAACATCACTTTGCATATCCTTAGATTGTAATTTCTTACTAATCATGTCAGTTTTTTTTCAATATGTTATGCCATATAGTCATGCCCAATAAAAATTTAAAATTTTCAAGCTCATGTGTTGCTAATGATTCAGCTTCACTCGTAGTTTTAGGATCTTATCTCACCCTTGATAACTCAAACAATGTTTCTTTGATCTCACATGGTTGAGTTATTATAGCCGTAACACTATTAATGTGACTTTCTCATCTTGTTGTTGACAAAGGTTTTAGAGTTAATTGGAGAACATGATCTTGTAAAATTTTCCATCTTTTAGTAGAACTAGTAAACAAAGTATACAAACGTTGCACAACTCCAAAAAATGACCAACTTTAACACAAGAATTTGTCATATCACAAACCGTCAAATTGAGAGAATGACATGCACATGGCATATAAAATGTTCTTGGATTTATTTCAAGAATTCTTTTTATACTCCTTGATTTTTTTCCTTTCATGTTGGAGCCATTATCATAACCTGGCCCCCTCAAATTATCAATATCAAGTACAAGAATTTTCAAAATAGATAGCTACTCATTAGAAAGTCCTAATCCGGATGTATCATCCACTTTTATAAATTCAACAAAATATTCTTCTATGTTTACTTGACAACATAGAAATTAATTTCTATAGAGCAATTGAATCTTATGACTAAGATAATGATAATAAATCTCTTTATTTTGTATGCGTCTAAAATGGTCTTGCATAACTAAATCAAATTCTTAAATTAATTCAAGTAAAGCCAAAAAGTTTTCATTGTTCTCTTGATAAATTTTCTCATTCATGCCATGAAAAGCCAAATTACGTCTAACAACACATTTCAGAGCTAAAATAATTCTTACTAAAACAAGTTTCCAATGCTCTTTTTCTTTTTTTATTTGACTTTGCATCTTTTTGTCAATAGTTACATTTTTATTTAATCTAATTTGCAAATCAATCCATGTTTTCATATTGGTAATATGCTCAATACCATTCTCATGTAATTTAAGCCTATCACATAAGTGTTTCCAATCATTGAGGCCTTCATTGGCCAATAAGCTCTTATTATTAACCGATTTAAACAACTTGCAACAAAAACAATACACCATGTTTGCACTTTTTTAGTACCCAAGTCATTTTTTATCTTGATTCTCACCATTTGGTAATTTTCTTGTGTAATGTGTGTATGAAAAGTGTCTACAAAGTTCATCTTTAGGAAATGTGAGATTATTTTCTCTTCTAAGACCTTTTTTCCACTAATATATCTCTAATTTCATTATCAATGTTATCCCATGCCCTATGATCATATATATCCCACGTATAATCTTCATTCTCTAGAATATTTTCATGTTTCTCAATTTCATTATCAACATTTTCATCATCTATTTCTTTGTTTTGTAACTCTTCCTCATTATTTTAGACTATTTCATCTTCAATTACTCTAGTAAAATTATCTTCATCATTCTCATTTAACTCATTTTTATTCTCAACTTCCTTCGTATTCATTTCATGTAACTCATCACTATCTTTTAATTCTTCTTGCTCATTTCCTACATGTTCATCATTTTATTTTGAAGAACCCACCTTTATAAATTTATCAAGTGCACCCCTTTGAGAATTAGCTTCATTTTCAAGTCTTTTTCTTTTGCTTTTTTTTTACTACCCGATGCATATTTTTTAGAAAACATGATGGATGATCATAAGCAAATAAATAACAAATCCAATTAACAAAATCAATAAAATAACAATGAAAGAATGATAAAACCTGATTTGAAGAATGATTGATTTAGATATGAAATTAGAGCACCTCCACCCTCTATAGAGCTAGTAAACTTCTGTAAGTCTGTGACAATATTAAAACATAGAATTAAGAGAATTGAATTTTGAATAAAACAAGAATTAACAGTATTGAATATTAAATTGTTGATGAATTCTATGAGAGAATTCAGAGAGATAGAAGTTCGATACGAAAGAGAATCAATCGATAAGAGAGAGAATTCAGAGAGATAGAAGTTCCATATGGAAGACTGGAAGAGAACTGAAAAAATATATACTAAAAGTGAGATTTATATAGGTAATAGGCTGAGTAGGCTGGTTATAATTAAGATTACAACTGGATAGTTTAACAGTCATAATAATAATTAACTCATAATAATTAAGATTACAACGTAACATTAATTAAGAAAAGAATTGCATAATATATATATATATATATATATATATATATATATATATATATATATATATATATATATATATATATATAGGTATAGGTATAATTTGGGGCCCTAAAATTTGAGGGTCATGTACGATCGCCCTTCTTGACTGTGCTCAGGGCCGGCCCTATAAAGGGACGGAGGGAGTATGAAACGCATGAAGTTATCATTTAATTTGGGCTTTCATCGTAATTCTTTGATCCGTCAGTGCAATTACAATTGACCACATGATGATGTGTGACCTATCATTGAACATGGTCCAATAATGATCACGAAGTCCAACATATTAGCCAAGAAGATCTAGAAGATTAGCAAAAGCAACAGCTATTGCAAAAGATGGTGAAATTTATGAGGATTATGAGGAGATTTTGAAGAATAAGAGACTAATGACAAATTTGTGGAGAAAACCAAAAATGGAGGGGAGTATAGAGAATTTTAAAAATTATACTCCTTCTGAACTGGTTTATTATTTATTTATTTGTTTGTTCGATAAAATAATTAATCATTAAAAAAAGAAAATATCATAATTTTAATCTAAATCTCAAAAGTACATATTAATTTTAAAATTATCATCACTTCTTTTTACGTATAACATATTTTATATTTTATTTATTACTAAAAACATTAAATTATCCAGTAAAGCAAGGGTGAACTTTATAAAATTTATCATTTTTAATAAAAATATTAAATTAACCTTAAAAATTAATAAAATTAATAAAAAAGTATATATATATATTTTTTTTTTTATTGACAACGTGGAACTATAAAGATAAATCTTTAGAAATTTAGTATTATGGGTAAGGGTACATTGTTTTGGTCTAAAGGATATACACTTTAATTAATAAAAGGTACACTATTTTGTTTTAAAGGGTATACACTTTTCATTAATATTTTTTTCTTTAGAAAATAAAGGGTACACATTTTTATACTAAAGGGTATATAATTTAACACAAAATTCTAAAGTCGCACGGAGTGTTGTCCATGCACCCAGATACACGCAATAATTTTTTTAAAAAAATAAAGGGTACACATCTGTATACTAAAGGATATACAATTTAACACAAAATTCTAAAGGCGCACGAATGTGGTCCGTGCGCCCGGATGCACAGGAGTTTTTGCCAAGATAAATATAGAGGTATTATATTTTTTTGGATAATATTGTAGCCAAGAAGACGAAAAATAAAATAAAAATAAAAATTTTGGTTCAGATGAATATAGAGGTATTATATTTTTTTTGGATAATATTGTAGCCAAGAAGACGAAAAATAAAAAAATAAAAAAATAAAAAATTTTGGTTCTGTACGATGGGCTCATTTCAGTTAGGGTCCATAAATTTAAATTATTTCTAAAAGTTGCATTTTTTTATCCTGTTCTATCAATTTATTTTTTTTAATGAAAAAAATTATATTTTCGGTTCCATTTTATAAGATTTTGGGGGTGGGGGGGGGGGGGGGGCAGAAATGCAACTTTTATGACAAATTTGAATTCGTGAGACTTTTTTTAATATAAACTTTGTCGTAACTCATAAAAGATCAAAAATACATTTTTTTTTCTATCAAGAAGACATTTAAATTTTAATTGAAGAAGTAAAATACAACGGTGAAATTAGTTGTTACTATCACCCAAACCCACTCAAGTGGAGTATATACTTATAATAACTACTCCTCCGTCCCATAGAAGTTGACATATTTTCATTTTGGTTTATCCCACTAAAGTTGACACATTTCCTTTTTAATATATGGACCCACACAAAAAACAATTAATTTATTCTCATGGGCCCCACATATCACCTCTGATACAACTACCCACTACACATTAAATATTATTTCTCTCACTTCATTTTACTCCACTTTACATTAAATTATTATACTCCTTAATCTTCGTGCTCAAAAAAAAATTATACCAACTTTTATGGGACGGAGGGAGTATTAACTACCCAAAAAGACAAAGACAAGCAATTGGGTAAGTAATAATCAGTAGTGAAATCTATGATCTCTTAAACCTCATAAGAAGCTGTAATGTCAATTTAGTTCTCACTTTTTCCACAGTGCTAATTAGTGACTTTCTTAAATCATGATTTCTCCTCATGTTAAGTCTTAATTAGTAAATTCACCAACTTTAAGTGCATATTTTCTCTTTTGTGGTTGAAATATCTAAGTCTTGTAATTATAAAACCTCTGTTTTACCTTAGATTCAAAGTGATCTAAACATGATCATTTCCATTATGTCGATGGTAAACCCTCTAGAAATTAATGTAATAACGAGATTATACCACGTGGTTTCTCCTATGTTTACTGATGCAGATAGATAAATATACGGTGACACATGACGTATAGGGTCATTGGATATACAGCATACTCCCCTTGTCCACCGGCAAGGGACACATGATTTTGTCGTTTTGAACGTTGCCAAAAAGTTTCATTTCTCTTTATACACACGTGGATCCACACACGCCCATAATTAATACAATTAAAATACATATAGGCTCCACACATCTACTAATACAATTATCTACTATATAATAAATAATAGCATCCTTAATCTATGTATAAAATCCAAATGTCCCTATTGCTGATTAACGGAAGGAGTATATATAAACTCATACCGGAAGAAATTTCCACACAAATATAATCATTTTTTAATTACTACTCATTTAGTCTCAACTTCAACTTCACACTTTCTGTTTTGGTTCGTCTCAAATTTAACTTCACACTTCCATAAAAGGATAAAGCAACTAATTAATATTCATCTAACATACTTTAATTTTAAATTTGTCTATCACCTTTTTAACACACATAACATATTTTATCATTTATTTGTTACAAAAAAATATTATATTGTCCTCGTGAAAATGAATTTGGGAGGAATGGAGTAATTGATTTGTTGTCTAACATTTTAACTTAAAAAATCATCAAAATAAAAAAATTTTAATGCTCTAGAATAAATAAGTACTAATGAAGAAAAATTCTGGCTCAATCACTTGTAACTGGTTACCACAAATGTGTTTTGTGTCGGAAAAAAAAATTAATGTATAGCAGTACTTTTATTTTCCATATAAAATTATTATTAAGTTATATCAAAAAATAATATTTTGGTAAAAATTTGTGTAAAACTGTTGTATGAAAAAAGATTCTGTGAGACAGTAAAATGTGATAATGTATTTAACAGAAATTAATATATAATCGATAAAAAGTAATCTTGTGAAATTAAATTATTTCATTTCATTAACAATTTTAAAAAAAAAATGATAGTTTTATTTTTAATAAAAATTGATAAATAATCAAGAAAAAATATAACTTGTTCTATTATTATTTTTTATTAAAATCTTTTACTTCAAATAGTATTAGAGCCAAAAAATTATATAGAACTATTATACAAAAAGTTGAAGTGGAACCGTTTTATTCTTTTATATGACAGAGACTTATTCTTTTGTATAACAAAAAGTTAATTTTTTTTGTATAAGCAAAGTATTTTATGAACTGAATTTAACTTATACTCTAATGGTTTATGTCTTATTAGGCTTTGAAACCCTATAAAAACTCAAAACAAATATCGAGGGTCGATAAATTTTAAAGTTACAATTATTCTTTCAACCTCCATAAAAAATCATGGGAGAATTTACCATATACATTGATTCACATAGACTCACCCTCTGTTACGAAGAGTTAATATTAATCTTCTGTTAACAGTTTATTAATTTTTTAGGAAGATGAACACTTGAGAATATTACTCACAATCTGAAGAATAATAATTTTAATAATTTTAAAAAAAAGGACAACAAAATATACACCCATTCATACTCTTCATTAGATATGAGCTCAAATGAAACCTTATTTATAATATTATTATTTTATTTATTTATTTATTTGGTTATTTTATTTTATATCATTTATTTTTAATTCATCAGTAAACTATAATACTGAAACACTTTTTATTTTTTGATCGTTATGAGTGTCTTTTACACATTTCACAGTTACATATAATGTACTACATATTTATAATTATTTTCCATGTAATTACAATATGAGAAACTCTCTTGTGAGACAGATTTTTTGTGAGACGGGTTAACTCATTACTAAAGTATGCTTATTATATAGGTTAAGTATGCTTATTTATAGTTAAAGTATGTCAATAATTAATCATATTATAACACCCTAAAATCATACTTTAATTCATTATTTATCATATTTTAGAAAACATACTTTAACAACATTAAACATACTTTATATATATAATAGGCATACTTTAACACGTCTCACAAACCGTCTCACATATATAATGTCTCACAAGAGAATTTGTCTCACAATATTACAAATTAGTACACCAAGATTTGAACTAAGAAAGTGTCTCGACGATTTGATAGGGTCTAATGAAATATATAGGTAACAAAAAAAACCAATAAAAAAAAAGTTGTTACCTAATTCAAGTGTACTTTAATGAAGTTGCTTGTCGTTATGAACTTGTAACTAAATTGCGGTTGTCTGCTAAATGTAACGTAGCCACACTCATTGTTAATAATTAATTAACGTAACCTAATCAACCAAACTACGACTTTTTCCATGCATCCACTTAATTACATTTATAATATTCCCACGTCATCTCAGTCATCTCAATGTGATGTATTTTAGTTCATCTACAAAAGTAATCCTTTGAATTTCATGCATGTCCTACATCCTTTTCAGATTCTACCTCAAAATCTCCACATATTAATAATAATAAAATAAAAGGCAAATATTTATATAAATCTTGTTCGTTACTTATGTTAATATAGTGATTATATCATATTTTATGTTTAGGCTTTAATGTTTCAAAGATATAATAATGGTTTTTACAATTCTTAAATAAGAAAGTTTATCTAAAAATTCGATTTACATCCAACTCACACAAAATAAAAATAAAATTGGGATATAGACCGAAATTTCATTCATTAGTTCGAGCCATTGCCAGCTGTATCATGTACCAAGAGCAAAAATTGTATTAAATGGTGTACCCCACCATTAGGGGCCCCACCGCCCATGTCCTGGGGATTGGTGGAGGAGGTAAAACGCAGGATGTGCCTCAGGTGGCTTATAGAGAGGGTTCACTGTTTAACTTGTGCTTGCAAGGGGCCAAATCCATGCCAAAAGATTTACCTGAGATTAAATCGTCTTACATGAGATTGTTTCACTTTTTTTATAACCAAATACTCCATCGGTCCTTCTTGAAGGTATATATTTTGTAATTATGGAATATCATTCAAAAGATACTCATTTATTCTTTAAAAAAAAAAAAACTTACACACACTACTAATACTACTATCATTAACAAATGGTAAAGAGTATCACTTCTCATTCAAAGTGTTATTACTTTTAATTTATCTTAAAAAAGTTATGAAAGTAATTCAATTGGAATTGGAATTTTGTCGTAGATCAAATATCACTTTTGATATTTCTCATTAAAAGTATTATCACTTTCTTGTTCGCGTCGCCAGACCTATGACTAATAACACCTCGCAAAAACTTTTAACAAATGGGAAACATTCATATGCCAGCATCCCTCCCCCTCTAGATTTCATTTCATTATTAATGAAGCAAATGAGTAGTAATTCTCACGAATATCATTGAGATGAACAAATGAATAAATAAAAGCTACAGCATCACAGTTTTCAACAACGTACGAAAGTTACTTACTACTACAGTGTACTCGTTCAACAATATTTCTCTCCAATTAATGTTCAAGATGAGATTAACCATTCCAATCACACGTATTAAAGGATACAAGTTAACCAATTAGCAATTAATGGCATGTATTAATGTTAATTACATATAAAATAAAAATACATACACATAAAATGAAGTATTTTTAAAATGTTTTGAACTTTCTATGCCACTTACGTATATCTCATCTGTCACATTGTTGGATGGATGACACGTATAAGAGAGAAAAACTATACTCTAAAAATGAAAGCTTAAACTCTAGGACAATTGTTGGATTTCTTTCCCCTCTTACGTGTCAATCATATAACGTGTGGCACAGAAAAAAGAAGATGATGTACGAAAACAGCACAGAAGATCCGTGTGTTTTCAAAAGACAAGGTGAGGACAAATTTGAGTGAGGATTGATGGTAAATAAGGCAAGACTTAGATTTTTGCTAATGATAAATGCAATGGGAGATGAACATAAAGCTTCCAAGACAGAATAATCATTAAATTTGATGAAGAAATTAAGATTTAGTCATAGTTGAAAAGTATATAGCCCTAAAGTGAAAAGACTTGCGAACAAAGACATTTTAATTTTGTTATGCTTATTGAGGCAGTGGGTGCAACAACTACTTGGCACTGCCACTGGGGTGTTCAACTAAGTTATTAATCAAGACCTAATCCAGCCAACCTTTGAACCACTCTCTCTCCCTCCATTTCTTGTGTATAAAACCGTACTCACAACCCACCATTTCATTCACTCCTTCATTGTCCTTCAAAGCATATCCATCTTAGTCGGATCGACGAAAATGGAGGTGTTTAAAACCAAGTATACTCACTCGTTTGCCCCTTGCGCCTTCTTATTCTTGGCCGTATGGCTCCTTTCCGCGTCATTAATAGATGCAAAAGTGCACTACCATCATTTTGTTGTGAGTTCACCACTCCTTTAACCTTATGATTATGTTGTTTGTTTTGCTAGTGATTTAAAGATTAATGATGCATGGATAATGAAATAGGTGCAAGCTACCCCAGTGAAGAGGCTGTGCAAGACCCACAACACCATTACGGTGAATGGGATGTATCCCGGGCCTACATTGGAGGTGAACAACGGCGACACTCTGGTCGTCAATGTTGTTAACAGAGCTCGTTACAACCTTACCATTCACTGGTAACTAATGACACTCCTAGCACATGCACGGGGGTTACTAATATATCATAATGCATCAAAAACTCTTGATACTTAGTTAATGAGTCTATATATGTAGGCATGGAGTGAGGCAAATGAGAACTGCATGGGCTGATGGGCCAGCATTTGTGACTCAATGCCCTATTAGACCAGGAGGAAGCTACACATACCGGTTTACGATCCAAGGTCAAGAGGGAACTCTTTGGTGGCACGCTCACAGTTCATGGCTTAGAGCAACCGTCTACGGGGCTTTGATCATTCGCCCCAGGGAAGGAGAATCGTATCCATTCCCCAAGCCCAAGCGCGAAATCCCCATTCTTCTTGGTAATTAAAAAATCACCCTTCTCACATTTTTTTCAACATCATCCATCTTTTTGGGATTTATAACGTTAATCATGGTGAACAGGTGAATGGTGGGATGCCAACCCCATTGATGTTGTAAACGAAGCTACAAGAACAGGAGCTGCCCCTAACATCTCCGATGCTTACACCATCAACGGTCAACCCGGTGATCTATACAATTGCTCCTCCAAAGGTTGGTTGCTTCTGCATCATGATTCGATCCATTAGAAACACGAGCATATATCTAAATACTCCCTCCGTCCCACACTTATCTGCAATGGTGCAGATAAGTGCTGGACAGAGGGGAAGTCAAGCTGAAAGGAAACAAGATTATTATTAAAAAAGACAAGTATACACATTGAGGTGATTTCAGGATTCCTTACAAGTTAATCAAATTGACACAAGGTTCACCATCCTCTTACAGATACAATAACAATTCCAGTGGACTCTGGAGAAACAAATCTACTCAGAGTTGTTAACTCTGCACTTAATCAAGAACTTTTTTTCAAAGTTGCCAATCACAAGCTCACGGTGGTCGGAGCAGATGCGTCCTACGTGAAACCCTTCACCACTTCAGTACTCATGCTCGGACCTGGTCAAACCACTGATGTTCTAATCACTACCGATCAGCCACCTGCCAGATACTACATGGCAGGACGAGCGTACGCCAGCGCTCAGGGTGCACCTTTCGATAACACCACCACTACAGCCATCCTAGAATATGAATCTGCTTCCTGCCCAGCCAAATGTGCCTCAGTTAAGCCTGTTATGCCAACAATGCCAGCTTTTAATGACACAGCTACAGTCACAGCCTTCACGACCAGCTTCAGGAGCCCGCGGAAGGTGCCAGTGCCCACTAAAATTGATCATAGCCTCTTTTTCACAGTTGGTCTAGGACTCAACAACTGCCCCCCTGGTCAAAGGCCTAGGAACTGTCAAGGTCCAAACGGAACTCGATTTACAGCTAGCATGAACAATGTATCATTCGTTCTCCCGTCAAACTTTTCCCTGCTTCAAGCACATCAGCAGGGAATAAAGGGAGTTTTCACCACAGATTTTCCGGGGAATCCACCACTGCAATTTGATTACACTGGAAACGTGAGTCGAGCGCTATGGCAGCCTATTCCAGGTACAAAGTTATACAGGTTAAAATATGGGGAAACAGTACAAATAGTGTTGCAGGGAACAAGTATCTTCACAGCTGAGAATCACCCGATTCATCTACATGGTTATGATTTCTATATTCTTGCTGAGGGGTTCGGAAACTATAATCCTAGCAGAGATCCCAGCAAGTTTAATCTGGTGGATCCACCTCTTCGAAATACAGTAAGTGTACCTGTTGGTGGATGGGCAGTGATCAGATTTGTTGCTGATAATCCAGGTTATAACAAGCATTCATATTTGCTTTTTTTATCCCCTTACATTTTGATCCATCAGCCTAATCCATAAGTTCTTTTACACATAATTGAACAGGGGTGTGGTTGATGCACTGTCACTTGGATGTACACATCACTTGGGGATTGGCCATGGCTTTCCTGGTGGACAACGGCGTTGGCGAACTGGAAATGTTAGAGCCACCACCAGCCGATCTTCCCCGATGTTACTAAAATCAACCCAAGACTTTTTCAGAAACTTTTAATGGCCCATTCAACAGGCAGGAGCAATTGATATTTCTTCTAGTCATGCCACTTTAGTTGCATTGTTGTGACCCCGCATTTGGGGGCTAGTTTTTGTGTTTTTTTTGTTTACATGGTTTTAAAGTACACAGACAAGAGCCTATCATTTGTTAATTATTGTTTCTGATTGTATTCTTTTACTTTCAAGAACCAGTGTAATAGTCAAATTATGAAAAATCTAATGATGCAATACTATGTTCTGTTTATGCAACTCTACAATCCCTTCCACTTTTTAAATTATGTTGGAAACTGAATACAAGCGCATAAAAGAGGTCTTAGTGCATAGAAAGTTGCAATATTTCACTCAGGGCTGCACAAGGATAAGTTTAAGAAGAAAACGAAACAGAAAAAGAACACTGGGAGGAGGGAGATGGGGTAAGAAGAAGAGAAGCTATAAAGAATATCATCAACTTCTTAGTCATGAAAGCCACAATATACTCAAGAAAAAGAAAGGTGCCGGCACTAAACTTGAAAATACTACTGGTAATAGAATTACCCTGTATCATGTCAGTATAACCATGATCCGACATCCATCATAATTGTAGTAGAATTATATTCCTAAGATTAAAAAGTATGCATGCATGCATACACACATATATAGTTATGAACACATACATACATACATCTGAAATCATTCAAAGCTGATAAAAATCACCTTGAAGTATTGAATTATCCTTAGCTATAAAAAGATTTAGAAGCACATATCTCACTTTAACGTTTGAAATACGAAAAATATGCGATAATTAAGGAACATAACTACTAACCAGCAGAATCTAGTATGAGCCATAACTTGTTTATTTCGACTTATTTTGCAAACAAATGGGATCGTTTATCTAATGGCTTGCATTAAGAGGAGATCAGAATGACTTTTTTTAAGTGGAAAATCGTATGAGATAAACCTTTTTTATTTCGAACTGTTTCGTAAGGAAAATGAATCTTTAATCCGAAAGCTTGCTATAAGCAGAGAAAATGATTCTTTTACATAAATTCCAATTCCCCATAACTGAAAAATATAATTAATGCATAATGCCCTTTCTTTCGCCCTCCATCAGTTCCTTCCATAGTGAACTACTCCAATAAGATTCCCCTCAAACTATGCTCATAGCAACAAGAAAGACGCAAGGAAATTCAATCAATTACAGCATCAAACTGCCCATACAAACATGAACAAATAAGATCATTCACTACAACTAGTTTTTTAAGAACAAAGAAACTAATCGTTCGACAAACCTTGCTAAATCTTTAAACATTAATCATTATTAAAGCACACCTTCTCCGTGACTATCGAATATATAGTGGTGAAAATCATACCCCATTCTCTGCTTAACGTCGATTATTCTTCGAAGAAGAGGGACTTCCCGGCTCCGCAGTTTGAATCTGGTCAAATTCCTGCGATCTTTAGAAATTCGAAATGGGTTTTTAAATTTAAGCTTTGGGACTTTGTCAGACTTTGTCATAGACTGAATTAGCCCAAGCCCAGTAAGAAATGGGCAACAAGTATTGGATACATCTGCCTATGGAAATAAGGCAAGATTAATGAATTTGAATATGCTGTGATCAAAGTTTAAAATATTGATATCGGTAAAAATATTGATACCTCAAATTTACGGATATATCGATGGATATATCGAATATCGATATAGGTAAAAATTTTAAAAATTACGGAAACTTGAAAAAGATAAAAAGAAAAATAATTATTTAACTTTGCAATATGTTATAACTAATTTTAATGTATAAATAAAATTTAAAATCATAATAAAACTCACAATATATGATAAATAGATCGATAACATCATATTTAAATAGTCTAAAATCATACTACAATTAGTATAACTAATACCAAAATGGTGATCTATGAGACTCAAATGTAAAACATGTACTAACGTCTTGATCTAAATAATATTTGTATCAACTCATCGAATTAGAGAATTTTTTAACATAATTCTGAATGTGACAGTATGTCGTTCTATCTTGTCCAACTATGCCAAAATAATTGAACTTTTAATCAGAGTGTATTGTGTACGTGAACCCTCCATATTTTTTAGTTATACTCCCTCCGTCCCACGTATTTTTACCAACTTTCCATTTTGAGGTGTCCCATGTATTTTTACTCATTCCATAAATGGTAAAAATACACCTTACATCTTACCTACTTTCTACACTTTATTCATCAATTCCAACAAATATATTTACTTTTTACACTTTAATCATCATTCCCAACAAGTTTATTTATTTTTCTCTTAAAATTATCAATTTATCCCTACTTTTTCTTACATTATATATTTAAAAAAATAATACTTCTTAATTTTTGTGCCCGTACAAACAGGTAAAAATACCCGGGACGGAGGGAGTAATATTTTTAATGAAAAGTGATAAAAATTTTAATAAAAAAAAGATAATTAATAAAAAAAACGTAAAACAGTCTCACTTTGAGATGATTTCACGCAAGTATTGTTCTATTTTTATTTTATTTTTTAATTGAACAAATTAATGATAAAAGTAAGGAATTTTATCAATAGATGGCTCAAATAATTGATTAACTATCAATTCAGGACTCAAAAAAAAAAATTATCGTTTCGGGGTTGAATAATGGAAAACTCTCAATGGAAGGCTCAAGTTTTTAAAGATGTTAATAATCTTCTAATTGATGCTGATGTGGTCATTAAATGCCAAAAAATCAAAGTGCCACATGTAATTAAAAATAAAGGAAACAGATAACTAATAAATATAAAATATATATATAATGGAGTAAGACATTTTGCAAACACATGAGCCGCAGAGTATTGATACTCTGGTTCGTTAGGCATTTCATATTCATCCTTTCAACATATCTTTGCTTTTTTTTAAAAAAAAAAATCTTCCTATACTATTCATATAAGTTTTCTCAGCATGGAGAATAAAGTGTTATCAACTCATTATCCAATATAAATAAGAAAAGGAGAAAGAGAAGAAAAGAAGAATGAGGCACTAAACGAAATGGAAATAGTGATTGAGACAAAGAATATTCATTATTGTTTTGCTAACAGAGTTCTAAATGTAAACTTATGTAATACTCCATATTATTGGAATACTCATATCTTAATGTTTCTGTGGAAAGATTTGTTATGTAATACTCAGAGTTCTTAATGTAAGCTTTGAAATTGTTCATCTTCTTTGAGAAGAGCACATGTAGGTTTATTGTTTGATTAAAATTTTTATTGTATCATTTATTTATAGTAGGTATTTTTAATTATTGAGAATACTCTTGTGAATGAATATTAATAAAATGCAGGTGTGGTGTTTGATTAAATGCCTCAATGAATCAATTTTATTTTCGTCGTCTCAGTCGCTATCTCCATTCAATACATGGTCTCTTTCTCATTTCTTTTTCTTCTTGTTGCTTACTTATATTGGACAGGCCACAATTTATTTTCCATAGTAAAAAATAGATATTAACAGTGCAGAAGAAGAATAAATATAAAAAAAACTAAGAAAGTAAGAACCATGGCAGTATGATTCGTAGTGTCTAACAAACCAGAGCATATTGCATTTGAAGTTTGAAAAATGTCTTCTTAGATTTTGTATTTATTTTATATTTATTAGTTATTTGTTTCTTTAATTTTTATAATGAGGTGGCACTTTGTTTTGTCAAAAAATACCACTTCAGCAAGAGTTAGATGATTATTTAACGTCGTTAGAAACTTGGGCCTTCCGTTGAGAGTTTTAAATTATTCATGCCCCAAATTGAGAAAATTTATTTTTCAAGCCCTAAATTGATAGGTAATCAATTTTTGGGTCTTCAATTGATAAAACTCCTAAAAGTAAAGTAAAAATCATTAAAAATATTCTTTAAAATTATGGATAATATTTTGATATATTCTCGATATTTCATCGATATTTCCTCAATATATCTCGACATTTCGAAAATTTGAACTATGAAAAATCGATATCGATATTTATACAAATATTTCTCGATATTTTCCTATATTTCCTCGATATCAGAAAATAAATATATTTTTTCCCAATATCGAATACTCTCCAAAAACGGATATATCATGGAAATATCGAGAATATTCTGAATATTTTAAACCTTGGCTGTGATTGATCAGGGAATAAATTTAGTGCATAGTTAGTGTTAGATGGTTACATTTCTGCTACTATAAATTACAATGTAACCAGACTCTGTTCTTCAATTTTCATATAATAAAATATACATTCCCTCTAAATTACTCTATTCTTTAACATGAAGAAACAATATATAAATTTCTACATAGTATCTAGAGCCTTTCATTGTAATTGAGGCATGTCAACAAATCTACCAATCCCTGGCCATTATTAACTGCACCTACTACAACATCTTTGGGATTGTAAGAAGCTATAACAATGGAGAATGATGCTTATTTTCTACATGCTTTTGATCATCCAGACCTTTCTCTGATTTCTTATCAATTAATGGGAGGTAATTTTCTTCCATGGAAAGATCCATAACTATAGCTTTGGGAGCTAAATGTAAATTTGATTTTGTAAATGGTGATATTCCAAAACCTGTTGTGAATCACACCACTTATGCATTATGGAAGAAGGTTGATTTAACTATGTTTTCATAGTTTATTAATTTTTTATTTAAGAAATTGTGTGAAACATTCATATATACTAATACATTAAATGAATTATGGGATGTTATTAGTCAAAGGTATGATGAGAGTAATGAACCTTTAAAGTAAAAACTTAAGAGGGAAATTAACAGTCTAGTTCAAGGAAGTAATACTGTGGTGGAGTATTTCAATAAGCTAACTCGATTGTAGGATGAGTTACAATTTATCACTACTCCAGTTGCTTGAACATGTGCGGGAGGAAAGATTATAAATCAGAACAAAATGGATGATAGGTTGACCGATTTTTAATGGGGCTGAATGAATCATATAACCACCTGAAAAACCAAATTATGCTTATGGATCCTCTACCAACTGTAGATAAGGCATATTTTATGATCCTAACCGCAGAAAGGCAGAAGTCTGTTTAACTTAATTTCTCAGAATTTGATTCTACAGTTATGGCGCTCAGTTAGGATGGGAAATTCTGCTAGTAAATTTGAAGGTGCACAATCTACTTGGAATGGCAGCAGAAGAAGGAGCATTGGTCAACTATCTAAAGAAGGAAAGGCAAAACTCATTTGTGAGCATTGTGCCCTGCCAGGTCATGAAATTTCCATGTGCTTCAAGAAGCATGGTTTTCCTGAATGGTATAAACAACTAAAGGATAAGAAGAGCAGATCTTATGTTAATTCAGTGGGATATGAGCAAACGCCTTCAAAGCTTGGTGATGTTGGTGAACATAAGAAAGAGAACACTTCTCTAAATTTAGATACAATCTAGTTCGAACTGCAAGAGCTTACTCAATACAAAAAGGAGAAGGGTCAGGAGGATAGAGGAATGGACCATGCACAACTTATTGATTTTGCAGATAATACAAATAATTCATTTCAATTAGCTTTGTCTTTTTTATGCAGATACAACTGGTTGGATAATTGACACTAGTGCTAGCAGACACATATGTCATAACTTTGCTTTAATACACAATGTTATTATTGTGAACGATAGAGTTACAGTTTGTCTGCCTAATGGAAGTAATAAGGGGGTAAAGTATGAAAGGGCAGTTCATCTTGAACCTGATATAACACTTCAGCATGTGTTATACATACCAAACTTTAAATACAATTTACTCTCTGTTCATCATATTTGTTCCGATTTTGGGATGAAATGTAACTTCTATGGCTCTTCTTGTCATATGCAGGGGCCTCAGAGTGACAGACCAGTGGTTATGGAAGAGATGATTGGAAATCTCTACATTGAGCCTAAAATACATGCAAATATTGTTGCATTAGACATTTGGCATAAAAGAATGAGGCATGCCTTTCTTGGAACTTAGAAACATTTACATTTCTTGCAGAAAGTATGTAATAAAAGGATCATTGATTCAATTGGAATTGTGATGTTTGTTTTAAAGTTAAACAACATCGATTGCCATTTCCTCACAGTTTTATACAAACTAGTTCATGCTTTGAATTGATACATGTGGATATGTGGGGACCTTATAAGGCCTTGTGTCTCGCTAATACCCCTTACTTCATAACCATCATTGATGATTATAGTAGGGGTACATGATTTTATCTTATGAAGGATAAAACTGAAGTATGCAGATTGCTCATACATTTTATACTCATGGTAGAAAGACAATAAACAAAAGAGGTTGTAAGATTGAGATCAGATACTGGGGGAGAGTTTTTAAGCTTAGAAATTCTAAAAATGCAAGAGATAATTCATGAGAAATCTTGTATATATACACCACAACAAAATGGTGTTGTGGAGAGGAAACATAGACATGTTTTTGAGGTTGCAATAGCTTTCTTATTCTAGGTTGGTTTACCCATTGATTTTTGGTCATATTCTATTTTAATGGCAGCTTTTATCATTAATAGATTGCCAACTAAAACCTAAGCTGGAAGACACCATTTGAAATATTGCATGGAAAGCTACCAGGTTACCAAAGGCTTGGGCCTTTTGGTTGCTTGGCTTTTGCAGCAAATATTCTACTTTATAAAGTTTTGTCTAAGAGACATTAAATGCATCTTCTTGGGCTATGTGCAAGGTCAAAAAGGTTACAAATTATTAATTTGGAGACTTCACAGACTTTGGTTAGCAGGGATGTGACCTATCATATATTTCCATATCAACATTAAACTCCTTCCCCACAACCATTAATGGATCTTTATCTCACACATAATGATAGGGTAAGGGCTTTTAAACATGTCATTGCTATTTCCGCCCCTCAAAATTCAAAGACTCAAGATCATGTGTCATTTGGAGAAGACACAGAGGAGTATGTGGAGTCTTCAAGCTCACCATTGTATAGTCCAATGGAAGTACCGAGGAGAAGCAATAGGTCTAGACAACCCCCTAAATTGCAGAAGGATTTTATTTGCAATGTTCATGAGGATCAATCTGTTGTTCAAGCATTCTTTTCTAAAATCTCTGAGGAACAGGAGCCTAGGATGTGCCATGAAGCATTTGTTAAGGGTGTTTGGATTACTGCCATGCAACAAGAGTTAGATGTCTTGAATTTAAAAACACTTGGGAACTCACTACATAACCACCAAATAAGAAAGCTATTAGATGCAAGTGGGTGTTTAAGATTAAGAGAAAAGAAGATGGTACTGTTGAGAGATATAATGCAAGACTAGTAGCTAAGGGTTACAATCAACAACAAGGGAAAAACTATTTTGAGATTTTTTCACCTTTGGCAAAATTGGTTACGGTTAGAATGTTTCTTTCTATCGCAACTATGAAGGGTTCGGGTTTACATCAATTGGATGTAAACAATACTTTCTGGCATGGTTGTCTAACAGAAGAAATTTATATGTTGTCTTATCAAGGTTACTCAAAGGCAAAACATGGTGTGGGTAGCAGACTTGTTAAGAGCCTTTATGAGCTTAAACAAGTCTCTGGAGAATGGAATCACGAGCTATGTCACAAACTTGCAAGTTTTGGCTTACAACAATCAAAGCATGATCACTGCCTCTTTACTTTGAAAAGGGAAGACTACTTTCTTGCCATGTTAGTGTATGTGGATGATGTCATGATTACAGGATCAGATATTGATTTGATTGAATAGGTGAAGTTTTATTTGGATTCAACTTATACAATAAAGGATCTTGGGCTTGCCAAATACTTTCTTGGTATTGAGTTAAATAGTGATGCAACAAGGTTAAAGCTCCGTAAAAAAAAGAACATTCTTGATATTCTTATAAATACAGGTTTAGTTGAATTCAAACCAGCTTCAGTTCCACTCACCAGGCCAGACATAGCTTATTTTGTGCAACAACTTAGCCAAGTCATCAACTCTCCTACCACTGCACATTGGTATGTTGTTGTCCATGTCTTAAGATACCTTAAAGGTTCTATATCACTTAGCCTATTTTATCTAGCGGGAACTCCTTTCATTTTGGAGGTGTATTGTGATGCTGATTGGGCTTCTTGCAAAGACACTCGAAAATCTATCATAGGATATTCAATTTTTCTTAGAGGTTCTCTTATCTCTTATAAAGCAAAAAATAAGTTACTGTTTCTCGTTCTTCTGCAGAGGTCGAGTATATGGCTCTTGGTTCTACATCATGTGAACTGAAATGTATACGTTACATGTTACAGGACTTTTCTGTTTCTATTAATCTACATATTCTCTTGCATTGTGATAATCAGGCAACTCTCTATATTATTGCCAACCCGGTCTTTCATGAAAGAACAAAGCATCTCGGCATTGACTGTCACTTGGTACGGGATTATTACAAAGAAGGCTTTGTTTTACCAATATTTGTGTCTACGAGGTTCTAACTCACATATGGTTTCACCAAAATTCTTGGAGGAGAGCAGTTTCAGTGTTTTGTACGGAAGTTGGGTATGACAAATAATTCTCATACTCCTACTTGAGGGGAGGATGTGGGATAAAGCAGATGCGTGTGGAAATAAGATATGATGAATTGGTTGAATATGTTGTGATTGATCATGCAATAAATTTAGTGCATAATTAGTGTTAGTCAGTTACATTTCTCCTGCTATAAATCACAATGTAACTAGACTCTGTTCTTCAGTTTTCGTATAATAAATTATACATTCCCTCTAAACTACTTTACTCTTTAACATGAAGAATATATAAATTTCTACAGCAAGCAGCCCATGGAATGTTAAGATTTAGTGCTCAATTGTCAATGTCAAAAATATTTTGAGGTATTTACTTTTTCCTCCTGAGATTTTACCCTATTATTTATATTCCAGAAAAGTTACTTTAAAACGTATAATGTGAAATAAAAGAGTTTGGATGTCTTTTAACACTTTGGTGTGACATCTTTGTTAACATACCCATGATCGTGACAAGTATATAGTGTGTTTTATCCTAGTACAAATTTGTTAGGATATGATTTTAGTATGGTCACCTTTTCCATTTGTTGTTATCTACATTTTAGCCTATGTAGGTTGTCCTCATCCATTTGTATTGTCAATTTCAATGAAGAAAATTTTCTTTGATTTTGTCTTTCTCCATGTTGATTTCTACCTTATCATTCACATCTCCAAACGACATCTTTCTATTCAACTTACGATTTCCTTCATGGTATCAGACCATGTTTTGAACCCTGTCACTGATATCCCTTTGCTACCAAAATTATTTTTTAATCATTTTATCATGGCAAGTTCCTCATATATTTTCTCACCAAGTATCGCACTAGTTGTGCCACTCCTTCATTAGCTTATTTCAATTAAGCTAACAGATACCAATTATTTAGTATGGAAGTAACAAATTTTGATCACTATTCGAGGTTATGGTCTCGAATATTTCATAGATCCTGAGTGGCAAATCGGTCTCAAATATTTCATAGATCTTGAGTGGCAAATCCCATCAAAGTGCATAGAAAATAGCTCAACCCAGAAGCAAGAAATCAATTTAGAATATTAATAACGGAATAGGCAAGATCAGTTACTTGCTTCATGATTTCTCTCATCCTTATTAGAAGAAATTAGTGCGAATTGTTGGTTCAAACACATATTTGGAGATTTGGAGTACTCTAGAATCTAACCATTCCAGCCTATCCACTGCGAAAATCATGCAATATAAATACAAGCTTCAGACCTTGAAGAAAGGAAACCTTGCAATGAGAGAATATCTCAACAAAATAAAAGAATGTTTTGATATTTTTTAGTTCTATTAGCAAAACTCTCACTGAGCAAGACCAAATATTGCACATTATAGTAGGTTTGGGAAAGAATATGATGTAGTAATGGTTTCAATATCTCAAGAATCCAACTATGGGCAGTTAGTGAGGTCCATTCTTTATTATTATGTTTTAAGAGTAGACTTGAGAACAACAACGATTCCACTGTGAACATTGAAAGCAATCAACCCAACTTCAACATTGTGAAGCTTCTACTCAACAACAATCCCCTTTAGTAACAGATGTTTTCAAAAGGGGAGAGGCCGATTTTTAGAGGAGGAAAAAACCATTACTCCCCTCATACCATCTCTCAACAAGGTTCAAATAATGGTAGGGCTAATTTCCAGCATTTATTCACCTCCCAACCTAGCTTAAATATGGCTCAAATGAGATTATACGGCTTCTCTGATGGAGGGATTGATGATACACCTTGGTTTCCTGATACTAGTGCTTCACATCAGGTCTCCAACAAACTCAATAATCTCAATCTTGGTGCTACTAAACAAGTTGGAAATACTAAACTTCACCTTGGAAATGGCTCAGGTATTTCCATCTCTTATATTGGTAATGATTTAATTTCAAGTAACTCTTACAATAAGCCCTTTCTTCTCATAGATTTGCTTCATGTTCCATCTGTGACAAAAAATCTTCTAAGTGTTTCTCAATTTGCTCATGATAATAAATATATTTTGACTTACGTCCCACATTTTGTCTTGTAAAAGATCCCATTTCACACCAAACACTGCTCTTAAGGGATTGTTAGGAATAGTTTATATCATTTCATGTTACAAAGCTTCAAGAAAGATTCTTCACTTTCCACATCCACTTGTGATCCTGTTTTCACTTCTCTTTCTAATTATTTTCCAATTGTTCATACTCTTAACCAAAGTGCTAGTTTAAACAGTTGGCACCAAAGACTAGGTCATCATTGTGCTATGGACACTGTTAAAAGAGCTCTATCAAGTTGTAATGTCCCATTCTCTAGTAATGAAAAAGATGTTTTGTTTTGTTCACTATGTCTTGTATCTAAATCTTATAAACTACCTTTCCCTACCTCTAACATAATTTATAAAACTCCGTTTGAACTTATGCACACTGATCTGTGGGAGCCTTCTCCTAAAATTTCCAGATTATATCAATTTCATTAATGAATACAACAAATTCATTTGGCTTTATTCATTGAAAAAGAAGAACGATGATATACAAGCGCTGATTCACTTTCATAATCTTGTCACTAATCAGTTTAAAACCACCATTAAAAGTATTTAAAGTGATGGTGGGGGAGATTACGTGGCAATGACACAGTTTTTTCATGAGAAAGGAATACACCAAAGAATCTCATGCCCACCTGAGCATAAACATATAGTTGAGATGGGTTTATCTTTGCTAGCTCAATCACAATTGGCTTTAACCTTTTGGGATGATGCTTTTGTCACTTAATGTTACCTCATCAATAGACTCCCAAGTAAAACTTCTTTTAAAAGTCCTTTAAAGAACATTCATGGTCATAAATCAAATTACTTTCTTATGAAAAGTTTTGGTTGCTTGTGTTTTCACTATATCAGACCTTACAACAAGCATAAGTTGGAATACCGATCCATTCCATCCATATTTCTTAGTTATAGTCCTTCTTACAAAGGTTATAAAATACTCTTATCTTCTGGAAAAACTATCATCATTAGTCATGTCATCTGCAATGAAACTATATTCCCTTACTCTCTTAAAACCCCATCTTCTACTCCTTCTACTTCTCAATCTAGCAACATGTATCTAATCAAACCCACCTTTGCTCTCTCAACCCCCATCTTTTTCCACTAATCAAACTCAAACTCTTTCTTCTTCTCGCATTCCACATGTCCTTGAAACATCCTCCTCTTCCACCCCTTTCCCTAATGTACAACATTTTCTAGAGAATGTTACATTATCTTCTATGAGTGTTGGAATTACAGATTCTTCTCACTTATCTTTTAGTAGTACATGTAATATTCCTCAAGTTCAGAATCAACATATTAGTCACCAGAATCAAGGCTCGTATCTTCAAACCAAAACTTTATACTTCTGGGATTTATAATTTTATTGGACCTTAATCATAATGACTTAGAACATAACATATACATTAGCATCAGCTGCCACCACGTCAGCATACCCCAAAAACCACGAATTAAGCTGTGTTATATTGGTCCTTCTGACCATCAAATAATCAATGTAGTACACCATATTATACATTACTGTAGAACAATTCATCTCGGGCGATGGTGGCTGTGACAGCTCTAGACCTCCGCGCGACGATGGCTGTGACGATATCTGGGCAGCAACCGACATTATGGAAAAATGCACACTATTGATGTAAACAATTTCTCAATAATATTTCTTCTTATTTAATTTGCTTTATTTTCTTGGAGAGATGTTGTATTCATGTGAAAATAATATACTAATGTATATATAATTGATGGTGAGTAAGAGGATTATGGGTGAATTTGTTTAGATATATCATATATCCTATTATAGAGTTGTCACACTTTTTAAATATATTCATGAGATTTTTTGGATTGTTTTATTTTATTTTGATGGTATATGATTGGGTGAAATGTTGGCCTAAGGATGGGTAAAGTGGGTGACCACAAATATATATATATATATATATATATATATATATATATATATATATATATATATATATATATATATATATAAAACATGGTATTCCCTCCGTCCCACACCACGCTCATGTTTACTGTACCACATTGTTTAAGAAAAGTTATACTTTTTGACCAAATTTTTTTACTTTTGAGGGTATTGTAGTATTTTAGGTAATAAAATATTATAAAGTAATGGTATGTGTGTGAAAAATGAGTGACAAATTTGAAATAAAAGTAACTTTTAAGATTGTTGGATAAAGTGATGTTTCCTTTTTTGGGGAGTGAAGGGTAATGTGGGATGAATGAATAAGGAAAGTGTGAATGGTGGTGTGGGACGGAGGGGAGGGAGTATATGATTGTATGGTCATAGACATATTTCGTAATAATTCATAGCACCACAACTTATACATATATTCTTTTCTTGTCATGTGTGTCATTTTAAACTATCAATAACTATGGGAGACCAAAACAAACACACTATTTTCCAACATACAACGACATTAAAAGGATATATCTATGAACATCCATTAATTATAATTATAAGACTAAAGGCAAGTTCAAAATCGTCAGACTCTGATTTATGAACTTCGACTGAAGTAAAATCAATCATTTTTTAGGCTAGAAAACCAAGTAACGAAGGCCTTCACACGCCAATCACGTATTCTAGTCCACAATAAACTAGTTTCATCATATACTAGCCACTTTATCTGATAAAAGTATATATTTCACAACTATAAACTAAAATAAAATCAACATGAACCAATTTTGACACCAAATTTGAAAATATACCTGCATCTCATAAATATTCTCATCAAAAAATTGTTCAAGAGCTAGCATAGATTAAAATCATTGCAGTACATATATCCAATTAGCAAAACATACTAGCCGCTTTATCCAATTAAAGTACATATTTCACAACTATAAACTGAAAATAAAATCAACATGAACAAATATTGACACCAAATTTGAAAAAAATATACCCGCATCTCATAAAGATTCTCATAAGTAATTTGTTCAAGAGCTAGCATAGATTAAAATCATTGCAATACATATATCTAATTAGTAAACCATGTTTTCAAAGAGTTTCATTTTAAAAAGAAAAGATAAGAAAACCATCTAGTAGCTGCTATAAAAGCTGCAGCTGTCTCAGTTACGACTTCAGTTCCAGGGCAATTCTTGTCAATCTTGACCACAGTTCTTGGAGTATCTATATCCTTAGGCCTCTCCTAAAACGCATGATCCTTGCCAGCACCATCTACCTTAAGTTAATCATGCCCCATTTCAGATAGGATAATCTTACAGCTCAAATAACCTAGAACTACATTAAGATCCATGCAAGTAAATGTTTAATTGCCACTCGCATCTTTAAGCCATAAATCTTAGGCTATGGCACTAGCTATAGAAGCTTTCTAGATAATTGAAAAATAAGTCAAACATGAGCAACCTTTATAAATATATCTTAGTGTTATCTAGCTAAAAATGATATGGCCAAGGAGGATGATCATGTAATATCCATTAGTGTGCGAAATAGATAAACCAATGTACACATAAAACACGTTAGAATGTGCTATTGTAGTTCGTCTTTGCATGACAAATACAAGTGACGTAAAAGTATTTTTATAGATGAAATTGAACTTGAAAATTGGACATGGCTTGTTGAGATTAAGTTTGTTAGGATTATGAAGGTGAGTGAGGTTTTGTGTTGCTCCTGACATTTTTTGGTTCTTTCTTCTACTTCATTCTTCCTTCTTGAGTGTGCACTATATGTGATCAGTGTGTGTTTTTTGTGTGTACGTAGTTTTAATGTGTCTTTTAAGTGTAGTGGTGGGTGTGTATAAAAGGAAAAATCAAAATTTTTTTATTAATAAATGTATTAGGGTTTAAAAAAGTTGATAGGAATATAATTGACATTTCATACATTTTTATCTACAATTCGGGTGTCTTAAGCAAAACCGGGATAGCGCCACCCTTAAATTAATTACTTATTTGAATATGTGGACCCTTAATACTTGTTATCAATACAATATAATTAATTACTTTAATATGTGGGCCTTATTATTTACAATAAGAAAATGAGATTAACATGACCATGAATTTAAGAATGGCCCTATAAAAAAAGATGAGTATTATAGATAAATTAATAAGAAAAATAGTATAATGTTATTAATATAAGTTGATATTTAAAAGTAAGAAGTATGTATTCACCCCGTCCCATTAACATTGGAACATTTACCTTAGAGCATATGCATTGGTCTTAAAATATTAAGTTTAAACCAAAAATTATGCACCTCAAACCAATGTGAATGGATGAGTTTAAACCCAGTCTCACCTATTTAAACCCAGTTCACTGCAATAAACTTGATTTATATTTCCTTTTTTAAAATACTGATAGATACATTTAATTTAAATTCATTATTCCCTTCTCAATAAGTTTTTTACTCTTTACTCATTTGTTTGTCTCAATACACTGTTCATCATCCAAAAATGTTAAAAGTTTCAAACAAATAACCTCTCATAACATCATATTTTCAAAAATGTCACTCTCACCTAACTCACATAACTTACTTTATCATTTATTTATTACTTAAAAATATCATAATACCCTTAAAAGTAAATAAAGTTGGTAAAAACAATATTTCTTAAATTTTGTATCTACAATAATGGTGAAGAGCTAATTGGGATGGAGGGAGTATTTAAATATGAAAAAAAAATGTGTTCTTTAGTAGGGGTGGCAATTCCCGACACGACACGATAATTGCGGGTTAGTGTTTGGCCTTATTGGGTCGTGTCGTTATCGTGTCAACCCAATAATAGGGATGTCAATTTTGGCCCAACCTGCGGGTAACCGCCCTGCCCCGCACATTCTGGGGCGGCCAAGAACAGGACCGCATGAGAAATGAGGCGACCCTGCCCGGACCCATGAATATACGGGGCGGGTTCGGGTATTAATTCAGACCCGCTTTGACCCGGACCCACATATAATATAAGTATTTTATACATATAATTATATTTTTATTAATATATATATTTATATATATTATATTAAATTATTAATTACTCCCTTCGTCTCGTCCTAATAGTTACGCATTACCATTTTGGGCGTCCCACTCCAATGGTTACGTTTTCTTTTTTAGTATATGGGACCCACACAAATTAACTTTTTCTCTCTCCATAACCCCACGCATCATACTAATACATCTACCCACTTTACATTAAAATATTATTTATCTCATCTCAATACATATTAAAATACTATACTCATTAATCCACGTGCAAAAAGCAAACGCAACTATAAGGACGCGACGGAGGGAGTATGTATATTATTTTATACAATTATTTTATATTTTATATATATATAAATCATGTATAACTATATGTTATATATATATAATTATATTAAAATATAATTCTATTTAATATTCTTATAGTTTATTTATTTATTTAAATATATGGATATTTTTTGTATGTGAGTAAATGTTAAATTAAAATTTATGTGGTTGATGAATATTTAAAAAAAAAAAAAACGGGGCGGGCCAGGCCGAACCCGCCCCATACGAGTCTAGGTACGGGGCCATAATATAAGACCCGTGTGGGTTCGGAGCGGGTTTGGGCCAGGCCTCTTAAGAATAGGCCGAGTCCGGGTAGTTAACTACCCACCCCATACCTGGCCTGTTCAAACAAATATGAATGGATGAGTTTAAACCCATAGTCCCACCTATTTAAACCCAATTCACTGCAGTAAAACTCGATTTATATTTCCTTTTTAAAATACTGATAGATACATTTAATTTAAATTCATTATTCCCTTCGTCTCAATAAGTTTTTTTACTCTTTCCTTATTTGTTTGTCTCACTACACTGTTCACCCTTCAAAAATGGTAAAAGTTTCAAAACAAATAACCTCTCATAACATCATATTTTCAAAAATGTCGCTTTCACCTAACTCACATAACTTACTTTATCATTTATTTATTATTTAAAAATACCGTAATATCCTTAAAAGTAAATAAAGTTGATAAAAAATAACATTTCTTAAATTTTGTATCTACAATAATGGTGAAGAGCTAACTAGGATGGAGGGAGCATTTAAATATGAAAAAAAGATGTGTTCCTTTAGCACTCAGTTAAAATTGAAATATAGATGTAGGTGATAGTTGAATTTAATTGAAAAATATGTAAAATGAGGTAGAGGTGAGAGAGTGAATTTAAACCAGCATTATCAATGTGGATGCTCTTATAGTAGATAAAATGTACTTTTATAGTATTATAGTATTGTGTTGTCAATAATTTTAGGCAGTGTTATCGATTAACCGACAGTTTCGACCAATTCAACCAGGACCGGTCCGATATACCCCCAAGAACCGTTTATACCCCCAAGAACCGTTTATGTAGTCAAATCGAAAGAAACTGGTAAAAACTGACATAACCAGTATGATCGGCCAATCAAAAACTATCGGTTTTCGTTTTTCCAGTCTCATGGGCGTGCTGTCTATATGTGACTGACGGCTGACGGCAGATTGAACAATGGACGGTGACAGGCGGCTGATCAAAACAGTGATGGATGGCTGATCGGACGGAGCGCTTAAGGTGAGCTGTCAGCTGCGTAAGCTTTCACGAACTCATACATCCTTGACATTTTTTCTGCCACCATTGTTAAAGTATGAAGAGATATATGATTTGCAATTCTGCTAACTGCCGCCATTGTTGAAGTATGAAGAGATATATAATTTGCAATTCTGCAATCTGTCGGTGAGATAAGAGAGAAATGGTGGCCAGTTAAGCTCATTAGGTTAGATTATTCTGAATTTATATTTGAAAGGCCCAAAGGTGTGATATAAGTGGAGGGCCGATTTGAAGGGTGATTGCCTAAATTAGTCCATTATCTTCACATTTAGACATAATTTTATTAAAGCCTAACTTTATAAAATTAATTAAAGTCTAATTATTATTTCAAAATAATAAAATATTATTAAAAATGTATTATTATTGTTTTTCCGGTTGAACCGTCCGGTCCGATCGCGAACCAATAGGGCAACCAGTTCAATCTTCGATTCGGTTATAAAAACACTGATTTTAGGATTAACCAAAATGAGATAAATTGTAAAATATTTTAAGAATAAGACACTTGCGTAATAAAAGGCATTCTCTTTTTAAACGGTTATATGTGAAATTAGTTGGCTCATTAATAAAATATCATTATTTTTTAACTATGCAATAATATTAAAAAAAGTAAAAGAAAATAAGAAGGGAGACAAAAAAAAAAAAAATAGGATAACTTGAAAAAGAAAAAGCCAAACAAACAGCTTGCAGGGAAAAACCTAAATAGATGGCTATGAGAATCAAACTACGCTTAGTAAAAAAGACATTAGGACATGTTTTAATTAAAGAGCCAAAACAGGCGGCTGATAAAGAAAGGAACAGTAACTAAGAGTTGTATCCTTGAAGCTTGCTCGAAGAGCGGGTAACCGACGGTTTATAAGTAACACTTATCTTTTTAAATTTTCCGCCTTTTAGTATTTGATTGCTATGTTGGAGAGTAGGGAACTGATCGTCCCCCTGTGTAGAATCAGTAATATTTTTTAAAGCAGTAGAAGAGTTGACATAGGGAGGAGCCATGTTGGCATTGGATGCAATAGTTCCCGGCAAGACCTCATTCCCAACACTCGTTACGTGCAAATCACCAAGCTCTTTGGGTCCAGCACTATTGGGCTGCTCAACTAGAGGTGAAACATGGAAAGAAGCAATTTCAAGGACCTGTTTGTCAATAGGCTGCCCGTGTGGCGCCGCATCATTCAAGGTATCTAAAGCACCAAAAGAGTTCGACAGTTGTACCTTGCTGCCACCAAGAACCAACTGCACAGATTGAGTCGAAAGGATCTCCAACTGCTGATCGTAGTGCTTCGAAGTGGATTTCAGAAACTCTTTTGGAGCAGCCTGTACCAAGTCCACAAGAGAGGTGCTAGCTGCATTCAAACCTCTTCCAACAGATTCAGAAAGAAGCTAATCAGGGGCAGGAGATGCCGGCAGAGAGTCCGCAAAAATTTCTAGAGCTTCAGCGAGGACCCCGAAGCGATTCGAGGAGACAGGGATTGCAGAAGCAAGCTGGGTAGACCCAAAACCCTTCTCCGAATGAGGCACAGACTCACCAGCGAGCCTCATTACGTTGTTCGAGCTAGGGGTGATCAGCATCTTTCGCTTTCCGAATTCTCTTCTTATTCATAGCAAAACCATCAACATCCATGGGGTGTTTGTGAATCTTGCTTCTCCGCTTACGACAATCAGAAGCTTGATGTCCAACAATGTGGTAAGATTTGTAAAAAAGAGGCACATTTTCATATACAATAGATATGTTTAGAACCAAGGCTGCTGTATCTAGGGATATGTGCTCCAGAAGAGAGTTGAAGATCCAAATCTACAAGGATGCGAGCATAGTGTCCCATGGAACAGTTCAATGCTCTATCATCAACACAGATAGGAACACCAATAGCGGAAGCAATGGACATGAGGACTTTATCCATCCACAGTTCAAAAGGCAGTTCATATACACGAATCTAGACGGGAACTACAGAAGACCTGACCTTATGTGGATTCAAAGCAGGGGTCCAATTTTGGACTCTGACCTTACCGCAATCAATATAAAAAATGCGCTAGTGGAGGATTTTTTTTGCGTCTACAATCATCATCGATGAACAAGTTAAAGAACCCTTTACCAAGGGAAGTGATGTGAACATCCAATTTCCACAGCGCCTTAAGCTTCTGCGTGAAATCAGCTGTAGAAACAGGGTTGTAGCCCCTGTCCTGAAGCAGACGACCGATGAGAAGCGGCTTGCAAATAGCGACATGATTTTTATAATACTCTTCATCAATTGAGATGATAATGTTTTCCCCAGAACGAGACGAAGAGAAAATTTTAGAGGAGGTCGCACGCTCACAGAAGGTGTCATGGAACCTGTTAATTAAAGGGGGAGCAGGGGCTGCGTGAGTATTCAGAACAGAGGGAGCAGCCATAGATGAACCCGCTGAAATCCCACAAGCCACCTGCTTGAACGAGGGTCCGGGGCAAAACGAAGGCCCAATCAAACCCGAGAGCGGCGCCGACTTGTTGGATTCACCTGAAACCTAGGTGAGTGCAATCCGGAAGGCGGCGTCAAATTGGGCGAGTACGAACCAAAGGTAGGCAGCGCCGACTTGAGAAAACCAGATGCAGGCGAGGTCGATTTGGATGGCTGCGAATCTGATAGAGAAGTGCCAGTAGATGCAGGGGTAGAGCACGGCGGGCATTCGCAGAGAGACTACGAGTGGGAAGAAGCTTCTGGAATCGCCGACAACAGCTGGGCTGAAGTATCGGCCATCTTAGATGGCGTAGGAGACGCGGTCGGCAAGGGTGGATGAAACTCAGGCTGAGTTTTGGGCAAAATCTGCTCGTAAGTTTGGATCGCCGAACGAATTTTAGTGAGAACATCATTTGGGGCATTCTCTAAGTGATTTTTCAAATATCCATGTAGCCATGAGTATTGAGAACACAAGGTAGCATAATCCTTGTGGGATTGAACAGGAATAAAATCTAATAGATCCATGGAGAAACCAAAAGGTAAGAGAAATTTTTAGACGAGAAACATTCTTGCTTTTGGAAACGACTTCTTGTCATAAAATATCAGTATTATATATGTAAAGTTAGTCATTGAGTGAAAGTATATTTACGGTATTATATTATAATACCTAACACCTTAAAATTATACTTTAATTATCAAATAATATACTTTATCTATTTAATAATCATACTTTAATAATGATCAATCTATCTCACAACCAGTCTTAGATAAGCACTGTCTCACAAATGACTATCATTAGGCAACCTCACTAACTCGAATTTATTTTAATACTCATGAACTAGTAACAAACATATATTCCCTCCGTTCGGTGTATTAGTTTCATTTACTTTATGCACGTTAATTAAGAAGAAGTACTATTTTATATATAGTAGGTAAGTATTTTGTTGGTTTTACCTTTTTACCCTCTATTTATCACACCCTCAAATATGTTGTTTAATTAAGCAAAACAGAAGAGAGAAAAAATAAAAGTACTTCCATAAAATCATTCTATAGTACAACAGGACATAAACCAAATTACATACATCTAATTTGTATATTAATTACAATCCCTACAAAAATTTACAAATTTCCTTCCAAATAAGCTAACATGATATGGTTGTCTTGTCACCATTCCCTCAAAAACACATTACTATATGTGGTTCTGTTTCATCTGGTATCAAGTAAAATCTTTATGTATTTCTTGTAAGATTGAACCACTTCTCATCAATGTGAATAATTTGTTGTTTGCTCTTAAATTTGATCACTTTATGATTTGTATTAACTTCCAATGCTAAGGTTAAACATCATCCTACTAATCTTGTGATCATGTGTGAGAGCTGATTTGATTGCATTAGTGTGAGGTTTGATTAGTCCCCTTTCTACCCATTCTCCAACTATACTTTTGCCTACTTTCATCTTAGTTTCAAGGCTCCTAATTGTTTCCATCTTACTGAACTCAATAAGTTGCAATCAAATTTAGTGGGTTTGACATGTGCATATTTCTTTTTGCTACTTTGTAAAGAAATGAGATTACCTATTGTCATCTGTTCTTTTGCTTTTGCACATGTCTTTCTTATAACTTTTCTGGTGACACAGAATTTAGAAGCAGTTTCCTTGAATTTACCATGTGCAACCTTGCCATTTGAAGAGCCCTCCAACAAGAATGAGTAATAGCATTTAGCTCTCTGCTGCTCAGATTTTTTGTTCTCATTTTTGCTATATATATATTTATTTATTTGTTGGTGCTGAAGTGAATGTATTTATATTGTAAATTAGGAGGGAATTAGAGAATGTCAAAGTAAAAAGTTCATCACTAAGGTCATGTTTATATGTGCAGTGGCAAGACTTTTATTTGGTTCAAGTGGGGAATGCCTATTAAATGGGAAAATAGGTATTTTTCCCTTTACTGCACAAGTACCATCAAAGAAAAATTCAAAAAATAGAAAAGTTGGCACAATCGAAACCAAAGCAATGTAGTTTTGATCAATAAGGTAAACTCTCATTAATCTAATTATAGCATTCATATCTATATAATTTCAAATTATATGCATCAATGAGTTATTAAACTAAAAATATACTCCCTCCGTCCCATAACAACTTGCACCTTTAATGTAGATATGGAGTGTAAGAAAAGTTTCTTTTTGATCAACTTTATTGACTTTTGGAGGGTTATGTGGTATTTTTAGGTAATAAATAAATTATAAAGTATGTTATGTGTATTAGGTGGGAGTAATAAACTTGTAATTAAGATGTAGTTTTAAGGTTAGGAATTGATATGATGTGTCCTTTTTTGGGTGGTACAAATTATTATAGGACGAACGGAAACGAAAAGTGTGAAGTTTATTGTGGGACAGAGGGAGTAGCTCCATAATTAGAATTCATGCAAAAATCCTTATTGTTGTAATTTATTTTAGGTAATATCAGCCATAAAGGCTAAATGGCCAAGTGGAGCAAGTAGAGACATATATATTCAACAAGATAATGCTAAGCCACACATAGATGATAGTTATCCCGAGTGGAAAGAGGCATCGTCTTCAGATGGATTTATATACACTTAGTATTTCAACCTCCTAAAAGTCCAGATCTTAATGTGGATGATTTAGGATAGTTTAGGGCCTTAGAATCATTGCAAGTGAAAACTATAGCTACAACAGTTGATGAACTGTTGCAACCAGTCAATAATTCATTTGAACAATTGTGTCATAAGAAACTCAATGCAGTATGTATAAGTTTACAAGCATGTATGAGGCAAGTGTTGGTTTGCAAAGGATCAAATAACTACAAAATTCCTCACTTGGGAAAAAATGCATTATTTAGGGAAGGGACTCTTCCTACAAATTTGGAAGTGGAACTTGAGTTATTTCAATCAAGTATTGAACGTCTAATTGAGGAGAGTGCAGAAGATGGCTGGTAATAACTCATAGAGAGTTTGTAAAGATTGGTTTGAGACATTGTGTGATGTTTTAAAGGGGCATAAAATATGGAATATATTTTGCAAGTTGGAAATAGATACTATGTTTGATATTCCAGCCTTAAGAAAGAAACTTAGGGTAGTTATTGCATATACAAATATGGAAAGGGATAGAATCTTAACTATAGATGTTTTGTAGATGAAAAAGTGATTGCTTACAGTTATAAAACAAACTAATTTAGTGGTTATTTAAGCATATACATTGTATATTGTTCAATATAATTTTGGGGCAACATGATAAAATACTCTGTAAACAGAATCTCCAACCTGAGGCGTCATTTAACAACTATCATCAAATTGCCACCAAAATATCAATTCCTTATTAGAAAGTTGTATGTATCAAATTGTGAACTCCAACAAGCTACTGTGATATGCTATATGCGGAATAATTAGTTACCGATAATAAACCATTGAGTCAAGGACACCATTGAATAACGACCTACTATCCACATAAGTGCTTTCTTTAAATTAAAAAAATTCAGAAGATAATCAACAGAGATCAACATATTAAAATCAAAAACAGAAAAATAAGAGCAAAATCATGAAGAAGAATTAACAGAAGCATTAGGTGAAGTGAATGATGCAGAAACATCTATTCTTCTGTGCAATAACATGTCAAAACTAATCATAAATATTTCTTTTCTAATTTTAGAAAACATTTTAATATATAAAATAAAAAGTTGGGGAAAAATAGTAAAAAAGAGCAATTTTGGAAGTTCAAATTCCATGTTCCGTACACACTACGGAGGCAGAGCCAGCTACCTAAGCCCATAGTAGAAACTTACAACCTAATCATTGAAATACAACCTAAAATTAGTTTGTTCAAGCAGTAATAGTCTGCCCCCATGATGTAAGTATGTTTAAACTATGTTAATCCACTCTTACTTTATAAAATTATCATTGATTGGCAACAAAAATGCTCTCTCTAATCTCTACATTTTGGTGATCTTCACACCGATTGGGGTAGTCCCAGCCGTTCCTATTGGTTGCTCGCTATATCCAGCGCCGCTAGATTTGAGATAGTGGAGTCATGCCAAGAAAAGCTAAGAAACTAATCCCACCGTCAAACAGAAAGTTGAGATCGAGCAAAAAAATTTCATCTCTGGAGCATGCTAAAAGGGAACCAGATGAAGAAAAGAAAACTTTAAATGTCCAAGTGCCAGTATTAGCTAGTATTGACAACACTGAAGTGCCACAGATCCGATTGAGGAAGTCTATAAGTGCAACAAATCTATCCAGTCTACTAGACGATGCAGAGTTGGAGGTAACAGATGGAGGATATGTGTGCGAGAACAAAAATCATCGCCAGAAAATGAAAATCAAGCTGCCTGCCAAAATGATTTTGAATTTGAATTATAAGAGTCATTTCAAGGGAAAGGACACATCCCCAGACATGCATTGAATTGAAAGGAAAGTGATGGAGATAATAGAGGGATCATTAAATGCACTAGGGGAACTCCATGACTTTATCTGCCCTAGCTCACCTTCCAACGTTGTGCTGGGCTCAAGAAACCCTAATCCAAGCCAATCCCCAGAGTCCAAGTCGAATTTACAGGTACAAACTCCCTCTTTTAAAGATATGTTGATTAAATCTGTTAATCCCCCTAGTCCTTCTATCCCTGCTACCCAACAACTCTCTTCCTCTTCTTATACCACCACCTCTGAACTCTCGTCTCACACTCTAAACATTCCCCCAATCATGCATGATCATAATCACTCCCCCTCCAACTCCAAATCACCCGGGTCGAATCACTTTTGGGACCTTTCAAGGTTCAACACCGTTCTTGCCAACTTCCAACTCCAACCCTCGAGTGGGCGGTCCTACCCCACCTCCTCTCTCACCACAAAGTGTCCTCCCGCCCTCTCATCCCTCACTTCTAGTCCCCCTTGTTTTTGGAACCTGCCCCCCACTTCTCGCAAGAATGGCAGGCCTCCAGACTCTGGATCAGCTCTTTGCTCCACAAATCTTTCCAACCCCACCTGTTGTCACCTCACCCGTTAATCGCTTTACCTCTCTGCAATCTAATCCGCCAGCACAGCCATCTCACTATTCGAGTGGGTGATATCATGATCCTGCCCCACAGAATCCCCTGCCTTATGCTCATAACCGCCGATCCCCACCCATCCACAATCTCCGCTTTGTTCCTCCTCATGAGGAAGGGGTAGTCATTATGCCTAGCAAGGGTATAGCTTATGACTGGGACTGCTCGCTTGTGAGTTATTTCACAAGCAGACACCCGGGTCATCGAGCACTACTAAAGATCACCATGCAGTGGAACACTGAGGTAATGATCCAACACCACGAGAGTGGATGGATCGTGTTCAAATTGAAAAGCAAAGCTGAGGTGGAGAGGATACTCCGTGAGGGACCATATGGGGCCTATGGCCGCTATCTGATGATAAAGAAACTCTCTAAAAACTTTTAGTTCACACACGAAGGAATCTCTTATGTCCCAATGAGGGTGAAATTTCTGGGTCTCCCACTGGAGTGGTGGAAGGTTGACCACCTGAGTTTCCTGGCCTCGTCTATTGGGGTATCTTTGGCAGTGGATGAGGTTACATCATCCAAAGGTAGAATCTCGTTTGTCAGAGTTCTTATTGAACTAGATGCAGCCAAACCACTTAAGGATTTAGTGACTATCAGGACAGAATGTGGTGAGTTTGAACAGCGAGTCATGTATTACTTCGTCCCCAAGTATTGTTCTCACTGCAATACGTTGGGACACTCCACTGATAGATGCAACCTCCTCATGCCAGAGCCTGATGCTTACTGTGTCCCGGGAAATAACCCCACTCAATTCACTATCGTCAAAAGAAAGAGAAATAGGAGAAAGAGAATGCAGCGTCAAGGTGAGAATGAATCGATCCCTCCCACCTCAGATTCAGCTGGACCAAGCAAAATGAATAGGGCAGCAGCTCTGAGCCCACCAAAACTGAGTAAGAAGGAACAACCGAGCACCATTGAGGGCAAGGGAAAGGGAAAGGAGAAGCTTGTAGAAGAACCAACAGCAAGTGCATATTATAGTCGACATGAGTCTGATGAGCTTTTATCATCAGATGCAAAGTCAACATGAGTATCCTTGTATGGAATGTGCGTGGGGTAGGAAGCACCACTACCCACAATGCCATAGCACGTGTGGTGCAGGAGCATGATGTAGTTTTGACTGCCTTGTTGAAAACTAGATTGTTGGAAACTAGATTGGGGGAAAAAGTAAGAAAAAAGAAGTTTGAGGAATGGAAGTATGTGCACATTTGTAACCAGAATCAAAAAGGAAAAATCCTAGTATTGTGGAAATCTAGCAGAATCTCCCTAGATGATTTTGTTATAATTGATCAAGCTGTATCGGCCGTGGCCACTTGTCTTATATCTATGAAAAAGTTTATTGTGACTTTCGTTTATGCATCTAACTCTTATGTGGAAAGGCGTACACTTTGGGCTCACTTAGAGGGACTGTATCGGAATAAACTCATACCTGGTTAGTATTGGGTGACTTTAATACTACAAGAACACAAGAAGAGAGATCAATTATGAACAGAATTCAAGGTATACATGAATTTTCTGACTTGTGCTCGATACTTGGGCTGCAAGATACCTAACCAAATGATGCTACTACACTTGGTCGAATAGTAGCCAACGGAGCAAACTTGACAGGGTAATGAGCTGCCAACTTTGGAGCAGCTTAGGTTGGTGGGTTGAAACAGAGTTCCTCCCGCAAGGGACTTCATCTGATCACTGCCCTTCAATTACTAAAATCATCCAAAGCGAACCTTGCAAACCCAAGCCGTTTAGGTTTTTGAATATGTGGTCTGAACATGAACAGTTTACACCCCTAGTGAAGGATTGTTGGAACTTGACAGTGGATGGGACGAAATAGTTCATTCTATGCAAAATACTTAAGGATCTGAAGCCGGCCCTTAGAAAGCTTAACACCAAGAGCTTCATGCACATCTCAAAAAGAGCTAAGAGGGCCAGAAATGAACTAAACGTGCTGCAGAAAGCGTGCATGACAGATATGCATAATGAGCAGCATTGGGATAGTTTTAAGGAAAAAAGGGAGAGCACAAAAAAATTGGAGGAATACGAGAGTTAGTTTCATACAACAACTGCTGAAGAATAGATACATCAAGAATCAAGACAAGAATACAACGTATTTCCACTCCATGATTAAGGAAATAGTAAGAGAAACTTCATCAACATGGTTTATAATACACAGGGGCCAACAGAGAGTACAGCAGAAGTCATAGAGCAGTTTACACAATTTTACAAAGGGCTACTGGGAACAGAAGGACAGGTGGAGAGTACAGTGAAAAGAGAAGTGGTCCAAATGTGAGTAACCCTCTCAATAGAAGCAGAAGCGGAGCTGATCAGTATGGTCACAGCAAAAGAAATTCATAGTGCACTAAAGAACATAGATAAGAACAAATCTCTGGGGCCCGATGGATATTCTTCAGGTTTCTTCCTCAAAGCATGGGATGTAGTTGGGAAAGATGTAGTAGGAGCAGTCCAAGAATTTTTTAGAAATGGGAAGTTGTTGAAACAATTGAATGCTACCTTTATATCACTCATCCCAAAGAAGAAATTTGAACCAACTGTGGGAGATTTCCGACCGATTTCTTGCTGCAATACAGTGTATAAAATCATTTCCAAAGTTATTGCAGTAAGAGTGAAGAAGTGTCTTCCAGATATTGTTGATCAAACACGATCAGGATTTATCAAGGGAAGAAAGATGAGAGATAATATTATGCTAGTACAAGATATCTTTCTCAGGTATAGGTGCAAAGCAAAGAATATCTCTCCAAGAATGGCCATAAAGGTGGATATCAAAAAAGCATATGATCCCACAGAAGTTTGTTAAATGGATCTATCAGTGTATATCCACCACCTCTTATTCCATTCTCATCAATGGACACCTAGAAGGATTCTTCAAGGGAAAGAGAGGACTGAGACAGGGGACACCATTTCATCCCTCTTGTTTGTAGTATGTATGGAGTACATGTCTCGTATCATCAAAAATGAAGTTCGTACGGGAAAGATGAGATATCACTCCAAATTTTGAGCAAGAAATAAGCTCATACACCTCGCCTTTGCCGATGACCTGTTGATTGTGGCACATGGAGATGAAAAATCAGCAACTGCAATCCAGAGCCATTACAAAATTTGGTAATACATCGGGACTAAGGATCAGCGAACAAAAGTCTAATTTGTTTGCAGTGGGAGTCCCGGAAGCTAAGTTGACTAGGATAAGAAGAATTCTACCCTACCCCATGGCGAACCTACCAATCAAATACCTCGGGGTCCCGGTGAGAAGTAGCAGTAGTACAATTTAGCCCGCTGGTGGAGGCGGTGACTGCATACCTTGCAAAGGGTCGTCGAAACTACTATCATTTTACGGGGAGATTGGAACTGATCACAACGGGAGTGTATGGTATCCTCACCTTTTGGCTCTCAATGCTCAAAGTTCCTGATGTAATCATTCGTAGAATAGAGAGCATCATTAGACACTTCCTGTGGGGATCAAAGTACAACCTAGTAGCTTGGAGTGACATCACCTAACCCAAGGAGTGTGGGGGACTAGGAATTAAAGATTTGAGTAGATGGAACACTGCTCTACTAGCGTCAGCAGCATAGGACATATACACCAAAGCTGACTCTTTGTGGATTAGATGGATACACACTGTTTACCTCAAAACAACCCCAATGGTAGACTATACTCCAGATCCGTATGCTTCTTTCAGCTGGAGAAGTATTGGTAGAGTCCAGGAGAAAATACTGGAGGGAGTAATACAGGGAGACAGGAGACAAGTATGAGACCAGAAGATGAAGTCATGGTATGCACTTGGTAAGTTCAGAAGTAGCATGGTGTACGATGCCCTTAGTCAACATGTCACTAGCCCCAAATCATTTGTGTTCAAGACTATATGGAATAAGACAATTATGAGGAAACACAGCTTTAGACTATGGCTCTTACATTGACAACGACTACTTACCAAAGATCGAGTGTGGGGAGAAAAGGAAGATAGTGAATGCGGATTCTGCATAGGGAATTTGGAAATACAAAATCACTTGTTCTTTGAGTGTTCATTCGCAATAAAAATATGGGATCAGATTAACAAGTGGATGGGTTGGAAGTTGGAAATGAGGTCAGTAGGAGTCGCCATTAGGAAGATATACAGGAGCACTTCAAAGAAAAAAGAGGAAAGAAAATTGATGCTAATAGCACTTTCTGTCTATGTGAATCAAATATGGATGGAGAGAAACAAACAGCTGTATGGAGAATGAATGAGAAATATCAACGAAATTGCAGGGAGTACCATCTTTAGCATAGTACAAGTGTGCTTAAACTAAGGGGGAAACCAAGCGATGAAAATAGTTAACTAATGGTAGTATAGCATAGTAGAGGGCCCTAATAGAGGGAACCTGAGATGTTGTTATTTTTCAATGTACTGCAAGGGCGCAAGCCAATTATAACCGATGGTTCTGAAATATAATTTACCAATTTCAGTAAAATCATCATTGATTGATAATGAATCTCAATCTGCAACTTGAATCCTAAATTAGAGCAAATTTTCCACATTTCAACTAATAAAATAAGCACACAAACGCATAAGGGATTGTACTTGACTCCTAACAAAAGATCAATGTTATGAAAAAATTACCAGAAAATTTAGGTCATGCATAAGCGAATATATATTAAACTCTCTGATTATAAAATCATCATAGACGCCTAAATGATCAAGTGATGACAAAGGAAAAATATATTTGTAGCCTAACATGGCCATTTGGCAACACTTTTTTTCATTTTACAATATCAGGTGCAACTTAAGTGCTTCAAGAACAATATCAATTGATCATGATCACACATGTTTCACTTCACAAAGAACATGTAACTAACGTGTTAACTGATCATAAGCACACAGCCTTATCAATACATATATATTGATCATAAGCTCACAAGCTTCACTTCACAAAGAACATATAACCAAAATGTTAATTTATCATAAGCACACATGCTTATCAATACATATATATTAATCATAAGTTCACAAGCTTCACTTCTAAAAAGACATATAACCAACATGTTAACTGATCATAAGCAGACAGGCTTATCAATATATATAAAATGATCAAATTCATAAAACAGATTGTAAATTCATCCAAAACAACAAATCATCTACATCATATGCAGTTTTCACCCTCTAAACAATATCATCATTGGGTATGTGTCTCCTAAATACACATTCTATGACATGAAATAAAATTTTCAGTCTCTACAAATAATTCATGGTGACACATTTACATGTCTTACACCTTTCTCTTCAATTATACTCCCTCCGTCCCAAGAATACGTTCGCACTTTCCATTTTCATTCATCCCAAGAATGCATTTGCCACCCATAAATGGTAAAAATATACAACATTTAAAACCTTAAAAGTTTCCAATACTACTAAAATGCCACTCCTTTAATTGACATTTAAACAACAGATTATACAATTAATTAAACTGATTCTTGATTACTTTTAATTAACCCACCTAGGGACAACCAATTAAACATCACTCTCCATCATTCCAAAAGCGTTTCATTCTCCTCTCCGGATCTGATTCCCAACTCTTGGCCATCTGTGACTTCTCCAAACGGCCAATATGTTCCGTTCCAGATCTTGGTTCGTGAGCATTCACTCTCCCGCCGCAGCCGCTTGATTTGGGTTACCGTTCGCAGTTCTTCAGTTCTATTGGCGGCCATCTGCGACAACTCAGCCACGAGACCGCCATATTTACCCATCGTCTTGCTGGTGGGAAGACCTCAGTCAAGAACAGGGCTTCTGGGAAGCCCTTCTTCCAATTCGCCGTCGTCAAATATAACTTCCAATCTCTCTACCGGCTCGCAATTGTGTGAATATCAGTCTCTATCCGGCGGCCTTGCTCCTGATTTCATCTCCATCTCGCGGTTTCGCGACACTTTAGACGCTGGAAATTTGGGGATCTTGTTTATTCTGGCGGCCCCTGCACGCTGTGACCCCGACACCTAGGGTTCCCGTCATCCACCTTCTGATTTCACAGGGCTTTCGGTCATGCTCTTAGCAACGGTTCCTGCTCTCTTCTCAAATCGACTGCTGTCATTCTAGCCCGAGGCCTATCCACGGCGTTACTTCTATCAGGCCAGCACCATATCTCCAACGTGCCTTCATCGCTGTCTTGCTTCGTGCGATACCTCCAGGTATTTTGCTTCCTCCAGTCATCAATGGCTGGTCGGCTCACACCTCCAGAGACTTGAATTTCACTATCGGAATCTGCCGGATACTGTTGGCTCTTACCACTCTAGGTCTTAGTGTTGTTCTCTGTTTAACAATAGAGTGCATCCTTACTTAAGCATTGATTAATTGTTCTTAATTTTTTATTGGATTGCTCATTTGAATTATGAATCTTATTGGGTTTTGAAATTTGCATTTAATTGGTTGCTTTAATTTGTTTGATTTAAAGCTCAATATGGATGAACAGTAATGAAGATGAACATTTTAATGCTTTGATTTGATTTTTTTTCATTTCAGTGTGAATGCCAAAAGGTTGATTCTTTTGTATGAAAACAAATGAGGAAAAAGTGTTTGCGATTAATATAATGATAAAGTTAATCTCTTACACTTTATTCTACTCAATTACCTAAAATACCTCCTCTCTTTCTTACCTCACACTACTAAAATGTTATTTCTCTTAAACTCCGTGTCAGGAAATACGCGAACGTATTCCTGGGACAGAGGGAGTAATAATCATTTTAGTCTGAAAAACCTTAAACCCAAATGCACATTGAAGAGTAAAGAAGCACCTATTGTACCTCATCAGAATATTCAGGCATCTTTGCCACTACAGGGCATCAAGACATACTTTATAGATAGAGACCTAATGTGTTTCAGGGGTCGAGGAATTGATAGAGCCACCGACTGGCTCATCATAGGAGTCCGACACCTCTAGTCCCTCGTTAATATCAATCAATTCACCACCGACTGACTCAACATAGTAGTCCGACACCACCAGTTCTTTGAAAATATCAATCGATTCAGGAACCATAAATTCAAAGGGATATGCTTCTGGATATGCCGAAAATAACAAATAATTGGGAGTTGAATCGTTAACAGATAAAAAATGGGCAAAAAAGGTGGAGTTAAATCGGTGGAAGTCAAATCCAATGAAGAATCGGGCTCCGCCGACACCGTGGAAATAGATTTCTCCACTTGAGTAAGGTTCATAATAGAGAGGGTTGTGAGGGACGAAGAGCAGCCGACGAAGCGGCGAAAAGGGATTTAGGGTTTCAGTCAAAAGTAGGGTCTTTTCATGAATGATGAGATCGATGGTATTCTGTGTTAGATGAGCAGATAGTGTTTGTTTTAAGTTTTAATTATGTTCAATAATTCTAATTTTAATGTAATAAATTAAGTTTACTTTAATTAGTATTTTAATATAATGAGTGGCATATGTGTAATTTGTAAAAAATTAGGATTATTAATTGCTATTAATGGGACCCTCATATTCCATTAATGGAAATGAGACCCTTATGAGAGGACGAAAAAAATAAAAATATGAGACCATTTGGGGTGGATGGATGGAGTATATGATAAAATATCGGTTAAGATTTCTTATTCTACTAAATTATTTCACTCTATGTTTTCATAATATGATTTTCTATTTTAAATATTATTAGTCTGTGTCACAAAAGTTTTCAATTCATAAAAATATAAAAAATGTCGTAATAACTAATCTTCCTCATACATTTTATTTAAATTTTTTTAAATCACCCTACCTAACATACACAAAATACTTAATTCTTTATTTTTTATTTTAAAATTATTATAATACCACTTAAAATTACAATTTTTCCAACCTACAAACGTGGGAACTCTAGAACAATAGATATATATAATAGAAAAATGGAATAATTGATCCACAATCAAAATATACTCTTTGGTGCCGTTTACATTTATTTTTAGCAAGGGTTATCACTTTCTGAACTCTAGTTAAGGAGTGTATAAAGGGTGTTCACATTACAAGTTAGGCTCGATGGATAACTTTTGGGCCATTGTCGGTCCGGTGTTAATACCACTGTAATTATGTTTTATTTGTCCGCCTAGAATCATCGGATAAATCGTGACCCTAGGGTTTATTTGATAAAATTATTATGTTGCCCTTGAAAATTAGAAATACAAAGGGATTAGAGATAAAACATTGCAATAGTTCTTCTTCTTTCTCTGCAAGTTCCACGTCCAATCTTTCCTTCGGAGATCTAACTTACTGATTGTGCTGAATTTGGGTTCTTGCTTGAAATATAATTGAATCATATGGCAAATCCTTCACCCCTAAGATCGAGTAAGGAAGGACTCTAACGGATCTGGCCTCCACTAGAGATTTCTCGGAGTAAACTCTCCAATGCGGCCCATTATCATCACTCAAAAAATTAAAAGTCGCCATCACCACACAAGGGAAGAATGACCCTCGTCACAACACTAGGTTCTCAATTCAAAATAGTTATATGTACGCCACATGCCAAATGCATTTAGGACATCAGAAGCAAAGTAGTTATACCAAATTAGGCATTCAAAGGAAAATTGGTGTTGGACTTGGTTGGGAATTATTTCGTGCAAAGGTATTTTCTAGATCTGTTTTAACGAAGGGAAAGAGATATTTAATAAGGGCAAATTTGTAAAAAATATAAAAAATTCAACCTACAAAAGTGAACAAATGAAGGAGTTGTTGGTTGGGTGTCAACCAAAGTTCCACATTGGTTAGAAGTGGGGATATTGATAGGTTTATAAATGAGGGATGGACTCTCCCTAGCATGAGGCTTTTTGGGTGTGAGCGCAAAGTGGTAAAACCGTGCGGGCCAGTAGACGGCCCAAAGCGGACAATATTATACTATTTGATTGAGTCGGCCCGGCTCCCTGGGCGACTTAACCGGCTTTGTTGGTGGGATGTTTTCACCTCAAACTGTGATGTGTTAGGAACTTTATATTTCCTATATAATTTAATTGTGGGCAATATATTAATACTCAATTATATTAGCTATTCAAATAATATATTGGGCTTAATTAAGTGATTAAAACAAAGCAAGAGCCCATGGACTACTCTTATTTGATATGGGTCAATGAGTAGATACTCAATATTACGTATCAGATGATTATGAGTAGTCTGATATTGGTAATATATATAGATACCTAGGTTATGATCCCAAACACTAAGCCGCACACAGTTCTCTCTTTCCCCATCTGATGAGATTATGAAGGTCCTTATGGAATCCAGAATCCAGAGGCTTTAGTGAAGGAAGACCTTAAACCTGCTGTTGATCTTTTGTTTAATTCCGCATAAGAAGATCAATGGATCCAGATATTCCTCTATTTAATTATTTATGGATTTTGTTGAATCATGTTAGGGCTTAAGGTGTATTTGGATTAATTGTTATATTTCCAACAAGTAATATCAGAGCCACCCTTTTATGATTCTCTGAGATTCATAATAATAATATTTGGATATTAAGAATGTGGATTAATTTTTTCGTAATTTTCTTTATTACGATTCGGATTTTCACATGTTAAATCATTTGAATATTGAATACTGTATTTTTCCATGGATGATAATCTATGGTAATTGATTACAAATATTTGAAAAGTTCATGTTTGGTGGTGGATTAATTGATTAATCGTGTATTCTCTTTAGTTCCAAAATCAAATTGGATATCATTGTATGAGAATTGATTATTATTATTATTTTTTTAAATTCAAGATTCAGTCTCGATTTCCATGAAATGGAATTCCAATTCCAACACCATCCTGATCATTGCTAGTGGAATTAGTTTCATACCAGTAGATTGATTTTGGCATTCAATGCTTGATTTTGGCATTCAATGCGATTGATCTGACATGTGATTATTTGCTACGGTATTGTGATTGGTTGTTTAATAAATTGAGTCAGTGTCATGATTGCTTATTTTGGTATAAAGTTATGACACGTCCCTTCAGTGCCTGAATCAAGATGGGCTTTTAGTTGTACATTCGTTACGGTTTATCGTATTAACACTATATTTTAAATTAACATCAAATTTCTGTTAATTGTAAGTTGTCGGGTTGATGAAATTTATTGGTAAATTTCAATTGGAACCCATAATAAAATTTTGAATTGGGGACACAGTTCAATGTCATTTAATTAAATTAAATATTTTAATATTTATTTAATTAGTCTAGTAAACCTTCAATCTAGTCAATTGAAGCACCATGTTGCCACAACAATATATTGTGTGGAGAAAAGCTTTATTGAAATTACATAAATGGATGTGGTATTATTTATGTGTTCTATGTTCGGCCCACATGTAGACACAGTTTGACAGAATAATAACACACATGTGATAATAAGTATGTGATAATTATTTGGATTATTCATGTGAACATGAGTCGGTCCACAGATAGACTCTTGTTTGACAGAAATTATTGTCAATACTTGATTGTTGCGCCAAGATTACCACTGTAGTTAATTTTTGTCCACAGACGAGGTTAATGTTACACTTGGTGTCTTGAGATGGGTCCCCAATTTGTTTTACTTATTCGTTCATAATTTGATTTATGATATGAATGTTATGTGAGTATATTGGGGTGAAAATATTCAAATGACCTGCCATAGCATGTCAAAGGACCAAAATGTTGAATTTTATGAAGTTAATGGACTAATTTCAAAATTGTTATAAAAATAACGGACTAATTTCAAAATTAAAAAAGTTAATGGACTAATTTCAAAATGAATGAAAGTTAGCGGACGAAAAAATTTATTTTTCCAACAAAAACATCATGATGCAACCGGTTACGGGCAACTTATCGGCCCAAACACCTAACTTACGCTTTATATGAAACAACACAAACAAAGCAATTCTTGCACGCTCACCATGAACGCCTCCGCCGCCGACAAGAATCCAAACCAAGCCTTGACTGCCACAAGGTTTTCCGACCTCAAACCGCCGCTCTCCGAATCAGTCCTGGATGCTCTGACCACTGCCGGTTTCGAGTTCTGCACCCCGGTTCAAGCCGCCACCATACCCTTGCTCTGTAGCTACAAGGACGTTGCTGTTGACGCCGCCACTGGTTCTGGGAAAACACTAGCCTTCCTCATCCCTCTCGTCGAAATTCTCCGCCGTGCCCCTCCTCCTAAATCCCATGAGGTATTTGGTTTCTGTGTACTGCTCCATTTATTATGCTGGTTTTGTGTTTAAGTAACCTAAAATATGATTAAGCGTATTATGTATTGCTTTATATTCATGATTAAGTATTGCTGTAATGTATTGCTCGTTATTGTTATTTGAAAGTGTAGTTTTTTTCTCGTTGTATTCAGTGTATAAATTTAATCTAGTCATCTTGTAGTATAAATCTCTGTGAGGATGAAATTTTTGCTTTTTACCTGGTGGCTTATGCTTACAACAGGTAATGGCTGTGATAATTTCACCAACAAGGGAGTTGTCATCACAGATATTAAAGGTTGCAGAGCCCTTTATTTCAACATTGCTAAATCTGAAGACGATGCTGTTAGTGGGTGGAGGGGAAGTGAAATCTGATATGCGGAAAATTGAAGAAGAAGGGGTAAATTTGCTGATTGGAACGCCCGGAAGGCTGAATGATATCATGGAGCGTATGGATACGTTGGACTTCCGCAACCTGGAGGTTAGTTGTTCTATGTTTTCCTGTCTTTACTGAAACGATAGGTTCTATGGTCATCCTTTTAATTACTTTGTTAGTATATATAGTCTCAAGTGTAGTGTGATAATTATCTGTTGCATTGAAAGAAATCTATCATTAACACCTACATTTGTTTATCATTTTATGGTGTACATTAACCTCTCTACATTTGTATATCATTTTATGTTGTTCTATATCACATTACCTTCTGATATAATGACAATCTGCCCCAAAAGTTTCTATTTATCATCTTTATTGTTCATATCATACTCATTTTGTGTTTGCTGCGGTTGGACTCAACTGTGCTTGTCTGCATAATAATCAAAAGTATGTGAATCTTGTAAACAGAATGCTATTTAGTACTAAAGGGCAAATCTATATATTTTTTTTCACATTTATTACTCCTCGATTCTCATCTGCTTCATACATTCATAATTGATGATATTTTTTCTGGGTGAAAAAATTAAGTATCAGATGTTCTCGCTTCTGATTGTAGATGTCACTATGTTTACGTGTTGGGAATTGGGATGACATGTTGTATTCATTTCCTCTCCTATTATTCTGGTTTTTATATCCATTTTGTTATGCCCTGTTTAAAATGACATGATATGGTGAAACAGATATTGATTTTAGATGAAGCTGATCGACTATTGGATATGGGCTTTCAGAAGCAGATAAGTTCGATCATATCGCGTCTACCAAAACTTCGTAGAACAGGCCTGTTTTCAGCTACTCAAACTGAGGCAGTTGAAGAGCTATCTAAAGCAGGATTAAGAAATCCTGTGAGAGTGGAAGTTCGAGCTGAAGTAAAGAGACCAAAGGATATATCGTCATCACAGCAAATTGCCTCTTCAAAAACTCCTTCAGGACTTCTTTTAGAGGTATTCCGATGCTGCATACATTGCTTCAACCTGTAACTTGTATGATCCAGAACCTGAATGATGCTTAATCAGATGTTTATACTTGGTTTCATGGTTACCTGACTGTGCAGTATCTTCAATGTGAAGCAGACACAAAACCTCTACAACTAATCGATCTCCTCATTAGAAACAAGACTCAAAAAACTATAGTGTGAGTTATGACAATAGCTCTATCATTTTGTAAGTGAGTTAATTTTTCATTCGTAGTTTGTTTAGTTACTAAGTTCTCATAAAGCATATTATTTCTCTATCTTGTAGCTATTTCATGACTTGCGCATGCGTTGATTATTGGGGAGCTGTACTTCCCCTACTTTCTTCTCTGAAAGGTTTCTCTCTAATAGCCTTTCATGGAAAGATGAAGCAGGTAGTTTTGCAAATAATAAGAGGGACCTTGAAGTGTTTACAACATAAAGATATATTGAAATTTTGTTTTCTCTGATGACTTATATCATGTATCCAGGCTGCAAGGGAGAAGGCATTAGCATCATTTACATCTCTCTCAAGTGGTGTTCTTCTTTGTACTGATGTAGCAGCTCGTGGGCTTGACATTCCTGGTGTTGACTGCATAATACAGGTAGCAACAAGCTGCTGAACACTATTTTTTCTGACTTCTTATGTGCTTGACGTAATCAACTATTTTCAAAATGATCAACTGCTGATTTATTTGGAATCACAATCATAATGGCTGATTGTTCACATCTGCGGTAAACGAGTTTTACTTTGACTAATTGAGCTCACAATACAAAAGTGAGAAGTGCATAGTTTTCTGGCTAATTGAAGATTAAGAAAGAATAAAGATGGAAAAGCAATGGCGAAACATCTTTTAAATAATAAGTATTTGAATTGGTCTTTGAGACATTTATTCATGGCATGGAATGTGGTAGGTTCTTATGAACTATTTCAATAAAACGGGAATGTAATGATGATAAAGATGATTATACTGTGACACAGAAATTTATACTTCACCTTAAAAAATTGCATCGTGTTAGAAGCAAGCACTCTACTAAGTAACCAAAATAAATAAATAAATAATCCCCTTGTAGATGCTTTCTTTAGAATTTCTTTATGAAAGCTTTCAGCGAGAGACTTTATTATTCCATTTAATTAAATTGCTAAAACCTGAGAATTAATTTGCTCCTTGAAATTTGCTTTCTTGAATTTGTTGGCACCTGATGATAACTCCTATTCTTGTCGTGTTTTAGGTATTTTAATTAAGTTTCCTGATAAAACCACTCCCTTCAAAATTAAACTAAAAAATTACTATGAAAAGTTACATAAAATAGATAGTTATAACCTTTCATGCTCCAAGCTTATCAATTCTTAGCATCATTATGGAAAGTATAGAAGTCTCTTCTTTAGCCTTCCTGGTTGGATGTAAGGTAGGAGAATGACTTTAACTTATTTGGGTTTGCCTTTAGGTACCAATGCAATCTTGGTATCTTTCCGGGATTATGGTATCCTATAATATCCATAATATTTATAGGATTACGGGATGGGAAAAAGCTTTCTTATCCAGGAGTGGTAAGCTTACTCTTATTTAATCACTCATCAATGCTGGAAGGAGACGAAAGTATGCATCTTGTATCGTGAAATATTGTTACTCTCCTTAGAGAGTCAGCGGCTTGGGTATTGGGAATATTCAGTTTAGGAACAAAACATTGTTGGGAAAATGTTGGTGCCTTTCCATATTGAAACTAACTCATTATGGCATAGAGTTATCAAGAGAAAATATGGTCTTCAGGAGAGCAATTGATACGTATGTCTTGCTATGAATACAACTTTTCGAAGCCCATAAAAGTTACTATCTTGAGTCTCTGCAGATTTTCTGTATTGAGAATCAGGTGCATAGGGGCTAACAAGGAGGTTCCTTTTTGGGAGGATTGCTGGGTGATAAACTTCTCCCTTGTTTTTTCTTTTCCCTCCCTAGCTTTATAGACTTTCATCGCTTCAACATGGGCCTATCTCTTCCTTTCTCTGCATCAATGACTCGGCCTCGGAGTCTTATTCTTGAAACCTGCACTCTTTTAGAAAGCTTAAAGATGAGGGAATGGAAGCTCTGAATCAACTTTTTCTTGGGTTGGAGAGTGTGGTTTTCTATGGGGATGGCGATGGTGATGGTGATGATTATAGGATATGGCTAGCCGATCCTTTGTAGTCCTTTTTGATTAAATTTTTATCTCTTTAAATTCTGCCAACAGCTCCTTTTCCTTCCCCCAGTTTAAATTTATCTGGAAGATTTCGGTTCCTGGGAAAGATAAGGTTTTTATGTGGTTGGTATTTTAGGGAAGTTACCTACCTGTGAATTGCTATGAAGACGTTACTCATAATTCTCCCTACTTCCAAATTTGTGTTCTGTGCTGGTGTCACTCAGAGGATTCTAATTATTTGTCCGTTTACTATCCATTTTCTTTTCAGTTATTGTGCAAGGGAGTTTGGGTTGGAGAGCTGGTGTTTTGGGTTCATCCTTTAGAGAGTTCGAACCTTTTACAAATTGATTTTGGTCCCTCTCAATCTTTTTTTGACTTAGAATGAGACTGAAATATAATTTGGTAATTTATCCTGAATGTACTCTTTTGGGACTTCTCACCCCTACTGAAATTATTACTAAAATTTCTGTTTTCTTTCAATTTAATAAATTTATGAAACAACATTCATCTATCTTCTTATCAATCTTCTATTTATATGTTATCGATCTATTGAGTTACATAGAATAATACTCAGCTGTAGGCTATTGTGGTGCATTTGTATCTGTGACCTACTACAATGCCAAATAGATAATACATTGTAAGGATCACTGGGATGTTGAAATTTGTAATGGCATTGAAAATTTAGCTGGTAAATCAGATAAGCATATGTAAATTTTGCATGAAGAAGTGAGAACAAGTTTGAAGCACTAAAAGTACTACCACCAATAAGGTTTATGTGGTTAAGTGCTGAAACAAGAAAATAACTTCAAGAGTTGTCAAAAAATTGATATTGGGGAAGTGTCAAGAGTCGTCAAGATTTGATTGTGATAGAGTCAAGTCAAGATTTGATTGTGATAAAGTCAATTAAGGGAGGGGTCAGCCATACCTTGTTTTTTCTGCCTCATGCTAATCTCCAATGGTAGATTAGCAAGAGCTTATTTGAGGGAGAGAAAAGTTAGCAATAATTATGTTCTTTCCATAATAATAAACTAGCTCTCAAAATAAAGGATTATAAATAAGTCGGACCAAATTGTTAGGCACATAAGCTAGGGAGCTATAACTTCACCCAAAACCATGGCTGAAAGTAAAGGGTTGATCTCCACTTGTATACCCTTCTACACTTGCGTGTATAACCGATGTGGGATACATAACAATCCATCCCCCCTTCGAACTTGTCGTCCACGCCCAGAAATCCACATTCCAAGACCCACAACTCCGGGTGGCAACCCCCTTGGGCCCCCATCCGGTGGCAAACCTTGGGCCCATTGTCGGGTAGCCCCTCCCCGTGGTCCATCCGGATTCGACAGGTCGGACCAAATTGTTAGGCATATAAGCTAGGGAGTCCTAACTTCACCCAAAATCATGGCAGAAGGTGAAAGGTTGACCCTCACTTATATGCCCTTCAGCACTTTTGTGGAACTGATGTGGGATATCATAACAATCCATCCCCCTTCGAACCGGACATCCACGGACGGCACACTTTGAGTTTTACCCACACGCCAAGGCCCACAATTCCAGGTGGCAACCCCACTCGGGCCCACCATCGGATAACCCCTTCCTTTGGTCAGTTCGGATCTGACAGGTCGAACCAAATTGTTAGGCACATAAGCTAGGAGCCCTAACTTCACCTAAAATCATGGTGAAGGGTTGATCCCCACTTATATGCCTTTCCACACTTGTGTGTGGAACCGATGTGGGATCATAACAGATTGTGGGAACTGTTAAGTGAAAGATCTGAATGAAGTGAAGTGCTAAATGATTCATCAGAAACTAGACAGTGGCAAGGTAAATGTTACAATTAAAACCTATTGGAGCCTAGGTGCTTTTTCTTGCCTTTTTGGGCTTACTATCAAAGTGTGATCTTCTGAAGGTGGTGAAGTGCAGCTTACCATAAAATAAAATTAGTGGAGTCACAGTTGTCAAACTTGGGAATATATGATTTTCTCTTTCCTTAGTGTTGATATAAATGTGTCATTTGTGAATGGAACTTTCATTGAAGTATGTAGTTTTGCTATTTGAAGATGCACGATATAGCATTTCATTGGAGCTCAGTTTGAGAAATATATATATATATATATATATATATATATATATATATATATTTATATATGGCTTTAATGTCTAGATTAAAAGAAGTAGCTTTGTACGTCATTTTGCTTTGCATTATTTGTTGCTTTTCATCCCTTGACATTGTTGAATGCACTTAAGGCAGTATGTTGGCATTCCTGTAGTAGGTCTATAATTGACCGGGAAACTAGATTTTCGGAAAAGCTAAAAGACTGTTGAAATTGATTTTATTATTTTTTGCAGTATGATCCTCCACAGGATCCAAATGTGTTTATACACAGAGTTGGCCGAACTGCTAGGATGGGACGACAAGGAAGGGCAATAGTTTTCTTGTTGCCGAAGGTGTGCAGAATAACTTTATCTTCTTGCATATATTTTCTATTCGATGAACTATAATGCATCCTGTTTTGGCATTTTTGCTGTAATCTTTCATTTCTACAAAATAGGAGGAAGCTTATATAGAATTCCTTAGGATAAGGAGAGTTCCACTTGAAGAGAGAGAATGCTCTGATAATGCCCTTGATATCATACCTGAGGTAAAACACCTTTGTTTGATTCTATAAATATTATATATTATTGTTAGTCCTCATTCTTCACCTTTTATAAATGAGTAATGTGCATCCTATGCAAAATATAAGCAACTTCATGTATTGTGCCAGTAGACATTTGCTGTTTGTCTTCTGTAATTTTAAGGGAGGCAGTAAGCTGAATCAAAGTCAAATTTTCATTTTCTAAATTCTTTTTTATTTTCCTCGTGGAAGTCTGACATTATGCAATAGTCTCTTTTTTTTCATGTACTTCTGACTACTTTGTTATTAGGATAGTTTCTTTTGCAAACTTGTTAACTAATAGTCTAATATGTTGTTCTAATTGGTAAACAATATTTTCTAGATACGTTCAGCTGCAAAAAAGGACCGTGACATTATGGAGAAAGGACTCAGGGCTTTTGTATCTTATATTCGTGCCTATAAGGAGCACCACTGTTCTTTTATCTTCAGGTTGTGAAATTATTAATTAAACTTGTATCAAATTGTCATATATTGATGACAAATCAGTGCTGATAATATATTTTCAATTATATGCAGGTGGAAAGAACTTGAAATTGGGAAGTTGGGGATGGGATATGGTTTGTTGCAGCTTCCTTCAATGCCTGAAGTAAAGCACCATTCCCTTTCTACTGAAGGTTTCCTTCCAGTTGAAGATATAAACTTAGAGGATATTAAATTCAAGTGAGTATTCTTTCAAAATTAATTTTATTCTTATTGAATGCCTTTTCTTGACTAGATTACCATGCACTTAAAATTTTGTTTTAGTCCATACCTAAAATGAAGAATTAGTCTTGTCTGAGACGATCTCATGAAATGAGTTATGTGAGATGTATAAAAAGTTCACACACACTCTTATAAACCCGGTTTACATAGCTTAGTATGTAACCCGGGTCTTTTCTTACTCTAAATCTTGTGGTCCCCCCTTCTAATCCTATATACCCTATGTATTGCTGAGGGTTTAAATTAAATAGGGATCACAGGATTTACACCGTAAACCCGGTTCACAGGAGACGAACTCAAAAAAGTTATGTATTTAATAGAATAATAGATACCCTAAAAAAGGAAAATTACCTTCCATAACACTTAAGTGTTTGCCGAAATGAAAGCTGAGGAGAAAACAAGCTCGGACAGATGCTATGTAAGTGCAGGAGGGAGTAAAAAAAACTGAAGAAAGCATGGGGGAAAATATGTGTTTTCCCCTTTAGCGGTCTGATGTTGTAACCACCTTGTGTTGTTCTGAAATTATCCAGGGACAAATCTCGACAAAAACAAAGAAAGAAAAACCTGGAAGCAAAGCAGGCGGCAAAAGAGCAAAAACCTCAAAAGTTTAAAAAACCTTTGAATGCTTCTACGCACAAGGTGGTTATGAGGAAGAAAACAGCGAAACAAAGACGCGCCGTACAATCAACGGAGGATGCAGATGAGATGGCCCAGGAATATCGACTGCTGAAGAAGCTTAAAAAAGGAAAAATCGACGAGAATGAATATGCAAAGTTAACTGGAACAGAAGATCTGCTTTGAGACTTGAGGGAAAGCTCTTGCAAATGATATTATCATAATCGTAGTTGACACTGCTGCCAAATTTTTTTAGCCAAGGTTGGCCTCTGCATATTTATACGTCTCAAATGATGTTGTAGAATTTATGCTCATTTTGAATGAAATCTTTTATTTTACTCAGCTGTGTAGCAGTAGGGCAGGGTAGAGTATCTCAGTAAGTTTCATTTATTATTATTTGCATAAAGTATTCTATGCCCCTGGGTGATCAAGAAATCATATGGATTCTGTCTCATAGATATATTATTTCTGCTTAGCTGGGATTACCAAAACAAATGTCATGTAGAAATTATAAAACTGAGTTTGGAATCAAATTCAGCTAGCTCTTTTCCCATATTTTACTTCGAATACCCCTACGGTGTGATTGGATATGAGAATTTTATAGTTGTATGTACTTTGAAGTAATAATTCCAATTTGTGAATTTGAGTGTGTGATTGGATATGAGGATTTTATAATTGCATGTATTTTGAAGTTAATAATTCCAATTTGTGAATTTGAGTATAATTTTTTTGATTGAGGTTTATCGTAATTGTTTCTGTTCGAATTTATATATAGGGCGGCGCTATCGCCACCCAAAAGATTACTAAGAGCATCCAAAATTCCAAAAAAAATTATAGTAAAAATACTATTATATCCCCCATTTTAAATTTACTATCCATAAATTTATTACTAATCCCACCCAATCAATTTATTAATTCCACCCTAAACATATCTCAATACACATAATACACCATAAACACACACAAAATAAGAAAGCTAAGGGAAAAAAAAAATCAATTTATTAATTCCACCCTAAACATATCTCAATACACATTAAACACACACAAAATAAGAAAGCTAAGGGAAAAAAGGCCTCAGACAATTAGAAAAGAAGGGAAAGAGAAAACACCACATAATTCTTTAGTTGATGTTTATGCATATCCCATCCGTCGGATTCTGTCGTAAAAAAATAATATATTTTCTTAATTGTTTGATGATGAAGAACACAAACCCTAATATCAGTTTTATTAACCCAATATAATTTTAATTGCTTCCCAGATAATTATACATAATACATAATCTATTCTATAATTAATTAATTGGGAGCTGTTGATTAAATTTTTTCTCATGGGCATTTTGTTTATTCATAAATGAATAAAACTGGCCATTTGATCCAACGATGCCAATAAGCATTTTGATGGTTAAACCAAGCATTCTCTTTTTTCCTCTTTCTTCTTACTCTGTTCGTGTGCGTCTTTTTTTTTTTTCTTCGAATGTTTGTTTTTGATTTGTTGAGATATGTGTGGGATAGGGTTATTAAATTGTTTGGGTGGAGTTAGTAATCATAAGGATATGGATAGTAAATTTAATGGGGGGGGGGGGGGGATAATAGTATTTTCAGTATAATATTTTTAGAAATTCGGATGCCCTTAGTATTCTTTCGGGTAGCAATAGCGCAACCCTCATATATATTACTCTCTTCCCTTAGTATTCTTTCGGGTGGCAATAGCGCAACCCTCATATATATTACTCCCTTCGACACAGAGAAATATGTACAATTACCTTATGTCAGGGAGTATATAACAAGAAATAACAATAAAGATAACTTATTGTTATGATTAAAAAGTATATAAGAATAACTTCTAACGTTAATTACAGCTTAGACCTCGCTGCACAACCAAGGGAGAGAGAGAGATGTCTAAACCAAAGAACGCTTCCCTCTTCATTCAAACATTCAAATTTTATACACAAATAACAAGAGAAGCTATGTATCATAAGTTGAATATTAGAATTTCCTAAATGTAAGTCAGTTCCCAAAATTCTCTTCCTAAATCACAAATCTCTAATGTTCTTCATCATCATCATCTCCATCCATAAGACAATTTAAGTTATATCTCAATCTCAGCCTCAGCCATAGTCAAAGCTTCACTGGCAATGCAAAGCCTGTTAATAAAAACGAAAGAGCTTTCTTGCATATGTATCATTCACAATCATCTCTTTGCTTCCCGCCCCCAGCAACGATGGTCAAGACTGCGCATCCCTAGTCTAATGGTGCTTTCTGATCTATGCAGTGAGTAATAATTTATTTTGCATGAGCATCCTTAGACCTTTGCCAAGTGTCCCTCAGCAATTGAACTATAGAGGTCCTCTCGAGATTGGGATCTCCTACTTTGAAGACGCATTTGGCTTCTGTTTGGGGTCCAGTAAGAACTGAGGTTATTATGGTCAAATTGCATGTGTCCTAAGCTACCTGAAGAATAACTATGCGCCACACTGCTCGAAGAAGAATATAATGATGATTCAGTGGACTGAATGCCCCCACCACTGAAACCAAATCCGGAATCAAATGGTCTTTGCTGAGTACTTGCAACTATCGGACTCAGCGGCATCTTGACCCTTCCATCCCCTATGTCACAAAAATAAGAGCACCAGATGACATCATTGTATGCCATACTTGCATGATTAAGTTTAGCTGTTTAGGGAAAAATAAGGTTCGGTCTCTTTACAGAAAACCCTGAAAGTATTACAATCGCCTTCTGTGATGTCTACTTTACTTACAAATATCCCTCTCAACAGATGCAGTTTTTTTTTTTTTTTTTTTTTTAATTAAACGCTGAGTGGGTATTTTTTGGGGTAACATATCTTCTGCAAAATTTAAAATTGACAAAAAGGAGTTACCTGTATTGATTGGACTCCAGCGCTGAAACCGGAAAGGACTCGGAATATTGAGCACAGATGTGGATGTTGCATTGTTATGCTTGAAGAGCGGGAGATATGACCTTCGGAAAAAACTAGGAATTCGCCAATGGCCAGCACATGAACATGCACAGAGAAGGACGAGGAATGAGGCAAACAAAATGGCAAAAAGTACGAGAGGGTGTATCTTAACCTTCCATGTCTGATAGCTGTAAAACTTCCTGCCATACGGAAATGCCTTCCCAGCTTCGAGCAAAGCAACCCCAAGGGTCCAAGTGATGCTTCCAGAACCAACAGTTACCCTACTATCAGTAATGTGCAATCCTTCTCTCAAGAGAAGAACGATATATGGTGCCCTGAAGCAGTATTGTTCTATAAAAGGTTGAGCAGGTACACTTGCTCTAGCAACATCCCAAGTTTTTTCACAAAATTCACGACCTTTCTCTAATACGTCATCGAGTGTAGCATCAGAAGTCAAGTTGAAAAATCGATACACCACATAGAAACCAGACATAGCATAAAACTGACCAAGGGGGCGAGGCAGATTTTCCCCAAGTGCACAGGGTTGCAACTCACAGTCAATTCCTGGACTAAGATCGGACCAATTTGACAAATTCACTGCAGCTTTGGCCAGAGCACTACACTCCTCCCATTTTGGGGCACCAACAAGCTGAACAGGAATTCCAGTTTTTCCTTTGCCCAATCTTTTCTTTTCTACAGAAGGGCTTCCATCTTCTAGCTGAATGGATGCACAATTTGAACATGTATAACTCTCTTTATAACCATTTTGCAAACATGGATGCTTAATTTTAACTTTCCCTTTGACTAAATCAGCATTAGTTATCCGAGGAAGACTCTTGAGAAGATGAACAACAGATTTGTCAAAGCCATCATTGAGTCCATATCCAGCCAAAGAATAGGCACTGAGATGATGCTTAACAGAGCCGATGCTCAGCTTTAAGCTCGATTCTTCATGGTCACCGTGCTTACCTTCGAAAGTAACCTGCAGAGATGAGCCACCCAAGTCAAGTGCACCATAGGTTTCTTTTTTAGGACTGGACCCTAAAACACCAGTGTAATAGTTTAAAGCTATCCATCCATAATAAGCTTCCTCCATGCCAGTGATAGTTTTTATCCACTCCTTTTTGTACAAAAAGGGTGAATTCTTTAGAATTGACCAAGAATTATTCAGAAGCCAATCAGAATCTGATCTTGGCAGCCTTCGAACTCCGGCTGTAGCATATAGAAAAAGTGAAGTCATCTTATGTGATTTTTCAGGAATTTGTTTCTCAGCCCACTTGATAAGAGGTTTTATTGCTTTCTTCAAGCCAGATATATTATGCACTAATTTATCGAATCCAGGCTCTGTCTCCATTCTGTTGTAAGCTCGCCATATCTTGGGACCAGATTTTCTTGGTATACTTTCAGGTAATGATTTCAATGATATAGGAAGATTTTCATCTTCTTTGTGATTTATGGCTGCCTCATATACATAAACACGAGTTCCAGTGCTACCACAATCAAGCACAACATAAAACTTGGATGTTCCTCTAGACCAGTTTGAGAAAGGAAAGAGAAATGGAACACAAAGACAAGCAATAAACAGTAAACAGATGAGAACGAAGATTATTTGTCCCCACTTCTTCCTTCCAGATGAACTTAATGATACCTTCTCCTTGGAAAAACTTGACACACCATTTTGATGCTGCAAGAATTTTGATGGCAGTGCATGTGTTGAACTCCTTTCTAGCCCAATATGTAGTCCTTCTAAATCATGCTGGTTGTAATAAGACAAATCTTGAAGGGATGAAGCTTGTCTAAGATTAGTCTTCTTTTTTGGGCTGGAAAATGTATAATCCTGAAGAGAGCCAGGAATTGGAGGCAATCCAGGTGACTTATATGTATGAACAGAAACCTTCGAGGGTGGCAAACGAGATGCTGCAGAAGAGACAAACTCTGCAAGTTTACTGAAGACCATTTTAGCAGCAATTAGAAGTAGCCCTTCAAAAGATCATTTGTCTCAAACCCTTGTAACAAATTATACTCAAAAGCAGCAGGCTCTGTAAGCTCTACTGTCATTGCAGGCAAAGAACAAATTAAATCAATAAAATGAGCCCTGCAGAATCCCATGGCAGGAAAGGCACATCATCAGTTAAAGGATAAGCGTAAAAATGACAAATTCAGGTTACCACATAATTATCCTAAACCATTACTGTGTAATGTGGTTAGAGACACCAGCACGAAACAAGTAAATAAGTTTTCATTAGAATAAAAACCTGACGAAATAATGTATATATTGGATGGAAATTAGTAAGCATCTCTATCAAAACATGCAAGGATATAACAGCTATGGTATTGCAACAGAATTAGAAAATAAATAAATAAATAAATAAGTAAAAACTTATAAAACCTGCATATCATTCTCTGCTGCTTGCAGGAGATTCTAATTTAGCTATTGATGAGTATCAATAACCACCATAGGAGGAGATTAGCATAAGATACTAAATAGGTCATGGCCATGGGTATGATCCTATATCATGTGACTCATGTCAAAGAAATGAAATGGGTCTTTCAGTATACAAGAATTACAGTTTCCACCGAGTACAAACACGAAGCAAAACTTCAACCAAAAGCACAGCCAATAATTTATAATTTCAAACAGAATCACTTAGAGAACAGAAAAGAAAAGAGAACTACAAACATCAAATTTGACATTCTGAATATTAGGAGTAACACTCACTGAATATGGAATATGACACAACATGAGACTATCTATTGCAGTGCAAACTTCATCTCAGCCATTTCTAGATCTAATTGATCAAACTATTATTTAATGATGAAGATTGTTTTTGCCCTGAAGGCACTACAGGTTTAATCTTGTAGAAAGTTATGAAGCTCCGTGCCTTTCTCTCTTGTTTGCTTTTCCGTTGTGCATTGTTATCGATTTTGTCAATTTACAAAACATTTTTACTCTGTTCCAGTTTTCCTCATAACTGCACACACTTCCATATTGTTACAAAGACGATTATCGTAAATTTTCCTACCTCCAAATTGGTGTGTGTTATACAGGTACCACTAAAGAGGGTATAACCATTTGTTCATCTAAAGTCATTTCTCTCATCATTTATGGTGCAGGACGATTGGAGAGTTGGGGTTTCATTGGGTTCCTCCTTTGAATAAAATTTTGGGGAGAACTATTGTTCCAGTTATTCTCTGGACTATTTGGCTTGAAAGAAACATGAGAATTTTTAACAATTCTTTTAAAAATCTCGAAGATTTTTGGGAAAAAATTAAGTGTAGGGCCAGCTTATGGGTGTTTAACCATAAACTGTTCAATTTTCTTTTTGGGTTTTAGACAGATATTGGAGTATAGCTATGTAATACAGGATCTAAATGTACACCCTTGGGATTGCTCGTCACTTTCTGGAACTAGCAATAAAATCTTTATTTCCTTTATTAGTTTATTTAATAATAAAAAAAAGAATGAGAACCGAGTTCATCCGGTGTGCATTATAGGTTAGAGGGTTTACAGGATACTACTGCGAATTTTCTCATAAAAAATGTAATCTTTTCAAGTAAAGAACTTTTAAAATAGATATTTTAGATTTTTTTGAAGTATTAAAACTTACAAAATATAAACCTTCTCCAATCTCCACAAACAAATAATTACTAAATAGAAATGGAAAAAAATTCTATCTAAGTGGAAAATGAGAGAAACAAAACAAAACTTATAATTTTCTATTTTTTCACAAATATTACTAAACAGAAGATAATTATGAATACACTTTCTGTCCTAAAAGGAGAAATTCTCTTTCCAGCTTGGGGAATTGTATACAACTTTGGATTGTTGTTGCATATTTAGCTCTTGTTGCAGTAGCTTCTGCTGCTATCTTGATTTATCCAATAGGTCAATGAAGTTTTTCTAATGGTATGTGTATAGGAACTACTGTCATTTTCAAATTCATGATTGTATCCAAGTTGAGCATAATATTCTTATGCACCAAGTTCTAGAGATGTTAAAAAGACCGAGGCCCGTAGAGCCGGCTTAATTAACCCTAAAAAAACAGGGTTAGGGCTATACTTTTTCAGACCGTATAAAACCGGGTCTTTTCAACCATGACCGATTAGCCCGTGGCGGCATGGCCTGACCTTTTCTTTTTTTTTCTTTTCATTCTTCCGCTTGTTAATTACATGTGCCTCTCCCAGGCTCTCCCCTTTCCCTCCCTCTTTATCCATTCATGCTCCTTTTCTCACTCCTTTCCCCTCTCTCTCTAACTTTTTACTCTCTCCTTTCACTAGTCTTACCTTTCTCCCCACTAATTCTCTCTCTCATAGTCTCATTCCTTTCCCCTCTTTCTCCTAGGCTATACTCTCTCCTTTCCTCAATCATGCTCCGTTTTCCTCCTGATTCCCACTGGTTAAACAGGGTTAGGTATACCTTTCTGTCTTAGCTCTCTCACTCTAAATTAACCGTTATTTAGTTTATTTGTACAAACTAAATAAAGAAATGGAGGTAATTTATACACAAAATACTAATAAATAAATAAATTATGATTAACATTAATAATCTCAAATTCTATATAAAGTTATACATTCTAACATCATTTTGCGTGTTAACTGTTTTAAATTCTAAACAATGAATGACTTAATTTTGAATTTATATTGTATTATTTATCACTATTTTAAATTTAAATTTATATTTATAATTTTATATTTTTTATTGTAAAGCTTGTAGGACTGCCTGTTTAGCCCAAAAGCCGTTAGGGTTAGGGCTAGGTTCACCTTTTAGTAGCCCATTTAAACAAACCTGTTTAGCTCGAGGCTTGTTTAAACTGAAACCTCTTAGGGATAGCCCTAATAAATTAGGGTTGTCCCGTTTAACATCCCTACCCAATTCACATTGTAAGGACCTTTACCTAGTATAAGAGGTTTGGGAAGGATGCACCACTGATGTACAAGTTATCGTGCCCTTGGTACATGCAGCCTAGTCATGTGTGGAGCAAATAACTGCCGAAATGATACGATATCCCAAGATTCCACATGAAAGTGTGGAAGGCTCTATAAGTAGGGCTCAACCTTCATCTTTGACCATGACTATGGATTAAGTTAGGCTCCATTGATTTATAAGAGGGGATCAACCTCTACCTTTGCGCTTTGGCCATGGTCTTAGATTAAGGTAGGTTATCTAGTTTATATGCCTAACAATTTGGTCCGACCAACTAAACTCAGCCCAGCTCCAAAAGGGGGCTAACAGATGGTGGGACAATAAGTTGCCACCCCTGATGTGAGTCCAAGGGGGTTGCCACCAAAAGTTTTGCACCTTGGTACATGGTTAGCCAGCTGGCATATGCTGATATGCAACCCGAACTGAGCAGGATAGATGGTTAGGATATCCTATATCGATCCCACATGAAAGTGTGGAAGGACATAAGTGGTGGTCCTTGGACAATTCCACCAATTTATCATAAATATAAATTTGGAGGCAGTTCACCAAAATATTGTACCAAGCTTTGAAAAATATCAAATACTTATTAACAGGTACCATCAGATTCTGATAGCGTTCAGAATAAGCTGAAAAACAGTGCCTAAAGAGTTCGCCTTTCCTCCAACTAATAATGAAAAGAATGAAGCAATAGCGGTATCATCAGATTTTGAAAGAGGGAAACCCAATTAGGCTGGAATTCTCCAAGTATTCATCCATCCAACAAGATTGAATATGAATACAGCCTATACAGGTGTTTTGCTGCAAGTTAGAACTGAGAAAGGCACCATGCCCGATAAGTACAAGACATAAATCATTATGTATAGTCACAATAATATAACATTTAATCTATTTTCATTTCTATCACAACAGGATGCAATCTTAGCTCACAATGAGCCAGAACACTGTAACATGAACAGTCTTTACTCAATCTACAATCATGGTACCAAATCATAGAATGTAATGAGTGTGAAGTTTATTTTTCTGTATGATAAGAAACAAAAATGATATTAAATATGGTTAGCGTATTCACTGTACCAAAGTGGCACCAATGAATGACTCCACAGGTGTGTTTGCAAACCAAAATTCTAATTCAGCTCATTCATTACGCTAACACTCTCACTAAATACGAAACACGCGCTACTATTTCAGATTATGAGGACTTTGATTCCTCTTACAGCATTTAGTTCATATATAATACACTCCCCTTTATGTATAACACCAATTCAAGACAAAGATTAGATAATAAGGACTTTGGTTCTCCTATTACAGTATTTAATTCTACATTCCCCTTTAGTCTTTACATACAACACATTGAAGAGAAGGTTTATAACTGTCAGCATCCGTGTAATTAGTGAAATAGGAGGAGTTTCATAAGAATTAGATACTAAGAAGCAAGAAGATCCAGGGTCCAACTTGGAATCATTCCAAAACTTATATTAATTCCAAATATACATTAATTGTGATAAATGCAACACAATATAACAATCAGATGATCTGATGATACTGTTCACAAACAAATTGGATAACAAAAGCTTGATCTTTAACTTAGAGCATCACCCAAAGAGCAAATTACAAGTGAATAAACATAGTTAACACTAATCTTGCACTTTGCATCTGCTGTAGGTCTTAAATAAAGTATACTCAAGCAACCAAAGGCCCTAGACCATAAATCCACTAATTCAGACTTAGCTTTCAAGAGATAAATGATGAATTCATGTAAACTTAATAAACACATCCAAACGGTATGCATTGCTCAATTCTCTAAAAACGTAAAAGCACCCCCATAACTGAATATCATACCAGATTCAAAACCATGTGGGCATCATCTTTGGTTGATTGTCCAAGAGCACCGATTAATGACCTGCCACTAGATATCAAAAGAAAATGACGAATCAATAAGAAGTGAGTGCTAATTTTACAAGTTATTTAAAAATCGAACAAATTCAATTAGCAGAGACAGAAGTAAAATTAAAAGTAATTTAAAAATTCAAAAATTGGTTACCTGGTAAGACAATACATGAATGCCCCAAGTGTAGTAAGAAGTAGGCAAGTCCAAATTCAAGAAATGAGAAGACAAGGAGCTATGGACGCCGGAATTCGGAAAAGCGGAAGCTGCTGACCGCAGAAGTCGGACGAGGCGATTGCTGGAGTGATGATTCACAGGGAAGCAGAGAACGTAATTCAAGTCGGAATTCTAACAGAAAAATTAGGGCTCGGAATAATGTCAATGAGAGTGGAGAAATCGCGGGTGACAGTGAAGGTCTTTTTTTTTTTTTTTTTTAAATAATCCTGTTTGTTTAGTGCATCCAATTCCAAGTGTGAGTGTTTATGCCTTTATGGCAATGTATATGTATGCATATTCTGATTTTTTAAAATTGTAAAAGTGCGGCTATTAGTACTCCAAATTACTGAATATATCCAAAAAATACTTAAATTGATATAATTATTTTTATAAAATTTATATCGCTTTGGTTGGGTTCGATTTCAACAACTGAACAGAACAAACAATTCATCTATCTCAAGTTTCATGGACATTATCGATCTTTAAACAAATATGGTGATTTTACCTTTCTGTTTGCTTACCTTCCATGAAACTTGTTTGTTCGATTGTTGCAACAGACAGACATTTTACACCATCATTTTCATCCATATCATCTACTTTCATCCCTACATCCAATTCTTGATCTATATTAATACATTAACATTGAAATAAAATATTCTCTCCGTACTATTTTAATGCTTAAATTTGTTTTTTTCATGTTGTTGTTTAAGATATATAGTAATTTAATAAATAGTGAGTTGAAATATATAAAGATTCAAGTATAGTAATTTAATGAAACGGAACGAGTATTTTATTTATTATACTACCTCCGTCTGTCACTATGGATTTCATTTGTTTTTTGCACGTGATTAAGGATTATTGCTCCCTCCATCCCAAAGATATTGACACACCTTCTTTTTTGGGTTGTCCCACAGAAATTGACATATTTTCTTTTTAAGGATATGAGACCCACACAAAAATAATTTATTTATTTACATGGGTCACACACACATCACACCACCACTAATACAACTACCCACTACACATTAAATATTATTTCTGTCATTTAACTTTACATTAAATTATTATATTCCATCCGTCCGCTTCAAATGTATCAATTTCCCCTATTTAGTAAAAAAGTACATAATCTGGCTCACCACTTCCCTCTAATACAACTACCCACTTTACATATAATAATAATACTCCTTAATCCACGTGCAAAAAATAAATGGATACCTTATAATCGGACGGAGGGAGTACTACTTAATCTCCGTGCCCAAAAAAAAGTGTCAATTGTTATGGGATGGAGAGAGTATTATTTAATATCTAGTGAGTAGTTTTTGTATTAGTGAGTGTGTGTGCCACATATTTTAATTATATTAGTGGGTTTGTGTGGGTCTCATGTGTGTAAAAAGTGAAATGAGACACTTAAAGGCAGACGCGTAAAATGGAAAAAAAGACTTTTTGGAGTGGAGGGAGTAAAAAGTATTCAATATTGAATAACTTTCAGATATCATTATTTATTAAAAGAAAAAGTCACTAATAATGATAATAACCTTAATTCATGTTAAGTGAAGAATAAATGATTACCGTATAAATATGAAACAATAAATATGAACGTTTTTTTGGAATAGAAGAATTATATTTTATTATAAATATGTTTTTTGAGAAGTATATAAATTAACAATATTTCATAAAAAAAAAATTGTAGGAGTGGTATAACATTAATTTAAAGAGAGGTAGTCGCATTTTAATCATAAGTAATAAAAAACAAAAAATGAATGCATTATGTATTTTTCAAATGTGATGGTTATAACCAAAGTGTTGCGTGATGTAATAACATTGAATAATAAGAGTTGATATTAGTACAGTCGGTAAGAGTGCACTCATATGCGTATAATTTTTTATTCTATTTTGTATATATGTTATTCTATTTTGTATATGTGTTTCTTAATAATTATACACTTTTTTCACACTATGTTTTCTTTAAAAAAAACTAGTATTCATATGTATAACTTTTTATTTAATAGTGTATACATGTTTTATAATAATTGTATATCTTTTTACACTCAATTTTTCATTAAAATAACTAACAATTAAATTGTATACATTTTTGTTCATAATTGTATATGTTTTTGTTTATATTTGTATACTAGCTACCAAACCCGTGCGTTGCACTTAAGATGTCTTTTTTAAATATAATGTATGTATTATACCTTGCTAAATTATTGTTTTTCTTTATATTATTTTATAATAATGTTAATTATATTATACTAATTAGCACTTGAATCACTTAACATAAGTTTTATTAGTTTTTTGTGTTGTATTTTAAAAACATTAAATTCCATGAATGAAAAAACTTATAAATTTTATTTTTATATAGTTTTCTCTAACATTTCAGTTTTGTATTTTTATATTTGTTAATCGATAAATATATATATTAAAAGTAATACAATATTTGTGATTATTTATTTGCGTACTTCTCTACAAACTTCTTTTTTTTTACTATTACTTTGTAAGTTTATTAAATTATTTGGTTAAATGAGAATAACATGAATTATGTTTTATATTTTTTGACTTACTTTTGAGGGTGGTATGGTATGTTTGAGTAATAATTAAATGATAAAATATATTTTATGTGTTAAAAAGATGATGACAAATTTGAAATTGAAGTAAATCAAATAAAAATCCATCTATATTAGCCCAATAGTGTTACCAGTGTCGTGCGTTACACAGTTAGGAATTTTTATTAAAAAAACTCTTAATTAAAATATAACTTAAATTATCTTTTATATAATATACTCCCTCCATCCATGTTATCTAGTTTTTTGACCCATGCGTTGCGCGAGTAATTTTGTAGAGAAATATAATATACGTCTCTCTTTACCCTTTTTGTTTTCACCCACCCTATCTTTACTTTGTTTACTTCTTTCCTTCTTCTCTCTATCTTTCCTCCTTTTTTTTAGCCTGAAAAAATTGATTTATTTTTAATATATCTTACTTTTGAATCAGAATCCAAGCAATAAAACAATTTTAGCAACTTAGGGAAGACGGTGACCCAAGATATTTAAAATGAAAAAAATGTGCATGCTTTTCCTTTTGCTAAATATAGATAAGAGTTTGAATATAATTAGTCCTATGGATCTTAATAAGGCTTATCTTCTTCACAATTATTTTGGCAAAATATATTTTCAGCACAAATCAGAGATATTCACGTCATTTACACGTGAAAGACATACCTGACTTCCAGATTCTTATTCAAATCCCTCGCATTGGTACATAGAGATTGACACCAGAAATGCAAAATCGATGGACATCGATTCAAGCTTGTTAGGCTTTCCCTATACAAAATCTGCATCATAAACGTGTAATCGTGGTGAGCCGATTGTCGCTAGGACCCGAATCTAGTACAACGCCATTAATTCATCCTCTAATCATCGGATTAGAGTATGATTTCGTGAGATTAGGTGAGAAAGGACAATGTATAGAATTAATTTCAGAGGAGAAATTAGAGATAATTTGTCCAGGGTTTGTATCATAGTTATAGCAAGGTTGACTATTAATATTAAATTAAGTAACTGTATTATTAATTCTATTAGGGGTATTCCATCCCTTATTAAGGGTACGTGGCTTGAGCGGGATAAGAAATTGGACAAATACTGCTTTTTATATATATATATATATATATATATATATATATATATATATATAAAAAGATAAAGATAAAGATAAAAATGTTTTTTAAAATGAGCGCACTCAATCTTAGGGTGCATCCAGGTGCACACTGTAATTAGCCGAATAATAATATTGAATGATATATTTCTAATATATATTCCCCTTCCTCGATTAATATAAAATTTCTTTCTATTAATTCATCATTATTTTTATTCAAATTATAAATATTTCAAATCTAATATTAGAAAGATGGATTATCCGTTATAATGCGTAGATAGAGAGAATACTTTGTTGATCCCATAACACAATGCGAAGATAGGGAGAATACTTTGTTGGTCTGTTACGTATTCTTCTTTTGTAAATAACAAATTGAAAAAAGCTAACTAATCATGATAACTAAAAATCTCTGCAAACAGGAAATTAGTATTTTTCGCAATGGAGATAACCAAATTTAAGATAGTTATGATTATACTTTTACTAGATAATATTATAACTATCTTAAAATTATGTTTTATTAATTACTCATAATACTTGGTGAATAATATTTTAATTACCTCAAAATTATATTTTAACTATCCGATTGAATCATAGATTATTAAATCTTTTAATCCCATAATTCATTTTTTACAAAAACTATCTCAAAAAAAAAAAATAAAAAATAAAAAAAAAAATATATATATATATATATTTAAACCGGCACGGGTGTATTACTAGTTGCATAAAACACTCGCACTTGAAATTGGATGCACCGAAACAAACAGGATTATTATAAAAAAAAAAAAAAAAAAAGGCCTTGACTGTCACCCGCGATTTCTCCACTCTCATTGACATTATTCCGAGTTAGAATTCCGACTTGAATCACGTTCTCTGCTTCGATGATTTTTATTTTTTCTGTCTGAATTCACCGTCAATCACGTTCTCTGCTTTCCTGTGAATCATCACTCCAGCAATCGCCTCGTCCGACTTCTGCGGTCAGCAGCTTCCGCTTTTCCGAATTCCGGCGTCCATGGCTCCTTATCTTCTTATTTCTTGAATTTGGACTTGCCTACTTCTTACTACACTTGGGGCATTCATATATTCTCTTACCAGGTAACCAATTTTTGAATTTTTAAATTACTTTTAATCTTACTTCTCTCTGTGCTAATTGAATTTGTTCGATTTTTAAATTACTTGTAAAATTAGCACTCACTTCTGATTGATTCGTTATTTTCTTTTGATATCTAGTGGCAGGTTGCCAGTCGGTGCTCTTGGACAATCAACCAAAGATAATGTCAACATGCTTTTGAATCTGGTATTATTTTTAGTAATGGGATGCCCTAAATTGAGCAATGCTTACATGAATGCATTATTTATCTGTTGAAAGCAACGTCTGATTTAGTAGATTTATGGTCTTGGGCCTCTCTCTGGCTGCTAGAATATTCTCTATTTCTGCAGCAGATGCAAAGTGGAAGAATAGTATTAACTTTATTTGTTGCTTTTAGTTTATTATGTACTCACTTGTAATTTGCTCTTTGAGTGATGCTCTGAGTTCAATATCAAGCTTTTGTTATCCAATTTGTTTGTGAGGAATGGCCAGAATAATCGTCAGATCATCTGATTGTTATATTGTGCGTCATTTATCACAATTGATGTATATTTGGAATTAATATAGGTTTAGGATGTGGATCTTCTTGCTTCTTAGTATTTGTTTCTTATGAAACTCTTCCTGTTTCACTAATTACACAGATGCTGACAGTGTCAAACCTTGTCTCCTTTGATATTATACATAAAGGGGAGTGTATTATATGTAAAGTAAATGCTGTTCAAAGTCCTCAATATCTAATCTTTGTCTTGAATTGATGTTATATATAAAGGGGAGAGCATTATATATGAGCTAAATGCCGTAATAGGAATCAAAGTCCTTATTATCTGAAATAGTAGCACGTGTTTCGTATTCAGTGATGGTGTTTTTGGAATGCATTAGCTGAATTAGAATTTTGTTTTGCAAGCATTGGTGGAGTCATTCGTTGGTGCCACTTTGGTACTGTGAATATGCTAACCATATTGAATAGCATTTTTGTTTCTTATGAAAGAGAAAAAGAAACTTCACACTCATTACATTCTATGATTGGAACCATGATTTTAGATTAAGTAATCACTGGTCATTGTTGTGACTACATATATGTATATATCTTCTACCTATCGTGTAAGGGGTCTGTCTCAGTTTGAACTTTCAGCAAAACACTTGTCTTCATATTAAATCTTGTTGGATGGATGAATACTTGGAGAATTCCTGCCTAATTGAGTTTGTCTCTTGTAAAATCCGAGAAACATTTGGGACCTATGTCACATATTAGCTGTTATGTTTTCTATGTGAGATGGTTAAAATTTTCTGGTTGTGCTTTTGGGTGAAATTCTACTTGCTATTTGTACCCAGTGGAATTTGCAGTTCATTACACCACTATATTTCTTTGACATGTGATAGGATCATACCATGACCCATTCTTTGGCCAATGCTATTCTCCTCCCATAACCGTTAAGGATACTTATCCATATCTAAATAGAATCTCCTCCTACAGAATGATTTTTGGGACTTATAAGATGTTTTTTTTTTCCTTCCTTTTTTATTCTGTTGGAATTCGGATCCATAGCTATGACCTTAATCCTTTGAGAGAGATGTAAAATTATTATTTGGCCAATCTAACATTTTTCTGTCATGTCTTTATTCCTATAAAAGACTATGTCCTGCAGCTCCTGCTGATGTTTCTGACTGCATCACTCAATAACTGTTATCCAACCAGTGATTCTCATTTTTGTGCCTTTCCTACAACTGATAATATGCCTTTTCCTGCCCTGGGATTCTGCATAGTTCATTTTATTGATTTATTTTGTTCTTTGCTTGCGATGACAGTAGAGCCTACTGAGCCTGCTACTTTTAAGTATTATTTATTACAAAGGTTTTGAGATTTTTTCTTTTCAATATTGAAAATATTTAAAATTTATAAAATATTTTAGGAAAATAAGCACAATTTGAAACCTTAATACCCACTTAATGGTTAATTAACCACTAAGCAAATGTTATAGTAATGTAGATGATTATCTATTTGACACCAGAAACCTTTAATTACTTCAATTTATATAGGTTGAAAACTTGCTGTTTAAAAAAACCACACAAAAAATCCACATTGTTTTGTTTCAAATATATTATTATTTTCCCTTTTTCTCTTTTTGTTTGTTAAAAGTTGGATCCCAGAATATAAATTTGTTAAAATTTGACTTTATATTTTTAATTCATAATTTCATATGAATAGTTACATCTTTAAACTTAGTAAGTAAGGATACTCAAGTCGAAGAACCCTATGTTCAGTGGAATCAAACTTGAAAGATAACATATAGGGTATCAAACCATAAAAATTGGGGATACTCAAGGCCTTTTATTCTTTATAAATTAAGGTGATTTGAACACTTTTCTATTGCTCAATTATTGTAATTCTACTGGTGATATATGGATGGCAAATCCTGCTACTCTTCCTCTTGCATCAATCTTTTGTGCTATATCATCCTTTTGTCTTATCAATCATTTGTAAATAATTATATTTTCATCGTTTTTCCTCCATCTTATAATTTGTGGTTGTTTTTCATATTGTAAGCCATTAATGAGCTCTACAACTTTATTACAGATGGATCAGCCAAATGCACATCATTAGGATATTAAGCTCAATCTATTGTATCAATGAGAAAGTGTACCCAATCTTCTCCAGCACATATTGGAAAATTGACAACTTTTATGATTTTATCAGTGGAGCATGAGAACATCATTCTGTTTCTCCTCAATTCAGTATGAGAAAAGGGACAATAACTTTTTAACATGGATCGCAAAGATAACCGAATATTGCAAGGTTTTGTGTTTGTTCTTGCAGTGTAATTTTCTGTTTTTAGTTTCCATATTATTTTTCTCATTTAAATATGATTGAACCCTGTTTCACTGAGTATCTTTTACTTTTTTAATTTATAGATAGTTCATATTTTGCAGGTGACATCGCCCAAATTGTCGTTGAGTTCCTTGAGGTTGCCATAACTTCAGTCATTTTCCTCAAAGGAGTTTATCCAAATGGTAAAACCAAAATTTGTTTGTGAAAGATTCAGCGTTGTTAAAATATTCCCTTTTCTTTAAAATTAAACTTTAGATATTGGGCATGTGAAAATGAGAATGGTAACTTGTAGGTGCCTTTGAGAGACGGCGATACATGAATTTAGTGGTCCATAAAGCCAGACACCCTGAACTAAATGAATATATTCATTCTGCTGTTCATGGGCTTCTACCTTTTATTACCAAGGTGCTCATATTTCTTTTGCTTTTTCCCTTCAAATTATTAAGTCTACAACTCTACATTCACTCTGATTTTTTTGAAGTTATATTATTAAAAAAAAAAATTGTTTTGTTTTTTGTTTACTAGGATTTGGTGGATAGAGTTGCTGTGATCTTCTTTAATGATGGCAATGTGCCCATAGAGAGACTTGTTTTCAGGCTTAATATAAATCAGTCATATAACTCAAAGGTGGAACAAGCTGACCTGGAACTCTCTCTTAAGTCCTTCTTGATTAAACTGACCATGTCCGAACCTCTAACTAAGGATCTTCCCCTGGGTACAGATTTACATGGCTTTTCTTGAATTGCATGCTCTCAATGTAATGATTTATGTGTCCAGTTCTTTTGGAAACAATTCTCTCAACCATAATAAGCATGAACTAGTATAATTGGAACTCAAAAAAATGGAGTGGTATGGGAAATTCTGGCTAGGAAATTCTTGAATAGCAAAAATTTGTATCTGAATTATGGGCGAGTTCAGTTGTTAGGATCTAGTAAGATAGGATGATGAAGAAGTTGTTGATATTATTATCTGAAAAATAGTGTCTTAATGATCTTGAATAGGATTTATTTTATTATTATTATTATAATAATAATTATTATTATTATTATTTAACTCTGAAATCTAGCCAGCAAAGTTTTTGGTTGCCCAACTTCATTCCTGACTTGAGCTACTTATACAATATATGCGTCTTCATTGCTTTAAATTAAAATTTTGGTTAAAAATGATTTTCCTGACGTCTTGATGCATTTTGCCATCTTAATTTAGATGCAGATTGCAGGTGGGAAATAACTGCCTACTTCCGTTCTCTGCCCCAATCCAGCACCGGCAAGGATGCAGAGATGTGGATCCCATCAGATACAAAGCAGTGGCAGCAACCGTCGGTAATAACCCCCATCAAGTCCATAATGACTGAACCTCTTGGTTTGCAGTTGTATGTGGAACATCCTACTCCATCTACATCAATGAGTTAGCCAAGCTTATTTGATATGTGCTTGAAAGGCTTCTGATTGTGGAACGTCTCGGGCACAGTACGATGACAGTCGTCCACAAAGCAGCAGACATCTTGTAGGCCTATTTTGTTTATCTTTGATCTCGAATAAATAGTGAATTATGTTCATATTCTTAAGATGTGCAACTTATGGTGTGCGCGTGCATGTATGTGTTCGTGTATATTTATACTCAAAGTGATAAAAAAGCCAATATTGAATTTCTTATAGAGCTGGACAAAATTTAATTATTATTTGGGTCAATAAATATTAGGTACAAAGCATATTTAAATATTACTAATTTATACATTCGTTATAGAAAATTATTCATATATACAAAATTATATATCCCATTACCCAAATTACCCATATTAACATTAATGTGCAAAATATATTTCAAGATAATGTTATAATTATTCCTAAAATTTCTCTTTAAATTTCTCGCCAATTTTGACAAGGTTTTTTTTTTTTTTTTTTTTTTTCAGGATTTGACATTAATTTGAATTTAATGCACATAGATGTGAATATTATATTAACTGTTTCTGTTATATGCACATTGATGTACATTTGAATGTAGGGGTGAGTAATATCGGTATACCGAAAATACCGATATCGTACCGATACCGTACCAAAAATTTCGGTATGGAAAAATTCATACCGATACTGATACCGAAATTTCGGTATATCGATTTTTCGGTATACCGAAATTTCGGTAAATTAAATCGGATACCGATGCCGTACCGAAATTTACATCATACCAAATTTTTGATAAATACCAATTAATACCAAAATGTTGACATACCGTTTCATACTGAAAATTCAACATATCAAAAAATACCGATTTACCGAAACCACACTAAAAATTAATATTTAATTTTAATCAAAATATTAAAATTAATATAAAAATATTTCAAAATAATTAAAATTTCTAATCTCAAACATTCTACTTTGACACTTATATTCCTTTTAATTTATTCTTAATTATATATTAAATAACAAAATTTTTATTATTATATTTTTATACTCCTATATTTTAATTTAGAAGTGTATTATATTTTTATTTATTTTTATTAGAGCTTATTTTAAATTTTAAAAAATATATATGAATAAATGTGATACATAATAAAATAAAAATAATTTAAATATATTAATAATATAATATATACTTAAATATAGTATTATGTATAATTAAATTTTTAAAAAATAAATATAAAATTTTGGTATATCGGTATCGGTATAACGATATCGAAATACCGAAAATAATTTCGGTATATCGATGTACCGAAAATTTTAATATCCAATACCGATACCGTACCGAAATTATCGGTACGACAACCATACCATATCGAAAATTTCGGTATGTTGAAACTTCGACATTTTTAGGTATTTTTTGATACGGCGAATGCGGTATACCGAGTTTTCGGTATTTTTTCCCATCCCTATTTGAATGTTATACTAGTGTACACCAATGTGCAAAGATTACGTATAAGTCACATAAATGTGAATATTATATTAATTGTTTCTATTATATGCACAATGGTGAATGTGAATATTATATTAACTGTTTCTATTATATGCACACTGGTGTACATTTGATGTTATACTAGTGAACAGTAATGTACAATACGTATAAGTTGAATATGTGCTTATGATATAACTGATACAAAATTTTACTAAATGAACAACCGTGTGCATATAAATTTTATTGTTATCGTAAAAGACACAAAGATTAAAATATAAAGAAAGTCAATGTGAGATTTAATTATGCGTGGAATATAAAGAATTTCAATGAGATAATAAGGATATTTTTTTAAAAAGAAAATAAAATCATGTATTTAACAGTAATAATATTAAATCAATGTATCTATTAGTAATTAGATTATTAGCTTACGTATCTATATTATTTTAATAGTTAAATTTTTTTATTGTTTTTTTATAAGTTTTAAATCTATTTAAAATTTTGAGAGGAAAATTAATGAAATTATTACTATAAAGAAGTTATTTTATAGTTTTTGAGGACATTTTACTATCTAAACAACATATTTCACTTTTTTTTTCCAACATGTATATTTTACTAACAAATTGATTTTCGTAGCTAAATATCAATAGATTAAAAATAAAAATAATATAATTAAAGAGTTGTTATCATGTGCATTCGGTTGCATGTGTGGTGTATATATATTTCTTAGTATATACTCCCTCCATCCGGCATTAAAATTTAAGTTTTTCATTTTGGTTTGTCCCATGTTAAGATTTACATTTTTTTAATCAAGTTGAGCCCACACAAAATAATTAATTATTTCATATAGGACTTACACATAACACTAATACAAATACCCACTTCACATTAAATATTACTCCCTCCGTCCCAGGTTAAGAGGGTCATTTTTCCATTTTGGTCGTCCCACCCAAAGAGTCTCCTTTTCTTTTTTATACACATGGAACCCACACACACCCTCTAATACAATTAAAATATGGATCCACACTCCTACTAATACAACTACCCACTACACATTAAATAATAATACTCCTTAATCTACATGCAAAAAAGCAAATGACCCTCTTAAGCTGGGACGGAGAGAGTATTTGTCTCACCTCACTACACATTAAAATATTATATCTCTTAATCTACTTACAAAAAGTAAACGTAAACGTTAATGTGGGACGGAGGGAGTAACTTTTTTATATTTAGTTTTTCATTAAAAAAATCTTATCTTAATCTTAATATATAAAAAGAGACAAGCAAGTGAGAAACTTTTTTAAACACTTTTAGTGTCACAGCCTAAAATTCTAAATTTGATTGATTTTATTAATATTTGAGGAAAGTAAGATATAATGGATAAATATATTTAGTTAGAGCGACCTGTCAACTCGAAAAAAAAAATCATCTTTACCAGTACTGTATAAATGAATTAAAGTTATAAGTTAAAGGATGGCTTTCATTAATTAAAAAAAGGGGTGGGTTGCAAGTTTTTTATCCCTTAGTTAAAGAAAATGTTTTATTTTCTTTTAGAAAAAGAAAACAACTATGTCAAGTATGGAGAGTTATATTCCATTTAAAACCTCTTTTGACAACTCAAATGCCACCACAACCCAAAATTAATTATTTAATAACATTTGGCATTTTAAGAAAACATCTCAATTGGTAACTCTCATCAGCATCAGCAGGACACGTACACCTTATCAACTCCTTCCTATTTCCACATAAGTTTGATAATCAAAACTCCATCCATAAAAATGCAGAAAATTTTCAAAAGTCTTACACAAGCAGTACACGGCATGAAACAGGATAATAAAACGGAACATGATAAAACATGAAGCAACTGTTTTCATTAACCCCTCCAGTTATGATCGTCTCGCTTCACGCCACGGAGACTTTGCAATCTCAAGTACGTCCACTAGACAGCTTATTTTAAAACAACTCTTACAGTGTTCATAGTATTTCACATCTTAAACATATAAGATAAAGCAATATCCCAATAACTCTTCATGCTCAAGGTAAAAATATGAAAATGCAAATATCATAATTTATTTTTTTATTATTATCTCTTCTTGCCATCACACCCGCCACGACACTAGCCTGAAAAGGGAAAATAGTTTTGGGGTGTGCAACGACTGCTCAGCGGAAACAAAACACTGCTACCGTTTAAACAATTTCACATATGAAAGAAAGTAAATACTTACAATCTAAATTTCATCATATTGGTAAGACACCTCGTGCTCCAATACCCTTAATTAACATATATTTGATACAAAATCGTGATTCAATATCCGTAAGCATAAATTTGGTACGGTAATATGCAGTCCAATACCAAAGTTCTCATGTCTCAAATTCCATACATCATGTACATGGCAAAAATCGTAATCAAATTCATTCTAACACAGTGTAAGAGTTTAAACAAGCATTAGTACTTAGTAGTGAACCTACCTTCAACAACTTACAAATAGGAATTGGATCACTAGTCCCTTCAAAACCTAGCTTACAAAGACGAGAAGACGAGTTCAATTTCACGCTACCATCATACTTGTAAATTTATAAGGGTTAAAACTACCAACGGACTGTACAGAAGTAGACATAAGCCCTAATTTTATTATTCAGCAAAAGAAGGCAGATTGGGACAAGTTGAAGAATGGTTTGGGGTGAAATCGGCATAGGGTTGAAAATTATAAGCCTGGGTAGCGTTTACGTAGAAGTTGAGGGGGAATAGAATGAGGCTTACTTTAGCTTCTTCTCCAAACGACTGTTGCTGATTCTTGTGTGAGGAGTAGAGAAGGATGGTTAGGGTAGTATTTAAATATCATGGTGGCAGCAGATTGAAATGTGAGGATTATCGTGATCATTTGTCTTCATGGGTAATTAATTAAGGAAATATTTGAGGCTGCAGGATGGTGATGATTCGTAACGGCGAGAGGTACGGATGAGAGAGTTATTCTCTCATTGAACGCTGCTGAATTTAAATTATCGGGATTTTTTGTAAGATCATGGGCTTTAGAAGAATTTCAGTCGGTGGTCATGTTATTGGGCTTTGAAGGACTGGGCCCAAATTAATAATGAACGAAATTGTCTTAAATTTTCTAGGCATGACATCCACCCTATTAATAAAAATTTCGTCCTCGAAATTATAGCATAATGAAATCTTACCCGTGAAGAGGAAAGGGTATTGTGCTTGTAGCTCATCTTCTCGTTCCCAAATAGTCTCTTCTTCAGTGTGTCGACTCCATTAAACTTTAATGAGTGACATGTCTTGATTTCGAATCCTTTAGACCTTTCGTTCCAAAATTGTCTTGGGTACTTCTTCATAGGTTAGCTCTTTACCGAGCTCTAGTGTTGAGAAGCTCATCACGTGACTTGGATCATGAACATCCTCGACATTGATATATGGAAGACATTGTGGATTGAGGACAACTCGGGTGGTAGGGCTAAGCGATGAGCCAGCTCTCCAACTCTTTCAAGAATTTCAAATTGTCCCACGAATCGGGGCATAAGCTTTTCCTTTTTCTCGAATCATATAACACCCTTCGTGGACGCAACCTTTAGAAAAATGTGTTATCCAGATTGGAACTGAAAATTTCTCCTCCTCTTATTGGCATAAGACTTCTGTCTATCTTGGGTGGACCTGATCCTCTCTCGTATGATCTTGATTTTATCAACAACCTCTTCCACCAGTTTGGGGCCTAAGATAGCCCTCTCACCCACTTCGTCCCAATAAAGTGGCGATCTATATTTTCTCCCATACAGAGCTTCATATGAAGCCATTTTGATGGTGGCTTGGTAGCTATTATTTTAGGCGAACTCGAGTAAAGGTAGAAACTTTTTCCATGCATCGTCCAGATCGAGTGTGCAAGCTCACATATCTTCCAATATCTGAATAGTTCTTTTTGACTGCCCATCTGTTTGCGGGTGATAAGTTGTGCTGAAATTCAATTTAGTTCCCATGACCTTGTGTAAGCTTTTCCAAAATCTTGGCGTGAAGCGTGTGTCTTTATCCGACACTATAAAAACTGGTATGCCAGAAGTTTTACTACTTCTTGAATGTATAGTTGGACAAACTATTCCATCTTGAAAGTCATCTTTACAAGCAGGAAATGAGTTGACTTGGTTAGCCAATCAACAATTACCAAAATGGCATGATTTTCTCTAGTTGACCTTCACAGTCCTACTACAAAATTCATGGCAATCTATTCCCACTTCCACTCAAGTATCTCGTGTGGCTTAAGTTTTTCGGCTGGTCGTTAGTGTTCAGCTTCGAATTGTTGGCAGGTCAAACAACTCTCCAAATAGTATCCAATATCACGTTTCACACTTCTCCACCAAAATCTTTCCTTCAAATCGTGGTACATCTTTGTCCCTTCCGGATGAGCCATGTATGGAGCTCCATGTGCTTCTCCTAAAATTCTTTCTCTTAACTCTTTGACCATTGAAACATAAAGCCTTTCATTGTACGTCAACACTCTATCGTAATCCACCTTGAATCCATTGGCTTAGTCTTCAATTGACTTTTTTTATTCTTTGTAAAAAGAAATCTTGTTCTTGTGCTTCCTTATCTCTGTTCTCAATGTCGGTTGGATCTCCAATGCTGCGATGACCGCTCTCGAGCTAAAAGGTGGTATCACCATTTCGATCCACAACTTGGCGAATTCTTTGATCAATTGTTCTTGTTAGGTAAATAGGAAATTAATCTCTACATTTGTCTTTCTGCTCAATGCGTATGCCACAACGTTGGCTTTGCCTGGGTGGTATTCGATCATGCAATCGTAGTCCTTCACCAATTCTAACCACTTATGTTGTCTCTTGTTGAGTTCCTTTTGAGTGAAGAGATACTTCAAGCTCTTGTGATCCGTGAAAATCACACTTTCCTCCATATAAGTAGTGCCTCCAAATATTTAAGGCATGAACCACGGCTGCTAATTCCAGGTCATGAGTAGGGTAGTTCACTTCATGTGGTTTGAGCTGCCTAGATGCATATGCGATAATTGTTCCATGTTGCATCAACACACTCCCAAGGCCTTGTTTCGAGACATCACTGTAGACAAGAAAATTTTCAATAGGATCGGGTATCGTTAAGATCGGCGCTGAAGTCAGGTTTTGCTTTAACTTTTGGAAACTTGCTTCACAATCCTTAGACCAAACAAACTTCTCTCACTTTCGAGTTAAATGTGTCATAGGGCCAGCTATCTTTGAGAACCTGACACTGGGAAATTAGAGAAGTAGGAGGAACCACAAGAGAACACACAACACTCACTACTCTAGGAATCCACCAAAAGAGTTTAGAGCAAGATACAAAAAGATAACATCTTCTAACAAGCTTGAAAGCTCAAGATAAGTTTAATTTTGAAATTGTCTACTTCCAAACTTACAAAGGATAGACAATATATAGGCAAGACTTGGAACAACCTTCCAAGAGAGTTAAAAGAAATAAATGAGAATTGATCATTATCAAGGCATTGAAAATAATAACTTAGACTCCAAATAAATTCAAACTTAATAAAAGATAGATAAAGACTAAGAATATGAAGATCTATAATGGGAAAAGAAACCATCAGAAATCAGCAAATTCGAAGTTGGTCCAGTAACTTTCGTATGATGCACCAGCCTGCCACACTTCAGTCAAACAATCATAACTTTCTGTAGGAATATTATTTTTGAGATCCGTAAATTTTATTGAAAACTAGACTTGAAGAGCTTTCCAACCATATAAAGTATACACCATAAATCCTTCCCATTCAAAATAGATTTATTCTTGAAGTTGACTAACCATTGGTGATTTCCTGCTGAGTTAATGCTACTAAATTTTCAACTTCCGTTTCAGCCCCTGCGTTAGAATTCTTCAATCTTCGGTAGTAGCCTGCGAGGCCTAGAAAAATACTAACTTCTTGTACATTTATCGGGGTCTTCCATTGGTTTACTACTTCAATATTAGCTGGATCCACTTCGATTCTCCATGTCACATCGTGTCAGAGAAATTTAACTTGACTCAACCGAAACTCACATTTCTTGAATTTTGCGTATAATTTCTACTTATGAAAAGTCTCAAGTACCATTTTAAAATGTTCCTCATGCTGTTTTTCGTCCTTGGAGTACACCAGAATTTCATCAATAAAAACTATAACGAATTGGTCCAGGTACGGGTGGAACACCCGATTTATCAATTCCATGAATACTGCAGGTGCATTGCTTAAATCAAAAGGCATCACGACAAATTCATAGTGCCCGTAGCAGGTTCTAAAAGTTGGCTTTGAAATGTCAGACTCCTTCACTCTCAACTATTGATATCCGGACCTCAAATCAATCTTAGAAAAAGTGCTAGCCCCCTCGAGTTGCTCAAACAAGTCTTCAATTCTGGCTAGAGGATACTTGTTCTTAGTCAATGCACATCCTCTTCGAGCCATCCTTCTTCTTAACGAAGAGTACTGGTGCCCCTCACGACGACAAGCTTGTGCGAATAAATCCCATATTAAATATATTTAGCAGTTGAACCTTCAGTTCTTGCAACTCCATAGGTGTCATTCTAAGGTGTCTAGGAAACTGGTGCTGATCCGGCAGTAAATCTATTATGAAATCTACTTGTCAATTAAGAGGTATCCCTAAAAAATCTTTTAGAAAAACGTCAGGGAAATCTTGTACCACCCGTATGTCACTAGGGGACGTTTTTACAGTATCGCATTTACAATATTAACCAGAAATTCTTAACAAGACTTTTTCTTAAGCATTTTAGTTTCCCTCACAGCGAACAAAACTCTAGGTATTACTCCACTATTTATCGTACAACAGTTCTTTCGGACCCTTTCTACTTCAATATTATCTCTCCTTCCTTACACCCAATGTTGGGTTGATGGGCAGTGAGCCAATCCATTCCTTGGATTAAGTCAAACCCATGCATGTCTATGGCATATGGCATGACACTAAAATTGTGATCTCTTATGCATACATTCGCATTATCAATTAAGGATTGTGTGAGAATTCTCTCCCACAAAGGTAAGCTAATTTCAAGAGGCCCATCACTCATAATCTTTTGTGACCAATCTTATGTAAAAAAATTGTGTTGAACTGAAAGAATGAGATGCGCCAGTGTTAAAAAGTAAGAAAGCTCGGGTTTTCCCTACAAATAATATACCTGTCATGACTCCAGGTTCCTTGTCCTCCTCGGCCTCATTCATTGAAAACACTCTCCCTTTTCCACTTGTAGCCTGTCTCGATCTTCCCCCTGTGGCTTGTCCTCTTTGCTCAGGTACATAGTTGGGTGGTTTCGTACAATCTTGCACCCTTTGTCCAAACTCGTGATACCTGTAGCACTTTCCTTGACCCCTAAGGAACTCTCTGCCATGGCTTTTTCCACACTTAGGACAAAGAGACATAAGGATTTGAGCATTTAAAGGTGTCTTTGCATTACCCATTGCTTGATTATTGTTGTTGTTGTTTCTTCCCTGGTTGGAGTTCTCCCACTTCCTTTTACCAAAGTTCTCCACTGGTTTGCTGTTGGAACCCCCCAAGCCCAAGCTTGCTGCTATCGTTTCAGCGTAGTCCATGTCAGCATGTCCGAATAGGATATTCCACACGTCTGGGTGCAACATTTTCCTGAACCCTGAGCCATTTTCTCACCAGTGTCCACAAGCTGTGGGGCTGACCGACTTAATTGATTGAACTTTCTCTCTTAGTCGATCACAAAAATTTCTTCCTACTTTTGTTGGAAGAACTGGTTTTCCATTTTCTCCCAGTGAGACTGCGTATAATACTTTTTCATCACTATTCTCTAGAATTCTTCCCATTTGATAGCTTCCCGTTGCTCGTCCAGCCTTATTCTCCATTAGCCTTCCCACCAATGGTCCGCATCATCGACCAGCTGGTAGGACGCGCATAGCACACACTATTCATTCGTACATTCCAATGCCCTCAACCATTCTTCTACATATTCCAGCCCCTCACGCCCCTTGAATAAGGGTAAATAATGAGCGCGGAACTCCTGGACTACATGAGCGTGATCATTCGGGTTGGTTACTAGGTTGTGGCGTGCTTGCACGAGTTGATCGGGAGCATTTTGAGTATCTCTTCTGGGAGGCATCCTTCAAATAACCAACATACACATATTTAATTTCTACTTAATATGGAGAAAATTTTAAATAAAGTATAATGATGGACAAACCATTGTTCATGTATTAATAACAAGGATAGAAAATAAATATTCATAATGACAATAAATTTTTTTTTATATTGAATCAAACTTTATTTGGTAATCATCAAGTTGCTGATTTTTTAAGAAAAAATAAATAGCAACATGGATTTATTTATAAATGACAATTATGACATCAAGGTGATTTATCAGCCACAACCACGCCCCTCGATGTCAACCAAGCTATCAATAAGAGTTCCCTCCGGATCCTCCTCAAGGTCTTCGTCTGGCTCTTCTTCCTCCATACATCATTTAACTCATCGTTGTGCTCTGGATCCACAAAATAACCCACCATCAATGCTTTCTGATCAATCCGTCCGCATAAGGTTCAAGAGGGGGTGGATGCCAACATGCAACCCTCTCAAATAGAAATGTGGTAAATTGTACATAGTCTACTTGCGGGACCTGTGGTTGAACTGTGTGGTGCAGGAGGTTGGCAAAAATGGGATCGGCCACGTCCCTCAATTCCCATGGTAATGTACTGATTAATTTCACAATGGCCCAGTAATCCGTGATTACACCACCAACATCCTTGACTTGTCTCCACTTTTGTAGCATTACGGCAACATAGGTGGGCATGTCGTGTCGTAAGTCTCGTTGATAATCTCTATACTTGTTGTCGTGCTAAGTCATTCATCTAATGAAGCACATTTCTACAATCATAATGGAAGAACTATCTTGGCACAAAAATATTTACGCCCCATTCATTATGTGTCACATAATATCAAACTTGTATTTGAATTCACATATCAATCAATTTCCATAATCAAATATATTCATACCTCTTTTATAGCGGGCGTCATACTTGGTGGATGGGTATCAAGAGACTTTATTTGATTATTTTATTACAACTTCATCAAACACTTATTTCATATAATCATGCATTAGCGAAAATTTTAAACAAATAAGAACAAGTATGCCGAATCGCATACCTGTTCTGATACCATACTGTCACATCCCAAAATTCTAAACTTGATTGATTTTATTAATATTTGAGGAAATTAAGACATAAGGGATAAATATGTTTAGTTACAACGACCTGTCAACTCGAAAAAAAAAATCTTAACCAGTATTGTATAAATGAATTAAAGTAATAAGTTAAAGGATGACTTTCATTAGAAAAAAGGGGTTGCAAGTTTTTTAAACCCTTAATTAAAGAAAGCGTGTTATTTTCTTTTAGAAAAAGAAAACAACTATGTTGAGTATGGAGAGTTTTACTCCATTTAAAACTCTTTTGACACCTCAAATGCAACCACAACCCAAAATTAATTACTCACTCCGTCCTAAATTCATCTTCACGTTTACTATAGATACGGATTTTAAGAAAAGTTACTTTTTAATTTACTTTTTGGGGTAAAATTGTATTTTTGGGTAATAAATAAATGATAAAATATTTTATGTGCTAAAGACGCGAGTTGCTGCATTGTGCGACCTCACCGTTTCGAGCATAACTTTCTCATACGTATTCCGATTTCAATGATTTTTATACTAAAACTATCCTCTCTTCCGTGACTTTCCAAAAATATATCACATGATCAATTTGGAATTCTACACAAACATAGAAAAAATATACAACATTCCTTCACACTTTCACTCTTCATTCCAACTTTGAACTTTTGATCCTGTTTTACCCTTCAAAACTCAACAAAACACATTAGTAGCATCTAAATTGTGTAAATACTCAAACATACATAATTCCATACAAATACAATAACTTTCCTAAGTAAAACGGTGTAATGTGCACACATAAAATGCGTAAAATTCTACTCTCAACATCCCTAATAGTAATATCATCGTCATTATGTCTCCTAGCCATTTCAACCTCTAGTATTTCAGACACAAATTCAGTCTATTCCTTAACATTAATTCCAACTTCCTACCCTTATGCTAGAGTCTCGGCCTGTTCCTGCTCTTCAGTTTTCTTTGGAGTATCCAGAGGTTCAGTAATATTTATAGGTGTATTATTCCTCATTCTCATACCTCCTCCTTTTTCTAGAAGTTACTTCTATCTCCGGATTAAAGGTTTTATAATTTTCTCCCTTAGATATAGTGTGCGTACACCTACGAAAAATTCATAGTTAAAGAATTTTTATAACACAAAATAACTAGAAATAAATGTCTTGACTAAAATTGTAATGACTCAGCAATATTTACTATCCCCGGTTACAGCTCCAAAAACTTGTTCACTAATTTAAGTGCACTGAAAAGTATCCCCTCAAGTATAAAGGGATTTATTGTAGCTTAGCGTGTGACCAAGTATAATATGGAACCCACAAGATAACATATTACAAATTCTATTATTACCAAACTAATTAAGACTGTAACCTTCAATGATTTTGATAATTAATTAAACTACTAATTTGCAAAAAAAAAAAAGAAAAGAATAACTAATCAAATAATCACAAGTAAAAATATACGAGTGTTTCAAGAGAGGAAACAAGATAACTATGGGGAATCTAGTCTAAATCAGTCAAATCAATTCATTAGACAACCGACCATAATTCCTGCGGAAGTTATGAAAGCAATCACATTAATATGTTAAGCAACAAGTTAATTAACGCATAACAACTTAAAACGAAATCTGATTTAAAACTTAAAATGCAGAGAAATAATTCTTATTCCCTCTCTAGGTACTACTATGCTAATACATTCCCTTAGAAAATAATTATACTCTAACATGCATTCCCTTTATAGGTACTAAAGAATTAAACTTAATTTCCTGATCTAATTATCTAAGAAGGTAATTCAGTGATAAATTAGAAATCCAGTATTGACCGTTATAATGAATAAAGGATATGTGATTAAATCCCCTCTACGTAAAATATGACAATAAAATTCTGCTACTCATACAAGCAACGATTATACACATGCATGAATTATGACATGGATATAATGAAGGACAGATACGAAACAAAATATATTAGTCTTAAAACCATAACATCAATAAAGGTCGAAAAGACTTCTGCAGAAATCTATAACTTAAACTACATCATCAATCCAACATAATTTAAACCTTCAAACCCTAAAATTATCCAAAAAAGTATTAGTCCATGGTGTTACAAGTAACAATCATGTATATGATTGAAAACTTACCATATGTCTATAACTAAAAAAGATAAAGAAAAGAATAATTAAAAAAAATTGGATATGGTGCAGATCTTCGTTCTCTCTTTCGTCTCTTCAAATCTCTTCAATTTTTCCTTCTTAAGTAAAAAAACACTCCAAACTCTTCAAGTGTGGTGTTGAATGGTGGATGGATGATGGTGAAGTATGAAAGACAATTGATTTTTATGATGAGGAGTATCAATCCGTTTTATAGGTGTCTAACCCTTAAAATCAGGCTCCTAGGGCTTATCCTCATTTTTCACACACTTATACACACTAAAAGGCATAAACAGTGGTTCTAGGCTTCCCTTGGAGGTTAGCCGACCAAAATAGGGCAGCTCGAGTGGGCCAGCTTGACTCAAGTCGGATGTCAAGTTGACGCAGAATTTGTCGAGCTAATCTTTTGGAACCTAACGGTCTTCAGCTCAACTCGAGCTGATGGTCAAGCTAGATTTTTATTGCATTCTGGCTTGCAACTTGACTCGAGCTAGGTAGCTCGAGTTGGTCGAGCTGCATGTTTTCTAGCTCGGGTTCCTCTGACGAAGTCAAATTCTATTCTTATTTGGTTACCAGCTCAACTCGAGCTGGGTCTTTTCATGGCCAAATCCAACCTTTATTCGATTCTACTCTTTTTATTGCTTTTTTCACTCTCAAATATATCATGAACAATGAGACTTATGCTAAAATACGAATACAATTCCAACAAAATGATGAATTATTATATACCATAATAAAACATTCTTATTTTCACACTCATCAAGTCCTAACGTAAATTAAAACATATTAATTCAATATTAATTCATATACATTGTTTTAAATTTAGTATATAATTAATTGATAATTAGGTCAAATAGGCCAAAATTTCCTCTCATATTTTTCAAGCTTATATATATTGTCAATTAAAAAAGACAATCACTAGAATGAGTCTATCTTATTTTTCAAATTCATGAGACCGGATCTTTTTAGTGCGTTAGGTCAAAAAGATTTAAAACGGATCCTCAATCTTCTCATTTCTCTCTCCACTGGCAAGCTCACTTTATCTCTCTGGATCTCGCAACCCTCTATTTTCTCTCTCCACTGGATCTTGCAACCCTCTCTTTTCTCACTCCATGGATCTCGCAACCCTCCTTCTCATCTTTTCCACAAAATGAAATCGAAAATATGAGAACTCAAGAATTTCTCCAAGAAGATGACATCTGCCGCTCCTTGCTCCACCTCTCCACCGCCGCCGACCACCACTCCTCCGCCTTCCTCCCCTCCAAAACCACCACCACTGAATTCACCCCACCAAGCGACACTCTTTTGATTCCCCATCCCAATTGGACGAACCACTTCCCAAGAGGCCCACTCTCCTTCCTCCTCGATTACCACATCCTCGGATACACCAAAATCCAACTCCCAAAATCCTTTCCGGTGAACCCTTCCGCCCCCTCCGCAGCAAACCATGTGTCCAAAATCAAAGGCGTGTTTGTGTTTGAAAGTTCTTTAATTGATAATGGAAACAATAATTTTCTTCCAAATTCCCTAGCCAAAGCAGATTTCTCCTCCAATGGAGTTGATTTCCCACTTGGGCCTTCGGGAAGAATGTGGTTGACATATTGGGAGAAAAGCTCAACATTCCAAATTTTATACCTCCTTTCTCTGATCCCTCAACAAGGGGTAGTAAGATAGTGCATGGTGTTAACTATGCCTCTGGTGGTTCTGGTATACTTGATAACACTGGTTCAGTTGCAGTAATATCTCTATCTCTCTCTTTCTCTCAACATACATATAATGGTTTTCTTGATTTTATACAGCTAAAGTCATAGTGATAGAAAGACAAGGTGAGTGTGTAACTGAGTTGGGAGTTGTATTTAGGTGGGAGTTATTATCATAGTTTGATGGGTTTGCTCTTTAGTTATATTTACATGTTAAAACAAACATTGATAGTATGCCTTATGCCTATTCTACATTTATATTTGTGGACATGTTTATATTCATCCAAATGCTTTGTTCCAAGTTTTATAAAGGATGAATAAGAGCTGTACAAAGAAATTTGTGTATTTAATAAAGACTTCTTATAGAAATTATCAATGTGTTCTTGAGAAACAAACAAAGATAGAACAAAATTCACAAACCACTGGCAATTAAAAGTTTAATTCACACCAAATGCACAGTACATATTGTGTGCATTTTCAGAGTACTAATCTTTTCATTAATGTATTACATGGAGTATTAATTTAATGAATTAGGTTACTCTATTTTATTAATTATGTTACTCAATTGAATGAATTAAGTTATTCTTTAAAATGAATTAAGTTACTATAATAAGTTTTTGAATTACGTTAGATTACTCTTTTTCATTAATTAGGTTACTCAATTGAATGAATCAGGTTACTCTTTAGAATGAATTAGGTTACTATGAATAAGATTTTGAATTACGTTAGGTTACTCTTTTATATTAATTGAGCTACTCTTTAATTTTAAACTTTGATTTTCTGAAAATTAAGGTTTTTTTATTATTAATTGGATTACTCTTTATAATAAATTAGATTACTCTTGATTTGAAACTCTAATTTTTTGTTTTGAAAATTAAATGGTGCAGTAAAAGAGAAAAAAATCAATTAAATAATGTCAAATGAGAAAAATTCAAAAGTACAATATATATAAGTATATGTTACAATAGTACAATTCTTAAAAAAAATTTAATTTTATAAATCAATCCAATTCATTTGAAAATAATATTTTCTTTATTAAAATAAACATTTCATTTGAACAAAACTTTTATATTCTATTTTGATAAAAGAAGAGGAGAGAGAGAGTTACATGCATTTATTAATGGAAAAAAGGAAAGGGCAAAGAAAAGCATAGCAGAGTTTATAAGTAAAAAAAAAGAGGTGAGAGAATAGAGTGACATTAATTTATTATTGGGAAAATTACAAAAGAAGAAGAGAGAGAATAGAGTGACGTGCATGCATTTAGTGAAATGGTAAATGAATATTTCACTGAATCATTTACAATGTACTGAAGTACATGCAGATACATGACAAACAACTGTATCCAATCTACCTAAGTGTGAGCTTAGGGTGAATACGTTAACAATTCAAATACAACGAAGCTATTTGCATATTAATTCTACATGCAACATGACTTGGGGTCAGCATTCTAGATCCAAACTGAAGGACATTTTTTTCATCCATATATGATATACAAGTGTAGTAAAGGTGATGTACAATAACCTGCGAGCCTTGGTGTTGTTACGAGTATTCGCATTGATCTTTCTGAAAGCATGCATTTATTAGTTGGATACGTGGCATGTTTGCGGCCCATGCTCCTTTCTCTATGACACGTAAAATCATTAAAGATCCAGTACAATACCTGCGAGATTTCATATGGTGTTTATTTAGGATTCGGTTCTAGGAGTGGGCATATTTTTTTGAGTTTCGGGTACCCGAACCGATTCAAAAAAATTACCCGAAAAACCCAATTTTTTTTGGATAATTTCGGATTTCGAGTAAACCCGGACCCAGTTATTAATTATCGGATCAGATATCGGGTTTTGAAAATTACCCGATCGGGTAACCCGATTTTTTTTCAAAATTTCTATTAAATATAACACACTATATACTAATACTAAGTAGGTTTCTATTACCCAATCTTCATTTCTCAATCATCGATTCACACCGCACATTCATTAAAGAGAAGTAGAGAATCCCTCAAATCTTTATTTCTCACAAGTAGTGAAGAATCTCAATCTTCGTTTATTCATTTATTTTATGAAATAATAAAAAAATTAACATATTTTTTAAAAATTTTTTACTCCGTATAAAACAATTTACTAAATTTATAATATAATACTCTCTTCGTCCGCCCCAAAGGTGGACATTTGCTTTTTGCACGTGGATTAAGGAGTATTATTATTTAATGTGTAGTTGGTAATTGTATTAGTGGGGTGTATGAGTCCCATAAATTTATTATATTAGTGATGTGTGTGGGTCCCATGTGTTTAAAAAGGGAAATGCGGACCTTTGGTGCGGACACCCAAAATGGCAAAATGTCCACCTTTCGAGCGGACGGAGGGAGTACATCTTAAAAATATATTTAAATTTTATTAAATTACATTTTAATAAATATTTTGACACAATATTATTATTCTTATATTAAGTATAATATTAACATTAATTAATATTTTTAATAAATTTACTTTAAGGATGATAAATATTAAATGTGTTGAGAGTAACAATATATAATAAGTATGACAAATGAAATACTAATTTTATCACATGAAAATATAGGAAAAATAAAAATAAAAAAAATTAAAAAAAACCGGGTTACCTGATAGGGTACCCTGTTTTTTCGGGAACCCAAAATATCGGGTACCTACAATACCGGTTTGGATTCGGGTAATGCATTTTAAAACCCAAAATTTTGGGTACCCGGACCCGAAACTCGAATTACCCGAAACCCGTTCCGATACCTACCCCTATTCGGTTCCATGAATTTTTCATGGGACCGGTGGTACCCTAGTGACTCTCATTAAAAAATAAAAAGAATATATTATTCACATAAATATTGTCTATTTTCGAGATCAAAAGTATTAAATTTCTCCCATTTTTACCAAGTTTACATTGTCAATTAAAAAAGAAATCTATTGACATAAATATAATTCATTGTTAAGATAAGAAATATTAAATGGAGGGTTAAAATTAAATTTAAATAGCAGTAAAATTAAAATATATGAAAAAAAATTGATGATCAAAATAACAATTTTTTTATATATGTATAGATATGAAAAAAATTGATGATCAAAATAACATACTTGACAGTTTTTTTCTCTAAATAAAATAAAAATGGATAGCGAATTAAAAAAATTTAAAAATACAGAGTATATTATTAACATAAAAATAATTGAAATAAAAAATATTAAATAAAGGATCCACTGCAGAATAACCCTTAAATTTGACAACAGTAAAATTGAAAGACAAATTCTCTTGTGAGACGTTATTTAAGTGAGACGGTTTGTGAGACGTGTTAACGTATGTCTATTATTTAGATAAAATATATTTAATTATTGTTAAAGTATGTTTTCTAAAGTATGTTGGATTATGCATTAAAGTATGATTTTAACGTGTTATAATATGATTTATTGTTGACATACTTTAACGACAAATAAGCATATTTTATCTCTACAATAAACATATTTTAATGATGGGTCAACCCGTTGTGATAGAGCCATTTACCATTTAGACTGGACTCACAAGTGAGCCTGGATCAATATTTGAAGACAGAGGCTGCCCATCCGAGGAGGAGAGAAAGGAAATCGAGCAAAGAAGAAGCACGCGCTCGCCCACCTGGAGGAGGCAGGTGGAAGACATTTATTCCCTCTCCTCTCACCACTTGCTCCCTACTCTCACTCTCTCTACCTAGAGCCGTCGAAACGGGCCGGCAGGGCGGGGCGGGCCAAAAACCACCTCAACCCGCCTTTTGGCGGGCTTAGGCGGGGCGGGCCTAGGTGAGTACGAGCTAAAATTGTTAGGCCCAACCCATTTAAAGGCGGGTGGCGGGTTATGGCGGGCCAACCCGCCTTTTTTTTAACGATGTTATGATAATTATCATTATTTAAAATAAAATATCAAAATAATGAAAGCGTGCAAAATTATAATTATCATTATCATTATTTGAAAATAAAATATCTAAATGATGGACGCTCTTACAAAATCTATAATATCAATAAGATAATTAAAATATAAATATAGATTTTATAAAATGACTCCATGAACAATTAAACATAAAACAAAGATCATTAATCAAATAACATAAAGTTTACTAATTATATACTCCCTCCGTCCCTCAGCAAGAGTCTCTTTTTTCCATTTTGGTCATCCCACCCAAAGGGTCATCTTTCCTTTCTTACACACATGAGACCCACTCATCCCCTCTAATACAATTAAAACATGGGGCCCATACTCCCACTAATACAAATACCCATTACACATTAAATAATAATACTCCTTAATTCACGTGCCAAAAAGCAAAAATTATCCTTGCCGTGGGACGGAGGGAGTACTTTCTTAAGAATCCCAAATAAAACAATGTAAGTCTAATTATCCTCAAATAACACAAATTAAATCACAAAAAATTTACTAGTTCTAAAGGTCAATCACAAAGCTCAAAACATAATTATAAAGGCTATTCAAAACTCATTCATCATAACATCATAATATAAACATCTCAATCTTCATGTTGATCAATTATATGATTATATCATTGTAAATCTTCAAATGATTAGATATCTTAAAGGTTTATAATTTGCATTTGCATTTGCTTCTAATCCATATACATGCATTTCTGTAAAAAAAAAAAATTCATATATATACATTTATATATTAAAATTTCAAAAATTAAAAATAATTAAAAATCAAGCAAAATAGGATTTTAAATTATTTACATATTTAGGTACAAAATGTTTAGATTTTAAAATATTCATTTTATGATTTAATTCATTATTTAAAAAAATATTTAACAAAGGAACAACAAATATTTGTAATATTAAACACTTGAACATTCGTAAAAAAAAAAATTGTGGCGGGCCCCAGACGGGCCAACCTGCCCCCATTTGGGTTGAGCCCGCCTAGGTCCACCCCCGTTTGGGCCAGCCCATTTAGGCCCGCCTCCAAACATGCTGCAAATTCTACGGTCCAACCCACCTTTTTTGGAGGCGGGGGCGGGTCGGCCCGCGGGCCCCAACTCGTTTTGACAGCTCTATCTCTACCACCCACTTGCTCCACTTACTCACTTACACTCACTCACTCCCTCTCTCTACTCTCCCACCACCGAGAGTCATCCTACCTCTCTCTACACTAACTCACTATATCTCTCTACTCTCCCACCGCCGAGAGTCATCATACCTCTCTCTACACTCACTCCCATTCTCTACTGTCCCACCACCAAGTTGCCCACTTGCTGCTCTTCCACCGCCCAAGTGTCCCACTTGGGCTTGACACCCTACAAGTCTAGTAGATATCTTAGGAAGATAATCCTATCGCACATATTTTAATAGCCTCATGCAGATACGAATTTAATGCCCATTTGCTACTAAGCTCACCCCACTAGTATAATAGGGGGCTGCACCTTTATCTTCATCATCAGTTCTATCCTCATCCTTACCTCCGTCTTCAACCTCAAGCTCAACCTCCTCTGCATCTTCACCATCATCACCCCTGTAAAGGAGAATTATCTCCCTCCACCACAACAAAAAAACACAGAGAGAAATAAACTCTCTACTTTAACTCCCACAAACGTAGGAGGAATTCTTGTGTTCTTCTTCTTCTATTATTTCTTCATATTATGTTAGATTAGTCCGATTAAACCATATAATAGCCACATTAAACATCCACCTCACCCAATAAAAATTGACTATCTACACCCATCTTACACCCGTCATTTCAATAACCCGTCTCACAAGAGAGTGTCTCAAATTGAAATAGGTGAAAAAAACTAATCACAAAAAGAGTTAAATAAATTTGATATAGAAAGACAGATTAAAAAAAAGAATAAAACTAGATTAGAATTATACCATTTGGCTTCTTTTTTTTTTCTTTTTTTTTTATATACCATTTGGCTTTTTTTTTTTCTATAAATAATGGATAGCGAGAGATCCATGGAGGGAGTAATAATTGATAAATAATATTTCTTTTATCACTTCGCCCAAATTTGCAAAACCCCTCCCAACAGAAACCCTAATTTCTCACCGGCAGACCGAACTGACCATGACAACTAATGGGCCGAACCTGGAGTGCCGGATGTATGAGGCGAAGTATCCCGAGGTGGACCACGCCGTGATGATTCAGGTGAAGAGCATGGCGGACAGTGGCGCGTATGTTTCACTTCTGGAGTACAATAACATCGAGGGCATGATCCTGTTTTCTGAGCTTTCTCGCCGTCGCATTCGCTCCATCAGCAGCCTCATCAAAGTGGGGCGCATCGAACCCGTCATGGTCCTCCGTGTTGATAAGGAAAAGGGGTACATTGATCTCAGCAAGAGGCGTGTTTCCGAGGAGGACATTCAAGCCTGTGAGGAGAGATTTAATAAGAGTAAGCTCGTGCATTCCATTATGCGACATGTTGCTGAGACGATGAATGTTGACCTTGAGGTGTGTAATTCTTGCGATACTTTTTTGCTTTCCTGCTTGTGGATTAAAGTTTTAATTTTTTTTTATTTAATCATGGTTGGAGGTAGTTCTTAACTGTTTTTTCGCTGCCTGAGGTATTGTATATGGTTGGTATGTGTTTATGTAAAAGAAAGTACATTTCTTTAGTTACAGAAAGGGGTTTCTGAGGTATTGTATATGGTTGGTATGTGTTTATGTTAAAGAAAGTACCTTTCTTTAGTTACAGAAAGGGGTTTCCATTTATTGATGGTTGTTTAACGCATACTCACACCATCACCGGGTAGTGATCCTAATGAATCTCTTGACTGTAGAGTTTGAGTTGTTTAGTTTTTGATGCTTTTTACGAGCTTCTAAGTTGTATTCACAGTTGTTAGAGGCGCGAGGAGGCTTGGGTCCTTGTACCTTTTTATTTCCAGAATTTTTGGTCACTTAGGGTGATGTCTCTGAGGAGCTCGACCCTGTGAGCCTCCTCGTGACTTTTTCCACCTTAAGAATTGCGCTTCCTATGCATCTCCTAATTATCCCTTATTTTTTAGTTTTTTTTTAAAAGTTATTACGGGCTTTCAATAAGTAAACTGCGATCCTTGCATCTTATGTGGGGAAAATAACTTTTATTTATATACTATTTACTATGAATTAGCAAGTTAGGGTTAGGGTTTTGTTATGGATGTTTACAAACGGTGTGATAAGGGGAAGAAGTAGTCTGGAATGCATATCTTATTATTTCAGTTATTTTCTTTTGATTATTAAGATTCAGATTATATTAGAGTAGATTAGATTATATATGGGTTGTTGGACTTTGTTTATATGGACTTAGGTATAATTCAATATTTATAGTTCTTATTATTTGGTGGACGGCAGTTTTTGGATATTGAATTTGGGATTTGGGCAGAGTATTTTCTCCGTGGAATTCTTATTGAATTTTATGTTCAAGTTTGCGGTTCCAATCCCTTGCCTCTAACAGTTTTTCAACAAATAAAATATAAAAGAGGAGGATGAGGATGATAATTGATTAGTTTGCTAGCAGCTAATCATTTGAATAATAACTTTCTTAAACTTGAAGGCATTTTATTATTGACTTATTGTTTATTTGTATTGAAGTTTTTAACTTTCAAGATAATTATGTATGAATGTTCCATGTGTTATCATGCTGTTTATGAGTTATTATGTATCATTATGTGATGCTATGCATTTTTTTACCTTTTATATAGTTGGTAATTATGTTGTAAGTTGGGTATACTTACTTATATGTGTTATAGAATCATATTAGAGCGGTTTGCACAAGAGGCGCGCGCCTCGGGTCCTTGTGCCTCTCGCCTCTTAACAACTATTTTCTGTATCCTCGTCAAAAACCGTGACAATTTTTCAGTCTAAGATCGTGAACTGTTGGGAAAATTATTATTTGGGTCTGCTTGATCTCAGACTCTCAGCGCTTGAGCACTTATACTTATGTGATATAAATGTTTAGGAATTTTTCTATGTGTTGAGGTTGGAACTGGTGCAAGAGAGTCAAAATGGACAATGAGATACTTAGGCCCCAGATGATAAGTGAAATAACTCTAGAACGAGATGATCGAACTTTTCTAGATGATCTCTTTATGTACTATGTATGTTTGTTCATAGTAAGCAAAGCACTGTATGCATATTGCTTAGGGACTTGTTTAACCTGAACTGCTCATGAAATTCAATTGATATCTTCAATTGATATCTACTAGTGATCTCTTTTTCTGCCTTAGAATATATTATCATAAATTTGTGCTCCTATAGTGTCTGAATTTTCTATGACCCATCTATAGTCCATTCCTAGTTCCTATTGGTTGGGGGTATCATTCTCAAAATGCTTTAGTCCCATCATTATTATTTAAGAAAAATGGCAGATAAACTTTGTTCAAGATCCAATATCCAGAGGTAAATTTTGTAGTAAAAATTGTTTCTTGGTTTTTGCGATAATTTGGTTTGGAAATACATTATCATGGGTGTATAGAACACATGTCAGGTGATTGACTTGCTCTGAAAATTGTGTGCTCATTGAACTATGTTTGGTCATTTTGCTACGCAGTTTCTTTTTAGCTTTAACAACACTAAATTGCCTGTGGCAGGATTTGTATGTCCATGTTGGCTGGCCTCTATACAGGAAATATGGACATGCCTTTGAGGTGTGATAATCAACTAACATTTATAATATGATGGACAATGATTAGCATTATAATTTTTACTTGTATACATTTGTATAATATATTGCAGGCATTCAAATTAATGGTAAATGATCCTGATTCAGTGCTTGATTCTCTTACTCGCGAAGTCAAGGAAACCGGGCCTAATGGAGAAGAGGTAGTACTTTGCTGATTTTTATTGCTTAATATTGTACATATCATTATATTGACGTCACCTTTTGGAGCTGGTTCCCTTAGGTGACAAAGTTGGTTCCTGCAATCTCAGAGGAAGTAAAAGATGCTTTAATTAAAAATATTAGGAGAAGAATGACACCACAACCTTTGAAGATTCGAGCAGATGTTGAGATGAAGTGTTTTCAGTTTGATGGTGTTCTGCACATAAAGGTCTGATTCTTTTAACTGATAATATGTCTTGCTTATTTTTCCAGACTTCCATACCCTACCTCAAGTCATATTTCTTAAACGTATAATTGATGTGTTTGTGAAGGAAGCAATGCGTAAAGCTGAATCTGCTGGAAATAAGGATTGCCCTGTTAAAATAAAACTCGTTGCTCCACCGGCGTATGTCCTTAACACCCAGACTCTTGATAAGGTAACTATTATATGCATGTTTTTTTATTCAACATTTTGAGGATGTTATGTACCTTGTTTATACTTTTATTATCTTTTCAGCCTTATTTTAATGAGAATGCTGGGAGATATTGTCTAATTTTTTAAGCATGCGATTGAGAAACTGGGAAGTATGCGTACTGCTGCTGCTGATGTTTATTAGCAGTTTGTGGTTATCATATAATCATATAGATTGAGCCAATACATTGTATCATCTTTTCAGCCTTTTTTCAAAAATCATGCAAGGAGAAAATGTCTAGTTTGTACGCATCAATTGAGGAACTGGGAAAGCATGTATGCATGCTGCTGCTCATGGTTTGGGGTTAAGTTATAGAGAGCATATTCTGTGATCATATGGAATAGGTTTAATATAGATCGAGTCAATGCAGTAGGTCATTGCATGATTTGTCTTATTGTTATCGTTATTGCCTAACTAGGGCTTTCTTTTAATTAAGTTCTTAGGACAATGCAAATTGTCATCATTGAGTGTCGGGAAATTGTAATTGTTGCTTGCTTCGGAAGGATTTGGTAACTTGTCTTTTTCTTTGTATTATTTTTTTTTAAAAAAATCTTCATTTATAATGTAGTTTATTTCATTATATCCTTGACTCTTATCATTTTCCCTCAAATTAATACTTATATGCAATGTGCAGAAGTTGAACTGTACTTTCTAGGTAAGCTTGTTTCAGATTGATAAACTTCTGGTTTTGGTCCACTAGAGAGGAGATTGACAAATTACACAATGTATTATGTACAATATCACCATGGGACATTAAGCTTTGTGTTTAGCTATGAGTATTTGGTAGATTAATTACTTTTGGAAATTCTTCTTTTATAAACGCTGCTTATAATGTTGCATGCCTGTCTCTAACAATGCTAAGCAAAGACCTTGTATATGTAAGGTGTAATGCTTTGCTGACGAGATCTAAATTTCATTTCCTGCATTGTATGGCAGGTGATGTGTTTTAGCGATGATTGATTAGAATACTCATCGCAGTCCTTTTGTGTCAAAAGCCCTCTTTTGAATCTGTTCTCCTTGAACCATCATAATAGATTTCTTATGTAATGCAGGAGCAAGGCATTGCAGTCCTAAACAAGGCGATTGAAGCTTGCACGGAAGAAATTGAACGTCACAAGGGAAAACTTATTGTTAAGGAGGCACCAAGAGCTGTATGGATTGTTATAATTTTTATTATATAACATTTTTCTAATATACCTTGTTATTTAGTTCTGATCTTTATCATATTTAAGTATGCTCTCTTTGACAACATTTTCTTGGACACGTGATTGATGAATCTAGGTGAGTGAACGAGAAGACAAATTGCTTGCTGAGCATATGGCTAAGCTGGGACGTGAAAACGAGGAGGTTAGCGGCGACGAAGGCAGCGAAGAGGAAGAAGATACGGGTTTGGGAGATATCGACCTGGAGAATTCTGGAACAGGAATAACAGATTAAAAATGGTTATGTTTCGTTCATTCTTGAGAGGAAAAAAAAAAGACATTTTTGTATGTTTACTGATTTATTTATTATACACCAGTGGATTTGAGTGTGTGATATTGATGCCAAAATGTTACACCGTATTTGTTTCCCCCCCCCCCCCCCCCCCCCCCCCCCCCCCCGCTCTCTCCCTTTCTTTTTTTTCACCACCAAGTAATAATGTGGATTTTTTGCATCTTAACGTCATAAAATCTTGCTATTGTTTTACTTTTAGTTTGTAATCTTTATATTATGAATTTTATTTTAGCGTTAATTGCAAGGGTTTAGTTATATATCACTTTGTATCATTTTACTTTTGCGGTCTAGCAAATTTAATAGGCGAAGCAAATAAGAAATGAAAAGGGAGTATATATAAGAAAGAAAATTTAGTTAAGTGGCTTTAAATATACACTTTTTTTTTTTATTAAATATACACCACATCAATATAAGATTAAAATATATATTTAAAAGGGTTAGTAAAATACACTACCTTTCTTTCTTTCTTCAATTTAATCATGAACTATTTTTTTATAAAAAAATACATGATCTTTTCCTCTCCCCTCAATTTAATCATGGACTTTCTTTTTATTAATTAAATACATGATTTTATTTCATTTTCTCAATTTTATTACGACTTTTTTCTTTTATTAATTAAGTATATAATATTTTAATGTTTACAATTTAATTAAAATTCTATACACATTAAATATTTGAAATAATGTACAAATTGCATATTAAATTCCGAAAAATTGCATATAAATATGCATAAAATTGTATACTAACTCGATTTAAAATTAATTAGCGTTTTAGATAATTAAAGAATTACAAATTTTAAATAAAAAAAAGAATGTTTTCAGAATATATAGGTTAGTATTTATGATTTTTTTTAATTCTTAAATTATCTTAAAAGATAATTAATTTTAAATTTGAGATAATATTATATGAATTTTTATGATTTTTTAATTTTTTTATATTTAATATGTAATTTTTGCATTATATTGCAAGTATTTATTGTGTATTGATTTTTATAATAGAAGAATTTTAATTAAATTAAACTGTAAAACATAAAAGATCACATGTTTAATAAATAAAAGAAAGTTTGTGATAAAATTGAAAAAATTATAATAAGGTTCTGTATTTAATTGATCAAAAGAAAGCTCATGATTAAATTGAGGGAAGAGGAAAAGATCATGTATTTTTTTGATAAAAAAATTAGTTCGTGATTAAATTGAAAAAAGTGAGAAAGGTCGTGTATTTTACTGCAATTAGACATATTTAAAAAAAATAAAATTGATTCGCGAGATGAAAATACAAAAAAAAAATACTTTCTCTGTCCGTCGATAATGTATTAATTTTGTCATTTTTGTCGTCCAATTTAAATGTATCAATTTTCTTTTTTTAGTAAAAGAGCTCCCACACATCAACAACTCACTGCTATTCGTTAATATAACTATTCACTTTATATAAAATAATAGTACTCCTTAATCCATAATTTAAAAATATTTGACTTTCATTATGCATAAAAAATAAAATAAATTGATAAAGCTATCTATATATAAATAAATATACATAAATATTTTTTTATAAATTGAGATTGTAATGTACTATATATATTAATCAGATTTTATATAAAAATAAAATAAAAATTTAAAATACTAAGAAAGAAAAAGAAAGATAATTATGTATAGACTTTCATAAAAGAATTTATAATAATTAAGATAAGATTACTTTAATATAATTATAAAATATTTTACATTTATGTTAAATAACAATCAAATCAATTTATAAATTTCCTCAATAATTACTTTATTTAAATATTATATATAAATTCAATAATATCTGATATATATATATATATATATATATATATATATATATATATATATATATATATATATATATATATATATATAATCATATAAAAAATCCAACACATCACATCAATATATAATTTGAAAATACAACTCTATATAATAATTAACATGACATATTATTACTTAAAATATTACTTCACTCCAAAAATAAATAAAATAAGTAAGATTCCTAAATTTTTATCCACAGTGTAGGTACAAATTAATATTCGAATAATAAAAAATAATTAAGGACTAAATTAATAATAAACGAAAAATAAATAAATACTCCTTCCGAGCAAAGGTGACCTTTTATTTTTACACGAGTATTATTATTTTATGTATTGAGTATTAGAGAGATTTGATAGGTAGTGGTGGACCTTTATACTAAAAGAGGAAAATAAGAACCTTTAAATGAGACGCCCAATATAGTAAAATGAGATTTTTCAGCGGGATGGAAGGAGTATAATAATAATTGTATTGTAAATTTTTTTTCGTTTTTAAATAATAAAAAATATAAATTATATAAGGAAATAAAGTTAAATACATGTGCGGCTTAACTAATTTTCTTCCATAATAATTTTTTTACTTTTTTAATTTGATAATAACAAATAGGGCCCTTGGAAAACATTTAAATCTAATTAATTTTCTTCCATAATTAATTTTCTAATTTTGTTACTTTGATTATAATCAAATAGAGTCTTTTAAAATTATTTAATTAAGTTAACAGATAATTCGTCTCCCGATTGTTTAGATCTTTACGTACAATATGTTTCCGTTGATCTACTATTTTAATTTAAGTGACATATTAAACCATTTATTTGGGTTTACTAAAATAATGACAGATTTTAAAGAAATTAATTTTAGAAATTTACCTTATGAAATAATAATTTGCAAAAAATTTAAAATTATAAAAAAAAGAAATACTAAGCAATGGTTTCAATTTCAAGGTGCTTATGTCGAGTTTAGAGAAAGTATTTAATTAGGAAAGTAAAAAAGGTGAATTATTCACACTTAATTAGAAGAATTTTATCACCTTAAAAGTTAGTATATTTTCAAATAACAAATCCATTATGGAAAAGGCTTGTGTGACACCGTCTTACGTGAGACAGTCAGAAAGTGATAATTTTTCTAAAGAAAAGTGATAATAAATTAATAAAAAGTGACAGTGCTATTTCATAAACAATTTATAGTATAAATAAAAAGTGATGACATTTTATAGCGAAAGTGATAATTATTTTAAAAAGTGAAAAATGGTCTTATATGAGACGGTCTCACGCAAGACCTACCCATCTATTATATGTGCCCTAAATTCCAATTTAACATAATCGTGTATGTAAGAAAACAAATTTAACGTAACTTTCACTTGTAGAAATAAATTAAGGATCGGAACAGTCTTGACCACTAGAGGTAAATTAAATTCATAGCAAGCAAAAAAAAAAAAAAAAAAAAAAAACATAAAATCACACAAAATTTAAAGGAACAATATTATAATTTGTTGTAAATTTTTTATATTAATCATATAAATTATATTCTCTCCGTCCCGTACTTATGTTCATCGGCACTGTAGATACGGAGTTTAAGAAAAGTTGCTTTTTGATCAACTTTATTAACTTTATAGAGGTATTGTGATATTTTTAGATAATAAATATATTATAAAGTATGTTATGTGTGTTAGGTGAGAGTGATATTTTTGAAATTAAGATAACTTTTGAGGTTGTTAGTTGATGTGAAATTTTCTTTTTTGGGTGGTGAACATAAGTGTGAGACGGACGAAAACGGAAAGTGTCAACATAAATGTGGGACGAAGGGAGTATATAACTATATTAATATTATATAATTATATAACACTATTATTCATTATAAAAATAATAATAATTAAATGACCTACGTACTACGCATGTTTTGTACTAGTCATTATATACACAGTGACAGGGATGGATAAATCAAACAAAAATTTGATCATGAAAATAATATGGAGTATGGAGTTTAGAATAATATCCAGGGCACAACCATTACATGAGAAATTGTACATTTGTATATGACAATTGTTATGAAGCCGATAAAATATAGTTAGTTTTAATTTGAAGAGAAAATGATATTGGGTGGCAGTGTCTTACAAAATTAGTTAATTAAATAAAAATCAATAATATCTATACACTATGTGCTCGTTTGCTTGCAAGTATTGATACAGTTTCCCTCATTATACCTCATCTGTCTCAAGGTATGCATAATACCTTCAGCACGGTAAAAAATTCGGCCTCAAACTAAATACTATTTCTATGGTATTCTGCATCTCAGCCTAGGAGGTGAGATTAACAATACCAAAATTTAATAATGAGGTATTAAGCTTAATTTTACCATTTTGACCATCTTCATCATCATCTTCTATCCCCACATACCCCCACTGATCTGTCCATCACAGTGCCACCATGTTCATCATCTACCTCACCAACCCCAATCTGTTCATCAAGCCTGCCGACCCAATTCTATTCATCAACCCCACCGACTCACCGACCCAACTCTATTCATCACAATGGCCACCATCTTCATCATCTCAACCTCGGCTTCGACTTCCTCGATTGCGTCGTCGACGGAATCGGAGACTATGTCTCTCTGCGAGTCGACTCGGACGTCCACCCGGGAGAGATCTCCATCTCTGACATTTCCGGCACAGGCACGAAGCTCAGCAAGAACTCCAGCACCGTCGCAGCTTCCGTGCTCAATAGATCTCGTTATTGCAGAAGAAGAACCAATTTCTGGAGAATTATTGAGGTGGAGAAATTTTCAGAAGAACCTATTCTTTGCGGTGGAGAACAGATTCAATCTTTGACAAAGAGGGTTTGGAAGAATACCATTTTAAACCCAAATTTAAATAATAATAATAAATAATAAAAAAGATAAATAAGAGGTAAATATGTCATTTTATTTATTATTTTATTCGTTAATACTCAATAACAAACCTAAAATAACTAATACCTAATTATCAATAATCTCATTTTTCCATAGTACCAAATAATAATACAATTAATCACAAGTCAAACAAATCACATTATACACAATCCCTTTATATCACATACCCACAAGCAAACGATCTCTATATATAAAAGGAGAATAGCCAATACGTTGGCCAGTTTCCTCTCGGTGGATGGTTGCCAGAATTCAAACGTGTCAACCCCTGCTGATCTCTCGTAAACGTATCCCGCGTACAGAAGACTCACCCCCTTCGACTTCATCTTGCTTCACCATCCACCCGGTTTGACTGAAGATAGAAACATACTCGCCTTCCGCCTTCGTCAGTCTTCATTTCATCTGGGTTCTCTGCTTTGCTTATTCTACCCTAATATTGCTCTCCGTATTCTCTCCCGTCATCCTCTTTCTGTAAGTTTACTACAGTTGCCTTCCTTACCTTTTATCCCCTTTTACAAGCGATTTCAACTGTCTCCGCTTCATTACCACCGTTGATTCCCATGGGGAACACTCCGATCTTCTCCACCGCCTGCTGTACCTCTTTCCTTCTCCATCGACGCTTTCAATTTCCTAATTTTCAGATAAGAAAAATTGATTTCTATGTTCAATTCTGGAATTCCACGTTCACGTCGTTGTCATATTTAGAGAAAATGTTAATTAGCAATGGTTGTCTGTCCTAACCCATGCAAACAATGTGCTCGATAAAATGTCTACAAGCAGCTTATAAAGTAGAGCACTCTTCACATCAAATTTTTAGTTGTGTGCACCTTGCTTCTCTGTTAGAAGCGTGGTTATGTTATTTCACATGGTATTAAAATTGGTCCCTTTTCATTTGATACTTCACCATGTATTTTCCACTTGGACACAAGTATCAAGCAAACAACATCAGATTATGAAGTGTTCAATATCTTTCTTTACTAGAGATGCCCATCAATTTGTGGGTTTTCATGTCATGCCGGTATGTGTTGGAATTATGGAATGTTCTCTCCCTCCTTTCTCTTCTTAGTTTCCTCTCATGGATTCTACTAATTTTACTTGAGCTTTTTCTTTTTATGCAGGCACATCAAAATACTACAAGCATTTATCTCATGAATGTTCATTAGAGAGTCAGGCCGTTGACGTTTCAAATTAACAAGGGTAGCCAACTAGGCATTCAACAGTAGTTGTTCCTCATTCACATCAGACATGTCTATTTTATTTAGTTAAGATTAAGAATAGAAGAGCGAAACATGATTAACCATAGATAGAGAGCACAATGTATAGCCTAAAGATGACATCAGGATATGAGAAACCATGGCCTCCACGAATTTGTAATTTCAGTACCAGAATTCTCCTATAAACTAAAATGTACACTATAAATTATAAAAGTGAAATTAATTACAAGATACACCGTAATGCTATATCAAGATGAAAACTAAAATTTACTTGAGAAATGCAACATGGTTGCCGAAAATTTTTCTGAGGTATTCATCTGAACTAACGGATGATTTTCACAATCCATTCTCCATAAAATTAAAATTTAGAATACATAATAGACTTCTGGTTGCTAATATTGTTTAGTTGAATAAAAATAACTCATTAATATCACAATTCACATGGAGCTACAAGTGATGGGACATGAATTCTTTACAAAAGCTTTGACAAAAATATCATATATACTGAAATCTCAATAGGCACCCATGCTGGAATATCTGTTTTTATTTCACGAATAGCATTAGAGGCTCCAAATGACTTCTCTTCAATTTCATTTAAAAGAAAGCAATTCCCATTGCGATTATGTTACGCAATGACAAATAATAAAGCACAATGCCAAACTTTAGACCATGTTGGCGTTTATTTGAAAGAGCCTGTATTTTCACTAGTTAGCTTTACGTCGCACTATCAAGGGCACAAGTTGCAGGTCAAATAAAGTTTCTTATAAGACCACCAACACCATTACTTCAAACAACAAATCACATAGAAAATATTATTTACCGTGAGGTTTTGGAAGCTGTTCAGCCTCCATAAATATTAACAAGGTACTAAGGGGAAAAATATAGTATTAGCTTTATATTAATTATTTACAACTTACATTTTACCCATGTCCAATTATAAACATACAAAAGTATATTATTTATATTTCACTTACATTATAGAAAAATACAACACAATTCCGATTCTTAGATTCAATTAACACATATATTCACCAAGTGGCCATGTACTGCTTGTTTTCTTTCATTCCACAAGGCTTTTGTTTAATTATTTTTAGAAGGTTTGTGCAGACGAATGATCCTTGAAAATTTCATTTTCCATGGCCTCATTTGCTAATTTTATTTTAGGTGTTAAATTGGTGCTTAAATGGGTTAAAATTGTTCTTATCTCATCATTTCGATTTTCATTTTGTTTCAGGTGTTGCTGCAACTTCTGCCAATCTTCCGCACCTCATCCATTATTCTTAGTTGTAAAAGGCTTGACCCTTTAATAGATAATAAGAAATTACACATATTGTTCCTTAGAAATTTGCTTCACTTGAATACGGAAAAATAGGCCTTTTGTTATTTTTGTCATCATTATTTTCAGCGGCTTCTTTTCTTTATAACTTAGCCGTGGCCACAATTTAAGACCACTGTAGTAGAGAAAAATACATTTCTCTTTGTTTAATTTTTAACAGGTTGTTGTCCACTTAAGTTTTTTGACGAAGTTTATCAGTTATCGTTGTTTCTTTTGGTCTTCCTGTCCATATTGATTCTCTTAAAACTATTAATCTATGTTTAATTTTTGAAGGCAACAAGGATGGAATTCCGTGGCCACACAAGTTAACTAACATTTTTCCTTTAGGTAAGATTGATTTAAAGTAAAGTAAATAGTTTTTATGTTACAATGGTGCACTTCATTGTTGCATCTTGTGAGAATATGCTAAGTGAAACTGATAGAGAGTTATCTTAGTATTTTATTTTAAGTCAATAATCTCCTTTAATTAGATTATTTATTTTGTTATTTCCTATTTCATATTCCTGCTATTTTAGTAATTAGGGTTAGAGTTATGATTGTGGGTATAACAATAAATTTTGTATTTATTAAAATAATAAACACAAAAGATATTACAAAGAAAATCCAAGATGGACTAAACTTGAGAATTGAGTAACCAACTTCTAACTATCCTCTGATTCCTCTCTTGAGTTGACTTTCTTGACCTTTTCAACTTTCAAAGCTGGATCTTCAGATGAAGCTTGTCTGAGTTCTGATTTGGGGCTTTATAATATTTATCCGGAGGCACCGAGCCTTTATTTGGATCGAACGTTGACTTGAATATTAGTCGTGAAAAACACCGTTCAATTTGGTAAAACGTTGACTTCACGGAAACAGATGGATGAAGAATGCTGGATCGGAGAGGCTTAGCACCTTGGTCTTTGATCTGAGGCAGTTCTTGACTTGAAGTTACTTTGAAGCTGCTTGAAGCTTGACTTGAAGCCTTCGACTTGAGGCTTTGAAGACTTGAAGATCACTTGAAGGTCTTGAGCTTGAAACTTCGAAGATTTGAAGATCCTCGAAGATTTAAAGATCCTCGAATGTTCTTGATCTTTTCAAGAACGTCTTGTCTTCGGGACCTTGAATGTTCTTGACTTGTAACTTCACTTGGATCTTGATCTTCACTTGACTTGGATCTTAATCTTTGCTTGACTTGGATCTTGACCTTCACTTGATCTTGATCTTCGCTTGACTTGGATCTTGACCTTCACTTGATCTTGATCTTCGCTTGATCTTGATCTCTTGTCGGAGGCGGCTGGTTAGAAGAACACCGGATCGGAGGGGCTTGATACCTTTATCTCTGATCGAAGGTGGTTGGATGGAAGAACGCCGGATCGGAGGGGCTTAAAACCTTGATCTCTGATCGCAGACCGTTCTTGACTTGAAGATGCTTGAAGATCTCAAGTCTTGACTTGAAGATGCTTGAAGATCTCAAGTCTTGACTTGAAGATTCTTGAAGATCTCAAGGGAGCACTACTCGTATTCTTGATCTCTTCAGAAGCGCGTCTTCAGATGTTTTTGGTGTGTCTGGAATGATGATTGAAGCCCTTATTTATATGTAGAGAAAATAACCAATTAAGAGATATTTTCTCCTTTAAAAGATATGTTGTGCTTATCTCCTTTAATTAAGCCTGCTAGATTGGATACGAGCCTATTTAATTTAATTAGGCCTGCTGGATTGGATTTAATTTGCTGGGCTTGTTGACTTGAATCAGGCCCACTTGACTTGGGCTTATTTGACTGGATCTGGCCTAATTATCAATAATTTACTTATTTATTTTAGGAATTAATTTATTTAAATTCCTAATAAATAAATAATTAATTAATAATTATTGCATTAATTTGCCATATATTTTTATTTAATATGCAATAAAATTCAGGTGCCTACAAATGCCCCCTCACATTTTGTTCACAGACATCTTTGTGTTGAAATGAACAAATTGCGACACTTCATTATTGTTCAACATGACTGAATTTTATTGCCTACCTCACTAACTTGATACGAATAGCCTGAATTATGACTGAACTTTGCAGAGTGCTAAGTTGCCTACGTATCTCTTCTCAGAGGATCAAGTCATAACGTAGTTCAAAGGGACATGATTTTGTTTGAATGGGGGTGCTGTACACAGTTTATACTCGTGCAGGCCATGAGTAAAATGCAGTTTATGCTCGTGCAATAAAGAGCTTTAAACTTGAATTTGCTGACAATTTATACTCGTGTCAATGAGTCTTCAATTTGATTTGTAGATAGTTTATACTCTTCCCAAGGAGTCTTGAACTTGATTGTAGACAGTTTATACTCTTCTCAAGGAGTCTTAAACATATAGAGAGTCTCGTATCTTCTCAAGGGGATGTGGTTTGAGTTAAACAGTTTAAGCTCGTATCAAGGAGCATAACATATAGAGAGTTTCGTCTATTCTCAAGGAGATTTGATTTGAGTTAGATAGTTTAAGCTCGTATCAAGGAGCATTGACTTGAGGATTTTAGAAATTTTTAGCTCATATCAAGGAGCATAATGTGGACAGTTTATGCTCGTGTCAAGGAGCATTGGCTTTGTAAATGGTTTATTGCCTCCAATCATGGGATGCACTATTTTCTTTTGCTTTTACTTCACTTCTTTGAATCTTAATAGACACTGGTGTCTTTGACTGTGAGTCTTCCTTGAGAGGCTTATCGAAAGACATGTTTCCAAACTCATAAGAGTCGTTAATTTAAGGCAACTCGAATCACTTGATGCCATACTCAGCTCCATGTCATGAGCTCTTGTAGCTAGTTCTTCAAAAATCTTTGGCTGGATTCCTTGAAGGATGTATCGCAGGCTCCATTGCATCCCTTGAATGCACATGCTGATGGCTGATACTTCGAACAATTGATCTTTACAATTCAAGCGTAGATTTCTCCATCGATTAATATAATTGATTGCTGGCTCATTTTACCACTGATAAGTGTTAGTTAATTCGATCATACTAATAATCCTTTGAGTGCTATAGAAGCGATTGAGAAACTCCTTTTCCATTTGCTCCCAGTTGTCGATGGAGTTAGCTTCCAAGTCGATGCACCAATCAAAAGCATTTCCTTTCAGCGAGCAGACAAATTGTTTGAGCATGTGATCATTAAAGGTTCCAGCATCATTGCATGTCTCGATGAAATGTGCTATGTGTTGTCTTGGGTTGCCTTTGCCATCGAATTGTCGAAATTTAGGAGACATAAAGTCAACTGGCATCTTCAAACTGTCGACTCTCTTTGTATATGGCTTATTCTAAGCAATAGAAGATTTGAACCTCCCTTTGTACTTGTCTTTTATCATCTCTAGTACGATATTCTTCAATTGATTCATAGAAAGCATTCCGTCAGCAGAAATTTATATCTCTTCCTTAACTGGCTTTATTTCATATGGATGATGCTTCATGGAGTCCTCCTCCTCGCCTTCATCCTCTACTTATTTTTCATTTGCATGACTTGTTTCAGTGTTGGTCATCTTCTCCATTAGCTTGAGGATTAACAGACCTTGTTCTTGGCTTTGTTTGGTGAGTGCAGCAACAGACTGAGTCAAGCTTGCCAGTTGTTCTTCGACAGACGAAGCATTTGTTGTCATGGCTAAGGCTATGGATGAGTCATACACTGAACTTTCTGTGGATTGAGCAGTTGGGCAGACAAATTCATCTTCACCATCTTTGCTGTTGTGCAATAGCTTATTGAGAGCAATTCCCACTACTCGGTTTGTCTTTGAGGAGCCTTCAAATATACTTCTTGTAATGACTTCGGCATCTTTAGCCTGTAACTCTGAAAGCTTTGAGGCAGTAGACTTTCTTATTGCAATCTTGAGAGAAGCCATACTTTATATCTTTGACTTTAAAGAGAAGAGATGAGAGGTAGAAACTGTCCCACTGGGCGTGCCAAAATTTGTAACAACAAATTTTGTATTTATTAAAATAATAAACACAAAAGATATTACAAAGAAAATCCAAGATGGATTAAACTTGAGAATTGAGTAAACAACTTCTAACTATCCTCTGATTCCTCTCTTTAGTTGACTTTCTTGACCTTTTTAACTTTTGGAGCCGGATATTCAGATGAAGCTTATCCGAGCTCTAATTTGGGGCTTTATAACGTTTATCCAGAGGCATCGAGCCTTTATTCGGATCGAACATTGACTTGAAGATTAGTCATGAAGAACGCCGTTTAATTTGGTAGAATGTTGACTTCACAGAAACAGATGGATGAAGAATGCCAGATCGAAGAGGCTTAGCACCTTGGTCTTTGATCGGAGGCAGTTCTTGACTTGAAGTTACTTTGAAGCTGCTTGAAGCTTGACTTGAAGCCTTCGACTTGATCCTTTGAAGACTTGAAGATTACTTGAAGGTCTTGAGCTTGAAACTTCGAAGATTTGAAGATCCTCGAAGGTCTTGAGCTTGAAGCTTTGAAGATTTAAAGATCCTCGAATGTTCTTGATCTCTTCAAGAGCGTCTTATCTTCGGGTCCTTGAATGTTCTTGACTTGTATCTTCACTTGGATCTTGATCTTCGCTTGACTTGGATCTTGACCTTCACTTGATCTTGATCTTCGCTTGATCTTGATCTCTTGTTGGAGGTGGCTTGTTAGAAGAGTACCGGATCGAAGGGGCTTGACACCTTTATCTCTGATTGGAGGCAGTTGGATGGAAGAATGTCTGATCGGAGGGGCTTAGAACCTTGATCTCTGATCGCAGATCGTTCTTGATTTGAAGATGCTTGAAGATCTCAAGTCTTGACTTGAAGATGCTTGAAGATCTCAAGTCTTGACTTGAAGATTCTTGAATATCTCAAGGGAGCACTGCTCGTATTCTTGATCTCTTCAGAAGTGCGTCTTCAGATATTTTTGGTGTGTCTGGAATGAGGACTGAAGACCCTTATTTATATGTAGATAAAATAACCACTTAAGAGAAATTTTATCCTTTAAAAGATATGTTGGACTTTTCTCCTTTAATTAAGCCTGCTGGACTGGATACGGGCCTATTTAATTAAATTAGGCATACTGGATTGGATTTAATTTGCTGGGCTTGTTGACTTGAATCAGGCCCACTTGACTTGGGCATATTTGATTGGATCTGGCCCAATTATCAATAATTTACTTATTTATTTTAGGAATTAATTTATTTAAATTCCAAATAAATAAATAATTAATTGATAATTATTGCATTAATTTGCCATATATTTTTATTTAATATGCAATAAAATTCAGATGCCTACAAATGCTTCCTCGCATTTTGTTCACGGACGTCTTTGTGTTGAAATGAACAAATTGCGACACTCCATTATTGTTCAACATGACTGAATTTTATTGCCTACCTCACTAACTTGATACGAATAGCCTGAATTATGACTGAACTTAGCAGAGTGCTAAGTTGCCTACGTATCTCTTCTCAGAGGATAACGTAGTTCAAAGGGACATGATTTTTTTTGAATGGGGGTGCTGTACACAGTTTATACTCGTGCGGGCTAGGAGTAACATGCAGTTTATGCTCGTGCAATAAAGAGCTTTAAACTTTAATTTGCTGACAATTTATACTCGTGTCAATGAGTCTTCAATTTGATTTGTAGACAGTTTATACTCTTCCCAAGGAGTCTTGAACTTGATTGTAGACAGTTTATACTCTTCTCAAGGAGTCTTAAACATGTAGAGAGTTTCGTCTCTTCTCAAGGAGATTTGGTTTGAGTTAAACAGTTTAAGCTCGTATCAAGGAGCATAACATATAGAGAATTTCGTCTCTTCTCAAGGAGATTTGATTTGAGTTAGATAGTTTAAGCTCGTATCAAGGAGCATTGACTTGAGGATTTTAGATAGTTTTAGCTCATATCAAGGAGCATAATGTGCACAGTTTATGCTCGTGTCAAGGAGCATTGGCTTTGTAAATGGTTTATTGCCCCCAATCATGGGATGCACTATTTTCTTTTGCTTTTACTTCACTTCTTTGAATCTTAATAGGCACTGGTGTCTTTGACTGTGAGTCTTCCTTGAGAGGCTTATCGAAAGACATGTTTACAAACTCATAAGAGTCGTTAATTGAAGGCAACTCGAATCACTTGATGCCATACTCAGCTCCATGTCATGAGCTCTTGTAGCTAGTTCTTCAAAAGTCTTTGGCTGGATTCCTTGAAGGATGTATCGCAGGCTCCATTGCATCCCTTGAATGCACATGCTGATGGCTGAGACTTCGAACAATTGATCTTTGCAATTCAAGCTTAGATTTCTCCATCGATTAATATAATCGATTGCTGGCTCATTTTTCCACTGATAAGTATTAGTTAATTCAATCATACTAATAATCCTTTGAGTGCTATAGAAGCGATTGAGAAACTCTTTTTCCATTTGCTCCCAGTTGTCGATGGAGTTAGCTTCCAAGTCGATGCACCAATCAAAAGCATTTCCTTTCAGCGAGCGGACAAATTGTTTGAGCATGTGATCATCAAAGGTTCCAGAATCATTGCATGTCTCGATGAAATGTGCTATGTTTTGTCTTGGGTTGTCTTTGCCATCGAATTGTTGAAATTTAGGAGGCTGATAGTCAACTGGCATCTTCAAACTGTCAACTCTCTTTGTATATGGCTTATTGTAAGCAACAGAAGATTTGAACCTCCCTTTGTATTCTTCTTTTATCATCTCTAGTACGATATTTTTCAATTGATTCATAGAAAGCATTCCGTCAGCAGAAATTTATATCTCTTCCTCAACTGGCTTTATTTCATATGGATGATGCTTCGTGTAGTCCTCATCCTCGCCTTCATCCTCAACTTATTTTTCATTTGCATGACTTGTTTCAGTGTTGGTCATCTTTTCCATTAGCTTGAGGATTAACAGACCTTGTTCTTGGCTTTGTTTGGTGAGTGCAGCAACGGACTGAGTCAAGCTTGCCAGTTGTTCTTCGACAGATGAAGCATTTTTTGTCATGGCTGAGGCTATGGATGAGTCATACACTGAACTTTCTGTGGATTGAGCAGTTGGGCAGTCAGATTCATCTTCACCATCTTTGCTGTTGTGCAATAGCTCATTGAGAGCAATTCCCACGATGCGGTTTGTCTTTGAGGAGCCTTCAAATATACTTCTTGTAATGACTTCGGCATCTTTAGCCTGCAACTCTGAAAGCTTTGAGGCAGTAGACTTTCTTATTGCAATCTTGAACATACTTTGTATCTTTGAACTTTTAAAGAGAAGAGATGAGAGGTAGAAACTGTCCCACTGGGCGTGCCAAAATTTATAACAACAAATTTTGTATTTATTAAAATAATAAACACAAAAGATATTACAACGTAAATCTATGATGGATTAAACTTGATAATTGAGTAAACAACTTCTAATTATCCTCTGATTCATCTCTTGAGTTGACTTTCTTGACCTTTTTAACTTTTGGAGTTGAATATTCAGATGAGGCTTATCCGAGCTCTGATTTGTGGCTTTATAACATTTATCCGGAGGCATCGAGCCTTTATTCGGATCGAACATTGACTTGAGGATTAGTCGTGAAGAACGCCGTTCAATTTGGTAGAATGTTGACTTCACAGAAACAGATGGATGAAGAACGCCGGATCGAAGAGGCTTAGCGCCTTGGTCTTTGATCGGAGGTAGTTCTTGACTTGAAGTTACTTTGAAGCTGCTTGAAGCTTGACTTGAAGCCTTCGACTTGAAGCTTTTAAGACTTGATGATCACTTGAAGGTCTTGAGCTTGAAACTTCGAAGATTTGAAATCCTCGAAAATCTTGAGCTTGAAGCTTTGAAGATTTAAAGATCCTCGAATGTTCTTGATCTCTTCAAGAGCGTCTTATCTTTGGGTCCTTGAATGTTCTTGACTTGTATCTTCACTTGGATCTTGATCTTCACTTGACTTGGATCTTAATCTTTGCTTGATCTTGATCTTCGCTTGACTTGGATCTTGACCTTCACTTGATCTTGATCTTCGCTTGATCTTGATCTCTTGTCGGAGGTGGCTTGTTAGTAGAGTACCGGATCGAAGGGGCTTGACACCTTTATCTCTGATCGGAGGCAGTTGGATGGAAGAATGCCTGATCGGAGGGGCTTAGAACCTTGATCTCTGATCGCAGACCGTTCTTGATTTGAAGATGCTTGAAGATCTCAAGTCTTGACTTGAAGATGCTTGAAGATCTCAAGTCTTGACTTGAAGATTCTTGAAGATCTCAAGGGAGCACTGCTCGTATTCTTGATCTCTTTAGAAGCGCGTCTTTAGATGTTTTTGGTGTGTCTGGAATGAGGAGTGAAGACCCTTATTTATATGTAGAGAAAATAACCACTTAAGAAAAATTTTCTCCTTTAAAAGATATGTTGGGCTTATCTCCTTTAATTAATCCTGCTGGACTGGATACGGGCCTATTTAATTTAATTAGGCCTGCTGGATTGGATTTAATTTGCTGGGCTTGTTAACTTGAATCAGGCCCACTTGACTTGGGCTTATTTGACTGGATCTGACTCAATTATCAATAATTTACTTATTTATTTTAGGAGTTAATTTATTTAAATTCCTAATAAATAAATAATTAATTGATAATTATTGCATTAATTTGCCATATATTTTTATTTAATATGCAATAAAATTCAGGTGCCTACAGTGGCCTTCGGCCTATTCAGCCTATTTAAGTACATGTATCATAGGGAAGTTATCAATAAGAATTATCTATTTGCAACCTTATTGGTTTGTGGCAGAGTTATCTATGTGGCCTTCTTCGAAGGACAGCAGCCTTCCGGCATGTGGCGGAGAATTCTCCGTGGCCTTCTTGAGGGATTATTTTGGTGTCTTTTATTTATTTTCTTTATTAATTGTGCATCTCTATCAATTGGTCCGACCAACCATCTCTCTTGTACCATGCCTGACACCCGATCGATGATGGTTAGCAAAGAGAGATCTGACTCATTGGCACCAGAGAGATGCGATGAGCTGGAGAGAAATTTGGGTGAGCTTCAAGATGCTGTAACAACCCATGGTGTCACTCTCGCAGAGCTGTCTCAATCTGTATCGAGCATAGAGACCAAATTTGACCTCTTCATCAGGAAATTTGAAGGGCTGGAAAATCCACCTACTGATGCAGTGTCTATTTCTGGGAACAAACGGCCTTCTATGCAGCACGCGCCCGCAACCATCGCATTAGTCCTTGTTCTGCCACCCCCGTCAGTCATGCTATTGAAGATGGACCTTCCACTTTTTGATGGTTCAGATCCCATTGTCTGGCTCGCACAAGCGGAGCAATTTTTCTTGGTTCAAAACACTTCTTTATATGATCGTGTGAAATTCAGTCTTATTGCGATGTCTGGGATTTGATTCAACGTTTTGGAGATAGTTCAGCCATCAATGTGTATGAGGCCATGCAAACAACACGCCAAACCGGTACGATTGATGATTATGTTGCTTTGTTTGAAGAACGTGTTACCCAACTTCCTTCCCTCCCTTCCGAACAATACTTGGGGATGTTTTTGGGGGGCCTCAGGAGGCCATTCATGATAGCATTCCAAACTCGGACTTGGTAGATGTGTTTACTGCCATCCAAATGGCACGTTGATTCTCCCGTGCTATTCACCCTTCTTCTTCTTTTGGGAATCCTACATATTCTCATCCTCCTCCACCTGCTCAGTCAGGCCCTCCTACTAATTCTGGACCATAACCCCATCGAAATGTCCATCACTTAACAGCGGAGGAAGCCCACGACTACCGTGCTAAGGGACGATATTACAGCTGTGGTCTGTCTTGAGGGCCATTGCATAGGTATACCGCCAAACAATTGCATATCCTGCTCCTTTCTGAGTCGGAGGATCTTGCTGAGGAGGCTCAACCATCCCTTTCAGACACCATTGAAAAAGAGGAATATGGTTGATCGTTGGGTTATTTTCCTGTTGCAGCCTTGAGATCAAGGCTGTTTAGAGACAGAGGCAGTTGATAGAGAGTTATTTTAATATTTTATTTCAAGTTAATAATCTCCTTTAATTAGATTATTTAGTTTTCTTATTTCTTATTTCTTATTCCTGCTATTTTAGTAATTAGGGTTATCATTGTGGGCCTTCAGCCTATTCTGCCTATTTAAGTACCATATGTATCGTAGGTTAGTCATCAATAAGAATTATCTATTTGCAACCTTATTGGTTTGTGGCAGAGTTATCTCTGTGGCCTTCTTCGAAGGACAGCAGCCTTCCAGCTTGTGGCGGATAACATTCTCCGTGGCCCTCTCGAGGGATTATTTTGGTGTCTTTTATTTATTTTCTTTATTTAATTGTGCATCTCTATCAGAAACATATATGTGAGCAAGGGATTGAGTGACTCCAACTGCGAAATCAAGTGAAGCAAACTTGTGCAGTGTCATGTGAAAAATGAGCTAGCCTTGCTGTCCTCCTCATGGTTGATTTTGGTAGCTGGAACATAATGCACATGTCTTGTGTCAAATTTATTAGGAGGATTTTTGTAATAAAACAAAACCAAAATGAGTTAGTTTTTTTATACATATTTCATTGTTTCATCATATCCTAATTCTCATTAATGTCATATGTTCTGAAAATTTATATGGAGTATGTATATGTTTTATCATTCTTGATGCATCACAGTATTCGAATACTCTATTTATTAATATTTCTTGTGTTTTTCATTGCATGAGATAACAGTTACAGTAGATTGTTGGTATGAATGGGAAAATTGGTAGCTGATTTAGAGAAATGGATAATTAGAAAATTGTTATGATTTGCAAAGGAGTGAGACTCCTGTGCATCTGGGCGCACGGAGCACATTCCGTGCGCCTTTGCAATTTTTGTGCCCCTTTACAATTTAATCCCCTAGCAATACATAGGTTTAAATAGAATTGGAGGGGGGAAGGTTGTGTTCACATGGGGACACGGAGGGGTGCAGGAGCTTTTGCTTTTGCAAAGAACTTGTCGACCATTTTAATTCATGCATATAAGATGCTTGATGAAATGTTTTAGTGTAATATGATTTAATGTATTGGATTGTTTTCTAATTCTTGAGTGAAAGGTTAAGACTTTTTATATATTGTGAAAAGTACAAATGGTTGGATAATGTATAACTCTAACGATTCTCTTACATTAAGGGATTTAGAATTGCTTCTAATATTGAATAATTATTATAATTGTTTCAGATGTTTGAGAAATTTTATATACACATGATGAACTTATGTTAGTTGCGTTGGGCTTTAGTGAAAAAAACCAACACATACATCTTGTATATCATTGACCTCAAGATTTTTGGTGTCAATGAAAGCTAACAGTTGCAAGATAAAAACAAAAAGAGATTATCCAAGGGCAAAGCTACTGGTTTACTTAGTTTAGTTTTTCATAATGCTGGAACTTCCAACAATGGTGGTAAAACAAGTATCAATTCTAAAGTTGAAACTTTCAAATGGGAAGGAAAGATATTAAATCTATGTGCACAAGTGTGTGAAGTTACTTATGCAATGAACATACTAACTCTTTCATTTAAAAAAAAGTTAATTAGTCGTAGTTAGCATCAATTTTGAAATAGAAATTTAGTTTTTTACTTATGTTTGGACTTCAGATCCTGTATAATGATTGTCATTATTTTCACTTAGATTTTAGTGCCTTTTTATGTTCGTTTTCGTATTATTTTATCCGTATTTATGTATATTTTGGTGGTGTTATGTGTTTTTATGAAATTGTGTGAGTATGAGCTTATACGTATTAAAACAGGCGAAAAACGAAGCAAAAATGGAGTCGGAAGAAAGAAGGAAGTAAAGCAGCACAAACACGGCCAACCGTGTTTAGTACTCGGCCCATGTAGCGCGCACGGCCCGTGTACTGCGCACGGGCCTGTAAGACTTGGCCGTGCACGGTCGTCAAAAATCATAAAACGGCACCCCTGTGGTCGTGTACCGTGCACGAGCCGTGCGCTGTCTGAAGTTCATCGTTGACCAGAAACTCTAGACACGACTCGGGCCGTGTACTGAACTCGAGCTGTGTAGGTGTTAAAATTCAGAAAAATTCCTTATTCCTTCTAGAAGATATCCAAGGGTATAAATACCACTCCATTCAACATTTGATCATTATTGGATCTGAATTTTCAGCTGCCCACACACCTCACACACCAATTCCTTCATTTTACACCATATCCTTCATCACTTCATCCATCTATTCATTCCATCATTATCCCACCATAAATCATTCATCAAAGTGAAGAGAAAAAGTAAGGAAGAGAGGTGAATTACAAGGAAAGGAAGGAGATATCCATTGTAGCCAGTCCAAGGGAGTTTTCATCCCATTTTTGTAGTAATCCTATTTGATTATCATGACTTGTAAGGTTTTTAATGTCTATGTTAATTATCTTATGAAGATGGTAGGCTAATCTCCCTTGTGAGATGAGCAACATGAGAGTTGTTGGTTATTTTTCGGGATCTATGTATTTTAATTCATGTGTTGAATGGATTTATGATTTTCTATCATTGAATGTTAATTGTTTAAATTGTATTGTTAAATTGTGTGATTAATTGTAATAGACATGTGATTAGATTGAGAAATCAATTATATGTTTAGGAGATTTAATTGAATCAATTTATCAAACACTTCATGTGCATTACAAGTCTTGAAGAGATAGAGATATCCTTGAGGATTTAGAACCCTTTGATAGAACATCCGATTGGCTTGATCGAGAGGTTGATTGATTGTGTGAGGGGATTCGCATTTAAGCTTAGTACCTAGATGGAAATGCTTGAGTGAGAGCCAATCCATTGAGCTATTTTTGGGATTCTTGTTTGGATTCACATTCTATTCATTTCGAGAGAAAGTTTGGAAGAAATTAGTGTTGACCCTTAATCATATGTCCATGAAACACATGCAATTGATACATAATTCCTATAATTACCACTTCTTGATTGTTTTTGTTCTCACTTTTAGTCAATTTGGTAAACCACTTTTCATCCATCCATTTTGTTTATTGATCATTGTTTACTTGTTTAGTTTAATCCATTTAATTTACTTGTTTTATAACAAAATCCATTGAAGATGAGTCTCTATAAAATCATGAAAAATGAGAGATCGCTTAAGCACTAGCGCCTACCTCCCTATAGTTCGATAAATTCTTGAATTGGTCAACCCAACTACAAGTTATGGCTAATCAAATGGCACCATTGCCTGGGAGCCAACGGTTGCTAGTAGCTTGAAGAAGGATCATTTTGAATGATCTTAATAGAGACATTTTTTTATTTGTTTATTTGAATTTACTTTTGAAAATATTGTTCTAACTTCTTTTATTTTGAAGGTATATGCAAACAAGGTCAAAAGGGAAACAAGTTGAATCTATAGATTTAGAAATTGAACACACTTTTCGGAGAAGGAGAAAGAAGAACAAAACCAAAAGGAGTAATCCAATGGAGAACAATCAAGATGAACGTGTTGATGTTAGGAATGATGGAGACAGAGTACAAAATGTACAAGACAATTCCCAAATCAATGCTAATCATCATCAACAAGCTCATCAAAATTTTGTAGAGCTTAGCAATCAAGCGTTACTTCAGCAAATGGTGCAACAAGCCATGCTTCAACAAGGTTTTCAACATGCTTATGCACCTCCACCACCACCTCCGGTGCATCGAGGGCCTCAAGTTGATCCAAGAGTGATCCTGGATTTCTTCATGCCAAGGGCAATGCCACAAATGATAAGTCTCTATAAAATCATGAAAATGAGAGATCTCTTAAGCACTAGCGCCTACCTCACTGTGGTTCGATAAATTCTTGAATTGGTCAACCCGACTACAAGTTATGGCTTATCAAATGGGTCTACCGATCAATGCCAACAACTTTGAATTTAAAGTGGGCTTGATTTCTATGGTGAGAGAGCAATAATTTAGTGGAACTCCGAATGAGGATCCTAACGCTCATCTAGCTCAATTTATTGAGATTGCCAACACCATGAAGATGAATGGAGTGAGCGAAGATTGCATCAAGATGAGGTTATTTCCATTTTCGTTGAGAGATCATGTTCAAACATGGTTATCTACCATCACTCCGGGTACGTGTAACACTTTGGAGGAGCTTGCACAAATGTTCTTGAACAAATATTTTCCGGCTTCTAAGACGCTTCAAATGAAAAGCTTGATTACTCAATTCAAGCAAATGCCTCAAGAGAGTTTTTATGAAGCGTGGGAAAGGTTCAAGGATATGCTACGCAAGTGTCCACAACATGGCTTTCTGGAAAGTCAACAAGTAGGGTTTTTCTACCAAGGTTTGGTAAATGGTCAAAGAGTGCTTGTGGATACTTCGGCGGGTGGATCCGTACTTAGTGTGACTTCGAAAAAGGCTATAAGGATTTTTGATGAGATTGCTATAAATGTCTACCAATGGCCATCGGAGAGAGTGAGTGGATGCTATGGTTTTGAGAGCTTCGATCAAGGGCAACATTTTAGTATGAAGAGTGTTAGTGTGGAGCAAAGTATTGCAAGTGTTGAGATAATAGTAGCGGAGGTAATGAGGCAAATGAGCTTGAATCAAGGTGTGACTCATCAAGGAGTTAATATGGTTGAAGGCCAAATTGATCAAGGTGTGCTTTCTCCAAATAGTGTTAGTGGGGAACAATGGGCTATGGCAATGCCACGTGTGGAGGATGTGCAATACATGCAAGGAAGGAATTACCAAGGTAACTATCAAAATAATTACCAAGGTAATTTCAACCACAACCAAGGAAACTACCCACCAAGGCAAGGAGGTTTCAATAGTTAAGGAAGTGGAAGCTCATACCCACAACAACAAAGGAGCCAAGATAACTTCTTTTATTCAAACCCAAGCAATGCGGTTACTTACCCTCTGGGGTATCATCCGGGAGCTAAAGCGCCAAATAATGAAGGGAAGGCAACCACCGAAGAACTCATTGAAAAGTTGATTGCATCGAACAAAGCTCAAGATGAGACAAGAAGAAAGATTGATGAAGCTAATGATAGAAGGTTCAAAGCCTTGGAGCACTCGGTTGGTCAAATTACTAGTTCGTTGAGTGCGAATGAGAAAGAAAAATTTCCTTCTACCACCGTTGTAAATCCAAAAGAGCAATGCAAGGCAATCACTTTGAGAAGTGGAACAAACTATGAGGGACCTTCTATGCCTATGGAAAATGAAAAAGTGGAAGAGAAGGAGGTTGAGGAAAACTTGGTAGAAGAAGAGTTTGTGGAAGAAAGTGAAGTTGAAGTAAAAGAAAATGATGAAACAGATGTGGTTGAGTCGGAAGTTGTTAAGAAGAAATGGGAAAGAACAAGAGCGTTAAAAAAGAAAGAGGATGAAGTGGAGTTGGAAAGGGATAGTTGGGGCATACCAAAAATTCAAGTGCCCATCCCTTTTCCTCATAAATTTTTGAAGAAGGGCCTTGATGAAAAATTTGCAAAGTTTTTGGAGATCTTCAAGAAAATCCACATCAATATACCCTTTGCAGATGCTTTGAGCCAAATGCCTCATTATGCCAAGTTTTTGAAAGACATCATGGTAAAAAAAAGGAATTTAATGGAGAATGAGACCGTCAACTTGACGGAGGAGTGTAGTGCTATAATTCAAAAGAAGTTGCCTCCAAAGCTCAAAGATCCGGGGAGTTTTGTCATACCATGTGAGATGGGTAAGAGTGAAGTGCACAAAGCTCTTTGTGATCTTGGGGCGAGTATTAATTTGATGCCTATGTATATCTTTAAGAAACTTAGTATAGAGAAAGTAAAGCCTACGTCCATTACATTGCAACTTGCGGATAGGTCTTTGACTTACCCTAAAGGAGTAGTCGAGGATGTGTTAGTTAAAGTTGGAAAGTTCATATTCCCGATGGATTTTGTAGTGCTTGACATGGACGAGGATGCAAATGTTCTATTGATTTTGTGACGTCCATTTTTTGTCACGAGAAGAGTTTTAATTGATGTGCACAAGGGGGAGTTGACATTGAGAGTAAATGAAGAAGAGGTGGTGTTTTCATTAAGAAATGCGATGAGGCATCTGGATGAGAAAGAGGAGTGTAGAAGGATTGAATTGATTGATGAGATTGTTCAAAAGAACTTGCCATTCTTCTTATCTAAAGATCATCTCGAAAAAGATAAGCCATTCTCTTACTTTATCTCTTAACTCTAACTCTTCTTTTTATTGTCTAGAAGATGATGATATTAATGATTGCTTACATGTCTTGAATGCTTGTAGGGAAATGCAAGAAGATGAAGCCAAGATGATGTACTATGGAAAGAGGGAGTATCTTCCATTGGAGGTCGAGAATGAAGAGTCGAAGGTTGATAAGGGAAAGGAAGAATTGAAGCCATTACCCGATCACCTTATGTACGCGTACTTGGGGGATGACAAGACATTTCCAGTAATTGTATCATTATCCCTTTCACCTCTAGAGCTTGATAAATTGTTGAGGGTGCTTAGAGATCATAAAAGTGCTATAGGGTGGAGTCTTGATGATTTGAAAGGTATAAGTCCCACTATTTGTATGCATCACATTAGGTTGATTGATGAGAGTAAATCATGCATACAACCTCAACGTCGTTTGAACCCCATTATGCAAGAGGTTGTTAGGAAAAAAAGTTTTGAAGTGGTTAGATGCTAATATTGTTTATGCTATAAGTGATAGTCCACATATGAGTCCTTTGTATGTTGTGGCTAAGAAAGGGGGATTGACCATTGTTAAAATGGAATTTGATGAAGAACTTGCTACAAGGGTAAAAACAGGTTGGAGAGTGTGTTGTGATTATAGGAAGATTAATGAAAACAATCATAAAGATCATTTCCCTTTGCCTTTTATTGATCAAATGCTTGATAGGTTGGTGGGATACAAGTATTATTATTTTCTAGATGGTTACTCGGGGTACAACCAAATCATGATAGCCCTCGAAAATCAAGAAAAAACAACTTTTATTTGTCCGTATGACACGTTTGCTTTTTACAAATTACCCTTTGGGTTGTGCAATGCCCCCGCCACCTTTCAACGTTGCATGATGGCCATCTTTGTGGATTGATTGAAAATATAATGGAGGTTTTTATGGATGACTTTTCCGTATTTAGGTTTTCATTAGATAAATGCTTGGCTAATCTTTATATAGTTTGCAGCGATGTCAAGATACGGACCTAGTCTTGAATTGGGAAAAATGCCATTTTATGGTTCAAGAGGGTATCGTACTTGGTCATCATATCTCGGAGAAAGGTTTGAGAGTTGATAGGGTGAAGGTTGTAGCCATTGAACATCTTTCCCTGCCAAAAAATGAAAAAGAGGTTATATCGTTCCTTGGTCACGCCGGGTTCTATTGACATTTTATAAAGGATTTTTCTAACATAGCCAAACCTTTGTGTAAATTGCTTAAAAAAGATGCTCCATTTGAATTTAATGATGAATGTCTTGATGCTTTTAAGGTACTCAAGGAAGCTCTAATTTCTTCACCAATACTTGTCTCTCCAGATTGGAGCAAGCCTTTTGAGCTCCATTGTGATGCAAGCGACAATGCTTTGGGAGTAGTGCTAGGGCAAGTGAGAGAGAAGAAGTTTCGGGCCATCTACTATACGTCAAAGACGTTCAATGCAAATAAAAAATTACTCCGCAATGGAAAAAGAGTTTTTATCCGTGCTTTATGCTTTTGAAAAATTTTGTCCATACCTAGTTGGCACGAAAACCATTGTTTATACGGATCATGCCGTCATTAGGTATTTGATGAGTAAGAAAGATGCTAAATGAAGATTAATTCATTGAGATCTTTTATTGCAGGAGTTCGATGTGGAGATACGTGACTAGAAGGGAGTCGAAAATATTATAGCTGACCACTTGTCATGTTTGGAAAATATTGATGAAGAGGGAACCATGGAGTTCATTAAGGATGTATTTCCGGACGAAGAGATTCTTCTAGTTGATTTTCAAAGGATGTACACTTTATGTGAGACCGGGAGGCCTTGGTATGCAGATTTCATGAATTATTTAGCTTGTGGCCTCAAGTCGGATCATCTCACCGAATCTCAAACGAAGAAGTTCTATCATGATGTCAAGGAGTTCTTATGGGATGATCCCCTTTTGTTTAAGAATTGTCCAGATGGGATCATAAGGGGGTGTATCCCGAAAGATGAGAAGTTAAGTGTCATGGAGATGTGCCATAGTTCACCATGTGGAGGACATTTTGGGTTTTAAAAAATGGGGGCAAAGATCCTACAATCGGGGTTGTTTAGGCCAACTTTGTTCAAGAATTGCAAGGAGTATATCAAGGGATGTGATCGGTGCCAAAGGATTGGAAGTATAGGGCAACGTGATGAGATGCCTATGAAGAATATTTTTGAAGTTGAAGTGTTTGATGTATGGGGGATGGACTTCATGGGCCCATTTATGCCTTCCAATGGTTACCTTTACATATTGCTTGCGGTAGATTATGTATCTAAATTGGTGGAAGCAATCCCGACAAGGACAAATGATGCTCTAGTGGTCAAGACTTTCTTAAAGAAGAACATCTTTGCTAGATTTGGGTGCCAAAGGCCATGATTAGTGATGGAGGATCTCACTTCATCAACAAGCTTATTGAGAAGCTCTTGAATGGCTATGGAGTGAAGCATAAGGTTTCTATACCTTACCATCCTTGGCTTGGCGGAGGTGTCAAATAGGCAAGTGAAGCTTGTTCTTGAGAAGACGATCAATGGGAATCGAAAAGATTTGTCTTCTAAGCTAGACGATGCTATATGGGCTTATCGAATGGCTTACAAGACCGCTCTTGAATTTTCCCCATACAAGCTTGTTTATGAGAAGACATGCCATTTACCCTTGGAGTTGGAGCATAAAGCACTATGGGCCCTTCGTAAGTTGAACTTTGATGAGAAAGAATCTGGAAAGAAAAGATGTCTCCAATTGGTTGAGTTAGAAGAGTTTAGAGAAGAAGCTTATTCAAGCTCAAGGATTTTGAAAGAAAAGCTCAAAAGATGGCACGATGAAAGGATCAAAATGAAGGAGTTTATTCCGGGGGATAAGGTTCTATTGTTCAATTCAAGACTTAAATTATTCTCCAGAAAACTTTGTTCGAAATGGACCGGTCCGTACTTGGTGATCGATGTACGAGATGATGGCTCAATAAAACTTGAAGGATCGGATGGAAATGCTTTTGTGGTTAATAGTTATAGGGTGAAACATTACCATTCTCCCTCTCAAAGGGAGTTGGTTTATGTTGACACTTTCACCTCTTGAAATCCCGTATCCTTTTAGTAGTTTAGGTTTGTAAATATTTCTTTTTCTTGTTTTTGCATTTTTGGTCTTGTAGGTGGATTGTGCTTGTGAGAAGGATATGTATGATCAGTGTCATTTTCACCTAGATTTTAGTGTCTTTTATTATGTGTTTTTGTGTATTTTTATTTTTTTATATCATTTGGTGGTGTTATATGAAGATATGGAGATTTGTGCTTTGAAGTGATAAATGTGTGATTTTCATGATTAAGTGCCTTAAATTGTGCTATATTTGTGAATATTTAGAGAATTGGTAAATTGGTATAATTTGTGTGATTTTCAGATAAAATGGATTCTAGACATGATAAAGAAGATGTGTGAAAAAACAGAGCTCAATTCGGAGTTGAAATGAGAAAGAACGAGCCAAAGCAAAATGCTGAAAAATACAAGTCCAACTTGTGTAATTTTTCTGTATTTATATAGAGCTCAAAACTAGACATGTGATATATGATTAGAAAACCACTGAAGAGAGGATCGCGTGAGCGTAAGAATCACTTGAATTGGAGATCGGATGTGAAAGTTATGCGAGAAATGGTGAGACTGCACTGCATGCGGTGCACTACACGGCCCGTATATCGAACATGACCCTATAAGGGTTGGGCGTGTTCGGACACCAGAAAATGCTACACGGCCACCCCCATGGCCGTGTGCTGCTACACTGCCCATGTAGGTGCAAAAGGCAGTTTTATGATCTCTAAACGTTCTAGAAGCTTCCGCGGGAGTATAAATACATGTTTTGACCACAAAATTAGAGACGAATCATTTTGGATCAGTTTCCACACACACTAAACACCTAAATCACACACATTCATCTCCATCTCTTCCATCCTTCACTTCATCCATTCAAACCACTTGATCTCCTCAAATCCATCCATTAATCCATCCATCCACCAATCTAAGAAGGGGATTCATCATTGGTTGAAAATTTTAGCATGATCAAGGAGGAGAAAGTTCACCATCACAGGGGAGCCAACTTACCTTTATTTTGTTATTTTCTTTATTATTTGGCTCAAATCGAGCATGCCATGGATTGTATTGATTTTATTATGATATGTAGTGGCTAGTCCTCATGTGAAGTTAGCAATGTGATTAGTTAGGGATTATGTAGATTTTGCACACCACATGTTTGATGAAATGATTGTTATGAATATTTTCTATCATGAATGCTTATTCTCATTTTATGTATGATTTGTGTGATTAAATTCTCTATTCATAGTGTTAAGATGGCCATTACAATATTAGGCTTAGTGGTTTAATTGAATAATTGATTGCATGTGATGACTTGGTTAGTATGAGGAGAGGTAAGCCATACCCTTCAAGTGCTTAGAACCTCATGATAGGACATTAGTGATGAACTAGTGAGGAGAACCCAACTTATGATCATAGTACCTTCATGGGAATTGAGAGTAAGTACAATCCTAGGAGATTTAAACTTATAAAAGAGTTGAGAACCTAATTGCCTTGACCATAGGGATTAAGGGTACAAACGTGATTGCCCTTAATATCATAACATGAAAACCATCAATGCATGTGTGTGTGTGAGTCTATATATACCTTACCATGAATGTTGCTTGCCTTACATACTTCTTAGATTATTCACCTTCATCCATTTTCCATCACACTTGTACATGTTCTATCTTTAATTGCTTTCTTAGTTGTTAGTTTGTAGTATAATCATCCGTCCTTCTTTGATTCGTCCTACTAGAGTAAAGCATTTCTCAAACACGGCTACCCACTTTCACCCTTGGGTTCGATATTATATAAATTTTGCACTTGGTCGCTTACGTGCTACACACGATAGAGTACACTTGCTCTAAATCAATTTAACTAAATTGAAACCAAGTTCAATGTATTGAAGATACAAGGCGTGCATCATTGATGTGTAACGGTATATCGTACCACTTTTTTTTTGCAAACTTACTTTGAAACCCTTGTTTCAATTTAAGTTTGGGGGGATATGATGTGGTATGATATGTTACAATCTATATTGGTATGAATGCTTGTGTTTTTGAGTTAAATTTAAAAATTTTCTCATGAGTTCGGTGTGATTTTGGTCCATTTTGGTGGTGTTGAAGTTGATAATCCTTTTGTTTTTGATAGCAATTGTTGAACTAATGATGTGAATGAGTTTTGAGCATTAATAGGAAACATTGGAAGCATAAAACAGGGGAAGAAAGGTTTGAAGTTGAAAAATTGAAGAAAACAGGGTGCAAGTGCACGCCTCGTGTACAGTACACGGCCCTGTAAGGGTTGGCCGTGTACTGTCGTCAGAAAACCGAACACGGCCTGATCGAGGCCGAGTTCCATACTCGAGTCGTGTCCAGTGCAAGTACATGGCCTGAGTACAGCGCACGACCATGTAAGTTTTGCCTAGATCTGTCGTCAGAAAACCAAAAACGGCCACCCCTATGGCCGTGTACTGAGCTCGGCCCGTGTCGGGTCTAAAGGTAGATTTAAAAAGTCGACCTCGAACACGCCTTCTTCCTTCCCATTCTTACTCAAACCCTTCATTTCATCCGTACCCTCTCCGAAACCACCAAATCTTCAGTGAACATCAAAAGATTGGTAAGATTGAATGGTTTAGACTGTGATTCTCAAAGTTTTTACATCAAATTCATCCATCCATTCCAAGAAATCCAGGTATGAAACTCCGAACCCTAGTTTTCAATTGAAGGTTTGAACTTTGGAAATTCTTGTATTGGTGTTGAATGAAAGCATGTTTGACGTATGTATAGCAATGTAAACATGAATTTTCTAGTTTAACTGATGGATTGATTGAAAGTCTGAAAGAATTAGGGTTCATATGGTTTGAATTTGGGGATTTTTGGATTTTGATAAATTTAGGTGCATATGATGAGATAAATTGATTGATGATGCTGATATGATGATTGTATTGTTATGAAATAGATTAAGTGTTGAGGATTTGAGCATAAGGGTGTTTGATATTCTTTTGAAAATTGCTTTGGAAAGTGTGCATACCAAGTGTTCGATGAAATGCCTAAGTGAATTTTTAAATCAATTTGAGGACTTTACATGATCAAAGAAGCATTGTTGATCTTGTTAGACGATTAACACAAGCATGAGGTGAAAATGTGATGAAACTCATGAATATGAAAGGATACTCTTGTTTGATTGATAAAGAATGTTGTGTTGTTGCTTGTTCAAAATCTTCAATGATTAAGCATGCGGATTGTAGTTTGAAAGGGGTGTTATCATGGAACATCAAAGCATGATTAGGATTAGCACTTAGTTGAATAACGAGTGATGACTCTATGCTTAGTTATGAACACTATGATGAAGTTGAGTGTACTTTGAAAATTTTGAATATTGCAAATGGCTGAAAGAAGAGTTCGAAAACACAATGAAGACTTTATCATTGTGGAAACTGAGGCAAAAATGGCCAACTTGGATGCCCAATTGATGGAAGATGAGATACATCCTGAATACTTTGGAGTAGAATTCGAGGAAAGTTGGGAAAAGTATATCTTGAAGGATGGGATTCAATCAGAAGAGTTGATTGAAGACAATAGTCAATGATGGAATAGAACCAGCAGATTACATCCCTAGTGCATCAAAGGGGACAGCTATTAGGAATCCCGTGATGAGATATTTGGAGAAGATTGTCTCAAATACAGTTGTGACTCGTTATGAAGGTGGATCAGTAGGAGAGAAACAACTTTACATTATGTATTGTTTGTACAATGAGCTTGAGTTGAATATGGCAGCCCACTTTATCCACCATGCAGAAAGAGTAGCTAGGAGGCAAACGTTACAAGGAGTGATGGTTGGAGGGATAGTTACAATGATAGCCCAAGGATTAGGAATTGATCTCAGAGGAATGGAAAATAGGCTGACTAGTGAGGGGCTCAATTATAACCAACTAATGAGGATGGAGTTTTTAGCTGTGGTAGGAGATAGTTATTGCTTGAGGCAAGACAAAGGAGCCCCATTCCATTTACCTGCTCCGGAGCTAACAACAGTTTATTCTCGAAGGAAAAATGCCAATTTTGCAATGGCAAGTATGCAACACTCCACTGTCATAAGGGAATTTTATCGAAGGAATCGAGAAGGAGTGAAAGCAGTGCTGAGGTAAATATGTGTTGAAGAAAATCGTGAGTTGGCAAATTTGAGAGCTGAGCCCGTAGTTATGGAAGAGGGGGATGAAGAAGACCCTCAACATCAGCAAGTTGAATTTGAAGAACATGCTCCTGAATCTCCACAGTTTGAAGAAGAACAGGAACAACATCAGTTCATAGGACAAGGTATAGGAGATGCAAACTTGAATTCTTTGAAGGGGAGATTCGAGAGATAAGGCATACACAGAACCTGCATGGAGAGCAAATAAGATAAATGAGAGAAGAGCAGCAGAGGCAAGGAGTGCAGATCGGGGAGATCCACGAGGGACAACGTAGGAGGGAGTATTATGAGGAGAACGTTCGAGCACATTCAAACAACATGGAGGAGATGCTCACGATGATGTTTAACTTTCAATTCCCTGCCTCACCTCATGCTTTTAGTGCTCGTCACTTCGTTAGCCCATTTATTTTTTTTTAATTGAATCCTGTTGGATTTGATACTTTTAGTTGTTTTGTTTTGGGGATGTTTTAATTTCGTAATTTAGGTTTTATTTTCAATTAAGGTTGAGATGAGATGTAATTTGCATTGATCATGGATGCAGTGAATTTTATGCTTTATTTCTTTATGTGGTGTTTGTGTTTTTGTTTTTATTTTTTGTTTTGTCTCTTGTTTATTTGTGTTTGTTTGTATTTTTATTCTTGTTAAGGTTTTGTTTGGTGGTTTGTTTGGGAGGTCGTGAGTCATTTTGAATGTGAGTGATGATGCGTTGTGGTGATAAGTGATAATGAATTATGATTAAGAATCTCTACATTTTCGAATTGTGATATGTTTTATTTAATTGGTTCAATTAAAAGATGAATGTGTTGCAATAAGTCCTTTTAAGTCAAGCATAAATTTGTGAGAAATTGTGCCTCGACCATGTATACATGATATATCTTTTCATGAGTGGATCAGTTGAGTTTTGATTAACTAAATACTTGCTCAAAGACTTTAGAAATGAACCCGATTAGTAGAGATTGATGATATGATTTAAGGCCATCTTTGTCATGTATAGTCATTGCTAAACATTTCTTTACCTTTAACACCATCCTTAGTTATCCACTTTTGAGGCTATAAGCTTATTTCTTGTGAATTTAGCACATTACATGCTTTGATTACCCACATGAGCCTAATATATATAGCTTTTGTGTGAGTAATCGAGAAGATGGTAGCTAGAAAGATGTGATGAGATGACAAAAGAAGAAGAGGGAATGAAAAAAAAAGAATGCATATGAGACTTTAAAATCAAGAAAAGAGAGTGAAGAGACAAAGAAACTCAAGAAACTAAGAATTAAAAGAAGGGAACATACAATCAAAAATAGTTGAAAATCAAAAGAGAAGTGATGAATAGTGTTTGAATATTGCAAAAGATAAGAAGGGAAGAAAGAAAGTGGAGAATGGAAGAAAGTAGCTACCTCTTCGATTACTTACACTTGTTTAGTCACTTTTATCTAAATTTTTCATACCCTACCAAAGAGCCTATCATTACATCATTAATCATGATCTTTTTGATCATTGATTGAAACTTTGGTGGTTTATGAATAGAGTCCGTGAGCAAGGGTATGATAAGTCAAACCAATTAATTGATGAGTGTTAATTTATCCTATTTAAAGAGTGTCGAGTGAAATTAATAAACTTAGGTGAGGTTTAGATTAAAAGGGACTATATTGCACCTTATTCTCTTTTGATTGAACTTCTTAATTTCTCATATCATGATTCTAATGTTGTAGGATAACTTAGCATAATTTGAAGTTATTATTGCTATTGATGTGTTATTACTTGTGTTCGTTTAACCTTTTCCTAGGTGAAAATCTCTCCTTCGATTTATCATTTTCGTTGTTCGGGGACGAGCAACACTTTAAGTTTGGGGGTGTGATTGTCGTTATTTTCACCTAGATTTTAGTGCCTTTTTGTGTTCATTTTCGTATTGTTTTATTCGTATTTATGTGTATTTTGGTGGTGTTATGTGTTTTTATGAAATTATGTGAGTATGAGCTTATACATGTTAAAACAGGTGAAAAACGAAGCGAAAATGGAGTCGGGAGAAAGAAGGAAGCAAAGCAGCACAAACACGGTCAGCCGTGTTTGGTACTTGGCCCGTGTAGCGAGCACGACCCGTGTATCGCGCACGGGCCTGTAAGACTTGGCCGTGCACGGTCGTTAGAAATCACAACACGGCCACCCCTGTGGCCGTGTACCGCGCACGAGCCGTGCGCTGTCTAAATTTCATCGTTGACCAGAAACCATAAATATAACTCGGGCCGTGTACTGAACTCGAGCCGTGTAGGTGTTAAAATTTAGAAAAATTCCTGATTCCATCTAGAAGATATCCAAGGGTATAAATACCACTCCATTCAACATTTGATCATTATTGGATCCGAATTTTCAGCTGCCCACACACCTCACATACCAATTCCTTCATTTTACACCATATCCTTCATCACTTCATCCATCTATTCATTCCATCATCATCCCACCATAAATCCTTCATCAAAGTGAAGAGAAAAAGCAAGGAAGAGAGGAGAATTATAAGGAAAGGAATGAGATATCCATTGGAGCCAATCCAAGGGAGTTTTCATCCAATTTTTGTAGTAATCCTATTTGATTATCATGACTTGTAAGATTTTTAATGTCTATGTTAATTATCTTATGAAGATGGTAGACTAATCTCCCTTGTGAGATTAGCAACATGAGAGTTGTTGGTTAATTCATGTGTTGAATAGATTTATGATTTTCTATTATTGAATGTTAATTGTTTGAATTGTATTGTTGAATTGTGTGATTAATTGTAATATGCATGTGATTAGATTGAGAAATCAATTATATATTTAGGACATTTCATTGAATCAATTTATCAAACACTTTATGTGCATTACAAGTCTTGAAGAGATAGAGATATCCTTGAGGATTTAGAACCCTTTGATAGAACATCCGATTGGTTTGATCGAATGGTTGATTGAGTGTGTGAGGGGATTCTCATTTAAGCTTAGTACCTAGATGAAATTGCTTGAGTGAGAGCAAATCCATTGAGCTATTTTTTGGATTCTTGTTTGGATTCACATTCTATTCATTTCGAGAGAAAGTTTGAAAGAAATTAATGTTGACCTTAATCATATATCCATGAAACACATGCAATTGATACATAATTCCTAGAATTACCACTTCTTGATTGTTGTTGATCTCACTTTTAATCAATTTGGTAAACCACTTTTCATCCATCCGTTTTGTTTATTGATCATTGTTTACTTGTTTAGTTTAATCCATTTAATTTACTTATTTTATAACAAAATCCATTGATGACGAGTCTCTATAAAATCATGAAAAATGAGAGATCGCTTAAGCACTAGCGCCTACCTCCCTGTGATTCGATAAATTCTTGAATTGGTCAATCCGACTACAAGTTATGGCTAATCATATAACAACCATATTGTTCTCCTACATATGGTTTTTTTTGTCTATGTACTTTTTGGCTAATTTCTTTCATTCTTGTAGGTGGTATGAATGGATCAATAGTTTATGAACTTGATAGACCTGAAAACGGTGGCCTTAACAAGTCATTGAAGGTAAAAAAAAGTAAGAAGGTATTTCACTACAAAAACAAGGATAATTAACTACCAACAACATAATTTCGCTGTCGCTATCAATTTAAGATATTATCATTATTATGAATATTTATGTAGTTATAATATTCGATACATCTCCAAGAGCATGGTTGTGGTCATGCGTACTCGTAGACAATCCCGTCACCTTGCCAGAAAAAGGTGCATTGGTTTTCGATACTCTGAACTGAGACTCAGAAATTGCAAGGCCAGATGCAGCACCCACTATGGATATAATATATCTCAGGCAGTGATTTCTTTAAAAAAATTATACTTATTAGATTTAGAGTGCAAGGGTGTATTATTTTTTCCCCTCTGAAATTTTCAAATACTGATCCTTTAGACCTCCGTCTCTTGGAGAAACTCTTTGTTTTCCACCCAAAGAATTATCCTACTACTGAAGAGGTTTGTTTTGTTCAAAATTGTTTTCAGTTAGAAGTTATTCTATAGCTTTGGAGATTCATACAGTTACATAAAGTACACTTTATTGTGCTCCTTTTTAAGAAACAAAATGTACAAAGTCAAGCTGTTGTGTAGGGATAAATGATTCTTGTGTTAATAAAGCTCAGCTTTCTCTTTCAATTTTTTTTAATCTTAGGCACTTGGAACCATGTTCTACTACCAAACTAGACACTTGAAGATTGAATCATCATTACTTTGTATATCAAATGCGTTCGGAAATGCAGCCCGAAGAATTGTCCTACTGCTAAAAAGGTTTGTTTTGGTCACACTTGTTTTCAGTTAGAGGTTTTCCATTAGCTTTGGAGATTTATAGAATTACATAAAGTGTCCTTCACTGTGCCCCTCTTAAAAAAATGAATGTACAAAGTAAATCTGTTGTATAGGGGTAAATATTTCTTGTGTTAATAAAACTCAGTTTTCTCTTCCAATTTTTTTTATAAGTTTTATGCACTTGGATCATGTTCTACTACCAACCATACTCTTGTGGATTGAATCATCATTACTTGTTATATCAAAGGTGTTTGCACAGACAACCATGCTGTTAAGGGGCATTTTTTACAATTGCTATCTCAAGTCAATATTATTCAGGAAATTAATTGTACCAGTTCAGATCTCCATATTTGTTTTCATGATATCAGATTATCTATTTGTAAAAGAATTTTATCAGAATGCCGACCATCCAGGCTCTTTGTATGTTGCTTAAAGTGTTGAACTGTCACCGTGCAACTTTACAATCAAAGTATGAGAGAAGAACGAGCGCTGCAGGTATGGTGACTCTTCATTATTCTTTATGGCTTCTTTTACCCTTTTTTTCCCTTCTTAATTCCTGCATTAACAAAAAGAGCATTTGTGCATTTTATAGTTTATAAAATCCTCCATGGTCAAGAATTCACCTGCTTTTCTCACTACCTGAATTAATTGTTCACCAACAGTTCCATTATAGAAGCTGTTCTGCTACTGCATGCAACATGCTAGCTGTTTTCAAGCTCTACATTAAAGCATGTACCAGTGCCACAACAGCTTGTGACAACCGGTGCAAACACCTTCGTATGAAGATTGGTTAATGGTTAGTTTTTCTATTTTTATTTATTTCAATCACTTTTTGGCAAATTGAACTTCAGTAGTAGCGTCAAAATCACCCTTCTTCTTCTGAAAAAACCAGATGTAGTAGAGCTTACATTGAACTAGCCAAAAAAGTTATTTTTTCGTTCAGTTATATAAGCTGTGGGAAGACATTTATAGATGCTGGGGCTTTGATAAAGCATTCTCAAATCCATAGACAGACTACATATATTTACCATTATGAGAATTTTGTGAAGGTAATTTTATCTCTAGCTAAGTTCTAATTCAATCAGAATCATTAGAATATTTAACTGCCTTATAGATAGCATCTAATTATCGTTGCATCTAGCCCCTTGAAGTGTCACATTCTGTTAAGGAACACCATGAATATTGCTTGCTCAAGCTATATGCTGGGTAATTCCTCTCCACCTGCCTGTAGACGGTCACAACAGCTCTACACTTGTGAACGGTACACCTAACTAGCATTATTTTTAATTATATTTATCGTCTTTTCTATCATCTTTTAATAAAATTTAGTCTCAATTTAATTCTCCCACAGGTCTCTCTCAAATCTAAAGACTCAAATCTAAAGACTAATAAAGAGCGAAAATCAAGCAATTCTTACACTACGATTCATTCTTGACACTTGAAAGTGCTGAGGTACTTCTTTTCTCTTTGAAGAACAGTCTTATCAAGCTGGAGACTATTATAAATTTGTGAATCCTGCTATCTTAAGGAGAAACTTTGACAAGAAGCTCACTGAACTTTCCTGTCATTAAAATAGTAGTTACAATTTTCATTTCATTAACTCTTATGTTTGTTTACTTTTCCTTTCATAATGCTGTAGGTATCTATTGGGTGTCTCTGTCTCCATCTTCTCCACTGTAAACCTGCAAAAGCTTTACACTTGTAAAAAAGAGCACCAAACTAGCATCATTTCCCACTTTTCATCTATTGGGTGTCTCTGTCTCCATCTTCTCCACTGTAAATACCTGCAAAAGCTCTACACTTGTAAAAAGAGCACCAAACTAGCATCATTTTCCACTTTTCAAGAATTGAGCAAAAAAGTGTGAAAGTCAAGTGACACTTTTGTTATGCACATCCTTCTCATACATGAAACATTTTTAATAAAATATTACAATTACAGATACATTAAACTTCACAACAACACGGGCTAACACCTCACGGAGTGAGGTGCTGGAAACCTAGTTATAATATAAAGTGATACATAATGAAAATTGATAGTCGTTTAAATAAAAATTTCATAAACAATTCATAATATTAAAAAAGTTATGAGATATTTAATGAAAATAGATAATTAATTAAGAAAAAGTGAAGTATCCAATTTTAGTCATCTTCTATTAAAATTGGACAATAAAAATTAAAACTGAATAAAAAATACTAAAATAAAAAATGCATAAAATTAATAAAAAAGACCAAAGTTTGAATCGGATAAAACTAATAAAATGTGTTATATTCTCAAAAAGTAAAACGATTTTAGCATGCTCATACAAGTGTGTTGTTATTTGAAAGATAATAATTGTTGTATATAATAATTACAGTATGAAAGCGCTGCAGGATCATTTAATTATTATTTTTATTTTTTATAAATAAATAATTCGTGTTATATAACTTAACAACATTAATTAAGAAGATTTGTTTCTTATAGCTAGATAATTTTTTTCATCAATGTAAAGAATTTACAACAAATTATAATATTTGACTTTTGATAATGTAACATATAACTAAATCATCTAAAAAGTTATATGTACATATATTCTAATTATTTGAAAGAATCTTGTATTTTTTTAAATGTTACTTTATAATATAATATAATTTAAAACTATTTATTACTCCACATATCTCTCTAAAAAAATATGCAACCACATAAAGACAAATTTGTCTCTTTATTTTATATTTATATAGTTGCTAGTAATTATAGTTGTTAATATTTTATTTTTTCTTTACTATATATATTTTGATTATTTATGGAAAAATAAGGTCAAACATTTTATAAATTAATTAAAACAAAATTATTAAAATATTTTAAATAGTTGTTATATATATATATTTTAATAAATATACATAATATTATTAATAATATTAAATGGAGTATGACTTTTTACTCACAATTATTGTTTAGTATTTGTTAATTAACTATATAATAATAATTCTATTTTTATTAATTGTTATTTTTAAGAAACTAACGTAAAAAATATATTCCCTCCGTCCGTCCGAAAGGTCCACGTTTTGCCATTTTGGGAGTCCACACCAAAGGACCACATTTTTCTTTTTAAACACATGGGACCCACACACATCACTAATACAATAAATTTATTTGACCCATACACCCCACTAATACAACTACCAACTACACCTTAAATAATAATATTCCTTAATCGACGTGCAAAAAGCAAATGTCCACCTTTGGGGCGGATGGAGGGAGTATATAATACTCCCTCCGTCTCATTCAAAGAGGGACTTTTTTCCATTTTGATCGTCCCACCTAAAGGGCCCCGTTTCATTTTTTACACACATGGGACCCACACACATCCTCATACAATTAAAATTTGGAGCCCACACTCCCACTAATACAACTACCAACTACACATTAAATAATAATACTCCTTAATTTACGTGCAAAAAAGCAAAAGACCCTCTTATGCTGGGATGGAGGGAGCAAATAAAATTAATTGATATATAATATTCTTTTAAATATTCATAAATTTGTAATGAATTTATTAATTTTATTTTTTTATTTAATTTTATTAGTTTTATATTATATAAACAACTAAATAAAACAAATTTTATAATTCACATGTCATAATTGAATAATTAAGATATATGTAAATAAATAAATCTTAATATACTAAATTTAAAAATTAACAAATATTTATAAACTCAATTTTAATGTTATTTTATATGAAATAATGATTTAACTTAAAGAACTTAAACTTTCGATTTTATACATGAATTCGTTTTTCACCCTCATATTCTTTAGAGGTAAATCGATTCAAGAGTACTTGAATCGTCGATCCTCTTGAAGAATACTTGAATCAATACTTTATATGTAAATCTTAAAGAATACTTGAATCGATTCTTAAGAGGTAATATTACTTGAATTGTTTTTTTTTTCCTCTTGAAGAATCGACTTTTAAGACATAAATCGATTCAAAAATACTTGAATCAATCCTCTTACTCTTGAAAAATCGATTTTTAAGATGTAAATTTATTTAAGAATACTTGAATTTATTCTCTTTCTCTTGAAGAATCAAATCGATTTATAAGAAGTAAATCTATTCAAGAATACTTGAATCGATTATTTTCTTCTTAAAGAATACTTGAATCGATTTTAGAAGTAGATCGAATCTCTATTTGATTCTCTCTACAGAAATTAATTTTTATACTTTCATAAATCACCGAAATAAATTTTTATACTTTCATAAATCAATTCTCTAGTACTTTTCTTCTTGAAGAATACTTAAATCGATTTTAAAAGTAGATCGAATCTCTACTTAATTCTCTCTATCGAAATAAATTTTTATACTTTCATAAATCACCGAAATAAATTTTTATACTTTCATAAATCAATTTTCTAGAGGAACTTGAAGAAAGCTCCTATTCCTATTTTTATACTTTCATAAATCAATTCTCTAGAGGAATTTGAAGAAAGCTTTTATTCCTCTTGACGAATCGAATGTGTATTTAGAATGAATAACCAAAGAAAGCTCAAATTCCTCTTGATGAATTTGTGTGTTTAGAATGAATAACAAAAAAATCTTATTTATAGTTGGGGTGAGAGAATATTATATGGAATATATTTTTTCCTTTATATATATGATTTAATTTGATATTAATTAATTTATTGTATTAAAAAATTTAGTAATTAATTAATGATACCCAAATAAATAAATAAAATATTGAAAATTTAATCATTATTAAAAATAAGAAATACATTATTTAAAAAAAGAAAATACTTAAATAAAGAATTTAATTAAAAGTAAATAAGGGAAATATTAAAAAAAATTTCATTTTACACTAAATATAATTATTTTAAATTAAATTATAAGCAGACACCATTATATCAATCACATACAAATATTATATTATTTTGTTCTAAAGGATATACACTTTAATTAATAAGGGTACACCATTTTGTTCTAAAGGGTATATATTTTTCATTAATATTTTTTATTTTCTTCAGAAAATAAAAGTTACACATTTTATAATAAAGAGTATACAATTTAACACAAAATTCTAAAGGGACACGGAATGTGCTTCCGTGTGCCCGTTCGCACTCAAGTTTTTGCCATGTAAGATAACAAAAACCAGTGATCCAAATTATAGGAACAAGACTGATGATGATGATCAAATATTGACTTGAATCTTCTAATTAAAATCAAAACAAAGTAATTGTAAATTTTCAATTAATTAACAAGAATGTATGTATATATATATACACATGCATTATTAACACCACATATTTATATATATGATCAATATCACCCATCTTTTATTTGCCTTCACCATAATAAAACTGGCCAGAATACCCCTTATTCGGGTCAAAAGATCCACCACTTCCATAACCCGCCACCCTCTGCTGATCATGCAGCGCACCGTAAGCCGCCGCGGGATACAGGCCCGTCGTGTTCGTGTCGTTTCTCGTGTAACGCATGCGATGCGCATTGATTGCGTCGAGCTCTTTCTGGAGCTGCTGGACCTGTCTCTCCAGCATGAAGATAGTCCCGACGCAGCCGTAGACAGGGTCCCTGAGACGGGCCTCGGCCTCGTAAGCAAGAGATTTGACGGCGTCTTCCCTCTTATTAGGAAGGATCTCGTTGAGAAGTTTACTAACGTTGCTTGCTCCGAAGATCTTGTGCACGTTGGCGAATTTGGTAAGCTCATCCGGGAGGAAATAGGGGGCAAATATGCAATCTGGAACACATTTTTTTCTCAGATATTTGCAGGCTGCACATGGATGGTAGGGGTAGCTACTTGATGATGATGATGCTGCCATTTTTTTTTCTCTGCAAATTAATGGTGAAAAATCATTAACCCAATATAATATAATGTCTCATTTTAGTGTTTTTACTTAGGGTTAATTATTCAAAATTAAAGATCTTTGAATCTTTTTTTTCAATTTCATCATACGCTTTTCATTTTCACAATTTTTATTTCAATTAAAAATTTCCAATGACATATATATTATTGAGTGAGTGCATTTAAATTGAAAAAAATATTAGAATGTGATTAATACACCAAAAATATCATAAGGTAGTAAATTTCTTAAAAATTTTCAATAAATTGCTGCTGTCACGTGAAAAGGTTTAAAAAATAATAATGATAATAATATAAAAATTACTGAAAGATCGATTGTGATTTTTTAAGTAATTAATTATTTAATTTACATGTGGATAGGATTAGTATAAATCAGCATCATCACATTTTTAAAATTTATTTTATATATATAAATGGTAATGATTTTTTCTAGAGTTATTTGGTTATCAAAGGGTTGAAGCCAAGGAAAAAATAGTACGAGAATTTAAAATTTTTGTTTTGTTTTGATGCATATAAAACTATAGATGAAAAAAAAAATACATATATTTATATTACATCTAAAATTAAATATTAGACTTGTAACTACGTACTAAAGTTTGATATCGTATAGCATATGAATAGTCCAACACAGATAACTGTACAAATTCAAGAAAACTTTTGACTCTTATGAATTAGTTGATCCAAATAATTAAAGAATGACTTGGTTAACCTTAATTATCGATCATCATCAACACTTTTCAGAAACGAGTTTATATCTGGTGCACCGTGTGCAAGTGTGCTCCAATATTATATGTTAATAATTATATAATTAATAAAGTCTTGATTTTCTTCTAATAGATAGATTATATATCCTGCGGATTGCTAGTAAGAAAATAGATGGGAAAGCCATGGATCTACACATATTACATATATGAAGAACTTCCAAAGAACATGAGTAAATGGATAGTTAAACGTACCTTAATTTAAGGGAGAACTCTTCCTTAATTTCCTCAAATTATTCAAGATTAATGGTTGAAGCTACTATGAAAAAAAAAGAAAAAAGAACAAGGGTTTCTTATTGAATCTGGAAATCTTCTCTGCAGTGTGCAAAGCTGAAATGATGATATTAGTTTAAAAAATGATGACTCTGACCTTATCATTTGAAGTGATGGAAAATAAATAAAAGAAAAAGAACCCAAAAAAGGCAAATAAATCATGAATATATAAAATTTTTCTTGACCCAAATCTTTCCTTATTGACATATAATTATATATTCTCTCATAATAGATTGATTTACTTGCAGGTATTTTCATGTATGTGTACGTGAGTATTACTCTAGAAAGATAAGTGAGAGGGATAAAAAAAAACATTATTATCACTTGTACTATAAAATATGGCAAAAACTACCCGGCACACGGAAGCACATCCCGTGTGCCTTTTGAATTTTGTGTTAAATTGTATACTCTTTAGGATAAAGATGTGTATCCTTTATTTTACAAGGCAAATACTTGTGTGCGACCCGGGCGCATGGAAGCACACTCCGTGTGCCTTTAGAATTTTGTGTTAAATTGTATACCCTTTAGTATAAAGATGTGTACCATTTATTTTCTGATAAAGTGTATACCCTTTAGAACAAAGTGTATACTATTTATAACTAAATAATGTACCCTTATATATAATACTAAATTCTAAATGCGCACGGTGTGCATCCTGGCGTACGCAAGCCTCACTATCACTTTTACTAAAAAATATTATTACTTTTTTTTATTAATGTATATTATAAATTGTTCCTAAAATAGTTAAATGCACCATTATTACTTTTCATCGATTGAGAATCATTTTTTGTTGATTATGTTATCACTTTTTACATGTCTTATGTAAGGACTTACTTGAGACAATGTCACACAAAATTTACCTTTACTCTAAATAATAAAAATATAAATTATCATACAAATTATTAATTTTAGGAAAAAAAAAACGTCTCATCTCGTAAATTTAATAAGTGACCATATATTTTTTTATAAAAGATGAAATAAATCTCAAGGTTCAACAATATTACCTTTGCCATCATGCAAGAAGGTATTACAAAGGAGCGCGTACCTTTCTGCGGGAAGGAGGGAGTAATAAATTTAGACATAATTGTGAAAAATATCCAAAATGAATAGACAAAAATCATTGTCACCCATCAAATAATTTATATAACATTCATACTCAATTGTTCATTTTTGGACTAAAATACCTTCACTATGTCGGGATTCAGACACTGATTCTGACATCATCGGTTGTCGGATTCGGGGTCGGAACTCCGACATTGCATTCCGACAAAGTGGGGGTATTTCATCGAATGTCGGAATTGGTGTCGGAATCCTAACATAACATTACCACATGATGGGGGTATTTTTGTCCAAAAATAGACAATTGAATATGAATATTATACAAATTATTTAATGGGTGACAATATCATTTAGCAAAGATTCTTCACTTTGCAAAGTCTATTAACTTAATTTTTTTATTTTATTAAAATGCTTTGACTTGACACTAAATCAAAATTGAAATAAATATTTTGTTTCTTTGTCAATTAACTCAAAATTGATAATTGACATATGACATGACACAGATTTACCAGGTCAGCGATCGAAAGATACTGCTCGTTGAATGCGAATCGCAAGACTTCTTTTATTTTATTTTTTCTAAATTCTAAATAAGATGGATTTCTTTCCATTGAACATGTATGTTTTAATACAATAACTTATCACTTTTTAAAATAGTTATCACTTATTTTATTTTATTTTATTTTATTTCATTTTTTAAAATAGTTATAACTTTTGCTATAAAATAGTACTACATTTTCTCTATAAAATGTTATCACTTTTTATATATACTATAAATTATTAATTAATGAAATAGCATTATCACTTTTCATTAATTTATTATTACTTTCCTTTACAAAAGTTATCACTTTTTGTTCGTCTGACGTGAAGGTCTAACACAAGTCTTTACCTATGATAAATTGATAATCATAATTAAATATAAGGTTAATTGCAAGAAAAATCGTGAATTTTTTTCTATTATAAATTAATTCTCATATGTGAAAATTTAAAAAAAGAATCTCACCTGTAAGTATTAATTATTGTAAAACATACCCAATGTGTGTGATTTACTCAATATGTGATATTTTTCTCAAGGCAAACATTTATATATTGTAAATCGGATTTCACGGTGTAGACCTTGTGGTCTCTTTTTTTTTTATTCAATCCTATTATACCCTATACATTATCAAGATTTAAATTAAAAAGGGATCACAAAATTTCTACTGTGAACCCGATTTACAGGAAACTAATTATTTTTTCGAAGGGGATTAAAAGTGGGGGTTCTTCTTTAAAAAATTGGTGTGTTTTTTGCAATAATATTTAAGTTAGAATTCTTTTTACCATTTTTTTAAAGAATGAATTAATTTGTAATAAGGGTAAATTTTGTAATTTTTCTATCATTAACCTTAAATATACAACAATATATATACGATAATAAGAGGTTAAGAAATAAAATGGAGTCTGAAATTATTCAACGAGGAATCTAAGTTTAGGACACTTATTACTTATTAGCAGTTGAATTAAAATAAAATCTTATAACTAACTAAATATTAAGTAATTAATTAGGGTAGTAAACACAGGAGACAGCCATGAAAGGAATCCACTAAAATTGACGTATGTTTTTGAATGGACATGAATATGAATATTAATATATTAATATATACATTAATAAATATTCCTCTGTACGTACAACTCATATCTGTCGGTCTCACTTCATTATTGAATTCAACAGTCCAACTGATTAAGATCCTTTCTGTTGATGCTCGATTTCCACTGGATGTAAGGTGTAAGACAGATGTAAGACGATCTCAATCTGCAGTGTTCCTCCTCTACTCACGGTTTTGGGCATGTGTAATTAGGGATTCGGACTGCTGAGATTGGCTATTTATAGGCTACAACAGGGAACAGGAGGAGAAATTAGGGTTGAGCCTCACATTGGGCTTAAGCATCCAAGTTTAGCCTAAAACTTATACTTAAGTCCAATAATATATAATAAATCAGTCCACTAAAGAAATATTATTGCACTGTCACCCTAATCCCAAATTACGTTATGGGCTCCTTCTTATTATGAGCCCGCTAATCTCCCCGTGTTTAAGAGTCAATGTCCATTAATTAATTAAGTTACTTACAACTCCATTAATTAATATCTTTACCGAGAGAAGTACCACTCAACCTTATTATCATGCCGGATTAAGTCCACCTGCAGGGTTTGCATGATAATCATTATGAGCTCCTTAAGGGGACATCATCAACCAATTCCGTTAGGACAAGATTCCTTCTACAATCAACAACACACCATAGAGACAGTATTGTCTCCCAACTCACCGAGCTTATTGATTTATGATTAAATCTCACCCATTGATAAATCAAAGAAATAAATACTGGCTTACGTGTTGAGGTTATTATATAGGGATTAAGAGTACGAACATCCATAATAACTGAGATCTAGTTCTATTATATAGTCAGTATAAATCGAACGATCTCACAGCAGTCCTGCTCAATACACACAAAGCGTACTAGTGTAATTTTATAGTCAAGACAGATTAATACTAAATCACACTACAACCATCCCGATAGATAGTACTCGTCTATCTCGGTTGTGAACATCTGTATATACTTTATAAGGAGCCGATAATATGATCTTTCGTGTGATGCCGCACACCACATTATCTACAGTATAAAGTAAATGGACTTTTGCAACAATTAATAAACAAATATGCAAAATGTTTGATCACATGATTCTCATTTCAAATATTGTCAAAATATTATGTATACAAAAAACTAGACTTTTAGTATATAATCCAACATTTGCATCTTGTGTGCTCCAATGAGGTGTTACCATGTGGTGGAGGAGAATCAATTTGTTATGTGAGTGGTCCCAACTTCTCTCTATTTTGGTTGAAAGAGCATCTTGATGTTGGATGGGTGAAGGGTATAAACCCAATTCTGTTGGGCTTAGGAAACGTGCTGGAGTTATCCTCGGAATGACCGGGGATAAACGGATGGGAAAAACTCACTTCTGCTGGAGATGTTGGAATGACTTATCTTCGATGGTGAGCTGACTTTATCCCCCAGCTTTAGACTAAGCCCGTCTTTCTTATCCTTAGTTGGATTGAAGATTATCGGACGTTCCATGTATATACTTTTTTTTTAATATTTCGCATATATCCTTTGCCTCACTAGCGCGTAACGTCACGCCTCATAACCCCCAAGATTACTTCTTGTTGTGAAACTACAAGGAGCATTCTCGAACATGAGTTGTTAACATCCCGTCGGCCTCGTTATAAACCTCTATACGATAAAATCCATTGGGAAAAAACTCATGATGAGCGTTTTCTCAACACACAATATTAATCCCCAAGTGTGAAGGATGCTATTGTAGCTTTGATAAGCGACCAAGTAATTATCAAACCCAAAGGACGTATTCTTATAAATTTAATTATATTCTAACTTATTAAGACTATTTTGTAAAATAATTGTGTGATTAAGTAACCAATAATTAAATAATTAAAAGAACAATTAAAATAAATAACAGTAGAGATTGAACGAAAGTGAATAAGTAAGAAGATAGGTAGTCCTTCGGGCCTTCCAGTTTTACTCATTAATTTTCCTTCTGTATATCAATGTCCGACTCTGCCTTATGGAGTATGGACGCATCACTAAGCCATGAAAATCTACTCTATAGACACAAATAAATAAGCGTGTGACACGTGTGAATATCCTTGGAGCAAGAGATATCATTCACCCCCTTTCTAGGTACTATCAGTATCAATTATTTCCTGTGCACTTAGTACTCTAAACCGATATGATCTCCATTTATAGGTACTATGAAGTTATACTCTTTGTCCTACCTATTAACCCGAATCATATTCAATTAACAAGTATTTATATAAGATAGTTCTTATAGACTTCGTAGTCCCCTGACTTAGAATCATAACATGTAATCCTGCTCAGCAATGAACATACTCAATCAATAATCAAGATATGTATTCAGACTCTACATAACAATTAATGATGTACAAAACAACTCTGAGAATGAATTAAAAACCTATAATCTTATATAAAATAAACCACAAGTAGTGTTGTAAGAAATATACACACGGAAGTTCAATTAACTCATAAAACCTTCATAAACCCTAGAACTACCGAAGTGGTTCTAGCCTATGATTGATCGAAGAACAATCATGGTGGTTGGATAGATCTTACCCATAGTCTTGAAAATTACAAGATAAATTAAGATGTGAAGTATACCCTAGATGTTGGCGCTGTCGCGTCTCTCTCCATCTTGAATCCTCACTTGGTTCTCACTTGATTCGACAGACGAATCTCTCTCCACAGATCCGTGAATGGTGGTAGGGTTTCAGATGTTGTGTAGAATGAAGGTGGTGGTGAACTCTTTTTTCCTTACATATGGTCTTCCTTTATACTTGCGAGTTCACCTTATGGACCTAGGATAGGTTTTTTTAGCGAAAACACGCACTGAAGGTATAAAAATATGGATATGGACGTATCCAGCACATCAGTTCGACCAAGACTCATGGTCGAACTGATCAAGGCTAGTCGAATCGCCGGTCGAATCGACCTGTATCTCACTGGCAGGTAGCTGGTTTGACTTAAATGACAGGTCGAATTGGAAGCTTCGTGGTCGAATTATACCTATGAAAACTTATGCTTCTGGTTCGACCACTGTGCTTGGTCGAACCACAGTGTCATGGTCGAACCACACTTCTGTCGCCTCTCTTCACCTAGTTCGACCACGGATGATGGTCAAACCACTTTGTTACTGGTTGAACCGCGTCCCTGCTGATCGAATCGGTTGCCTTCAACACCCTTTCTCTGATTTCGATTACTTCTATCCCATTTTTCTTCAAAAATCCACTCAAACGGACTCAAACGCACCTGATTCATGACTTTCCACGATACAACTCGATTTATCTTGACTTAAGATCAAATCATACATCATTATCATACGAATCAAGGCTCAAAACACGTGAATTATCATACTCATCAAACCCCCAAACTTACTTGTTGGTCGTCCCAAGGCAACGAAATCAAAACATAGGAGTAAGTGTAAGTTTCACAAGTCCATCTAGTCAAATACAAGTCATACCTACTCATGCAATTCTATCAACCTAAAACAAGTATCACTCGTATCATACATTTCATTCATGCAAAACATCACTAAATTATAATACACTTCAGAGTACTAAGTCATCTAGCTCACAAGATAAGTATTTACTCTTGCACTCAAGTATAAAAGATGTACACTTTAACGGGTTAGTATATACGCTCAATTTAGATTCACACTCCCGCGTAACCATAAGCTTGACAAGGATCTCAACATAAATTTATAATCACTTCATTACTAGGATCACAAAGGACTTGCTTTTGAGTTGTAATGTTGGCTCTTTGGTAAAGGTAGAAAATATAGATAAAGTGACTAATTCACTAGTAGAGAATTATCTTAGAAATTTTCTTTTCATCAAACAACTTCATCTTCTCCATCTTATTCTCATGATCTTTGTGATTCTTGGCATCAACATCTTTATTTCTCCTTTCTTCAAAGTACAAGGGTACCAATGTTGGGCACTACCCTTCTAAGAAAGCGGGGTACCGATTTCAAGCACTACCCCTAAATAAGATTTAACCATTTTTCTTTTCTTCATATCGTTCAACCAATTTTTCTTCCTTTTCTTCAAATTCAAGCTAGCATTTATTCACCTCAACTCTCTACTAATGAATAGGGTAGTCAATACAGCTCAAGTAAAGGATAAATAAATGCTTTTTATCAATGCTTGCCAAAGAAAAAGATTTAAAGGCTCAGGGCTTCTAATGATTCATTTCAATATATGGGAAGGTAAATTTTGGCTAAGTGACTCAAATAAATAATAATGACCTAAGATCATGTCCTAATAACTAATCAATTATAATTCTCATACAAGACTCCAAGCCAAGTTCTAAAATATGGTCATATGAACAATTCTCACAAGAATAAACTATCACGCATGGATGTAACATGATTTCATAAGGCTCAAATTCTCACATGGGTAATAGATACCTAAGCACTCCTTATAGCATATAATCAAGATCAATTTCACAACGAACTCCACATATTTAACAAGTTATACATTCTTCTCATCAACAAAATCAACACATGCAAAATACTAATTCAACAGACTTAGCAAAGAACCCATCATAACAATCCAAATCAAGTATCACCAACCAATCCAACCTCAAGTATCAAGTATCACACCTCAATCCATTCTCAATATACGTACATGCCACTCATACCACAAATACCCAATCTGTAAAGAGAAAAAAAGAAGGGGGATGAGATGAAACAGACAAAGGAAAAAAACCTGACGCACTCTACTTCTTTGGAGCATCATCCTCATCATCATCTTCACTCATCTCCATGCGCCAATGATCAAAACTCTGTGGAGATTATTTAGCTTCCTATCAATCTCACGCTCATTGGCTTGCATCTTTCCCGATCTCCTATCTATCTCCACATACTTAGCATGCAGCGCGTTGTATCTCATATTGAGCTCGGCATAGCTAGTGGTAAGCAAGCCCAGCTAGCGGTTCGTCTCTTTCTAATCATTGTTCAGATCGGTAAGATGCTCATTCATTAACCTAAACTGCTCCCTAAAAATACTCACCAGGATAGCCCAATACTGTTGCTGTGGCACTGCTGGAATTGGTGGTGGTGGCATCTCTTGCTGCTGCGGAATATCCATCTCAGGATGGACCTGCTCCTCTCCATGCTGCTGCTGTTGTGGCTCAAACTGCCATTGCTACCATTCATCGACAATCCTCTGCAACTCTTGGTGCATCCCGACAGCGTACATCTGAGCCAAGGTCCTCCAATCACCTTTCCTCATGCACGTGATGGATATCACCTTGTGCACCAACATGTTCATCAACATATTACCATCATTACGGATTGTAGTTAGACCTCTCACATCATATGGAAATATGAAAGGAAAAGGGCTTAGATCCCCTCGTGTACAACCAATCTCCATCTCGATGATAAGCAAATCATACTTTTACACACGCACTCATGACTAGATCCGGATCCTCCAAGATGCGTGTAATGCCAATAAAATCCATGTGGTATGACTCAGCCATAGGAGTAAGCAATCCATCGATATTCTCTCTAAAAAATATTGAACTTCTGAATCTGTAAAGCTGCTGAATCAGATATGACCCCATATTGAACTTCACTCCATTCAACATACACCAGAGAGCATATAACTCTCCTCTAGACACGCAACTTTCTTCAGATCGGCCGAACCGTGTGTTTCCCAAAACTCAATCCATATATCGAAGAATAGGGTTTCGAATCAAAGAAGCACGAGCATCCTTGGTCTTGAAATCCATATCCTCTCCAGAAATCGCTCTCCAAAAATTATTCGCATTGGAATGCCCATTCTCATACCTAGAGATCTCCCTCGGAGTTTCAAACAACACGTTGAAATCCTCAGCTATCCATTTTCTCATCTCGTCTCCCAGCTGATAAGGAAGGGAACTAGAACCCTTCTTGACAGTGATGGAGCACAACATATCCTCAGTCACATGAAAATACGTCGGACTCTTAAGCTCCATGAAATGACGTATACCCACTTGATCAAACATCCACATGATATCCTCCCAGATATGCATTGTCAACATAGCCCCATCATCTTAGTACCTCGTTCGAGTGATCTTATCAGACATATCGCCCCATCGATCCTTTATCTCCTCCCAATTTTCCATTCGAATCTTAAAATCCTAGGCAATCTCTCCTTAAGCCTTAACTTCTTTGTGACTTCATCCTCACGAGACGACCTATCTTGTCTTTTCTTAGATCAAACTTCAATCTCATTTCCTTTTCCTACAAAACAATACTTCAATACCAAACGGATACAAGGAAAACAAACTAAATCCAATGCAACAACTAACTATACATGAAACTCTACTCAAGATTTCAAGTTTTCATGCATACTCATCTTCAAACAAGCATGCTTCTACTTCATCATGGATTTAACAATCAAAACATTCACATGCTAATTCAATTCCACTTCAAGTTCAACTCTTCAATAGGAACTATCAATAATTTCATCAAACACATTAATTCTATAAGCATGCCTCTATCAAATTCCATAATTCAACTCAAAATTCAACATGCTTCACTTCACTTCTCAAATTACTCATCAATTTCACATAAACATCAAGGTCTAGCAATAATTCAACAATTAAAATCGGACTCATCACTTGTTCATATGAGATTTCAATCGAACAATTCAAATTACACCATGAATTCCTATAAAAACTAGTTCAATCAACTTACCCACTTAAAATCAAGCAATAAAACATCAATCCTAGGGTAATAGAGTCAAGTGAATATTCCTTTTGATCCAGCCATGACTATTATGAACTAAGTACGAAATATCCCCAAATTGAAGGAATAACCCTAGTTTTGCAACTAAAATGCTCCAATTTCGTGAGAATTCGAGTAAGGGAAGGATGGAAAATGGTTTAATTGGAGTAGAATCAAGTGGAATCGAAGTTTGGAAGAGAGGATTTTTGGTTCGGAGAGGATTTAAGTGAGAGTGGTGTGCAAAGTGATCAAACCAGGGTGAAAATGAGTTAAAAAGGCTACTTCACTGTGCGATTCGACCCGAAGCAGGTGGTCGAACCACCTTGTTGTGGTCGAATCGGGCTTCTGGATAACTTTTGCATTTGGTTCGACCCGAACGATGGGTCAAACCAGGGTATCATGGTCAAACCGGCCTGTTACAAACATTCAAGTGTCTAGTTCGACCCGGAACTGTGGTCGAATTAGCCCATGCTTGGTCAAATCGACCTGTACCAATTTCTCTGATTGCTGATTTGACCTCACATTTGGTCGAACGCCTGGTTGAACCATATTATGTTGGTCGAATCGACCTATAACGAATTCTCTAATCCATGGTTTAACTTGGACTGCTCTGTTAGACCTGTCTTCTTAGTCGAATCGAGCCTCTGTTCCTTCGAAATCCACTATTTTTCATCCCCTACAAACTTTAAGCTTAAAAAATGATCATTAGGTACCAAAACAAAGCAAAACTAAGCTAGAGAACCACTTATAAGACTCTAAAATCATGTGCATATACTCCGCGTATGACACAATCAATAAAACACCACTAAACATTAGGCAAATTGCAAAAAATCGACAAGTCAAAACCGGTTAAAGTTTTAATATGCTGCAAAAAATCAACTCCTCTAACAAACATTATAAAGAAAAGATTATACTCTCTGTGTTATGATGAGGTAAATACATCACACTCCCCAAACTTAGTAGAAACTATAGTTGAAACTAAGTTTGCAAGAAGAAGTAATTTTCGATAAGTAAGCATGTCAAATATAAAAATTTCTTACTCACACTAATGAAATAAAATAATAAAATAGGAGGAAAAGCCCCCGACAGATGCTCTTGTTTAATGTCGGAGAGTTATGATGGTACCATATCAATTTAAGGTATCCTCAAAGACGACGCAAGCATCATCCAGCGACTTGTAATGATTCAATCGATGCCCATTCGCCGCTATGATGTCTCCGTCTTTGTCCATGATTTCAAAACTCCCCCCCTCCGCAGGCTCGATGGATAATGAATGGTCCCATCCACTTCGATTTCAATTTTCCTGCAAAGTGCTTCAAACGAGAGTTAAAAAGTAATACCTCATCACCTTGCTTGAATTCCTTGTAAGTGATCTTCGAATCATGCCATTTCTTCATTCTTTCTTTGTAGATCACCAAATAAGCTTGATTTCTGAACTCGTCTAAACGATTGATTTGAGTCAACCTCAACTCCTTTTGATCATTAAGACATAAGTTCAAGCTTCTCAATGCCTAAAAAGCTTTATGCTGAATCTTTACGGGTAAGTGGCACGGCTTCCCATAGACAATTTGATAAGGAGACATGTCAAGCACCGTCTTGTACGCAGTTTCGAACTCCCACAAAATATCATCGAGCTTCATAGCCCAATCCTTCCAATTAGTTCCGACTACTTTCTCCAAATTTTACTTCACTTGCTAGTTGGAGACCTTGGCTTGCCCATTAGCTTGAGGATGATAGGGTGTAGTGACCTTATGCTTAACACCATAATCCTTGAGCACTCTCTCGAGAAGCTTATTGACGAAGTGAGAACCTCCATCACTTACAAGTGCTCTGGGGCTCCATAGCCGGCAAAGATATGTTTCTTCAAGAAAAAAACACGGTCTTTGAATCATTGAAGCGATAGGAATGACCTCCACCCACTTAGAAACATAATCCACAGCAAGAAGGAAGTAGAGAAATTCATTTGATGGGGGGGTGGAAAGGCCCCATAAAATTGATCCCCCATACATCGCAGATCTCAACAACAATGCTTGGCTGAAGTGGCATCTCATCTCTTCTATTTATGTTTCCCATCCTTTGACATCTATCGCATGTCACTACATAGGATTCACAGTCTTTAAACAAATTAGGCCAATAAAGAGCAAATTGAAGTACCTTAGCTGCTGTCTTTTGGGCTCCGAAATGCCCCCCGTTAGGTTGTGCATGGAAAAAATCGAGGACACTCTCCATCTCCATCTCGGGCACACACCTACGGATTATAGAATCCATATAGATATTGTAGACAAATAGATCATACCATATGAAAGTCTCAACATCCCTCTTAAACTTCGCAAGTTGATAGTTGTTGAGATCTCTTAGAACTTTTCTACGGAAATGTTGTTGACATAATCCGCATACCATGGATCCATTCCTTGAGCAGCAACTACACACGCTCTTTCTGCTCATTCAGCAAACACCGCCATGATCTTCTCATCGGGAAACATCTCTTCTATGTATTCAAAAGAATCATCGTAATGCTCCCATGTCTCCAATCTTGATAGGTGATCCGCTAAAATATTCTCCGTACCTTTCTTATCTCGGATCTCCATATCAAATTCCTGCAGTAAAAGGATACATATAATGATCCCTGGCTTTACTTCCTTCTTCTCCATAAAGTACCGGATCGAAGAATGATTCGTGTACACAATGGTCTTCATGCTAACCAAATAACAGCTAGAATCTCCTTCTCAGTGATAGTGTAGTTCTTTTGTGCTGCATCAAAAGTCTTACTCGCATAGTAAATGGCGCAGAACTTCTTCTCATTCATCTACGTAATTACCACTCCAAGTACTTGATCACTTGCATCACACATAAGTACAAACGGTTGAGTCCAATCTGCGGAAATCAAGATAGATGCAATAATAAGTGCCTCCTTCAAAACCTAAAAAGCTGTTAAACATTCATCATCAAACATAAAAGGAACATCCTTTTCAAGTAAGTGAGACAACGGTTTGAAGTATTTTGAGAAGTCTTTGATAAGTCTCCTATAAAATCCTGCGTGTCCAAGGAAGGACCGCACTCCCTTTTCATTCATAGGTGGTGGAAGTTTCTCAATCGCCACCACCTTTGCTCTATCAACCTGCAATCCCTTAGCGAAAATATGGTGCCCAAGAACAATCTCATCTCTCACCATGAAGTGGCACTTCTTCCAATTCAAGATAAGATTAGTTTCTTGACATCTCTTCAAAATAGTAGATAGGTTAGATAAACAAATATCGAAGGAGGAACCAAACACAGAAAAATCATCCATAAACACCTCCATGATATTTTCTATCAACCCATCAAATATGGCCATCATGCAGTGCTGAAATGTAGTAGGTGCATTACACAATCCAAAAGGCATATTTCTAAAGGCAAAAGTTTCATAAGGGCAAGTTAAAGTAGACTTTTCCTGATCCTAGGGTGCAATAATGATTTGATTATACCCCGAGTACCCATCCAAGAAATAATAAAACTCATACCCTGCAAGACGATCAAGCATTTGATCCATGAAAGGAAGAGGGAAGTGGTCTTTGCATGTATTTTCATTCAGTTTCCTATAGTCAGTACACACACGCTATCTCCTAGGAATCCTAGTGGCTAGAGTCTCTCCATCATCGGCTTTCACAATAATCATGCCCACTTTCTTAGCTACAATATGCAATGGACTCACATGGGGACCATTACTAATTGGATAAATAATTTCTGCATCTAGCCATGTTAGGATTTGCTTCCTAATCACTTCTTGAATAGAGAGATTTAGCCTCCGTTGATTCTGAATGCTACTCTTGGCTTCATCTAATAATTTTATCTTATGCATGCAATATGATGGACTAATATCTTTCAAATCATCAAGAGACCAACCAATTGCAGACATACTTCCTAAGCACATCTAATAACTCATCGAGTTGATCATCAGTTAGAGAAGAAGATACGATTACTGGGTATGTTTTATTGTCACCTAGATAAGCATACTTCAAGTGCTCCGGTAGTGGTTTCAACTCCTCTTTCTTCTCTTCTTTTACTGTGCTCTCTCTATCCAACAGTAAGTACTTCCTAGTCCACTTCACCTCTTCAAACTTTGTTCTTTGTGATTTATACCTGTCATCACCCAAAGCAAGTAGATTTTTTAGAAATTCATACATACCTCATTGGAGAGCTCATCTAGCTCTGTGGTGGGAAAAGTAAGAGACTCCGCGAAGCATGTCTCCAATGGATCCTTTGAAAGGATCAAAGACATGTCTTCCTTCACTATCTTCTCCATAACATCAATGCTGTGACAATGCGTCTCCATTGACATCTTCATTGCTTTATCAAGGTTGAACAGAACCTCTTCTTTATCCATGCACAACCTTAGCTCCCCTTTTTGAACATCAATCATAACTCCAACAGTGGTAAGGAATGGTCTCCCTAATATGAGGGGAACATTATCCTTGTCATCTTCCATCTCAAGCACAAGAAAATCCATAGGAAATACTAGTTTCTCAATTTTTACGAGAACATCTTCGATTAAACCCTTCAGAAAAGTCATTGACCTATCAGCCAATTGTAGAGCAACCGTTGTGGGAGTTAACTCGCCCAAACCAAGCCTTTGAAATATTGACAATGGCATCAAATTGATGCTTGCCCCAAGATCGCACAAGGCTCGTCGTGCCGACCCCTTCCCAATCTTACATAGAATAGTAAAGCTTCCCGGATCCTTTAACTTAGCTAGCAACTTCCTCTAAATGATCGAGATATAGTTCTCAAACAAGTCATAGTTTAAATTCCGTTTAAGCTTCTCTTCTTCAAAAATATGTCTTTTAGAAAGCGAGCGTAGTATAGCATCTCCAAGAGTGTTTCAGAGAAAGGAATGCTCAAGCTTATTTTGTTTATGATATCTGAAAACTTCTTGAATTTTTCTTCTAATCCCTTCTTTACTAAATTAAAAGGAAACAGAGGAGGTATCTTAGTCTTGGGAATCCTCCATTTATCACGTTCAACCTTCTCCACTTTATCCTTCTTGGCTCTCAATCTCTTTGTTCTTTCCCATTTTTTTCTCTGCTATAAGCTCAGTATTATGCTCTTTGGATGGTACTAGAGTAGCATCAACATCAAGTAAAGTATTCGGAGTGGAAAATGGTGCTGAACGAAGCAGTTCGACCATGTCGAACTGAGCTTCAAAAAGTATTCTCTCTCCCGGATAGGCTGGTTCGACCATGGTTCGACCAATGATGTTAGTTAAACCATGACGGTTGTGGTCGAACCATGCTCTGAATAGGGTGGTACGACTCTGGTTCGACCAATAGGTTTTTTCAAATCATCTTTACCTTGGTCGAATCGTACTTCAGAAAAAACAGGGGCTCGCAGATAGGTTTGTTTGACCATGGTTCGACCAGTAGGGTTGGTCAAACTAGGTTGATCGTGGTTGAACCGGCTAGCTGGAATCTCCGAAATCATTTCCAGTGTCATCGGTCCTTCAAACTGAGTTCCAGACCTCAATGTAATGGCATTATACTGCTTCGAGTTTGTTATACTTTGAGATGGGAACTTACCCTTCTCTATGGTTTGTGTCAATTGGTTAAGATCCCGGCCATATGTCCCATCAACAACGTTAAGTCCTTCATCTGCTTAGATATATCCTCATGATTTGCATCAATCTTTGCCTCAAACTTCGCCTCTAGGTGATCCACTCTTGCATCATTTCTTGCCATGTACCTGTTCACCGTATCCTCAAAACCAGGTTTTCCTTCTTCGACATTAGCACCCGGATCAACACCAACATGAGGTTGTATTGCCGTATTAGGATTACTCAATGAAAACTCCGGCCTCCTTGGTTGTTGATAATTACGAGGGGAACCACGATTATTGTAGTTCCCTTGATAATTCTGGTTTCCTTGATTTTGGAACCTCGTTCCTTGAATACTTTGACCCATGGCATAGTTTGCCTCTTCCAATTCCTCTTAGCTAGCCCCTTCATTACAAACATCCTGCTGTATCATTGGTACTCGCTGCGTTATATCAGTGATATGCTTTTGCTGAGACTTAAGTAACTTGTTGATACTAGCCAAACTAGAGACGATTTCATCTTTTCTTCTCTACTTAATCATAGTGTGCTCAACCTGCGCTACTTTTCCAAGAACATAAGTGCCTCTCACTCTATCAGTTAGCTATTCCCTTGAATTCATCGAAATATCCTCAAATAGCTTTTCGGCCTCTACGGATGACTTAGTAAACAATGCTCCATTAGAAAAAGCATCTAATAAAACTCGAGAATCGTAGTCCAATCCATTGTAGAAAATATTGATGTAATAAGCTTTAGAAAGCCCATGCTGTGGACACTTCCTAAGCATGTCTTTGAATCTGTCCCAAGCCTCATGAAACTTCTCATTATCATGCATAGCAAATTGATTGATTTCTTGTTTCATCTTAAACACCTTTGAAGGTGACATGTATCGCTCCAAGAATTTCAATTTCAATTTCTCCCAGGTGTCGCATTTAGCAACATTTAGATTATCGTACCAATCTCTCACCTTTTCATTCAGCGAGAACTTAAACAAGATGATCCTCCTCACATCTTCATGAGCTCTTGCATCCTTTTGTGTACTTGCATAACCAAAAAACTTATTCAGATGTTGCAGAGGATCTTCAAAGGTTCTCCCAGAGAAGGGACTCCTTCCAATCATGTTGATCAGAGCAGGGTGAAGATCAAAAATAGCTCCGACCCCTCTTGCTCCTAACAGCCCCGTATTTCCTCCTCCATTGTTCTTAAAGACTTCACGGATGACAAGATTATTCAGATTCGCCGCCATGTTGACTGATTCTGCTTCCAAGTTAACGCCGGTTGCAGCTTCAGTCACTTGCGGATTCAGCTCGTCAACTTTAACTCCTAAATTAAGAGCCTAGGTTAATTCCACGTTCTTGTTCTTCTTTTTCTTCATCGACGATGCTCCAATCTCCAGATTATAAGGTTCTAAATCTCCTATCTTTGATCTAGTGAGCATGCACCTAAAAAAATAAGCATTAGAAAATAAAGACAAGAATAATGTAGTTTTAATTAAACTAGAAATAATAAATTAATAAGTAATACCGTCCACGACAACGGCACCAAGAACTTGATGAGCATTTTCTCAACTCACTATATTAATCCCCAAGTGTGAAGGATGCTATTGTAGCTTTGATAAGCGACCAAGTGATTATCGAACTCAAAGTACGTATATTATCAATTTAATTATATTCTAATTTATTAAGACTATTATGCAAAATAATTGTGTGATTAAGCAACCAATAATTAAATAAGTAAAAGAATAATTAAAATAAATAATAGTAGAGATTGAACGAAAGTGAATAAGTGAGAATATAGGTAGTCTTTCGGGCCATCCAGTTTTACTCATTAATTTTCCTTCCGTATATCAATGTCTGACTCTACCTTGTGGAGTATGGACGCATCACTAAGCCATGCAAATCTACTCTATAGGCACAAGTAAATAAGCGGGTGACACATGTGAATATCCTTGGAGCAAGAGATATAATTCACCCCCCTTTCTAGGTACTATCAGTATCAATTATTTCCCGTGCACTTAGTACTCTAAGCCGATATGATCTCCCTTTATAGGTACTATGAAGTTATACTCTTTGTCCTACTTTTTAACCCGAATCATATTCAATTAACAAGTATTTATATAAGATAGTTCTAATGAGACTTCAGAGTCCCCTCACATAGAATCATAACATGTAATCCTGCTCAGCAGTGAACACACTTAATCAATAATTAAAATATGTATTCAGAGTAACAATTAATGATGCACAAAACAACTCTGAATATGAATTAAAAATGCATAATCTTATATAAAATAAACTACAAGTAGTGTTGTCGGAGTATAAACACAGAAGTTCAATTAACTCATAAAGCCTTCATAAACCCTAGAACTACCGAAGCAGTTCTAGACCATGATTGATCGAAGAACAATCATTGTAGTTGGATAGATATTACCCATATTCTTGATAATTACAAGATATATTAAGATGCGAAGTAAACCCTAGATGCGGGCGTCGTCGCGTCTCTCTCCATCTTGAATCTTCACTTGGTTCTCATTTGATTCGATAGACGAATCTCTCTCCACAGCTCTGTGGATGGTGGTAGGGTTTTGGATGTTGTGTAGAATGAAGGTGGTGGTGAACTCCTTTTCCATTACGTATGGTCTTCATTTTATACTTGCGAGCTCTCCTTATGGACCTAGTATGAGCTTTTTGAGCAAAAACATGAATTGAAGGTGTAAAAATATGGATCAGGACGTGTCCAGCACATCAGTTCGACCAAGACTCCTGGTCGAACTGATCAAGGCTGGTCGAATCGCTAGTCGAATCGACCTGTACCTCACTGGCAGGTAGCTGATTTGACTCGAATGGCAGGTAGAATAGAATTCTTCGTGTTCGAACTATACCTACAAAAACTTATGCTTCTGGTTCGACATGGTTCGACCACTGTGCTTGGTCGAACCACAGTGTCGTGGTCGAACCACACTTATGTCGCCTCTCTTCACCTGGTTCGACCATGGATGCTGGTCGAACCACTTTGTTACTGGTTGAACCGCATCCCTACTGGTCGAACCAGGTGCCTTCAACATCCTTTCTCTGGTTCCGATCACTTCTATCTCATTTTCCTTCGAAAATCCACTCAAACGGACTCAAACACACCAGATTCATGACTTTCCACTATACAACTCGATTTATCTTGTCTTAAGATCAAATCATACATCATTATCACATGAATCAAGGCTTAAAACACGTGAATTTACACACTCATAAACTCGCATGAAGGAAAAGAGTATCTAGGAATATTAGAACTCTGTACGTGGATGGGTAGATGTCTCACTTGCATTTGAGATTTCAAGTCTTTTATCCTTTCTTTCACTTGCCATCACCCTAGGCGTGTATGATTTGCATGTATTTTTCCTCGGCATGTCTTTGTCTTGCATGTGAAGGGTCGGTTGTTTAGAGTCAGCCTCTTCTTATCCTCAATTTGGTAATATGACAACCGACATCAAATTCTTATCGGATCGGCTTCTTATTCCCTGATTTAACAAACAGAGCTATTTGATTTGATTTCTTCTTCCTGAAACAGATCTTTAGCCTCGAGCCCCCGAGCTTGAGTCTTGGGTCTTGAATTTCTTCAACGTCGGCTACGTCGGTTCCTCATCTTCATACACCAAATCTAAAAAATGGTTTATTCCACCCGTTAATTCACCGAGCTATCCTGTGAATAATTTGCAATGACTTTTCTTATTCCTGAAGATTGCCTCAGTTATTCATCACTTTTAGTTAGGCCGCAAAATATTTCTTTGTTCTAAATCTTGCTATTTCTTCTACTGTCTAAGCTATTTCCTCTTTGGGTGATTAACTTCTTTCTCCATGAAGGTTCTACTTTTATTCTCGTAGAACATCTATCCTTGGCATTTATCCTCTGGTCTTCTAAAACATTTATCCTCAGTTGTTTAACATCTGGATATTTATTCTCAGCTATTTATCATCTGGACATTTATCCTCGGTTGTTTAGCCTTGGTCTTTGGTATCCAGTCTAAATGCCTTCTCTTGATAAAGTAGTTGTCTTCATCTTCTTCTCTATCCATGTGCTCTAAGAGACTGAGCTATCCGATTTTTATTATCACTGAAATTATATCCTCATTATCATATGTTCAGCATAGTCGTATCTTCAGTCCCAAGATTTATTCTAGAGTGTTCACCCTTTTTTCCTCAATGGATATTATATCCTTGATTTTTATTTTTCTTCTCTATTATGTAAAAATTGAATTAGATATAATAAAATACAGAAGTATCATTCTTTTTGTGAGCCCGTGGGCTTTATTTACGAGTCATAACTCATTTTTTTGTTGGTCGTGCAGCCCATGTGATAGTTTTTCATGGGCTTTTGGCTCTTTCTTTTTCATTAGCTCTCTTTCCTATTTCATTCATTGGCTCTTGTACGCCTAGTAATCATTTCGATTGGCTCTAGGCCTTTTTTCGGTTGGCTCATGGCCTTTCTTTTGGTGGGATCAAGTCATTTCTTTCGGTTTGCTCAAGGCTTTTTTTCGTTTGGCTCATGGCCTTTCTTTAGGGGACTCAAGGCCTTTCTTTCCGTGGGCTCAAGGCATTCTTTTGGTTGGCTCAAGGCTTTTTTTATTTGGCTCATGACCTTTATTTCGGTGGGCTCAAGGCCTTTATTTTGATTGGATCAAGGCCTTTTTCCGTTTGGCTCATGGCCTTTCTTTTGGTGGGCTTAAGGCCTTTCTTTCGGTTGGCTCTAGTATGCCTTTCTTTCAGTTGGTTCATAGCCTCTTTTCTTATTTCCTCAGCTGGACCTCTGAAGGGTAAGTCGACCTATCTGTTTGATGCCCGACCTTTGGAAGGATCAAGCGAAACTTTTATCTTATTGACTGTTGAAGTTGGAGTATGTTCTTCTGTAGTTACATGCTAGTCCATTGCACCATTTATTTTTGTTGGAAGTTGTACTTTATTCACTTAAATTGTGTTGAGAGTGGAATTTCACGCATTTTACGTGTGCACATTACATCGTTTTGCTTAGAAAGTTATTATTTTTGCATGGAATTGTGTACGTTTAAGTATTTACACGATTTTGAGGCTACTAAGGTGTTTTTGTGAATTATGAAGGCTGAAAACAGGGGAAAATAGATCAAAGACAGAAGCAGCGTGGAACAGAGTCGGAACGGGCCAGCTCGAGAGCCGTTCGGCAGTCAGCTCAGGCCGAGCTGGGCCTGCTCGCCACCCTGTTCCAGCCGAGTGGGGTCCAGATAGGACCCAGGTGATGTGGCAAGTCACCATGAAGCAGCTCGGATGCCGCTCGGCCAGGTCCTGACCCAGCTCGAGTCGAGCTGGGTGCTGAGAGGCCCAATTTTGAGCCCAATCGCAACCTGTTATATTTTAAGGTGTTTTTACAGCTTCTGGATCATGATTTGAAGGAGAACAGATGCGAAAAAGCCCCAAAAACTGTCCAAGATATAAGAGGGGAGATCAACACATAATTGAGGGGAACCCACACACATCCACACCACATCCATCGTGAATTGCTGCCCAAGACACATACACATCAGATTCATAAAACATATATTTACTAGGGACCAAGTCTCACGACTTTCCCAAAACATATGTTTACTAGGGACCAAGCCTAACTACTTTCCCAAAGCATATATCTTACAGGTTGTCGCACAACCCTCCCACTATGATAAGGCACTACACGCAATTGTGTATCAGACGTGACACGCATTGCAGTTTACCTTGTGGTATATCCTTTTGTACACTTGGTACTAATACTTTGTGTTATCCCTCTCACTTCCTTTAGAACAATTTATACATGGGTTTATGATTTAATACATAGTCCTTTTCCAAAAATCTAGTGTTTGGGTTAACAATCACCCTTCGATCTTTTGGACTAAATAAATCATCACCCTTCATTTTTCTAGGATATCCCACAAACAAACAAACGTTATATGATATGTTGTTTCTAGGGCATACCCATAAAATGAATTTAGTAATTCCAAATAATTCATCATCTATCTAATCATTTCCAAAAGAGTCTCACTCCTATTAGGATTAGAAGACGCATTATTAATTACTATTTGTTGCATCCATGTGATAAACATGATTTAAGAGTATACAAATTGTTCACAACGTACAATAACAGATTACAACTCTATGCTTCATTATAATGACTATGTCATTTAAATGCAGTAGAGTATCCATCTGTAAATACATAGAAACTGAAATTAAATTCTTTCTATGAAAAACGTATGTAAAGATAATTTCTCAAAATCAAATGTTTATTCCTATCATAAGATAAATAAACAACTCTCACTGCAACAGCCACTACTTTCATAGTATACCCATGTACTCATTAATCTCATCATCACTGAGTTGCAGGCTTTCAGTAATTTCGGTATCTACACACAACGTGTCAGTAGATGCCATCGCTAATCATGCTTTAACAACTAGTGAATGAGATACTAACATTGTTCACATCTTGATGAAATTGGATTTTCTTCGCCATATGTTTTGTCAGAAGTTCCCCACCATATACAACCTCACGTATTTCAGGTAGAACTTACTCAAAACATCCAGGCAAATTATGAAAATTAAATTGATCTAGGTTTCCCTTTCAATTTCTATTCCAAGCATTCCCAATTCATTCATCAACTTATCCATGATCTCTTGCCTTACTTACTTTCTCAAGTATCTGAAAAGTCGCATGAGACCATCATATTTTTATGAACCTCTCACCTCTCCACTAGAGACTTTAATAAGCATCATATAAACATCCTTAGTGAGAACACATTTATATTTTCCTAAGCAGTGAAATTCGAAACCAATATTCTTTTCTAATCATCTAATTTTGGACCAGTAAATATGTTTTCTTTCAGTAAATAATAAGTGAGATAAAACCATTTGAAATTCAGAGAACCACAAATTAATACACAGATCAACTCTTTGAATTTTATCCACTTATATTGATTCCCTCAAAATAATTAAAATTAAAATTCACCGACATCTCAAGCATCGTGAGTCTGCAAGCCACGTTAGTGTGGATGTTTACAAACCCTGAAATTTACAAGAGAAGGTTTTACCCATTAATTTCATTCGTCAACCTAACCACATGACAAAATAATTAGTAGTTGGTTCCTCTTTAGCCATGCAAATAATAGCAGTGACTCCGTTGGGGAGGATACTAATTATTTACACCTAAGTGTACACCATTATTTAATCTCAAGTCCATTAAGCGAGCTTGTGTGCCTTACAGTTGGAGAAGTACACATGCGCTCGGATAACTTCCTACAATTATCAATTATATGTTTGTACCAGTGAACCGCATATAAACTCAACCGTTAGAAAGGAAGGTCTATGCCAACACGCAAGTTCATGTGCCACATTACAAACAATAATTATTTAATGAAGTCTGTAATAGTGATCCATGAATAAACTCATCCGTTATGGAGGAAGACCTATTGCCAATACACAAGTTTACTCACATCACTTACAAACCAATAATGGAGCCCGCGGGAATTAATTACCAATCCTCTCTCCCACTTAGTAATTTAACACCAAGGGTTTTTACATGCATATAATATTCACAATAAAATACGCAACCTATCATGATCCTATTACGGCACATAAGGCAATTAATCACAAAGAATCATGCATAACATATATAACAATAATCAGATAATTAAATCAATTATTAACAGTTATATATCACGGCGAATTCAATTGTTCACCACCAAGCACAAATATGAGCAACTGCGACTATGCTGGGTTTGGGGCAGCTCCCCAAAACCTAATCTGAAAATCAGAAGCCGGTCTTCATGAAATTTCCTCCAGAATCCTTGCCTACAGCTTGCTCCACTGCATTCTCGACGCGTTTCACGCCCATTAGCTCTGCCTGCTCGCCTTTAAGCTTGAACCGAGTTATGTCACATGCCACCAGCTCGACACGAGCTTAACACCACTCTTGGCCTTCCGTGTGCCACCAGAAAACTACGCACGACTGCCAGCATGACAGCACGCTCTGTGCTCGCCTTTGAGTGCTTCGGCACGTAAATGTGCGTGCCTTGCCCCGGTTCCAGCGTGAGCATCCGTGCGCCAAGAAGCCCAGCACCGTGCGTTCTTCTCAACACACAGCAATGAGCGCCAAGTTTTGTCACTGCGCGACATGCTAGCATTCCCAGTATCCAGCGGCCCGTCTGCAGTTTCTATGCCCAGAAGCAACACTTGCCAACCACCACAACCCATGCGCCCTTGGCACGATCCGTGTGTCTGTTGTACGAGTAGTGCACCTTGGCACGATCCGTACACCACGAATCCTCATCCGCCTACTACCGCGCGCCATTCGCATCGCCCATCGTATTAACTGCCAAGCGTCCACACACGGCCAGCTTCGAGCGTACAGTTAAGCGTCCCGCGCGCCAACACACCAGCAGTCGTGCACCATGTTTACTTGCTTGGCACTACCCGTATACCCCACCATGTGTACTTGCCTGACATTTAGTCGTCCAGTATCGACACACGGCTTCTCGCGACGTCCGCAGACACGACCCAACCATCAGCCGACTTGACCTGTCCTCAATGGTAATCCGCTCAAAACTCTATTAGCCCGCCCAGAAAGGCAGTCTAACTCGCTCGAAAACCTAGCCTGAATTGCATCGCCTGCCGTGCAGCTAACAGCTAACTCTCGATTTCATGTGCTGCATGTATTACACGTCTGGCACCAGATTTCACCACACGGCAGTCAACCTAGAAACCATCATGCGCTAATGCCCGGCATCAGGCACGACTCTGAGTGCCATCCATGACCAAATCCTTGTCACCTGCTAGCAACCGCACGAGCCTGACATGACGTTGAGCGCCATCCTCATATCTCAATCACTCGACAAAAGACAGCCTGCTTGTCTCAATGTCCGGCCATGCATCACCCTATCGTCAGCCATGCACAGCCCATGGACTCGTGCCCTAGGCCCGATAATGAACATCCATGCGTCTGCATCAACCCGCCACCGCATCTGCCGAGCGCTGCCCAGCCATCACAAATGCTCTGATATTTCCTTCGCCCGACATCCACTTGTTTAAAACCGTGCACGCCAAGCACTCCATCGGGCTTCAAAAAACCACGCCCGCCATACCACACGATATCGCTCCATCATGCCACCATGTGAACCATATCGTCCCTTTCAGGAGTGAATTCGATAAATAAGTTCCGTCAATTCTCTCACACAGCCAAAGATAATAATATAGGAAATATACAGGCACAATCAAATAATACATGTGATTCTATTTCGAATAAAAAATACATAAACCACATAAACCCTAGCCTAACATTTCACGCTTCACCACAAAATCGAAGCTCTGATACCAATTATTGATGTTCGATTATTTGTTTAACTTGACTTGTTAGGGTTCCATACGTTTTTGATAAGCAGCTGAAGCAAGTAAACAAGAAATGTATTACCTTTCACCAGGGTATGTTGAAGACGATGAATTCTCGCCACCAGCCTGTGCAGCCTCACCGTTTTGGGCATAACTCTCTTATCTGATGTTGGATTTGAGTGATATATGTGCCAAAACTATCCTCTCTTCTATGGCTTTTCGTCAGTATATCACAAGTCCAGTTTTGAAGTCTGTACTATTTTATAAAAATCATACAAGTTAGCTAACAGCAGTAGCAAACGATCTCTTGAACTTTTGTTGTATTCCCAAGTCCAATCTCGACGTGTGGGAGACGATCCTCGAGATCTTCTAAATTTGTTGTTTCCTAACCTCCTTCACAGTATTAGACGTGATTAATCTCTTAGATTAGGGTTTTCAGACAGCTGAGATGACTTATATATGGGCTATAGCAGGGACCAGGAGGAAAAATTAGAGTTGGGCCTCCATTGGGCTTAAATATCCAAGCTTAGCCCAAAGCTTATACTTAAGTCCAATAGAACTGTATTAAGGTCGGGCTTTCTTTTCTTCTTCTGTGGATTCTTTTTCTCCATGAACAGAACTGTATATTTCTATTATTTATTTCTTCTTCCTTCTTCAGGTTTTTTTTTGGTTTGGCATTTACTTCTTTTTTTTTCAAAATCACAGTCGATAAAGTCGGGAGTGTCTTTTCTCTTTATTTTTATGCGCAACCCATATGTACCATCATCAACTTTTTCTTTTTTCCTCTCCTTTCTTTTATTGAAGATTGAAATCTAATATCTTTTGAAGACATGGTTATGCTAACCAACTCAACTATATCAATCTTTTCATCATTTAAAACAAGAGCTTTCCTCTTTTCAAGAGGGTTGAAATTTTGGATTTTGTTTACGTGCTAGCCAATTGCAACACAATTATCCTGTAATTTTCCTTTTCTTCCACCTCCTAATCGACCGAACTATATATTTGTTCCATTATTTATTCTTTTTCGCCTTTTCCTGGGGATATAATCCAATCTCTTCTTAGTTGAAGGTTGGACTTGAATTTTTGTTTGAACTTTGTAGCAGAAAGCCATATTCTCAATTCTTGAAGCTTTTCTTCCACCTTCTAACCAACCGAGCTATATACTTCTTCTATTAATTATTCTTTCTGCCTTTTCCGCCTTTTCCTGCTTTTTTCTTTCCTGTGGATATAACCTCGAGCCGTATTTTCTTTTTTTTCTTTTTTTATAGCCAGAAGTATATTTCTCCTCCAATTCTTACCGCTAATCAATTGCAACACCATCTCCTGAAAATTTCTTCGTCGATTGGATAAGACCTCTATTCACATTTTTATTCCTCTCACCGACTTAATCCGGGTCTGGCTTGAGAACCCAACTCGAACTCTTCTTTATAAATGGCTATTGGCACAGATGTTGCTTCTTTAAAATCTCGACATTTGGAAGGGAATCAATCATGTGGTTTTCGCTCACTACCCGTAATGATCCATGTGTAGATTGTAAAATTTTAATCAAATCTAAATTGATGAGAAACTTTAATTTAAATAACTCATCACTGATCGGATTGCTTTATCGTTAAACTCCATCCGCCAGGATATAAATGTCACAATCCTCGCGTAGGCGCCACAACCCAAGAGCCCTTACTCGAAGATTATTGAGTTCTCCGCTTGCTTACCAATTTCAATCAAATCAGCGCCGGCAATGAGATTTTTTTCCCTTGAAGAGGTTGAAGCCCGCCTTTCTTTTTCTTGTGTGGACTCTCAATCCACACTCTAACCAACTGTGCTAGCCTTTTTCTTTTGCCCAAAAAAAATTCTTTTCCTCTGGAATTTATTCTCGGATGCTCTAAATTAGTAGCAACGCTCAGCGTCTAACCTCTAAGATGAGTAAAGTTTCCATTCCATTTTCTTCCTCAAAACTTATCCTCAGGTATCTTGATTTTTGAATCTTCCAACTTTTTCCTTGGATCATCGATTATTTTATTCTTTATAGAAATGTTCGTTGTTTCCCGAGAATTTAACACAGAATTATTCTCAGCAGTTGATAGTTGTCTGAACAACAAACTGCCTTGAATTTGTTCATCCATCAGGATAATCCTCGGGATTATTGGCGTTCGATTGTTTAGTTAACATGACCCGTTAGGGTTCCATACGTTTCTAACAAGCAGCGGAAGCAAGTAAACAAGAAATGTATTACCTTTCACCAGGGTATGTTGAAGACGATGAATTCTCGCCACCAGTCTGCGTAGCCTCACCGTTTTGGGCATAACTCTCTCATTCGATGTCGGATTTTAGTGATCTATGTGCCAAAACGATCCTCTCTTCTGTGGCTTTTCGTCAAAATATCACACATCCTGTTTTGAAGTATGTACGATTTTATAAAAATCATTCAAGTTGGATGACAGCAGCAGCAAATGACTTCTTGAACTTCGGTTGTATTCCCAAGTCCAATCTCGACGTCGAGTGGGCGACGATCCTCGAGATCTTCTCAATCTGCTGTTTCCTAACCCCCTTCACAGTGTTAGGCGTGATTAAAATCTTAGATTAGGGTTTTCGAACAGCTGAGATGACTTATATATGAGCTACAGCAGGGACCAGGAGGAGAAATTAGAGTTGGGCCTCCATTGGGCTTTAGTATCCAAGCTTAGCCAAAGCTTATACTTAAGTCCAATAATAATAATATATACCACTAAAAAATTATTACTGCACTACCATTCTAATCCCATAATTACGTTATGGGTTCCTTCTTATTATGAGCCCGTTAGTTTCCCCATGTGTAAGATATACAACGTCCATTAATTAATTAAGTTACTGACAACTCCATTAATTAATATCTCATCCAAGAGTAGTACCACTCAACCTCAATATCATGCCGGAATAAACCCACCTGCAGGGTTTACATGATTATCCTTATGAGCTTCTCAAGGGGACATCATCAACCTATGACGGACACTGATTCCTTCTACAATCAATAGCACACCATAGAGACAGCACTACTTCCCAACTCACCGAATTTGTTGATTTAATACATGTAAATCTCACCCATTGATGAATCAAAGAAATACATATTGTCCTACGTGTCGAGGTTATTATATTGGGATTAAAAGCACGAACATCCATAATAACTGAGATCAAGTTCGCCTATAAGTCAGTATAAGTCAAACTATCTCAAGCGGTCCCGCTCAATATACACAAAATGCACTAATTTGATTCTATAGCCAAGACAAGCTAATACTAAATCACACTACAACCATCTCGATAGAGAGTCCCCGTCTATCTCGATTGTGAACATCTGTTTATACTTTATAAAAAAACTGATAATATGATCTTCCGGGTGTTGTCGCACAACATATTAGCCACCCTATAACAAATGAAGCTACCACTTCCAATCCTTTATTACCATTACCTTTTTCAATTTCCCACTTGCTTAAATTGTCGACTTCTTCCTCAAATTTTATCCTCAATCCAGGATTATTTGAAATTTTTAACTTCTTTTTTAAAGATCTATCCTCGTATTCTCTTAAATAATAGAAATGCTCAAAATTAACGAAGTTACCTTGGATTTTTCTTGTGCTGGACTTTGATGAGAGTGAAAATAAGCGTGTTCTAGTATCCAATTTAACACCTTTTTGATGAAAATTATTGTTATATATTATGACAAATGTCTTATATTCAATATATATGAGAAAAAGATGTGTTTGAGGTATTTTATTGTATTTTAGGTGGAAAAATGATCAAAAGTGCTGAGTTGGAGAAAAGGTGCAACTTGTGCAAGAATGCTGAAAACACACATCAAAGTTGTATAATTTTTATGTATTTTTGTTGAGCTTAAAACTTGATGAGTGATGTATTTTTGGAAAGCCACAAAAGTGAGGATCATTTTGGCAGAAGAAACACCTCAATCGAAGTCCAAACGAGAAAGTTATGATCAAAATGGTGACGTCGATCAAGCTGTTCCTACTTAGAACAATTATGCCACTTTGCATGACTTGTTACACCTTCAAATGTTAGAATTTTTGTAATTTCCTTATATGGATAGAAAGCTAAAGAAGAAAGTATCACGCGGGCGTAAGAATCACTCAAATCGGAGTTTGGATGTGGAAGTTATGCGCAAAACGGTGAGACTGCGCAAGCCCACTCGACCAAGACAATTTGGTCGAGCAACGGTCGAGCGGCGTGAAAATTTTGAATCCGCGCACTGGTATGCCGCTCTACCACAGCTCGACCAAGGCCAACCTTGCTGGACCAAAACCACTTTGATCGAGCGGGGACACGAAAGCCAGATTTATCAAATTTTTTACCTCTAGTGCGTATATGTTCGTATTTTCCAAAAAAGCCCATCCAAGGATTCAGATCACACCAAAGAAGTACTGCAACACAATCAACCTACATCCCACTGATGGGCATTTTCTTTGCAAGCAAAATTAATTCACAAGTATTAAGGATATCAATTGCATTTTAAGCAAGCGACCAAGTTAAATATCGAACCCAAAGGACGGCGTATTATCAATTAAATTATTAACTAAATTATTTAAGACAAGTGACAATAAAGATTGAGGATATTAATCTAATAACTAATATGCGGAAAATTAAATAACAATTAAAATAAAATAACACTGGAAGAATATGAAAGTGTCTCAAGAATGGAGAATAGGTAGCTCTAGTGTAATCCGATTAAGGTGTTCCTTACGCCAAAACGACCCACTCTTTTTTGGCTTTCCAAGCATATATCACACTTCTAGTTTAGAGCTCTACAAAAATATAGAAAAATTACTAAGTTGGACGTGCATTTTTCAGCATTCTTGCACAAGTTGCGCATTTTCTCCAACTTTGCACTTTTGATCCATTTTTCCACTTAAATCACTTCGAATGCATATTTTTCTCACATATATCAAATATAAGACACTTGTGCTAATATATGACAATAATTCCCATCAAAAGGTGTTAAATTGGACACTCAAACACGCTTATTTTCACTCTCATCACCCACAAGGGGGTATCACTCCCAACCATCATCCACATCCTTTCATCCATCCATCCATCACTTGGAAGATTTGTCTATGGAATCAAAAGGAGAACCAAGAGGAGAATTCAAGTCGGAGAAGGACATGATGACACCCACATCTAGGGTTTTTAGCATTTCCTAATTTATCTTGTATTTTCCGGACATATGGGTAAGATCTATTCAACACTCATGATTGTTCTTCGCAACATAATGGGCTAGAACCATTTTTGTAGTTTAGGGTTTTGAAGGTTTTATGAATTAATTAAACTTTCGTGTGTATACTCCATACAACACTACTTGTGGATTTATTTTATATATGATTATTCATTTTTAATCCATATTCACAGTTGTTTTGTGCATCTTCAACTGTTATATAGAGTCTGAATATATATATCTTTGTTGTTGATTGAACGCGTTCACTGCTGAACAGGATTCCATGTTATGATTCTAAGTGAGGGGTCTATGAAACTTCATTAGAACTGTCATATATGAATATTTATTAATTGAATTAAATTTGGATTAATAAGTAGGATAAAAAGGTTAATTTTATAGTACCTATAAGGGGAGATCATATCGGGTTAGAGTACCAATCCTAGGGGGAAATAACTGATACTGATAGTACCTAAAAAGGGGGCTGAAATTATATCTCTTGCTCCAAGGTTATTCAGACTTGTTACACGCATATTTACTTGTGTCTATAGAGTAGATTTGCATAGCTTAGTGATGTGTCCATATTCTATAAGGCAGAGTCGGACATTGATACACGAAAGGGAAATTAATAAGTGAAACCGGATTACCCTAGGGCTACCTATTCTCCATTTTTGAGACACTTTCGTATTAATCTAGTGTTATTTTATTTTAATTATTATTTAATTTTCAGCATATTAGTTATTAGATTAAAATCCTCATTAAAATCCTCAATCTTATTGTCATTATAACTTAATTAATTTAGTTAATAATTAAATTGTTAATACCCCGTCCTTTGGGTTCGATATTTAACTTGGTCGCTTGCTAAGCTGCAATTGATATCCTTCATACTTGGGGATAAATTTTACGTGCAAAGAAAATGCTAATAAAGTTTTAGCACCATTTCCGGGGACGACTATTTTTATTTATTTTATTATTTCTAGTTTGATTAAGACTTTATTTGTGATTATTTATTTCTATCTAACCTTGAATTTTTCTGATCAGATACTTGTGCACTAGGAAAAGGAGAGGAAGGAAAGGAAAGAATAACACACTGTGCTACACATGGCCAAAGCAAGGCAAAATCCATATAATGTTGTCATACGTAAAATTTTCACGAACAATGGGATTGGTAACAAGGGTTTGATACGAGCAAGGGGGAAAGATGATGATTTTGAGATACATCCCACTCTTATCAACATGGTGGAGAAGAATCCCTTTTTTTATGTTCATTTGAAGATCCATATCAACATCACAAAAGATTCTTTGGTTATGCAAACACTAAGAAAGGTGCTGGAGCTAATGATAATACTAGGCGTCACCCTATTCAAGTTCTCTTTGATTGATAGGGCAGAAGCTTGGTATTAGTCTCTTAATACCACAGACTGCACTACATGGGACCAACTGCAGCATAAGTTCTTAGAAAGATACAGGCCACCCTCAAGGATCTTCATAATGAAGCAAGAGATCACCCACTTTGTTATGAATCAGGGTGAGAAATTTCATGAGGCGTCATTTGCTTGTTCACCTATTTGCATGTGTCCCCAATTGTAGGGAATCTATTGTAGCTCAGTGTGTGACCAAGTAAAAATATCGAACTCAAAGGATAATTCTAGACTAATTATTCAATCTAATTATGACAATTTTAATTTAAGACAAATCTGGGTATTTTAAGAGAATTAATTAATCTAAAGATGCAGAAACTAATTACTAAAAATATAAAATAACAGATAAACTAAATATGGAAGTGTTCAAGAGAGAAGATAGATAGCACTAAATCTAGTTAAATTGGTCAAGTCAAATCACTAGACAATCGGTTAGAATTCCTGCAGATTTTATGAAAGCAATCACTTAATTATGTTAAATCCCTTTAGTGAGTAAACTTAACATATAAATCTGGTTTAAACCCTCAGATGCAAAAGAATAATTCCTACTCCCTTCTAGGTACTTAAGAAATAAACTTCAATTCCCACTTACCAATCTAAGAAACCAAATCATCTATAATGGTAATTAATAGATATATTAAGTGTCCAAATTTAATTATTCTAATGAATATAGGTTGTATGGTTAAGTCCCTTTTACTCATAAATAGACAAACAAATATAATCAGTATATGACACAAGCAATAATCATAAATATACATAGGTAATTGACATCTTTATAAATAAGGACAGATCATATAAGACAAAAATATAAGTCTCAAATTCAAAACATTAATAAATGAATAAGTATACTGCAGAAATCCAACCTAGTCTAAATAATCAAATCAAACCATTTCAACCTTCAAAACCTAGCACTATCCAAGAAATACCAGCCATGGTGTTACAAGCAATACCCATGGCTAGGTATGAAAACAATCTCATGAGTCTATAATTCAAAAATAAGAAGGAAAGAATAAGAAAAACCCTAGTTGTGGCATGATTCTCCGTTCTTTCTTCTGTGATTCTGAACCTTTTCGTTCTCCTTCTCAAGTAGGCAACACTAATGAACTCTGCGAAATGGGTGGATGAGATGGTGAATCTTGATTTCAATATGGTGGCAGAGAAACGGTATGAAAAAATGATGAAGGGTTGTGGGGAGTTATGGTTTTGGGACTCCCCAAGGGCTCCTTTTATAGTTGAAGGTTGATAAATTTCGAATTCCACCTCAAAATAGGGTTTTTTCATGTTAAAAACATGAATGTGCCGAAAATTGGGCCGTCGGGTCGTGCCACTCGTCAGCAGATTGTACGACCTCACAGTTTTGATTATAATTTCTTTATCCGAACTTCGATTGAGGTGATTTTTGTTCTCACGCGATCCTCTCTTCCTCAGTTTTCTATCCATATAATAAATCACAAAAACTCCAAAATTAAAGGGTACGAGTCATGCTGGTCGGCATAGCTTGTGCGGCTTTACCTTTTTTTATCATAAATCCCTTATCTGACCTCCAATTGAGGTGTTTCTTGAGCCAAAATGACCTTGTCGTCTGTATCTTTCCAACCATATATCACATGATCAGTTTGTCCTTCTACACAAATACAGAAAAATTATGCAAAGAGGACATGCATTTTTCAGCATTCTTTCACAATTTCACTCTTCATTCCAACTTTCCACTTTTAATCCGTTTTCCACCTAAAAATATGAAATAACACTTCAAATGCACCAATATCTTGAATATATGAGAATAAACCATTTAGTGCTAAAATACGAACATAAATCCCACAAAACGGTGCTAAATCGGACCCTAAAACATGCAGATTTTCACACTAAACAACCCTCCAAACTTAAGATGTTGTTCGTCCCCGAACAATGAAATAGAACAAAGAAGAAAGATAGTGTGTAAATTAAATGGAAAACAAAGGATATGACTACTAGATCATTCAACATATAATTGTCATTAAGTTCGGTCATGCAACTCTCATTACATACAATAATTCATTCACAGCATACAAGTTAAGACAATTACTACTAATTAAAATGCTCCATTAGCTTATTCTCATGGGAAGTATATCACTCACACTCAAGTGTAGAAGATGTACACTTATAGGGTATGGTTCTTATGCTCATATTCAATTCAACTGCATGTGTAACCATAAGCTTGCCGAACGTCTCAAATTCCCCACCACTAAAAAGTATGATTCGACAATGGGATCAAAAATGACTTTTATTTGGATGTAATGTTGGCTCTTTGGTTAAGGCAGGGCATATATGAATAAGTGACTCGAAACTCGGATCAATCAAGCGCGTCTATCGTGATCTTTCAATTTCCTTCATCACTTCAATTAAGCACATCATCCTTATCAACTCCTTAATTTTCTCTTTCACACACAACATTTTTTTCCCTTCCTTTTTTCTTTTCTTGAGGTACCAGTTTTGGGCACTACGTCACACATCCTCCATAGGGTAAAAGTTTCGGGTACTCCCTTAGGGTATTTGATTCAACGGAGTACTAGATTTAAGCACTACTCCATGATTTTCCTTAGATACATTTTCAAGCTCTATCACTATTTCAACACCAAGTTCATTCCTTCCCAAGCTGTTATCAAGATCCATCAACACACTTAGAAAAACCATTAATTATCTTCTAGAAGGATAATCAAGACTAAAAAAATTCAGATACTCAAAGTGGTTATTTCTCGTAGGATGCCAAAAAATAAGGTTTTAGCTAGGTTAAAGGGGGCTAACTACGGATAAACAATCATATGGTAGGGAATTATTTGGCTAAGTGACTCATAAATTCAAGGATGACCTTAAATCATATCCCATCATCTAACATAACATGTAGTCTCAAGCAAGATAAAAGGCAAGTTTTAGAATACACGCACAAGAACGATACTCACCAGAAAAGGAATATCATGTGATTATGTACATGATCTATAGGCTCAAAATCTCACATGGGTTTTAACAAGTAACAGAGCACTCTTCATGGTAAGCAATATCCCACAAGTACACATAGAACTTTATATCACAATATAACTTAAGTACACTTCCTTCATCAATTTCAAGAGTATATGAATTTCTGGCAGAAATCTAACAAATAAATCCATACTAATCACACAATCAGAAACTCGAATTTCAACACCTCAACTACTTAAGAATCAACACAATATCACATAAAAAAATAAAATAAAGGAATCGAAGGCACCTGATTTCAATTTTCTCCACATCTTGCAAGTTCCTCGAGTTGTCCAACTTGGTCAGGCGTAGGCTTCAGATAGAACTCGCTTCTTTTTACTACTCTGATATCCTTCATAATCATTAAAGCTCAAACACATCTAATCTCCAATCAGAACTCATCAGTAAAAGCATAAGAGAACTAAAAAATTCAACCAAATATTAACCACACCAAATCTAGGAAACACACAAAACACTTGGAAAGTCGCAAAAAGATTCGAAAGATCGAAATAAATTCTGCAAATTCTAAAAAAAATCAACCTCCAAGCATCACACACAAGTGAAGAAAACTTACCTCGGTGGTTCAGACATTGGGATGCACGTCCACTCCCAAACTTAGTTCAAACTAAGTGAGAAAATAAGTTTGTAAAAAGTGAATACCATAGACGTAGAGGCACCTAATAAAATTTCCTACACCAAATAAATACATAAAAGCAATAAAATATGAGGGTAAGCCCCCAACAAGTGCTCATGTTTAAAATCGGAGAGTCACGATGGAATGCAGAATATGTAGACTACTGAAATAGAGGGCGTTCGTCTTTAATCTTCACCTTCCAATACTTTCTCCCCCTCTTATAATCCACACTTACCACCTTACCTTTCTTAAGCACCATTTGATCAGTAGAATCTCCTCTCTCTAGCTTTCTCGTCTCATTCCTGTCAATCTTCTACTCAATTTCAGAATCATTCCTACACAATCAAGATCAAACACGTCAGGATAAAAATGATCATAAAATAAAGAAAGAGATAAAGGACTCTCAGATTTGTGGGTATTCAGTGGTAAGTTAGGAGGCTTCAAGTAGGAATCATCTCCTCTTCCTTTCTCTACATCCTTCTTCTCAACCTTAACTACTACATCCTCCGCCACCTTTAAAGGTGTTGTGTCTCCTACACTTGCAACTGTGAGGCTCGCAGTAGTCGGCTTAAGCTTTCTTGCTAAATTCCTGAAATCATATTTATATAAGTATTCAATGTATTCAAGAGAAAGCTTATTAGAAAAATCATTAGTAATAGTAGTAGAAAGAGTAAGAAATTCCTTAGGCTTGTTTCTAATGGACCCTTATACATGATTATGGGTAAGCTCTCCTTAGCAATTTTCTCTATTACGTCAATACTTTTATACTCTTCAAACGATAGCTTAGGACCTTCAGACTGCATTCCACTGCTCAATGGAACAACAGTTTCGTCCTCAAACCCTTCTTCAACCTCTACTCAGATTTATATAAGTATTCAATGTATTCAAGAGAAAGCTTATTAGAAAAATCATTAGTAATAGTAGTGGAAAGAGTAAGAAATTCCTTAGGCTTGTTTCTAATGGATCCTTAGACAAGATTATGGGTAAGCTCTCCTTAGCAATTTTCTCTATTATGTCAGTGCTTTTATACTCTTCAAACGACATCTTAGGACCTTCAGACTGCATTCCACTGCTCAATGGAACAACAGTTTCTTCCTCAAACCCTTCTTCAACCTCTACTCTTTCCTCTTGTTGATGTAGACTGAGCATAAGCAAATCCAAGATATTTTGTGTCTCTTCTTGTTGCTTCTTCAACACTTCAAATAAATTCTCGGAGTCATGGGAAATTTTGATGGAAGTAGAATAAGTGTTCTCTTGATGAGGTTGATATGAATTTCCATTGTAAGCATAAGAGCATTCATCTTCATATCTGACGTGATTATAGTATTGAGAAGGAACTTGATTCATTGAAAAATTATAACCATATTACTTCTCATCCATGTAATATGGAGGAGGAACCATAGCTTTCTGATTTCCATTGAATTCCATCGCTTATACCTCAAAAATAATTCAGAGTCAGAATATATTCAAATAAACAAATGAAAATAAAAATAAAGTAATAAAAAATCCCAATTAAAAGTGATAACAAATAATTTACTGGTCTCTTATTTAAACAACCTAATCCCCAGCAACGGCGACATTTGCTTGTTCACCTTTTTGCATGCATCCCCAAGTGTAGGGAATCTATTGTAGGTCAGCGTGTGACCAAGTAAAAATATTGAACCCAAAGGATAATAATAGACTAATTATTTAATCTAATTATGACTATTCTAATTTAAGACAAATTTGGGTATTTTAATAGAATTAATTAATCTAAAGATGCAGAAAATAATTACTAAAAACATAAAGTACTTCCTCCGTCCCAATAAAGTTGTATCATTTTATTTGGACACGGAGATTAAGGAGTATAATAATTTAATGGATATTGGATTGAAGATATAATATTTTAATATGTAGTGTTACGAAAATTCCACACATGCAAGGTCACATCAACATATTTTCTCATGCAATGTAAACTCTTTTAATAGGAAATCTCATCCATTGACAGAAATCTGGAATTGGAGAAAAATATACAGTAGCATTTTTGCTGATAAGGTGTGGGCACGCCCTAACAACCTAATCTTTCCTTAATTGTAGACAATTAGGGTATGACCTCTAATTAATCCCTAGTCAAATAAACAACCCTAAGTACGACCATAGGATTTAATTTACCGACTGCATTCAACCTAGAAAGACCCAATTCTAGCCAACAAACGCACATGTAGGTTCATTTAGACTAGGTTGCATATCCCCTATAACAATAATCGAAAGGAGGTGCAATCAATTACGTTACTTGCCACAAGAATTAGAAACGATTAAACCATTAAGGATTTAATGTTCTAATTGGCACATATCATTTTCATAAATTGATTAATTGATCAGGTTAAACAACTTGCCAAATAATATAATCGAACATAGAAATTATATAAATAATGCAACGTGAAAGAGAGTTAAAACAAGTTAGATCTCACATGATTAGTTGAACCAAGCCTCCAATTATCCGACTAGACAAACGATTTAGCAAACTATAGTAATACGTAGATAGAAGTAAAGAGTAATCATCATCGGAGTCTTATAGCGTAGAACGTAAAAGTAAAATACAGAATAGAGGAATTATAATGATCGATGGTTTCTGGGAGTTTTATCTCCTAAGAAAACTAATCCTAAATAACCACCTAAAAACTAATTAAAAACTGCTAAGGATAATTCAAAATACTAAATACATATTTAAAATCAGTTCTGGGGATAAGGGATTCCTAAATTATAGGAGGAGATGATATTTGAATGTGAGACTTGAGATTTGGGCACTCAAGTTGACAATTCCCGTCCAAGTCCTTAGGCATGCCCATGTCTTATCAACAAAAACGTTACTGTATATTTTTCTCCAATTCCAGATTTTTGTCATCAATTAAGGCGTGACCACGCCTTACAGAAAATCAGCTTCTCTCTTTGTAGCTCCACTTCATCATCTTCCAAAATTAGTTCAATTAGCCCTTTGCATCAATTAAATCCTTCTCGTACCTACAAATTATAAAACTTTATCAAAATAAATATTTAAAGATTAATTGACATACAAACATGGGAAAATATGACATCAAAGTATGACATTTTAGCAACTTATCAAATTTCCCCACACGTAGACATTGCTTGTCCTCAAGCATGCTTAAATTTAAATCCATTGCCTCAAATTCATTTTCCAACTCTTATCCTCCTTGGCTCATCCAAAATATTTTCTCATGCAATGAAAACTCTTTTAACAGGAAATCTCATCCATCAATAACTAGGCAAGCAACATCGACAATTGAATCAAACTTAAATTACATTAGATCTAAACACCTCACAAGAGATTCACTCATACGCTCAAGTGTTTAGGCTCAAAATGAATATAGTGGATCTCTCAAGTCAAAACACAGAAGACTTTTACCATAAGCTTGCAAATATATCACATCCTCTCCCCATTGAATGATCCAAAATGCAAGCCAAAAGGACTCAAAGAAGGGTAAATGTAATTCTCAGGTTTAGGTAAGGTGGCTAAATGAGTAAGAAGATATAAGGTTCTTTGGCTAAAAGAGAGTCGAAGAGATCAAATCACTTTCATATAATGCTCAACCAAGTGATTTCAAAGTTCCACATAATTACAAAAATTTCAAACATGCAAGGCCACATCTTTTTTTCTTTCTTTTTTTCTTTTTTTCTGCATTTTCTGATTTTTTTCTTTCTTTTTCAGAAAATTTTCCATTTTTTTGGGATTTTTCGAACTTTTTCAACTACTAAAGAACATTATTCGCAGTGGCTTGCCTACTGCAACAAATCGTGTGGAGTTTTACTTGAACAACTTGTTTAATAGCAAATATGACTCTTCGATCAAAGGGTTTAAAGTTGGTATGAAGAAATGGGGGTTAAGGCATGTCATGTGGTTAGTTTAGAGTTGGCTTACTAGGGGTAAATGTATTACGGTAGGCTTAAGAAATGGTTAGATATGACATAAGAAGGTTCAACATAAAGTCCTTAATGATTTTCACATCTAATTCATCAAAGGGGATTACGTAGACGTGTATAACAATGCAAGTTCTAGAAAAATCAACCATGAATGACAACACACAAAGAAGAAATTAGAGTTAGAAATGATGATAGCTCTTAGGCTCAAAAGCTCACAAAACAATAAGGTACAATTGTATGAAGATCCAAGTATTTCTCATTTTATCAACTATGAATGACAACTTGCAAAGGATCAATGGATGAGAATTCAAAAATATTTTATCACATGCATAAAAACCATCAATTTTTCTAGGATGAGCTTCGAATGAATCAAGTTCTCAAACAAATAGTGACAATATATTTCAAATCAAGCAATTTCATGGGCAAAGCATTACAAAACACTCAATAAACCATGAAAATATAAACCAAAAGCACCAGAATATAAGCATAATCTCCTCCCCCACACTTGAACTAAGCATTGTCCCCAATGCTTCAAAAGTAGATGCTCGAAAACAATTAAAGAATAAAGAATGTAAGTATTTCCTGAAATGAATGGACATCTACAAACGACAACTGATGCACAACTCGTTTTCGTGATGAAGTAACAATTTGATGGAGAAGGGTTGGAAGTCATTGGTGCTTCGAACTTTCTCTGCAGTCGATTGAGTTGAGAGCTTGCTTCCATTAGAGACTACACCAGAAAATACTCGATTAAAAGTGCAAGTCGAATGAGAAGAAGAATTGTGAAAGTGCCAATTGCAAATGTTGACAAACCCAAGTGAGGGTTCATCAATTTCAAAAATTAACGAGGGCATGACTCAAATCGACTTCAAAAATTAGAGAGAAGAATCGAAAGGATCAAGTTGTCGAACTAGAAGGGCTTTCGACGGGGTGTATAAAAATGGGAAATGGGTTTTGATTTTTTTTCTAGTGCTTTTTTTTGGAGATGGATTTGATATGTGAGAGGAGGGATTGGGAGTTTTCTAGCAAGATTTTGGGGAAAGTGGTTCAGGTATGAGAACATGCGACAGGTGGAAAGGTAAGGTGGAATGAAAGGGTTTAGTGGGCCAATAAAATATTAAAATAATAATATATATTAAAAGGAAAAATAGAACGGAACTAAGAAAACAAGAGAACAATAGACAAAAAATACAATGAGCGAAATTCTCCTTAGCCGTGGTCACGCCTTATAGACAGAATCTTTTACCAGAATTTCAGAAAATATATAGAACAGTGCTCCTGCTGTTAGCCATGCCCACGCCTTATTAAAAATTTTCACTTCTGCACCAAAAACATACAGAGATGAAAATAAGCACTAAAATACCAAAAGAACAAAAACTAAACATCGGGTTTTCTCCCGCAAGCGCCTTTCTTTATCGTCTTTGGCAAGACACTCCACACCATTCAACCATAATCACTTAGTACCACTTCTACTAGAAGTAGTAATGATTTCAACTCGTGAATCACACCTTTCAAAACAACATCCAACTCATGAATAACATCTTTTAAAACACCACCAAACTCAAATTGGTTCAACTTTTCCTCAGAATTTCTAAGAATGAAACTTTCATAACTTAGTGTATTTTTTAATTAATCACCATCATTCGACTCAAAAATATTTTTCATAGGAGGCTTAACATGTTTCCAATTATCCGGCTAGACGAACGATTTAGAAATCCATAAATAAAACGTAGATAAAAGCAGAAAATAATCTCCATTGGTGTTCTTACAGAGTTTTCAACGTCAAAGTAAAATACAGAATTGGGAATAAAGTGATCATGAAGATGGGAGTTTTCAGGGAGTTATCTCCTCTCCAAAACCAATCCTAAATTAACTACCTAAAAACCAATTAAAAACTGCTAAGGATAATTTAAAATACTAAATACATATTTAAAATAAGTTCTGAGGATAAGAGATCCCTAAATTATAGGAGGAAATGATATTTGAATATGAGACTTGAGAATTGGGCGCTCAAGTTGGCAATTCCCGTCTAGGTCCTTATATGTGCCCACGTCTTATCAGCAAAAACATTACTGTATATTTTTCTTCAATTCCAGATTTCTGTCAGCAACTTAGGCGTGACCACGCCTTAAGGAAATTCTGCTTCTCCTTTTGTAGCTTTAGTTCATCATCTTCCAAAGGTAGTTCAATTAGCCCTTTGCATCAATTAATCCTTTTCATGCCTACAAGATATAAAGCTTGATCAAATGAGCATTTAAAGATCACTACAACATAAATGACTTTACGTAACATGTAAAAAATGTTACTCCCTCCGTCCCGTTTTAATGTTTACGTTTGCTTTTTGCACGTTGATTAAGGAGTATAATATTTTAATAGGTAGTGGGTGAAAAAATATAATATTTAATGCAAAATGGGTAGGTGTATTAGTGTTGGATGATATATTAATTGTTTTAGGTGGGTCCCATATTCCAAAAAGGAAAACATAAACATTGAAATAAAACGCGCAAAATAGAAACGTAAACATAGAAACGGGACGGAGGGATATCTAATAGTTTAAATGTGTTATTATATATGATAGATAACACTTTTAAGGGTGTCGTTGTTGCCCCTGTTAACTTTTGTCTTATGTAATACTTTTTCTTAATATAGAAACACTTAAAAAAAATGTAACATTTATTTTAGTAACTCTTTATAAAAGTTACAACAAAATGTTTATGTAACACTTTATAAACTAAAAAAATAAAATTGTAGTTGATTGGATTTGATCCCATGACCCATGTGTTACAATGCATTTCCTTTAACAACTTAGCTAGTCCATAAATCTAAACATTTAATACATACTCCTATTTATTTTATTATACATTTCTAGTCTTTTTTTTTTTACTTTTTAGATAAAATTTTTGCAGTTTAATATTTTAACCATTAACATAAAAGGTAAGTAAATATATTTTTTTTAAAAATCGTAAATAATAGTATTCCTTTTAATTTAATAATTCACTTTTAAATAATATACATTAAAATAATATTTTATGTAACGAACTATATATATTTTTATTATAAAATTACATTAAGCTAATTTATTTATTTTTTAAAAAGAATATATATTAAAAAGTATGTAATATATTTTTTAAATATGTGTAATATATATATATATGTGTGTGTGTGTGTGTGTGCGTGTGTAACTTTTAATTAATATTCATCTTATAAATATGAAGTATTAAAAATACCACTCCATTTTAAAAGTTGTGCAAATAATTTATGTATGTAGAAGTGTTACTTAAATATGTTTCTTATGTATAAGTGTTATATTTGTAAAAGTGTTACATAAAATGTGTTATATATATAAAAGTGTTACATGCATGTGTTATATATTAGAAAAATGTTACATGTATGTGTTACTTATATAGAAAGCATTAAAAAAATATTACATATCATAATAATTTTAAAAGTGTTACCATTTTGTGTTAAATAAATTTAAAGTGTTACTATGAGGTGTTATTTAATTCTACTTATGTTGTCGATTAATTGACATCCTTACATGGGGAAAATATAACATTAAAATATGACATTTTAACGACTTATCAAATTCCCCCACAATTAGACATTGCTTGTCCTCAAGCATGCTTAAGTTTAATCCATTATCTCAACTCATTTTTCAACTCTCATCCTCATTGGCTCATCCAAAATATTTTCTCATGCAATGAAAACTCTTTTAACAGGAAATCTCATCCATCAATAACTAGGCAAGCAACATCGACAATTGAATCAAACTTAAATTACATTAGATCTAAATACCTCACAAGGGGTTCACTCATATGCTCAAGGTGTTTAGGTTCATAATGAATATAGTAGATCTCTCAAGTCAAAACATAGAAGACTTTTACCATAAGCTTGCAAATATATCACATCCTCTCCCCCAATGAATAAACCAAAATGCAAGAACCAAAAGGACTCAAAGAAGGGAAAATGTAATGATCAGGTTTAGGTAAGGTGGCTAAATGGGTAAGAAGATGTAAGGTTTTTGGGCTAAAAGAGAGTCGAATAGATCATTTCACTTTCATGTAATGCTCAACCAAGTGATTTCAAAGTTCCACATAATTACAAAAATTCCAAACATGCAAGGCCACATCATTTTTTTTCATTCTTTCTCTCCTTTTTCTCTTTTTTTTTCTTTTTCTGCATTTTCAGATTTTTTTTCTTTTTCAGAAATTTTTCCATTTTTTCCGATCTTTTTCAACTATAAACGAACATTATTCGCAGTGGCTTGCCTACTACAACAAATCATGTGGATATTTGCTTGGATAACTTATATAGTAGCAAAATTGACTCTTCGATCAAAGGGCTCAAAGATGGTATGAAGAAATGGGTGTTAAGGCTTGAAATATAATTAATTTGAAGAAAAAGGCTTAACGCTCAAAGTTGGCTTACTAGGGGTAAATGTGTTGGGGGTAGGCTTAAGAAATGTTTAGAAATAATAAAAGAAGGTTCAACCTAAAGTCCTTAATGATTTTCACATCCAATTCATCAAAGGGGATTAACGTAGACATGTATAACAATGCAAGTTCTAGAAAAATCAACCATGAATGACAACACACAACAAAGGAATTAGAGCTTGAAATGATGATAGCTCTTAGGCTCAAAGCTATCAAAACAATAAGGTACAATTGTGTGAAGATCCAAGCATTTTCATTTTATCAACTATCAATGACAACTTGCAAAGAATCAACGGATGAGACTTCAAAAACATTATATCACATGCATAAAAAACATCAATTTTTTTCCAGGATGAGCTTCGGATGAATCAAGTTCTCAAACAAATAGAGACAATGAATTTCAAATCAAGCAATTTCAGGAACAAAGCAAAGCAAAACATTCTCAAAAAATCATCAAAATAAACACCAAAAGCACCACAAAGTATCAACATAATCCCTCCCCCACACTTGAATTAAGCATTGTCCTCAATGCTTAAAATTAGATGCTCATAAACAATTAACGAATAAAGAAAGTAAGTAACTTCCCTGAAATTAATGGACATCTACAAGCAACAACTGATGCATAACTCATTTTCGTGCTGAAGTAACGATTTGATGGAGGAGGATTGGAAGTCATCGGTGCTTTGAACTTTCTCCGCAGCCAATTGAGTTGAGAGTTTGCTTCCATTAGAGACTACACCTGAAAATACTCAATTAAAAGCGCAAGTCGAATGAGAAGAAGAATTGTGAAAGTGCCAATTGCAAATGTTGACAAACCCAAGTGAGGGTTCATCAATTTCAGAATTAACGAGGGCATGACTCAAATCAACTTCAAAAATTGGAGAGAAGAATCGAAAGGAGCAAGTTGTTGAACTAGAAGGGCTTTCGACGGGGTGTATAAAAATGAGAAATGGGTTCCAATTTTTTTTCTAGTGCTTTACCAAATTTAGAGATGGATTTGATATGTGAGAAGAGGGATCGGGAGTTTGCTTGCAAGATTTTGGGAAAAGTGGTTCAAGTATGAGAACATGCGACAGGTGGAAAGATGAGGTAGAATGAAAGGGTTTAGTGGACCAAAAAAATATTATAATATATATAAACAGAGGGGAACTAAGAAAACAGGGGAAGAATGAACAAAATATACAATAAGCGAAATTCTCCTTAGTCGTGGTGCCTTCGCAACAGAAACTTTTTCCAAAATTTCAGAAAATATACAGAACAGTGCTCCTGTTGTTAGCCGTGCCCACGCCTTATTAAAAAATTTTACTTCTGTACCAAAAACACATAAAGATGAAAATAAGCACTAAAATACCAAAAGAACATAAACTAAACATCGGTTTGCCTCCCGCAAGCGCCTTTCTTTATCGTCTTTGGCTAGACACTCCACACCATTCAACCATAATCACTTTATACCACTTCTAGCGGAAGTAGTAATGATTTCAACTCATGAATCACACCTTTCAAAACAACATCCAACTCATGAATAACACCTTTTAAAACACCACCAAACTCAAATTGGTTTAACTTTTCCTCAGAATTTCTAAGAATGAAACTTTCATAACTTTGTGTATTTTTTAACGAATCACCATCATTCAACTCAAAAATATTCTTTATAGGAGGCTTAACAACATCCACAGGAAAAACATGAGACACATCACTATGATTTTTTATGGCTTTATAAATGTTGAAATTTATAACTTCACCATCAAACTCCATAGTGAGTTTTTCATTATGCACATCAATCACAGTTCTAGATGTTTTCATGAAAGGCCTTCCGAACAAAATCATTGAATGAGATGAATCATTATCAACCATATCAAACACATAAAAGTCAGCTGGAAAAACCAAACTATTAACTTGTACCAACACATTCTCCAAAACTCTTTTCGGATAAACATTAGATCTATCAGCAAGTTGAATAATCACACTCGTTTCTTTCAATGGACCAACATTCAAAGATGAGTAAATAGAAAGAGGCATGACATTAATTGAAGCTCTTAGATCTAACATTGCCTTCTCAATTTTCACATTACCAATCTTGCAAGGGATAGTAAACATACCTGGATCGATGCATTTAGGAGGTAATTTCTTTTGAATCACAGCAGAAACATTTTCTTCCACACTAACAAACTCATTACTTTTCAACTTCTTTTTGTAGGTGCACAGCACTTTCAAAAACTTAACATATCGAGGTACTTGCTTAATTGCATCAAGTAAAGGAATATTTACCTCAACTTTGCGAAAAGTTTCCAGAATTTCTTTTTCTTCCTTTTTTTCTTAGATTGAAGAAACCAGGAAAGAAAAGGAGCATGGAGTGGCACCACATCAGAGGTGTCTTCTTCTTCAACAACTTTCTTCTTTCTCCTAGTTTGATCGGGTTTAGAAACCTTGACTTCTTTCTTCTCTTTTTGATCACGTACTTTCGGCTCTTTCAACACCTTACCACTCCTCAAGGTAATTGCACTCACATTTTGTTTCAGATTGACAACAGTTTGTGATGGCAATTTTCCTTGAGACTCCAATCTACCCACGGATGATGCCAATTGACTCATTTGATCTTCTATCCTCTTGATGCTCATTTGCGTCTCCTGCTGAAATTTTTTAGTGTTAAATGCAAGTGCTTTAACAACATCTTCAAGTGATATACCTTTTGGACGAAATGTGGCGGAGGTTGAGCTTGAGGATTTTGGAATTGAGGTCCTTCCCATCATAAGTTTGGATGGTCCCTCCAACCTTAATTATAAGTGTTGGAGTTGGGATCATACTTTCTCTGAGGTGGCCCCGGAAATCCTCCCACGGCATTAGCTTGTTCAACATCATCTTGAAGTGTCGGACACATGTCGGTTGGATGTCCCACAGAAGCACAAATTCCACAAGTTTTAACTTGTTGCATCTTTCCTGCAGCCATGTTTTGAATAAGAGAAGACAAGTTAGTAATACGATCCTCAAGAGACAAAATTGTTACCTCATTAACTCCTTTGTTGGATGTATCTCGTCTACTTCCAAATTATTGAGAATTTGCTGCCATAGTGGTAATCAAATCTATTGCCTCACGAGGGGTTTTGTTCACTATTGCACCTCCACTTGCAGCGTCCATCATCCTTCTCTCCATAGGAAGTAATCCTTCATAGAAATATTGAATGAGCAGCTGATTGGATATTCCATGTTGTGGGCAGCTTGAGCACAATTGCTTAAATCTCTCCCAATACTCATGAAGTGATTCCGAATTCATTTGCCTTATTCCACATATTTCCCTTCTCATTGTTGCAGCCTTTGAAGCAAGGAAATATTTATCTAAAAACAACCTTGCCATACCCATCCATAAGGTAACCGAACCCGGAGGTAAGTATAAAAGACAATCCTTCACTCGACCCTCCAATGAAAACAGGAAAGCATGTAGTTTAACCTTCTCTTCGGACACTCCATGTGGCTTATGACTAGAGAAAACATCATAAAATTCCTTCAAGTGCTTGTGTGGATCCTCATTTTCGTGACTATGGAACCTAAGCAACAAATGAATCAGCCCCGCTTTCAACTCAAAATCTACATCCATATCAGGATATTGAATGCAAAGCAACGGATGTTGATCAAGATCCGGCGCTGTCAACTCCTTCAACGTTCTTTCTCTTTGTGCTATCTCTACTACTTCTTCAACAAGATCACCTTCACTAGATGCACTTTTTAAGTCTAGAAACGAGAGTAAGTTAGGAGATGAAGTAGATGCTTTCTTTTTCAACTTCGCTTCTTTTCTATGCCGACGAGCGGTTTTTTCAATTTCAGGATCCAAGTCAAGTTCTCCTACTAGAAATGAACGAGGCATAAAAATAAAGATAGACAAAATAAAATACTAAAAATAAACTTTTTTTTAAACCAATCCCCGGCAGCGGCGCCAAAAATTTGATGGGTGTCGAAACCAACAAATAATAAAACCTACTATAATTATAACTAGAGATAGTGATAAGCAGGGTCGTTTTCACAGAGATTGGTAAACAAGTTTATTCAACAAAAATAATTAAAACACGGATGGGGGTGGGGGGGCTTGAGTTTTATACTTAAATCTAAAAATTGCAGAAGATTAAAACAAAAGTAAAATGAGTATATTAAATGAGAAGAAATATCTAGCCAAGATAATCTTCGGAATGGTTCAACATACACGATCACGGATGCAAACATGACTCTTCCACATTAACACCAAATTGGTCATAGTCATCGGTACAACCTAACAACCTAATCTTTCCTTAATTGTAGACAATTAGGGTACGACCTCTAATTTATCCCTAGCCAAATAAATAACCTTAGGTACGACCGTAGGATTTAATTTACTGACTGTATTCAACCTAGAAGACCCAATTCTAGCCAACAAATGCACATGTAGGTTCATTTAGACTAGGTTGCATATCCCCTATAACAATAATCGAAAGTGAGGTGCAATCAATTACGTTAGTTGCCACAAGTATTAGAAACGATTAAACAATTACGGATTTAACGTTCCAATTAGCACATATCATTTTCACAAATTGATTAATTTATCAGGTTAAACAACTTGCCAAACAATATAACCAAACACAGGAATTATACAAATAATGCAACATGAAAGTGAGTTAAAACCAGTTAGATCTCACATGATTAGTTGAACCAAACCTCCAATTATCCGGCTAGATGAACTATTTAGCAATCCATGAAGAAACATAGATAAAAGCAGAAAGTTATCTCCATTGGAATTCTTACAGAGTTTTCAACGTAAAAGTAAAATACAGAATTGGGAATCAAGTGATCGATGGTTTCTGGGAGTTTTATCTCCTAAGAAAACTAATCCTAAATAACCACCTAAAAACTAATTAAAAACTGCTAAGGATAATTCAAAATACAAAATGCATATTTAAATAAATCCAGGGGATAAAAGATTCCTAAATTATAGGAGGAAATGAGATTTGAATGTGAGACTTGAGATTTGGGCGCTCAAATTGACAATTCTCGTCCAGGTCATTAGGCGTGCCCACGCCTTATCAGCAAAAACGCTATTGTATATTTTTCTCCAATTCCAGATTTCTGTCATCAATTAAGGCGTGACCACGCGTTACAGAAAATCAGCTTCTCTCTTTGTAGGTCCACTTCATCGTCTTCTAAAAGTAGTTTAATTAGCCCTTTGCATCAATTAATTCCTTTTCATGCCTACAAAATATAAAACTTGATCAAAATAAACATTTAAGGATTAATTGACATCCAAATATGAGAAAATATAACATCAAAGTATGACATATTAGCAACTTATCAGATGTATTAGTGGTGTGTGTGAAGTGTGTGTGGGCTCCATGTGAATATGTTAATATTTTTTAGTGGGACACATATGCTTAAAAAGGAAATGTGATATCTTTTGTAGGACAACCCAAAAAGAAAAATGTCACAACTTCTATAGGACGGAGGGAGTAGCAGATAAACTAAATATGGAAGTGTTCAAGAGAAGATAGATAACACTAGAAAATCTAGTTAAATTGGTCAAATCAAATCACTTGACAATCAGTTAGATTCCTACAGATTTTGTGAAAGTAATCAGTTAATTATATTAAATCCCTTTGGTGAATTAAACTTAACATATAAATCTGGTTCAAACCCTCAGATGCAGAAGAATAATTTCTACTCCCTTCTAGGTACTTAAGAAATAAACTGCAATTCCCACTTAACAATTTAAGAAACCAAATTCTCAAGAATGGTGATTAATAGATATTTTAAGTGTCCAATATTAATTATTCTAATAAATATAAGTTGTATGGATAAGTCTCATTTACCCATAAATAGACAGAAAATATAATCACTTTATGACATAAGCAATAATCATAAATATGCAAAGGTAATTAGCATCTTCATGAATAAGGACAAATCATATAAGACAAAAATATAAGTTTCAAATTCAAATCATTAATAAAAGAATTAGTATACTGCAGAAATCCAACATAGTCTAGATCATCAATTCAAACCAATTCAGCCTTCAAAACCTAGCACTATCCAGAAGTACTAGCCCATGGTGTTACAAGCAACACCCATGGTTAGGTATGAAAACAATCCCATGAGTCTATAATTCAAAAGTAAGAAGGAAAGAATAAGAAAAATCGTACTTCTGGCGTGATTCTCTGTTCATTCTTCCATGGTTCTGAACCTTCTCGTTCTCTTTCTCAAGTAGGCAACACTGATTAACTCTTCGAGATCGGTGGATGGGATGGTGAATCTTGATTTCGATATAGTGCCAGGGAAAGGGTATGGAAAAGTATGAAGGGTTATGGAGAGTTATGGTTTTGGGACTCCCCAAAGGCTACTTTTATAGTTGAAGGTTGATAAATTTCGAATTCCACCTCAAAATAGGGTTTTTCACTTCAAAAATATGAACGGGCCGAAAATTGGGCCGCCGGGTCGTGCCACTAGTCGGCAGATTGCGCGACATCACAGTTTTGACCATAACATCTTTTTCCAGACTTCGATTGAGATGATTTTTGTGCTCACGCTATCCTCTCTTCCTCAGCTTTTATTCATATAAATAACTCATAAAAATTCCAGCATTTGAAGGGCACGAGTCATGCTGGTCGGCACAGCTTGCGCGGCTTCACCGTTTTGATCATAAATCCCTCATTTGACCTCCAATTGAGATGTTTATTGAGCCAAAATGACCTTCTTCTCTGTAGCTTTCTGACCATATATTGCATGATCAGTTTGGCCTTCAAAAAAAATACAAAAAAATTATGCAAAGAGGACATGCGTTTTTCAGCATTTTTTCACGATTTCACTCTTCATTCCAACTTTGCACTTTTAATCTGTTTTCCACCTAAAAACATGAAATAACACCTCAAATGCACCAATATCTTAAATATATAAAAATGAACCATTTAGTGCTAAAATACGAACATAAGTCCCACAAAATGGTGTTAAATCAGACCTTAAAACATGCAGATTTTCACACTAAACACGTGGGATAGGTTCAAAGATATGCTCAGGCGGTGCCCACAACATGGAATGTTTAAAGCTCATTACATAAACATCTTCTACTATGGATTGAATTTTGAATCGTGTATTCTTGTTGATGTATCATCAGGAGTGGCACTGTTATCTAAGACTGCACTTGAAGCAGAAAAGTTGTTCGAAGACATCTCTATAAATTCACGTGATTTGCCTACGGAAAGAGTTAGAGGAACTTGTATAGTGGGTAAGGTGACGCAGGTTGAACATCAAGTGGTGAAGCCAAATAGGGATAATAAGATTGTCCCTGGTCTAGCTTACATTAACAAGCTACTAGAGTCCCAGCAAAAGCAGATAGCAGAGTTGACACAAAAGGGCCTAGTATCCAGCAGCAAGAAGTGAAGAGTGTTGAAGATACCTTCAATCAATACATAGCTAAAAATGATGCAAGAGTTGATTGTCTTGAGGCTACTATGAATGCTAATCATGCATATTTATCTAAGCAGTTGAAAGACCTTAATTTGATTATGGGGCAGATGGCTGGGAACGTGAATAAATTGACATAAACTTTGAAAAAAGGAATGTCTCAAGGCATAACGAACACGAAAGCGTGCAAAGCCATCATGTTAAGATTCAGAATGCAGTACAAAGGTCTGATGATGCCCGTGGCGAAAATGGAGATGGAGTGTCCCCGCTTGACCGCCGATCGACCAAACTTTTTGGTCGAGCAATAGTCAAGCAACACATCTCGGAAGAGAGAAACGATACTTTGTTTTTAGGTCCTCCACTCGACCACCGCTTGACCAAACCATTTGGTTGAGCAATGGTCGAGCGGCACACTGTAGAGCTGAAAGATCACATTCAATTTACAGGGACCCCACTCGACCAGAACATTCTGGTAGAGCGGAGATTGAGTGGCTACCTATGGAGCTGAACAACCAGAATCAGATTACAGGGACCTTGCTCAACCAATTTCATCTCGCTCGACCAGACCAATCTGGTCGAGCGGAGTTCGAGCAACACCATTTGATTCCACGCGTAGAATGCTATACCTATTGTTCAGAGCATTCCAGTACCATCACAAGACGGAAAGCTTAGACTGCAGATAGATAATGAATATTTGGTTTTCTATCTTGATAAAGCAATGAAGATGCCCATGGAGACTCAATCATGCAAGAGCATAAATATGGTTTCTAACTTGTTTAATCTTGATTTTACTAGGAAAGATGATTCTGAATTTGAATGAAAGATTGACAATGAGGAGTCTAGAGAGAAATGAGAGGAAGGAAATTATGAAGATCATATTTTAATGACCAAGAAAGGTGAGGTGATGAGTTTAGACAAGAAGAGGTAAAGAAAGTACTTGAAAGCAAGGATGCGAGAAGACCGCCATTTTATCCAGTAGTTCAAAAAGTGGTATTCCGTTATGACTCTCCGATGTTAAACATGAGCACCTATTGGGGCTTGTCCCTTCCATTTTATTGCTTTATTATTTCTTTTTTGTGAGTGAGGAGTTATTATATTTAAGGTGCTCACGCTTCGACAAGCAAACTTAGTTCGCTTCGACAATTACATCCCTTTGCAAACTTAGTTTTGACTTACATTTTTACTAAGTTTGGGGGTGTGATGTACTTACCTCGTCTTAAGAGCACTAAGGGTATAATTTTTCTTTTCGTTGGTTGGTTTTTTGTTAAAGGTTGATTTTTTGCAGCATATTAATATTTTAACCAGTGTTGGTATGTTAATTTTTTACAACTTACATAATGTTTAGTGTGTTGTTTTTATGTGTTTCCTAGTATTAGTGGTCGAGTTTTTAATTTTTCATCTTTTCAATTTTTCTGGTATCTTCTATATTATTATTGATGAATCATGTGATAATGAGTTGTGTTTTGATGATAGAAAAAGGTAATTAGGTGGAAAGACGAGTTCTACACAGAGGCTTTGACCTGGCCGAGTTGAACAACTTGAGGAGCTCGTGAATATTTTGAAAGATAAAAATCATGTGCCCTCGTTTCCTTATTCTAATTTTTATGTGTGATTTTAATTCATGAGAGTGGAAGCATTGAGTTTTTGATTTCTGTGATCCACATGAGCTTATATTTTTAAATTGTGCCTAAAATTCATATGCTTTTGAAATTGATGAAGGAAGTGTACTTGAGTTATATTATGATATGAAGTTCTATGTGTACTTCTGAGATATTGCTTATCATGAAAAATGCTATGTTACTTGTTAAAAACCCATGTGAGATATTGAGCCTCGTTGATCATGTTACATAATCACATGATATTTCTTTTCTGGTGAGTATCATTCTTGTGTGTGTATTCTAGAACTTGTCTATTGTCTTACTTGAAACTACATGTGTGTTATATTAATGGGACATGATCTTAGGTCATCCTTGAATTTATGAGTCACTTAGCCAAATAATTCCCTACCGAATGATGTTTATCCTCAGTTAGCCCCGTTGAGCCTAAAAACCTCATTCTTTGGCAGCCTACGAGAAATAACCACTTTGAGCATCTGAATTTTTTGAGCCTTGATTGCCCTATCTAGTGGAGAATTAATGGATTTTCAAAGTGTGTTGATGGATTTGATAACAGCTTGGAAAGGAATGAAATTGGGGTTGAAATCTAGTACTCCTTGGAATCAAACACCCTAGGGTAGTGCTTAAATCTAGTACCCTATGAAGGATGCGTGAGGTAGTGCCCGAAACTGGTACCTCAAGAAAAAAGTAAAAAAAGAAAAAGAGAAGGAAAAAAAATGTTATGCTAGAAAGAAAAAGAAAAGTAGAAGAGTTGAGAAGGATGTTGTACTTAATTGAAATGAGTAAGAAGAACGAAAGATCATGATGGAGTGCACGCTTGATTGATCCAAGTTTTGAGTTACTTATCCATATATTTCCTACCTTAACCAAAGAACCAACATTACATCCAAAAGCAAAGTTCTTTTTTTATCTCATTGTCAAATGATACTTTTAGTGGTGGAGAGTTTGAGACATTTGACAAGCTTATGGTTACGCATGCACTTGAATTGAATCTGAGCGTATACACCTTAACCCATAAGTGTATATCTTTTACACTTGATTGCGAGTGATATATACTTCCTGTGAGAACATGTCAATGGAGAATTTGAATTGGTGGTGATTGTCTTATTTTGTATTCTATGAATTGATTATTACATGTAATGAGAGTTGCATGACCTAAGTTGAGGACAATTGTATTTTGAATGGGGTATTGGTCATAGTCCTTGTTTCCCTGCTAATTTTCTTACTCTCTCTGTCTCTCCCTCTTTATTTTTATTTATTGTCTTAGGACGAGCAGCGGGTAAGTTTGGAGGATTGATGAGAGTGAAAAAATAAGCGTGTTTTAATGTTCAATTTAACACCTTTTTATGAGAATTATTGTTATATGTTAGCACAAATGTCTTATATTCAATATATATGAGAAAAAATTTCATTTGAGGTGTTTTATTGTATTTTAGGTGGAAAAATGATCAAAAGTGGCGAGTTGGAGAAAATATGCAACTTGTGCAAGAATGCTGAAAAATGCATGTCCAACTTGTATTATTTTTGTATGTTTTATGGAGCTCAAAACTATAATTGTGATATATGGTTCAAAATTCACAGAAGAGAGGATCGTTTTGGTGTAAGAAACATCTCAATCGAAGTCCAAACGAGAAAGTTATGATCAAAATGGTGACATCGCGCAAGCTGTTCCTACTTAGAATGATTGTGCCACTTTTCATGACTTTTTACACCTTCAAATGTTAGAAATTTTTTTATTTCTGTATTTTGATAGAAATCCAAAGAAGAGATGATCGCGTAGGCATAAGAATCACTCAAATTGAAGTTCGCATGTGGAAGTTATGCGTGAAACGGTGAGACTGCGCAAGCCCGCTTGACCAAGACCATTTTGTCGAGCAACGATCGATCGGCGTGAAAATTTCGGATCCGCGCACTGGTATGCCATTCGACCACAGGTCGACCAAGGCCAACCTTGCTCGACCAAAACCACTTTGGTCGAGCGGGGACAGTAAAGTCAGATTTATCGGATTTTTCACCTCCAGTGCGTGTATGTTCGTATTTTCTAAAAAAAGTCCATCAAAGGTCCATTAGGAGAGCTTACAAGTATAAAAGGGGATGCAGATCATACAAAGGAAGTACGCAACACAATCACCCTACACCCCACAAGGGAGGATCACCCCCAACCATCATCTTCATCCTTTCATCCATCCATCCATCACTTTGAAGATTCGTCTATGGAATCAAGAGGAGAACCAAGAGGAGGATTCAAGTCGAAGAAGGACACGACGACGCCCACATCTATGGTTTTATCGTTTCCAAATTTATCTTCTATTTTTTGGATATATGGGTAAGATCTATCCAACACTCATTATTGTTCTTCGTAACATCATGGGCTAGAACCGTTTTTATAGTTTAGGGTTTTGATGGTTTTATGAATTAATTGAACTTTCATGTGTATACTATGTACAACACTACTTGTGGATTTATTTTATATATGATTACGCATTTTTAATCCATATTCACGTTTGTTATGTGCATCTTCAACTGTTATATAGAGTCTGAATATATATATCTTGGTTGTTGATTTAGCACGTTCACTAATGAACAGGATTCCATGTTATGATTCAAAGTGAGGGGACTCAGAAACTTCATTAGAACTATCATATATGAATGTTTATTAATTTAATTGAATTTGGGTTAATAAGCAAGATAAAGAGGATAATTTATTGTACCTATAAAGGGGATCATATCGGGTTAGAGTGTCAATCCTAGGGAAAATAAATGATACTAATATTACCTAGAACGGGGGGTAAAATTATATCTCTTGCTCCAAGGTTATTTACACGTGTTACACGTATATTTACTTGTGTCTATAGAGTAGATTTGCATAGCTTAGTGATGCGTCCATATTCTACAAGGCAGAGTCGGACATTGATACATGAAAGGGAAATTAATGAGTGAAATTGGATTAACCTAGGGCTACCTATTTTCCATTCTTGAGACACTTTCGTATTCTTCCAATGTTATTTTATTTTAATTGATATTTAATTTTTAACATATTAGTTATTAGATTAAAATTCTCAATCTTATTGTCATCATGTCTTAATTAATTTAGTTAATAATTAAATTGATAATACGCCGTCCTTTGGGTTCGATATTTATCTTGGTCGCTTGCTTAAGCTGCAATTAATGTCCTTAATACTTGGGGAATAATTTTGCGTGTAAAGAAAATGGTCATCAGACTTATCGTCGAATTTCTTATTTTTTGAAATTTTCGACTCTTTCCTCTGTTACTCGGATTACTTTTCCCTTTGAATCAGATTCTCCAAAATAATAGCAACGATCTAAATTAACGAAGCTACCTTGGATTCTTTGAAATAATTATCTACTTCCATTCTCCATCTGATTGGCCAATGACAGGTTAACCAATTGGACCATCGCTTTAGAGAAGAAGTGTCGATTTTTGTGTTTTCATTTTTCTTTTATTTCCTACTGGATGAGAATATTCTCAGATTTCTTTTCCCAAATTGATAAAATCTTGAATTCTTATATTTTGCTGGAAAGTTAACCGTGACATGATCAATGTCGGCTTCACACTAAAGTTGGATAGAATCTTTATTTTTTATACTTTGTTGTGGCCATCGCATGTTTTAACCAATCAGCACTATCCTTCTTCAGCTGTTCAGCTCCTGAGTCGTTCAACTTCAGCTATTGTCTTGCTTTCTTTCTGGATTATTTTCGAGTTCTCTTTCCTTTAGAAATTATTGGACTGGATCTTTGTTCAGCCCCCGAGTCTCTTATTTTCTTTTTGGATTATTCTCGGGTTCTCCTTGCATGCTAACGTACTGCACCATTAAATTTTCAAAAAAATTTTATGGCTTCTTTTCTTTCTTCTTCCTCCAAATGGATTACTAGATAGCTGGATGAGTCAACAAGCCCAATCGTCATCGGATTGTATCTTATCGTGTTTAATAGAACTTTCAGGGATTATTCTCTTCCCTTCAAACATCTCAAAATTCTGATCATAAATCTCTTATGCTCATATTTGAATCTTGAAAGAAAAATCAACAGATTGGTGAATTTCATTGCCAGAAAATCAAAAATACTAATGGAATTGGTGATAATGGCGTTCTTCATAGCCTTGCGAACGTGAACTGCGAGCTTGGGCATTGCTAGACCAGACATAGTTGTAGAATAAGAACTCAACTGAAAAAGAACACGCCAATGCGAGCGACATTTTTCTTGAAGTCGATATTCTCAAATTCGGCTATTCTCTTTGAATTTGAAATCCCGATCTTGGATTCCCTTATTTTTTATGTCAATCAATATGTTGATGATATCTTGGTTGATGGGCTTCCTTCTGCATAGGCCAACTATAACAAGGGAGTGAGACTTGAAATATATGAGATGTCGATTGATGTCCCGATAGGATGTTGAACTCTGATGTCATAGGGCCTACATTATCGGGCAGAGCAGCAAGGATATCCATTCTCGGGGATAATCAAACCAGGCATTAAAATCTCTGAAGTTTCAGGATTTGGGCCTTGGGCCAAGAACAAAGGAAAAATCGGTGCCAGCTATATAAGTATTCCTGCCGCGGCGCCGGGACTAATCTCCTTCATCGCATAAAACTATTTTTCTTTTCACCATATTTGGCTCTAATGAAACTTTCGAATACCTTGAATATGAATATTCGCTTCCTCTACGCCACAGTAAAATGATGAAGAAATCTTATCATATGCTAGAGCCAAATCTACTATAGACGCTCATGTCTGGTATTATTTTTCCATTATCGAGCTTAACATCCACAAAGAGTTCTGGTTTCTTCTCTCATGGTTTAATTCCGAATATATTCAACTTGCAGGAGAAATCTAACATCTTTTTGGGAATATGTTCTTTCCCATCTTTTACAATTATAATGACACTTTTACACATAACATATTATCGAATGTTGGATTTCTTTTTTTAACTTGTATATATCAAGCAATATGCTCTGACTATACTCCTCTTCTTCTATTTCCACTCATATATTGCTTTTCACATGGAGCCTTAGCTTCTTCACCTTGATGAATGGGAGCTCAGCTTCTTGATTTCTTATGCATTTTTGGAGAGTCAACATCGGATGCTCTACAATTAAGCTATGTTTCTTTCCCTTTTTCTTGTTTTTCTTTTTGTTATGTGACTCAGGGTCGGTCCCCTTCTTTCAATTTTTTGTACCATTGTTTTTCTCCTGAATAATCATCGATCATTTTCGCCTCTTTTTTAGCATTTATGCCTCTTCTTTTTGTACCATTGTTCTTTTTTCTCTGACTTTTTTCTTTCTTTCTTTTCTGACTAGATATACTTGGCAATCTTTTCCTCTGACTTTTTTCATTTTGTCTTTTATAACTGGATATCCTTGGCAATCTTTCTCTCTGAATTTTTTCTTTCTTTCTTTTCTTTCTCTAATTTTTCCTCCGGGTATAGTCCCGTCTCATTTCATCTGCTTTCCTTGGCTTTCCTTCTTAGTTATCTCTGCCTTTTTTTATCAGTGGTGCAAAAGATTTTAAGTCTTCCTCCTTAACCTTTTGCAAACCGCCATATTTCCTCTTTCTTTCATTCTTTTTCTTTCCATTTGCTTTTTCTTTGCTCATCCCTTTTCTCCAGACAACTCTGGATATGAGCTATCATTCCCAAGCTATATTTTCTTCTTCAAATTAACGCATAAATCTCGGATACTATGTAGAATAAACTCAGCTTTCTTTCTTTTTCAAACTTATGCATAAACCTCGGGTATTGTAGAATAACCTCAGCTTTCTTTTTTCTTCAAATTTATGCATAAACCTCATGTATTATGTAGAATATGCCTGGACATCTTTCTCAATATCATGTTTTGCTTTAGATCGATATTCCATGTTGGTGAAGAAGCTTCTTTCATTTAAAATTTTCCAGATCTATTCTTTTATGCATCTTTCTTTCTTTTTGGTAATTAGTAACACACGCTCTAACCCATCAAGCTACTCTAGTCGAGCCTTTCTCCACGCAAGGAGGTGATGGAGTTTCCCAGAATGCAACTAATCGAATGAAACTCAAAGAATGATTTCTAGAGCAGCCGGCTTCAAGTAGTAGACGGCTTCGGTATTTTGACAAGAAAATTTGGTGATGAGATTTATATTGTAATTGGAAAGAATAAAAGATAACAATTATCTGTAAGAATTCTGTAATAAGATTTGAAGAAGAAACTGAGTGTGGCGTGATTTTACTGGAGAAATTTTGCAATATGATTTCTGAGAATAAGAAAATTGGTATTTCTTTGTAGAATTCTTTCAGCTATTTCTCAAGTATGAAGGTGCTTTCAAGATTAATGATATAAACTCACAATGAAGATACTCATAGATTGAAACTATTAAGAACAATTGTGAGTATGTGTGAGTCAGATTTGAAATATCGGTGAAATTGAGGATTGTGAGCTAAATTAAGAATGACGAAATAGAGAAACGATTTGAGGATCTAGGCGAGGATTCTTTGAATATCAGAATTATCACTATGATTTAAACATACAGTGAAATACAATTTCAGAGCGGGGCTTACAGTTGCTAAAGCAGAAGAACTCCGATAGTGAACCCCAAGAACTTGATGCGAGTTTTCTTTGCACGCAAAATTAATCCCAAAGTATTAAGGATATCAATTGCAGCTTACGCAAGCGACCAAGTGAATTATCGAACCCAAAGGACGGCGTATTACCAATTTAATTATTAACTAAATTAATTAAGACGAAGGCAATAAAGATTTGTGGAATTAATTATAAACTACTAAACAATTAATTAAAATAATAAATAAGATATAATATCACTAGAAGAATTACGAAAGTGGATCAAGTAGGAGAATAGGTAGCTCTAGGGAAATCCAGTTTCACTCATTAATTTCCCTTTCGTGTGTCGATGTCCGACTCTGCCTTGTGGAATATGGACGCATCACTAAGCCATGCATATTTACTCTATAGACACAAGCAAACATGCGTATAACACGTGTGAATAACCTCGGAGAAAGAGATATAATTCCACCCCCTTTTCTAGGTAATATCAGTATCAATTATTTCCCTGGCCAATTGGTACTCTAACTCGATATGATCTCCCTTTATATGTACTATAAAATTATACTATTTATCCTACTTAAAAACCCGAATTCAATACAATTAATAAGTATTTATATATGATAGTTCTAATGAAGTTTCGGAGTCCCCTCACTTAGAATCATAACATGGAATCCTGTTCAGCGGTGAACGCACTCAATCTACAACCAAGATATATATTCAGACTCTATATACCAATTGAAGATACATAAAACGACTATGAATATAGATTAAGAAAGCATAATCATATATAAAATATATCCACAAGTAGTGTTGTACGGAGTTTACACACGAAAGTTTAATTAATTGGTAAAAATCTTCACAACCCTAGCTCTACCAAAAAGGCTTTAGCCCATGATGTTGCGAAGAACAGTCATGGGTGTTGAATAGATCTTACCCAGATGTCTGGAAAATTACAAGATAAATTAGGAAACGAATAAATCCCTAGATGTGGGAGTCGTCGTGTCCTTCTCCGTCTTGAATCCTCCTCTTGGTTCTCCTCTTGATTCTACAGACGACTCTCAAAGTGATGGATAGATGGAGGAAAAGATGTGGATGATGTTTGGGGGGTAATCCCCTCTTGTGGGGTGTAGGATGGATTTGTGGCTCTCTACTTACATGAATAACATATATATAGGTGTGAGAAGGGAATTAAATAAAGAAATAAAAGATATGGGTGAATCATGGAGGATTATTTGATAAGGAGATTAATTGTGCTCCAAGAAATAGGTAATTCTCGGAAATTTTCGAAAATTCTCGGAAATTCTCGCTGGCTGCTGCGCGACTTCACGATTTTGAGCATAACTTCCTCGTCTGATCTCCAATTTTAGTGATTCTTATGCTCACACGATCCTCTTTTCTTTGGTTTTCTTTGAGTATAAAGATCTCACCAAAATTATAACATTTGAAGATGCAACAAGTCATGTAAATTGGAACAGTCATGCTGAGTAGAAACAGCTTGTGCGATGTCACCATTTCGATCATAACTTTCTCGTTTGGACTTTGATTGTGGTGTTCCTTACGCCAAAACGACCCTCTATTCCCTGGCTTTCCAATCATGTATCACAATTCTAGGTTTGAGCTCTACATGAATACAGAAAAATTAAACAAGTTGGACGTGCATTTTTCAGCATTCATGCACAAATTGCACCTTTTCTCCAACTTCCCACTTTTGATCTTTTTTCCACCTAAAACACAATAAAACACCTCAAGTGCACCTTTTTCTCACATATATTGAATATAAGATACTTATGCTAATATATGACAATAATTCTCATAAAAAAAGTATTAAATTGGATATTAAAACACGCTTATTTTCACTCTCATCAAACCGCAACTGGAACGGGGAGTTGAGAGTTGAGCTAAGCACTGTAGGAACATGAATAGATGATCTCCAAACTGAAATCCATTCTTTTCTCACAAACTGAAGATGAAAGCAAATCTCCAACCACCGGGCTGATGTTGTTGAAATCTCAACCCATGCCGAAAAGTGGGGAGTTACCCGATTGCATCAACAGAGAAACTCCGATAGACAGGGCGGCACGGTCGACGATGGAGAAAATCACAGATCGGAAACCAAATCATTCCTACAGATGGCGCCAAATGTTGATGCTCGATTTCCACTAGACCACTGGATGTAGGGTATAAAACGGATGTATGAATAAAGTGATAAATGAAAACTGAACAATCAAATATATGTGATTTTTTCCGTTGTCGGGAGCTCTTTTGTATTCATTGATCATCTTGTACAGAGAGGTTCCATGGATGAACAAATTTACAGCATTAAAGAAGTAAATAAGTGTAGAGTTGTAGAGAGAGAATTATTTGTGGGTGTGAATATATTGAAGATGATGATGTGAGCAAGATTCCAAAAGTCCCAATCAAATTCCTTCCTTTATAGTTGTAGCTCTTCATGTTTGTTGCATGAGGCCCAAGACCTTGATCCTTTGCATCTTGTGTGCTCCAATGAGGTGTTGCCATGTGATGGAGGAGAATCAATTTGTTATGGAAGTGGTCCCAACTTCTCTCTATTGGTTGAAAGAGCATCTTGATGTGGGATGAGTGAAGGGGGATAAACCTAATTTTGCTTGGGTTAGAAAACATGCGGCAGTTATTCTCAGGCTGACCGGAGATAAAGAAATGGGAATAACTCACTTCTGTTGGAAATGTTGGAAGGGTTTATCTTCGATGGTGAGCTAATTTTATCCCCCGACTTTAGACTAATTGATGAGAGTGAAAAATAAACGTATTTTAGTGTCCAATTTAACACCTTTTTGATAAAAATTATTGTTATATATTAGTACAAGTGTCTAATATTCAATATATTTGAGAAAAATGCGCGAGGTGTTTTATTTTGTTTTAGATGGAAAAATGATGAAAAGTGCAAAGTTGGAGAAAAGGGAAAACTTGTACAAGAATGTTGAAAAACGCATGCTCAACTTTCATAATATTTTTGTATTTGTGTAGAGCTAAAAAATAGAAGTGTAATTTATAGAGGGTCGTTTTAGCACAAGAAACACCCCAATCAGAGTCCAAACAGGAAAGTTATGATCAAAATGGTGACGTCGCGCAAGTTGTTCCTTTTCAGCACGATTATGTCATTTTGCATGAATCATTACATCTTCAAATGTTAGATTTTTTATGATTTCTTTATATGGATAGAAAGCCAAGGAAAATAGGATCACGTAAGCATAAGAATCACTCAAATCGGAGTTCGGATGTAGAAGTTATGCGCGAAATGGTGAGACTGCACAGGCCGCTTGACCAAGACCATTTTGTCACTCGACCAGTGCATGTATTTGCGTATTTTTCAAGAAAAAGCCCATCCAATGTCCATTAGGATAGCTTACAACTATAAAAAGGGGATGCAGATCACACCAAGGAAGTACCGCAACACAATCATCCTACACCACCCCACAAGGGGGGATCACCCCCCATACTATCACATTTATTCCTTCTGCCATCCATCCATCACTGTGAAGATTCGTCTGTGGATCCAAAAAGGAGAATCAAGAGGATTTGAAGAGATGGAAGAAAGAATGAGATCGCTACACCAAGGTTTTTCTTAATTCTTTTATTCTATTTTCTAATTTTTCAGACTATGGGTAAGATCTATCTAAACTCCATGATTGTTTTTCGAAACATCATGGGTTAAAACCTTTTTGGTAGATCTAGGGTTTTGAAGGCTTTTATGAATTAATTAAACTTTCGTGTGTATACTCCGTACAATACTACTTGTGAAATTATTTTATATATGATTATACATTTTTAATCCATATTCAAAATCGTTAGTGCATCTTCAACTGTTATATAGAGTTTAAATATATATATATTGGTTGTTGATTGAGCGTGTTCACTATTGAACAGATTCCATGTTATGATTCTAAGTAAGGGGACCCTGAAACTTCATTAGAACTGTCATATATGAATGTTTATTAATTGAATTGAATTGAATTCGGGTTAATAAACAGGATAAAGAGGTTAATTTTATAGTACTTATATCATGCATTATATGTTGTTTATTCTTACTTAGTTCATAAGTAAACCAGTTTTAAAGTCTAATTCTTTAAACGTCGAATCTATCATGCTTGTTTATTCTTACTTAACACATAAGGAAACGAGTTTTTAAGTCAATGATTCAATTAAAGATGGTATAAATACAAATAAATATAAATATACAATTTAAGTATATATTCTTAAAAACGTCATTTTATTTATAGACAAATGATAATAGTTAATTTAAATAAAAACATTAAAATTTTCAAGATTAAAGTAATTATAAATTTCTATTTTTATATTAATATTAACTAATATTAAAATTAATCGAATGCAATCTTTTTTCAAATGAAATTTAAGTATATTCTTAAATTGGTAGGTCATGTGTGAGACCGTCTCACGTGAGACTATTTTACACTTTTTAAAATAGCTATCACTTTCGCTATAAAACGTTATCACTTCCGCTATAAAATGTTATCACTTTTCATTTATGCTATAAATTGTTCATAAAATAACATTATCACTTTTCATTAATTTAGTATCACTTTTCAATATAAAAGTTATCACTTTCTGACCGTCTCACGTAATCCCTTATGTGAGAGTCTTTGCCTTCTTAAATATATCTAACACATATTATTTAATTTTTTTTAATATAAGTCATCTTTGAATATTTAAGATTAGGCAAAAACTTGTGTGTGCCCGGGCGCACAGGAACACATTTCGTTAGAATTTTGTGTTAAATTTTATACCCTTTAGTATAAAGATGTGTATCCATGACAAAAAGTTGTATGTGCCCGGGCGCACTGGAACACATTCTGTGTGCCTTTGAAATTTTGTGTTAAATTGTATACTTTTTAGTATAAATATATGTACCTTTTATTTTCTGAAGAAAAATAAAAAATATTAATAAAAGTGTATACCCTTTAGAAAAATAGTATACCTTTATTAATTAAAGTGTATAACCCTTTAAAATAAAGTAATGTACCCTTACTCATAATACTAAATTCTAAAGGCACACAGTGTGTGCCCGCGTGCATGCAAGCCTCACTCTTAAGATTAATGTTATTATAAGTTTCTATTTTATAATTTTATTATATTATATTTCCATTTGCATAATTTTATATTGAGAAATTAAAATATACAAATATTTAATTCAAAATGATATGATAAATAAAGAACGTAAAGAACATCATATTTTAAATTATTCAAATTAAAATAAATAAAATAAAATAAAATAGCATGACACATATAAATACCTAATATTAATTGAAACATAATTAAAATTAAAATGGCTAATATGACGACACATGGCGATATAATCTCGCAAATAGATACATTATCTTAATATACTATAGTAGAAACTTTTCTTGCGTCTCCAGATCACTCGAGAGTGATGTGTAATTTTCACAAATTTTTTTATTTTTTATTATTTTTTTAATATTATCCTTATTTATTTTTAATTAACTTCCATATTTAATATTTTTTTTTAAAATAATGTGTTTCTTATTTTTAATAATGATTAAATTTTCAATATTTTATATGCTCCAAAAGAAGTGTAATTTTCTCAATTTTTTTAATTTTTAATACTTTTTTTAATATTTTCCTTATTTAATTTTAATTAACTTCCTTATTTAATATTTTCATTTTTAAATAATGTGTTTCTTATTTTTAATAATGATTAGATTTTTCATATTTTATTTATTTATTTAGGTATCATTAATTAATTACTAAATATTTTAACGCTATAAACTAATTAGTTTCAAATTAAATAATATTTCATCCGTCCGCTTCTAAGGTATCCATTTTACTATTTTTGGCCTCCGCTTCAAATATATCAATTTTCTCTATTTAGTAAAAAAGTACACAATATGACTCACCACTTCCTTCTAATACAACTATCCACTTTACATATAATAATAATACTCCTTAATCCACGTGCAAAAAATGGATACCTTAAAACCGGACAGAGGGAGTATATAAAGGGAAAAAAGAATATTTCATATAATATTCTCTCTTACCCACCTATAAATAAGACTTTTTGTTTATTTATTCTAAATACACACATTTGATTCTCTAAGAGGAATAGGTTCCTATGGAGAATTGATTTATGAAAGTACTAAAAAACTTCAGTAAAGCGAATCATATAGAGATTCGATCTACCTCTAAAAAATCGATTCAAGTATTATTCGAGAGGAAGAGAACTGATTCAAGTATTCTTCAATCGATTTACTTCTTAAGAATCGAATATTCAAGAGGAAGAAGATCTATTCAAGTATTCTTGAATCAATTCTTCAAAATAAGAGAATCGATTCAAGTATTATTTAATCAATTTACATCTTAAGAATCGATTCTTTAAAAAGAAAAAAATCGATTCAAATATTACCTCTTAAGAATTTATTCAAGTATTTTTTTAGATCTGTCTCTAAAGTATTAATTCAAATATTCTTTAAGTGAAAGAGGATCAATTCAATTACTCTTGAATCGGTTTAATTCTAAAGAATATAAGAGGTTGAAAACCTAATTTATTTAGAAAATCAAAAGCTTAAGTTCTTTAAGTTAAATCATTATTTCATATCAAATAACATTAAAATGGAGTTTCTAAATATTTGTTAATTTTTTAAATTTAGTATATTTTTATTTATTTATTTATTTACATATATCTTAATTCAATTATGACATAATATGAATTATACAATTTGTTTTCTTTAGTTGTTTATATAATTTAAATCTAATAAAATCAAGTTAAAAATAAAGATAATAAATTCATTAAAAATTTATGAATATTTAAAATAATAATATATATAAATTAATTTTATTTATATTTTGGAGTATATATTTTAGATTAGTTTCTTAAAAATAATAACAATTAACAGGAAATAGAATTACCATTATATAGTTAATTAAGAAATACTTAATTATAACCCTGAGTAGAAAATAATACTCCAATTGTATTTACTAATATTACGTATATTTCAAAAATGTTAACATTATATATATATATATATATATATATATATATATATATATATATATATATATAAAGTGTAGTATAATAATTTTTTTTCTAACGTGTCGTCTCCTAAACACTCTAAAATGACGTATAGTCTTTTTATTTATTTTTGTCCTATACAATTATTATGACTTATTTACTTTAGTATCATTAATTGCAATTAATAAATAAATATTTCAATATAAATAAATTAATTAGTATAAAATCAAATCATGTATAGAAAATAAAAAGGGATAAATTGAGATTTTTTTATAATTGATATTTTTTTACACAACCAATAAATTTAAAGATTTATTACTATGAGGAATATACTTTAATCATAATTGCTCTTAAATATAATGAAAAAATATGAAAAACTATCATGAACTACATAAATATACAACAAACGGACAAAATTGCCCCTATTTGGTTGCAATTTTTTTAGAAAGACGAAGCCTCCCTCCCACACCACGTGAAACGACCCAATTTATCTTAAAAATATAAATAACCTTTTAATATAAATTTTCAGATCTAATAAGATTTAATCAAAAAAGACTGACAAATTCTGCTGAAATATAACATTGTTTGTAGCGGAACTATATTAAAATAACAATAATTGAAAATGAATCATACTTCCTAGCGTAGTTAAAATGAGGACTTTATTTGAGAAATAAAATAATCATGCAATTGAATATCAAACACTTTATTTCAAGTAAAAGTAAACAATGAAAAGATTTTCATTAAATCAAATTACTTCCCATTAAATACAAATAAATATAAATCTATGATCATTGAATAATCGTAGAGCAGTTCATTAAAAATAAATACCAATTAATGAATGTAAACTCAAATAAATACCAATTTATTACTTTATGACCCGTCGCCTCTCTCTGTACTCCATCTCCTTTAATATGTAAAATATTTAAATGATGGGATGAGCAAACCACAGCTCAGTGGGAAAATATTTATCTACAATATGTAACTCACGTATAAACATCAATAAATCACAAACAACACGTAAATCTTATCTTTGAACATGTCTGTGAATGATCGATCATGAAGTACGGCGGGCATTACCCGAGGATTACTTAAAATCCCGGCACTTGAAAGTGTCCTGACTTAAATAAATGTATTAAAACGGTGGGTCTTTCAAGGACCTTTTACAATCCAAGTATTCCCGTGGACCTTTTTATCAATCTCGGACCCATATCATGGTCCCTGGCTACATGTCTGTGTATAGTATTACGAATACTCTATGTCAGTGAACAGTATTACGAGTAATACTCTATGACTGTGATGTAATCAGTAACTTATCAACGTAAACACATAAGCACATACGATAGACAAAGTTTAGATTTCCCCACCTGGAATGAATGTCGATGATGAATAGATGCACTTGAATGCGTATGATAATCAGTATCTTGTAATAACTTTCATCTATCATAAAACTATATTTATCTCAGATTAATATGCAAGAATAAAATATGAATAATATAATAGGTTTAAATCTTTAGAATATAGTGGAAATGATACTTCAATATTTGAAATAAGAGAGATTAATTAGCATAATTTACTATGAATGATTTTGTTAAATACCAATGTATAGATAATTTATAACTGATAAAATAAAAATAAGATCAGTCCAAAATTTAATATACATGTGATATTTTGTGATTGAAATAACATATCCAAATTTAATAATATAAAAAGGTGTACAATTATATGTTTTGGATTTTCAAAGTGATTGTAGCGAAAGTTGAAATTTCTCATGTGCACTAATAATAACTTAATATATTTAAATATAAATGATTAAATCATATGAGAATCATATGAAAAATAATATATATACTAATATTTATCTTATCTGAAAATTATGACTTTTAGGGATCAGTATATATGATTTTCATATTTTTAAAGATTGAGATAAAATATTCTTAAAACAATTTAAATAGTAATGAAATTTTTATAATAAATATTATATAACACCCATGAATGTGAAAACATTACAGTAGACTTAAAATCTTAAAATATATGATATATATAGGAATCAGAATATTTAGAGTACATTAAATATTTATTCATAATTTCAAATCAGAAAGTAGAACTTGGGACGAATCAGATATTGCTGTGATATAAAATTAATATAAAATCATACATATTCCCAAAACTATTAAAAATATTACTGCTTACTTAAAACTACATAATTTATGATATATAATAAAATCACAATAATTTGAGGTTATTAAAAATGATTTTGAGCTAGTAACAATAAAAATAGAATACATAACAGTTCAAGTATAAAAATTAGTACACATTCAATTTAAAATCGTTTACTCATTTCTTCAATAGAAGATTTTTTACTTTGCATCTTAAAACTTGTAATATAAAACATATAAAAATACAATAATATTTGATGATCTCTGAATATTTAATTTGTAATTTTAAATCAGTGATAAGTTCATGATCTGAACTGAATGTACTAATATTATAAAATTCGTATTAAATAATACGGTACTCTAAATAATATAAAATTATCATAGATTATCATAAATATCATAAAATATGACATATACAAAAATAATAATTTTTAGAGCCTTTTAAATATTCTTTCAAAATTTATTTGTTAAATATGTTTTCAAAATTTTCAAATAAAAAACTAAACATATTTGACAGCATGATCAGAAACATTGAAAATATAATATAAAATAAGGTAATCTTCTTTTCGCAATGAAATTTTTACAGAACATCAAAACATCCATAATTCATAACATATTCAAATTTCAGATCGTTTGGATAGGTATAACTATATAATATAAATTTTCTAATTAGGTATCTATATATTTCCAGATTCTGCAAACAGAAGTATAAAATTCATATAAAATAAAATAAAACTTCAAAAATCATGAAAATTTAAATATAAACAACATATTAAAATTTCATATCCATTGAAATAAAATAGATACCACTTTGAAATTTTAGAAATTGATTACCTTTAATGTGTAAATATGGTTAAAATCTGAAAACCTCATTTCCACGAATGATTGATGGTTGAAATAATTTGATTTTGTGGCTATGTTTTGAACAGGAGGGAGAGATCGAGGAAAAGTTTATATCTACTTTTTCTTAAACCCTAACTGTTACGGATATCGAGAGAAATGAAATTTAAAAAGAATAGACCGATCCCTTTCCCTTTAGTATATATAAATAAATTGGCTATTGGGTTATTCCATTTTAAACTTGGGCTTAGGCTCATTTTAAGTTTATTAACGTGGAGTTAAAAGATTTAAATTTAAACCCTTTTAGAATAATTAAAAGTTTAATTGGATTTAAATAAAAAAATATATATATATCATGATTTAAAAATGCATAAAAATATCGGGATATTACACCACGCTTCTTGTTTACTGTTTCACATTGTTTAAGAAAAGTTGTACATTTTGACTAAATTTGTAACTTTAGAGGGTATTGTAGTATTTTTAGGTAATGATAAAATATAAAGTAATGGTATATGTGTGAAAAAAGGGTGACAAATTTAAAATTAAAATAACTTTTGAGGTTGTTGGTGAAAATTATGTTTCCTTTTTTGGAGTGTGAAGGGTGGTATTGGACGGACGAATAAGAAAAGTATAAAGGGTGGTGTGGGACGGAAGAAGTAGTTTTTAATTATACTCCCTCCGTCCGCCCGAAAGGTCCATATTTTTGCCATTTTGGGCGTTCGCACCAAAGGTCCACATTTTCCTTTTTAAATATATGGAACTCACACACATTACTAATACAATAAATTTATGGGATTCATACACCCCACTAATACAACTACCAAATACACCTTAAATAATAATACTCCTTAATTCACGTGCAAAAGCAAATATCCACATTTGTGGCGGACGGAGGGAGTATTATGTTATAGGGTAAAATTTAAAAAAAATACAAGTCAAGATTCTTTCAAAAAATTAGTATATATATATATATATATATATATATATATATATATATATATATATATATATATATATATACTTTTTACATGATTTAGTCATATGTCACATTATCATAAGTCAAATGTTATAATTTATTGTAAATTCTTTACATTGATAAAAGAAATTGTCTAGCTACAAAAAAATCTCCCTAATTAATGTTGAATTATTATATGACACGAATTATTTAATTATAAAAAATAAAAATAATGTTAAATGGTCCCGCGTAATACGCGAGTTTCATACTAGTAAAAGATATAAAAGAATTAGAGCAAAAAGATATTGAAAATATAAAACTAATTAAAGATATAAAAAAATTATAGAATAAAGAAGAAATTAACAACTATTAGACAAAGTCTCCTTTGAGACGTTACTTACATGAGACAGTTTATGAGACGTATTAAAGTATATTTATTATTTAGATAAAATATGTTTAATGGTTGTAAAAATATATTTTCTAAAGTTTGCTGGATTATGCATTAAAGTACTCTCCAAGCCTCCGTATATCTTGTCCACCTGATTGATTACAATTATAATAAAGGGACGGCTATTCACACCCCCAAAATTGTTAGTATATTATATCTTTTATAAATAATAATAATATAATATTAATAATAACACATGTATATGCAAGTGGTTTAATTATTTTGGATAAAGATTAAAGTTTTGGATAAGGATTGTAGTGACGTGTGGATATGCATGTGTGTGTGAATCACATATGATTTTTTTCAACTTGGCATCCAAGTTGATATTATGATAATATTAACATTAATATTGGATAAGAGATTGATCTGCAAGTTGTTATGGGTGTGGAGTATATATATAACTCACTCAACTCACTACCATCAGCACATCCTTCTTTTCTTGCTTATATATACACACAACTCTCTTATACATACAATATATATATATATATATATATATATATATATATATAAATTTCATTTTGTTGATATTTTAAATCATTTAGTTTGTGATATATTCTTATCATATTATATATTAAAATGATCGTCTCAATGCGTAGATTCCAAATATATAACTATTTTATAAAATAGAAGTCATTTGAGCTAGAAAAGCTCCGTCGAAGTTTGTAACACTTTAATGGTATATTTTATTTCGGTGTGAGTTAGCTTTGATATAATAAGCCATTTTGAATCTCTCCTCATATGAATCACAAAAATATAATTAGTTTTGAGTTTTGGCGTGAAACGAAAGAGTTATGAAGAAACCCGCCCACTTCACTTTCAAAATTGCATCGTTTCAAACTTCGTTATTTTTATGAAAAATTGGTATTGATGTGGTCCTTGTCTTGCAAGAATTCCAAAAATGCTTTTGAATTTTTAAACGGAGTTGTGTAACTCAAGTTGGATCATTTTGTAATAAGTTTAAAGTTCATGGTAAATTTAAATGAGAATTTAATATAATATAGGGACTTGATTGCAATTTATAAAAAATATATTATATAATAATAAATAAATCAACTATGCATTTTGAAAGCAATACAGCTTTCATTTTTGTATGTATTATATTTAATTTTCATTTATATAAATATTTAATTTAACTTTTTACTTTAAATATTATTATAATTTTACTAATATTATTATTTTCAATATAGAATCTTTATTTTATATTTGCAATTAAGATTAGTATATCATTTTCAAGAATTTCTGAGATCGAAGAGCAAGTCTAGCCCACTCTACAATTTCCAAGAAAGTTCAAGTTGGGGTAACTTTTACTCTTTACCGAGTGCTACATTTATGTCATGATTGCTATGTTAAGATGTGATATGTGTTACTGATATGTCATGTTATGTGTCATGTGTGTTTTTAGTTCGATGACAAATATTTTTCAACTAACATCGTACTGGGTAACGACTCGGTGCGCACAAACCAACTAACATAAGTTACTGGCTACGTCGATTCAGTATTAAAATGCATTTCAAAATATGCTAACATTGTACTGGGGTGATGGCCCGGTGCGCACAGACCAACTAACATAAGTTATCGGGCGACGGTTCGGTCTAAAATATTTACAACGAGTTATCGAACGACAACGTGCAATTTATTTCATTAAAATTGGCATGTGTTAAATCGTATGGTATATTTGGCATGCATATTTATTTTTAACGGTGCAATCATTTAAGTTAACTCACTGAGTGTATTTCAGACGCTCACCTATTCCACTCCAAACCCCTTTTCAGGTTGAGGCTGCGACGGCGTACCAGGGGCAGATGCGCTGCGTAAAAGCTTTTTATATTAATACCCTGCGCCAAAATCTTTTTATATAATTTTTAATGATTTACTTTTGTATAATTTTTATTGTTTATGATATTTTATTAATTTTATTTTATAGTTCACGCCTAATATTTACGAAATAAATCTCTCATTCTATTTATTGAAAAACTGGGACATGACAGATGGTATCAGAGAGGGTCTACGTTTCTGTGGACTCGTATTTTTATAATATTTTTTTTCTTTTTTCGACTCGTAATTTTAAAATAAATTTTATGAATCTATATATCTGTAGACTTTCATTTTCAAAACAAAATGATTTTCTAATGATACTCTCTACGCATCTACCTGGTATACGGCGTCAGCTTAAAGGTACATAGACATTTAATATTTACAATTATTTACCGCCGATTTTGTAAAAAATGAAAAGTTTTTCTGAATTTCGAGGACGAAATTATTTTTAGAGGGATGGATTGTAACACCCCAATATTTTATAATCTATATTTTCATAAACTCGACTTTTAAATAAAATTATATTAATTATTTTAGTATATTATATCTTTTATAAATATAATATATTTATATAATAATAATATAATATTAATAATAACACATGTGTATGCAAGTGGTTTAATTATTTTGGATAAGGATTAATGTTTTGGATAAGGATTGTAGAGACGTGTGGATATACATGTGTGTGTTAACACGTGATTTTTTTCAACATGGCATCCAAGTTGATATTATAATAATATTAACATTAATATTGGATAAGAGTTTGATCTACAAGTTGTTATGGGTGTGGAGTATTTATATAACTCACTCAACTCACTACCATCAGCACATCCTTCTTCTCTTACTTATATATATACACAACTCACTTATACATATAATATACATATACATATTTATATATATATATATATATATATAAACTTCAGTCTGTTGATATTTAAATCATTCAGTTTGTGATTTATTTTTATCATATTATATATCAAATGATTGTCTCGATGCTTAGATTCCAAATATATAACTCTTTTATAAAATAGATGTCATTTGAGCTAGAAAAGCTCAGTCGAAGTTTTTAACACTTCAATGGTATATTTTGTTTCGGCGTGAGTTAGCTTTGATATTATAGGCCATTTTGAAGCTCTCCTCACGAGGATCACAAAGGTATAAATTTTGAGTTTTGACGTGAAACGAAAGAGTTATGAAGAAACCCATTTCACTTTCAAAATTGCATCATTTCAAACTTCGTTATTTTATGAAAAATTGGTATTGATGTGGTCCTTGTCTTGCAAGGATTCCAAAAGTGCTTTCGAATTTTCAAACGGAGTTGTATAACTCAAGTTGGGTCATTGTGTAATAAGTTTAAAGTTTAGGGTAAGTTTAAATGAGAATTTAATATAATACAGGGACTTGATTGCAATTTATAAAAAATATATTATATATAATAATAAATAAATCAACTATGCGTTTTGAAAGCAATACAACTTTCGTTTTCATATGTATTATATTTAATTTTCATTTATATAAATATTTAATTTAACTTTTTACTTTAAATATTATTATAATTTTACTAATATTATTTTCAATATAGAATCTTTAATTTATATTTGCTATTAAGATTAATATATCATTTTCAAGAATTTCTGAGATCGAAGAGCAAGTATAGTCCACTCTACAATTTCCAAGAAAGTTCAAGGTGGGGTAACTTTCACTCTTTACCGAGTGATACATTTTATGTCATGATTGCTATGTTAAGATGTGATATGTGTTACTGATATGTCATATTATGTGTCATGTGTGCTTTTAGTTCGATGATAAATATTTTCCTACTAACATCGTACTGGGTGACGACTCGGTGCGCACAGACCAACTAGCACAAGTTACTAGCTACGTCGGTTCAGTACTAAAATGTATTTCAAAATACGCTAACATCGTACTGGGATGATGGCCCGGTGCGCACAGACCAACTAACACAAGTTTTCTAGCAACGGTTCGATTTAAAATATTTACAACGAATTATCGAACGACAACATGTAATTTATTTCATTAAAATTGTCCTGTGTTACATCTTATGGTATATTTGGCATGCATATTTATTTTTAACTGTGCAATCATTTAAGTTAACTCACTGAGTGTATTTCAGACGCTCACCCCTTCCACTCCAAACCCCTTTTGAGATTGAGGCTACGATGGCATAGCAGGGGCAGATGCGTTGCGTGAAAGCTTTTTATATTAATGCGCTGCGCCAAAATCTTTTTATATGATTTTTAATGATTTACTTTTGTATAATTTTCATTGTTTATGATATTTTATTAATTTATTTTAAGATTCACGCCTAACATTTACGAAATAAATCTCTCATTCTATTTATTGAAAAATTGGGGCGTGACAACCGCCCACTTATAATAAATGCTCTTAAAATTAGCCACAAATTCATATGATTATATGTGACACTAAAAAGTTTTATCATTAGATACATTTAAAAGTAATGAATAAAAGTTTTAATATGAGAAAATATATGAGCATAAAGCGCAAAAAAAACTGAAACAATGAAATTTTATCAAAGACGATGTCAATACAACTAAATGATCTCACGTAAAATTCACGTAAAGTTTTAATATGAGAAAATATATGAGCATAAAGCGCAAAAAAAACTGAAACAATGAAATTTTATCAAAGACGATGTCAATACAACTAAATTATATGGACATATTTATTCTAAATTTATTCAATCATTAAAAATACTGTAGTAAAAAAATTAAAAATTAAATATAAAAATGTACATAAATTTTTGTTCACATAAAATTCATGTTACAAAACACTCAATTAGATAATTTAAAATATTTTAATTCTCTTCAAAGTCAATTTTCAAAAATGTAAATGGTGCGCTTAGTATCTTTAAACGTAATTAAATGGGGTGAGTCTCATGTAAATCGGGTTTACATGTAAACTTTATTTTTTAAAAATTACTTTTTAATATATAAAAAATGGCTAATACTACTGTGCACCTTGGTGTACCCTACGATACGGTGCACCCACTTTCAGATCGTATACAATTATGAACAAAAACATATACAATTATGAACAAAAATGTATAAAATTTATTTTTTTGTCTTTTTAATGAAAAATTAAGCGTAAAAAATATACAACTAATAAAAAATATGTATACACTATTGAATAAAAATTTATGCATATGCATGCTAGTATTTTTAATGAAAAATTGGGTGTGAAAAAATATACAATTATTAAGAACACATGTATACAAAATAGAATAAAAATTTTTATACATATAGGTGCACCCTTCCACCCGGGTGCACCGAATATCAACTCATAAAAAATTACTCTTTGAAGAGTAATAATTCATGTATCTAAAGAGTAATTTTTCATGTACTAAAAAGTAATCAATAAATTAGGGTTTATAAGAATTTGAAGAGTAACTTTTTAATTTAGAAGAATAACAATTGATGTGTCTAAAGCAGTGATTAGAAAACCGAACCGGAAAACGAACCGGAAGAGACAACGGTTTGAGGTTCAACCGACGGTTCAACCAGAAAACTGAATTATATATATATTTTTTCAATTATAGCACTCACCCCGTCCGCTTTCAAGGAACTTATTAGAGGGAAATTGAACCCCTGAAAGCGGATTGATGGAGTATTTTATGAAAGAGTAGTGTTAAATACACACCCTTTTTATTGAATACACACTCTTTATTGAATACACATCCCTTATGTATTTTTTATTTTTTAATTTTATTGTATACACACCCCTTAACATTTCGAAAGTATCCTTTTAAAATTAAAATATATACTCCCAATGTGAATTCAAGATCAGAATATGTATAATCAGCTTTCTATATGAAAGATCATTGTTAACCAATTAAACCTGTGTTAATCCATCCATTAATATAAATTGCGATAATTTTTTTTCATTCTCAATAACAATTCAATAGCTTTCTGTATTGAAATATCCGTTACAAAAATATATGGCAGAAAATAAGAGCAACGTATTCAATCAGCCTTCTGTATTAAAACATCCGTTGCAAAAACGTTATTATGTGAAAAAATAAGAACAATTACGTATCAATCCAACATAAAAAAAAAAGTGTTTAAATGATTCTATGGATTACAATAATTTTTCTTCTCAAAAACCAATAAATCAACCTCCTTCCCTTCAGGATTTAAAATCTTAACAAAATATTGAAATCTTGCAAAACAAAAAAAACAATCATCGCAACAATTTGATTAAGAAACCCTCACTTACTAACATACATCTTATATTACGAAACTCCATCTTCGAATCCCCAAAGCCGCCACCGCCCCGGATCCAACCGTGGTGGTAAGGGGCGGCATGGTGATGCCATTACCGGTGGTTGAAGAATTCATGAACAGCAGATAAACATGAGATACATATGTCTGGAAGATAAATATGTCAAGGCTAATTTAGACTTTTAAAAATATATAATTTAAACATATAATAATAGGAATGTGTATTAAATAAAAAGGGGTGTGTATTTAATGTAACCCTTTATAAAATTACAAATTATAAAAATATATAATAACCTAAATTATTTTTTAAAATTTAAAACCAATATATAATTGAATAAAAATATCTATAGTTCATACATATTTTTATAATGACTAATACTACTGTGCACCTGGGTGCACCACAGGATACGATGCACTCACTTTCATAAACGTATACAATTATGAACAAAAACATATACAATTATAAACAAAAAATGTATACAATTTGTTTGTTAGTTTTTTTAATGAAAAATTTAGTGTAAAAAAATATACAACTATTAAAATATATACTATATACACTATTGAATAAAAAATTATACACATATGGATGCTAGTTTTTTTAATGAAAAATTGAGTGTGAAAAAAGTATACAATTATTAAGAAACATGTATACAAAATAGAATAAAAAGTTATACACATATGATGCACCTAATATCAACTCTTTTATAATATACCCACTCAATATTATAATTTATAATTTAATCCAAAATGTAAATATTATGTTTTAAAAAAAATAAAATAAAAGTGAAATATCATAAAAGTTTAAAAAAATAAAAAAAAAGTAAAAAAATACTGAAACCGGTTGAACCGGTTTTGACCAGTTCAACCCGGTTCTACTCCAAAAACGGTTCTGTAGGTTTTCCGGACCGTTTCTGGGCCCGGTTTCTGGTCCAACCGATTGAACCGGCCGATGCGGTCCGATTTTTAGAACATTGGTATAAAGAGTAATTTTTTATGCATAACATTTTAATCAGGTGGATTAGGTCACTCGAATACTGAACTTTTTAATTTAAAAAAGTAAAAATTTATGTGTTTAAAGAGTAATTTTTTATGTAAAACATTTTAATAAAGTGGGTTAACTCACTCGGTCACTAAGCTCCTCACTAAAGTAAGTGATAAAGGGTTTTGAAAAAGATTGGAGTATAGATGTTCAGTGAATTAACTTCATAATAGTAACATCTATCCATAAAAAAAAATTACTGTGTGTCAACGTTATAAAATATCTGTAACACAAGATTAAATTCAATTTGGAAAAGGGGATCCTATGCCGTTGTGGAACTTGGAAGGCCTAGGCCTAGCAGGTGAAAAGAGCATCAGTTGCTTACCCAGAAATCCATGCACATGTGGTGTATGCGTGTATACATTAATTTTTAATTATTAAATATAATTTTAATTTTTAATTTTACACACACATGAACAGATGAGGCATAAAAACAGATTCTCATTCCTCCTCCCTACTTATTCACACACAACTGCTTGAACCAACATCCTCCTCTGACTCTGTAGGTGCCCCAAATCCAATCATGTGTTGTATGCTTTCTTTCATCTCCCAATCCCAATCAACCCTCCTTTCATTTTCAAACCATCCCTCCCAATTCATCCCCTTTTGAATTTCATTCTTCACTTCCTCTGGATTCAGTGTCGGCAATCAAGATCCAACCCCACTGTTGCAGGTAGATGGCGATTTCAGTGCCCTCCATCTTCAAAGAGAGGAAATACCCATTCATGTTCGCCTTCTTCCTTCTACTCATCTTCGTCACTTTCCTCCTCATCTCCAGCTCCCAGCCGACCCCTATTCCTATTCCAGGTGCCACCAATCTCGATCAACCCGACCCATTTTCTTCCATCGACAATACTACTACTACTTCTTCTTCCAGCTCCCCCCCTCCAAATCCTGCCCCCCTCTCTGGCATTTCGTCGAACATTTCAAATTCCAATGTAACTGCCAATGCTACTACTGATTCCGCAGATACTTCTGCCAATTCTACTACTGATTCCGCAGATGCCTCCGCCGTGGCCGACGATGATAATCTGGTCGTGGATGTGGAGTGGGAGCTGTGTTTGGGACCGGTGGCCGTCGATTACATACCATGTTTGGATAATTGGAGCGCGATAAAGGCGTTGCCCTCTCGTAAGCGGATGGAGCACAGGGAGAGGCATTGCCCTGACCCGGCTCCGAGATGTTTGGTTCCTTTGCCTCATGGCTACCAAGCTCCTGTTCCATGGCCTAAGAGCAGGGACATGGTGAGATCATTCATTCTTTGTTGGTAAGCTTTGCATTCTTTTGTATATACACAGAAACTATGTATCCATGTAGGTGGGAGTGTTTGTTGTTAGCTGGATTAGTTGCCTGGAAGACTATTGTAGTGCTGCCATTGATGTTTGATATAAGTGTAAATTAAGTGATGCCAGATTTGATGTAATAAACTTGTACATGAACAGGACAAATTCTTTGAAAAGACTTGTAGATGCTGTCACCGTTTAAAACTCAACTCCTCGCTTTGTGTATTTTGTTAATTGATGGTTATTTCATAAAAACCACTTAATATTTACAATTTTCATAGTTTCTTGGATGATGGATTGCAGATTCCTTGAATTGTGATTGTGTGGAGCTGAATGCAACACCTTTGACTGTGAGAAAACACCGCACTGACTATTTATTTGTTGAAAGTTATTGTATTGTATCTAAATTGTGGTTATCAATTTTGAGTTTACATCAACCAATGCTTCTATATGGTCTTGATTTGGACATCGAAATAGATTATCTGCCATGTTTGTTCTTGATACTTTAATTGGTAATTAGATATATAACATTTGTGACTTGGTTTTTTTTTTCCCTTAGATATGGTACAGCAATGTTCCTCATCCCAAGCTTGTTGAGTATAAGAAGGACCAGCGCTGGGTAGTAAAATCAGACAATTATTTTATTTTTCCTGGGGGCGGCACACAATTCAAAAATGGTGTCGAATACTACATCAAGTCTATTGAAAAGGTAATATGTATTTTCTAATTTACTTAGCTGGCACTTTATCTGCCAATGATTTCTCTTGAAATTGACCAAGGGGTGGTGAGATATTAGAAATAGGATTTGCCTATTAGAAGTGTAACAAATGTTCTACCTCTCTGCCCTGCTTATCGATTCTTGTGGTACTACACTGTTTCTCCCGAGAGTTTGCATGAGGAAGATTCCCGAGTATAGTTAACAATTTCAGGGTAGAGGATAGTATTGACTGAAGCATCGTTGAAGAACGGATATAATTATATACCTTTTATAATTAGTATCTTTTTCCATGTCTTTTAATTTAATATTGATCCAGGAGAACTCTGTACAACTCATGATGTAAGGTGGCATTCTTATAGGGGCCATTTCTGTTCACAAGTGAAAAATAATTAATTTTTTTAAAATTTTCTTTGGTTTTTGGAGGGTATAAGTATATTTAATAAAATGTTTTTAATGCAACTATATTCAATCAATAGATCGACTAATAGAGAGAGATTTTAATATTTTAATTTTCAAGTAATGACTTAAGATCATTTTTTCAATTGATGAAAGCTGCTTCATTAATTTTTGTCTGTTTATTAAATAGCTAATCCGTTATTCTTTATTGAGCAAATTATGTCACCATTTATGATCAACAAATTAATTGAAAGTTTATGGTCAATTGATTAGCTTGGGAAGAAGAATTTTCATTTATCCTTTCTCATTTCCAAAGACAAGTGAACTCTAAGGACTTCACTTTCCATATTAGGCAACTTAATTAAATAAGATTCGATCATAATGAATACAAAATAATGTTCATGATTTTTTTCATTTTGGGGATCTAACATCATAACAAAATAATGATAATCTAAAAGAGCTATTGAATTGAAATAAATTTTTGTGCTCGGGTGGGCCCTTCTTCGTGGGAGCTCCAGGAAAACATTATAATGGCCTAATACTGAAAGGACTGCCTCTGTTTGTATCAGATGTCTAACATTTTTCGACATATTCTATGTTCTCTGATGGATTGCATTTTTTTCCCCTTCTTTACTCAAAGATGTTACCATCAATTGGATTGGAGAAGAAGACTAGGGTGGTTTTGGATGTTGGCTGTGGTGTTGCTAGTTTTGGGGGTGCTTTGCTGGACAGGAATGTTATGACTATGTCTTTTGCCCCTAAGGATGAACATGAAGCTCAAATTCAGTTTGCTCTTGAGCGGGGAATTCCTGCTACACTCTCAGTTATTGGAACACAAAGGCTGACATTTCCAGATAATTCTTATGATGTTATTCACTGTGCAAGGTGTAGGGTTCACTGGGATGGCGATGGTACTGCTCTATTTGGTCAACATTGGTTCTATGCGTTACTACATCTTTTATTATATGGAGTAATAATTGGATATTGCAGGTGGAAAACCTTTGATGGAACTGAACAGAATTCTTAGGCCTGGGGGATATTTTATATGGTCAGCCGCACCAGTCTACAAAAATGATGAAAGACACCAGAATGTCTGGAAATGTTAGTGATACTGTAAACTCTGTCAATCTTTTTTTCATATATAATTTGTGGGGCGAGTGTCTTACGGAAACTTTGGTTGGCCTCATTAATCTGTGATAATTATTTGATGGATTTAGCAGTGGTATGATCTTTTTTGTGTCCTTGCTTGATTTTTTAGTTGTAGTGGAGCTTATTATCAGCAAAGTTGCATCTGCAAAATTAACATGTTCTTTGATACGATCCTTGTTTCTTTCAGCTATGGTTTCTTTGACAAAATCACTATGCTGGAGTGAAGTGGCAAAGAAGAAGTCTGCAAATCCTGATGATATTGGATTAGTCATATACCAGAAGCCCATTTCATCTTCCTGCTATAAGAATCGAAAAGAGAATAATCCACCTCTTTGTGATCAGTCGAGTAGGCCCAACAACTCATGGTATTTTTTTTCTCAAAATTTGATGATTATTTCTGTCTCAGTAACAAAAAGAGAACTAAACTTAACTAGATTTCATGTCACAAATTTAGCACCTTTTAATTTTGAAAAAAGCCTGACATGCAGGCAAGTGTTCATTGGATTTTTACCAGTATCCAAATTGCTGTAAAATGTAACAGTAATATATATATATTTTTTTTTTTTTTTCAAATTTAGAAGATTTTCAAATTTGCAGAGACACCTATAGTTCATTTCTTTTTTTCTTTCAATTAGTTATATTCTCTTTAACCTTTCTGTTGGTATGTGCAGCTTGATGGACTATAAATCTAGGCTCATTTTTTTCACGTTTGATCTAGTCTTTCAAAAATGGAACTGGTTAACAAATCTCTAAGATGGGTGAACAAATCTTGTGCAATTTCTTGTTTCAATATTTTGTTTCTGCTAGCTTCTTTTCTCAACACCTTTGCGCTCAACTGCTGATTTATTTTATTTATTTATATCACCAGAGACTCTTTTCTAGTTCAGTTCTAAAATTGTTCTAGTTCCCTACTGCATATGGTGATTTTTCTCGTTGATTAAGACTCGAAGTCCAGAATTTTTATATACCTAAGAATAATCTCTGCAGGAATCTCACTTAATACAAGATTTATAGGAGCAGTAGTTGAGTTGCTCATCTAAATTACTCGGTTTTTTTTTTCCATAAAAATTTCAAAATGTAATATTTTCTAAATTTTTTGTTTAGTTGATCTTTTTCTCCTTATGAGGTCAGATGATGATTTGTGAATTGGATATTATGTCTAATGTACATCATTTCACAGTTTTTGATATTTTATTTTATATCTAGAGATGTAGAATGATGCAGAAATATTTTGTTTGAATCATTAGATATTGATGTTATTGAAATATTAAATAAATTGTTACACCAGAAAAAATAAAAATAAAAAAGGTGGGTTGGAATATATTGGTGATGCCCCCTCTGCCCATTTCGACAGCTTGAGAACTTATAACCTATTCATGCAATAGGTATACGCCTCTAGACACTTGCCTAGTGCCACTCACTGGGGACTCCTACAAGTTGCCAGCGCCCTGGCCACAGAGGCTCAGCAGTGAACCTCCAAGTCTCTCCGAGTCGGATGCTATAGAAAACTATAAAGGGGATACAAGACACTGGTCTGCTCTTGTCTCAGAAGTTTATCTTGGTGGTTTAAACATTAACTGGTCAAGTGTCAGGAATGTGATGGACATGAACGCACACTACGGGGGGTGAGAATATTTTTCCCTGAGCTGTTTCCTCATCTTTCTTTGTTGTATCTTCTATTCAATTGTCAGTTCCTTGTTTTGAATCATTCACAGATTTGCTGCTGCACTCATCAATTCACCCGTATGGGTGATGAACGTTGTTCCCATTCACGAACCGGATACTCTACCTGTCATATTCGATAGAGGGCTCATTGGAGTTTACCACGACTGGTGTGAATCTTTTAATACGTACCCTAGAACGTTTGATCTTCTGCATTCCAGTTTCCTCATTGGAAACCTGAGTACGAGGTATATAGTAATGCTGGAGCTTATCTTTCCCATTTGCTTCACTATTGAGCATATTCATCTCAAAATACTTGGTAATTTCTGCATAAAGGTAATGTATGTAATTTTTTGTTAGGTGTGATATTATTGAAGTAGCTGCGGAGATGGATCGAATATTGAGACCGGGTGGTTATTTGCTAGTTCAAGACACCATGGAAGTTCTAACCAGGATTACCCCTATACTGAAATCTCTTCACTGGTCAGTGGATGTACATCAGGATCAGTTTCTTGTTGGTAAGAAGGATTTTTGGCGCCCACCAGAAAACAAAGAATGACAATACCTTGCTTTTTCAGTATGTATGATGAACATCTTTATCTGCCTTTGGTAGTGAGAAAAGATCCTTCCCATTGTTTAGATTTTTTTGAAGGGGAAAATTATATTCATTGAGAATAATCCAAGTGTGAAATTGTGATAGCTACCAAGAATAATGCATGTCTTTTTAGCCTCTATCTAAAATAATCTCGCCACTCTTCCCCATTGTCCACATTTGTTAGACTGATATATTGTATCAATAGAGTTCTTCAATAGAATGTTTCAAGGGGATCGATATTGAATTCTTCAATAGAGTTCTTCAATGTTAAATTATTTTTTAGAGTTCTTCAAGGGGATTGAATCAAGAACGGCCTCCAATCAGAGATTAGGGTATTGAACCTTTATGATCTGGAGTTCTTCAAATCAAGTTCAAGTTCATCCAAGCATTCTTTGTGAAGTCAACGACGTTCTACCAATTTGAACGGTATTTTTCACAAAAAACCACCCTCTAGTCAACATTTATCCAAGTAAAGGTTTAATGTCTTCGGATAAATGATTTATAGCTTCAAGCTCGAGCTCGAACAAGCTTAGAATCCCTTAATACTTGAGTATAAAACATCTTTTCAGTAAAAAGAAAAGTGAAAATTCGATGTCAACTCATTTAAATTAGAAGGTTATAAAAATAATATTCTCTCCATCCTAGATAGTTATGCTCATTTATACGGCCACTCAAATTAAGAATACTCCCTCCGTTCCAGGATACGGGTACGCCCAATCCATACCCTACTCGTATCTTATTTTTATTACTCTTACCCTACCATATTACTCTCAAATGTATCATCGGGTATGGTACGGATAATATCCAATGGATAATGGATAATCTGCGGATAAACGGTTATTGAAATTTTTAAATGGCTACCCTTGTCAACCAAACAATATACCACTCTAAATCTTATTTTTATTACCCTTACCCTATCATATTACCCTCAAATGTATCATCGGGTAGGGTACGGATAATATCCAATGGGCAATGAATAATCCGCGGATAAACGGTTATTTGAAATTTTTAAATGGCTACCCTTGTCAACCAATTAATTTATCACTCTAAAATACACAATGATGTAAAAAATCAAAGTAAATGCAAAAGATTTACAAAAAAAATGAAGAAGAAGATTGAGACGTGAGTACCCTGTCTCAATCCCCCAATAATTAATATAAAAATTGATATAAAATATTAGAGGGTATCATTTTATTAGTCATACTCTTGAAATCTTTTGCATTCTTAAATCAAATAAGCAATGTGATGTGCACTAGTATGTGCGTTATAAAGTGGGACCATTTTTCAAATTATACAAAAACATATATCTATATGTCTAAGTATAAATATAAAATATAATATATAAAGTAATTGGATAGGGTAATTGGGTATTTTATAAATATCATATCCTACCCCTACCCTCAACATTTTCAAGCAGGTACAGTTACTACCCTACTCGATACCCGAATATACTTTACCCTACCCTTACCCGATAGGGTATTACCCGCAAGGTATTCGAACCCACGAATAAAATTGACAGCCTTACGTCCAATATAGTAAAATTGTGACCTTTCGGTGGAACAAATAGTGTACTTATAAGTCTTTGTGTACAATTTATGGGCTTTAGCCTTTAGTCATCCTTGCAGTTGAACTTTGCCCTACTAAATTATGATATACACTGTTTATACAATTATTTTTTATTTTATCCTAATTTAATAAATAATATTTTTAAAAGAAATTAATATATAGTCACTCAAACTACACAACAACCAGAAACCTATCCCACAACGAATTAATTGGGTAGATGATGATGAGTATGTATTAGCCAGTATAACCACGTTGACATGTTGTATGGTTTGACTTGACGAGAAGTGTTACTCAAAAGTAATTATACGAAGATAATAGGGTTTCCTATGTAGGTTAGTTCTAAATTCTAATTAGGATCGCAAGGAGACATGCATATTTTGGTATCCACTCTACTCGAGCCCTATTCAAAATCGTACGAGTGGTTCTGAACGAATGTATGATGGGTATCACAATTTCTCACTTATTTGTCTCACAAAACTCTTTACCAAAGAAAATAATGTAGGAAATAAATTCTTAAAACCTTAACCTTATTATGATAAATTGAGATCAAACTGTAATGCGGAAGCGTACCTGAATCCAGAGTTAGGCGGAGCACGATTGATAGGTATTATGGTCTTCCTTAACTAAGCCTTCTTATTCCTTATGGGGACCAAACCTCCTTATTCCTTATGGGGACCGTAGAAATCCCTCCCGATGGGGAGAAGGGAAGACCATGTGCGACTTAGTATCTTGGGGACCATAACTTGGGAGCCTTTATATACTACTTTAATCAGGCCACTCATTATCACCTAATTACGTAGTATTGAGTATCTACTCAATTGACTCATATCAATATTATTATAGTTCATGAACTTTTAACCTGAATTGGATCACTTAATTAAGTTCATAAAATAATTAAATAGCTAATATAATTGCATAATAATATATTGATCACAATTAGATTATATAGGAAATTAAAATTTTCTAACAATCTCCCACTTGGGCTATATGTTGTTCCCAAAGCAATTATACCAAGAGTCCTTAATTGCGCAACTTTATGTTATTCCTCTTCAGGCTATACTTAATAATCTGATCCATCTCATATACTAATATGGAACTACCGCGGGATTCACCACATTACAAATCGTGGTTAAACCCCAACAATCACCATACTAGTATACTTAATTACATAGATCAAATATGGTGAGTAACATGGAAATTACTAGTAAAATGTGATCAACATCATGTCTATTTCCAACTGGTCATACTTTAGTCTTTAGTGAGATCAATCCAAAATGTAAAATATTACAAAATGAAATTATTACTTTAGTGAATTCACAATGAATTCAAAACCATCAACTTTATTCTGCAGAAAATCGAATTATCCAAATTAAAGTGTCTTAAAAACTTTAAAGAGCAATAAATATAGACTTTCACTAAACCAATGTATTCTAAAACCATATAATACCCAAATGAGTAGCTAGCTCATATATAGGGCATTGAATACATAAGTGGTGAATCCTCATTTGGAGTCTATCACAATAAGCTCTACTAAAATTTTATCTACACAAAACACTTTCTTTAACAACCAAGAATTCTATGTCAATATGTTTAACTTATAGTACTCTTGTCGTTAATACTTTACTGTGAGTTAACTATCACAATAAACTTCATATGACTAAATTTCGCTACCTTTATTCATGTTTGAATGCCCCTTAGTGTGCTACTGATTCTGTTGTCATGGTTAAGGAGCTACAAGTGTTTGTTTAACACTTTTACTTGTATAGCTCTCCAGACCAACAGAAGATGTAGCCTGAAGTGGATCTTATTCTTTATTGGCATCTAACAAACTTAGAATCAGAATTTCTTATGATCTCTAATAAATCTCATTCCTAATATGCAAGCATGTTATCCTTAGTTCTCTGTAAATACTTCATAAAGATCCATACTAGAGTTACTTATATGTCTATTTAATACACCAACAAAGAAGGCAAATTAGGTCTTGTACAGACCTCATCATACAACAACTTCCAACAATCAAAACATATAAAATATTTCTACATTTCTTAAATCTTTAGTTTAACATTAGGGCACCTGATTGAGACTGCACTTGTCTCCCTTAGTTTAATTTTAATATTCTCCCACTGAATCACACAATTATCTACATTTATCTCAAAACCAAATGAGACAATTACTTCATGATGATGATGATTATGATTCCTTTACGGGAGAGTTTTCTTGAATGCATAGATGGATTTCCTTTTAGTTCTTAAAATGTTAAGATCGTTTCATCAATGTTACCATCAAAAAACTTTATCTTTACATCCATCCAATGTGATTCAAGATCAAATGTACTTCTAATGTCACAATTAGCTTAAAAGAAAATTTCTCAGTAATCGGATAGAAAGTCCCTTAATGCCTTCTTTTCCTATTGAGTGTAATCATTTACCAAGATGCAAACCTGATCATCTTGTATTGATTTAAACTCATAACTTATAGCATTAACCTACTTTCAAGTATATGGACCACGCATGGCTTGATGAATATTGTTTGAATATTCTACCATTAAACGATCTCTCAACTCTAGTGGTTTCCTTAGTGACATTAATTATTAAGGTTGTTGAGTTTATTATTCCTTAAATATTATTGACATTATCCCATCGATATTCTGAATTTCCATATTCTTAAAAGGCATAAGTGGTTTCTAATATACTCCTTTGCAAAGATAATGTCTCTAATATTATTCTTCCCCCAAATCAACATCCTCACAGAATACCGTATTACCCGTTTCAAATATTATCCAATTAATTGGATCATAAACTTTTATCTTTATTCATAACCAATAAAGTAGCTTGTATTTATTTGAGTCCAATTTTCTTTAGTAGATCCCAATGATCTAGCCTTAGTTGGATATCACCATATGTAAAACTCAAAGAGTTCTCACAACTACTTTGGTTAGAACTTTATTGAGACCATAAAGCTGAAATCTTTATAATTTCTCCAATTAGTAACCATATGTTGTGGAGTACTATTTTTGCCTTTTAACTACACCACAACACCATTCATACTAAGTAATCTCAATGTGGTATATTTTAGAACAATTCCACAAGTCTTAGGAGTAAACAAAAGATTGTACTTTAGTTGTCTTTAGCAGCTTTCTTAATAAATTTTTTTGTATTGCTCTTATACTTTATTGAAACAAAGTTTGACTTATTAGTCTCATCCTTATTGTTGAAGTTCACTCATCAAGTATGATTTTGTTGTTAATATAAGTTAAACTTAATTAGTAGACTTCATAATTGTACAGAGAATTATTGCAAAATAATTTATCATGCTCGCATTAAGTTTTATAATCTTTCAAAAATTAAATAATTTAGAATCATATCGAGGAATCGAGCACAACATTAGTATCAAGTCCAATGATGACAATACTAACTTATAAGTGACACCCTCTTTGTAGTAATCAAATACTGAAAATAAGAACTGTCAAGCAATAGTCTTCCTTTGGGTCGACTTATTACTCATATGTCAGACAAACAATTGTCACGTATTTACCACCATATGTGCTTGTGTATTTCGGGCCAAATATTAATCTACCTTTGGGCCGATCAATACCCGCATGAAAATATACTCGCAACATACATGTCATAAAATAAATTATGACTAGTGATACTAGTTGGGGACCCATCACAAAACACCTTGTGCAACATTAACCTCGTCTATGGACAAAAATTAACTGCAGGGGCAATCTTGGTGTAATAATCAAATACTGATAATAAGTTCTGTCAAATAAAATTCTATCTTTGGACCAACTCATGTCCACAGGAACAATTCAAAATAATTATCACATACTTATTATCACATGTGTGTTATTATTCTGTCAAACTGTGCCTACCTATGGGCCGAACACAAAATGCATAAATAATTACACACCCATCTATCTAATTTCAATAAAGTCGCACTCCACACACAGAGGCTGCTATGGCAACATGAGACTTTGATTGACTAGATTGAAAAATTACTAGACCAATTAAATAAATATTTAAAATAAATATTTATGTTTAATTGACGATATTAAAAAATATCTCCCCAAATTTAAATTTTAATTAAATTCCACTACGAAATGGGAATATTAGATGATTCACCCAAATTTAAAATTAATGAAATATTTCTTAACTTATTGAGATATCCATATCAGACCTTTTATAGTACAAGGCCGAAACACAAATTTGCCAAAGTGATGACACAAGTGTCTCGATTATCCTTGTGACCACATTAATAAATTAATTAACAAATAACATTTTATTCAATAACCTTAGAGCATATATAAGAGAGTCTCAAATTTGAAGAGTACTTTTATAAAATAAAGAGTATCTCTTACTTTTAATTAATCATATTTCATTATGGTCCAACACACCTTTTATATTTTTATTTTCAATATTCATTTATGATTTTTTTTAAAATTATATTCTCTCTCTCAAGTAAAAAATACAAGAAAAATAAATAAGATTTAATACAATAAATTATGTAAAGTGGTTTTGATTCTTCAAATTTGAAGAGTGAAAATGATTCTCTAAACTTAAATGTTAAAAGAAAGAGTGTGTTGGAGACTATTTTTATTGAAATTTTCTTCAAAATATGAATATTTTTTTATTTTACATTAACTCTTGGAGATGCTCTTAAAAATTATTTTAATTTCAAATTATCACTTATTCATTATACTCATAACATTATTTTTATTTTATTATTATCTAAAAATACTAAGATGCACCTAAAAGTTAATAAAATTAATAAAAAATTCTTAAGGAACGTGGAACAACAAACATGAATGGTTTTATGGAATAGAGGGACTACTTTTTTTTATTGAAAATAATTTGTAACAATGAGACAAATAAAAAGTGATACTCCATTTATCCCCAAATTACTTGCACACTTTCTTTTCTTGTCCGTCCTAAAAGGATTTAACACCCCTAAAATGGAAATAATACATAATACCAACATGGCAACACCGTTACAATGCTACAATATTACAAAAATATTACCTTTTTTACACACAATTTAGTCAATGTTAACTATATCATACACTTTATTCAATTAAATTATTCAAAACCCCTCACATTTTCTTACATCATTACACCAAAAGTCCTGCACATCCCTAAAACGGAAACAACACACAATACTACTATATTACAAAAATATTACTTTCTTTTACATGCAATTTAATTAAAATCAACTATATATTATACTTTATTTAATTAAAGGGAGGATTACTACAAGGGAGGATTACTAGAAGGTACAAAAAAACTCTTAATTACTATGAAATACAAACATATAAAAATATTACTGCTTCTACAAAAATATACTCCCTCCGTCCCGGCGTAAGAGGGTCAGTTGCTTTTTTGCACGTAGATTAATAAGTATTATTGTAATGGGTAGTTATATTAGTGGGAGTGTGGGTCCCATATTTTAATTGTATTAGATGAGGTGTTGGTCTCATGTGTGTAAAAAAGAAAATGAGACACTTTGAGTGAGACGCCCAAAATGGAAAAATGACCCTCTTAAGTAGGGACGGAGGGAGTATAGTGATATTCCAATATTACTCCTACAATGTGCTGCACAATAAATGTTGTGTGCAGCAAAAGTGTGTGCAGTAAAAAAAGTGTGCAGCAAAAAAGTGGGGTGGTCCGACGGTGATCCGGCGACGATGGCGGGTGAAGATTTAGGGTTTGTGGTTTAAAAGTATATGAGTTTAGGGTTATATTTGGTATTTTACTTTAATATTTTGTATGTGAGAGTAATTATTTTAAATCAATGTATCTTATAGTAATTAGGGGTACATATTAGTAATTATTTCTTAATTAAATACTCCTCAAAAACTCCTCACTTTTTCTTACATTATTACATCAAAAGTTATTTTTCTTAAACTATGTGTAAATCATTTTGGAACTGAAGAAGTAATATTCTTAAAAAAAAATAATATCTTATTAGTAAAAATTGATAACCGTTGAATTGAACTATTTTATAAATAATTCATAAAATAAATTAGGAGTTTAACTTGTATCCACCGGTGCACCGAGATGATCATAATCATTAAATTAAATTTTAATTTAATCTTATCCATTAAATAAAATAAAATAATAAAAAATAAAACAAATAACTACCCACTAACCCCTAAATTTATACCTATAGAATTACCCACAAATTAGATATGGTAACATTTTTATAATAGCTACAAATGAGATGGGCTCGCGTGAAATTGGTTTACGCAAACACTTGCTCTTTTATATTTGAATTATATTCGAATAGAATTGAACCAGTTATAGTTAGAGGAAGTCTTATATGAAAATCTCTTACAATGATATCGTTTCATTTTTCATGATTAATTATCATTTTATATTATTCCATCATTTTTTACTTATTAATGGTTCCTGAAATATTTTAATTAAACGATTATCATTTTCATTTACAAGGTATCAACTTTTATTAAAAATATTATCACTTCTTATCTATTTTATTCATGAAATCACATTCCACTATTTTACTCATGAAATCACATCCCAAGCAACGATCTCACACAATACTTTTACCATTATACTAATCTAAAATCAGTTCATGTACGTAAAATTGTTTTCAGTTTTAAAAATTAGGTTTTGATTTTCAAAAAATCTACACTTAGTTTTAATAATTATTTCTATATACACTTACAAACCCTGTAATCTTTATATATATATATATATATATATATATATATATATATATATATATATATATATATATATATATATATATATATATATATATATAATACACTTTAAAAATAAAAAATTAGACCAAAATTTTTCCTACCATTTTAATCTACCTAATTTAGTTTGATAATATTAAATTTTGGTCATTCATTAGTTATTGTAACATCTCATCCTTTGTAATTACCAATCTTTAACAACATATCATTCATTTATTTTATTTTTTATTTTATCTCATCCACTCATTTTCTTGGTCTCCCATAATATATGAGTATATGTTTAAGTAATTTTTTTTACGTGAATTTATAATTTTATTTAGACAATCTTTATCTTTATTGTTGTAATGTTTTATTTATTTTATATATTTTTATTTTGTTTATTTATTTTATCTCATCCATTCATATTTTTGGCCTCTCATAATATATATATATATATATATATATATATATATATATATATATATATATATATATATATTAATTATTTTTATATCTAAGTAATTTTATTTTATTTACATGAATTCATAATATCATTTGTACACTTTTTATCTTTTATTTATATTTTTTTATTTTGTTATCTTTTTATATATCTAAATTATTTTTTAAATTTCTTTTTAAAGGTAAATTATTTTTTATTATATGAACTCATATATTTAAATTATTAATTGAAATTTATTGTCAAAATATATGAGTATATATTTAAGTATTGTTTTTACGTGAATTCATAATATTATTTGGACAATTTCTTGGCCTCCCATAATATAATTTAATCAATTTTCAAACCTTTGATCTCAAAGAATTACAATATGATAATACTTTCGCCTATTTTAAAGGTGGTCATTAATTGAATTTGTGAGTTTTTTTGTGTAGTGGTATTTGTTTATGCAGTGAGTAGTGAATCATATGTGGGATCATTTTATTTTACTAAAAGAAAAAAATTGATACTTTTGGAGTGAACATCAAAAATAGTAAAATAAGGACCTTTAGAATGGAAAGAGGGGTTATATGCAAAAATAAAATAAAAGAAAAATAAAAAATAAATTAATTAAATATCAACCATGTCCGTGCAACGCACGGGTTATAATTGCTAGTTCTCAAAACACTCATCTTCTATCCATATATATTTTATATCTTCAATTAATAATGTTTCTCTCATTATCTCTCATCTCTAATCACTTTTCTTTTATAAATTAATATCTTCTTATACATTGATTAATTGAAATAAATTGAAATCTATCATATCAAAAATTCAAAAGAAACATATATTATTATTCAATTGATTTTAAAATCCCACAAAAAATCCAAAACAAACATTAGTGGTCTCTTGGTTCGAATCCTTCAATCAAAATTATAATAAGAATCATTAAGGAGATCAATCACAATGGAATTGCAAGTGATTGAAAGATGTGGAGTAGTTGAAGAATTATTAAATCAATGGGAATAGTTGAAGAAGAATTTTTATTCCCTTTGATAGAAAAAACATCAACAATAAAATTAATATACCTCTATTCCAATAAACCTCATCTGTTGCCCCCAACCGAGCACATCCTCAATATATTATTTCCACCGTCCTACAAAACTCTTCACACTTTCCTCATTTGTTTGTCCTACAAAATTCTTCACATTCAAAAAAATAGAAACGTCACTTTATCCAATAATATCAAAAGTTACTTTTATTTTAAATTTGTCACTCATTTTTCACACATATATCATTATTTTATACTTTTTTATTACTTAAAAATATTACAATACCCTTTAAAATCAACAATGTTGGTAAAAAAGTATAATTTTTCTTAAACAATATTCCCCCCGTCCCGTTTCAATGTTTATGTTTTTATTTTGCGCCTCTCATTTCAATGTTTACGTTTTCCTTTTTGGAATATGGGACCCACCTAAAACAATTTATATATCATCCAACACTAATACACTTACCCATTTTACATTTAATATTATATTTTTCCATCCATTATCTATTAAAATATTATACTCCTTAATCATCGTGCAAAAAACAAACGTAAACATTGAAACGAGACGGAGGAGTATATAACAATAAATGTGGGGGGAGCATTGTGCAATGAAATAACAAATGATTTCTAGTGCCTTTAAAGCATTAGCTCTAGGTGCTTAGGAGATGGGCTACTTTTGATGTTTGGTTTTACCTCATTATACCTCTTAGATCTCATTCTCGTCTCCTGATTTAAAATTTTTACCCACCAAAAGGATATTGGTGATCCAATTCATTACAAATAAAATTATTCAATCAGTAATTAACAACATTAACAACAAATACTATAAATTATCTGAAAGGATGCCCAATGGTGGATGTAATTTTTGTTCGTATTAGGTTTAGTCAAACTCAATTAATTATTAATTGCGTAGTCAATATTATCATAATTAATTCGTGTAAATTGGTTTGATTTTTTTTAAAGTAAATTCATTATACTCCTAACTTATTTTAATTTGTTACTCCATTGGAAGGGGACGTGTACCAAATTCTGTAAGCGAGCCCATTAAAAATATATAATTCGAACATTGGCCCACCCCAGACCACGTGCTTTTATTCCTTCATTTACACACAAATTTTGTACTCCTAGGTATGGATAAAATAACCGAAATTTTGGAAAACTGAAGTTATCGTATCGAAAAATATAAAAAATGTCAAAAAATCAGTATACCAAAAATTTTGGTATGGTATGATGCGGTACTGAAATTTTCGATACGATATCGGTATATAAATTTTTAAAAATCAGTATTTCGATATATATCGGAATACCGAAAATATATCGGTATTTCGGTATATTACCGTACTCAAATATCAAAATAATAATTATTTTTATATTTAATATAGATTATTTGATTACATTATTTTCAAATATTATATAATAATTTCGGTTTGAATCAGTATGTTAACGGTATGAATCGGTAATTTTCGATAAAATATGATGTTTCGGTATAATATACCAAATTTTCGATATACCAATTTTCGGTATACCGAAACTTTCGGTACGGTATCGATATAATTTTTTTAATACTGATAATTTTGGTACGGTTATTGTCTTTTTTTCCTCTTTATTATATATTCTCTTCATTCATTGTAAGGTATACATTTAATTTTTTCATGTAAATTAGAGAGTATTATTATTTAATGTGTTGTGGGTAGTTGTATTAGTGAGATGTGTGAGTCCCATATATTAATTATATTAGTGATATGTGCGGATCCATGTATTTAAAAATAGAAATGTGAATCTTTGGTGCGAACGCTCAAAATGACAAAAAATATACCTTGCAGGCGGACAGAGTGAGTAATTAATCATAGTTGAATGTACAGTCGCTCGTAGTGTTGCACTCATGTTAGTAAAAAAACATTTGTATGGTCACATAAATAATCGTGTGTAGCATCACATGAAAAAAATTGTGTATGAGACGGAGTATGCTGCTCTCTCGGTCCCAGAGCAATCTGAACAATTTTTATTTTTGCATGTCCAATACATTTTGCATAATCCAAAAATGTCAACATTTCTCGACACAATTACATGGTAATACAATTTAATTTAAAAATTATCATAATAACTAAAGTGTGAATTTTTATGAGACAACCTAATATAAAAAGTGTGAAGAAATGGAGGAAGTACATAATATACTTAAAATATACCATTCTCTTTACAAAAGTCAATAAAATTGATAAAAAGTAATTTTTTTCTTAATTTACGAGAAAAAATAAATGTTTCCATTGAAACGGATGGGGAGAGTATTTGTTAGCGCATCAAGTTTAGGCTATATTTAGGTGCGGTCCAACCTAATTTGGGAGGGTTATGTTCAGGCCGGGTTGGGTTTAACATATTACTATTAGGTTGGGTTGGGTTCAACATATTCAAATCAAGCTTGAGTTAAATTTAAGCCAATTGTACAATAACTATTTGTGTAAATAATTCGCACAAAGTTTTACATTACGGGACCGGCTATTTGCACCCCAACTTTATTAAATATACCCGTTTACTAAATAAACCCATTAAAAATTATTAAAACATAAGATATCTATTATACATACCCATTATGTCTTTTATACTCTTTAATTATCCAATTTAATATTCACTCATCCCCTTTGAATTAACACGTTTAAAGAGAAGAAATTAAACAGAAACAGATTAAGAGACTATAATAATGGATCATTGAGCATCTTCAATCTATCCAGTCTCCATCAATTTCGTATATGAACTCAATTGATTAACTCTTGTTTCATCAAAATGATTACTCTTATTGTAAACAAATAATCATAATCAATATACAACACAAACTCATCACTTGTTTTCTGAATAGTTGTCTAAGAAAATTGTTTATAAAACTATTTAAAAAACGTGGATCTCCATCGCCGTGGTTTTTCTTTGAGGAAAATTCTTGATTAATTGAGAAGAAAACTTGAAGTTGACTGTATATTTTTTTATTGGTTCAACCTAATTTTGTTGTGAATATATTTAATGCGCATCAATCAAAAGTTGGGGAATCTTGATACCCATGAAGTATTTTCTTTCAAGAACAAGAAGAAATGGGAACTGGAAATTTGTAAGAAACTTTCAACACTAAACAAATATTTCTACAGGATCACTTTTTCATATAAGGGAATCATTATAAAACTCAAGAAAGTCCATGGGCGATCTGTATATGATTGCTTCTGGTGCCCAATGTTTTTTTTTTTTTCAGGACTAGATAACGTGAATTACATGGGGTAGTTTAGTAATTTTGGGGTGTGATATATTTAAATCTTAAAAAAATATATTTTTAAAGGGTATTTTAATCTTATTAAATAGAGATAGTTAATTTGAATATTTTAATGAAGTATATTTAATATTTTCGGGAGTGCGAATAGGCGGTCCCTACTTTTATTACTCATAGATATGTGAGTTAATATAGTATAGTTACTGATCAATACATTCATTTAAAATTATTACTCTTAAATACATGATATTATTTTCTTTTTTAAAGATTACCCTTATTATTATCTTATTTGAACAAATCTTAATATTCTCTGTATAATAATTATTACATTAACATCTCGAAAATACTTGGATTTTGGATTTCTACATTCTCTTTTCTCGGCTCCTCCTCTTTAAAATCTTCCGTGTATGACATCACTATAGTGAACTCCTCATCGACACCGTTTGTTCTGTCGTGGACTGCCATTGTATGGAAACATTACTGCCCGTGCTCAACGCTTCCTCAGCTGAGTCGACTCGGATTGACAGGGTAGTCACTTGTAGTCATTCTAAATTATCTATAATATACTTCATACGTCTCATTTCAGATGACACACTTTTCATTTTTGACTGTCCCACAAAAGTTTGTACATTTCCAAAAAAAAAGCAAAAAGTAAAAAACAATCACCCTTCCCTGTACACTTTATTTACAAAAAATCATATCTACCTAACATACTTTATTATTTATTTATTAAAAAAAATACTATTATACCCCTAAAAATTATCACTTTCTTAATCTCCGTACAAGAATTGAGTGTGCAATTTTTTTTGTGGGATGAAGGGAGTGTAAATTTAGGAAATCCAGTGTTTGTATTTGAATAATCTTCGGTGAAGTGGAAGCGGCAAATTAAGGATGTTTAATTAAAATAATCAAGCTACATACAAGTATCTAAAAGGGCATGGAGACGGTAGTTCATGAAAAATAATGAATTATCTTGTAAATTTCAGGAATATTAATTAGTAGTAATAAAATCAATCTGAGCATCGTTCAACTGAAATGCTTTGAGTTCAACTTTTTGATGAACACTTGTAGCGGTTCTATTTCTTTTCATGTAAATTTTGTTAATGTACATTGATGTGCTTTAATAAAATTTTTATTGTACATTGGTATACTTAGTGATTTTGCTACTATCTTCACGCGATTTCTGATGAACACTTGTAGCTGTTCTACTCTTTTTTACGGTAATTTTGTTATTGTACATTGGTGTACATGTTATTGATGAAGATTTGCACACCCTCGTTCAATAAAAAATACTGTGTTAAATGGATTTGAACACAGTCATTGGTGTACGCCAAAGCTCACCATCCCCACCTTGTTCCGTTGAAGACAGTAGATAATTATTCAATCGTCGCCCTTCTCTATCTTTTTTCTGATTGGGGTGTGCATTCACCAAAAGAGGCTTAAATTGTGTGTGCGTGTCCAAATTGTTGAGAGAATCAAAGAGAGCTTTTATTATAATTGTAATGTGCCTTTAAAATATATTTTTCACATTGGCGTTAACATGTGTAGTTTGGGTAATAGAAAATTATACCATCGGTCCCATGCTTATGTTCACACTTTCTATTTTCGTCCGTCCCATACTTATCTTCACCACCCAAAAAAGGAAACTTCACAATAACAAACAAGTTCAAAAGTTATCTTAATTTCTAAAATATCACTCCCACTCCCACCTAACACATATAATATACTTTTAATTTATTTATTACCTAAAAATATATACCCCTAAAAAGTCAATAAAGCTGATAAAAAAAATAAGTTTTCTTAAACTCCATATCTACTATATTAATGAATATAAATGCGGGACGGAAGAAGTACTCCATCCGTCCCGTCCAAATATCATCAGTTGCTTTTTGTGCTTAGATTAAGGAGTATTATTATTTTATGTGTAGTGGATAGTTGTATTAGTAATGAGTTGTGGATCACATGTAGTATCTTTTTACTAAAAATGAGAAATGAAGACATTTGGATGAGACGCCCAATATATTAAAATGACAACCTTTTGGTGGGACGGAGAAAATATTTTGTATCCAAAAGTACTGTAATTCTATATTATCAATGTATGTTGTATAATAATTCTACAATATATTTTGTATAATAGTTAACTTTTACGGTTTAATCTATTCATTTGTTTTTAATTACCTATATGCATAAAAATATAGATTATGACTTATGACTACATTATTTCGACATCTACAATCAACATCATATCTTATTCAACACCACCACACTACGCATGCAATAAAATCCAAATTATGCAGTGGTTTATTGTCTGGACATATACTTAGTACACATAGAGTAATTACATTTTTCGGTCGAGACATTATCAACTCATTAACGTAGGTTCTCATTTTCATCAAATTCAATGTGAAAATGAGTAGATTTTATCCGAAATGTAAAAATATTTAAATTTATTTGGAATAAGATGGATGTTCAAAATAGACAGTATCATGATGTGACTATTTTACATTTTCGTAATTAGTTATTATTTTAGTTATAAAAATATTATCACTCTCGTTATTAATTGTTATTACTTTATATATATTTATACTATAAATTATTCAAAAATAGTTCACTACACTATTATTACTTTTCATTTATTGAATATCACTTAAATATCATTTTTCATTAATAATATAATCACTTTTTATCGTCTTATTAAAGAATTTACGTGAGATTGTCTCACACAAGTTTTTGTCATTCAAAATACATATTTAAGTTCGTAAATTAATAATTTTTTTTATTTTTTATATTTTCAAATATAAGGTGAGCGGACCTTTCAATTCTATAAAATATAATATAATGTTTTATCAAACTAACATGATATCTTTATTGAAGTAAACTTTTTTTTTTTAAAAGAAATTTATGGTTAGATGTCGAATAATTTAATCTGATTTTCAATGGTGAATGGGTCCAGCTTATATTATATTTTATTTGAGTAGTTTAGTGTGTTTTTCAAAACAACTACCACTTCGTATTACTTCATGTACAATCAATATTTGAAAAGTTGATGCAGGGCATAGCTAAGTGTTAGATGGAGGATGGAAAGACCTTCCAACTGGTTGTTGCAGGGTAGGGGTTTGAATCATGTCTTTGATATGAATTTGGCCTCTTGCAAGCACAAGTTTAACAGTGAGCCCGCAGGGTGAGGGTTCGAATCCTGCCTTTGGCATGAATTTGGCCCCTTGCAAAGCGAATCCTGCCTTTGGCATGAATTTGATCTCTTGCAAGCACAAGTTTAACAGTGAGCCCTCTCTATAAGTGATTTGAGGCACAATTTACCTCCTTCACCAATCCCCAGAGCAGGGTTGGTGGTGGGTACACCATTCAATATTTGAAAAGTCACCCGCTCAGAAAAATCTCCAAAATCATTTTAGATTTTATCGAATTTCACTTTGATTCGTGATTCTGTATTGTTCTTATTTCTACTAAATAATCTTTTCATGGTATTATTTCGGATAATTTCTGTTTTTTTCACTCTTTGTGGGGCTCCTTTCCCTGCAATTTACTGGAGTAATATTATCATCTCTGTTACATTGGGATAAAATTTTGGGGTTGTGGGTTTGAGCTGAGTCAACTCGGTGAGTGATGGATGATTTACAAGAAACAAGGTGTATGGGCTTCTATGATATGATCAGGTTAAGTTGAAGAAAGTTGTGAGGTGTTTTGAGATTCTGATGAAATGAAAGTGTCGGAGAACCAATAGTCATCTCTTGGCTGCTTCAGTGATATGCTATTTGTGTCTTAAGTTTAAATTTTTGCTCTTCTCTCAATGAAGAAGGTGTGGAGTTGATATTTTCTGTTTTAATTTTAAAAAAGATTTGTTGTCATCCCTCTCTCTCTCTCTCTCTCTCTCTCTCTCTCTCTCTCTCTCTCTAATTTGAGGACACTTTGTTCATGTTTAGGTGTGGTTCTGCTGAAGATTAAAGAGAGAGTGACAAATGATCCACATGGGGTGTTGTCCAATTGGATTGATGGAGTGGAGAGCCCTTGTTCTTGGTTTGAAATAGAGTGTTCAAAAGGATATGTTGTAGCTTTGTAAGTATATTCTTTGTTTTGTTCTCCTACCATGATTTTTGTAAAATTCTTATTATTGAAGATTTTTTGGTTTTGCCCATGATCCATGATAACATACGTTTATGATCGAATTTACAAGAGTAAAATCTTATGATTTTTTAATACATTGAAAAAGTTAGGTTTACATTATTGACTAGTAGTTTTGTTGAACTTATTAAATAGTTGATACTTTCTTCATTCTCAGTCTTTTTTTTTTTTTTTCATTCTTAATGGGATTTAATATTAGAAAAAAGAAAAAAAAAAGATGACTGAGAGAAATGTTTTAAGTTACTATTTGTAGAATCCAAATTTTCAATCCAAGCAATCTTAGCTTTCTTGTCTATTTTCTGATATAGTTTTCTTAATAATTTGGATGGTGATGCATAAAGTGGATATTCATGAACATTATCTGAACTTGAAAATTTGTGTTTAAGGGGTACTCTGGCTCCTGATGTTGGGGCCCTGGTTCATATGAAGTCTATGTGAGATTAACTAAACCGATTTCATCTTCAATCATATGTGCTATATTTAGAGCTCTACACTTTTCTGACTTCTGACTTTTGTGTTGACTACAAATTATCGACAGAGTTCTGCGTAACAATTCATTTTCCGGCTTAATCCCTGAAGAAATTGCGAATTTGAAACAACTGGAAGTATTAGACCTTGGATATAATAACTTCAGTGGAGAGATTCCTCGCCGGCTTGGCGATTATATCTCAATCTCAATCCTGTAAGCCTGAAATGCACTTGCTTTATGTTAAGATAATTGCCATGTTTGTGATCTTGACATCGTGTTTTAATGTGTTGGATGCAGTTTACTTGACAACAATGAGCTTCTTGGTAGCAGTAATACAAATATTAAGGAACTTCAAAAGGTATCTGAAGTACAAGCGCAGAAGGAGCTGCCATCTTGTAATGATGTAGTAATCTCCCGGTAAATCTACGCAGTCAAACGTTCGAAAAAAACTTAACAAAGTCCTGATACATATATACGTCCACATCTGTGAATTTTTGGCTACAATCTCTTAAGTAAACAGTAAATTGTTGGAAAAAACCTTTTATTTTATTGATTAAGACTTTTTCTCCGGACCATCCATCACTTACATTTCCAGGAAACTATTCCCAAATTTAGTGTGTTAAAATATTTTGTCAAGGGGTTGTTTTCAGAAACTCTTGTGTAACTTAGATGACATTAATCTTTTCTCTCCCTAGGTGACAATGTTCTGTTTTTGTTCTGTATACTCGTAAAGTAACACCAAATTGTGAAAGAACTGTGTGGTTTTTTTAATTGTATTCTGAAATCATAAACTTGATATGAAAATGCTGGGATTCTTTGGTGTACTTGGTTCTCATTCTAGTTTACATCTGCATGATTTTACTTCAACTTTTTCCCTTTCCCATGCTCATGATATTCTCTATCTTTTCAGGAACTTGGAAAGAACAGATGCTACTCACCGAAAATTGTGAATACCTTTTCCTTCTCTTTTTCCACCTGAATCAATGCCTCCCCCTGACTCATCATCATCACCCCCACCCACACCCGATGCAGCTCCAGTTCCATCACCTGAACCGTCAGCATCGGTTCCTTCTACATCTCCTACTACCCCTGATTCTTCATCTTCACTCCCTACCCCAGCAGGGGGGCCTAGTGCCCCAACTTAAACTTCTAGAAGGAAATCTCATCGAGTTCTTATAATATCTGCTGCCAGTGCTGGTTCTCTGTTACTTCTTCTGATAATTGGTATCTACTTCTGGCAAAGTGGCAAGGTTTCCACTGTTAAGCCCTGGGCTACATGTTTAAGTGGACAACTACAAGAGCATTTATTACTGGTAGTTCTTACAGTAATTCTTTGCCTATTTTCCTTCTTTTTTTTTTTTTTTTTAAATCCCTTCTCATTTGATTCAAACTTTGCTAATAGATGTGAATGAGGGATCTCTAGGCCTTTTCCTGTCAATACTGAAGAGGTCCATTTTTAGGGCTGAATATACTATCTTGCTCAACTACTGGACCCTTCTGTTTAAATAGTTCTGCAAAAAAAAAAAAAAAAAAAAAAAACCTCTTCACTTGCTGATAGGAAACACATATTGCGTTGTACCCTTTATGCTCAATGTTATTGTGTGTTAATATTCATAGAACAAGCTTTTTCTTAACTGCTTAATAGTAGCTGACACTAAAGATGGGGCTTGGGAGGTACACTTGAGATTATAAGGCTGCTATCACAATTCTTATTGCGTGGATTTCGAGGACACGATTAAGTCAGGCTTATGCATAAGAAAGCTACATATAGGGACTAAAACTAATACACCCAAATCTTACATGTGATGTGTCATCTGAATCTGGTTGCGGGGCTTCTTATTTAACTAGATTTTTGTGTTTCAGGCGTCCCAAAGCTTAAGAGATCCGAACTTGAGGCTGCATGTGAAGATTTTAGCAATGTGATCGGCTCTGCATCGTTGTGTACTTTATACAAGGGTACGTTGTCGAGTGGAGTAGAGATAGCAGTTGCTTCTATTGCAGTGGCATCTGCAAAGGACTGGTCAAACAGTATGGAAGCTCAGTACCGGCAGAAGGTAATTCTTTTATAATTTGTGTGTAAATTTCAATATTTAGAAGCTATATATGTGTATATAGTCATATACATTTAATGGGACTACTTGTTTCAGATTGACACACTATCAAAAGTAAATCACAAGAATTTTGTGAGCCTAATCGGATACTGTGCAGAAGACGAGCCTTTCACTAGGATGATGGTCTTTGAATATGCTCCAAATGGAACTCTCTTTGAGCATATACACATTGAGTATTATAAGTTCCCTCTTATCTGAACTCTCCCTCTTCGTTATGAGAGATATCTATACCGAGTACGAGTGAAGTTCGTCTCTCCATTCTTGGTCGAATGATATCCCATAAGATTAAAGAATGAGTTTCTTTACAAACACATGGTTGTGCAATTTCTAATCATTATGCTATATCATATCATGCACTCAATGATGATTGTTTATAATCGATTATTACACAGTAAGAAAAGCTGAGCACTTGGATTGGGCAATGCGATTGAGGATAGCAATGGGGATGGCGTACTGCCTTGAGCACATGCATCAGCTGACACCACCATTAGTCCACAGAAACTTAAAGTCCTCATCAGTCTACTTAACTGAAGATTATGCTGCAAAAATCTCCGATTTTGCTTTCCCAACCGAAGACTCTTCTTCTGCGACAGAACCAAATGAACAGAGCAACGTCTACAGCTTTGGTGTTGTACTATATGAGATGATAACTGGTAACCTCCCATACTCAGTAGGTAGTGGTTCGGTTGAAGATTGGGCATCAGATTATCTTAGTGGGATCCAATCTCTAAGAGAAAGGGTGGATCCTACATTGGATACGTACGGAGAAGATCAACTCGAAGAGATTAGCCGTGTGATAAGATGGTGTACATGTCCAGAACCGGGAGAGAGACGGAGTATGAAAGAAGTTTGTGTGAGGTTGAGGGAGATTACGGTGATAGAACCGGACGGAGCTATCCCAAGAATCTCACCTCTTTGGTGGGCAGAGCTTGAAATTCTGTGAACTGAGGCAAGTTGAATGGTGTAAGTAATAGAGCATTTTGTTGTTCCTTGTAAATTTGTTTAATGTGGATTTAGAGATTGGAGGTGTAGATGGTGGGATGTCCAATCTTTGTGTGTAAAGGAGAGGAGAATTTTAGGTATAATGGAAGTTTGAAAATCCTTGGTAATATATGAGGTATGAGAGGGGTCTTGTATATATGATGCATTGGTGTGTCCTTTTTCAAATTAAATACACTTGAAGTTGAAGCTAGAAACAATTTGAAGCTTTCACCTTTCCAAAGCCCATTTTTTAGCACATTCAGGCTTACAAAAATGGAGCAAACTTACAAAATAATAATAATAATAATAATAATAATAATAATAATATTTAATTTTTTTTTAATTTAGATAGATATATTATCTATTTTATTTTTCATATTTTACTTTTAACACAACAAAATTAATTAATAAAGTTAATATTTTTCAAGTTTTAATATAATTTTTTTATAGCTATATATAAAAATTGACAAAAAAAAAAAAAACGGTACATATGAAAAATATAGTGCTGAATCTTATATAAATGACAAATTAGTTAACAAATAAATAATTGAGGAGAACACATGGCTGCTGGTGATCTCCCATCTTTTGCAAGCTTGGAGCATAAATCTCAGCAGCAATGTCATATAGGGAATGAGGCTCATCTATAGATTTAGCACATGTAACAAAAGTCCATAAGCATGTTTTAATACAACTGTCATAAGCTTTCAGCCTTCCCATAATTTTATATTTAATAATGGAACTGAATTAAGCCAAGTCAATGAGAGCAAAGTTTTGCAGATAATAGGCACAAAACACAAACATATAAAAGGGATATAACATTATTACTACTATTAATTAATATATACTCCATATATAATATGATACAAGTAATATGCAGGCCGGTATACCCTCCAAGTGGCAGCATTGCAAGAATTGAACCATTCGTCTCCAATCACCACTCTTCACTAAACTACAAACAAAAGGGTGGAATGTCCACCATTTTATATTACTCATTCATCATATGAGAAGAGGATTTTGGTATTAAACACAACCACCTCCTCCAGAGGAGAAACACCTCTGCAATGAAGACAAGAATAACACTGCTGTCTTCACTCTTCCAAGACATCCAACAAGGGATGCACAACCCGGTCCCCCCGTCGTCGATCCTCTGCCTCACCGAGCTCTACTCGGTCATCCGACGAGCCAAGACGCTGATCGAGAGCTTCCGAGAAGGCAGCCTTGTTTGGAATCTAATGCAGACTCAACACCTTTCCCATCAGTTTTACACTCTGGCTAAAGAGATGGCTAGAGCACTTGATATTCTGCCTCTTAGCTTGCTTGGATTCGAGTTATTCGTGGATCGTGTGGAGGTTCAGAAGAAGGATGAGCTTCTCCAACTGATGCTCCTAAACAACGAGAAGCATCGAACGAATAAGGACTTGATTTATGTGAGAAGTAGAGATATTTTGAGCAGCATTGGCCTAAGAAGCCCTTTGGAGTATGAAGAAGAGATCTCTAAACTAGAGAAGGAAGCTGAGAAGCAAGCTGGCACTGGTGGACTATTAGTGGTAGCAAATATTAACAATTTGATACTATTGATTTCACACTCAAAACCTACCATTATCAGAGGAGATGAAAGTCATGAAGATCTAAAGAAGCATCGCCTTGATCAATCGCTTTTGCAGTCCATAGCAGTGGCCATACCGGACGAATTTCGCTGCCCAATTTCACTTGACTTGATGCATGATCCTGTGATTGTAGCATCAGGGCATACTTATGATCGGAATTCGATAGCTCAGTGGATCAATTCAGGGCACCACACGTGCCCGAAAACCGGACAAAGGCTGATTCACATGGCCCTCACACCTAACTATGCACTCAGAAGTTTTATGCAACAATGGTGCAAGGAGAATATGGTCCCTACCATGGAGTCCACCTCATCTTCAGACCAAGAAAGAAGTAGCACCAAGAGAATATCCATAACCATTGATCATATCTCAGCAACTAAAGCAGCTGCAGATTCTGTGAAACTGACAGCAGAATTTCTAGTAGGTATACTTGCAACAGGATCAATAGACATCCAAAGGCAAGCTGCGTATGAGCTTCGGGCTCTCGTGAAAACGGGGATGGACAACCGGAGAATAATATCTGAGGCCGGAGCCATTCCGTTTCTAGTAACTCTGCTAACATCACAAGATTCAAGAATCCAAGAAAATGCAGTAACAGCATTGCTAAACCTCTCCATACACGACAACAATAAGAGCCTAATCATGGCTGCAGGAGCAATCGACAGCACAGTTGACGTTCTGCAATCAGGAAAAACAATGGAAGCAAAGGAAAACGCGGCAGCAGCCATCTTCAGCCTTTCTATAAGAGACGAGTTCAAGACGATTATCAGTGCTCATCCAAGGGCAATCACAGCTCTGGTGGGACTACTAGGAGAAGGAACAGCAGCAGGAAAAAGGGATGCTGCAACTGCACTCTTCAACCTTTCGGTTTTCAATGCCAACAGAGCAAAGGTAACAGAGGCAGGGGCAGTTCCTCTGCTCATTCTCCTGCTGACAGATGATAGAGCAGGAATAACTGATGATGCCTTAGCAGTGCTGGCCCTTCTTCTGGGGTGCAGCCAAGGACTCGAGGAGATGAGGACGAGCCCGGATTTGTTACCACTTCTTATCGATCTTTTGAGGTTCGGTTCGTCCAAGGGGAAGGAGAACTCAATCACACTCCTCTTGGGGCTCTGTAAGGATGGGGGACACCAAGTTGCAACAACACTTCTTATGAATCCATTCAGCATTCCTTCTCTTCAGAGGTTAACTGCTGATGGATCACTGAAAGCTCGACGAAAAGCTGATGCTTTGCTTAGAATACTCAACAGATGCAGCTCCCAAATAACAGTCCATGTTGGATGACACAAGCATCCATTAGTAGAGTGTGTAAGTAATTGGAGATCTTGATTTTCCTACTTCAACCATACCTCAGAAATGTATATATAATTGTTCTTTGTTATTGGCATATAATGTCTGATGTTTTTGACAGAATGATGAAGCTGAATGTGATCACCTCATATAAATTTGAATAAATCCTAATATGCATCTTCTCTTTTTAGTTGTTCTAAGGTTAGAGTCAATTTTCAGCTGCATAAAATAACCTAGAATACATTAAGAGTCAGTAAGGTAGAGATTATGTATTGCATCTAGATTAATTAGATCTGAGTTACAGCAAAGATGCAAAGAATACAAATCAACAAAAGTGATATGGAGATTAACCACACAAATCAACATATTAATTAAGAAATAGGCATTCATAATGAGAAATACACATAATTCCTTCAATTCACCGATACAAATTCAAAGTTTAAATTTCCTAACCAATCATGTTGCTAGTCTCACTAATGAGACTAGTCTAACAATATTATCATGAATCCACCATAATATATCTTACAAGACTCCATTGATGCCGAAAAATGAGAAAAAGAACAAATCAAAGGATGAATTGCTTCTCTTGTCACTTGGAGAGATCCTTCCTTCAACATGTCAATTTCTCTTCAAAACTTGAGCTCCTCCTTTAAAAGATGATGGGTAGATAATGTATGGAAGAATTTATGGAATTGGATGGATAATTGGTGGAGAATTTGAACCGAATGGAGATGGAGATGTGGAGAGGATTAGTGTGTGAGAAATGTGTGTGTGTTTTTTTTTTATCTAGAATTCATAAACTGATTTCTAATATAAGGAAGAGCAGTTTTTAATCACATGGAAGATTCTAAAATCTTTTTAAATAGATGTACGATGTTGCCCAAATTCAACTAGAGTCGAGCTTTGTCGATTTTCGGCCTGAATTTTGTACTGTGACTCAAGTTTGGAACTGAGTTTACGTTTCAGGGCTCCGAGCTCGGCTTCCTGTAGGGTCGATGTTGGAACTCGAAGCGTGCTCAAAGACCGAATTTGAGTCATGTTCTGGACTCGAGTTGAGTCCTGACATGCTTCCAGCATCCAATGCTTTTCAATCTCCAGACTCCATTTTGCTCCCTTTTGTACCTAATTTAAGCATATTTCAACAAATTTCAAGATATTTTCTTCACATTTCTAATTATACACAAATACTAAAAATACACCACCAATGATACATAAAGAGAACAAAATATACAAAATAACTGCTAAAACAACACGAAAATTTATGTGTAAATTACTGTAACAACGAAAATTTGTATTTATTATAAATCAAACACAAAAGGGAACAAAGACAATATAGACAGATTTAATTTAGAAAATTATGTAAATGAGTTACAATCTCTAATCCATTATCTGATTCTTCTCTTGAACCAATTTGGCTTTGACTTTGACTTGTGTGGGTTGACTTTGCGCTGACTGCGTATGTTGAGTCAGATCTTCGGTTGAAACTTGTCCGAACTCGAATTTGAAGTCTTGAAATATTAATTCGGAGGCGTTGTTGTTCGGATTAAGCAATGACTTGGGAGCTTTCCGCGAAAAACGCCATTGAATGTGTAGAACGTCGTTGACTCCGAGAAGAACACTGGATGAACTTGATATGAAGAATGATTGTTCTCAAGCGGAGCTGAGCACCTTGATACCGCCTTGATATCGGGTCGTAAGTTTCTCGTGTTTTCAATCTCTTCAGAAATGTCGACGTCTTCAGGTGTTTGAGTGTCTGGAATGAATGGAGGATGACTCATTTTAGAGATGAAGGATGGAGAAACTGTTGGCGTTCGATCATTTGGTTAACATGAATAGTTAGGGTTCCATACGATTCTATATCAGCGGAAGCAAGGACATAAAATCATATTACCTTTCACCAGGGTATGTTGAAGAAGAGAATAAATTCTCGCCGGCAGCACACACAGCCTCACCGTTTTAGGCATAACTCTCTCATCAGATCTTCGATTTCAGTGATCTACGCGCCAAAACGATCCTCTCTTCCTGTTGGCATTTGGATCTTTTGATTAACGCAAATATTTAGGGTTCCATGCGTTTCTATATCAGCGGAAGCAAGAAATCATAGAAACGTATTACCTTTCACCAAGGTATGTTGAAGAAGAAGCATTCTCGCTGGCAGCCTGTGCAGTCCCACAGTTTTGGCCATAACTTCCTTATCCGATGCCCGATTGGAGTGATCTACACGCCAAAACGATCCTCTCTTCAGTGGCTTTCTGTTAGTATATCATAACTCTAGTTCTTATGTTAATACGATTTTATAAAAATTATGGAAATTGATGGACAGAAACAGCAAAAGACCTTCCGGTCTTCTGTTGTATTCCTAAGCCACGTCTCGACGTTGTGTGGGCAACGATCTACGAGACGAACTCAATCTACAACTCCCTCAAACTCACGGTGTTTATGTTGTGTGTATCAAGTTACTGGGCTGCTGAGATTGGCTATTTATAGGCTACAACAGGGACCAGGAGGAGAAATTAGGGTTTGGGTCTCCCATTGGGCTTAAGCATCCAAGTTTAGCCCAAAACTTATACTTAAGTCCAATAATAATAAATCATTCCACTAAAGAAATATTATTGCACTGCTACCCTAATCCCAAATTACGTTTATGGGCTCCTTCTTATTATAGCCCATTAATCTCCCCGTGTTTAAGATTCAATGCCCATTAATTAATTAAGTTATTGAAAACTCCATTAATTAATATAATTACCAAGAGTAGTACCACTCAACCTTATTATCATGCCGGAATAAATCCACTTGCAGGGTTTTACATGATAATTATTATGAGCTCCTCAAGGGGATATCATCAGCCAATTCCGTTAAGACATAAATTCCTTCTACAATCAACAGCACACCAAAGAGACAGCACCATCTCCCAACTCTCCGAGCATATTGATATATCTTTTAAATCTCACCCATTGATGAATCAAAGAAATAAATACTGCCTTACGTGTCGAGGTTATTGTATAGGGATTATAAGTACGAACATCCATAATAATAGAGATCAAGTTCTATTATATTGTCAGTATAAATCGAACGATCTTAACGGCGGTCCTATTCAATAAACAAAGTGCACTAGTGCAATTTTATAGTCAAGATAGACTAATACGAAATTACACTAAAACTATACCGAGGACTATCTCAGTTGTGAACATCTGTTTATACTCTATAAGGAGCATATAATATGATCTTCCGTGTGACGCCGCACACCATATTATCTACAGTATAAAGTAAATGGACTTTTGCAATAACTTAATTGCAAACGTTTGATCACATGATTCTCATTTCAAATATTGTCAAAGCATTGTTCATACATAAAGCTAGACTTTTAGTATACAATCCAACAATCTTCCACTTACACTAAAAGATTATGCTGCCATATTTGCTGCCATACATCTGATTACCACTCCCACTACTTGACCATTAAAAGCTTTCGCCTTAAGGTCCTTGTAAAAGGATTACTAGGTTATCATCCGATATAATCTAGGCGATAACAACATTTCCCTTATTATACGATTTCTCGTATCAGGTAGTACTAGCTATCAATGTGTTTAATTTCCTTATGGACTCGTGATTCCTTCAAGTTTGCTACTGCACCATTATTATCACAATAAATTGTGACAACCTTGGACAAACTCAAAATCACATCTAAGTCCATTACGAAGTTTCTAGAACCATACAGATACTTTGGCCGCCACAAGGCTCCAATATTATCCTTTTTCATTGTGGAGTCCGAAATATATATTCTATATAACACTCCTCCGTACTATGGATCTACTTTCATTAAACACATAACCTTGAGGAGGATTTACTGCCGTCCTTATGATTCGAAAATCCGAATCTAAGTAACCATTAAGAAATAATGAATCATTCCGGTAAGCTTACATATAATTTCCAGTCCTTCTCAGACACTTCATATATGTCTTACCATAATTCAATATTCTTGTTCCGGGTTATCTTGATACCCACTGTCTATGCCTTTGGCAAAACAGATATCCAATCTCGTGCATAGCATACCATAGATTATGCTTCCTTATTGCCGAAGCATAGAGAATCACATTTATCTATTTTATCTTCATTTGTGTCTTAAGACACAAATCCTTAGATAAAGTCATATGCTAAAATGAGTAAGGATTGTATCATTTATGAAGCTTGAGACAAGCATAATATCCTATCTTGTGATCTTTATCACCATGATCACAAGGATATATTTTGCTTCTCTCAAGTCCTTCATTTCATACCTCTTTATTAACCATACCCATACGCCCAACAATACTCTTTCATTGTCTCCAATGAGCAAGATATCATCTACGTACATACAAGAAATACCACCACATTTCGTCACTCTTTTCAATACACAAGATCCATCCGAGTATTGATTAAATCCATATAACTGGGTTTCCTTATCAAAATGGATGTTCGATGATCTTGAAGCTTCCTTTAGTCCATCGATGGACACTTTTAAGCTTACACTCAAAATGCTCTTAACTTTATGCAATGAATCACTTTGGTTGCTCCATTGTAGAGCCACTAACATCTAATGGCTTTTACACCATTTGATGGTTCTACAAGCTCCCAGATTTGATTTAGAATCCATAGATTTTATTTCAAAATTCATTGTAACTTACTAAGATGCCACATTTCGATCATTTAGTGTTTTTTCATGTCCATGGGGCAGATTTGATGTTTACTAGGAACCAAGTCTTACGACTCTCCCAAAACATAAGTCTATTTGGTTGTCAAACAACCCTCCCACTACGACAAGGCACTACGTGCAATTGTGTATCAGACGTGACACGCGATGTAGTTTACTTGTGGTATATCCTCTTGTACACTTGGTATTAAATTTTGTGTATCCCTTCTCACACCTTTAGAACAATTCTATACATGGTTTTGTGATTTATTACATAGTCAATTTCCAAAATTCTAGTGTTTGTGTTAACAGTCACTTTCTTGATCTTTTGGATTATTAAATAAATCACCCTTTATTTTTCTTGGATCTTCCAAAATGAATTTAATAACTCATCATCTATCTAACCATTTCCATAAGAGTCTTATTCCTTCAATTCGCCACACCATTCAGCTGGGGTTTGCCCAGTGTAATTAACTTGGGATTTAATTCCAAGCTCTGATTATCAGCTCCTAAACTATCCTAAGAGGTACTCGCCACCACGATTGAATCGTAGTGACTTGATATATTTTTCCATGACGCCTCACTTCATCATCCATGTACTTCTTGATTTAATCATAGTACTCAGACTTGCAGTGCATCAAATAAATATATCACGTTTCTAGAATAATCGTCAAATATTCATAACCACCTCTCGATAGGACAATTTTAGGATCGCTTAAATTAGAATGAACCAATTCCAACATATCTTTACATGGCTCTATACCCCTTTGCCTTGAAAAGACAATTAATCATATTCACTTCCAAGTACAACTCGAAAGTCAGATAGTTTCCACTTCCAATAAACCTCACGGTTCATATCGGCTATCAACTTTCGAATCGTACTTAAGTAAAATGATCTAATCTAGGATGCCAAAAGTATGTTTGGTTCATTTCCAAAGGTTCCTTTCTCTTACTAAGATTAGAAGATGCTTTATTAATTACTATTTATTGCATCCGTGGGATAAACATGATTTAAGAGTGTACAAATTATCACCATCGTACCATAACAGATTATAGCTCCATCCTTCATTATAATGATCATGTCATTTAAATGAAATAGAGTATCCATCCGTAAATGCATAAAAACCGAAATAAAATTCTTTCTATGAAAACGTACGTAAAGACAATTCCTCAAAATCAAACGTTTATTCCTATCGTGAGATAAATAAACAACTCCCACTGCAACAACCACTACTTTCGTAGCATTACCCATGTATACAGTAATTTTATCATCACTTAGTTGCAGACGTGTTAGCAAATTCCATCACTAATCATGCTTCAACAACTAGTGAATAAGATACTTAACTTGTTCACATCTTGATGAAATTGGATTTCCTTCGACACACGTTTTGCCAGAAGTTTTCCACCATACAACCTCTTGTATTTCAGGTGAAACTTGCTCAAAACATTTAGGCAAATTACGAAGAGTCGCATGAGACCATCATATTTCTATGAATTTCTCAACTCTTCACTAGAGAATTAAATAGACATCAGAGGACATCCTTAGTGAGAACACATTTTAATATTTTCTTGAGCAGTAAGAATTAAAACAAAGATTCTTTTCTAATCAACTATTTTGGACCACTAAGTATGTTTTCCTTTAGTTAACAATAAGCGAAATAAATTATTCGAAAATTCAGAGAATCAAGTAAATAAATATGATGATCAAACTCTTCGAATTTAAATTTTTATTGATTCCCTCAATAAATAATATAAAATAAATTCACCAACATCTCAAGCACCGTGAATTTGCATGTCACGTTAGTGTGGCGTATACAAACCCGAACATTCGCAAGAGAAGGTTTTACCTATTAATTCCATACGTCATAATTAACCTTATGACTCAATGATTAATAGTCGGATGTCCTTTAGCCATGCAATTTAATAGCAGTGACTCCGTTGGGGAGGACACATATTAATTGCACCTAAGTGTATACCATTATCTGATACTAAGTACGTTACCCAAGCTTGTGTGCCTTACAGTTGGAGAAGTCCACACACATTCAAATAATTTCTTATTACCATTAATTATTAATTTGTACCAGTGGTCCACAAATAAAACTCATCCGTTGGGGAGGAAGACACTATAACCGACTCATAAGCTTATTTGCATCACATTACAAATAATAATTATTTCATGAAATTTATTCCAGTGATCCACAAATAAAACTCATCCGTTGGGGAGGAAGACACTATAACCGACTCATAAGCTTAGTTGCATCACTTAATAAATGAGGTCGCGAGATCATGACCAATCCCTTTCCCACTTAGTTATTTAACAAGAGGTTTTTTGCAAGCATACAATATAACAGATATAAAATATGCAAATAAGCATGCTATTATTACGACAAATAAGACAGTAAATCAAATAGCACATTCAATCCAAATATATAATAATAATTGGCAAATAAAATAATTATATCAATTATATATAAGGAAATAAAAATAATTGCCAAATAAAAAATTGACTTATTCAACAAACCAATTTAGGTAATTAAACATGTGATTGGGCAAGAAGCAAACTTGGGCCCTAAGCAATCTAGATACACGGTTTCATAACAAACAAGACCGCCCAGACGAATCGCCCCCGGTAGTCACTTCTAGCATATGCAATAGCCCACCGGAAATAACGAACACCGCCCACTGGCCGACACTTCAACTTTTCTGACGGACAGCAAAATTTTCCCGTCGCTAAACACTCCTCCAGTCTGCCGCCGAAACCTATATAGCCAGCACGACTCTATTCTTCCTCCGTCAGCAATAGTGCCGTCGGCTATGAGGGATAGAGCAGCCGTGAAACATCATGCCTTGTACCGCCAGTGCTGATCAGTTCCAATTACTACAGCCACAGCAAACTCCGAAGAGTTGTCCATCAGCCTTTCTAAAGCGAGAGTCCGCACCATTACCACGGAAAACCATCGAGCCTAGATGCTTCCAGCCCTGCAGAATTCCCACCGGCCACATGATCCATCGCGCCAGGTCTGCCTCTTTCCGGTCATCCTATCCAATTCCATCCAGGAACATGTCTGTTCGTGCGATGCCATCACCGGAGGAACCAAAGCCCCTGCCTTGACACACGTGGACCGACCGGAAAATTGGTAATCCTCGACAAGAGAATCCACAGACTTGCCCCAGCCAATAATGAAGACCTGTCTGGATCGCTGCCTAGACACGCCCGGAAACAACCCAGTCCCGCTTGGAAAAGCAGCCGACTCGCCCGGAATTCACAAGACCCGATTGAAATGCCACGACCTGCCCGCCGGAGGATTCTACAGACCCGACCAGAAGCTATGAGGACCGATCGAAATCACTACTGACTCGATCATAAAGTCGTGAGACTCGATCAGAACCCTGCCCAGTTTTGATTGGAACTTTGCTTGGTTCAGTCGCAGCCGCCGGGAACCTCGCCATGCTGCCATCGTCTTCAATCGCCAACCGTCAACCTTGACGCCTACGATCAAACACCACCATCAATATGTCCAGCGACCCCACCGTCTTTCATTCTGACTCAGCGCTATTTGCGCTGTCCATTGCAGTTACCTACTTCTGCCATCGTTCGCTACTAGCAAGTCACGCCAAGGGGCCGTGCGTCCGCCAGCTCTGGCCGTGCAACTGCCATCCACCAATCACCGGTGCAGCAGTCCATGACTGTTCACAACCGAAGTCCAGCCACCGATTGCATAGGGTTTTCATAATATAAAAATACTATAAACCCTAATAATCATCCTTTCATTAGGTGTCATCACGTTCACCGTCGACGCAATCCGACGTGTACGTAAATAGGTTTTTGATGAACCTTTCACCAGCGCCGATATACCGTGCGGTGTCGTGTGTGTGTGGTGTCGTGCAATTAGGGTTCCAATAAGTTCAAACATACAACAAGTTCAAACATTCAACCCTAAGTTCTAGCACCACATTATCCACTCAAACCCTAGCCTAACGTGTCACGTTTAACCTTAGAACCTACGCTCTGATACCAATTATTGGCATTTGTATCTTTTGGTTAACATGAACTGTTAGGGTTCCATGCATTTCTATATCAGCGAAAGCAAGAAATCATAGAAACGTATTACATTTCACCAGGGTATGTTGAAGAAGAAGCATTCTCGCTGGCAGCTTGCGCAGTCCCACGGTTTTGGCCATAACGTCCTCATCCAATATCCAATTGGAGTGACCTATACGCCAAAATGATCCTCTCTTCAGTGGCTTTCTGTCAGTATATCACAGGTCCAATTCAGATATTGACACAATTTTATAAAAATCATGGAAGTTGATGATAGAAATAGCAAACGACCTTCCGGTCTTCTGTTGTATTCCTAAGCCACGTCTCGACATTGTGTGGGCAACGATCTACGAGACGAACTCAATCTATAGATCCCTCAAACTCACGGTGTTTATGTCGTATGTATCAAGTTACTGGGCTACTGAGATTGGCTATTTATAGGCTACAACAGGGACCTGGAGGAGAAATTAGGGTTTGGGCCTCCCATTGGGCTTAAGCATCCAAGTTTAGCCTAAAACTTATACTTAAGTCCAATAATAATAAATCATTCCACTAAAGAAATATTATTGCACTGCCACCCTAATCCCAAATTACGTTTATGGGATCCTTTTTATTATAGCCCATTAATTTCCCCGTGTTTAAGATTCAATGCCCATTAATTAATTAAATTACTGACAACTCCATTAATTAATATAATTACCAAGAGTAGTACCACTCAACCTTATTATCATACCGGAATAAATCCACCTGCAGGGTTTACATGATAATCATTATGAGCTCCTCAAGGGGACATCATCAGCCAATTTTGTTAGGACACAGATTCCTTCTACAATCAACAGCATACCATAGAGACAGCACCATCTCCCAACTCACCGAGCATATTGATTTATCTTTTAAATCTCACCCATTGATGAATCAAAGAAATAAATACTGTCTTATGTGTCGAGGTTATTGTATAGGGATTAATAGTACAAACATCCATAATAACAGAGATCAAGTTCTATTATATAGTCAGTATAAACCGAACGATCTCAACGACAGTCCTATTCAATACAGAAAGTGCACTAGTGCAATTTTATAGTCAAGATAGACTAATACCAAATTACACTACAACCATATCGATAGATAGTCACTGTCTATCTCGGTTGTGAATATCTATTTATACTCTATATAAGGAGTCGATAATATGATCTTCCATGTGACGCTGCACACCACATAATCTACAATATAAAGTAAATGGACTTTTGCAATAATTTAATTTCAAATGTTTGATCACATGATTCTCATTTCAATTATTGTCAAAGCATTGTTCATACAAAAGATAGACTTTTAGTATACAATCCAACACTTCCGTGGCTTTCCAACGGTGTATCATACGAACAGTTTGGAGCTACACATGATTTTAGAAAAATCGTGGAAGTTGACAAACAGCATCAGCAAACGACCTTTTGATCTTCTGCTTTATTCCCAAGTCCAGTCTTGATGTCGTGTGAGCGACGATCTTCAAGATCTTCTCAATCTGCTGTTCCCTTTCCCTCCTCACAGTGTTAGGCGTGGATAATTAGGTCTTCCGGATAGCTGAGATGACTTATATATGTGCTACAACAGGGACCAAGAGGAGAAATTAGAGTCGGGCCTCCATTGGGCTTAAGTATCCAAGTTTAGCCCAAAACTTATACTTAAGTTCAATAATAATAATATAGTCCACTAAAATATTATTACTGCACTGCCGCTCCAATCCCATAATTATGTTATGGGCTCCTTCTTATTATAAGCCGGACAGTCTTCCCATGTTTAAGATATATAATGCTTATTAATTAATTAAGTTATTGACAACTCCATTAATTAATATCTCATCCGAGAGTAGTACCACTCAACCTCATTATCATGTCGGAATAAATTCACTTGCAAAATTTACATGATAATCCTTATGAGCTTCTCAAGGGGACATTATCAACCTGAATAGGACACAGATTCCTTCTATAATCAACAACACACCATAGAGACAACACTACTTCCTAACTCACTGAGTTTGTTGATTTAATAACATGTAAATCTCAACCATTGATGAATCAAAGAAATACATACTGCCTTACATGTCAAGGTTATTATATAGGAATTAAGAGCACGAACATCTATAATAACAGAGATCAAGTTCTTCTTTATAGACGGTACAAGTCGAACGATCTCAAGCGGTCCTGCTCAATACACACAAAACGTACTTATGTGATTCTATAGTCAAGACAAACTAATACCAAATTACACTACAACCATCCCGAGAGAGTCCTCGTCAATCTCGGTTGTGAGCATCTGTTTATACTTTATAAGGAAACTGATAATATGATCTTCCGCGTGTTGTCGCACAACATATTATCTACAGTATAAAGTAAGTGGACTATTGCATCAGACAAGCTAGACCTTTATTATACAATCCAACAATTTCCCACTTATACTAAAAGACTATGATGTCATGTCAACTGCCATACATCTGATTCCCACTCCCACTACACGACCATCAAAAGCTCTCGCCTTAAGGTCCTTGCAAAAGAATTCACTAGGTTATCATCTAATGCAATCTTGGCGACACAACCTTCCCCTCGTCATAAGGTTTCTCGTAACAGGTGGCAATCGTGCTCCATGTGTATAATTGCTTATGGGCTCATGATTCCTTCAAGTTTGCAACCGCACCATTATTATCACAATAAATTGTCAACCCTTGGGCAAACTTAGAAACTACATCCAAGTCCATCACGAAGTTTCTAGAGTCATACAGATACTTTGGCTGTCTCAGAGGCTCCAATTTATCATCTTTCCATGGTGGAGTCCGAAATATATTCTATACAACACACCTCCATATTATGACTCAACTTCCAAAATTAAACACATAATCTTTGAGGTGGATTTACTGTCGTCCCTATCTGATTTAAAAAATCCGAATCTATGTAACTAATAAGAAGCATTGAATCTATCCAGTAAGCCCACGCATAATTTCTGGTCCTTTTCAGGTACATAAATATATGTCTTACCACAGTTCAATATTCTTATTTGGAATTACCTTGATACCCATTGATCATGCCTTTGGCAATACAGATGTCTGTTCTCATGCATAACATTCCTTATATTAAGCTTCCTTATTTGCCGAAGCATAAGGAACCACCTTCATCACCTTTATCTTCTTTTGTGTCTTAAGACACATTTCCTTAGATAAAGTCACATGCTAAAATGAGTAATGATTGTATCATTTCATGAAGCTTGAGATAAGCGCAATGTCTTATCTTGTGATCCGTATCACCATGATCGCAAGAATGTATTTGGCTTCTCTTAAGTCATTCATTTCATACTACTTTATGAGCCATACCCATATGCCTCGACAATACTCTTTCATTGTCTCCAATGAGCAAGATACTATCTACGTATAGTACAAGAAATACCACCACATTTCTGTCACTTTTTCCAATACACAAGACACATCCGCGCATTGAATAAATTCATATCACTGGATTACCTCATCAAAACAGATGTACTTTGAGTTCAAAGCTTGCTTTGGTCCATGAATGGACACTTTTAAGCTTACACTCAAAATACTCCTCGCACTTTTCAATGAACCACTATGATTGCTTCACATAGATGTTTTCCTCAAGACTTCCAATCACGGAAGCTTTCTTGAAATCTATTTGCTATACTTCATAATTCAATATGAGCAACAATAAAATAAAATAAAAGAATCCGGATTAACTTAATCTTAGCTACCGGCGGAAAGGTTTTCTCATACTCAAACTCACCCTTATTTCTGAGTGTACCTTTACACAACAAGCCTTGTTTCAAAGTATCACCTTACCTTCTGATCCTATTTTATTTTGTAGAGCAACTTCCAATGGCTTTACCACCATTTCGCGGTTCTACAAGTACCCATACCTAATTAAGAATCCATAGATTCTATTTCAGAAATCATTGCAAGATGCTAAGATATTGCATTTTTATCTTGTAGTGCTTCATCGTATCCGTGGACCAATTTCATGTTTTACTAGGGACCAAGTCTCACGACTCTCCCAAAACATAAATCTATCAGGTTGTAGAACAACCTTCCAACTACGATAAAGCGCTACATACAACTGTGCATCAGATGTGACACGCGATGCAGTTTACTTGTGGTTTATCCTTTTGTACAATTGGTACTATACTTTGTGTTTTCCCTCTCACATCCTTTAGAACAATTTATACATGGCTTTGTGATTTATTACATAGTCCTTTTCCAAAAATCTAGTGTTCGTGTTAACAATCACCCTTTGATCTTTTGGACTATCAAATAAGACACCCTTCATTATTCCAGGATATCCCACAAATAGACAAACATCCTTATGACATGCTGTTTCTAGAAATACTCATAAAATAAATTTAGTAATTCCTAATAACTCATCATCTATTTAACCATTTCCATGAGAGTCCTATACCTTCTCTTCGCCACACCAGTCGACTGGGGTTAACCCGGTGTTGACAACTTGGGATTCAATCCCAACCTCTGATAATATCTCCTAAACCATCCTAAGTACTTGATATATTTTCGATGACCCTTCACCGTATGAGCCATGCACTTTTGAATTAATCATAGTTCTAAGATTTACGGTGCATCAAAGTATATCTAACCACCTCTCGCCTGGATAGTCTTAGGACCGCATAAATTAGAATGAACCAAATATATCTTTGGCTCTACACCCTTTTGCCTTGAAAAGGCAATCATGACCTAGTTTCAGATGGCAAAAGGTATGTTTGGTTCATATCCAAAGATTCCTTTCTCTTATTAGGATTAGAAGACATGTTATCATTACTATTATGTTGCATTGTGAGAGAAACATGATTTAAGAGTGTACAAATTGTGACCAACGTACCATAACAGAGTATAGCTCCGTCCCTCATTACTATGCCCATGTCATTTAAATGAAATGGAGTATCTATCCGTAAATGTGTAGAAACTGAAATGAAATTCTTTTTATGAGAACGTACGTAAAGACAATTTCTCAAAATAAACCGTTTATTCCTATCAAAAGATAAATAAACAACTCCCACTGCAATAGTCACTACTTTCGTAGCTTACCCATGTACTCAATTATCTCATCATCACTTAGTTACACGCTTTTTAGTTATTCCAGTATCTACACACAACGTGTCAGTAAATGCCATCACTAATCATGTTTCAACAACTAGTGAATGAGATACTAACGTTGTTCACATCTTGATGAAAATTGATTTCCTTCGCTGCTTGTTTTGTCAGAAGTTTCCCACCGAATGCAGCTTCTTGTAATTCAGGTGAAACTTGCTCAAAACATCTAGGCAAATTATGGAGAATAAAATTAACCTAGGTTCCCCTTCAATTTCTACTCCAATCATTTCCAATTCGTTCATCAATTCAACTATGAACTCCCGCCTATCAACCTTATTCAGGTATCCAAAGAGTTACATGAGACAATCATATTTCTATGAACCTCTCACCTCTCCACTAGAGACTTTAATAGGCATCATAGGACATCTTTAGTGAGAACACATATGTTTTCCTAAGCAGTAAGAATTGAAACCAAGATTCTTTTCTTCTAATTTTGGACCAGTAAATATAATATCTTTTAGTCAACAATAAGTGAAATAAAACTATTTGAAAATCCTGAGAATCACGTAAATAAATACACCGATCAAATCCTTCGAATTTATCAATTTATATTGATTTCCTCAAAACAATATAAAATAAAATTCACCAACATCTCAAGCACCGTGAGTCTGCATGCCACGATAGTGTGGACATATACAAACCCGAACATTTACAAGAGAAGGTTTTACACATTAATTTTATTCGTCAACCTAACTTCATGACAAAATAATTAATAGTCGGTTCCTTTTTAGCCATGCAAATAACAGTAGTGACTCCGATGGGGAGAATACTTATTATTTGCATCTAAGTGTACACCATTATTTGACCCCAAGTCTATTGTGCAAGCTTGTGTGCCTTATAGATGGAGAAGTACACACGCGCTCGGATAACTTCTTACTGTCATCATAAAGAAGTTTGTACCAGTGATCCATGAATAAACTCATTCGATGGGGAGGAAGGTTTATTCCAACACGCAAGCTTACTCACATCACTTACAAACCAATAATGGATGCCAATTTATTGCCAATCCCCTCTCCCACTTAGTTATTTAACACCGAGGGTTTTTACATGCATATAATATTCAAATATAATATGTAACCTAGCATGCTTCTATTAATAACAGTAAATCAAATAGAACATGCATTCAAATATAAAACAATAATAGACATTTAAATTAATTATGGCAGTTATATATAAGGAAAAAAATTGCTAAAATAGAACGACTTGTCCAATACTCCAGCGATTAAACCGATGCCTTGTACAATAAGTAGGATAACTTGTGCCCTAACACATTCATCGTCACAGGCTTCCATCAATCAGAAACTATCGGATGTCATCGCCGCGACCATGAAGATTACCGCCGATCACCGTCGCCATCGCCGCTCGTGCCGTCCACTATCAGTAATCGTGCTGACAGTGGCTGCTGGTCGCGCCGCCAGTGAATCACGTCAGTCTGCTTAACGCCAGCAACCGTGCATCGCCGAGTCTGCTGCACACAGAATCTGTGCGCCACATCGAGTGCACCTTCGGACGCTCTACCTGGTTTCTCGCACGCCAACACGCACACCACCGGGTACCCATCAGAGCACGCCATCGGGCGCTCTGCCCGGATTCTAGATGCCACGCTTGATACCATGCACGACGCCACGCTTAACGCCACGCACGATGCCTAGCCATGCGCACGTCTGCTTGCTCAATTCAGCACCTGGTCTCTCGTAATCGTGCGCATCGCCCTATTTCTGCATGCTGTCGGGCGCTTCACGGAGCGCCCCATCGTGTGTTCTGCCCGGTGGTTCACATGGCACCCTGCTGGCTTTCGTGCGCCTATCGCCCATTAGCAGCCCACAAATGAGTGACATTCCTGACATCATTGTGTGCTCATTGTCACTTCCAAGTTTCATCAATACCATCACCGAACAGGTTTGCAGACGAGATATAGGGTATACAGGGATAATACAATAATTCCATAAACACTAATTCATGCATGTACATTAGCCTAACATGTCACGCTTAGCCACAAAAACCGAAGCTCTGATACCAATTGTTGGCGTTCTATCGTTTGGTTAACGTGAACCGTTAGGGTTCTATACAATTCTATATCAGCGAAAGCAAGAACATAAAATCATATTACATTTCACTAGGGTATGTTGAAGAAGAGAATGAATTCTCACCGGCAGCACGCCCAGCCTAACTATTTTGGGCATAACTCTCTCATACAATCTCTGATTTCAGTGATCTATGCGCCAAAATGATTCTCTCTTCCGTGGCTTTTCAATAGTGTATAACATGAGTAGTTTGGAGTTACACACGATTTTAGAGAAATCGTAGAAGTTGATGAACAGCAGCAGCAAACGACATCTTGGTCTTCAGCTGTATTCCCAAGTCCAATCTTGACGTCGTGTGGGCGACGATCTTCAAGATCTTCTCAATCTATTTTTTCCTTTCCCTACCTGCAGTGTTAGGCGTGAATAATTAGGGCATCCGAATAGTTGAGTTGACTTATATATGGGCTACAACAGGGACCAGGAGGAGAAATTAGAGTCGGGCCTCCATTGGGCTTAAGTATCCAAGTTTAGCCCAAAACTTATACTTAAGTCCAATAATAATAATATAGTCCACTAAAATATTATTACTGCACTGCCGTTCCAATTCCATAATTACGTTATGGGCTCCTTCTTATTATGAGCCCGACAGTCTCCCCATGTTTAAGATATACAATGCCCTTTAATTAATTAAGTTACTGATAACTCCATTAATTAATATCTCATCTGAGAATAGTACCACTCAACCTCATTATCATGCCGGAATTAATCCACTTGCAAGATTTACATGATAATCCTTATGAGCTCCTCAAGGGGACATCATCAACCTGAATAGGACACGTATTGCTTCTACAATCAACAGCATACCATTGAGACAACACTACTTCCCAACTCACCGAGTTTGTTGATTTAATAACATGTAAATCTCACCCATTGATGAATCAAAGAAATACATACTGCCTTACGTGTCGAGGTTATTGTATAGGGATTTAGAGCACAAACATCCGTAATAACAGAGATCAAGTTCTTCTATATTGATAGTACAAGTCGAACGATCTCAATCGATCTTGCTCAATACACACAAAGTATACTAGTGTGATTCAATAGTCAAGACAAACTAATATCAAATCACACTACAACCATCTCGATAGAGAGTCCCCATCTATCTCGGTTGTGAGCATCTGTTTATACTTTATAAGGAAACCAATAATATGATCTTTTGTGTGTTGTCGCACAATATATTATCTATAGTATAAAGTAAGTGGACTATTGCATCGGATATATAAATAAATTATAAGATGCAATTATTTGATCATATGATTCTCATTTCAAATAAATTGTTATAACATTGTTCATACACAAAGCTAGACCTTTAGTATATAATTCAACAAAACCTTCTATCTATAACTCGCAACCTGATTGGTCAAAGACTGATTTCACTTGATTCTGCGGGCTTGTGCCTCCAACTTGATTGGACCTTAATCAGGCTTATTTTACATAGACTAATTTAATTTGTCTATACTTGTTTAACTTGGGTTAGGCCTCTTTTAACTTGGACTTGTTTGACTTGGGTCAGACCACCTTTGACCTGTATTTGATTTAATTTATTTAGGCTTGTTTAACTTGAGTCAATTTATTTAGGCTTGTTTGTGTTGAGTTATACCATCTTTGACTTGAACTTGTTTGACTTGGTCAAACCTCATTTAACTTGTTGGGCTTAAATTAGTTATCAATTATTAATTAACTTATTTTTTAAATTACTCCCTCCATCCCAAAGATATTGACACACTTTCCTTTTTTGGTTGTCCCACAGAAATTGACATATTTTCTTTTTAAGGAACATGAGACCCACACAAAAAATAATTTATTTAGTTACATGGGCCACACACACATCACACTCACCACTAATACAACTACCCACTACACAATAAATATTATTTCTCTCACTTTACTTTGCATTAAATTATTATACTCCTTAACCTCCGTGCCCAAAAAAATACGTCAATATCTCTTGAACGGAGGGAGTAATTTATTTATATCCCTAAATAAAATATTAGAGGATCTCTTTAAATGCACACCCCTTTTTATTGAATGCACACCCCATTACTATGTAATTAAATTATAGATTAATAAAAAATCTAAATTACCCTTAATTCATTAAATACACACCCTTTACATATTTTAAAACTAATTCAATCTCTCCCAATTTGCAGAAATAAACGCCACCTTCCTCAGCAAATTAATTAATTGATTAATTCATTTATGGCAATTCTATTTACAAGAAGTGAGAGTTGTTGAGGGCAAACAGCAAGAATGCTCAGTGTAGAAGTGGGTAGAACCGAATGTTGTCAGCATTCCAGAAGAAATTTGCAGCCAAACAGAATGGATACTTAAATAATTGAGGATTGCTAGTAATCAATTTGGAGGAAACATCCTTTCAACAATAACGATTTATCATTCTCTGGAAGTCCTATCTTCTAAAATAAACAAGTTTACTGGAGATATTCCAAATGACATCAGGAACTTATTAGCAGTTCAAATGCTGCATTTAGGCTGCAACAGATTTAACAAGGCAATTCCATCCTCCATCGAAAATTTGTCAAATATGGTAGACATGTTTGTAGGTGTACATCATTTAATTCAGAATGAGATTAATTATTGATGGATTCCATTTAATTGCAAAGGGTCCCGAACCTCTTCCCAAGTATTCTTTGCGGTCAAGCACATGATTAAAGAGGAGCCCTCATTGAGAAAAGCACACGATTCATACCTACAAATATTTCGATATCGCATAAGAAGAAGAGTAACAAGAGGGCCTAGTTCTTAAATATTATTTTTGATTTGATTATGCTTTCTGATCAACAATAATGATACTGATGACATGTGGAAGGAGATCTTCCATATCTAGTTCCCGTTTTCCATCTAAACAACAGAGAGATAAACTCAAGATATGATCCATATTAGAATCGAATTTTTGGGGATTCATCATAGAATGAAAAAGTGGTAGTAAGGGATTGATCATAGAGTTTACTATATTTGAAGGAGACACGAATATTAATCAATTATTACTTTCTTAATCCTCTACTCCTCCGCTATTAAAGTTGCCTTCAAAGCCAAAAAAAAAGAACAATCAAGGTTTCTATTTTAGTAAAAAAAAAGATTTAAAAAATGAAGATTTTAAATAGGGCGTGTAAGATTTTAATTTTTAAAGAGTAATTTTGAAATTTTAGGGGTGTGTATAAAATAAAACTAAGAAATAAAAAGTTAAAAGGGGTATATATTAATAAGAGGGTGTTTATTTAATAAAGGGCGCGGCTATTCACACTTCCAGTTTTGCTAAACGTATCCCACAAATCTATAAGACTAAGTTATCCTTATATGTTAATACATAAATACTCTTATACTTATTATTAACTAATATTTTTTTATTAAGTCTTTCTATACGTGCCCCGTGAGATTTTTATTTGTACTCCAATCTCACAGAACTATAACCCTATTAATTTTTCATCCGTTTCGTAACCAAACTATGCTCAAGACCGTTCCATAATTTACAAAGAGAAGTTTTATGTGTTTGTAAATCAAAAAATATAGGGAAGAAGAGAAGATAGGTTGGAAGAATGATATACAGATTATACAGAAAGTGGAGTCTGCTCACCAGTCCAACTTCTCCCTTCACTTGGATTTGTTGGTTTTGTCTCTGCTGAAGAATGTATGGTAGGAAATAAACTATTTTTTCTCTTTTGAAATTGTTTATCATGTTTGCCAAGTCATTTGAGCTTTAACACTGGACAATAAATCTTTACAAGTTGCCTTTTTTTTGGTGATATTGCTTAGAATTTTGATGAATAAGCATAAGAGATCCAGAAACACAATATGCAAAAATTCATTAATAACTCACTTTTGTGCAACTATTATTTTTTATTTCTAAGAAGTATTTCCATCATCAAGTCATTCCAAGAATCTATAGGGTCTAGTAAGCACCAATAAAAATTATCATTCTGAATCTTTGCATCTTTATCTTTTTCATCGTAAGGATGAAACTGTCTGTAAACTCCTGGATGCCCGTCCAACCTCATGAACGAAAGTAAGGCCGATCAAACAGTTTCAAATTCATTCCGTTGCCGGAAACTATCTCAAATTCTTCAAGTGCCACATCTCACATAATTTGATGTAATCCCTTATTTCAATCTCATCGGCTTTGAATGGTCCGATCTTATTGCAATAGCCACCCGTGTTCCATTTACCATTCTCAAAGTGCTCTGGAGTCGTAGTTCTGAATAGTATATACGACTTGTGATTTCTTTCTGTGGAATTATTTAATTTTATTAATAGGTTAGAGTTTAATTAATTAAAATGGTAAAAGAGTTTACAACTGGGTATATTTAGTAATTTATATATATATATATTAATTTTAGTGGGATACATTTAATAATCAGGATACATATAGTAAAATCGGGGGGGGGGGGGTGAATAGTCGTCCCCTTTATTAAAAAAGAGTGTGTATTTAATAACACTCAATAGTAAATTAAAATTAATATTTTAATCATGAAAATCCAGGTGTTTCCATTTGATTGATTACAATTATGACGATCACTAGCATAATTCTAATATATATTTCTTTTGTTGAGTTTGGTATGTTTACGTGTTAATGAAGTCTCAATAAAAATTGAACAAATTTTTTAACTTTTAAAAAACTCGACAATATATTTATTTACGTCCACTAGAGCAGGTATCTCGGTCGAAAATACCACGTGACATTTTTGAAGTGAAAAGAAAATAAAAATTTTAGTCTCTTAACTTCGCCTCCTTTTGAAATTAGTCCAAGTTGTTTTAGAATTTTGAAATTGTTCCATTAACTTTCAAAATTAAAATAAATTGGTTCATTTATCAGTATGAATCGGATCACCCTGTGGTTATGCGTACATTACATTTCTTTTTTCTTTTTTCAAGATTTAACAATATTCAACTTAATTTGTGCAAAATACATTTGTTGTGGATTAAATATTATAATTATGTCACTCTCCTTCTCACTAACTAAATTTATAGTACTATTGAAGGTTATCTTTTATAATTTATTATTAGAAATTGACTTGTTCAAATTTTCTATTTTAATTGTTTTGCCTTTCCCAATTGTACATTGTTTATTTTTAGTTAATGCATTTTCTTTTTTGTGGGATTGTGTTAGTTCCTATTTTAGAACTAAGCGAAAGAAAAGGTATTTCTTAGTCTTTCTGCATGAGATAAGAAGAACATGGACTGCAAGAAATTTTGAGAATGTGGATAAGATATTCTTAGTGATCAAATCAAAGAACAAAAAACGTACATTTAAGAAAAGATTGATGATGGAATTGGTCTCCAAGAAAAGCTGAACGTGGAATAAACATACTTGAAGAATAAGAATTTTTACTTTTATATAAGACTCATAATATTTATGTTAAGGAATGTAGATTATAGATTGAGAGCGTAGAAAAGTGAAAAGAGTTTTAGTTTTGGATATCACTCTTGATATTCCATTTGTGAATCCTATGTCTAAGGATTTAGAATAGAATTTCTATTTTTGTGTTTGGATTTTCATGATTCATTTTTGTAATCGTCTTGAAGTTTTAATAAGAAAATTTTCCCCGTGAAGGCATCACAAGTCGTTGGACTTGAAAGAAAAGTAATTCTTATTTTTGTTCTTTATTAAGCTGTGCAACATGTTGTATTTTGTATTTCGACATCGATTGTGTCAAGACATTGAAGACACCATCTGTTCTATTTTATGTTCTCAATTTTTGGGCCCACAAAATATTTTCAATTAGCACCAAATCCTACTGTTGTATACTAAGTGCAGATCTTAATTTCCTATTTATCTCCCTCCAATTCTTGATAGAACTAATTATTCCATGTGGAAGGTGAGAATGCTAACTCACATCAAATCAATTGATGAAAGATCTTGGCATTCGGTTAATGGTTGGAGTCCTCCTCAAATAGTTGATGTGGACAATGATTTAATCATTAAACCTAAAGGAGAATGGACACCAGAAGAATCTCAACTTGGTAATTTCAATTCAAGAACCTTAAATGCTATTTTTTCATCTGTTGATGTGGTCATATTCAAGATGATTACGAATTGCGTCTCTGTCAAAGATGCATGGGAAATTCTATAAGAATATTGTGAGGGTTCTGAGAGTGTTTTTAAGTCTAAAATGAGATATCCACAACTATGTTTGAAAATATTCGTATGGATGAATATGAATCAATATCTTCATACAACGAAAAGATTCTCGATATTGTAAATGAAGTTCAAATCTTAAGAGATCCAATTAGCAATGAACAACTTGTGAGTAAATTCTTGTGATTACTTCTGAAGAGATTTCATATTATGGTCTTAGCTATTAAAGAAGTAAGAGATACCGCAACTCCCTCTTGGAGAATTGATGAGTATCTTGAAGACATATAAACTCAATTTTGGGAATAAACAAGTTCAACTTAATTCTCCACACATGTTTCATACAGATATGAATCTTGCTTTTCAAACTGAATCTTATACATCTATGAATGAAGAAAGTTTTGTAAAAGAAGAATTTGAAGAGATAGAGTTGTTAGATGAAGGATGCTCGAATGTTGCGATGCTGACCAAGAAGTTTAATACAATCATCAAAAAATGAATAAATAAAATCATAGCAGCATAAAATCGCGAATCTAAATAAACAACTCTCCAGTTTTTTCAGCTCCTAGTGCACCAAATCAAATGAAGAGGAATATACCAGTGAAAAGCTCATAAAAGTTATTCTCTGACCCTAGTCCTTAAAGAAGGATGGGCTGGTATCCTCCATATAGCCAAATTGAGATGAATGACATGGATTCTATTCAACATAGAGCTTGTCATGTATTTGGGCATTTTACAAAAGAATGCGCAATTTCTCTTAGGAGAAAGAAGATGAATCTGAATTCCACCTGGAGAGATGATGATGGATCTGAATCTGAGAATTGTGATTAAAACGTACTATTTGCCACCATTGATGATAGTACCAGTTCTACAATAAAAATAGTAAATTGAACATGAATTTTTACTTCGATATAAGGCTCATGATATTTCACTTTAGAAATGTAGATTACAAATTTAGAGAGTAGAAAAATGAAAAAAATTTTAGTTTTGATCTTTTTAGCTTTGTGTATCACTCTTGATATTTCATTTGTGAATCATATGTCTAAGGATTTAAAATAGGATTTCTATTTTTATTTTTTATTTTATTTTTGTGATTAAATTTATAATCGTCTTGAAGTTTTAATAAGAATATTTTCGCCATGAAGGCATCACAAGTCATTGGACTTGTGAAGGAAGTAATTCTTATTTTTATTTTTTATTCCACTGTGCAATGTGTTGTATTATATGTCTCGACATCGGTTGTGTCAAGACTTTGAAGACACACTCTATTTAGTTATTTTGTTCTTTCGCTTTTGAGCCACAAACCATTTTTCATTTATAATCGCAGAACTGCCGATTTGAATTAACATTTGTCCAAGAGAGCCACAAATGAGCATCATTTACATAATAACTCAACGTGAACCCAACTCATGCAATAGAGAATTAATAGTGACATACCTTCATGGGCTCACGAACTAGTAGAAAATGAATTGAGATTCTTTGCGTGAAATTTGGCTTGATAATTCGAAGATTTTGGTTAATCTACTTGGAGTTTTAGGCTTCAAAAGGTCTACCCCGAATATTTTACGTGATTTTGAGTTTCTATCCTATTATATTCATGTGCTTATTTTTTACTACAAAATTGTTGCATGTATTGATGCCATAAGTGAAAATTGAAGAAAAAAATATCACATAAACTGGTAATTGGACCAATTGGAGATGTAAAAATTGGTTGAACTGACCAATACTAATACACTAAAATCCACCATTGTTGGGTTAGAGTGGGTTAAGTTATTGGTAAAGTGAGACACATATTGGACGGGTTATTTGCAAGGTGGGCATTAGATGAATTTTTGGTAGGGGATAGCAAGTTGTCACTGTGTCAAACTTATTTTATTATTTTTAAATGAATTTTTTAAATGAATATAAAATTATAAAAATGTACAATCGAAATGGATAATACATAATTTTTAAAATATCATATGTGTTTTTTTTTGTATTTATATATGGTGGATTATTGGTAGGTTGAACAATTCGAGATACAGACCTTACGTGGGGTGAGTTATATGCTAGTCATAATAATGCGAGGTATTTCTAGACCAGATCATTCGTGGGGTGAGACATTCATTCTTGATGCAGGTTGGTGGTGAATTTTTGTGGGTTGGCTCGCACTAATAAGCATATTACGACACCTTTAAGTCTATTTTGTTGAATTTTAAAAGTTATATATCAATTTCAAAATTTTGGAATATTATGGACTAATTAAAAAAGAGAAACAAACTTAAAAGATGAAAATATTTATATTTCTTGTCATATCAGAAGTGTCACATGGCTTTACTGGCTAATTGATTTGCTCCAATCGGTAAATTGACTAAATTGTTGAACTTTGAAAAATTAATAGACCAATTTATAATTTTAAAAAAAGCATGGACTAATTTCAAAATTAAATAAACTTAGCGCACACCCCAAAAAGAATTAAAATTTCAAAACAAATAACATCTCAACACATTATTATTAAAAAAATGTCACTCTCACTTAACATACATGACTTACTTTATCATTTATTAAAAAAAGAATCACATTACTCTCCAAATTCAATAAAATTAGTAAAAAGATAATAATTTATTATACTCCATTTATACGGTAAATGTTAAGAGTTAATTGGGCGATGAAATATTATTTTTATTTATTTATTCACAAGTTATTTTAAATGACCTACTATCACTTTTCTTAATTAAATACTACTCCCTTCCGTCCGTCGGAAATGTATATATTTTGCTATTTTTGGCGTCCGCACCAAAGGTATACATTTTCCTTTTTAAACATATGGGACCCACCCACACACATCACAAATACATTTAATATATGGGACTCACACACTCCACTAATACAATTATCTACTACACATTAAGTAATAATACTCCTTAATCCACGTGAAAAAAGCAAATGTATATGTTTGTGGCGGACGGAGGGAGTACCTCTTTTTATGAATGTTATATTTTCTTATTTACAGTGAAGAGTTAACTTAGAGAACTTACTTAGTTGACCCTAGGTCACATATGACCTAGGTGAATTCTCATTGTCGGAGCCATCCTCTTTCAATCTAAGTCATTGGATAAAAAAAATTTTATTCAAAGACTACCTGTTAAACAAGTTTCACCATTGCAAATGAAGAAGACAGGTGTAATTTCCAAGATTATGTGCCCATTGCCTAACGGAGAGAGAACGACGCATTTTTCCGTAATCTAACAAATTCATTCCAACTGTTCACGCTCAAGTTCAACAGTGCAATATTGTCCAACTCTGCACCATTACGAATAGTCTATGCACCGTCATCAATGCACTTAGAATAACATATGCATTGTACACTCAAGTTCAATAATCCATAAGTATGCAGTGTCAATCAACCTGCTCACGCACCACGTATTCCACCATGTTCATCTCACATATCCCTAATCTACATAGATCTCTACAGAGAACAACCACGACTAACAAGCTCATTCGGGAAGTCATATTGACCACACCATGGTCTATCAATAAACCTAGATCTAGTTTGAGTAGATCTACGAAAGCATTCATCTCGTTGTCTTCTTCTAGTGCAAAAGAAGTCGTGTTTTCGTCTGCGCAAGAGCTAATCATTGAGCAGGGTGCAAAAAGTACCGATAAGATCAATATATATGATATTCCACTTTTGAGGGTATTTCATAAGCTAGTCAAATCATACTAAGCAAATGCGTTTTGTTTAGTGTGAAAATTTGCTATATTTTAGAGTTGTGTTCGTGTGTTTTTGCATATTTTTATCTTATTTTTAGTATATTATTCTATATTTTTTAGTGTTTGTATTTGTATAAAAAAGTGTGTGAATCATGTTATTTGTCATGTAGGAATGAGGTATTTTGAGCTAAAAAGAGAAAAGGAGGAAACAAGAATCAAAATCAAGGTTGAAAATATGCCATTGTCCACTTGAATTTAACACAAAAGATTTTGTGCTTGGAATTTAAGTGAAACAAATAAAAAAATAGATGCACAATTCAAAAAGGAAGGCATAGGAAAAAATAGGGCTCATTTCAGAGTTAAAACGAGCAAAAAACGAGAAGAATTGAGAAAATTGTGCAAAGCTGGAAAATAAATTCTGGTCGAATTTTATAAATTCCGGTCAGATATCTGAAGCTGAAAAATTCCGCCAGAATTTCTAAACTTGACGAAATACAGGGAGCTTCATTTTCATGAGAAATTCGACTATCAGAGAAATTCCGGTCGAATTTCCGGCCGAATTTTTTGAGAAAAAACTACAGATTCGAATTTTAGCCAAAAAAAAATCATTTTTCCACTTAAGCATGATCCAATATTTGCCCTAATCCCTTGATCCTCCACCACTATAAATACCTTTATTTTCCAAATGTTGAGCAACAATTATCAATAAAAATTCCATTTCATTTTGGAGGCCACACACACTACACACATTTTCTCTCTACTTTCTTTCTTCTCCATTTTTATTTTTCTTCCCATCACTCCTCAAACCCATTTCTTATCTATCACCCATCTATCCTTGGTGTTAGAATTACTTAGAATTAAGGGTAAGAGGAGGAATTTCAAGAAGCAATTGAAGATCTCCAACAAGTTAAATTGAAGGGGAGTTTTAATTCATTTTTGTAATTTTCTTTGAATTAGACTACATGGGTTATTGTAATGAATCATTTATTTGTTTTGTTACTTTAATTATGCTAGGCTAATCCCTCTTGTGGGGTTAGAGACATGATTAGTGCTTAATATTTATTTTATTATGCAAATTAAATATGATTTAGACATAATTTGGTATTTGATTTCTTCTCGTGGGTTTTGCAATGCATGAATTATATGTCGGCATGGTTTGTTAATTATGGGTAGCATGTTAATTTAATGGATTTTTCGTTAATTTGTTGCTTATGTTAATTAAGTGTCATCATATTAATTCTTGTGGATATTGCTTGGGGTGAGACGGAAACGACCCTCCAAAGTATTAGAAATAGTATGAGAGGACATCGGGTTTAGGTTTGACCAAAAAGATATTTGAAATCGGTGAGAGGAACCAATCCATTCGTTAGCCCTAGTACGCAAAAAGGGAGAGTTAGTTCTAATGTACCTTTTAAGGGAGAATTGAAATTTAATTAGTACCTAGATGGAAGAGGTTAGTGTTGGGCATCGATATTAGGTGCATTTGGGAGTTTCTAGGAGATCTACAACCTTAGTAACCCGAGAGGGAGCTTTGGAAATATTTATGATCTCCTCTAATCCAATTTCTATCTCGTCTATTCCTTTTGCATGATAAAATGAATTCTAAGACACTTTAATTATTTCTAGTCCCATATCTTACTACTTGCCCTTCAACACCATTTCTCCATTTTTATTTTATTTTCTCCTATTTTATCTTGATTTCTTTTATTTGAGTTCTTGATTATCAACCTCTTCGTTAGTCCTTATAAAAACAATAGAAACACGAGCTAACGTGTTCGTTCAATCTAAACTTAAACTCCCTGTGGGTTCGATAATTTTATTCCTTAGGGTATATTTCTACAACGAACGAGTATTCTTGCTCGTGAGTTTAAAAATATTCAAACATGCTTACCCCGTTCAATCAAGTTGTATTTGACATTGACTCGGTAATTAATGAGATAATAGTGGGCATGATATAATCAGATGAGGTGGTGAATAGATTTAAATAGGAAAAGCGCCTTTATAATTGGATTAAGCCGTTGGCCATGTGGAAAGGGTGGGAAAAGGAGAATTTGTGAGTCATGTCGCCGGTCCTGAGTAGGGCGACGACCCAGTCTCCAAATCTTAACATATATATTTAAACAATTGTAATAAGAAAAATCTTGATTTATTAATTTTTTTGTAAGAAATATCGATCATTTTAATCTCTTCATTTATTTTTTTTAAAATTATTTCTTGTCAAATTCTTATCATGGATCTCTTACTTTCTTAATTTTTGTTTTTCTGTTAAAATTTGATTGTTGTACATATTAATTTTTTGTTAATTAATTTGTTAATTAAATGTGTTTTTATTTGAATGTTTTCTTAAAAATATACATAGGAGAAAATGAATAAATAAAAGAAAACGACTTGAAAGAAAATAAATTAGATTCTAAAATAAGTACACTTGATAAATTTATAAAAGTAGGTTTTCGAATAAATAATAAAAATAAAAAATAAACATGTATCAAATGAAATGAACAAAAAGAATGGAGAAAAAATAATGAATTACATTATTTTAATGAGATAAAATTTGAAAATGAAAATGAATTACATGAGTTAAAAGTTTTTTTTTTAATTGTAAATGATAAAGAAAAAATTTCTAGTGTAATTAAGTATAAAATAACTTGAATTGAGAAGATTTGTAAAATAAAGAAAGAGGCGATGAAGAGATTTATAATGCAATTGAGAAACATGAAAATATCACACCGGATTTTCTATACCATTTTTGTACATCATCTTTTGTACATCATCCAACCATTTCCCCTCAATGGTTCAAGCTTTTCTTTTTAGGATATAGTTTTCCTCTCTCTTACGTGTCATCTATCTAATGGTGTGACACAGGAGATGATGTACCAAAATAGCAAAGAGAATTCGAGTCGTGAAAATATTTTAGAGAACAAAGATTATACATTGAACATACATACGATCCTAGAGACTAAGATAATATTAATAATAAATTTAGAGATATATTGATAGAGAAATGTCCTAAAGAATAAAATAATACCAAACTTTCTAAACATGAAATTTCCAGACATTTTTCATAGATAATTATACAAGAAAATTATAAATTATTTTATTTCTTTATTTATTTATTATCATTATTTTTAAGTAGGGGTCCTTGTTATATCGCCAAGGGGATGCACAGATGAGAGAGAATTTTACGGTGATGAATACAACAGTATTCTCCCCAATTGTAAGTAGGGGCGCCATTTCATCAGACGAGTGATGCTTATAGACAGTGAATTGAATTCACGAAAATCAAAATTAAGATATTTTTTTCTGAGTTCAATGAAGTTGAATTCATGATATCATGTGTGTTGACCGAGTGACCTGCAACCTGCGCTGATCTGGGTCATACGTGACCCTAGGTCAGCTAAGAATTTCTCTTAATTTAGACGTATAAAGTGTTACTTTTAATTTGAATTTTAATTTATTTTATAAATGATCTCATTTGAATAACTACTGATTTTTTTCATCAAAGCATTATTACCTCTTCCCACTTGTAGTCTAGTATTTCCTATTAGGATACGTATTTTGTATATATCATTGTACTACATCGTAGTGTTGTAAAACTTATAAATTTTTGTAAGTGTATTTATGTATCTTCAACATGTGAATAAACCAGAGCCAATTTTGGCTAATGCCTTCTACTGATCCTCACAATCATTCAATCCCTCCCTTTGGGATTTCTCTCTCCTTTGGGACCACTCCTCTCTCACTGCACATTCTCACCTAAATGGAACCACTTCTCACTCCCAACCCCACTCTCTCTTCTATCTTATCTTATTGGGACCACTTCCCACCACTTTCTCTCCCCTTGATCTTTTTTATCACTCTCACTCACACTTTAGTCATGTTTCCTATCACACTACTTTCATTCTTTTCACACACCACCTTCATTCTCTTCACACTCCACTTTTATTATCTCTTTAATTATTCTCCATGTCTAATTCAAGTCATACTTCTCAATCTCCACCCATGTCTTCTTTCCTTGTTACTTTCAACATCGGTGCACAAGCACCCCCAAACTCATGCCCTCCAGCTATAATGATTGGACCTTTCAATTCTGCGCACTTTTGATTGGATGTAATCTATTTGGCTTCCTTGATGGCAAATGACCTTGTCTACTAGCAATGGTGAGTTCAATTGGTGCTCAAACTCCAAATTCGAAGTACAACTAATGGATCCACCAGAACTAGTTGATTTTAAATGATATCATATGTTCTCTGACACCGAATATCAACCTTTTATAGCCTTAGCCACCATGGCTCGTTCAACGTGGGACACTCTTGCCAACACATATGGTAAAAAATCTCAAGGTCGTATTGTTTCGCTAAAAGAAAAATATATCCCAAGTAACATAGATGGTTACATTTGATTCAACTTGTCGGGTGCTCAATGGTGCAAAGTGTGTTTTTGGTATGATGTTGTCTTAAGTGTGGTGACACTTTGAACAACACTGTATGTATCAGAATGTAACTTAACTAAGTATAGAACAAGTTATAAATCAGCGGAAGACTTAACACACAGATTACTCAATCTTTCCACAAACTTTTGCAAGTTTGTGGCGACCTCATGGCATAAATATCACTATTGGAAAATGTGATTACAAAAACAGACTCTTAGGTGTGGAAACAATTCTTCCACCCTTCGAATACAAAATCAGATTTAAAATCCAAACACGTTCCCAAATGGCAGAACCTAGACTTGTTAGAATCTAAGCCTAATTCACATGTGGGCTTCCACAGCCTGTGAACAGCGCAGACAAAATGTACGAGAATAACAGTAGACAACTGATGTTGAACTAAGTGTTACAACACTAGTACAAACACTATGACAGAAACCTATCTAGGATCTTTTACACTGTATAGTGGCATTGCCTTTTCGATCACTTGACTTGGCAACTAACATCTTCCATTTATAGATGGCTGCAGGCTCTAAATGATGAGTGACCCACGTAGGAGATGTAGAAACCACCCATGCAGGCTCAAATAACAGCCCACTAAGAGGTAGTTATTTTCACCTTCTAGATCCTTCTAGAGCTTTCAGATCTTTTTAGTTTGCTCCAGGGTCTTCAAGGTCTGCGTTTGACTTGGTCTTTGCATCCAACACGTTCAGCACTTCAACCGCAACAACCCTGAAAGCAACATTAAGCACAACAACCGGTCGAAACAACAAAACAACATTAGTGGTTAATAAAACAACTGGTGGAGGACAGGTGTGATTCCAGATGTGATGACACTGGTCTCAACACTTTACATCAACAATCTCCCCCAATCACGCCTATCCGCAACCACATAACCTGATGCAAGAAAACAATGTAGAACAAGATATCCAAAGTAATACATCAGATGTTAGTTCGACAGTTGTGTAGAAAATAACTAAGCATTCTAAAGCATAATTACCAAAGTGATTAAAGATAACCACTTAAGTAACATATAAGTCCAGAGCTTAGATCAGAGTTTAAACAGAAATAAAGTATCCAGTCACCATCAGAAAATAAATATCAGTTTAACATCCCATCATCAAATAGTTAGAAAAGTTAGTGAGGCAGCAGCAGCTTTCAGTCATCATCAGCAACAAGCATGAGCACTTTGATCTCTTTGTTGATCTGCCCCTCAACCATGTGAACTCCCCCTAAGTTGCAGCATTACCAGCAACACCACCAGCAGCATCACCTGCATCAGGAACATTTCCAGCAACATTTCATTCTTCTAGTTCATCAGTGATGTCCTCAATCACAACTCCTCCAGAGCTAGAGCTTTCAACTGCAGTATGTTGAGCAGCAGCAGGTATATCTCCCCATGTGGGTGTGGATAGTAGCTTATTCCAGAACTGAGCTCTTTGTTCTAGAATGTCAGCTTGTCTGTTCATAGCATGGGCTTGGAGTCTGAGGTTCGAGACATGGCGTGCCAGGGCAGCAGCTTGTTGCTCAATGTACATGTGATTCAGAGTAACAGAGATAACTTCTCCAGCTTGTGTAGAAGTGTCAGTGCGAACCGAAGTGTTGGCAGTATCAGGAGCAACATTCTTAGTACCAGCAGTAGCTGGGGCAGGAGCATGGTTCACATAGGGTAGATCAACTACACGGTTACCTTCAAGCAGTGGTTTAGCAATACCAAGAACTAGAGCACTTGAGGAAAGAAAATCACCTTTACCTTTCCTAGCACCTTGATCAGCTAACAGACAGTGAATCAAAGCAGGATAAGGTACATATTTTTGTAAATCACTCTACCAAGGTTAAAAGGAAGGTTCTTTCCTATGTTATAGATCAACACAGCATGCTCAGTGGTAACTCTAGTGATATTGGAGGAAGGCAGCCAATTGTAAAAACATAGCTTGTGCAAGATTGCATGTAAACTAATCAGACTTGGACTGAACAACTTCTTAGGCCAACTAACAATTAAACCTCCAGTTATCACTGACACAATCTCATCCATATCATTAATTTCATCATCACTATTAGCATTCACAGTCCCTAAAAACTCATTAATCTTTGTAGAAGAACAATCATAAATCTCACCCATAAAGAAAATTCTTCAAATTTGGGACTCGTACTCTTAATCATACTAGCACAGATGTGTGCATAAAACTCACATACCCAATTGGTGCAGAATGAGTTAGAGTACCTGAATGATTTCAACAAGCTTCTCTCTCTGAAGAAGTTGATGAGGTTGTGTGGAGTGAGGTCTGCATCCTTCATTTTTCTTTCATGAATTATGTCCTTCTTGGCAAAATTTTTGTATCTGGCCTTGCCATCAGAGAAGTAGAAGTTCCCAACTCTAAAGTTTTCAACATCATAGTCAGAGTCATTAGATATATCATCAGTATCATCAGGAGAATCATCACCATCATCATCTTAGGCTTCATCTTCACCATCAGTACTCTCCACATTTTGAACATCAGCATCCTTATCAGATTCATCAAATTTTGCACCTTCGTCAGCATTCTCAGGAGCATCCTCTTCATCATCAGAAGATGAAGATGAATCGTGATCAGGATCAGAGGATTCTGCATCTGCAACAGTAGGTGTTGGCACTGAGGCAGCAACATTTGCGGCAACATCATCAATCAGCGAGTTCAGATCAGCATTTTCCTCATCAGATTCATCTGGTGTTGCCTCAGGAGCAGTAACATCAGACATAACTTTCTTTTCTATTCGTCTCTTCTTCAAAGCTTTGCAAAGATAAGCAATAGTAGGATTTTCACCTGTAGCATCTACATCCATAGGAGTAGCTTCATCAGAATCAGAGATAGAGATATGGGACTTCCTTTTTTCAGAGGTGGTTGCATCATGTGTAGTGCCTTTCTTTAACATGATTGGAACCGGTGGTGATGACGAGGGAGAAGACACTTGTGAATTTTGTTCAGCACGAGTAGGTGATGTATTTGGAGATTTAGAGATAAGGACTTGATCAGGATTCTGAGTCTCAACATTCTCTGAGGGTAGGCTTTCTTCTGGAGTCACAAAAGGGACAATGGCAGATTGGTTAGGAGTATCGGTGGGAATTTCAGAGTGAGCTTCAGTGGGAATTTCAGAGTGAGTTTCAGTGGGAATAGATGGTTTAAGGATGGAATTTTCAATTCTTGAAACATTAATGTTCTACCCAGTGAACTGAGTTCGAAGAGATTCAAGAACTGAATTGTGTGTACCAGTTGGAAGGACAATACCTGAGGAACAGGGGTACCAGAAACAGGAGCAATCGGTTGTGTAGCAGCATTCAGATTGACATTTGGTGCAGCATCCGACGCGATATTTTTGGCCATATCAGCTAGGGTTTAGAGTAGATATTGTAAAGAAGAAGGTATGGATTTGAAAGAGGAACAGGTTGGGTTTGGAGGTGCCATTTGAAATGTGAGAGAGACAGGCTTTTATCAATAACAGTGAGTGAGAAGATGAAACGGGGGATCACACTCAAGCACACAAACATGTCACATCAAACATTATATTCCAAGTTATATAGAGAGAATGAACAGCAGTGGGATGGAGGTTATTTCCACTAATTAAAAACTGCAAACAACGTGTGAAAGAATATGCAATACAACAGTTTATGAGAACTCATGGCCACTAACACATTTTTCCTTAAAAATCAGCCATGAGCAAATTTATGGAGAAACAATTATGCACGGAAATTTAAAATGCAGAAAAGATAAATCCTATATCACTTAACGTATTGAAAACAAATAATTTAATAACAGTTTTGTTAAAGCTAAAGACATTCTGGAAAAATCAATCAAGGATGAATAATTTAGGCACACGTACACTTTTATCCTTTTGTGGATATTTTGATGCACTTAATCTCAAGAATTCATACTACCTTTTGAAAAGATCACATCATGGTTGTCAGTCCCGTGTGTCTGGTTAGTCAGTAGCAGTTCAAGAGTGTTCTTTATTCCCTTTTTGAAACCATAACAGCCTTTTGAAAAGAACACATCGTGGTTGTCAGCCCCGTATGCCTAGTTACTCAGCACGTTTAGACCTTTGATTTTTTAAGAACTGTGCTTTTAGTGTATGTCCAGTAATACCTCACGATTCAACCATAATATAGTTAGCAGCAACAAAATAAGTCACCAAATCACTTAATTTTGACATAAAATGACAAAACTTAGAGTAGTGTTGCCTCGAGTGTCGAAACACTCTAAGCAACATCATGCATGACTTTATGGAATGCAGAGTCCAAGAGATTTCGTGAGTGAAGAAAACCTCTCGAAATCAAGTGCTTTTGTGAATATGTCAGCAAGTTGTTTCTCAGTGGAAATATACTCCAATTTGACTACTCATTTCTCAACTAAATCTCTTAGAAAATGATGTCTAATGCTAATGTGTTTAGTGAGTGAGTGTTGAATTGGATTTTTTTGAAATGTTTATAGCACTCGTGTTATCACAGTAAATCATTAAAGTGTCAGTCTCAAGCACATAATCATCTAGCAACTTTTTTAACCAAAGCAACTGTGTGCAACAACTTCCAGCAGCAATATATTCAGATTCAGCAGTGGATTGGAATATGCAATGTTTTTTAGAATGCTAAGAAACAAGATTGTTACCCATGTAAAAACATTCACCACTTGTGCTCTTCCTGTCATCGAAATCACCAGCCCAATCATAATCACTGTTCAACCAGAGAGTTGTTAGTGTCCTTTAAAACCATAACCCCATGTCAGCAGTTCCAGCCACATATCTGATAATCCTTTTCATAGCTTTCATATGAGATTCCTTGGAATTTTCTTGGTACCTAACACAAACACAGATACTACACATAATGTCAGGTCTACTAGCAGTTAAGTACAGAAGGCTACCAATCATAGATCTATACAGAGTGTGGTCAACATCAGGGCCAACATCATCTCTGCACAGTTTTTGTGATGTTCCCATAGGTGTTTTCATAGGCTTAGCATTTTCAAGAACAAATCTTTTCACCAATTTTTTAGCATTCTTACTCTGTGAGATTAAAATACCACTATCACTTTACTTAACTTGGAGCCCTAAAAAGTAATTTAGGTCACCAACAAGACTTATTTCAAAAGTGGTAGTCATGGCTTTCACAAAGCTGTTCATCATGACTTGAGAAGTTGCTCCAAATACAATGTCATCGATATAAATTTGAGCAATCAAGAAATAATTTGAATCATGCTTAATGAAAAGAATTCTATCAGCCTCACCTCTAATGAATCCAAATTTAAGTAAGAAGTCAGTTAGTCTACCATACCATACTCTAGGAGCTTGCTTTAGACCATACAAAGCTTTGTTCAATTTATACACATGATCAGGATAGAAAGGATCAACAAAATATTTTGGTTGTTCAACAAAAGCTTCTTCATTTAAAATTCCATTTAAAAAAGCAGCTTTAACATCCATTTGAAACAGTTTGATACCAACAAAGCATGCAATAGCCAAAAGAATCCTAATAGACTCTATTCTAGCTACATGTGCAAATGTTTCATCAAAATCTATCTCTTCAACCTGTGTATCCTTGTGCAACAAGTCTAGCTTTGTTTCTTACTATATTACCAGAATCATCAGTTTTGTTCTTGAAAATCCACTTAGTTCCAATGACATTAGTGTTTGTAGGCCTAAGGACTAGACTCTAAACATCATTCCTAGTGAATTGTTCAAGTTTTTCATGCATAGCCTGAATCCAACATTCATCTTTTAAAGCTTCAGAAACATTTTTGGGTTCTACAGAAGAAAAATAACATTCAACACATACCTGATTGCATATGTTGGACATGCAAACTGATCTTACCATATCTCTGAATTTACCTTTCCTTCTGGTTTGAACACCAAATGAGGATTCTCCTATGATCTGTGAAGAAGAGTGATCCTTCTTATATCTGTAGATAAGAGAATTCCTGGGAGTTCTGTGGATCTGATTCTCATCATTTTCTGACTCATTCTCAGATGTTGTAGGTGATGTGATCATATTTGGCTCAACATTGTTCACTGGTTCTGCAATTTCAATCAGATCAGAGATGTCATCTTCCAACTTTTTATCTTCAATATTAGATGTATCATCAAATATCATATTTACAGATTCTTAAACAGTTCTGGTTCTAAGATTAAAGATTCTGTATGCTTTGTTATTCATAGAATAACCTAAGAAAAGACTTTTATCACTCTTAGAATCAAACTTTGAAAGATACTCTCTATCATTCAGAATATAGCACATGCAACCAAACACATGAAATTATTTTAGGTTGGGTTTTCTCCTATACAGCAACTCATAAGATGTAATAGAACTACCTGGTCTAAACAAAATTCTATTAGACACATGACATGCAGTGTTCAATGCCTTAGCCCAAAATCTTTTAAACACATTCATTGAAGTAAACATGACTCTAGCCATTTTTTGTAGAGTTCTATTTTTTCTTTCAGCTATACCATTTTGCTGTAGGGTTTTAGGAGATGAAAACTCTTGCACTATACCTTTCTTTTCACAGAATTCAGAAAACATGTTATTTTCAAATTCTCTACCATGATCAGTCCTAATCTTACAAATCTTAAGATTGAAAGTATTTTTGAACATTTTGTAAAGAACTTTAAATACTTCAAACACATCTGATTTTTCTCTAATGAATTCAACCCATGAAAACCTAGAAAAATCATCTACCACAACCAAAGAATACTTCTTACCACCAAGACTTTCAATCTCCATAGGACCATAAGATCCATGTGAAGTAATTCAAAACATCTTGAAGATGTGTACATAGTGGTGATTTTGTGTGAAGACCTTACCTGCTTACCTTTTTTGCATGAACCACAAATGTGAGGGTCTTTGAAACTGAGCTTAGGTAATCTTTTAACAGCTTCCAACTTAACCAATTTTTGTAAATTCCATGTAATTTACATGGCCAAGTTTTTGATGCCAAAGTACACTTTCATCATGTTGTGAGATGTTGCAGTACGTGTTGTTACCAATCAGATAACAATTATCAACAGATCGATTACCAACTATCACACACTCATCAGTTTCATTCAACACAAAACATGAATTCTTGTCAAATTTCACATGCAGATTATCATCACATAATTGACTTATGCTTATCAAATCAGCACTCAAACCTTCAACATGCAACACATTCTTCAAATTTGGGAAATCTTTAACATTTAAAGTTACTTTACCAACAATGTTACTCTTAGAGCAACCACCATAAGTAACCTTACCACCATCAAAAGCTTCATAATCTTTCAAATATTCAACATTTCCAGTCATATTTCTAGAACAACCACTATCAAAATACCATAAACCAGGAACACATGCTTGTAAAGAAGTACAAGCTACATTAGATAACACTTTTGGGTGGCAACATTTCAGGCAACACTTTTCCAGAGAACAAGTCATCTTTCAGTTTAAAACAAAATGGACGAATGTGACCAGGAACTGAACAGTAATGACAGATAAAAGTTCTCTAGCATCTCTGTTTTGGAAACCTTTTAGTAAAACTTTTTGATCCAGGTTTCACAAAATTTACAGATTTTTCAAAACTAAAAAGGTTAGAATTTTCAGAAAATCCAAGACCAATCATATCAGATTTACCAGAACACAAAGCTTCATTCATGAGAGATGTACTCTTAGAGTATTTTTTGAAACTTAGTATTGAAGCAGTCAATTATTCTTGGAGTTTTGAAATTTCAGCATCCTTTCTAGTAAGATTTACCTCAAGTCTTGTGATAGTTTCAATCAAACCATCATTCTCTTGGTTGACCTTTTAAAGTTCTTTCAAAAGTTCAACAATTTTGCTTTCCAATTACTCTTCAGATGTACCTGTTCTAGTATAAAAAGCATTAGTACATTTCACATCATAATCAGAAATAGACTGAACCTTGCTTGATATCTAAGTAGATGTTGTCACATCCAACTCAACATCTGAGTCATTTCCAGAAAGTCCTTCACTTACACATTCTAACAGAAATGCCAGCTTTTCATCCTTTGTCTCTTGATCAACTTCAGATTCATCATCACTCAAGGAAACATTTAAGTTTATCATTTTCTTCAAAAGAGTGTTAGTACATTCATTTGCATAATGACCAAAACCAGTACATTCACTACAAATGAGAGTCTTCCTAAATTTAGGATCATACTTAAGTTTTCTTTGAGTGGGTCTACGAGTATGAGTTTGAGGAGTATGAGGAGAATGTTCTATCCTAGGCTGAGTATTTGCTTTAGACTTATTTTTCTGTTTTCTCAAATAAGGTTCAAATTTCTTAGCAAGTAAAGCAATATTATCAGTGTCATCAGAAATGTAATCACTTTTTCATCAATTTGTAAAATTTCAGTAATGGTTGATGTCCTTCCAGAACATGAAGGAGCATCACTTTTAAAAACAACAACACCTTTTCTATCATACACAAAATCTTGTTGAGACATATCCATTTCATAAGTTTTCAAAATGCTCATAAGCTTATTATGACTCATAGGATCAGTATTCCTAGCTTCTTCTATAGCACAAACTTTACTATTAAATCTCCTAGAAAGTGTACAAAGTGTTTTGTTTACTAACCTAGAATTGGAAATTGGGTCACCAAGTGATTGCAGCTTGTTCACGACTTCATACAGCCTTTCATTGTAAGAGTTGATGGTCTCATCTTCTCTCATTCTCAAGCTTTCAAACTTCATGCTCAACAGCCTTGCCTTTGCTCGTTTGATACTACCAGAACCTTCACAGTGTTCTTGTAGTCTTTCCCATACATCTTTAGCAGATATGCAGTTTTGAATCAAGTTGAACATCACTTAATCAACCGAAGAGCTGATTGCATTGAGGGCTTTGCAGTTGTGTGCAGATAGATTGCTATCCTCTGTAGTCCATTTGAGTTTATCTTTGAGAATCTGATCTCCATCTTTATCTTTTTCAGTGGGAGGCGTCCATCAAGATAAAATGATCTTCCAAGCTTTATCGTCACATGCTTTGATGTATGACCTCATCCGGCTTTTCCACAAGACATAATTTGTTCCATCAAGAATGGGAGGATGGGTGACGGATGCAGAGTAATCCATAATAACTCAACACTTATCACCAGGAATCAACACTTAGTATCGTCAAGTGTTGGCTCTGATGCCACTTGTCGGGTGCCCAATGGTGCAAAGTGTATTTTTAGTACGATGTTGTCCTAAGTGTGGTGATACTTTGAACAACACTGTATGTATCAGAATGTAACTTGACTAAGTATAAAAAAAGTTATAAATCAGCGGAAGACTTAGCACACGGATTACTCAATCTTTCCACAAACTTTTGCAAGTTTATGGCGGCCTCATGGCATAAATATCACTATTGGAAAAAGTGATTACAAAAACAGACTCTTAGGTGTGGAAACAATTCTTCCACCTTTCGAATACAAAATCGGATCTAAAATCCAAAAATGTTCCTAAATGGCAGAACCTAGACTTGTTAGAATCTAAGCCTACTTCATATATGGACTTCCACTACATGTGAACAGCGCACATAAAACGTACAGGAATAACAGTAGACAACTGATGTTGAACCAAGTGTTACAACACCAGTACAAACACTATGATAGAAACCTATCTAGGATCTTTTACATTGTATAGTGGGATTGCCTTTTCGATCACTTGACTTGGCAACTAGCAGCTTCCATTTGTAGATGGCTGCATGCTCCAAATGATGAGTGGCCCACGTATGAGATGTAGAAACCACCCATGCAGACTCAAATAACTGCCCATTAAGAGGTAGTTATTTTCGCCTTCTAGATCCTTCTAGAGCTTCCGAATCTTTCCAGTTTGCTCTAGGGTCTTCAAGGTCTGCGTTTGACTTAGTCTTTGCATCAAACACGTTCAGCACTTCAACCGCAATAACCCTGAAAGCAACATTAAGTACAACACCAGTCGAAAAAATAAAACAACATTAGTGGTTAATAAAACAGCTGGTGGAGGATAGTTATGATTCCAGATGTGATGACACTGGTCTCAACACTTTACATCAACACAACTCCTTCTGAATTTGTTAACGAGCACAATCTCAGACACATGCAACCTATCTCTAGTAATTTGTAAAAAGTTGAAACATGCATATCTCTATGGCCTCTTGATCAACAGAGAACCAACTGCTTCCCAAAATCTGAAAATGAATCTGATTGCCATTGATATCCTACACTTTTGCATAAAAGAAAGGCTCAAGATGTTTCCAACTAGTTTATCGTTGGAAAGATCAATAAGTTTAAGAACTGTTAGAGTCTTTCTGTACTCTAATTCACGACCTTTCAACTAAAGAAATGCACGTTCATAGTATAAATTAGAAGCCGAGTAGGTAAAAATACCCACTGTTGGTGTGTAAACTATGCCCTCGCCACTCATTAAAGAAAAACTGTGAAAGCATTGAGGTATTTTGCCAGGTATATTTTCCCAAAGAGATCCAAGATGCGAAGCCAGTTCAATTTGCATATTTCTATTGGAATGACATGTGATACCCGAGCTTCTCACTACTCATGTGCCAATATAATTTAATTTGTGTTATGTGCATTTTATAATTATATGATAATTATGTGGTAATTATGTGATAATAATAATTATTTCTACATTTTATTTATCGTTATATTTTATTTGAGACATTTGTGATAAATGGTGAAAATATGTGAATATATGTGTACATAAATATTTACGTGCATTAATTTGGATATATGAGTAAATTATTTTATGTGAATAAATATATTATTTTTTAATTATTAAGTATCACACGTGTTCTCGTAAGAATAATAGTGGGTAGAAAAATGTACACGTATGTATCATATCTTAGTTATTAAGTATTGCACGTAAATAAAAAACGGATAATAATAATAAAATTAAAATTTACTGCCAGTAATGTGGGGGCGTGGGAAATTGATGGCCGTGAGTTATTTAGGTTATTAAGTTCAACACGTATCTGCATGCTTAGCTTTTATTTTAAAAAAAATATTATTGGATAAGGGAGCGGTGGATTTCCATCGACTCACCCCACCCTTTACACATATACATATATAGAAGTTGGATGGGGTTGATAACCCATATTAAAGCAGCTGAGATTCATCCTAGCGGAAAAAAAAAGAGAGAGATGGGGAGAAGAGAGAGGAGGAGGGAGAAAGGGGAGTGCGCCAGATCGGATTAGTTATAGTTCTTCGCGAGGTTTATATTACTGTCGGAGTCCAGGTAAGTAGAAGTCCAACTACAATGTATAAACATGTTGTTTGTGAATTATTTGTGATTAATATGTGATAATTATGTTATGGATTATTTGTAATTAGTTTAATTACGATATGAATTATTTGAGATTAATTTGTTATACAAGCTGTGGATTTGGAGAAAGTAGGGTTCATATTCAACAATATTATTTGTAAATTATTTTTGATACTTTTGCGATACAAGTTGTGGATCTATGTGATTTGAAATAATATCATTGTCCTATATATAGATCTGTGTGATTGGAAACTGTTGAAAATATATTTGTATGGCTTGAGAAGATATTGGTTATAAGGATCTGTGGGATCCGAGGTGAAGTTGTTATTCCAAAAGTGGATCTGTTCGAATTGAAGTTAAATTGTTGCTTTATTGTGACTAAATGTTGATATCGATATTGTAAATGGTTTGTGATGCACATTTAATTGTTCTGGGTGCATACCATGCATGAACATGAAAAATGTTTTCCTCAAAATTAATAAGATACTAATGGTGTGTGCGGCCACTATATATGCATCTCTGTCAGGGTTCGGAAAAATCGTTCCCGACACTTTATTAGGGGTTCGGAAAAATCATACCCAATACTCTGCCAGGGTTCGGAAAAAGCATTCTCGGTATTATATACTGGGATCGGAATCGATCCGACACTAAGTGTGTCTATTGAGCTCATTTGGGGTGCATATCATAAGTGTGTCGTGGGGATCCCGCAACGTGAACAGTTTTCAAAATAAAAGAGATCAACTAGAAAGATTAGGAAATAGGAGATAGAGAACTAAATGCATTTTCATGCACTAACATGCATGATTTCTACTTACTGAGATTTTTGTCTCACTAGTTTATGCATTGTAGGTAGGCCTGTTGATGATTGAGTTTGTGATGTGACTGTGCAAGCTGTGGAGCTCCTACAGGATTTTGAGCGGATGTACATAGATGATGACCTGTTGGGCTATGTCGTGGATTTATTTTATTTCCGCTATGTTTTGTTATGTCATATAATAAGTATTGTCACTAGTTTGTGTGGTTTGAAATGTTGTCAGAAACCAGTTACGTGTGTGGAACTGGTGTGATGGTGTTGGTTATAAACATATTATGTGAAAAAAATTTATATGCAGGTTTTTATAATGATGATGTTTATGTTAAATAGTATTTCATTTATAAGTTATGTAAGGTGGGTCGTGTCAGAGTGGTATCAGAGCTTAGTTTGGGTCCTGCAGACTATCTATATACATGAGCTCAATCCTTGGAGCACAACCTTGCGTGTAAGTGTTATTTTTATCATGTGTTGTTATGTGTCTTATATATTTTATTGGCCATGTGGTGTAGGAAGCGTAGTTAGTAGACAAAATGGTAAGGGCTACTGGTGAAAGTTCTGAAGGGGATAGGACTGCTGAGCAAGCAGCACCTCCTGAAGGGAATAATAGTGATGTGGTGATTACTAGACTGATGGAACTGGTAGAGCGCCAGTCCCAACAGATACAACAACTGATTCAGCAAAGAGATATGGGCGGACAACCAGAGGGTAATGCAAATCAAGATAGACGTCAAGTAGAACGTATGTAAATGGTTTGTGAGAGGTTTCGAAAGCTGAGCCCTCCAATATTTGAGGATGCAGCAGACCCCACAGATGTAGAGGATTGGTTACGCACGGTGGAAAATATGTTTCAATACAGTAGAATTCCAGATGGGGATAGAGTGTTGTGTGCTTCTTTCATGTTACGAGGAAGTGCAGGCCACTGGTGGGATACGATTAAAAGTATCGAGGATGTCACGACTATGACCTGGGAAAGGTTTAAGGAGCTTTTCAGAAACAAGTACTTTACGGCACCAGTGAGAGCAATGAAGATGAACGAGTTCATACAACTGAAGCAAGGCGGTATGTCAGTCATAGATTACCTTCGTAAGTTTGAGCAGTTGTCGAGGTTTGCTAACATATGGTGAGTATGGAGGCATTGAAAGTGGAGAGATTTGTGGAAGGCTTAAGGCTTGAACTTTACAGAGATGTGAGTATAGTGGGACTGCATGGAGCAACATACTCACAAGTTGCAGAAAGGGCCCAAATTGCTGAGCAAGCGGAGATGAGGATCAGACAATCACAGGCTATCAGACGTCAATTTCAGCAGAAATCAGTGCAGCAGTTTGGGAGAGATAATAAAAGACCAATGCCATTTCAGAGGCTGAAACCTAACGTTCGAGTGGAGCAAGGACAGAGACAAGGAGAACCCAACAAGCGTCCCAAATTCGATCAGGGTAAGGTGCCACCAGCGCCGCCACTACCTATATGTCCTAATTGTCTTAGATCACATGGTGGGGAGTGTCAAATTCCTCCGAGAACATGTTACACATGCGGGGAGAAAGGACATGTGACTACTACTTGTCCTAAGAAAGGAAAGCAGGCATAGCAAGAAAGAGCTCCATCAAGGGTGTACACTTTGACGCGGGAAGAGGCTGATGCGAATCCCTCAGTTGTCACGGGTAAGTTCTCTATTTTTGGCACTTCTACATATGTGCCATTTGATTCTGTAGCAACACATTCATTTGTATCCACTGAGTATGTGAGGAAGTTGGGTGGAACATCTAACTTGATAAAAGCTAATTATGAGCTGATGATACCTTCTGGTGAGTCAAAGCAAACTAATCAACTTCTGCGAGATTGTGTTATTCCTATTGAATTAAGACAACTCCTTACTAATTTAATTGTGTTAAGTATGAATGATTATGATATCATATTGGGTATGGATTGGCTGTCAAGGTACGGTGCTACAATAGATTGTCAAAAAAAGAGTATCACTTTTCAGCCATTGGGTGGAGAACCATTCACTTTTGTTGGGATCAAGAAGAATTTTAGATTTCCTGTTATATCAGCAGCAAAAGCACAGCGGTTGTTGGAAAGTGGTTGTGAGGGGTATCTAGTGAGTGTAATGAATATTGAGGGGCAGCAATGTCCAGTTCTCGGTAATGTACCAGTAGTTCGGGAATATCTGGAGGTATTTCCAGATCTTCCAGGTTTGCCACCAGACCGAGAAATAGAGTTTGTTATTGAGCGACAACCAGGAACTGCTCCTATATCTAAGCCCCATACAGAATGGCACCAGCTGAACTGAAGGAATTGAAGATACAGTTACAAGAGTTGCTAGACAAAGGATTCATCCAACCTAGTTTCTCATCTTGGGGAGCACCAGTTCTGTTTGTTCGAAAGAAGAATGGCACATTGAGGATGTGCATCGATTATCGAGATCTCAACAAAGTTACTGTGAAGAATAAATATACATTGCCTCGCATTGATGATCTGTTTGATCAGCTATAGGGTGCAACTATCTTTTTGAAGATTGATTTGTGATCGGGGTATCATCAACTGAAAATAAAGAAGGAGGATATTCCAAAGACTGCATTCAGTACAAGGTACGGGCACTATGAGTTCTTAGTGATGCCGTTTGGATTAACAAATGCTCCTGCAGCATTTATGGATTTGATGAATAGAGTATTTCAGAAATTTCTCGATAAATTTGTGATTGTGTTTATCGATGACATTCTGATTTACTCTAAGAATAAGAAGGATCATGCTCTACACTTGAAAAAGGTGTTAGAGATTCTGAAGGAAAGACAGTTGTATGCAAAGTTCAAGAAGTGTGAGTTTTGGTTAGAGCGAGTTGTTTTTTTGGAACACGTGGTATCGGGAGAAGGAATTTCAGTGGATCCAGGTAAAGTAAAAGCAATCCATGATTGGCTACAACCCTCAAATCCCACTGAGGTTCGTAGCTTTCTTGGATTGACGGGATATTATCGAAGGTTTATTGATGGATTTTCTAAGATTGCTTCACCATTAACATAGTTTACAGTGATGCTTCAAAGAATGGTCTTGGGTGTGTATTGATGTAGAATGGGAAAGTGATAGCATATGCATCCAGACAGTTAAGAGAGCATGAGAAGAATTACCCAACTCATGATTTAGAGTTAGTCGCAGTGGTGTTTGCACTCAAGATTTAGAGGCATTATCTGTATGGGGAACGTTGTGAAATCTATACTGATCATAAGATTTTGAAGTACTTTTTCACTCAGAAAAAGTTGAATATGAGGCAAAGAAGATGGTTGGAATTGGTGAAGGATTACGACTACGTTATCAATTATCATCCGGGAAAAGCCAATGTGGTTGCTGATGCCTTGAGCCGAAAGGCAATACAGAGTGTAGCTGTTATGACCATAAATCAGAAACCAGAGTTGATTGATTTGCAAAGGATAGGTATGGAGATCATTCAGGAAGGACCGTTGGAAGCAAGGATGGCAGCTCTGACACTTCGACCAACTTTGATGGATAAGATTCGACAGGGCCAACAGGAGGATAAGTTGTTTGACAAGATAAAGAATGATATCAGCTCTGGAAAGTCTTCTGACTTCCAATTAGGAGATGATGGCGTGATTCGTTATGGAGGTCGATTATGTCTACCTGAAGTGGATGACATTCGGAAAAAAGTGATGACAGAAGCTCATTCAACACCGTATTCTATACATCCAGGAGCTACTAAGATGTATAGAGATTTGAAGTCACATTATTGGTGGCCAGGGATGAAGAGAGATGTTGCTTGATATGTGGAGCAATGTTTGACTTGTCAGCAAGTCAAAGCCGAGCATCAGAGACCAGCAGGAACTTTGCAACCTTTATTTATTCCAGAGTGGAAGTGGGAGAATATCACGATGGATTTTGTTATCGGGCTACTGAAGACAGTGAAAGGTCACGATGCCATTTGGATTATCGTGGATAGATTGACTAAGTCAGCTCATTTTCTTCCTATTAGCTCTACGTATTCCATGGATCATTATGCCCAGCTATATATACAAGAGATTGTCAGACTCCATGGAGTACCACTTATCATTGTGTCAGACAGAGATACGAGATTCTTGTCTGCTTTCTGGAAGAGTTTACATAAGGCATTGGGGACACAATTATCTTTCAGCACAACATTCCATCCACAGACAGATGGTCAATCAGAGTGTACAATACAAATCTTGGAGGATATTCTCAGAGCGTGTGTGTTAGATTTTCAAGATCAGTGGAGTAAATTTTTGCCTTTGATGGAGTTCTCGTACAACAATAGTTATCAGTCTACTATCAGGATGGCTCCATATGAAGTATTGTATGGGAGAAAGTGTAGATCTCCAGTACATTGGGATGAAGTTGGAGAAAGAAAACTTTTGGGTCCAGACTTGATTCATGAAATGTCAGAAGCTGTTACCCGTATACGAGAGAAGATGAAAGTTGCTCAATATCGACAGAAGAGTTATGCAGACAAACGGAGGAGAGAATTGGAATTTGAAGTGGGTGATCAAGTATTCTCGAAAGTATCTCCAATGAAGGGGATAATGCGGTTTGGAAGGAAAGGGAAATTCAGTCCAAGATATGTTGATTCGTTCACTATCATTGAAAGAGTTGGCAGCGTTGCCTATAAGTTGAAGTTACCAACATCGATGTCTAGAGTACATGACGTGTTTCATGTGTCTGTGTTGAGGAAGTATGTTCCAAATCCATCTCATGTTCTCAGGCAGGAACCAGTTGAGTTGAAAGAAGATTTGAGTTATGAGGAAGTACCAGTTGAGATATTGTGGCGAGAAGTAAAGAAGCTTATAAATAAAGAAATACTATTAGTAAAGGTATTATGGAGGAACCAGTTAGTTGAGGAGGCCACTTGGGAAAGAGAGGATGAGATGATGGCTAAATATCCAGACCTCTTCAGGTAAGTAAATTTCGAGGACGAAATTTTTATAAGGTGGAGAGGATGTGATACCCGAGCTCCTCACTACTCATGTGCCAATATAATTTAATTTGTGTTATGTGCATTTTATAATTATATGATAATTATGTGGCAATTATGTGATAATAATAATTGTTTCTACATTTTATTTATCGTTATATTTTATTTGAGACATTTGTGATAAATGGTAATAATATGTGAATATATGTGTACATAAATATTTACGTGCATTAATTTGGATATATGAGTAAATTATTTTATATGAATAAATATATTATTTTTTAATTATTAAGTATCACACGTGTTCTCGTAAGAATAATAGTAGGTAGAAAAATGTACACGTATGTATCATATCTTAGTTATTAAGTATTGCACGTAAATAAAGAATGGATAATAATAATAATAATAATAAAATTAAAATTTACTGCCAGCAATTCGAGGGCGTGGGAAATTGATGGCCGTGAGTTATTTAGGTTATTAAGTTCGACACGTATCTCCATGCTTAGCTTTTATTTAAAAAAATATTATTGGATGAGGGAGCGGTGGATTTCCACCGACTCACCCCACCCTTTACACATATATATAGAAGTTGGATGGGGTTGATAACCCATATTAAAGCAGCTGAGATTCAACCTAGCGGAAAAAAGAGAGAGAGAGAGAGAGAGAGGGAGAAGAGAGAGGAAGAGGGAGAAATGGGAGTGCGCCAGATCAGATTAGTTATAGTTCTTCGCGAGGTTTATATTACTGTCGGAGTTCAAGTAAGTAGAAGTTCAACTACAATGTATAAACATGTTGTTTGTGAATTATTTGTGATTAAATGTGATAATTATGTTATGGATTATTTGTAATTAGTTTAATTACGATATGAATTATTTGAGATTAATTTGTTATACAAGTTGTGGATTTGGAGAAAGTAGGGTTCATATTCAACAATATTATTTGTAAATTATTTGTGATACTTTTGCGATACAAGTTGTGGATCTATGTGATTTGAAATAATATCATTGTCCTATATAGATCTGTGTGATTGGAAACTGTTGAAAATATATTTGTATGGCTTGAGAAGATATTGGTTATAAGGATCTGTGGGATCCGAGGTGAAGTTGTTATTCCAAAAGTGGATCTGTTCGAATTAAAGTTAAATTGTTGCTTTATTGTGACTAAATGTTGATATTGATATTGTAAATGGTTTGTGATGCACATTTAATTGTTCTGGGTGCATACCATGCATGAACATGAAAAGTGTTTTCCTCAAAATTAATAAGATACTAATGGTTTGTGCGGCCACTATATATGCATCTCTGTCAGGGTTCGAAAAAATCATTCCCAACACTTTATTAGGGGTTCGGAAAAATCATCCCCAATACTCTGCCAGGGTTCGGAAAAAGCGTTCTCGGTATTATATTCAGGGATCGGAATCGATCCGACACTAAGTGTGTCTATTGAGCTCATTTAGGGTGCATATCATAAGTGTGTCGTGGGGATCCCGCAACTTGAACAGTTTTCAAAATAAAAGAGATCAACTAGAAAGATTAGGAAATAGGCGATAGAGAACTAAATGCATTTTCATGCACTAATATGCATGATTTCTACTTACTGAGATTTTTGTCTCACTAGTTTATGCATTGTAGGTGAACCTGTTGATGATTGAGTTTGTGATGTGACTGTGCAAGCTGTGGAGCTCCTACAGGATTTTGAGCGGATGTACATAGATGACGACCTGTTGGGCTATGCCGTGGATTTATTTTGTTTCCGCTATGTTTTGTTATGTCATATAATAAGTATTGTCATGAGTTTGTGTAGTTTGAATGTTGTCAGAAACCAGTTACGTATGTGGAACTGGTGTGATGGTGTTGGTTATAAACATATTATGTGAAAAAAATTATATGCAGGTTTTTATAATGATGATGTTTATGTTAAATAGTATTTAAATTATAAGTTATGTAAGGTGGGTCGTGTCATGACATCATAAAATCCATTGTTACTCAAGATAAGATATTCCATAGAAATGTAGTTTTCAGCATCTAACCATGATAGGATATTTCCTGTCAACTTTTTGCTTCCAACATCCATAATATCCAGATATTGATAATCTCTCAAAGCTGAAGGTAACTTTTTGGACAAATTATTATCCCGCAAGTGCAGCGAGGAGAGTCCGATCCAAAAACCCAAAGCATGTGTGATCTCACTAGAGAAACAGTTGTTATTCAAATTGAGAAGCACAACTGTCATGTTCTCCCAACAGTTGGGCAACATTCCTTCCAATTATTTATTGGAGAGGTCAAGCCTCTCTAGATGGGTAAGTGTGTATATAACGGATGAAATATTTGATGCTGAAAACATATTCCGGTCGAAGAACATTGAAAGAGTAGTTGGATGTAACAAAGGAAAATGGCCTAAAAACTTATTAAAAGTAGCACCTATATGTTTTATTTGATGGGATGACAAATCAAGAATGGAGCCACTCATTTGATTGAAAGAGATATTCAAGTAATTTAAGGAATGTGGGAATTTCCAAAACCATTTAGGCACCTCATCTGATATTTCATTATTTGAAATATCAAGTTCTACTAAATTCTTTACAGGTCGGAGCCATGTAGGGAAAGATGGATCTATTTTATTGCTCTACAAATGCATGTTCTCTAAATAAAAGGGGGAACCCAATCATGATTGAAGTCAAAGGATAGAGAATTGTAGGAAATATCCAATTCCTTCAATTTGCTGAAATTTATTCTCACGGATGGCACCTCTCAGTGAATTATATGAGAGATCCAGAAATTCAAGATGAGAGAAATGGCTAAGAGCACCAGCTGGGATTGAACCCGTAAGTTGAGCATGGGATAGATCTAATGACACCAATTTTATGGAAGTCGATAGGTTCCCTAGCAATTCCTCTAGTGGAACTCCCAGGTCACTAAGAAAGGGTGATAGCTCTTGCAAAGGACTTAGATTCCCTAAAGATTTTGAAAACCCACCTGCAAACATGCTGGCAGAAAGATTAAGGAAGTTTAGAAAAGATAATCTCTCAAAAAATCTAGAATTAGGGAGTTATCAGACGATCGGAATGTGAAAGAAGTGAGATTATTGGACAAGAGATCAAGTGTGACCAAATTGGTCAGGTTGCCTAGCTCAATGGAAATGGAAGCGAGTTTGTTGAAGGAAAGATAAGTGTGATCAAATTGATGAGGTTTCCTATCTCACTAGGAATAGAAGTTAGGTAATTTTCAGAGAGATCAAGTGTGATCAAATTGATGAGGTTGCCTTACTCAACAGGAACACTCTCTGAGAATTTGGAGTGTTAGAGCCTCAGATGCTGAAGACTTTTGAAGAATCAATGAATCTCGAAATTTGAGTCCCTTCAAAATCAACTCCACTGAGGTTCAATAATACCAAATTATGCAACTCAATCAAAGATGAACTCAAATTACCTCTTAACGGTGGAAAGGTAGCATCATACAAAATTGAACTAGTTTCAAGTTTGAGAGAAATGACATGTCAGGAGGTTTTGCTTCATCGGACACCAAACCATTTGTAGCATTCCTTTTTCTCGACATCACGTCCCCAAGAAGAAAGATGGCAACTTTCATTTATAAGGTTTTGATTAAAGATCAGAAGAGCTTCTCTCTCACTCTCAATTTTCAGGATTGAACAATAAGAGTAAGCATGAGGAAAAGGAGGAGGGAGAAATGGGATTTGAAGAGAGTGGAAGCCGTGGTGTATGAGACTTCTGTTTTGTTCTATAGCAGATCAAAGCAAAGGCTTTAATGTAGTCAAAATGAAAGGCTCACATAATATTTCACAAAACACTTCTCAACACACTCAAGACACGCTCTTAACCTTCATTACATGATCTACCACTATTTATAGTATTCAACCGATCTATCTAGAATCTCGGCCATATGCTTTGACTAAATTATTCTACATTAATTTATCAGCTTTCACATCTATTCCACCGTCCATTATTGCCCATTTAGCTAGAAGGAATAGCATCCCACTTTAACTTGATCACATGCATATCTATAACTCTCACTTCCCTTCTCCATTGTTCTGTAATTATTTGGATCATTTTGGAAAGATCGGTGTTGATCTTCAACAATTTATAGTGAAATGTTGAGGGATTATATATTAAAAATCATTTAAGCAAAACTACACTCTACCAACTTTCAAAAATTATATTTTTCTTTTTAAAATCATTGTATAATAATTTTCAATATCAAAAATTACATTTATTTTAGAAAAATCATTATGTGATACTTCTCACAACAACTTTTATATAATGGAGTATAGTAGTTTTATGTATATTATGTGATATTATACAAAAATTTAAATAGAATAGTTCAAATTATGTAATTTCAAATTTGTAGATACAGCACACACAAATATTTATATGCAAGCCGTATAGTATCTCTTACAATATTGTAGATATGCTCATTTGCACCACAATCAATTCTTGCCTATTTAAATATATAAAACACTCGTTGCTTGTCAATGATCTCTAGGTTAGATATATAGGAAGAGCAAGTGCAATTGTTGGTTTCAATGCACTAGATCAAGTCAATTTTTCTTGGTGGGTGAAGAAGTCAAAAGTTTCACCCTAATTTTCATAAATATAAACACTTATACACTTATCCTTAATTATACACTCATAGTTATTTAGGATACTTGCATTTATTAATTTTAATGTTTATGTAAAGGGGGTGGCTATTCACACCCCCGAAATAACTAAACACACCCCATTAATATTTAAATTAAAAAATCTCTATTTAATAAGATATTAATACCCTTATTAAAAATTTGATTAGATCTTGATTATTATTCATACCCCAATATTTCTAAACTAACCCCATATATCAAACCCTAATTTAAGAACCTTAATTTGAATATTGAAGCTGTGAGCATGCAGACAGAATCAGAAAGCATACTACATGGTGAAATCTTAAGTTTTAGGTGTCGTCCATTCTCTCTCTCACTCTATATCTCTTATTTCTTCATCCCCTTTTATGCTTCTCTTGTTTCCCTCGCTCATCGTCTTTGGACAATGAATTTTGATTGGCTGATGCTCACTACAACAAGCGACACATACATACAGTCTGTGATTTTCCAAGAGAGGCTGCCAAATTAGAAGCACACCAATCGAGCACTCAGCAAATTAAATTGTTCATTGATATTGTAAACTTTAATGTGTTGTAATTAGATCATACTATGCAATCGAATAAACTCTTCTCCATTTTCTCCTTGAACGATGAAGCATCCGGCGAGTACATATATGTAATGTCGGTAACCTCACAACTTTTAAATACCTTCACTGTGGATATTTTTAGTAATTAATAATAAGATTTATAAAAAGGTCAAAATGGGGTACGTTTAGTGATTTCGGGGTACGAATAGCCGCTCCCTTATGTAAATATGTAATCATCACATTGATTAATTTCACATTCCTTTTTCAGGTGTTAGAATTCAACATCATAAATGAAAAATACAATCTCATTTGAAACTTACTTTATCCAACAAGTTAATTAGCTCCAATGCTCAATCATCTATAATAATATTAATAATCCCAACAAAAATTCATACTGTACTTACAGATGTAGATCCCCTAGATTTTTCTTGCTCTAAGGTCTCCAATTGTTCTATTCGACCAACTTTGTACCTTCCAGAAAGAATGCAAAGGAAATAAATGTTTTATTCAATTTCAAATGTGAAGATAGCTTATTATCATCTAAAACTGGGAAGCGCATTCACCAACAATGCTATGCAGACATACCCACGAGTTAGCAACTTTTGAATAGCATCATCATTTCCACTCTAAGATACACCAACCCACAAATGGACGGATTGGCTTTAAGGACAAGTTTATGTTCGACTCGTTCTGAGTATAACTATCTCAAATAACTGGCCGCTTCACTAGTTTGATGTAAACCAAGCTTTTCTTTATGGTGACCTCCCAGATGAGGTTAACATGCTCAACCACCGAGTTTTTTAATGTCAATTTTCCATCTCATGTCTGCAAATCGAGAAAATCCATATATGGTTTGAAACAGGAACCATGCACTTGGTACAATTCTCTTTGTCAGTGATTGATCTTTTTCGGCTTCATCTGCACAAAGTCAGATGAATCACTTTTTATTTATCATCAGGGGAATGTTTGTCTTACTTTCTGGTATATGTTGAGATCTCATACTCACTGGCAACTCAGCTCAATTCCTTAATCGGGTAGTTATAACCTTGTCAACAACTTTCTCGGTTAAGGACCTTTGTGATCTCTTTTACTTCCTTGGCATTGAGATTCTTTGTTCGGATGATTCCTGTTCTCTTTTCCAACGAAAGTATGTTACTGATCTTTGGGGAAGATATAACATGCTTGATTATAAGTCTGTTTAGACGCCGCTGGCTCCTGGCATCTCACTCTCTTTGAATGATGGCTTTGCTCCGGTTAACTCGACCTCTTATCGTCAAGCCCTTGGGACATTGCCTTTGCTATGAACAAATTATCTCAGTTCATGCATGCCCCTATTGAGACGCATTGGGGTTCTGTCAAAAGCTTCTTTCACTATCTCAATTGCACTCGACATCGAGGTATAATCCTTTGTTATGATTCTTCATTCTCTCTTCATTGCTTTAGAGATGTTAATTGGGCTAAAAATTGCGTTGACCACACTTCAACTGGTGCGTATGTTGTTTCCGTGGGTCTAATCCCATCTTCTGGAGCACTAGGAAGCAACACGTTGTTGCTCGTTCCTCCACTGAAGCGCAATATCATTCGATTGCAGCGGCTTCTGCTGAAATTCAGTGGAATTGTTGTATTCTTTCTGAACTTCATGTGTCTCTCTCATCATTACCAGTCATCTATTATGATAACATTGGTGCTACTTATCTTTGCTCTAATCCAAATTTTCACTCTCGGATGAAACATATTGCAATAGATTATCACTTTGTTTTGGACCTTGTCAAATCATCTCACCTTAGGGTTGCACGCGTTTCCTCAGCTGATAAACTTGCGGACGCCTAAACTAAGCCTCTTTCCCCCGCTCGCCTTCCTCTACTCATATCCAAGATTAGAGTCTCTGACAGTACTCCATCTTGAGGGGGTGTATTAGGATATGTATCTTGTATATATCATTGTCTCAAATCGTAGTATTGTAAAAGTTGTAGACTTATGTAAATGTATTTATATAATCGCTCTGTCCGCTCGGAAGATGATTTTTTTCTATTTCAGTCGTCTGCCCAAAAAATGGGCATTTTTTTTACACACATGCGACCCACATACACCCACTAATACAATTAAAATATGGGGCCCACACTCCCACGAATATAACTAACCACTACATATTAAATAATAATACTCCTTAATCAACATGCACAAAAGTAAAAGACCCTATTTCGGGCGGTCGGAGGAAGTATATTCATGTGATTAAAATATACTCCCTTCGTCTCGCGTTAACGTTGACGTTTGCTTTTTGTACGGAGATTAAGAGATATAATATTTTAATCAGGTAGGCTAGCTCACCTGCTCATTGGGTTCCTCACTAAAGTGAATGACCCAGGTTCGATCTCCTTTGGGAACAAATTGGAGTAGAGAGTTATAGGGAAAGGTAGGAGAATAATCTTGGAGTATGAGTGTACTAACTTCTAACTACTAACAAAAATGAAAAGTGTAAACCTTAATGTGGGGAGTACTTTTCAATCACTCTCTTTATTATCGCTTCTAAAACTTATATTTTTGATAGAATGGTGTAACTTTTACGTTTTGTTGATGGGTAAAGTTGCAAGTTGAGACCGGCGGTGAACCTTATGCCGTTCGTCTGTTTCCTTGAATTAAAAAACATTATTAAATCATAAAGAAAGCGGCTGTCGCAAGACACGAGGAATGCTGAAAATAGAATCAGCCAATCCGAATTATTCATAAGCGATGAGGATATTGCCCAAACACACCTTTAAGTGCCACGGTGGATTCCAAGGCATTGGACGGTTGAGAAAAAGTACAACTATACACCACAGTGTCCTAAAGGTACAACTCTTTACAGCGTACTTTACGCAACAACTCGGGGTTTTGTATTGTTGCATTCAGTATCTATGAATTTCGGGCATATGCTTCTCGCATCTCCCCCTTATCCCTCTGCTATTTCCATAACGTTTTCTCTACAAATTCTCTCTCTCACACACACTGCGCAGGCCTTACTCTCTCTCTTCAATGGCGCCAACCAATACCTCTCCGGTTCTACACCATAATAAGCCTCTCTTCACCTTAAATTTCAAGCCTTATCCCACGCCATTCTTTTCCAAGAGCTCGTCTCACCACTCTTGTTCTCTGAGCTTTCTTTCTTCTTCTGTTTTTTCTTCGTCGAATCAGTTGCATTTACTCCCCCATACGTCGAATTCATGCACTCCAATAACGAGGGTTACCACCGCGCCGGTGGAGTACGTGCCTCCTGCGCCGGACTTCGGTTTTTGGAAGGAAATTGCCAGGCTGAAACGGCTTATTGAAAGTTTATCTGGTTGCCGGACGCTGACGGAGAAGTTAAGGACGATCGACTCGGATTCGAGGGTAAAGTCGTTTTTCAAGTCGCGGGGGAATGAGTTTGCAGTGTTGGGTTTGAGTGATTATGAATTGTATTTGCTGAAATGCGTAGTGGCCTCTGGGCAGGAGCATGTGTTGGGTGAATTCAGGAGCGAGTTGGAGGATGGTGGGATTGAAAATGGGAGGAGTTCGATCAAAAGTGCTCTTTATGCATTGGCAGAGATGATTGAGTATTGGGATGTGAACAGAGAGGGTGAAAGTCATGGTCTGAAAGATGAAGACAAGGCTTCATTGAGTTCACTGGTGAAGATGCTTGGAGAAGTTGAGCAGTTCTATGATAGCATTGGTGGAATCATCGGGTTAGTACTTATGATCACTTAATTTGATGATTCTCGTTCGATATTTTGCTTCTCATCAATAATCTTTGGATTTTACATTTTAGATTTTACATTCTGTAATGAAGGTTAAACTGAACAAGTATGTTTGAAAATGAATAAAGTTTGGGTGGATTGGTGTACAGGTTGCTTAGCTAGAGGGTTATGATATTAGTCAAGAGAGACACTAGAGGGTTATGATATTAGTCAAGAGAGACACACTGCTGATCTAGTGCTATAGGTGTGTTTACTGATCATATGAATCCACTAACATACTGCTAATACTATTTGTCATTCTCACGCGCTGCTGTTGATAGAGAAGTTAGCTGAGATTGGTACTACTGTTGCCAACTAAATGTTGGACAAAAGGCTTCCTCTTGTTCTTACTATGAGTTTCTCTTTTGGGAGTCAATATGTCATTTTCGAAATTAGAATTTGGGCAGCATTATTTCTATTAGAGGACTTGTGGTTTTGTGTGCTCATTGCTTCTATCTAATTTCGTGCTTCGTTTAATACACCTGTCATTTTATAACAGCAGCAATGTGCTCTTGAAGCTTGCTCAATGAAATAGATATTCAATTGATATGATATTCTCCAATAATTTTGTAAATTATATGTTGTTAATTAATACTTAAAAAATCAAAATGTAACAACTTGGGAAAATATTTACTCAAAATCTTGTGTATGTTTCTCATTTTTGGGTCAATCGAATAAGCTTTCTCTCAATATTTTTTGTTATTTATTCACTATCTTTCCATCACATTGTAATGCTTAAGCTAAGAAAATAATAATTTTGAAGATCTTTTAGACTGATGGGCAGGAATTTAACTTCAACAGTTAACACTTTGGTGGGTAAAATACCCATATTAGTTCTCTTATTTCGATAGTGAAATACCCATATTAATTTACTTGTTTAGATGATCTTTGACACATTCTTATTATAGATATCAGATGTCGGTCATAGAGCTCCTTGCTGAATCTAGTCATGAAGGGCATAACATTACTTGGGCAGAGCAGACAAATAAGTTACTGAAAAGTCAGTTCATGGAAATTCATCCTCCTCCTGTTCTTGATCTTTCTGAAGATACTGAATATGCATCTCAAGCTGCTTTTTGGGGGATTGAGGTCAGTTCATAACCGAGTTTCTTCACGTTATTAAAACCCTTGATCTAGTTATAAAGTTTACACACACTAGCCCATTTTCAGGGTTTGCCTGACTTAGGAGAAATTTATCCTTTAGGAGGGTCAGCAGACAGGCTTGGCCTAGTACACCCTGAAACTGGTGAATGCCTTCCTGCTGCGATGCTTCCCTTCTGTGGGAGAACTTTATTGGAAGGCCTTATAAGAGATCTTCAGGTAAAGTAAGATATATTTATCAGGCCTAGAAATTTCACTTGTGCATTTGTTTATTTAAGAAGAATGATTAATTGTGAAACACGACGGTCCCAAGGGATCTGAACATGTCCAGTTAAGATTTAACTGATGTGACCTTTACTCTCTTCAAGGCTAGAGAGTTCTTGTACTTCAAGTTGTATGGGAAACAATCCATAACTCCTGTTGCCATTATGACAAGCTCTGCAAAAAATAACCATTGGCATATTACTTGCCTTTGCGAGAGGCTCAGATGGTTTGGGCGAGGAAGATCAAGCTTCACACTTTTTGAACAGGTTTCACCGTGTGGTGCTAATTTATTTCTGATGTTAATTACACATCAATTCGTCATTGGTTACAGCATTTTGTGATTTGTTTGTCAATTTGTAGCCTCTGGTTCCAGCTGTTGCTGCTGAAGATGGGAATTGGATTGTCAGAAGACCTTTTCAGCCTGTCTGTAAGCCTGGGGGTCATGGAGTAATATGGAAGTTGGCCCATGATAAAGGGGTTTTCAAATGGTTTCAGGGTCATGGAAGAATAGGAGCTACTGTCAGACAAATCAGGTTGCGGCTGTTTTTATCAATTTCTCTATATTCTTAAATGAATTGTTTCTAATATTGTGACTTTACAGTAATGTTGTAGCTGCCACAGATTTGACTCTATTGGCTTTGGCTGGAATCGGTTTGCGCCAAAAAAAGGCAAGAACTTAAATTCTTACTATCATTAAATCTAGTAACAGAAATGCAACTTTTTATATGTCTTAAGATGTGTTGGGGAGAATTAGGCTTTGTGAGCTACTGAAACTGTTACAGTGTTCAAGATTGGCAAAAAAATCACAAAGGCTGCGGCTCAATTTGCTTTACTAGTATTACTACTCTCTCAAAATAACTGGTCTTGGGTTCTATATTTCTGTTTATCTTTCATATCTGGGGGAGACACTAGTCATTGTGTTGTTTTGTGTACCGTTTGATGCTACTGATTTTGTTGCTAGGGTTTTGTTCATTATTTTTTCATTTTGTTTTGACAAGGTGTTATACTATAGCCTTTCACCATTAAACAAGAATAACTTTTTTGAACCTTGCTTTTTATCCCATAACTATATATTTATATTGCACTAGATTTTTGATAGATGTTTTAGGAAATTTAAAATTATTTATGTGACTGAACGACGCATGGCGACAATAGGAAGAATCTGAAATCTAATACAAAATATCATTAAGATGTGTTTCTTTCATTTCAGAAATTAGGATTTGCCTCATGTAAACGGAATTCTGGGGCAACAGAGGGCATCAATGTTCTATTTGAGAAGAACTTACATGGAAAGTGGGAATATGGTTTCTCCTGTATCGAATACACTGAGTTTGAAAAGTTTGGAGTTACTGCTGGGAACCATTCTCCTAAAAGGTACCATATGTCTATTCTGAGCATGCTACTCCTTCGATATCATATTTCAAGAATCTTACTTTTTCTTGTATTATGCATTCTAATAAAGTATTTTATCAAACTTTCAAAATTGAATAATCTCAAGATCATTAATTCACATGTATTCTTCATAGTACTATGTCGTATCTAGCCAAAAACTAATCCCTTCTCCTTTATCTAGAGTTCTCTCTAGCTGTCACAATGGGAGGAAATTCTCTATTTTTAAGTATTTATATTATGATAATAAGCTGTGATATTTTTCTGGGGTTCCTTTTCTATACTATAGTAAATACAGAGCATGAAATTTGTGAATCTGGAAGAGTCATTAGTATGATAAAGAGATCACGCATGCAGTCAGAAACTAGCGAACTGGTTATATCAATTTTTGTTGAATGTTGATACAACCCATCTATCTTCTTTTATTGCTCTTGTCATGTATTATTGCTGTCTCTTGGGTTTCATAGTGTGAAAACAAAATTTTCTAATATATATAGAATGTTGAAACCTCCTTGAGTATGTTTTATGCTACTAATCTTCTTTTGTGTCCAATCTCTCATTTCCTTATTTTCCTTTAGAAAATTCTTTTAGCTTGTTAATTATTTTATTACTGCATTAAAATTATATTTCTTAACAAATCAAGAAAATATTATGACTAACTAATCATGGAAATCTTTCATGCATTTGCTTATGCATAAATGGCCCTGTCTCCTTGTGTTAAGTTTGCAGGCAGAGTTTCCTGCCAACACAAATATTCTTTACGTGGATTTAGCTTCTGCTGAGCGTATTGGATCAAGTAAAACTGAAAGCAGTTTACCAGGAATGGTGCTTAATGTCAAAAAACCAATTACATATATGGATCAGTTTGGAATGAAACACAGGTGCACCTTATATGTTTGGATTAATTGTTTTTAAGTTCATTCCACTTGTGCTTTAACCATAACTACACATGTTAGTGAAGCCGTCATTTGCTATGCTAAACATAACTTAGCATTTAAATGGAAGCATATTAATGACTTATTGACCTTCACAGACAAAATTTTGAAATGAAACGATTTGATGAAATGGTTTTATGTCTACAATCAATCAATCATACTGCCAGCCCCTAAGTTTCCACATTTTCTGTCACATCCCAATTTTAATAAAATTAATAATTTAAATTATAAAACACACAAATAAAATTAAGGTGAATGTAGTAAAAATTTAGAAGTAAAAGCCTTGATCATACATAAATATTAACGGCTATACCCTTGTATATTTCAAAAAGATGATCACTTAACCCAATAAACTAACTTGCTCAAATCATAGGTGAGGGCCCATACTGCTTATATAGGAGTTCATTAAATGGAAGCAGACATTGAAAACCTAAAATAGTTTAAAATGAATTAAGACACTTAAAAGATCAAAAACTGAAGTGGAGTGAAGAAGGATAAAGGTAGGTGTGTTACCTTCGTGTTTTCTTGCGCAACAAAGAAAAAAATCTGTACGATGTGATAAGGAAGGATATTATATAATCAATTGTTTCCATAAATAAAGCTAAAAGATTTTTTTTTGGAAAGTTTTATCCAAGCAAGGAAGAATCTATTTTAGGAATGGTGTGTTGTAAAAATAATTACTCCAATAATTTTCTTAACTTGATTTTCTAGACATTTGGATTGAATTTATGGGCTTTAAAGCAAGTGGGCTTAAGGAATTTAATTCTTATAAGGGAAAAAATCCTAATTAATATAGCCATGGTAATTATAAGTATTTAATACTCCCTCCATCTGAGTTTATCTTCATCGTAACTGTAGATGCATAGTTTAAGAAAAGTATCTTTTTGACTAATTTTATTTACTTTTTATGGGTAATGTGGTATTTTTAGGTTAAGCTATAAGTTGTTAAAATAAACGAGCTATTTGAGAGCTCGACTTAGCTCGGCTCGCTAAGACTCGAGCTCAGCTCGGTTCGAAATTACTCGAGCTTGCCTTATGCTCGTTTGGTTAACGGCTCGGCTCGATAATAATAATAATAATTAATGATATTATTATTAATAATAATTAATATTATTTTATTATATTAAAATAATTATTATTAAATGTAATAATAAATATTAAATTAATTAATTAAATTAAGGCTCGATAAACTATACTCGTTTTGCTTTACGAGCCGAGCTCGAGCTTGAGCTTGAACAAATAATTTGTGAGCCGAGCCGAGCTCATTATAGGATTGTTTCCTAATCGAGCCGAGCTCGAGTATGCGATACTCAGGCTCGCTCAGCTCTTTTAACAGGCCTATTTTTAGGTGATAAATAAAGTGTGAAATATATTATATTACTGTGTGTGTTGATATTTTTGAAATTAAGATGAATTTTGAGGTTAATGGTTGATGTGATGTTTTCTTTTTTGAGTGGTGATATTTATTGTGAGACGGTTGAAAATGAAAAGTGTGAAGATAATGTTGGGACGGAGTGCGTATAAAATTCAAGTGTCACATTGTCGTCACCAATATTAATTTTGTAAAGTCTAAACAATGAATGTAGATGAAAATATTGGCAGGTAATAACTGCTCCCTCCATCACGTAACAATCTGCACTATTACTGTAGTCACAGTGTTTAAGTAAAGTTGTTTTTTGACTAATTTTATTTACTTTTGTGCGGTAATGTAGTCTTTTTAGGTAATAAAGAAATTATAAATATGTTATGTGTGTTTGGTGGGGGGTGATATTATCGAAATTAAGATGTCTTTTGAGGTTATAGAATTGATGTGATGTTTCCATATTTTGGTGGTGATGTTTATCTTGAGATGGACGAAAACAGAAAGTGTGAAGTTTATTATGGGAAGGAGGGAGTATTTTTCTCTAATTTAAATGAGCTGGGGTTGTGTTTGATGGAAAAAAGTAAACAACATTATGTTGAATGCATTTAGAGGATGTGTATATTCTTAATCTCTTTATAGTATACATAGATCTTTTTAAAAATTGTGTTTGTTATCTTTTTGCGATTAGAAATTGTCTACCTGTTCTGTCCAATGCATATTACCCACATTAGTTAGTGAACCTTTGTTGGATGTTTAATAATTGTTAAGGTTTTCATTCCCTTTTGACGACAATTTTCTTATAATCAGAAAACGATATCAATGACTAGGATTTGTTACGGACATTTGTCTAACCACTTCTTTATTCACTAATTATCCTAAACTGGAAACAATTTTGAATTTTGTAGCTTAATATGTAGTTCTGTGGTTTTAGCCATCATTAGTTATTTGTCAAAACAATTCTCTTAATAATTTCGACTGTTTTTATTTGTTTTAGTGTTCTTGGAGGCCGTCTGGAATGTACAATGCAAAATATTGCTGATAATTTCACCAACATATATTCTTCTCGATGTGATAAAGGTTTAGAAGGTCCAAACATGTTCTATGCTTTGCAAATTTCTTGTGAGTTTTTTTCTGTAAACTTTTGTTCTAACACAGGAGTATCTGGTTGTAACATTTTCAGGTGATCTAGATACATTTATCACATATAATGAAAGAAGAAAGGTTACTTCTTCTGCTAAGAAAAGAAGGAAACATGCTCATATGTCTATGCAACAGGTCCGAATTGATAGTTTGATGCTTATCTCTTGCATATTTAATTAAAATATGATTCTACTAAAATGCTTCCCTTCCTTCTATCACAAACCTCATTATGCTACCTTAGCTATCTTACAATTTCCTGTGCACTATGAAAACTTTTTCTTTGTAGTTTTCCATGCTACCATCCACTCGCACGCTCATACGCATATTCTAGGCAGTTAATTGGATACACAATAATAATAATGAGCCAAATGGTGAATTTATTTATAGAGCAAACTTAACAAAAAAATTCCGAGTAATGTGTATACTAGGAGTTCGTATCAGATGATTATTAATTTGTATTGAGTTTGGCTCCATTAGAAAGTTCAACTATTGGCTCCTTATTATCATTGGTTTGTTACGTACATACGTACTTACATTTATGTATGTGTGTAAGTATAAACTCTCATATGTTCTCATGTTTCACAAAGTTTTGCCTAGTCAGGGTGGCTGCAAATTGTGGAAACTTTGTTACACAGACTCTCACTTTAACTTCTCATTGCAGACTCCTGATGGTTCTCTATTGGATATATTACGCAATGCTTATGATTTACTTTCTCATTGTGGAATTACAATTCCAAAGGTAGATTTTGAGATCTCTTTCAGCATTATTTAAGTATCTATTTAAAACTCTGTTGCATATTAAAGGTTTTGGGTGTCCTTGGTTGTGAGTTTCTTTTTCATGTTTTATTTTCCGACAAAAAATCTTCACATTCAATCACACCCTCGTTTCCACTAGTACATCACATCAATTATAATCATTGCACCTTTTCTAAATCTGCACCCTCATTTTTCCCTGCCATTCATTTTACGTAGAAATTCATCACTATTCATCTTACAAAAAATTTCATACTATTCATATGGAAAAAAAGAAAAATTTTAAAAACTAATCACACTTTTAGTATACAAATTTTATTTATGCTTTTACAGATTGAAGGTAATGAAGAATATGTTAATTCTGGACCCCCATATCTCATCTTCCTCAATCCTGCTCTTGGACCCCTTTGGGAAGTCACTAGACAAAAGGTAAAGCCAACTTCTTTTTCACTAATTCTCACATGCTAATTGCTAGCTGCTTGTAGAACGATATGCATTGACAAGAATCCTGAGGTTGGATAGTTAGGAGACTAGATTTTGTTTTTAAATTACGCTTTTATATGACGTTTAAATGTTTCTGATGTATTTTACTTTTTCCATCTTCATTTAACCTTTATATTTGGGAAACAGATCATTAAGATTGAATGTATCTACTTGACTGTTTTTGTCTATCTTCTCTTTTTTTCAGTTTCTGGGTGGTTCCATTGCCAATGGGTCTGAACTGCAAATAGAGGTTGCTGAGTTTCTGTGGAGGAATGTTCAGGTAGAATACTTGCAATCATACATTTTCCATTTCACTCATTTTCCTGTTCCTCATTTATCTTGCTTAATGCAGCTTAATGGAAGTTTAATTGTCCTGGCTGGAAATGTTGTGGGCTCAACCAAAACTAATGAATTAGGTGAAACTGTATTACAGTATGGAAAAAGGTATTCCTCTAGCCAGTTCTAGTGAACTATGGACGTACGTGGATAGTCATATAATGCTCTAAACTAAAGTTTCACTGACACAGGTGTGCGAGGTGCAAACTAGAGAACGTAAAGATTCTGAATGACGGTATAAATTGGAATTCAGGAGATAATTTGTATTGGAAACATGATGTGCAGCGGTTAGAGTCCTTAAAGGTTATACTGCATGGTAATGCTGAATTTGAGGCGAAGAATGTTGTAATACAGGTCGGTTTGGTAGTAACATTACTAATTACTTACAGAAATTATATTCTTGTATTGGAACTTGGATCAACTTACACATTGTACTTGGATCAATCTACACATTCTCCCCTTTTGCATTTGAGACAAAAATTATGTTGTAGAAAAGAGAACTGCCCATGAGCTGTGAACGCTATCAGTTGCCTATCCCCATTAGGGGGCTATTTTTTTAACAGATCAATATAATTTAAACTTTTCTTTTTGTTTGCAGGGAAATTATGTTTTTGATGTCCCAGATGGGCACAAATTGGAGATTACATCAGGAACTTCAGGTTAGTGTTAGATGTGTCAGGTTTAGAGTTTTCTAATACAGCAGAGTTTCCTGATTCAATTGTTAGCATTCCATTATTTGACTTAATCACTATCTTCCAAAAGTTATTATGGTAAATTATGTTGGATGCAGGCACATCTCTCTTTAACATCTATGTCCTAAATTACTGGTGGTTACTTTAAAGGATCTAAGCCAACAATGTTGGTTTAGTTTCAGTTTTCCAATAATTGGAATTAACAGAGTCTCATATTAGTTCCAGAATAAAGAGCAATTAACTTGTGCCAAATTTACATATTCAAAATTAAATGGGAACATATTTCGGTTCTTCTACGAATACATTTCATAATGGTGCTTGAGCTTGCGTCACAAAAATTTCTCGAGCATGCCAATTATTTAAAAGTTTGAATATAGAGCTCACAAGTATTTGAGTTCGGACATGTGCCAAGTTTATTGATAGGCTTATTTTCATATGTTTATGGATTTCTCCAGGATCTTTTTCATTTTAAAATCATATTCATAACTTTGCATATTTAATCAACAGTTCTATCAGAATACGCAAAAGGCTCATTTTAAGACTCGAATTATGGATTAAGTGTAAATGGTGAGAACACAAAATTACAGTATGATCAGCTAAATGATGTGCTTACATGTATCTTGTATAGGGATAAGTTTTGTGTGAGACCATCTCACGATGAGTCGGTGAGATCATTTCACTTTGATTAGTTAGTCGGTGAGACCATTTCACTTTGATTAGTTATCACTTTGCATTGAAGATGCTATCACTTTTCATCTGTGCTACAAATTGTTCATGAAATAGTTTAATGGATGACTATCACTTTTCAACTATCGTGTCTCGTTTTATAAAAAATATTATCACTTTTATCCGTCTCGCGGAACACAAGTTTTTGCCCTCATCTAAATATTTTCCCCTAACATTGTCATGATCACCTGTGGTACGACATTTGTGAGTGTAAGTTGATATGCATCTTTTGAGTATTCAAATAGTGCTTGCACCAATACAAGATGCAAAATTTGCGGTCCTAACCTTTTTCTTGGTGCATCCAGTGTTTGACAATGTGTGGATGTCATCTGTGTATATACTGGTGAAAGCATACATTTCTTGGTTTACCATATCCATCCACTGGATTACTTCACATTTTAAATCATAATAATAATTCTAGTATTTTACTCAAAATGTCACTTCAGGTTTAGATGTTCAGTTGAAGCCTATTGATGCGGAATTGATGGATAGCGGAACCTGGTTTTGGAAGTACAGAACCAGGGGAACTCACATTGAATTAGATTTGATAGAGTTGTAACGACTACGCCTTCCATGTCCTAGCTTGAGTGAACGATTGTTCACCGATAAACACGCAGTGGCCTCTTCACACTTGGTCCATTTCTGCACTTTGGTTGAACACAAGTTGAACCTGTTCCAGAATCACTGCTCTGTAATAATAAGTTTGACGTGTGCTAGTATGATCTGGAGGTCGTGACTGCTGATCTTGTAATTTATGTGTATATCTTTTTGTAAAGAATAAGATACAATTAAAATAGTTGCAAAAGTTTCAGTTTTTTCTTTGGTGTGATCTTAAATTATAATCCTTGTGTAGTTTGTATCTTACTTTTTATTTGGTGCAACTATATTCTTTCCTATTGATTTAGATGCTATTTAGCTACTTGGTCAGATAGTATGTAACATGCTAATTTTTATAGAAAATAACTTACACTCATTGTATTTTTCCATATTAAACTCATTTATTGAAGCATATATAAGGTGTCTTTGGATTGAGTGTCTTAAGTTACGGAGTTAAAAAGTAATGGGATTTTGTTTTAATTTACTCCCTCCGTCTGCTTGAAGGAGAATTTTTTTTTCCATTTTAGTCGTCTGTTCCAAATAGGGTCATTTTCTTTTTTACAGATATAGGACTCACACACACCCACTAATACAACTAAAATATGGGGTTCACACTCTCACTAATACAAATACCCACTATATATTAAATAATAATACTCATTAATCAACATGCACAAAAGTAAAAGATCCTCTTTTGAGCGGACGGAGGGAGTAGATTATATTGTTTGGATATACTCCCTCCGTCCGCCCAGAAGGTGGACATTTATTTTTTGCCCGTGGATTAAGAAATATTATTATTTAATGTGTAGTTGGTAGTTGTATTAGTGGGGTGTATGAGTACCATAGATTTATTGTATTAGTGATGTGTGTGGGTCCCATGTGTTTAAAAAGGAAAATGTAGACCTTTGGTGCAGACGCCCAAAATGACAAAATGTCCACCTATCCGGCGGACGGAGGGTGTATTATAGATTTGTATAAGGAATTTTAAATCAAATATTTCAAATTCATGTGATCCCATTTTAATTTTTTTCTTCTAATTTTTACAACGAAAATGCTTATTTATGATGATTGAATAATAATAAAATTATATAATTATTTTATATCAAAATTATATATTTAAAAATTATTATTTAAAAATTAATTAAAAAATATACTTCCTTCGTCCGCCCAAATAACACAATTTTATTATAGAGGACTGTTAAATATACAACTTTTTTATTGAATACACACCCCTTATTAAATGCACACCCCTTTTAATTTTTTAAATCTTAATTTTATTATATACACACCAGTGAAAATCTATATTTACCCTTTTTAATTTTAAGTGTATACACACCCCCTTCTCTTAACATCTGAATCTCCCCATGAATCCATGATCATTGTAGCTACTCCCATAAATCCATGATCGTTTGGTAAATTTTGAGCAATGATCATGGGTAAATCAATGCGATCGGAATTCAAGAGAAGTGTCGCAATGTCATAATGTTGATCGCATTCCCGTCAATCATTTGATCGCAATGTCGAAATGTTAGTTTTTCTTTCTCTTTATCATTATGTTTACTTCTTTTTAGATGGAATGACAATTTCTTTTCATTTCACCATTGTTAGCTCAATACTCAAATTACTGATTCAAAATCCTTCATTTACTATCCAGATGAAGTTGTTTACTGGTATAACAAATGACACCTTCCTCTTGAACAATTCTGAAGGATGAATGCAGATTGATAAACAAGAACAATCTTCCTATAAAATCTAACAGGATGATAAGATAAACAAGTACATTACTGGTATAAACAATCTTCCCTACACTCCAACAAACAACTCATCACCATTCTCTATGCTTTCTTCGGAGACTTGGTGCCCTTTAATGGTGATTTCGTCGCCTACTCCGCAGCTGCCTTCTCTGATTTCTTCGGCAACAGAACAGGGTTTATGTTCGGCAACACTCCGCCGTGCGCAATTGTCAATCCGGCGAGCAGCTTCCCGAGCTCTTCGTCGTTCCCGTCAACCATTTGATCGCAATGTCGATCGCATTCGGAATGGACCCTCTGTAGACGACCCCAACACCATCTTTTCCAATAATGTTCTCTTCTTTCATACATTCAAGAACATCCTCTTGTCTAAAATTCAGTTTTCAGAATACTGTCATGAACTTGTCTGATCTTCGACGATGGAGGAACGAACGAAAGATCAACAACCACCATTGGAGCTCATCGGTTGGAGAACAACTTCGTACAGTTCGATCTTTTGAGGTCTATAGTTGGGTTCATCGATTCACGACTTTCGCAACCATTCGTTTTCTTGTTCAAACTTCAACTACAACGCCGCTGATCAGTTCCCTCTAGAGTTCTATGATTAAAAGGGAGATTAAATTACCTTGTTGTATTAATTCTAGTGGCTAGTATATGTTAAAATACATGAATCTATGTATGTATATGCGTTAGAATTTTATATAAACAGTCTAATTAGGCAAATGAGGAGACACAATTATATATATACATTTTTATATTTCATTGCTTTTCGATTCATATACTGTTCAAAGTTAAGGTCATATAAGGGAGCACACATGAATGGCTTCACTGAAACTTCTTCACATATAATTTACACGGAGAGTGTGTAGGTTTATTAGATTAATTAATACAAAATATATAGGAGTGTGTATTTAATGAATTAAAGGTAATTAAGACTTTTTAAAAATATATATTTTTATTATATAATAATATGGGGGTGTATTGTATATTAAGGGGTATGTATATAGTCTAACCCTTTATTATATTGGGCGTCCCATCCAAATTACACAATTTTCCTCTTTTAATGAAAAGGGTCCACCAATTGTCTACCACTACCCATTATATCTCTCTAATACACCTACCCACTTTACATAAAATAATAATACTCCTTAATCTACGTGCAAAAAACAAATGCACTTCTTTACTCGGGACGAGGGAGTACTAATTATATTATAGTACCTGGGTGGTTATTTGGGATTTATTGAGGGTATTAGTGTGTTTGGGCTTAATATTTAAAAATAAAAAATACATATTTAAATTAGATTTCTATAAAATTTAATTTAATTTTGGAATTATTACTCTAACATACACACCTTTATCTCATTATTATTCTAAGATACATGAAAAATTCAATATTACTATCCATAACAAAATAATGTATTAAAATCTCATATCTACCCTTATTAAATAAATAGAATTTCAATTTTTATGTACATAGACTTCCTTTCACTGAGGAAATAAAGAAAGTTGTCATGGAATTATCGGCGGATAGTTCCCAAAGGCCTGATAGGTTTGGGGGATGCTTTTATTAGAAGTGCTGGCATATTATTGGGGAGGATTTATGCTTGGCCGTGCAGGACTTCTTCACGGAGGCAGTAATTCCATCGGGGATTAATTGCAACTTCGTGGTTTTGATTCCTAAGATTGAAGGTGCAATTAGTGAAATTGGTAAATGTTATTTCACTGAATACGGTTACATTAAGTACTTACGTACGATGCGAATACAAAGTCTAATAAACCTATCCAATCTACTTAAGCAAAATGCTTAAGGTGAATAAAGAAAATACATCAAGGATTCATATATAAAGATGCTATCTGAATTTTGATTCTGTCTGCAACGTGAGTCGGGGACAGCATCCTCGTGCCAAAATGAAGAGCATTTCTTTCCATCCAAATATAATAGATCATGGTAGCAAAGGTGATGAAAAGAAGTTTTCTTGCCTTTTTGTTGCTTCTAGTATCCTGCATAATCTTACGGAAGGCGTGTGTGACTGATGATTGCCTTCGTCTTCTCCATCCAATCCATCCTCTCACGTCATTCCAAATACAAGTGGTATAGGGGCAGTTAAAGAAGAGATGCGATGTGGTCTAGTGATCAAAGCAAAAACCACATCGTTTGTCTTCTCCTGTGCACCATACTCTATCTTTCGTAGCCACTCTGTCCCTATGCATTAACCAAAGTCTGAAGTTGTACTTCCTCACAATCCATTTGTGCCAAACCTGTTTATAGACAAAGCTAGAGTCCGTTGTATATCTGCTCCTCAGATGATCATACATACGACTGGCTTTGAATGCTCCATTCTCACAACACTTCTTCATAGCTCCAACCACTCCTTCAACCCCTTCTGATTCACTCTCTTCAACATTCCTAATGGCAATGAGAACTCTCCATAAGTATGTAGAATTGTTATCTGGAGAGGTCACTGTCCACTGAGAATCCGAGAGGTAGACAGAGTGGATCCATTTCACCCATAGAGATGAGGCTTCCTTGTGCACATCCCACAAAGCTCCTGCCAAAAGTTCCTTATTCCAGGTGGTAATGTCCTTCAACCCTAGCCCCCCTGCATTCTTAGATTGAAGGATGTCGTTCCAGCTCACCAGACTTACCTTCGTTCCCCACAAGAACCTGCGAATAATAGTCTCCACCTTCTTGACCACCACAATTGGGATTTTGATAATACCATACCAAAAAGATAGAATTTCATAAATTCCAGAAGTGATAAGTTCCAATCAACCCGTGAATGACAACAGCTTAGATGACCAAGTTTGTATCATATTGTAACTAAGATCATTGCACCCGTGAAGGTGCAATTAAGGCTGAGGATTTCAGGCCCATAAATCTTTGTAACTTTTTCTTCAAAATCTTCACTAAGATCATTGCTAGCAAGCTTGGGCCAATCCTACTTAAGCATTTGGGGCTCATCAGTATGCTTTTATACCAAATAGAAGCATTCATCACTGTATTGCCATAGCATCGGAAAGTTTTAATCGTCCCAATAATGCTAGGGAGGGGAGTGTGGTGTTCAAAATTGACATTAGAAAGGCCTTTGACACTATTCGAAGGGATTTTTTTTGGAGGTCTTATGTCGCTTTGGTTTCTCCCCACACTTTGTGGAGATAATTAAAGTGATCTTCACTTCTGCCAAGGTTTCCATTTTTATTAATGGTGTTCTTAATGGTTTTTTTGGGCAGGGGTGTCCAACAGAGGGATCCATTATCAACTCTCTTGTTTTGCATTGCAGAGGAGTCCTTGAGATTTGGATTATTAAGCTTATTGAGGATGGATCCATCTTGAAAGCTAAGGCGAATCGACAATGTTTCCTTCCTCCATATATGTTTTATGCTGACGATATTATGTTGTTTTGTAAAGAAGATAACAACTCTATCAATGGGTTGAGACAGGCTTTGTTGCGTTATGCTAACGTTTTTGGCCAGGTTTTTAACCCCCAAAATCAAAGGTCTACTATGGGAATCATGTCAAACCAGCGATTAAGAGGAGAATCAGTGATGAGATGAACTTTCTTGAAGCCAGTTTGCCCTTCAAAGACCTTGGTGTTCCAATCTTTAGAAGAGCTACCAAAATTGCCTACTTCAAAGTTGCTACGGATTCAATACTCACCAAATTACAGAGATGGAAGGGTAAGAACTTATCTATGGTGGGAAGAATTTGTCTAGTGAATTCAGTGATCATATCTTCTACGGTTCATGCAATGATGATATAACGATGGCCACGACACCAGATAAAGAGAATAGAGGTGACATGTAAAATTTTTATCTGGACGAGTGACATTACTAAAGCACATCACTTTACGGTCTCATGGAATCGCATTTGCTGCCCACGTCTGAAGGGGGCTTGGGCATTCGTTCGATCAAGGCAGCAAACTAGGCGTATCTTATGAAGCTTGGATGGGATATTCTCAATAATGAGGCGCCACTTGATTTGATTAGAAATCGATGGTTTAATGGTAGCAAACTCAAGACTACTTATGTCCCTTCTTCTATCCATCTGCATGTGTTGCTCATATTGAACACCTAATGGAGGAGGAGGTTTAGATCGTGGGATATGATACCAATGTTCTTTTTTGGCTCGACAATTGGATTGGCAAACCAATTGCAAACTTGGTGGAAATCCCAATGGAGTATAGACACCACTATGATCAGAAGATTGGAGAATATCTATATGATGGTGACTGCAGGCACTTCACCAAGGAGTTTACAGGCACATACCCGTATATTGTAGACACGATTATTGCCATCCGCATGTCGCCAAACTTGGTTGATCGTAGAGTTTGGACTAAATCGCTGCAAGAGACAGTTACTTCCCAGATTGCATACATGAAGATTCAACCTTCTTTTCCAATTCCTAATTGGGGATAGTGGATATGGGCCACTTATATACCTACTCGACATTCAGTTGCTCTATGGAAAGCCATCAAGGGAACCTGGGATGTGATTGCCAATAGAGGCTTCCATGGTCCTTCACGCTGCTACATCTGCGAAGAGGAAGCTGAATCTACTGACCATCTGTTTCTTCATTGTAGGATCTCCTCGGAAGTACTTCGATATGTTCTAGTGGGATTTGTTTTAATTTGACAGTTCATTCCTCTTGATCAAAGATTTGTTGGGTTTCTTCTTCATGCCATACGTATGGAGGGAAGCACACAGGTTCTCAGTCTGTGGAAGGTTGCCATAGTCTCATATTTCTGGATCATATGGACCACTAGGAATGAAAGGATGCATTTAAAGGTGGATCCGAAAGAGGGACATAAGCCCTTGAGAGCTTCTAAGATAACTGCCACTCTAGGAGCTATCATCAAAATAGCAGGAAAACTTCCTATTGGCGCTATGCATAACACTGTCAAGGATTTGGAAACTCTGAAATATTTTGGAGTTCATGGAGTACCCAAGAAAGCTCCAAATATCACTTCTCTCTGTTGGCAGCCTCCGCTCCCTGGGTTGATTAAGGTGAACACGGATGGACATGCTTCTGGCTCTCCAAGGAATGTCTTTAGAGGTGGTATCTTCAGAATTAGTAGAGGATTCAGAAGAGGTTACTTTACATGTGGTTACGGACACGGCTTCACTTTCGAGGCAGAGTTGGCAGTTGCTTTCATGGCGATTGAGTTTGCATAAGGAAAGGGTTGGAACTCATTATGGTTAGAGACCGATTCCACTTTTGTGGTATATGCCCTTACGAACTCAAACCCGAAGATACCTTGGCGTCTGTTTGCTCGGTGGAGACACGCTAAGGATATTGTGGTTAGTATGAATTTTCACGTCTCCCATATATACAGAGAGCGTAATATAGCTGCGGATGCATTATCGGATATTAGAAGGGATCTTGATTGGCATGATGCTGGCCAAATTTCCTTCACAACTATATATTTAATTACATGAACTATGAATATTTTTGTTTTAGATAGTCACAGTCTTGCATGGTCTAGCCTCTTGTGGCATTCACATCTTTAAACACATCTCTCTTTGTACTCTTTTATTTTTCTCTTTGTATTACATCGTTCTATTAAAGTAGTAATCACCCCTTTAATTTTTTATTAATTTATTTTATTATAAATATTTTTAAAAAATTAATACAAATGAAGGATTTCAAATGTGATTAAAATTTTAAAAATTCTTCGATAACAAAAAAAATACCTACTTCAAATCTATAATTTGAAATTAATTTATTTAAAGTTATATATTTATAAATGCATTGATTTGATGATGTATCAAACAAGTAACAAGAATTTAATTAAGGAATTTACAAAACCCACCTCAAATTCATATCTAGATGTACCCAAGAATTTTAAGGAGTTACATTACGGCTAAAAAAATTGCCCTCGCTTGATTCGTCTGCTTCTCATATCAATTGCTCTTAGATGGATATTTGAGTTTTTTCCCGAGCTTATTAGTTTCTTCTCTTTATCACAAAGTAATAGAGTATTTAAAAGCAATACTAGCCTGTGATTCAAGAATAGAGTATCTAAGCTATATATTTATTGTAAATAAACAGACTGTACATTTATATTTATTTATTGTAGTAGTTTATTTTCAATACAACATGAAAACATCTTATTTCTTGCAGCTTTACTATTTACTTTTTTTGGTATTCAGTTATGGTTTTCTTTGCTTTTCTCTCACCCATCAAGTCTTTTTTATATTTATATAAATAATCAAATATATATATATATATATATATATATATTTAAATTGAATTTCTATAAAATTTGTTTTATTATAAATATTAAAAAAATTTAATACAAATGAAGGATTTAAAATGTTATTAAAATTTTTAAAATTCTTCCAAAACAATTAAAAAATACCTACTTCAAATCTATAGTTTGAAATTGATTTATTTAAAGTTATTTATTTATAAGTGCATTTATTTGATGATATATCAAACAAGTAAAAATAATTTGATTAAGGAATTCACAATACCTTCCTCAAATTAATATCTGGATGTAGAGTTGTTAAAAAAATCAAGCTGCTTGTAGACTCGGCTTGGCTTGGCTCGACTCGACAAAGCTCGAGCTCGGCTCGGCTCGTATACACTCGAGCTCGAGTTCGAACCTTTTAAAATCTCGATTCTTTATCGAGTCAAACTTGGCTCGGGCTCGCGAGTACTCATGTTTTTTAATAAAATAATAATATATTATATATAATTTATATATAAATATTATACAACATATTAATATTAAAAATATATTATTATTAGGGTTTGAGAAGGGCAGTTGCGACACGCCAACATCTGACGAGTGTCGAGGAAGAAATTAAGGTTGAGAAGGTTTTCATCATCTCAATCCTCTCCCCCACCCATTCTCTCATTCCTAGGGTAGCCGCGACATGCCGACAGCCGACGAGCGACGAGGAGGAAATTCGGGTTTGAGAAGGTTTTCATCGTCTCAATCCTTCTACCCCACCAATTCTCTCATTCATTATTCGACCTCTCATGAGTCTAGAGTCTTCCTCCTGACACTTCAATTTTCCCTAGACCCTAGCGGGGTGAGGGTGTCTCCGCATCTTTCCTTTTGTTTCCTATATGTTTTTATTTTTTGAAATAATTTGGGGATTTTGCTCTTATTAGATAATTTTTTTCCATATTTTTATTCTCTGAAAGAATTTAGGGATTTTCTCTTAATATTAAATATTGAGACATTTTATGGATTTTTATTTTGCCCAATTCCATTTCTATTTAACTTTTAAATATTGAGACATTTTAGATATTTGTATGATGCTGAGTTCTATTTGTATGTTATGAGGAATATGATAAATTATTTAACGAGTCGAGCTCCAGTACAAATGCAAGAATTTAGAGCCGAACCGAGCTCAGGTATTAGCTCGTTATATTTTTGAGCCGAGCTCGAGCCAAGCTTGTTTACTATTCGAGCCGAGTTTGAGCACCGACTATTTGGGCTCACTCGACTCGTATAACAGCTCTTTCTTGATGGACCCAAAAATTTTAGGGAGTTACATTATGGTTATAATAAATGCCTTCACTCGATTCGTCTGATTCTCATATCTATTGCTCTTGTAAAGATATTTACGTTTTTTCCTGAGTTTATTAGTTTCTTCTCCTTATCACAAAGTAATAGAGTATTTAAAAGCAGTACTAGCCTGTGATTTGAGGATAGAATATCTCAGATGTATATTTATTTTAATTTGACAGACTGTACATTTATTATTTATTTATTGTAGTTGTTCATTTTCAACACACCATGAAAGCATCTTATTTCTTACAACTTTATTATTTGCTTCTTTTGGTATTGTTTTATGGTTTTTGTGCTTTTCTTTCACCCATCAACTCTTGTTTTATATTTATAAAAATAATCAAATGGAATTATTACTATCTAGTACAAAATATATACTAATATTACTAGGAGATACAAAGTATATATTTTATTACTACCAGGTACAAAAAATAGGTAATGAAAAGTCTCAACTACCCCTTCATGAATGTCGCTGAATACAACCTTATTGAATACACTATTTTACGTACATCGTGCAGATTTCTTATTGTAATATAATCTGATTCAAAAAATATATCTAAATAATTTGAATACTTATCTAAATATTTCTAAATACATCATGCAGATTTCTTATATTATATAATTTGGATACTAAAACATGTTTAAATATTCTGAATACTTATCTAATTATTTCTGAATACTGCAAATTTCGTATAGTAATCTAATATGGATACCAAATATACATCATCTAATCTGATACCAAATATATCTAAATATTCTGAATGCTTATCTAATTATTTATGAATACACAAATTTATTATCATAATCTAACCTAATACAAAATATATCTAAATATTCTGAATACTTATCTAAATATTTCTGTATACGCAAATATCTTATCTAATATAATCTGGATACAAATATATATATATATATATATATAATATATATATATATATATATATATATATATATATATATATATATATATATATATATATATATATTCTGAATAATTATATAATTATTTTATGTAAATATTTTTGAATACATCGTGAGGATATTTCTATCGAAAATATAATCTGTCGTGAGGATTTTTTTATCATAATATAATCAGAATACCAAAATATATGTAAATATTTCTGAAGTCATCTTCTTTAATTAATTAATTAATTTTGAGTACAATACAATTAAACCTATTTTTTAATGTTTGACCAACGATGGACTAATCCCCAATATATCTCTTATGTTCAAGGAGAGATTAATGGTTAATTAATTTTAAATACAGTTAAACTTAAATAGGGTTAAAAGTGGTATTTGATTAATATAATTTGGATATTGTACCTAGTAGTAATAAAGGTTATTAAATTGTACCTATAAGTAATGAACCCTATCATATATATATATATATATATATATATATATATATATATATATATATATAAATCGAATTTCTATAAAATTTATTTTAATTTTTAGTAATTTATTTTAAATATTAAAAAAATTAATACAAATGAAAGATTTCAAATGTGATTAAAAATTTAAAAATTCTTCCAAAACAATTAAAAAAAATACATACTTCAAATCTATATTTTGAAATTAAACTTAGTGTTAAATATTTATAAATTCATTGATTTGATAATGTATCAAATAAGTAAAGAATTTGATTAAGGAATTCACAAAACCAACATCAAATTCATATCTGGATGGACCCAAAAATTTTAAGGAGTTACATTATGGCTAGAATAAATGCCCTCAGTCGGTTCGTCTGCTTCTCATATCAATTGATCTTAGAAGGATATTTGAGTTTTTTTCCCCGAGTTTATTAGTTTCTTCTCCTTATCACAAAGTAATAGAGTATTTAAAAGCAGTACTTGCATGTGATTCGAGAATAGAGTATCTAAGCTATATATTTATTTTAAATAAACAGACTGTAAATTTATATTTATTTATTGCAGTTGTTCATTTTCAATACAACATGAAAGCATCTTATTTCTTACAGCTTTACTATTTACTTCTTTTAGTATTCTGTTATGGTTTTCTTTTCTTTCTCTCACCCATCAACTATTGTTTTATATTAATTATATAAATAATCAAATTTATATATACAAATGCAAGAATTTCGAGTCGAACCGAGCTCAGGTATTAGCTCGTTATATTTTTGAGCCGTGCTTGAGCCAAACTTGTTTACTACGCGAGCCGAGTTTAAGCACCGACTAATTGGGCTCACTCGACTCGTATAACTGCTCTATTTGGAGGGACCCAAGAATTTTGAGGAGTTACATAATGGTTAGAATAAATGCCTTTACTCGGTTCCTCTGCTTCTCATATCAATTACTCTTGGAAAGATATTTGAGTTTTTTTCCCGAGTTTATTAGTTTCTTCTCCTTATCACAAAGTAATAGAGTTTAAAAGTTGTACATGACTGTGATACGAGGATAGAGTATCTCAGCTATATATTTATTTCAAATTGACAGACTATAAATTTATTATTTATTTATTGTAGTTATTAATTTTCAATACAACATGAAAGCATCTTATTTCTTACAACTTTATTATTTGCTTCTTTTGGTAGTTTTTTATGACTTTATATGCTTTTCTCTCACCCATCAACACTTGTTTTATAATTATATAAATAATCAAATATATATATATATATATATATATATATATATATATATATATATATATATATATATATATATATATATATATATATTTAAATTGAAATACTATAAAATTTATTTTAATTTTTATTAATTTATTTTATTGTAAATATTAAAAAAAATTAATATAAAATGAAGGATTTCAAATGTGATTAAAAATTTAAAAATTCTTCCAAAACAATTAAAAAATACCTACTTCTAATCTATAATTTGAAATAAATTTATTAAGAAATAATTACTGCTAGGTACACACCTTCTATATATAATTATTTTAAGATACATCTATAAAAATTGTTAAGGTGATTATTTGATTTTCATTAATTGTTCAACCAAGAGATTTACAGTACATATATACAATTGATTTGCATCTATACTAAAAATAGTACAAGAAAAGTTAGATGCACAATTCCTAAATTATATGGATTGATTTTATTCCCTTATGTGATTATCCCCCCTCAAGCGAGACATGGGATGAGGCCCAACTCGAAGCTTGTCTGGAAAGAATTCAAACTGAGGTCGATGTAAAGCCTTTGTAAAGGCATCTGCAATTTGCAAATCAGAGAACATAAATTTTGTGGCTAGACGACCAACAGAGACAAGTTCTCATACGAAGTGAAAGTCAATATCAATATGTTTAGAACGCTTGTGTGCACTTGGATTTTAACTTAAGAAAACAACATTATTGTTGTCCGAATATAAAATTAGACATGAAGAGAGAGTAAAATGTAGTTCTTGAAGAAGCTGTAGCACCGAAACTATCTCGGAGGTAGCATTTGCTAGAGCATGGTACTCAGATTCATAACTAGATCAAAAAATTATAGGCTGCTTTTTTGCACTCCATGAGACAAGGTTCCCCCCAAGGTAGATGGAGTAAACATATGTGGATCTTCTAGTTTCTACACAACGAGCCCAATCAGCATCAGAATAGGCAATAAGAGATGGTGATGAACATCGAGTAAACGAAAGTCCAAAAGATGGAGTGCCTTTAACATAGCGTAGAATCCGCTTTAGAGCTTGAAAGTGTTCTACAGTAGGATTTTGAAGATGCTGACTTACAAAATTCACAGCAAAGGATAAGTCTGGACGAGTAATCATGAGATACTACAAAGCACCAACCAAATATCGATATAGAGTGGGATCTTGAAAAGGTTCACTAGCCGTGGAAAGTTGACAACCAACCTAACACTAATGGAGTTGCAATAGGTTTAGAGTCTTCAAGAGCTGCTCGTTGAAGGATGTCACGAGCATATTTGGACTGATTTAGAAAAATTCCAGAGTCGGTATAAGTGACCTCAAGCCCCAAGAAATAACTTAGCTTTCCCAAGTCTTTGATAGCAAACTACTGGCGAAGGCGAGCAATAAAATATTATACCACAGCTGGAGAATTTTCGGTAAGAATGAAGTCATCCACATAAACTAAAAGAAACAGAGTAGTGGAATCTTGAATATAGATAAATAATGATGAATCAGATCGGCTGCAGATGAATCCAATACTGATGAGAAAATTATTGAGGCGCTGAAACCAAGCACGAGGAGCTTGTTTAAGACCATACAAGGCTTTCCAAAGACGAAAAACATGATTTGGGAACTTTGCATTGATGAATCCTGGTGGTTGTTCCATAAACACAGGTTTCGTTAGAACTCCATTCAAGAAGGCATTTTTATGTCTAATTGATGAAGAGGCCAATTGTTAAGTACTGCAATGGAAAGCACAATCCGTACAGTAGATGCTCGAACCACAGGGCTAAATGTATGAGAATAATCAAAGCCCGGAAGTTGAGTGAAGCCTTGCACTACAAGTCTAGCTTTATGTCTGTCTATCGACCCATCAGCTAAGAATTTAGTACGGAAAACCTATTTTGAACCCACAACATTTATATTAGGAGGACAGGGAACAAGATCCCAAGTGTGATTTGAATGTAAAGCAAAAAGCTCTTCATTCATGGCAACAACCCATTTTGAGTGCTTAAGTGCAGTTTTTACACCACGGGGTTCGGTACTGCAATGGGCGAGTCAAATAAACTATTATGAGTATAATTTGTTACATGTTTTGGTTTGAAGATACCTGACTTTCCTCGAGTTTGCATAGGATGTATAGAAACTGCAGACGGAGGAACATGTGGTGTAGGCGATGCAGGCATAGTCAGAATAGTTGCAGATGTCTCAGTAAGTGAAGGTGTAGGAGATAAAGATGGTCATCCAGATATTATATGTGAAGAATCATCACCACATAAAGTGCATGAACTTGGATGAGAGACTTCCTTTAAAGCAACCGATATTTGAAGCAGCCTCCAGCCAACTAAGCTGGTTCCAAAAATTCAGAAATAGATAAAAAAGAAGTACCTAGCTTCTCCTTCGATTTGAGAAAGGAAAGCTTGTCTCATCAAACTTGGCATGGCGAGAGACATAAATGGGGAAAGATACATGATCGTAGCACCGAAACCCTTTGTGTAAACAGCTGTACCCCAAAAAGATACATGATGTGCTTCTGGATTCAAATTTGTTTGCAGTATAGTCATGAAGACATGGATAAACTCGACAACCAAAAGGATAAAAATTAGAGAAGTTCAGAATTGTGGAGAAAAGCAGCTCGAACGGTGACTTCCCATCTAGAACTTTAGATGGAAACCGATTTATGACGTATACTGCACTGCTAAAAGCATTAACCTAAAATTTTATAGGAGTGTGTGAGTGGAACATCATTGCCAGACCTGCTTCGGTAACATGTCTGTGTTTACGCTCCACCCGATCATTCTGAGCAGGTGTATAAGGGCAAGACAAGATATGGCGAATTCCTTTTTGTCGAAAAAAATTTTGCACTCTATTATTAGTAAAGTCTATTCCTCCATCACTGTCAAATGTTTTAACAGTAGTAGCAAACTAATTTTCAACAAAAGTAGTAAACTGTAACAACACTTCATAAAAATTAGATTTTTGCCTCAATGGATACAACCACATAAATCTAGAAAAATCATCGATGAAAATAACGTAATATCGAAAACCAGAATGAGAGTTCACAGGTGCAGGACCCCACAAATCACAGTGAACAATATTCAAAACCGATGAAATACGTTTTTATCCATCACTAAAGGCAGACGCTTATTCTTTTCCATTTCACATGAATCACAAATGACAGGTTTGGGTAGTAAAGCACTAACAGATATGCACCCAACTTTATTAAAAAAAGAAATAATATCAAAAGAAGCATGTCCAAGTCTAGAAGGCCACAATTCAAAAGATAATGTAGGTTTGCCAGTTGAAACTAAAGCTTATTTTTCATCATCCAGTATATATAGTCCATGCATACACCTGCCTTGAGCCAATATGGCCTGAGTTACCCGATGCTGAATTTTAAAACCATCATTAGTAAAAATAACATCAACTGGTAAATCTTATGTTAATTTGCTCACGGACAATAAGTTTTTGGTGAGGCTAGAAACAACCAAAACATCTGATAGTTTAATAGAAGCATTTAAATGACAAGATCCAATATGTGAAATAGATAATAAGGCACCATTTCCAACTATAACTGAATTCGAACCTGTATACGATAATGGAGAATCCAAGTAAGTTGATGAAGGAGTCTGTGGGATGAGGCGCCTGTATCCAAATACCAATTTATGCAGGAGAATCTGAGATATTGCAGGCTATTGAGAAAGATTCAGCAATGTTCGCTGCGGGAGCGACCGAGTGATTGAAAGGATCTGGGCAAGTATTTGCATAGTGTCCATTTTTTCTGCAGATTTGGCAATGAGGAGGTCTTTTTTGCCAGACACCACGTTGATTTTTCCTTTGTCCTATGATGGACCACGACCACGAGAAAATTTGGAGTTATTGCTGTTGTGGCCGCGACCCGTGTTTTGCCTAAAAATGTTACCACCAAAATGATGTGATGAAGAAGATAAATCATTAGTATAAGCAACAAATGTTGCTTTAGAGATGGGAGGAGATTCCAAAGCTTGTTGAAACATGTCCCATGTCACTGCATTTTGGAGGAGATAAGTGAAAGAGGGAAGTGGCGAGAGAGCCATCTGAGTTGCTGAAAAATTGGAGAAGCTAGTGCTGAGACCTTTAAGAAAAAGATGAATTTTATCGGTGTCATCAATAAAAACACCAATAGCCGATAACTGATCGCAAATTGCTTTGAATTCACTCCCATAATCTGCAACAGATTGATCTCCTTTTCGGATAGTTTGTAGTTGTCCCTTGAGACGAAATTCTCATGCTTTCGATTGATGGCTGAAAGTGTTTTCTAGCATTACCCACACTGTGCGGGCTATTGTATAGCCAACAACAACAGCCATTGATTCTTCCGTGAGAGAAGAATAAATCAAAGAGACTAGGTATTGGTCTTCTACGTGCCAGGAAAGGTAATCTGGGTTTATTTCTTATTTACCATTAACTGTGATCTCTTTCGCCGGTGCCAGGCGAGGCCCATCAATAAGACCAAGAAGATTTTGACCAATGAGAAGAGGATAAATTTGACTATGCCACAATAGATAATTCGTAGACATTAGTTTTTATGGTGAGCATATGTATAAGAGTTGCATATGTGAGAGTATCAGAAGAAGAGGCAGAGGAAGCCAATAGCAAGTGCGAAAAAGAAATTTAGAGAGAGAAAGGGTTTCTGTTGCCAAAGAAGGCCGATACCATGTTAAGGTGAGTATTTGATTTTCATTGATTGTTCAACCAAGAGATGTACAATACATATATATAATTTATTTACATCTATACTAAAAAGAGTACAAGGAAAGTTAGCTGTACAATTCCTATATTATAGGGATTGATTTGATTCCCTTATGCTATTAAAAATAAAATATTTACATGTACAATATTTAAAGTTAAAATACCAACTTTATCCTTAATTAAAATATATTCTTAATTAAAATATATCCCATTATCTCTGTTCCACTTTTAACGCATGGTAGTTTTAGGATTTCTAAACTTCTCCTATGAATTGACGTACCAAACAGGATTTCTAAACTTTCACTAAGATCATTTTATGAAATGTATACTGTGCAGAAATTTTGTAGAATGCATATTTTACGAAATGCATACTATGCAGAAATTAATATGAAATTAGGGAGAATGCATACAAGAAATGCATATTACACCGAAATTATATAGAATATATGCATAATCAGAAAAAATGCATAATATACAGAAATTATATCAATATATGCATAATATTAACCAATAGAAGATATGCAGAAATTTTCCATATGCATAGTATGTAGAAATTAACTAATAAACGTGAACAACAAAATGCATAGTATGCAGAAATTAACCCAGCATTTAAAATCTAAATTAACATTCATAAACACCAGATGTGGGTTCCTAAATTTGGACGAGGAAATTGTGGGATTTGGTTTAAGAATTGGGAGATGACATGTTAATTTTATGAATGCAGATATCTGGGTAAAATGGGAAATATACACATATATTTTGTGGTTAATAGTAAGAATTAATATAGAATGTATCTAATAGTTAATTTCGCTTAGGGTGTGTACTTGATAGTAACTATCTCATTTATTAAATGTTATATATTTATAAATGCTTTGATTTGATGATGTATCAAACAAGTAATAAGAATTTGATTAAGGAATTCACAAAACCCACCTCAAATTCATATTTGGATGGACCCAAGAATTTTAATGAGTTACATTATGGCTATAATAAATGCCCTCACTTGGTTCGTCTGCTTCTCATATCAATTGCTCTTAGAAGGATATTTGAGTTTTTTCCTGAGTTTATTAGTTTCTCTACCTTATCACAAAGTAATAGAGTATTTATAAGCAGTACTAGCCTGTGATTCGAGAATATAGTATCTAAGCTATATATTTATTTTAAATAAATAGACTGTACATTTATATTAATTTATTGTAGTTGTTCATTTTCAATACAACATGAAAGCATCTTATTTCTTACACCTTTATTATTTGCTTCTTTTAGTATTCTGTTATGATTTTCTTTGCTTTTCTCTCACCCATCAACTCTTGTTTTATATTTATATAAATAATCATATATATATATATATATATATGTGTTATTTATATATATTTAACTTGAATATCTATAAAATTTATTTTATTATAAATATTAAAAAAATTAATACAAATGAAGGATTTCAAATATAATAAAAAATTATATATGTGTTAAGCCCGCCAGCTATTAGAAATTGAGGGTAGCTGCGTTGAATTTTTCATTTCAACTTCACAGTTCACAGCACTCCAAGAGGGAATTAACCTAGGGTAGCCACGACACGCCGACAGCCGATGAGCAACGAGGAGAAAATTTGGGTTTGAGAAGGTTTTCATTGTCTCAATCCTCTCCCGCACCCATACTCCCATTTCTAGGCAGCTGCGACACGCCGACGGGCGATGAGGAGGAAATTAAGGTTCGAGAAGGTTTTCATTGTCTCAATCCTTCTCCCCCACCAATTGTCTCATTAATCATTCGACCTCTCATTAGTCCAGAGTCTTCCTCTTTACACTTCAATTTTTCCTGGACCCTAGCTGAGTGAGGGTGTCTCTGCATCTTTCCTTTTTGTTTTCTATGTTTTTTTTCTTTGAAATAATTTGGGGATTTTGCTCTTATTAGATAACTTCTTTTCTTTTTTTGTTTTCTCTGTTTTTATTCTCTAAAAGAATTTGGAGATTTGCGTTTACTATAAAATATTGAGACATTTTATGGATTTTTATTTTGCCCAATTCTATTTCTACTTAAATTTTAAATATTGAGACATTTTACATATTTGTATGATGTTGAGTTCCATTTGTATGTTGTGGGGAATATGATTAATTATTTAACGAGTCGAGCTCGAGCTCAAATGCAAGAATTTCGAGCCGAGCCGAGCTCGTGTATTAGCTCGTTATATTTTTTAGCTGAGCTCGTTTACTTCTTGAGCCGAGTTTGAGCACCGACTACTTGGGCTCGCTCGACTCGTATAAAAGCTCTATCTGGAAGGACCCAAGAATTTTAAGAAGTTACATTATGGTTAGAATAAATGCCTTCACTCAGTTCGTTTGCTTCTCTTATCAATTACTCTTGAAAGAATATTTGAGTTTTTTCCTGAGTTTATTAGTTTATTCTCCTTATCACAAAGTAATTGTGTATTTAAAACCATTTCTTGCATGTGATTCGAGGATAGAGTATCTCAGTTGTATATTTATTTTAAATTGACAGACTGTATATTTATTATTTATTTATTATAGTTATGGCTGGGGAAAATACTGAAATTTCGGTATACTGCCCTTACCATATCGAAAAATATTGAATTTATCGAAATTTTAGGTATGCCGAAATTTTTGGTAAGGTATGATACCGTATTGAAAATTTTGGTACGATATCGATATATAAATTGTCAATACAACGGTATTTTAGTATATACCAAAATACCGTAAGACATTCAATTTTTTAGTAATAAAATATGATATATCATACATACATATAATATATGTAATTACAATTACTATTTTTATATTATAATTTAATTAAATTATAATATTATATATATATATATATATATATATATATATATAGTATATTTAAGAGAATTATAATAATTATAATCATAATAAATAGTATATTTTTATAAATTTAAAAAATTTCAATTGTGTATGTAGAGCTATAGATAGTTAATACTCTTATCATTTAATATGTTTTGTTAATATTAAGATTTAAATTGTATTCCCGCCGTCCCATAAACAAATTCACACTTTCTATTTTTGTTCATCTCATAAACAAGTTCACACCCCTAAATAAGGAAATACACACAAATCACTAACCTCACAACACACTTTAATTTTAAAATTGCCACCCCTTTACAACTCACATAACTTACTTTATAATTTATTTATTACCTAAAAATACCAAACTACCCCTAAAAGTTAAGCAAAAAATAACTTTTTTCTTAAACTCTGTATCTACAGTAACCGGGAACTTCTCTTTGGGATGGAGGGAGTAGTGTTTTACACTATCATTTAATTTGACATTTATGAATTGTCGTATATTTTTTTATTATGAATTTATTATCTATTAGGATTTATTTTATTGGTATCTTTCATTTTTTATACAGTTTTTAGTTAGGTATATTGAATTTTAGGTGCATAATGGTATATTAAACTACCTATATAGGACGATATATACCGATTTTAGGTATGATAAGGTATACCGAAATATCGGTAAGTAAAAGGTATACTATTTTCCTATACCGAAATATCGGTATACCGAACTTTGGTATACCAAAAGTATAAGTAAGGTAATGGTATGATGTTTTTATACCGAAACTTTTGGTACGGTATTTGGTATTATCAAAAATCTCCGGTATGTCATACCGCCCACCCCTAATTGTAGTTCATTTTCAATACAACATGAAAGCATCTTATTTCTTACAACTTTATTATTTTCTTCTTTTGGTATTCTGTTATGGTTTTCTGTGCTTTTTTCTTTCCCATCAACACTTATTTTATATTTATATAAATAATCAAATATATATATATATATATATATATATATATATATATATATTGAATTTCTATAAAATTAATTTAATTTTTTATTAATTTATTTTATTATAAATATAAAAAATAATACAGATGAAGGATTTCAAATGTGATTAAAAATTTTAAAAATCTTCCAGAACAATTAAAAAAATACCTTCTTCAAATTTTTAATTTGAAATTAATTCATTTAAAGTTAAATATTTATAAATGAATTGATTTGATGATTTATCAAACAAGTAAAAAGAATTTGATTAAGGAATTCACAAAATCCTCCTCAAATTTATATCTGGATGGAGCCAAGAATTTTAAGGAGTTACATTATGATTAATTAGAATAAATGCCTTCACTCTGTTAGTAAGTTGTGTTTTGATTGAGTTATTTTAAATCTAATGAATTTAAAAATTTTAAATTCTCCTACGCTCGAACTACAAACATACTCCATTCGTTCTGCAGATATTATTACATTTTACTAAATAGGATGCTCATAATTATTGTTACATTTCTCTTTTTGGTAGACGTGGTTAATACAAAATAATTAATATATCTTCATCAGACTCACATACGAAACAAATACAACTACATAATATATATATATTATTATATTATATCTCTCAACCCACTACACATTAAATATTATTGGCGTGATTGGTATGAAGGAATTAAATCGATCAGAATGGAATCACCATTCCATATTGTATTCATATTCCTTCATATATGGGAATGATGATTCATACAAATGACATGGGCTAGATATTCCATAGATTTTAGGAATCAAATTTGCATTTTATTACAAATAATATTATATTCATTTTTAATATTATAATTTATTTCAAATATACATAAATTCATTAAAATTTTATATTCTAAATATTTTTTTAATTCTCAATTAATTATTTGTCCAAATTTTTACTATCCACTATGCACTAAGTATAATTTTATTTGGCCACCTACATTAATAACAATTTTTACTAGCCACTATTATGTGCACTGCCCAATTTACCCCCATAACTGTCAGGATAAAGAACAAAAATCATGGGGGTATCATTATGTCAGTGTTTACCGCATTAAATGAGGTGGGTGGAAAAACATTTAAAATTTAAAATTTTATCCCAATAATTTAAATAAACGTCATTTTCTCTCTCTCCCCATTTCGTCCCAAACCTGTCCCTTTCGTCCCAAACCCTTGCGGTCCTCCCTTTTTTCTTTCTCTCTCTATTCTCATCGGCCCATATTATCCTTTTCGTCGGAGCAGGCATTTCCCGACGAGAGCGGATTCTGGTGAGATTTGGCAATGTAGCATTTTTGGGTAAGTAAAAAATAGTTTTATTTTAATTTTGTGTTGTAGGGTTTAGGGTTTAACATGTTTTGCCTACACTTTGTGGTGTTGTTCATGGTGAAATGGTTGAAATTTTGTGTATACATCATTTTAGAAGGTAGGACCGCAGTGGGATTATATGTTTTTTGAATATGTGAAAAAAACTGTGTAGGCCGAATAGAACATAGACATAGGCCAAATAGAACAAATATGCAGGCCGAATAAAACAAAGTTCATGAGGAAAACTGTGAAAGCCCAAATGCAGGTCGAATAGAACATCTGAGGTCGGCCGAATAAAACAACAAAGTAGGCCTAATAGAACAATTATAGGCTAAATAGAACAAATTCTAGGAGGAATAATGCTAAGCCCAGACGTAGGTCGAATATCACAAGTTTGGTCGGCCAAATAGAACAAAAAAGTAGGCCGAATAGAACAATTGTAGGCCGAATAGAATAAAATGTAGGAGGAATAATGTGAAAGCCCAGACGTATGCCGAATAGAACATTTGTGGAGGGCCGAATAGACCAAAATGTAGGCTGAATAGAACAAATGATGGTCTAGGTGTATTAAATCAGGTAATCTTGATGTAGGCCGAATAGCACTTCGAAGTAGGTCGAATAGGGAAAATATATGGGTTGAATAACACAAAGATAGACCCAATAGGCAATCATTATTTATAAATTTTTTATTGTTTAATTTGCTTTATTATTTGTTCATTAACAGCAATTACCTTATTTTAATTTTGTATTTTTAATTATGACTTTTTACTGAATTAAGTAGACTGTGTGAATTGGCTTAGAATATATAGATATGCAGTGTCTAACAATTAAAAAAAATAAAATTGTTACTTGTGCAAGGTGAGTGGAAGCGTCCTAGTATGCAGAGGCAGAACTGTAGTATCTATAACAACTGCAAACTGGGAATTCTTATGGAAATGATTCGTACAAAGTTATCATAGTTTGGGGAAAATGCCGAAGAAATGTTCATGAGGTCCTGCTTTTGGCATTTTTGGGATCTTGACGACAATTGGAAGGCGCATGCTGGTTTACACGGTTTGATAACACGGGAGATTATAGTTAGCGGGGAGGATTTAACTTCTAGATTCTTTCAGGTCGGGGACGAGTGCCTTAGATTTGGTAGGGAAGAGTTCATGCAAATTATGAGACTATGCTTCCGGGATCGACTGGGGTTTGATCCGAACAGGACGTACGATATCCCGTCTGGTGGGGTTTATGATAGATATTATGGACAACGCACCAAATCATTTGTAAGAGAGCTTGCCAAAGATTTTAAAGGTCGTACCTTTGATGATAGCCCCGAAGACGCGACAAGGTTGTTAAAGTGTTGTTGGTCAATTATTTTCTGCTTGGAGCGGACGTGACGAAGGTCAGTGTAGATAGTTGGGTTTGGGTGCTAGTCGAGGACAGTCGTAGTTGAGATTTATTCCCCTGGGGCCAGGTTAGTTACATGACTTTACTGCACTTCATGGACAACATTCTGATAATTCTTCCTAAGAAAGCAAACCCCAATAAGTACAGATATCATTTCTACGGGTGCACATTTGTGCTCCTGGTACGCGTTGTAGTACATTACTAAAAGTTTTTAGTGATCATATGCCAGCTTAATCCGAGTTTACGTAACAGTTATAATCTAACAATAGCATTTTGCATGTGACAGGTTTGGGTGTATGAGCGTATACCAGCTCTTGTTGCACCATATGGGGCTGTTGATGAACATTTTCTCAACACACAATATTAATCCCCAAGTGTTAAGGATGTTATTGTAGCTTTGATAAGCGACCAAGTATTTATCGAACCCAAAGGATGTATTATTATCAATTTAGTTATAATCTAACTTATTAAGACTAGAATGACAATATAGTTGTGATGATTAAATAACCAATAAATAAATAATTAAAAGAAAAATTAAAATAAAGAAGCAGAAGAGATTAAACGAAAGTGAATAAAGGAGAAGATATGTAGTTCTTCGGGCCATCTAGTTTTACTTATTAATTTCTCTTTCGTGTATCAATGTCCGACTCTGCCTTGTGGAGTATGGATGCATACTAAGCCATGTAAATCTAGTCTATAGACACAAGTAATTAAGTGTATGACACATGTGAATATCCTTGGAGCAAGAGATATAATTCACCCCCTTTCTAGGTACTATCAGTATCAATTATTTCTCTTGCATTAAGTACTCTAACCCGATATGATCTCCCTTTATAGGTACTATGAAGTTATTCTCTTTGTCCTACTTATTAACCCGAATCTTATTCAATTAACAAGTATTTATATAAGATAGTTCTAATGAGACTTCGGAGTCCCATTACATAGAATCATAACATGGAATCTTACTCAGCAGTGAACGCACTCAATCAATAATCAAGATATGTATTCAGACTCTACATAACAATTAATGATACACACAACAACTCTGAGTATGAATTAAAAATGCATAGTCTTATATAAAATAAACCACAAGTAGTGTTGTACAGAGTATACACACGGAAGTTTAATTAACTAATAAAACCTTCATAAACCCTAGAACTACCGAAGCGGTTCTAGCCATGATTGATCGAAGAACAATCATGGTGGTTAGATAGATCTTACCCATAGTCTTGAAAATTACAAGATAAATTATGATACGAAGTAAACCCTAGATGTGGGCGCCGTCGCGTCTCTCTCTGTCTTGAATCTTCACTTGGTTCTCACTTGATTCGACAGACGAATCTCTCTCCACAGCTCCGTGGATGATGGTAGGATTTCAGATTTTGTGTAGAATGAAGATGGTGAATGACCCTCTTTTCCCCTGCGTAGGGTATTCCTTTATTGCTTTAGCTCTCCTCATGGACCTAGGAGGGGCTTTATGAGCGAAAATACGTACTGAAGGTGTAAAAATACTAATCTAGGAGTTTCTCGCGTATTGATTCGACCAAGGCCCCTGGTCGAATCAACCAAGGCCTGGTCAAACCGGTCTGTATGAATTAACAGGCTCCTGGTTCGACTCGAACAGCTTGTCGAACTAGAAGCTTCATGGTCGAACCATACCTGCGAATCTTTATGCTTTTATTTCGACCATGGTTCGACCACAGTTCGACCACCGTGCTTGGTCAAACCACAGTGTCGTGGTTGAACCACAATTCTGCTATCTTCTTGTGCCTGGTTCGACCATGGGTGTTGTTGAACCACCCCCCATTTGGTCGAATCGGGTGCCTAAAACATTCCTTCTCCAGTTCTGATCACTTCTATCCCTCTTTCCTTTGAAAATTCGCTCAAACGGCCTCAAACACACCTGATTCATGACTTTCCACTACATATCTCTATTTATCTTCACTTACGATCAAATCATACATCATTATCACAAGAATCAGGGTTTAAAATAGGTGAATTTACACACTCATCAGCTTTCCCACACGATAGGAGGAATAACCAATCACTTTGCCTGCGATAGGAGTTTCATACGTCGAAGAGGGTTATGAGGAAACTATTTTATGAGGTATGACCATTCTTAAATGTTGTAAATACTTGAGTAAATTCAACATATAATCAGTGATTTTGTATCTAAGTGTTTTACTTTTTGAATCAGAATCCTGCTATGGTGGTGTTTCCCGACGAGCTCATCGATGAGAGCACAACTGATTATTGGCTTGGCATAGAGGATGATCCTTTGGAAGATTTATGCATGAAGCTTTACACCAAGGACTTTTCGAACCCCAAAAGAAAGGTCGTCTGAAATCCATTTGGCTCATCTTTGAACCAGCAGCCAGGGGGGAGGCGTACGATCCCATACGTGATCCTTAGCATCAGCAATACTATGCACAGGAGGTTGATGAGAACACTGTTGGCATTCGATTGTTTGATTAACGTGAACCGTTAGGGTTCCATGCGTTTCTAAATCAGCGAAAGCAATAAATTAGAAACATATTACCTTTCACTAGGGTATGTTGAAGATGAACAACCGCAGAAAACAACCTCTTGATCTTCTGTTGTATTCCCAACTCCAATCATGATGTCATGTGGGCGACGATCTTCAAGATCTTCTTAATCTGTTGTTCATTTTCCCTTTTCACAGTGTTAGGCGTAAATTCTAGGGTTCCCGGACAGTTGAGATGACTTATATATGGGCTATAACAGGGACCTCAATTGGGCTTAAGTATCCAAGTTTAGCCCAAAACTTATACTTAAGTCCAATAACAATAATATAGTCCACTAAAATGTTATTCCTGCACTGCCGCTCTAATCCCATAATTACGTTATGGGCTCCTTCTTATTATGAGCCCGATAGTCTCCTCATGTTTAAGATATATAAGGCTCATTAATTAATTAAGTTACTGACAACTCCATTAATTAATATCTCATCCAAGAATAGTATCACTCAACCTCATTATCATACCGAAATTAATCCACTTGCAAGATTTACATGATAATTCTTTTGAGCTCCTCAAGGGGACATCATCAACGTATTTAATAGGACACAGATTCCTTCTACAATCAACATCACACCATAGAGACAACACTATTTCCCAACTCATCGAGTTTGTTGATTTAATAACATATAAATCTCACCCATTGATGAATCAAAGAAATACATACTGCCTTACGTGTCGAGGTTATTGTAAAGGGATTAAGAGTACGAACATCCATAATAACAGAGATCAATTTCTTCTATATAGTCAGTATAAGTCGAACGATCTCAGACGGTCCTGCTCAATACACACAAAGCATACTAATGTGATTTTATAGTCAAGACAAACTAATACCAAATCACATTACAATAATCCCGATATATAGTCCCCGTCTATCTCAATTGTGAGCATCTGTTTATACTTTATAAGGAAACCGATAATATGATCTTCCGCGTGTTATCACACAACATTTTATCTACAATTTAAAGTAAATGGACTTTTGCACAAACATATTAATAAATTATAATATGCAAATCGTTTGATCATATGATTCTGATTTCAAATAAATTGTAAAACATTGTTCATACAAAAAGCTAGACTTTTAGTATTCAATCTAATAATCTCCCACTTATACTAAAAGACTACGCTGCCATATCTGCTGACACGCATCTGATCCCCATTCCTTCTACATGCCCATCGAACGCTTTTGTTGGAAGGCTCTTAATAAAAAGATAAGCTAGGTTATCCTCAGATGCAATCTTAGCGACAACGACCTCCCCTCTTCTAACAATGTCTCGTATCATGTGGTACTTGTGCTCAATGTGTTTAGTCGCCTTATAGGTTCGTAGTTCCTTCGAGTTTGCTACTGCACCACAGTTATAACAATAAATTGTGATTACTTTGGGCAAACCAGAAATCACATCCAAGTCCATTAAGAAGCTCCTAAGCCATACTACTTCTTTAGCTGCCTCAGAGGCTGCTACATATTCAGCTTCCGTGGTAGAGTCTGCAATGCATTTCTGCTTTACACTCCTCCATATTATGACTCCTACTCCAAGAGTAAACACATAACCCGAGGTGGATTTACTAGCATCCTTATCTGATTGAAAATCTGAATCAGTATAACATAAAGGTAACAAAGTATCTGTCTGGTAAACCAACATATAATCCCTAATCCTTCGCAGATACTTCAAAATATGCTTTACCACTGTCCAATTCCCTTGTCCTGGGTTACTTTTATACCTACTGACCATGTCCACGACATAATAGATATCCGGCCTCGTACATAGCATTGCATACATGAGGCTTCCTACTACCGAAGCATAAGGAACCAGCTTCGTCTCCTCTATTTCCTATTGTGTCTTTGGACACATTTCCTTAGGTAGAGGTATTCCATGTCTGAAAGCTAGAAAACATTCTTGAATCTTGCATGCTAAAATGAGCCAGAATTGTGTCAATGTATGAAGCTTGGGATAAGCATAATATTATTTTCTTGTGATCCCCTATTAATTTGATCCCTAGAATATGTCCGGCTTCTTCTAAGTCCTTCATCTCAAACTGCTTAGATAGCCATACCCTTACACCCGACAATACCTTTACATTATTTCCAATGAGAAGAATATCATCCACGTGAAGTACAAGAAATACCACTATATTTTCGTCACACTTCTTGTACACACAAGATTCATTCGGACATTGAATAAATCCATATGACTGGATTACTTCATCAAAATGGATGTTCCATGATCTTGAAGCTTGTTTCAATCCATAAATGGACCTATTAAGCTTACACACAAGATGAACTTCACCATTTGCAATGAATCCTTCTGGTTGCTTTATGTAGATGTATTCCTCAAGACTTCCATTCAGGAAAGCTGTCTTGACATCCATTTGTCATATCTCATAATCCATATGAGCAGCAATAGATAAAAGAATTCAGATTAACTTAAGTATGGTCACAGGCGAGAAGGTTTCCTCATAATTGATTCCTTATTTCTGAGTATATCCTTTAGCGACAAGCCTTGCTTTAATGGTTTCCAACTTACCGTCAGATCCTCTTCTTTTATAGACCCACTTGCATCCAATAGCTTTTACACCATTGGGTGGTTCTACAAGCTACCAAACTTGATTAGAATACATGGATTCTATTACAGATTTTATTGCCTTTTGCCATGATTGAGCATCTTTATCATGCACAGCTTCGTTGTAATTCCATGGGTCAATTTCATGTTCACTAGGGACCAAGTCGAATGACTCTCCCAATCCCATTGTACTACGACGAGGCTCCACTGGTAATTGTGTATCAGGTGACACGTGGTGCAGTGTTCTGTGGTATATCCTCTTGTACAGTTGGTATTATATTTGGTGTTTCCCCTCTTACTTCTTCTAGGACACTTTTACTCATAGGTTTGTGGTTCATTATATAATCCTCATCCAAAAATCTGGCATTCGTTCTAATAATCACCTTTTGATCTATAGGATTATAAAACAAACCACATTTCGTTCCTCTAGGATATCCTATAAACAGACAAACTTCAGTACGTGATTCTAACTTATCAGCATCCGCCTTTAACACATGTGCCAGAGCACCCCAAATTCGAACGTGATTCAGAATAGGCTTCCGCCCGGTTCACAGTTCTGTGGGTGTGGAGGCTACCGATTTAGAAGGTACTAAGTTCAAAATGTAAGTCGTTGTTTCTTAGGCATATCCCCAGAACGAATTTGATAATTCCGAATAACTCATCATTGATATTACCATTTCCAAAAGAGTCATATTCCTTCTTTCCACTACACCATTCTGCTGGGGTGTGCCCGGTGTAGACAATTGGGATTCAATCCCTTCCTTTGATAAATAATTCCTAAACTCTCCCAAGAGGTATTCACCATCACGATCAGATTGTAGTATCTTGATACGTTTTCCAAGTTGCTTCTCCACATCAGCCTTGTACTCTTTGAATTAATCAAAGCACTCAAACTTGTGGCGCATTAAATAAATGTAATGAAAGTGACGAAGTATTCATAACCACCTCTTGTCTGGACAGACATAGGACCACATAAATCAGAATGAACCAATTTCAATAGATCCTTGACTCTATACCCCTTTGCCTTAAAAGGCCTTTTGGTCATCTTTCCTTCTAAGCAGGATTCAGAAGTTGGATAATTTCCCACTACTAATGGACTCAAAGGTCCATCAATTATCAACCTTTGAATCCTACTCAAGTTAATATGACCTAATCTTAGATGCCAAAGATATGTTTGATTCATTTTCGAATGTTCTTTTCTCTTATTGGTAGATGTATCATTCAATTCAATATGTTGCATGTGAGAGAAATTGGATTAAGAGTATACAAATTATCTATCAATGCACGATCACAGATAATAATTCTATTTTTCCTTAAACAACCTTGTCATTAAAAGAAACAGAATATCCATCCATAAATAATTTAGAAACCAAAATTAAATTCTTTCCAAAATGAGGTACATAAAGATAATTCCTCAAAACAAGAGGTTTATTCTTATTAAAAAATAAATAGACGTTTCCCACTACAACAACCGCTACCCTTGTAGCATTCCCTATGAGTATGGTAATCTCCACATCACTAAGCTGTCGGGTTTGGTGGAACCCATGCAAAGAATTATAGACATGGTCAGTGGCTACCGTATCTACACACCAAGTGTCAGCAGATACAGCCGCCAAACACAATTCAACAACTAGTATAAAAGTCTTACCATTAATTCATGTTCCCCTTCAGAAGAGGGCAGTCAGCCTTGTAATGTCCCGGCTGCTTGCATTTGAAGCACTTGCCTTTAGGCTTCTTGACTGCACCACTCTTTGCCTTCACTTGGTTCACCGGTGCTGAATTTCTTATGAGTGATATTTTCAACTAAATTTTAGTGTCTTTTTATAGGTATTTTTATGGTATTTTATCCGTATTTATGTACTATTTATTTGTGTTTGTGTTTTTATGGAAATGTGTGAGAATGAGCTTAAACGTATGAAAAACAGATGAAAACAGAGAAAAAGGGAGATGAAATTGAAGATCTAAGAAAGGCGTTAAAACTCGGTCGAATTTCTGTAAGTTTGGTCGAGTTTCTCCTACAGCAGTGATCCAAAAAGATGTAAAAACTTGATCGAATTTCTAGAAATTCGGTAGAGTTTCTCTTACCGCAGTGAGCTCGAAGAAATTGTATAAAAAATAGGTCGAGTTTCTAAAAACTCGGTCGAGTTTCTCTTACAGACTGATTTGGAAACAAGGGAAAATCATAGAAATTCGACTGAATTTGAGAAACTCGATCGAATTTTTGGATAAAATGCCAGCTGTCAAATGCAATTTCCAGGTTTTCCAAGGGATATAAATACCCCCAATTTCAACATTCCAAAGAGGAGATTCGAAGGGTTTCACCCCTGCACCTACATCACACACCATTTCCTCCATTTTACACCATCATCTTCATCCATTCTTCATCCATTCCATAAATCTTCATCCTACCATCAAAATCACCATCCATTTGAGGAAAAAAAGCAAGGAAGAGAGGAGAATTGCAAAGGAAAGAAGAAGATCACCATTGAAGACATCCAATGGAGTTTTCATCCAAACTTTGTATTGAAACCTTATTGTTCATCATGTTTTGTAAAGATTTTAATGTCTACGTTAATTTCCTTTTGAGTATGGTACGCTAATCTCCCTTGTGAGATTAGCAACATGAGAGTTGTTAGATAATTTTGGGATTTATGTATTAAAATTAATATGTTGATTGGGTTAATTGATTTTCTATCATTGATGCTTTAGATCTTGATGTTTATGATGATTTGTGTGGTTTGTTGTTTTAAACATGCGATTAGATTGAAAAGTCAATTGCATATTTAGGATAATTAATTGAATCATTTTGTCGTACACCTCATGTGCATTATAGATCTTAAAGAGATAGAGATGTCCTTTAGGATTTAGAACCCTTCGATAGGGCATCCGATTGATTTGATCGAGAGGTTGATTAATCGTGTGAAGGGACTCTCATTTCAAGCTTAGTACCTAGTTGGAATGTTTGTGTGAGAACCAATCCATTGAGCTAATTGAGATTCATATCCTATCTATCTCAAGAGGGAGTTTAGGTGAACTTAGTGTTGACCCTTAGTCTTATACCCATGATTCATATGAATTTGATGCATTTATCTTAGGATTACCACTTCTTGATTGTTGTTAATCTCACTTTTACTTAATTTGGAAAACCACCCTCCATATATCTATTCTATTCGTGTGATCATTGCTTGCTTTGATTGATTTTATTTACTTGTTTGAACAATCACTCCATTGATGATTCGTCTCTATAAAATTACAAGAAACGTGAGATCACTTAAGCACTAGTACCTTCCTCCCTGTGGTTCGATAAATTATTTTAATTGGTCATCCCTACTACAAAATGATTAATCAATTTCCTTACTTCTTCTTATTCCTACCGCCTCTCGGCTTAGGATAAGTAGCATTTTCAGCAACATGAACCTAAGGAGCTGTACGAAAGAGCCCTTCCGCTGCCACAAGTTCTGTCAGAAGCTTCGCCAACGTGTACAAACGTTTGTTCATACCGTAGTTGAGATAAAATTGCTCAAAACTCCTAGGCAAGTTTTGGAGTATGATATCGACTTGGGTTTCCCCATCGATTTTAGCTCCAAGGACCTTCAACTCATTGAGTTGGCCCAAAATTCTAAGAACATGTTCCCTTACAGGAGTGCCCTCAGCCATTTTGGTGTTAATCAACACAGCCATGCCCTCCGACCTAGGAGGACGACTCTGGTGCCTGAAGAGTTCCCTAAGATTCTGCATCATATCATAGGCAGTGTTCATAGCTTGATGTTGATGCTGAAGCACACTTGACATTGAAGCAAATATATAGCACTTAGCCATCCTATCAGCTTTGGTCTACCTATTATAAGCAGCTCTTTCCTCTTCAGTAGAGTCATCAGTAGGTATTTCAGAACATTTCTCAGTGAGTACAAAGATGTAATACTCAGTAGTTAAAACAATGTCCATGTTTCGTTTCCAATCAACATAATTTGTGCCAGTTTGTTTGTGTTCTTTAAGTATAACAGAAAGTGAGTTGATTGTCATTTGAAAATCCTGAGAATAAAAAATAATAAACAGATTAATCACTTCGAATTTATCAATTTATATTGATTCCTTCAAAACAATATAAAATAAAATTCACCAATATATCAAGCACCGTGAGTCTGCATGTCACGATAGTGTGGACGTATACAAACCCGAATATTTACAAGAGAAGATTTTACCCATTATTTTCATTTGTCAACCTAACTTCATGACAAAATAATTAATAGTCGGTTCCTTTTTAGCAATGCAAATAACAGCAGTGACTCTGATGGGGAGGAAACTTATTATTTACATCTAAATGTACACCATTATTTGACCCCAAGTCCATTGCGTAAGCTTGTGTGCCTTACAAATGGAGAAGTACACACTCATTCGGATAACTTCCTACAATCATCATAAAGAAGTTTGTACCAGTGATCCATGAATAAACTCATCCGATGGGGAGAAAGGTATATGCCAACACGCAAGCTTACTCACATCACTTACAAACCAATAATGGAGGTCGTGGTAATTTATTACCAATCCCCTCTCCCACTTAGTTATTTAACACCGAGGATTTTTACATGCATATAATATTCAAATATAATACGCAACCTAGCATGCTTCTATTAATAGTAGTAAATCAAATAGAACATGCATTCATATATATAATAATAGACATTTAAATCAATTATGGTAGTTATATATAAGGAAATAAATCCCTAAAATAGAATGACTTGTCCAATACTCTAGCGATTAAACTGATGCCTTGTGCAACAAGCAGGATAACTTGTGCCATAAGACATTCATCGTCACAGGCTACCGTCAACAAGAATCCATTAGATGTCGTCGCCGCCATCGCCGCTTGCCTCGTCCACTGTCAGCAATCGTGCTGACAGTGGCTGCCGGTCGAGCTGCTAGTGAACCACGTCAGTCTGCTTAGCACCAGCAACCGTGCATTGCCAAGTCTGCCGCACTCCAGAATCCATGCGCCACATTGAGTGCACCACTGGGCGCTCTACCCGGTTTATCATGCACCAACATCACACCACCGGGCGCCCCTCTGAGCACGCCATCGGGCATTCTGGCCGGCTACCAGGCGCCACGCTTGATGCCACACTCGATGCGACGCACGATGCCACGCACGATGCCACACTCGACACCCGACCATGCGCCCATCTGCTTGCACGATTCCGTGCCTAGTCTCTCGCAATCTTTCACACCGTTCTGTTACTGCATGCCGCCAGGCGCTTCACTGAGAGCCCCATTGTGTGTTCTACCCAGTGGTTCACACGGCACCCTGCTTGCTTTCGTGCGCCTATCGCCCATCAGCAGATCACAAACGAGCGACATGCCCGACATCATCGTGTGTTCATCGTCACTTCCAGGTGTAACTTTCACCACAAGTTTCATCGATACCATCACCAAACAGGTTTGCAGAAGAGATATCAGGTATACAGGGATAATACAATAATTCCAGAAACCCTAATTCATGCATGTGATTCTATTCGAAAAATAAATCACATAAAGCACATAAACCCTAGCCTAATGTGTCACGCTTAGCCACAACGCCGAAGCTCTGATACCAATTGTTAGCATTCGATCGTTTGGTTAACGTGAATCCTTAGGGTTCCATGCATTTCTAAATCAGTGGAAGCAATAAATTATAAACGTATTACCTTTCATCAGGGTATGTTGAAGATGAACAACTGCAGAAAACAACCTTTTGATCTTCTGCTGTATTCTCAAGTAAAATATTGACGTCGTGTGGGCGAAGATCTTCAAGATCTTCTCAATCTGCTGTTCCCTTTCCCTTTTCACAGTGTTAAGCGTGAATTCTAGGGTTCCCGGACAGCTGAGATGACTTATATATGGGCTATAACAGGGACCAAGAGGAGAATTAATTAGAGTCGGGCCTCCATTAGGCTTAAGTATCCAAGTTTAGCCAAAAACTTATACTTAAGTCCAATAATAATAATATAGTTCACTAAAATATTATTACTGCACTGCCGCTCCAATCCCATAATTACGTTATGGGCTCCTTCTTATTATGAACCTAACAATCTCCCCATGTTTAAGATATACCATGCCCATTAATTAATTAAGTTACTGATAACTCCATTAATTAATATAGCATCCGAGAGTAGTACCACTCAACCTCATTATCAAGCCGGAATTAATCCACTTACAAGATTTACATGATAATCCTTTTGAGCTCCTTAAGGGGACATCATCAACCTATTCAATTGGACATAGATTCCTTCTATAATCAACAGCACACCATAAAGACATCACTACTTCCTAACTCACCGAATTTGTTGATTTAATTACATGTAAATCTCACTCATTGATGAATCAAATAAATACATATTGTTTAACATTTCGAGGTTATTGTATGGGGATTAAGAGTACGAACATCCATAATAAGAGAGATCAAGTTCTTCTATATAGTCAGTATAAGTCGAACGATCTCAAGCGGTCCTGCTCAATACATACAAAGCATACTAATATGATTTTATAGTCAAGATAAACTAATAACAGATCACACTACAATCATCCCAATAGATAGTCCCCGTCTATCTCGATTGTGAGCATCTGTTTATACTTTATAAGGAAACCGATAATATGATCTTCCGCGTGTTGTCGCACAACATATTATCTACAGTATAAAGTAAATAGACTTTTGCACAAACATATAAATAAATTATAATATGCAAAACATTTGATCATATGATTCTCATTTCAAATAAAATGTAAAACATTGTTCATACAAAAAGCTAGACTTTTAGTATACAATCTAACAGACACGTGGTAGGGCAGACGTACGGCAAATCCTGCAGCATGGCAGACTAACTGGGATCCCTATACATACCGACCGATGTCCACACCTAGCCCTGATCAAGGTGGAAATGATGTAGGGGAGACGTTGTTCAATGAGCCCAATAATTTTTATCATCCCACGCATCATATGCCTCCGTCCACCGCCACTCGATCTTGGTATGATGAGCATTTTTCCAAGTGTCAGTTTGATTCTGGAGTGAACGTTCCCCTAGTGTTTAGTGGGAGTAGGAGGGGTGACGACGACGGAGTTGATCATGATTTCAGAGACAGGGTCCTCCGTAGGCTGGCTGATCAGGATGAGTACCTCTTTCAGATGGCTTGTCATATTGTTTCGACTAATCAAACCCAGGCTTACTTCCGACTTGCGGTTATGGAGCAGTTTAAGCTCCTCCGTGCTAATCATATGCGCATTAACTCTGAGTATGAGCCATCTAGTTCAAGGGCAGGGGTTAGATCTCTCCTTCCCAGTGTGGTGGAACCTGGAAGTGGCGCTGCTCCGACACCGGGTGTCGCTCATGCTGGTCTGACGCGCCCTACTAGGTCCAGAAACTCAAGTTCAGCGTTACTGCCACCATTCACAACGAATGAGGGGGAGGGCCTGTCGCAGCTGTATGAGCGATTCAAGACCAGCCGTAACCTGTAAGTGTTACCTTACTCTTTTAGCATTTTCATAAATTAATTTAATATATGTGCTCGTTGGCTGACAATTTTTTAATTCAGGATTGACATTGGAGTTGGGTACGGAGTACCCGGTGATTTTTTTCAAAGACTCGAGAACCCTAGTGTTTGGTTAGACGAACAGGTGATTGAAAGAGTGTTCATGTGTATACACACTATGCCAAAACTGTGGAAATACCACACTGGAAAGACAACGAGCATTTTGAAATCTGTAGTTATAAGTGCAAAATAAGGCAAGAAATGAATCCCCGTTGCTATAGCAAGGAGAGTGCGCGCATTGACAACGGGTAATTGTGCTCCGTTGTCAATTAAACTTAATAATTTATTATTATTATTTTTTTAATTTTGGAAAATAATTTGGTATAAATAGAAACCTGACTTTCAAACTTCTCTTTCTTTCAACTCTGCCACAGCGTTCTTTGGTTGCACAACGTTCTTTGGTTCTCTGCCCTCGCTCTTATCGATCGCCCCACGATTCTCTCCAGCCGCAAAATTCATCGGCGACAATATTTTCTTCCGTGCAATTCATTCTGGTGGGTGTGCATATGAATCTGTCTATCAATTCCATTTGAGAGCTTATAAACCCTAGATTGGACCCATAAGGTAAATCCCTAACCTAGCCATGGCACAGATTTACAGAATCAGGTGGTCTCATCTTGTACAAGGTAAAACCCTCACCCTAATTCTTATGATTTTTTCTTATGGTGCAATTTAGGGATTTTGCAAAGACTTTTTTTATGTCATTTAGGATTATGGATCAGTGGGTAGAATGGTTACGAATGATAATTTGAGATTAGCGAGTCTTTGGCACTCGATGCACGCCATTTCTTGAAAGCTCTCCCCCATTTCCGGATGCTTTTAAATCGAGCTTGTTGAGGCTGATACCTTCGATCTTCATTGTTTACACTCACTGGTGAGTAACTTGTGTTTTCAATTTCTTTTGGTTTGTTGTTTTCGTATAGTTATTGAATTTTTTTTTCTAATTTCTTAGTTGGAATCTGTACTACTGTTAGAGGTGGATAGGTTTTCTACAGAATTGTTTTGACATGGAACTGTAATGGGATCATTGTCTTGGTAAATCTGATTTGAAGAGGGTTTATTGAAGGCATCGATGAGATATTTATTCAGATTTACTAACAGTGATGTTTGCTAGAATCTGTATCTATACCATATGACTTTTCCCTAATGTGAAATGACCAAACTGAATAAGAGAATTTTGTTGGTTTAATCATCTTCTAAAATTCATGTTTGTTTTCATTACCATTCTTCTAATTGTCAGGTAATATTTCTTATCTTGGTTTATAGATTCAATTTTTCCATTGAGCTCCAGAACTCGTGATTGCATTCTAAACGAAGCTCCAAAATATTAGCAAAATGAAGCATGAAAAGATTAAAATCAGAGATTTGATGACATGTTGGCTTTGAGATGCTGAAGCAAGCATCATATTTTCTTGTCTATAATTTTTTTAGAAGCTTCATACAAACATATAAAAGAATTTACTTGAAAATTAATTTCAAATCAAAGATCAATTGATTATGTATCAAGTGATTGCTCTATTTTGTTTTTGTTCTTTTGCCTAAGTTGCTCTTGGTCTTTAATGCTGGGTTGTTTGATATATTGGAAAGGTAATTGAAGTTTGATGTTTTTATAACAGAGTTATGGTGTTTTATTATGTTTGCTGCTAAAAATTTTGGATTATTAGGGTTTGCTTGTAAATCGTGGTGTGATATTGAAATATCTACCCTCTCTTGCTATCATGAAATTGTGATCGACACGTAATTTCTATCCAATACTTGATTTATTTATGCCATTTAGCTTCCTTCTTCAATAATCTGTTTGTTTCTTATCACTCTATCATTAGCTTGCTACTGAACTGATGGATTGGAATGTTGTAAGGTCATTAGGTTGTTTTTAAACAAAATAATTAGTTTCTTGAAATCACTATTGATCTTTTTACAACATGGGATTGTTAAAATAAACTGTAGATCAAAGTGATGCTAATTCAACTCCATTGTTTAGGTCAAATTTGCAAAGGTACGAGGTCTTTATCTCTAAAACTGATAAACGAACTTGAGGAGCAGAACCAGATACCAAGTAGAAGCATAGAGACACCTGTTTCAGGTATGTAATTACTTGAAGAGAGGGTTTTCTGATCTAATTTGATGTTTTACGGTTAGTTTTTATGAATTTCTATTTATATTTAAAATGGTTATGCTCCTGATCTTTTCTGAACTGTGTATTTGGATTCTCTCATAATTTCCTATTTCTAAATTCTTATCAACTTTTGGCATAGTAAGCTGAGCACTTATAATATATTGTGGAAATAGTGCAAAGTAGGTAGTAGGTAGTAGATTGTATGATCTGAGTAATCAATTCCAGTCATGAATATGAAGTAACTCTGGAAAACATCGTGCTTATATACGAAACTATTACCTTATAGGAGGCAGTTTATTGGGCTTTAATTATTATAGTTCTTTATTGCTATTACAATTCTGAAAATTTCCCTTCTCTATGTTCCTTCTCTTTAACTCGTGTTGTATTTGCAAGCAATTGGCTTGGCTTGGCTAGAATTATGTTCTTTTGTTGATCAATTCTTTTAAGATTATGACCTTTTCCTCTCTTTGTTTGTGTTAATTGTCCTTACATATTGTTCTAACGTTAGTGAGCTGAACATGTTTGATGAAATGTTTTAATGATTTTCATTTAAGATTGGAACTGCTCACCCCCAATCGTAAGGTTTCGTTCAATTATTTCACTATCTTCGCTAACTAGATTGTTATTCATTGTGCTTCCTTATTTCCATTACCATTGAACCGAGAATCTATAAATTTGATAAGTTTATTTACCATTTGCATTTTCTTTTGTGCTATAATTTCAGGGGATTAAAATTCATTCACTTGGCTCATTTGTGACTCGGGCTATTCTATTGGTAAGAATGAAAATTTTGTATTATACAAGTCGTATTAATCTGTTCATTCTCCTTCTATTAACACTGTTTCTACTGCTCTAATACATAGTAGTGTTTATTGGCAGAATATACATATGGATCATTATTATGAATTTTAGTCTAGTTCATGCATGTTGTCATTTATTTACGTGCAATATTTTGTGGGAAACAAGCTGAAAGTTTTGCTAGCCTTTGAAGAAATATATTTATCATTTTTGTGGAAAATAAATAAATTAGCTAGTAATATCGGTGGGATAGTGTGATATTAGCATGATAATGCTTTTACAATGTGATTATACATGCCGTTACTCTTGAATGTATCCTAGAATCATGACTTTTTATTTGAATGGGCAGGTCATTCTTTGTATGTTCTGTTTGGCTTATTCAACCTTAACTTCAGCAAGGGCATTATCTTTTGCGTTTTGGTGATTTATGTGCAGCTGTTAGGGTACATAATTAGTTGCTAAGGAACCTTATTTATGCACCTGTCAGTTTCTTTGATTGGACACCAAGATTAAAGGATTAGCTCCAAGTATGAAACTTTCTTACCAGTTGATAAAATGTGTTTTAAGAGAGTTCATATGAAATGGAATCAAAACTTGAATTTGCTAATTTATTCAGTAGTACGCTGAAAAATCGAAATCCGGTTCTTCTCCTTAATTATACCTTTATATCTTCCGCACACTTTGGTCTCTATTAATTTGAACCTACTAATTGGCTTGTCATAATATAGTTTACTCACATAATTTGTCCATGAATTTTATTGTGGTTCCAATTTCCATAAATTAGATGTCATTAGTTTCACATTTTTTCTGTAGTTTTCTCTACCTTTCTCTGTTTCTATAGCTCAAATTTTGACTTGTGCTTTACTTTCAACAGGGGGATGAGATGATTGTTTCAGTAATTGGAGCCACAGGGTTTATATGTAAAAGATTGGTGCGAAGATTGCATGCAGGTAACCAACCATCTTCCCATTTCATAGTAAAAATCAAATGTTCACATAAAATGAAACCTAGGTAGCTAACCCCAAAATATATTCTTCAAATTTTGCTTTAGTTATTTAATTGGTTTCACTAATTATCTCATTGTATGTGAGGAAAAACCCTGCATATTGTGCAGATGATGATCATGGTAATTTAATTTATCTAGTGCTCTTGTTGTTTGATTATTTTTCTTTGCTTCATTTAGCTCTAAAATGTTGTTCTATTAGGTTCTGCACAAGTTGATGAACAGATAAGATTGAACAACCAACCATCATTTCAGTTGGAGCTCAGTAATATTGAAGAAGATAAGGTTCCTGATTCACCAACATCAGTGGACAGTCTTAATCAGTTTCACAAGAAATTGCTGATGCTAGAGAAAAGGGATTTAGGGGCTGAGGAGTCGTTAGAAGGAAGTTTGCCGTGTGAATGGGCACCCCAGAAGAATTTTAGCATTTAAAGAGTTTGAATTGGGCAAGATTAATGGCGTTGGTTCATCTTTTTCCCCCTTATTTTCCTTTTTATGTTCATCTCAATTGTTTGGATTTACGTAATGGGCTGTTTTTCTTTTTCTATTTGAATCGATCAATTCCAGTTTGTTTTCAAATGACTCCCCCTCCTCCAATCTATTAATTCCTTTGCTCTTTTCCTTATGATTGGTTAAACAAAATACCTACGTTTGTGTTGTTTAAAGGTAATCCACCAGAATATGCGTTGCATTTTAGCAAAATAAAAATTCATGTGTTGTTTCATATATACCATATCTTAGGTGGATCACAAGAAAGTTTAAGAATTTTGGAGTTGATGATTGAGTACATTATTCTTAAATCAGTTCCAAATTGACTTGCAAAGCCTGTGGATGCCAGAATGAATATTTTTTGTGGGTTTAATCCTGTTAGTGCTCTTATTTATTTATGATATCATCCACAGGTCGTTAGAGCAAGGAAGAAATCTATGTATATTGTAATAGTATGGCTCTTGAAGTCATGCAGCAATTACATGGTTATGATTTCAATGAGAACAAGGATTAGTTATCACAGGTAAGAAGTTAACTTTTCTTGTTATATAATTCTTGATGTGAAAATGTAGGTAGAATTCTGTGCACTATCATTTAGGAGTAGAAATTATAAGATTGGTTTATGTTTACATGGTATTGGTGTGTACCTGAATAAGTTTCTTATGAACGTAGTTATGAGAAGTTGTTTCCTTCTATCTTTTATTACTGTGTTTTTGACATAGCAGTTCAAATAGTGCTGGATAACCTTGAAACAATCTATGTTCTAGAATTGTTGTTCCACGTAGACATGATTAGAAGAAAATATTTATGTTCTTAAATGGCTATACAAAAACCTATGTTGAACTTATGAGCAAAAAAGATTAATCATCTATTTTATTATGCCTTTTGTGTTTCCTAGTCTTGAATTAATTCCAGTGTTTGACTGCTGTGGGTATGAATATTAGTGAGCTGAACGTGTTCGATGAAATGTCGGAATGAAAATTTTAATTTTTTCCAATGTTTTCATGAAATTATCCTTACATTATTCGTTAATTAAATGAATTTGTGCAAGTTGCTACTGTCACATGATTGTCGAACATAGATATATTTGTGGGAATCAAATCAATCAAAAATGTTATTGGTTGATTGGTTTTACGGAGTGCTTGCATCGCTGGGACTGTGGCAAAAGGATGCCAAAATTCCTTGGTTTAGAAATGTTTTACTCTTGTCTTAGACATGTTTTACTCTTGGCCAGTTTGTGATGGTCCTATTGTATGCAGTGCTTAGGCAGGATCTAGGGCTTCAAGAATGTGATTATGTGAATGGTTGTATTCGAAGACATTCAGTGATGGCTATCCTTTTATTTCATTTGAATTTTTTCTGTATGGCTGTGGTTAGTAGCTTGTTATAATAGGTCTTGTACTTGCTGGAATTGGAATTGGCATATCATCAGCTATTGTGCCACTTTACATATCTGAGGTACCAATTGTCTTACATGTTATGCATTATTCCCCCTTGAATGTCTGGAGTATATTTTATCAATGATTAGATCTCACCTACTGAAATCCGTGGCACACTTGGATCAGTGAACTAGTTATTCATATGTGTTGGGATCCTTGCAGCTTTGGTAGCTGGAGTTCCTTTGGCAGGAATCCTTTGTGGTAATTTACTGCTTTCAAATTATGTTCTTGGTACTACTCATGGAGATGATATCTACTGCTTTGTGTTAAAGTTTCAATAACTGAGAATGCTGGGAATGAAAGAATGCCATCCTTGATTCTGAGTTTTTACGGTTTCAGCCCTTATAACTGCCTAGGATTACTTAAATTTTTACATGGAAATCAATCAAATTTGGATAGGAAGGAATATCTGCTATATGATTTTCTCCAGCCTTTTGAATTTAGTACAGTGGTAAGAGAAAAAAGGGTTCATAATAGTATTTACTTTCTGACTTGATTTTCAAATTTCTCTGTACTGTAGGGATTAATGCTCCAACATCTGAGTCTTTCTTGAACTATGTTCTCCTCATATTGGTGTATGGAAGCACTATGCTATGTAGAAGACAAGCTCTCAAGGTTAGATATTGTCCAACACATGGAGAATAAGGCATTATGTTTATAGAAGAATAATCTAAAGTATCTTATTACATTACAGTGGAGAAGGCATATCAGTATGCATCCATTACAAGCGTCATGCTGCTGGACTGTTGGACGATTCCATGTGTCATATCACTATGCATCCTTGATCTTAAACCGGAAAGGGGAACATGATGAACGGTTTGTTATTTATGTTTATGGGAAGACGATATTTGTGGGAAGATGATATTTTGTCGATCATGGATACATTATGATGTATTTAATTGTTGTTGGTGAATTGTATTGGTGAGGGAGATGTTGGGATGTTAATATTCGAACGTATTGATGTTGCTTATTGTATTTGGAGTTCAATTAAATTTTAATGAATTGATATAAAAATTAGTTGTGTTGTATTGAAGATCAGGGATTATTGCTATTTTATTATTTTTAGATTTAATTATCAAATAGGTTTTAAATTTGATATTAACAATGGGGATATAGCATACGACGACGGGCACAAACCATTGTCGAAGATAGCTATGACAACGGTGATTCACCGTTGTTAAAATAATCTACAACAATGGGGATAAAGCTAACAACAACGGTGATAAACCATTGTTAAAAAGAACTTGCGACAACGGGCGAAATTCTGTTGTTAAAAGTAAGGTACCTTTAACAACTCTTGGATTAACAACGGAGATTTTGAGCTACAACAACGGGAAATCATCGTCTTAGTTTGATATAACAATGGGGATACTGTTAACAACAACGGGGAATCCCCGTTGTGAAAGCTAAGATACGACAATGGGTCAAAAACCGTTGTTAAAGGGTTGGTACTTTAACAACTCCCGGATTGACAACAGATATTATTAGCTACAACAACGGGGATTCCCCGTTGTTAAAATATATTTTGTTACCAACACAAGATTTAACAACAGATATTTAATAGCTACAACAATGGGGATACACCGTTGTTAAAAATATCCTATGACAACGGGTTTTTCACCGTTGTTAAAAGTTCAGACTTTTAACAACTGCCGGGTTAACAACGGAGCTAGAGTAGCTACGACAATGGGGATTCCCCGTTGTCTTTCCACATTATATGTTAATTACTTCACATTATTCCGTAATGCAAGTGACTATGTTTTAGAACATGGATGCTTACCTCCGCATATTATCCGAGCGATCGGCGGTCATAGGCGTACACGTCCATCATGAGGTTGGCCGTTATTGCATTCTAGACATGCAATTCTTTGTAAGTAACAATCATAATCACAAGATTTTAAATAAATTCCCCTGTATTTTTTAATCCGATCTTATACTGTCAATTTCCTCAAAGTCCCTAGTTAAAGCCGTATGGAATTCACACATAAGGACGGCCGAAGATGATAAATTGACATTCGCCAACATCCATGATGAGCTATTGATAGATCTTCGTGAGTACACTGCAGGAACAGTTCCCGTGTGGTCGGGTCGAGGCGATGGACAGACGCTGACGTGGTATTACAGCTTAACCCTTGTTTCACCACTGTAGGATACGTATATCTACTAATTTCCAAATGTAATGCATCTAATACATGCATTGTTCTGAATCTCATGGCAGATTATGTTCGTAGTCCATACTGAAGTGCACTACTACCTCTGTGCGGTGCTTACAATGTCTATGACATTCCACTATTTTGACTTATTCCGGCATAGATGGAATACCGAGCCCGACATGAAAGACCATCGAGCCTGACATGAAAGACCATCGACTAGTGGAGACTCTACCATTCAGACAGATCATTCCAACTCTGATGCGCGAGCTTGCTACTTTCCAACAGATTCCTCCTCATATGAGGTTGACTCCAGCTCGACTAGAGTACTGTTACAGACAAGAGGACTCGAACAGCTGCGGTGTTGCATCTCTTAGAACGGCAGAGGGGTTATTATCGAGGGACTGGAACTGGAATGTCCCTAACTACATGACACATTACTGGAGATGCATTGCTTTCCAGATCTTTAGGCTAGGCACCATTATTTCGACAGTATGATGGACATGTATCTTTTGTGACAAAAATTGGTCTATATTATGAAGTTTACTATTGAAAGTATGAAATACTATTTATTTGAGTAAAAAAATTCATATTGATCACCGATGATATGTTATGCCTTTTATTATATTTATACGGAGAATATTAATATTCTTGGGAAATTAAGAACTGGAACTGTCTTTAATTGAATTGCATAAGAGTTAGTAATTTACAGGCTAAAAAAATGAACCACTGTTTAAGAAAAATAATTATAGTCTACTGGTTGAACTAAGAAGGATAGCATAGACGAGTATGTCCAGGTTCACCGCAAATCTCACATTTTTTATGTCTCCGGACACGGGGATTAGGCGCAGCTGTAGAAGGCGGTGCTGGACCACTGTTCGATGATGAAGCTCCAGTATAATTTACTCGATTGTGACCTGGCAGTCGACAACGCGAGCAAACATGTTGTTTGTGACGTCTCCTAGATGACTCCACACCTGACCTTATCCGAGACTATCGTGCGCAGTCCGTCTGCCTGTGTGGTAGTGGGGGTATGACACGCTGTGACTGAACTCCGTCAAGTGTGTCCCACTGACTATAGTGCGGAACAGTCATAAATGGACCAGCCTACATCCCGATTACACTGTTGCGATGGAATATAGTAGACACGAACCCACTAGCTGCAGATGGGCGTATTGTTTGCTCACAAAATTAATTCCCAAGCATTAAAGATATTAATTGTAGCTTAAGTAAGCGACCAAGTTAAATATTGAACCCAAAGAACAGCGTATTATCAATTTATTTATTAACTAAATTAATTAAGATAAGGAAATTAAGTTTGAGGTTTGTAATCTTATTAATTAAAATACTAAAAATTAAATAACAATTAAAATAAAATAAACACTAGAAGAATAAGAATGTGACTCAAGAATGGAGAATAGGTAGCCCTAGAGTAATCTGGTTTCACTCATTAATTTTCCTTTCGTGTATCAATGTCCGACTTTACCTTGTGGAATATAGACGCATCACTAAGCCATACAAATTTACTCTATAGACACAAGTAATATGCATGTAACACATGTGAATAACCTTACAGCATGAGATATAAATTCACCCCCCTTTCTAGGTACTATCAGTATCAATTATTTCCCCCTAAGATTAGTACTCTAACCCGATATGATCTCCCTTTATAGGTACTATAAAATTAATCTCTTTATCCTGCTTATTAACCCGAATTCAATTCAATTAATAAACATTCATATATGACAGTTCTAATGAAGCTTCGGACTCCCCTCACTTAGAATCATAACATGGAATCTTGTTTAGCAGTGAACGCGCTCAATCAATAACCAAGATATATATCCAGACACTATATAACAGTTGAAGATGCACAAAACGACTCTGAATATGGATTTAAAATGCATAGTTATATATAAAATAAACCACAAGTAGTGTCGTACGGAGTATACACACGAAAGTTCAATTAATTCATAAAAACCTTCAAAACCCTAGATCTACCAAAAAGGCTCTAGCCATGATGTTACGAAGAACAATCATGGGTGTTGAATAGATCTTACTCATATGTCCAAAAAATACAAGACAAATTAGGAAACAATAAAAACCCTAGATGTGGGCGCCATCGCGTCCTCTGTCTTGAATCCTCCTATAGGTTCTCCTCTTGATTCAGCAGACGAATCTTCACAGTGATGGATGGATGGAGGAAAAGATGTGGATAATGGTTGGGGGGTGATCCCCCCTTGTGGGATGTAGGATGATTGTATTGCGGTCCTTCCTTGGTGTGAATTGTATCCCTTTTTATACTTGTAAACTCTCCTTATGGACCTTAGATGGGCTTTTTCTTGAAAAATACACAAATACACACACTTGGGATGTAAAACCCAACAAAAACAAATTTGTGTCTCCCCACTCGACCAAAGTGTTTTGGTAGAGCAAGGTTGACCTTGGTCGAGCGACTTGTCGAGCAGCACTACGCAGTCTCACGGTTTAGCGCATAACTTCCACATCCAAACTCCGATTTAAGTGATTTTTACTCTCACGCGATCCTCTCTTCCTTGGCTTCTATCTATATAATAAACTTACAAAAAATCCAACATTTAAAGATGTAACGAGTCATGCAAAATGACACAGTTGTTCTGAGTAGGAACAGCTTGCGCGATATCACCATTTTGTTCATAACTTTCTCGTTTGGACTCCGATTGAGGTGTTTCTTACGCCAAAACAATCCTCTCTTATTTGGCTTTCTAACCGTGTATGACACTTCCTGTTTTAAGCTCTACATAAACACAAAAAAATTATACAAGTTTGACGTGCGTTTTTCAGCATTCTTGCACAATTTACACCTTTTCTCCAACTTTGCACTTTTGATCCTTTTTCCACCTAAAACATAACAAAACACCTCAAATGCACATTTCTCTCAAATATATAAAATATAAGACACTTGTGTTAATATATAATAATAATTTCCATAAAAAATGTGTTAAATTTGACACTAAAACACACTTATTTTCACTTTCATCAAACCTCCAAACTTATTTGTTGCTCGTTGATAAGTCGTAATTTTACATGGTTATTTTGGATGAAATTCACTTCTTTACGCGTGAATTGTGAATTATTTAATGCTAATTATGACTTATTTATATTTTATACACTTGAATTTTAATTATTTTATTTTTTATGAAATAGGCCAAAAACAAGATAAATTTCAAAGTCACGACACTGAAGAATTCAGTGTTCATTGGGGCAGATTCTTGGGAGCAGATTGAAATGTATCCAAAGAACGTAACCTCCTTGTGATTATAACTGCCAATGTTATTATTGGATATTAACAGTGTTGACCAGCTAATTATGGAAGTAATGATTTGAGGATCAAAATTATGAACTTACCTAAGAAAGAGGATAAGAAGAAAGGAAAGAATAAAAAGGGGTAGATTCATACCCCTTAGACAATCTTTGGATCCCATGGTTCATCACACACTCATGCCAGGAGGTAGATTGGAGACGAGGGAGGAGCTCCATCACGAAGAACACCGGATTATGGATTTTTTCTATTTTAATTCATAGTTTAATTATATAATTCCGTTTCTAGTCCAAGGATAGTGAACCTCCGTATATTAATTCACATGTTTGCTTAGGAGTAAAATTATCAACTTGTTAATGAATTTATTTTGTGATTGGCTTTGATGTGATTATGATGTTTCGATTGCTTGTTTAGACTACCCCTCTCAATAGGTGATTGAAATGTTCATTAGCTATTTCACATGTTGTAATCTGTAAATGTTACATGTTTGTGAATCGAGTAGCAAAATGAGGGAGTACCTCTTGAAATCACGAAATCTAGGTTCGTATGATTCCTAGTCGGTTTTCATAGCCTAATAGTCCTAATACCCAAATCTTAATGCACTCTTAGGTTCGAACCTCTTTAGGTCGCTTGAGGGTAGTTTAATCTAGAGGTCGTACCCTAGGTTATTAATTTTAAGGATATTTCGGGTTAATTTGGTTGTACCATTAGTCTAGGGACTTGAGTTTATGAACTTGTTGGGATTTTAGGAATTTTATACATGTAAATTAAGATACGGGAGGGGATCAAATCCTTGAACAAGGTTTTTATTTTATTAGTTGTCTTATTTTTATATTTACTCTATTATTTATTTTCATGTTTAGTAGTGATAGAATCAATTCAATCCCCCCCTCCGGCTACTTTAGAAATACGATTGATTCAACTAAAATTCAATTACTCCCTTGGGTTCGACCCGTACTCATCCTACTATATTTTAGTAGATTTGTTCGGAAATTTTATAAATCTTATTTTTGGGTGCCGGCGACAGCACACCAAATTTTACCGCTATTGTCGGGGAGTAATCCCGAATTTTTGTTGAATTTTTTATATTTTTATTTTATTTATTTTTGAATTTTGCCAGCAGAGTACTAACACTGAACCTTTCAGTGTCAGTTTTGCTCTGTTTTCGTTTTTCTACTTTTTCGAGTTTAATCACTTTCTCTCCTTGTAGGCTTACTCTTATGGATCAATTTTATGGATGCTATGGTCAGAATATTCAGCCATGTCGGATTTGTACAACCACTTGTCACTCTACTCATGATTGCCCCGTCTTGACTTATAAACTAGAAGTGGGATGAAGAGATGGGTATCCTAGAGCAAATTTGCAGCGGGATTGGATTGACCCATATGCCAACAACAATAATTACAATCAAGGGTTTCATATCCCTCGTGACTCTCGATATGTGGACCACTCTTACAATCAACCTTACGAATATCAAAGGTTTGGCTACTATGAGCAAAGATCATAATCATTCAATGATAGTGAATGCTATTACAAGGATGATGGGTATTACGGTGATGAACAAAGATCGAAGACTTCATTGGAGTCCTTGGTGAAACGTATGGAGATTATAACATTGTTATTTCAACAAGAAACTCAATTGAGTCTTAGGAGTTTGAAAAACCAATGTAGCCAATTAAGGACCAAGGTTGAACATTTGGTGGCACAACAAAGTATAAACCAAGGGGAATATCATGAAGAGACCACCAAGATGAGAATTTTGAGATGGAGGTAGAAATTGAAGAGGATGAAGAGGCTGAAAAATCTGCAGATTTGGAGCAGAAAATTCTGGTAGCAGAAACTGACACTGAAGCATTCAGTGTCAGTTCTGCTGGAAACGAAAATGAGGTAAAACTGTCCGAATCAATTTCTGTTAATTCTGATATTTTCTCATCTCAATGTAGGGTGCAAAAGGTTGCTGGTCCTCAAGTAAATGAGACATTTGAAGAGTTTCGCAATTATGAGATTAAAGATCCTTTTCTTGAGACGATCAAATAATTTTCTGTGGAGCATGACATGTTAAGGCTGACCAAGAACCATATAATTTTGAAGGGAGAGAACACTTCTCGCAAACCAATAAAATCATTATATTGGTTTGAGCATTTTACTCCTATCACGTGAAAGGGAAGTGAACGTCGAGCCAACGACGTAAAGAAAAGGCGCTTGTTGGGAGGCAACCCAGTTTAGGTTTTTATTTTTATTTATTTGAGCTTTAGTTTTTCTTAATAAATAATCTTGTTCTTTTGGTGTGTGCTTATTTGTAGGCTGGAGTGAAACGATAATGGTGTGGATGACATTTTTGGAGAAGAAAAAAAATCTCAACATGTGGTCAACCAAATGGAGTTTAACCCGGTGACTTCTTTCCACTCTTGCACTTGATTCTCCCTTGAATTTTATTGTATTGTGTTTGATTGAGGGCAAGCAAATAACATGTGTGGGTAGGTTTGGTGTATTGAGTAGTGTTTGAAGTTGCAATTTTTTTTGGTTAATAGATGTACATATAATATTTCATTTGGAATCATATTCTTATACATGTGCACATGTGAATTTGGTGTTAGATTTATGGTGAGAATGTGCTTTAATATGTGAAATTTTTGGCATGACAAGAGAATTGAATTTGATGTATCTATACTTGTGAGTTGATAGATTTGTCTTATTATTTATGTGATAAATGTGGAATAATTTTTGTTTGAGAATTCTTGGAAAAATTACCCTATTTTTGTGATCTTTGAGCCTTGAAGAGCTATCATCTATATAAGCTCTATTTATTTCTTGATTGAGTGCAAATTGGACATGATATGTACATTTTAGAACTTGCTCCTTGAATGCATTTTGAAATCATACATTTGGGCACATGTAACTAAATGATAAAGGCACCTAGGTAACCATATTTTGGCCTTATTTTTACCTACCCTTACATGTGCTTAACCATTAGGAGAGCCAAGTTGAGCCTAACCTTTTCTTTGATGAATGAGCATATCACTTAGCCATATTCCATTTTGTTCTTGAACTCTTCCATTTGAACCTTCTACTTAGCCCCCAATAAAACTTTCATGTTTAACATCGTAGAGTCACGACGGTAGAGGATGGTCTTCGCGCATCGTCACCTTCAAATAATTCCTTTCCCTCTTCTCGTCTACACTCAACACCTCACATTTCTTAGTCACAAAAATATGATCCTTAGAATTTCCTTCCTCCCATGTCCGTCTTGACTCCTCTTTGTCAATCTTTCACTCAATCTCAGACTCATCTTTCTTTGAAAAATAAAGATTAAACAAGTTAGAAATCACATCAATGCCGCTGCATGATTAAATCTCCATGGGCATCTTTATTAGTTGAATGCTAGACTCGAACGGCTGATCAAATTGACCTTCTGGGCATGACTGAGTATAAATAGGAGCTGGATGGGGTTGCTCGACCACTGCTCGATCAGAAGGGTCTAGTCGAGCGGGGTGAAACTGGTCGAGTAAGGTCCCTGTAAACAGATTCTGATTGTTCAGTTCAGAAAATGGCCGCTCGACCATAGCTCGACCAGAATGGTCTGGTCGAGCGATGTCCCTATAAACTGATCGTGTTTTTTCAGCTCCACAGTGTGTTTCTTGACCATTGCTCTACCAAAGGGTTTTGTCAAGCGATGGTCAAGTGGGGGACCAGAAAACATAGCATCATTTCTATATTCTAATACGTGTTGCTCGACCGTCGCTCGACTAAGTGGTTTGGTCGAGGGATGGTCGAGGGGGGACACTCCATCTCTGTTTTCACTCGTTGGCATCATGGGACCTTAGTACTGTGTTCCTGACTTCAATGTGATGTTTTTGTACTCTTTCGGGTTCGTTATGACTTGAGACAGGAACTTTTCCTTCTCCAACGTCTGCGCCAGCTGATTCACATTCGCAGCTATCTAACCCATTATCAAGGTAAGGTCCTTCAACTGCTTAGATAAATCTGCATGATTAGCATTCATACTTACTTCGATGTGATCAACCCTTGCATCATTCCTCGCCATGCATCGATTGAAGATATCTTTGACACTCTTCACTTCTTGCTGCTGCAGACTAGGCCCTCTTTGTGTCAAATCTATAATCTACTTCTGCTGGAACTCTATAGCTTGTTGATGTTAGCTAAACTAGAGACGATCTCATCATCCCTATTCGGCTTTACCACTTGATGTTCAACCTGCGCCATCTTGCCAAGTACATAAGATCCTCTTACTCTTTTCGTAGGCCAGTCACGTGAATTCATAGAGATGTTTTCAAACAACTTTTCTGCTTCAATTACTATTTTAGATAATAGCGCTCCACTTGATGATGCATCAATAAGAACACGCGACTCACAATCTAATCCATAGTAGAAGATGCTTATGTGCTGAGCTTTAGACATCCTATGTTGTGGGCACATCTTGAGCATATCTTTGAACCTATCCTATATCTCATGGAATTTCTCATCTTGATTCATAAAAAATTGGGTGATGTCTTACTTCATTCTTAAGATCCTTGAGGGTAACATGTATTTCTCCAAGAACTTCTGCTGCAGTTGGTCCCATGTAGTGCAATCTGTGGCATCAAGAGTCTCATACCATTCTTCTGCCCTATCAATCAAAGAGAACTTGAATAGGGCGATCCGCCTAGCATTGTCATGAGCTCCATCACCTTTCTAAGTATTTGCATAACCAAGGAATCTTTTGAGATACTGATATGGATCTTCAAAGGAAGATCCAGAAAATGAATTCTTCTCTACCATGTTGATAAGAGTGGGATGTATCTCAAAATTATCATCTTCCCTCCTTGCTCCTATCAACCCCATGTTGCCAATCCCATTGTTGATGAAAATTTCTCGTATGGAAACATTATCTGGATTCTGCCTTGCTCCGCCATGTTCAGCTTAGTGGATTATTCATTCCTTTCCTTCCTCTTCTTTTCCAAGTGCACAAGTAACTCAAAAATTTTCAAGGTTAGATAGAAATAAATAATCACAAATAAGAGTCTTAATCAAACTAGAAATAAAAAACTAATAATAAATGTCGTCCCCGACAACGGCGCCAAAAACGTGATGGGTGTATTATTTGCACGCAATATTAATCCCCAAGTATTAAGGATATCAATTGCAGCTTCAGCAAGTGACCAAGTTAAATATCGAACCCAAAGGACAGCATATTATCAATTTAATTATTAACTAAATTAATTAAGATAAGAAAATTAAGTTTGAGGTATGTAATCTAATTAATTAAAATACTAAAAATTAAATAACAATTAAAATAAAATAAACACTAGAAGAAAACGAACGTGACTCAAGAATGGAGAATAGGTAGCCCTAGGGTAATCCGGTTTTACTCATTAATTTTCCTTTCGTGTATCAATGTCCGACTCTGCCTTGTGGAATATGGACGCATCACTACTCCACGCAAATGTACTCTATAGACACAAGTAAATGTGCGCGTAACACGTGTGAATAACCTTAGAGCAAGAGATGTAATTTCACCCCTTTCTAAGTACTATCAGTATCAATTATTTCCTCCTAGGATTGGTACTCTAACTCGATATGATCTCCCTTTGTAGGTACTATAAAATTAACCTCTTTATCCTGCTTATTAATTCGAATTTGATTTAATTAATAAACATTCATATATGACATTTCTAATGAAGTTTCGGAGTCCCCTCACTTAGAATCATAACATGGAATCATGTTCAGCAGTGACGCACTCAATCAACAACCAAGATATATATTCAGACTCTATACAACAGTTGAACATGAACAAAATGACTCAGAATAAGGATTAAAAATGCATAGTCATATATAAAATAAACCACAAGTAGTGTTGTACGGAGTATACACACGAAAGTTTAATTAATTCATAAAAATCTTCAAAACTCTAGATCCACCAAAAAGGCTCTAGCCCATGATGTTACGAAGAATAATCATGGGTGTTGGATAGATCTTACCCATATGTTCAGAAAATACAAGATAAATTAGGAAACGATAAAAACCCTAGATGTGGGCGTCGTCGCATCCTTCTCCGTCTTGAATCCTCCTCTTGGTTCTCCTCTTGATTCAGTAGACGAATCTTAACAGTAATAGATGGATGAAGGAAAGGATGTGGATGATGGTTGGGGGTGTTCCTCCTTTGTGGGGTGTAGGATGATTGTGTTGCAGTCCTTCCTTGGTATGAACTGCATCCCATTTTATACTTGTAAGCTCTCCTTATGGACCTTGTATGGGCTTTTTCTTAGAAAATTTGCAAATACACGCACTGACGGTGTAAAACCCGAAAAAAATAGATTTGCGAGTCCCCGATCGACCAAAGTATTTTGGTCGAGCAAGGTTGACCTTGGTCGAGTGGCTGGTCAAGCAGCATTGCGCAGTCTTATCGTTTCACGCATAACTTCCACATCCAAACTCCAATTTAAGTGATTTTTGGGATCATGCGATCCTCTCTTCCTTGGCTTCTATCCATATAATAAAATTACAAAAATTCTAACATTTGAAGATATAATGAGTCATGAGAAGTGACATAGTCATGCTGAGTAGGAAAAGCTTGCGCGACGTCACCATTTTGATCATGGCTTTCTTGTTTGGACTCCGATTGAGGTGATTCTTAAGCCAAAACGATCCTCTCTTTTGTGGCTTTTCAACTGTTTATCATACTTTCCATTTTGAGCTCTTTATAAACACAAAAAAATTACACAAGTTGAACGTACGTTTTTCAGCATTCTTGCACAAGTTACACCTTTTCTCCAACTTTGCACTTTTGATCATTTTTCCACCTAAAATACAATAAAACACCTAAAACGCAAATTTTTCTCAAATATATCGAATATAAGACACTTGTGCTAATATATAATAATAATTCCCATAAAAAAAATATTAAATTGGACATTAAAACATGTTTATTTTCACTCTCATCAGCTGCCAATCTGCAATTACTGAACAAAATATAATATAAGGTTAGTGATTCATGTGATATATACAAGTAAAACATATAACTACATACTTGATTGCCTTCATTGCATGAATACATGGAACTAGTTCTTTTTGGAACTTCTCACATGTGCAGGTACGAGCATTCAAGTCCACTGTGAAATTCATGTCACCGTCCTCGACTGAATTCTTATGGCCAATGAGTTTTGATATTTCTAGCTTATGGGCAGCATGAGATAGTTCAACTAACTAGTCATGGACCCACTTATAGAGAATTGTACTCTCTTGCTCAACTTGAGATCGACGATCGTAAAACTACCTCTTAGTGATTGTGCAAGCAATCTCTAACAGTGTGCATACAGGTAGCTTGCGTGCCCAGAGGATGGCATTGTTATACGATTCAGTGGCATTGGAGTTCATAAACTCGTACCTTCTGACGGGGCAATGGACCCTTGCCAATTTCTCATATCCCCACGACTCAAGTAAGTCTATTAAATCCTGCGAACCAGTAGCTTGCAAGGATTTCATTCAGCTTCAAATAACAAGTGTGAAAGGGGAACATGAGTAAAAAAATCCATTATAATAATGACATGTAAATTTAAAATTACGAAGAAGTGATTGGAAGACTAACCAGTTAAAATCTGTCAAAAGGTATGCATCCATCGCACTCAGGAATCTAAACATAACGTTCTTTCCAAAATGAACCAAATTGTTCTTTAAATGATAGCCGTATAGCCCGTGATATGCATCAAGGTAAACATTAGATATAGCATGCGCGATACTCCAATGCCCATCGAAAAATATCAACAGATCTCGTGGACATTCATATGTCTCTCACAGCCTTGTTAAAAACTACTTCCACGACGTGTTGTTCTCAATGTCGCCAATGCCTAAGGCGAGAGGAAAATTTTGGTTATTTGGATCTTTCGAAACTGCGACAAACACAATTCCCCTGTACTTTCCCTTCATATGAGTACCATCTATGACAATAACTAGGCGACCAAACTTAAGAAATATCCTTCTTGATCTCTCATCTCATCCCCTGGGGTCGGAGTCCAGTAATCTTATCAAACTGCCTAGCAGCAAAATATTGTCTGATTAGCTTGGATGACACATGTGTTGGAGCGGTCCTGTCTGGATCATTTACATAACTGTGAGGTTCAACAAATTTAATCACTCTCCATAACCCAAAGCTCATTCTTGCGTGCATTGCAAATTGACAATGTGTCTAAGCCGTTAGCTTACATATTACGTTGAACCTGTTTGAGCTAAATGTTTCGACACAGGTCTCCACTCCATTCCACAAGTTATATATTCCTAGGGCTATCTGCAACTTCTCTTTAGTATCAAATACACCGTTCTCGTGAAGGTCGTCAGATGTATCAAAGGCAGGGCCAGTCAAATGTTCTTCTCTATCAGCGTCATCCGGAATGCCTATGAACATGAAATGTGCATCAATATTAAATAGAAACTTATTTTTATTTCTGTTCTTTAAAAACAAAGTTTTAATGCCTGGAATCAACCAAGGACGGGTGGTCGGCCCTCGACTATGATACTCTGCTGGCTGCATTTCATAACGGGGCAAGTCACGACTAATTGGCTCTAGAAAGCTAGGGCCACCTCTCTGACGTATGTAATGACAAATTTCTTCATACAATTGGATTCTTGAGGCTTCACCACCATCATCAATATCGTAAGAAGACTGATTAGACTCACGCGATCTATCACCTTCGTTGCTTTCATGTTCTTCTTCGTCATTCCCATTCCCGGATTCATCATCACCATCATCATCGTCATCAACAATATCATCCTCACCCTCACCAGCATCTTTGTCATCAACTTCAGCATCTAGCGATTCTCTAAAACCAAACAACCCTGTTGGTCTTTTGTCAAATATAAAAGAGGCTGTTTTTTGTCCCACATCGGATGGGAGATCAAAAGGGGAGGAATTCTTATGCTATTTAAGGAGGTCTCTGGTTTTGATGTTAAGTGCATCAATCAAATACACTTTAATCTTTGTGTTTGATTCTAGTTAAATTCCTTTCTTGTATTCTCGATTGTGAGAATGGGGAGAAAGGTGTGAATTAGTCAAAGATTTATAATAGTGTAGGGATTGGGGTCGGGAGAGAGAAATTCTGTGTGATTATAAAAAAATTTCACATAGTGGTATTTTCTCGGTCCGTGGTTTTTCTCCGATTTTGGAGTTTTCCACGTAAATTCTTGTGTTGTGCTTTTTATGCTCTTCTTTATTTATCCTTTAGGAATGAATGGGGATCTGTTTATCCCAACAAGTGGTATCAGAGCCCGGTTCAGGCGCTTGTAAAGTTTTTAGTATGCTCTGTGGTTGCAGCAAAGTCTGACCTTCCACATCAGAAAAGAGTTTATGAGGGGGTTACTCATTAGGCAAAGGGTGGCATGAAAGAAGTAGGAAAAGCTAGGGGCACAAGGGGGTCAAAAGATCAGCGTGATGCGGTGGCATCTCCTTTCTTGCGGTGAAATACGCTAGACAGTGGCGTGGCAAGGGGTAGGATTTACGGGATAGCAGTTTTTGGCGGAGTTCTTGGCCTGCAGCAATGTGAATTGATGGGACTCCCGGTGGTGGAGTTGGCTTAACAATGGCATGGGATTTTCCATAGTGTCGGCGAAAGGAGGTTTGAAAGGGATGGATTTTTCGATAATGAATGGTGGCGTGGGAAAGCGATGATTCAACGGAAAAGATGGCGATGTGGTGGCTTGGTATCGGTATTGTTAGATCAGTAAAGAGAAGCGTGGATTAACCGACAAGTGGGGATAAGCATCGTGAATTCTGGAGGGTTGGAATCGGCTTCAAGTGACGACACTTTTAATAGGAAAAGGGTTCGGACAAACTTGGTGTAGCGATAAAAGGCATTGACGTCATGTTGGTATAATGACAATTTTTGCTCGAGGTGAAGCAATGGTGCGGTGGTTGCTCAAGGTGGAGTAACGGCACGAAAATTACTTACGGTGGAGCAATGGTGACGTTGCTGGTTAAGGAGGAGCTGGTGCGGCAATAGTTTCAAATGTTAAGTTAATAATATTATTGGGAATCTTTATGACATGCTCAGTTGTCATGGTAAAGGATGTAATAATATTAGCTGGCCCACAAGTTTGCACACGGACATTGACTTGACAGGTGATGTAGGGTGTGTGGTGGATGTATATCGATGGTTGATGGACTTCCAGGGAAGCCAAAATGCTGGAAGTAGTACCATAAATATCAGCAGGTATTTTTCGATATGTGCCGCAGGATATTATTAGAATGGTTGATTCTAAGTGATCTACTCATATGGTGGAGTAGGATTCTCAGGGTTGAGAATGGATTGTCGGTGAAGACAATGATTCTTAGAATGGTTGATTATAAGGGATTCTCGGGGTTGAGAATGATTGTCGATGAATACAATGAGTCTTCTTTTATTTTTCCAAGGTGGAGATTGTTGGTCTTTTGTCAAATATAAAAGAGGCTGTTTTTTGTCCCACATCGGATGGGAGATCAAAAGGGGAGGAACTCTTATGCTATTTAAGGAGGTCCCTGGTTTTAATTTTAAGTGCACCAATCAAGTACACTTTAATCTTTGTGTTTGATTCTAGTTAAAATCCTTTCTTGTATTCTCGGTTGTGAGAATGGGGAGAAATGTGTGAATTAGTCAAAGATTTGTAAGAGTGTAGGGATTGGGGTCGGGAGAGAGAAATTCTGTGTGATTGTAAAAAATTTTCACATAGTGATATTTTCTCGGTCCGTGGTTTTTATCCAGTTTTAGAGTTTTCCACATAAATTCTTCTATTGTGCATTTTATGCTCTTCTTTATTTGTCCCTTAGGAATGATTAGAGATCTGTTTATCCCAACACAACCCAGCTCTGAAGTAGGACTGCACTCCTCAGCCAAATGAATTTCAGGCCTAGCACTAGAATGTGTCCTCGTACGTGGATCATTGCTCGGACCAGCACTTCCATCTTCATAACCCGTTCCTAAACCCAAACTAATCCCTGAACCTTGTGCAGAATCTGGATCGATTGCATTGCCCGCGATAGGCCGGAGTGTCATGTAGACCATTCCTACATCAATGCAGTTGAAAATGTATTCCACATGTGCATCATTTTTTATCTTATATTTAGACAAATGGTCATCGAATGCACTTCATTATCCCAGTAACTCATATCAGCTTGTACTATGTTATGAATTTCTAATAGCAAACTAGTATAATACAGATCGTCATCTCTCATGAATAACCAGTTCACACGTCCACTATTGTATAGTAACCCTTCCCAAAATCCACCCCAACACATCCCAACTTTTTTATAACTCATCTGCACAGTTTTACAAAATAATATAAATGAAGTCAACATTAAAACAATAATCATTTATAGCCATAACTTTAAAAAATTAGGTGCAAGTATTCTATTCGGCCCATAGTGTATTCTATTCGGCCAATGACTTAGTATATTCGGCCCAAAATATGTTTTACTATTCGGCCTACCTTATGATGCATCATTAAATCTCAGAAATTTGATTCATCTATTCGGCCTAAGTTTCTTCTATTCGGCCCATACGGTTATTCTACTCGGCCTATATACATTTGCCTAATCGGCCTATATTTGTTTTCCAGAGAAATGACCAAAAGTCATAACGATTAAATTTTTCTTCTATTCGGCCTAAATACATTCTATTTGGCCCACATGGTTGTTGTATTCGGCCTACACATATTTGCCTATTCCGCTTGTATTTTATTTTTCAATAAAAATAAGGATAAAAATTCATACGGATTAAAATTTTCTTTTATTCGGCCAACAGTGTTGTTCTATTCGGCCTATACAGCCTTGCCTATTAGGCCTGTATCTATTTTTACCACAAAAATTAGGAAAAACTTTCGTACGGACATACTTTTCCTTCTATTCGGCCTAAGGGGATTCTATTTAGCCCACATTGTTTTTCTATTTGGCCTATAACGGAAGCATATATTCGGCCTATATTTTTTATCACAGAAAAATTCGTTTGGATTGCATCTTATTGCATTTTTAATAAATAAATACACTCATGAGGCATATGCATTCAATAGACTGTAAAACAAGTTTACGCATACCTTGTATACTTGCTTCCCAAATTCTCACACATTCAATTTGTGCACACCATCTAAAAAACTAGAGAAATAAATATGCAACACAGGCGTATGAAGCTTATAAATAATCTCATTTTTTTTGTAAGCATAGGAGCACATGCCTACATAGTACCTAGTATTGTACTTTGGCACTTTTTTAAGAAAAAGAGAGGAATCAGATTCTTCAATTGTACTATGGTATTTTTTGTTAAAAAAGAGAAGAATCTGATTCCTCAAACATGTGATTAGTGGGTCCCTTTCAAGGGTATTTTGGTCACTTCCAATAAAAGTGGCTAGAATAAATTGTTTTTAAGATAGGTGGCCACTTAAAATTACGTTTAACTGAAAGTGGCTACTTTGTGCCATTTCCACTTTAATTATTCGGTTGATATTTACAATTTATAAAATTAACAATAGATAAATAAATGTTATTTAATATAATATAAAATGAAGTATCATGTAATAAGTTCAAAGACAAACACTTGAGTGGAGTGTGGTTTACTTTTTATTTTTTCCTAAATTCATAGAACCAAATCTAATACGCGGGTCAAAGCCGCTAACCGAAAATCTGATTCCTTTTTGAACACATACCCCATTCCCCCGCCACGTCACAAACCCAATCCAATCTTTTCTCCACTCCATTGGATCTATCTCCCTCTTTTATCACTTTCTCAAAAGATAGCTCAGAATTTTGGGTGGAGGCATCGTCAGGTCTGTTCGATGTTCATCTGCGTTCCCCGTGTCCGTATGAGGCAAAATTCAAAATTCGGTGAAATTCGAATGGAATTTCACGAGATGCGTGAGTTTTGGAAGATTTTGTGGAGTCTGATAATTCTGTGAGAGCAAATACGATTCTTCTGAGGATTTTGGATTCTAGGGTCCTGTAGTATGGGGATAAGGAGTTAGGGAGGGCAGATTATGGGAAGAGATGGAGATGAGTGTGTTACACGTTTTCTTTGCACACAAAAATAAATCCCCAAGTAATAAGGATATCAGTTGTAGCATAGCAGGAAACCATGTTAAATATCGAACCCAAAGGACGGCGTACTATCAATTAAATTATTAACTAAATTAATTAAGACAAGCGACAATAAGATTGAGGTATCAAATTATTAATCTAGTAACAAAAATATTAAATAATAATTAAAATAAAAGCACTTAGAAGAATTCGAAAGTGACTCAAGAATGGAGAATAGGTAGCCCTAAGGTAATCCAGTTTCACTCATTAGTTTCTCTCTAAGTGTATTGTCCGACTCTGCCTTGTGGATTATGCATGCATCACTAAACCATGCATATCTACTCTATAGACACAAGTAAACATGCGTGTAACATGTGTGAATGACCTAGGAGCAAAAGACTAATTTCACCCCCTTTCTAGGTACTATCAGTATCAATTCTTTCCCTCTAGGATTGGTACTCAAACCCCATATAATCTACCCTTATAGGTACTATAAAATTAACATCTTTATCTTGATTATTAACCCAAATTCAATTCAATCAATAAACATTCATATATGACAATTCTAATGAAGTTTGGGAGTCCCCTCACTTAGAATCATAACAATAAACCCTGTTCAGTGGTCAACGCACTCAATCAACAACAAGTTATACATTTAGACTCTATATAACAGTTGAAGATGCACAAAACGACCATGAATATGAGTTAAAAAGGCACAAGCATATATAAAATAAATTCACAATTAGTGTTGTACGGAGGATACACAAGAGAAGTTAATTACTTTATAAAACTTTCATAACCCTACCACTACCAAAAAGGCTCCAGCCCATGGTGTTACAAGAAACACGCATGAGGATTGGATGGATCTTACCCATATGTCTGAAAAATCAGAAAATAGAAGAAAAAATTTATGAAAACCCTTGGTGTAGCAATCTCCTTCCTTCTTTGTTCCATCTCTTCAAATCTTCTTGGTTTCCCTTCATGAATAACCAGACACCAATCTTCTTTCTTCTGTCTCATCAAATCCTCTTGGTTTTCCTTCTTAAATCAACAGACGAATCTTCACAGTGATGGATAGATGGAGCAAGGGATGGATGTGGATGATGTGAGGGTGATCCCCCTTGTGGAGGTGGTGTAGGATGATTGTGGCCATCCATGAATGATGATGTAAAACATATATAGGTGTGAGAAGGAATGAGATAAGGAAAGAAAAGATATGGGTGAATCATGAAGGATTATGTGATTGGGAAATTAATTGTGCTCCAAGTAACTAGGAAAGATGGGCTAATTTTCGAAAATTTTTTGAAATTCCCGTCGGTAGTTGCGCGACCTCACAATTTTGAGCATAACTTCCTCATCCAAACTCCAATTTGAGTTATTCTTATGCCATAACGATCCTTGCTTCCATGGCTTTCCAACCATATATCACACCATCAGTTTTGAGTTCCACACGAACAAAGAAAAATTACGCAATGTGAATGTGAGTTTTTCAGCATTCTTCTAACTTTGGACTTTTGATCATTTTTCCACCTAAAACACAATAAAACACCTCAAATGCATCATTATCTCACATATACTTAATATAAGACTCTTGTTCTAATATATGATAATAATTCCAATAAAAATGTGTTAAATTGGATACTAAAATACGCTGATTTTCACTCTCAACAGAGTGGCGGATAATTTGGAGGGAGGAAGAAGACAAAGAGTTGTAAGAGAAGTTGTAGCTTTTATTTAAGTGTGGGTTCTGAAATTGAGAAAATTGTTGTAGTTAAAAGACTCATTCTATTTTTTTGAGTTTTGGATATGACAGATGGATCCAATATGCCAATAAGAAAATTATTGAAAAGGTTTTCCAATTGAGCACTTGAGCTTTGTCACAGAGTCTTTACACTTGCTGCACTGCATGATGCTGGTGGCGATGCATTCCTGCGTATTTCGAATTAGAGCTTGGGGCTAGTGTAGCGTGTATTTTGGATTGTTTGCATTATCGTGACATGTGCTAAAACATTTAGTCTTTAAACTTTTAGTTTGCTTTATAGTATTAGTTTAGTCTTGAAAATTTTGTTTTAATTCACATTATTACTCTTTATAATGAATTGAGTTACTATGAACAAGTTTTTGGATTACTCTTTATGTTGATTTTTTTATATATTATTCAGTTTGATCAAAATCTTTTACGTTACTCTTTTCTATTAATTGGGTTACTCTTTATAATAAATTGCATTACAATGAACAAACTTTTGGATTACTCTTAATGTTAATTTGTTTATTTTTTTTAGGTTACTCTTTTTTATTAATTAGGTTACTCTTTATAATAATTTGGATTACTATGAACAAGTAATTACCCTTTGTTGCTTTGTTTATATTCTATTATGTTTGGTCAAAAAATTACTTTTTTTATTAATTGGGTTACTCTTTTTAACGAATTGGGTTACTTTTTGATTTGAGATTTCAATTTTCTGAAAATTAAGTCATGTAATATGAAGTAGTATAATATATTAAATTGTATACAATCTATAACTTGATATATCACTCAATGAAAATAATTAGATCACTCTTTGGAATTAATTGGATCACCATTTTAAATTAGTAGAATTACTCTTTGAAATTAATTGGATCACCTTTTTTTAAATTAAACAGAGTTGCTACTCTATCTAAGATCATACTCTATCTAGGCGATGTTTAACAAGTTGACTGTAAACCATTAATAAAGAAAGCTATTAGGTGCTATATAGTATACAAATTAAAAGGAAAATCCAAACAAAAATTGACAACAAAATTATTGAGAGAAATATAGTTCAACCTTTGTCTCTGAAAAGACAACCCAAGTAGCCTAATAATTATGATTTCATCATCCACTCAAGAAATGAAGAATTTATGCATACTTACATACATGAATACAATTAAAATTCAAATCAAGAATTCAGAATATGATGATTGAACTTATCATTCTTGAATTGGATACTGTTGATGGTCGACCATTAACAGATACCAAATCAGGGCGTTGTTTTATCTAGTATTTTGATTTCATTCAAAACCGACTCTCAAACAAACTCCCAAAGCGAAACCCAGAACATAAGAAAAATAAAACCCACCTTTTTAACAAAAAATATTTCACAACTTCGATCTCCCTAGATGATCTTGTCCAAGCCAGCATGTCATTCCCTTCCTAAAAATAAATACAACATGGCCCAGGAATAATATAACCAATGGAATAAAAACATACTCCTGCTACATTAGTGGTGAACCACTAGTTCACAAAGATCTACCCAGCCTAATAATCCATTTCCAATTGGAGTCTAGCAGAAAGAAGAACAAGATCGATCACCTTCAAGAGTCAACTCACATCATTTTCTTTGATGTCAACAGGCACTGCCTAAGTTAGAGTGAGAGAGAGAAACACCTGGAATTTGTAGTGAGAGAGAGAGAAAGACAAGAGGGGGAAGATGGAAGGGGAGGAAAACGTAAAGAAAGGGAAGAGAATTTATGGTTGTTTCTACCTATAGAATAGAATTTTCACTCAATACACACTTTATTCTTTCATTAATTTCATTTATCATTTCTTCGTTCGTAAGGAGTTTCAGGAAATGTCATCATCGGCATCAGGGAATACGAAGGAGGCGGGCAGTGGCTAGGGGATGGGGCTCGCTGGAGGGGGATTGACTAGCATTGGGGCAGCGTGACGACAATAGGTGATGGTGTTGTGTTGTTGGATGGAAGAGGCAAGAAGAAGAATAGTGAAGTGGGCGGTGTTGTACGAATGGGACCGACGAGATGAGAGAAGAAGAAAAGTAAAGTGGACAATCTTGGGGCGGCGATGGAAGGTGGAATCGTGGAGGGAGTAATAGAAGAGAGAGGAGGGGGGGGAGAGAGAGGAGAAAGAGGAGTAAGAGAGATATTTATGGCACCTCCAATGAGAGGTATTGAATGCAGATGTAGTGTGTACATGTACCTAAATGGAGGTACAGCTCTATTGGGGAGTTGAGCTATAGAAAGTAAAAAATAATTCCTGAGTATAAAATTCTGTACCTGGAAAAGTAATTTCAAAAGTTAAAAGTTGGTAGGCTATCCTTTAATTTAATTTTTTTTTTAAATTTGATATCAATTATTCACATGTATGACCGTTGATGATTTATTACAACAGAATTAATCTTTGATTATATATGTTATACGTTAAAAAATTTACTTTATCTCAAGTGAATCAATCTCAATTTTTAACGACTATATAACCGTTGTCTTTTTTTTTCTTAAAAAAATTATAAATAGGTATAGCTGTATAGGAGTGTTCAAAATTTTTTATCTTTCATCAAACTTCACAACTCTCACATATTTTGTACTAAAAATTTTTCTTAATGGATGATAATTCTGGGGTGAATTGGTTTAATTCCAGTATGAATGATAATTCATCATCGCAAAATCTCAATTTTCATCATACGAATTTGAATTTTCGGCCTCAAATTTTTTTTCTATCTATCCAAACCCTCAAATGAATCCAATGAGTGCCCCCAGAGCTCCCTATTTCATGTATCCTTCGGAATATTCTCAAATTCCATTCATGTCACCTACTTCCTTTGGATTTCCACATTCGAATTCAATTGGAAAGTCTTCAAACTCGTCAAGAATTGCTAGTGGGGAAGGAATGAGCAGTGATAAAGGGTGTGAAACGCCGCCTTCTAGACAAGCTTCTCTTTTCCCTTCACATTCGTCTTCACGGGAAATTGACAAAATAAATCTCGACGTGGATACAAATTCTGATGTTGAAGCAAAAAAATCGCCGCCTACAAAAATAACAAGTGGTTCATGGTACTCCGCTGCAGAAAATGAGCTTCTTGCACGATGTTGGATGAATGTGAGTGAAGATTCCATTACCGGAAATTTACAAAAGTTAGATCAAATGTGGATACGGATCACAAAAGAATACAATAAAAATCAACCCACTGACACTCCGCCTAGACTTTGGGAAGCTTTGAAAACGCATTACTACACAATTCAAATAGAAGTCAATGCGTTTAATGGGCTCTACACCAATCAAATAGAGGTGTGGAAAAGCGGTCATAGCGATGTTGATATACTAGTAGAGGTGCTTAAATTGTGGTCATATACTCACAAGAACAAATCTTTCAACCACCAGGGGGTGTGGAATATTCTATGATTGAGTCTCAAGTGGCGTAATCAACAAGATCGTGATCACCGCGAAAAGAAGGAGACCAAAATTTCCTCTGCAAGGGCATATACATCATCATCGAATAATGAAGATGATACTAAAGATCGTATTTGTTCAATCGGGCAAAAGACGGCAAAAAGAAAGACCAAAGAAAAATCTAAGAATGAGTATGAAGAGGTGAAAGATATCATTAATCAAAACATGGAGGAATACAAAACCATTGCAAATAAAAAACTAGAAGAGATGAGATATCTACACAAAACAAAGGAGTATGACATACTCATAAAAGATACAACAGTAATGACACCCGACCAACTTCGCCCACATAATCACATGTTGAAAGCAATTATGAAATGATGGAGCATGTAAGTGTTTATCTAGAAATTTCCTTTGTGAGTTGTATATCATAACTTGTTTGTGATCATTTGTTGTTTTTAATTCTTATTGTTTAATTAAAATGTCTTATTTCCTAATGTAATCTTTTTTTAATTAAATGTAATGCTATTGTTATAAAGTTCTTTTAAATTAGTCATTTTAAATAGCTATTAAGCACTAGCCATTACAAACTAGCCGTTGCAAACTTTTGTATGTGTATATATTGGAGTTGAGACTTTATAATTTGGGGACAATATTCCATAGATTGCTTCAGTTACTCCAAGATATAAGTTTTTAAAATGTCTTCAGATCCCAGCTACAACACCTCCATCGATAGTGAAGATTTCTCTGAGTATGACTCAGATGATCAAGCGTTCTTCCAAATATTCCAACAACATAAAGTGCTACTTTAATTTGTAGAAAGCTCTTCAAATAGATCTAAAAGAAGAAGATATGTGGTACGTGATCATGAAGGTGCAAACACTCAACTTGTCAAAGATTACTTCTCCAATGATCCAACATAGAGTAGTGATATATTTCCATGACATTTTAGGATGCGAAAAGAATTGTTTATTTACATAGTTGATGCTTTGATATCTCATGACGAATATTTTAAGTGGAGGGTCGATGCAACTGGGAGAAAAAGTTTCTCACCACTTCAAAAATGACCGTTGCTATTCGCCAATTAGCATATAGAGGTCCTGCCAATCATTACGATGAGTACTTATGCTGGCTAAAACAACAGCCATAGACTGCTTGTTCAACTTTTGTCGATGTGTGATTGAAATCTTTGGTGAAAGATATTTGAGAAGGCTCGATGAAGATGAATGTAGGCATTTGCTCCATATGCATGAGCAAAGGCATAGTTTTCCTGGAATGTTAATGAGCCTTGATTGTATGCATTGGGAGTGGAAAATTTGACCAGTTGCTTGGAAAGGTCAATTTACTCGAGGTGATCAAGGAGTTCCAACAATAATGCTTGAAGCAGTTGCATCCTCAGATTTGTGGATATGGCACCCTTTTTTGGAGTTGCAGGTTTAAACAATGATATCAACGTGCTTAACCAATCCCCTTTATTTAATGATATTTTACAGGAAAAAGCACCACAAATTAATTTACAGTGAATCGGAAACAATATGTGGAGGGATGGAGGGAGTATTCGTTAGATTGATTGTTAAATTACATACTTTGTTTTCTTTAGAAATAATAAAAATCTTAAAACCCATTTAAAATTGAAATCAAACGAAAAGAATTTTTTAATACAAAAATTCGTGATGTGTTAAATTAAATTCAACTAATGATAATTAAGTTTTTTTTTAAATCCATTGCTTTCATTAAAAAATTATGTAAAATATTAAGGCAAATACTCGTGTGAGACTGTCTCACGTAGGGGCTTACATGAGAAGGATAAAAAGTAATACTCAATTAGTGGAAAGCTATAATACTATTTTATGAAAATTTTATATTATAAATGAAAAGTGATAACATTTTGTAGCAAAAGTGATAACAGTTTATATAGCGAAAGTGATAATTAATTTATAATGTATAAATTGTCTCACGTGGGACGGTCTCACACAAAACTTACCCGAATTCTAATTTTTTAATATTCATATAAAGAAAATTACTTGTGTAGAACCAGTTTTTATTTTTATTTATTAAATTATTTTTTAGAAATGGATTTCGTCAACACCCATCCCAATTATCTTATTTTTTAAGAGTAGTATGGTTGAAGATATAATTTATAATATTAGTTTATGACACATTTATCCCTATAATTTATTATTTATTTTTAGGGTTGTTAATTTAACTCTAAGGGTATAATTGTAATTTCACCCTTATAATTTATGAATATTTTATCTATTAATTTTAGGGTTTAGGGTATAATTATAATTTCACCATTGTAGATTAGAGTATTTCACCCTAAGATTTAGGATATAATTGTAATTTTATCTTGTGGTTTAGAGTATATTTCACCTTTAGAATTTAGGGTTTAGGGTATAAAGTATAATGTTTTTTTAAATATAATAAAATTTTAAAAAGTAATTGTAAAAATAAAAAAAATAACATTATTTGAGAAGGGAGCTACTAAAAGTGATAAAAAGGGACAAGATATATTAAATAATTAGAGGGAGTAAAAAAGTTCTACAAAATAATTTGGTAGAACTAAAGTGACTATTAAACAAAATAATAGGCGCACTTTTGTTTTAGTTGATATGCAAAGAAGATCTCCAAAGTTAGGAGCTAGGGAATCAAATGTTCCAACCTCCAATCCAATAAGTGGGTTTTTCAATGGCCTTTGAATCAACAATCTGATCTCTGGCCATCGAAAAGAAAGTTGGATCGCAGTCTTTTTCTTACTTAACTATATTTTCTTTCATTAATTAGTGCTTTATAAGTTTAACTAACACGGTGATGTGCAGTTGCTAAATTCTGATCTTTTGTTGAAGAGACGCGGTTGTCATGACTAGTCTTCGCAATTCAAATCTTTTTGGTGATGACACCCTCCTTTTGCAGTAATTCATTCTCTCTCTTTTCCAATGTAATGGATTTACATATCAATTGTATCCATCGTTGGGATTTTGAGAAACGTGATTTGTCTTTAGTAAAATATGATTATAGTAATGCGATGTTTGTGATGCTTTGTCGCATCTGATGTGAGATCTATTTTCTGTATCAATGGCGTATAATACTTCTTTTGAGTGTTGAACTTGGATTTTTTTTTTAAAAAAATCTTTTGAATGTTTTACATGGACTTTTATAATGTGTTCATAATTTTTACATGCTTAAGATGGAGTATGAGAATCAGAGGTTGATGAGGATTAAAAAAAATAAAATGAAGATGAAGGAGTTGGGGATTAAAACTATTGCTTATGAAGCAATTAGTTTAATAGATCCAAAAATGAAATAAGAAGTCTAATGAAGTTCTTCGAAATGATGTTGATTTCATACCTGATAAAGAAGATAAGATAAACAAGTCAAGAGAAGAGAACGATATTGGAATTTAAAAAAATATCAGAAATTTGAGGTCTCATTAAAAGAAGGTGATGTATATATATCTATTTATATGAATATATCATTTTATTGATTTACATTTCATAAGCAGTTATTATAAATTTGTAATAGGTAATGGCTACAAGGGAATGAAGCTATGTAAAGAGTGTTGATAAATCCCACACTCTACTATCTTTATGTCAAGCATGATAAGGACGGACTTTGAAGCACGAATGAGTGAAGAGAAATAAAGTAATGACAAAATGCAACAAGGAGTGAGTCTGTCCATAAGTGAAAGAGATAAAACAAAAGAATCCAAAAGCCACACAACCACTAAGAAAAAGAAAAATCTGATTGCACCGGGATCACTTGGTGCTTATATTAAGATGAAAGACCAATTAAGAGAAAAGGAACGACTATCAAAACATGTTCAAACAGAGCCAATTCAACACCCAAAGAATTTGTCTTTTAGCCTGCAAATAGAGTAGCAAACGAGCTCCTCAAAGCTGCATGATATGCTTAGTTCATTTGATGATGATGATGAACATAAAATCTCGGATGATTATGATTTGGAAGAAGAAAATGATGCAGGTTCAAAAGAGATTGAAAATGACATGGTTCCAATGACAGATATACCAGCTCCTATAGAAGATAGCATAAATGAACTTGGTAAGGAACAAAATTAATTTTTTTACATCTGCATTCATTTCTGGTATCCACTGATTCATTATATACTCTCATAGGGTGGTTGTTGTCAAAATGTTAGAATTCTTGATTTACACATGATATATAATTTAATTACATGCCCTGAATTTTTTGTATTGGAAATTTTATATAGTCTTACAGAAAAGAAAATGAACTAGAGGACCACGTTTGTGTAAAGAAGTTCATGGATGGTCAATGAATAGCCGAAAGCTTATTATTTTGAATGAACATGGTCAGCCAATTGGACCAGTTAAGACAACTTTGGATCAATTTAGTCATTTCTTGGAATCATTAGCTCGATCTTCTGATCTTGAGCCACTTAATAAGCATAATTGGCACCAAGTTTCTAACAAGGATGAAATTTGGAATTATGTGAAGGTATGAAATTTAAATCTATGGAAACCATAGTATTAATTGATAGTTACATTGCTGCATTAATTATTTATTTGTAGTATGTTTCAAATAAAACTTTAACGTGACTTCTTTTTTTGGACCTCTAGTAATTATACATATGTAGCTAACCTTAATCATATGTGTTGGATTGTATACTAAAAGTCTAGCTTTAGTAAGAACAATTTTTAACAATTTATTTGAAATGAGAATCATATGATCAAATGATTGCGTCTTATAATTTATTTATATGTACGATGCAATAGTCCACTTACTTTATACTGTAGATAATATGTTGTGCGACAACACGCAGAAGATCATATTATCGGTTTCTTTATAAAGTATAAACAGATGCTCACAACCGAAATAGACGGGGACTCTCTATTGGGATGATTGTAGTGTGATTTGGTATTAGTTTGTCTTGACTATAGAATCACATTAGTGCACTTTGTGTGTATTGAGCAGGAATTCTTGAGATCGTTCGATTTATACTGACTATATAGGAAAACTTGATCTCAGTTATTATGGATATTCGTACTCTTAATCCCTATACAATAACCTCGACATGTAAGGCAGTATGTATTTTTCTGATTCATCAATGGGTACGATTTACATGTAATTAAATCAACAAACTCGGTGAGTTGGAAAATAGTGTTGTCTCTATGGTGTCTGTTGATTGTAGAAGGAATTCGTGTTTGATATAAGTTGATAATGTCCCGAGCTCATAAGGATTATCATGTAAACCCTGCAGGTGGATTTATTCCGACATGATAATGAGGTTGAGTGGTACTACTCTCGGATGAGATATTAATTAATGGAGTTATCAATAACTTAATTAATTAATGGGCATTGTATATCTTAAACATGGGGAGACTAACGGGCTCATAATAAGAAGGAGCTCATAACGTAATTATGGGATTAGAACAGTAGTGCAATAATAATATTTTAGTGGTATATATTATTATTATTGGACTTAAGTATAAGCTTTGGGCTAAGTTTGGATACTTAAGCCCAATGGAGGCACAACTCTAATTTCTCCTCCTGGCCCCTGCTGTAGCCCATATATAAGTCATCTCAGCTGTCCGAAAACCCTAACTAACTGAAAAATAATTCACTCCTAACACTGTGAGAAGGGTGAGGGAATAGCAGATTGAGAAGATCTTGAGGATCGTCGCCCACACGACGTCAAGATTGGACTTGGGAATGCAGCAGAAGAACTGAAGGTTGTTTGCTGCTGCTGTTCGTTAACTTCCATGATTCTTATAAATTTTTATGGATGTCAAAAATAGACATGTGATATACCATTCGAAAGCCATGGAAATGAGGATCGTTTTGGCGTGTAGATCACCTGAATCGGAGATCGGATGAGAGAGTTATGCCGAAAATAGTGAGGCTGCACAGGCTGACGGCGAGAATTCTTTTTCTTCTTCAACATACCCTGGTGAAAGGTAATACGTTTCTATGTTTTTTTATTCCACTGATTTAGAAACGTATGGAACCATAAAGGTTCACATTAACCAAATGATCGAATGCCAACAATTGGTATCAGAGTGATTCATTACAAAGGGCTAAGAGCATTTTGATTGTAAGCTTAAAGATGTCCATCGATAGACTAAAGCAAGATTCAAGATCATGAAACATCCGTTTTGATGAGAAAATCCAGGCATATGGATTTATTCAATGTGCGGATGTGTCTTGTGTATTAAAAGAGTGACAGAAACGTTGTGGTATTTCTTGTACTGTACGTAGATGATATATTGCTCATTGGAGACAATGAAAGAGTATTATCGGGCGTATGGGTATGGTTGATAAAGTAGTAAGAAATGAAAGACTTAAGAGAAGCAAAATATAACCTTGCAATCATGATGATCACAAGATAGGATATTGTGCTTATCTCAAGTTTCATGAAATGATACAATCCTTACTTGCTTTAGTATGTGACTTTATCTAAGGAATGTGTCTTGACACAAAAGAAGATAAAGGAGATGAAAGTGGTTCTTTATGCTTCGGCGAATAAGGAAGCTTAATCTAAAGAATGCTATGCATGAGATCGGATATCTGTTTTGCCGAAGGCATGGTAAGTGAGTATCAAGGTAATCCGAAACAAGAATGATGAACTGTGGTAAGGCATATACTTATGTATCTGAAAAGGACCAGAAATTATATGTGGACTTACCGAACAGATTCACTGCTTCTTATGGGTTGCATAGATTTAGATTTTTTCAAATCAGATAGGGACGGTAGTAAATCTACCTCAAAGGTTATGTGTTTAATTTTAGGAAGTAGTGTCATAAGATGGAGGAGTGTTATATAGAAATATATTTTGGACTCCACCATGGAAAGATGATAAAATTAGAGCCTCTAAGGCAGCCAAAGTATTTATATGACTCTAGAAACCTCATGATGGACTTTGAAGTGTTTCTAAGTTTGCCCAAGATTATCACAATTTATTGTGATAATAATGGTGCAGTTGCAAACTTGAAGGAATCACGAGCCCATAAGCAATTAAACATATGGAGAGCGAGTACCACCTGTTACGAGAAATCGTATGATGAGGGGAAGGTTGTTGTCGCTAAGATTGCATCGGATGATGACCTAGTAAATCCATTTACAAGAACCTTAAGGCGAGACCTTTTAATGGTCGTGTAGTGAGAGTGGGAATCAGATGTACGACAGAAGACATGACAGCATAGTCTTTTAGTATAAGTGAGAGATTGTGGGATTGTATACTAAAAGTCTAGCTTTAGTATGAACAATGTTTTAACAATTTATTTGAAATGAGAATCATATGATCAAATGATTGCGTCTTATAATTTATTTATATGTACGATGCAATAGTCCACTTACTTTATACTGTAGATAATATGTTGTGCGACAACACGCGGAAGATCATGTTATCGGTTTCCTTATAAAGTATAAACATATGCTCACAATCGAAATAGACGGGGACTCTCTATTAGGATAGTGGTAATGTGATTTGGTATTAGTTTGTCTTGACTATAGAATCACATTAGTGCACTTCGTGTGTATTGAGTAGGACCGCTTGATATCGTTCGATTTATACTGACTATATAGGAGAACTTGATCTCAGTTATTATGGATATTCGTACTCTTAATTCCTATGTAATAACCTCGACACGTAAGGCAGTATGTATTTCTTTGATTCATCAATGAGTAAGATTTACATGTAATTAAATCAACAAACTCGGTGAGTTGTGAAATAGTACTGTCTCTATTGTGTGCTGTTGATTGTAGAAGGAATCTGTGTCCGATATATGTTGATGATGTCCCCTTGAGGAGCTCATGAGGATTATCATGTAAACCCTGCAGGTGGACTTATTCCGGCATGATAATGAGGTTGAGTGGTACTACTCTCGGATGAGATATTAATTAATGGAGTTGTCAATAACTTAATTAATTAATGGGCATTGTATATCTTAAATATGGGGAGACTAACGGGCTCATAATAAGAAGGAGCCCATAAAGTAACTATGGGATTAGAATGGTAGTGTAGTAATAATATTTTAGTGGTATATATTATTATTATTAGAACTTAAGTATAAGCTTTGGGTTAAGCTTGGATACTTAAGTCCAATGGAGGTCCAACTCTAATTTCTCCTCCTGGTCCCTGCTATAGCCCATATAAGTCATCTCAGCTGTCCGGAAACCCTAACTAACTGAAAAGTAATTCATGCCTAACACTGTGAGGGGAGTGAAGGAACAGCTGATTGAGAAGATCTTGAGGATCTCGCCCACACGATGTCAAGATTGAACTTGGGAATACAGCAGAAGATCGAAAGGTTGTTTGCTGCTGCTGTTTGTCAACTTCCACGATTTTTATAAAATCTTGTAGAAGTCAGAACTGGACGTGTCATACACCGTTGGAAACCCACGGAAAAGAGGATCCTTTTGGCACATAGATCACTCAAATCGGAGATTAGATGAGAGAGTTATGCTAAAAACGGTGAGGCTGCGCAGGCTGCCAATGAGAATTCTTCTTCTTCTTCAACATACCCTAGTGAAAGGTAATATGTTTCTATGTTGCTTGCTTCTGCTGATTTAGAAACATATGGAACCCTAACGATTCACGTTAACCAAACGATCAAACGCCAACAATATGATATCATATACATCTAGAAAAAATTCATCGTAGCAGATGAAGGTAAGTATTATGTGTTGCAGTCAGATGGAGCTCCTTGGCGTAATTAATAGTGTCAAATAAAAAAGACACATTACAAAGACTACAAAACTATGATTAATAGATGGAAAAACTGACCAAGTTCAATTCAAAAGTCGCATTTTGCAGATTTGTTAGTGTATTAGGATAAAAAAGACATTAAGGTATTTGTTCCACCCTTTTACTAGTTTAATTGAATAACTTTATTCTAATTCATGAGTCTGTTAATTTAATGAATTGATAATAAATAATTATATTTCATTAGCACCCTGTTTAATTGTAATAATCTTATAATATACTTTGATTTAGTCTCAATTAAAAATTCTTTTGGACAACTTGTGAATTAGAATGTGTTTTACATGCAGACAATTAGTGTGAAAAAGAAAGAAATCAGAGATAGTCAAGTTAAAGATAGGCATACTGCAGGTCCTATTTCGTTTGCAAGAATATGCCATGAGCTGGTAAATATATATGATACTTCTTATATTCATATTATATCGACATGTAAATATTTTTTCTGTGATTTGTGTACATGATCTAGAGTGGGGGTTGCATTATGCCAATTTGTAATTTTGGGTGTCGTGTTGAAGTTGCATTATGCCAATATCTTCCCCTTTTTCAATTTTTTGTTTAGATTCTTCTGCAAAAATCATTGAAAGTATACACACACATGATTGAATCACATATATTTTTCAATTCTATGTAAGTTTTATTTGCTAGACTATATACAATTATTAAATTTTGTTAATCTCAAAACTTATTGTGGCAGGAACAAGCTGAAAAGAAACTGCCTTCAAAAGCAACAATATATAGAGAAACTTGTAGAAGACATCCAGACGGAAAGTACAAGACATCATGTGATTTAAGTGAACATAAAAAATTGTAAGTTATGTACATTATGTTTTATTTTATTATAAGACCATAGTTAGACATGTGCTTATTCTCTAATATTTTCATAAAAAACATATTGATTATGTTAAATATTAGATGGAGATGGTGAATAGTTGTACACTCTCAGGCAGGGTTGCTAAGAGAGTAAAAAAACTATCGGAGTCTGGTACGATTATTCCTGAAGACTTTTTGCAGCCATACAAAGTTCAAATTATGAAAGATATTGTGAATGAACTAATGCATATGTTACAACAAGTTCTTCATGCTAATATGATTACTCTTATTACTCCATCATTCAAGGATCCATTGGACTTTTTTGTTAATGATATGAATCAGTGTCAGGTAACTACAATTTGAAGATGTTTTTTTTTTAATTCTCTTAGAAAAGGAATTTGGTTTACTTCTTTTTTTTAATGTGAAATTTGTATCCTAATATGTATGATATTAAGATTATCCTTTGACTTTTTTTTTCAATTTATTGGGATGTTATTGTGCGTTTTCTATTTTTAGAATGACGAAAATGGAGATGAAGCAAACCAAGATGTTGACCATGAGAAAAGTGACCAAGGAATTGAAAATGAAATTCAAGATCTTGAAGATTAGTTAATGGACTTTTTTCTTCCCCAAGAAAATATGAACTAGGATCTTTTGTCTTTAATACATTTGGTAGGTACCTGTTGGTACCTACTTATATTTTGAGATCTTTGCAGGTATGTTAGATGTATATATGGTCTTTAATTTGTATCTTGTGCCATTTTTTGTGGGTTGATGGTATTTTGCTGTAATTTTTCTATGTAAAGGTTGGTACCTGCTAATACATATGCTTTTATTTTAGATCTTTGCTGGTATTTAAGGTGTATGTTGTGCTGGTATTTTGCATATTGTGGTGTATGAGTGGACTAACTAGTATTGTGATTTGAATTTTTGCAGTCGGTTTTCAAAAGGCTGCATAAAGGAAGAATATGGCTCGTAAGAATTACATCTGCATGGGGATGTGTATAGCCACCATTGTTCATAGTGCAGAGGGTAGAAACGAAACAACTTAGTAGTTTTGTTTGTCAACTGGCTCAGGAATTTAATTTAGAGCTTCAGATTTGATTTCTTATATTTATACTAGACTTAGCCTTAGTCATTCATTCAGGTCAAGAACCTTTATCATATCTTGTACTTTTGTACTTTGAATGTATTGTACTTTATACAATTATAGTTTGTATTTATCAATTTTATAAGAATAAATAAAAATTTAATTATATTATATCCAATTACGCAATACCATTAAAAACAAATTAAAAGAAAAGTACATGACACAAAACAAAAAAGATGCAGGACAAAAGAGAATAGGCGAGGGATCCTGTAACCCGACCGACAAGGGAACAGGCGAGGAATCCTGTTACCCAACAAAAAAAACACCATCTAAGAAGATGAGACCTAAGCATGTACAGCTAAATACACAGCTGGAAAAGAAACCTATAACAAAAAGTTGGCTGGCCAAGTGACCATAAACCCCCCCGGAGGGCCTCATTAAAAACCTTTATATGGAAAAAGCCAGTGGGAAAAACCCATATAGAGGAAAAGAGAGTGGTGCATAAATGCCAAAGGAGTCTCCTGTAACTGTTCATCAAAGAAGACAGCATCACAATCTTAATAGATAAAAGGAGAGAACCGAGAAGAAAATGAGCATTATCACCTGAGATACCCAGCGACTTTGCCACCGGAGAGACGAGATCTCCTTCACTCATAGTCGCACGGGTAAAGAGAATAAGATCAAGCATTATATTCAGGGTCATCATCTTATCCTGAAGTATTCAGAATTCATATCCTTATATAAGTGGCGGAGTACAACAAGAGGAACAACGTCATGCCAAACAAGTTCTCCCCCAACAGACGATATACTATCAGCAGCCGCATTGCCCTCTCTATAAATATGAGAAACCTTAAAATCCATATCATGAATAATATCCATACCCTTCCTCCAGAGTGCCATAAGTCTCCAGAGAACTTCAGGGCAATCCTAAGTGAGAGCATGAATCACATAGGTGGAGTCAGACTCAAGCCACAAAGAAGTCCACCCTCTTTCAAAGGCTATTTCAATAGCAAGAAGAGCTGTATTAAGCTCTTCCTCAAAAGCAAAACCTGTCCCATAGCCAACAGTGAAACAACCAAGGGGAAAACCTCTACTATTTCTGTAGACGCCAGCACCTGCTATAGTTCCTGGAGAAGCTTCTGCATGCCCATCCATGTTAATTTTAATCCATCCTGGGGCATGAGGACCCACCTAAGTGGTGTGATTACAGGGGCCTTCCTAGGGTGACCCCTAACTCTGAAGTAATGAAGAGTTGCAAGACCTTCAGGGGTGTTATGCATCGTGCCGACCTCCAAATGATTTACATCATAAATCAAGGACAAAAGAGAAGCAGATATAGCATCCGGACGAATAGCCTTATCCACAAGGTTCCCAGCATCATCAGTGATGTACCCATCCACCATAATGGTATTTCTTTGAGTCCATATCAGCCAAGTATAAGTAACAATTGCATATTTCCAAAGAAAGATAACTTGTGCACTCTCTTGCATAGAGATAGCATGGAGAATAAATTGGAGAAAGCTTTGATCGAGGGTTATTCTGTTACCAAAGTGAAACCCATCCAGAATCCGGCGAAGAACCACCTGAAAAACAGGACATCTAAGCATGATGTGATCAAGGTCGTCATCAGCTGATCTGCATAGATAACACCTTGAAGGACCTCTAAAACCTCTATCCAAAAAAGTACCCCAAGAAGTGAGTACTCCACGAATGGCCTTCCAAATAATCAAAGATCGTCTAGGAGGAATATGACGATTCCAAATCCAATTGCCCCAAGAGGTGGTAGGAAACTTCTAATGAAGATGAATATAAGCCAAACTAGAAGTAACTTTTCCACTAATGGATTTTCCCTAACATCTCTTGTCAGGAAGGCTCTAGGAAATACGAACCATAACCATAGCATCAACAATATCAGGATAAGCATGGTCAAACTCTTCAATGATATTCCAGGCTTCATTATAATAATAATCCACAATCCTCTGCGAGTAGAGATGTCTGTACTCCATAGGGATCCCAATGATATGTGCTATCGGAGTTCCAATCCAATTATCCAACCAGAAGCGCATAGAAGAATTATAGCCCACCACCCAGACCTCATCCTCAATAAGACGATGTATATATATGGGGAAGACATCCCCTCCTAATGGAAGAAAGGAGCTGCAGAGCATGAGGCTGACCATCACGAAACCATCTGCCACGGATAACATCCAGGGGAGAGTCATGATCCAGAATATCCCAAGAAAGCTTTATGAGAAAGAACTCATTAGCTATACGAAGAGATCTAACACCCAAACCATCTTCCTCAATAGGAGAGCAGACCTTGCTCCAACTAACACTGAAGTAGTTTCTCTTAGTAGTGCTACCAGACCAGATAAAGTTGCGCATTGCCATTTCCAACTTCTTAACCTGAATTCTCGACCACCTATACGTCATCATGGTATGCGCAGCAGAAAAATAATGACAGAGTTAACCAAGCAAGTCCTGCCAGACGTGGATAAACTATCACCCTTCCATTTACTAAATTTGGTAATAATTTTATCAGTGTCCTCCTAGAAATAAGAAAGCTTTGGAGCACCAATGAAAATTGGGACTCCAAGATACCTGAAAGGATAAGTACCAACACAAAAGTCCAAAGTTCTCCGAATGACTTTTAATGAACTGCTTGGTATGTTTGCCATAGAAGATCGAAGACTTAGCAGGATTGAACATCTGCCCAGACAAGGCACCATAACCCTCAAAAACAGTCCTGATAGCGGAGATCGAGCCCACATTACCCTTACAGAAAATAAGAATATCATCGGCATAAAATAAATAAAGCGGCAGATAATTCTCACGCCCAGCGACGTTAAGCAAAATTCATCTATTATCCACAAAGTGGTACAACCACAGACCCAAGACTTCTTCTACAAGACAGAAAAGAAGAGGAGATAGAGGGTCTCCCAGTCGAACACCCTTTCCACAACCAAAATAACCATTAGGAAGTCCATTAACAAGGATAGAGATTTTTGCGGAAGGAAAGATGCCTCTCAGAAGATTCATAAATCTCGTAGAGAAACCCATCCGAGTTAAAGCTTCAATCAAGAAATCCCACCTGATAGTATCAAAAGCTTTCCTAATATCAATTTTGAGTGTCACACTGCCAGAGGTGGAAAGATTAAGGGAGTTGAAACTCTCTGAAGCAAGAGCAATACAATGATGAATCTTTCGTTTGGGAATAAAACCATACTGATGCTTTCCAATATGCTTATGTAAGATAGGGCCCAAACGAGAAGCAAGAATTTTAGTGAGGATCATAAAAAAGAAGTTGCACATATTTATAGGTCGAAAATCCTCAACTTTATTAGCACCAACCATTTTAGGAATCAAAGTGACAAAATTAGCATTAACCTCATCAGGCACAATACCAGTGTCAAAGAAGTACCTAACCGCCGCACAAAGATCATTCATGATAATATGCCAAGCTTTTCGGAAAAAAGCCCCACTAAAGCCATCCGGACCGGGCGAACTCTCCGGCGACAGATCAAACACAGCTACTTTAATCTCCTCATCATCAGGAATTTTTGTGAGGGTAAGATTCTCCTCAGGAGACATAAAAGCATGTATGAAATCCATAGGAGAAAAGTCCAGAGAATCAGTAGGAGAACTGAACAACTGAGTGTAGTAGTCAACAATGTGCTGAGATATAACTTTATTATCGGTACACAGATCACCATTAATATAGAGAGAAGTAATATCACTTCTGACCTTTTGAGCCTATGAGCTTTGTGAAAAAAGCTCGAGTTCCGATCACCATCCTTGAGCCACTCACCCTTATTTTTCTGAGATAGAAACTGGTGTTTTTGTTGTAACTTCGTCTCTAAGAGAATGTGTGCATCCACTTCCTCACAAAAAAGTTCAATAGAATCACCTTCCATGTCTATACGAACCTGAATCTCCTGAAGATGCTTCATGGCTTCATCCACCCCATTCCAGACATCTCCAAAAGCATTCTTGTTCCAGTCTTGATGGTAATTTAAAACGACGAAGTTTCCAACAGAAATAGTGTATGGGGTTCGGAGCCCAAATAGGAGCAGCCCAAGAGGTCTCACAAGCAACGAAAAACCCGGTGTCCGTCAACCACATTTTCTGAAAATGAAAGGGCCTATGAATTCCCACCCCTCCATATCAAGGGACAAGAGAATAGGGCTATGATCAGACTGGTGTCTAGGGAGGGCTGTCAAAGAAACACTATCCCAAGAATCCAGGACACCATCCGAGATAATAGCACGATCAATTCTAGAGGCACTAAGGGAGTGTCTAGATGATCGACGAATCCAAGTGGATTTAGCACCAAAAATATCAACATCATGCAAAACACTTATGTTAAGAAACTCCCTAAACTCCAGGGAACATGAAGCAGAGTATGTCGAAGGAACATTCCTCTCAGTATCCCCAATATTCGCATTAAAATCACCAATGACAATCATGCGATTAGACAAATAAGCAACAATGTCCAACCAGAGATCACGACGAGTAATGTATGAATTGCTAGTATGCACCACACCAATACGATAAAAAGCACGATTAAACATATAATCCAAGATAATAATTTGATCAAAAGAGAAAACTACCCTCACATTTGTCACATAGGAATCACGACAGAAAATCCACAAGTTTGGTTTCATAGGGCTTCTATCATTATGTGTCACAAAAGAAAGACCAAGACTCATCCAGTAATGCATATAGATAGGGGAAAAATCCACTTTAGGCTCAGCAATAATTAACCAGTATGGTTGATGTCGTTGGCAGAGCGCTTTCAAGGTGTCAAGCGTGGCAACATTGCCAATCCCAATAGTATTTCAGAAGAGAAAAGTGGTCTGCATGGTGCGCGTATGAGCATTAGTGGAAGAGGTAGTATAATTAAGTTTGTCTTGCTGTGCTTTAGAACGAGTAGTGGGGCCCCCTCTGCCACCTCCTCTACCTCTTCCTCCCCCTGTTCTATTATTGGCGGGTTGCAGCTTCCTTCGATCCGGCAAAGGTAAAGAGCTAGCCTGATCCTATCTCTCTATCTCATTCTCACATTCAATAATCTCTTCATTATCGCTTCCCCCATCAGTAGACTGAGCAGGCAAAGTCCCTGAAGGGAAGGACCGGGGAGAAGCTCTTGGATTATCTTCCTCATCGCCCCTTCTAACACCACGAAATTGTTACTATATTATATATATGCATGCATGTAATAATATGTATAAAGGTGTTAATTAAATAAATATGTCATATTAGATGTTCTGTAGTGTAGTTTTTTTTTTTTATTTAAAGAGTGTTACATTATGTAATGAAAAGTGATACAAATTATTTATTAATATGTTACATTATATTTAAAAGTTTTACTAAAATACTGTTACGGTTTATTAATAAAATATTACCTAAACAGTCATAAGTAACAAATTTGAAGTGTTACAATTAAATGTAGCACTTGAAACCTTAAAACTTAGAGTGTTACTATAAATTAAAAATGTGTTACATAAGAATTTAAGCTGCACGAGCAACAACAACACACATAAAGTGTTACTTATTATGTGTAGTAACATTATATATTCATTAGGTAACATTTTTCACATGTTACATACTTTTTTTTATTTTGAGCGTCCCACCCAAAGAGTCTCATTTCCCTTTTTACACACATGGGACCCACACACAACCACTAATACAATTAAAATATGGATTCCACACTCCCACTAATACAATTACCCACTACACATTAAATAATAATATTCCTTAATGCACGTGCCAAAAAGCAAAAGACCCTATTAGTGAGGGACGGAGGGAGTAAGAGCTATTTTGCTATAGAAGTTGAACTTGTACTTGGCCGCTTTGGAGACGACAATAAGTTCAGTTCTTGTTAAAACATAAGAGAAGAATCAAATCGGTGTACTCCCTCCGTTCCAAGCAAAGAGATGCATTTACTGTAACTTTTGTGAGAGCTTTATGCAGTCAAACGATACGGTTTGACCGGGACAGAGGGAGTATTATGTAAGCCAAGCACTTCAAGATTCCAAGCTTAGACATCCAATCATGGAGAAATCAGTCTACGCCATTGTCATGAGTGCAAGAAAGCTTCGGCCGTATTTCATGGATCATAGAGTGGAGGTGTTAACTACTTTTACTCTTAGGCAAGTTCTTCAGAGGCCCGATTCAGCCAGATTTTTACTCAAATGGTCAATCGAGTTGGGTCAGCGTGATATCATTTACGCCCCCATAGGAAACTTAAAGGGTCAGGCCATGACTGATTTTATTATAGAGTTTACTTTCCTTAAACCCTCAGCTTCAAGAGACCAGAAGACTTGGGTCATATATGTGGATGGCTCGGCCACCACAGCAGCCTCGGGGGCAGTAATAGTCCTTCGGACTCCTTACATCAGGAATATTTTCCACGCACTACAACATAATTGACTTTATATAACACATGAAAAATGTTATCTAATAGCTTAATAGTGTTATTATAGACGATAGATAACACTTTTAGGGGTGTCATTGTTGCCCCTATTACCTATTGTATTATGTAACACTTTTTCTTAATATAGTAACACTTAATAAAAATGTTACATTTACTTTGGTAACACTTCATAAATGTTACAACAAAATGTTTAAGTAACACTTTTTATAAAATAAAAAAATAAAAGTACAAATGCTTGGATTTGATCTTATGACCTATGAAGTATAATTTGTTTCACCTACCAACTTAGCTAAACCATCAATCTTAACAAATATTAAATATTTATTTTATTATATATTTCAAGTTTTTTATTTTTCTTTTTAAATAAACTTTTGTAGTTCAATATTTTAACCGTTAACATAAAATGTAAGTAAATATAATTTAAATTAATTTTTCGTGATTAATATATTTTTTTAAGTTTATTAAATAATATATATTATAAAATTAAATATATTTTTTGCAATGAACTATATATACTTATTTTGTGTTGTATAATTACATTAAACTAATATATTCTATTTTTTTAGAAAATTATTAAAAAGTATATATGAAATTTATTTTTTAATGGCTTATTTATATATATATATATATATATATATAATATTAATTAGTAGTCGTCTTATAAATATGGAGTATTTAAAATATTATTTTAAAATATTATATAAATAATTTATGTATTTAGAAGTGTTACTTAAAAATGTTACATATGAATAAGTGTAACATTATAATGTTACCTTTGTTAAAGTGTTACATAAAATATGTTATATATAAAAGTGTTATATGCATGTGTTACATATTAGAAAAGTGTTAAATGTATGTATTACTTATATAAAAAGTGTTACAAAAATGTTATATATCATAATAATTTTAAAAGTGTTAACATTTTGTGTTAAATAAATTTAAAGTGTTACTATGAGGAGTTATTTAATATTAGTTATGTTGTAGTGACGGCAGTTCGATTGGGCTTTCAAGCTACAAATAATGAAGCCGAATATGAGGTACTACTGAATGTATTAAGAATGCTCTACCCATGAGAGCCATGGAGTTGATGGTATACAATGATTCCCAGATAGTCGTCAATCTAGTTAAAGGGGAGTATGAAACAAAGATGACCAGATGGGCCAATTATGACAGAATTCCTTTATACTTATATGATATGATTTTCTATGTTGACATTCTAATAACTTAGTTGTCTATAAAAATAAAACTTTTCCAAATAATTACATTAACAAATTACTAGAAACCCAAATTACACGCTGGTGTAAAATTAAAACGTAGAAGTTCGAAGTATATGTCGACATACTTAAAAAAAATATATTTATTATTATTACAAGTTCATCAAATCAAGCATTTAAGTCCTGGACATCATCATCACGTGCACCAAATCCAGAGGGACCAGCCTCATCGGAGATACCAAAACGAAGTGGAAACCTTGGAGGAGGAGGAGGCGGGTCTACAGTGAATTCTTGTGTGGAAACCAATGTAGCAATTACATGTTCTAACAATGAATCATAGGAGTGCAAAATAGCCTCGAGCGCAGTGAATTGTTGTGTGGAAACACATGACGTAGCAATTACCTGTTCTAACAATGAGTCATAGGACTGCAAGATAGCCTCGAGCTCCACCACTCGTAATCTGAGGTACAGCATCTCGGGATCAATGGGAGTTATGGTGAATGACATAGATACAGGTGAGTGCATGGAAGACCTAGCAGCCTCGGACATCCTACCCTGCCCTATAACAATCCCGCGATTGGCGTCGGCCTCCTGCAAGTAAATACTATCAAACTATGCCTCTAAATTGGGTTCCACTTCAATGAAATACTCTTAAGAAAAGAAAGAAACATTTTCCATCAAACTTAGCATAAGAAAACTAACCTTATCTCGATATAAATTAAAATAAAGGTAAGTCAGTGAAGAAGACATACAGGTTGTGGGGTGGTGAAGATGTTGTTATACTCTTGGCCGGGAATAGGGATTTCCGGCGCCACCCGGGAGGTACTTCCTCCGTCCCAATTCTCACGCGCCACGGTCCCAATTCCTGTGCAACGGGGACATGGGATTACTCCTCTGCCGCCACATGAGGTGCAAGAATTTAGTGGCGCCCTAGGAGCGCGTGGAATTACCGCATCCATGGGAGTGGCGCGGCGCAAGTTGGTGCTGCAGATCACCATCGGAACCTCTTGTTCTTGTTCTTGTTCTTGTTCTTGTTCTTGTTCGTCGGACTCTGTGATCTCGTTGACCATATCCATCATATCATCCCATTCCCAGTCGCTGTCTCCGAGGTAGGCTAGTTGATGATGAGCCGTTGGTGGAGTCGACACCGGTAGAACGTCATGCCTGATGGTGACGACTTGTCCGTTCTGCTGCAACCACAGATCATAATACTCGTCGTTCAATCTGCAAAATTCAAACTATATTACCTACTTATTTACATGAAAAATATTAAAAATCATGATATATTTTAAATTAATTACCCCCGTGGGATGTTGGACATAGCGTATACATCCTCATTGAATATCCAGTCTGTATCGCTGTAATCCATCGTATATAAGAAACAACTTAACTTAACGATTGAAAAGTATATATAGATAAGTTAGGGAAGATAGGAAAGGAGAAGGAAATGGACACTTTTGTTTTGGGGTTCCATATATGTGGGTGTGGGATCTTTGAGAGAGATTCAATTTCTATTCATGAAGATAAGAAGGTGAGAGAGAGAGAGCAAGTTTATCTATGGCTACACAATGAAAGCTCAGTTGGTTTTTGAGAGAGAAGAAGGATCACAGCTGGTATTTATAAGCAATCATTTCCAATGTACATGAACTGAATTGATGAAAGAGAAATGTATACTAGCTCACGTGCGCCGGTATTCTCTAATTTTAGTGTTACATCTCCTGTTGCATATTGTTGGATGATTGACACGTATAATATAATAAAATATACTCCTTCCATCTGCCAGAAAGGTATACATTTTTTTATTTTGGGCGGCCGCACCAAACTCCAAAAGTATACATTTCCCTTTTTACACACATGGACCCACACATCACTAATACATTTAATATATGGGATCTACACACTTCATTAATATAACTACCTACTACACATTAAATAATAATACTCCACTACTACAAAATTGTGAATAGATATCGATTAATAACCGATATCTATTCGAATTTTCGACCGTTATAAATGGAGGCGATATCATAAGTCTATTAAATAGATATCGGTTATTTGACTGATATCTATATCTGTTATAAATATCGATTATTAACCGATATCTATGAAGAAAAAATCGATATTAATAAGTCTGATATTAAATGTATTTAATAATAGATATCGGAGAAAAATCGATATCTATGTCTATTATAGATATCGATTATTAACCGATATCTATGAAGAATACACCGATATTAATTACCCTGATATTAAATGTATTAAGAATAGATATCACTGAAAAACCGATATCGTTGATAGTAATAGATATCGGTTAATGACCGATATCTATTTGTAAATTCACCGATATAAATAGAGATGATATTAAATATTTAACCGATATCTATTTGTAAATTCACCGATATAAATAGAGATGATATTAAATATAAGGTAGAATAGATATCGACTATTCACCGATATCTTTCTTTCATAATGCTTCATCATATATATCAATTCATACTAACCTGTTTTATTTATTTAAACAATACAATATTCAAATTTAAATAGAATTTCAAATAACACATCCATTTTGACAAATATTTCATTCATCAACCAATAATATTGGTGTACAAGAAGTATCCAAATTCAATGTCGAACATTCCAATTTTCAAATTACTTAATTAATATTGAAAGAAAGTACAAAACACAAGTGTTGCATGGAGAAGTCCTATCCCAACCACAGAACTTGATGTAAACCTTTTTGATTGATAAAATCCTCCACATCGCACCTAGCTATACATATCTGCAGCATTGTAACCTGCTAATTTTAGCAAATATGCAAAGTGAAAACCAACAACTAAAGAAATACCAATTGGAACCGGACTATTAACTTCAAGCAGCAAAATCAGGAACTACATTATATAAAAGATTAAGAATAGATTTAAACAAAGAAACAGAAAATGATTCTGAGTTGTGACGTAAAGGAACTGAACAATACTGTCATGACTTATTAAATAATAGAAGGTTGTGATGGGGCACTTGAAGCCTGCACCACTAGTCAGTCCTTATTACATCACTCCTGATTACTTAAATAAAATAACAAATAACAATGAAGAAAGCAATCTTGGTTTAAGTTGTCATGCATAAGAATTAATTTTAAGCTATATCTGACAGGTTTGGATGTTTAAGAAAGATACCAAATTTTCTTGGTTATAGTGGGAGCTATTTGCAATATTGAGATGTTTAACTGAAAAGGATACAACAATGCTACAATCAACATGTCCTACCAAATATACACATCTATCGCAAATATACTGATTGAATAAACATAATTAACAGCCAGAGGAATACAACATTAGGCTATATATGACTCAGACCTCAGAATAATAAGGAAATTAACTAAGTAATAGAGCTTTGTTTTTTCTTTCACTTAAACCCACAAATAGTATCTTCAACTGCCACAAATATCACATCTTTCTACAAACGATTAAGGAAGCATGTAGTAAGACTTACAGTTCAACCACTTGCTTCAAGTCATGCAAACCTCCTCATCATGTGGAAAGATAGGTGTGAAAATCCAATGATTACTGCATATTTGAAATATTAAAATAAAATAAAGCATTTGTAAAATATAATTAAAATGATTAATTCATACAGTTTGCACTTACCCTGATACATTTCTGCAAACAAACATGCTCAAAATATATTGTTCTTAATATAATTATATATCAATCAAATTCTAAAAAAATTGGCATGCCCCACAGATTAGTTGTTGTCAACACACAAGAAAATGAATTGAAGGTTAGAGCAAGGTATATACTAATTCACAAGAAAGAAACAAGCATGCATCCATAGTAGTGTTATTTTATTTCTTTACAAGCTTGATATTAATGAATCTTCTCAGTAGAGGCTGTATGAGCAGTGGCAAGGACAAGATAATCGTATGCAATTGAACAACCTTAAGCAGTCTGGTGATGTAACAATTTCTGTCTTATGAAGGAGTGATTAATCACAACTCAAGCTTACCCACAGGATTTCAAAGTACTCCTTCCTGCAATCATGATTTGATGAATAAGAAAAATAATTCATGAACATGAACAAGCAGACAGATTCTTAAATTAATAACTGCCAAGATGAGAAAATTTGAAATCGTATTTATATTCTAACATTAAAATTGGAAACTAAACTGTCACAAGCTAAAAGAGAGTGCATGTATATATGACTAGAGAAACTCTGATCAAAATATTTAATAAAAGAGCTAAACAAAACATTTAGGATTGCATGATTAAAAAAGATAGGGATTACCACAATAAGTCCATTACATATCAGGTCACAAAAAACCCAGATGCATTACCATAATAGACCTCCTTTTATATAGCTAGATGGGATTTCTAGACATTGATTAGCACTTTGCCAAATGAATATTATAAGAAACACTTTACTATGCCTCATGCATAAGCATCAGAGTAAAAAACTAGTAAATTTCATCTTTATGATATTCCAATAGAGAAACAGAGAAGCACAGAACAATACTTCAATTCAAACTACTGCACCAAAATATAAGACTTGAAACAAAAACTCGAAAATCTATACACCTAAAATGCATCACTTAAAAAGATTTAGAACTGAGAAGTCGGTGAGAACAATTTGTAGACTGTGGACACACTTATAAGGGGGCTAAACAAAATCCACTTATGCTAATTATATTAATCACCTCGTGTAAGATTGATTAGTGGATTATTATCTGTCCATATTGCATCATAGTTTCTAAGTTAACAATTCCTAGGTCCAAATCTCCATATAATCTACAACAAAATTAGCCACCCTTGATTATCATATACATTAATAATCAAGCCTAAATGAAAATGAAGCTATCATTAGGTCTTCAGATTTATAATTCAGATTTATAAAAATATGCAGAGCAAGTTTAAGATCTTTTACCTCTGTGAATTCCTCAGATAGAAACGAAGCTGAAAGACTGGATGCAAATGAGGTATGGGTTGGGTGATGCAGTGGAGGCTTCAGTTAGTCTTAAACTCAAATTTTCATACGATTGTTAATGTAACTCATACTACTTTTGTTCATCCAATTACCCTAATTAATCTAGGGTAATTTTAAAGATGAAACGAGCTTTAATCTACCAAAGACAAACCATGGATTATCAGTTGACTTGTTGAGCTTACCATTTAAAGATTTCCCCAATATTTGAGGCATACCCAATTCATTCGAGTCTTGTGGCCTCATTCGTGTTGCAACAAACAGCAAACAACCTGATGCAGCAAGGAGTTTGAAAGAGTAAAAAACCCGGTGTAGCAAACAACCTGGTAACTATATTCATGATAATTGAATTACGATAATAAATACCTGAACATCTATTACATTGAAGTCAAAACACCATCATCTAAACAGAAAAAGTAAAATAATTAGTCCAAACTTATAAACACATAATTATATATAACAAAATAAAAGAGCCCATCAAAACACAACCACCAACAAAAAAGAGAAAAGAATAATTACTCGTCCTAATACTAACAAGATTATAAATATATAACATATAAATAAGAGGGATAAAGAGAAAGCGATTTCTTCAAAACATATCACCTAAAAAAAGTATAATTACTCGAAATAAAAGTAAATTACTCGACGCTTATACACACATAATTATATATAACTAAATAAAAGAAAGGGAGAAAGAGAAGTTCTGGATTACAAATTAGTTCTACTTATTTGTCAGGTAACTTATCAAACTGAGTTGTTTCTGGACAAGAACAAGGATTATGTTATTGCTGAACATCAGGCTCTCTTGAACGCATCCAAATGTTTCTTAGTTTCGGGTCTGTTTCCAATATCAAGTGAGGAGTCCTCCAAACAGTCAAAATTGGACATCAGATGTTATCCTTGTACAAGGATTCCATATCAACCTTTTTATAAAAGGTATGGCAGATGTTATAGATTCATGAGTCTACATTAAAGTACCATAAAGGGACAAACTACTAGATCTATTGACATTTTGAAAATTAAATATGGAGGAATAAAATTTACCATCTTCAAACTACGCAATTCCTTACGAGCAAAACTCTTGCCCTCCATGCACATTGTGTGACAATTGCAGCTTTTTTCAGCTTCATATATTCTGAACGAGCTAAGAATTTGCGGCAATGACTCTGCATTCATACAGGTAGTCCATCAAAATCTTTTTGGACAACAAATTTAAGCTTTCTAAATAATAAAAAATGAAGAATACCTGGATCACAATAGCTGTTTTTGTCTGCCTTCTAAAATGAGCTCATTACGGGCAGCCGAAATCAAACAATTGATGCAGCAAGGAGTGAATAAACTGATGCAGGTCCATACCGAAAACGATGGCCCACCAGAAACGTCGAAGATGCGCACCAGCCTGCTTAAGGCAGCAGCAAACAGTTCAGCCGGCAGCTGCCATTGAAGAGTGAGAGCGAATCCTGCTCTGAAATCAAACAAACAGTTCAGCAAGGTTGCACCCGTCGACGGCGGTGAATCCTGCTCTTAAATCGGCGGCGGTATCTGAAATTACAGTTCGGCGGCAACTGAAATTACAGATCGGCGACTTATAGGGCATCGGCATCTGTCGTATTCGAGGATGCCGGTGGATACGGAGGCAAAACGGAGACTCACCAGTAGAGGCCGACGGCGAAACATGGCAGATAGGGAACGACGGCGGCGACACTTGGAGGTGATGTAGGGAACCCCTGAATGGGGGGAAAGAGCTTCTCCAGGCAGCGAGCGGCGGTGCGAGACTCAGATGTGGTGCGAGCCCTAGGGGCTCCGATTTTGGGGTCAGTGAATCGCTTCGGAGGAACGGAGGCCGCAGCGGTGGAGAGTTCATCGATTTCAATTTGGGAATTTACGCACTAGGGCTTGATTTGGATGTTGGTATAAATGTTTTGAGTTTTTTAATTCTGTTCTCTTTTCTAAATTCCAAGTGTTTTGGGTTACAAACACGATTTAATTGAAAAGAGAAAACGTGATTCTGTTTTTTTTTTAATTAATTTATTTAAAAAATATTTATTAATGTATTAATATCAGTTAAAAGATATCGGTTAAAATAACTGATATCTATGTTCCATATAAACATTACTAAAATATATCAGTAGACAATCACCGATATTTATTGAGCAATTTTCATTTTTTGTCCCATTAGAATTGTTGGATTACAAAAATAGTCTCATACCTATAAATTAGTCCTAAAAGTTGCAGTTCCAGCCCCATCCGTTAGTTTATGAACGGAAAACGTTAAAAAAAAAATTTAAAAAAAATTAAAAAAATTCTTCTCCATGTTCAATGATATTATATCTGCACCTTTCTAGCCTAATCTGTTCACCCCTGCTCTTTCAAGCATCTCATTTATCTGGCGTGATCTTCACCACCATTCCAAAATATAAAATACATAAATGTATAAGAATATCTTATATATAAATATATATATATGTGTGTGTGTGTGAGAATCATATTTCTCCGAAGGTTAAAGAATTCCAAGACAAAAAAAGAGAGAAACATACTTATGAAACTGGACATAAAATTAAAATTAAAACGGCTGCATAACTATAATACAAAAAATTGAAGTCCAAGCAGCACACCACTGACCACACACATCATCAAATGGAGTTCTTGTCCAATAAACAGTGAGTATTTAGTTACGTAATTGAGTAATCTCCAGATCTAGTTCATAAAAAATTAGATCTATCACCAATCTTCAAAATCCTGACCTTTCAATTCTGAGAGAGAGTTTCAAAAGTCCAGGGCCAATAAATCGAATCGGCGCAGTCGCTGGGACCCTAAGCCTAAGTTCTTCCGCCGCGCGCCAAATTCACCGCGTCGTATCCCTCCAACCCCTACACACTCTGATCGCCGACAGCAGCTCCGCCGAAGGCAATCTCCTCATAATCTCCCACAAACAACTCCCCGGCACCTTACCCGACCCATCCAGATCCAGCTCCTCTTACAACTCAAACCGATCCTCATCCAACAAATCAGCAATGTTAAAATCATCAAACGAAAGAGCTCGTCGGCGCCTCGCCGGGGGCGCAGGACGAACCACGGACGCAGGCGTGGCGACGGCGAGCTTCCCAAATGCGGCCGCAGAGACGGAGGAATCGAATTTTGGGTTCTTTTCTGAACTAGCTGCGGCAAGGGATCTGCATTCTATCTCTTCAAATTTAGGGCTTAAAGATTTTTTTGTTATTATTGAGTTAAATTACGTCCATGGGCTACTAACAGTAACGCTATCAGTACACATGATGTGTCACGTGATTCATTCCGTTAGTTTCTAACTGAGAGTGTTAAAAAATTCTTATAGGACTAATTTGTCACAAAAAGGACCTTTTTGACATTTGAACATTCTTATGGTACCAAAAATAAAAATTTTCCGATATTTATTAGAGTAATCCAAACATAATAGATAACGGTTTTATAATAGATATCGGTCAGTAAGACTAGAAATATCAGATTTACAAATCACCGATATCTATGCACTGATATCTATTCACAGATTTCTAGTAATGTTCTTAATCCATATGCAAAAAACAAATGTATACCTTAAGGGCGGACGGTATATCCTAAAACCTTAGGGGAAATGGTTGGGATTGTTTCCCGTGCACATGTCACTCATCTAACGCGTGTAACATGATATGTAACACTAAGTATAATAGAACATCTAAGATCGTATTTATAATGCTGGCCACACTAATTGTAATAGAATTATTAATACTAAAAATCAAGATAATTACTCCCTTCGTCCCGGCCATATATTCCCATTTGTTTTTTGCTCGTGGATTAAGGAGTATTATTATTTTATGTGCAGTGGGTAGTTGTATTTATAGTGAGTTGTGGGCCTAGGTCCTTTTACTAAAAGAGAAAAATAAAGATCCTTAAATGTGACGCCCAATATAGTAAAATGAGACATTTCGATAGAATGGATAGAATATATCTTAATAGAAAATGAGCAACTCGAATAAGCGTTTCACATTATGTATTTTATATTTTTTTAATTAATATTATGTTACTTGTTAAGTCACTTTATATTTATACTACAAATACGAATTCCCGTGATGTGATTAGTGTTTGCCATTAAAAGTATACTAAATTAAAAATGTATAAATCCGTCTAAAATGAGAAAAGAGTTAAACAAAACAAAAGGTAGAACAAAGGTAAATAAGTCATGAGGGGGGCTTATAATCGGTCCCATTTACATTATTCTTTTGATGATAAATAATACTCGAGACCCCCTCTCGGTTCTATAATAAGTTGTACATTTGTTTTTTTATGTACATTAAGAAAAAGAATACAAGGCATAAAATAATTTTTAATATTTTTTAAAAAAATATTTATTACTTTTTATAATATAAATTATTCATAAAATAATTCACTGTACTATTATCAATTGAGTTGATATCCTTTGTATCCAAATGTGTATAAAATTTTATTTAATAGTTTATATATATTTCTTAATAATTGTATAGTTTTTTAAATTCAATTTTTCATTAAAAAGCCTAACAAAAATTTCGCTAACAAATTGTGTACTTTTTTATATATTAGTATATATGTTTCTGTTCATAAGTATATAAAATCCTAGAAGTATGTGCACAGCATATTCGCATACACATGATAATTTGCCTATCAATTTTTATTAATTTGAGTATCATTTTTATTAGAATATTATCGATCCTTATTCATCCTTAACAGTCTCATAGAAGTTTTCCTATAAGACGATCACACAAGTGTTGCCGATATAAGCAACACTACAATGGGCAGGTTCCATCAAATCAAATGTTTACAACCGTTTTCGCTGGGTTCAAATTTTAGGGGTATTATTATAATTATATACTTGTAGTTTAGGGTATATTTTATTCTACTAGTTTAGTGCATATTTTACTTAAAGGGTTGGGTATTTATTCTTAAGAGTTTAAGGTTAATTATAAGGGTATAATTATAATTTTATTTTTGTGGTTTATGATATATTTCACTCTTACGGTTTAAAATTTAGTGTATAATTGTAATTTCAATCTTTTGGTTTAGGCTATATTTTACCCCTCGAGTGGTTTAAGATATATTTTACCTCTAGGGTTTAGGGTATAATTATAATTTTACCCTTGTGGTTTAGTGTGTAATTGTAATTTCACCCTTATGGTTTAGAGTATATTTTACCCTTAGAGTTTTATGATTTACTGTGTAATTGTACTTTCACCCCTAAAGTTTAGGGTGTAATTGTAATTTCACCCTTGTGGTTTAGGATATAATGATCTTTTAAATATATTAAAATAAAAAGAGGGGACAAATTAATTAGGGACTATATGTTAATTAATTAAGGGGAATGAGAAGACAGGTTCCACGAATTCATTTGGTGTAGCTGGTTCCACCAAAGTTGCTCTTCAATAGGTAATGTGTAGATTTTTATTGTATTTTTACCTCTCTTTTATTCTCTACCTTTAATTTGAATGAATGAAAAATTGTACTTCCTTTGTCTCATAAGAGTTTACAATTTGGAAAATGATTTTGTACAACCGGGTGCATTGTGCATCAATTTTTAGAAATTTATATACTTATAAATAAAAACATACTCCCTCTGTTCCACGTTAATGTTTATATTTATTTTTTGCACGTAAATTAAGAGATATTAATATTTTAATGTGTGAGAAATAATATTTAATGTGAAGTGGGTAGTTGTATGTATTAGTGTTGTATGTGGGTTCTGTATGAAATAATTAATTGTTTTGTGTGGGTCCATCTTGATATAAGAGGAAATGTAAACCTTAATTTAGGACAAATTAAAATGGAATACATAAACTTTAATGTGGGACGGAGAGAGTATACACTAATGAATAAAAATATATGCACTTTATTAGTGAAATTTTTGTTAGGTTTTTTTAAAAAAATCTAAATGTAAAAAAATATTTATACAATTATTACGAAACATATATATATATATATATACACACCGATGCATCAGATATCAACTCAACTTTTTAATTGAACAATTTCATAAATATTAGTATCATAGATAAAAAGTGTTAACATTTTTAATAGAATGTAAAATTAAGAATAATTTGTAAGATGTATAAAAAGGAATAAAATTTATAATAAAAATAATACCTAATTATGAATTTTTTATAAAATATAAAATAAAAATATATAAATTTTAATAATTAATAAGATAATCTATTAAAACTCTAATAAAAACTATAAAGACAAAAAAGTTTTCTCGTGGAGCTCCCAGCAGCATTATTCGAATTCTGCTCTTTTATTATTATTAGATATGTTTTTGTTGGAACCGTTTCACAGAATTTTTTATGTGAAATAATTTTATGCTATCCACTATTATAAAATATAAATATAAAATAAAACAAAATTAAAGAGATTAGTAAAAATAACAATTCCGCGCTGCGTCCATGCGATACAATATACCGAATATTTTAAATCAATTATTTTAACTTTTTTTAAAAAATTGCTCATAATATCTTTCTTTATTATTATTATTAATTAATTAATTTACCTTAATAATATTATTATTATTCGCAATTATTCTTTAAATAGTTTAACTATTCTATTATCAATTTATTTTAATAGAAAATCACTTCATATTAAAAATGTTATCACTTTTTATTTATCAAACGAATAGTTCATAAAATAATTTAACTAAAATGTTATAACTTTTTTTTTATATCATGTATCATTTTTTATTAAAAATGCTACCACTTTTTATTATTCCATTGAATTCTTTGTGAAATAATTCAATTATACGGATATCACTTTTCGAATCATTTTTTATTAAAAATATTTATCACCTTTTATTCATTTTATAAATTATTTTTAAAATACACTTTGGTAATTAGTTATCACTTTTTATTAAAGATGTTATTACTTTTTTTAAAAAAATACTATCTCTTTTTATTTACATTATAAATTGTTTATTAAATAATTGACAACACTGTTATCACTTTTTATCAATTAAATATCACTTTTCATCATATAAAAGATAGAGTTGGTCTCTTGTGTCTGATACAAATTTTTGCCATTTAAGTTATCACATATTATCACTTTTATAAAATTGTAAATATCATATATCAATTTTAATCAAATTAAAAAAAATACTAATACAAATATATATTTAGCATGAACTTTAAGAAATATTAGTAAATAACTTTAATATGTAAATTAATTTTAATTTGTAATAAATAATAGGGTAGATCTTGTGTGAGACAGTCACATGAGACCATTTTATACATTTTAAAATAGTTATTACTTTCGATATAAAATGTTATTACTTTTCATTTATACTATAAATTGTTCATGAATTATCATTATCAATAATTTTCATTAATTGGATATCATTTTTCATTATAAAGATTATCACTTTTTATCCGTCTCAGCTTACGCGAGACGGTGTTTGTGTCTTTACCAAAATTAATAATATGGTAAACATAGAGTAAAAAAACATACACAAATAAGATAGTCTGTACTCGATAATGAAATACAGAAAAACTAACAGCGAGAAAACCACTACAACCAGCTTTAGAAGGAGGCCGAAACAACATACAATTAAGATTTGTGTGTCTCTATTAGTAGCCACCTCCTCTCCGTTGATTTGTGTGTCGCTGTTAGTAACCACCTCCTCTCGTTCTATTTTTTTAATTCAACATGAATCTTTTAAACATACATGCATCAGAAAATACATTTTTATTATATTCCTATTAAAATTTATAAATTTATTTAATATTGTTTCGATGTGGTCACCCTTTAAGTATTTTGTGCATCTTCATCGAATTCATCGGAACCGACCTTTACAAATGTATTATCGAATTAATATACTCGGTGAATCTCTATTTCCCCTTACTCTACCCAAAATCTCATCTTCATCGATTGGAATCGACCCAAAATCTCATCTTCATCGATTGGAATCGACCTTCACAAATGTACTACCGAATTAATACACTCTTTGAATCAAAACACGTATTTTCTATAAAAAAAAACTCATGATTTTAAAATTAAAATTTCAATAGATTGCATGAAATGGGATCAAATTAGGGAGTGAGGTTTACTTCATTCCTTTTCTTTTTACTAATTTGTCTCATGATTCATTTCTTACTACTCAATTTCGTTTCTCTTTTGCAATTTGAAGTTTGATGTCTTTTTCTCGCCGTTTAGAATTTGTAAAGAATCCTAATTATGAACATACTTTTCATCCTCTAGAGTTCCAGATCAACCCGTGTTTACCTTTCTCTTCACCTCTTATTTGCTATTCCCCTAATTCTCTGTTGCAAATTACGGTCACCCCCTACATAATCTACATAATCGGGTATGTTCTACATCTCCATCGAATATCTCCATCGAATTCATGGGATTGGACTTTCTGCATAATCGGGTATTTTCTATATCTTCATCAAATTTCATAAGGACTTTTTATATAATCAGGTATTTTCTGTATCTTCATCGAATTCATGGTATTTGGCTTTTAATCAGGTATTTTCTGCATCTTCATCGAATTCAAATCAGGTATTTTCTGCATCTTCATCGAATTCATGGTATTTGGCTTTTACTATATATTTAATATACGCAAACTCGTGTATCTGTATTAATGTCTTTATGGAACATCTATTCATCTCTCTTATTCATATATATTCCTCCTCACCTTGTTCCACACCACAAATATTTCTTTAATCAATCTAATAAGTTTTATTACTGCATTTTCTTTAATCAATCTAATACTATTATTAGATTATGCATAACACCAAATTCAAATAAACAAAATGTAGTCCCAACAAAAATAAATTTTTTGTTTATTAAATTGACATTCTCTCATACGCATGCTTCAATTTTTTTCCGTCTCACTCTTGCCAAGTCCTATCATCTTTCCTTAATAACAATAAATTATAAATTCAATTAAAATAAATTTTTTTGTTAATTAGTTTTGCTAGAGTACTATACTTTTATTTTTTTTTACTTTGTAATGTTAATCTGAACTTGGATTTATTTGATTCGGAGAATATTTCTTTTTGTGTAATTCTTTTTTATTATGCATGACTAAATATTTTTTTTGTTACACATTCAGTTTGTTCTATTAATCATTTTATCTCCCTGTCATTAGGTTTTTCAATTATAGATTGTTCTATTAATCATTTGTCTCCCTATCATTAAGTTTTTCACAATACAGTAATATTACAGTATTCTTTTCTACTCTCCAATATCAAGTAGTTTTTTACAACTATAGATATCAAGCAATATTATTATGAAGTAGTAGTTTTTTTCAACAATAGATATCAAAAAAATATTATTACAGTATTCCTTTTCTAATAAATCGTGATATTTTTAAGAAAGTGATAATGGCATAATAAATTATTTGCAAGAGTAGCTATTATTAAAATATATTTATTATATTATAAAATTTACTTATAGTTAGTTATTTATTATACTTTAAAAAACATATTTTACTTCTATAACGAATTAACTATCATTAAGCATATTTTACTTATATAACAATCATACTTTAATAAGTCTCACAATTCGTCTGTGTCAGCCCTTTACGAGAGACTTTATCCTCATAGTATAAATAAAAAGTGATAATATTTTTTTAAAAAAAAAATAATATATACATAAAAATAATTTCACATCAAACTGTCTAAGAAAGCGTTCCTTACTTTTCTTACTTTAGATTATTTTATGTATTTTCAGGCTAAAACTTAATTTTTTGAATTACGAATCAATTTTATAACTTTTATTAATATTAAGATGGGCAAACACTCGTGTGAACTAAGTTTAACACTCGTGTGAACTAAGTTTTTTTTATGCATGTTGATTTAGTGTTTATTCTCTAGTATAAAAAGAAATTACTCTATAAAAAGAAAAATTAATTACTCTTCTAAATAAAAAATAAATGTTACCCTTCAAAAATATTATATTAATTAATTTACTATATATTAAAATATTACACATCTTAATATGTGCAAAAATAAATGTAAAAATTTCTTCAAGCAAGAAAGCGGAAGTTTAGCAATGAAATATTTTCATCACTAACCGTTATTTTCATCGCTATAGTTTGTTAGCTATAAAAATTGCTTGTTGCAGGTCGTTGCCACGTTTAGTAACATAATTTGCGAGGAATTAAAACTAATACAACAGTTGAATCCGTAAACTCAAATACACAAAATATCAAACTCTTTGGAACTACTCTCTATATTCCAGTTCTACTAATTTTCTAAGCAATATCCATATATGAAAATAATAATTACTCCTTTTATAAGTATTTAAAATATAAAATTAAAAAATTATGATTTAATTCGTATTTTATACGTGATCAGATAAAAGTTGTACCGATTATATATGTTATAGTATATACAATGTACAAAAAAAACTAGGTCATTTTATATTTTTACATAATACTCCCTCCGTACTAGAAAATCTTTCACACTTTCTTTATTTGTTTGTCCCACAAAATCTTTCATACCATCAAAAAAGAAAACATAAATTACATAATTTTATCTAACAACCTCAAAATTTACTTTAATTTCAAATTTGTCACTCTTTTTTCACACACATATAATTACTTTGTATTTTTTTATTACCTAAAAATACTACAATACCCTCCAAAGTTAATAAAGTTGGTCAAAAAGTGCAACTTACTTTTCTTAAACGTGAAATAATAAATGTAAAAAGTATTATGTGATGGAGAGAGTATTTCTTAACTTATTTACAAGTAAAATGAAGTATAAAATATACTCCAATTGATTAAATTGATAAAAGTAAAATAAATAAATTGAAATTTAAATGAGGGCATACCATACCTTGGAAATGAAAACAAAGAGACATGTGAGCGTGGGGATAATTTTGACCATCTCTCGTTAAATTGTGTACCTGATAAGATTTTTTGTTTTTCAATGTATCTCATAACAAATAAGTTTGAAAGTGTATATCTGAGAGTAATAAACCCTTAAATTTATTTATTTATTTTTATTTTATCAATTGAATTCATTATATGCTATTCTTCTTTGGGTAAATCTTGCGTGAGACCGTCTCATGTAAGAGCATTTTATAATTTTTAAAATAATTATCACTTTCGCTATAAAATATCATCACTTTCGCTATAAAATGTTATTACTTTTCATTTACATTATAAACTATTCATGAAATTGCATTATCACTTTTCATTAATTTAGTATCACTTTTCCTTAAGAAATTTATCACTTTTAATCCGTCCTACGTAAGAACGTGAGACGGTCGATCTCACACAAGTCTTTGCTTTCTTCTTTTACTTGAAAATAAATTATTATGTAAAAATATAAAACGACCTAGTATTATCTATACAACTTTTATCTGTACTGTACACGTATAAAATACGAATTTAATCATAATTATTTAATTTTATATTCTAAATACTTATATAAGGATTAGTTATTATATTTTCAAATATAGATTTTGCTTAAAAAATTAGTTGATGAGGGACTAATTCCGAAGAGTTAGATATGTTGTGTATTCTATGTATTAGTTTTAATTTAATGATGGTGGTGCACTCGGATTACGAGATCCACTTAAAAATTTATACACTTTTCAATAAAAATATATTTATTAATAAAATTATATACATTTTGTTAGTGACTTTCTATTAATATTTTGAGTTGGTCTATTTTTCACTTTTTAAAATAGTTATCACTTTCGCTATAAATCGTTATTACTTTCGCCATAAAATGTTATCACTTTTTATTTATACTATAATTTGTTCATGAAAGAGCATTATTACTTTTAATAAATTTATTATCATAAATCTTCATAAAAGTTATCACTTTCTGGTCATCTCACGTAAGCCCTTACGTAAGACGGTCACACACAAGTCTTTGCCTAATTTTTTTAATGAAAAATTGAACGTAAAAATCTATACAATTATAAAAAAAAAACATATATGCACTATGAAATAAAAATTTATACACATATGGATGCACATGTGCACCCGGGGTGCATAGGATATAAACTCTTTAATGATTTACTCCTACTGTTTCAAAAATACTTTACATTTATTTTTTGCACATATATTAAGAGAGTATATTATTTTAAGGATATGTCTTGCGTGAGACCGTCTCACGTGAGACCATTTTACACTTTTAAAATAGTTATCACTTTCGCTATAAAATGGTATCACTTTCACTATAAAATTGTGTCACTTTCGCTATAAAATGTTATCACTTTTCATTTATACTATAATTGTTCATAAAATAACATTATCACTTTTCATTAATTTAGTATCACTTTTCAGTACAAAAATTATCACTTTCTGACTGTCTGACATAAGTCTTACATAAAACGGTCTCACACAAGTCTTTGTCTTATTTGAATGTATAATGAGCTAACGAATATAATATTTTATAATATATTGAATATTTGTATTAGTGTTATGTGTGGCCTTATAAAAATATACCCATTAATCATTTTGTATGGGTCTACTATAAACAACAAAATATAAATCTTACTTTTTTTTCATTATCTTTGGCTCACACTAATTTGAAGCAACAAAGAATAGAAACACATTCCATAATTTCAAAATATATTTTAATTTTAAAATATCAGTCCGTTAAATACACATTACGTGTTTTTATAATTTATTTACGAATAGGTCTTGCGTGAGACCGTCTCACGTGAGACTTTTTTACACTTTTAAAATAATTATCACTTTGGCAATAAAACGTTATCATTTTCGCTATAAAATGTTATCACTTTTCATTTATACTATAAATTGTTTATGAAATAACATTATCCTTTTTCATTAATTTATTATCACTTTTCAGTATAAAAGTTATCACTTTCTTACCGAATTATCACTTTGGCAATAAAACGTTATCATTTTCGCTATGAAATATTATCACTTTTCATTTATACTATAAATTGTTCATGAAATAACATTATCCTTTTTCATTAATTTATTATCACTTTTCAATATAAAAGTTATCACTTTCTGACCGTCTCACGTAAGCCTTACGTGAGACGGTCTCACACAAGTCTTTGCTTTTATTTATTACATAAAGTCCATAAATTAATAATATATATATATATATATATATTAAAAAAATTATTTTGTAGTACCATTGCAAAATATCCTGGGATGGAGGAGTACTAAATTTAGAGTCGACAAAATAATATTTATAAAGATTTGTGTGAGATCGCCTCACGTAAATCATTATGTGAGACTGATAAAAAGTAATAACATCATTAATGAAAAGTGATACTCAATCGATGAAAAGTGATAATGGTGCACTAAACTATTTCATGAACTTATAGTATAAATAAAAGTGATAGCATTTTATAATAAAAGTGATGAAATTTTATTGTGAAATGATAACTAATTACGAAGCTGTAAAATTATCTCATCGTGAGACGGTCTCACACAATACTTGCCCTTTTATATTTTATTTTTAAAAAAATCTATTTCATCCAAAATTTTTAAAAGTTTATAACTTTTGAAAATTAAATTTATTATTAGTGAAAATTATATCATATTAATTTTCTTTTTATGATCTTTAAAATGACACTCATATTGATATATATAGAGCACAAAATTAAATATTAGAACTTGAAAACAACAAACATAACATCATAATAGCGAGAGACTGGGAGGTACTACTAAGATTACAACGAAGCATTAAAATATATGTTGGACAGATAATTAATCAATATGGAATCAATCACAGACCTATAAGACCAGAAAGCAAGATTTTTGGATTCTTGAATAATGCAAAGGTCTACTTCAAAAATTATTAAATTAATTAAGACGAGTGACCAATTTTCAATTTTAAGAACTTAAGTATTTAAGAGACTAAAAGTATTAAATCACTTATAAAAGAAATCACAGAAGAAAGATTTAAGTTTAATTCAAGATAAGATCAATAGTTCTAAGGCAATACGGTATAGACTAATCAATCTGAATCCCTAGACATCCAATTGTTCATTCATGCAGATTTTATGAAAACATACCACATAACCATGTTATCCTATCCGATATGATCCGATTCAAAGCTAACAATTAAATTTGGTTTAATTCCTAAGGTGCGTGAATACCACCCTGCCCCCTTTCTAGATACTATCAGAGCACGAATGACAAACAGGAATTCTCTAGAAAGTACTACAAGGTTTTATTCAATATCTTACTTGAAAGTCTAATTGCATTGTTCCATTAGATTATTCAAACATTTGATTTATCAGTTATGAAGAATTAACGTTTTCACGGGCAAACTACCTTAATCCTTAACAAATAGACAATTCAATTCATGAATGCACACAAGATAACATAATAAATCAAGTATCATGGGTAATGTCATGAATTTAACATGATGACATTACGAAGCATGATTTCAAAGTTTTAAGATGAATTAAATAAACCAAAATAATAATCCACATGAATTCACAAATTCGGTCTAGATCAATAAACCAATTACGTCTAACCTTCAAACATTAAAATTGTAAATGAAATTAGTCCATGAGGTTACAGGAAACACTCTTAGCTATCATCAAAGTCATACCAGAATTCTTGACAAATAAAAAGAAAGATAGAAAATGAAAAACCATAATATTGGCATTGTTCCGGTTTCCTTCTCCGTCTCTTCGATTGACTAATCTCCCTCTTAAACAGCACTTGAATCTCCTTTGGTGTGGATGAAAGATGGGATGGATGTGGATGAAGTGAAAGATGGATGAGGAAGGGTGAAGGAGGCGTGAGGAAAATGATTCTTAATGTGTGGAATTAGGGATCTCCCTTTATTCCTCTCCTTTCAAACTCTTTTATAGATGTGAGCCTCCAAATTTACCTTTTTCCCTAAATTTCGTCTCTCACACACCTCCGCACAGTAAAGGGTGTAAAAAATATCAATTTTGGGCTTAAAATGACCCCAACTCGGCACTCCACTCGGCCACTCTCTGCCCAGATCGCCTCGAGCTGCTCCAGAGTTAACTTCGCGACCTCACCATTACGTGCATAACTTTCACATCCAAATTTCGATTTGAGTGATTCATACGCCAAAATGATCTTCTCTTGCGTGAATTTCCAACTATATATCATATAATCAGTTTGAACTTCCAAAAAAAAGAAAAATTATGCAATGTGGACGTGCGTTTTTTCTGCATTCCTTCACGTATTCACTCTTCATTCCAACTTTGAATATTTGATCATTTTTTTTACCTGAAACACAATAAAACACCTCAAATGCACATTTTTCTCAAATATATGGACATGTAAGAGACGTGTTAATAAATGATAATAATTCTCATAAAAATACGCTAGATCAGACACTAAAACAAGCTGATTTTTACTCTTAACAAAACTCCCAAACTTAACTATTGCTCGTCCCGAACCAACCAAATAGAACAAAAGAGAAAGAGAGCAAGAAAATCTGATGGAAACAAGGACTATAACCACTAAGTCATTCAAAATGCAATCGTCCTCAACTCTGGTCATGCAACTCTCATTACATGCAATAATCAATTCATAGCATACAAGATAAGACAATCACCTCCAATTAAAATGCTCCATTGACATGTTCTCACGGGAAGTATGTATCACTCGCACTCAAGTATAAAAGATGTACACTTATGATTAAGGTGTTTACGCTCATATTCAATTCAAGTGCATACGTAACCATAAGCTTGCCAAATATCTTAAACTCTCCACCATTAAAAGTATGATTCGACAATGGGATCAAGAAGGACTTTTCTTTTGGATGTAATGTTGGCTCTTTGGTTAAGGTAAGAAATATACGGATAAGTGACTTAAAACTCGGATTAATCAAGCCATGGTTCTATTACGATCTTTCATTCTTCTTAATCACTTCAATTCAAGCCAACATCCTCCTCAATTCCTCAACTTTCTCCTTCAAGCACAACACATATTTTTCTCTCTTTTTTTTTTGTTCTCTTGGGGTCTCAATTTTAGGCATTACCCCTCACATCCTCCATAGGGTACTAGATATAAGCACTACCTATTGATTTCATGGAGTATTAGATTTAAGCACTACTCCATTATTCTTCTTTAGATGCATTTCAAACTCAATCATTGTTTCAACACTAATTTCATTTCCTCCCAAGTTGTTATCAAGCTCCATCAACACACTTTAAAAATTCATTAATTCTCTTCATGACAGACAATCAAGGCTAAAAAATTCAGACACTAAAAGTTACTATTTCTCATAGGCTGCCAAAGATTGAGATTTTTAGGCTCAACGGGGCTAACTATGGATAAACATCATTTGGTAGGGAATTATTTGGCTAAGTGACTCATAATAATCAAGGACGGCCTTAAATCATTTCCCATCATCTAACTCAACATGTCGTTTCAAGCAAGTCAATAGGCAAGTTTTAGAATACACTCACAAGAATTATACTCACAAGAAAAGAAACATAATGTGTTTATGTACATGGATAAGGCTCAAATCTTACATGGGTTTTAACAAGTTACAGATCATTTCTCATGGCTAGTAATGTCTCACAAGCACACATAGAAATTCATATCACAATATAGCTCAAGTACACTCCTTTCATCAATTTCAAGAGCATGTGAATGATTTGCAGAATTTAAATAATATAAAACCCTTTCACTCCTATGAATTAAAAGCACACATAAAAATTAGAATAAATGAGTGCACCTGATTTTATCCTTCAAAATATTCACGAGCTCCTCCAGTTATTCAACTCGGTCAGGTCGAAACCTCAGTGTAGAACTCACCTTGCCACTCTTTTATCTTTTTCAATCATCAAACCCCAAACACACCTCATCAGAGATCAGAATTCATCAGTAATAAAATATGGGACACCAGAAAATCGAAGAATAGAAGAATATTGAAATTATCAAAAAATAAAAAAATATTGAAATTATCAAAAAGACAAAAAGTAAAAAAATCGATGAAATAACACTAGTGGACACAAAAATGAACAAAAACACACAGGACACCTTGACAATCGCAAAAAATTGAAAGATCAACAAATCGAAAATATTAAAAAAAAATCAAGTTATCGAAAATATAAAAAAATCACAAAAAATCAACTTCCGCGCACAAAACGAAGCACCGAAAACTTACCTTGGTACTTCAAGACAATGGTATGTACGTCACCCCCTCCTCCCAAACTTAATTCAAACAAGTGAGAAACTAAGTTTGCAAGGAAGTAAATATTATAGGCGAAGAGCACCTAATATAAATTTTCCTACACCAAAACAAACACTTAAAAAAAAGGGAAGGTAGGCCCCAACAGATACTCATGTTTAACGTCGGAGAGTATGACGGAATGCAGAATTTTCAGACTATTGGATCCAAGGGTAGCTTTTTCTCATTCTCACTTTCAAGTATTTCCTTTCCATCTTCTTGTCAACACTTACTACTTCACCTTTCTTGCTCATAAGGATATGATCCTTCAATTTTTCTTTCTTCCAGTGCTGACCTTCTTCCTTCTTGAAAGGGAAGTACTTTTTTTTCCACTTTGGTTTCTCCACATCCTCAATATATAGAACAACATATACAGTGCATATTGCCTACCAAAATTCTCAGTTTACATATAATTTTGGCCAAGCAATTAATTGTATATTATCTTCATTAAAATTTTGCACATTGTCGTTTCTCACTTTAATTGCTACTTCTTTTAGTGATTTTAATTATGAACTCTATAAGTTTTAGATATTTCTTAAACCATGTACTCCCTCCATCCTACGTTAATGTTGACGTTTGCTTTTTGCATGGAGATTAAGAGATATAATATTTTAATGTGTAGTGAGGTGAGAGAAATAATCACTACAAGAAAATTACCGAATTCCAACGGCGAAAAATCATTGAAAAATGCAAAAATACCGTTGGAATTCATGATTTCAACAGATATTCCAACGAATTTTTTCGATTGGAAAAGTGGTCGTTGGAATGTTATTTTTTCAACTGCATTACCAACGGTTTCAAAAATCCAACAGTGAATCCAACAAAATTTTTTCGTTTGAATTTTTTTTTATCTTAAAGTGATTCAAACATTTTTCAAACAAAATTTTCTTTTGGAATTACTGTTGAAATAAATTACAACGATCTTCGAACTATGTTGGAATATTCCAATGATAAATTAAATATATATTCGAATTCGAACCCTTGACCTCTTGTGTATATTACCGTATCTTTTACTAGCTTAACTAATATATATTTTATGTTATAAATTGATATTTAAATATATTTTAGTCTCTTTTTTAGATGAAATTTTCATAGGAATTTTTCAACGGCTTAAGTTTAATTGGAATTTTATTGGAAATTTCCAATGGTTTATCAAGCTATTGGAATTAGCATTGAAATTTTTCAACGATTTAAATTTATATGGAAATTTTTGTTGGAACTTTCCAATAATTTTAGGTTTTATAGAAATTTTCGTTGGAAATTTCCAATAGTTTATTAGACTATTGGAATTAGCATTGGAAATTTCCAATGATTTAAATTTTCATGGGATTTTTTACTGGAATTTTCCAATGGTTTAAAGTTTCATAGGAAAATTCATTGGAACTCTAAAATTTTCAACGAATTTATTTTTCGTTGGAATTTTTCTGCTGAAATTTGACAGTTTTCTTGTAGTGAATATTTAATGTAAAGTGGGTAGTTGTATTAGTGTTATGTGTGGTACATTCATGGAATAATTAATTATTTTGTGTGGGTGCAACTTGATAAAAAAGGAAATGTAAACCTTAACTTGGAACAACCCAAAATGGAAAACGTAAATCTTAACGCGAGACAGAGGGAGTAATTTTTATTTCCTATTGTTTTGCATCCTTAAATTGAAAAAAGATAATGGTCAAGTAAAAGTGGCAAAATAAGAGGTGTAACCAGAATTAAAGTGAAAAGGAAGTAAAGCAGTGGGAATTCGGGGTGGACTCTGAATTTCTGGACGGCCTGCCCGTACTCTTCCATTGAAATTACATGGAAATTGGGCCAATGAAAATGAAGTCCTCCAACAAACGCCAATTTTAACTAGTCCATATTTAAGGATTGATGAAGCAGCTAAAGTAGCAGCATTACACTACACATTATTTTCTCAGTCGCAAATCGAACTAAACTGTGTGTGAGAGAGAGAAAGAGAGGAGATTGAAAATTACAACCAGAAATGAAGCATCACTCTGCCAAGAGCTGTGCGGAAGTGGAGCGTTTGATGGGCATTGCCGAGAAGCTCCTCCAAAACAAAGATTTCAGTGGCTCCAGTGATTTTGCCATCTTGTCTCGGGAGATCGAGCCGCTGCTCGAAGGCTCCGACAACATCTTAGCCATCATCGAGGTCTTCCTCATCGCCGACAACAAGCTCCTCACCAATAACCAGCTTGTCTGGTACGCCATTCTCTAGCTCTCCCAGCGATGTGATGAATACCTACCGCTACCTCACGCTTCTTCTCCACTCCGATAAGAATAAATTTCCCTTTTCTAAAGCCGCCTTCAGCCTCGTCGCTGATTCCTAGGTGGTTCTCTCCGATCCAGGTAAGAAATCTCTCTATGATAACGAATTCCTTTCTCGTTTCACCAAGGTAGATCTGGTCTCTGTAAAGCAGCACCAGCAATTCAATCAACAGATGAAGCCCAGGGAGGATGCATCGGGCCAGAAATCGCCATACGTCGGAGCGGGAGGAGCGGCGGAGCTAATTTCACCTGGAGTTCCCACCGCTTTAATTCAATCAGCAGCGCCACCCGTGGTTCCGTCGCTGGTCCTCCCGCTCTGGTACACGTGTAGTTTCTAGCCCGAGGCATCCTTACTAGGCTTCTTCTGCTGATTGAATTATTGGTGCTACTTCACAGAGACCAAATCAACCTTGGTAAAGCGAGAAAGGAATTCATTATCTTAAAGAGATTTCTTACTCGGATCGGAGAAAAATGCCCAGGAAATGACGATGAGGCGGAAGACGGTGTCAGAGAAGGAGAATTTATTCTTATCGGGGTGGAGAAAGAGGGCGAGGTGGCAGTACGTATTCATTGCAGAGCTGGGGGAGCTGGAGAATGGCATACCAGTCGGGTTGGTTATTGGTGAGCGCTTGTTGTAGGCGGTGAGGAGGACCTCGGTGATGGCTAAGATTTGGTCGGGAGCTTCGACCAGCAGCCCCATCTCCTTAGAAAAGATGACGAAATTGCGGGAGTCGCTAAAATCTTTGTTCCGGAGGAACTTCTCAGTGATGCCCAGCAAATGCTCCGCTTGCGCTTGGCTCATGGCGGAATAATGCTCCATTTCTGGTTGCAATTTTCAACCCTCTCTCTCTCTTTCTCTCTTTCTCTCTCTCACACACAGAGTTTGGTTCGAATTTAGGACTGAGAAAATGATGTGTAGTGTAATGGTGCTGCTTGGGCTGCTTCTTCAATCCTTAAATATGAACTAATTAATAATTGGCGTTTGTTGGAGTACTTCATTTTCATTGGCCCAATTTCCAAGTAATTTCCATGGAACATTATGGACAGGCCGTCCAGAAATTCGCAGTCTACCCCAAATTCCCACCGATTTGCTTCCTTTTCACTTTAATTTCGATTGCACCTCTTATTTTGCCACGTTACTTAACCTTTAACTTTTTTGAATCTAAGGGTGCAAAACAATAGGAAATAGAAACTACATGGCTTAAGAAACATATAAAATTTATAGATCAGTTCATAATTTAAAACAGTAAAAGAAGTAGCAATTAAAGTGAGAAACTGCAATGTGCATAATTTTAATGAAGATGGTATAATATTGCTTAGCCAAAATTATATGCAAACTAAGAATTTTGGTAGGCAATATGTACTGTGTTTGTTTAATGCGATAGACATCGATTTTTAATCAATGTCTAATGTGTCTTCACCGAGAAAGACATTGGCTTATATTTGATGTCTTTTGGTCCTATCCGCTGACTCTTCTAGAAAAGATATTAGTGAATAAACGATGTCTTATAGGTGCCAACCGATGTCTTTCCGTTGAAAGACATCAATAGTGTTGAAGTTCGATCGTTTGGTTAACGTGAACCGTCAGGGTTCCATGTAAACTATATCAGCGGAAGAAAGAATAAAGATTCAGGGTTCCATGTAAACTATATCAGCGGAAGAAAGAATAAAGATTTGCATTACCTTTCACTAGTGTATGTTGAAGAAGAGAAATTCTTGCCAGCAGCATGCGCAGCCTCACGATTTTGGGCATAACTTCCACATTCAATCTCCGATTTGAGTGATTTTTGCTCCAAAATGATCCTCTCTTCCATGGCTTTCCAACGGTATATCACACGACCAGATTTGAGTTCCACAAAAATTCAAAAAAATTGTGGAAGTTAATGATCTAGTTGCTGAAAACAACCTCTTGATCTTCTGCTGTATTCCCAAGTCTAATCTTGACATCGTGTGGGGGACAATCCTCAAGATCCTCTCAATCTGCTGTTCTCTCTTCCCTACTCATGGTTAGTCGTGTATTACTTAGGGATTCCGGATAGCTGTGATGACTTATATATGAGCTACAGTAGGGACCAGGAGGAGAAATTAGAGTCGGGCCTCCATTGGACTTAAGTATCCAAGTTTAGCCCAAAACTTATACTTAAGTCCAATAATAATAATATATTCCACTAAAATATTATTACTGCACTGCCGTTCTAATCACATAATTATGTTATGAGCTCCTTCTTATTATGTGCTCATTAGTCTCCCTCGTTTATGATATACAATGTCCATTAATTAATTAAGTTACTGACAACTCCATTAATTAATATCTTATCCGAGAGTAGTACCACTCAACCTCATTATCATGCCGGAATAAATCCACCTGTAGGGTTTATATGATAATCCTTATGAGCTCCTCAAGGGGACATCATCAACCTATTTAATAGAAAATAGATTCCTTCTACAATCAACAACACACTATACAGACAACATTATTTCCCAACTCACCGAGCTTGTTGATTTAATACATATAAATCTCACCCATTGATGAATAAAAGAAATACATATTGGCTTACGTGTCGAGGTTATTGTATAGGGATTAAGAGTACGAACATCCATAATAACAGAGATCAAGTTCTCCTATATAGTCAGTATAAGTTGAATGATCTCAAGCGGTCCTGCTCAATACACACAAAGTGCACTAATGTGATTTTATAGTCAAGACAAACTAAAATCAAATCACACTTAACTATCCCGATAGAGAGTTCCTGTCTATCTCGATTGTAGTATCTGTTTATACTTTATAAGAAAACCGATAATATGATCTTCCGCGTGTTGTTGCACAATATATTATTTGCAGTATAAAGTAAATGAACTATTGCATTGACATATAAATAAATTATAAGACGCAATCATTTGATCAATGATTCTCATTTCAAATATTGTTAAAACATTATTCATACTAAAGCTAGGCTTTTAGTATATAATCCAACAAGTAGATAACCGATGTCAAATGATGCAACTGATGTCTATACAAAGGAAAAGACATCGACTAAAAATCGATGTCTATCAATGCCTACTTTTACCTACTTTTAACATCACGGGCTTCAACATCAGTTGGCTGGTGAAATAGATATTGATTTTTAGCCGATGTCTATCAACATTAATTTTTGTTGTAGTGAGTTTATCAGTAATAAAATTAGTAATTACTATCATTTGAATTTGATATTTTACTTGGTTAAACGCTAAGATACAATTGAATCATTACACTTGAGAATATATTTTTAATGCACAGAAATCAGTGAACACTTTCACCCACTATTTTCTCTAATAAATAAAATAATACTTAAGTAAATATATTAGAATTAATTAACTATCACAAATTCTATTAAATTGTATATTTTTACTCCTTAAATTTTACTAATTTGAGTGTCCCACCATAAGAGTTACATTTTCTTTTTTAATAGATGAGATCCACATAAAATAATCAATTTATTTTTATTGGGTCCACATATAACATTAATACAACTACCCAACACTATACATTAAATTATTATATCTCTCAATCCACTAAACATTAAAAATTATCACTACAAAAAAACTATTTTTAACAACGGAATATTTTGTTGCTAAAAGCCTTAATTCCATTGTTAAATTGGCTACCAACGGATTAGCAATGGAATCCGTTGGTAAAATTTTGTTGGTAAAGTGGTGGTTGGTAAATTTTTAGCAACGAAAAATCAATTACGTTGGTAAATAATTCTATTGGTAATTTATATAAGATTCTCTTGGTAATCCGTTGGTAATTACCAACGGATTGAATTCCGTTGCTAAAATAGAGAATAAATCCGTTGGCATTCCGTTGTTAAAACAAAAATGTAATTTTTGTTTCTAATCCATTGGTAATTATCAACGAATTGAATTCCGTTGCAAAAAAATATTTTTTTGTAGTGTATATTTCTTAATCTCCGTGCAATTAGCAAACTTATCTCCTATAATGGGACAGAGAACTACTCCCTCCGTCCGGTTCTAAGGTATCTATTTGCTTTTTGCATGTAGATTAAGGAGTATTATTATTATATGTAAAATGTGTATTCATATTAGAGGAAGTGGTGGACCATATTGTGTACTTTTTTACCAAATAGGAAAAATAGATACCTTTAAAGCGGACGCCAAAAACAGTAAAATTGATACCTTAGAAGCGGACGGAGGGAGTATCATTTTTATTTCCTCCCAAATTCTAAATAAATGTAGTATTAGTTAATTTTGAATTTTTTTTATTAAAATAATCTCGCTTGTATTACATATATGCACGTTATGGGTGCACCGTAACATCACCCAATCGATGAGAAATTAATTAGCACTAAATGAGGATGAAATTATTATATACTTAAATTCATGATTTTTTAAATAATTTATTCATGTGCAGCCCAAGAAAATAACAAAACCCTTGTGGGTGTGCAGAGAAGGGGAGTGGTCCGCAGTAGTGAAGCACCTGCGTTGATTGTGCATGTAATTTTGTTGACACGTGTGCAGGCACTTTGACCCCTCCATGTCCTTGGATTGTGTGTCGCAATATACTATTCATCCACTTTTGTTTGTTTTCGTCTTTTCTAGTGTCTTCTCTTCTCAGTTCATGTCTCAAGGGGTGGGGATATATGTTGATGAGATCCTATTCCTTTTCCTTCTCTCTGTTTGGTAGACAAGTCAAAGAAAATAAAGCAAAAATAAAATGTACATGAGGATAAAATGTGCCGAAATATTGTTTAAAATACACGTGCAGAAAAAAATGTGAAAAAAAGTATAAAAACAAAACGTGTAGAAAAAATGTGCAAAATAAATATGCAAAAGAAATTGTACAAATAAAATTGTGCAAAACAAAATTCTGCAAATGAAATTGTGCAAAAACAAAATTGTGCAAATTAAATTGTGCAAAACAAATTTGTGTAAACACATAGGGGTATTTATGGTATCACAATCATAATTGTGTAGTTATGAGTATTAGTACTTTGAGTCATGTAGTTTATAGCAATTATACATTATTTTATGTATTTAATAGTAAGTGATCCTAAATTTAAATTAAAATGAAAAAGAGGGCATACCATAACACAACACGGATAGGGAAACAAAAAGACATGAACTGAGAACTTAGAAGGCGCGAGAAAAGACGATGAATATTATCTGGCGATACACAGACATGGAGGGGTCAAATTGCGTATAGCACAATCACCTCTCACTACCCCTTCGATCCCCTCTCTCTCTGCACATACACAAGCGTTTTTGTTCTTTTCTATGGCAGTGAATAAATTTTTTTAAGAAAATAGATGAATTTTTTGTGTTTATTTTTTTAAGTATATAATAATTTCATCCTTATTTAGTGCTAATTAATTTCTTATCGATTGAGAGAAGTTACCAAATGAGATTACCTATTCCAATAATATGTTTCATTTACTATTCCATATATTAAAATTTTGTCACATGTCACAATGACCAAAATTCAATCCTTGCCCCAAGGGTTTAATGGTAAATTGTAGGGTATAATTTTATTATATTATGAAATACCAATGGAACATGGAAAATGAAACAGAGAATTCGAGTTGAGAAGTTACGGTGCACCCCATAACTATTTAACGTGCATAATGATACAAGCGAGATTGTTATACTACTCTCTTCAAACTTTCAGTATTATTATTCAGTGCTATAACTATCTTCGTCTTATTTAAAAAAAAAATAACACTTACATTTAAAACACATAACATACTTTTATTAGTTTTATTGATTCAAGACTTAAAAAATATGTAAATTATTAATTCGGGTCCTGAAATTATTTTTTCTATTGAGTGGGGATCTGAATTATACAAAACTATCAATTCAAAGCCTGAATTTAGGCCTTAAATTGATAAAAATCAAATAAGCTTTGTATAAAACGAAAAAGTGTTTACAGGATCGGATTAAAAGATGACGACAGACTCCCAAGACATGGGATGACAGACCGACGCAGCAGTGTGTAATGTACCACTCCGACAGACAGACGCAGCAGTGTGTTTAAATTGATAAAAACAGAAGATAATATATTATAAGTTCAGACTCTGTCGGCAATCCCGTAAAGACTACTTCAAGAATTTGTCAACTCTATTTCCGGAATAAGAGTGCAACTATAATGGATTTTGAGTCGGTTATTGAAGTTAATAAATCTGAAAAAAATTCCCCAGCTAATTGTTCTTAATTGATTTTTTCTCTTAAGAAGTAGTGAATTATTAAAGACGAATTTGTGGGAATAGAAGTACCACATATTAATTGTTCTTGATTTATTCTTTCTTCATGGAGCATATTCCCTGTTAACAATTATATTGGATTCACGACGTTGGGTGGGCAAAGAAATATGGTTTTATGTTTGAATTTAGGAAGGGGATCTATAATTTGGGGTGTAGAGTTATTTTTGTAAAATTTTAAAATAATTGGGTGCTCTAAGTAAACGGTGGCAATAGTGCCACCCTTAAAAAAAATCGACCTAATAATATATAAAGGGATTTCATTCCAAAATGGGCCACTTTTATTACAATTAAAAGTTACCAAATTGAACACACCATTAATAAGTAGTAATTTAGTAGATAATGAAATATGGTAGGAATATAATGGTTCAATAATGTTTCTCATTATCTTATCACTTTTAGAGTTCGATTGCTTTTAATTTAGGAGGCATGTATTATATTTGAGAGGGTGATATGTATCATGTGTAAGATGTCTAGCTAAAATGATAAAATAAAACAGTTTTCAACTAATTAAAGTTTAAAAGTCAAAAATTCCTTTTTTGAAAAGAGAGCAAAGGGATTGATCCTACATTTTCATGGGTAATTTTGGCATTATATTTTTAGTACACGACTTTTCGTAGTGCATTAGGCATCACACTCCTTGAGGCAGGATCTGTAAATGTAATCCTATTAGGAGGGATTCTGCATGAATCAAGCCTTGATCTTACTAAGCAAACGACCCCTTAATATATTAGGATGAGTATGAATTGTATAGGTGAGAAACCATAATTTCCCCCTTCAATTTGTATGGCAAGTATAAAGCTTGCTAGCAACACTCTCAATGCCTGCTCCTAAGTCCTAATTCTCATATAGTAGCAGAATCAGGCACCAAAGAAGCATAATGCTAGAGTGCCTACTACAACAATAAATTAGTTTGCATGTTAAGAGAGCCCATTTAAAAGTAAATTAGTTCTCTCATACGACACACAAATTACACTACACTTTGCCCTAGCTATTCGTACTTTCAGTATTCCCTCAATCACAAGGCAACTTCTCAACTTCTTCTATATCTTCTAAAACCCCATAACTAAATTTTAAACCCTCTGAAATTACCTTGTTCACAACATCAATGATCAATCCATCACCATCTCTCTTCCAAGGGCAGGAGTACAAAGACATTGTACAACCCACTTGGAGGGAGATGAAGACAAATGGTCTCAAATCCCAATCCTACATTGATACAGTTTTACATTTCCCAAAAATGATCACAACTGATAGTGACTACAGGCTCTTATCAGCTTAGTTCAACATTGCAGAGCAATCTGAAATATTCTAATTTTCATATGCAGTGTGTATTTGATGAATGCCATCAGTCATCGTCAAATACACATTGCATAAGATCAAAATCGCACGATAATCCTAAAAGCCAAAACATACTTCAATTTTCTAAAATAAAGCCCACACAATTACTGTTGATTATCCATGCATTTGCACAAGTCGACCTGCAGAGGTACTACAATCTAGTGCTTGGCTCGTGTAATGCCTAGAGCATGTGATAAGCCATCGAAAATTCAGAATGAGCAGTGATCAAAAGTCCCCGCCTATACAACAGATTCAGATAAGTTCATACGGCTTATATACAACTTGCTTGATCAGAAGTTGGCAAAGTTAAGAAAAGATGAAAGGGAGTTGAGAAACAGACCAGAACCTGAGTTTCAGATGAACGTTATCTTAACTATGCAAAAAAAATATCCAACATGTCTGCTATGTATGCAAATACAGAAAAGTTAAGCGTATAGTATATTCTGTATATATTTCAGTGGTAAAGTTAGCCAAGGCTATCCAACCATCCCATGTTTATGTTAGGAACTGAATCTTCTAATTTCAGTAAAATTCTATTTACATACACAATTACAAAATCTCGGAGTTGAGTAAACAGGATTTGATGAAGCTAGCACGGAGTAAGAACTTCAATCAAGTTCCATCTTTGGAGGTCTAACATTACCACAAGTGTTAGCGCAAAGACGAGAAGCAGAGTTGTACACCAGACTTTGCCCGGTCATGCTGATGTTGTTTCAAACTATAGCAGTAGTTAACCTGATTATCATGTGAATCTGTCAGCAATGTTCCATAAAGAAAAAAGCTTGAAACAAAAGTATTCACACAAAACTCAGGGAAGAAAATAGTATTCTCAAGGACAACATAATAATGTTTTAAAAGATTATGCATTGTTACATCCCATATTTTACTTGCATATCTTTAATTTCTCTTAGTCCTACTGAAAATTCGAAAACAAAACACGGAGGGAGTTAAACAATTATTATCAATAGTTAGTACAAGCTTATGGCTCTAATATATATTATCAGCCATTTCCGGAATCATTCTTTGGACACCATATTATCTGAGCTTTTGTCCACAATGTTAAATATTTATAGTGTCCTTGAACTTTTATACTAACTCATTTTGAGCCATGAGAGTCTCATGTTAACCAAAATAGTTAACAAGTGTAATAAATTAAACACTGTAAAACAATGTCTATGCAAAACAAAGGTAAAAATTCAGCAAAGTATTTGCATTTTACCTAATACTATGTTTTAACATGAAGAAACATTTCCAACAAGTGTTCATAAAAAGCAAAATGGAATTTAAAAATGTACTTCTGCTCAAACTGTGAAACAATTAAAACCTGCCATACCCAAACAAGGAACAAATTTTATAGCCTACATCTAACAACCGGGATCAGTTTTTCACGTTCATTTTACCATTTAAACCTGCAGATTAAAATTTTAAAAACAATTCCCACTGCGAGAAATGGCTTAGATGAAAATTTTATTAGATACAAATTTAAGCCACATCTAGTGTGTTAAGACTTCAAGTCATTATTTCACCAATAAAGATTATGATAACAGAAGTTTATATCAGAAGCATAAAAGCGCACCTCCATGCAAAATAGCTTAGTAGGTATAACAAGTCCAAATCCTGCAGAGCTTTGGAAAGAATTTGTAAATTTCTGGAAAGAAAACTCTTTAAATGCATTCTCAGTTAACTTGTTCAAGCTACCAGTGGAAGCAAACACGTGCCCATGAATGCCAGCTTCTATAAAAGCTTTTAAAGGAAGATCAAAAGAAAAGTCAGCAAAAGCAGTAAGAGCGAGATTTCCTATATGCTTCAATTCAGGAATAACAGAATTTTCGTCAACATCATTATCACTTCCAGGGACAACTTTTCGATGCTCAGCAGGATCCAGTCCCTTAAATCCTAAAATAGAAGATGGTCCTCTCAAGTAGCTAATTGGAGAAGAGTTACCATCCATGAAGAGTCTCCCAGGAAAATATGAGGATGAATTCGATAAACCATTTCCACTTGGGAATACAACACCACCTGAAATTCCAAAATTCAACGCAGCCCCATAAAATCCCAAGGGGATACCATAACGAAGGTCAAACTAATGTTATTAAAAAACAGATTGTCACATAAAAACATGTTTAAACAAACACATTTCAATTTTCAACAAACTGCATAAGTTGAACATTATTCCAAAAGGGAGTGAAATATCATCAGTAGGCTTAGCACTCTCCAACACCACCGATTTGCCTAACAAGTTCCCAAAATTTACAGCATTTAAAAATGGAAATTGATAAAAACATCATAAGGCAGATGACAGAGATGCATCAAGCTGGCATGATGTGAAAGTCATCAAGTGTATTATGGTGAATTATGAAATAATTAGCATATGTTTTTAAAGTATGTATCATTAAGTATAGGAAGCCCGTGATAGGACTCCAAATAAGAAGTAAATCAATATATTAGCATATTAGATGAAGGACATGCCATCTAAATAGATTGAGGGGGATGATACTGTGTTTTCTCAAGCAAAAACAATATCTTAGAGGTTATGGCTGAAAATACAACAGACAAGTAAAAGAGAAAAATGACGGTGCAGATATGAAAGAGAAAAATAAATGGAACCTGACGAATAAAGCTTAAGCTCTTAATATCAGGCAAGAGACCACCAATCTGAGTAGTGGAAATGAAGGCATGTCCTCTTGTTGGCCTTGTAATTGAATCTCTGCCGTCAATTTTATAAGTATGCTTAAAAGCTGAGAAGAAACTATTCCCAAGTTGCCTCCTCACTGGGTCAGATGGATCACTCAAAGTATGCAAAGAGAGATTGTAAGATAAATCATGGTTGCCAGTTGATAACAGGCCAAGCGAGAGGCCTAGCTCTTGTTCCCTATTGGAAGGGAACTTCAACCAATCTTGGGAAAGCAGAAATATTCTGGCTGACAAGGGGGTAGCCAATGCTTTAAATCTGGGCAGAGACACTCCCATGCTAATCTTCGGAACTTTATCCCGGCCATAAAACACAGAACCATCCCATAGATCACCATAACCAAACATGTTTCTCAGTTTCAATGATCCTTCTAGAGAAAATGATCTAGCCTACAAAAGAGCCTTAGAATATAATTGATCTTAAATTGAAAAGAAATAAGAAAACCACGTGCTAGACTGCAAAGACAAAACATAAACTCAATCTCGGAACACATCACATTTAAATCCCACTACAAAGTTGACTAAGCAGTGCTATAACTTCATAATCTAACCAGTATCAACTTTACATTAACCTTAAGCACATTTCAACAATAGACATCTTTCTCTCAGTATGACACCTAACCAATCTAGCTCTTAAATAAATAACCAAAGAAAATTTTCCACAACTTGTAATAGAGATGAATTTTGATCATAGCTAATTAATCAATGTAACACGAACTGCACATACCAATCCATCCACAGCCATACAAACCACATGGCTATAAAGTTGCCTCTGGATTGAAGGATTTGAGAATGAATTTGAAATCCATAATAGCGAATTTGTTAGTGTTTGTCTTGATTCAAGGGTTTGGATAATGCATTTTGAATTCAGCACACTCATTTTGAAAAATGCTATTGGTGATTTGGTTGTAGTTGAAACACATTTGTTTCAAAACCCTTGCATTTTAATCCATCAATCCAAACTCAACTATATACCATAATGATATATTATTGCTACCCAAAATCCAACCTGCACTAATCTATTCCCTCCAGTTTTATAGTACAAACTACATGTTTCTTAAACCAATCACACCATTCTCAGTTCAGAAACATCAGCTACAGCAATAAATCATCAAATTCTTCTACACGACGCTTTTTAGTGTATTCGAAGTAATCACTATACAAATAAAAGAAGATTTAACCACAGGGTTGAATACATACGCTACTTCAACAATGATACCTCGGGATCTGCAATAATCCCCAATGCTCCAGAAAGCGGAATCTTCCCTTCTGAAACCTCAATTACAGCATTGGCGGCTCCAGGAAGCTCCGGTGGGCCAGCATCAAGAGTAATAGTAACCGAATCGAATACACCGAGTCGCTGCAACCTCGCATTGGCGACGGTGGCGGCGCGCAGCAGCTGCTGGAAGCTGGTGGCGTCCCTGAGGATCGGTTCCACCGCCGACGCGATCAAGGAATTGCTGGTCCTGGTGTTGCCCTTGATGATGATGTCATTGACCCGGACAACGACCCTCTCCGCCGATAGCCGCCGAAGGAGTGACTCCATCTCTGGAGTAATCGACTCCGACTCTTCTCTCTCATCTATCTCTTCCTGTTCGAAGAAGTCCTCGTCGTCGTCGTTCTCCATTTCTTCGTCAAATCCTTCAATTTTATCGGCGACTGATACAGGTGCTTCTGGACGAGCCAATTGGTCGGAATCGTGGTAAGAGCTGACCCTGAGATTTCGGGGCCTAGGCGAAATAATAAAAGTCCCCCAATAATTGAGTTATTCATTCGCTAATTACCTCTTAATATTCATCGATTTAAATAACTTGTAATAAAAATAATACACTGTGTTTGCACTTTTTGAGTACACAAGCCATTTTTTATGTTTCTCACCATTTGATAATTTTCTTGTGTAATGTATGTATGAAAAGTGTTTAGAAAGTTAATCTTTAGAAAATTTGAGATCATTTTCTCTTCTAGGACATTTCTCCACAAATACATCTCTAATTTTATTATCAATGTTATCCTAAGCTCTAGGATCACATATATCTCACGCATAATCTTCATTCTCTAGAATATTTTCATGTTTTTCAATTTCATTATCAACATCTTCATCATTATTGTTTAGCAACTTTTCCACATTTAAGACTATTTCATCTTCAATTACTCTTAAGTAAATTTCTCTTCATCATTATTGTTTAGTAACTTTTCCTCATTTAAAACTATTTCATCTTCAACTATTCTTAAGTAAATTTCACTTCCTCATTCTCATTTAACTCATTTTTCGTGTATATCCGATGCATATTTTTTAGAAAACATGATTGATGATTATAAGCAAATAAATAACAAATCTAATTAAAAAAATCAATAAAATAACAATAAAAGAGAATTAAGAGGATTGAATATTGAATTGTTGATGAAATTTCATAAGAAAGAGAATTAAGAGAAAGATAGAAATTCGATAAGAATGAGAATTGTAAAAATGTTTACTAAACATTAGATTTATATGGGTGAGTACACAATAAAAAATAAAAAAATATATTAAGATTAAGATTATAATATTGAAAAGAGAAGATAAGCTAAGTATACAATGGTCATAATAATTAAGATTACAAAATAATTAAGATTACAATAGCAGTGCTGAGTATAATACAATCATTATAATTAAGAATACAATGTTTAAGAATTTAACGATTAAGAGATAGCAGTCAAAATTTATTTAGTAAATTAATAATAAAAGAATTGAAATTTATTTAGTATATATATATATATATATATATATATATATATAGAGGTATAATTTGGGGGCCTGGGCAATCACTTTCTTGACTATGCTCAAGGCCGGCCCTATCGTGGTGGGCTTCCATTGACACGGCGGTTGAAATGAAGCGGAGTTGATCCTGGAAGTTTTTGGGCGAGAGAACGAAATTACGGTTCCAACTTTAGTTTATGTTTTGATCTGTATCCGAATTCGGAACTAGTTATACGCATTTATTAGGGGTGTCAATTTGAGCCCGACCTGCATGTACCGATCCGGCGCGCACGATTTAGGTCGACCCAGACCCACCCCAAAATAAAAATAGGCGGGCTGCCCCGGACCCATTTTGAAACGGGCAGGGTCTGAGTATTACTTCAAACCCGTGGGTACCCGACTCGCCCCGAACTAAATATAAATATTACTCTCTCCATCCGACTCTAAGGTGTCTGTTTATTTTTTGCACGTGGATTAAGGAGTATTATTATTATATGTAAAGTGTATAGTTGTATTAGAGGGAAGTGGTGGGCCATATTGTGTACTTTTTTACTAAATAGGAAAAATTGATACTCTTGAACCGGAAGCCAAAAATAGTAAAATAGACACATTAGAAGCGGACAGAGGGAGTATATTTCTTTTTTTAATCATTTAAAATTTTATACTCCACTTTACAACTAATTTTATGATTATTATTATTATTTGAATTTATTTTTTGACATATTTTTTTTTACTTGAAGCTATGGAGAATGATGAAGTGAGAGAGTTAGTGATTATGAGTGACACATAAGTCTTAAAAAAAAATAAGCTGGGTAGGGCAGATCCGACCCATTAGGATCTAGGTCTGGGGCTGTATAATAAGACCTGTGCGGGTTCGGGGCGAGTCCAGGGCAGACAATTTTAAAATGAGTTAGGTCCGGGTAGTTAGGTACCTGCCCCAAACCCGGCTCGTTAACATCCTTAATTTATTAACCACGCAGTCCAGATTGAATTTTTTTTAAATTATTTTATTTAATGATAGACAATGTTTCTTGTGAGACGGTAATTATGTGAGACGGGTTATAAGATGTGTTGACTCATTGTTAAAGTATGTTCGTTATATAAGTAAAGTATATAAAATCGAAGTTAAAGTATGATGAAAAATAAATTAAAGTATATTTTTAAAATGTTATAATACGATTCACTCCAAATATACTTTAAATATTAATAAGCATATTTTATCTATATAACAACATACTTTAATAATCGGTCAACTCGTCTTACATTCCGTCTCACATATACTTGTCTCACAAAAGAGTATCCCTAAATGATAAAGATTAAATTAAAAATTAATCTAACAGTTATGATCACCAGTTGCATTGGTGCACCATAGTTGGACACTTTTTATTAAAGGATTTGACGAGTTGAAAGTATTTTTTCAATTTTAAATGATAAGTTATACCCATAGATTTTCTCAATTAACCCCGATTTCACTATACACACATCAACAATAATATGAACTAAGTTATCCCTAGACAAAAAGACAAGCTTAACATTATATATATATATATATATATATATATATATATATATATATATATATATATATATAACAGGAAAAAAGGCCTTTATTTAAAAGGCCTGGTCAACAATAAATTTTATTTAAAAGGCCTATGTTTATAAAATTTTGTGTAAATGTTCTTCCTTTAAAAATAGGATTTTTACTTAATTATTAATACTTTAAGGACTTTTAAAAAAATAATAAAAGTTAAGAACTTTTTTGTAAAATAAAAAATGGGGGGTTTTACTAAATTATTAATACTTTATGAACTTTTGAAAAATTAGCATTTATGCCCATAACGGAATCATTTCGTTATAACGACTTGTATGTCGTTATTCAAAATTCGAGTTATCCTGAGTTCGTCTCAATCAAAATTTCTCACATTTACTTCATTGTATACCATTCGATTTAGTTTTCTAGTGAATAACCAATATAGTATTGTCTGGCTCCATAACGAAATTATTACGTTATAACGACTTGCACGCCATTATACGAAATTCGATCGATTTTAAGGGTCTTTCATTCGCTTGGATCTCCACGTATAATGTCAAAACATAATATTATTATATCAAGGCAAGTATTTAATATGAGATCCAAACACACAATTTAATTGTCATGTATGAAAATATGCGTGTTTATGTCCATAGTGGTATCATTCCATTATACCCACTTGTATATCGTGATTCAAAATTCGAGTTATCCCGAAGTCGTTTCAATCAAAATTTCTCACTTTTACCATAATTTAATTCTATTTGATTGATTTCTCTAGTGAATAACAAATTTAGCATTGTCTAGCCCCATAACGAAATCATTCCGTTAAACGACTTGCACGCCGTTATTCAAAATTCGACCGATTTTAGGGGTATTTCATTCGTTTGGATCTCCACATACAATGTAAAAATATAATATTTGGATAAACTAACAAACTGATACTGAAATTTAGTCACATATGAAGTATCTCATAAATGTCAAATAAAATAAGTGTATAAAGTATAAACGTTTAGATGCGAAGCATTACAAAAATGAAGTATCCTACTTGAATTTTCGAATGTGCTTGTAGCAATATTATGAAATTAAACAAAGTGTTTAATATGAAGTCTAAACGCACAATTTAATTATCTTTTACGAAAATATGCGTGATTATGCCTATAACATAATCATTCTGTTATACCTACTTGTATGTCGTTATTCAAAATTCGAGCTATCCCAGGGTCGCCTCAGTCAAAATTTCTCACTTTACCATCATTGTATGCTATTTGATTAATTTCTCTAGTGAATAGCAATTTTAGCATTGTCTGATCCCATAACGGAATCATTCTGTTATAACAACTTGAACGCCGTTATTCGAAATTTGACCGATTTTAGGGGACTTTCATTCGCTTGGATCTCTACATACAATGTCAAAACATAATATTTAAATAAACTAACAAAAGGATATTGATATTTAGTCACATATGAAATATCTCATACATGTCAAATAAAATAAGTGTATAAAGTATAAACGTTTGGATGCGAAATATTATAAATATGAAGTATCTCACTTGAATTTTCGAATGTGCTTGTAGAAATATTATGAAATCAAGGCATGTGTTTCATATGAGGTCAAAACGCACAACTTAATTGTCATGTACGAAAATATGCATGTTTATGCCCATAACGGAATCATTCTGTTTTATCCACTTGTATGTCGTTATTCAAAATTTGAGTTTTTCTGGGGTCGTCTCAGCCAAAATTTCTCACTTTTACCATCATTGTATACTATTTGACCGATTTCTCTAGTGAATAGCAAATTTAGCATTGTCTGTTCCTATAACGGAATCATTCCATTATAACAACTTGCACGTCGTTATTGAAAATTCGAGTAATTTTAAGGGTCTTTAGATTTGGTCGGATCTCCATATACAGTTGTAAAGCTATATTATTATTAGGTAAAAAAAGAATGTTGATATTGACCCACTTATGAAATATCTCATTAATGTTTTAAGTAGCATATAATAAGTTTGGATGCGAATCATTACAAATCATAAGTATCCACTTGTATTTTCGAATGAGTTTGTAGCAATAAATATGAAATCAAAGTAGGTGTATAATATGAGGTCCGAAATCACTAATTGATTGGTATGTACGAAAATATGTGTGTTTTTGCCCATAAAGGAATCATTTCCGTTATACCAACTTGCACGTCGTTATTCAAAATTCTAGTAATCCCGGACGTCTCAGTCAATATTTCTCACTTTTAACTTCATTGTACACAATTTGATTGATTTCTCTAGTCAATAGCCAATTTAGCATTGTTTGACCACATAATGGAACCACTTCGTTATACCGACTTCCACACCGTTATTTGAAATTCGAGTGATTTAGAGACCATAGATTTCCTTCAATCTCCATAAACAGATGTAAAGTCTAATATTATCATAATGTAACAAAAGAATACTGATACTAACTCACTTATGAAATATCTCATGAATGTTCTAAGTAGCTCGTGATAAGTTTGGATGCAAGCCATTCACAAATCATTAAGTATATATCCCACTTGAATTTCAGATGAGCTTATAGAAATATGATGAAATCAAGACAAGTGTTTAATATGAGGTCCAAAATCAATACTTGATTGTCATGTACGAAAATATGTATGTTTATGTCCATAACAAAATCATTCCGTTATACCCACTTGTATGACATTATTTAAATTAGAGTTATCTCGTGATCATCACAATCAAAATTTCTCACTTTTACATTCATTGTACACATATTTGATTGATTTATCCAAAATATCCAAAAACTGATTTTTCTTTCCTACAACGTAGTCTCTTTCTCCATGATCTTTTCCCGTAAATATCCAAAACAAACAATATAATTATAATATTTCAAAAAAATATTAACACAGAATAATGCATTTTTATAAATTATGTAAAACTAAAATTACAAATTGCATAGGAAAAGTCATGAATATTCCCTTGAATTTTTTTTATGGTGCAAGCAAATGATTTTTTTCCCATGTATAATTGTTGAAAATATCAACATCTGAAAGAATTTTAAATAACCATTAACTTAACAGATTATTTTCTTCAATTTCTAATAGGACCCATATTAAGCAAACAAGAAAGGCTAACTAGAATTTTATTAGAATGTAATGTAAGACTCTTTGGTTAAAGAATGATAAATATAGGATAGAAGTGACTATAAGGTATGGAGAGATCCTATTGAAAACTTTGCAATCACTTCTTTATCTCTTTTCACATCTTCTTCATCATTTTTGTCATCCCTTTAGAAACTTTTTCAACTTCCTCATTCAATGCATAACAAAAATATCCTTCTTTGCTTTTCTCATAAATAAGATATCACAATACTACTCAAACTCTTTCAAAATTTTTTTTCTTTCATGCTCTTTTTACCTCTCCTTTACTTTTTATACTTTTCTAAGCATTTCACATTCTTCTTTTACTCAAATTTTCCTTTCTTTTCTTTTCTTAGCAATGATTTATGCATTTCATCACTTCCACCATTTCTTAGCCTAAATTTTATGCATCAATGCATCATAACTTCTCCCATGAACAACAACTTCTCAACTTATAACACAATGAAGCACATAAAGAATAAAAAAAATTCACTTAGACTTTTCATCAAACAATTGATGTACACAATTTTTCTACTTTTAAGATTCATGATTCTTGCTTTCATTCAACCTCATTCTTTCAACAATAAGCCCAAAATCATGCATCATTGTACCACACTCTTCTTTCATAAATAATTATTTTCTCAATTAAAATCACTATGAAGCATTTTAAAGCAAAATTTTCTCTTAGCCATTTCATAAAACACCTTGCATGCATTCTGAAGGCATACAAACATCATTCATATTTGCAATGCAAATTTCATCAAATTTTAAAACAAATCAAATCAATCATACAACTCCCACTTCACTTCAAACATTTATTCCACATTTAAGAACCTAAGAAAATAAGGCAAGAAATTCCACATCATGCACGAATGAAACTAGCAACTTGTAGTCGTGCCCTAGCTAGCAAGAACATATTCAAAACCCCATTTCATCTAACTAAAACTGAACCGAAGTAAGAGTTTAGAAATACATGCCTTGTTTGTTTCCAACGAATTCTTAAATCTTGTTTTAAAAATATGCACTCTTCAGTTGATCTATGTAAAATACAATTCCACTTGCTTCTGTCGTTGCTTAATCTTAACTGTCACATTTTGATATAATTTTTTTAAGGTATTGATTAAGATATCATGTACTATATGTACTTCTAAAATCAAGCTTCTCTATACGCTTCTGACCTATCTCTTGATAATGACATGCATTTTGTATTTGTGGACCTCTTTTTTTTTATGGCCACACTACTTGTTTTTTTTATATGTGAGTATAAACTTTATTTATTCAATCCAACAGAACTCTCATCAAGTTCACATTCGAACAAAAAGAATTGTTACCCAAATTAATCTATGTATTCACCATGTTCAAGAAAGAAAGAGAAATCCATAAAAAATAGAAAGATACCTACCGAAAAATTATCAGTGGAGAGTGAAAAGAGACGCCGTAGTGGACGACCTAAGAACTCACGTGGGTCGATCATTGAAGACGGCAGTGGCATAAGCAAGTTAACATAGAGTAGTAGAAGGAAATGTCCTAGAAAAATTGAAAGTACACAGACTATATTACTACTCCTTCATAAATTCAATTTCATAGTAGATGTTCGAAGTGAACCGATAGAGAATTTTTGGAGAATTGGGAGCGGGAGCTTCGTTTCAAAGGTGAGATTTGGGGATTGGGACAATCTTCTCAATTTGCAATTTTTAAAAGTAGAAGGCCCAAAAATAAATATCAAATATACTTATTTTTCTTTTTTTACTCAAATTTTTAAAGGGAATGTGGTCAAAGGCCATTTGGACAAAAAAATTTCCCTAGAAAAAATTACTCATAGGTACACACTTTGTATCCATAAATACTGTGAGATACATTGAATTAAAAAATTACTCTCACATACAAAATATTAAAGTAAAATACCAAATATAACCTTAATTCATTATAATCTCATACACTTTTAAACCAAAAATCCTAAACCCCTCACCCGCCGGACCACCGCCGGAGAGTAATTTTTTCGTTGCACATGACACTTACGATTCACACTTTTTGTTGCACACACTTTTTTTACTGCACATAACTTTTGCTGCACACACTTTTTTTACTGCACATAACTTTTGCTGCATACGAACTTTTATGCTGCACACAAACATTTATGTGCAGCACATTGTAAGGGTAATATTGGAATATCACTATATATTTATGTAGTTAGTAATAATATTTTTGTATGTTTGTATCTCATAGTAATTAAGGAGATTCCAATGTACCAAGTAGTAACTATCCCTATATAATAATAAATTAAATGGTTAATTACATTAAAATACATGAACTTGTACTATTTTCTCAATTTAATCACGAACTATATTTTCTATCAAAAAAATGTATGATCTTCTCACCTTTTCTCAATTTAATAACAAACTTTATTTTTATCAATTAAATACATAACTTTTTTTTATTTTTTAAATTTAATCATAAACTTTTTTCTAAATGCATGATCTTTAATTTAATGTTTTATAATTTAATTGATCACAATTTTTATGAATAAAATATATAACTATTTTAATTAATAAAAATTAAGACACATTAAATAAAGAATTTTTAAAATACTACAATGCATAAATTATACGTTATAAATATTAAAAAAATAATTCATTAAAATTGTTTAGCAAGGCGTAACACAATTCAATTATATGAAATAATTTAAAGTTTAAACTTACAGTGTGTTCAATTATTTTTTATTTTTTCAGAATTTATTATTATTTTAATGGGATTATCACTAATAGATACACACATTTAATCTAAATTACTATTAGATAAATGGAATTTAAATAATTATTCTCACATACAAAATATTAAAGTAAAATACCAAATATAACCTTATACTCTATACACTTTTAAACCAACAATCCTATCACTCACCCACCCACCGGCGTTGACCAGCTGTTGATTGATGGCCGGACCGGCGTTGATCGGCCGTTGACCGATCATTGACCGGCCATTGACCGATCGTTGACCGCATTGACCGACCTTTGACTGACGTTGACCATCTGCCGGACCGGCGTTGACCTGCCGTTGACCGCCGCCGCCTGCTGCCGGAATTTAAAATGTGCAAACAAATGTGCAAAAATAAAATTGTGCAGAACAATTTGCAAAATGAAATTGTGCAGAACCAAATTGTGCAAAATCAATTTGTGTAAACAAATTGTGCAAACATATAGGGATATTTATGGTATTACAGTCATAATTGTGTAGTTAGGAGTAATAGTACTTTGAGTCATGCAGTTTAAAGTAATTATGCATTTTTTTTGTGTAGCCCTTAGTAAGTGACCCTATTTTAATTATCATGAATTTATTTAAACTATATTGTGTCCGATGCAGAATTATTAATTTCAAAATTAAAAAAATTATTATAATAGAGTTGCTTTAATTTTAAACCACAATGATTTTTTATGAATTATTGTATAATTTTTTAATATTTATATTATGTAGATTTATATATTATATTTTAAATATTTAATGTATCTTGATTTTTATTAATTAAGGCAGTTATATTTTTTTAATAAATAATTTGTGATTAAATTATAAAAATTTCAAATCATATGTTTTATTAAAAAAATATTTATGATTAAATTGAGAAAATATAAAAAGATTGTGTATTTAATTGATTAAAAAAACTTTGTGGTTAAATTAAGAATGGATAGAAAGATCATGTATTTTTTGATAAAAAATAAGTTCGTGATTAAATTGAAAATTGAGGAAAAGGTAATGTATTTTAATGTAATTAACCCTAAATTAAAATACATATATATAATTCTTCTTTTGAAATATTTAAGAAGTGAGAAATGGTACATGTTGTATGAAGTGAAGATTGGAGATTAGGGCTCCAAAAGGAATACAATATTTAGTAAGAAGGGTTAAATTATATTTTATGGGGTGTATAAAGTGGAAAATTATAATTGAAAGAATTAATTTGGGGTGTATTTAGCTATTGGGGTGTGTATAGTGGAATAGGGTGTTAATAGCCGGGGCCATAGTATTATTTTATGGGATTTGTTACAAAGTATTATTTAATATAATTAATATTTTTTTTTAAAAAAAACATTAGGGCTTATGCTATATTTTAATTTGTTTCTTTGATTTCGATTGAATTTTTTTATTTATTAATTTTGAATTGACCAAACTAAAATGATGAAATTAAGAGCTTATTATTTCTAACCAATTAATTCAATTAGGAAAATGACAAATGATAAATCCAAATAAAAAACAAAAGACGATGACAAAACAACCAAATCTTTGTCAATTTATGCTCAAAAAAATAAATCAAGAAACAAAAAATGATGACAAAACAACCAAATATTCGTCAATTTATGCTAAAAAAATGAATCAAGTGACTCCTTGGACCTCGTCAAAAAATGTCGAGGTTCCTCTTAATTGTGAGTCTTCTTCAATCCCTAATATTTAATTCTCCAAAAACTCAGGAAATCAAAATAGAGTTAAGTGGTTCAATGGATAGTAATAGTATCTCTTTGGAGGAAGAAGAATTGTATAATGTTGAGCTTCTTCCTAATGATCTGGGCAAAATAATAGATTTAATGGATTATCCACCGAATCAACAAAATGCAGTGAGAAGAGCATATATTCTTAAAGGACATTGTTAATCAAAAACTCATAACTTTCTCAAAGAGATCTCGAAGTTATGCGTCGGTTTAGTGTAATTTGGTTCAAAAAATATGATTGTCTTGAATATAGTATTGAGAAAGATGTGACATATTGTTTTAGTTGTTACTTATTCTATCATGAGATTGACATTAGTGTGGGAGGAGATGCATTTGTTAGCAGTGGATTTAGATCATGGAATAAACCGAGTACGTAGATTTGATATGCATGTTGGTGGGGTTAAGTTGAATATGTGAAATATGTAAATTTAAGGGATCCAAAAAGAAAATCTATTTTACATGCATTTAGTTATGCAAGTGATGTGATACGAAGTGAGTATTTAGCTCTTTTGAAAGCTTCACTTTCTTGTTTGAGATTTATTTTGCGACAAGGATTGTCATATCGAGGATGATGAGAGTGGTAAATCAATAAATAGTGAAAACTTTCTTGAGCTTTTGAAATGGCAAGGAGAGCATAATGAGGGTGTTAACAAAGTTACTTTTGAAAATGCTTCTATCCATATATAATACAAATTAAAGGGTTAATTACATTAAAATGAATGAACTTGTACTATTTTCTTAATTTAATCACGAACTATATTTTCTATCAATTTAATCACAAACTTTATTTTTATCAATTAAATACATAACCTTTTTTTATTTTTTAAATTTACTCATAAACTTTTTTCTAAATGCATGATCTTTAATTTAATGTTTTACAATTTAATTGATCACAATTTTTATGAATAAAATATATAACTATTTTAATTAATAAAAATTAAGACACATTAAATAAAGAATTTTTAAAATACTACAATGCATAAATTATACGTTATAAATATTAAAAAAAAAATTCATTAACATTGATTTAACAAGGCGTAACACAATTCAATTATATGAAACAATTTAAAGGTTAAACTTAAAGTGTGTTTAATTTTTTTTATTTTTTCAGAATTTATTATTATTTTAATTATTATGAATTTATTTAAACTACATTGTGTTCCGATGCAGAATTATTAATTTCAAAATTAAAAAAATTATTATAATAGAGTTGCTTTAATTTTAAACCACAATGATTTTTTTATAAATTATTGTATAATTTTTTAGTATTAATATTATGTAGAATTATATATTATATTTTAAATATTTAATGTATCTTGATTTTTATTAATTAAGGTAGTTATATTTTTTAATAAATAATTTGTGATTAAATTATAAAATTTTCAAATCATATATTTTATTAAAAAAATATTTATGATTAAATTGAGAAAATATAAAAAGATTGTGTATTTAATTGATTAAAAAAACTTTGTGCTTAAATTAAGAAAGGATAGAAAGATCATGTATTTTTTGATAAAAAATAAGTTCGTGATTAAATTTAAAATTGAGGAAAAGGTAATGTATTTTAATGTAATTAACCCTAAATTAAAATACATATATACATAATTCTTTTCTTGAAATATTTAAGAAGTGAGAAATGGTACGTGTTGTATAAATTGAAGATTGGAGATTAGGGCTCCAAAAGGAATACAATATTTAATAAGAAGGGTAAAATTGTATTTTATGGGGTGTATAAAGTGAAAAATTAGAATTGAAAGAATTAATTTGGGGTGTATTTCGCTATCGGGGTGTGTATAGTGGAATAGGGAGTTAATAACCTGGGCCATAGTATTATTTTTTGGGATTTGTTACATAGTATTATTTAATATAATTAATATTTTTTTAAAAAAATTAGGGCTTATGCTATATTTTAATTTGTTTCTTTGATTTTGATTGAATTTTTTATTTATTAATTTTGAATTGACCAAACTAAAATGATGAAATTAAGTGCATTATTATTTCTAACCAATTAATTCAATTAGGAAAATGACAAAGGATAAATCCAAATCAAAGAAACAAAAGACGATGACAAAACAACCAAATTTTCATCAATTTATGCTCAAAAAAATGAATCAAGAAACAAAAGACGATGACAAAATAACCAAATCTTCGTCAATTTATGCTTAAAAAAATGAATCAAGTGACTCCTTGGACCTCGTCAAAAAATATCGAGGTTCCTCTTAATTGTGAGTCTTCTTCAACCCCTAACATTTAATTCTCCAAAAACTCAAGAAATCAAAATAGAGTGAAGTGGTTCAATGGATAGTAATAGTATCTCTTTGGAGGAAGAAGAATTGTATAATGTTGAGCTTCTTCCTAATGATCTGGGCAAAATAATAGATTTAATGGATTATCCACCAAATCAACGAAATGCAGTGAGAAGAGCATATATTCTTAAAGGACCTTGTTAACCTAAAACTCATAACTTTCACAAAGAGATCTCGGAGTTATGTGTCGGTTTAGTGTAATTTGGTTCAAAAAATATGATTGTCTTGAATATAGTATTGAGAAAGATGTGGAATATTATTTTAGTTGTTACTTATTCAATCATGAGATTGACATTAGTGTGGGAGGAGATGCATTTATTAGCAGTGGATTTAGATCATGGAATAAACCGAGTACGTAGATTTGATATACATGTTGGTGGGGTTAAGTTGAATATGAGAAATGTGTAAATTTAAGGGATTCAAAAAGAAAATCTATTTTACATGCATTTAGTTATGCAAGTGATGTGATACGGAGTGAGTATTTAGCTCGTTTGAAAGCTTTACTTTCTTGTTTGAGATTTCTTTTGAGACAAGGATTGACATATCGATGGCATGATGAGAGTGGTGAATCAATAAATAGGGAAAACTTTCTTGAGCTTTTGAAATGGCAAGGAGAGCATAATGAGGGTGTTAACAAAGTAACTTTTGAAAATGTTTCTATCCCTATATAATAATAAATTAAAGGGTTTGTCACATTAAAATACATGAACTTGTACTATTTTCTCAATTTAATCACGAACTATATTTTCTATCAAAAAAATGTATGATCTTCTCACATTTTCTCAATTTAATCACAAACTTTATCTTTATCAATTAAATACATAACCTTTTTTTATTTTTTAAATTTAATCATAAACTTTTTTCTAAATGCATGATCTTTAATTTAATGTTTTTCAATTTAATTGATCACAATATTTATGAATAAAATATATAACTATTTTAATTAATAAAAATTAAGACGCATTAAATAAAGAATTTTTAAAATACTACAATGCATAAATTGTACGTTATAAATATTAAAAAAAACAATTCATTAACATTGTTTTAGCAAGGCGTAACATAATTCAATTATATGAAACAATTTAAAGGTTAAATTTACAGTGTGTTCAATTTTTTTTAATTTTTTCAGAATTTATTATTATTTTAATTTTTATGAATTTATTTAAACTATATTATGTTCCGATGCAGAATTATTAATTTCAAAATTAAAAAAATTATTATAATAGAGTTGCTTTAATTTTAAACCACAATGATTTTTTATGAATTATTGTATAATTTTTTAATATTTATATTATGTAGATTTATATATTATATTTAAAATATTTAATGTATCTTGATTTTTATTAATTAAGGTAGTTATATTTTTTTTATAAATAATTTGTGATTATATTATAAAATTTTCAAATCATATATTTTATTAAAAAAATATTTATGATTAAATTGAGAAAATATATAAAGATTGTGTATTAATTGATTAATAAACATTTGTGCTTAAATTAAGAAAGGGTAGAAAGATCATGTATTTTTTGATAAAAATAAGTTCGAGATTAAATTGAAAATTGAGGAAAAGGTAATATATTTTAATGTAATTAACCCTAAATTAAAATACATATATATAATTCTTCTCTTGAAATATTTAAGAAGTAAGAAATTGTACGTGTTGTATGAACTGAAGATTGGAGAGTAGGGTTCCAAAAGGAATACAATATTTAGTAAGAAGGGTAAAATTTTATTTTATGCGGTATAAAGTGGAAAATTAGAATTGAAAGAATTAATTTGGGGTGTATTTAGCTATCGGGGTGTGTATAGTGGAATAAGGTGTTAATAGCCGGGGCCATAGTATTATTTTTTGGGATTTGTTACATAGTATTATTTAATATAATTAATATTTTTTTAAAAAAAAATTAGGGCTTATGCTATATTTTAATTTGTTTCTTTGATTTCGATTGAATTTTTTTATTTATTAATTTTGAATTGACCAAACTAAAAAGATGAAATTAAGAGCTTATTATTTCTAACCAATTAATTCAATTAGGAAAATGACAAAGGATAAATCCAAATCAAAGAAAGAAAAGACGATAACAAAACAACCAAATCTTCGTCAATTTATGCTCAAAAAATGAATCAAGTGACTCCTTGGACCTCGTCAAAAAACGTCTAGGTTCCTCTTAATTGTGAGTCTTCTTCAACCCCTAACATTTAATTCTTCAAAAACTCAAGAAATCAAAATAAAGTTAAGTGGTTCAATGGATAGTAATAGTATCTCTTTAGAGGAAGAAGAATTGTATAATGTTGAGCTTATTCCTAATGATCTGGGCAAAATAATAGATTTAATGGATTATCCACCGAATAAACGAAATGCAGTGAGAAGAGCATATATTCTTAAAGGACCTTGTTAACCTAAAACTCATAACTTTCTCAAAGAGATCTCAGAGTTATGCGTCGGTTTAGTGTAATTTGATTCAAAAAATATGATTGTCTTGAATATAGTATTGAGAAAGATGTGGCATATTTTTTTAGTTGTTACTTATTCAATCATGAGATTAACATTAGTGTGGGAGGAGATGCATTTATTAGCAGTGGATTTAGATCATGGAATAAACCGAGTAGGTAGATTTGATATGCATGTTGGTGGGGTTAAGTTGAATATGAGAAATATGTAAATTTAAGGGATTCAAAAAGAAAATCTATTTTACATGCATTTAGTTATGCAAGTGATGTGATACAGAGTGAGTATTTAGCTCGTTTGAAAGCTTCACTTTCTTGTTTGAGATTTCTTTTGCGACAAGGATTGACATATCGAGGGCATGATGAGAGTGGTGAATCAATAAATAGGGAAAACTTTCTTGAGCTTTTGAAATGACAAGGAGAGCATAATGAGGGTGTTAACAAAGTTACTTTTGAAAATGCTTCGGGCAATAGTCAAATGACATCTCCCATAGTTCAGAAGGATCTCATTAATTGTTGTGCCAAAGAGATATCTAAAAATATTATAAAAGAGCTCGGAAATGACTATTTTGGTATATTGGCAGATGAGTCTAGTGATATATCTCAAAAGGAATAATTAGCTCTTTGTTTGTGTTATGTCAATGGTAAAAATGGAATAGTGGTTGAGAGATTTCTTGGATTAGTACATGTTGGTGATACTACTTCTTTAACACCATAAAGCACAATTGTATATATCTTTGCTTGTAGAACATTCATTAAGTTCATCTAAAATTCGATGGCAAGATATGATGGGGCTAGCAGCATGAAGGGTGAGATAAATTGGCTTAAAACTTTGATTATGGAGGATATACCATGTGCTTACTATGTTAATTGTTTTGCTCATAAAATGTCAATTAACACTTGTTGATATTGCTTAGAATAATGATGATTGCGGTTGTCTTTTTGAGGTAATTGCAAACTTATAGAATCTGGTTGAGGTTTCTTGTAAGCGAAGAGAATTAAGTCAAGCGAAAAAAGTTGTTGAAGCCTTGAAAACTAGAGAAATTGAAAGTGGATCGGGTTTGAACCAAGAACTTGTTTTGAAGAAGCCCGGTGATTCTCGCTGGAGATCTCACTGTAAAATTCTTTTAAATATTATCCACTTGTTTCCTACAATTCTTGAGGTGCTTGAAATGATTGGGAAGAGAGCTACAAGTTCAGAAGATAGGATAAAAGCTCAATTTGGTTCATACTCGTTGGAGTCATTTGATTTTATTTTTGTGGCGCACTTGATGTTGACTCTTTTTGGATACACTAATGACATATGTGTCTTGGTTTCTAAAGAAGATATCAAGATATTGTTAATGATATCTCTGGTTATCTTGACTAAGGAAATGTTGCAGAAATAATAGAAAATAGATGAGAAACTCTCTTGGATAAGGTAACTTAATTTTGCATATAACATGACATAATTGTTCCTAATATGGATACTTTTTATATTCCACAAGGAATATTACATCACTTTGTTAGACAAGTGACAAATCTCCAACACTTTCGAGTTGAAATTATGATGGCAGTGATTGACTTACAAATTAGAGAACTCAATGATTGATTTAATGAGGTTAATACGGAATTGATCATATGCATGTCTTGCTTATGTTCTACTTTCTAAAGATGATTCTCCGTTCTTTATAAGAATAAATTGCTTAAACTTGCCACATTTTATCCATGTGAGTTTACAAGTATTGATTTGATGACTCTAAAATATCAGCTTGATATATTTGTTGAAGAAATATAAGATTTCAAGTTTTTCATGATTTGGGTGTCCTTTCAATGATGCTAAAAGAGGCAAAGAAACATGTGATCTAGAGATTTATTTACTTTTTTTTATGTTGATTCTTCTAGTTGCTACTGCAAGTGTGAAAAGAGTATTTTCCGGAATGATATATGTGAAAATTAAGTTGCGCAATAGTATGGGTGATCAATTGCTAAATGATAGATTTATTGTGAAAGATGTATTTTTACAAGTTTCTAATGACGTTGTGTCCTAAACCATTTCCAAAAAATTAAGACTCGACGGGTTCAACTGTAACTATAAGTTTAATAAAATATTTTTATGTAAATGTATATTTAATTATATGTATTTTAATATTGGATAATATTTTATAGTTTTATATTTTACTCCCAAATTTATAATTATGTATCCGCCACTTGTCAGTCACAACCCTTCTTGACTTAATGAGTTTGTATCTCATTATACAACTGACCAATCAATTCCCTTAGCTACACATTCACCTCGCACGCTACTCAAGGTACCCTATATCCTCTTCCTAACATTTTACAATCTTATGATCATTCTTATACGTCTTTTATGGCCAACATAAATAGTGCTAAGGAACCAAGTAACTATAATCAAGCTATGGGAGATTAGAATTGGGAAAAAGCCATGCTTAAGGAGTTGGATGCTAATGGCATTATGGGATTTGGTTCCTCTACCATCCCAAAAGAAACCTATTGGTTGTAAATGGGTCGTTAATATCAAAAGATATGTTGATGGCAGCATATAACATTACAAAACTCGCTTAGTAGCCAAGGGCTACCATCAAATTAAGGGTATCTATTATGAACATAGTTTTTCACTTGTGGTGAATCTTGTAACTGTTCGAATGGTTTTGGCCTTGGCTGCAGGAATAGATTGGCACATTTTCCAGCTCGACATTAACAATGCTTTTCTACATGAATTTCTTTTTGAAGAGGTTTATATGATTCTACCTTTGGGTTACAAGCTTGTAAAAAAGAGAGAGGTTTGTCGTTTACATAAAAGCTTACGTGGGTTGAAGCAAGCTTCACGGGAGTGAAATTCTAAATTTTGTAGTAAATTGTTGGCGTATGGGTTTGTTCAATCATCCCATGATTATTGTTCATTTACTAAAGGTACCGGGTCAGATTTCATGGCACTCCTTGTTTATGTTGATGACATTCTTATCACTAGTGCACGACTTGATCTCATTAATGAGCTTAAGAGGCATTTGGATTCTATTTTTATAATCAAAGACCTTGGATTTGCAAAGTATTTTTTTGGATTTGGAGATAGCTAGGAGCTCTACTGGTATGTCTATTTCATAGCGCAAATATCTCCTAGATTTGTTGACTAATACAGATCTTACTGGTTGTAAACCTACCTCAACTCTTTTTCCTCCCGGTGTGCGTCTTTCAAGCACATTTGGAACATTGTGAGCTTTAAAGAAAAACGATTGGCCTACTCTTGTATCTCAACTTCACACGACCTGACATTACCTATGGCGTGCAGCAATTGAGTCAATTTTGAACAAACCTTATACTCAGGGGCGGAACTACGTAGGGGCCAATGGGGTCACAGGGCCCCCCTGGAATTTTTAAAATAATTACTATATATGTAGTAATAATAAATAATAATAATGTCTATAGTCAAGTGCTGGAGGTTCCCTTTCTACTTTTTGGAGGATGTGGGTTCGAAACCTGTGAAAGCATGTTTTGTATATTACCCCTTTATTTATATTGCCTTTTGTCCATATTATATATAATACATTTTTATTTACTTACCAAACTGATGAGGACGGTGCCTTCCAATATTTATACATAGAATATACACTTATTCTATTATTAAATTATGTTATTTTTTTATTCATTTGTGTAGGTTGCCTTCTATTTAAAATAATATTCATTTTATTTTCATATAAAACATAGTACTCCTTATTCAATTTCTAAAATAAATCATTTATGTAATATTTATTTACTTCCTTCCTATCAAGTTTCATTCATTCCATTTTTACTATTTAATAATGAAAACGTCACATTAATTATATAATCTAAAATTTTTTAATTGAAATTGTCACGTATCATCTTGCCAAGTAATATAATTTTTTTATTTCTTTATTATTTAAAAAGACCTTGTTACCTCTAAAACTCTGTATTTATCTTTAATGCAATTTATCGTGAGACGAATGGAGTAGTATTAAGGGATCGATCGGGCCTCCCTGATCAAAATTCCTGCGTCCGCCAATGCTTATATTGTACATTGAGAAGTGCACTACATCTTCTTCAATATTAAAAGAGTCATCTACACATGGGCTATTCTACTATTCTAAGAACAATTTTACACTTCAAGCTTATAGTGATGTAGATTGGGGAAGCTGTATTGATACTCGTAAGTCGACCATTGAGTTTTGTATATTTTTTGTTGACCTGCTCATATTTTGGAAAACCAAGAAGTAAAATACAGTCTCACGTTCTTCCGTCGAAGTTGAATATGGTGCCCTTGCAGCTACAGCTACTGAGTTACAATAGGTTTCTTACATTGCCACTGATCTTCAACTACTCTCACCTTGTTGTATGACAATAAGGCGGCCATACACATCATAGAAAAACTCATTTTTCACAAGAGAACCAAACATATTGAAATTGATTGTCACCTTGTTCAGAATTTGTATAAAGCTGGTTTCTTACAACTCTCACACGTATCCACTCATCATCAATTGACTAACTTGTTTACTAAATCACTTGGATATGTTGTTCTTCAGACATTTTGTTCCAAGTTGGGTTTGCTTACTCTCACTTTGCATTCAACTTGAGGGGGATGTTGAAATTAGGGGTGAGCATATATTTTTTATAACCACCACGCCGCACCGCACTGCACCGCACCGAGAATAATAATTATTGTGAGAGCTATTAATTATATACTTTGTGAAATCACACCGATCCAACAGTGCAGTTTCAATTTTATGGGGAAACCGCAGGAAATCTCACTGCCCCGAATGGACGACTTGGTGTACATTTGCTAATTCTATATTTTACTAATTTATATACCATTATGTAGATATTTAATTAATTGATTTTGAGTAGTGTCCTAGTGGGCTTATTGCTTACAGACCCATGAAATTGGGCTACCTCAGTAATAGGTCTTTTAACACTTAACTAAAATCCTAGCAATCACACATTAACCTGTTTACTGATTCACAAAATTACCAAGCTTAGCAGCCCCCCACCTTATCCAGAAGAAAATAACGTGAGTTCGTGAATGGTGTTTTTAGATTGATATTTCCACCCAATCTCCCTCAACATAATTCCGTTAATTTCGTTGTAAAAATGAGTACAAACCTTTCAGACACGCTTCAACTCGAAGAATCGATAGGCTTTGAGAATAAAAAAAGAGACGAATCAAAATAGTCACTGAGCAGAGCTGCAAAAATTATGTTTGTACTCACTCTTTCATGTTGGTTATAGTTTTCATTTCTGATAACATCGTAGGATGTTTACATTATGCATTAGTTTTGTAATATCCTTTTTGCTTTTATCCATATTATTTCTTTTAAATTCATTAAAGATTTTGTTAACCAGTAGTTTTTATTTTAATGTAATGGGTTATCTACCTAATCTGATAGAGAAAATTGGGTGTTCTAAAGATGCATCTAATACGGTGAATGCGATGCAAACATAACCTCCAAGCAACGAAAATGAAGATCAACTTCTAGTATTGAGCCAATTAAGGTAATATTTCCTATGAAAAAAATTACCTCTGAAGCGTTTGATGGGAAAGAAACAAGTCAAGTGACTAAAGTATCATCAAAGCAACCACCTAAAAAAACGAAAATTCACTACGCCAACTGATATAACTAAGAAAGATGGTTCAAGGGTTGTTTCATAAATATGGGGTCACTTTACTGGATTAGAAGGTTCTAATCCACCCATAGCTGTCTATAATTACTGTGGCATAAGTTATGCTGCTCATTCCAAAGTAAATTGGGCACACTTAGAGTCTTCATGTAAAAAATATCCACAGAAATTAGAAAACTACAGAGGACCTTACATGGTTTTAAAATTTTGGGTGAGAATTTAAAGGGAAAGATTCTTAATAGAGAAGAACTTAGAAAACTTCTAGCTGAAATGATTGTCATTGATAGATTGCCTTTTTCATTTGTTAAGGGGGATGATTTTAAAGCCTTTGGTTGAGGTTAATTTAGATCCAAAGTTTCAAGTACCATCAAGGCATACTATTTCTAGAGATTGCTAAAATATTTTATTGAAGAGAAAAAAAAGTTAAAGAAGATACTAAAAAATCAAAGAGTGTGCCTTACCACTAACACTTGGACTTCAATGCAAAACTTAAATTACATGTGTCCAATGGCTCATTAGATATCTAGTGATTGGAAACTGGAAAAGAGAATCATAAACTTTTGCATAATTAAGAACCATAAAGGGGAAACAATAGCAAAACAAATAAAAGAATGTTTGCTTGAATAAGGAATCATTAAGATATTGACAGTTACAGTTGACAATACAAGTTCTACTGATAATGAAATCAATCGTTTGAAAAGAGAATACTAGTGGAAAGATGTCATCTTAAATAATGATCACATTCATATAAGGTTGTCAATTTGGTTGTTAAAGAAGGACTCGAAGTGTAAAATGATGTCATAATGCATATTAGAAATGATGTAAAGTATGTGAGGTCTTCTCCGGCTAGACTAAAGGCTTTTAGAAAGCGTGTAGGAAAAGAAGAGATTAATTCTAAAACCTAGTTTATTTAGATGTTAAGATGAAATGTAATTCGACTTATATAATGCTTGAAGTTGCTGAGAAGTTTGAAAAGGCATTTGGGAGGTTGGGGAATGAAGATAAAAAATACATAGACTAATTTGATTGTTATTGTAACATCTAATAATTTTCACACGTGTATTTTATTGTGGCTCAATTCTTAAAGGCCCAAGACAAGCTTATAACCATATCCAACCTGATTATCTTCCCAAACCGCGTGAATGAGAAAGGAGAAATTAGATTTGAAACTTTCCTTATTAAAGAAGATTTCTTCCTTCCCAAAAATCAAATCGTCTCTTTTATTTGTTCTTCAAGGAAGATATTCCACTACACATCAACTCTAAAATTAACTCTCCTAACTAAGGAAAGTTAATCAAATCCTGCAAAAAAGAATCTCCTTACTGTTTTTGTACATCCCATATATATATATGTCTGCCCTTAATTCAATCGATATCACTTCAAATCATTTTTTTCTCACTCGGCTGCAATCAAGAGAGTGGATAACAGTTCTCTCATCTATTTTCTTTTCTGCTATCATAGTTAACCCTAACCCTTACCCCCTTTCATTTACAATCTTATATATTTTGTAGATTAAGTTTACCAACGTAATATTGTATATTATTAGTAACGTTTAGCCGTTGTTAATATAGGCTTCGAAGGAGCGTTGGATAATGACGTGTGGTACTCGAATTTAATCTTCACGTGGTTAAGGTGGGGATTTCTCATCTTATACATGTTAATTGCTCGTATGTGATTATTTATTTTAAATGAATTATTATTATCATGATATGATCTTGATTTGGAGTATGTGAATCGATATATGCAATACGGTTTTGGACCGTAATGGTGACTTGCCAATGTCACGGGTAATGAATAGCGATGTCGTATCTTTTATATCATGGATAATGGACCGAAATGTGCCTTATCAATATGTCAGGAATGTATTATAAGTGATTAAAATTATTGCACGTGAATTATTTGACTTGTATAAGTATGGTTAATCTTCACTGGGCTATGGTTGCTCACCCCTATATTTATCTCCTTTCAAATTAAGCATGGCGATATCGTACGAGTGGGGACGCGTTGGCGAGGAGACTTAAATAATATTTTAATAAATTTACAGCTTATGAACCTGCGTACTTGAACCTTTTATTTGGAAATTGTGTTAATTTTTGAATTATTATGTTTTATGGTTGGAGTAATTGTTATTGGTATTATTTGGGAGTAATTGTGAACTTCATGATTTTGTGTTGAATAAAATTTTTGTGGGTTGCCTGTCGAAAATATACTTGTCGCTCTTGAAGTGGGACAGTGTGAATCCATTAGTCTGAATCTTGAATATTTGTGTGGTTGATCGCTTATCTATGTACCAGGGGCGGATGTATTAAGAGGCGGATGTATTAAGAGTGTAGGGGGGGCACTAGGCCCCCCTAAACTTTTGAAAATATGTAGTATATATATAGGAAATATGCTAAAATCATTAGGTGGCATGGTGGTTTTGCACTCCAGTCTTTGACGAGGAGGTTGTGTGTTGAGTTAAGCAGGCTCGTCCTTGCTTGACATTATTTTTCTATTCAATTTTTTCTTTTATAAAAAAAATTTCTCTTTTATTTGTATTTATAATTTATAATTATACCTTTTTTCTTTTCTTTTTTTTCTTCTCCTTTCTTTATATTTCTTCTATTTTATAGTATATTATTTGTATTCCATATAATCCTTTGTAGTTTTACACGACTAGGTAAGTACATAAATTTTGAAAAGTCCCTTTTTAAGTACTTAATACCTTTATAAGTGTATAATGTAAAAAAAATAGGATGTAGAGATTTGGGCCCCTCGGTGAATATCCTGCGTCCGCCACTGTATGTACCTGTGGTTAGTAATACAGGTAGGTATTTAAGTTATTTAAATTTAATACATAAATATTGTTGTGGGTGTAGTAAATTTCAATTACTTGTTTTGGGTTAGTGTTGATGATATAAATTAATTAATAATTCTGTTGTGGTCAGAAGTTGTTAGATGTAGTGAAACTTATGTTTGCTGTAAATTTTGGTTTTGATAATTCGTATGGGCTTGTTGGTGTATGGGTTAATGATTGAGGTGTACTTAGATGTACAACTCAAGTATGCATGCCACTTGTTTTACAATTATAAAGTTATAAGATATAATGGGGATATTGTATAGAAAAGGTGTCCATTTGTGGTAAAGGTTGTTCTTTACTTTATTTTATTTATTGAATTCAATAGCATGAAATGGGATGTCCTGTATGTTTAAATTTTATTTTATAAATTTGGGAAACAAAGTTTGTGGTCCATATCTTTAAAGTTCTTGCCATAATCTCTCTTACAATCTTGTTTTCTCTTACTCTTATTTATAAAAAAAATTGACCAATCAATTAGACTACCTTTGGATTTTGGAAATGACAGATTAGAGAAAAGATTAAGCGGCTGCAAAATACTTGTTCAAATATTCTTTTAAAATTAAGTTTGCAGAAACTTATAGGACTTATACCATATTTTATTTCCTTTTTCTTTGCATTATTTGTTTATTAAAGTGTTTAGTCATGCCCTATTTAATACTTATTTAAGAAAATAATATGAAATTCTCTTTCTATAAAATTTGGGGTGTGACAGTTATGCTTGTAATGAAAAAGATTCGAGTGATTAAGAGAAATTGGTGAAAGCAAAGAAAAATAAAATAATAGGACTTCCTAAAATTGTTGATTTTCTATAATGTGACTTAAAGTTTAAGGTTCATCACACATCACTTCAAACATCTTTTCTGTGAACTTGCTACTATACATATGGATTTATCTACCATGATTATCAAAGTAGACTTTCAAATGTCTACTATGGCTTTACAGATGAAAGAGAAGTTTGATAAATATTGGAGAAGTATTGATAGCATAAATTAGCTGTTGTTTGTTGCTATTGTTTTTTACCCAAGATTCAAGTTGAAATATTTAAATATTTGTTTTGCAACAATGTATGTGGGTAAATGCTACTTTGATTAAAACAACAATAGACAAAGTGGAAGAAATCTTGACCTTGTTATATTAAGAGTATGCTAGTTTTGATGGTCAAAAAATTGATAAAGATGGACATGAAAAAGAAAAGACAAACAACATGCAGATAGATGGAGATGCTGATTTGAGTAAGTTGTTGGAATCCCAATTTGCCACGCATTTGGAAAAAAGCAAAGTGTGGAGAGTAAATATAAAATTGCAAGATACTTACTTGATAGTTGTGAAAAATCTAATAATACCTTTGATATCATCAATTATTGTAAAGTAAAAATATCAAAGTATCCAATACTTTCAAAAGTTGCAAGGGATGTGTTGGCTATTCAGGTGTCTACTATTGGTTCTGAATCAACTTTTAGTATAAACGGTTGAGTAATTGATCAATTTAGAAGTTCCTCATCACCTAAAATGGTTGAGGCTCTTATATGTGCGCAAGATTGGCTACGTTTTGCACCTTCTTCAGTTGATCTTTGTTCAGCAATTGAAGATATGGAGAAACTTGAGGAGATAGAAAAGGTATATGTTATAAATTTATATTATTTTATATTCAGTTTTTAATTATAAATTTTTGTAACTTATTCAAATGTTTATTCGTTGAATTTTTATTTTTCAGATTTAGAGGTTTGAAGTTGTTCCATAATTATGTTGAATGTTTTGAATAGAGATTTCAATAGGTTTGTGAACTTGCAAACAATATTACTATTGCTTATAAGAATTCTTTTATTGTATCTGCATGGGATTTAGATTTAAATGCTATTTCATTATTCCATTTATTATTATTATTATTATTATTATTATTATTATTATTATTATTATTATTATTATTATGGGAGGATTACTACTAGGTACACTAAAAAATCCTTAATTACTATGAGATACAAACATACAAAAATATTACTACTAACTACAAAAATATATAGTGATATTCCAATATTACCCTTATTATGTGCTGCACATAAATGTTTGTGTGCAACAAAAGTTCGTGTGTAGTAAAAAAAGTGTGTGCAGCAAAAAAGTGTGGTGGTCTGGCGATCGGTCGGCAGCGACGGTTTGACAATTTTTCAGTGGCCGGCTGGCGGTGGTCCGGCGACCGGCCGACGGCGGTCCGGCGGTGGGTGAGGATTTAGGGTTTGTGGTTTAAAAGTGTATGAGTTTAGGGTTATATTTGATATTTTACATTAATACTTTGTATGTGAGAGTAATTATTTTAAATCAATGTATCTCACAGTAATTATGGTTACAAAGTGTGTACCTACAAGTAATTTTTCTTATTATTATTATTTTTTTTTTTGTAGGAGTTTGAATTATGAATAATCAGGTATCAATTTTTTTATGTACTTGAATATGATTTCAAATATATATATATATATATATATATATATATATATATATATATATATATATATATATATATATATATAATAATAATAATAATAATTAGTTCTCTTTTTATTTTTCTACATTTATTTTTCACATTTGGCTCCTTTTGTGTTTACAACAGCAAATGGCAGGAAAAAGAAGACACAACAATGTGTTTCTATTCTATATTTATATATTATGGTTAAATGGATTTGATATGTAATTGCATATGCAGAGACATTATTGTGTTATTGTTTATGTATTCCTTCAAAATGTGTATTGTGTTTTCCTTATTGCTTATGTATTTTATCAGCATGAGTTTTCATTGTGCTTATGTATCATCAACATGTTTAATGAGGAAATTAAATGGCTAATGTATTCCAACATTAATGTATTGTAAAATCACATTATTTTATAACTAAAACTGCAAAATTGCCAAAAGCGATTGTAAAACTGCTAAAATTGCATAATGATTTTTTGTTGGAAAATGGTGGTTTAAAATTTTAAAAATAACCAAACCGCACTGAGCAAGGAAATTTTGATTTAGCCTAAGAAACCGTGAAGCCGCAATGTGATCACCCCTAGTTGAAATATCAGAATCTTCTAGAATGTTGCTTTGACACGTGTTCTCATTTTGTATTTGTTAGGTGGTTGTAACTGTTTCTAAAACTCTCCATATATAATCTCTGTATTGTAAACATATAGCACTGCCAAAAATACTTAAATATACAAATTTTATATTTACCCTCCTAGTTCTAGAGTCCCATTTACCATTCACTTTAACCATCGTCGCCACCATTCACAGGAAGACGTCACCTACCAACTATTGCTGCAAAAACAAGAACCCATCAGAGTTTTTTTTGTCGTTGCTTGTTTGTTGGTTTTTTATTGGATGTTCATGATTTTCTACTAATCAAAACTATTACTATTACATTTCAGATTTAATTTTCACTTGAAATAATTGGAATAAGAAACAAAACTAATGAAAAAAATTGAGAAACAATTATTGAGAAAAAATGAAAAGAACGTGGAATGGTAGAAGAGAAGAATATGAGATTAATGTATAATTTTGAAAATGAGATTAATGTTTAATTTTGCAAAACATGTTTCTCTTTCTATGTAAATGGCGTTGTATTCAATTTGTGAATTGGTGAAGGAGATGATGTGTTGATAAAATAATTTAGGTGATAGTTACTACTAGGTACATTAAAAACTCATTTATTATTATGAGACACAAACATACAAAAAACTACATAAATATATAATGATATTCCAATATTACCCTTACACATGTGCGTCATATAAATGTTTGTGTGCAGCATAAAAGCTCGTGTGCAGCAAAAGTTCGTGTGCAGTAAAAATAAGTGTGTGTAGTGAGTGGCAGTCTGGCGGCCGGCCAGCGGTGGTCTGACGACAGTGGGAGGGTGAGGGGTTTAGAATTTGTGGTTTAAAGTATATGAGATTATAATGAATTAATGTTATATTTGGTATTTTACTTTAATATTTTGTATGCGAGAGTAATTTTTTGAATTCATTGTAGCTCCTAGTAATTTATGGTACAAAGTGCGTACCTAAGAGTAATTTTTCCATAATTTAGGGTTGATGTATTAAATTTAAAATATAATATAATTAAATAAAGGATATTCTAGTCTTTTCAATTTATTTATTTATGGTTATCAGATACCTATAATAAAGTATAGGGTGGCCATAGCGACACTCTTAAAAAATATATTTTTTTTACCAATTTTATTGACATTAGGATTATTGAGTCTTATTAATTAGAAATTAAAAAAAGTGTAAAATATGTTATTTGAGTTATTATGGATGAAATTTTAAAAATTAAAGCTCCTTGTGAGGTTATTGGGTTGAGTAATTTTTTCATTTTTGGATTGTTCACAATGTTGGGATTCGATCGTTTGGTTAACGTGAACCGTTAGAGTTCCATACATTTCTAAATCAGCAGAAGCAAGAAATATAGAAACGTATTACCTTTCACAGGGTATGTTGAAGAAAAACATGAATTCTCGCTGGCAGCCTGCGCATCCTCACCGTTTTAGGCATAACTCTCTCATCTGACCTCCGATTTGAGTGATCTACACGCCAAACCGATACTCTCTTCAGTGGCTTTCCAAAGGTGTATCACATGTCTAGTTCTGACTTCCACACAATTTTATAAAATTTGTAGAAATTTACAAACAGCAGCAGGAAAAAACCTTCCGATCTTCTGCTGTATTCCCAAGTTCAATTTTGATTTCGTGTGGGCGACGATCCTCAAGATCTTCTCAATTTTCTGTTCTCTCACCCTCCTCACAGTATTAGGCGTGAATTAGTTTTCAGTTAGGGTTTTCGAATAGTTGAGATGACTTATATATAGGCTACAACAGGGACCAGGAGGAGAAATTAGAGTTGGGCCTCCATTGGACATAAGTATCCAAACTTAGCCCAAAGCTTATACTTAAGTCCAATAATAATAATATTTACTACTAAAATATTATTACTGCACTACCATTCTAATCCCATAATTACGTTATGGGCTCCTTCTTATTATGAGCCCGTTAGTCTTCCCATGTTTAAGATATACAATGTCCATTAATTAATTAAGTTACTGACAACTCCATTAATTAATATTTCATCCGAGAGTAGTACCACTCAACCTCATTATCATACCGAAATAAATCCACTTGCAGGGTTTACATGATAATCCTTATGAACTCCTCAAGAGGACATCATCAACCTATAACGGACATAGATTTCTTCTACAATCAACAGCACACCATAGAGACAATACTATTTCCCAACTCACCGAGTTTGTTGATTTAATATATATAAATCTCACCCATTGATGAATTAAAGAGATACATACTGCTTTACGTGTCGAGATTATTATATAGGGATTAAGAGCACGAACATCCATAATAATAGAGATCAAGTTCTCCTATATAGTCAGTATAAATCGAATGATCTCAGCCGGTCCTGCTTAATACACACTAAGTGCACTAATGTGATTCTATAGTCAACACAAACTAATACCAAATCACACTACAACCATCCCGATAGAGAGTCCCCATCTAGCTTGGTTGTGAGCATCTGTTTATACTTTATAAGGAAACCAATAATATGATCTTCCGCATGTTGTCACACAACATATTATCTACAGTATAAAATAAATGGACTATTGCATCGACATATAAATTATATGACACAATTATTTGATCATATGATTCTCATTTCAAATGTATTGTTTATACATTGTTCATACAAAAAGCTAGACTTTTAGTATACAATCCAACAATCTCCCACTTATACTAAAAGACTATGCTGCCATGTCTTCTGCTATACATCTGATTCTCACTCCCACTACGCGACCATCAAAAGCTTTCGTTTTAAAGTCTTTGTAAAAGGATTTTACTAGGTTATCATCCAATGCAATCTAGGTGACATCCACCTTTCCCTCATCATACAATTTCTCGCAACAGGTGGTACTCGCGCTCCATGTGTTTAATTGCCTTATGGGCTCGTGATTGCTTAAAGTTTGCAACTGTACCATTATTATCACAATAAATTGTGATAACCTTGGGCAAACTTAGAAACACTTTGAAGTCCATCATGAAGTTTCTAGAGTCATATAAATACTTTGGCTGCTTCAGAGGCTCCAATTTATCATCTTTCTATGGTGGAGTCCGAAATATATTTCTATATTACACTCCTCCATCTTATGACTCTACTTTCTAAAATTACATATAACCTTTGAGGTGGATTTACAGTCGTCCCTATCTGATTTGAAAAATCTGAATCTATGTAACCCATAAGATGCAGTGAATCTGTTCTGTAAGTCCGCATAAAATTTCTGGTCCTTTTCAGGTACATAAGTATATACCTTACCATATTTCATCATTCTTGTTTCGGGTTACCTTGATACTCACTGACCATGCCTTTGGTAAAACAGATATCCGATCTCGTGCATAATATTCCTTAGATTAAGCTTCCTTATTCGCCAAAGCATAACGAACCGCTTTCATCTCCTTTATCTTCTTTTGTGTCAAGACACATTTCCTTAGATAAAGTCACATGCTAAAGCGAGTAAGGATTGTATCATTTCATGAAACTTGAGATAAACAAAACATCCTATCTTGTGATCATCATGATTGTAAAGATATATTTTACTTCTCTTAAGTCATTCATTTCTTACTACTTTATCAACCATACCCATATGCCCGACAATACTCTTCATTGTCTCTAATGAGCAATATATCATCTACGTACATTACAAGAAATACCACCATGTTTTGCGTCACTCTTTTCAATACACAAGACACATCCGAGCATTGAATAAATCCATATGCCTGGATTTCCTCATCAAAACGGATGCTTCATGATCTTGAAGCTTGCTTTAGTCCATCGATGGACACCTTTAAGCTTACAATCAAAATGCTTCTAGCCCTTTGCAATGAATCACTCTGGTTGCTTCACATAGATGTTTTCTTCAAGACTTCCAATCAGGAAAGCTGCCTTGACATATATATTGTACCTCATATTCAATATGAACAACAACAAATAAAAGAGTCCGGATCAACTTAGGCATAGCTACCGGCGAACAGGTTCCCTCATAATCGAATCCTTTCTTTCTGAGTATACCTTTTCGCAACAAGCTTTGCTTTCAAGATTTTCACCTTACCGTATGATCCTCTTTTATTTTGCATGACCACTGCCAACGATTTTTACACCATATAGTGGTCCTACAAGCTCCCAGATCTAATTTAAAATCCCTAGATTCCATTTCATAAATCATTGCAGTTTGCTAATATTTCGTATTTTTATCTTGTAGTGCTTCGTCGTATCCGTGGGTCAATTCCATGTTTACTAGGGACCCTGTCTCACGACTCTCCCAAAATATAAATTTTTCGGGTTGTAAAACAACTCTCCCACTACGATAGGGCACTACATGCAATTGTGTATCAGATGTGACATGCGATGCAGTTTACTTGTGATATATCCTCTTGTACAATTGGTACTAACACTTTGTGTTTTCCCTCTCACTTCCTTTAGAACAACTTATGCATGTGTATGTGATTTATTACATAGTCTTTTTCTAAAAATCTAGTGTTTGTGTTAATAATCACCCTTCGATCTTTTGGACTAAATAAATCATCACCCTCCATTTTTCTAGGATATCCCACAAATAGACAAACGTTATACGACATCCTGTTTCTAGGGCATACTCATAAAATGAATTTAGTAATTTCAAATAATTTATCATCTATCTAATCATTTCCATAAGAGTCTTTCTCTTATTAGGATTAGAACACGTATTATTAATTACTATTTGTTGCATTAGTAGGATAAACATGATTTAAGAGTGCACAAATTGTCCACAAACGTACCACAACAGATTATAGCTCCATCCTTCATCATAATGACCGTGACATATAAATGAAATGGAGTATCCATCCGTAAATGCATATAAATAGAAATGAAATTCTTTCTATGAAAAATGTACGTAAAAACAATTTCTCATAATCAAACGTTTAACATTGTAAGATAAATAAACAATTCCCACTGCAACAGCCAGAGCCCTCGTAGTATTACCCATGTACATAACAATCTCATCATCACTTAGTTGCAGGCTTTTAGTGATTCCAATATCTACACACAACGTGTCAGTAGATGCCATCACTAATCATGCTTCAACGACTAGTGAATGAGATACTAGCCTTGTTCATACCTTGATGAAACTGGATTTCCTTTGCCACATGTTTTGTCAGAAGTTACCTACCATATACAACCTCTTGTATTCCAGGCAGAACTTACTCAAAACACCTAGGTAAACTATGAAGAATAATTTGATCTAGGTTTCCCTTTCAATTTCCACTCGAAGTATTTCCAATTCATTCATCAAATTAACTATGACCTCTTGCCTTTCTAACTTACTCAAGTATCCGAAGAGTCGCATGAGACCATCATATTTCTATGAACCTCTCATCTCTTCACTAGAGACTTAAATAGGCATCATGTGACATCTTTAGTGAGAACACATATGTTTTCCTAAGCAGTAAAAATTGAAACCAAGATTCTTTTCTAATCATCTAATTTTGGACCAGTAAATATATTTTCTTTCAGTAAACAATAAGTGAAATAAAAATATTCGAAAATACAGAGAATCACAAATAATACCCTAATCAAATCTTCGAATTTATCCATTTATATTGGTTCTCTCAAAATAATATAAAATAAAATTCACCGGCATCTCAAGCACCGTGATTCTACATGCAACGATAGTGTAGACGTATAAAAACCCGAATATTTACAAGGGAATGTTTTACCCATTAATTTCATTTGTCAACCTAACCTCATGACAAAATAATTAATAGTCGGTTCCTCTTTAGCCATGCAAATAACAGCAGTGACTCCGATGGGGAGAATACTTATTATTTGCATCTAAATGTACACTATTATTTGACCCCAAGTCCATTGCGCAAGCTTATGTGCCTTACAGATGGAGAAGTACACACGTGCTCGGATAAATTCCTACAGTCATCAATTATAAGTTTGTACAGTGATCTATAAATAAACTCATCCGATGGGGAGGAAGACACTATAGCCAACACACAAGTTCATGTGCATCACATTACAAACAATAATTATTTAATGAAGTCTGTTCTAGCAATCCATGAATAAATTCATCCGATTGGGAGGAAGACTCTAATGGCGACGCGCAAGTTTATTCACATCGCTAACAAACCAATAATAGAGGTCGCGGGAATTATTACTAATCCCCTCTCCCACTTAGTTATTTAACACCGAAAGTTTTTATATGCATATAATATTCCGAATAAAATACGCAATCTAGCATGCCCCTATTACGACACATAAGACAGTAAATCACAGAGAATCATGCATAACATATACAACAATAATCAATTATTCTATCAAGTATAAACATTTATATATATCAGAGAATTCGATTGCTCGCCTCCAAGCACGAATATCGACAAGGACTTTCAGATTATCAAAATTTCAAAACCATCGATATCGTCCAGATTATCAAAATCGTCGATATCGATCAGATTATCAAATTTTTGGAAAACTTCCTATCAAAATTTTGAAACTGTCGATATCGGCCGTCGATATCGTCCAAATTATCAAAATCATCGATATCGACCAGCAACTATATATAACAATAATAGACCATTAAATCAATTATGACAGTTATATATCATGAAAAAATATAGTCGAACCCGTGCACTGAATCGTGCGTGAAGTCGCACTTCATCTCTCACACTAAAGCATCCGTGCGCGCCTGGCCTATCGCACGCCAGCAATCGTGCGTGCTACGCCAGCAGCGCGCCATCATCAGTGCGCGCTATGCCTGCAGCGCACCATCATCCATACGCCAAGAATTCTCGCACTCCAGCAATCGTGCTTATCACCTGACAACCGTGCGCCATCCTGCTCGGCAACGAACATTCTCACACGGAGTCCCGATCGCAATCTTGTGCCCAATTAGTGCCAAGCTGTACACCACGCCTGCCGCGCCGCGCGCTATGCCTGCAGCGCGCCAACATCCGTGCGCGCTGCGCCTGCAGCACGCTAGCATCCATGCATCACAATACCCCAACGAGCGACCATCGTGCACTACACCGGGCGCCCATGTCCGCCTCCGTGCATCCACGCCCTTCACCAGGTTTCACCACACGGTAGTCCACTGGCTACGGGCCTGCTTGCACGGCAACAAGTATTGGCCGTGTAGCCCATCCGTGCACCAGCATCCGACTCCACGCGTCCATCACGCTTCCCACCGTGCAACCTTCCATCCACACAAGTACCGCCGAGCACACACATGTATAAAGCGCACTTTCGGAAGCCTCGCCATGCGGCAAATCCTCTCGCTTGATAAGAACGATGTGCATCGCCCGTCTTCACTCCCGTCTCGCCTGCCTACCTTTTTGTCACTCCGCCCAGCTATAAACACGACAATCTGATGGCCTCCGTGCGCACCACACGCCATCCTGCCCAACTTGCGCTCTCCAACGGGCTTCCTCGCTAGGCTATCCGCATGACAACAAGTTGCTACACCCGACGACAAACCTGTACAAGCCCGCCAACGAGCACGCCTCCATGCGAGCTTCGAAACAAAGTGCCATCCGAAAGCTCTTGCCGGCCACACGCCGCCTTGATAATTTCATGAACAAGTTTCGTCGAATTCTCACACGCGGTCATCAACGATACATGATTCACATAGGGATATTCATGGATTAAGCAATAAAACCAAAACCCTAATCCTCATGTGATTCTAATTCATAATTAAACCACATATTCCCTAACCTAACATGTCACGCCCACGAAATTGAAGCTCTAATACCAATTGTTGGCATTTGATCATTGGTTAACGTGAACCGTTAGGGTTCCATACATTTCTAAATCAGCAAAAGCAAGAAACATAGAAACATATTACCTTTCAATAGGGTATGTTGAAGAAGAACATGAATTCTCGTCGGCAGCCTGCGCAGCCTCACCGTTTTGGGCATAACTCTCTCATCTGATCTTCGATTTGAGTGATCTATGCGCCATACCGATTCTCTCTTCAGTGGCTTTCCAACAGTATATCACAAGTCTAGTTCTGACTTCTATATAATTTATAAAATTCATAGAAGTTGACAAACAGCAGCAGCAAACAACCTTCCGATCTTCTATTGTATTTCCAAGTGCAAACTTGACGTCGTGTAGGCGACGATCCTCAAGATCTTCTCAATCTGCTGTTCTCTCACCCTCCTCACAGTGTTATATATGGGATACAGTAGGGACTAGGAGGAGAAATTAGAGTAGGGCCTCCATTGGGCTTAAGTATCCAAGCTTAGCCCAAAAATTATACTTAAGTCCAATAATAATAATATATACCACTAAAATATTATTACTGTACTATCGTTCTAATCCCATAATTACTTTATGGGCTCCTTCTTATTATGAGCCCATTAGTCTCCCCATGTTTAAAATATACAATGTCCATTAATTAATTAAGTTACTAACAACTCTATTAATTAATATCTTATCCGAGAGTAGTACCACTCAACCTTATTATCATGCTGAAATAAATCCACCAGCAGAGTTTACATGATAATCCTTATGAGCTCCTCAAGGGGACATCATCAACCTATAACGGACACAGATTCCTTCTACAATCAACAACACATCATAGAAACAACACTATTTCCCAACTCACCGAATTTGTAGATTTAATACATATAAATCTCACCCATTGATGAATCAAAGAGATACATACTGCCTTACGTGTCGAGGTTATTGTATAGGGATTAAGAGCACGAACATCCATAATAACAGAGATCAAGTTCTCCTATATAGTCAGTATAAATCGAACGATCTCAGACGGTCCTGCTCAATACACACGAAGTACACTAATGTGATTCTATAGACAAGACAAACTAATACCAAATCACACTACAACCATCCCGATCGAAAGTCTCCGTCTATCTCAGTTGTGATCATCTGTTTATACTTTATAAGGAAACTGATAATATGATCTCCGCGTGTTGTCGCACAACATATTATCTACAGTATAAAGTAAATGGACTATTGCATCGACATATAAATTATAAGACACAATCATTTGATCATATGATTCTCATTTCAAATTCATTGTTTAAACATTGTTCATACGAAAAGTTAGACTGTTAGTATACAATGCAACACACAATGTATTGAGATGGATGGAAATAGAGATTGTTTGTTACTCTGAAATGAAGGGAGTAATTATATAATTTTTTAATTTTAATTTAAGAATATCTTGATGTAGATTTTACCGTTGCGCCGATGCATCTCGCATCACAGTAAGATGAAACATTTATGCTTTCTAAGATAAAGTATAATTATCTTATTTTTTAAAATTTTATTTAAGAATCTGTATAAAATTGATCCTAGCACTATAAAAAAATTATTTTTTACCAACGGAATATTTCGTTAGTAAAAACCTTAATTCCTTTGTTAAATTGGCTTACCAATGGATTAGCAACGGAATCCGTTGGTAAAATTTCATTGGTAAAGTGGTGGTTGATAAATTTTTAGCAACGAAAAATCAATTCCGTTGGTAATCCATTATTAATGGTTCCGTTGGTAATTTATATAATGATTCCATTGGTAATCCGTTGGTAATTACCAATGAATTGAATTTCGTTGCTAAAATAGAGAATAAATTCATTGGCATTCCATTGCTAAAACAAAAATGTCATTTTTGTTGCTAATCCATTGGTAATTTCAGTTGCTAAAAAATACTTTTTCTATAGTGTGGAGTAACATCATAATAAGATGAAACATTTATGTTTTCTAAGATATAATATAATTATATAATTTTTAAATTTTAATTAAAGAATACGCATGAATTAATCTTGGTGTAGATTTTATGTACCTTAATTTAATCTCAAATAAATTATAATTTTAAAATTTAATGTTAATAACAATTAGATAAATAAATCATACATCTATCTCTCTTATATGGTGATAGCGGTGCATTTTTCTCTCTTTCTTTCCCCTAGCATCACAAGGAATGACAAAATCTTTACTTTTCAATCTATTCATCACTATTTTAAGCTTGATCTTCATTATAATGATAATAGTAATAACAAAATTAAATAAAAAAAATAATAAAAAAATAGAATTATAATTAAGGCATGTTGGCCTGTCATGCAACCTGTCGTGGAATGGGTTGGGCCTAGCATATTTAGCCTGCATCCCGCCTTGAACTCGCATGTCTAAACTCGCCAAAACGTGGCTTGAGGCGGGTTATGAGCGGCCCGCCGGCCAGCCTGTTTTGATGACTCTATATGTTTGATTTAAGTTTAGGGCGAGACTTATGTGAGACCATCTCATATAAGACAATTTTTTTCTTTTTTAAAATAGTTATCACTTTTTATTAAATATAATATCACTTTTTCATTAAAAATGTTATAACTTTTTATTTATATTACGAATTGTTCATGAAATAATTCGTTGCTCTATCACCACTTTCATTAATTTGAGTGTCACTTTTTATTAAAATATTATCACTTCTTATCCGTCTCACAAAAGTCTTTTTATGAGACGGACTCACACAAGTCTTTGCCTTAAGTTTATTATTATTCTAAATTTAAATTTATTAAATTCTCCTGTATACACCTATAAAACCTATTAATCGTTACCCCCTCCTCCTAATGTACATTATATTTCAATTAATATTTTCTCTTTTCTTTCTCATTCACTTTAATCTCTTCTCTAACAACAATTCATAATTGATTTGAAATAAAATTCAAATTTATCCTTCCAAAATCCTAAACAAACTTAGATTAAAACTATTATTGATTTATTAAATCAACTTAAGTCCAATCAAACGTACAAGTAGGGTTAGTGTATTAATGATTAATCAGATTTGCAGGTTTATACAGGGGTTTTAAATTTATATTTGGAATAAAAGTTCAAATCAAATATTAGTGTTAGTCTAGGTTAAATTTATACATATCCTTAGATACGAGTTTATTAAGAGATACACGAAATTATTTTCTTTTTCCAAGTTTACCCTTATTAGTTCATTTAAAAACAAAGTTTAATATTCCCTATAAAATTAATCACACTTTGACTTTCATAAAGATAGGAAACTTATATTTCTCAATCAAATAACAGCCAGTTGGAGGAAACTTAAAGCTGTTATCATCGTGTATTAAGTGAAATATCTTTATCTTATTTGCATCAGGCTCACACCACGAAAGGGAATAAGATGTCGGAGGAAACTTAAAGTGCACACCAGCGTGGATTAAGCGAAAGAAAATAAAGAATCCAATTCATAATAATAAGAAAAAAAAATAAAGAATCGCCTTCACATTAAGTGTGGACGAATGTTCAATAGAAATTTTGATGAAGTGTACACCAATGTTCAATGTTGGCGAGACTACTGTATCAACGTTCAAAGTCCAGAGCATCAATTGTATCTCTATTAACCAATTAATTTCATTGTTGCCTCCGTAAGATACTAATGGAACCATCATGTATCCAGCGAACCCAAAGTGACTCATTTTCAAGATGGACATCCTATAGTGATTTACAAAGTAAAGCATCATTCCATGCATATAAATTATTGAGACCCAAACCTCTATCTCCCTTATTCTTGGTGATAGTGTCCCAGCCTACCAAACCTTTCCAAGTACCCCAAAGAAAAGTCCTGATCATTCTTTCAATACGTTTAATGAACCCATCCAGCACTTTAACAACCGCAAACCAGAAAGAAAAAACACCATAAAAGCAAGAAGAGATAAGCTCAAGTTTGCCTGCAAATGAGAGTACCTTAGTCGACCAACAGTTTATGCATGTTAGGAGCTATTTGATGAGAGGCTCAAACTCATTGAGATATCCCTAGATATTTGATAGCCAACTTCTGCAATTGGAAAGGAAGAACCTCTAGGATAGAATTTTTGGTTCTATTATCAACTCTTGCGAAGAACATGGAAGATTTATCACTGCTCATAGCCAACCCCGACATTTTATCAAACAACTCCAAAGTACCCTTGATCACTAAGGCCGATCGGCGATCCTCATGAGCGAAGAGAAGCAAATTTTCTGCAGAAACAAGGTGGATAACTGAAAGCTTCTTACAGACTTTTGAATGATAAGAGAAACCTCCACTGCGAATTCTTAGCTTCAACAAACTACTGAAGGTCTCCATGTAGAGAACAAACAATAGAGAGGACATGGGATCTCCTTGGCCGAGGCTCTCTTCCCCTTGAAGAACCCTTCTGGGGACCAGACACCCTTATTCGCCAACGTCGGGGTTCACCATCTCCACCTTATTTCGCTGCAGTGTATCACCGAACGGGAATGAATAGTGGGTACGTGAGATAATTTTTTAGAAAATTTAGAAGGAATTTTAGGATAATTGAAACATACTTTTTAAATTACTTTTGCACATTGGTGTTAATATGGATAAATTGGATAGTAGATAATATAATTTTGTATCTAACAGTAATTCTATAAACTGATGACTCGTTTGATAAGGCATATTACGGGCATATGCGATATTTAATATATAGCTTCTTACATTGTTTGGTAGGTATTAATTTCTTAGCTCGTGAAAATTTACTGTAGCACTTTACAAAACAAATCTCACCAAAACAGCAGTATTAATATTATGTGTTATGCAGTGGTGAAAGAAAAGGAAAGTAAATTACTTGTTAATCCTTTTTTCTATTGACAAAAATCTTCATCTCCCTCAAACAGATTGAATCGAAGATAATTTTTCTGATCTTACTTGTGGTTTGGCTTCTGATTGCAAATTGAGCTACAATGGTACAAAATTGAAATCAATTAAGAGGAACCCCAAATTCACAAAGACAGCCATGACAGATGCAGAAAATGAGGCTCAGTTATGTGAGACTGCTTAGACTACATTTATGGGCAACCCAATTGATGGGTCGTCCATATACGACAAACATGAGGAATTAAAAAAAATACTCAACCAGTTGGTGTTTGAGGTTATGCCCCAACTTGTACGATAACCTGTATCACAACCACACTCCCTCTAAATTTGTGACAAATGTCATTCTATTATTAATTTCAAATAACTCTTTTAATATACTTTAAATATTAGAAAAATAATTACACAGGTATCTTAAAAAGTTTTAAATTCTTATTTTTTTTTTAAATTTATAAATAAAATAAAATGTTATATATATTGTAATTATTATATAATTATTTTATTTATACGTTATTTTTAATGTAATTTCAAATTATTATTTTTATTATAATTGTGAGATTAAAATTGAATTTTAAATATAAAATTATTAGTATAATTTTAAATGTAATTAAAAAGTCTTAAAATAATAATATAATGTTATATTAATAAATGTTGTGTATATAGAGATGGGAGAGAAATAATATTTTATTGAAAAGATAGGTTATGTTGGGTTGTTGATAAAATATTAAAAAATTAAATTTGAGTTGGGTTGTAAATTGTGTATGTGGGTTAGAGAGAATTAAATATTTTTATTGGTAGGATGGATTGTGATGAGTTATTGATGGGGATAGCCTTAGAGAAATGCCAAAGCTATGCTGCTGTTAGCAAATCTCAACAATTATACCACCACCTGCCAAACAAGCATTGAGAAGAAGGAAGAAAGGGGCTTTCAAGAAAAGGGTAGATTGGCTCAAGAGATACTCCCCCGTCCCTTCAAAAGAGACCTTTTTGCTTTTTTCACGTAGATTAAGGAGTAATATTATTTAATGTGTAGTGAATAATTATATTAGTGAGAGTGTGGACTCCATATTTTAATTGTATTAGAGGAGCTGTGTGGGCCCCATGTGTGTAAAATAGGAAAGGGGACTCTTTGGATGGGACGCCCAAAATGAAAAAAATATCCTCTTTAAATGGGACGGAGGGAGTATACATTATGTTGGAAAATATTAATTTGGGTTTAGGGTTTAGACCTCCATTGAAGATCTATTGTTCATCTGCTAACTGCATGTGAAATCTTTGTTTTACACTCCAATCTCCAGCAAAGCTATTTCATTGCGTTTGAGGCCTAAACAAAGAGCTCTAGAATAAGGTTTTGTTTGGGGTATTTTTAATTATCATTTTTAGTACAATCTGCATTTTGTGGAAGAAGAGTAAGGGTTATAAAAGTAATTTAAGCATTTATCTTAGTTTTTTTATCACCTACCAAACATTTTAATTTTTTATTATATCAATTTTAATATTTTCTATCAAACAATCTCTATTTTACTTATTAATATGCATACTTATCTTTATTTAAATCTCATCCCTTATATATACTCTCTCATCTTATATCAAATTAAGCAATATTATTAAATGGAAATGAAAATATAGAGAAGGGAAAAAAGGGTAAAGATGTTGTGGGGATGACAAAGCCAAAAAGAGCCAATCAGGCGGCCCAAAAAAAAACTGTTGCAAAGAGCCTTAAAAGAAATAGAGCTAAGCTAAAAATAAGTATTGTTTTCTTTGTAAGTCTACTCCAATCTTGTTTACTTACGACATCCCAAATATCCGGAGGTTCAGGTTGAGTTTGTTTTGTTGTGTCGGAACGGGTAACCGATTTAGAAGTCGGAATGTAAGTAATGTCTTTTCTTCTTGATTTTCCTCCAATTAATTTTTTGGCAATTTGGAGGGTAGGAAAACTGTCCACAGACTTAATCGGATCAGATTTTTCCTCAGTTATAGGCTCCTTTATAGGAGGTGGAATGGCATCCGAATCAGGCTGGTTAGTAACATCCTGTCCTACGGAAGAGGTTTCCACATGAGTCTCAATCTCAGCAAGTGAAAAAGAATGTTGCTTAGCACCATCAGCTGGCGAGGAGAGCAAAGTGGAAGGATCTTACTTCCCATCACCAGCGTCAAACGGAGCTTCAGACATGTTTGAGATCAGCTGCACTGTTGAGGCTGTAAGATCAACACGACTTTGCAAAGCAGAAGCAGTCAGAAGAGATTGGGCAGCAGGAATGACTCGCAAAGCTTCATCAATAACAGCAGGAGTTGTTAAATCAGCCAAAATTTTGGACTAATTAGCGAGTTGAGTATCACGAGTGGAAGCCCCAACAGGAGATTGTGAAATGATGTCACCATGAGGATTCGACACGTTTTCCTTTCTCTTGGCTTCAACAGTCGAGTGAGTAGAGATACCATGTTGATCCCCAACAATGACTGTACGTTGGCTGGAAGGAGTCTCCAAACCAGCGTCCTCCAACTCAACAGCAGGATTGCAAGAAACGTCGTTAAGATTCTGCTCCCTAGCAGTCGGGGAGGTCCGGGGGCATCGCCACCTTTGGCATCGAACTCAGATCAGTAAGTGAAGGCTGAGCAACATCAGGTTGAACATCCACCTTGTCAAAGCTGAGAACATCAAACCTGTTCGAAATATATAAGTCACAAACAGACTGTCCCCCAGCAGAACTCACTATGCAATCAACAAGCGAGGCCGTCGTCTCAAACACAGGCTGTCCTCCAGCAGATTGGACAGGTTCAACAAGCGCTATGTCCATAGCAACCTGTTCAAGATTTAGATTATGCTCAAGATGGGCAATCTGAACAGCATCAGAACGAGCCCTATGAGCGTGGGCAGAGCCTCTCGAACCCGTGTGCAGAGCAGTAGCGGTATCAGCATGAGGAGCTCCGTTGGCTGCCTGAGAAGTACCAGCGGGCTCAACCAACACACCAGGCTTCCCCTTCCATTGTTTCTTATGAAGTTCAGCCTTTGAAATGCCTTATTTTTCTTACAGGAATCGATCATATGCCCAAGAATATTGCAAGACGAACAAAATAACGGGATGTTTTCGTACCCGATTGAGACCTCAAAAGAATTGCCAGCAGCCGTCAGGTTAAACAGAGATGGGAAAGAGCATTCCACCATGTCGATGTCCACCAAAACTCGAGCAAAACGGCCAAGCGAGCCATTCAGCGCTCGGGCGTCGATGCGAATAGGGGATCCCAAAGCCGAGGAAATGGACATCAAAATTCTTTCCGCCCATAGTTCGAACGGAAGTTCGAAAATTCGAATCCAAATAGAAGCAGTAGTAGGTTGGGACCTGTAAGGGTTAAATGCTGGAATCCATTTTTGAACACGAATTCTACCAGATTCAGGCTAGAAAACTAGGTCTGAAAGGATTTGTAGACGTTGTTCCTCATTTGGGATTAAAGAATATACTCCCTCATCTTATATCACCTATCAAAATGTATTGTATAGTAATTTTGAAATAAATTTTGTACCTGTCAATTATTAACCCATTAAAATTTAAAAATTAAGTATATAATTATATTCTATCCTAATTTAACTAATAAATCCTGTTATTAGGTGCAATGTAAAATTATCCTAATTTTGAGAAGAAGAAAAAAAAAATTAAAATAGAACTATGATGATGTTTACTTTTGTATTTAATTTATTTCAATAGATATATTTTTTTTAAAAATGACTATCTAAGTTTGAACCTATTCAGATGATTGAAATTTCTATTTTCTTTATACAGCGAAGAGTTTTGTACAGTTGATTTCTTAAATTTAATTAGGTGACTCGAAATTTATAAGCATAATAAGTAGTAATGATCATATATATCAACTTTAAAAAGTATTTAATTAGCATAAATACTGTGCTATCTAATAGACTATAATATAATTATGCAAAACACATTGTTAAGCTAATTTTTTTTATAAATTAAAAATAAAATAATTGATCTGTAGCACTTATATATGGAGACAGACTGTAAATGTATAACTAGTAATCATCACGAAATAAGAAATAGAAAGCGCAGAATGCCAATTTCCTAAAGAGAGAACTTTATAATTAAGATGATGCAAGTGCTGAAAATCCATAACCCTTTCTCAATATTTCCATCCCTACTGGCCTTCTTGGGCCCGTGAATGAAATCCAAGCCCAGGCCCACCTTCAGCCCGCAACTTAACTAATTGATTGTGCACCTCTTGGGAGATCAACCTCTGTATGAACCTCATCAAACACGTGTCACCAATCTCAACCGTAGATCCTCCATCATCCCCTCCCAATTCTTCCTCTCCGATCAAACCCTCCCTAGCAATTTTCTCATCACCACCAGGTGACTCTATCATACCCCCGCCACCCGGCGGCAGAAGGGCCAAAGTAAGCCCATCACGGCCCAAGCCTAAGCCCATCTCACACCCCGCAGAAACAGAATCCTCGTCCCTACCGTAACTACTCTGCTCCTGCGACGCACGGGAACACTGCCTCTTCAACCCCGACTCGGACGACCCGCTCCCGGACTCACCCGCGTCGCCACCGATCCGACTCCGCTTCCGGCGGAGCGTAGAATTCCAGTGATTCTTAATGGCGTTGTCAGTCCTGCCAGGCAAGAGGCGGGCGATGGTAGCCCATCGGTTGCCGTGTACGGCTTGCGTCTGCAGAATGAGAGCGTCCTCTGCCGCCGAGAAGGGGCGGTGCTGCACCACCGGACTCAGCTGATTGCACCACCGCAACCGGCAGGACTTCCCCGACCGCCCCGGAATGCCGTTGCTTATGAAGGACCAGTTCCGGGGGCCATGCTCCTCCACCAACTTTATCAACGTAGCATCTTCTTGTGGATTCCAAGATCCTTTAATCTTTTCGCCACAATCTCCACCACTCTCCATCTCTCTCAATTCTCTCTCTATACATACAGAGGCGTGTATATATATATATATATATATATATATATATATATATATATATATGATGAAAGAGAGACATTTGGGAGGGGGGGTTTCGATGCATGATGAGATGTAACTGTTGCAAGAGGAGATGTTGGCATGAACCTTAAACTGCTCGCACATAAGCGAAACCACTTCGATTTTTTTTGGTTAGTCAGTTGTGTGTGGGGAATTAAATATGTATTTTTATTTAATTTTATTTTAACATAACTAACACGAAATTATATTGGAAAAAATAATAGGAGAAAATATTATACAGTTGGGGTAGTAGCAACTGATTGAAAGAGTAACGGGTTTTCGGAGGAAAATATTAAAGTGCATTTCGGGAAACGTTTGAGAAAACTATACTGTATGATAGTTTTCAGTAATTTTCAAATCTTCGTCCCAACATACTAATCCTATCCTCAAATATGTGTCAGTTATTTTGCATGGATAATACTCCCTCCGTCATGTCAAAAGAGAGTTTTGTTTTTTTCACGTAAATTAAGGTGTATTATTATTTAATGTGTAGTGGGTAGTTGTATTAGTGGGAGTGTGAGTCATATATTTTAATTGTATTAGATGAGTGTGTGGGTCTCATGTGTGTAAAAAAGGAAATGAGACTTTTTTAGTGGAACAACCAAAATGGAAAAAAGACACCCTTTAAATGGGACAGAGGGAGTGCTACAGTATCAATGTATACCTCACATGATTAAAGAGTATTGTAATTTTATGTGTAGTGAGTAGTTATATTAATGAAAGGTGTGAGTTCCATATTTTATTTGTATTAGTGGAGAGTGTGAATCTCATATATCTAAAAAGGAAAATGGATAAATTAAGGTGGACAATCCAAAATAATAAAATAGATAAATTAAGAATGATCGACGGAGGGAGTAATAATAGTAATAATATTTCCTCGACGCACCCTCTTATGAAACGAGTTACACGGAGACGGATCACAAAAGGAACTAATCCAATATACCCCTTATCCATTAATATAATAATAATTTATAGGGTAAATATATTTTTTTATTATTAACTTTATCTGATTTTAAAATTGGTATATTGATTTCATACTTTTTGTAATTGGTTCATTAAATTTATAAAATTCGACAAATTCGTCATTTGACCGGCTATAGCTGGTCTCTCACCTGATAATGCTGACGTGGAGTTTTTTTTTATTTTTTTATTCAACACCGATCATATGTTTTCTCTCTACCACGGATTAGCTCCTTTCTACCCAGCATTCTCCTCACAATCATGATTCCACCACTTTCAAGTCCCACCACCACCTGCGATGCTGCCACTTGCTACTCCTTCACCACTCCATCTCTCACCCACCGATGGCATTGTTGGACATGTGATCATGGTGAGCCATGGTGGCGTAGTAGTCGCGGTTGCCCTTTTCTGACAACCCATCGAGGTCGATGAATTCCTTAAAACTAGCAGCTGTTAGAAAAAAAATCTCCGACCAGCTTCTTATGCTCCATAATCACCACCCTACTAGCCAAGCAGTTGCTGAAGTAGTTGGCCGACACAGGTGGATTCATCAACGACTTGGCTTTTGTTGCAAAGATGAACATGTTGGATTCATTGTCGTCAATCTCCTCGCCTGCTGATTTGGCAAGGTAGGTCAAGATGTAAGATGTCGCCACGACAAAGAAAGACACACGTTGGACTTTTACATCATTCTTGGTCGATGCCATGAGCTTATAATGTCAGCTTGCCAGAGGATAAATGTCGATCAAAAACTGGTGTGGCCGCACACCACACCGTCACGAACCAGACAATCGAACTGGCGTCTTCTAGGATGTGGTGGTTGGAAAGTGGAGATGTATGCCCAACTCGGAATAGCGTTACTGGCGTCTCTGTGTCTCTCCCTACCAAGACTCCAAGAAGAAGATGATGATGTTAAAGAGATGAACCCTGATGATGGTGGAGTTGTTGCAGAGATGAACCATGGTGATGGTAGAGTGTCGCACACCTGGGAACTTGGGCTTCTGGTGCAGATCTATGGCAAGAGAAGTGGCATATCTTAGGAACTCATGTGATGTTGAGCTACAATGATATTGAACATCTCAGGCTCTGCCTCCTCTACATGTTGATCTTCCCAAATAAGCAGACATTCTAGTGCGGAGGCTGCAGCGGTTGTGGCTGGCAGAGGGGTTTGTAAAAAGAGATGCTGAGAAATGGTTAACGCCGTTTGGTAATGGTGACCAAGCTTCACTCCAATGGAAGCCATAGAAAATGTCGGCAACTAGGTGTCCTCTGCGACCACCTCATGGTCAACGTCTGCGATATCAACAACCCAAACCCAGTTTGCCTGACAATCTAGGTGATTTGTTTCATCTGAGGTACTCAGGGTTGAGGTTGACTTTCTTGACAAACAACCTAAATCTGTAGGTGAATTAGCTAATCTTGAAACCTTGGATTTGAAGTACACGGTCATAAAAAAAATACAAAAACCCTCGCGAGCTTGCATATAAATTTATTTTTAAAAAATGCACGTCAGCATTACCGGGTGAGAGACTTGCTATAGTTGGTCAAAGGACGAATTTGTCAAATTTTGTAAACTTAATGAACTAATTTAAAAAAGTGTGAAACCAATGGACCAATTTCAAAATCAGAGAAAGTTAATGGATAAAAAATGTATTTACCTTGATTTATAATATATTTATGGTTAGTCAGTAATTTAATTTTGGAATCGGCTAATCATACCTCCAAAATCACTAAACATACCCCATAAATATTTGATAGTAATTGGGTGGGCTGTGCTTTTTTTATTTTATTTGTGGAACCAGAGCTCATTTCATAGAACGGATCTATTTATGGGTCAAAGCTCAATCAGATTTTCTCTCCTCTTTAACTGTCCACGTACATATGCTGGATCCTTATCTTTCTCTCTCTCCATAAACATCGGAGTCACTATGAATGTCGGTTTTTGTTTCCCCGCCATGATCATCAACATCTTCTCTTCCATCACCGACGCCAAGCGACGCTGCCATCTTTCTGCCACCATCCACCTCTCTCTCTATAAGGAACACACATCTATTCACGCAAAAGTCGTGTTCTTCTTCTTCTAATTTTGGCCTAGATAGGCATTGGGTTGGGTTGGGTGAACTCCTCATTTGGTTGTTTCTTGATTGTGGGTGGAGTTTTCATGTTTCTTCTCTCCTCTAATAGTATATGAGGGAGAAATAAACACCTGGGAGGAGAGAGAAACACCCCAGGTTTTATTATCATGTTCATAAATTGATAAGAGAGAGGGGGTGCTGAAAAAGCAAGATGGGAGATAGAGAGATATGGGTGCTTTTTTTGTTGGGTCGTACATTGTTTTCAGGCTTTGGTCCTGTTATGGCCACTTTGAAATTAGGAAGAGTATTATTTGGGATTGGACCAAAGACTTTTCAAAAGGAGGGAGTCAGATTAAGTAATGTCTTTAGGCCTTATCTAGCAGGATAAAATTTTCTATAAAAATAATAAAAATACTTTTTTAAATTAATTAGATAACTCTTTATAATTAATTGGACCACTCTTTGAAATTAATTAAATTGTATGCAATCTATACATCATTAGATTACTCTATAAAAATAATTAGGTTACTCTTTGGAATTAATTATATTATTTTTTAAATTAATTGGACCACTCTTTGAAATTAATTAAATTGAATACAATCTATACATTGTTAGTCTATAAAAAATTATATTACTCTCTAGAATTAGTTAGGTTACTCTTCATAATGAATTGAGTTACTCTTTAATATGAGAATCCAATTTTCTAAAAATAAAGTTATATATTGTGAAGAATAATTTGTATGCAATCTGTAAGTTTTTTCTTTAATAAGATTACACCAAAATTAATTCTGACCCATCTCTCATTCAACAACTAACAAAATCAAGACTGATATTTACCAAATTTGATTTAGATGTTTTCTTTTACAACTTCCAAAGCAAAGCAAGAAAATTGATAGATTAAAAACTCATGTTCACATCAGAGAGAGAGAGAGAGAGAGAGAGAGAATCAATAAAATTGAGCAAAAATAGTCAATTCTGAGCTCAATGAAAGAGAAAAAGTTATCAAACAAAAGGATGAAAGAGTTGAGGGTTTTAATGGTGGAGAATGGAAATCAATAACCCAGTAGAAATTGAATGATATAGAAGATAATAGCATAAATCCATGGAGGAAGATGATATCAACAATAGAGAGGAAAAGTAGAGAAAAGAAGAAACTGATTTTTATTATTGTTGCGTATGTTTTATAAAAGAAGAGTACAACTCTTTTAAAGAGAAAGATCTCCATTCTTAGTTCGACACGTGTCACCTCAAACCTCCAAAAACTAATTTGGTTACACTCCCTTCTCAAGTTGGGCAAACCCAACTTGGTCAACAACGAGCAACAAACAAAAACAAGAAACAAAAAAGACTAAATAGAAAACAAAAGCAACAATCTTAAAGAACAAATAGAAGCAGGGGCCAATCTTCAAAGACAATAACAACATATCCATTTGGCAGTAGAAGAATTGCATACCAGCAACATAACATCAAGTAAGGGCAGCACCCAAAAGCAACAGGAGGCAACCAACCCATCAGCATCAACTATACCAACCCATCAGCATCAAAGGACATATAGTAATAGCAATAGCGATCCAAATAGCAATAGGAGTAGTAAATCATATAGTAGCAGTCTCAAAACAACCATAAGCAGCAGAGTTAGAGTAGTAATAACCATAGAAGGAGCAATATCAATAGAAGTAGCAATAGCAATATAAATAACTGTAGAAACCCAACAGAACCATGTAGAAGCCAGCATAGCAGACAGAAAATCCATCAACATATCGTAGTCATAGATAAAAAACCAGTATCAAATAGCAGCAAAATATGTAGAAAACGAATGAGAAAAGTCGTAGCAATAGCAAAATTTAGCATAGTAATAAACTACCAAGATCCATAAGAAGGGTCAGACTTATCAACGCCAACAAAATGAACATGTTGATCATGAGGGGCTGGAGTGGAGTCCAGGTGTGGCACTCCACCATAACCAAAGTATTTCATCATCTCTTACTGAAAAATACTAGAGAAATCAGTGGTCTTAGAATGACAACACATCATCTGTTACAGCTAAATTGACATGATCTTGTATGTCCTTGTAAGCCTTATACCACTCTTGAAAGCCATGTATCTTAAAACAAGTGCTCATGCCCTGTACGACCACAATGCTCACAACTCAATTTATTCTTTTCTTCCCTTATCATCCTAGTTGCTCCCTTACGCATAGTACCACTATTAACAGGAGAAGAAATACTGGAACTTTTAACCATCATGGCTGGAGTATCACTAGCAAAGTGAATATCCACATATCTATGTCTCTCTGCTTGAATCAACATAGAATAAACCTTAGTCACAGTAGGCAAAGGTTCTATAAGAAGAATATGATCACGAATAGGCTCATAAGTATCATTAAGGCCCATTAAGAACTCCAAAACCTTAGTAAACTTAGCACGATCAAGAACATTTGTTCACCTATTTGCGTGGACTAAAAGTGTATCCCCAAGTGTAGAAAATCAGTATTAGTTCAGCATATGACCAAGTGAAATATCGAACCCAGATGATAATTCTAGACTCACTATTAAATTCTCTTTACGACAATTCTAATTTAAGACAAATCAGGGTGTTTAAGAGAATTAATTAAACTAATGATGCTGAAAATATTACTAAAAATAATAAAATATCAAATAGAAAATAATGAAAGTGTTCAAGAAAGAAGACAAGATAGCTCTAGAATTTAAATTGGTCAAATTAAATTATTAGACAATCAGTTAGAATTCCTGCAGATTTTATGAAAGCAATCTGTGATACCCGAGCTTCTCACTACTCATGTGCCAATATAATTTAATTTGTGTTATGTGTATTTTATAATTATATGATAATTATGTGGCAATTATGTGATAATAATGTGGCAATTATGTGATAATTGTTTCTACATTTTATTTATCTTTACATTTTATATGAGACACCCGTAATAAAAATGATGACAATATGTGAATATATGTGTGCATAAATATTTACGTGCATTAATTTAGATATATATAATTAAATAGTTTTTTTGTATGAATATATTATTTCTTAATTTTTAAGTATCACACGAGGTAAGAAAATGTACATGTATGTGTATTAATTTGTAAATGTATTATATCTTAGTTATTAAGTATTGCATGTAATGAATAATAATAATAATAAATTCTGCTTATTATTAATAGTAACTTACTATAAATAGTAATATACTGTTATTAGTAAATAAGGGCGGTGGGTTGCTAACTCAAATTTCGCCCCCAACACACACACACACACACACACATATATATATATATACTAACCTGTTTCGGAGTTGAAAAAAAAAGTTCAGCAGTAGAAGAAAGAAGAAAAAGGAGAGAGAGAAGAAAAGAGAGAGAAAAAGGGATGAAGAGAGAGGGAAAATAGGTGCGTGCGTGCTGGAACGGGAGATAGGTAGTTACAGTTCTTCACGAGGTCTGTGGTGATATTACTGTCAGAGTCCAGGTAAGTAGAAGTCTAACTACAATGCATAAACATGTTGTGTGTGGATTATTTGTGATTAATATGTAATAATTATGTTATGAATTATTTGTGACATGGTTAGTTACGTTATGAATTTTTGTAATTAATTTGTGATATAAGCTGTGAATTTATGTGATTGGAGGTAAGTAGGTATTCATATATAACTAAATATTATTTTAAAAATTATTTGTGATAAATTTGTGATACAAGTTGCGGATCTATGTGATTTGAGATAATATCATTGTTCTATATAGATGTGTGTTATCGAAAATTTTGAATATAGATCTGTGGTATCTGAGAAGATATCGTTTATAAGAATTTGTGTGATCCGAGGTGAAGTTGTTACTAAAAAAATGAATATGTGTGATTTGAGATAAAGTTGTTGTTCCAGAAATAGATCTGTATGATTTGAAATTATTTGTTGTTTTATCTTGATTAAATGATAATATTGGTATCGTAAATGAATTTGTGAAGCATATGTAGTTGCCCTTGCTGTATACCATGCATAATCATGGAAAATGTTTTCCTCAAAATTAATAAGATAATAATGGTGTGTGCGGCCACTATATATGCACTCTTTCAGGGTTTCAAAAAATCGTTCCCTACACTTTATTCCGGGTTTGGAAAAATTGTTCCCAACACTTTATTTAGAGTTCAGAAAAATCGTTCCCAACACTTTGTTTAGGGATCGGAAAAAAAATTGATCCGACACTTTGTGTGTCCATTGAGCTCATTTGGGGCTCATATCATAAGTTTGTCGTGGGGTCCCATAATGTGGATAATTTTCAAAATAAAAGAGACCAACTAGAAAGATTAGGAAATAGACGATAGAAAACTAAATGAATTTTCATGCACTAGCATGCATGCTTTCTACTTACTGAGTATCTCACTAGTTTATGCATTGTAGGTGAGCATGTTGATGGTTGAGTTTTGTGATGTGACTGTGTGAGCAGTGGAGCTCTTTCATGGTTTTGAGCGAATGTACATAGATGAAGACTTGTTGGGCTAGGCCGTGGGCTTATTTTGTTTTCGCTGATGTTTTGTTATGTAATATAATAAGTATTGTCACAAGTTTGTATGGATTGATGTTGTGTGAGAAACTGATGACGTATGTTAGACTATAGTTTTGGTTATTAATATATTATGTGAGAAAAAATATATGCAGGTTTTCATAATGATGATGTTTAGGTTAATTTGAATTTGAATTATAAGTTATGTAAGGTGGGTTGTGTCACAATCACTTAAATATGTTAAATCTCTTTTGTAAAGTAAACTTAACGCATAAATATGGTTTAAACCCTCAAATGCAGAATAATTCTCACTCCCTTTCTAGGTACTTCATACAAAATTTCATTTAAGGCTAAAACACTAGACTTCCCTTTATATGTACTTAAGAAATAAACTGCAATTCCCACTTAACAATCTAAGAAACCAAATCCTATAGAATGATAATTAATAGATATATCAAGTGTCCAATATTAATTATTTTAAAGAATAAAGGTTATATGGTTAAATCTCATTTACCCCATAAAAGATAGACAAATATAATTTCTTTATGACATAAGCAACAATTATAAGCATGCATAGGACAATGCCATATTCATGAATGTGGACAGATCATAAAAGCCAAAAATATAAGTATTAATCAAAGCATTAATAAAGGAATAATAATACTGCAGAAATCCAAAACTTAGTCTAGATCGTCAATTCAAACCAATTCATACCTTCAATATCCTAAAACTATCCAGAAAAGTACTAGCCCATGGTGTTATAAGCAACACTCATGGTTAAAGATGAAAACAAACTCATAGGTCTATAATTCAAAAACAAGAAAGAAAGAGTAAGAAAAACCCTAGATATATGGCATGATTCTCCTTTCTTCCTCCGTGGTTCTGAATCTTTTCCGTTCTCCTTCTCAAGTAAGCAATACTAATGAACTCTCCAATTGCGGGATGGGATGATGGATCTTGATTTCGGAATTGAGGCAGGGAAAGGGTATGAAAAATTATGAAGAGTTAGGAATTATGAATCACAAGTGTCTCTTTTATTGGTGTGGAATATCCCTTCCTTCAATATACTCACGAATTGGGCTTCACAAACATGTCTGGGCCAAAAAACATGTAACTTGACTAAACTCATGACCACTTCTCTTCTCCTCATGCATTATCACTGTCTGAATGTACGAGGACCCTTCTTGTGGTCGTGCACTTCTGTGCAGCCTCACCGTTTTGATCATAACTTTTTCATCCAAGCTCTAATTTAGGTGATTCTTATGCCAAAACGATCCTCTCTTCCGTGGCTTTCCAAAAATATACAACAAAATCAGTTTTGACTTCTACAAAAATACAGAAAAATTATGCAAAATGGACATGCATTTTTCAGCATTCTTCACGATTTCACTTCATTCGAACTTTGCACTTTTGATCCTTTTTTCATCTAAAAAACACAAAATAACACCTCAACTGCACCAGTATCTTAAATATCTGAAAATTAACCATTTAGTGATGAAATACGAATATATATTCCATAAAATGGTGCTAATCAGACCCTAAAACATGTAGATTTTCACACTAATCAATAGCCTGCCTAAGAATACATTGACAGATTAACAGGGGTTGAACACAAGCCAATTGATCCCAAAGCCCTTTAAGACGAGTATAGTAACGAGCAACAAAATCATTTTCTTGACTAATGCTAGCAATCTCACGATGTAATTGATAAATGAGAGGGCCATTACCCTCACCAAAACGTTGGGCTAAATCATCCCATAATTCCTTGGCAGATTCATCAAAAAAAAGAATAAAAAATATCTTGAGAAATATAATTTAAAATCCAAGTAATGACCAAACTATCAATTTGTTACCAAGTGTTGTAGGTAGCATCAGTAGCAGGTGGGGAAGGAAACGTACCATCAACAAAACCAAGTTTCAATTTCGTGCTCAGGGCCAATAGCATAGATTGCTTCCACGAAATGTAATTAGAATCGGTGAGAGGATGACTCACAAGTGTAATACCAGAGTGATCAGAGGGAGAAAGGTAAAAGGGATCGTTGATATTAACCGTCAAAGAACCACTCGTCATCGGGTCAGAGACGGAAGCAAACTGTAATCAATGGAGCAGAAGAACTAGTAACTGCGGAAGCTCGATGAAGAAGAAAAAACCCAAAAAATGAGGATACCAATAGCAAACTAAATAGGTAAAATCTTGACAGGAATATGATGCGCGTTTTCTTTGCACGCAAAATTAATCCCCAAGTATTAAGGATATTAGTTGCAGCTTAAGCAAGCAACCAAGTGAATATCGAATCCAAAGGACGGCGTACTATCAATTTAGTTATTTACTAAACTAATTAAGACGAAAGGCAATTAAATTTGTGAAATTTAATTATAATCTATGAAATAATTAATTAAAATAACAATTAAAATAAAAGCACTTAGAAGAATACGAAAGTGAATCAAGTAGGAGAATAGGTAGCTCTAGGGAAATCCAGTTTCACTCATTATTTTTTTTTTCGTGTGTTGATGTCCGACTCTGCCTTGTGGAATATGGAAGCATCACTAAACCATGCATATCTACTCTATAGACACTAGTAAACATGCGAGTAACACATATAAATAACCTTAGAGTAATAGATATAATTCCACCCCCTTTCTAGGTATTATCAGTATCAATTATTTCCCTGGCCAATTAGTACTCTAACCCGATATGATCTCCCTTTATAGGTACTATGAAATTATACTCTTTATCCTACGTATTAACTCGAATAATATTCAATTAACAAGTATTTATATAAGATAGTTCTAATAACACTTCGGAGTCCCCTCTCTTAGAATTATAACATGTAATCCTGCTCAGCAGTGAACGCACTCAATCAATAATCATGAGATGTATTCAAACTCTACATAACAGTTAATGATGCACAAAACGACTGTGAGTATGAATTTAAAAAGCATAATCTTATATAAAATAAACCACAAGTAGTGTTGTACGGAGTTTACACACGAAAGTTCAATTAATTCGTAAGAACCTTCACAACCCTAGTTTTACCAAAAAGGCTCTAGCCCATGATGTTGCGAAGAACAATCATGGGTGTTGGATAGATCATACCCGTATGTTTAAAAAATTACAAGATAAATTAGAAAATTAAGTAAACCCTAGATGTGGGAGTCGTCGCGTCCTTCTCCGTCTTGAATCATCCTCTTGGTTCTCCTTTTGATTCCACAAACGAATTTTCAAAGTGATGGATGGATGGAGGAAAGGATGTGGATGATGGTTGGGGGGTGAACCCCCCTTGTGGGGTGTAGGATGGATGTGTTGTGTTTTATCCAATCTGTATGCCTTCTTGGTGTGATCTACATCCTCTTTTATACTTGTAAGCTCTCCTTATGGACCTAGGATGTGCTTTTTCTTGGAAAATACGCAAAAACATGCACTAGGGGTGTAAAAATTGGATTCGGACGTGTCCCAGTCATGTGGTTCGACCAAGGGTTTGACCTAGGGCTTGGTCGAACCCTGGTCGAATCAAAATTGATGATTTATCGCACTTACAGGCTTCTGGTTCGACGAAAATGGCTGTGGTTCGACCAAGATATCTGGTCGAATCAAACTATCGTGGTCGAATCACACTTGCATCGTCTCACTGTTTCGCGTATAACTTCCACATCCGGACTCCGGTTGAGTGATTCTTGTTCTCACGCAATCCTCTCTTCCTTGGCTTTCTATTCATATAAAGAACTCACAAAAAATCCAAGATTTGAAGGTGTAACAAGCAATGGAATGACACAACCGTTCTGTTCGACATAGCTCGCGCGACGTCACCTTCTTGATCATAACTTTCTCGTTTGGATTCCGATTGAGGTGTTCTTTACTCCAAAACGACCCTCTCTTCAGTGGTTTTCCTACCATGTATCATACCACCAGTTTTTATCTCCACACAAACACAAAAAAATTACATAAGTTGAACGTATGTTTTTCAGTATTCATACACAAGTTGCACATTTTCTCCAACTTTGCACTTTTGATCCATTTTCCACCAAAACACAATAAAACACCTCAAGTGTACCTTTTTCTCACATATATTGAATATAAGATACTTGTGCTAATATATGACATTAATTCCAATCAAGAATGTGTTAAATTGGACACTATAACACGCTTATTTTCACTCTCATCAATACCCCAAACTTACCTGTTGCTCATCCCGAGGAAACAAAATAAAAATAAAGAGAGAGAGAGAGAGAGAGAGAGAGAGAGAGAAAATTAGTAGGGAAACAAGGAATATGACCCATTCAAAATACAATTGTCCTCAACTTAGGTCATGCAACTCTCATTACATGTAATAATCAATTCATAGCATACAAGATAAGACAATCACCACCAATTCAAATGCTACATTGACATGTTCTCACGGGAAGTATATATCACTCACACTCAAATGTAAAAGATGTACACTTATGGGTTATGGTGTTTACGCTCAAACTCAATTCAAGTGCATGTGTAACCATAATCTTGCCCATTGTCTCAAACTCTCCACCACTAAAAGTATGATTCGACAATGGGATCAAAAAGGACTTTTCTTTTGGATGTAATGTTGGCTCTTTGGTAAGGGTAGGAATATATGGATAAAGTGACTCAATTAGTAGAGAATTAAAACCGGAGATTTTTTGTACTGCAGATTTTTACACTTCAAGGCTATCCAGCTTCATGCTCTTCTAATTTTCTTTTCTCTCCTTTCCTTCAAGCTCAACATACTTTTTCTTTCCTTTCTTTTTTTTCTCGAGGTACCAATTTCGGGCACTACCTCTAACATCTCGGGGTATCAGTTTCGGGCACTACCTCTAACATCTCGGGGTACCAGTTTCGAGCATTACCCCTAAACAACTTATTTTTCATCTCATATTTTTTAGCTCATAATCACTTGTATAGCTCCAAATATTTTATTCCTTCCAAACTCCATGAAAATTAATTCACACACTTTGACAACATTTAATTATCCCCTAAATATAGGAATTTAAGGCTCAAATAGGATATCAAAGTGGCTATCTTCATAGGTTGCCAAAGAAATAAGACTTTCAGGCTCAAAAGGGCTAACTATGGATATATAATTATTTGGTAGGAAATTATTTGACAAAATGACTCATAAATTCAAGGATAGCCTAAAATCATCTCCCATCATCTAACACATGTAGTTTCAAGTAAGACAAGAGGTAAGTTCTAGAATACACACACATGAACGATACTCACCAGAAAGAAATATTATGTGATTATGTAACATGATCAATAAGGCTCAAATTCTTATATGGGTTTTTAACAAGTAACCGAGCACGTTTCATGGTAAGCAATATCCCACAAGTACACATAAAACTTCATATCACAATATAACTCAAGTACACTTCCTTCATCAATTTCAAGAGCATATGAATTTCAGGCACAATTCTAAAAATATAAGCTCATGTGGATCACCAAAAACATAAACTCAATCCTTCCACTCCATGAATTAAGAGCACATATAAGAATTAGAATAAGAAAATGAGGGCACCTGATTTTTCTTCAACGTATGTATGAACTTCTCAAGTTGTTCAACTCAGTTATCTTGCCACTCTTCTACCTTTTTCTATCATCAAAGCTCAAACAAACTCATCATCACATGATTCATCAATAATAAAATAGGAGAACTAGACGAAAGAATCAATTGACTATCCAATCGACTCCACACACTAGAAACTCCACTGAACACTAGGTAAATTGCAAAAAATCAACACATCAAAATCGATTAAAGGTTCAACATCCCGCTTGAGTTTCGCAAGTTGATATCGGTTGAGATCTCTTAGAATTTCTCCTGCGGCAATTTAATTCACATAATCCGCATACCATGGATAGCAAAGTGATTGATTTCTTACTTCATCTTGAACACCTTTGAAGGTGGCATGTATCGCTCCAAGAATTTCATTTTCAACTTCTCTCAGGTATCATATTCAGCAACATCAAGATTATCATACCAATCTCTCGCTTTTTCGTTCAGCGAGAACTTAAATAAAATGATCTTCCTCGCATCCTTATGAGCTCCTGCATCTTTTTATGTACTTGCATACCCAAGGAACTTAATTAGATGCTGAGGATCTTCAAAAGTTCCCCCAGAGAAGGGACTCCTTTCAATCATGGTGATAAGAGCAGGGTGTAGATCAAAATCGGTTCCGGCCCCTCTTGCTCCTAACAGCCACGCATTGACTCCTCCGTTCTTCTAAAAGACTTCACGGATGACAACTGTATCAGGATTTGCAGCAATATTGACTGTTTTTGCTTCCAAGTTAACTTCGGTTGTAACTTCAATCGTTTGCAAATTCAGCACGTTAATTTCAACTCCTAAATTAAGAGCCTCAGTTGGGTCTATGTTCTTGTTCTTGTTCTTGTTCTTGTTCTTCTTTTTCTTCCTCGACGATGCTCCAATCTCCATATTATAAGGTTCTAATTCACCTGTCTTCGATCTAGTGAGCATACACCTAAGAAAAATAAGTGTTAGAAATTAAAAACAAGAATAATATAATCTCAATTAAACTAGAAATAATAAACTAATAATCTCTGTCGTCCCGGCAACGGCGCCAAGAACTTGATGCACGTTTTCTTTGCACGTAAAATTAATCCCCAAGTATTAAGGATATCAGTTGCAGCTTAAGAAAGCGACCAAGTGAATATTGAACCCATAGGACGGCGTATTATCAATTTAGTTATTTACTAAACTAATTAAGATGAAAGACAATTAAGTTTGTGGAATTTAATTATAATCTATGAAATAATTAATTAAAATAACAATTAAAATAAAAGTATTTAGAAGAATATGAAAGTGAATCAAGTAGGAGATTAGGTAGCTCTAGGGAAATCCAGTTTAACTCATTAATTTCCCTTCCGTGTGTTGATTTCCGACTCTGCCTTGTGGAATATGGGCGCATCACTAAACCATACATATCTACTCTATAGACACAAGTAAACATGCGTGTAACACGTGTGAATAACCTCAGAGCAAGAGATATAATTTCACCCCACATTTCTAGGTACTATCAGTATCAATTATTTCCCTGGCTAATTGGTACTCTAACCCGATATGATCTCCCTTTATAGATACTATAAAGTTATACTCCTTATCCTACTTATTAACCTGAATAATATTCAATTAACAAGTATTTATATAAGATAGTTCTAATAAGACTTCGTATTCCCCTCTCTTAGAATTATAACATGTAATCCTGCTCAGCAGTGAACGAATTCAATCAATAACCAATAGATGTATTCAGACTCTACATAACAGTAAATGATGCACAAAACGACAGTGAGTATGAATTTAAAAAGCATAATCTTACATAAGATAAACCACAAGTAGTGTTGTCGGAGTTTACACACGAAAGTTCAATTAATTTGTAAGGACATTCACAAACCTAGTTCTACCAAAAAGGCTCTAGCCCATGATGTTACGAAGAACAATCATGGGTATTGGATAGATCTTACCCGTATATTTGGAAAATTACAAGATAAATTAGGAAACGAAGTAAACACTAGATGCGGGAGTCGTCGCGTCCTTCTCCGTCTTGAATCCTTCTCTTGGTTCTCCTTTTGATTTCACAAACGAATTTTCAAAGTGATGGATGGATGGAGGAAAGGATGTGGATGATGGTTGGGGGGTAAACCTCCTTTGTGGGATGTAGGATGGTTGTGTTGTGTTGTATCCAATCTGTATGCCTTTTTGGTGTGATCTACATCCCCTTTTCCTTTTATACTTGTAAGCTCTCCTTATGGACCTAGGATGGGCTTTTTCTTGAAAAATACGCAAAAACATGCACTAGGGGTGTAAAAATCGAATTCGGACGTGTCCCTGACATGTGGTTCGACCTAGGGTTTGACCTAGGGCTTGGTCGAACCCTGGTCGAATCAAAATCGGCAATTTTTCGCACTTACAGGCTTCTGGTTCGACCAAAATTGCTGTGGTTCGACCAAGATGTCTAGTCGAACCAAACTATCGTGATCGAATCACACTTGCGTTGTCTCACTGTTTCGCGTATAACTTCCACATCCGAACTCCGATTTGAGTGATTATTGTTCTCATGCGATCCTCTCTTCCTTGACTTTCTATTCATATAAAGAACTCATAAAAACTCCAAGATTTGGAGGTGTAACAAGCCATGGAAATTGACAGAGCTGTTCTTTTTGGCACAGCTCGCGCGACGTCACCATCTTGATCATAACTTTCTCGTTTGGATTTCGATTGAGGTGTTCTTTACGCCAAAACGGCCCTCTCTTCATTGGATTTCCAAAAATGTATCACACCACCAGTTTTGATCTCCACACAAATATAGAAAAATTACACAAGTTGGACGTGTATTTTTCAGCATTCATACACAAGTTGCACCTTTTCTCCAACCTTGCACTTTTTATCCCTTTTCCACCTAAAACATAATAAAATACCCCAAGTGTACCTTTTTCTCACATATATTGAATATAAGACACTTGTGCTAATATATGACATCAATTCCAATCAAGAAGGAGTTAAATTAGACACTATAACATGATTATTTTCACTCTCATCAGAAGACAAAAATCCCTAAAATAAGGGATTCTCATAGCAATGGATCGTAACTTAGTAACCTAGAAATTGAATGATATAGAATATAATAGCAGAAATCCATGGAAGAAGATAATGGAAGCAGTAGAAAGGAAAAATAGAGAGAAGAAGAAACTGATTTTTATTGTTGTTGCGTTTGTCTTACAAAAGAAGAGTACAACTCTTTTAAAGACAAAGATCTCCAATCTTAGCGTGTCATGTGCCATCTCAAACTTCCCAAAACTAACTTGGTTACAAACCCCTATCCAAATTCACCATCTTCACACCTTCATCGACGGAAACAGATCCGGCATGTTAAGATAATCGGCGAATCTCGTCTCTTTCTTAACAGCCTTTACTATGGCGTTTGATCTAGTACGCTTCATTGAGTCGACTCGCAGGGATAGTGGTGGGGAAGAGATTGGATGAGGAGGTAAGGAGGCAGATGGTTATAGAGAGAAGAGAGTGAAAAAAGTGAGGGAGAAGAGTGGTTGGGTTACAGAGAGAGAGAAAGAGAGAAAAAAGTGGAAAGAAGAGTAATAAATGATTAAGTGATGGCACGGAGAAAAAGGTAGGACTTGGAAAATAGAAAAAGGTGGGAGTGGGCCTATTTAATTTATTTAGTGTAGTTATAGGATTCGATTCAATAAAAATTCTGTGGAACCAGTCCCATGGAAGTCATACTCATATTTAAATTAATGTACAAAAAGGTGGTTCGCCAACCTCAGGCGCCCGGGTGGGGTTAGCTTTTTTTTTCAATTTCATACAACTATCCTCACCCCTAATTTACTACAATTACAATTCGTGTAATTCACTGTTTGTTTAATTTATTTTATTTTTCGTTTTATTTTCCTTTTTTTTAAATTTAATTTTGGGGTATAGTTGTAATTTCAAATTATGATTTTGGGTATATTTTATATTAGTTGTTTAGGGTATATTTTACCCCTAAGATTTACTTATTATTTATTCTTTGAGTTTATGATTAATTATAAGGGTATAATTGTAATTTTACTCCTATGGTTTATAATATATTTCACCCCTAATGTTTAGGGTATAATTGTAATTTCACCCATAAGATTTAGGGTATAATTGTAATTTCACCCTTGTAGTTTAGGGTATATTTTACTCATTGGGTTTAAGGTTTAGGTATAATTATAATTTTACTCTTATGATTTAGGGTATATTTTACTCATAGGATTTAGGGTATAATAGTCATATAAAAAAACAACAACATTAATGAATGAAGAGAAATTAATTAAGAAGCGTAAGGGATCACAGGTTCCACCAATTCAATTTGGTTGGAACACCCCACCATCCAAGTTACACTCATAAATTAAATTATTTTTAATTAATAAGACATTGATACCCTTATTATATAATTAAGATTCCAGCCAATATTCATACCCCAAATTTATAAATTTATCTCCACAAATCAGTCGAGATCTTTGATTGATCATCGCCAACAGTAGTATCACCAAGAATTGCTCACCTTCATTGTGGTGTACGTTAGTTTTTACTCACCATTAAAGTACTCGGTTGTATACCTTAACACAAAAGTAATATGATAAAAATAAGTTGGATGATGTTGAATTTGGCCCTTTAAACCCATATAAGAATCAATCTCACCCTGCAATTTGACCTTTGACAAACCGAGGTCCCCAATCACTTTGAATTTGCAACTCCAATAATCTTATCCATTCTTCTGTTCTGTTGCTGAATGAGGTGCAACCATGTCATGGTCTCCGTTGTCAAACATTATTAGATTTACCAATTTCCATTTAAACTTCTCTAATTAGTAAACTTCTTTTGATAAATCACAGTAGAGTCGACATCTTTTGTATATATCGCTTTTGAAAGGGTCTTATTGCAACGTAACCAGTTAAAAGAAACACTAAAGCATTGAAGGAAAAAGTCAAGACAGACAAAAGCTTTAGACGAAGTGTCTCACATTTTCTAGGATTAAAAAGAATCATACGCAAATCCATGTGAAAGAGAAATTTGGAAAGAAACGAAAATTGGAAAAGTAAAAATGATTCCATGAAAACAAAAGAAATTGTTAGATCTAAAGGGAGAGATTAACGGATGAACGGGGAATATTGGATAAGTTGAGATTTTTGATTATTAGTGTAATATCTTTGATTTATTAGACTGTCATGTTTTTTTTATTAGAGTATCCTTTATCACTGCTGTGACTTTTTAAACTTGGATGGATTTTAAATTAGTCATGAACGGTATTTCCAATTGAAGGGTAAAATTTTCATGTTTGGGGTATGTAGAAAATAATTTTAAAATATATTGAGGTTAATTTAGTAAATGAGGTGTATTTAGTGATATTAGCCCCTTTAAATTTAAAATTCCTCATTTTATGGGTCCATTCAATCAATTTTAATGTGAATAGATATGAGCTCCATCTACCCATCGTGAATAGATTTACCATGTAAAATCTCTTTTATGTTCCACTGAACTTGACCACATAAACAGTCTTCTCTGTTGTCAAATTGTCGCCATGAATATAGTCTAAAGTGAAATTGGTTGTTCCCTAGCATGCGCACCCTCCCCGCGGTGGCAAAATGAATTTCTTCTAATTATTTCTTAATCTTTTGGTGGATTCCTTAAGGAGACAAGTTTATTCCAAACTTTTGATGGATTCCATTAAGTGATGAATTGTATCCGAGTGTGTGCTTGTATTAACTCCTAAATCTTCATTTTTACGATATGATGAAGTTCCGCCTTAAATCTCAAAATCTTGTTCATATTTAAACTCCGAAACCCTTCACCCAATGCTTTAATATGCACATCAATCAATCCAGATTAAAATCTGCATATAGGAATGACCAGCAAATTAATCACATGATTACCCCCGGTCATCCCGTCAACGTAATTAAGCTCGTAAACTCGACGACGACATCAAGATCTACAACCGCCCTCTCAAGGTAAATGAGTTAACGGAGGAGTTCTCCAAGCTGCACATCGTGTGCCACTCTGAATGCTTCTACATCGGAAAAATTAACCCCACGCCCTTTCCCACCACGACTGCCTCTTGTCCAACCACAACTACTTCCTCCTCCCAGCAATTTTTTTCAGTTGACGTTCGTGCCGTTAATCTGGTACCAATCTTTCTTAATTTTTTAGCTTGAGTGGGATTCGGAGTCGATTTATGATTCGAGATTTTAAGACTTTGGAAATTTTGATTTTGCCCCTAAGATTAGGGTTGGATTTGGTGGAGAACAGGTTCTGATAATAATCTCTTCCATTTTAGGAGTAATTATCTATAATTTTACCAGCTAATCTCATCTCAATTTGATGACTTGACAAGTGAGTGGAAACTAATGTGACAATGAGTGGCGGTTGAGTTATAATCTGTAGTATGAGATGTGTAATGCGTTATCATTGAAGAATGATAAAAACTTTTCAATTTAGACTAAAATTGGACACTAACATAAATTAAAATTTTTGGAGTAATTTGGACAAAAATGGGATATATTTGATCAAAATTGGACAAAAAGTATTTAAATTGAAAATTGCAAAAGTTAAAATGACTAAATGCGGATTTTGTCATACTTTGTGAACCAAATGTAATAATTTCTCATTTTTTAACAAAAAAAAATCTAAAAACTTATAGGACTTGAAAGTCTTATATTTTTTTTTCTTTTTTTAAATTGAAATTTAAAAACTTACTTGATTAAAATTGAGATAAAGGACAAATTTTGAAAAGGTAAAAGCTACATGACCAAAATTTGATTCAACCAAAGTTATAAGATTGAAATTGATATTTTCATTAATTATCAATATTAATCCTGTTGAAAAATAAAATTAAAACTGACGGGACTGGCACAATTCCATAAAGGTGCATTTTAAATTCACACTTTTTTTTTATTAAATACACATATACATCTCTTATTATATAATTATAATATAAATATTTTTAAAAGTTTAAATAGATGACTCTTAATTCATTAAATATACACTCTATATATTTTCAATTATATTATAATTTCATAATTTTCATACACAAACACAATCCCTAAATTATAAATAATCCATGACAATAAAACATGAATGGGGCAGTCTTATATGAGATCGATTCATTCTTTAAGCACATCAGGCTATGGTTTATCAATTCCTCCTTCCCAGGTTTTAAGTTAATTATGAGATTTATATTAAAAGAAACACAAGGAGTAACAAACATAAGGGCATCTCCAATGATAGGTACAACTCCTACGTGTCAATTCACTTGTACCTATGTCAAGGTATAATTACCTTTGGAAGGAGCAAATACAATTTAGGAGAGAGAGAGAGTTGGGTACAATATATTGTACCGGTAGAGAGAGGGAAAAGGTTGAAATGAAGGGAGAGAGAGGGTCCATATGTGTTAGAATCATTTAATGTCCATTAATTCATTTGATATTTTAATATTAAATATTATTATTTTTATATAAAAGAAATTGAGAGAATGCTGATAAATTTTTACGTGGCATGAAGTTGTTTACGTGGACATAAATTTGTACCTAAGAGCAGACACACGGTTGGAGATGCTCTAACAGTAAGGAAGAACATGGTGGGATGAATTTTCTGCTTTCCTTTCATTACTTCAAATTGTGTGAAAACTATAATAATTACAGAATCATCCTATTCACTCTCTATATATTTTCAACAGAGTAGATATACATATCAAAATAATAATTGAATTGTACCAAATATTAATTTTCAAACAATATAAAACATGAAATGAAGAATATAATGACACATTTTATTTCTTCCAATGCCTGTGTGAGATGTATTCTTTTGTTGTTAGTTATGTTGCAGATTTGCGTTAAAGAGTGGACCACAAATGATATCTTTCCTTTTTTTACCATGCATGAGGGCGTCTCTCCAATTGAAGATACAAAAGTGGGTACAAATTCTAGCTGGACAAATTTGTACCTAAGATGAAGTACATATTCTATAGTGTAGGTGCAGGTATAAATGGCTGGGCACAAAACTTTGTACCAGGACCAAAGTTAAAAAATTTTGAAAAAAAAATGAACTGGTCCCACGTGCATAAAATTTTTTGTATTTTCTTCGTTAAATAAAAATATAAATTGTATCTAATCATTGTGAAAGATGTAAGTAAAAAGAGTAATTCTAATGTGGAGATGGTGTGATGATTAAGGGAAGGAAATTGTACCTAAAATATGGTAATCCATTGTGGATGCTAGGAGAGCACCTTCCATGGAAGGTACTATTGGGTGAGTGGGATGGAATTATATCTCAAAAGAGGTACAACATTAGAGCAATCATATACAAATAAGGAGAATAATATCTAGGTACAAATATTTGTACCCAAAAAAGAGTCTTTAAATTGTGGATCTCATATATATATATATATATATATATATATATATATATATATATATATATATATATATATATATATATATATATATATATATATATATATTTTTTTTTTTTAATAATTCTTATTTTACTTTTAATATAAAAAAATATACTCCATTTCTTTTAAACTAATCAATAAGAATTCTATTTTTCAATTGGTAAATTCTAATCAAATTAACTATAAAATATTTTTACTCAAATTAAAATATTAATTTAATTTATAATAAATAAAAAATATAAGTTTAAATATTAATTTAAGAGCCTAACTAGAATGCACCTGATGATCTTAATCATTTGATTGAGTTTTAATTTAATCTCAACCACTAAATTTAATAAAATATTTATAAACTAAAATAAAATAACTTCCCACTATACCCTAATTTAACCCATTTAACCCCAAGTGCACCGGTTCACCCGGTGCACCACAAAATCACCCTTAATTTAAATTTATTTATTCAATGCAATTTATATCCATGTCATTCCTTTTCTTTTCTGTCTTTTTTTAATTTTATTAACATAATATAAAAAGATTTAGTTTAAATATAAGATGTAATAGAATATAAGTATAATATAATAAGATTTTAGAAAGGAAATAAATTTACATTTTAGAAATTTATTTTAATGAAATTTATGATTCCATCCTAAAGAAAATTAAAAAATTTACTTACTTAACTTAAATTATTCTAAAAAAATTATAAAATACATGATTGTTATCCAAATTAAAACATTAAATTTAAATTTAATTTAATATATAAAAAATTAAATTTTTATCTTTATTTAAATTAATTAAATGTAAATAAATAATTAATTAATAATTGTACTAAAAAATAATGAATTGATAATATGCACTCCTTCCATCCCAGAAGTACTGACACATTTTTTTTGGACACAGATTAAGAAAGTTAACAATTTTTTACTTTTCAACCTTTTTTTTAGGGTATAGTTGTCCATTTGTATTAAGTTAATGATTGTAATTAACTTTATCATTGAATTTAAACCACAAATTAAAATTAGAATATCACAACTAGACCAAAATTAAAAATATAATTAAATTTTTGAAAATAAATAAAGAAAATCATATTTTTTGTCCTCATAAATATCACTAATCATCGGGCATTATTTTTCATATCCAGCATTAATGTTTTTATCATTGGGCTCATATTAATCTCAGTATATACATTTATCACATAATGAGACTCAATCATCAAGAATCTACATGGAAAATACCTCACACGACATCAGTAATCAACAACCATCATGCACAAAGCACAAAGCCTCATAGGGCATTATTACTCAATAACTAGCAAGCACGAAGCCTCACAAGGCAGTATTAATCAACAACAAGCAAGTACAATGCCTCACAGGGCATCATTACTCAAAAACCAGCAAACATAAAGCCTCATTGCATCATTGATCAAGGACCAGCAAGCATGAAACCTCACAAGGCATCATTACTCAAAAATCAGCAAGCACAACACCTCAGAAAGCATTATTAATCAAAAAATACCAAGAACAAAGCCGCATAGGGCATTATTATTCAACATATAGCAAGCAAAAAGTTTCAAAGAGCATAAAACATCAAAGTCGACAGAAAGGTAGGGTTGGAATTTTATACCTACATGCTAGAAAATTATGCAAATAAAATTGTGGAGAATAGCTCGCAATTCAGTATATTGAATCTCGTGGCCATACCAAACTGGAGGAGAGAGAGGAGCGGAAGCATCCCCCTCATAAATCTCTGGAGACTAGGAGTAGGGGACAACATGCTCACAAATCTCTCGTGATTCGGTATCAGGAAAGATCATCTCACAAGCCTTCGGCGAATGAGTGACGCGAATGACCAGATCTGCTTAGATCTTAATCCTATGAAATGGATTCTGGGAAAATAGACTCCGGCCTACCTAAAGGGACTCCAGGACCATCGAAACGAGGTCGGAATCACCCCTTAACCTTCTATCTTCTCGAACTGGGTAGATTCCCATTCTCCACTGTCCCCGATGAGTATTAGGAAAATCGCCCCTTATCTCCGATTCACTCACCATGGATAAGGATTCGGGAGTAAACATAGAAACATATTCAATTTTTGTATGAAATAACCTCAGATCTCATATCTTTGAGAAAGATGAGGGTATGTAAAGGGGGCTAGGGTTATGACGAGGTTGGTCAGGGGACAGAAGGTATGGGGACTAAGATTCCGACTTAAGTTGAAGAAGATGAAGGGTAGACGAGAGAGTATTTGAGGGATTGAGAAGAACAAACCCTAATTTTGATGGCGAAGTTACTAAGATGAGAAACGTTAATGTTGGGTAAATGGGGGGTCAGAATTCGAAAGGGTTTGTTTGGGTTGATTAAGATTAGTTTAATTAAATTTAAGATTATGGTTAAATTAATTTAATTATGTTAATTTATTTTATTAGTGTAATTAAGTGGAGTGGCATTTTTGAAATATTTAAACTATTGAGATGTTATTTGGGTAATAATTTTTTTCTATTTTTAGAAATATGTCAATTGTTGTGGGACAATCCAATAAGAAAAGAGTGTTAATATCTTTGGACGAAGAGAGTATAAAATATGTTTAGTGGTGGGACCTCAAATAATAACATTTGTACCTAGAATGATTTGGGAGGTATATAGGTACAAATATGGAGAATTTTAAACTTTTGACGTGGCAATGATGTGGAAAAAATTTATACCTGAATTGAGGTACCCGACTTGAGATGCCCTCAAGATGGAAGACAAAAGGCTGAGGGATTTGGACTTGATTCTTTGATCTTGACTTCTTGTTTGTAGTTGGCATCACCACAAATGTTAACACATATCACAGTTTTAAGCATATGAGTTCGAAGACATCAAATACTTCTTTATTCTTTCTATTAGCGGTTAGGATAATGATTTGCAATTAATTCATCTGTACGGAATATCAGTAGAACACAACGCAATTGTTTAATGACTTTCAGCGTACAACTCGGAGAGTGGGGAAAGCCTTCTCTCTCTACGATTTCAAATCAATGACTAATAAATGTATATTGTATTGCACATGTTTCATTAGTTAACTAATATGACTAAGAAATAAAAAGAAATAAACTCTCTTAAAAAACGTATGGCCTTGTTCAGGGGTATATATAAATATTCATCAAAGCTTTAAGATACCCTAGAATTTTTTTCTTCATTTTTTCTGGGTTACCACGCTTTGATACATCCCATTTCGTATTAATATGTAAAGAGGTGGATTCAAATGATAAAACATCGAGATTAACATTGTTGAAGTTTATGGTCCTTGTCAATCTGATAAAGAAAGATGTTATGAAATCTTATGAGTGTAGACATCTATAGCTTTTTAAAGGTCAAGATCATAATGACTTGGAAAAAGGGATTCAAATTTGAAAAAATTCCTTACTTTTGTGAATAGCAATTCTAAAATCAAAGGCCTTTACATCTAGGCGAGATGGAGTGGAAGACTTGAAAATGTGCATTTTTACTTTCTTTAAGGAAAAGTGAGGTGCACATGATAGATTTGAGCTTTAAGTTCAAGTTGGAGGCATCCCAATTATAAGGAACCCATGCTACAATACCCACTATCAACAAAGTGGGATAAAAAATGCCCGGTTCAGAACAAAAATGAAAAAAATGCCCATTTTTGAGGCAATTTGACGCAAGTAACCCTTGAAAGTTGATTTGATATGGGTTGACTGACATGGAGTCAGTTTGACTCTGTTTTACTCGGTCAGATGAAATAAATTTGAATTTTTTTTTATTTTTAAAATCATTAAAGATTCACCCTAATAACTAATCGACCCATTACTCCTCTCTCTTCCCTCTTTCTCTCTTTCTCCCCCAGTTCGCACTGCATATATTGTTTTTAATTTTAGTTAATTTTTTTTACTTTAAGAATTCGGGCAAGTAAATGGTGGCAAAAATAAAATCCTACAGCAGGCTGTAATACTGCACAACAGATGAGTGAAATTTCAGTTTGTTTTTCGTTTTTAATGTATTTACTACTGTGAAAAAAATTTCCAATGCATACATTCGTTGTTTTTTAGTTTACGGTTAGGAATTAGGGTTCTAAGGTTATGTATTTTTGTATTACTCATTAATTTGACTGAGATTTTGGTGAAAGGGAATGAGCATTGTGATTTTTTATGGATGTTGTTAAAAGACCAAGTGGTTATTAGGTTTTTTGCTTTAGGGTTTGAGGAATTTCTGAGTAGTTAAAAATCCTAAAAGACCGAGTAGATTAAAATTCAGACTCCTATACAGGAGACATTATGAAAAGAACGAGTAGAACATTTTAATTGTGTTGTTTAAAGTCAAAGACGAGAAGCTTAAATGAAAGATAGTTGAATCCCGAATTGAATTTAAAATGAAAGACCGAGTAGAAATTAAAAGAAAAGCTCGAATTGATATTTAATTCCAAAATTCCAATTTAAATAGAAAAGTGAAGACCGAGTAGAATTCAAAAGTAAAGACTGAGTAAATTTTTAATTCCAAAATTCTGAATGAAATATAAAAGTGAAGACCGATTAGAATTTGAAATTAAATTGAAAAGTGAAGACTATTTAGAATTAAATAAAAATCAAAGACTGAGTAGATTTTTAATTTAAAAATCTCGATTTGAATTAAAAATGAAAGAACGAGTTGAAGTATAAATTTAAATCCCGAATTCTATTGAAAAAGAAAGACGGAGTGCATTGATGTTTATAAATCCCGAATTGATATAAAAATGAATGACTAAATAGATTTATAAATTTGAAATCCTGAGTTGGATACAAAAGCCGACTAGATTTTAAATCCCAATTTCATTTACTATTTGTGAGCCCGATGAATCACCTTGCCAAATTACAATTAAAGCCCAAGCAAATCTAATTTAAAATTTTAATTTTATTTAATTAATTTGATTTGGGGGTTATTTTAATAAAGTTAATAAATGGATTTAAATTAATGTGCAGTATAGAATTTATTTACGTATTCGTTATATTAATGATGATCATAATGCCTTGTCATATTGATTATATTGATATTATGATTTTAACAGTATTAATTTTAGTATTTCTCTGTAAAAATGTTTCTTACTTATATGCTAAGTGTTACAGAATTCATAACATATTAGTTATTATTTGATAAAATTATGTGTATTAATGTTAATAATAATGGAAGTGGAAATGACCAAGCTTGCAAGGGAAAAAGTGTGGGATTAGAAATTACTGCAAACCGAAGAATATGTTGAATTGAATTTCTACTATACTAAACAAATGTGGGCCGCAGGCAGTATAGTCCTTTAAATCATCATGTTTTGGTCATTTCTGGATTTAGATAAAGGGTACGGGACACATGTAGGTCTGCATACCTTGATGAGTCAAGAGGTTTTAGTATCTAGAGAGGATAAGTACAGTCATTGGTTTAGAGTGTCTGATAGTTTACTTGAGTTTAGGGCGGTAGACTTTATTTGAGTGATGAGTATGGGTTTCAGGATAGAGGTGATTTTGATCCAAATGGGAACTTTAGTATAAGCAGTCGCAGCCTGTATGTGAGGAAGTATGTGAAGGATGGAGGACCAGTGACTCCTAGGGTAAACGTGGATCAGTTGAAGGATTTATTTGTCACAAACAAATTCGAACGACATGATGATTTGAAGGTGAACGTAGAGAGTTGGATGTGGAGCTTGGTAGAAGATATCCATGCTTAGGATGCATTCCCTTGGGGCCGGTATACGTATCTCCATCTCATTTACTACATGGATTCAGTAGTGACTTCTGTACTGCCTGGCGTCGACCCTGATGGATATCGCTATAATTTTTATGGATGTACATTCGCCCTAAAGATAACCCACTTTTAGACTCATCAACTTGTCTTTAAATTTTATTCAAAATCAATTCAACGTTTACTAACTTAGTTATCTTTCTCTGTGTATGCAATAGGTATGGGCTTATTAATGCCTCCCCACATTTGTTGCACCGTTTACAAAGGGGACACCTCATGAGAACAAGAGGCCCCTTTGCCTACGGTGGAAGTTTAGGGTTCCCAAACTTGATACCAGTCGTTTCTTTAAATCAGTAAGAGTTGGTTTTAACTGTGTCAGTGTAATTTAGTTGTACAAGAATTTTATGTAGTATTTCAAAATATCGAATAATTTTTATTTGTATTACAGGTTCAACTGATTAGAGGAATGCCCGTTTTACTACTAACTGAGTATTCTGCCTCATACGGGCATGGAGATGAAATAGATTCAGATGAAGGATTCACGGTGTTATTTGCAAAAGCCAGCGACCCTACTTTAAGGAAAATAGGTAGGAGAAAGGGAGCTTCGCTTCCTATTATAGACTAGTAAGAAGTTCATAATGCACCAGGGGAAGTTGTAGAAGAACATTCAGTTGCGGTGACGTATGACGCGGTCGGCCAGCCAGCGGGATATGTTATCGGGCCTCTGGATGACACATGTATTCAGGTGAGATAGTGCCAGGTGTTGCTCAATTCGATTTTGTGGGAGGATCTTATTGGTCATCCAGGGGGATATTCGTCCCATGTACATCCCTAGATGTGTTTCCTATAGAGACCATAGGAGTACAACTAGTCGATCACATTGATCTTGTACCCCACCAGTCTCCTGCTCAGTCAAGCCACTTCTCCCAGCATGCCCCTATGGAGGTAGATCTTCAATATCAGATGGAGGTTACTGACGCTCCAAACCACAATCATCAGTCCCACCACTCTCAGCGCTACTGCAGCTCCTACCACTCCAAGCTCTCCCACCGGTCTCGATCCCAACAGTCGTACCACACCCATCATTTGATGCCGCAAGGAACGTGCATGATATTCCAGGTGATATACCACACCAAAGAGAGGGTATAAGCACACAAGAGTCTGCACATCAAGAGCGTAGCGCTTTTACGATTGATGTAGGTGATGAAGATGATAAGTGGCAGAAGCTGTAAAGGAGGTTGGACAACTACGATCAAAAGTTCTTTGACGTAGAGACATATGAGGTACGGTCGTTCGGTCATCGTAGTAGATGGAACACATATGAAGAGAAAATACTGTGGTATCATATTCGTTGCAGTGACCCAAGATGGGAATCAAAATATTTTTTCCCTTGCCATTGGAGTGGGCGACATGGATAATAACAACTTCTAGACATGGTTCATGGAAGGGTTGAAGGAAGCATATGGATCTCTGATGAAAGTGAAAATAAGCGTGTTTTAGTGTCCAATTTAACACCTTTTTGATAGAAAATGTTGTTATATATTAGCACAAGTATCTTATATTTGATATACTTGAGAAAAGGTGCGTTTGAGGTGTTTTATTGTGTTTTAGGTGGAAAAAGGATCAAAAGTGTAAAGTTGGAGAAAAGGTGCAACTTGTGCAAGAATGCTGGAAAACGCACGTCCAACTTGTGTAATTTTTCTATATTTGTGTGGAGCTTTGAACTAGAAGTGTGATACATGGTTGGAAAGCCACAGAAGAGATGATTGTTTTGGCATAAGAAACACCTCAATCGAAGTCCAAACGAGAAAGTTATGATCGAAAGTTTCTGCTCAGCATGACTGTTCCACTTTACATTACTTGTTACATCTTCAAATGTTGGACTTTTGATAAGATCTTTATATCAATAAAAATACAGGAAAATAGGATCACGTGAGTGCAAGAATCACTAAAATTGGAGTTTGGACGAGGAAGTTATGCTCAAAATCGTGAAGTCGCGCAGCTGCCAGCGAGAATTTCCAAAAATTTCTGAAAATTTCCAAAATTTCCGAAAATTACCTATTTCTTGGAGCACAATTAATCTCCTTATCATATAATCCTCCATGATTCACCCATATATTTTATTTCCATATTTGATTCCATTCTCACACCTATATATACTTTACATCATTATTCATGTGAGAAGAACCGCGACATATACATCCTATACCCCACAAGGAGGGGATCATCCCCAATCATCATCCACATCCTTTCATCAATCCATCTATCACTTTAAAGATTCGTCTGTTGAATTAAGAGGAGAACCAAGAGGAGGATTCAAGACGGAGAAGGACGCGACGACGCCCACATCTAGGATTTTATCATTTTCTAATTTATATTGTATTTTCCAAATATATGGGTAAGATCTATCCAACCTCCGTGATTGTTCTTCGTAACATCATGGACTAGAACTATTTTAGTAGATCTAGAGTTTTGAAGTTTTTTATGAATTAATTGAAATTTCGTGTATATACTCCATACAACACTACTTGTGGATTTATTTTATATAAGACTATGCGTTTTTAATTCATACTCGGAGCTATTTTGTGCATCATTAACTGTTATGTAGAGTCTGAATACATATCTTGGTTATTGATTGAGTGGTTCACTGCTGAGCATGATTCCATGTTATGATTCTAAGTGAGGATACTCTGAAACTTCATTAGAACTATCTTATACGAATACTTATTAATTGAATTGAATTCGGCTTAGTAAATACGATAAAGAGGATAATTTTATAGTACCTATAAAGGGAGATCATATCGGGTTAGAGTAACAATTGGCCAGGAAAATAATTGATATTGATAGTACCTAGAAAGGGGGGTGAAATTATATCTTTTGCTCCAAGGTTATTCACACGTGTTACACGCATATTTACTTATGTCTATAGAGTAGGTTTATATGGTTTAGTGATGCGTCCATATTCCACGGACATTGATGCATGAAAGGGAGATTAATGAGTGAAACTGGATTATCCTAGAGCTACCTATTCTCTTACTTGATTCACTTTTGTATTTTCCTAGTTTCTTATTTATTTTATTTGTTATTTAAATTAATTGTTTAGTAGTTGATAATTAAAATCCCAACTTTTATTGTCATTCGTCTTAATTAATAAGTAAATAATTAAATTGATAATACGCCGTCCTTTGGGTTCGATATTTAACTTGGTCGCTTGATTAAGCTGCAACTGATATCGTTCATACTTGGGGATTAATTTTGCGTGCAAAGAAAACGCGCATCAAGTTTTTGGCGTCGTTTCCGGAGACGGCTGTTATTATTAATTTTATTATTTCTAATTGATTAAGACTTTTATTTGTGATTATTTAATTCTATCTAACCTTGAATTTTTTCTGAGGTACTTGTGCACTAGGAAAATGAGAGAAAGAAAAGGAAGAAATAATACACTGAACTTAACATGGTCGGAGCAAGGCAGAATCCGGATAATGTTGCAATCCGTGAAATTTTTATGTACAATTGGATTTGCAACATGGGATTGATAGGAGCAATAGGGAGGATGATGATTTTGAGATACATCCCGCTCTTATTAACATAGTAGAAAAGAATCTCTCTTCTAGAGGTTGTTTTGAAGATCCATATCAGCATCTCAAAATATTTCTTAGTTATGCAAACACTCAGAAGGGTGTTTGAACCAATGATAATGCTAGACGGATCACCCTATTCAAGTTCTCTTTGATTGATAGAGCAGAAGCTTGGTATAAAACTCTTGATGCCACATATTGCACTACATGGAACCAATTGTAGCAGAAGTTCTTGGAGAGATACATGACACCCTCAAGGATCTTAAGAATGAAGCAAGACATCACCTAATTTGTTCTAAATCAGGGTGAGAACTTCCATGAGGCGTGGGATAGGTTTAAAGACATGCTCAGGAGGTGTCCACAGCATAGGATGTGTAAGGCTCAGTACATAAGTATCTTCTACTATGGATTGGATTGTGATTCGCGTGTTCTTATTGATGCATCATCAAGAGGAGCGCTGTTATCTAAGACAACACTTGAAGTATAAAAATTATTTGAAGACATCTCTATGAATTCACTTGACTGGCCTATGGAAAAAGTAAAAGGATTATATGTACTTGGTAAGGTGGCGCAAGTTGAACATCAAGTGGTTAAGCCAAATAGGTATGATGAGATCGTCTCTAGTCTAGCTAACATCAACAAGCTACTAGAATCCCAGCAGAAGCAGATCAAAGAGTTGATACAAAGGGGGGCCTAGTATCCAGCAGCAAGAAGTGAAGAGTGTCGAAGATACCTACAATCGATACATGGCTAAGAATGATGCAAGAGTGGATAGACTTGAGGCTACTATGAATTCTACCCATGCAGATATGTCTAAGCAGCTGAAGGACTTTACTTTTATTATGGAGCAGATGGCTGGGAACTTGAATCAATTGACACAAATGTTGGAGAAAAGAATTTTCCTGTCTCAAGGCATAATGAACCCGAAAGAGTGCAAAGTCATCACATTGAGGTCAGGAACGCAGTACGAAGGTCCAATGATGCCAGTGGGCGAAAATGGAGACGAAGTGTCCTCGCTCAACCACCGCTCGACCAAACCCTTAGGTCGAGCAACAATCAAGCAGCCACCTGTGGAGCAGAACAATCAAAATCAGATTACAGGGTCTCCGCTCGATCAAGAAGCATCCACTTGACCAAACCATCTAGGTTGAGCAGAGGTCGAGCAGACGTCTGTGGATCTGAACATCCAGAACTAGATTATAGGTACCCCGCTCGACTATTTTCATCCCGCTCAACCAGATCAATCAGGTCGAGCAGAGGTCGAACGGTGTCGTTCAGATCTGGTTTCCATAAAAAATGCTACACCTATTATTCAGAACACTCCAGTATCATCCAAAGAGCAGAATACTGAGCTTATAGTTGAAAAGAAGTGGGAAAGAGTGAAGAGGTTGAGAGCCGAGAAGGATAAACTGAAGGAGGCTGAACGAGATGAGTGTGGAAGACCCAAAACAAAGATACCTCCTTCGTTTCCTTCAAGTGGTTTCAAGATATCATGAACAAGATAAGCTTGAACATTCTTTTCTCCGAAGTACTCATGGAGATGCCATATTATGCCCTATTCCTCAAGGATATTATATCGAAGAAGAGAAGTTTGAACGGAGTGGAGACAGTGAATCTATTAGAGAATTGCAGATCGATCATTTAGAGAAAGCTGCTTGCAAAGTTGAAGAATTCGGGAAGCTTCATTATTCTTCGTGACATTGGAAAAGGGCCGGCAAATAAAGTCTTGTGTGATTTGGGGGCAAGCGTCAACTTGATGCCTTTGTCCATATTTAAAAGTCTTGGTTTGGAGGACCTCACTCCCACAATAATTACACTACAATTGGCAGATAGATCCATGACTTTTCCATAGGGTTTAATCGAAGATGATTTGGTGAAAGTGGATAAGTTGGTCTTTCCCGTGGATATTCTTGTAGTTGAGATGGAAGATGACAAGGATGACATTCCTCTTATTTTAGGGCGGCCATTCCGTGCTACTGCTAGAGCCATGACAAACGTTAAGGATGGAAAGCTTAGACTGCAGATGGATAATGAAGATGTGATTTTCTCTCTTGATAGAGCAATGAAGATGCTCATGGAGACTCAATCATGCGAGAGCATAGATGTGATTTCTAACTTGTTTAATCTTGATTTTACTAGGAAAGATGATTCTGAATTTGAATGGAGGATTGACAAAGAGGAGTCTAGACAGCCATGGGAGGAAGGAAATTCTGAGGATCATATTTTTATGACCAAGAAAGGTGAGGTGCTGAGTGTAGACAAGAAGAGGGAAATGAAGTATTTGAAGGTGAGAATGCGAGAAGACCGCCCTCTAATCTAGTAGTCTACAAAGCTGAATACCGTCGTGACTCTCCGACGTTAAATAAAGAGCGTCTATTGGGGGTTTGTCTCTTCCATTTTATTTATTTATTATTTCTTTCATGTGAGTGAGGAGTTATTATATTTGAGGTGCTCACGTTTCGGCAATTACATCTCTTTTCAAACATAGCTTTGACTCACGTTTTTACTAAGTTTCGGGGGTGTGATATACTTACCTCATTTTATGAGCACTAAGGGTATATTTTTTTCTTTCGTTGGTTGTTTGTTTGTTAGAGGGTCAATTTTTTGCGGCGTATTAACATTTTAATTAGTGTTGGTATGTTTTTGCAACTTACCTAATGTTTAGTGTGTTGTGTTGGTGTTTCTAGTGTGTGGAGTCAATTAGATAGACAATTGAGTCTTTTTATTGTTCTCTTATTTTATTATTGATGAATCTGTGATGATGAGGTGTGCTTGAGCTTTGATGATAGAAACATGTAAACTGAGGCTTTGACCTGATTGAGTTGAACAACTCGAGGAACTCGTGCATACGTTGAAGAAAAATCAGGTGCCATCATTTTCTTATTCTAATTTTTATATGTGCTTTTAATTCATGGAGTGGAAGGATTGAGATTTTGATTTTGGTGATCCATGTGAGCTTATTTTGTTTAAATTGTGCTTGAAATTCATATGCTCTTGAAATTGATGAAGGAAGTGTACTTTAATTAAATTGTGGTATGAAGTCCTATGTGTACTTGTGAGATATTACTTACCATGAAAAGTACTCTGTTACTTGTTAAAAACTCATGTTAGATTTTGAGCCTAGTTGATCATGTACATAATCACATGATATTTCTTTCTGGTGAGTATCATTATTGTGTACGTATTCTAGAACTTGTCTCTTGTCTTACTTGAAACTACACGTGTGTTAGATGATGGGAGATGATCTAAGGCCATCCTTGAATTTATAAGTCACTTAGCCAAATAATTCCCTACCAAATGATGTTTATCCGTAGTTAGCCCCGTTGAGCCTAAAAGAACTCATTCTTTGGCAGCCTACGAAAAATAACCACTTTGAGCATCTGAATTTTTTGAGCCTTGATTGTCCTTCTAGAAGAGAATTAATAGCTTTTCAAAGTGTGTTGATGGAGTTTTATAACAGTTTGGGAAAGAATGAAATTGGTGTTGAAGCAGTGATTGAGCTTGAAAATGAATGTAAGGAGAATCATGGAGTAGTGTTTAAATCTAGTACTCCATGGAATAAAACACCTTAGGGTAGTGCTTAAATCTAGTACTCTATGGAGGATGCACGAAATAGTGCCCAAAACTGGTACCTCGAGAGAAAAAAGGAGAAAAAAAGAAGAGTAAAAAAATGTTGTGCTTGAAAGAAAAAAAGTAAAAGAGTTGAGGAGGATGTTGTGCTTAATTGAAGTGAGTAAGAAGAATGAAAGATCATGATGGAATGCGCACATGATTGTTCCGTGTTTTGAGTCACTTTTCCAAATATATTTTCTACCTTAACCAAAGAGCCAACATTACATCCAAAAGAAAAGTCATTTTTGATCCTATTGTCGAATCATACTTTTAGTGGTGGAGAGTTTAAGACTTTTGGCAAGTTTATGATTACGCATGCACTTGAATAGAATCTGAGCGTAAACACCATAACACATAAGAGTACATCTTTTACACTTGAGTGCCGGAGATATATACTTCCCATGAGAACATGCCAATGGAGCATTTGAATTGGTGGTGATTGTCTTATCTTGTATGCTATGAATTGATTATTACATTTAATGAGAGTTGCATGACCTAAATTAAGGACAATTGTATTGTGAATGAGGTATTTGTCATAGTCCTTGTTTCCCCACTAATTTTCTTTCTCTCTTTTTATGTATTTTTATTTTGTTGTCTCGAGACGAGCAACGGGTAAGTTTGGGGTTTGATGAGAGTGAAAATAAGCGCGTTTTAGTGTCCAATTTAACACCTTTATGGGAGGAATTGTTGTTATATATTAGCACAAGTGTCTTATATTTGATATATGTGAAAAAAATGTGTGTTTGAGGTGTTTTATTGTGTTTTAGGTGGAAAAATGATCAAAAGTGCAAAGTTGGAGAAAAGATGTAACTTGTGAAAGAATGCTGGAAAACGCACGTCCAACTTGTGTAATTTTTCTATATTTGTGTGGAGCTTTGAACTAGAAGTTTGGTACATGATTGGAAAGCCACAGAAGAGATGATCGTTTTGGCGTAAGAAAAACCTCAATCGAAGTCCAAACGAGAAAGTTATGATCGAAATGGTGATATCGCGCAAGCTATTTCTGCTCAGCACTACTGTTCCACTTTACATGACTTGTTAGATCTTCAAATGTTAGACTTTTTTTAAGATCTTTATATGGATAGAAATCCAAGGAAAAGAGGATCACGTGAGTGCAAGAATCACTAAAATCGGAGTTTGGACGAGGAAGTTATGCTCAAAATAGTGAAGTCGCGCAACTGCCAGCGAGAATTTTTGAAAATTTTTGAAAATTTCCTAAAATTACCTATTTCTTGGAGCACAATTAATCTCCTTATCACATAATCCTTCATGATTCAACCATATATTTTATTTCCATATTTAATTTTCTTCTTACACCTATATATATTTTACATCATGATTCATGTGAGAAGAACCGCGACACATACATCCTACACCCCACAAGGGGGATTACCCCCCAACCATCATCCACATCCTTTCATCCATCCATCCATCACTTTGAAGATTCGTTTGTTGAATCAAGAGGAGAACCAAGAGAAGGATTCAAGACGGAGAAGGACACGACGACGCCTACATCTAGGGTTTTTATCATTTCCTAATTTATCTTGTATTTTTCAGACATATGGGTAAGATCTATCCAACCCCCATGATTGTTTTTCGTAACATCATGGGCTATAACCATTTTGGTAGATCTAGGGTTTTGAAGGTTTTTATGAATTAATTGAACTTTCGTGTGTATACTCCATACAACACTACTTGTGAATTTATTTTATATAAGACTATGTGTTTTTAATTCATACTCAGAGTTGTTTTGTGCATTACTAATTGTTATGTGGAGTATGAGTACATATCTTGATTATTGATTGAGTATGTTCACTGCTGAGCAGGATTCCATGTTATGATTCTAAGTGAGGGGACTCTGAATCTTCATTAGAACTATCTTATATGAATACTTATTAATTGAATTGAATTCGGGATAGTAAGTAGGATAAAGAGTATAATTTTATAGTACCTATAAAGTGAGATCATATCAGGTTAGAGTACCAATTGGCCAGGAAAATAATTGATACTGATAGTACCTAGAAAGAGGGGTGAAATTATATCTCTTGCTCCAAGGTTATTCACACGTGTTACACGCATATTTACTTGTGTCTATAGAGTAGATTTGCATGGTTTAGTGATACGTCCATATTCCACAAGGTTGAGTCGGACATTGATACACGAAAGGGAGATTAATGAGTGAAACTGGATTATCCTAGAGCTATTTATTCTCCTACTTGATTCACTTTCGTATTTTCCTAGTTTCTTATTTATTTTATTTGTTATTTAAATTAATTGTTTAGTAGTTGATAATTAAAATCCCAACTTTTATTGTCATTCGTCTTAATTAATAAGTAAATAATCAAATTGATAATACACCGTCCTTTGGGTTCGATATTTAACTTGGTCACTTGTTTAAGCTGCAATTGATGTCCTTCATACTTGGGGATTAATTTTGCGTGCAAAGAAAACGCGCATCAATCTCCACCTAATCTGTCAATTGTATTGGACGGGCACAAAAGCATTACTTATGCAGTACAGACTGTATTCCCTACTGCACATCACGACTTATGCTACATTCATCTAAAGAGGAAGATAATGCATTACAGAGATGTTGTTCTTCACCAATTTGGCAGGGCTATGTACACATACAATATGAATGATTTTCAACGGTAAATAGACCATTCATAATTTTTTCAGTCATACTTATATGATAAATATTCACTTAACCATTTATGTGAAATTATGCAACAATTGTATGACAAGGATGCGTGACAATAACTCCGGGGGCTTGATGAATTTTATCGATGGATTTGGTCTTGATAGGTGAGAGAGCGCACTGTCCAGTAAGATGGTTCGAGTTCATGACATTAAATGCAATCGAGTCCTATAACTCGACACTTTCATGGGCACGAAAATTGCCAACATGCATGTTGTTGGAGGTAGCCCGCATAACCACCGAGAAATGGTTTTATGAGCGCATAACAGAGGCCCAGGAGGTAAACACAGTGTTATATATGTAACCGATTGGACAAGAAATTGGCTGACAATATGCGTGTGGCAAAAAAGTGCTCTTTGGCAAGGTTGGCACAAAGCAGTTTCAAGGTTTTCGAAGATCATAAGAACTGGATTGTTGACATTCAAGAGAGAACATGCTCCTGTGGGGAGTTCCAGTGTGACCTGATTCCTTGTTTGCATGCACTAAAGGTCATCGAGTGAGTAGTCGGCCTTCTATTATTCTACACTTGCCAATTACTTTTTATGGCTTGCAGTGAATAAGGTTTGCCTAGCAATTCTTTTATTTCGCCATATTATCATCGTGATAACATTGTATGTATGTGGTCTAAGGTTGTCATACACGTTCCCCACCCAGATGAGTGGATCATACCAGACACGGTCGCTGCTTTGCGTGTCATTAAACCGCTTCCACATTCACAGGCAGAACGTCCAAGATTATCGCGAATGCATTCTGAAATTGAGCAACCGAGATGGAGGATAAGAAAATGCCAGGTTTGTGACAAATCAGGTCACACACATCGTACATGCCCCCAAGTTTGTACTCGTAATCAACACCCAAGAAATTGACCAAGGTTATCTTCATAATATTACAAATATTAATTATAAATTATTAATGTAAGCATCGTATGTTTCTGAACTCGAGTTTATAAGCTTAATTTAATTGTCATTTTAATTAAATTAACCAATTTAATAATTCATAATTAACATCACTAAATATATGAAGATTAAATCATTCAATTTAATTATGTTAACAATAAAAATCATGTTCTGAAACATCACTCGGTCATTAAATTTTAATTTCCTTTTTCAATGACACACTCGATCACTCGGTCTTTATTTTGATTTTTTTATTTTTCACTCGGTCACTCAGAATTTGATTTTAATTTCTCATTTTAATTTGATTTTTCAATTACACACTCAACCAATCGGTCTTTAAAATTGATTTCCCATTTTACTTTGCATTTTCGATTAAACACTCGATCACTAGGTCATTCGATTTGTAAACTTATAAAAATATAGTAAAATCTATGAAATTATAAACTCGGTCACTAGCCTGGGCACCAATTATTAATTCTAACAAACACAACTCATCTTTTTCATTTTAACCCTAAATCCATTCGGTCTTTGCCAAAAATAATTCCAAAAATAATAATTCATCTGTCCGATTCTAAGGTATCCATTTACTTTTTGCACGTGGACAATTCTAATGTCTTTATTTGCTTTTTGCACGTAGATTAAGGAATATTATTATTATAGATAAAGTGGGTAGTTGTATTAAAGGAAAGTGGTGGGTCATATTGGGTAATTTTTTTACTAAATAGAGGAAATTGATACCTTTGAAGCGGACGCCAGGAATTGTGAAATAGATACCTTAGAAGCAGACGGATGGAGTAGGTAAGTTCAAACCCCCAACCACACTCTGTCACTCAGCCCTTTTTGTCTTATCTTGTAGCCTGAAAATGCCTGACACTAACAGAGTAAGGGTAAATCAGTAAAGTTAGCTCTAAAATGGGCATTTTTGCTCATCTTTAATCAAACTGGGCATATTTGGGCTTGTGATAATTGGTTTGGGCAACAAATCACATTTATCCAATTTTAAAGATCAGTGAGTCAACAAACATAGAACTCGTGGTACCGTTCATTACAGAAGAAATCAGAAGGGATGTGACGGCCCAGACAGCTTTAATTTACTTCTGAGATATAACTGATGAGGACTTTTGTATTTTATAAGCATGAAAAAGGTGTAATGATATTATACAAGGCTCTTGATTTTTATGTGCATGGTCACGATAATACGTTATTGTTTTCCATATTATTATGATATTACACAAATTATGACGTATTAGAAAGGTGATTTTAGGGGATGAAGTGGGACTATGGTTCATTAATTTATCTCTCTCACTTTGGTTGTACATTTGATTTTGATAACTCTTGCTAATACTTGCCATTATTTAAGGATATTCATCTATCGTATCTTTATAGAAAACATTATAAGTCCATGTCCAGGCATTGGTTAAATTTAGTTTTGTAGGTTGTTATATCTTGTTATGGAAAAACTACCCAATTGCCAGAATACATCTTAGAGGCAGAAACTGAAGCTGATTTTAGGAGTATCTGCACCCAACCTAGAAGAATATATGTTGTACAGAGAGTTGTGGTGAGAAAATTGGAGAATCTGTAAGTCTCTTACGTTTTTTTAATTAAACTTGAAATGATACTCGATGATTGAATCTCACGAGTGCTGCTTTTTGAAGGTAGGAAGGCTGTTGTTAATTGATAATTTGTGTTACTCTTGAATTCTCTTTACTCATATTCTCATCTTTATTTCATGCCAGACTTCCTTATAATTGGAATCGAAATTGATTTGATTAAGGGCGGCGTTATTGTCACCCGAAAGATGACTAAGAGCACTCAAATTTCTAAAAAAATTATAGTAAAAATACTATTATATCCCCACTCCTAAATATTATTCATAAATTTATTACTAATCTCACCCAATCAATTTGCTAATCCCACCCTAAACACATCTCCATACACACAATACACCACAAAACACACACAAGATAAGAAAGTTGAGGAAAAAAAAAGAAGACATGCAGAAAATCGAAAAAAAGGGAAAAGAAGAACACCACATGATTCTTTAGTTGACCTTTATGCAGATCTTATTTGTCGGATTCTGTAAAAAAGAAAGTAATATATTTTCTTAATGGTCTGATGATCAAGAACACAAAACTTGGTATTAATTATATTAAACCCAGCAAATTCTTAAATACTTCACAATAATTATATATAATCTATTCTAGATGAAAAATAATTAACTTGGATCTATTGCTTAAAATTTCTGGACATTTTGTTTATTCATGAATGGGTAAAAATCCCATATGATCCAACAATGCCCATCTTTTTAATAGTTAAAAGCAAGCATCCTCTTTCTTTTTCCTTTGTCTTTCCCTTCTTTTCTAGTTTGAATGCGTTGTTTTTTTTTTTCCTTCAATTTTCTGTTTTTGTTTTTTCTTAAATTTTCTTGTCTGTGTTAGTTTTTGATTTGTTGAGATACATGTGGGATAAGTTAAGTAAATTAGTTGGTGGAATTTGTAAATTATAAGGATATGTATAGTAAATTTAGAGGTGAGGACATAATAGTATTTTCAGTTAATATTTTAAGAATTCAGGTGCTCTTAACAATCTTTCGGATGACAATAGCGCCGCTCTTTGATTAATTGGAAGCTCTTTGATTAATTGGAATTTAAATTGATTTTGACCGCTCTTTGATTAATTGGAATTTAAATTGATTTTGATGAGTGCAACGCTAAATGCTCATCTTTTTTCTTCCTATTTTGGTGGTGCTCCAACAATCCAAACTCCTGTAAGTTAGGATTATTTTCTTAAACTTGATAGCATAATACTTGTACTATATGCCACCCACAATGATTTGTTAATTTCCATGCAACTTGCAAGGCAGTTTTGCTTTATCTTAGGTGAAAGAACTTTTTGATATTCGAGAAATCTAACATCAGGCCATCCTTTTTTCTTTATCCGATTCAGTATGTAATTCAGTAATTCTATTTTGATCATATTATAATATTATTAGGGATGTACATTCATACCCTGTTCGGCGCGACTTTCTGGAAAATAAAATATTTTAGAAATGACTGCATACAGGTTGACTCCATATAATCAAAATTGAAAATTATGGAAAAATCAGAAGCAGGTACTTAGGAAAAGGAAGACTCAGATAGCTTCAGCTGTGGAGGTATATTTCCCCAGACTAGATAAATTTGTTTCTATACTGTCTTTGAAATTTGAAACAAATAAATTCTGTGGAAGAGCAGAGCAGCTTCAAGCTCATCCGTTCCAAGCAGAGTTCTGTTGCTTGCATGCCACGGTTCCTGTCCAATGCAGACCAGATTGCTCCATGTATAAAGCCTTTTTAGATAATGATGTTAAATATGTCCAACCACCATCATTCATAATTCTTCAAGTACTTAATTTTGAGTGGTAAAAGTAAAATATTTTTTAGTTAAATAATAAATCCAGTCCAATTATTTCATACCAAAACCAGAGAAGAACACTAAAAAAATTTCTAACAAATCAATAAGAGAAAAAAGCCTCAAGTCTTTATGATTTATACCCATAAATCCATCTAAATTGATCCTATATGAGTATCTATTAACTTTTTTTTGTTCTTTTCTAACCAAATGGGACAATGACTCAATCAAACCTTGCCCCTTTTTCCGAAACAATCCTAAATCCAAATCAAAGAGATCTGAAGATTACCTAGGAAACTCCCAATGTAGCCCCCAAGCTCAAGTAAGACTTTTGGACCACAAGTGTGTCTGAAGACATGTTACTGAGACTCTAGCGAAAGAATTGAACCTCAGTGGGCAATAGGACCTTCCAAATAACATTAGAAAATGAAAATCGAGGAAATGCAGTTCGTGAGAAGAAAAAATCGCAAACCCGAAGAATACGGATCCCTCATTTTTTCAGCCCATCCATCTAAGTTGCATCTTTTAATAAACTCAATAAGAACACAGCTAAAACATTTCAGAATCCTTCAATATATGATGAAATTGAGTGTGTCATGACAGAGAAGGAGAACTTTTGATCAGAACTACTATAAAGGAAGCAACAGGTCTGCTGATGGAAAGAGGAAACATAGTATAATAGATGTATAGCTCTAGCAAAGGAGCACCCCTTCCATTAAGTGAAAGTAAGCTGGATAGACTCTTGTAATAAATTCCAGACTCCAAAAAGTTGATCTACTGCTAGATTGCGACACAATAGTGTTCCTGTAACTTTCTTTTGAGCAGACCTGATGCCAAATAAAATAAAAATATACTTAACAGGAAATGAACAACATGGGAAGAATCCCTCTCCCCTACAAATCTTTATTAAAAATCACCATTTCACAAGACTCGATGAATTCCCTACACTCTTATCTTCTAAACCTTTCTAATACATTCTGTCCACTCACTGGACCAGATGAAATAGTGAGCTTCTTCCTAATTCTCCCAAATTAGAACAACTCCTAGTTGTAAAGACCAACCAATGACTCACTAGAACAAAATCAACAAAAGAATCAATCTTCTAATCTAATACTGATGCTTCTTCACATCTATAGCAGAAAAGTCTCCATTGGATATCTTTTGATCACAACTTCACTCTGATTAAAATATAAACTTAAATGCGTAGAGATTATAAGCATAAGCTCACAAAATAATAGAAGAAACAAGCTATCACCACTTCTCCATTTATAGAAATAAAAATAAAAAAGAGATACGTTGATACTTGATTCATGAGTAAGAAAATACAGATTCCTTTTTCCAGCTGAATTCACACATGGCATATATAAATAGGACATAGAGTTCTGAGATTGAAAAACAATTAAAACATCACAGTAATCAAACTCAAATGTAGCAAATGACACAATCAAATGAGTTTGAAGACATAATTTGTTGACCTAAATAGTTTCCATCAAGAAGCTAGGCAACCAAATTCCACCATCACATATTGCAAACTTCATACACAAGTCAAGCAACCATTTACGTAGAGAAGATGTACCAATCTACCATAGAAGTTTCAAGCTAGTCGTCTTCATGGCGATGGCGATGGCTCCTACTCTTCTTCTCTGACCTTTTCTTGTCTCTTCCCACTCGCGAATCATCTGAGCCCCTGACATCCCTCCGCCTACAGTGCTCCTTCTTCGAATCATCAGATGAATCATGGTGGCTTCTCCTCCTCCTCTTCTCCTTCCTACTCTTCCTCCTCCTCCTCTTGCGTTCTTCCTCCTCTGATGAATCACCATCCCTTCTCCTCCTTTTATCCCTTCTCCTTTTCTTGGCTGAATCCTCATCCTCAGAATTACTTCTCCCTCTCTTCGAGCTTCTCCTCTTCTTCGACCTACCCCTCTTTCTCCTCTCCGACCCATCATCATCCGACTTATCGTCATCACTGCTCTTCCTACTCCTGCTGCTTCTTGACCTCCCAGACTTCCCACCACTAAATCTCTTCCCATCTTTCCTTGCTATGGCATGCTCTATCTCCGAATCATAATCGGAATCAGAAATCTCACTCTCCTCCTCCTCATCCTCTTCACTACTCTCCTCTATCTTCCCGGGCACCTTCACTCTTTCCCCTTTCAACTTCTCCAACCCAGACAAAACCGCAGCTTGGAAGGCCTCAGAGTCCTTACCCTTATCATCATCGTTCTTGGCACTCAAAAAGTTCCTACACTGAAACGTCAAATGCCCAACCCTCCCACACCTCTTACACGACCCGCGTGCCTCATCAGCATTAGACCCCGTAACACGAGCAAGGGCAAGCAATCCCTGAAAACTTGCATACGCATTCTCCGAATCAGGTTCAGCAACAGAGCTCTTCTGTGCTGAATTAGCATTCTTCTCCTCTTTGGTCGGCGCGTAGGGATCGTACCCAATCGCACTCTGCCATATGCCATGAGTCTGCAGGGCGGCGCTGCTGTGCACCCGGTTGTTCGCTGGCATGCGCACCCTTCCCGCGGTGGCCGGCATGATTGCAGAAAAGTCGCACAAACACCTAGGAGACGCGGAAAATCGAAAATTTATACCTTCGTACGACGGAAATTAGGGAATTTAACGAATTGGTATTCTAATTGACGGTTGAATCACCAAATACAAACCCTGATTTCAAACAAAACAAGGTTCCGATTCACTCCTGACAATCGAGATACAGAACGAGTTTCTATCAGCCCGATTTCCCCAATTCTTGTGAAATGATGTGGTTTCAGAAATCCCCAATTTTGGCCATCAGTTTAAATAATCGAATTTTATCAAAAAAGCTATTGAACAAGAAATTCAATCGGAAGTTTACACACACGGGAAAACTGGAATGGTAAGGGGTCATTGGGCCAGCCTAATTAAAGAGGTAAATTTTAAAACCCACAATAAGCCCATATCAATGGGAGAAAGCCCAGCCCGTATCTTGAGCCCAAAACTCATTTGCTTTAAAAATTTGAGGTCCAACTCTACAAACATCAGAAAGAGAGGACGGTCATTGATGTGAGGGTGTAAATTTAGGGTAGGCATGAAAACTTCGTAATTATGTTGAAACATACAGTAAACCACTCAACCAATCAACCTAATTTCTGTTTATGTAAGATGTTTCTGTACTAACTCCTAAGAGCATTAGGATGGGACGTCCAGAATGGAGAGAAAAGTAATTAATTTGTGTGAGTTCCATATGCTAAAAAATGAAATATATCCATTAGGATGAGACGCCCAAAATGAAAATATATAACTATTAGGATGGGATGGAGGGAGTATATATTTTTTAATAATTGTATATTTTTTAACACTTAATTTTTCATTAAAAAAACTAACAATTAAATTGTATACATTTTTGTTCATAATTGTATATGTTTTTTGTTCATATTTGTATACGTTTTTTAAAATTGATGCACCCGGGTGTACATTATAATTAGCCAACTAAATATAATACTCTTATATTTTCATTTAAAATATTATATAAATATTAAATACTCTAAACAAGAAAATATGATTATATTTAATTTAATTCATTTTAAATAAAAATATATATATTTATGTTTATAGGTTAATATTTATTGAAAATGAAAAACGAAATATAGTTAAACAATGATAGATTAACTTTTCAAAAGATAGATTAATGTTTCAAAAGATAGATTAACATTTCAAAAAGTTTGTAAAATATTAACAAAATTTAAATAATTTATTAAGTAATGCATAATACAAAAAAAATAAATGAGTACAATTATTAGGACTATGCATAATATGAGAAAATAAATAACTATTAATTGTTACCAAAGCGTTGCCAAATATGTTGAACTAAATCAGCACGAAGTTGGTGATGGGCATGATTATCACGTAGCTCGGAATTTCTTCGAAGATATTTTTGGAACTCTCGATTCGAGCCTTGAATAGGTTGTGCAGGATCATCACCTTTGTCATTTGACCAATTTGTGACCATGTCTCCTTCATGTTCGACAATCATATTGTGTAAAATAATGTAAGTTAACATTATGAGTTTCAATTTCTTTCTATACCAAAAACGAGCTGGTCCTCTCACGATTGCCCATCGAGCTTGGAGAACCCCAAATGCTCTTTCGACGTCTTTCCTTGCAACTTCTTATTTTTCCTTAAACAATCTTCGTTTTGGATCTTGTGGACATGGAAATGCTTTGACAAAAGTCGCCTACTCTGGATAGATTCCATCAGTTAAATAATATCCTTGTATATATTGCGTTTCGTTCACGGTGTAATTAACAGTGGGCACATCTCCTCGCAAAACATTGTTAAACAGAGGAGATTCATACAATACGTTAATGTCATTACGCGAACCTGCAACTCCAAAAAATGCATGTCATATCCATAAATCCTGAGACGCGACTACCTCGAGCACAATCGTAGGTGAGCCATGGCCTCTTGTAAATTGACATTTCCATGCAATAGGACAATTCTTCCACTCTCAATGCATACAATCAAGATTGCCCAACATACCAGGGAACCCATGTTTCTGCTCGTGCATTTGATAAAGACGTTGAATGTCGTTATACGTCGGTCTTCTCGAGTATTGACAACCAAATATTTCAACCATGTTTTTGCAAAATTAAAAAAAGGCAATTCATTGCAGTTGATTCTCCCATACGAAGATACTCATCAAGATGGTCGGCGCAGACTCCATAAGCTAATTGGCAAATAGCTACGGTAAATTTTTGTAGTGGTGACAAACCTTGTCTCTTTGCAGCATCGACCCTCTGTTGAAAATAAGGAGACCGACTCTCGAGTACTTCTACTATTTGAATGAACAACTCTTTCCGCATTCGAAATCGTCTTCTAAATAAGTTATCCGGATACACAGGATCTGTGGAAAAATAATCATGCACAAGTCTGTCATGTCCGGATTCACGATTTTGTTCTATGAAACTTCTTTGTCGTGGTATGTAGATTTGTTGTTGATATGCTTCTAGAAGTTGTCGCCCTTGATTGACTAACATTAACATGAATTCTTCGCCTAGTGAATTTGGTCTCTCATAATTTTTGACTTCATATTCTTGATCACTGGATGAGGCAGAGCTGTTATTATTAGAATATTGAGACATTTTAGGGTGGAAAAGCTTTGTTTGAGTAGAACAAAATATTGAGAATGCAACAATTTCATTGATGTAACACATATATATAGCAAACTCACCTTGCAACGACTAGTTTTACAATGGCTATATTCCAACGGTTATATTACAACTGCTACATTACAACGGCTATATTTCAAAGTCTAGTTTTTAATGGTCAACTATGAAAAAAAAACTTATATAATAAAATATTATATTAATAATACAAACAAATAATATTTTAAAATATAAGATTACATTAAACTAGTGAAAGTTACAAACATTAAGGAAAAAACATTTAGAACATTCTACAAATAAGTAATAAACAAACACAACGATTAGCTAGTTCTACTTATTTTAAGAGTTCCATTTTTCCATGATCTTCGTACATAGTTGCTTGTGTAAGATGAGATGATCTCTAGACATTCTTTATATATCTGCATTAATAGTTTCCCACTCTTCCATCATGATGTCGCGCTCCTTTAACTCAATTTCTTTTTTCTTCACTTCTGTATATTCGGAAAACTTCTCGAGCACATTTGAGAATTTCATGGACATATTATCAAATCTTTCCAAGTTTTCACCTAATTTAGCTTTTCCTTTTCCTTTAGCTTTTCACTTTGCTGCTTTTTGTCCAATTGGACGAGGTTCATCATCATTTAGATTAATATTCAGATAAAAATTTCTATCCGATGATGTATTGCATGCATCCGACTCCGACGTCCTCGCTTTCTTTGATGTCCCACGGTAATCACTCTTTTGTGGACAATACATTGGACGATCCTTCACTATTTTCCAGACATGCTCGAGATTAAATGCAACACCATTATTTTCATCTGCATATTTAGCATAAGCCATTAACAATATATCTGCATCACTATGACCACTTCTATATACCTCGTATATACTGTTGTAGCAAGCATTGAATTTATTCACTTTTTGATTAATTGTTGTATACCAGTGTGATTTCATCACGCTTGCATTTCTTTTGATTAAGCTTGAGGGACGATTATCGTTGTAGTAAACTGAAACCCGCTCCCAAAATGCACACCCTTTTTTATCGTTGCCGATTTTTGGGTTATCACTGATAGTGATAAAAGAATAAACGACTATTTTTTCTTCTTCTTTCCTCCATCGCGACCTTTTTTTACTACTATCACATCTTTCATCATGCTCTTCGATCTCTACTTTAGTTGAATTATTATAAAATTGTATTTCTAGAGTGAAGGATGGAAATTGAGTGGATTGATTGAATAGGAAATTTTGAAAATTTTGTGGAACTTGTGAACTTGGAGAAGAAAAGGATTCATCGGATATATTTTGGGAATCCAAAAAATTTCAAAAAAATCCATTATTATTTTTATCCATGTAAGAGGACAATAAATCAAGAAAAATATAATAAGAAAAATGATAGAGTAGAAATTTTATATGATGGAAGAAATAGAATTTTGTGGTAAGTAATTAAAATAAATTTCTACATATTTATAAAAAGATTTCAAAAAAATTTAACGTTGCCAACGGTTATATTACCTTTTTATTCTGACAAAATTGTTTGATACATTCAACGGTTACAAATATTATTTACATAATGTTAAAAAAAAGAAGAGCAGTGTTCCAACGGATAGAAATATATACAGTATTTGGTTAAATTGTTGAATTGTAGTATTAAAATTAAATTAAATAAGGCCCATCCACCGTTTATACTTTTTTTTTTTTAATTGATAATTTATGGTGGGCCTGATGAGAGTGTAAATTCACATATTTTATGCTCTGATTTGTGTGGAAATGGAGTACGAATTAGTCTTTTATTGAGATGAATCGGTACGTTTATGAGAAAGTCACGAATCAGAGGGTACACGGGCTATTTGAGCATATTTGTATAGGAAAACAGGTGAAAAAGGATCAAAATTGGAAGACACAGTTTTGGAGGCGAGATTAGAGTGTTGTTCGACCAAGATAGCCTGTTCGACCAACATCAGTGTGGTCGAACAAAGGGTGACAAGTCAACCAGATCGCCGAAACCCATCCAGAGAAGTAGCTCGACTTGGAGGTGTTGCTCAATTAATATCAGCTTGGTCGAGCAAATGAGAAAAAGACTAACAAAGTGGACGAAACTTACAGTGAGCTCGTTCGACTTGAAGGGCTTGCTCGACCAAACATCAATGTGGTCGAGCAAGAGCAGTTTGGTCGAACAGAATGCCAAAATCGTCCAGAGAGCTTGCTCGACCAGTAGCTCATTGTTCGACCAGTATGCCTTAGTCAAACGGCGTGTCGTTGATGCTATTTATGGTAATTCCGGATGTCTTTTACCAAATTTGACGTGTGCTTCAAGCAAAGGCCCATCCTAAGCCCATAAGGAGGTCCTATGAGTATAAAAGAAGAGCTCTTGCAGGAGAAAAAGACACACACACAACACAAGACAACACACATCTTCCTTCATCCACCAAAACCCTACCATCATCCGAAGGGGTTGTGAGAGAGGTTCGTCTGGTGAGTCAAGTAAGATCATATCAACTAGTTATGATTGTTCATAGATCAATCATGGGCTAGAACCACCTTGGTAGTTCTAGTGTTATGAAAGTTTTATGAGTTAATCGAATTTCCATGTGTAACTCCGTACAACACTACTTGTGGTTTATTTTATATAAGATTGTATTTTTTCAATTCATACTCACGATTGTTCTGTGCATCATTAACTGTTATGTAGAGTCTGAATACATCTCTTGGTTATTGATTGAGTGCGTTCACCGCTGAGCAGAATCATATGTTATAATTCTAAGTGAAGGAATTCCGAAGTCTTATTAGAACTATTTTATATAGATACTTGTTAATTGAATCATATTCGGGTTAATAAGTAGGATAAAGAGTATTACTTTATAGTACCTAAAAAGGGAGATCAAATCGGGTTAGAGTACTAAATGAACGGGAAATAATTGATTATGATAGTACCTAGAAAGAGGGGTGAAATATATGTCTTGCTCCAAGGATATTCACACGTGTCATACGTTTGCTTACTTGTGTCTATAGAGTACGCTTGCATGGTTTAGTGATGCGTCCATAAACTACAAGGCAGAGTTGGACATCAATACATGGAAAAAAAATTAATAAATAAAACTAGATTACCTGAAGAACTACTCCATTACTTACTTGATCACAACCGAATTTGTACTCTTGCTTGTTTATTTATCTTGCTATCTCAGTTATATGTTATTTAGTTCTTAATAAACCAAATCAGATTTGCCAACTTAATCTTCGTTGACTAGAATATAATTGAATTGATAATAATCTGTCCCTAGGGTTCGATAATCACTTGGTCGCCTATCGAGACTACAATTGATATCCTTATACTTGGGAATTATTTTTTATGTTGAGAAAATGCTCATCAAGTTCTTGGCGCCATTGTCGGGGATGGCATTAAATATATTTTGATTATATCTAGTTTAATTAAGATTATTTTATTCTTGTTTTCGATTTCTAACATTTATTCTTCTTAGGAGTATGCTCGCAAGATCTAAGAAAGGTGAATTAAAGCCATATAATCCGGAGATTGGAGCATTGTCGAGGAAGAAAAAGAAGAAGAAGAGTAAGAACAAGAACATAGACCCAACTGAAGCTCTTAATTTAGGAGTTGAAGTTGACGTGCTGAATTCGCAAATGATTGAAGCTGCAACCGAAGATAATTTGGAAGCAGAGGCAGTCAACATGGCAGCGAATCCTGATACACTTGCCATCCGTGAAGTCTTTAAGAACAATGGAGGGGGCAATGCTGGGTTGTTAGGAGTGAGAGGGACCGAGCCAATTTTGATTTACACCCTGCTCTTATCACCGTGATTAAAAGGAGTTCCTTCTCTGGGGAACATTCGAAGATCCTCAGCAACATCTTAATAAGTTCCTTAGGTATGCAAGTACACAAAAAGATGCAGGAGCTCATGAGGATGCGAGGAAGATCATATTGTTTAAATTCTCATTGAATGAAAAGGCGAGAGATTGGTACGATAATCTTGAGGCTATTGAATGTGATACATGGGAGAAGTTGAAAGTGAAATTCTTAGAGCGATACATGCCACCTTCCAAGGTGTTCAAGATGAAGCAATAAATCAATCAATTTTTTATCCATGGTAATGAGAAGTTTCATGAAGCTTGGGACAGGTTCAAGGACATGCTTCGTAAGTGTCCTCAACATAGGCTATGTAAGGTCCAATATATCAGTATATTCTACAATGGGTTAGACTACGACTCTCGAGTATTAATTGATGCTTCTTCTAATGGAGCATTGCTTACGAAGTCACACATTGAGGCCGAGAAGCTTTTCGAGGATATATCGATAAACTCAAGGGATTGGCCGACTGATAGAGTGAGAGGCACTTATGTCCTTAGTAAAGTAGCACAGGTTGAACACACTATGGTGAAGTCGGGGAGAGATGATGAGATAGTCTCTAGCTTGGCGAACATTAGTAAGCTACTAGAGTCTCAACAAAAGCAGATCACTGATTTATCTCAGAGAGTACCAATGATGCAGCAGGATGGTGGCTATGAAGGAGCAAGCCAAGAGGAGATCGAGGAGTCAAACTACACCATGGGTCAAAGTATTCAAGAAAATAGGTACCCGAATCAAGGAAATCGGAATTATCAGGGAAATTACAACAACCGTGGTCCCCCGGGTAATTACCAACGACCTAGGAGGCCGGAGTTTTCATGGAGCAATCCGAACAACGCGATGCAGCCTCCTATAGGTGTTGATCAGGGAGCAAAAGTGGAAGAAGGGAAGCCGAGTTTTGAGGATACTGTGAACATGTACATGGTGAGGAATGATGCAAGAGTAGATCGTCTCGAGGCCAAGTTAGAGAAGAAAATTGATGATAACCATAAGGATTTGTCTACGCAAGTGAAAGACCTCAAATTATTGATGGGGGAAATGGCTGGGAATGTAAACATATTGACTCAATATATTGAGAAGGGGAAGTTCCCATCTCAAAGTATTGAGAATTCAAAGTCTTGTCATACCATCACATTGAGGTCGGGAACACAATATGAGGGTCCGATGCTGCCTGCAAGTCAAACCGAAGGAAACAGGGGAGTTGCTCGACCAGACTATCTAGTCGAGCAGAGGTCGAACAACTTTAGAAAAAATAGTATTCTGATACTCTGTTTTCTGACCAACCATTCGACCAACACCATGCCATTCGACCTGACCATCTTGGTCGAACGGAGGTCGAACAGAAGCAGTGCGACGAGAGCTCGTGATCCGGTAACTTGTTCGACCAGAACCAATCTGTTCGACCACACCACATTGGTTAAACAGAGGTCGAGCAAGATGTTCTGGACTAGAGTATGTGATCAGACAGGCTGCTCGACCAAGACCAAGTTGCTCGACCAAACCACCCTGGTCGAACAGAGATCGAGCAAAATAGTTCAGAACCCGATTCGATATCGAATGTGACACCTGTTGATAGGAACACTCTATCTACATCTCAAGAGCCAAATACCGAGCTTACAGTAGTAGAAAAGAAGTGGGAAAGAGGCAAAAGGTTGAGAGCTGAGAAGGATAAAGCGGAGAAGGTTGAACGTGATGAATGGGGGATTCCCAAAACAAAAATACATCCACCCTTTCCTCTCAAGCTAGTTAAGAAAGGATTAGAGGAAAAGTTCAAGAAGTTTTCAGAGATCATAAACAAAATAATCTTGAACATTCCTTTCTCTGAAGCAATTTTGGAGATGTCGTACTATGTCCGCTTTCTTAAGGATATTCTTCTGAAGAAGATAAGCTTGAACGGAATTGAAATGGTAAATTTGTCTGAGAACTGTAGCTCGATCATTCAAAAAAAGCTGCCAGTGAAGTTAAAAGATCCGGGAAGCTTCACAATCTTATGTGAAATTGGAAAGGGCCCAGCACGTCGAGCCTTGTGTGATCTTGGGGCAAGCATAAATTTGATGTCGTTGTCCACTTTTAAAAGGCTTGGTTTGGGGAGTTAACTCCCACATTTGTGGCTCTACAGCTAGCGGATAGGTCTATGATGTTTTCGAAAGGAGTTATCGAAGACGTTCTAGTCAAAGTTGAAAAGCTAGTCTTTTCTGTAGATTTTTTGGTGCTTGAGATGGAAGACGACAAGGATAATACTCCCTTGATCTTAGGAAAACTGTTCTTTGCAACCGCTGGAGCTATGATAGATGTGCAAAAGGGTGAGCTACGGTTGAGGATGGATAAAGAAGAAGTCATGTTTAACTTGGACAAAGCAATGAAGATGCCGATGGAGATGCAATGCCACAGCATTGATGTAGTGGAGTAGATCGTTAATGAAGACATGTCTCTGATTCTTTCTAAGGATTCTCTCAAGACATGTTTGATGGAGTCTCTTACTTTTCCCACTACGGAGATAGATGATCTCTCCAATGAGGTATGTATCGAATTTCTTGAAAACTTGCTTGCTTTGGGTGATGACAGGTATGAATCACAAAGGACAAAGGTTGAAGAGGTCAAGTGGACTAGGAAGTACTTGTCTTTGGACAGAGAGTGTGCACCTCAAGAAGAGAAGAAAGTGGAGTTAAACCGCTACCGGAGCACTTGAAGTATGCTTATCTTGGTGAAGGTGAAAAATATTCGGTGATTGTATCTTCTTCCCTTGATAATGATCAACTTGAGGAATTACTAGATGTGTTTAGGAAATATAAGTCTGCTATTGGTTGGTCTCTCTATGATTTAAAGGGTATTAGTCATTCCTATTGCATGCATCGAATAAGATTGTTAGATGAGGCCAAGAGTAGCATTTAGAATCAGCGGAGGGTGAATCCCGCTATTCAAGAAGTGATTATGAAGCAAATCCTAATGTGGCTAGATGCTGGAATTATATATCCTATTAGTGATAGTCCCCATGTAAGTCCATTGCATGTTGTAGCTAAGAAGGGGGCATGACTATAGTGAAAGCCGAAGATGGTGAGACCTTAGCCACTAGGATTCCTACGGGATGGCGTGTGGTACGGATTACAAGAAGTTGAATGAAAATACATGCAAAGACCATTTTCCCCTTCCTTTCATGGATCAAATGCTTGATCGTCTTGCTCGGTATGAGTATTATTGCTTCTTGGATGGTACTCTGATTATAATCAAATCATGATTACACCCGAGGATCAAGAAAAGACTACTTTCACTTGCCCGTATATAACTTTTGCTTTTAGAAAGATGCCTTTTGGATTGTGTATTGCGCCTGCGACATTTCAGCGTTGCATGATGGCCATATTTGATGGGTTGATAAAAAGATCATGGAGGTGTTTATGGATGACTTTTCTGTATTTGGTTCTTCTTTTGATACTTGTTTATCTAACCTTGCTTTTGTTTTGAAAAGATGCCAAGATACTAATCTTGTCTTGAATTGGGAGAAGTGTCACTTCATGGTAAGAGATGAGATTGTTTTTGGCCATCATATCTCGGCCAAGGGATTGCAGGTGGACAGAACAAAGGTGGTGGCGATCGAGAAGCTTCCACCACCTACAAATGAGAAAGGAGTGCGATCTTTCCTTGGACACGCTGATTTTTATAGAAGATTCATAAAAGACTTCTCGAAATACTCCTAACCCTTATCTCATTTACTTGAAAAGGATGTGCCCTTCGTGTTTGATGAGGAGTGTCTAGCAGCTTTTCAGGTTTTGAAGAAGGCGCTTATTACTGCACCTATCTTGATCACACCGGATTGGATTCAACTGTACTTATGTGTGATGCGAGTGATTTAGCACTTGGAGTGGTGCTCGGGCAGTTGAGGCATAAGAAGTTTTGTGCCATTTACTATGTTATTAAGACTTTCGTTGTGGCACAAAAGAACTACATGGTGACTGAAAAGGAGTTTCTTGTTGTAGTATACGCATTCAATAAGTTTCGACAGTACTTGGTTGGCATGAAGATGATACGGATCACTCTGCGATTCGATACTTGATGGAGAAGAAGGAAACAAAGCAAAGGATCCTTAGATGGATTCTTCTTCTGCAGGAGTTTGATATGGAGATCCGAGATAAGAAAGGTACGGAAAATATCTTAGGCGATCACCTATTAAGGTTGGAGACAAGGGAACACTATGATGATTCGTTTGATTACATAGAAGAGATGTTCCCTGATGAGAAGATCATGGCGGTGCTTGTTGAAGGGGCTGAAAAAGCATGTGTAGTTGCAGTCCAAGGGATGGATCCATGGTATGCGGATTATGTAAATTACATTGCTGTAGGAGAAATCCCGAGAGATCTCACCGATATCAACTTGCGAAGTTCAAGTGAGACGTTGAGACTTTTATTTGGAATGATCCATTTGTCTATAAGATATGTACGGATTTCATAGTCCGTAGGTGTGTGCCAAAGATGGAGATGGAAAGCGTTCTTGAGTTTTGCCATGCACAACCTAACGGGGGGGTACTTTGGGGCTCAAAAGACGACAGCGAATGTACTTCAATCTGCCCTTAATTGGCCTACCTTGTTCAAAGACTGTGAAACCTATGTAGCGTCGTGTGATAGATGTCAAAAGATGGGGAACATAAGTCGACGAGATGAGATGTCACTTCAGCCGAGCATTGTTGTCAAGATCTTTGAAGTATGGGGAATCGATTTCATGGGGCCTTTTCCCCCATCTAATGGATTTCTCTACATTCTCTTAGTAGTGGACTATGTTTCTAAGTGGGTGGAGGCGATTCCCACTCACGTGAATGATTCAAGGACTGTTTTATCTTTCTTGAAGAAACATGTCTTTGCCCGTTATGGAGTTCCTAGAGCACTAATGAGTGATGGAGGGTCTCACTTCATCAAGAAACTTCTTGAAAAGGTGCTTAAGGATTATGGAGTTAAACATAGGGTCACTATACCCTATCACCCTCAAGCAAATGGGCAAGCGGAAGTCTCCAACCGCCAAGTGAAACAAATCTTGGAGAAGGTAGTCAGAACCAATAGGAAGGATTGGGCTATGAAGCTCGATGATATTTTGTGGGGGTTCTGAACTACTTATAAGACTGTGTTGGATATGTCACCATATCAAATTATCTATGGGAAGTCGTGCCACTTACCCGTAAAGATTTAGCATAAAGCTTTTTGGGCTTTGAGAAGTTTGAACTTGTCCTTAAGAGATCAAAGGGAGTTGAGGATAACTCATATTAATCAATTGGATGAGTTTCATAATCGAGCTTATAAGAACTCAGAGATTTTTAAGGAAAGAATGAAGAAATGACATGATTCAAAGATCTCGTACAAGGAGTTTAAGCAAGGTGTGAATGGGCATCGATTGAAGCATTACAAATCACCGGATGATGCTTGCATTGTCTTTGAGGATACCTTGCACTAGTTGGTACCATCGTGACTCTCCGACGTTAAACATGAGTGCCTGTTGGGGGCTTTCCCTCCCATTTTATTGCTTTAATTTCATTAGTGTGAGTAAGAAATTTTTATATTTGATGTACTTATCATTCGGAAATTACATCTCTTTACAAACTTAGTTTCGACTATAGTTTCTACTAAGTTTGGGGGGGTGTGATGTACTTACCTCATTATAGCATGGAGAATATGATCTTTTCTTTGTAATGTTTGCTAGGGGAGTTGATTTTTTGTGGTATATTAAAATCTTAGCCGATTTTGATGTATTAATTTTTTTTGTAATTTGCCTAGTGTTTAGTGGAGAGTTGTTGTTTTTAGTGTGATTGCGGAGTTACACTTGATGTTATATGGTTTCTCTAGCTTAATTTTTGGATATCTTGATACTTGATGTTGTCCTAGAGTTTAATATTGCAGGGAGATACGAGAAGGGTACGAAATTTAGGAAGATTGTGAGTCTATTCGACAAGGCTTTTTGATCGAATAATGGTCGACCAAATGGCAAAAATCTTCCAAAGTGGTTGTTAGACTAAACCCTTCCAGCTCGACCACGAAGCTAGAGTCGAGCAATGGTCGAATAAAGTGGGAAAATTTTCTAGAGAGTTTGTTCCATAATCAGTGGTTGTTCGACCGGGAGTATGATATCGAACAATGGTCGAGCAAGACAGAGAAGAACAGGGGGCACGACGAGGCAAGTTACTCGACTTCCAACACCTGTTCGACCAATCACATTAGGTCGAACGCAGATCGAGAAAATGCACAAGTTGTCCAGAAAGGTTGTTCGACCTCGACCATGTTGTTCGACGAATGAATCTGTCGAACGAAGGTCGAGAAAATTGTTGAAATTATCCAGAGACATTATTCGACATATCACGAGTTGTTCGACCAAGACATGGAGGTCGAACGGATTTTGAACAGGTTAGGGAAAAATAGGGGCTCGACTACATGCATTGCTCGACTTCCAGATGCTGTTCGACCAAGAAAATCAGGTCGAGCGAAGGTCGAGCTAGGTGATTTTAAAGGACAGATCTGGGTCGTTCGACTTACAGAACTTGCTCGACCATACCTAACAATTTGAATTGGGGTAGAACGGGGCCTGAGAGCAGTTTTAAAAAGGTATAATTCCATTCGACACACCCACTTCCGTCACCCTTTACTCGTCAAACGGGTAAACATGCAACTAGTTTCTTATGTTGATGCATGATAATTTGTTAATGCTGAGCATGTCTATTTGTATTTGTAATTCATAAGAAATTGAGGTTGATTACATGCTTTTAAGAGTGTTTAGGATTCCATTAACTTTGTGAGGATTTGAGCATTTTGATCGTGCTATACGCATGATTGTTCATTCTTGAGAGTTGTTTATACTCGTATTCTAGAACTTGACCTAGAGTCTTGTGTGAAATTTATAATTGATAAGTACTAGGAAGAGATCTTAGGTCGTTATTATTAATCGAGTTACTTAGCCAAATTTAGCTTATCCTATATAATTATCTTTGCAAGCCCTTTTGAGCCTTTAAGCTTTTCTTTGGCAAGCCTTGATAATGAGTCGTTTACCTTTTGAGCCTTAAACACCAATTACTAGTAAAGAGTGGAGGTAGACTAATGCTAAAGGAAACCTTGAAGAGGAGTAGAAGGAGAGATTTGGTGAAAGCAAATTCGAGAAACAAGAAGTTAAATCTTGTGAGGGATAGTGCCTAAAACCGATATTCCGATTGCTAGAGAGGGTAGTGTCCAAAACTGGTACCCTTATACTTGAAGAACACCGGAATTGGCGTTTGACTACGGAAAAGAAGTTGATTCAAGTAAAGATGAAGGAATGGTATATGAACGTGATCGTTACGACGATGAAGTAAAGAGGGAGCAACTGAAAATAATAAACCAAGGTAACTCTTTACTAGTAAAGTTAGTCAATTATCTATATTCTTCCACCTTAACCAAAGAGCCAACATTTCATCCTTGAAGCAAGTCCTTTGTGATCCTAGTATTGAGTCGATTATGGATGGAGTTTTGAGACCTTTGTTAAGCTTATGGTTACGTGAGTATATAAATTGAAATTTGAGTGTTGATATCAACCATAAGGTGTATATCTTTTACACTTGAGTGAGAGAGTAAATACTTACCCGTGATCTAGATGACTTAGCACTCTAGAAGTATTGTGATTGATTTATGTTTTTAGTGAATGAAAGGTATGATAGTTGCATGTTTAAAGTTAATATAATTGCATGTGTTCTGATATGTTGTACCTTGTGATTACACTCTCTGGATTTGTCTGATTTTCGTTGCCTCGAGACGAACAACATGTAAGTTTGGGAGTTTGATGAGAGTGTAAATTCACATATTTTGGGCTCTAATTTGCGTGAAAATGGAGTAAAATTTAGTCTTTTATTGAGACAAATTGGTATGTTTATGGGAAAGTCACGAATCAGAGGGTACAAGGGCTATTTGAGCATATTTGTATAGGAAAACAGGTGAAAAAGACTCAGAATTGGAAGACACGATTTTGTATGCGAGATTAGAGTGTTGTTCGACCAAGATAGCATGTTCGACCAACATCAGAATGGTCGAACAGAGGGTGACAAGTTGAGCAGATCGCCGAAACCCATCCAGAGAAGTAGCTCGACTTGAAGGTATTGCTCGACCAACATCGACTTGGTCGAGCAGATGAGAAGAAGTCGAACAAAGTAGACGAAACTTACAGTGAGCTCATTTGACTTGAAGGGCTTGCTCGACCAAACATCAATGTGGTCGAGCAAGAGGAGTTTGGTCGAACAGAATGCCAAAATCGTCCAGAGAACATGCTTAACCAGTAGCTCATTATTCGACCAGTATGCCTTGGTCGAACGGCGTGTCGCTGATGCTATTTATGGTAATTCCGAATGTCTTTACCAAATTTAACGTGTGCTTCAAGCAAAGGCCCATCCTAAGCCCATAAGGATGTCCTATGAGTATAAAAGAAGAGCTCTCGCAGGAGAAAAAGACACACACACAACACAAGACAACACATCTTCCTTTATCCACCAAAACCCTACCATCATCCGAAGGGGTTGTGAGAGAGGTTCGTCTGGCGAGTCAAGTAAGATCATACCAACTAGCCATGATTGTTCATAGATCAATCATGGGCTAGAACCACCTTGGTAGTTCTAGGGTTATGAAAGTTTTATGAGTTAATCGAATTTCCATATGTAAACTCCGTACAACACTACTTGTGGTTTATTTTATATAAGATTGTGCTTTTTCAATTCATACTCACGGTCACTTTGTGCATCATTAACTATTATGTAGAGTCTGAATACATCTCTTGGTTATTGATTGAGTGCGTTCACCGCTGAGCAGAATCATATGTTATAATTCTAAGTGAAGGGATTCCGAAGTCTTATTAACTATCTTATATAGATACTTGTTAATTGAATCATATTTGGGTTAATAAATAGGATAAAGAGTATTACTTTATAGTCCTAAAAAGGGAGATCAAATTGGGTTAGAGTACTAAGTGCACGGAAATAATAGATTATGATTGTACCTAGAAAGGGGGCAAAGTATACGTCTTGCACCAAGGATATTCACACGTGTCATACGCTTGCTTACTTATGTCTATAGAGTACGCTTGCATGGTTTAGTGATGCATCCATAAACTACAAGGCAGAGTCGGACATCAACACATGGAAAGAAAATTAACGAATAAAGTTAGATTACCTGAAGAACTACTCCATTACTTGATCACAACCGAATTTCAACTCTTGCTTGTTTATTTATCTTGCTATTTCAAGTATATGTTATTTAGTTTCTTAATCAAACCAAATCAGATTTGCCAACATAATCTTCGTTGACTATAATATAATTGAATTGATTATAATCCGTTCCTAAGGGTTCGATAATCACTTGGTCGCCTATCGAGACTACAATTGATATCCTTATACTTAAGGATTATTTTGTGTGTTGAGAAAACACTCATTAGGGCCCCCACATAACATCTCTCACCACTTTCAAAGTATGTGTGCTACACTCTCACTATGGTTTGTTGGGGTGACTCCCACTCTCCTTAATTGAAAAGGAAATAAATTCATTACTCATTCAAAGAAACCCAGTTCATGGGTTTAAACTATCAGACGTCCAATGAGTTTAAACTCTATCCCTCATTGGTTGGTTTATGAAAAAGTGAGTTTAAACTCACTAAAAAAGATACCGTTGTGGGTGCTGTAATATTTTGAAACACCATAACAAATAGAATTAGAAGGATTACACGATTGATGAGCGTTTTTCCAACACACAATTAATCCCCAAGTATGGAGGATGTTATTGTAGCTTAGGTAAGCGACTAAGTTAAATATCGAACCCAAAGGACGGCGTATTATCAATTTAATTATTTACTAAATTAATTAAGACGAAAGACAATAAAAGTTGGGATTTTAATTATCAACTACTAAACAATTACTTTAAATAACAAATAAAATAAATAAAAAACTAGAAAAATTCGAAAGTGAATCAAGTAGGAGAATAGGTAGCTCTAGGATAATCCAGTTTCACTCATTAATCTCCCTTTCATGTATCAATGTCCGACTCTGCCTTGTGGAATATGGACGCATCACTAAACCATGTAAATCTACTCTATAGACATAAGTAAATATGTGTGTAACACGTGTGAATAACTTTGGAGCAAGAGATATAATTTCACCCCCCTTTCTAGGTACTATCCGTATCAATTATTTCCCTAGCCAATTGGTACTCTAACCCGATATGATCTCCCTTTATAGGTACTATGAAGTTATTCTCTTTATCCTACTTATTAACCCGAATTAGATTCAATTAACAAGTATTCATATATACAAGTTCTAATGAAGCTTCAGAGTCCCCTCACTTAGAATCATAACATAGAATCTTGTTCAGCAGTGAACACGCTCAATCAATAACCAAGATGAACATTCAGACTCTATTCAATAGTTAATGATGAACAAAACGACTCTGAATATGAAATAAGAAAGCATAATCATATATAAAATCATTCCACAAGTAGTGTTGTACGGAGTATACACACGAAAGTTCAATTAATTCATAAAACCCTAGATCTACCAAAATAGTTCAAGCCTATGATGTTGCAAAGAACAATTATGGGGATTGGATAGATCTTACTCATATGTTCGGAAAATTCAAGATAAATTAGGAAACGAATAAAAACCTAGATGTGGGCGTCGTCGCGTCCTTCTCCGTCTTGAATCATCCTCTTGGTTCTCCTCTTGATTCAACAGACGAATCTTCACAATGATGGATGAACGGAAGAAAGGATATGGATGATGGTTTGGAGGTGATTCCCCCTTGTGGGGTGTAGGATTATTGTGTTGTTGTTCTCTCTTGGTATGATCTACATACCCTTTTATACTTGTAAACTCTCCTTATGAACCTTGGATGAGTTTTTTTCTTGGAAAACATGAAAATACACGCTCTGGGGGTGTAAAACCCGTCAAAATCAGAATTTCGAGTCCCAATTCGACTAGAAGGCCTGGTCGAACTACTGGTCGAACTGGATGTCTGTAAGTACAAACTGCATGTGCAGTCTCACTGTTTCGCGCATAACTTCCACATCTAAGCTACGATCTAAGTGATTCTTGCGCTCACGCGATCATCTCTTCCTTGGCTTTCTATACATATAAAGAACTCATAGAAATTCCAACATTCGAATGTGTAACAAGTCATGCAAACAGGCACAGTCGTTCTATTCAGCACAGCTTGCGCAATGTTACTATTTTGATCATAACTTTCTCGTTTAGACTTCGATTGGAGTGTTCCTTATGCCAAAACAATCCTCTCTTATGTGGCTTTCCAACCATGTATCACAATTCTAGTTCAAAGCTCCAAAGAAATACAAAAAAATTATACAAGTTGGACGAGCGTTTTTCAACATTCCTGCACAAATTGCACATTTCCTCCAACTTTGCACTTTTGATCCTTTTTCCACCTAAAACACAATAAAACACCTCAACTGCACCTTTTTCTCAAATATATTTAATATAAGACATTTGTGCTAATATATAACAATAATTTCCATCAAAAAGGTGTTAAATTGGACACTCAAACACGCTTATTTTCACTCTCATCAACGATCGTCCTTTTTTTTTCATTGCTACCCAAACTTTAATGATAAGTGTAAAAATGCCCGTGAGCTAACTCACCTGGTTATTATTTGAAAATAATTTAATCAAATGATCTATATTAAATATAAAATAATTATTATTTTGATATTTGAGTATGGTATATATTGAGATACTGAAATACCAATATATTTTCGATATTCCGGTATATATCGAAATACCGATTTTTTTATAATTATTTACTGATACCGAAATTTTGGCACAACATCATACCGTACCGAAATATTCAGTATTTTTTCGATACAATAACTTCGGTGTACCGAAATTTTGGCAATTTTGTCCACCCCTAATAACAGTGCATTTGTGTTCAATTCATTGGTATTCATATGTAGTATTACTTTTTCTGAATATATTCACTGTTTTAAACATTAAGTGTAAGAGCATTGCTTCAAATTGAATACAAATCTATTTTACAAACACTTCATCTACTAGAACAACCTCTAAATACGTATGTGTTTGGTGGGGTAAATAACTATTGAGATTATGTGCAATTTTTAAGCCTAAATCAATTATATATTCAACTAGTTATGTATGAAGGGGTGGTTGGGACTTTTAATTACATATTTTTGTACCTAGTAGTAATATAATATTACTCCCTCCGTCTACTGTTAATGTATCCATTTTACTATTTTGGGCCGTCCACTATTAATGTATCTATTTCCCTATTTAGACATATGAAACCCACACATATCACTAATACAACTAAAATATGAGACTCACAACCCTCACTAATACAACTACCCACTATACATAAAATAATAATATTCCTTAATCTACGTGCAAAAAGTAAATGCACACATTAAGATTGGATGGAGGGAGTACTATATAACTATAAATAATATTAGTTTATATTTTGTACTAGATAGTGATAATTCCAAAAAAAAATTAATTAATTGCATTTTTTTTAAATTATTTGGTGTAAGAGTTGTGAGCTACACTCAATCGCAAAAAGATTTGGGTCGATAGCCGCATAAGATAGAAAATCATCACATGACAAGACTAGGTTTGCATTTTTAACTGTCGTGTAACTGGTTCGGGCTTTCTACATGTAGGTCGGGCCAACACTCTTAGGGTCCGTTTATATTGAGGGTTAAGGGGGTTATCCCCTACTCAACCCTGATTAATTATTGAGTACTTTAAAGGTTAAGCCCAAGAGATAACCCTCGGGCTTTTGTCGGCCCGGTCCGAAAGAAGGCGTAACAAGGGCTATCTCAACCCTCCGAAAATGCCTAGATAAATCTCAAATCTTGGGTTAAGGTGAAAAATATTATTTTGCCCTCGATTATAAAAACCAAAATTTAGATTCTCAGATCGAATACGGTGGGAGGAGAGGAATTAGGGTTCTTCACACTGACTTGATTACCTATAGTCCAATCTCTCTAAGAAATTCGGCATTTAATAGTTATTCGGGGAAGAGGAGCTTCGTGGCTTCCTCCACCCCCAATTTTAGAGTTCATTTGTTCTTCCATCACTTTCAGATTCGAATCGAAAGAGGTATTTGCGATCTTTGCCCTATGTGATTTTAATCATTGAAGAAATTTTGAGTAATTCTTTTGTGTTTTGATTGAATTTAAGAAATATTTCCGAGCTACATAGTTTCCTTTTTCCTCAACTACATGTTTCATTAGAGCCTGACCGGTGTCATTTTTACCTAAATTTTAGTGTCTTTTTATGTGTATTTTTGTAGGATTTTATCCATTTTGTGTATCTTTTGGTGGTGTTTTATGGTGACATGGAGATTTATGCAATGAATTGTTAAATGTGTGAAATTGAGCTTAAATGTATGAAAAATAGGTGAAAACGGAGCAAAGCGGAGTCGGGAGCCGAAAACAAAAAAGAGGTGTAAGAATTGACCCTTCTCGAGTCGAGTAGGTGACTCAAGTCGAGCTCGGGTCGAGTTATTCCCAAGGTCAACCTCTGTCGTCGACTGTACACATCAGAAATATCTGCTCGGCCTCTCCTGCTACTTGAGTTTGGAGCTCGAGTCGAGCTCCATAAATTGCCAAAATTTGTCGAGGAATTAGACCCAGCTCGAGTCGAGTGAAATTAGTACGTGAGCGTAAAGTCTATTAACGTTTAGCTTATGGAACTATGGACTTGGCTGATGATGTATAAGAACTACTTGGATAAACTATGAACTTAATTGGTGATGTATGTGAACTATTTGATTGAATTTACAGCTTATTATTACTTATCTTTTATTCATACGTTGGCGTCCAGTGGACATAAATATAAGTTTTACCATTGAAGATCATATTCATTCTTACACTATCATGTATATCTTTCTTATAAATTTTAGGAGACGGACCACATAAATAGAGCACCCTTGGAGGAATCTGTGGGACGCAAGCAACTAACACCACCCAACACCACCTCAAGAGCAAATATGGCGAGAGAATTTTTCACCACCTTTAAAAATTATATTCAACAATAAATTACTCCACCAATCCAAGCATTCGTCCCTCAAGATGTTCCTAGAACAAATGACATAATTGAACAATTTCGACGATTCCAGCCTCCTCGATTTAAAGGAAAGGAAGGGCCATTTTCCACAGAAGAAAGAGTTGCTAAAATAGAGCGCATCTATGAACATATGGAAATCACAGACTCTCAAAAAGTTTAATATGCAAAATTCCAACTTATAGAAGACGCTGCTCAATGGTGGGAATCTTTTGAACGCACGTTAAACCCTGAAGAGAATAATGCCCTTATTTGGAATGATTTCAAGGGAGCAATCTTAGATCGATATTTCCCACAAGCTTTATGTGACAAAAGAAATTTGAATTTGTCAACTTGCGACAAGGAACCCTCTCCGTTACGGAATATGAACGGAGATTTAATCACTTATCAAGATACGCCACACATTTGGTGAATACGGATGAGAAAAAGGTAGGGCGTCTTGAAAAAGGACTCCAACCAGAGATAGGGGAATCATTGCGGGTTTGAAGCTACCCATATTCCATGAAGTTTTTGAAATGGCACTGATCGTTTCAATCAGCCAAGGATTGGAATATGCGTAGAAACCTCAAGAAATCACGACAAAAAGGAAATTCCAGTCCAATTGGAAAAATAAAAATCTTCCTTCCAAAAGAAATTCATCAGTTTGTGGAGAACAAAGACAATCAATAGTTCCACTATGCCCTACGTGCAGCAAAGCTCATATGGGAGAATGTCTAGCAGGTAAAAAACATATGCTATCGATGCCGCCAACCTGGACATAGAGCTTACGAATGCTCCTTGGTCACTACTGGAAAGCCACCAACAGTAAATACACCTCAACCGACAAACAAACTCTTATTGGACTACCAACAAGAGATGCCCCCATTCGAGGGAACAAGGGGAAAGAAAAGTTAAATGCAATGATAGAGATGGAGGATTCTGACGCAAATGAAACCATGACAGGTTCATCACTAGTACTTGGAATACCTGGGTATGTGTTATTTGACACTGGGGCAACCCATTCCTTTATCTCTGAACATTTTAAAGTGTTGTTGGGAGTGAATAGTGTTAAAGAGAAGCCACTAAATGTAAGCATACCCTCGGGGGACACCTTAAAAGTCAAAAATATTCTGAGATGTGTTAAATTAGACTTGGAAGGTCATGAACTAGAAGCTGACCTCCATGTTCTTAAAATGAAAGATTTTGATATAGTTTTGATGGATTGGCTAAACATAAGGCAACTATTAGATGTGCTGATCGAGAAATAGATCTTTGGGGGAAAGATGGACGTCATTTCACTTATGCAGGCAGTAAACTTTGCTCAAAATCGAGGGTTATATCAGCAGCTAAAGCTACACGAATGCTTCGCAAAAATGAGTGTCAGGACTACCTTGTGAAGATTACATAGGGAGGAAAGGACAAGTATCAACCCACCAAAGTACCGGTTGTGAAAGATTTTCTTGACGTTTTTCCAGATGAATTACCTGGATTTCCACTGGATGTCAAATAGAATTCACAATCGTATTGATGTCAGTAGCTGCACCTGTGTTAAAGGCTCTGTATAAGATGGCACCGAAGGAGCTGAAAGAATTGAAGAAGCAATTGCATGAACTTTTAGATAAAAAATTCATCCAACCAAGCGTCTCACCGTGGGGAGCATCGGTCCTTTTTGTGAAGCAAAAGGATGGATCCATGAGAATGTGCATTGACTACTGCGAGCTAAATCGATTAATGATAAAGAACAAGTACCCGTTGCCAAGGATATAAGACCTTTTTGATCAATTAAGAAGCGACAGTGTATTTTCTAAGATTGATTTGAGGTCTGGCTATCAACAACTAAAAGTCAAGAAAGAAGACATACCTAAGACAGCTTTTAAGACTCGATATGGCCATTACGAGTTCACAGTAATGCCATTTGGCGTAATCAATGCCCCGGAGGTTTCATGGACCTTATGAATCGAGTGTTTCATTCCTATCTTGATCAATTTATAATCGTATTCATTAATGACATACTTATATATTCGAAAGACAAAAAGCAACATGAATACCACCTCAAGATAGTGTTAGAAACAATGAGACGAGAGAAGTTATTCGCCAAATTTAGTAAATGTGAATTTTGGATTGATCGAGTCTTTTTCTTGGGGCATATTATATCTGCCATGGGTATCGAAGTAGATCCTACAAAGGTAAAAACGATACTAAACTGGAAAACTCCGACGAATGTTAGTGAAATTCATAATTTTCTGGGATTAGTAGGTTACTAGGTTCATCCAAAACTTCTCTCGCATTGCCAAACCTTTAACCCAACTCCTTAAAAAGAATGAAAAGTTTTCTTGGTCTTCTTCCTGCGAGAAAGTTTCCAGGAGTTAAAACAGAAGTTGGTCTCGGCACCTGTCTTAACCATTCCAGACAGACTTGAGGAATTCGTAGTTTACACGGATGCATCAAAGTTTGGTTTGGGATGCGTTCTGATGCAAAAAGGAAAAGTGATTGCTTATGCTTCGAGACAATTAAAGCCACATGAGTTGAATTATCCAACTCATGATTTGGAACTAGCTTTTTGTAATTCATGTGTTACAAATATGGCGGCACTACTTGTATGAAGAAAGTACGAAATTTATACCGACCACAAAAGTCTGAAATATTTCTTCAGGCAGAAGGAACTTAACATGAGACAGAGACGATGGTTGGAACTTGTGAAGGATTATGATTGTACTATCCATTATCATCCTGGCAAGGCGAATGTAGTAGCAGATGCATTGAGTCGGAAAAATGAGGCCCTTTCGATACCAATCCCAACCAAAGAAGAATCTTTTATTAAAGAATTCTCTAAGATGGAGTTGAATTTTGCAAGATCGTGTTTTACCACTGCATTTTTCACTGCTTTAATGATACAACCGACATTGAAGGAAAGGATTAAAAAAGCTCAAAAGGGATAAAGGATTTTTCTCTAACATCCATTGGAACCTTAATGTTTGAGGAAAGACTTTGCATGCCTGATGATGAAGAATTGAAAAAAGAAATTCTCAAAGAAGCACATAGCACACCATACATCGTACATCCAGGTGAAACAAAGATGTATATTGATTTAAGAAAAAATTTCTGGTGGAGAGGAATGAAATGATCAATTGCATAATTTGTTAGAAGGTGTTTAACCTACCAACGAGTCAAAGCAGATGCCAACGACCAGCAGGATTGTTAAACCCATTAGAAATTCCAGAGTGAAAATGAGAGCATATCACTATGGATTTTATAACCGGTTTACCTAAAACAAATAAGAACCATGACGTCATTTGGGTTATTATCGATCGACTCACAAAGACATCTCATTTCATTACTGTTCACATGACATACACAATGGATCAACTTCCTAGATTGTACGTAAATGAGATTGTTAGACTACATGGAGTGCAAGTGTCTATAATCTCAGATCGTGATCCTTGTTTTACTTCAAGATTTTGGAAAAGTCTTTAAGAAGCAATGAGAACGGAACTCAAGTTTAGCACGACCTATCACCCTCAAACGGATGGTCAGTCTGAAAGAACCATACAAACGTTAGAAGATATGTTCATAGCTTGCACTTTGGATTTAGAAGGAAATTGGGAAACTCACATCTCACTCGTGGAATTCGCCTACAATAATAGTTTCCAAACTGCCATCCAATGGCGTCGTTTGAAGCACTTTATGAAAAAAGGTGTCGTACTCCCGTATGTTGGGATGAAGTAGGAGCTCAAAAAATTTTAGGCCCCGAGCTTGTGGGAGAATCCACGAAAATTATCTCTGAAGTTCAAGAAAGGATTAAAGCTGCACAAGATCGTCAAAAATCATATGATAATGTACGAAGAAAAGATTTACACTTTTAGATTGGCGATAAAGTTTTTCTTTGAGTGGGACAAATCAAAGGTGTTGTGAGTTTTGGGAAAAAGGGGAAATTGAGACCACATTATATAGGGCCTTTTGAAATAATAGGAAAAGTGCGGAGTGTTGCATATCGATTGGCTTTACCCCAGGAATTAACAATGATGCACAATGTTTTCAATGTCTCTATGGTTAGGAGATACATCTCAGACCCCGATCATCTCATCGATCTTAAGGGCTTGAAGTTGAACCAGAATTTATCATATGAGGAAGTACCACCTATCAAAATTTTGGGAAGAAACAAACAAACTCTCATGAATTGAGAAATACCATTAGTCATGGTTAAATGGAGTAGACTCGGGAAAGAGGAGGCCACATGGGAACGAGAGGATTAAATCTTAGCTAAATACCCTCATTGCCAGGAAGAAAATGAGTAGAATTTCAAGGACGAAATTTTTTAAAAGTGGGTAGGATGTAATATCCAAAAAAATTACAATATTATCAATAAAATAAAAGTTCACACACACACAAAAACAAACAAACAAACACACACACACACACACACACACACACATATATATATATATATATATATATATATATATATATATATATATATATATATATATATATATATATATATATATATATATATATATATATATATATAAAAGAAATATACAAAACAGTGGACGTGGAAGCTTTTAATTCTTACATCACATGGGGTCAGGCATCTTGCACGTAAGACCGTAATCTGCTCCAACCCTTATAATTTCTTCTATAAATTATGTTGCTATCAGGGTTAGTGAGGCAAGAAAATTTTCACTCTCTATCTTGTATCTTCTGAATTTTCACTTTTTATCATGTAGCCAATTCACTTTTGAACTCATTCTCTCTCTAGTATATTCTGAATTCTCACTTTTTAACATGTAACAGATCACCTTTTGAACTCATTCCCTTTCATGTAGCTCCCAAATTTAGTCTGAACTCTCACTCCCTCTCACGTCGCCAAAAACCCCTTTCTGATTTGGCGACCCCTTTCTGATTCTAGAAGTCCTAATTCCTAGTTGAAAATCACCCACTGCATTACCCTTCTCATAAACCTTCATCTACGCTCGTATAGTACACACCACTTCCTTCTCATCATCATGGTCAAAGAAGAATTACAGGTTGTTAAGTCTTTCTATTTTATTGATATAGGTATATATATGTATATGTATGAATTTTTCATATATATATATATGTGTGTGTAAACGTTCTTTGTTTGTGTAATTAGAAATTACTTATTTAATTACATAATGAAAGAATTCTTTACTATTAATTATATGATAATGTACGAGTCTAAATTATGGTATATTATTGCTTTTTGGGTATATGAATTTTATACCTAACATGTTTAAAGGTATGCAGTATTGTATTTTTGGATATAGTTTTAGATATGAGAAATATATTTTCCTCTATTAATATTTTTAATTAATATATATAGTATTCTAACAATCAAATTTTATAAATAGTTCGTACACATGTGAAAGTAAGACAAAGAGATATTTCCAAGTAAATCATTTTTTTATCTTGATAAATATTTTATAAATATCTATATTAGATTCTTATTTGCCTCAAACACTTGAATAATAAAACAAAATACAAAAATCTAATTAATATATATATATATATACTAGGTATTGGTGCACCTCATCATATGAGGTGCTAGCCCGGATTTTCATGTGAAATTCAATTGATAAATGAGTATTTTCAAATTAAATGTGTTAGACAAAATAATAAGAATAATACCATAAATTATAAATAAACCAACCTCTTTTACATCATTATAGCAAACATAAGAATCAATTAAAACATGCATCAATGATCGAGGTTTATTCAGAATCAATGAACGGAGCCTGAGTGGTGAAAACCAGTAAATGAATAAATGAATGTATTAAGGAAAATAAAATCCAACTGCTGTGTTTTTGGCTGGCTGGTTGCTCGGACTAACTGATTAAACATTTTTCTCTCATTTATTGGATCCATATCTGGGAGAAATAAAAGACATGGATTTTATATCACCTTCAACAAATGCTTTCTTTTTTAAAACTTCAAGAATGATAAACTCGGGACAACATTGATTTATCTCATCAACTACCTTAAATAGACAGTTTGTATGGTCTTGCAAAGAAACAAAATACATAATGGTTGAAACTGAGTGCTCCTAGATTTTTTTTAAGAAAAGAGAAGGCAAAGAAATTAGAAACTACTGAAAGATCATATCAATTAGGATTCCGCTTGATCACATACCCCTCCAGACTGTTGATGAGCACTTAAAACCTGAAGCTATCCAGTTTACCTGACAATCAATGTTTAAATCATAAAAATGGCAAAACATAGAACAAAGAGCCAAAACAAATACAAGTGATTGTGCAGAATCAAGATTACTCGCTATTGCAAAAACTCTTAAGATATATCTTGCATGCCTATTAACAAGACTGAACAAATGCTTGAATAAAAATGAAAAAAAAAAATCATGGCAACCAAAAATAATAATGCAATGAAATTAAGTCAAGCTCACCTGAACATTAATCTTATCATAATCCCATATTGATCTGAATATTCTATCTTGCACCAACTTATTTCCTTGCATACGGGCAATAAAAATACTGAATCAACAACATGAAAAGAATCTATTTCCTTCTGCTAAGGTACAACTATCAAATACTGAAAATTCACAAAATTTGTAGATAAACATCCCAAAAAGCTTTTCACTTTGTCCATTCAATTTCTCATGTCATAAGAATCAGTTCTATCAGTTGTATCAAACAAATAAATCTCATTCTTAATGGAAATATTAAATTATAGTTTTAACTTCTAAGCAGTAGAGAGAGATACATGAACTACACATAAATTTTGAAAAAAAATAAAACAATAAATCCCAATATCATTACTTCAAGATTACAAGATTTTGGTTGAAACTCATGCCTTGTACTTGTGTTTAATATAGGAAGGTGATATGGATATTAGCAGCTAAACCTGTGTTCTTTCCTTTGGTATGGACAACTGAAGAATTTTGACTAAAAAGAGTAAATTGGTGTATTGACTTCTATATCAAATTTTGAGTTGTATTGGCTTCTATATCAAATTTTGGGTGAACTTATTCACATGGAAATTCAATATTTTCACATGATATCAATCATGTTGTAAGATTCATTAGGTAATCCACGAATAGTTTTCAACTTCTCATAGATCAAGCGAAGTCCTTATTAAAGGTAATTTATATAGAGACTAAAGTCTATAACGGACATAACAAATAGTGAAGTCAGATAAAATTAGAAAAATAGAACTGAATTATTTGTTTAAGACTAAATGTATCATGAAATGAATTTAATAAACGAAATATATAAGATCTTTCACATCTGTCTTCTAACCCATTAATCAGATTTTCTCAACCCATTTGATTACCTCATTTCATCTACTATATCATTACTAACATCATAAGTACAATGTTAGAGGCCCATGGTGGCTCAAATTATTTTAAGGATCATAAATTTAAAAGTTTAAATATCTTATACTATTTGATAAGAATGGTTCAAGTTTATTATTCCTTTAATTTCTTCAAACTACTGAGGGAATATAGACTCATTAAAACTATACATATTATTAGCTTATGGAACAGTGTAGGAACTGCGAGTAAATTACACTGCACCCAAGTTACGTTAAGAAAGAAACTCTTGTTCAGTAGAGAACGCAACAGATTGCTCACAAAAAAATAATAAGATTTCAAAAACTTAAAAGTATACCTGATGTCCCTGAGCTGAAATTAACTGGATTTTAATAATCTCAATCTTATAAAATGCAAACCCATTTCCCTGGTGCTCATCATTTTCCATGTCTTCTGCCCAACTTGAGTTTTCTTGAGCTACATCTTTTCCATGTCTGTGGCCATAAATCTATATAACGACTTCAAGCAGTTGTTCTGTGAAATTTAGGAATAAACACCTCATTCTGGCATGTTAATAAAAATTCTTATGTACGAAAAATGAAAACAAAAAATGCATATTACTTCCATGTTCATCAGCTACAAAAGGCAAGTTCGGCCAAAAATATTCTCATTTCTTCACTGAAACCAGAGAATATTTACTCTACGGATCAAGACCATGGTAAAGCAATATACAATTATTATTACTATTAAATCACTACAGAGTTTCAGATATTCACTTGGTAGTAGATTAACATTGCAATGTTCTTGTCCACTGTAATTTCTGACATTGAGAAATACACAAAGTTGGACCATTTGCATATACTCAGCATTTAAGAAAAAAGCTCTAGTTTTTTCACTATTTGTATATATTGGACAACCAGGGAAGTCTTACACGAATTGAAAAAATATTGAATCTGATGATTTCAAATTTGGACCACTTTAACTTAAATCTTACCTAACTAGTAATTACCCAAATATTAGCACAAGGAAAAACAAGAAACGCTTTCAACATGATGAGTAAAAAAGGATATGAGCCAAAATGGCATGAGCTGATCATCTACTGGTATAATCAACTACATCATCCATTACATGAATTACATTATATGCTATGAAGCTATATAAAACTACAAGGAAACAGAATAAGTAAGGATACTCACCATCGTCAATGCTTCTGACGTGCATTCCTCCTCGTTATGTGCATGCACCACACCACAATCTTCCGAATTCTTACCAACATCTGTATTTGATGACCCCTTACATTCACTTTCTGATGCTCCTTCATCATTTTTACTCTCTAAAATATCTTTATTTATAGAATCCAAATTGATAACATGGCTACCTAAGAGCCATGGAAGAGTTTTCCTTATTATTAGAACCATCATTCCCCAGCAGAAGAATTAATTTTAAGCATAAGAAAAAGTGAAACGTGCAAAAGTCTAAATATGGCAAACAAAATGAAGGCTATTTACCAGCATAGAAGCAATAGCGGGGAGGTAATCAATATCCCAACCAAGAACCTTACGGACAAGCCAACTCTTCCGAATGCTCTGTGTGATTTTCTACTCTTCGTGTTAGCAATAGTGAAACATCCCTTGAACTTCTTCAAAGTTTTCTTTCCTCATAAAGCCCCACAAACCAATCAAGTAAACTCTCCACTAACCAAATTCTTCTCATAATACTCCATCAAATTCTTATTCTCCTTCAATACCTAAAAGAGAAAATTGTACTCCTCGCACCCATCGTCCAACTCCATCAACTAATCATTTTCATCGCTGCAACTATCTATAGAATCAGAATCATTGGCATTATTACTTACGAAGCGCATAAGTCACAACCCAAATAACTTACAGTCTAAGGCTACAACTCCTAGGTTTTTTATCGTTGCAAACAATGAAGCACATAAGTCACAACCAAAATAACTTACAGTCTAAAGCTACAACTCCCAAGTGTATAAGTTTATTTACTGTTAATGTCAACTTAATTAGATGCTCTTAAAACTGCTCTTATTTTTCCAACAAGAAGCTATCACAAAAATATACTGGATTATATAAATAAGAAATCAAATCATGACTGATTGTGCCCAAACTTGCATTAAATTAGTTCCTCTAACTCAAGAAAATATAGCATTGCAGGAGATAAGGGAATGAAAATCAGTTTATTAACAAGACATATAATATTTTGCGTATCTTAAAATGACATTAAACATTGTCCTAGTAATAACCACTCTCATTTTAATGACTTCTCACCAACAATAACATAAGATATTTAAGTACTCCATCTTGTAGCAACCTATTCCTCTATCTTAAAACAAAATTGTAACAAGAAAGGAATACTCTTCAATAAACGAGTCTTGTCGTTTTAGAAAGTAAAAATACTAATATCTCCCCTTTACTATTCTTCCCCTTCCATTTACATACAAAATTTCATTCTGCAGAGCATACTGTGTGCCACAAACCTTACCTTCTATGCATATCATAGAAGAACAACATATACATGAATGATTAGTGTTCCCGGTAAAAGACTAAAATACTTTTTTTTTCTTCAGAAAATAGCAATTATCTATGTTTCAAAATTCACAAAAATTGTTATCTTCAAACAATATTACAAGTTTTTGGTAAAAGTTAGGATTTCAGGATTAGGAATAAGACTGCCAAAAATAATGAAGCACAACCGAATAAGTGATGTAGTATGAAACCGGAGATAGAAATTTAAGAATATCATGGCATCTAATATCAAGATCCCCTGCCTTCTGGAGAGTTTTTTGGACAGTTTTGAACTCTTCAGTACTCATGTCAATATTAGAACAGAAACATCTCTATAAAACAAATGAGACAACCATCACATTTATAATTATAATAACATAAAAAAGTTTCAAGGACTCTACTCACCAGATAGTCTCCAGTATGGATCATACCCATTTCCATTGATTCACTCATCTCACATTTAACCTTCACATTTTGAATGTTATTCCAAGAATAAAGAAGTCAGTACATTAAAATAATTCACACTTAGACATTTTTTCAAGCATATCATAGGCATGAGTTAAAATAGACAAATTCTTCAAATCATAACAATTACTGCAAATTACCATATTCTCTAAAGCAACCACCAATTTTCCCATTCATGTCAACAATCAATTTTATCATGAATGAATTGAGAAATCATTTGGGTTGGTTTCATAAACTTTCTTATCCTTCATAAAGTAATCCATACATGTAATATCCATTGTTGTTTGATTAAACAAACCCAGCTCTGCTTGTGCCATTGAAAAATGGCCCAAAAATACTGAGGGTAAAAGATAGATTAAAGAGGACCACATGCAATGGAATTTCACAACTGATCAGAATAATCAGTTTTGAAATGGACCTGCCATGATTGACAAAGAGTGCACTGAGGTCAGAAAAAGAGGTAGAGCAGGTGGTGGAGAAAGTCAGAAACGGTATGCAAGTATAGACGACGTTTGTAAAGCGGAGACGACTGCAGTGTAAAGAGGGAAGAGAGGTTAGGGATTAGAGAGCAGGAGATACATTTGCACTCTTAGTAAGGATTGACTCATTCACCACCCAGTGTATACACACGAATGAGGAACCCACTAACTCTTATGCATGGAAAATTCTTACCTGCTGAGGCCGAAAATTGGTGAAGCCTAAGATGACTTCAAGCCGTAAACTCGAGATGTTGAAGCCAGAGAAAGATATCATGAGGAAGAGGTGGGACGGTGGGTAAAGCCAGAAGAATTGAATCGCCCTTTGTATATCAATGGCTATCTGATTAAATTAAAACACAAAAACAAAAAAAACTATCAAATGTAAAGGAAACTCAAATGCATAAATTACCTCTGAAGATTTACAACCCAACAAAAAATTGAATGTCTCCAATCAGAAATCCAACGAAGCTCCGTAACATCGAACTAAATAAAAATAGAAAACCATTCACACAAAAATTGAAGAAATTTTCGCGCAAAGAGTAGACCAGAATTTAGGGCTTGCATACCTTTGTCGGAATTTGGCTAGCAATTCAGAAAAGGTGCGTGCGTGAGCATTGTGGTGGGAAGAATTCACTGAATACTCTAGAGTCTAGACTAAATTGAGTAAGGGGGAACGAAAACAGATGGTGGAAGCGGAGTGATGCCACGTACAGAGTTTAGTGAGAACTTACCTGCAACTGGGTGGAAATTGGCCACCAACAGGATCAAGCTGCGTTATATATATATATATATATATATATATATATATATATATATATATATATATATATATATATATATATATATATATATATATATAAGAAATCATATAAAAGGGATATGCATTTTTAATGGCAAAAAATTCTTTCGTGCAAGGTACAGTCGAAGACTCCAAATCATTCTCCAACCTCTTTTATCTTCAAAGTAAAGGTGGGTGATTTTGACAGAAAGTAAGACCAAATGTTACATTGTTGGATGTGCACCACGTGCGCCCATTATTTAGATTGTTAGTGTGTATTTTCTCACTTGGTGATGTAGTTATTTTGGGTTAGTACAAATCTATCATGAAATAATTCACTTAGAATACGTCTACTCCTAATTAACTAATGTTACACTATTATGAAATATACACGTCATGATTTGACCCATGGTCTCAATTTAAAGATCATAGATAGCATTCAGAGTCATCCAAAATTTTATTTCGTTGAGTAAAATACTCAGTCATGTAAGATTGGGGTGTCACACGAAGTGCCAATTTTTGAAGATAAAATGAACGACGTTAAATATCGACCAAACCAGAGATCAGTTGTGGAGCGGCAATGGTTCTTGTCTCAAAAGGTTAGACTGCAGTAACTTCCACTGTAATTCATCTTCGAAATCAATTCTGCCTCCGACATCTCCACCACCTTCACTCCACCCACCACCACCACCGTCATCTTTTCCACCTCCACAAAGAGAACCATAAGTCCACAACCCTCACCGTCGGCAACTCGTCATCTTCTCCACCTCCACAAACAGAACCACGGCTCTCACCGGCGGCAACTCCATCACCAATACCAAGAAAACCACACCCTCACAACTTGTAACTCCGTGATCTACACAGATGAATTCTACACCACCGCCGACAAATTACGAGAGAAAAAGGAAATAGGTTCTCGACTATGGAGAAATCAATCAACGATGAAATACGATTCCAAAAAAGTTACTGCCGAAGTCCGAAGATGTCACTGCTGACGCCGAGTGAGCGCTCAAATATAAATATTTTTGTCCATAGTCTCTGCATAAAATCAAATTTGTTTGATATACTTAATAATTAAGGATATTATAGTAAAATCTTATAGATAAACCCGCAAAGTAAACGACTTGAATAAACTTTACTAGAATGGTTTGGTTTTAGCCCAACCTTCACCAAACCTTTATTAAATGATTATTATCCCTAACCCTCACCCCAAAAGTAAACGCACTCTTAGAATTGTTTTCTCCTACACCAACTTCTAGAATTGTTTTCTCCTACATCCACTTTGACAATATTGTTGCCCACGGTGGATGGGATAATTGGGACTATGTCAGCAACAAAAACAAGTGAGTTTTATGGGTAAAATTTCATTTTATATTTAGCTTTTTTTTTAATGTCCATATTAAATATAATGAATGTATAGACACCCAAAATGATGAAAATATCTATGTACAATAAATATATCCAATTAAATAAAAATATATACAATCGAGTCATAAATATATTTAACTGAATCATAAAAATATGTTTAATTAAGTCATTTATTTAAATCGAGTCAATACTATTTTTGTTAAATATCTAAACAAAATACCTTAAGAGACTATAGTAATTGAAGATTTTAATAATAATTGAAATTGCATAGCAAGATTATATTCTTTGAGGTATACAATGCAGTGGCCCTGGAGCAGCTGCAGTGCGAATTGTGTCATGGGCTCGGGAGTTGGATTATGACACGGTCCATCCATTTCATGCCAAGAGCATTGTCAACAGAAGATGTTAGATTTCCCCTTATGATGCTTGATTTATTTTTACTCAATTAATTTCCTTTATACATAAAAAAAAAGTATATTCTTTAATTTATTTATTACTTTATTTCTTAATTGAATTTTAGTAGTCTTCAAAAATGTAAATATAAATACCTTTTTTTCTTTTGTACACCTTTTTGTATTTTTAACAAATATTGTTTAATGAAGCTGGAAAAATAAGGACATTTACATTTTTATACGATTATCAAATGCATGATTAATGCTATCATACGTCTCAATTTCATCTTCAAGTTTAATGTCTACATAAATATTAATAAAAATTACTTTTTTAACTTACTTTTGTGCTAGTTTGTTTTTTTTAAATAATGAAATCTAATCCTTTAACCTTAGAGTTTATACACTAAGTTAAGGAATAAATTCTCTCCTCTCCAACTTGTTCAGTGCTGTGATTATCACTTCTTAATAAAAAAAAAATTTTAAATCTCTCAAATAACATTATTCCAACTCACACTATAATAATTAAATTGACAATAAATAGAATAGACAATAATGTGAAAGGCGAGGCGTGGAAACTCCCACTTCTAATTTTTATGTTTTCTTTTGTTATCAAATTGGTGCCACATCAACTAACAAATGGAGCAACATATGACTGGTTAAAATAACGATTGACCCATAATACGCATGTTCAAAAAGATGACCTTATCCAACATGTCCAACTCCATGCAAATAGAAATAACGATTGACCCATAATACGCATGTTCAAAAAGATGACCTTATCCAACATGTCCAACTCCATGCAAATAGAAGTGGCAATAAGAGAAACATGAGATCAACATACAAAGCACCATTTACTTAATTTCCTGCAATGCTTCTTCCATAAGACATGATAGTGTAGGATATAGACAACCAGCAGCTTGTCTCTCACATGATGCAGCAATTTTGTTGCGACACCAACATCTCCGGAGATCTGCGACACAACAAGAATAACCACCCATCACCTATTCTTGGTTAGGTCAACTACCATGAATATGAAAACGAAGGCATAAATGAAAATGTAATTCTATAATCAATGTTATAACATCATGAATTAACATTTTCAACTTTAGTTAAAAGGTTCAACACACTCCTGTTTAAAAAAAAAAAGGTTCATCACACTCCAGAACTCCAACTCGAAAGTGTATAATTTTTCTTTCTTATACACATAAGATAAACAACCCAATGCAATCTACTTTCTATTGTTGGACTATAGCTAAATGTGTAGAAGAAATTGACACGTAGACTCAAATGGAGTTCAAGTTGCTTGAGAAATCACATCTTCCTTACTACTGACGACAAGGATATGTATACATATCCAACATCAATTTCACACAAATGTGTGGAATGACAACAAAATGGGGGTTAACCTACACTTAGACCTCGGTTTTGAGTTAAGATAGGGATTCCTAGACAATATGAATAACTATTTGGTCTGAACAGACTGAATTGCAGGATTTAGGCCTAATAGGAGAAGGAGCTACCTGATAGTGAGCCCAAGGGTTGCCACCCCAGATGAATCCCAAGATATGGGTTGCCAGACTAAGGGGATTGATTGTTATGATATTCCACATTGATTCTTCCCCATTAAACTATGGAAGGGCATATAATTAGGGGATCAACCCTATGCCTTTAACCATGATTTTGGGTGAGTTAGGGTTCCTAAGCCTATAAGCTATATGCCTACCACAGACTATTGCATTAGTAGTAAATTAAAATGGCCACGCATTTGTTTCAACATTTCCTTTGCCAAAATTTAAGCTCATAAGCCAGAGGAAAGTTGCAATATTATATGACACCATTAGTAACAAAATCATGTCAGCTCCCAAAGACCACATCTCTAACCAAACTATAGCAAGGTCAATAAATAAATTGTAATTTTTTGGAGTCCACAGAATTCCCAAATAAACAAGTGAAGCTAACCCGTTCAATTCTTAGGGAAAGGTACACAACACAATTTTGTTTTTCTACACTAGAGTATTTAACCTTTTCCCCTTCCTCCTTTCGAAAGGTAATGTTACTATCCATAGTAAAATTGAGTATTTCGCCATAACACCAATAATACCCATGTGCATTTTTTTGAGGTCCTAAGCAAAGCTCATGGATGAGATACTTCAATTTCTTATGTATTTAAAATAAATATATGAATAAAATTCAGAACCTAAGACAAGGTACTTTTTGTACTTTTACCTATAATCCAATTTGCAATTGAGAGAGATGGACCCATAAAGTTCACATGACTGCCACTTAGTTGGATGGAGAAAAAAAAATAACTAAGCTTAACTAATGGATGATATCACCTCTTCTTTGGGTAAACCAGTAGTTAGGTTTTGTAGACTTCACTATAATTCTTGTCCACAGTGATATATAGTAAGCAGATTGGTGAACTCTTATAAGTATCTTGCATGAGTGTAAAACTTAGTTATGACAAATAACCCCACTATGTTAGAACTTGTGGCATATAATGATCAATACAGACACTCACACACACTCACACCCCAAAAAAAATACAGAAAACACAAGAAAAAGTACTTACAGTTGTGCAAGATTGGAAATATCAAAGTCCGGAGCGAGTTCCTGCACAATATCATTTGGAGGCTGACCACACTCTTGCATTTTCTGCATGAGCTCAACTATCTTGTTGAAATTATCAGGCTCTGCCTCATAGACATCGTTAAGGTCTTTTATAAGACTGTATTGGCGATAGTACCGTGCATACTCCTCATCTGTAAGTTTAGCTTTATTCTCTTTCAACCACGTTGGGTAGCGGTCGCCAATTTCTCTCATAGGTTCATGAAGAATTTCCTTGGATAAGAGCTGTTGCATCATGGTTTCTACCATTGATTCCATGTCCTACAAGAATGAGCACAATGGTTATCACTTTGAACTGGAATAGTTAACAAAGAGAGAAATGTAACATGAAGTGCCATGCAGGGCTCCTTAAACCCCTAAAAGCGCAAATAACAAATGGACATGATAATAGGTCAAAAAAGAAAAGTAGAAATGACAAATTAAAAGCAAACACACATATGCATACATAGTAGGATGCATGAGAGCAGGAGATGAGACAATAAACAATGGATCTAAGCCACAAAAACATAGCAGGGACAAGCATCAAAAAGGATGGTGAACAATGAATGTTAAAAGCAAAATAACTTCTGGAGCAAACAAAAACCGAAAGGCTTCACAACCCTGAGTTTATATTAAGCTACCTTTAAGGTTTTGATCTAAACTATGAAATCATATTTTATTTTCTAAGCACAATGAAAAAACTAAGAAGTTTTAGATTTACAATAAACTATTTTAGGTTAAATACTTGAAGAAGCAACCTGTGTGGCATCAATATTAAAATCTATCACCATGCTCTATTCCCTACTTCACTCACACTTAAAAAGTGATAGAACTTAATGCACACATGTAATCTTTGTCAATGAGCTATATTAATCTACAGGTAGATAAGGCCAGTTACTAGCCTCAGAAATTAAGCTGAAACCTAATTCATTGACCAAAAGTTTTCAAGCCCATTCAACTAATATTAGTCTGAATTTTGATAGAAGTCATTAATGAAAATTGCCCATATGATGAAAAGAAACATCGTGAGATCCTTAGTACAAAGTTTGTGTAAGTCGAAAGGTAATGTTATAACTTTTTAGGTCTTGGTCGGGGAGAAGCATGCTAGAATATACATTTGGATTGGTTTCCAACCATCTTCCATGGTGTATAGTTCCATTGCCAAGACTATGATAACCATTTGCAAGTCTTGGTCAATAATGATGGTTTGAGTTAGGATTTTTTTTTTCAATTTGCAACGGTGAGATAGTAATCTGTCTGCCATGGGTTCAGTGGACATCATGTTAACAATTCTTTGCTAGTCTATGACGTGAATTGCTAGCACCTAGTGAATACTTCATTGTTTAGGTGACAAGCATGGATTAGTGCAAAAAGTTTGGCTGTACTACTCAATATTTATCAGTGTAATTTGTATATAAGTATTTTAATAATTCTCAAATTACAAATAGATTGGGTAAAGACGGGTCATTGTGGCGGTTTCCAAAATAAACATGATGTAAGCTGCATCACAAGAATATGCCAACTTGCATCTTCTCTAATTTAAGAATTTAATTTGATTTTTTTTAAATAGAAATTTATAAGGTGTTCCAAAAGAAAATGCCAACTTGCATCATTTTTTGGTTAAATAATTTAATCTGAAAGGACAGCAAAAGTTAGTCTTAGAGGAACTTTACTTCCAAAAAATGTCATTGAATTGGGAAAATTTGCAATTAGATTGCACAAAACAGAATAATTAGAACCATAAATAGTTAAAAATGTTCAATTTCAAGGAAGGAACATCCAGGAACGAATAGCCGTCTCCAATTCCAACTCAAATAATAAATTTACAGCTCAAATTATGAAATAGCAACCAGAAAAGAACTAACACCAATAAATCACACAAAATATATAATCAAACTAACCTGCGAGCCAGCGAGCTCCTCAAACTGCTTGACCCACTCCTCCATCATTGCATCTCCACCTATGCTTTCTCCACCCATTGCTGGTTTAGGACCAGCGACAGATTCCAACCCTTTAACTGCCTCTCTCGTCTGCTCTCTTAGCTTATCAAGCGCCTCTGTGATATGTGATTCTTGCTGCTTTGTTGGTGAAACCGTTTGTTTGCCCTTTTTCTTAATCTTCAAATCAGGTAATCCCATCCCTAAACCTTGAACACTACCTAAAGCAGACTGCTCTTGCATCTTCTCTCCATCGTTATCGCTATAGTTATTCACACCTCTATAAACCCATGGAATTACCATATATCATTATGAATGAAAATATACTAAAAAAATAATAAAGGGCAGTAAAGAGAAAACAATATTCTCTACATGGTTAATACATTGGGATCCACACCTTTGAAATCCTCGAAAAAAATTCAGCATATGAATGAAAGAAACAAACTAAATAATAATTCATTTGATTCTATATCAACTAAAAAAATAATAATACAGAAAATTGGGAGAGGGAAAACATAGACATACCTTTGAGCAGAAGAGGTAAGATTAAGGTTCTGAAAATCATCCAAAGCGCCTGAAAATTGTTTCAAGAAACGTTAAAGGAACCACGTTGTCATCGCTGTGCTGTTGTTCAAATTCATCATAGAACTTCAAACAACAAAGAAAGGGTTCTCTCTTACTATCAAGAAGTTGGTCTAAATCGTCAGAATGATCAGCCATGAAAATTTCTCTCTCCCAACTCCGAATTCTGCTTCTCTTGAACTCCCCTCTTCAATTAATCGCTCAGCAGTGTACAGATGTATATCTCAGCGAAAATATCTTTTTTTCAATTTAGGAGTATGTCTTCTCTTCTTTCAATACACAGTAGTCATTTTTCTTGGTATAATGAACGCAGTGTGTTTATCCATTCCATATTTTGCTTATTGGGCTTAAAATTGATGGGCCAAATCCAACTTTGAGGAATATAGTTTTCACAATATTGGCCCAACTATATAATATACTGGCCCATTTAACTGATGTCAAGTTCAACCAGCAGCCGACAGCAGTAGGTAACCTGATATCGATTACTTGGAATGGAGTTGGAGTTGCCATGGGAGTATGAAGACGAAGTTGTGATCCTGCTGTAGTTGTAAGACTGTCTTACCTTTTTCAGTCAATCTGTTTCATTGAAGGATTATCAATACATATATAATGACTAGAATTTTTTGGAGTTTTTATGTTTTTGTGATTGTTACCAATTTCATTGAATTGTCAATATTTGAAAGCCATTCACAATGCTTGGGTTAGGCTTATGATGCTCTTAGATACAAGCTCTAATTAATCTAATCTTGGCGGCTAAAACTAGTCGTAGCTGGATTTCAAACTTCAAATAGAGTGGCAAATATCCTATGAGTAGTTATGCTACTTTGAGATGAAATGTTTTGCTTTTCATAGATATTTATTTCTGGAGTATTCTCGACTCGTATGGCTTGGCTTTATCTATTTTTGTGCAAACTTTCTTGTGCACTTGTCGTACGCTCATATCCTATCACTTTCAAAAAAATAGATGTGTTACTTTTGTAAACTAGTTTTATCTCCACAATCTAATGGCATGAGATGTATTCATTTTCATTTTTTTTTTTTGGCTTGATTTTTATGAAAATGGATTTCCGAACAATTTTTGCATGCTAAACAATAATACCGATGCATGTATGATACTGCCCAATGGTCCACCGCCATTTTACAGAAACAATTCTTCTCTCTCCAGCAACCCTCTGTATGCCCGAAATATCTTCTGCAATGACGGTTTCCGGGCTCTTCCATGGTCCCAAATTTAAGGCTGTGTATCGTCTTTGGCATCATGAATCGTCGCATCAGTTTTAAATTCGACATAGGATAGTCTTATTATTTTCCTCGCTACTGTAATTCCTTTATAAAGGTTGTTACCTTGTAAATAGTCAATGCCCATACATTTTTTAGTCTAACCATGTAAAATTCGACATAGGTACGTCTTATGTAACTCACACTTTTGTTCTTTTACCCCCTTTTCTCTTATTTGGTGAGTTGCTGTAAATTCGAATTACAATTTTCCTCCGATTAATTGGGCTTAGCTTTGTAGGATGTCATGGCTAGTTGGTTAAGGGTTTCTAAATATTGTTACCATGTTGCTTCTGCTATATTAGACAGATGATTATTGTGTTAAATTGGTAATATACTTTTTACTTTTTAAAAGTCACAAGCGGTTAGGGTTTAGTTGATTGACCTGAATGAATGATTTAAAGATAATTAAACGAGAGTAAAGAGGTGAGGAGAATAAGATATTTAATCTTCTTTATTGTGAATTGAGCAGAGCAAGATTTTGTAAAAAATAATTGAAGTGGCAGGGAGTTCATTATTTTTCAAATAATGGAATTCATTATCAGCACATATGTTGCCACCCCTTTTACTGAGTGAAGCAAAGCAATATATATAGGATTGTTGTAGAAATGTAGAGCTACCGTTCGCAATAACGTTTGAACTACTTGTGCGGACACCTTTCCTGCTATGCACTTCATGTTGCGAGAGGAGAGTGCTCCTATCATTGTCTTTACCAATTTTGTTGTATTGTTTGCAGCTCTAAAATTTACTATTTCAAGTTCTTTTGCACTGTCAAGTAACACATGATATAAATGCATTTTTCCATAAAATACTTATACGGTATTTGTATTTTAAAATTTTGAATGATATATCTTAGTATGTTTTGAATATTGAGTAAATGGAAGTCCCCTCTCCCAACAAACCCTGTGAGACCTTTCGAGTTCTATGGCTATTTTAGTTACTGGAATTCCCATAAAAACTTCTTAGAGCCATATCTTTCAGCAAATGATATTTTATGAGAAAGGAGAGCCAATATTTGAGAGTGAAACAGGAGATTTTATGTCATAATTTATGTTCTTTGCTGAATTTTTTGGTTACACTTACTGCATCTCATGATTGCTTCAACTGGAAAGACAATTATCTGCGTACAACTGTCACTATTACTTTGATAATGTAATTTCCTGAACGTTTTTTGCTTTGCATTCAATAGTTATTTGTAGTTTTATGAGCTGTGATTTGCTGTTATCAACTTATCATACATTTCAGGTCTCTATATAGTACAAATATTAAAACAAAATATTGTTTTCGTCATGCCTGAATTTTACATGTATTTTGGTTAATCATGTTTCACAATACTAATTGGTTCAGTACACTTTCTTGTTCCTTTTGCCTTTCTACAATTATAAAAGTAGTTAGAGCTAACAAGACATCAGTGCATAATTTTAGATTGAACTTATTGGAACAAGATGGTTGAATCTCTATGTCAAATGCATGATGTATTTGTAGTTTTTATTATGTTTTTTAACTTAATAATTCAATACTGCCGGAGTTCTCTTTTGAGTAAAGTTTAGTTTTTGTTTTGATAGATATCTTTTTCATTAAACATAAATTTTGAGATTGATTTAAGGAAGGTAGAAATAGATCAACTTTCCTATTATTAATATGAATATCTTTTTGTGTTAGGTAATTAAAAAAGAATTAGACTGGCTGTGGGTTCTTGTGGCCAAGACATAGCCTGTTTTAAGCCTCACACAGGTTGGTGCCACCTTTTCCTGGAGATTTGAAGGAGCAACAACTCCTGTCACAAGATGTGTAGAGAAATTGCAGGGCAACTCTCAATTCAGGCAAGATACAATCATTTTACTTGGTAACCTCGTTCGCTTTGAATTCAATACCTGTCTTGAAAATGTTACATGGACGACTTATCTATGCCAGTGAAGTCATATGCATTAATATCTTTCTTGAGGTATTTCTTGTAGCTCATGATTTGTTTAATAAAAGTCACTTTTCTAATTAAAAAAAAATTGATTTGGGTTTGACTATTTTGGGTGCAGTGAATAGTATTGGTGGTTCATAGTATTCCTTAAATTAATGTATATAAGTAGTCATATGGTTTGAAGTTGCAAGTACATTACGTTTAACAAACACAATAGTCACATCTAATTAAAATTAAAGCCCAAATATGACTGAAGTATTTCTCTGCTTTGTTTATTTGTCCTACCTTGATTCGAAAAAGGATGTGATGTGGGGGAAGATTTTTCCCTTTAAACCATCAGTTTTAAAAGAGTTTTTGGCTCATTTTAGCAGGACTTTCTATTCATAAGTGGCTCCACTTTTATAGTTGGTCTATATTCTATGTTGCATATATTTTTATCCTTTTACAATGATCATGCAGCTTACAATGATACTATAGTTTTACGTGTACTCTTGGGGAACAAGTGCAACTAAGAGAACATTACAGAGGTAAGTGTGGAGGAGGGTAAAATCCTTTTTGAAGAGCGATGATTATTCTTTATAAAAACATCTGCATTGGATTCAACAAATGTGAATAAGGCATTCACCATTGTCACCCATGAGGTCTATGTGGAGATAATCTTAAAATCTAGATTTTAATTTATGTTGAGGTAAGATAATTATAAATAGATTCAAGAACCTAAGATGTTTGGAGAATAGCTCGGGGCTTTCCAGTACGTCCTAGTCTGGCAGGTTTTGCGATATCACCGGTGGAAGGGAAAGGATCCTTAGTTCTGAATTTCTGATATATTTGATCGATCTAATAATCAAACAACTGGTTTTAATATTTAGTATTGGGGTATTATGGTAAAATCATAAAAACTTAACCGACAAAGTAAACAAAATGTTGTTATCCCTTCCAAACTTTTTGCACATGGATTAAGGAGTATAATAATTTAATGTGTTGTGGGTTGAAGAATATAATATTTTAATGTGTAGTGGGTAGTTATATTAGTATTGTATGTGGGCCCCATGTGTAGTGGATTGAGTATAATAATTGTGTTTAGTGGGTCTCTTCTACCAAAAAAAGAAATAGATACTTTGTAATGGGACGGACGAAAATGGCATTATGGATACATTCATCCGGGACAGATGGAGTATATTTTTCTAATGCTCTATTACTTGGAAAGTTACATTTATTTTATTTTATTTTATTTTATTTTATTTCTTGATGACTATTGGTGTATCAAGAAGTTTCAGCATAATTATAATTTGGAGTTTAGAAAAGATCACTCACTTGGAATTAAGGCTTGGGAGATTAGTGTTTATATTTATCTGAACATTCATTCTTTGTGAACTGTTATCAGTTTCAATCTGATGACAATTTGTCAATATTCCGAGTGTCATTTTCTTACTTTTTTAATCTGCCCTTGAATCTAAACTTCTTGAATTAGCTAAGCAACTCATTTTGTTGAAAAACTCAAAATACTTTTAGACTTACTATGGACTGCATGAAACTTTAACTTTTTCTTCTTGCAGATGAAATAATTACACATAATAGCACATCATGACTATTGAATGCCTGGTCCTCGGGGCTGGACAGGAGGTGGGGAAGAGTTGTGTGGTTGTGACGATAAATGGAAAGAGAATAATGTTTGACTGTGGAATGCACATGGGCTACCAAGACCATCGTCGATACCCTGACTTCTCTTTGATTTCAGAGACTCGCGAATTCACTAGCTCACTCTCATGCATAATCATTACTCACTTACATTTGGACCACATTGGAGCCTTACCATACTTCACTCAAGTTTGCGGGTACACTGGCCCCATTTACATGACATATCCAACGAAAGCTCTTGCTCCGCTAATGCTTGAGGATTATCGAAAGATTATGGTTGATATAAGGGGAGAGGAAGAACAGTTTACATCTGAGCATATTGTTGAGTGTATGAAGAAAGTCACGGCAGTTGATTTGAAACAGGTTGTTCAGGTTGATAAGGACCTCCAGATCCGTGCCTACTATGCAGGACATGTGCTTGGGGCTGCAATGTTTTATGCCAAAGTGGGAGATTCAGCCATAGTGTATACGGGTGATTACAATATGGCACCTGATAGACATCTTGGAGCAGCTCAAATTGATCGACTACAACTGGACCTTCTTATCACTGAGACTACTTACGCAACAACATATCGTGATTCGAAATATGTTAGAGAGAGGGAGTTTTTGAAAGCAGTTCACCAATGTGTTGCTGGTGGGGGAAAGGTTCTGATTCCTACATTTGGTCTTGGGAGGACCCAGGAGATATGTATGCTATTAGATGACTATTGGGAGAAGATGAATCTGAAAGTTCCAATTTATTTCTCAGCTGGTTTGACCATACAAGCAAATCTTTATTATAAAATTCTCATCAATTGGATGAGCCAAAAGGTTAAAGATACTTATCCCACACGCAATTCATTCGACTTCAGAAACGTCCTCAGTTTTGATCGGTCCTTGATAAATGCATCTGGACCTTGTGTTCTTTTTGCTACACCAGGAATGATTAGTGGTGGTTTCTCTCTTGAAATTTTCAGACAATGGGCTCCATATGAAGAGAATCTTATCACACTGCCGGGATATTGTGTGGCTGGAACAGTTGGACACAAGTTGATGTCAGCCAAAGTACCAACCCAAATTAGGCTTGATGATGATGTCCAAATTGACGTGCGATGCCAGATTCATCAATTATCTTTTAGTCCTCATACTGATGCGAAAGGAATCATGGACCTTGTTAAGTTCTTATCACCCAAACATGTAGTTCTTGTGCATGGAGAAAAGCCTAAAATGATTAAGCTTTCAGAAAAAATTCAGTCCGAGTTGGGCATCCAATGTTACTATCCAGCAAACAATGAAACTCTGTGCATTCCTTCAAGTCATCACATACAAGCTGGTGCCTCTGATGCATTTATACAGAGTTGCTCATGCCCAAACTTCAACTTCTTGAAAAGCAATAATGGACGAGGTTTTGACTTGGATGATGCCCATAAGAGAAAAATCCCACCTTTCTTGCAAGTTAAAGACGACAGAGTGGCTCAAGGACTGCTAACCCTGGTCCAAAAAAAGAGTTCAAAAGTTGTGAGTCGAGATGAATTGATGGATGAGTTGGGAGTTAGAGTTCATGAAGTGAAGTTTACTCATTGTTTCCCAGTATATGCCCCAGCCTCGGACAGTATAGATGCACCTGACTCTTCATGTACAATACCTAGCAATGGTGATTTGATGCGCCTTATTTTTGAAAAGCTCGCTGTAGAGTATCTAGACATCATTATAGATGAATGCCAAGAACAAGTTCAACTTGGCACATTTGCTGTCTCGTTATGTACGGAGGAAAAATGCCCTAATTTAAATGATGTTAGCTTGCAAGGCCTGTGTCAAGAGAGACATTTTTGCTGCACATGGTCTGTACTGGATGAAGAATACGCTTGGAAAGTTATTCTAATGATAAAGAATTTGAATTTTCGCCAGTGCTTAGAGGCTTGAAGGTAAGTGTTTCAACATTTGGGATGAATGTTGTCTAACTTCTTTGGAGAACGATGACTACACCACTTTGTTCTAACCTAATTGTGATTCTGATGGGATTTGAACTTACATCTTCGTGGATTAAAAATTTCTTTTGAAGCATATCATGTCTGCTATATTTGAAAAGAGATTCTACACGTGCTATAGGGCAGTGTATTATCAGACATTAACGTCTTTATGTTGCAAAATTAGTTTGTGGTATGAGGTTTTTCTTGTTCCATGTTGTTCCATTTTGGCTCAGCATCTATTATTCATCATTTGGAACACTATGTTTTGATAAAGTTTTACAATTTTTTATTTATATTTATATTTATATTTATTTTTATTATGAATGCGTTCTAATTGTGACTTCAAATATAAGTTGTTGTAATTAGAGTGCAGTTAAATTCTTTACTCCTTCCCAAACACCTTTCAGGCTACCTGTTTTACATTGTTTAAGAAAACTTGATATATATATATATATATATAACTTTATTGATTTTAAAAGGTAATTTAATATTTTTAGGTAATAAGTGTACTGAAAAGTAAGTTACTTGTGTTAGTGATTGAAATTAAAGTGTATTTTATGGTCACTGAATTGAATTGAAATTAAAGTGTATTTTATGGTCATTGAATTGAGTTTGACATTTCTTTTCTTGGAGCTCTTGGAGCGTGAAAGGGGTTGTGAGACATGAATGAAGAAAGTGTAAGGATTTTATGGGATGTAGGGAATATATTACATTTTTAAACGGTATTATATTTTCCATTGCAAAAAAAAAGGAAACAGTGATTTTCTATTCGTTTGCATTTAAATTAAAATATTTTTATTTCTTTTGCATTTTGAGATCATAGGCTATGTTCATAAGTAGAGTCCAATTCTAAGAGGCTTATTGAGGTACTTCATGGATAAGCAGCCTTTGGTTTGCACACTCAATAAGCATGTGAAGTTTGTCTGATTCGAGCATTGCCTCGTGCTGAATGAGGAGCTCCGGAAGAGTGATAATTGCCCTCCATGACTTGTGGTCTCTCTGTCTCTCTATTCTGTGATTATTAAGATTTTGTGTATTATGTTCTACTCATGAGATCTGTACATTAATTCTTGTTGCATGTTTTTACTGTTCTCATGGTTTAGGTACTTGGATGGATTCAGAAGCAGAGATGGTAAAAAGGTGATAGTGGGAGTTTATTCAAAGTTGATATGAGATTTGTAACAGTGTTTGTAAGCCTGCCACAGAAGTTTACAATGCTCTATCTACGCCTCCTCCACACTATGGATAAAGCCAAGTCCCTTTCCAAAACTCCTTAGTATTTTGAGATGATGAAGGGAATGGAGCTGTGTCATCGAGTATTGTGACTTGCTTTTGAGAGCTTTTGCTCAGTAAAAAATGTCCATTAGACAAATGCTTTGTTCAAAGATCTTGATGAAAGTGTTTGTGGTCTTGATATCTACACAGTAATGGTGTGATGGATGCATATGGGGTGGTAGCATGATTAGAGGTGTAAACGAATCGTGAGTAGAATATTTCTGTATTCGAATCATATTTGACTAGATACTCGAATATTCATATTTGTTTATTATTCGAAATTTCGAATTTAAAATTTGATTCATATTCAATTCGATTATATCATTTGAAATATTTGAGTATTCATATTCGAAAATTATATTCGAACAATTTGAATGCATATACATATTATTTTGAATTTTAATTTTTGAATTTGTAAGTTTACTTTCTACCTTGTTGCTAAAAATTTTTAAAATTCAATAAAATACATTCCAATATACTGCATAAAGAGAAATATATATTTACATATAAATACTTTCCAATGGATGGAAATGTTGAAAAAAATATGGTTATAGTAAATATTCAACAATAAAAAGAAATTTTCAATAAATATCAATTACTCGTATTGTAGTTATGTTACGGAAAATAATATATAAAAAGTTTAAAAACAAAAGCATATAAAAAAATAATAAAAAAAAAATTGTTTTGTTTGATGCACTTCCCTCATCCCATCAAAAGATCTTCATTTCACTATATTGGGTGTTCTATTCAAATGCCCTCATTTACCTCTTTTAATAAAAGGCCCCCTATATAGTCCACCACTCACTACTCATATAATTACCCACTATATTTAAAATAATAATACTCTAATCCACGTGCAAAAAGTAAATGAAAACCTAAAATAATAATACTCTTTAATCCACGTGCAAAAAGTAAATGAAGACATATGGTCGAGACGATAGGAGTACCTTTATATATAATAAAATACACTTTAAAAGTCAAAATTGAATCAATTTTTAATCTATAGCATTAATTTTGATTACTAAACCTTTTTTAATCTCATCCAGTCATCTCATCTATTCATCACAATTATGATACTCTCTCCGTCCCTTGGTAAGAGTCTCATTTGTTTCGGGCACGTGGATTAAGGAGTATTATTATTTAATGTGTAGTGGGTAGTTGTATTAGTGGGTGTGTGGGCCCCATGTTTTAATTGTATTAGTATGTGTGAGTGGTTCCCATATGTCCAAAAAAGGAAATGAGATCCTTTGAGTGGGACAACCAAAATGGTAAAATGAGACTCTTACCTAGGGACGGAGGGAGTATTAGATTTTGGCCATTGATTTTGATTTTGATTAATTAATATTAGATTTTAGTCATTGATTTTTTTGTCATAATAATTATACCTTATTTAATTTAAAATGATTTTTTATTTAAAATGATTTTTATATGTGTGCTTAATATTATTTTTTTACGAGTATTTTTTATGCACCGGTATCCGATTCATAGACCGACTAATCTGGGAGAGGCCAGAACCCATCGTTCCTTAAAAGACTTTGGGACGGATACAAATATTGTAATGAATTTTTATAATATTAATTTCTAAATTTTTTTTAATCTCATCCATTCATCACATTATTCAATCTCATCCAATTATCACAATTATGATATTAATTTTAATCAATAAAAAACTACTTTAAAATAGTATTAAATGAGTAAGAGTAATTTACGAGTATTTTTTTATGCACCGGTATCTGATTTATAGATCGACTAATCCGGGAGAGGCCAAAACCCATCGTTCACTAAAAGACTTTGGGACGAATACAAATATTATAATGAATTTTTAAAATATTAATTTTTAGATGATATTTATTTATACACAGTTTTTAATTATATGGTTTAGGGTTTAGGGTAATATTATTTAATTATTATAATAACTTATAAAATTAATTTAAATACATTATATTGATTTAGGGTTTAGAGTTTATTGTAATATTATTCAATTATTATTATAATAACTTATAAATTAATTTAGCACAAAAAAAATATATGTATATAAATTAATTAATACATTAGTTTAAACACTAAAAAATACTCCCTCTGTCCCCTTGAAAAGTATACATTTCACTATTCCTGACATCCGCTTCAAAAACATCAATTTCCTCTATTTAATAAAAAAAATACACAATATGACCATCACTTCCTCTAATACAATTACCCACCTTATCTATAATAATAATACTCCTTAATTTACGTGCAAAAAGCAAATAAAGACCTTAGAACCGTCCACGTGCAAACAACAAATGAGTACCTTTCAAGGGGACGGAGGGAGTATAAATAAATTATAAATATATACTCCCTCCATCCCGCTAATGGGTATTCGTTTGCTTTTTACACGTGGATTAAGGAGTATAATATTTTAATGTATAATGAGGTGAGAGAAATAATATTTTAATGTATAGTTGGTAGTTGTATTAGTGTTAATTGTGGGCCACATGTGTGTCAAATCAATCCAAAAAGAAAATGGATACTTTGTATTGGGACGGACCAAAATGACAAAATGAATACGTATCAAGGGACAGAGAGAGTATACATTATTCAATCTCATCCATTCATCACAATTATGATATTAGATTTTGACCATTGATTTTTTTGTCATAATAATGATACCTTATTTAATTTAAAATAATGTCTTATTTAAAATGATTCTTTATATGTGTGCTTAATATTATTTTTCATTAAATATAATAATATATAACTATTACTAATTTTAATTATTTCAAATTATTATGTTAATTATTCCTAAATAATTTGAATTAATTTTTCAAATTATGTTAGTTATTTCTAAAAAATTTGAATTAATTTTTAATTATATGGATTAGGGTTTAGGGTAATATTATTTAATTATTATAATAACTTATAAAATTAATTTAAATACATTATATTGATTTAGGATTTAGGGATATGATTTTAGGGTTTAGGGTTTATTGTAATATCCCCTCCGTCCCAACAAGTATTTCACGTATTGGTGTAAGCGGAGTTTAAGAAAATTTTATATTTTTATGTATAAAGTAAGAAAGAGAATATATATTTTAGTTGATTTAATGAAAAATATGTGTAAAGTTGTTGGGAGATGTGAAAAGTAAGTAAAAGTAAGTATTATATTAGGATGTGTGTAAAAAGTGAGTATTGTTATAAAGTACATTTTTTACCAAATTTAGTAAAAGTAAAGTGTGAAATACTTTGAGGGACGGATGAAAAAGGAAAGTGTGAAATACTTCGGGGGACGGAGGGAGTATTATTCAATTATTATTATAATAACTTATAAAATTAGGGTTTAAGTCATATTTTTGTAATAGAAAATATTATATTTATTTTATATTTAATCAGTAATAGTATAAGTTCATTTAAAATATTAATTTTAATCAATAAAAAATACTTTAAAAATAGTATTAAATGAGTATGAGTAATTTACGAGTATTTTTTATGTACCGGTATCCGATCCATAGACCGACTAATCCGAGAGAAGCCAGAACCCATCGTCCACTAAAAGACTTTGGGACGGATACAAATATTGTAATGAATTTTTAAAATATTAATTTTTAAATGATATTTATTTATACACACGTATGAGTATTACGAAATAAGAAAGTATCTTACATAATTAATAAACACCCTAAAAAAATAGTACGAGTAGTTCAAAAAAATATCATTAGAATTTGAAATTAAAATAAAAAATTATAATATTTTTGTATTCAATATACACTACGATAAACATGTTGATTGATGTCTATTTCACCAGCCAGTGGATGTTGAAGCCATTGATGTTAAAAGTAGGCGCTGATAGACATCGAGTTTTAGTCATAAGCATATAAATACATTATGAATATATATTAATAATTATAATTTTCATGTGTAGTTCAAAAAAATATCATTAGAATTTGAATGTGTACGTGTATGAATCAGGAAGTAAACATTAACCAAGCATACAGGATGCAATATAATAATAAGTTTGAGATGATATTATTATGAATTTTTTAAATTGAACATGTCCGATCACGGATAGTGAACATTTAAATGGATACGAATTACGGGTATGAGCGGTTGATATTTAAATAAATATGGTATGATACCTTTAAATAAGTACGAGTACCTAAATACTACTCCCTCCGGCTACTTACAAGATATCTATTTTACCATTTTGGGCATTCACTTCAAAGATATCCATATTCCTTATTTAGTAAAAAAGTACACCACATGACCCACCACTTCCCTCTAATACAACTACCCACTATACATATAATAATAATACACCTTAATCCACGTGAAAAAAACAAATTGTTACCTTCTAAGTGGCCGGAGGGAGTAATTAATAAATATAAAACTACCTAATATGATATTACATAAAATTGGATATTATATGTAAATAATTAGTGGTATAACTTTAGAATATTTTGATAAACATGTTTGAGACGTGTACGAGTATCAACCAGTGGTTTAGGGCATACTGTAGCGCGATGATTTAATATTTATCAGCAGTGAAATGACTACTTTATCCCTTTTGATTTATAGTATACTTTTTCTCAGTGATTTAAGGCATAATGTCCCCGGATGGTTTAATATTTATCGGCAGGGTTTAGCATTTGTTCAAATTGTAACATTATGACTTTACCCCTATGGTTAATGATATATTATTATCCAATAGTGTAGGGCATACTGTACTCTGAGAGTTTACCATTTATCGGTAAGGAATAGTGCGTGTTCAAAGGGTAAATTAATATTTTACCCCAGTGGTTTTTGGTATATTGTACCTAAGAGTCTACATACCATGTATTATAGGAGTATACTGTAAATGGTGACGTTTGGGCGGGACGGAGGAAATATTTATTTGACAAAATCCCTGACCATGCAATACATGATATTGTTTTTTGGACAATCTTGCTGCTGTATGTGACGGCATTACTAGGTTTCTCCTTCGAGTAGAGATAGAATAATTTATTCAAAATACATGATTTAAACTTCTCTTTCGAATTTAAATAACATCAGAATACCTTTGTTCCGTGCAACACACGGGTTTAAACGCTAGTTAATTATGAAATATACTACTACATCTCTTTTATATCATTAAACTTGATCATAATTATATTTAAACATTGAAGGAAAAAATTACTCCCTCCATTCTGGATTTATCTACGTCATTACTATAGATACGGATATTAAGAAAAATTACTTTTTTATCAACTTTGTTGACATTTTAATAATACTGTGGCTTCATCTAAATATAATATTACGAATAAATAATCAAATATTTTGCATCTATAGCAAAGAAAAACATGATAGATACCTAATGATCTGGTGATAGGATGCAAGTCTTGTATACATAGAAATTGTAGGTGGTTCCCGTAGTACATTTACCTTAGTATTCGTTGAAATGGATGGCACCAACTTTCCAAACCAAGTAAGTAGTAGCAAACATCACCGAACTAATAAACACAAACGAAAACACAATAAAAAACACATCCATGCCTGCGGGAAGATCGATAGTCCAACCCTCCTTCGGCATCCCTCTTTTGCTGTCATCGAACAAGTTCGTGGGCGCTTGAGGAAGGCCGGAGCGCTTTTTCCCCCCCTTCATATCATTTTCTTGTAGAGCATCTAGCAGTTTGCTTCCAAGCTCAGGCTTGGATGGCTTTGTTTCCGTGTAGCGGCTAAGTACCCTGGCTGCCCTAAGTCTCTCTTTTGCAGTTAGTGGAGCCCTTTTCATGGTTGAGCTTGACTCTGGCACAGGTTCCTCCTGGTTTAGACTCGTGGAGTTGACTGCACCATTGGACTTAATTTTGTCATCTGTTTTAGAAGGATCTACACCTGAGACGTTATCTGAGGATCCATTTTTGGAGTATAATTCTTCAATATTGTCACTAGTTTCTGTGGCAATATTATCACCTCCAGCAGCTAGAAGGTGAAATCTTAATTTTTTCACAAGCGTATATTGCCCCAATCCAACTGGTCCCGAGAGAGGATTATTAAAAGGGAGTTTCTGTGATAATAACTGGATTTTAGTTCTACTACTGACCTGTTGGTAGTTTGCCTACAACATGCATAGACCAAAAGAACAAATCAGTTACTATTTGTTAAAGTTCACAATATAATTGTGCTAAGTTCTCAGTAAAATGTAATCTGAAACAACCCTAATTTCTTTGAAGCTTTCTCATAGCTAAAGGGGTAGAACAGTCATATCATGAAAGCACAATGCATTACTTATGCCATTAGTGAATCATATTGTTGGTTCCATTTCACTTCCAGACGCTCTGGAGAGACTGTTAGTAAGAGAATGGAGGACGTAGAAAACTAATGTGATGTCTAGTCAAATCTGTATTGTCTTGGCTATTGATGTTCTTTTAATATGGTTAGACAATTTTTTACCTACATGTTGAGGAAATGGAATATACCATTCCCCACAAAGCAAATGCAGTCAAAAATTTTCAGACTCCGGACGAGGCAAGGACATGTATAATAGAGTTCCCAAAGGCAACTGAGACATGGCGTAACTTGAAGCCGTAGTCAGAGACCAACAACAAACACTAAATCTATCTGATTTTCATTTAAATAATGTGTGCAACATAGTTTGCAATGCTCTGTAACAAAAAGGCTATAATAGGATCTGGCACATATTTTTAACTGTAAGAAAAAATATATATATATATAGCTTCACAAGAATGCTGCTCTCATGTCAGTTGTATAGATTAAAGGCCATACGGGAACAATATATCAGTATGAAGATATTTATGTTTTCCTCAAGCAATACCCCATGGTAAAGGTACATGATTAGCTTTAGTTTGAATAGTCATTTGGACAAGCTACAGCCAACAAGGCCTTTCGGTATTCTTTTGGAGCAACACTTCGACCTCATTCATATTTTACTAATTTAGCATCATTCATCAATTTTCCAAATAAATATATTGAAAAAATACATGCCGTAGCCTGAGAGAATGCACGTTGCTAACATAAATCCTCAAAGGCTCAGAAAGGTCATGAATACAAGACAGTCAAAAGAAGAACTCGTGTTAAAACACATAAGAGAACTCAAGAATGATTGATCCTATCATCCTATAAGCTTCGTTAAAGAATTACCAAGATCGTGCATAATTAAGTTCCATCATGCATGATTGCATTCAAGGTCAACAACCCAACACTTGGACAAAGATTAAAACAGATGATCTATGTCTGGATTCTAGAAATATGATTTCAACTTCACACACTATAAGACCAAGATGCATAATTTACTGTATGGTTGAGCTAGAAAGGTGAAAAGCCAGTTTAATAATATATCAACTACAGGAACAGTTACATCAAAGAAACGGGTTGTGGGTGAAATCTTTGAACAGATACAACACAATTTCGACCTTTACTGGCTAAAGATGTTAACTATGACACAAACCTCACAAAGGCCTAGCTGAATCAGTTATTGGTTAGTCAACACTCAGAAGCTCTTGTAGAAAAAGCAGAATGAAGCAAATTTTTGGCAAATAATAAAAATACTGAACCCAGAAAACACATAAGAGATCGACAAGGATCCCAATTTATTACACTCAACTATTGTGGAGTATCTTTCATAAATATTAACCAGATTTCATTTCATGTATATTTAAAAGCTAAAATGAGAGAGCAATTAGTCAAGTAGATTGAAAAAAAAATAACAACAACAACAGCTAAAGTAGGGTTAAGGAAACAAAAATTACTCGTTCTACAAGTCATCAGAAAGCAAGTGTGACAGGAAACCAACTGAATAGATCTCGTGTATATCAGATACTCAAGATGATGCAAAACCAGAAAGGAGAAATCAGAATTAAGAAATTCTACACACCACAAATAAAGATGGGAGCAGCCAAGAAGGAAACGTACAGCGGGGTTGAAGCTGATGACTGAATTCAACGAAACAGCCATGGATGCTCTGTAATTGGGCTTGCTTAAGGGCCGACCATTAAACCTTTCTTTTAGAGAGAGAGAGAGAGTGAGTAGAGAGAGATTTGGAAAATGGTGTATAGATTGTACGCTTGCAAAGAGTTCAGGTGAATGCAAAAGAGTCGGCATTGGATGGTGTAGAAGCATGAGAAATGTAATCTCCAAAGATATTCTGTCTTGTAATTTTGTAAACGCTGTTGCGACAAATTGTAATTTACTGTCTCACATTATTCTATGCTTAGCTTAATATCTTTTTTTAATAAAAATATTAACTTTTATGATTATTGTAATTTTTTATTTTTATTATAAATAAATGGTTATAAAATAATTTGATACGGATAAATTCTCTTGTAAAACGTTATATATGTGAGACAAGTCGTGAGACTGTTAAATATGTATGATTGTTAAAATATGTTTTCCTATGTATGATAAATGATAAATTAAAGTATGATTTTAAAAGTGTTATCCAATCACTTACAAGATATTCATTTTACCATTTTGGGCTTCCACTTCGAAGGTATCCATTTCCCTTATCTATCTATCTATCTATATTTATCTATATATATATATATACATATATATATAAGCAAACTTAAACTCCTACTTTTGATTTCAATTTTTTTTTCAATTTTACTCTATTTAAAAATAATTCAATTTTAATCTTAACCATTCAAAAAATCCTTTTGATTTCAATTATAAAATTTAATTATATTCATAATGGATGTTATTATTTAAAGGGTAGGTCTTGTGCGAGATCTCCTCATGGATCTCCTTCCATGAGACAGATTATCCAATCAATAATTAGCATAATATGTAAAATGAAAAATAAAAAAAATAAAAAAAAGCGAGTGTGGCTGGTCACCCATGCGGCCATGCATTATAACTTCCCATAAGTGAAACATTAATTAATTAACTGCGAAACATTCATGAACATTACAAATGTGTAATTAATTAACTGCGACATCTTTCTCTTTTCTTGTATTATATTTTAAAATTTTATTAATTATTAAAATTACAGTTAATACTATTATACTTAATGAGAAAATTAAAAGTGATAATTAAAAATTCAAAAGTGATACTTATAAAAAAAAATAATATGCTTATTTTTGAACTATTTCGTGATACTTTTATAAATTAAAAAGTGATAATATTTTTAATAAATAATATGTGAACATGGAAAAGTGATATTTGATTAATCAAATTATTTCATAAATAATTTGTAGAAACACAAAAAGTGATAACATTTTCAATCAAAAGTGATACACATCCCATTAAATTATATATTTATTGAAAATTTTATAGAAAGGATAAAAAGTGAAAACATATTTAATAAAAAGTTATATCTTATCAAAGAAAAGTAATAAATGTCCAATTAAATTATTTAATGAACATTATATTTTTTTAAAAAAAGTGATAACATTTTAATAATTAATGATAACTGATAAAGAAAAAGTGATAATATTTAAATATATTTTTCATAAACTATTATTATAATAAATAAAAAGTGGTAACTATTTAATAAAAGTGAAGTTATAATAATTTGTGTTATAAAATAAAATATAGCCTAACTCAATTGTGAGAGAAAAAAAAAGAGTCAAACGATAAAATGATCAATTATTAGTAAGTTGGGCGGACACTACATGTATGTATATAGACTATATACAGAGACGGATCTAGGATTTACATTTTGAGGGTACAATATGTTATTTCTGTATATGCACACATTTAGTTATTCATGAAGTTTAATAAAAAATGACTTTTTAGTTGATGATGTAAAAAAAAATCGGTATTTAGGGTAATTGAACGGGATAAGTATATGAAATGACTGATTTGACCAAATTAAGTGTAAAAATTGGTGACATTTTTATAGTATTGTAATATTGTAATGATATTAATATTATGAGTTATAATTATTTTGATCATTTACAAATTATTTTAATGAATAGAAAAGAAAAATGTGCATGTATAAAAAGGATGAAGAAATGTAGGAGTAATTTTTATGGAAAGCATATACTTCAAAAAAATTATTTTATAGTAATAAAAAAATCTAAATTAGCACTCATTCTTATTTATCTGAGGAGTTAAATTTATAAATTAAATATTCATTTTAAATTTTGTTTTCTAATGTACAGTTTCTCTCTTATTAAAATAAGTAATGTTTGTTATTTACATAAATATAAATTTATTAATCATAAAAATAATAATTATAAAATGAGGATAAAAAAATTGGCTCCACAATTATATATACTCCATAAGGGGGTACATTTTTAAAATTTTATTTTACTTAACCATATATAATAAGTGAAAATTTTTCAATTTGGGGTACACCTGTACCCCTTGTTTCTTATTAAATCTGCCTCTGACTATATAGTAGCAGGTAACAAGTTGATTGAAGATCCGCGAATTTTGATTCAATTTTTATTTGACCCGTCTTACGGAATGAGATCCGTGAAACGATCTCGTACAAGTTTTCACGGATCTCGTATAAGTCTTTGCCTTATTTAAATTTTATTTTTTTATTTTACAATATAAATTTAGTAAATATGGGAGATATTTTTGGCGTATTTGATTAATTTTTAATCAATATATACCTAATTTCAATTAATATATCAATCAATATTAATTTAATATACATAAGACATTAATATCAAATCTTTCAACATTATTTTTTGTAATTATTCCACATTTTTCCCTACACCGTTGATTGCGTTCAATCATGGTCGTTCATTTATTCAAATCATTCTATATAAACCTTTTCATTAACTAATAAAATTTTTTTTTCTTTTTTTCTTTTTTTTCTTGTGCCTTTTCTTTTTCTTCTATTCTATAGATTAAACCTTTATATTATTTCTAATCTACTTTTATTTGATGTACTTATATTATTTCTAATCTTCTAATCTACTTTTATTTGATCTCATGTGCATGTTCAATCATTCTCATTCTAGGTATCATTTTCTCTTTATTTTTTGTTATCTTTTTTCTCTCTTCGATTTTTGTGTTTTTTTTATAATTTTATAAACCGTATTTTTATCTTAATTTTATCTTCTATACTTTTATTTGATTTTATTTTTAAGTTAAATCATTCTCATATTTGATCTCATGTGCATGTTTAATCATTCTTATTTGAAGAATCATTCTTCTTTTTTGATTTTTGTTATTTTTTTTTCTCTTCGATTTTGCATGATTTTCTTTATAATTTTATAAACCTTATTTTTATACTTTAATTTATTTTATATTTTATAATTTTATTTGATCTTATTCTTAGATTTAATTATTCTTATTTGAAGTATCATTTTTCTTTTTTATTTTTTGTTTATCTTATGCTTTATGTTTTTTTATTTGTTTTTTGTGTTTTTTTATATTCTATAAACCGTATTTTTAATGTTATTGTTCTTATTTTAATTTAATCTTATTTGCAGCTTCAATCACCATTAAAAAAAAGCCGTTAATGTTTGGAGTGATGAGTTTGTACAATCCAAAATTAATTTTAATTAGAATTTTTTCCTTATAATTTTATGAACCTTATACACATTAAACCTTGTGATTAATTTTATCTTTTATACTTTTATTTGATCTTATTTTCAAGTTCAATTATTCTCATTTGAGGTATTATTTTTTTGATTTTGAATTTTAGTTTATCTAATGATTTATGTTTTTTTCTTTGTTCTTTTGTATTTTTTTTATTTTTCATAAACCATATTTTTATAATTTTTTAACCTTATTGTTATTATTTTTATTTAATTTTATTTGCAGCTTCAATCATTAAAAAAAGTCACCAGTGTTAGAAGTGATAAATTTCGATAATCTAAAATTAATTTAAGAAATTTTAGAATTTGAGACTCCAATTCAAAGCACATGTGAAATATATTTTTTTATTTAATCTTTAGGATTAATATATGAAATCTATTTTTAAAGTTTTGTATTTTATTCTTATTTGAAGTTTTGTATTTTATCGTTATTTTTCATTATGATCTTCTCTACCTATTTTATTTTGTAATTTATTTTAATTTTTATGTCAATTTTATTTTCATTAGGATCGTCTCCATAAATATTTTTTTAATATTTATAATTTATTATATTAGATAATATTTTTTATTTTATTTTATTCATGTGTTATTCAATTAAAAATAAAATATAAATCATATTTTACAATATCTTTATTTAATTAAAAATAAAATATAAATTATAGTATACAATATCTTTCTTTAAGAAAAAAGAATTGAGTTTTACTTAGAGATTATATCTATTTTTTAAAAATAAATAGATATCAATTAAAATAAAATAATTTTAATGTAATTAATAATAGAAAGTTAATATTTATCTTAAATACTGAATCAAATTTAATGTTATAAAAAAATAAACGTATAATAAATAATATGATTAAATATCAATTACATAATGTAAAAAATTTACGTTTATATATTATATATAAATAATTAGCAGTTGGGTAGGTTTTGGGTGAGACCGTCTCACGAATCCCCTTATGTGAGACAAACCATCCATTATCAATTAAGCATATTATACTTTGAATTTTTTAAAAAATTATGTGAAAAGAACGGGCGCTGTTTGGCGTATGTTAATTGCGATCATATTCAATTATTCACTCTAATGCACACCTATCAGCTAAATATCCACCCATGCACTAATCAATTGCAATTATAAATATATTAATATTTTAAATTAAAATATTATTATTAGTATTATTATTAATTGTTTATTAAATAATTCAACTATTCTATTATTATTTTATCATATCGTGTTCGGGTATCACTATATATTAAAAATGTTATCACTTTTTATTCATTCTAAAAATTTTTTATAAAATAATTTAATTTAATAGTAATAACTTTTTCTTTATCATGTATTATTTTTTATTTAAAATATTATCACTTTTTATTCATTTTACAAATTGTTTATAAAATAATTTAATTAAACGGTTATCACTTTTTCTTTATTATTTATCATTTTTTATTAAAAATGTTATCACTTTTATTGTTCTAGCGAATTGTTCGTGAAATAATAATAATTCAATTATACGGATATCATTTTTCTTTAATTAGAAATCACTTTTTATTAAAAATATTATCACGTTTTATCCATTCTATAAATTATTTGTAAAATACACTTTGATAATTAGTTATCACTTTTTATTAAAGATATTATCACTTTTCATTTAAAATATTATCACTTTTCATTTACATTATAAATTATTCATGTAATAGTTCACAGTACTGTTATCACTTTTCATCAATTGACTATCACATTTTATAAATTTATAATATTTAAATAAAAAATAAATTAAATAAATAACAAATTTAAATTAATAAAAATTTTAATAATAAAAATATAATTTAAAAAATAACATTATACATTTACAAATATATACATAGAGGATTTATTACCCCTACATACACAATTTAGAGCATATTTACACAAGGATCCCACCTGCCCATCGCTCAGATAAGGGTGCACGTGGTGGAGGAGAATCCAAAGTTCGTCGGAGCTCTGAGAATTGAAGATTAGTTTTAGCAGATGATTGTGGCGGCAATTAGTGGGAACTCTAATTCTGCGGCGCCGACGCCGAAGCAGGAGGATGTTAGGCCGGAGTGACCGCTGGGACGGTGGTTTCTGGAGTTCCGTCGTTGGTGCTGAGTATCCCAATCGGGAATTTTCGATGATGACATAGCGGATCGTGCTGGGCCAGCACAGGAAGGCACAACAAATTTAGCCACAGGTACAAGTGCAATTGCAACCGCATCAGATTCCTCAATTTTACCAGAAACAAACCAGCGCCATTGATTTGGCTTCTTCGGATTCAGTCTCAAGGTACACTGCTAAACAATTCTGTAAATAAATAATCTCTAAATAATGTGTTTATTAGCGTTTTTTTGCCCTTCTCTTCAATTCAATAGAAGATGATTTGTGTAGTGATAATTGGTAATATGATTCATACAGTGATGGAAGCTTATATCCATTATCTAGGCAGACATAAGCTATGTATCAAGAACAATTCTTACAAACACCTAGGACGATGAATGCTGAAAAACCTTCTCTGTTTGAAGGTAATGTGGTTACACAGTGTGTGTGTGTCTGTGTTTTATTCATGACATCAAAAAATTAAATTTAGCAGCAAATTTTGCAGCATTTATCCATAAAAGCCCGAGGAATAGAGAGTTATGCATATGATATATCTTGCGTTCATCTTTTTCTTCCCAAAAGTCTGAAGTTTCTGAAGTTACAACTAGTAAATGAACAAGGTACTATTATGATAGTAGAGAAGCTAAGAGATGAAAGGGAGATTACAAAATTAATGGTGGATTCTAGTATCACTTCATATCAAGGATTTGGCGATTTTATGTTGTTGCGTCTTTCACTTATCTTGGATGTAATTTCTAATAGACTAATGCACTCAATTTCCAGCTCACTTCCAAACTTGGTTGAGCTTGATCTTGAAGACAGACCATCCATAGAGCCATAACTGCTTTATGACTTGACTAACAACGGCCTGCAGTTTTAGGCTCCCTCAAGAAGCTGACTCATCTCTTGATAAGAAGTAGAGTAAATTATCATGCATCGTTTAAAAGAATAAATGACGTGGGTGTGTTGCTTCTTGATGAGAGGTGTAGAGACCTATAATCAGTAAAACTCGATGGATTCTCTAAAGTTACTGATACTGGATTTTCCTCACTCGTGCACTCATGCAATTTGAAGAAGTTGAAAATTCATAGTGCTCCATTGTTATCAGACTTGGCATTTCATATAGTTGGTGCTGCATCTCCGATTGTTGAGTTGAAAGTGCTATCTTGTAATCTGATAACTAGTGCGGCTATAGCAGAACTAGCCTCGTCAAGCACCTTGGAATTGCTTGTTACTATGGTTGTAGGAGCATTGCAGACCCCTGTCTTGACTACATATCGCTCCTCAATAAACTTACCTCAGTTAACTTAGGTGGGGCGGATATTACCGATAGTAGTCTAAGTGTTCTGAGTAAAGGTGATTTACCGATTACTAAATTGTGCTTGAGAGGATGTACGAGAGTGACTAGTCGAGGAATTATCAGCTTATTCATTGATGGCACAAAAATCAAGAAGACATTAGCATCTCTAGATATTGGCCATATCCCTGGAATAACTGACAAGGCTATCTATGCAATTGTTTCTAGTGCTAATGCCCTTACGAAGCTATCCATGAGACGTTGCTTCCTTGTGACCAACGATTCCCTTGGGATACTTGCCAGCGATCGTCTACAGAAACTAGATATATTTGAGTGTGTTGGATTTTCCAGTGGACTAATAGAGTTGCTGCAAGAAGGGCATTCATTTCGGGGTTTAAAATGGCTTGGGTTGGTGGTACTTATTTGATGAAGAGGGCTGATTGTGCTGTGATCTGTGGAAGGCGTCAATGGCTCACTGTTTGCTATGAAGGTTGTGAAGTTGGATGCCATGATGGTTGGCAATTCCATGGATAGTAGCATGCAGTTGATACTTGTAAATGTATAAGTTGAGGGAGACACAGAGAAAGTGGAAGTGTTGTGGGAGTGCGATATTGAAGACGGAGAAGGGGTTTATATTGGAACACACATCGAGAGAGACGAAAACAGCGCTACATCGTATTTTCACTCGACTATTGCAAATTTCTCTACTCATGATTGGTTGGTGAGGTACTGTCAAAATTTATATTTGGTTCATCTGTTTTTGGTTGTTTGTAAAATTCTTGTGGGAAAGGAAGGAATAAAATGGAAACGGTAAACATTGATTGGCAAGGCTTTGTTGATGGATGAGATTGTTTCTACAAATGATGCTCATATACACATATAAATTCTTGTAATATACATGCATATAGATCCTTAAGACCTTAACTAAGTGTATCGTTGAACTCCTTTAAAGAAATGTTGGATTTTAATTTTCAAATAATTGTTAAATAGTTAATTGTATTCATTAATTAATATATCTAAAATGAGCTAATGGAAAAGGCATCAAAATAAAATTGCAAAAATTAAAAGAAGAAGAAAATGTGAAAAAAAAAAATTTGTGCAAAAAAATGTGTAAAATAAAATTTGCATAACAAAATGTGTAAAAAAATTGTGCAAAACAAGTGCAAAAGAAATTGTGCAATACAAAATATGCAAAACAAAATTGTGCAAACACATAGGGGTATTTATGGTATCACAATCTATAATTGTGTAGCTATGAGTATTAGTTCTTTGAGTCAAGTAGTTTTATAGTAATTATGCATTATTTTATGTATCACATAGTAAGTGACACACACACACACACACACACACATATATATATATATATATATATATATATATATATATATATATATATATATATATATATATATATATATATATACTCCCTCCGTCCCATTTCAATCTTTACATATTTTCAATTTGGACGTCCCATTTCAAATTTTACATTTCCCTTTTTAGTAAATGGGACACACAAAAATTAATTATTTCTCTCTTCATGGGCCCACACATCACACTAATACACCTACCCACTTTACAGTAAAATATTATTTCTCTCACCTCACTACATATTAAAATACTACATATACTACATTCCTTAATCTACGTGCAAAAAGCAAACGCAAAGTTTAAAATGGGACGGAGGGAGTATATATATATATAACACCTAATTAATTTATTTTTATAATTAAAATTTTCAATTTTATAATTTGACTACAACCAAACAGTGCCCTTAAAAATATAATTAATGGGCTAATAGGTGATCCGTCTCACATAAAGGCATAAGGAGATCCGTGAGACGGTCTCACCAAGTCTTTTCCTTAGCAGTTTATATAAAGACAAAGACTTGTGTGAGACCGTCTCACGTAAGGGCTTACGTGAGACGGTTAAAAAGTGATAACTCCTATATTGAAAAGTGATACAAAATTAATGAAAAGTGATAATGTTATTTCATGAACCATTTATAGTATAAATGAAAAGTGATAACATTTTATAGCGAAAGTGATGACGTTTTATAACGAAAGTGATAACTATTTTAAAGTATAAAATGGTCTCACGTGAGATGGTCTCAAACAGGACCTACCCATATATAAAATATATAAATTCAAATAAATAAATAATTATATATGTATATATATACACACATAGTATATTATAACTAAAATAAAAAATTATATAAAAATACATAACCCGTTATATAATTCTTTCTGTACAATGCACGGATGGGTAATATCTAGTTTAGTAAAACAGTACACCATATGGCCCACCACTTTCCTCTAATATAACTACCCATTTTACATATAATAATACCCCTTAATCTACGTGTAAAAGCAAACGATTACCTTTCAAGTGGCCGGAGGGAGTATGATTTAGATTTACTATTGACATACTTTAACTACAAATAAGCATACTTTACTTATATAATAAGCATACTTTAGTAACGGATCAACCAGTCTCACCATCATCTCACAAAAAAACCCATCTCATAAAGGAGTACCTCTTTAATACTCTATTTGTCCAACCCAAATATCATTATTTTATTATATTAGGCATCACGTCCAAATTGCACCATTTTTCTTTTTTAGTAAAAAAGGCCCACCAATGGCCACCACTATCCATCACATCAGTCTTATATACCTACCCACTTTACATAAAATAATAGTCCCTCCATCCGCTTCTAAGGTGTCCATTTTACTATTTTGGCGTTCGGTTTAAAGGTATCTATTTTCCCTATTTAGTAAAAAAGTACAAAATATGACTCATCATTTCCCTTTAATACAATACAACTACCCACTTTACATATATATAATAATAATACCCTTTAATCTACGTGCAAAAAGAAAATGGATACCTTAGAACCAGACAGAGGGAGTAATACTTCTTGATCTACGTGCAAAAAGCAAATGCACCTATTTGCCTAGGACAGAAGGAGTATATCATTATTATTTTTTTATTAGTTGAGAATTACCTTAAATATCATCATTTCTTCATTTAATGTTTTCAAAATTTATCCGTAAATCTTTGGCTTAGTGTTGGCTTACGTAAAATTTACAAAAGCAAAAACATGTGTGCCCCCGGGAACACACCGTGCTCTCATGGAAATACAACCCTTCATCTTCATATTCTATTTAAACATATATATTGCTAGGGGTTTAAACTGGAAAGGGGCACGGTATTCTTGGAGCACCATAAGAGCCTCACTCATTTACAAATTAGAAAATGAGATATGCCCCAATTTTATTAAACATATCCATAGTTAAAATATATTTAATTAAAGGGTTTACCTGATCAGAGTCATATATGACCAGGATATCTCTATCATTAAATTAAATTCTTTCAACCTTCACGATAAGTTTTGAGTGAGGCTCTTGTGCCCCGAGATCACACCGTGTCCCTTTAAAATTTTCGTATCCCTTTGCAATTTAAACTCATAGCAATACATAAATTTAAATAAAATATGAAGGGAAAGGTTGTGATCAAATGAGGATACGGTGTGTCCCGTGGCGCATGAGCTTTTGCCATAAGTTTTTATAAAGATTGGTAGAATATCTACCTAACAAATTAAGAAAGAAAGTCACAACAATAAATATAATCTCTCAAACGTTAGGGTAAATTATCAAAAAACCCTTTGTATTTGATTTAAATATTAATAAAATACCTATCTTTATAATAAAGAGAGATAAAAATGACATCAATACTTATACATTTAACATTATATTTTTAAATTTCATTATTTAAATTTTTTAATTTTTAAATGTAGAAAAATTAGATAAAAGGAAATTCATTAATACCCATATATTTAATGGAGTATTGTATTTTTAAATTTTACTATTTAATTTATTTACATATTTTAAAATTTCAATATCTAGGAATTAGAGGAATTTTTTTAACATGTAAAAAAATGGTTAATTACATTAGAATACACGACCTTTTCCTCTTTTTTACTCAATTTAATCATGAACTTTTTTTATTGTAAAAAAATACATGACCTTATTCTTCCTCAATTTAATCACAAACAATTTTTTTATCAATTAAATACATAATTTTTTTGGATTTTTTAAATGGGTTAATTATGCTTAAATAAACGACCTTTCACTCTTTTCTCAATTTAACACAAACTTTTTTTATTATAAAAAAATACATTATCTTTCCATTTTTTCTCAATTTAATCATGAACTTTTTCTTTATTAATTAAATACACGATCTTTTGGTATTTTTTTCAATTTAATCAAAATTTTTTCTTTTAGAATACATGATCTTTTATATTTCATTAGATTTTTTATTAATAAAAATTAATATACATTATATATTTAAAATATAATGTATAAATTACATAATATAATATAAAAAAATTATAAAAAAATTTTAAAAAAATATTGAGAAATTAAACTAATTAAAACATCAGGTACCTAAATTCAATTGGAAAGAAAAAAAAATTAAAAAAACAGTAGTGAGTTAAATTTTAATTTTTAGAATTTATTATTATTTTTAATATTTATTTTCAAATTATTTAGAATAATTATTGATCTAATCCACCAACTGTGTTAGATGACATAGAAATTTTAATTTTAAAATCAAAACAATTAGAGAATAAATTAAACTGTTGTAATTTTAAATTTGAATTTTTATATTTTTATAATTTAATCACAAAATTTTCTATTAATAAAATATAAAATTATCTTTATTTTAATTAATAAAGATCATAGCATATTAAATATTTATATATAATATACATAAATTTAAATATTATAAATGTTATATACAATGATTAAAATAAATTCATGAGACTAAATTATTAAAAAATAATAAAAAGTTCATGATTAAATTGAAAAAATATAAAAAGATCGTACATTTAATTGAAAAAAAAATATAATTCATGATTAAATTGAGTGAAGATAAAAAGATCATGTATTTTTTTTATATAAGAAAAGTTCGTGATTAAATTAAAAAAAGATAATAAGATCGTGTATTTTAACGCAATTAACCATTTTTAAATTTAATCACAAATTTTTTATTATAATCTTTTATATTTTGTCATTTGTTCACAATTCTTTTATATTAATAAAAGTCAATTCACATTAAATAATTTAAATATAATCATACATTTTAAATATTAAATAAATTGTAAAACAATTCATAAAATTCAGTAATTTGCCTCAAATTTAATTAATTGTCATTTTAAATAATTCGACAATTGATAAAAAAAAATACCTGAAGGGATAATTAAATACGGAACTTAGTAAAATATTATAGAGTTGGTACGGTTAAAAACATAAATCATTAATATTTTAACATTTGTATAAGTCGGTACGAATAATTAAATTATATTATATAATTTATATTTAATATATATATAATATAATATAATTCCTAATTAATATTTAGCCGTAGACTAAAAATATAGCTAGTCATTTGTACAAGTAATTTATTTTTTATTAATTTTTAAATAGTTATTATTAATAAATTTCGTAAAAACTATTTAATAAATTTTTTTATTTTTGTAAGTTTTTTTTTTAAACTTATTTATGTAAGAATTTTGATTAAATGATAAAATATAAAAATTATGTATACTTAACTAAAAAAATTATGATTTAATTGAGAAAATACATCAAAGGTCATGTATGTAATTGATAAAGAGAAAGCTCGTGATTAAATTGAGAAAAAAAAAATAGAGGGTTATGTATTTTTTTGATCAAAAAAAAGGTTCGTGGTTAAATTGAAAAAATGAAGAAAAAGTCATGTATTTTAATGTAATTAACCCTAAAAAAATGCCATCTATTCCCAGTTTTCTATATTTATTTTCTTAAAAATAATAATATACTCCCTCCGTCTGGTTTTAAGGTATTCATTTGTTTTTTGTACGTGGATTAAGGAGTATTATTATTATATGTAAAGTAGGTAGTTGTATTAGAGGGAAGTGGTGGGCCATATTGAGTACTTTTTACGAAATAGTGAAAATGGATACCTTTGAACCAGACGCCAAAAATAGTAAAATTGACACCTTAGAAGCGGACGGAGGGAGTATTGAAATTTAAAAATACAATATCAAATACATGGATATTGATGTCATTTTCATTCCTCTTTAAAAAAATGGATATTTTTATCGTTGTTCAAATCAAATGCAAGTCAAATGGGGTAATTGATAATTTTCAAATCATGAGGTTTCTTTGGTAGTTTAGACAAATCTTGAGGGGAGTTTTAGTAATTTACCCCAAAAACATTAAATTGATAATTAAATGATCTAAACGTACCAAAAAATATTTAAATTAAATCATCATTAATTAATAAGATATAATTACCCTTATAAAATTTATATCTGTTCTGTTGTAACAACAGAACAATCATCTATCTTATCTGGTCGGTTGCAACAACCGAACAGAACAAGATTTATGATTTTTTTAAATTTATATCTACATTATCGAATAGATAAGATAACATATACTCCCTCCGTCCGCCTTTAAGGGTGTCATTTGCTTTTTGAATGTGGATTAAGGAGTATTATTATTTAATGTGTAGTGGGTAGTTGTATTAGTTGAGGTGTGAGTCCCATTTTTTAGTTGTATTAGTGGTGTGTTGATATAAAAGGAAATGAGACCATTGGGGGCGGACGCCCAAAATGAAAAAATGATATCCTTGAAAGTGGACGAAGAGAGTAGTTTTATGGACATACAAAGATGTTGATTTCTCCTCCAATGAAAGTAAGCAAATTTCTATTGATTCTACTTTCACTAGAGGAGGAATCACCATCTTTATTTAAAGATCGATGATGTCCATAAAATTTATCTATTATTTCAATGATGTCCATAAAACTTATCTGTTATTTTATCTATTCGGCAATATAGATATGAATTTTAAAAAAAATCACAAATCTTGTTCTGTTCGATTGTTGCAACCGAACAGATAAGATAGATGAATTCTTTGTTCTGAATTTAAAAAATCACAAATCTTGTTTTGTTCGGTTGTTGCAACCGAATATGTAAGATAGATGAATTATTTGTTCTGTTCGATTGTTGCAACCGAACAAATAAGATAGATGACTGTTCAATTGTTGCAATCGAACAGATATAAGGTTTATAAGGGTAATTATGTCTTACTACCTCTATCCCAAAGAAAAGTTCCCGGTTACTTTAGTTATGAAATTTAAGAAAAAATTAATTTTTACTTTATTTTTAGGGTTAGTTTGGTATTTTTATATAATAAATACTAAATTATAAAGTAAATTATGTGAATGGTAAAGGGATGACAATTTTGAAATTTAAGGGTAATTGATTTGTGTGTATTTCCTTAATTTAGAGTGTGAGCTTATTTATGGGAAAAACAAAAATAGAAAGTAGGAATGCAAAATTAATATTAATTAATGATGATTTAATTTAACTATTTTTAAGGTACATTTAATAATTTTGGGGTGCGAATAATCGATCATATATATATATATATATATATGTATATATATATATATATATATATATATATATATATGTATGCAAGTGTTTTAGTTGATGCAACAGAAGAGATGAGAGGATTGAGAAAAAAAAGAAATACTATTAATTTTATGAAGAGATGAGAGAATTGAGAAAAAAAAAATACTATTAATTATATATATATATAAAATTAATAGTATATATAAAATTAATAGTATTTCTTTTTTTCTCAATCCTCGAGTCTCTTCTGTTGCATCAACTAAAACACTTGCGTATATAACAGCCCACATTATATATGGATTTGACTTAAAATTAAAACTCACCCAACCAAAACCCAAAACAAACACAAATATTATTATTCATGATTTATTAAATCTACACCGTCCCAAAATGAACATATACTCTAATGGTGTAATAGCACATGATACGTTAAGTTGAACATAACTATTTATGTAACCAGTTGCAACAAAAACTTCGCCATAATATTATCACAAAATGAACAAAGTATAACGAGAACTGATCAAACAATTAGTATCGCAAGATAACGCATAATTACATGACTGAATTTTAAACATAGAACCAGATACTAGAAAAGGCATCACCTATGAAAAGTATATCTAAAATAGACTAGTTGAATGATTTTCGCCTCTGGTCAGGTCAAAGAAGGCTACCAATATCGCTGCAATTGATCAAAATGTTGAAAGTGTAATAAGTCAGTTTTGCAATCCTTCGCACAGGAACTTCAGTCGTATTTGATTTACACTGCATGAAGAATACTGACCTCATTTTGGGATTGATCATGCTCAATGAAATATAAAGCATCTTCTATGGAGATTACATTAACACTACTGACTGTGTTATTGTGCTCCACACCGTATATCTTATCTGCAACTTTAACAATCTCTGAGTGATATGTCGTAATTATAAACTGAGTGTCAGACATGTCAGACAGACGGCAAATCATATCTAAGACAAAAAAAGTTAAAGATGAACATTTTATCCAATGAACGATTAAAGCACCTAATGCTATTTCGAAACAAAATAAAATCATCTACAAATTGAATAAAAGTTGCAAAAATTAAAAAAAAAAAATCAGAAACAAAAAGAAAAGAACCAGAGTCTAGAAAGGATACTTCCAACGGCTGTTCTGTACTGAGGATCAAGAGCAGCATCAATTTCTTCAAAAAGATAAAATGGGGCAGGATCCCACCGCTGTATGGCAAAGATTAATGCCAAAGCCACCACAGTTTTCTGACCCCCAGACAACTGCTTCATTGATTGTGTCTCCCCTTGCCCAGTAAAAGAAACCTACACAAAAAGAAGGAAGTGAAACAAGAAAAAGCCAGATGTATAAGTACATAGAAAGCAATTTTTTAACACCCAATTGTACACCCGGGTGCTTCTTTAATTTCTTGCCCTTGGGTTTTAATGTTATTCTATTGGGGCATTTCTATATCCTATAAATTGATTTCAAATTGATATACGCATAGCGTACACCCAGTGTATAGAAGACAAACAATGAACAGAAACTAGAACTACTTTAGTAGCACACTGGTTCCAAGGTGTTACACGTATAAGCTAGGGATCCCTAACTTCACCTAAAAACTATGGCTGAAGGTGAAGGGTTGACTTATATGCTTTTCCACACTTGCATGTTGAACAGATATAGGATATCATAACAATCCATCCTCCTTCGAATCAGACGTCCACGGACGGCACACTCCGGATGGCAACCCACACGCCAAGGCCCACAACTCCGGATGGCAACCCCCCTCGGGCACACATCTGGGGGTGGCAACCCCTGAGCCCATCATCGGGTAGCTCCTTCCCGTGGCCCATGGCCCGTCTGGATCCGACAGGTCAGACCAAATTGTTAGGTATATAAGCTAGGGAGCCCTAACTTCACCCAAACCATGGCTGAAGGTGAATGGTTGACCCTCACTTATATCCCCTACCACACTTGCGTGACGAACCGATGTGGGATGTCATAATACAAGGTTGCAAAGTTTTTTATCTGAAGACCTTATATATAAATCGCAACAATTTCTGCCAAATTCTCATGCAAAGTAAAAAAGAGACACAAGATGCATTAAATGATGACAGTTGAGATCCTACTAAGAATTAACCATTTGCATAAATAATTAACGACATGCCTTCACTTTGACACCAATATATTTCTCGACCTTGCTATCTGCCTCTGCCGGTTGAGGTTCATCATCATCTCGATCATTATCAGAATCATCATTACCCTGAAAAACATTTTTAGAAAATGCGCCAGTGAGAATGAATAAACAAATACCAAAAAAAAAAAGAGAATGACATAGCAGCTTCTACAGAGATACACTACACTACTGAGTTGCCAATTCGAGAAATTAAGTTAACTAACTTCTTGGAGCAAAAAAGCACAAGATGCTACAATCTAATTAAATTAACTACAGCAATCATGTTACTAGGTTATTATTCAAGATTTCCTCCTAGATCTCTGGACTAGGCCGACAACTTGCAGACAGACATCAAATAGCCTACTGAAGCGCACACATCCAATGACTGTAATAAGCAGACATCTCACTCTAATCACATGCAAGATCAAAATGGCTCCTTTTGGGAAATCTATATAGAATAAGTTAGATAGTAAGATTTTTTATTAATTTAAACTCTTATTTCAATAGTGATCAAATATGATATCAAATATAATTCGTCAATCTTTAATTCATTTGATAAATTCAAGACTATCCACAATAAGAACTGGAAGATTTGGAAGACTATGTAACACCCATACTATAATTACATTTTTCGTGATACTCTATTAGCCAATTTTCAAGCCCAACCAAATTTTATTATTCTTGCCGTAATTTTAGACCCTACACTAATTATCTATTAGTATACACACACACACACACAAGCACAACATATATCAATCAATCTCAATTCTCTTTTTATTTAACTCAGCCGAGGTAAATCTCACACTTTTCTCTCTTATTATTTTTCTTCCTTTCGTCCTCCCTATTTTCCATCTCTGCTGCCAGGATGTTGATAAAGCATTGAAAACACAAGTCATTATTTTCTCTTGTGAATCATCTCTTTCGACCAACACATGTACATTCTTTTTTTTAACCATTCCTCCTACCTCATTAATTAAATAATTATGCGGTTTAATAATTTTTATAAATGATATTTTGTTTTCAAATTAAGAATTTGTTTAATAAAAAGACTTCAAAAAGATTTCAGAATGAGACATTAGACCTCACATCAGTGTTCAATTGCTCAAATTCAGATGTATTATAGGTAGGAATGTATTATAATTATATTTCCTGTATTACGTATTTGTTCCATGTTCATGTCATGAATTAGTTATCCATAATTCCATATCTACGTATCAACATTGACTCGGACTGAAATCCGCACAGGTAAAAATTGTAAAATGTCTTACCAAAATTATATGTTTCATGGATAATGAATTGCAATGTACTATCAAAGCTTATGTTTGCACAAGTAATATGTCGTAAGATGTTTTACAATGAATTGCAATGTTTGCACAGCCTTAATAGTTTTATCACATAAGAAAACTAAAAAAATATATTATCCAGTTTTGGCATCTTAAGGGTGGGTTGGGAAGCCCCAACTGATCCGATAGAAAGTAGACTAGCCCTTCAAATGCATTTTCCAAACCACATTTTTTTTTGCATAATTTTATACTAGTAAAGGATTATTTATGCAAATAATCTCCCTAACCATTTCATTCCTATGGAATAGGTGCCAATTTGAATTGTGAAGCAGTCAACAAATGTAACCAATATTGATGAAATTACTCACCTTTTTCTTCATCATTACCAGAAATCCATGACCTCCTTGCACAAGTTCAGAAAACACGTCCTTGAAATGTCTAGCAACTCCTTTAAAAGTACGCTCTATTGATTCATCCTTCCTCATATGTAAAACTGAGATAAATTTTTTGATTTTCTACCAAAGATTTCAGATCAGAAATATCAGCAAAAACATATGCTACCTCAGAAAGCAAAATAATTAAAAAAAGATTCTATAATAACAAGCATGATAAATGACTTCACCTTATCAACAGCATCCAACCCAGTTTTTCTTCTCTGGAGCTCTTCTCGTTGCTCTGTGAAATTAACATACTGATCCAGAGCCTTTTTGTTGACATGGCTAAATTGCTGCAGTTGTTCATAACACCAACGAAGCTGTTTATACAATTCTTTGATGCGTTTGCATTTGTACCTAGAATAAGCAACACATAAAAACACATCATCAGAAAGAGGCTCATTAATAATGAAGCATATTTGATGAATATAAAAACTTGCGCAAAAATAAATGGTAGTAAGAGGGACATTAAAGGTCCAAAAGAACAGCAGAAAGAGAATCTACTTGTCCTGCATTAATACCAACACGAATAGGAATAGCCAAAATAAAATGGATGACATAAACTAGTCAATGCAGTCTGTGCAGTAGTTTCAGAGTTACATGACTTCTTTTCTATAATCCAATTAATTTTCCTTGAGGATCAAATAATTAAAAGTGAACTCTTTTCTATAAGAAAAAAAGGTAATATTAAAATAGAAAGAGGAGTTGCAAATAAATAAATAAAAACAAACTGTTAACACAGTCTTCTAAATAAATCTCCAAACATCCCTCTATGAATCCGCATGAGTTCTCATAAATACTTCATTTTTTTCCAACCAAATGGACCACTGTGCTACTGAAACTATAAACCCCCACATACTTTCGCCTTTTTAACTCAAAGCATAAAATAATAAATGTAGCTTTGAAATAAGAATGGAAGAGAAGTTTAGTTTATCAGTCATAGATCAACCACCATATGCCAAATGAAACAAAGAGTGCAATATCAGTTCACCCTGTTGCCAAATTATCCCAACTAATCTCAGCCCTTGGAGCTCATAATACATCATCAACAAGAAATCTAATATATTGGACAGAGGATACGGGCTAAAACTATTCAATCCTTCATAATCCTAAGGAGAGAGATGCAGTAATAAAACATAATATACATAAGGAGACTTTTTTTTCCATAATTCATCCAGAAAGTACTAAATTTAAACTACACAAATATTGAACATGATATTAGAAACATGGTACTGAATAAGAAATTTCTATGAGAATACATTGCATTTTTTAATCGTAAACATAATATTTAGTTTTTTTCTTCATGTATTTATGAACATCGTGATCGAAAAACAGTTATGCAGAAAAAATTTACATGTGAAGCATAAGTTGGAAAGACTATGAAATCTGAGAATAAAATACATTATACAGTAATTTGTAAGAATATACTGTGAAGATTACGTTTCAAAAGCATCCGATGACAGGGGACCCAATTCCAGAATTTTCTTTGAATACTCTTCTTGCTTGGCCAGATAAATATTCTTCTTAGTCAACAACTGCTCCAGTTCTTTTCCTTCATCCTGCAGAGTAGTTTGGTATTCGTCGTCCAAACTCTACATTGACAAGGATGCATCTTAGGTGTAACATATAAACTAGACAAGGGCTAGGATAACAAAGCCTTAATTACAATAGCATAATACTCCCTATGTTCCGGAGAACCATTCAAGTAGTCTTTGTTAAGAAAAGTCATGGCAAAATAAGCTACTAAAACAAGTAATTGAGTTGTGTCTAAACATATCCAGTAACGGAAAGACTATCTGCATCATCAACACTTAATCTCACCCTAGGTATGTACCTCTGCAAAGGCACTTATACATTTTGGTCACGATTTGAAACATTATGCCAAAACTAATACAGCTGTCCTTTCACACCTTTAATAAACATGGGACATAAAAACCAAAGACTAATTATAACCTCTTTTTTTTATAAGGTATAATGCTTTATGAGCTCTGCTAGAATTAATTTTTTACATCTCAAGAAACGCTTAAAGAATGTATACCTTAATTTTCATACAGAAAAGATAACCACAATTCCCACAATGTTAAATTGATTCCAAGTTAACAATTTTCCATACTGCAGTAGGCTTTAATTACCAATTGTAATACATTTTTTCTTTAAGTCTTATACAGAAAAAGTTCAGTGGTTGCATAATTTGTTCTTTATCCATAACCCAAAAAAAGTATCATAATACAAATCCTCGCAATTCAAGCTTTTTCACATCAATTTGATCACTAATTTTAATTTTGGCATATAATGAACTAGGCATGGCATTCTCACATGACCCCAATGAAGAACCCGATTCCCTACCCGGGTGGAGGAGGGTATGGGGGTATATTTTGAAACTAAGGTAATTGGGGATGAATGGGTATGAAAGCACCCTAATTGTAGCTACCCAAATGGCTTACCAGAATAAATTTTATATGTGTGTATGCGTGCATGTCTTAAAGAGTTGAGGCTCATTCCTAATTTATATAATACCTATATTAACGATATTAATAATTTAGTGTTGTTTATAATGTATCTTTGGAGTGAAGGTGCATGTTTAATTAAATTTTAAGTAGCCCATATATAATTATAATATGTTTACATTTCATGATAATGCATGAGTATGATATAATCTTTAATGTTTTACTAAACGATGATAATTAAATTTAAATATAAATTCATTTGTAGAATGAGAAGTTCTAATGTATTGAGAAATAATCATAACTCAAACTTGTAAAGCTCACCAAAAAAACTATAGGTGATATTAGGGTATTTTAGTAGGGAATGCATATTCAATCCCTGAATCCCTGTATGGGGATATAAAATAGATATGAAATGGGGACAGGGGAGGTACTACCTATCCAAATCATACTAACCGCCATCCTAACTATAACTCTGTTCATTTACAAGAATTTATGAAGCATATATGTGTCACTTTCTCATATTAACGATTAGTTTAGTCTTTAATTATTGAAAAGTGTATATTTATTGAGCACCTCTATTGTATCTCAAAGAATTACCTAAGCAAGATGAACACAAATTCCTAATTTTCAAGATTATCTTAATAGTTGTCACACATTAAGTAAATCAATGAAGTCCATCTTTTTATCCAATATTGAATTAAAGCACATGTAAGAGGAGCGAACAGAGCAAGGGCTGAACAAGAAGTTAAATTAATACCTTCACTAGTAGTTTTGCAGAATGGAGTTCTTTGTCATAAACTGTGTACTCTAGAGTCTTTTTCTGTTGGACAAGTTGCTGATATTTTCTCAACTCCTCTTTCTCTTCATCAAGCTCCCGAAGTCTGTCATCCACATATTGCACAACTTGCATAACTTGCTTTCTCTTATTACCTGTAATAAGTAGTTTAGATATAAAAGATAAAACAAGCAAGAAAAAGTTCCCAGTAGAACTTAACTGTCTCCTGCATTATTTTCAAGCATTCACGACATCTCTCCTCATAAACTCGAGTCCCACCAATTTCCTTCAGTAGGTCCAACCTCTCAGAATCTTTCATCAACATCAATGATGCAATCTGAGAAGTAAAATCCTTCAGAAAGATGAGTGGAAATAATAAGGAAGGGAAGAAACAAGTCGAGAATCCACATACTTTTCCATGCTGCACAACATAATAAGGATTACAACGAGAGAATCCCACACTTTCTAGCAGATTCATAACTTCAGTCTTCCTGAAAACTTATAAGCTATTAAACACTACGCAATTAACAGCAAAGAGTAGAATTAAAGGAGCTAGGACCCATGGGGAAGAACCAAAATTAAAACTGGAAAACTGAAATATACAATAACACAGTTCTACAAAATACAAGTGTACATACGTGATATGTTTTCCGTCCAAGAAATATTCATCTTTTTAAACACCAATTGTTCTTCTCAGCCTATCTTCATGTTTATCAACCTGTCAATAATGCAGAGATGCCTATATGGGTTAGGGAGATATATTATGATTTCTACAGGATTCATTTAAAGCATATAGTTGTGTAAAGTGAAAATTGTGTGTTCACTTTGTTTACAAATGTAATATATCCAAATTCTAAAAGAGCAATAAACTCCACACATAAGAACTAAAGCCACTACTAAACTTAATGATGAAAAAAACTCTATCATCACATGAACCATCAATTTTGTTTGTTGGCCTGTCTAATATGATTTATATTTTGCTATAAGGAAATAATGAATTGAGAACAATCAGGCACTGACATCGCGTTGAGATAGTTCACATATCTGTTAAAGATGTTCAGTCAGTAACTTGCACATTGTTTTCTAATCTCTCACACTTATTTCATTTTATTCAGCTCCTACATCAAACATAAAGTGTATTTTGATAACTATTCCAATCTTTCCTGATTCTACATTCCTTCTCCTATCGCTTTCCACATCAGTTTCAACTTTTTCCCATCACACCAAAATGAGATTTCATGGAACTATGTTTAAATAATGAAAACTAACTAAAACTTTAGTGTAAATACTCTAAGCTTTGACCATATTTGTAGTATAATTACAGCTGGTACAAGGCCAAGTTTGTTATGGGATACAGTAGGTTTTTCATATCCGATCCAAAAATCTAAGGATAGAAAATCTTGTGAATAATGATAATGTGTTTGTTTTTGGATTTTGGATAGAAAGGGATTTAACGTCATGAATGAATATATTGAGTTTTTGAAAAACAGATTGCAAAACCTCAAAAGATAACAGTCTTTAGAATTTAAAATCCCAAATTCGGTTTCTAGAAACCCAAACAAATATGCGTGGGTTTCAGTTGTTTTTCAAGCATCATATCTTCTGAACAGGAGATGCTCAAACAAATTATCAATCAAAGAGATATGTGATAGCATCTCCTGTTACAGAATATAAAGTGTAGACTGATATTCCAAATCTTATCTCAAAATTTTACCGGGATTCGATTGTCAGAGTTGTCAAAAACAATCTCCACAAACGCTGATAGCGACTGGTGTCCTGCACCTTGCTGGAAAGCAGAAAAGTAAATATTCATATTGCATATTAAATTATTAGAACTGGTCAGTTGGAAAACGAGAGCCCCATTTTTTCACTCAAAACTTACATGAAGCAATGCTTGCCTTTCTTCATTACGTAAATTATGGGATAGATCACTTATCACAAAGCGTATAGCTGCAAGTATAAGTAATAATGTTAAAGAATAATCACTAAAAAAACAGAACAATATGATCTTCAATATATAAAATCAACAAACCATGGAAAAAGTTAGATTTTCCAGATCCATTCACACCAATTGCAGAACATACATCAAATATAAATTAATTAGTAAATCAACACTCCTCAAATGAGATATATGGGTAGGAAAATGAGGAAACTTCAAACAATAGGCATAGTAGGGGAAAACTGTATACCAATACGGTTAACTTTGGGACTGAATGTTTCAGCAACAATTTGTTCCCTGAAACTCTTAAACCCTTCTATTACAACCTATAATTTGTGCATGCACATTTAAGAAATGAGTAAGCATTTCTTACAGAAAACAGCACACGTCAAATAAACCGAATGATGCATTACCTGCTTTATGTACATAATGAAATTTCAGTAAAGCCTGCAACTCCCCTGCAAATTGGAGCAAAAGCGTTCTTTTAGGTCATTGTGCCATGTAAAGTACTCAGGGAACTCAAATTAGGCTTCTCGCGTAGTCATCATGTTCATTCATGTAAAAAGAATTATGTTAGCATAGTTTTTAGGTTTAGAATTGTTGGCAATGCTAGTTAAAGACTGGCAAGCAGGAAAAGTGATTATGTGCTCATTTTCTACGGCCTACGTTAATGCGAGAGGCAGAAATTAGCGTTTGTCATGCGTGCACATCAAAATCAGAAGAAAAAGAACGAAATTAGAGTTCTTATCTTAAATTCAAGAACCTGAACGGGTACACAAAAAAGAAAAAACCTGGAAGAAGCAAGTTTAATGCATAAGAGATCCTAAGGAAAACACAAAAGCCAGGGCAACATGAATTACTCGTAAAAAATCTAGGGGAAATTCTGGCTGATTATAAGGAGATGCCAAAAAATTAACCAACCAATTAACGTTGAAGAAAGCGACCAGGGAAATTGGGGCCACAGTAACAATACAGGAGTAGGTTTTGCTGAGATAATAGGTGTTTTCCAGCGGTTCGGATCTCTTATATTTTAATGTTACATCTCCTGTTACAAATCGTTGAATGAATAACACGTAGGATAGACTAATCTATACCCTAACAATCAATCAATCCTAAGGGGAAATGTTGAGATTTTACTCTCTGCATACGTGTCACTCATCTAATGCGTGTAACAGGAGATGTAACATCAAAATGTAACAGGACATCCAAGATGGTTTTCCAGCTATGTTAAATGGGCCACTCCTAACCATTCCGATTAATCGGGTCTATTTAAAGATGCTAGTTAAAGTGAACTTACTTAATCCTAAATCTAACAGGTTTCGGGTTAAAAGGTCGAACTTGCAGGCTTTATAATGAAAAATATTAAAATATTACTCCCTCCGTCCAAAGAGAAAGTTCACGGTTACTGTATATACAGAATTTAGAAAAAAAAAATACTTTTTTCTTTACTTTTAGGGTTAGTATGATATTTTTAGGTATAAATAAGTTATGTGAATTGTATAGCGTGGGCAATTTTGAAATTAAAGTGTGTTGTGAGATTATTGATTTGTGTGTATTTCCTTATTTGGGGTGTAGACTTGTTTATGGGACAAAAAAAATAGAAAGTATGAATTTGTTTATGGTACGGAGGGAGTAATAAAATTTAAATTTATTATACTCCTTGCGTCCCGGGTATTTTTACCTATTTGTAGAGGTACGGAGATTAAATGTTATTTTTTTAATATATAATATATGAAGAAGTAAGGATAAATTGATAATTTAAAAAGAAAAAGTAAATGAAGTTATTAGGATTAATAAATAAAGTGTAAAAAGTAAGTAATAAAATATGAATTATTACTATTTAATACAATTTATACATTAATATTACTCTTAGATACATTATCATTAAAATATTACTACTGAGTACAAATAAATAGGATGATATACTCAATATATCCCTAACTATCCTAATATATTTCTAACTATACAAGATGTATTATAATACTGTTTAGAAAAATTGGTTTTTTAAAAAATAATCATATTACATATAGCTATGTAATTTCCCAATATTCTCTCTTTAAATTATTTCTGAATATAAGAAATTGAACACGATCATTCTACATAATCTTTTAATCTTAATATATTTTTGAATACCGAAATATTGAACACCGTCATTATATGTATTTTTGTTTGAATACTGAAACATTGAACATCATTATTGTATATATTTCTGAATACCGAAACATTGAACACCATTATTATATATATTTTTGAATACCGAAACATTGAATATCATCATTATATATACTTTTGAATACCGAAATATTGAACAGACATCCATAAGTATGCGGGATGGTGGAGTATATTAAATTCATATGGCTTTTTGGAATTACAGTAAACTTCCACCTATTTTTAGGGAAAAAATTATGGGGGATGATTTTTATTTCTAATATAAAATATATTAAATTCGTATGGCTTTTTGAAATTGCAGTAAACTTCCACCTATTTTTAGGGAGAAAATTATGGGGATGATTTTTATTTCTAATATACATTAAATCTTCTACGTTTTAAATTATTTTTTAACACAATAAAAGGGTTAGAAGGTTATTTTATAGTTTTGTACATATTAGTAATAATGGTGTGTGGAATGTATCTATTAGTAATGGACTCAATAAAATATTGTGTATTTTTATGAGATGGATAAAAATATATGGAACAGTCCAAAATGGAAAGTGGTTAAAAATACATGAAACGGATTATACTCCCTTCGTCCCATGTATTTTTACCCACTTTCTATTTTGGGGTGTCTCACGTATTTTTACTCATTCCATTAATAGTAAACATACACTACACATCTTATCCACTTTTTACACTTTATTCATCAATCACAACAACTTTATGTACTTTTTTACACTTTATTCATCATTCCCAATAAGTTTATTTACTTTCTTCCTCAATATTACCAATTTATCCATACTTTTTCTTACATGATATATTAAAAAAACACTTCTTAACTTGCATGCTCGTACAAACGGGTAAAAATAATCAGAATGGAGGGAGTTCAACAAATTCAAAATTAACTCATAAATTATTTAGAATTTGAGAAAATTAAAATTAATATATGCAAAAATATTGTTAAAATATACTCCCCCCGTTCCAAGAATACATGCACGTATTTCTTGGCACAGGGTTTAAGAAAATTACCTTTTTGTTGTACTGATGTAAGAAAGAGAATGAGTGTTTTGGGTAATTGAATAAAATAAAGTGTATGATATAGTTGACTTTGACTTTGATTAGATTGTGTATAAAAAGAAAATGATATTTTTGTAATATTGTAGTTTATTTTTTTTGATCGGGCAAATAAAAATTAATTAAAATAGAATGGTACAAAAAGTACCAAAATACAAAATTACCAATAAATAAAAGAAATTAGACCGTAACCTGCAATACTATATTAGGATTTTCAATTCAATCACAAAATACAAAAGAGTAAATTTGAGGATGAAATGCCTCAAGCCAACTCCATAGATTCCTCTTGATCATCTCGTCAATAACTTTATACTTATCTCAGCACAAATTTTCAAAAGTCACTTTATTCTTCCACTTCCACACGGTCCACATAACACTTGTCCATGAGATATTTGCAGTGTTAATATATTTCTTACCATCAAATATAGTAGAGTGATGAATAAAATGCTTCTTGATTTCATTGTGTGAAACCCAATATATTTTTATCCATGAGTAGAATTCAATCCAAACTTCACGCACCTTGTCACAATTGATGAATAGAGAATAGAAGTTTCCTCGACGTTCCCACACAAAAAGCATCTTGTTTCGTCTCTGGAGACAAATATTTTTCTGTGGAGTAAGTTAGACTTGGTAGGTGATCGGTCCCAAAGAAGCCTCCATGCCATTGTAGATGCTTATGAGGGGCACAATTATTTCATATTTCACATAACTCCTTTTCTAAAATCAAATCATTTCCTGAATTGAAATTTAGAGATAACAAAGCATCATAAACATTCTTAGTCTTATAACATCCGCTCTTGTCCATTTTCCACCACCACCTATTAGTTTTATCCTCTTTTAAAGGGAACATAGTCAAATAGGATAGAAACTTATCAAATACATCAATCTCTCTATCAAAAATAACTCTCTCCTCCACTTCCATGACCACACTCAACTCCATCAACCCAATCTCCTAATGACCCAACAGAACAATCTTTATCCCAACTAAGAGATAACTCCCTAGCCTACAAACCACTCCAAAATTTTGTGTTTAATCCATTACCAATTTTGAGCTCTAAGTTTTCCCAAAACCATCTCTCTTTCTCTCCAACACCATTAGCAATCACACTTTTTCACCAATTAGACGATGAGTTTTCTCTCAACCCCTTAAGAACACTCGCTTCCCTAATTTCTTATCCTCCATGAATAGAAGTAATCACTCTTGCCCAGAGCTTGTTTCTTTGCATAAAAAATCTCCAAATCCACTTTCCAATTAGTGATTTGTTGAAGAGTTTTAAATATTATATTCCCTAACCTCCCTCAAATTTTGGCTTGCAGATTGTATTCAATTTAACCATGCAATTTTGTAGTTATTTTCACCCCCTCCCAATAGAAACTTACAATATAATGACTTTAAATTTTGGAGGACAATGCATGGAATAAGATAAAAGGAGAAGCGATATGTATCACCCTAAATTTTTTTTAAGTTAATGATATTCTACGCTTATTATTTTTTTATTATTTTTTTCTTGTCATTAATATTTTTTATTAATATTTTTATTTAAATAAATTATTTACATCTCTCCCACCTCCACATTTTACTCGGGAGGTTGTATTTAAATTTTAAATTAAAAATTCAAACTCATAGTACGTGATCTCCTCCTATTACGTAACTACTTTTTAACTTCCAAAAGAAAACCTCTGACGTGATCTTCTAATTTTTCTCCTTTAATTTCATAACTGGCGAGGATCACGATCTTAAAATCACAAACTTCTCCTCACCATTTTACTCTTCCAAGAATGCATAACTGACTCTTCACGATCACCCGAAATCTTTAAGATTTCTTTTCACTTATATTATACTCCACTCCAGTCGTGAGAAGACAGGGAAGAAATAAGGTTTGACTTTGAGTGGTTAAAGGTTTGAAATGGGTAAAATTCTTTCTAAAATTTTATTATTACTTTTAAGTTTACGTGAGATTGATATTAGCTTTTCTCTCATATTTATCATGAATCGTGATTGAGATTGAGATTGTTATGGTACATGATTTTAGACTGAGACTGATATAACATATTATACATTGATATAAATTTTTATTTTTCTTCCTATATGATACGTGGTTCCTGCATTTCACATCGATTAATGAGTTAGTCAACGACATAGAAATTTTTTTTTTCAAAAAGTGAAAAGGTTTACGTGTCACATTGAATCGATGAGTTGACCAACGATACAATTTTATGAATACGTGTTATGATTGAAATAACGATATGGTGAGTTTTATGTGATAGAAGTTGAATGATATTTTATGTAAACATATCGGTGACAATGCGAACCACTGAGTATTTCTGTACTCACCCCCAAAATATTCTCAAATTTCAGGATATTTGAATGAAGGAGTACGCATGGCGTGATGGATGGTGAATAAGACTATTAATGGAAGAAGAGAATTTTAAATATTTTTATTTAAGTTAAATTTAATTGCTTTTCGTTTAGACAAAGTAACTCTTCATTTAAATTTTTATTTAAATGTTTTTAGTTAAGTATTTATGAAGGATTTATTTTTCTTAAATTTTGACATAAATCTTCTGCTGCGTGAAATATGTTTTTCTTCATTGATATTATATATGGGAGGATTGCAAAAATATCCAAAAGTCAAACATCCAATATCTTTACCAACCATCCCTTTTATTTTATATCTTTTGTAAACAATAGCACCTTTTTGTACCCTTATACCCTTACTGTTTGAAACATTCTGCCCAATATATCCCATACGGGTGTGGGTGTAGGTAGCAACGTGGGTGACCCACACTTTCCCACTAATTTTTTTCAATATTTCTTTTTCCTCAAAATAGATATAGTCCATTATGACCATATTAGGCCCAACATGCTTCCGTACATTAATTAAACTACATTATTATCATAACTAACCAACTTGAAACAGTAACAATACCTTTTTTGACTATTAATCCACCTGGTATCCTGGAGAGGTTTTACAGCTGCTCCTCACAGCCAACCACGTGTCTCGCAGTGTGATGGTTCAGTCCTGTTCCTTCAGCGGATCTCAGTACAACCCTGGTTCATTTCCTACACTGGGTGTACGGGATGCTGCTACTGTTTCTCGTCGAAAAGTATGAATATTAAGGTTGCAGAAAGAATGAAAGATTACATGTTCGGGTAGTAGCCCAAGATTATTTATTTATGGAATAAAAATATTTATTACACACCATACTATTTAAACAAGAGGAGAAAATTCCTCTAGCTATCTATGGTAGCTGAAACAGAAACACTCATACAAAGAAAGGAAAGAAACTATAATGTTTATTGAAAAAGAAAATAGATGGTGATGGTCGATGCCTTCTGCTTCCTCAAACTCTTTATTTATAGAGGCTTGTGAACTTGAAATTCGGATTCCAAAGCCTCTTTACTTGACGTCACTACTTACGTCACATGTCTTGGATGCTTTTCTTAGCTGGCTGGATTGGATGCCCTTCTTTATCAGCTGGCCAGGTCCACTTCTTTTGGCCCCTTTATTGCAGGATCACATGACTTTGTTTTTTTGCGGGGTCACCTGGCTTTTGCTTTCTTGGAGAGACATTTCTCCCCTGTGGTATCCGAAGGGTCCTCTGGCTTTTGGGTGTCTTGAAGAGGTTTTGCCCTCTTCTTTTCACGTGTATCCTTTGCTAGAGAGGGTCCATCACTCCTTCTTCTTCCTATGCCTAATCTTACTCCTTTCCCAAATTCTGGTTCTTTTTGGGTAGAGCAGGTTGAGCATATTTTTTTGTCCATTGCCCAAAGTAGGCCATGTTGCAATATTTTTGATGAGTTTGTTTACTCATCGGTAACTTATTATCCCAAAGAAGCTCTCGCTTATCTTCGAGAGCATCTTCTACAAATTGTGTTTTTCTTCCCATTAAGGTGTTCAACAGGAAGGACCCGTTCATTGTTTTGTGCTCGAATTTAAACGAGAACTTTACTTGATCCATGGCCTGAATACAAGCGTACAAACCCCTGATTCTTTGCGTAGAGATTTGATCATCTGAATATGTAGAAACTAAGACTGGTTCCTTTCCAGAAGACTCCTTGATTTTGTTTGATGCTCCCACATCTGGTCTTCTTAGTTTGATAAAATGAAAGGCATCGTGGTAGCCTTTCCCAACTGGTTCTGGAGCCGCACTAGTGAAGTAAAGCTCCAATACATCTCACCTGGACAAAGTCGGGTTGTTTTCCCAAGCCTTCACAACTGCTTTTCTTAGCCACTCTAGCAGCTTTGAAAGTTATGAGAAGCTTGATGCGATAGTATATATTGAGGCTAGCGCCCTAAAATCATACCATTGCTTTACATCGTTTGGGCTTGAGCCCTCGCTCATCCAAACTCGGGGGTATAGCCCCGATATATCTACCCGGCACTTCTCTGGGCGAATTCCCTGTCTTGTATTCAATTTCTCCCAACTGGCCTGGTACTCCTGCCAATAAGAAAAATCAGCTAAGTTAATACCAGCCTTAGCAGTTTCTGTCATAAGCCTATGGCTGATCTCTCCCTCTTTTACCCTAGAGGTGCTGGGTTACTCGACGACTCTAGATGTGACTCCAGAGCCTCGATTTTTTCTTGGACCAATTCTTCTTTTGGAAATTCCAATCTAGGACTTGTGATAAGGGTACTTGAATCCCTTGCTCTGGGTTTAGAGCCCCGTTCTCGAATACTCTCCTTTTGTTGATTGCTATCAACAGCCTGGAGGAGTGGCTCTCGTAGTAACTCGAAGAGACTCATATTATTGCGAATACAATCTTGTATGCGATTGGACACTTTGGCTCGATCACTCTCTTGTAATTTTCCAGCACGCGTTACATGAGTGCCAAATTCTCGAATTCCCTTTTGAGTAACTCAAGGTTGTCCATTAGGTGCTTTGAACCTATCAGGATGGAGTCTATCTCAGCTCCTTCCATCTCTCGTCAGGAAATCTGCCAAAATATTTTCAACAGATTTAATAATGACAATATTAAAATCATAATATTGGCATTCAACTTGCCATCTTAATAGTCTAGTCTTTTCTGGTTTTGATTCAATTTTATTTTTCAAAAAGGCTTTGACACTTGTGTTATCAATTTTAAGGATAAATTTCTTCGCGAGAAGAAATAGCGACCATTTTTTGAACGCCTTTCGAACCGCAAAGAACCCGCTACAGTATCTACATGGCACTTCTCCTTCCGGTGTGGACTTCGTAAGAACTGCTGCCCACCAATAGTCACTGGCATCTGTATATAGTACCAGATCATCATCGTTATTAGGAATGACTAACTTCGGGAGCTTCTTGCAAACCTCCTTTAATTGTTTTACCATTTCTCGATGTGATTCCTCCCATTTGAACTCGACATCTTTCTTCAACAGAGGACAAAACACCTTCCTGTATTGTGCTAGATTGTTGATGAACATTCAAGCGAAGTTGACAACTCCTAAGAAGCTTTGGAGTTGCTTCTTGTCTTTAAGATCTTCTGGAAATCCCTGAACCTTTTCTACAATGTGTGGTTGTAGAATAATCCCGAACTCATCAATCTCTACTCCAAGAAACTCGATCTGCCTTGTTGCGATTACCACCTTCTTTTTAGAAAGCACTAATCCCTCCTTATGACATGCTTCTGAAAATACTTCTAGATGCGTCAAATGCTCCTTCATGTTCTTTGAGGCTATGAGGATATCATCCATATATACAAACATGAATGAGAAATAATCTTTGAAAAGATTATCCATCTTTCTTTGGTATATCTGAGGTGCATTTGCCAAGCCCATGGCCCATGGGCATGACATTCCAGATATAATGACCTTGTGGTGTAGAGAAGGCTGTAAACTTCTTGATACCTTCTTCCATCATAATCTGGTAGAATCCAGATTTGCAATCGAACTTTGAGAATACCTTGGCATTTATTGATACAGTTGACCAAGTGTTCCCTACTTGGTATGTAGTATCCGTCGAACTACAAAATGCTGTTGATCCCTTTGTAGATGATCACAAGTCTCAGCTTTCCCCACTTGACTTCTTCATGATTTCGAACCAGAAATCCTGGAGTGTTGTATGAAGATACTCCTGGTGATATCAACTTAAGGTCCAGATGTTCTTTAAGTATAAGCTGCATATCCTTTTGATCCTCTTGATTCATCAGAATAGGCTTGTATCTCATGAACTCACGCTTCTTTCCTTCTTTTACTTTGAGTGAAGCTTTGAGCTCGTTTTTATCCCACCACGCTAGAGGATCCTCATTGAAGTTCCTCTGTATCTCCTTCTTGACATCCTCCAAAGATGTTTGTTCTTTGATTGTGATATCTCTTTGTAGGCTTTCTCCCAAGCTTGCTTTGAGAAGGTGGATTGTGTTTTCTTTTAGTTTCTCCATCTTCCATCCTCCTCTAGTCTCGGTTCTCATCTGAAGGACTGCTTCGCCATATCTTCTTTGATCGTTCATCTTTGGATGGCTGAGTTTTCCTTTATTATCACCACGTTTGCTGCAAAATTAGATTGGTATTCTTCTTTGAAATGCATTACGCAGTCTTGGTGTGATGATCTTATGTTCACAATGGGTTGTAAAAATAAGCCTTCTTGCTGCATTTTCTTGGGTAAAATGTTTGAATGTCTGTAGGAAATTATTTTCTAACAGAATATCTGCTCTGGTATCATGAAAATATATTGGTGGAGTCTTCACCTTGTACCATGGGGTATAATCCGCTCCTCTGATCATGATTTCCGCTTGTTTGATTCATCTTTTATGGATTAGCACCCTCTGTGAGAAATCATTTCCTAGTACAATTGGTAAATCTTTGCCTGAGCCTTTAGAAAAGACCCTTTTCTTTGCTGTGCAGATACCAGCTCCTGAATCAATGTATGCCGCAAAATATTCTGCACGGTTCTCCTTATATATCATCCCTACGATGATATATATCGAAAATGGTCTTGTGGTCATGGGTAGATCAGAGCTTATAACCCGAGCTTCTGCTATTGAACCTTATATCTTTTGCCTTTGACCGTGAATTCCATTACATCTTGTAATCTTTCCCAAGGTTTGTGTTCCTCGAGAAATTCCAATCCCAGTACTAGTTGCTCTGGGAATCTTCCTGCTACTCCTTCAATCACCAGCTCAAGTTCTCCGAGTTTGAGTTGTCCTCGATATCTCCCAGCTGTTGGTTGATGGAGATAATACAAGACATCACAAGGAATAAAATTTTCCTTTTTAGTGATGTCAAATATTACTTCAACTTCTCTCCATCCTTCTGGGCATTTTAGTTCACATGCGGTTGTGAACTTCTCTGGTTCCTGGATTACCTCCACAATTGGTTTCTTTCCCCATTTTTCACTGATCATCCTATCTTCTTGGAAAGAAATCCTTCTCTGCTCGAATCTTAGCCTATTTTGTCTGCTCCAGACTGGCTTATCTTTGATCCGCAAATCCATCTCGTGAATCGGCAGTAACTCTATTATCTTTAGCCTAGTTGCGCATGCAACCCTTTCGAACTCTTCTGGTATCTCAATATACTTCTTCATTTGGAATAAATCCGAGTGATGAGTGTTGGACAGAGCATATGAGATACTATATGTGATAGAGTAAGGCCTATTCCCTTCTCTCATCAAGTCTTTATTTTTGAAATCTTGATGAAGGGTGTGTTGGCGTTTGATCGTTTGGTTAACGTGAACCGTTAGGGTTCCATATGTTTCTAACTATCAGTAGAAGCAAGAAAACAAGAAACATATTACCTTTACCAGGGTATGTTGAAGAAGAAGGATTCTCGCTGGTAGCCTGCGTAGCGTTACGGTTTTGGCCATAACATCCTCATCCAATCTCCGATTGGAGTGATCTACACGCCAAAATGATCCTCTCTTCCGTGGCTTTCCGACAATATATCACACGTTTAGTTTTGAGTTCTGTACGATTTTAGAAAATTCATACAAGTTGATATATAGCAGCAGCAAACAACCTTCCGGTCTTTTGCTGTATTCCCAAGTCCAATCTCTACATCGTGTGGGTGACGATCTTCGAGATCTTCTCAATTTGCTATTCCGTCTACCCTCTACACATGTTAGGCGTGTCTCATCTAGGGTTAGAATAGATGAGATGACTTATATATGGGCTACAACAGGGGTCAGGATGAGAAATTAGAGTTGGGCATCCATTGAGCTTAAGTATCCAAGCTTAGCCCAAAGCTTATACTTAAATCTAATAAGAATAATATATACCACTAAAATATTATTACTGCACTACGTTCTAATCCCATAATTGGTTTATTTGCTCCTTCTTATTATGAGCCTATTAGTCTCCCCATGTTTAAGATATACAATGCCCATTAATTAATTAAGTTACTGACAACTCCATTAATTAATATCTCGTCTGAGAGTAGTATCACTCATCCTTATTATCATGCCGGAATAAATCCACATGTAGGGTTTACATGATAATCCTTATGAGCTCCTCAATGGGACATCATCAACCTATAGCGGACACGGATTCCTTCTACAATCAACATCACACTATAGAGACAACACTATTTCCTAACTCACCGAGTTTGTTGATTTAATACATGTAAATCTCACCTATTGATGAATCAAAGAAATATATATTGCCTTACGTGTCGAGATTATTGTATAGGGATTAAGAGTACGACATCCATAATAACTGAGATCAAGTTCTCCTATATAGTCAGTATAAGTCGAACGATCTCAAGCGGTCCTGCTCAATACACACAAGTGCACTAATGTGATTCTATAGTCAAGACAAACTAATACCAAATCACACTACAACCATCCCGATAGAGAGTCCCCGTCTATCTCGGTTGTGAGCATCTGTTTATACTTTATAAGGAAACCGATAATATGATCTTCCGCGTGTTGTCGCACAACATATTATCTACAGTATAAAGTAAGTGGACTATTATATCAGACATATAAATAAATTATAAGATGCAATCATTTGATCATATGATTCTCATTTCAAATAAATTGTTATAGCATTGTTCATACTAAAAGTAGACTTTTAGTATACAATATAACAATCTCCCATTTATACTAAAAGACTATACTGTCATGTCTTCTGCCATACATCTGATTCCCACTCCCACTACACGACCATCAAAAGCTCTCGCTTTAAGGTCCTTGTAAATAAATTTATTAAATTATCACTTGATGCAATCTAGGCGACAACAACCTTCCCCTCATCATATAATTTCTCGTAACAGGTGATACTCGCGCTCCATGTGTTTAATTGCCTTATAGGCTCATGATTCCTTCAATTTTGCAACTGCACCATTATCATCAAAATAAATTGTGATAAACTTGGGCAAACTTAGAAACACTTCCAAATTCATCATGAAGTTTCTAGAGTTATACAGATACTTTGGCTGCCTCATAGGCTCCAATTTATCATCTTTCCATGATGGAGTTCGGAATCTGAAATATATTTCTATATAACACTTCTCCATATTATGACTCAACTTCCTAAAATTAAATACATAACCTTTGAGGTGGATTTACTGTCGTCCCTATCTGATTTGAAAAATGTGAATCTATGTAACCTCTAAGAAGCAGTGAATCTGTCCGGTAAGCCCACATATAGTTTCTAGTCCTTTTCAAGTACTTCAAAATTATGTGTTACCATAGTTAACATTCTTATTTCGGGTTACCTTGATACACACTGTTCATGCCTTCGGCAAAACAGTTATCCATACTCGTGCATAGCATTCCTTAGATTAAGCTTCTTTATTCGCCGAAATATAAGGAACTGCTTTCATCATCTTTATCTTCTTTTGTGTCTCAAGACACTTTTCCTTAGATAAAGTCACATGCTAAAACAAGTAAGAATCGTATCATCTCATGAAGCTTGAGACAAGCATAACATCCTTTCTTATGATCCGTATTACCGTGATAAAAATGATATATTTTGCTTTTCTTAAGTCCTTCATTTCATACTGCTTTATTAACCATACCCATATACCTGACAATACTATTTCATTGTCTCCAATGAGCAATATATCATCTACGTACAGTACAAGAAATACCACCACATTTCCGTCACACTTTACAATACACAAGACACATCCGCGCATTGAATGAATCCATATATTTGGATTTCCTCATCAAAACGGATGTTAAATGATCTTGAAGCTTGCTTTAATCCATCGATGGACACTTTTAAGCTTACTATCAAAATGACCTTAGCCATTTGCAATGAACTCCTCTGATTGTTTCACATAGATGTTTTCCTCAAGACTTCCAATCAGGAAAGCTGTCTTGACATCTATTTGCTATTCCTCATATTTCATATGAGTAGCAACAGATAAAAGAATCTGGATTGACAAAGGCATAGCTACCGGCGAATCAGGTTTTCTCATAATCAAGCCCTTTCTTTCTGAGTATACCTCTTCACAACAAGCTTTGCTTCCAAGGTTTTCACCTTACCGTATGATCCTCTTTTATTTTGTAGGACTATTTCCAATGGTTTTTACACCATTTAGTGGTCCTACAAGCTCCCAGACTTGATTTAGAATTCATCGATTCTATTTCAACATCATTGAACTTGCTATGATATCGCATTTCGATCTTGTAGTGCTTCGTCGTATTCGTGGGTCAACTCCATGTTTACTAGGGACCAAGTCTCATGACTATCCCAAAATATATATCTTACGGGTTGTCGAACAACCCTCCCACTACGACAAGACACTACACGCAATTGTGTATGATACTTGACACGTGATGCAATTTACCTTGTGGTATATCCTCTTGTGCACTTGGTACTGTACTTTATGTTTTTCCTCTCACTTCCTTTAGAACAACTTATACATAGGTTTGTGATTATTACATAGTCCCTTTCCAAAAATCTAGTGTATGTGTTTACAATAACCCTCCGATCTTTTCGACTAAATAAATCACCCTTCATTTTTCTAGGATATCCCTCAAACAGACAAACATTCATATGAAACACTGTTTCTTAGGGCATATCCATAAAATGAATTTAATAATTGAAAATAACTCATCATCTATCTAACCTCTTCCATAAGAGTCTTTCTCTTATTAGGTTTAGAAGACGCGTTATTAATTTCAATTCGTTGCATCCGTGGGATAAACATGATTTAAGAGTGTACAAATATTTCACCAATGTACCATAACAGATTACAACTCTATCCTTCATTATAATGACAATGTCATTTAAATGAAATAGAGTATCCATCTGTAATATATAGAAACTGAAATGAAATTCTTTCTATGAAAACGTACGTAAAGATAATTTTTTAAAATTAAAACGTTTATTCCTATCATAAGATAAATAAACAACTCCCACTGCAACAGCCACTACTCTTGTAGTATTACCCATGTACAAATAATCTCATCATCATTTAGTTGTAGGCTTTTAGTGATTCCAGTATCTATACACAACATGTCAGTTGATGCCATTACTAATCATGCTTCAACGACTAGTGTATGAGATACTAACCTTGTTCATGTCTTGATGAAAATTGACTTCCTTCACACTTGTTTTGTCAGAAGTTTCCCACCTTATACAGCCTTTTGTATTTCAGGTGGAACTTGCTCAAAACATTTAGGCAAACTATGAAGAATAAATTGATCTAGGTTTCTCCTTTAATTTCCGCTCCAAGTATTTCCAATTCTTTCATCAAGTCAACCATGATCTCTTACCTTTCAACCTTACTCAAGTATCCAGAGAGTCGCATGAGACCATCATATTTCTATGAACATCTCACCTCTCCACTAGAGACTTTAATAAACATCAAATGACATCATTAGTGGGAACACACATGTATTTTCCTAAGCAGTAAAATTCAAAACCAAGATTCTTTTCTAATCATCTAATTTTGGACAAGTAAATATAATTTCTTTTAGTAAACAATAAGCGAGATAAAACCATTTGAAAATTCAGAGAATCATAAATAAATACACCGATCAAATCTTCGAATTTATTCATTTATATTGATTCCCTCAAAATAATATAAAAATAAAATTCACTGACATCTCAAGTACCTTGAGTCTGCATGACACGTTAGTGTGGATATATACAAACCCGAATATTTACAAGAAAAGATTTTACCCATTAATTTCATTCATCAACCTAACTTCATGACAAAATAATTAATAGTCGGTTCCTCTTTAGCCATGCAAATAATACCAGTGACTCCATTGGGGAGGATACTTATTATTTACACCTAAGTGTATACCATTATTTGATCCTAAGTCCGCTGCCCAAGCTTATATGCCTTACTGTTAGAGAAGTATACACGCGCTCAGATAACTTTCTACAATCATCAATTATAAGTTTGTACAAGTGAACCACATCTAAACTCATCCGTTAGGGAGGAAGACACTATAGCCAACACGCAAGTCTATATGCATTACATTACATACAATAATTATTTAAAGAAGTATGTACCAGTGATCCGTGAATAAACTCATTCGTTAGGGAGGAAGACACTATAACCGACGCGCAAGTTTAGTCACATCACTTACAAACCAATAATAGAGGCAACGAGAATTATTTACTAATCCCCCTCTCCCACTTAGTTACTTTACACCTATGATTTTTTTATATATGCATATAATATTTATAATAAAATATCCAACCTAGCATGCTCCTATTACGACAAATTAGACAGTAAATCATAGAGAACCATGCACACATACATAATAATAATCAGATAATTAAATCAAATTATGAACAATTATATATCAGCGAATTCAATTGTTCACCACCAAGCATAAAATTGAGCAGCTGTGACTATGCGGGGTTCGACCTCCCCGGTGAGGTCGCATGGATCAGAAGCCGGTCTTCACGAATTTTCCTCCAGATTCCTTGCCCGATAACCTGCTCCACCAGCCCGGCACCCTGCATGACCCGTGCGCCCTCTCCCGACAGCGTGCATACTCATCACACATCACACGGCACTACGCATGCTAAACCTTCACCATCACACGATATCACGCACGGTAGCAAGTGCCAACAGTTCACGCCGCCGGGGTCCCATACACAGACTCTCACTCGCCAACGGGCCTGCCTCTGCGCGTGCTAACAAGCACAATGCCCATCACTCTGCATGCCAACACGCCCCGCTGCTAGTTGATCTGCATGCCTAACACCCTCACGCACGACGTCGTGCACTCTCCAGCCTCATCTTCATGCAACCCTAACTCACGCCCGGTGCTTCACACGGCCACTACGTTGGCAGCAACTAAGCATGTGCCGTCACGCCATGAACCGTGCGACAAATCTCAAGCACGCCCGACGCCATGCACTCTACTTCTAGAAAATGTGCGCCCACCTGTCTTCACTCAGTAGCCTCCGTGCAAGGGTCCACGAGCATGATTCAGAGCTCCACACGACAGTTTGCGTGTCAACAGTACCAGCACGCCGGCCACTCATATGATTATGTGCGGCAACATGCATCCTCACATGGTAGGAACGTGTGTCACACACCCAGTAGCCAATGAGTATCTAGAACTCATGCTTGGCGCTAGTCGTGCATGCCTCCATGCTCACCTGGCAGCCAACGTGTGCAACATCTTCTCACCCGGCGGCATGCTACTTCCCGTACGCTCCACGTTCGCCTATGTACCATTGCCGTGTGTCAAGTCTTCTAGCCAAAATCATCGCTCGGCAATACGCCCGAAAATAGCCTGCTTCACATGACACTATGCCCGACTTGACGCACGACTTCATGTGCAGTCCTCCTGCAACAAGTGCCATCGGGTGCATCACCATGTGCCAAAACCTCTCGCCTGTCAGCAATCGTGTGCCTGGTGAGCACAGATACTGGTCTGTGTGCACCTCCGAGCGAATGCTCGCCATGCTGCATGGTTTCTGCTTACATCACATGGCAATAGGCGTAGGTCCCTGCACGACGTCGAGTGCTCCAATGAGCCTTCCATCGTCATTTTCCAGCCGTGACTTGACGAAAAAGTTTCGTCGATACTCTCACCATATCCAGCCACCATCGACGATAATCAACGTTATAGGATTCATATAGGGATATTCATGGATTACGTAATAAAACTAAAACCCTAATCCTCATGCGATTCTATTCCGAAAGGAAAACACATAATCACATAAACCCTAGCCTAACGTTTCATGCTTCACCATGGAACCGAAGCTCTGATACCAATTATTGGCATTTGACCATTTCGTTAACGTGAAGCGTTAGGATTCCATACATTTCTAACAATCAGCGAAAGCAAGAAAACAAGAAATGTATTACCTTTCGCCAGGGTATGTTGAAGAAGAAGGATTCTCGCCGACAGCATGCGCAGCATCACGGTTTTAGCCATAACTTCCTCATCCAATCTCCGATTGGAGTGATCTACATGCCAAAATGATCCTATCTTCCGTGGATTTCCGACAGTATATGACAAGTTCAGTTTTGAATTCTGTACTATTTTAGAAAAATCTTACAAGTTGACATACAGTAGCAGCAAACAACCTTCCGGTCTTCTGCTGTATTTCCAAGTCCAATCTCGACGTCGTGTGGGCGACGATCTTCGAGATCTTCTCAATCTGCTGTTCCGTCTACCCTCTTCATGTGTTAGGCATGTCTCATCTAGGGTTAGAACAATTGAGATGACTTATATATGGGCTACAGCAGGGACCAGGAGGAGAAATTAGAGTTGGGCCTCCATTGGGCTTAAGTATCCAAGCTTAACCCAAAGCTTATACTTAAGTTCAATAATAATAATATACACCACTAAAATATTATTACTGCACTACCGTATTTTCTCTTATTCCACCTATAAATAAGACTTTTTGGTTATTTATTTTAAATACACCTTCGATTCTTCAAAATGAATATGATCTTTTTTCAAGTTCCTCTGCTTCTTCTAGGAAGAAGCCTTATGTACCAAAATATCAAATATGCCGTGAGTTCAATTATTATGGCAATAAATGTTCGGAAAGATATTCCTGATCCACTAGTCCTCCCACTGCAAATCTTGCTCATTCTTTTGAGACTCAATGCAAGGTTTCTAATTCGCCACAACTTGATTGGTTTATTGATACGAGTGTCTCAACTCACATGACATCTTCTCATATTCATTTGGATAACTTTGAGCCATACACCGGTAATGATCGTGTCGTAGTCGGTAATGGTGATTCTTTTCTTATATCTTATAAAGGTTCATCTAATTTATCATTTATTATAAAATAATAATTTTTAAAAAAAATATAAATTTTTAATATTTTATTTATTTATTTATTTGAGTATCATTGATTAGTTATTAAATCTTTTAATTAAAATAAATTAATTATCATCAAATTAAATTATATTATATATAAAGGGAAAAATGAATATTCCATGTAATATTGCCTCTTATCCCACCTATAAATAAGACTTTTTGGTTATTTATTTTAAACACGCCTTTGATTCTTCAAGAGGAATAAGAGCCTTTTTTCAAGTTTTTCTAGAGAATTGATTTAGAAAGTATAAAAAAATATTTTGATAGAGCAAATCAAGTAGAGATTCGATCTACCTCTAAAAAAATCGATTTAAGTATTCTTCAAGAGAAAGAGGTTGATTTAAGCTCTTAAGAATCGATCAGTTCTTCAAGAGGAAGATGACCGATTCAAGTGTTCTTGAATCGATATATCTCTTAAGAATCAATTATCGATTCAAGTGTTCTTCAAGAGAAACATGTCGATTCAAGCTCTTAAGAATCGATCGATTCTTCAAAAGAAAGGTTAAGTGTAATTTTTTTAAATTTATTTTTTAATATTTTCATTATATACTTCCAATTAGTTCCTTATTCAATATTTTCTTTTTCAAAATAATGTATGAATATCTTTATTTATTTATTTCATTTTTTCTTATACACTTATTATGATTTATTTACTTTAATATCATTAATTACAATTAATAAATTAATTTTTCAATATAATTAAATTAATTAGTATCAAATAAAATCATGTATAAAAATAAAAAAATTGATATTTTTTTAATAAATTTAAAATAATTATTTTAATTTAATGATGAAATATTTAATATTTATTTTAAACAAAAAATAAAATTAAGAATTTATTACTACAAGGTACATACTTTGATCTTAATTGCACTTAAATACAAATAAAAAAAATACTATCAACTATATACATATAAAATATAGAGACAAAATTGTCTCTACGTGGTTGGACATTTTTTTTAGAGATGGAGCGAGTAATAAATATTTTTCAATTGTATTACGTTATAAGGTAATTTTTTAAAAAATAAATACAAGTCTTCTTTCAAAATAAAAAAGTAAGAATATATGTACATATTTATTTACTTTACACATGATTTAATTATATGTTACACCATAAAAAGTCAAAAGTTATAATATAAAAAAAATCTCCCTAATTAATGTTGAATCGTTATATAACACAAATTATTTAATTATAAAAAATAAGAGTAACAATTAAATGATCCCGTATTGTACGCGGGTTTCATACTATATATATATGTATATGTATATATATGTATATATATATATATATATATATATATATATATATATATATATATATATATATATATATATATATATATATATATATATCACATTCATTTCTTTAAAATAGCAACTAATGGAAATAGAATTACTATTATATAGTTAATTTAAAATACTTAACCATAATCATGAGTAAAAAATAATATTCCACTTAATTTTCTAAGAGTTGATTAGGATGCTTGACAGGTAGATTAATATTATCATGTTCTATAAATTTAGAAAAACCATTAAAACTTAAAAGTTTATTACCTCTCTCCATATGAAATTTATATTTAGGTGGATATATTGATTTTAAAAGTTCTTTATTAGAAAGTGCATTTTATCTTTCAAGAGTAATTATTTCTTCAATAATAATTATTTTAATAATCCAAGGAACAAAATGTATTTTTTTTATTTTGTTTTTCACAATATTCTTAAAAAATTTTTCTGATATAATCAAGGTGTTCTTGAAAATGTTCAAAATACCATTTTCTAAAAAGACTCCATTATGGTTTTTGAAATTCATCATTAATCTCCTTTCTGGCTGGAGATCCTTTTGTAAAATCAATTTTTTCGTAATCCATAAAATTAAGAAAAACTCATCTGACATAGTGTCATTTTCTTTAATATTAATTCCTTCAAATCGATAAGCAATATGTTCTTTATTAATTTTAACTTTATTTTTTATTTTTTTTTATTGGTGAATGTTAGTTGTTATTATAGTCAGTAGTTAGTGTACACCAAATCTCCTTACTCCCCTTTCTCCAAGTCTCCTTATATTTCCACTCCTAATTCGTTCCCAATGAGAATCGAATCTGGGTCTCTCACTTAAGTGAAGAGCCCAGTGGCCAGGTGGACTAGCACACCTGGTTATTAATTTTGACTTTATTAACTTCATTAGACCAATCATTATTAGAATCTCTTACCTGTGAGGTAGAAGCTCTAGATGACTCTGGTAATTCTACTTCATAGTCAAATGGTGATATATAAGATCTCGTTGACTTGTATGATGAAGAATGTAAAAGTCTTGAAAATTCTACATCTACTCTACCATTTATCTACCTTATTTCTTTTAAATCATTATTAATGGGTTTTATTGGTACAACATATTCTATAGTCCATTTTTCAGGAAATACTATTTCTTCCCATTTTATAGGTCTTCTAGTAGTAATATTTGATTTTTCAAAATTTGATTCTATAAGAATAGTTTCTTTATTATCTTTATTGTCTCTCATTATACACATAGGATTTAGGGTCTTTAATAGTTTATAACAAATTCGATAACAATATTCGTTAAATACACACCTCTTTTTAATGAATACACACCCCCTTTTAATTGTTTAGATCCTAATTTTATTATATACACACCCCCTAAAAACCCACATTTATCCTTTTTAGTTTTATGAGATACACACCCCCTTTATACACTATATTGTCTTTCAATTTTGGAATAGAAGGAAGAACCTACCATACTTCTCTCAAACGACAAACCGATCGCCACTGCTGCATTCCTCCACGCCTCTCCGACAATATCTTCGCATTTTATAGAGATTCAAAGATCCTTTTAGACAAATGAACCATACTCTGTGTTGGTGGTTTTAGGGGATTATGAAGGGCATAGAAATTGGGTTTGCCCACGAGGGCCTCCCTGCTTTTACCTTCAACATACGGGGTGTCAAAAACTCCACCGGATGCCCCTCACTGACCGTCTTTGCTGAGGTGGACAACATCATTTCCGTCTACAATTGGACCTCTCAAAATCTCTCCGCCCGTGGCATACTCCTCGTCGGCTCTTCCACCTGTATGAATATTTTTTCCATCCAATAAATATTCATATGCCACGCAGTGCCTATCTGAAATCTTCATATTCATATGAATCTTTTTTCCATCCAATAAATATTCATGATGTTGGAGATAGAAGTGTAGCCTCGAATTCTTGTGGGCATGTTTTTTTGTAAGAAGTGTGCCAAAAATTCATCGCTGTAGACAAGGTTTGTTTAGTCTGTGACAGGCCATACAAAGAAAAGAACCTAGTCAATTTAGTTAAGGAGGAACTGGTTTTGCTGGTCACGGAGATAATCTTGAAGCCAAAGATTTCAAGCACTTGGGAGTGGTTCTGGCCTCGGGCTCGTAAGGCCTGCCATGAAGACTTAACTTGTCTATAATCTGAACTGTTGTTTCAGTCATCATGATGTAATATATAAAGGGGTGCGTATTAAAAAAATAAGAATGATGATATTTAAGTAAAAATTCAATCATTATGATGTTGTAATTAATATATAAAGGGGTGCGTATTAAAAAAAATAAGAATGATGATATTTAAGTAAAAATTAATACTGTATTTGAATGAATGAATATCAAGACGATTCTGGTGCCGCTTCCTCTTCTGTCTGTAATAATAGATAAATGGAAATATTGGAGTTTAATTTAACCGAAATATATATAAAGGAGTGTGTATTAAATAAATTAAGGGTAATTTATTCTTTTTAAAATTATATTTTTTAATTATATATTAATGAGATGTGCATTTAATAAAAGGGGCTGTGTATTTAGTGATACCCGGAGTATAATTGTAACTTTTTTTCATTTAAAATAACAGAATCTAATATATTTTGTTATGTCAAATTTAAAGAAAGATCTGGATAAATATTAAAATAAACAGGGCCATGGGCCAAATTAGACTGTATTATTCTCATTATAGAACTTTTTCAATTTAAATTTCTTCCATCACGAAGAGCAGCAAGAAAACTTTTTGGCAAACCTTTTAGAGTTAAAGGTCTAAAAGCATTTTGTATTAATCCAATATGTAGCCAATTATATGCCTTTCTATAAGGTGTAATATCACAATTATTTAAAAGTCTAATAGCAATTTCTTCATGCTGTATAGAAATAGAAGATTCAGTAGTTTTAACTATCTGCTTATGATTAAATATATCAAAAGTACCGATTTTATATATTTTCTTAGTCTCAATTCTAGGAATTGTCCAATTATTTAATTTATCTAAATTTATTGGAATATCATATTCTTCAATCATACTGTTTTTAACAATATGTTGTTTACATCCCATAAGATTGTTCATCATAATTTATCTTGTGTTAAACCATAACCATCAATAAATACATATCATACCCCCATGGCTCTGATACCATCTGGGAATAAGGATCGCATGATTATGTTATGTTAAGTATGACCCATAGGTACTATTACGAGACTAGAAGGAGTTTACTGAGGACCACATCGAATGTATTGGATTTAATAAAAGAACCTCATAACGCCAAACAGTGCCATTCATTGGCTAAATAGGCTTAAGGGCATAAAATATTAAATCCATATTATTCTTTGCAAGCTCAAACCTTAGTCTCAACCTTGACCAAACATAACATAATTAATCATAGATTCTTAATATCAAATAGATATAGAATTCATGGAAGAAGTATGTATCTATAGAGGTATGGGCTAACATAAAGAAATTAGCTCAAGGATTGGTGTAACATATAGAGGTATGGTTTAACATAAAGAAATTAGCGACAACAATAAACAATATTATAATAACAATAAAATAAATTACAATAAAATAAATTACTTACTTGCTCAAGGATGTTCCAAGCAACTTCAACTTTTATGTAATACAACAATACTTTTACAAGAGGAATGGAGAGAAATATGAAAAACTTTCTAAATAAACTTTAAAGACTTGCCCCTAATGAAAAAAAAACTAGTCCTTTTATAGGAGCAAAACTCCTAATAGGACAAAATACAATACTTTCTACATACATAATGAAATATACTTTAGAAAATATTTTAAATATTTTCAAAAGTATAATAATGGTGAATAGCGGTCAATATTCCACTTACTCCACTTATTCCACTTCTTCTTCTGGATATCTTATATGCTTCATCTAGATAATATTGAAACTTATTTTTGTGTCCTCCATAGAGTAATCTTCTACTTCACAATCTCTATTTTAAAATCTTTCAAATTTGGGTCATCTGGATTATCTTCAACATACATAGAAAAATTCCACACATACCATTTCAAAGCAATAATTTGCGCTTTAACTCGATGCTTTATATTTCTAAATTTTTTGGCTCTTCCATCTTCAGATACAGATACAAAATAAACATATGGTTCATCCCATACCATATCTAGATCTCCATAATCCATTTGATTAGTTTCTTTCAGAATAGCTTCTCTTTCTTCCATTATGCTGCTAATAATGAACTTATTTGTTGGAGCCTCCATAAAGTGACCTTTATCCTAAATATTTCCATATTAAAACGTTCCCTAAATATTTTATCATAAAATTCATATTCTTTGAAATTCTTCTGAATTGTTATTAGTGCTTCTTGTAAGGCTGGAATCTGCTCTCTGATCCAGGCTTTATGATTTCTGTATCTTTTTATTTCTCCATTGCGAGTCCAAATACGAACAGCTGCTAGCTGTCTCTCCCATATGTCTTCTATACATAACCAGGCAAATCATGATATTCTTCATTATGGATTTCTTCCATATCCTGTAATATCATTTTCTTTTAGAAATATCTTTCAAAGACTCTTTAAGATATTCAAGAGTTGTAGAAATATCTATTTCAGCAATGTCTTCATCTGTATCTTGAGCATCTTGAAACATGCTATTTTTTACACTTGACCCAGATGTCATCGAGGAATCTGATTTGTTATCTTTCATATTAGAGGAGGACTTGCAAATATTATTTTTTATTTCCTCAATGTAAATATCGATAATCTTGTCTCTAGGTAGAATTTCAGAGTATCTTTGAGAAATTTCTCCAAATGATTTAAGAGAAATATTATTCTCTTTTAAAGCTTTTTCTTTCTTACAAACATCAATCTGATTTCTGATCTTATCAAGATCTTCTTGGAAATATATTTCCTTAGTTTCAGAATTTATTCTTGTTAATTTTTTCCAAAATCTGGTAAAAGATATTCTCCAGAGACATGGAGCACCGTATTCAGTATAACCAAATTCTGGTTTCCATCTCCATACCTATGGTATACCAAATTCAATAAAAAAGTAATAGACAGATTGGCCTTTTATTTTACAGCTATCAGCTCTTGGTGATATAATAGACCACTCTTCCATAAGACTTCTTGCAATATCAGGAAGAATTTTTATTGCTGGTGGTCCAAACATTTTCCACTAAGTGAAGAACCAATTAGGAATTGGTCTGTGAAAAATATTTTCACATATTTTTTTGAGCCAAGTATGACTTTTCTTTTGATTTTGATAATAAAGGGTTTATAAAATCCCTCTAAATAATCTCAGTAATTTGCTTTTGCTTTCATAGGGGGTTATTTGGATTAGCATGATGAGATATAATCTCTTTCTCTGCCATTGGAGTAATACCTCATTCTTCTGCAGATATAATCTTTTTTATAATCAATTTGGAATAACTATAAATTCCTTTGGCTGTCATTGCTTCATTGTTGGAAGTATGAGTTATTTCTACACTTTCTGTCTGTTTTAATATTGCTTCGTAAAAACCTCTGGGTTTATAAACACTTTTTTAGAATGTGTAGAAAGAAAATATCTTTCCATTATCATCAAAGGATTTCAGCCCATTGAGTATCCTTTTTTTCTAATAGAATTATCAATTCTCTTTGTTCATTCTCATGATATAAATGAGAATAAGTTTCCCCTACATCAGTAGCTATATCTGCATATGTTTCTGTTTGAGGAGAAGTATTACTTCTTTGTTTCAGAAATTCTTGAAATTCTCCATATAATGGATGATTACTTTCTAGGATATTGCTTCCAGAAGAACTTCCAGGAATATTCTGGTTGATCAATTTTTGTTTTCCAAATTGTGAAATTATGACTGGAGGTCTTCCTCTTCCTCCTCATCCTCTATAAGAGGATCTTCCTCGGCTCAGCTCAATTATGTCTGCAAATATTCTCTAGTTAGAAAATTTGGAAGATGATTATCTTCTTCTTTTTTATAAATAATTTCAAAATCAAAAGGAGCTAAATGAGCTTGCCACCTAGCAAACATTTGTTTAGAAACATCATGTTTGAAATCTTTGGAAAACATATATTTAGCAGATTTGCATTCAGTTTTAATAATAAATTGTTGATTTAAAAGATTATCTTGAAATTTTAAAATACATTTAATAATAGTAAGAATTTCTTTTGCTACAGTAGAATAATTTCTTTGAGTCTCATTCCACTTTCCTGAATAAAATCTAATTAAATATTCCTGTTTGTTTTCATCAATTTGTTTTAAAATTCCTTTAAAACCAATATCAGAAGCATCAGTTTCAACAATTTTCTTCCATTGAGAATTTGCTAACATAAGACAGGGTAAATTTTTAACTTTTTCTTTAATATTTTTAACAGCTCATGTGTGTGAATCTGACCATGGTAAAGGATTCTTTTTTAACCTATCATATAAAATAGCAGTATCTTTATTAAGATCTTTAATATAAGCAGAAATATAATTTAAACTCCCAAGAAATCTTTGGAGTTGTGTTTTATCTGTAATTATATCAGGAAATTTATTACTAAACTCTATACTTCTTTGAATAGGAATTATTTTTCCTTTTTCTATAATATGACCAAGAAATCTTATACTGGTTTGGAATAATGACATTTTTGGTTTTGAAATAACAAGACCATTTTCTAAAACAATTTTCTTAAACATATTTAAATGTTTTAAATGTATCTCAATATTATTTGAGAAAACAAGTATATCATCAATGTAAACAATAATGAAATTACTATAAGGACTGAATATGTCATTCATGATTTGCTGAAATTTAGAGGGAGTGTTTTTTTAATCCAAATGGCATAACATTTCACTCATAATGTCCTATAGGAACGTTAAAAGCAGTTTTGTACATATCATTTTCTTTAATTTGAATTTGTCAAAATCCTGATTTTAAATCAAATTTGGAAAATATAAGAGCATGTACTAATCTATCTAATAAATCCTTTTTATTAGGAATAGGATATCTTATGCATTTCAGAACTTTATTAAGAGGTTTATAATTTATGACTAACTTGGGAACTCCTCTTTCTTGTTCTAATTGGCATAGAATGCAGTGCAAGACCATGGTGATTTTGAAGGTCTAATTAATCTTTTTTCAAGAAGTGATTGAATTTCTTTCTTACATAATTCTAAATATTCAGAGTTCATTTGATAAGGTCTAGCTTTAGTTGGAATATTGTTATCATTAAATCCATCTTCATATGGAAGAGAAACAATATGATTTTTACAATTCCAAAATGCATTTGGAAGATCACTGCATATATCTAATGAAAATTTATTATAGATTAATTTTATTTTTTCTTGAAATTTAGGATTATTCATTTTTTCATCAATACTCAGAGTATTAATCTCAGCTTTTAAAAAATTTATTTGAGAATTTTTTTATTCTTAAAGTATCATGTAATTCATTCAAAATTTTTGGAACAGACTTAGTAACAAATTCAAAAAACATTTATTATCCTTCAAAAGTACCTAATAAACCTCTTGTATTAATAGAGTTTATAGGATATCTTTTGTTTATAAATGGTAATCCGAGAATCAATTGGCTAGAAATATTTTTTGCTAGTAAAAATTTTATTGAAATACATGAACCATTTTTGCAAATATATGTAATAGGTAATTTATATTTTATATAAAGTAAATCTCCTCTGGCAGTAGAGAGAAAGAGTGACTAGATTTATGAAAATATTGTGTAGAAATTAATCTTTCTTGTATAACATTAAGATCAGCCCCACTATCAATCATAGCAGTTAAATTTTTAGTAAAATATCTATCAATTTTTAAAGTAATTTTTGTATACCATTTTTGGGAAATGAATCTATTTAATATAGAAAGATAATTTTTTTGTTCTTCATGTGACTCTGAAAGAATATCTTTACTTTTCTCTAAATCAGAAAATTGATTTATATTTAACTATTTTAGAAATTCTATTTTCAAAAATGTAATTTTTATCTTGTAAATCATTTATTTCTGATTTTAAAATTTCTATTTCATTAATTAAATCTTTAACGGTAATCTGATTTTCATTAATGTAATTCTTTTTAAAAGATCTTCTACTTCTTTCATAGAATATTGAGTCAGAGCATTTAATCTATGTTCTTTTTCAATATTTCTACTAGTCGAAGGTATATCAGTTAATTGGTCTATAATATCAGACCTTAACTTTGAATCTTTTATCAATTTAAATAATTCTAAAATATTATCATTATCAAGAACATTAATATTTAGATTAAGATCTTGAAATTGTGACATAAGATTATAAATATCATCATCTTTCGCATTTAGCTGATTTATACATCTTTTTTTATGCAGGGTTGTCCAATAGCACATGCATCACATTCACTTTTAGTATCACATTCACTATTATTTTGAGAATAAATAGATTAATTTTCTATATTATTAATATCTTTTGAATTATAAGATGAATAATCAGAAGTAGTTATCTCATATTCACTATCACTGTTATGTAACACAATATTATAAAGTTTATCTTTAAGATCTTCTTCTATATAAAGATTTTTAATCTTTTCTTTAGCCCAACATTGATTAGCATAATGACCTATTTTCCCACATTTATGACAAATAATTTTTTTCTTTCGTTTATAAAAACTTTTCCCTTTACCCCTGTCTTCTCTTCTTTGTTCTTTTCTTTTGAATTTTTTATTTCTATTTTTTCAAAAAAATATCTTTTCTTCTTTTTATAAGGAAATTTTATTTCCTTTTCATGATTATTGTTTTTTCTCATAAATGGATTTTCCATGCCAAATTGATCACAAAATTGACCAAGCTGTTTCTTTTCAAGTAAATTCTATTTCTTTATTTGTCTTGTGAGTTTTAACTCATTGCTAATTGACAAACCAGCTTCTTGTATACAAATGTTTATAATATCTATACTAATATAAAAGCAAAATATTTTGCTCAATTTTGACTTTCTAATTTTGATCTTGACCATTGATTGTTTTGATTGTTTAAGAGTTGATCTCCACCTTTAATTTATTTGATTATTTTCTTTTCATTTCTTATTAAAATTTCAGTGCCTTTTGCACCATTTATACAAATTTAAAGAATTTATTTGCAATTATGAAAAGTTTCTTGAACAAAACTCATTTTGCAAATCCTAATTTCATTTTCAATTCCCTCCCTTCGGCATTCTCCTTCTACTGCCATAAGATATTTGCCTTCTGAAGGTGGCTCTCCGTCTGATCCCCTTTTCTTCACCGAAAGTGGTATTCCTTATTATCTCTCTCCCTTACACTCTTTTAAGTAATTAATTAATTATAATGCTTAATAGTTATTATAAAGAAAAGAAGATTCAAAGATGATGATGCGTACAATTCAGAGGGTTCCAAATGTTGTTTCCAATTAACAAAAGGAAGACTTTGATGATGCCGACCACCATGCAATCGATAGTTGCCGCTCAGATCCCGCTGTTGGTTAATTTCAAAATCTATGGTTTTTTGTCTATTTTTGGTGTGTTCTTCTATAGTTTTATTCGGTGGATTTCTGTTTCGATTATTTTGCATCTTGTCACCTGCTTTAATAATGTGAGTATTGCTTAATTGATGTGTGGTTGCTGACTTCTCAGCTGAATGTATTTAATAAATTGAATAAAGATTACAGTAGTTTTTAGATGATACATAATAAACCCGTTAGTCTGTCCTCAATATACAATTGCAATAATATATTGAATAAATTTTGAGATGATATGAGCGTGTCTTTTTTCTCATTGTCCTATTACCCAAACTAAATGGCAAAATTCTACAAATGGCTAATTTGGAGGCTCTGAATTGATTTTATATTAGTAGTATAATAATTTCATCATAGTAGTTGTTTTGTTTCCATTGTTCTGCTGGAGATATGCTTTCACTTGGGCATTTCTTTATTAGTTTGAGTATTTATCATGTATTAGTTTGAATATTTGTTTCTATTATTTAGGTATTTGATGAATATATGTACCATATTAGGTATTTATCTTGCTCTTTTATTTGAGCGTTGTTGTTATGAATAATTAATTTTCTGTTTTCGCATTTTTACTTCATTTCATTTAATAAATGTAAATAATATAATACCTTACTTTACCAGTCTTTCCTTTTACTCATGTTACTGGGGTTGAAGAAGGTGAAGATAACTTGAGGAGTCACATTATGTCATCAAAATTTAAGTACGTTTAACGATTTTCATTTCATTGTCTTATTTGAATTGGAAGTATTGATTGACTATTTTCTATTTATATTCTAAATTTTGTATTGTTAGAAAGATGAGTATATTCATATTTATGAATTTGAAGTATGGAATATTTTTAAGTTGAATATTTGATGCGTGAATGTAAATGTTTATATTATAATTAGTGAATAAAAGAAGGGAAAAAGGGACATTTTGGTTTTAATTAGAGTTGTATAATAAATAATTACAACATTTTGTCATTTATTTGACATTTCAACCAGTGATTGATTTAATTGTTCAATACCTTACTGATTTGCAGATTGCTATAACTTACCGTGGTGCTCGATGGAAGGCTGAGGTGAGCCAATGGTTATTTGGGAATTTTTTAAAGCTTTTGTTGAGGATTTCCTTCTTATATTTTATCTGGGTGTAATTGCTTATTTAGGTTTTGACTTAATGATCCCTTTATCTCTATTATTTGTGTCTTTAAATTTTAAAATCATTATTTTTTTATTGGAAAATTTTAAAAATCCCTTAGGCATGAATTGATTATGTCTTCTTTGATTAATGTTGGTAGCTATTGGAGAAAGTTTCAACACAAGATTCAAATGATATTTCTATTATCCTACTCTTCTCTCTTTTGAGCCTTTTATTGTAAATCAAGTGTTAATAGCAATTTTTTGATGTCATGCCATATGTCAAGAATTCTCTTGCTGCTGGAGATAAGGGCATCGATCCAATGCTTGGTATAATTCATCAATACTTTTCTTTGTTTAATTGCTTCTTTAAGTCAAAATCATCAATACTTTTCTTTGTTTAATTGCTTATTTAGGTTTCGACTTAATGACCATTTTATCTCTATTATTGCATTTTTAAATCTATATCATTATCCTTTTATTGGAAATCTTTAAAAATTTCACAGGACGACCGCAGTACAGCGAACCTCCAGCGGCAATGGGAAATGTTTGCTCTATTCTCCTATTACAAATTAATAGATTTTTTTATTTTTACTTTTTTTATTTTTTTTATTTTTTTCCTCTAACCTCTCCTTTGTAAGAGTAATATTGATTTCATTTTTTCAATAAAAATTAATAAGTATTGTTCAAATCTACCTCAGTTCTGGACTAAGTCAATAAAATGTATGGAAGTATTCATTCAAAAAAATTGTAGAGAAGTTTGTTAATTTATTTAAGATAGTCTTTATATTTTGAAGAAGATGAACCATAGCTCATCTCTGACAGTGATTAGAAGGCTAGCCTAATTTAGTGACTCCAACTTACAAAATGTCAGCATGATAGGAGTTATTTTTCTTCAGAGTCATGTTCTAGCTATGAAGTGCCTACTAATTAGCAATTCAATGTTGACACAGGGTTCTCAGATTTATATTATAATATTCCATAATTCAATTGCTTTTTTAATTATATTTTGATTCGAATTTTGTCTTCTACTTTGCAATTAAGGAGTAAGGTATCATTTCTCTATCATTTATTTACAATTCATTAACACAATATTTCATACAAAATTATTTACAAGTGTGTGCAATTCATTCGTTTTTACTCTCATTATTATGTTAATCCTATTATTGTCTCCAATTCTTTATTAGAATACTTCCTTCTATTCTTGGCTAATTCCATCAGAAGTACCCAACACCTTCCAATCAAATGACTTATTTGTGCTATTGGACATGTCTTGGACTTTTATATTTTCATTTCAACTATATCTATTAACACTTCATTCCTCTACAGTTTCAGAATGCACTTGATATGTCTTGAACTGTATTCTGAAATGTTAGGTAATGTATTTAATGGCATTTAGTTTTATTGATTGTAAAGATCTGTATGATTTTATAATTTACCATATACATTATTTAGTAATTGACTATATAATTACTAAATAATAATTTGGTTTGTAGCTTTATTTTTTATCTTACTTTATACAAGGTATCATAAATTTTTATACACTAATGCATTGAGTTCACTCTTAGACATTTTCTTTACAATTGAGAAATTTGATATATGTTAGTTCAATGCCAAAAAGAAAGCTTTATTATTTGATAAACTAATGCATAAAGCAATTTCATACTATACTATAGTAGCCTAAGAAGATGTCTTATATGACATATATGATAGTTTGCATGTTCCAGTTTTCTTAAAATGTCTAAAAATTGGATAGCATTCACAGACTAATGAGGTATAGTAATGAAATATTTTTGAATAATAAAATATAGTACAGTCACATTCTCATATGATTAGATAAAAATCGATGAATTTGGAGTTTTAAAAGGTTTGGTTGTTTACTCCATTTTTACATTCATTATACTTTAACTTTTTGTTGGTCTTAGGATATATTATTTTTCTACTAATCTCATGTACTAAGAAACATTTATGTAATAGATTCTTTGTATCAAAGTTTGGTGATGACTAGGTGAAAACTTATTTTGGATCATTTGTAGTGGTTTGCTGGTGCATGCTCAAACTGGACACTTATCAAGGTGCTTTATCTTTTTCTATTGATTATATATAATGTGTAATAATATTAGCAATCAAACATATTGCATATTTTGCATTCTATTTTTGAACAGGATATGTTGAATGTGCCTATATTGTATATTATTGGAGCTTTAATTCGTGTCAAGATGATTGATATGCTCTGCCACTTTGATCATAATGTTGCATCTTAACTTGCCCAACAAAAAGAGTTCAATCTAAAGAGGCCCTCTTCTTATCTCAATGACCTCCTTCTATTAGGATTCCTAGTAAGTTAACTATTCTTCCAAACTTCAGTTTCAAAAAAATTTTAGTTTCATTTTTATGAATTATGCATTTCTCTTGTGTTTATATACTCCCTCCGTCCCGACGTAAGAGGGCCATTTACTTTTTTGCACGTATATTAAGGAGTATTATTATTTAATGTGTAGTGAGTAGTTGTATTAGTGGGAGGGTGGGTCCCATTTTTTGATTGTATTAGAGGGGGTGTGTGGGTCCCATGTGTGTAAAAAAAGAAATGAGACTCTTTGGGTGGGATGACCAAAATGGAAAAATGATCCTCTTAAGCTGGGACGGAGGGAGTATATGTGTGTGTGTGACATAGCCTACTGTAACTTATGGTTTTGTTTGATCTTTTTGAAGAACTTCAATCATTATAACTTATTGTGCTATTTTCATCGCATGCCTTTGTTTGCAAGTAGTCTACTTAGTATCATGTACGCCTTGCTTGACCAAAACAAGCCTTGATGACAACAGAAAAATAAGATAAGAAGATGGCTCTAAGTGCTCTATGTTTGACATTTTAGATGCATTATGTTTCTTGCAAAAATGTAAACTTTTCCCTCATCAGCTTAAGGAGTATGGTTTTAGTGGTAAGCTTCCACATACTTAGTTCAGTTCAAGAGTGCTCATTAATTGAAAAAAAAGGTAAATATGTAAAGATAATTTACGGGTATTGAAAATAATTTTGGGATGAGTATAGATATAATAATGAATTTTTTAAATAGGAAATATGTGTATGGGTTGTGGACTTTTTCAATTTTTAAGGAATTGTTCAAAGTTTGAGTTCTATAATGACAATGTGTATGTTTATTGTGTACTTTGAATTGGTACTCTTGAATATTTACGTTTAATTGTATTGTTTTGCAAGCTTTGATATTGATGAGTTTTATATAATTCAAGTATTCTTTTGCTGATATGATTATTGATCATTGTCATTTTCACTTAGATTTTAGTGTCTTTATTTGTGGATTTTCAGATGTTTTTATCCGTATGTGTGACTTTTGGTAAAGTTATTGCAATTATGAAAAATATGGTATGGAGTGATAGAATTGTGTAAATGAGCTTAAATATGTGTAAAATAGGTCAAGAAATGGAGAAAAACATAGTCGGGAGCAGAACGAATAAGGTGGACAAGACTCGACTAGGCTCAACTCGAGCTCAGTCACTCGAGTCGAACTGGTCCCGAGCTCATGCCGTGCGCCGCACACGGGCCTATAACAGGAGGCCATGTGCGGGCGTCAAAAAATTCTACACGTCCATAACTGAGGGCGTGCGCAAAACTCGAGTCGTGCTCTGACACACGCAGAAACACGCCGAGAAAATATAGAAACTCGAGTCGAGCTCTGCAGCTCGAATCGTGTCGTGTACGAATTCAGTGATTAAGTCAGAAAATTCCAGAAGCTTCTAGAAGGTTCCTAAGAAGTTTAGATACCCAATTGGTGCAAGAATAGAGGGAGAGATCAGAATTAGAGCAGTTACACACACTCCACACCACATTTTCACACACTAGATCCATTTCATTCATCTCCATCCATTAGATCCATCAATTTCCACTTGATCTCCATTAATCAATCCATCAATCCATCATCCAATCCATCCATCCACCATTTGAAAAGAGCAAAGCATCAAAGATTGAAGGAGTTAGCATGTTGAAGAGAAGGAAGGTTTCTCCATGAAAGGGAAGTCAATCTACTTTTTATTTGTTGATTTTCTTCTTATTTTGGCTCAAATGGAACAAAGCTTGATTTGTATTGATCTAAACACAATGTGTAGTGGCTAGTCCCATAGTAGGGCTAATCATATGAATGGTTGAGATGAAAGCTAGATGTGTAGAACTTGAGAAGTGAATGTAGTTAAATTGTGGTTTTCCTTTTATGATATATGAATCATGTTTCATTTCAATACTTATGTGATTAAATTCTCTATTCATAGTATTAGGATGGTCATTCCATTATTATGAGTGGATGTTTAATAGAATCATATATTAAAATATGCATGCATGTTAGTGTGAAGGGAGGTAAGTCATACCCTTCTTATGCTTAGAATATTCATAGAGGGACACTTAAGAAATTGAGTGAAAAGAACCAACTTATGATCATAGTACCTTAAGGGAATTGAGATTAAGATCAATCCTAGGAGATTTAGACATATAAAAGAGTCGAGAACCTAATTGCCTTGACCATAGGGATTAGGGTAAAATCGTTATTGCTTTTAGTCCACAAATTAATGAAGTTCACCATCAAGAGTTATGCATATCTAGCTAGAGTCTTAACCATAATTATGATTAGCCTTGCTCTCTTCTCCAGTGAATTCTATCTCCATTCCATTCATCATTTGTTTGTTGTTTGATCCATTACTTTGTTAGTTCAAATTCTTAGTTAATTGAGTAGAACAATACTTAGTAGTTTAAATATCAACCTTAATCTATAATCCTTACAAAGTATAAATCAATGGAAAATCCAGATACAATTGTGAGTATACTTTCCATTGGGACGACATTATTATAAATTTTGTACTTGGTCACGCATTTACTCGACGATAGAGTCTCTTACTCTTACGCATTTTTACTAGAAATGCGACTAAGAACTTGTACCATTTCATTTGACAAGCTTTGATATTAATCTTTGCTAGGAAATTCTTAATATATTTTATAAAATTAATATACAACTTGATAATTTTATTGACATGGCTATCAATATATAGATGCAGCAGAACTAGAAACGTGTGGTGTATGCCGATGCGCGTCTGATGCAAATATTTTCAATAAAAACTCCATAAATTGTTTCGAAGGAATATCTAATCTTCGATTGCATATGCTAATTTTCAGGTATGTTACTCTAATACTATTTAGGTCCTGCACTCTCTAAACCTAAATCTCTGATTTGATTAGTAGATATTATCTCCTTTTGAAAATTATTCATCATAGTTTATAGATGGTGAGTTTCAATTCTCTTTTCATCACTACTTGATTAACATGATAATGGTCTTTTTTAATAACTAAATGCAGAATTTCTTGATTATTCTCATTTAAATTGTTACTTCTCACTTTGCAAAGATGTTCAAGTTTCTTTTACTAGAATTAGAATAATCAATTAATTAGACCGATTCTGATATTGAGCTTAAATTTCTTTACATTTTATCATATATATATATATATATATTATGATGTGAAACTGTAATTAATTGAGAAAAATGATTTGGCGAGAAACACATGAGTCTCCATGTTTTGATGTGAAATTGTAATAGATAATAATCTATTCCCCCTTTGAAGAAGTGTAATATGAGAGATAATAGTTCAACGATTATTATTGATGTTAGATGAAAAATAGTGATAATCAGAAAGAAAAAAAAATCATAGCTTAAATGATGTGCGTTTGAGAGTGTACTTTTTAAATATGAAAAAGACGAGCCTCTATTACTAGATGGAAAATCATTGTATGTAATCTTTACCCTGAGCATCCCCACTACACACCACTACATTTGATTCCTTGGGTAAATAATTATCTTTTTTTAAAAAAAAGTTAGTGCAATCTTTACCCCGAGTAAATATTTATCTTTTTTTTAAAAACAAAATCAACAGGAAGTTTGAAGAGAAAATTTGCAGAAGTATCACACCATCAAATTGTTTGGCTGCAAGGTAAGCTCTTACATGTTGTTGGCATTTTTCTTTTCTTCTTATTACAACTATTTTAAAATATGTATTATGTGTATATACATTATGCGCCTGCATTTCCACTTAATTGACTATCATTTGGAAATTTTTATTTTGAATTTGGGAATATCTTTTTGTTTAGATTTTTTTAATTATGTATCTAATGAAGTAGTTTTTATCTCTCAGTTTTTGTAAATAAATATTTAGAGATTAGGCGAATCGAGGATAGTCAGCATCAGAAGATATATTGTTTCTATTTTTTTTTTTTTTCAAATGTTAATCAAGCACTTGCACCATCATGTCTCTAACTTATCTCCTTATGTTCAACCAGGAGATCATGTTATTTCTTGCTACTAGGCAGAATGTATAAGGTGCAAGTTCAGTAAATTTGAAAGATAATCTATGTGAAAAAATGCTTATTATTAAACAATATACAAAGGTCTGCTTATTTGTCTGATAATCCTTTGGGGTCCAGTTTCTTGCACTTAAAAGGTGACTTGAATTGAAATAGAATTATAGTGTTCATCAATTAGTATATGCATTTACACTGCCATATTGAGTCTACTGAATATTTTCCAGCAATTACGTATTCTGGAGCCATATACGGTACTAACCAGTGAAGTTATCGAATTTGAAGCATATTTTGCTAACTATGGTGATGGGTGCTTACCTATTATATAGTTGTATAGAACTAAATGTATGAACCAACATATGATCAAAAGAAATCTATTTAGTAAAACAAGATCTTTTAAGCCTTAATATACAGCTGTGTATATATTGTGATGTATCCAGTGTTCGTCCCCACACTTGGGTATTAGGATGTTGTAGTCATGCTCAAGGACTTGCTAAGCCTTCTCCAACGAAATCGTAATGTGTCCAGGTTAGTTTTTTTTTATGTCTTCTATTATTTAACATTGTGATTATGAGATGAATTCAGGGTGGTTAACTAATTAGTTTAAAACTCTTATAACGAGTTACTTACTTGACTTCCAAATCCTTAGGAGATTAAATTTATTATTTTTCCTGTCTCTTTACGAGTCTTTTGGTTAATTTCTCAAGAAACCTGTTTTTATCCAAATATTCTAAAATATATGGCAATAGTTTTTTTTAAATGTAAATATTGTGGTTGGTATTTAGTGACCATCAAACTAAATTATCTGACAGGTTCATCGTTATTTTTTTTGTATTTAAAAAGAGTTATTGAGATTTAAGTAGTGCTGATATTCATTTGTGAAATTTATAAATGCTTTTAATGGTGTTCTTTTTACATTAGCGGTTCTGGAAATTTTTATTACAACGTTGTAATTAAACTATCATATATATGAGAAAAAATTACAAACATATTGTACATTACCATAATTGTTTCCATCACCACTCTTTACCCACATGGTTATATTTATAATACAGGTATTTTAATCAGATTACTTTTATAGACTTTCGATGAGTATAAATATAGGAATGCATTGCTAGAGATGCATTCTATAACTTGAGCAAGACTTAGAGCTGAGGAACGAAAGAAAATCAGTATTGACTGAAGAAAAACTGTTGATGATAAATTATAATCTATGTGTACTCTAGAAACATTTCAAATAATAGATTGATTTATTATTAACTCGGCTGTGGTTTCTCAAATCTTTTCATTTAATTGATTTTTCTTATTTAGTATGTGTACATCATCAATGAAAATGAGTCTTTTACTTCAATTTATAAGTACTCCTTTAGTAACAGCATGTTATGGGCTATTTCTTTTTATGGAGATTAATAAAATGCACGGTTTAGTTTACTTTATTGTTTTTATTGATTTTTATAAAGGTAATGTATTTAAATAATAAATTAAATATAAATTATGTTATGTTTGTTGGAATGAATGAAAATTTTGAAATCAGTATTTTAGAATTATTTTCATGTGGTTGATAATATAATGAGAATTAAAAATTTTTAAGTAAAAAATATTTAAAAATAAGAGTAAAATCACACTAATAAATTTATTTTATTATTCATAATTATAAAATCAATTAGACATGTTATGATTTATGGAAAATAAAGGTAGTTAAAAGTCTTATTAAAATTTGGTACGGGTACGAGTATGTATTATGTGGTATAAATTTTGTTGAGTGGTGAAGAGGAAGCAACAAAAAGAGAAAGTTAAGTATGGAAATGTAAAAGTATATTACTCTAAATCATTAAATTTTTAACATTTCAGAATTTTCTCATCCACAAAGTAACATTCGAGTATCTATTATGGGGTATAAATTTTGTTGAGTGGTGAAGAGGAAGCAACGAGAAGAGAAAGTTAAGTATGGAAATGTAAAAGTATATTACTCTAAATCATTAAATTTTTAACATTTCAGAATTTCCTCATCCACAAAGTAACATTCAAATCAGGATGGGTACAAATAGTTCTAAATGCATTTGGAACAGATAGTTTAAAAATTTTTATTAGGCCATTTGGGGTGGGTACGGATACATAAATTATTTAATTTTTTTAATATATGTTATATAGTATATATATTGTAGGATATTTATATATTTAGTTAATAGTTATAAATTTTATTTAATTTTATTTGTTATATATTTATTTAAAATAACAGAATTTATGTATACATAATTTATAATTTCTCACATTATATTAAAACTATATCATAAAAGAGATATTCAAGGATATTATATTACATTTAATATTTTACAATTTTAAAAAATTATCAGTGAGAAATTATTATATTAATATTTTTTAAATTCAACAAATCATTTTAATTACTAAAAAAATACTTTTTTAATTAAGTTATTAAAATAAGTAGTTTAAAATAAGTGTTGTTATAGCCAGACCAGAGGTTGAACAGATAAAGGCAACAATTCAAAGTTCGATAAAAAAAATTAAATTTTACATATTTTTAATTATATTTTATAAAATTATTATTTACAAAAATATTTAATTAATAAAATTATTTTACAAAGAAAATTTTTTAATTTAAATAGAAGTATGATAAAATAAAAACATTTATAATTTATAATACATACATAGTTATAATATATATATATATATATATATATATATATATATATATATATATATATATATATATATATATAATACCATAATGCATATTTAACTTAATATTTAAATAATATTCTAAATAAAATTATAAAAGTGAAATATCATATAAATAAAAATAGTTTTTTAAAAAAAAAATTAAAAACAGGGATTACTGATCATCTAAGGGTGAGATTATGACTTTTACCCATGTGGTTTATGTTATACTTTTTCCCAGTGGTTTAGATAGGGATGACAATAGGACAAGTATTTCCGGGTACCTGTCCTACCCGAACCCTATTGAGAAGGGTACGGGTAGTTGCAAAAGGGTTTTGGATGGGTACGGATAGTTGTAAAAAATACCATTAGAGTTTGTAACGGGTATGAGTAATGCCTCAATACCCGCGAGAACCCAATTTATATATATAAATTTATAAAATTTAATATATGGAGTATTATATAATTTATATATTATGAGTATTTTATATATTTATATATTAGTTATAAATTTTATTTAATTACATTTATTACATATTTATTTAAAATAATAGAACTTATAATATATATATATATATATATATATATATATATATATATATATATATATATATATTATATTTAATTAATAATAACGTAATTATAATTATTATATTTATTTAAACAATAAAAAAATATAAATATATATAAAATAAATGAATATTAAATGGGTACGGATATCCACGGGCATTGATAAATGAGTATGGGACGGGTACGGGTAGCATAATAAATTTTTTAAATGACACAAGTACGGGTAGTTGTTACTTAATTGGATACGAGTACGGGTACCCCAACATAAACGGGTACCCGTACTTGTGCGTATACATTATAAAGTTATTAAGAAACATGTATACACTATTGAATAAAAATTACACACATATGGGTGCAAACATGCACCCATATGCGTATAATTAGGGTTTAGGATTTAGAGGTTTAGGATTTTAGGGTTTAAGGTTTAGGGGTTTAGGATATCAAATCTTAATAGTTATAAGTTTTTTAATTATATTTATTAAATTTTATTGAAAATAATAAATTTTATATTATATTTATATTTAATTAATAATAGTATAATTTTTATTAAAATATTAATATTAATTTAAAAATCTATTTAAATAATAATAAAATAAATGAGTATCGATTACGGGTATGTATATGATTAGCTTATATTTAAACGGATACGAGTACGGGTATCCTAACAACTATCCATTATACATTAAATATTATATCTTTCAAACCAATATAAATTAAAATAGTACATCCTTAATATTTAATTTGATAACTTGGTATTAGAATACTTGGTATGAGAAATTAATCATTTGTTTGATTACATCTAATTTATGAGAAATATATATACTTCCTCCATCCCGGGTAAAGGGTTATTTTTACTTTTTACACATTGATTAAGAAGTATTATTATTTAATGTATAGTGGGTATTTGTATTAGTGGAAGTGTAGACCTCATATTTTAATTGTATTAGTGGGTGTGTGTGGGTGTATAAAAAAAAAGAGGACTATTTGGGTGTGAAGCCCAAAATGGCAAAAAAATACTCTTTGGGTGAGACGGATGGAGTATATAAGGTTTTAGGGAGTCATTCTTATAATTCATTGAAATAACTGGGAGCCACTCTTATAATTCATTGAAATAAGTAATCAAATTATGCCTAAAGTAGAAATGTAGTTTTTAGGGAGGTTTATAGAAATGTATGAGTGGGGGTTTTCATTTTTCAAAAATATAATAACAATTTTAAGTGAACGATATGTTAAAATTTTATTTTTTTCATTTATTTATAGAATCTGTGTAAACCAAGAAAAAAAATTACCTGTGAGTAATAATTTTTTAACGGTCCCAATATCGATTCATTCACTCTTCGATTCTAATATTAACTAATCATACGAAATGCAATACATAATAACTTTATTCTCTGCTTCTAAATGTCCCCAAAATCTTTGACTATACTTTCTTTCATTGTATATTTAAAATGCATTATTTCCTGTTCTTCTTATTGTTAAAAATGAACATACGTAACATGGATTGGGGGTCAATATTTACCACTACTTTCTTTCGTTATATATTTAAAGTGCGATGTTTCTTGATCTTCTTACTGCTAGAAAGGGACAAACGTAGCACGAATTGAGGGATTGTATTATATAAAATTTCAATTCAGATCAAATTTAATTAAAGATACACTTCTGTTATAAAAACATGTGATCGTGCAACGCACGGGCTGGGTATACACTAATCTAAGTAAATGAATTCTTAAATGATGGTTATAATTGATCAAAGTTCAAACATAATTAGTTCTTAACATGTTTAGCAGTGTTGTAATTCAATACTCCCATTATTTTACATTTCACTAACCTTTCTCATCATTACATATCTATAATCTTCCTCATGAAAAGTTCTATTTAATGTGACAATGAATTTGCATATTCTTCCAAATATTTAGTTACATGCTCAAGCTCTATTACATGCTAATATCAACAATTGAAAAATTCAACCTAGAACGACAAACGTGTACTCATCAATCTGATCAACATCACCAGATAAAACTATCACATTTCTCATGCTTCTTCCTAAATTAAGCATTTTAGTCCTCATAGTTATAGATGACATCGGTTTAAGAATCACAATTAAATCATCATGAGATCGTTGTGATTTTAAATTAAATTAAATTATTCTTCAATTCCAAGGGAATATTATTAACCTTATAAAAAACAAGAGTTTACATACAAAAATATTTAAAAAATATCCATGTCCGCGCAATGCGCGGCCGGTTAAATACTACTTACCATAAGTAAAAGCATTATAATCAATAGAAATATTATTTCCCCTCATAACCTTTTTAATTCTTTCAGCAAACAAATAAGGAAGTCCATTAATAAATTTAGTCTTCCAGAACTCATTATTACAATCTTGTAATTCATAAACTAGATAAAAATGTATCTTTATACCATATGAAATCTATAAGAATTTTGCAATTTAAGTTAGAAAGAAGTGTTCTAATTAAATATAGTATAACAAAGTCCTTTTTCGCTAAAGTGTCGTCTCCTGAACGCTCTAAAATGTCGTATAGTCTTTCAAAAGAATTATCATGTAAATCTTGCAAGTGGATTAATTCCGGCATGATAATGAGGTTGAGTAGTACTACTCTCGGATGAGATATTAATTAATGGAGTTGTCAGTAACTTAATTAATTAATGGGCATTGTATATCTTAAACATGGGGAGACTGTCGGACACATAATAAGAAGGAGCTCATAACGTAATTATGGAATTGGAGCGGCAGTGCAGTAATAATATTTTAGTGGACTATATTATTATCATTGGACTTCAGTATAAGTTTGGGCTAAACTTGGATACTTAAGCCTAATGGAGGCCTGACTCTAATTTTTCCTCCTGGTCCCTGTTGTAGCCCATATATAAGTCATCTCAGCTTCCTGGAACCCTATTCTTGTCGCCTATTTTGACGTGAAGGAGAGGAAAGAAGCAGATTGAGAAGATCTTGAAGATTGTCGCCCACACGACATCAGGATTGGACTTGTGAATACAACAGAAGATCAAGAGGTTATTTTCTGTAGCTGTTCATCTTCAACATACCCTGTTGAAAGGTAATATGTATCTATCTTATTGCTTTTGTTGGATTAGAAATGAATGAAACCCTAACTGTTCACGCTAACCAAATGACCGAATGCCAACAATTGGTATCAGAGATTCAGTTTTGTGGCTAAACGTGACACGTTAGGCTAGGGTTTATGTGCTATACGTGATTTAATTTTTATATAGAAAGCATGAGAATTAGGGTTTGGAATATATTTGGATTATCTGTAAAACCCTATGTGCTATCGACGGATATCGACGAGAATGGCGGGGTTGGACACGACAACTACGGCTGGTGGCTGGTGAACCGCTACCAGTGTAAGGCTGGTGAAAGCCTGCATCATCGGATCGATAATGACATGGCTTCGAGCGACGAACAGAGGCGCGACAACAGCTGGTTGTCGGAGCAAGGTGGCATGAACAATGCATAGAGGCTGCACGTTTTGAATCGCTGAAGGCAGCGGCCACATGGATTTGGCATTGCTGGATGTAGAAGAAGTGGCACGATGCACGGTAGGTATGCTGACATGACGATCATCATATGCGGGTGGCGGCCTGATCAGCAAGATTGTGGCTGGATGGACTGCACAACTGGATGTTCCCGACGTGTCAAGGCGGCGATCCAGGCGAGTTCAAGGTTATTCTAGGTGAGCCCATGGTGATTCCGGGCGAGTCCATGGTGATTCCATGTGAGTCAACTGCAGTTTTCGGGCGCGTCTGAGCAACTGCCGATCGGGTCTGAAAGAAGGCGTGGCAAGTGGCAGTACGACCACAAGATGCTTCCAGCACGACAGACGTAGGACCGGTAGGGAGGTGTCGTGCCAAGGCAAAATTGGCAATGGCAGCGTGTGAGGCATGACTCGTGCTAAGACGCTGCACGAGTCGTGTGGACAAGGTTTGGGCCATGGACACATTTTCTCGCACGATGCTGTGCACGACAGACATACAATGGGCGGCACGACTTGTGCTAATACCCTACATGAATCATGCCTGTGTTATCCGTCGGTAGTCGGGCTCGTTTTGGCGATTCGTCATTTTCTGCATTTAATTTTGTAATATATAACTGCATTAATTGATTTAATTGTCTATTATTGTTATATATGAGGATGCATGTTCTATTCGAATTTAAATTTCTGTAATAGAAGAATGCTAAGATGCGTATTTTGTTATTGAATATTATATGCATGTAAAAACCCTCGGTGTTAAATTACTAAGTGGGAGAGGGGATTGGTAAATAATTCCTGTGGCCTCCATTATTGGTTTGTAAGTGATGCGAATAAACCTGCGCGTTGGCTATTATGCCTTCCTCCCTAATAGATGAGTTTATTCACGGATCACCAGTACAACTTCTTTATGATGATTGTAGGTAGTTATTCGAGCGCGTGTGTACTTCTCCAATAGTAAGGCACACAAACTTGGACAGCGGACTTGGAATAAAATAATGGTGAACACTTAGGTATAAATAATAAGTATCCTCTCCAACGAAGTCACTACTGTTATTTGGATGGCTAAAAGGAACTGACTATTAATTAAACTGTCATAAAGTCAGGCTGACGAATGGAATTAATGGGTAAAACCTTCTCTTGTAAATGTTCGGGTTTGTATACGTCCACACTAACATGGCATGCAAATTCATGGTGTTTGAGATGTTGGTGAATTTTATTTTATATTATTTTGAGGGAATCAATATAAATTGATAAATTCAAAGTGTTTGATCTGTTCATTTATTTATTATTCACAAGATTTTCAAATGGCACTCAACTCACTTTCTGTTATACTTAAAGAACACAAACTTACTGGCACAAATTATGTTGACTAGAAATGAAACATGGATATTATTTTAACTGCTGAAGATTATATCTTTGTACTCACTGAGGAATGTCCTGTCGAGCCTACTGATGACTCTATAGAAGAGGAAAGTGTTGCTTATAATAGGTGGCTCAAAGCTGATAGGATGACTAAGTGTTATATATTGGCTTCAATGTCAAGTGTGCTTCAGCATCAGCATCAAGCTATGAACACTGTCTAAGATATGATGCAGAATCTTAGGGAACTCTTCTGGCACCAGAGTCGTCCTGCTAGGTCGGAGGGAATGACTGTGCTGATAAACACCAAAATGGCTGAGGGAACTACCATAAGGGAACATGCTCTTAGAATAATGGGCCAACTCAATGAGTTGGAGGTCCTTGGAGCTGAAATTGATGGGGAAACCCAAGTCGATATCATACTCCAAAGCTTGCCTAGGAGTTTTGAGCAGTTTTGTCTAAACTACGGTATGAACAAACGTTTGTACACGTTAGCGGAGCTTTTTATAGAACTTGTGGTGGTGGAAGGGCTATTTCGTCGATCTCCTCAGGTTCATGTTGCTGAAAATGCTGCTTATCCTAGGCCGAGAGGCTGTAGGAATAAGAAAAAGCAATGAAATTCAGCACCAGTAAACCAAGTGAAAGCAAAGGGTGTTGCGGTCAAGAAGCCTAAAGGCAGGTACTTAAAATGCAAGCAGCTGGGACACTACAAGGCAGACTGCCCTCTTCTAAAGGGGAACAAGAATGTCAAGTCTTTTATACTAGTTGTTGAATCGTGTTTAGCGGCTGTATCTGCTAACACTTGGTGTGTAGATACGGGAGCCACTGACCATGTCTGCAATTCTATGCAGGGGTTTCACCAAACCCGACAGCTTAATAATGGGGAGATTGCCATACTCATGGGGAATGCTACAAGAGTAGCGATCATTACAGTGGGAGACATTTATTTATTTTTCAATAAGAATAAGACTCTTGTTTTGAGGAATTGTCTTTATGTACCTCATTTTAGAAAGAATTTAATTTCGGTGTCTAAATTATTTATGGATGGATATTCTGTTTCTTTTAATGACAAGGTTGTTTTAAGGAAAAATGAAATTTTTATCTGTGATGGTACATTGATAGATATTTTGTATACTCTTAATTCAATTTCTCCCACAGTACAACAAATTGAATTGAATGATACATCTGCTAATAAGAGAAAAGAACCTTCGAAAATGAACCAAACATATCTTAGGCATCTAAGATTAGGTCATATTAACTTGAGTAGGATTCAAAGGTTGATAGCTGATGGACCTCTGAGTTCATTAGTAGTGAAAAATTATCTAACTTGCGAATCCTGCTTGGAAGGAAAGATGACCAAAAGACCTTTTATGGCAAAGGGGTATAGAGCCAATGATCTGTTGAAATTGGTTCATTATGATTTATATGGTCCTATATCTGTCCAGGCAAGAGGTGGTTATGAATATTTCAACACTTTCATTGACGATTATTCTAGATACGAATATATTTATTTGATGCGCCGCAAGTCTGAGTACTTTGATAAATTCAAAGAGTACAAGGCTGATGTGAAAAAGTAACTTGGAAAATATATTAAGACACTACAATCTGAACGTGGTGGTGAATACCTCTTAGGAGAGTTTATGAATTATTTATCAGAGGAAGAGATTGAATTCCAATTGTCTACACCAGGTACACCCCAGTAGAATGGTGTAGCGGAAAGTAGGAATATGACTCTTATAGAAATGGTAAGATCAATGATGAGTTATTCGGAGTTACCAATTTCATTTTGGGGATATGCCTTAGATACAGCAGCTTACATCCTGAATTTAATACCTTCTCGAATTGTGGACCAAGCGAAAGCCTAGTCTCAAACACTTTTGGATTTGGGGTGCTCCGGCACGTGTGTTGAAGGTGGATACTGATAGTTAAAATCGCGTACGGATGTTTGTCTATTTATAGGGTATCCTAAAGGAACGAGGGGTGGTTTGTTTTATAGTCTTAAAGACCAAAAGGTGATCATTAGCACGAACACTAGATTTTTGGAAGAGGATTATGTAATGAATCACAAACCTATGAGTAAAATTGTTCTAGAAGAAATAAGAGGGGAAACACCAAACATAATACTAACTGTATAAGAGGATACACCACAGGACGCTGCACCGCGTGTCACACCTGATACACAATTGCCTGCAGAGCCTCGTTGTAGTGGGAGAGTTGTGAGACAACTCGATAGATTCATAAGATTGGAAGAGTCATCCGACTTGGTCCCGGGTGAGCATGAAATCGACCCATGGAATTACAACGAAGATCTGCATGATAAGGATGCTCAATCATGGCAAAAGGCAATGGTATCTGAAATAGAATCCATGTATTCTAATCAAGTCTGGGAGCTTGTAGATCCACCCAATGGTGTTAAAGCTATTGGATGCAAGTGGGTCTTTAAAAGAAAAAGAGGATCTGACTGTAAGGTGGAAACTTTTAAATCAAGACTAGTCGCTAAAGGATATACTCAGAAAGAAGGAATCGATTATGAGGAAACCTTCTCGCCTGTGGCCATGCTTAAGTCAATCCTGATTCTTTTATCTATTGCTGCTCATATGGATTATGAGGTATGACAAATGGATGTCAAGATAACTTTTCTGAATGGAAATATTGAGGAAAACATCTATATGAAGCAACCAGAGAGATTCATTGCAAAGGGCGAAGAACATCTTGTCTGTAAGCTTAATAGGTCCATTTATGGATTGAAACAAGCTTCAAGATCATGGAACATCTGTTTTGATGAAGTAATCCAGTCATATGGATTTATTCAATGTCCGAATGAATCATGTGTTTACAACAAATGTGACGGAAATGTAGTGGTATTTCTTGTACTCTACGTAGATGATATCATTCTCATTAGAAACAATGTAAAGGTATTGTCAGGCGTAAGGTATGGCTATCTAAGTAGTTTGAGATAAAGGACTTAGGAGAAGCCTGATGCATTCTAGGGATCAAATTAATAAGGGATCGCAAGACAAGAATGTTGTGCTTGTCCCAAGCTTTATATATTGATACAATCCTAGCTCGTTTTAGCACGCAAGATTTCAAGAAAGGTTTTCTACCTTTCAGACATGGAATACCTCTATCTAAGAAAATGTGTCCTAAGACACAACAGGAAATAGAGGAGATGAAGATGGTTCCTTATGCTTCGGCAGTAGGAAGCCTCATGTATGCAATGCTATGTACGAGGCCGGATATCTGTTATGTCGTGGGCATGGTCAGTAGGTATCAAAGTAATCCAGGACAAGGTCATTAGACTGCGATAAAGCATATTTTGAAGTACTTGCGAAGGACTAGGGATTATGTGCTAGTTTACTGGGAAGATACTTTATTACCTTTGGGTTATACTGATTCGGATTTTCAGTCAGATAGGGATGCTAGTAAATCCATCTCGGGTTATGTGTTTACTCTTGGAGGAGTCATAATATGAAGGAGTGTAAAGCAAAAATGCATTGCGGACTCTACCATGGAAGCTGAATATGTAGCAGACTCTAAGGCAGCTAAAGAAGTAGTATGACTCAGGAGGTTCTTAATGGACTTGGATGTGATTCCTGGTTTGCACAATGTAATCGCAATTTATTGTGCTAACAATGGTACAGTGGCAAACTCGAAGGAACCATGAGCCCATAAGGCGAGTAAATGAGCGCAAGTACCACCTGATACGAGATATCGTTAGAAGAGAGGAGGTCGTTGTCGCTAACATTGCATTGGAGGATAACCTAGCCGATCCTTTTACTAAGAGCCTTCTATCGAAAGCGTTCGATGGTCATGTAGAAGGAATGGGGATTAGATGCGTGTCAGTAGATATGACAGCATAGTCTTTTAGTATAAGTGAGAGATTGTTAGAATGTATACTAAAAGTCTAGCTTTTGTATGAACAATGTTTTAACAATTTATTTGAAATGAGAATCATATGATCAAACATTTTGCATATTATAAATTATTTATATGTTTTATGCAAAAGTCCATTTATTTTATGCTGTAGACAATATGTTGTGCAAAAACACGCGGAAGATCATATTATCGGTTTCCTTATAAAGTACTCCCTTCGTCCCATAGAAGTTGGTATAATTTTTTTTGGGCACGAAAATTAAGGAGTATAATAATTTAATGTAAAGTGGAGTAAAGTGAAGTGAGAGAAATAATATTTAATATTTAGTGGGTAGTTGTATTAGAGGTGATATGTGGGGCCCATGAGAATAGATTAATTATTTTTTGTGTGGGTCCATGTATTAAAAAGGAAATGTGTCAACTTTAGTGGGACAAACCAAAAAGAAAAGTGTGTCAACTTCTATGGGACGGAAGGAGTATAAATAGATGCTCACAATCGAGATAGACGGGGACAATCTATTGGAATGGTTGTAGTGTGATTTGGTATTAGTTTGTCTTGACTATAAAATCACTTAGTATGCTTTGTGTGTATTGATCATGACCGCTTGAGATCGTTCAACTTATACTGACTATATAGGAGAACTTGATCTCAGTTATTATGGATGTTCGTAATCTTAATCCCTATACAATAACCTCGACACGTAAGCCAATATTTATCTCTTTGATTCATCTTGGGTGAGATTTATATATTAAATTAATAAATTCATTTAGTTGGGAAATATTATTATCTCTATGGTGTCTGTTGATTGTAGAAGGAATCTGTGTCCTATTAAATAGGTTGATGATGCCCCCTTTAGGAGCTCAAAAGGATTATCATGTAAATCTTGTAAGTGGATTAATTCTGGCATGATAATGAGGTTGAGTGGTACTACTCTCAGATGAGATATTAATCAATGAAGTTGTCAGTAACTTAATTAATTAATGGGCATTATATATCTTAAACATGGGGAGACTGTCGAGCTCATAATAAGAAGGAGCCCATAACGTAATTATGGAATTGGAGCGACAGTGCAGTAATAATATTTTAGTGGACTATATTATTATTATTGGACTTAAGTATAAGTTTTGGACTAAACTTTGATACTTAAGCCCAATGGAGGCTCGACTCTAATTTCTCCTCCTAGTCCCTGTTCTAGCCCATATATAAGTCATTTCAACTTCCTGGAACTCTATTCTTGTCACCTATTTTGACGTGAAGGAGAGGAAAGAAGCAGATTGAGAAGATTTTGAAGATCGTCGCCCACACGACGTCAAAATTGGACTTGGGAATACAGCAGAAGATTAAGAGGTTATTTTCTGCAGCTGTTCATCTTCAACATACCTTGGTTAAAGGTAATACGTTTCTATCTTATTACTTCCACTGGATTAAAAATGCATGGAACCCTAACGGTTCACGCTAACCAAACGATCGAACGCCAACGACAAGCATATGCTACTTTTGATTAACTCTTCTCTATTACTTGTTTTTGCAGTTGATGATCCATCTCTCTTTTCTTAAAATACAGAAATAGGACCAAGCTTACCAAAACTACTCCGACTACTAAACACAACGTCAATTAGTATTCTTCGTCTCCCGTCGAATTTTATATTGAAGGTACACATTATCTTTCTGTAAAGATTTACACTTGAAGACATATGATAGGATGCTTACACAACCTAGAAGAAGAAATTATAATATAAATATCTTATCATTTAGATAAACTTTTGACGTCAATAAGGTTACCAAACCACAATAGGCATCCCTCTTCGGTGCTTATATTTAGACAGTCATACTTTAACACTTCTTTGAGCACAACTTCATCATTCTTTAACAGTCATACTCTTGTTGTATCAGGAATGCTGTGTGTCTGGCAACTTTATGCATGTGTACTTAAAAATGCATCACCCTTTCAACAATCAAAATGGTGCTCTTCGAACGCATCCTTTTGTCCAATATCCCCTAACCTTCGGATCTTTTGGTCTGAATCTGTTTCTAAACTAGAATAAGCAGTTTCCCTCTAGACAAAGAGATAAACTAATTTGCTTAATGTCATGGTCCAAAAATCTTCATGACCTAATTCAAACCAACTGCATAACACTCAATAATTTAAACCCAAATTAAATATAATTAAAAAAGATATCATTTCTAGAAATTCACAAAAATCTTGAGAAGGGTCTTACATAACATTGAAAGATTACAAATCTGATAAATGGTAATTTCTTGATAAGAAAGATGGAGGTAAATATAAATTAGTAAAAGAAAGAAATTGCGCTAGAGAGGACTAATAACGAACCAAAGCAAATGACCAAAAGGATAAAACACAATGCAACAAAGCGCCGTGATGGAAGAAGCAACAAAAGGCAGCAGAGTTGTGATAAGTGTTAAATGGTAATTTGTAAAGTCATTCAAAGTGTGTCTCCTAGAGTCCTAGAGTCAAGTCAAAAATATTAATTCATGTGGTGATTCCTAGATTCATCACTTTGCTATATATACTCATGTATCCAAATGAGTTTGTATAAGAAAAATTATTAATCATTAAGCAAGAGCAGTAGCTTTGCTATTCAATATTCTCAAAATATTATCTTCTATCTCCAACAATTTTGGTATCAGAGCTCAGGTGTACGAAAAACATGGCTGCATCCCAGAATTCCATTTTCTCATATACGACAAGTCAGATTCCAATTTTCAATGGTGAACACTACGATTATTGGAGTTCTCAGATGGAGACTGTCTTTCTTTCACAAGATCTTTGGGATGTAATTGAAGAAGGCTACGATGAACCACAGTCAGAGAAGGATGCTCAATGGTCAACAGAAAATCAAAAGGAATACAAGGAGAATGTTAAGAAAAATGCAACGGCCCTGAGATTTATTCAACAAGGTGTGAGCAAAACCATTTATCCAAGAATTTTCGGAGTTAAGAAGGCGAAGGATGCTTGGGAAACCTTGAAAATAGAGTTTCAAGGATCTGACAAAGTGATTGCTATCAAGTTGCAATCCTTATGGAGCCAATTTGACAGCTTGTCAATGAAAGAAGGTGAGCTTGTCAAAGATTTTTTCTCGAGAGTTTCCGAAATCATCAACCAAATTAAAAGCTGTGGTGATGAAGTTCCAGAGAAGAAAGTCGTCGAAAAGATGTTGAGAAGTCTTCCACAAAAGTTTGAGCATATTGTTGCTGTAATTTCAGAAACAAAGGACCTTGCAAAACTCACACAATATGAACTTATGGGATCTCTGGAGGCACATGAGCAGAGAGTAAGCAAGTACAACAATCAACCATTGGAGCATGCATTTCAAGTGAAATGTAATGTTTCTAGAAAGCCATTTCAACAAGGAAGAGGAGGATCGTCTCGAGGGCGATCATCCAGTAGAGGTCGTGGAAGATATCACCAAAATCATGGTAGAGGCAAGGAAAGAGGGGAACACGGTTCTAATCAACAATCAGGTAATTCTGAAACTGAATGCTTTGTGTGCAAAAGAAATGGTCATGAATCAAGAGATTGTTGGTTGAAATGCCGTGGATGCAAAATTCCTAATCATTCTGATAGAGATTGTTGGTTCAAAGAAAAAGATGATAAAAAAGAGAAGCAAAATGCAAAATTTTCAGCAGAAGATGAAACAAATAAATTGTTTTTCTCTACTACGGAAGGTGAAAATTCTGGTTCTACTTGGTATTTAGACAGTGGGTGTAGTAATCACTTGACTGGAGATCAAAGTGAATTTCATGAGTTAGATAGAAATTATTCTTCTCATGTTGAGCTTGGTGATGGAAAGCGGGTAAATATAGAAGGGAATGGTGTTGTCGCTGTCCACACCAGCAAAGGTAACAAAAACTTGATTCATGACGTTCATTTTTCACCGAATATTTCTCAGAATCTTTTGAGTGTTGGGCAGATGATGAGAAGAGGTTATAAACTGATTTTCGATGATGAAAAATGTGAGATTTTTGATAAAAATTCTGGAGATTGTATTGCTTGTGTGAAAATGACATCTAACAACTTGTTTCCCCTCAAAATGAACTCATTTGTTGCTTTGAAAAGTGGTACTTCAGATGGAACAGATCTTTGGCATTTGAGATATGGGCATTTAAATCTCAAAGGGCTGCAACTATTGAAGCAAAAAGACATGGTAGTCGGTCTTCCAGAAATAAAAAATGTAGATGGTGTTTGTGAAGGCTGTGTTTTAGGGAAAATGCATCGTCTTCCCTTTCCAAAGACGGCGTGGAGAGCTCATGCTCCACTTGAGCTAGTGCATTCAGATATTTGTGGACCGACAAGGACGCCGTCGTTGGGAAACAAAAGGTATTTTCTTTTGTTTGTTGATGATTATACAAGGATGACGTGGGTTTATATTCTTGAACAAAAATCAGAAGCGTTTGCAAAGTTCTTGGATTTTAAAGCTCTTGTTGAAAAGCAAAGTGGATATCAGTTGAAGTGTCTAAGAACTGATCGAGGAGGAGAGTTCATCTACAAGTCATTTATGAAATATTGCAAAGATGAAGGGATTCAAAGACAGCTTACTGTTCGACACACGCCACAACAAAACGGTGTTGCGGAAAGAAAAAATCGTACAATTGAAGAGATGGCCAGAAGCATGATGAAAGGTAAGGGACTTCCAAATCAGTTTTGGGCAGAAGCCGTGAATACCGCTGTGCATATACTGAATCGATCACCGACGAAGGCTGTTCGGAACAAAACACCGTTTGAAGCTTGGCATGGAAGAAAACTTGTTGTAAGTTTGTTGAAAGTTTTTGGTTGCTTAGCATATTCTCTTATTCCTTCACAAAGAAGAGAGAAATTTGATGGGAAAGGAGAAAAAATGATATTTATTGGGTATAGTGATGAGTCAAAAGGGTACCGTCTATATAATCCTTCAACTAAAGAGTTGGTACTTTCAAGAGACGTTATTTTTGATGAAAATGCCGCATGGAAGTGGCAACCTGAAAATGAGCAAGTTTCAGTTGAATTGACTTCACTTGTGCCATTGCAATCTCCTAAAAAGGCTGCTGATCCCTCGAGTAGTAATACACATGAAGAAGATTCTGGTTCAGACTCTGAAAATCATACAAGAAGGTATCGTTCTTTGACTGAAATTTATGCCTCATCTAATGTTGCATTGTTTGCAAGTGAACCACAGTGTTTTGAAGAAGCCGTCAATGAGGAAGTTTGGAGAAAAGCAATGGATGAAGAAATGAAAAGCATTGAAAAAAATCAAACATGGCAGCTTGTGGATCTTCCGAAAGAAAAGGAGGCGATTGGCTTAAAATGGGTTTTTAAAACCAAGTTCAATGAAGATGGAACGGTGCAAAAGTATAAGGCACGTTTAGTCGCGAAAGGCTATGCTCAACAACCGGGAGTTGATTATTCGGAAACGTTTGCTCCCGTTGCCCGAATGGAAACAATTAGAGTATTTCTTGCTCTTGCAGCTCAGTTGCAACTGCAAGTATTCCACCTTGATGTCAAAACAGCGTTTCTCAATGGAGTATTGGAAGACGAGGTTTATGTCTTGCAACCTCAAGGTTTTGAAGTAAAAGATGGGAAAGAAAAAGTGTACAGGTTACACAAAGCTCTTTATGGGCTTAAGCAAGCACCAAGATGTTGGAACAACAAGATCGATGCTTACTTTAAGAAGAGTGGATTCATGAAAAGTCCATCCGAACCATCTCTTTATGTGAAGAAAAATGGAGCTGATTTTTTGATGATTTGTCTTTATGTTGATGACTTGATTTATGCAGGAACGAATCAAGCAATGGTGCAATGGTTTAAAGAAACAATGATGAAAGAGTACGAGATGTCCGATCTCGGAGTGATGAAATATTTTTTGGGGATTCAAGTGCGACAAGAAAAAGGGCAGATTTTCATTTCTCAAGAGAAATATGTTTCGGATTTGCTAAAAAAATTTCGAATGGAGAATTGCAAGTCTATAGCAACTCCGATGGGTTTTAACGAAAAGCTGAAGCTGGATGATGGGGCTGAAAAATCAGATCCTAATATCTATAGGAGTCTTGTTGGTTCCTTAATTTATCTAACGAATACAAGGCCTGACATCTTGTATCCTGTTAGTCTCATTTCCAGATTTATGAGTGAGCCAAGCAAGCTTCATTTTGCAGCAGCAAAGAGGATTTTGCGTTATCTCCAAGGCACAAAAAACATTGGAATCAAATATGCAAAGGAGGAAGGTGCTGAGTTGATTGGTTTTTCGGATAATGATTGGGCTGGAAGTCAAGATGATAGGAAGAGCACATCAGGATACATTTTCTGCATTGGATCAAATCCTGTATCGTGGAGTTCTAAGAAGCAAAATTCAGTTGCATTGTCGTCTGCGGAAGCTGAGTATGTAGCCGTGAATGAAGCTGCACGAGAAGCTGTTTGGTTAAGAAGAATTCTGAAAAATTTGCAGCAAGAAGTTCCTGATCCAACTCCTATTTTCTGTGATAACAAATCTGCAATTCTGATGACAAGGAATCCTGTGTTTCATGGAAGATCAAAACACATTGAGTTGCGTCATCACTACGTACGTGACATGGTTCAAAAGAAGAAGATTCATTTAGAGTATGTCAACACTTCAGAGCAGCCTGCTGATATTCTTACCAAAGCTGTTTCATTGGAGAAGCTTCAAAACTTCAAAGATGGCATGAAGATTACAAATTAAAGGGGGATGTTAAATGGTAATTTGTAAAGTCATTCAAAGTGTGTCTCCTAGAGTCCTAGAGTCAAGTCAAAAATATTAATTCATGTGGTGATTCCTAGATTCATCACTTTGCTATATATACTCATGTATCCAAATGAGTTTGTATAAGAAAAATTATTAATCATTAAGCAAGAGCAGTAGCTTTGCTATTCAATATTCTCAAAATATTATCTTCTATCTCCAACAATAAGAACCTTATTAGCTGAAATATAAAAATTAAAGAACAAATGTGTACTTCTTACCACTCCAGAAAATAGAACAAAACTTTAGAAAATTGGCAATTCTTGGATCTAAGTCGACATTATACATATCCTAAAGTCTGCTCGAAAACCTCATTATTTGCTATCTCTATAGCATTTGTCATGTCTTGTACGATAAAAATGTAACATGCAAAACAATTTAATTTTGATTAATAAGCTATAATAAAAGTGAAAAAGATTTGACCAAATTATGAAAGAATCAATTTATATTTTTCTTTAAGTAATACTGAATCAAAATGAACTTAGGTAGTAGAATTGTAAGACCAATTCAAAATAATATTACATTTTGAGTTGAGATAGGATAACAGTATCTCATTCATAGGAAATGTGATAATTACACCATGTGCTCTAGAAGATGTTGTTTACAGCCTAGATAGAACAAATATGCTTCCATAGAGAAAATATAACCTTGGTCAACAAATAAGATTAACTTAACATGAAGGGTGACAGTATAAGAGATGTTAAAAGTAATGCAACCTTACAAAGAAGTGCATTTGTTGCTAGATTCTCAGACCCATAACTTGAGTGTGCTCTATCGTCAACCTATTTTAAGCATCATAAAAGTGCATGTATTTTATCAAGTAGAACATCGTAGCCAATAAATTTTCTTTTCCGCAATTGAAAAGTTAACAACGAACTCTTATACAATTATAAGTAATTATGTCATTAAGAAACTATGTAATATTTTCAAGTATAATGTAATAAACTTGAGGAAAAAGGTCGTTATAATCAACTCAATAAAAATGATCTTCATCCCCTGGTAATCCTAATAAATAACCAACCACATTAATCAACTGCAATAATATAAATTCAATGGATTAGTAATAATGGTGAATTCATTGGATAAGTAATAATGGTGACCTTTGTTGCATCTTGGATAGCTGCTGCTGAAGTAGCTTCATTATGGCCTTAATCTTATGACTAATTGCCTTGAACATTTGAATACTTTTAAGAAACTTATTCAAATTTAAGGTTATCCAATCTAGATTATAAAAAAGAAATGGTCAATCATAAAGTATAGATAATTACCCTTACAACTAAGCTATGACTGTCAGAGAGTCGCGAACAGCCGTTGGTCTCCCTCAGTCCCGCCGTCGGCCGATCACCCAGGTCCATCAACAGCTAGAATCACAGCCACCCTTCATCGTAGTTCGAACTACCATCGAATCTACTGTTGCCTCCGCCACAAATCCAATGTGCCACCACGCCAAGGTCGTCTGCCTTACTCGCCATTATCAACAGCCATCGAAACCCCGATGGAGTAGCCACTGTTTGCCGCTCACAGCACGCTGCTAGCCGAAAATCACCCTCTACAGATCTGGTTTATTGCTAAGGTCAAGAACATCGCCAGCAACAAGAAATTGTGCCACCGCTGTCCGTCCGCTGCCGCTGAAATCGCGCCGTCATACGCTGTCGGAAATCATTCCTTCCCAAAGCCGCTAGAGAATTCTCCATCTCATAGAAATGTAATTCCCCAACCCAGAAACAAATCATCAAACTGAGATGTGAGATTAATGTAGATATCTGCGCATTTTCTCGGGAGCTATAACGATGTATATGGATAGAGAGAGCTTATTGAGTTAGAGAGAGATGTTCATACCGAGAACTAATTTTATTCAACAGGTTTTCTTTATAAGATTTAAAATACACTAGTAAATGAACTCGCAGGTGATGTGTTATTTTTAGAGCATCAACTTAACTTAATTTTATAATGATTGAACCAAATAATATTTATTTGAATTATATCTAACCTAATGTTTTAATATTAAAATATAATAATGTAGTTATGGACAAAGCACTTATAAAAATCTTGGGAGCCTGTTAAGTTGATCAATTCGTATAAGTTTACCAATATCTTTTGTAATGAGGTTAAAATGTAGTAGGGTTATAATTGCCACTAAATCCTGGTATTATTAAAGCTAATAGCAAATTAAAATGCAAAGGTTGTAAAAGAGTCAAACTCTCTCCATCCATAACCTGAATAGCAAGAACCACATATGATTAAAACCACCGTCCAAATGTTTCCAAAATAATCAATGAGTTGGAATGTACTTATAATAAATTCTTCAACTGTTATTGTGGTGAGATCACCAGAATCAACATCATTTGAGTAATTACTCTTTGTTGTTGTAGTGGTTGTGGTGGGTGACTTCATACCATTCCCTTCAAATAAAAGCCTGCAATTATTGCACTATCAGTTATGATGTAGAAATTTCTGAACGTGAACTAATTTATTATTGATAGTATAAGATCGCACGCAATTCTCTAACCTATTTTCGTACTGTGCTATGACATCATAATACTTTGAAGAAACAATCCTTGATGGACTGAAAGCAGTGGACATGGTGAATTCTCCATTTACTGTTGTTAAAGGTACTAACTTCAATAGTAACTAATTAAAAAATTTAAAATTGTGTATGTACAATATATATCTTTTAAAGAAGGCACCCTAATACCATTATTCTTCTTTGGCCTAAATATCTGAAAAATTACTACACATATTTCTCCATTCGTAAGACTTCGTAGGCTCCTGATCATGTCAATACATTCCTGTTCTCACGGAGTTGGTGTTAAAGATCACCTGCTCTTGAAAAATATACATTACAGATGATTATAAAGTAATAACAAACGAAAACCATTAGAAATAATAATGTTTTCATAACAACAATAACAACAATAATAATAATAATAATAATAATAAAAGGAAGAAAACCTACTCATGGTCCTCAAGAAATATCTCCACGATTTTCTTTGGTTTATTATTAAACTGAATTGTGAGCTTTCGTTCAGTTTGCACAATCTTTCAGTGACATCAACAAAATATCATAGATAGGGAGGATTATCATAAAGAGAATTTTTCAACGATATAAAACTATCATGTATGAGATTAGAAGTATTATTTTGCAGAACATAGTATACACCTATCTGCTCATTCAAATCGTCTAATTTTCCAGATACAATAAAATCTATGGAAACCAAGTTATAACGCACGTATGGAAAGGATTCATTGAAAACCTTTGTTAAACTCGTAATCATCATTAAGCTAATTTTGTGTTTCCATGACATTGTTTTGTATTGGGCTTTGTTCTGTAAAACCATGAACTTCATAATTTCATGCATGCACACATCCCTTATTCAATTTATCCTGGAATATCCATACCATGATTTGAATGTGGCTGCCCAAAAAATATAATAATAAATAAATAAATAAGAAGCAAAGTAGACGACATAATTTTTAAAAAGCATTATCTAATCATCTAATATTTTAAAAATTAAATATTTATTAAATATGTAATTATATATTTACAAACCTCAGCATCGTGATAAACTCCATCCAAAATGGTTGCACCAGGAACTAATAATTAGGAGACTCAAACAACTTAACACGTTAAAATTAGGAGACTCAAAAACTTAATTCATCTGAGTTTGATAGTCATGTTTGTTTGTTAGTTGGTAGATCATTAATCATTGTATACTGTGAAATCATTGCAAAACCTATGTTCTTAAAAAATTTTGAGAACTATGAAAGAATCTTTACTGCGATGTGCGATGTACGATAATACGTTAATGATGTGTATATATAGTAATGAGATTTTTTTTAATATTTTACAAAATTGCATATATTATTTTTTTTTTGTGTTTAAAACATAATTTTACCCTTGGAACAAAAGTTATCCCCTATTGATAAATGGTAAACTCTCGAAAAACTTTATGTCATAAACCATTGGGTAAGAGTATACCAAAAACTACAAGGTAAAATTGTAATTTATTATTTAAAATAGCAACATTATTAAAGTAAACCTCATTTTAGAATCATTTTGCAAAAAGAACCACCAGGCAGCGGGAGTCCTGCCGGGTCGCTGACCTATCCGTAAGCCTCTCGCTGCCCAGTGGTTCTTATTTCAAAAAAACTTTAAAGTGAGGTACTTATTTACAAATTTTCAAATCAAATAAGTCTAAACCTTTGAAATTTTACAAATAAATACCTCACTTTAAAGTTTTTTTGCAATAAGAACCACCGGGCAGCGGGAGGCTTACGGACAGGTCAGCGACCCGGCAGGCCTCCCACTGCCCGGTGGTTCTTTTTGCATAATGATTCTAAAGTGAGTACTTATTTGTAAATTTCCAAAGGTTTAGACTTATTCGCAATTAAAGTAAAGGTCAGCGACCGGCAGGCCTCTCGCTGCCCAGTGGTTAAAAAATTATTAATAATATCATTTAATTTTTTGTTGTGACTAAATAATTTTCTAATTTGAAAAAGTCATAATTATAATTATTTAATTGTTAGGTCCATTACTAATAGGTACAATTTATCTACCTATATTACTACTAGATACACAAGGTAAATTATATGCATTAAACACCACTTTTATCCCCATTTTAATAGTATTAAGAAATTAATCTAAAAAGGATGATTTATAATAATAAAATTAGAAAGATAAATATTCCACTAATTTCTCCACAAAAATAGGTGGAGATCACTCAAATTTTCAAAAATCGGTCAAAGATTTATATTCAATATATTTGTGTTCAGATATGTGTTCATTTTTGTTCAAAATTTATGTATTCAGCTAAATATTAATAGCTTGCAATTTTGCTTGTTTCAAATCATTAGATACAAATGAAATGTTGAAATGTTTCCACATATTAATCAAATTCATATAATAATACAATAAAGGTAAAATAAATTACAATTTTAAATATTTAATAATGCACCACAAATTGTCGAATAAGGAACAAGTGTATCGACCTGAAACTTATAGTCAAGAAAAAAAAGATGATTGCTTATTACATTACGTCTGTAGTCCAGTAGAAATGTTAATAATGCACTGAACATGTGTATCAATGGATGCTTACACACAATTGGTGCTTGTTTCATGAAAGCAACCTCCGATAAGCATGATAAGCATGCTTCATGAAATGAAATGTAGGAAATACATTTGGGCATTTTTACAAACTCATTACTACTTGTTTCATGAATGCAACCTCCGATAAGAATGTTTCATGATCTGAAATGTAATAGGAAATTCATTTGGGCATTTTTACTATTGGATTGTATAAAAAAAATCTAGCATTTTGTATGAACAATGTTTTGAAAATATTTGAAATGAGAATCATATGATCAAACGTTTTGCATAATTATTTATGAATTATTGCAAAAGTCTATTTACTTTATACTGTAGATAATGTAGTGTATGCGTCACACGGAAGATCATATTATCGGCTCCTTATAAAGTAAAAAAATATATGTTCATAATTGAGATAGATGGGGACTATCTATCGATATGGTTGTAGTGTGATTTGACATTTGTCTGTCTTGACTATAAAATTGCACTAGTGCACTTTGTGTGTATTGATCAGGACCGCAGTGAGATCGTTCGATTTATACTGACTATATAATAGAACTAGACCTCTGTTGTTATGGATGTTCGTATTCTTAATCCCTATACAATAACCTTGACATGTAAGTCAATATTTATTTCTTTGATTCATCAATGTGTGAGATTTAGTTATTAAATCAATAAGCTTGGTGAGTTGTGAGATGGTGCTATCTCAATGGTGTATTGTTGATTGTAGAAGGAATCTATGTCCTAACGAAATTGGTTGATGATGTCCCCTTGAGGAGCTCATAATGATTATCATGTAAATCCTGCAGGTGAATTTATTCTGGCATGATAATAAGGTTGAGTGGTACTACTCTCTGCAGAGATATTATTTAATGGAGTTGTCAGTAACTTAATTAATTAATGGGCATTGAATCTTAAACACGGGGAGATTAACAAGCTCATAATAAGAAGGAGCCCATAACGTAATTTGAGATTATGGTGGCAGTGCTATAATATTTCTTTAGTAGACTGATTTATTATTATTAGACTTAAATATAAGTTTTGGGCTAAACTTGTATGTTTAAGCCCAATGGGAGACCCAACCCTAATTTCTCCTCCTGGTCCTTGTTTTAGCCTATAAATAGCCAATCTCAACAATCCAGATACACTAAAACTCACGCCCAAAACCGTGAATAAGGATTAGGGATTGCAGATTGAGATCATCTTGGAGATCGTTGCCCACACAACGTCAAGACGTGGCTTAGAAATACAATAGAAGATCGGAAGGTTGTTTGTTCTTGCTGTTCAACCTCTACATCAAACCCTGACGAAAGGTAATATAATTCTATGATTATGCTTCCACTGCGATAGAATTGCATGGAACCCTAATAGTTTACATTAACCAAAAGATCCAAACGCCAATATTTACAAACACATTAAAAGCATGTATGCATAAGCATATAATCTTTTTAGGTATAATCCATTCAAACCCCAAATTTCTCAATATTTAAACTATCTCAAGATTCCATCACAATTTCACAATATAGATATTATAATCCTTACAATTATACATATACTCATGCACAAGTATAATTATTACTGCACACACACCTTTTTCAATGATAACCACAAGAGTTGATAAACTCTCCTTCTAAACTATAATATCGAACAGAGAATAATGAAATAGGGAGGCAAAAATTATGGTTGCTCCATTGTAACGAAGATTTAGCAATGGGCAAAAACTAGACATAATTTGATGATGATTTTCTAAACTTAGATCCATACTTACTATTGAGAGAGAATTGGAATGAGAGTAATGATTGAAATTTGAAAATAGTAACGTGAATATCTCTCAGTTTTATAACTTAATTGACTCATTTATCTTGAATACATGTAGGGGCATGTGTGACTTTTAATTGTATTATTTTGTAGTGGATAGTAATAAAATATATTTTTTTGTATCTAAGAGTAATATTTATGTGTAATTTGTATTGGTTAGTAATAATTCCTTAATTGTTTTAATTGGTGGCTTAGATTTGTGTGAGAAATAGATGATATGGATTGAACTAAATTATTTCCTAATTTGAAAAAGTCATAATTAAAATTATTTAATTATTTTAATGTGAATTATTTAATTATTTTAATGGGTAGTTGATATTTGTTTAATAAATAAATGGTTAGGATTTGGATTAAATTATTTCCTTATTAACTATTTTAATGGGTGGCTGGTAAATAGATGGTCATGATATGATTTATTCTGGTTAGAGATGTTCATTCATATCCCTATGCCTTCTAATTGGTGTATATGGGAAGTGCAAAAAATTATTTCACGGTCAAAAGTATATAGGTGACAAATTTATTGGATTGGCTAATGGGAGAGGCTCTTCTATATAGAGTTGAAACGTTTCGAATTTCCATAATTTTTTAAATTCAAATCATGCAACCAAACATAATTACATCTGCAGAAAAAGGAAAAAGTGATGTTTAAGTTAAAAAAATATAAAAAAAGTTTACAGGTGTTCATACAATACCTTTCCATAATTTTTTTCACTTTCACCCTTGGTAATTACTGCAACCCTATTTCAACATTAGGTGTAGCCCTGCAATTAAGAGTAGAATGATCATTAGTTAAATAATATTGACAAGATGGAGGGTTTACCCCTTTTCCTTTAGCAAAATTCTCCACAACAACTGTCAACTTGTTCAAAGTTTCCTCCAACTTAAAATCATGGACCTCCTTTACTTCTTTAAGTGATGGATCACGTGTACCAAATTGTTGAGTGTTGACAGCTGTGCTAGCAATCAAGTCTCTAGCAGTCGTAGGTGTTTTCATCATAAAAGCCCATCCGCTAGCTGCATCAAGCATGTTTCGATCCATGATCAACAACCCTTCATAGAAGTACTGCAATAGCAACTGATCGCTTATTTGATGTTGGGGGCATGCTGATGTGAGGCGTTTAAACCTCTCCCAATACTCAGTAAACTCTCCCCTTGCATCTGACGAGCTCCAGATATCTCCTTGAGTAAGACAACAACTCTAGTGGCCGGAAAGTAAGTTTGGAGAAAAGGTTTCCCCATCTTAGCCCACGTATTTATCGATCCGGAAGGAAGATAATACAACCAATCCTTCGCCATGTCCTTACTGCAAATGGGAATGCCCTAAGCTTGACTTGTTCTTCCGTCACTCTGGTTGGTTTCATGCTCATGCATACAACCAAAAACTCCTTCAAGAACTTGTGAGGATTTTCACCTGAAAGACCATGGAAAGCAGGAAGTAAATGAATCAATCCCGATTTCAATTCAAATACAGTATTATCAGTAATCGCAGAAAAGTTAATGCATAGTGGCTGATGGACTACGTCCGGATTTGACAATTCATTCAAAGTTTTTTCAGTATTTGCAGTCATGTTTTCCTCTCTCAGATCCTACAATATCTTCCTCCTCTAAATCAGAAAATTCAGAATTCTCCTCTTCAAGATGAAGTGGATCAACTGCAAGTTCAGGTTCGGTAAGGTTTCCGGCGATTTTGCCAATGGACGAACTTGTTTCCTTCTTCTTCCGAGACTCCTTCCTCAACTTCCCGGCAGTCCTCTCGATTTCTGGAATATATTCAAGCTATTTTTTACCAGAAGATCGAGTAATCATACACAGAAAAATTTTCGAAAACAGGGGCCTTCTGACACTGAAGGATTCAGTGTCAGTGTAACTGAAAAATTCAAAAATTTTAAAAAAATCGAAAAAAAATTTCAAAACCTGTAAAAATACAGAAAAATATTAGAAATACGGAAATTTAACAAAATTCAATTTTACTCCCTGAACAAATGGCGCCAAATTTGATAGGCTGTCGTCAGCCTACCAAAATACAATTTATTTCCGACTAATTATAATACTTAGTATAATGGCAAGTAAGGGGTCGAACCCAAAGGAGTATAAAGAATTTGTAATTAAATTTAAGTGTTGCAAACATATAAAATAAATAAAGGGGGATTTTTGATTTGGTTACAATATGAAAATAAAACTAGTATTAAATCAACTCAATGTTTTTAATAACCAAGTATGCGAAAATTAATATTTATATTAACAAGTGATAAAAGCCTAGTTTGAGATGACGATCCCCTCCCGTTTACTAAATTAATCAACTACATGAATTAAACATCTAGCCTAGTGTGCAAACTCAAATCCCTAGATTGACGGTACGACCAATCAACCCGAATATTCTTACGTTTATCAACTAGGGTACGACCACTAAATTGAACTATCTACGAGTGACCCTATGGGTTCGAACTCATAAACGCATTAAAACTCTAAACATAGAATTACTAGGCTACGAAATCCGGCTAGGTATCATACAACCTAGATCCTATTACACCTAGAGGGAATAATCTCTACTTGTTACTTAAACCAATTCCTACAACAATTACGGATTATAGTTCATAGAATAACATTAAGCAGTAAAATAATTAAATAGTTGATCAGGCTAAATTAATTATCAAACATCCATTAAGAATATCAAAGCATGTAATAGAATAAACTTGCACAAAAGATTCAATGTAAAACCCTTAATAATTCATCTAAATTTTAACGGGATGTTCACAAAATCCTAAACTAGAGAAGGGGATTAGCCCCGCATGTTCATAGCAAAAACAAAATTAAAATATAAAATTAAAGAACCGATTGTTCGATGATCTTAAACTTCACGTCAATTTTGCCTTGGAAAAAGAGGAACACCGCTGCTTCTTTTTTGCTCTCGCCAAAATCATGTTCTGATCTGATGATGTATCGTGTATATTCTCCTCCCAAAAATAAATAAATATCTCCTATTAATATATGTGTTTTGATCCCTAAGTAATCCTGCTTGGTCTCTTTCCTTATTTCACTCTTCCAAAAATATTTCCAGGATCTCTTTCTTATCTCTTTTTTTCTGTTTTGATCGATCATGCCACAGATTTGGAGAGATCAGATCCTAAAAATATGCTGGCTGATTTATTTCCTTATTTGCTCCTTTAATAACCTGTTTCCACATCAATTCAAATAATTAAAGCAATTATCTCCCCAAAATAATATAAGTCAATATTAGCACATAAATATCATATAATTAAATCAATAAACTTGAATTTCCACTAAATAAACATGCTAGCATATGACTTATCATAACATATGCCATTTAATAAAATATTTTGCACATTGTCGTTCGATAACTTAATAAAAATATTTTAGACCGAACCATCATTCGATAACTTGTGTTAGTTGGTATATGTGCATCGAATCATCATTCAATACGATTATTAGTAAATTTAAAATATTTTTAGTATCGAACCGTCGCCCGATAACTTGTGTTAGTTGGTATATGAGTAGCGAGTCATCACCCCTTACAAGTGTTAGTAATAAAATATTTGCCATCGAACTAAAAGCACACATGACTCATAACATGACATATAAGTAACACATATCACATTTTAACATAGCAATCATGACATAAAATTGTAGCACTCGATAAAGAGTGAAAGTTAACCCACCTTGAACTTCTTAGAGAGAGTAGGACAGACTAAACTTGCTCTTCGAATTCAGGTATGCCTGCAAGGGTGTACTAAACCGAGTTCTATTTCTAATAATAATTCCTAGTAATTAAGTTAAATTTCTAATTAAAATAAACTAATTATTAACTTAAGAAAATATAAATAATTAATCGTAAATAAAATAATAAATAGAAATACATATTTCTTTTTAAAAGTTAAAATAGTAATTTAACGATTTTAGTAACAATTCTAATAATAAATCATAATATTAAAAATATGAATACAAATAATATAAATAAAAAAATATTAAATAAAGATTTTTTACCTAAAATAATAATAATAGTAAAGTTAATTAATATTTAAAAAGAATTAATCAATTATATAAAATAAATAAATAAATAAAATAATATAATGAGAATGCGTAATAATGGCAGAGGACTCGTATACTCGAGTTGTAGGAATTTATATATATATATATATATATATATATATATATATATATATATATATATATATATATATATATATATATATATAAATTACAATCAAATCCCTACATTATATTAAATTCTCATTTAAACTTACCCTAAACTTTAACCTTATTACAAAATGACCCAACTTGAGTTATACAACTCCATTTGAAAATCTGAAAGCACTTATGGAGTCCTCGCAAGACGAGGATCGCATGCATACCAATTTTTTTATGAAAATAACGTAGTTCAAACGGGACAAAATTTTAATACAAAGTGGGTTTTTTTCATCTTCTTCATTTCACGTACATACTTAAAACAAATTATATGTTTGTGATCCTCGTGAGGAGAGCTTCAAAATAGTCTATAATATCAAAGTTATGTCCCAACGAAACAAAATACGTCATTAAAGGGTTAAAAGCTTCGACGGAACTTTCTAACACATACATAATCTATTTCACAAAAGAGTTATATATTTAGAATCTACGCATCGAGACTATCATTTTCGAATATCACACGATAAGGTTTGAAAAAAAATATAGAAATTCTCAAATCTTCAGTGTAAGAATATATATTTGTATACGTGTCTATGAGTGTATCTAGGCGCATATATATATATATATATATATATATATATATATATATATATATATATATATATATATATATATATATATATATATATTACAATCATATCCCTACATTATATTAAATTCTCATTTAAACTTACCCTAAACTTTAACCTTATTACAAAATGACCCAACTTGAGTTATACAACCCCGTTTGAAAATCTGAAAGCACTTATGGAGTTCTCGCAAGACGAGGATCGCATGCATACCAATTTTTTATGAAAATAACGTAGTTCAAACGGGACAAAATTTTAATACGAAGTGAGTTTCTTCTCATCTTCTTCATTTCACGTACAAAATCAAAACAAATTATATGTTTGTGATCCTCGTGAGGAGAGCTTCAAAATAGTCTATAATATCAAAGTTTTGTCCCAACAAAACAAAATACGCCATTAAAGGGTTAAAAGTTTCGACGGAACTTTTCTAACACATACGTAATCTATTTCACAAAAGAGTTATATATTTAGAATCTACGCATCGAGACGATCATTTTTGAATATCACACGATAAGGTTTGAAAAAAAATATAGAAATTCTCAAATCTTCAGTGTAAGAATATATATTTGTATAAGTGTCTATGAGTATATATATATATATATATATATGTAAATTATGTATACCTATATCCACACATATATTCCAAATAAAAAAATTCACAGCCTAGTTAATGGAAGATGACTTACTAGTTTATCTCTCTCCAACTTCCCCAATTTATTTAGCACATGTGTGTGTGGTGTGTGTGTATATATATATAAGGTTAATCTTGATGGCCAAGATTTGAACAGTAATCGTATCTACGTTAAAGCCTTATCCGAAAATGCCACTAATGCAGAATTATTTTATATATATTGATTGTACAGCAAAAGAAAAAATGTGTCTAATTATATAATATTATATATATACACATACTATTATTATTATTATTATCTCTATTTATATGTAATACCAATTATTATTATTATATATAAAATAAATATATAATTATGCTGATATTACAACATACCTTTTGATGAGCTCGTGGAAGAGGAACCGCAAACAAAGACTCCAGTTTCTATAAAGATTAATGGAAATGAAGTTGAAGCAAGAGAAAACAGTGCATTGATAAGCATTTTCTTTGCACGCAAAATTAATCCCTAAGTATTAAGGATATCAATTGCAGCTTAAACAAGTGTTCAAGTTAAATATTGAACCCAAAGGACATCGTATTATCAATTTAATTATTTATTAAATTAATTAAAACAAGTGACAATAAAGATTGAGGATTTTAATCTAATAACTAATATGTTGAAAATTAAATAATAATTAAAATAAAATAACACTGGAAGAATACTAAAGTGTCTCAAGAATGGAGAATATGTAGCCCTAGGGTAATCCAATTTTACTATTTAACTTCCCTCTCAAGTGCAGGCCGACTCGGCCTTATGGACTATAGACGCATCACTAAACCATGTAAATTTACTCTATAGGCACAAGTAAATATGCGTGTAACATGTGTAAATAACCTCAGAGCAAGAGATATAACTTTACCCCCTTTTCTAAGTACTATCAGTATCAATTATTTCTCTGGTCAATTGGTACTCTAACCCGATATGATCTCCCTTTATAGGTACTATAAAGTTAACCTCTTTATCCTACTTATTAACCTGAATTCAATTCAATTAATAAGCATCTATATATGATAGTTCTAATGAAGCCTCGGAGTCCCCTCACTTAGAATCATAACATGGAATCATGTTCAGCAGTGAACGCGCCAATCAATAACCAAGATGAACATTCAAACTCTATTCAATAGTTAACGATGCACAAAGCGACTCTGAATATGGATTAAGAAAGCATAGTCTTATATAAAATAAACCACAAGTAGTGTTGTACGGAGTATACACACACAAGTTCAATTAATTCATAAAAACTTTCAAAACCCTAGATCTACCAAAATAGTTCTAGCCTATGATGTTGCGAAGAACAATCATGGGGGTTGGATAGATCTTATCCATAGTCTGGAAAATTAAAAAATAAAAGAAAAGAATTAGAAAAACCCTTGGTGTAGAAGTCTCCTTCCTTCTCTCTTCCATCTCTTCAAATCCTCTTGGTTCTCCTTCTTGATTCCACAGACGAATCTTCAATGTGATGGATGGATGGAGGAAAGGATGTGGATGATGGTTGGAGGGTGATCCCAACTTGTGGGGTGTATGATGATTGTGTTCGTTATGTGATAAGAAGATTAATTGTGCTCCAAGAAATAGGTAATTTTCGGAAATTTTTGGAAATTCACAGAAATTCTCGCTGCTAGCTGCGTGACTTCACAATTTTAAGCATAACTTTCTCGTCCAAACTCGGATTTGAGTAATTCTTACGCTCACGCAATCCTCTCTTATTTGGCTTTCTATCCATATAAAGATCTCACCTAAAGTCCAATATTTGAAGATGTTAAAAGTCATGTAAAGTATAACAGTCGTTCTGAGTAGAAACAGCTTGCGCGACGTCACCATTTCGATCATAATTTTCTCGTTTGGACTCTGATTGAGATGTTTCTTATGCCAAAACGACCCTTTCTTCTGTGGTTTTTCAATCATGTATCAAAATTCTATTTTTGAGCTCTACACGAATACAAAAAATTTACACAAGTTAGACGTGCGTTTTTAAACATTCTTGCATAAATTGCACCTTTTCTTCAACTTTGCACTTTTGATCCTTTTTACACCTAAAACACCTCAAACGCACATTTTTCTCACATATATCAAATATAGGATACTTGTGATGATATATGATAACAATTCTCATAAAAAATGTATTAAATTGGACACTAAAACACGCTTATATTCACTCTCATCACGCATCCTAAGATGGGGCAATTAATTATTGACCAACTCAAGCACAAAGCTCCTTGACATGAGCTGGAAAACTATCTACACATTACACTCCTTGACATGAGTTTAAACTATCTAAAACCCTCAAGTTACGTTCCTTAATATGAGCTAAAACTATCTACAAGTCAATGCTCCTTGATATGAGCTAAAACTATCTATAAGCTACGCTCCTTGATATGAGATTTAACTATCTAAAATCCTTCAAGTCAAAACTCCCTAATACGAGTCTAAACTATCAATATCCACACAAAACTCCTTGATATGAACTAAAACTGTCTACATATTACGCTCCTGGATATGAGCTAAAACTATTGATTGTCTTGAAATTCACCTAATTTGTTTTGTGTTTTTTATATTATTTTTGGTATTTTTATATATTTTCATGTCTTATTTGTTGATATTTCATTTTTATTAGTTTTATCTTATATTTTACTATTTTTATCATATGAATAGGTGATTATTTGTGAATTAGATACAAAACGAGGAGAATAAATATGTTCATGAAGTGATTGGAATTAAACACACCTCAGCAACATCCAGTGGGCCACTCATTCATTTACATGGGCAGGCTAACTTGTTTAAACTTTGGAATTAATTCCAAGCAGGCAGCTCATTAAATCATCATATGAGACATAATTCATCGCTTAGGAATTTTACACACCCACTCACCATGGTCGCATGATGCGGTTAAAAACCCATGTAGATTTATAAGCTGCCACGTGCCCCACCTTTTTTTATTAATCTAATTTTTTCTCCCCCATATAAAAGGCACACATATGAATTTTGAGCAGCACTTCATCACAGCCGAAACAGGGGCCTCTGATAACATACATATCACCTATTCCTTTGCCTATTTTTCACCTTCAATTTCAATCCATTTTCATCCCTTTTCATCTACGTGTAAGAAAATTCAAGACACAAGAGGTAGAGGTAGAGATTAAAAAGAATAGAAGATTCTCTTCAAGAAATTGATAGGGAAGAATTTATTCATTTTTTATTTCTTTTGATCTTAGACTAATGGATATTTTTAATGAAATATTTATGTGTTTTGTTACTTATATTATGTTTGGCTGATCCCTCTAGTGGGATTAGGGATATGAAGAGCACATTAGGTTTATATTATCATGTGAATTAAATTGATTTTTGACTTAATTGATGTTGGTTTCTATTCATGGGCTTTATTGTTTTGATGTTGTGATGACATAGTTTGTTATTCATGAATAATTATTGGTTTAATGGATTGTTGATCAATGGATGATTTATGATAATTAAATGCTATCATGATGTTCATGTGTGTATATTGCTTGGAGTGAGATGGAAATGACCCTCCATAGTATTAGAAATGCATGGATAGACATCGAGTTTAGATTTGACCGAGGGGATATTTGAACTTGATGAGGGGAACCAATTCATTCGTTGGCTCTAGTACACAAAAAGGGAGAATTAATTCTAATTAGTATTTTTAAAGGGAGAATTGGGAATTAATTAGTACCTAGATGGAAGAGGTTAATGTTGGGCTTTGATCTTAAGTACTTTTGGGAGTCTCTATGAGATCAACAACCTTCGTAACCCGAGAGGGAGTTTAGGATATAATCGTGATCACCTTTAGTCTACATCAATTGAGTTGAATTCCATTTGCATGATAATATGAATGGAGTGTGCTTGGATGTTTCTAATCCAATGTTTTTTCCAAACTTGAACTTTAGCACCTATTCTCTTTTATTATTTTTAATTATCTTTACTTGCTAATTCTCTTATTTGCTATTTTATTTACTTGTTACTTGTTTTAGTTGTTTATTTAAAATCTAACTCAAAACCAAATCATACTTACAAAAGTGACATAAACATGAGCTCACATATTTTATTAGTCCCAACTTAAACTCCTTTGGGTTCGATAATTTATTCCTTGGGGTATATTTCTATAACGAACGAGTATTCTTACTTGTGAGTTAAAAATTATTCAAACAACTATCCAAAATCCTCACAAGTTATGCTCTTTGATACGAGCTTAAACTATCTAAAATTTCTCAATTTAAGCTCCTTGATATGAGCTAAAAATGTCTACATTTTATGCTCCTTGATATGAGCTAAAACTATCCACATAATACTTGACATGAGTATAAACTATCTACACATCAACTCAAATTTCCTTTGGAAGAGACTAAATTCTCTACACATTGCGCTCCTTGATATGAGCTAAAACTGTCTACAATTATACTCTTTAACACGAGTTAAAACTGGCTACAAATTAAATTCTCAGCTCCTCGGCACGAGCGAAAAAAATTATCCACACAATGCTCCTTGATACGAGAGAAATTGCCCACACAAGGCTTATTGACACGATTATAAAATGTCAGCAAATTCAAGTTCCACGCTCCATGATGCACGAGCTTAAATTACATGTCACGCTTGGCCCGCATGAGTATAAACTATGCATGGCATCCCCCATTCAAATCAAATCATGTCCCTTTAAACTACGTTATGACTTGATTCTCTTCAAAGAGGTACGTATACAGCTTAGCACTCTGCTAAGTTCATTAATAATTTAGGCTATTCGTATCAAGTTGAGTGGCAATCAATAAAATCCAGTCATGTTGATAAAGAATGGAGTATCGCAATTTGTTCACTTCAACACAAAGGCGTCCGTGAACAAAAATGCGAGGGTCATTTGTAGGCACTTGAATTTTATTGCTTATTAAATGAAAATATGTGGCAAATTACATATTAAAAATTAATTAATTATTTATTTATTAAGGAAAATAAATAAATTGATTCCTAAATTAAATTAGTAAATGATTGATAATTAGGCCAGATCCAGTCAAATAAGTCTAAATCAAGAGACTTGTAAATCAACGATGTGAAAACCCAATTCTTTGGATGTGATCAAATCAAATCAAAATCAGATTTGGAATTAAATAAAGATCAGATTTGATACAAATCAAATTTAGATCAACCAATCAAATCAAAACCCAAGCCCGTAGAGGTCAAATCAAGACTTGGCCAATCAATCTGCGAGTTATACATGGAATGTTCCTCACCCTTCACCTATATATGGAGCCCTCCTTCATTAACCCACAGACACTCAAACACTTGAAGACGCAGACGCTTCTTAAAAGATTGAAAACACAAGGAACGCTCCTTCAAGATCTTCAACCATCTTCAAGTCAAGAACAGCTTACGATCTAGGATCAAGGTGCTAAGCCCCCAAATCAGGCGTTCTTCACATCAAGTTCTCTAACGTTCTTCGTAGAGTCAACGACGTTCTACACATTCAAGTGGCGTTCTTCGCGAAAAGCTTCAAGGATGATGTTTAATCCAAACAAAGGCTCGACGCCTCTAGATTAACGTTATAAATTTTCAAATTCAAGTTCGGACAAGTTTCAACCGAAAATTCGACTCAACACGCATAGTCAACACAAAGTCAACACAACAAGTCAAAGTCAATGCAAATTGGTTCGAGAGAAGAATCAGATGATTGATTAGAGATTGTGACCCATTTATAAGTTTTTTTTTATTAAATCCATCTAGATTATATTTGTAATTCACTTTTTTGTTTATTTCTTCGTAAATACAAAATTTGTTGTTACAACTACACTTTAATTAATAAGAGTATAATTTTTTTAATGATAAGATTGGTTGAAATATAAATAGTATAAATGCTTGATTAAAAATATTATTTTTTTCAGGAAATAAAGGGTATACGTTCTTATATACTAAAGAGTATATTATTTAATATAAAAGTGTATATCTTCCGAAAAATGCGGGATTTGGAGGCACGGTGTTCCCGGGGCATGCAAGTTTTAGCCTTAATATAATATAAAATAAAGTATTATAATAAGTTCAAAATATATATAATTATAATATGTTGAATGGATTTTTGAATTTATGATGTTTTTTATTTTTTGTAAAATTTTATTTTTAAAAAAACATTATCATATTAAAAGAAGAGATAATTGTATAAAAATCATGAACTTTCAACGGATTGTAAATTAATTTCGACATTTATGAAATTGCAAAAAGAAAACCATGACATTTCATGAGTGTGCAATTCACACTCGTCGGGCAGCTGAAGCCTGTCCAACCGCTGACGTGACGTTGACCTTTGTCACATCACCTTTTAGTTTATTGCAAGAAAAACCTCAACATTTACTTAAATTGCAATCAATTTTTTGTCACATCACCTTTTAGTTTATTGACGTTGACCTTTTGGCAAAAAAGACCATCAATTTTTTTTATTTTTAAATTGCACCATCTAATAAAAGTTTTATATTTATTTTTAAATTTAAATTCATAACTAAAGGTTATATTAAATATTTATTTGTATTTTATATTCTAGTACTAAATTTTATATTAAATATTTATTTTTTTTCAAAGTCTTTTAAATTTTTATTTATTAATTTTTTACTAGTCCCTCTGTCCCGTAGTTATCTTCACCAGCACTATAGATATTTAGTTTAAAAAAAGGTTATTTTTTTATTTTTTTTACTTTTTAAGAGCATTGTAGTATTTAATTTAAGACAATAAATAAAGTATAAAATATGTTATGTATGTTAGATGTAAGTGGTATTTTAGATTAGTATATAACTTTTTAAGGTTATTGATTAATGTGATGTGATGAAAGTAAGTTTGAGATGGATGAAAACGGAAATTATGATGATAAGTACATTAAATTTATTTTGATTTGTATAAATAAAATCTTAACAATATTTTTTTTCAGTATAAAACTTGAGTTTATAAATAAATTCTAAATTATTTTTTATATAAATAATAATATTTCTTACTCATCTCATAGGTATATTTATCATATTTATATATAATGTGAAATTATGAAAAGATACTAAGATATGTTCACGAATACTTTGATTTTATAAATTATAAAAATTTTGTAATGTATAAAATATTTTAATAATTAAAAGAATTTAAATATTTAGAGGTTGTATAATTTTTTTTACATATAATTAGTTTTATTCACATAATTTTAGTAATAAATATTTTATTCATATAATAATTTTATTATTTTATTTAATAATTTTTTAGAGTTTAAATTTAAAAATAAAATATAAATTTTTTTATTAGATAGTCTTTTTTGCTAAAATTTCAAAGGTTAGGATTAAATTGCAATTTAAGTAAAGGTTGGGGTTTTTCTTGCAATAAACTAAAAGCTGGTGTGGCAAAGGTTAATGTCATATCAGCAGTCGGGCAGACTTCAGCTACTCGACGGCTGAAAATTGCACAAATATGAAAGATCATGATTTTTTTTGCAATTTCATAAAAGTTGAAATTAATTTATAATCAGTTGAAAGTTCATAATTTTTAAGACAAATTAACCCTTAAATGAATTAAATATTTCTTATGTTAAAAATATAATTTAGTTATTTAATACAAATATTACAATAAATACTCTATATTATAAAATATATTAACAATGGATTTAATTAAAAATATACTATTTCCGTCCCACGTATTTTTACCTACTTTCCATTTTGGGGTGTCCACGTATTTTTACCCATTCCATTTTTGGCAAAAATACATAATATTTTATTACATACTTTTTACAATCCCAACAACTTTAATTACTTTTTTACACTTTATTCATCATTCCCAATAACTTTATTCACTTTTTCTTTTTAAATTACTAATTTATCCCTACTTTCTCTTACATTATATATTAAAAAAATAAAACGCCTTAATCTCTGTGCACGTACAAACGGGTAAAAATACCCGGGACGGAGGGAGTACTATTTTTCATTCATTACTTAAAGTTATTCCTACATAACACGTGAGAACTTAAATTTTTTGTAATTCCTTCTCCATCTTTTTCCTTTCTTATCTTTTTCCCGTTTACACTATAATAATAACTTAAATTGCGATGGACATGATGCGATTGTGTAGGATGCATCCACGATTCCAGCCAAGTGAAATCCATATTAAGTCCTTTTAAGTGCAGCATTTTTAGAAACTAGATTTATAAAACGTGAATGGCACGTATGTTATTATATTGTACTCCCTTCGTCTTAAGTATTTTTACTCATTTGTACGTGCACGAAAATTAAGAATTGTTGTTTTTTAATATATAATGTAAAAAAATATGAATAAATTGATAATTTAAAGAGAAAAAACAAATAAGATTATTTGGAATGATAAATGAAGTGTTGAAAAATAACTAAAGTCGTTGAGATTGATTAATAAAGTGTAAAAATTAATAAGATTTATAATAGTAGTATATTTTTTACTATTATTGGGACGGATGAAGTACTACTATTGGGCTTGCTCACCAGGCCACTGGGCTGCTCACAAAAGTGAGTGACCCATGTTCAATTCCTATTGGGAACGAATATGAGAGGAGTTATAAAGAGGCTTGGAGAATAATGGTGTATGTGTGCTTGATGAACTAAACTAACAATTAACTTTGTTCGATAAAAAAAAACATTTGATTTATAAACTCCAGTTGATTGAATGTCAAGACTAGTGATTGAATTATTTCTTGTAATTAATTTTTTATCATCTCCCATTCAATTTTAATACTTTTAAGCTTAGCAGAAAGCTTTGTAAATAGAAAGAATTATAACTCCAGTTGATTGAATGTCAAGACTAGTGATTGAATTGTTCTACAATGATGTGAAGTTTCAATATCTCAAAACCTTGGAAGAATATTATATCTCTAATATGTTACGGTTCTCCTATCACAAACTCATATAAGAAATCGTAAAATTCATATTTCAGTAATTAATTCAGCAAGTCATCATCTTAACCTTGTCTTTATAGCCTATCCAGGAAACATTTCCTGCAAGTATTCTATTATCTTGAAAACTTCACATTTCTTTAACAACATCCAGGCAATAAAATTATTGTCCTATTATCAAGTTTTAAAAGTTTCATTCGGTATCAACTTCGATCTCCCCCTTCATCAAGAGGCGGATCCAATGAAGGTACAAGGGGGGCACAGCTGTACCCCTAAAATAAAAAATAATACCTATATATATAGTAATTAATATCCAATATTTGTTAGTGGTTTAGTGGTTATGGCACATTCTGTGGGTATTAAACGTCGAGGGTTCGATTCTTGGTTTCATTTATCTTACCTAAATTTTTAGTTGCAATATTAATTTACATTCAATTCATTATTATTTTCTAAATATATATTATAAATTCATGATAATAATGTCTTAAATTACTTTTTAAAAATAAAAATTGGACGATATCAATAATAATTGTAATTTTTTTCATTTTTTTAAATAAATAGTAATATTTTTATATTTACATGTCGTACCCCAGAATTTTTTTTCTGGATCGCCCCTGCCTTCATCACCATATGGTTGTCATGCATTGCACCGCCTTGGCCGTTAACTTCGTCGTAGATACTCTTATAATAGTTTATGCGAGCAAAGACCAAAACTCACATTAACAAATGCTAAGATATTTAGACCATTGCTGAACACAATCTTCATTGTTGCAGGAAAATAAATTCACAAAAAATAAAAAGAGATAAATAGAGAGTACATATTAATCCAAGTACTTTAATTAAAGCACTTTAAACAATATTTATAAGTTGAATGTGTAACCTTTTTGCACATATCATTGTGTTTGAGGTGATTTGTTTCCTATTGCTTCTGCAAAGCCTCCTTCCCTTCTTCCCCATGTGAAACCACACACAAAATCTCTACACAACTCCATAATTAATCAAACCTCTCAATTTAATGAGCCCAAAGTAAAATTGAAACACCCTTAAAGTGTTTTCTATTAATAGAACCATGGAGCAGAAAAAAGATCTTTCTCGTTAAGAATATGGAAAGGAATGTGTTCTTCACGATTGCAGATGCAGCGCAAATCCTGACTTTTAAGTGTTCATCGACGCCTTCAAACACTGAGAAAGTCATGTGTGACTCGACCACGATGACATGAGGTGACACCATCTCCTCTTCCACTTCAACTTCGTCACCCTCCACTTGGTCAATTTCAATCAAAGCCCCAATTTTATATGCCAACCACAGAAAAATTTAAAGAATACAATTGAAATGACTTTTGGTGTAGATAATGTAGGTCCAGAGGTTTCAAATTTAGTAAGAATTAATTATTAAATAATATAAAGTCCAAGGAATGGATGGTATGGTGGAACTACAGATACCGCAGTAATAAAGCACTAATGAAAAAATAATCTAAGTTATTTTTTATTACACTGTGAAAATTTGACCAAACTGATGACAATGAAATGATAAGAAATGGAAGGGCGCCCCGATTTAAAGAAACTTAATAAGAGTTACTATTTTTGAACGACGATTTAAAAAAACAAAATGATGCAAACTTGTCAAGATATTCAGTAAGAAAGTGATCGGTGTCGTTTTCACCTAGATTTTAGTGTCATTATTACATATTTTTGTGTGTTTTTATTCTTTTTGTATATCATTTGGTGGTGTTATATGAAGATATGGAGATGTGTACTTTGAAATGATAAATGTGTGATTTTCATAATTAAATGTCTTAAATTGTGCTATATTTGTGAATATTTAGAGAATTGGTAAATTGGTGTAATTTGTGTAATTTTCATGTAAAAATGGATTCTAGACAAGATAAAGAAGATGTGGGAAAAAATAGAACACAAGTCGGAGTTGAAAAGAGGGAGAACGAGCCAAAGCGAAATGCTGAAAAATAGACATGTGATATATAGTTGGAAAGCCACTGAAAAGAGGATCGCGTGAGCGCAAGAATCACTTGAATCGAGATTCGGATGTGAAAGTTATGCGCGAAACGGTGAGACTGCGCTGCACGCGATGCACCTACACGCTCCGTGTGCACCTACACGACCCGTGTAGGTGCAACAGGCATTTTTATGATATCCACTTGTTCTAGAAGCTTCCATGGGGGTATAAATACATGTTTTAACCACAAATTACGGGAGGAATCATTTTGGATCAGTTTCCATACACACTAGACACCTAAATCACACACATTCATCTCCATCTCTTCCATCCTTCACTTCATCCATTCAAACCACTTGATCTCCTCAAATTCATCCATAAATCCATCCATACACCAATCTAAGATGAAGAATTCATCATTGATTGAAGATTTTAGCATGATCAATGATGAGGAAGTTCACCATCAAAAGGGAGCCTACTTACCTTTATTTTGTTATTTTCTTCATTATTTGGCTCAATTGGAGCATGTCATGGATTATGTTGAATTTGTAATGATATATAGTGGTTAGTCCTCATGTGAGGCTAGCAATATGATTGGTTAGGAATTATGTAGATTTTACACACCACATGTTTGATGAAATGATTGTTATGAATATTTTCTATCATGAATGCTTATTCTCATTTTATGTATGTTTGTGTGATTAAATTCTCTATTCATAGTGTTAGGATGGTCATTCCAATATTATGTTTAGTGGTTTAATTGAATAATTGATTGCATGAGATGACTTAGTTAGTATGAGGAGAAGTAAGTCATACTCTTCAAGTGCTTAGAACCTCATGATAGGACATTAGTGATGAACTAGTGAGGGAATCAAACTTATGATCATAGTACCTTCATGGAAATTGAGAGTAAAAGACAATCCTAGGAGATTTAAACTTGTAAAAGAGTTGAGAACCGAATTACCTTGGCCATAGGGATTATGGGTACAAACATGATTGCCCTGAATATCATAACATGAAGATCATAAATGCATGTGTGTGTGCGTGTGAGTCTATATATATATCTTATCCATGAATGTTTCTTGCCTTACATACTTCTTAGATTGCTCACCTTCATTCATCATCCATCCCATATGTACATTTTCTATCTTTACTTGCTTTATTAGTTGTTAGTTTTTAGTGTTAATCAAACCCCCTCTCTATTCATTAGTCCTACTAGAGTAAAACATATTTCGAATACGGATACACACTTTCACCCTTGGGTTCGATATTATATAAATTTTGTACTTGGTCACTACGGTCTACTACGCGATAGAGTACACTTGCTCTAATCAATTTTACCAAAATTGAAACTAAGTTCATGGCACCGTTGCCGGGGCGAAAGCCTTCGGTGTAACATGTTTGGATTTGATAACTCTACTTAGGACTTTTTTTTTATTTTTGCATCTATATTTATTTTAGAAAATCTTGTTCTAACTTGTTGTTCTTGATAGGTACATCAACCTTGAAAAAAGGGGAGAAGGAACAAACCAAAAATAGTAAGTGGAGAAGAATTGTAGTAGATCTTGAGAAGAAGAGCAAAAATGGATCAATTCTACAATAATGGAATATATCCGGGATGGCAAGGAGCTTACAATGTGAATACATTTTAACCGTATCAAGGAAATACTTTTTCCGTACCAAGTTCTTACAACAATCAAGTTCCTACGGTTACTCCTCTATCCGAAAATAATGCCTTGATGGAGTTGTTTAGAAGATATGCTTATGGAAGTGATACAAGGCAAAATTTTCAACCAAGTCTTTAAAGCTATGAGCCTCAAAATGCCTACTCAATGCCTACTTTCAACTTTAATGGGGGACAAGTGTGGAACATGCCCAATTACCAAATGGGGAATGGAACATGTATGCAAAATGGCTATGTCCAAGGGAATTTCCAAGAAGAATGTCCACCATATGATGATGGGAAACCTTCCTTGCAAGATCATTTAAGTGAAATGATGAAAATACTTGAAGAAGGAAGGGAAGAAAGCCTTGAGGTGGAAGAGATTATCTATGATTTCTTGTCCCTTGATGATAAGAGAAGTTTAAGTGAAGATGAAGAATTAAGAGATGAGTATGAATTTGATGAAGTGGAACAAGGTCTAAGAGCACTTGATGATGAGTTCAGGAGTGAAATGAGCATTTCTACACCGTTTAACTCTTCAAGTTGCATTGAATTTCAAAATATTGTTTATATTGACTTTATCTTACCTATTGATTCTTCTCAATGCTTTAGGTACAAAAGAGAACTTGAGGAAATGTTGGGAACTTACTTGATAAAGAGGAATAAGTGGTCAAGAAAATAAAGGTTAATGGAATGCAAGCTCAAGAGAGTTGAGTTTTTGAAGCCAATATCGAAGAACGCTACTATGGTCGTTACTTGCCACAAATACCTAATAGGGGAAGAAGCACAGAGATTAAAATTTGATGGCAAGAATGAACGATATCCTTGGTCATTTCGATGAGTTCTCCATATTCCATCAGGCTTGAAAACATTAAACTTAGTGCGGGATGAGAGGCAACCCATTGTTTGTTTTATTGCTTTCAATTTAAATGCTTTGATTTAGTTTTTTGTATTTTTGGCATGTAGGTTGATTGTGCTCATGGAGAAGAATGCGTATAGAAAATACGAGAAGTGCTTGATTTGAGGTGTGAAGGGGCGTCTCACCACTTTTTGCAAACTTAAATCGAAACTTTTGTTTCAATTTAAGTTTGGGGGATAGTACGTGGTGGACGTACCTTAAGTGTTGTGATGCATATGCTTCTCTACAAGAAGATCATTGGTGGAAACTACAATGGTAAGTCCCACCACTTTTTGCAAACTTAATTCTCAACTTGTTTCGATTTAAGTTAGGGGGAGAGTGCGTGGTGTGACTCACTACTTGAGTGTGCTTATTATGTTGATTGAGAGATCTTCTTGTAAAATTGGGTAAATTTTAAAAAATTTCTCATGAGTATTGGTTTGATTTTGGTTAGTTTGGTTGTGTTGAAGTGCATGCTAGTTCAATATTTGATAGTAATTATTGTGCTAATAGTTTTGATGAGATTTTGAGCATATATGAGGTGTACTGGAAGAACAAAAAAGGGCAAAACAAGGTGTGAAGTAGAAATTGGAAGAAACAGAAAAACAGCTACACGATCCGTGTTCAGTACACGGCCCTGTAAGAGGTGGCCATGTACTGACATCAAAAGCAGCTACTCGCCCGAGGCAAAGGGCGAGTTCAGCACATGACCCGTGTAGGGTGCAGAAGCACACCCCGTGTACCGCGCACGGGCCTATAAGTGATGACTGTGCGTGGTGATCAGAAATGCCTACAGGGCCATGACTGAGGCCGTGTACAGTACACGGGCCGTGTAGAAGATGAGTACACGAGTCGTGCTCAAGTTTTTAGTTCATCTTGTATGCAGCCCGTTTGTCCGTGCTAGCCATTTCCACCTCCAGAGGCCTATTCAGGGAGTTCACTTTACTACTCATCATTTCCATTTGCTTAGCATAGATTTGAATTTACTTGGATTGATATGTTACTTCATTTGTTATGTACTTGGGAGGTTTACTTGCTTTATTAGTTTTTCTATTTTTGAATAAGGTGGCAAAATCTTGAGCTTACATGTTATTGGATGATGAGGATATGTTCTTGATTTTCTTTGGATGGATGGAATTTTCATTTTTGCATGTTATGTATTTTTGTGTTGTTTCTTGTTTGGTGAGTCTTTTCTTATGTTTTATGTGTATTTTTGTTCTTGTATAGGGTTGCTTGGTGGTTTGTTTTGGGTTATTGTGAGTCATTTTTGAATGTGAGTAATGACATGTTATTTGTGATAAGTGATGGCCAACTATGTTGAGAATCTCTATTCTTTAAAATTGTGACATGTCCTGTTTAACTTGTTCAATTTTGAGATGAATTGAGGTGTAATGAGTTCCTAAAGGTTCGAGCAAAAGCTTGTGAGCGTTTGAGCCTCAACCATGTATCTATGGTTAATTTCTTAATGAGTGGATTGATTGAGCCTTGATAAACTAGAACTTGCTCATGTACTACAGGAATGAGCCCGATTGGTGGAGGTTAGTAAAATGATCTTAGGTCATCCTTGTAATTTCATAGTCATTGCCATATATTTCCTTACCTTATACATCATCCCTAGTTAACCACTTTGAGCCTTAAAGTCTATTTCTTGTGATATAAGCACATTACAAGCAATGATTACTCACTCAAGCCTTATATATATACCTTTTATGTGGGTGATTGAGGAGATGATGGTTTGCAAGGTTTGATGTGAGAATTATGTTAGAGAAGAAAGGAAATGGTAAACAAGCAAGAGAATGATGAAAAGAGCTCAACCAAATGCACATGCAATCTCAACATAAGAAAAAAAAGGAGCAAATCAACAAAAATATGCTCAAGGAATTCAAAAGTCGAAAGAAAGAAAGCATGCAAATTAAAAGAAGCTCAATAAATCCAAGAAATGATAATGATTAGTGCTTGTGATTAGAAAAGAAAAGCAAGGAAGAAAAAACCGTGAAGAAGTTGAAGAAGCTGATCATCTCTTCGATTATTTACACTTGATAAGTCACTCTTATCCATATTTTCCCTACCATTACCAAAGAGTCTATCATTACATCCAAAGGATAAGTCCTTTTTTATCATTAGTTGAAGCCTTAGTGGCTTGTGAATGTAGTCCGTGAGCAAGCCTATGGTGCGTCGGGTTTAATCGATTGATGAGTGAAAATTACCCTACTTGATAGAGTGTTGAGTGCATTTTGATATCCGACGTGAGGTTTGGACCGGAAGGGACTTTATTACTCTTAATTTTCTTAGACTTGAACTCGTTAATTTTTCATGTCATGATTTTAATGTTGTAGTGTGACTTGATATGATTTGTAGTCCTTGTTACTTATGATGTGTTATTGCTCATGTTCTTTAGGTCTTTCTCTAGGTGAAAATTCCCCCTCTTATTTTCTCATTTTCGTTGCTCGAGGACGAGCAACACTTTAAGTTTAGGGGGTTGATCGGTGTCGTTTTCACCTAGATTTTAGTGTCATTATTATGTATTTTAGCGTGTTTTTATTTTTTTTGTACATCATTTGGTGGTGTTATATGAAGATATGGAGATGTGTACTTTGAAATGATAAATGTGTGATTTTCATGATTAAATGTCTTAAATTGTGCTATATTTGTGAATATTTAGAGAATTGGTAAATTGGTGTAATTTTAAGGTAAAAATAGATTCTAGACATGATAAAGAAGATGTGGGAAAAAACAGAGCTCAATTCGGAGTTGAAACGAGGGAAAACGAGCCAAAGCAAAATGCTGAAAAATGCATGTTCAAATTGCATAATTTTTTTGTGTTTGTGTGGAGCTTAAAACTAGACATGTGATATATGGTTGGAAAGCCACTGAAGAAAAGATCGTGTGAGAGCAGAATCACTCGAATCGGGATTCGGATGTGAAAGTTATGTGCAAAACGGTGAGACTGCGTTGCACGCAATGCACCTACACGCTCTGTGTGCACCTACACGACCCGTGTAGGTGCAAAAGGCAGTTTTATGATATCCACTTGTTCTAGAAACTTTCATGGGAGTATAAATACATGTTTTAACCATAATTTACGGGAGGAATAATTTTGGATCAGTTTCCACACACACTAGACACCTAAATCACACACATTCATCTCCATCTCTTCCATCCTTCACTTCATCCATTCAAACCACTTGATCTCCTCAAATCCATCCATAAATCCATCCATACACCAATCTAAGAAGAGGAATTCATCATTGGTTGAAGATTTTAGCATGATCAAGGAGGAGGAAGTTCACCATCAAAAGGGAGTCTACTTATCTTTATTTTGTTATTTTCTTCATTATTTGGCTCAATTGGAGCATATCATGGATTATGTTGAATTTGTAATGGTATATAGTGGCTAGTCCTCATGTGAGGCTAGCAATATGATTGGTTAGGAATTATGTAGATTTTGCACACCACATGTTTGATGAAATGATTGTTATGAATATTTTCTATCATGAATGCTTATTCTCAATTTATGTATGATTTATGTGATTAAATTCTCTCTCATAGTGTTAGGATGGTCATTCCAATGTTATGTTTAGTGGTTTAATTGAATCATTGATTGCATGAGATGACTTAGTTAGTATGAGGAGAGGTAAGACATACCCTTCAGGTGCTTAGAACCTCATGATAGGATATTAGTGATGAACTAGTGAGGGGAACCAAACTTATGATCATAATACTTTCATGGGAATTGAGAGTAAGAGACAATCCTAGGAGATTTAAATTTGTAAAAAAGTTGAGAACCTAATTACCTTGATCATAGGGATTAAGAGTACAAACGTGATTGCCCTTAATATAATAACATGAAGATCATAAATGCATGTGTGTGTGTGTGTGAGTCTATATATACCTTATCCATGAATGTTTCTTGCCTTACATACTTCTTAGATTGCTCACCTTCATTCATCATCCATCCCATATGTACATTTTCTATCTTTACTTGCTTTATTAGTTGTTAGTTTTTAGTGTTAATCAAACCCCCTCTCTATTCATTAATCCTACTAGAGTGAAACATCTTTCGAATACGGATACACACTGTCGCCCATGGGTTCGATATTATATAAATTTTTCACTTGTTCACTACGGTCAACTCGCGATAGTATACACTTGCTCTAATCAATTTTACCAAAATTGAAACCAAGTTCATAAAGGCATTTTCATCTCAGAATCTTACCAGCACTGGAAAGCCTAGCTACATCTGCCTCAGCATGACTATGAACTCTTCTTTATTTCCTTGAACATACAGGGTGAGTCTACCTTTCAGTATACCCGCAAGTTTCTCCTCATTTTCCTTTGCACACCCTAAGTTACAAATAGGATGAAAAACGTTAACAAAATAAGGAAAATATTTAAAAAAAAGAACCAAATGGGCACTTGGACATCAAACCTGTGTGAGGTGATTGGGTGATGCTTGATACCCCACATGTGAACAACCATATAATATACATATGTAATGTATCATAATGCAATTAATAAATGTATAAATAAAAATAAAAGAATATAGCATTAATCTCATTTAATCCCACTTCCATTCACCATAAACTTCGAAGTTCTATTAGTTAAATGGACACACAAATGATATAAAAGGTAATGTAATTCTCCTTCTGGATTCTGGAAAAACATCCAAAGAAGCCATTGGTGCCATGGTAAGCTGGCCAATGTACTCCTTAAAAAGCTCACTTCCAAAAAACATGACAAAGATAATAATAAGGTCGATTATTGAATCTGTAAAAGAAATTAACCGCAAAGAAAAGCATATTCAAAAATTGATGGTAACCTCATATCCTTAAAAAAAATCTAACTATCATGCAAGATTTCAAAATAGACTGACGTTGAAATTTCTGATTTCCCATGAGCATCATAAGCTTGTTTTTGTGATGGATCACTTAGCATTTTGCCTTTTTTAGTTTACTTCATCCCTGGACCCTTGGATGAGAAATCCAAGGCTAAGTTAGTCCGTTTAAAAAATAGTACCAAGCTTTCAATTCAAGCACCTCAGGGCAAGAATAATGCATTCACGGATACGAACAGGGATACAAAGGAGACTGGAGATGGATTAGCATCAAAAAGTCAAATTGCTAGTCGCATGGAGACTGTACTACCTCGGGGTCAAAGAATTTGTCAACCATAGAGTGCACTATATAAGACAAAATACACCAATAGATATGCAATTCATATTTCCTAATATAGAAAATCCAAAAGGAACATGCTAAAAATTGGGGAAATAAGTGAACTCACCTGAAATTTTTGTGCTGCCGAAGGATCATTTGGATTTTGTTCAAATGAACTTGCCTAGCCTGAAAATCTAATCCCACTCCAGTTAAAAAAATAAGAATACTCCAAAAATCAAATTTAATCAGACAGAATAGAAGTGAAAATTATGATGGAAACTCATAATTCCAAGCCATTGCAACTAATAAAAAAATAAAAATACATTGTAAAGTAAAGCATATCAACATATCGAAGATTACCTGAGCACATAACAATCTAAATAATAATGTAGCTGGTAAAATCCGACAATTAACTAGTAGCGGTGGTGGTAGGATGACGGCAAAGGTGTGACGAAACTTTGTAAGGGAAATGATTTAGCCATTTAGGGGTACAGCTGCAAATGATCTTTAGTCTTTACATTACCTTATGAGTTATGATTGGAACAGTTCAACGGACTGAGAAATTGAACAAATCACAACTGGTAAAGAACATATTAAAATTAAATTAATAAATACGTATATAATAATCTGAGTAATTAACACTAAGGATAAAGATGCAAATAATAAAATAAAATAAGGATAGAATAGGAAAAAAATATTTTACAATTCCTTTGTACTTTTAATATATTAGGATAGGATAAAGTGTGAGGTAAACCATATTCACATATGGAGAAGTAATGTGAGTAGGTAAGATTACTGAATTAACTCATGCATGATGAAGTTGTAAGGATGCATCAGTGGTATCATGAAGCAGCATGATAAGAGGAAGTGAATATACATAAAATCATACAACGGTGACATGGTTTAGATGGGCGGTTTTGAAGATATTTTCAGTGGTTATCTAGATCTATTGGGGTCAGTTATTTGCTTGATCATACAACTTTATATATGAGCTGTGCAAGGAAAGTTGATTCAGTTAAAGTCTCAACCGTTTGATAACTGAATCATAGCTGGAAAGTTGGTTCAACACGTTAGTCCCGTAACTTTGAGTTGCTTGAGATGCATGTATATATAGCTGGTTTTATTAGCTCGTTTTATAAGTTGTACTCTATTATGTTGGATTGTATACTAAAAGTTTTACTTTTTATAAGAACAATGGTTTAACAATGAATTTGAAATGAGAATCACATGATCAAATGTTTTGCATATTATAATTTATTTATATGATTATTACAAAAGACCACTTATTTTATACTGTAGATAATATGGTGTGCGGCGTCACACGGAAAATCATATTATCCACTCCTTATAAAGTATAAACAGATACTCACAATCGAGATAGACGGAGAATATCTATCAGAATGGTTGTAGTGTGATTTGGTATTAGTTTGTCTTGACTATAAAATCACATTAGTGCACTTTGTGTGTATTGAACAGGATCGCTTGAGATCGTTCGATTTATACTAACTATATAGGAGAACTTGATCTCAGTTATTATGGATGTTCGTACTCTTAATCCCTAATAATAACCTCGACACGTAAGCCAGTATGTATCTCTTGATTCATCAATGGGTGAGATTTAATTATTAAATCAACAAACTCGGTGAGTCATCTCAATAGAGGCCCGACTCTAATTTCTCCTCCTGGTCAGTACTGTAGCCCATAAATAAGTCATCTCAACTTTCGGAACCCTAATACACATGCCTAAAATCATTTGAGAGTAGGAAGAAATCAGATTGAGAGGATCTTGAAGATCGTCGCCAACACGACGTCAAGATTGGACTTGAGAATACAACAGAAGATCAAGAGGTCATTTCAGCAACCTGATTGTCAACTTCCACAATTTTTCTGTATTCATATAGAACTCAAAACTAGTAGTGTGATACATGATTGGAAAGCCACGGAAGAGATGATCGTTTTGGCGCAAAAATACTCGAATCAGAGATTGGATGAGGAAGTTATGCCAAAGTCGTGAGGTCACGCAAGCTGCCGGCGAGAATTTTCTCTTCTTCAACATACCCTGTAGTAAGATAATACGTTTCTATTTTCTTACTTTAGCTGATTTAGAAACGTATGGAATCCTAACGGTTTACGTTAACCAAACGATCAAACGACAACACATTATTCATTCTGATTAATAAAAGAAGCTCATCCTATAGTGGATGTAGGTCATTCTTGACCGAACCACTTTAAATCCATTTTCATTTATCTTTCTGAAATCACAAACAGTGGCGGACCCAGGAATTGGGTCCAGAGTGGCCACATATTACTCTCTCTATCTCATAAATCAATTCACGTTTTCATTGTACAAAAAAGTTACTTTATTTACTAATTTTATTGATTTTTAAAGGATATTTTAATTTTTTTAAGTAAAAATAGTAAAGTGTAAAATAGGTTAGATGTATTAAGTGAGCATGATAATTTTGACAGAAAAAATATAAAGAAAGAAATCAAAGTAATTATAATTATAATATAATTTAAATAATTATATGATAAGAAAGAAATAAGAATTTAAAAAAAATAATCAATTATAATAAAATGAGAGAAAAATATGTAAAATGTGGGCTTTCACCTAGGATCAAACTCTGGACACAAGAAGCAATGCCCTTCATCTCAAACCACTAGGCCGCTAAGTCAAATTATTTTCAGAAGTTCAGGGGCCACATGCCTCCCTTGGCCCCTTAGTACGTCCACCTTTGATCACACACATACATCACCATTTGAGTGCACGTATTCTTCAATCCTCATAGTGAGTTTTAGCGTTTCTGTGAGAGATTCAATCTAACATCTTGAGTGTAGTTAGGTGTTCTTTGTCAACTGGCGCATTCTGTGGGACTGCAGACCAGATCAGAAACAATCAAGAAGGAGAGTGAAGTAAGAAAGGCAGTATGGTGACTACAAAATTTGACATCGAGCGGTTCACGAAAAAATCCGATTTCAGATTGTGGAAGATCAAGATGAAGGCCATCTTAGTTCAGCAAGGGTTGGTGAAGGCGATTCAACCAGCTTCTGCAAACGAAGCTGCTGCAGTGGATGCACAAGCATTGACAATAGAGAACGAGCTCCAAGAAAAGGCGCTTAGTGATATAGTCTTGTGTCTTGGTGACAAAGCACTAAGGGAGGTTCAGAGAGAAACAATCGCCTGAGGATTATAGAAGAAACTTGATGATCTTTACATGGTAAGATCTCCGGCCAACTGTTTATATCTGAAGCAGAAGCTATATTCTTTTAAAATGGTAGAGGATAGACCTATCTTGATTCAACTTGATGAGTTTTCTAAGGTACTAGATGATTTAGAAAACATAGATGTCAAATTAAGTGATGAAGATAAGGTTATGATCTTGTTATCTGCACTTCTAAAGTCTTTTGAAAATCTTAAAGATACTTTGTCATTTGGAAGTAGAGACACAATTAGTTCAGAGGAGGTTGTAATGGCTCTGAAGATAAAAAAACTTCAGAAAGTTTCAGAGGGGAGCAATGGATCAGGTGAGGGATTAATGATCAAGAGAAATGATCATGGAAAGAAAAACAACAAAGAGAGGGGGTTCTAATAGGAAGCAAGACAAGAAGAATGAATCAGTAGATAAAAGAAGGTAGGAAGTGTTTTCATTGTCATGAACCAGGTCACTATAAGAAGAATTATTACAAGTTAAAGGCATTGAAGGCCAAGAAAGGTGAAGCTGAAAGACAAGGACAGAAAAATCAAGCAAATCAGGTTGCTGGTGCACAAGATCATAATGATCATGATTACATTAAAGCTCTTTCCATTAGTTCATCAAAAATGGCAGAGGAGTGGGTACTTGATTCACGTTGTACTTTTCACATGTCTCCTATGAAACAATGGTTTATTGATTTGAAAATCTACAATGCTGGCTCTGGTTTTCTTGGTGATGATCATACATGCCAGATCAAGGGGGTGGGTTCTATTAATTTTGAAACTACACGATTGTAAAATGAGGTTGTTGACTGGTGTGAGATATGTTCCTGATTAAAAAAGAAATCTGATCTTATTGGCAGTTCTTGATTCCATGGGATGTATTTTCATGTCAAAGAAGGGTGTCCTTACTATTATAAAGGATGGATATGAAGTGATGAAAGGAATCAGACACAATGATCTGTACTTACTGGATGGCTGTACTTTAATTAGTCAAAACAATGTAACGTCAATAAATGATGATATGTATCTGTGGCATGGGAGGTTGGCACATATTAGTGAGAAGGGATTACAAGAATTGGCTAGATAGATGGCTATAACTACTAGTTTATCAGATAAACTAGATCAGTGTGAGCACTGCATAATTGGTAAGACCAAGAGGCTTAAATTTGGAGCAGGAACTCATAACTGCAAGAATAGGCTTGAATACATATATTCAGACCTGTGGAGCCTTCAAGAACACCAACTAAAGGTGGAGGCAGGTACAATATAACTTTCATAGATGATTATAGTAGGAAAGTTTAGGTATTTATTTTGAAAACAAAAGATGAAGCATTTCAAACTTTCAAGAATTAGCTTGTTGAAGTTGAGAACAATTGTGATGCCAAAGTTAAGACACTTAGGACTGATAATGGGTTGGAGTACTGCTCAGAGGAGTTTAACAACTTCTGTAAACAAAGAGGAATTGTCAGACACAGAACAATCCCTGGTACACCTCAATAAAATGGTGTAGCTGAGAGGTTAAATCAGACACTACTAGAGAGAGTGAGATGTATACTTAGTAGTTTGAACTTGGTTTCAATTTTGGTTAAATTGATTTAGAGCAAGTGTACTCTATCGTGTGTAGAACGTAAGCGACCAAGTGCAAAATTTATAAGATATCGAACTCAAGGGTGAAAGTGAGTAGCCGTATTTGAGAAATGCTTTACTCTAGTAGGACGAATCAAAGAAGGAGGGGTTGATTATACTACAAACTAACAACTAGGAAAGCAATTAAAGATAGAACATATACAAATGTGATGGAAGATGGAGGAAGGTGAGCAATCTAAGAATTATGTAAAGCAAGCAACATTCACGGTAAGGTATATATATACTCACACACACATATGCATTGATGGTTTTCATGTTATGATATTAAGGAAAATCACGTTTTCACCCCTAATCCCTATGGTCAAGGCAATTAGGTTCTCAGCTCTTTTACAAGTTTAAATCTCCTAAGATTTTTCTTACTCTCAATTCCTATGAAGGTACTATGATCATAAGTTGGTTCCCCTCACTAGTTCATCACTAATGTCTTATCATGAGGTTCTAAGCACTTGAAGGGAATGGCTTACCTCTCCTCATACTAACTAATGCATCTCATGCAATCAATGATTCAATTAAATCACTAAGTATAATATTGGAATGGACATCCTAACACTATGAGTAGAGGATTTAATCACACAAATCATACATAAAATGAGAATAAGCATTCATGATAGAAAATATTTATAACAATCATTTCATCAAACATGTGGTGTGCAAAATCTACATAATACCTAACCAATCATATTGCTAGCCTCACATGAGGACTGACCACTACAAATCATAATAAAATCAATACAATCCATGGCATACTCCATTTGAGCCAAATAATGAAGAAAATAATAAAATAAAGGTAAGTTGGCTCCCCTTTGATGGTGAACTTCCTCCCCTTTGATCATGCTAAAATCTTCAACCAATGATGAATTTCTCTTTTTAGATTGGTGGATGGATGGATTTATGGATGGATTTGAGGAGATCAAGTGGTTTGAATGGATGAAGTGAAGGATGGAAGAGATGGAGATGAATATGTGTGGTTTAGGTGTTTAGTGTGTGTGGAAACTGATCCAAAATGATTTCTTTCGAATTTTGTGGTCAAAACATGTATTTATACCCCCATGGAAGTTTCTAGAACACTTGAAAATCATAAAACTGACTTTTGTCAGAATACGGGTTTTGTGCGGAACACGGCCATGGGGGTGGGCGTGTAGCGTTTTCAGATGACAGTACACGGCCATCTCTAACAGGGGCGTGTTCGGTACACGGGGCATGTAGGAGCATCGCGTGCTGCGCACTATCACCGTTTTGCGCATAACTTCTACATCCGATCTCCGATTTGAGTGATTCTTGTGCTCACGCGATCCTCTCTTCCGCGGCTTTCCAATCATGTATCACACTTCTAGTTTTGAGCTACACACGAATACAGAAAAATTATACAAGTTAGACGTGTGTTTTTAATATTTTGCTTTGGCTCATTCTCCCCCGTTTCAACTCCGAATTGAACTCCATTTTTTTCCACATCTTCTTTATCGTGTCTATAATCCATTTTTATCTAAAAATTATAAAAATTACACCAATTTACCAATTCCCAAAATATTTACAAATATAGCACAATTTAAGGCACTTAATCATGAAAAACACATATTTATCATTTCAAAACACAAATCTCCATATCTTCATATAACACCACCAAATGATATACAAAATGAATAAAAACACATAAAACACATAATAAAAGACAATAAAATTTAGGTGAAAACGACACCGATCATAGTTCTGGACTTGCCAAGAGTTTTTTGAGGTGAGATTGTCACTTTTGTTGCATTCCTTATCAACAGAAGTCCATCAGTTGCACTGAACATCAAAACACCACAGGAGGTGTGGTCTGGAAAGCTAACTAATACAGCAGGCTCAAGGTGCTAAGTTGCTTAGCTTATGCACATATAAAACAAGATAAGCTAGCACCATGAGCTGTCAAGTGTGTAATGATTGGATATCCAAAGGGTGTTAAAGCATACAAGTTGTGGTGCATTGAAAGTAATAACATTATGATCAGTAGAGATGTTACTTTCAATGAAAGTGTTATACCATTTATATCACAATCTCAGAGAAATGATGAAGCTGAGCTTGAGGTGGAGTCTTCCAGAGCTGATCAGAAAAAACAACAACAAGTTATTGTTGAATCTGATCAAGAGCAAGGAAAAGAGGTGAAACAGGAAATGATGATGTTTCAAGAACTGATGAGTTGTTGAATAGCTATCAGTTGATAAAAGATAGAGGGAGAAGAACAATCAGACCTTCAGCTAGATTTAGTGAGGCTGATATGATGTCTTTTGCTATGTACACTGCAGTTGATGTGGATGCTTATGAGCCTAAGAACTACAAGGAAGCTGTTACTTGCAAAGAGAGTGATAAGTGGAATGTTGATGTGCAAGAAGAGTTGTTGTCTCTGGAGAAAAATGAGACATGGAAGGTTGTTAAAAGGCCCAAAGATCATAAACTAATCAGTTGCAATTGGATATTCAAGAAGAAAGTAGAACCTAAGGATTCAGGTGGAGTAAGATTCAAAGCAAGGCTAGTGGCAAGATGTTTCTCACAAAGATAAGGAATAGATTACACTGAGATTTTTTCTCCAGTTGTTAAGCATTGTTCCATCAGAATTTTTCTAGCTTTGGTAGCTCAATATGATCTGGAATTGCATCAGATGGATGTTACTACAGCATTCTTGCAAGGTAAGCTTGAAGAGAGGATTTACATATAGGTTCCAGAGGGAGTTTCTGTTCTTGAACTAGAAACTGAGGCTTGTTTACTTCTTAGATCACTATATGAACTGAAACAAAGTCCAAGAAGGTGGTATCTAAGGTTTGATGAATATATAATCAGTTGTGGATTCAAGAGGTCCAGTTATGATAGTTGTGTATACTTCAAGCATGACAGTGAGCTACACATGTTCTTACTGTTATATGTTGATGATATACTCATTGCTTGTAAGACCATTGAAGATATCTAAGCTATGAAAAGTATGCTGAAACCTGAGTTTGATGTGAAAGACTTAGGGGAGGCAAAAGTAATCAAGAATGCAGATTGATAGGGATAGAGCTTGTTGGTTCAGTAAAGTTGCATCAAAGTACTTATTTGGAGAAGGTGTTAAAAAGATACAACATGGATTTGTGTAGATTAGTTACCGCACCAGTGAAGCAGGGAGTTAGTCCATCTTCTGTACAATCAGTAAAAACCAGAGATGAAATGATAGAAATGGAGAAAGTTCCATATGCAAATGCTATTGGAAGCTTAATATACTCCATGGTATGCTACAGGTCGGATCTTGCATATGCTATGAGTCTTGTAAGTAGATTTATAAGCAATCCTGGTAGGGAGCATTGGGAAGCAGTTAAGTGGATACAGAAGTACATCAAAGGTACACTTACATCAGGTTTAAAGTAATAGTGAATTTCTCGAAGGCTGTGTTGATGCTAACTATGCAGCCAATTTGGACACTAAAAAGTCTCTTTCAGGTTATGTTTACTGTTTATTTAGAGCAGCCATTAGCTGGAGAGCCACACACCAACCAGTGGTGGCTTTATCTATAACATAGGCCGAGTACATTGCACTTACAGAGGCAGTGAAAGAGGGTATGTGGTTGATTGGTATCTTAAATGAATTTGGGGTTGAGCAGAAGTCAGTTATCATAAGTTGTGATAATCAGAGTGCCATACACTTGTCAAGGCATCAAGGACATCATGAACGCACCAAGCACATATATGTAAGGTTGTATTTTGTAAGGGATATGATAGAAGAAGGGAAGGTGATAGTCTGCAAGGTTGATACTTCAAATAATCTTACAAATTTTTTCACAAAGGCTCTAGCAACTTCAAAGTTTGAGTTGAGTATAAGAGTCTGATCAGTATTTGCTAGAGGAACAAGACTGAGTTTTGCTGTACTCATTAAATAACAGTGGATTGAGTGGTTGCACTCATTACAAGGCAGTGTAATAGGATTGAGGATTGATGGAGATGAATAAGGTTTTAGGTGGAGAATTTGTGAGGTAAACCGTATTCACATATGGAGAAGTAATGTGAGTTGGTAAGATTACTGAATTAACTCATGCATGATGAAGTTGTAAGGATGCATCAGTGGTATCATGAAGCAGCATGATAAGAGGAAGTGAATATACATAAAATCAAACAACGGTGACATGGTTTAGATGGGTATTTTTGAAGATATTTTTCAGTGATTATCTAGATCTTTTGGGGTTGGTTATTGGCTTGATCATACAGCTTTATACATGAGCTATAAAGGGAAGTTGATTCAGTTCAAGTCTCAACCGTTTGATAACTGAATCACAACTGGAAAGTTGGTTCAATACGCTAGTCTCGTAACTTTGAGTTGCTTGAGATGCATGTATATATAGCTGGTTTTATCAGCTCGTTATATAAGTTGTACTCCATTATTTATTCTGATCAATAGAAGAAGCTCATCCTATAGTAGACGTAGGTCATTCTTGACCGAACCACTCTAAATCCATTTCCATTTATCTTTCTGAAATCACACACATACATCACCATTTGAGTGCACATATTCTTCAATCTTCATAGTGAGTTTTAATGTAACACCTCAGTATTTCATAATCTATATTTTCGTAAATTTGACTTTTAAATAAAATTATATTATTTATTTTAGTATATTATATATTTTATAAATAATATATATATATATATATATATATATATATATATATATAATATTAATAATAACATGTGTGTGCAAGTGGAAGTGTTTTGGATAAGGATTAAAATTGTTGATAAGGATGAGTATAAGTAGTGACGTGTGAATATGTGTGTATTAATTAATCACATGTTTAATTTTTTCAACTTGCATCCAAGTTGGTATTAAAATAATATTAACATTTGAATAAGATTCAAGTTGATCTACAAGTTGTTATGTGTGTATATGTATTAGTCACGCATGCACACACAGTAAGCTGTCATCACTACATTTTTCTTCTCTTTCAAACATATACATACAACTCACACACACACACACACACACACACACACACACACACACACACACACATATATATATATATATATATATATATATATATATATATATATATATATATATATATATATATATATATATACAAACTCCACTCTATTAATATTTTTAGTCACACATTTTGTGAGTTTTTCTTAGCATGTTATATACCAAAATGTTTGTCTCAAAGCGTAGATTTCAAATATATAACTCTTTTGTGAAATTGATTTCTTATGTGTTAGATAAGCTCTGTCAAAGTTTTTACCCCTTTAATAGCATATTTTATTTTGGTCTGAGTTAGCTTTGATATTATATGCTATTTTGAAGTTCTCCTCACGAGGATCACAAAGGTATAATTAGTTTTGAGTTTTGACGTGAAACGAAAGAGTTATGAAGAAACCCACTTCACTTTCGAAATTGCATTGTTTCAAACTTTATTATTTTCATGTAAAATTGGTATACATGTGGTCCTCGTCTTGCGAGGATTCCAAAAGTGCTTTCGAATTTTTAAAAGGAGTTGTATAACTCAAGTTGGGTCATTTTGTAATAAGTTTAAAGTTCAGAGTAAGTTTAAATGAGAATTTAATATAATGCAGGGACTTGATTGCAATTTATAAAAAATATATTATATATAATAATAAATAAATCAACTATGTGTTTTGAAAGCAATATAGCTTTCGTTTTTATATGTATTATATTTAATTTTCATTTATATAAATATTAATTTAACTTTTTACTTTAAATATTATTATAATTTTACTAATATTATTATTTTCAATATAGAATCTTTATTTTATATTTGCTATTAAGATTAGTATATCATTTTCAAGAATTTCTGAGATCGAAGAGAAAGTCTAGTCAACTCTACAATTTTCAAGAAAGTTCAAGGTGGGGTAACTTTCACTCTTTACCGAGTGCTACCTTTTATGTCATGATTGCTAAGTTAAGATGTGATATGTGTTACTGATATGTCATGTTATGTGTCATGTGTGTTTTTAGTTCGATGATAAATATTTTCCTACTAACATCGTACTGGGTGACAACTTGGTGCGCACAGACCAACTAACTAACATTTTATACCAAACTAATTACATTTTATAGCGAAAGTGATAATTATTTTAAAAAGTATAAAATTATCTCATATAAGACAGTCTCACGCAAGACCTACCCCTAAATTTTTGTTGGCAAAGACTTGAGTGAGACCATCTCACGGATCCTCGTATGTGAGACGGATCATCCATTAACCCAATTAACTAATTTTAAAGGGTAATGTTTGGTTGTTATGAATTTAAAAAATTGAAAAATTAATGGGAATTTTCTAAAAATGCCACTTTAAATACTCTTTTTTTAAAAATGCCACCCACAATAATTTTTTTTAAACATGCCACTTTTGAATTTTTTTTACACAAATACCCTTCATCTTCATTAAAATTAGAATGCTCTCTTTTCACCAATTTTCTTCATGAGAGAAATCAACACACTCATGGAATTCATTTTTCACCTTTCGTCTTGATAGAAGAATCTACAACGGCACAACATAACCCCACATGAATCTAGATTAGTAAATCTTACAATTTGTTTTTCATGAACTATAACATGTGAGTTATAAAATTTGTTTGGTTGATGTTATTTTGGTGTTTGATTAAGTTAATAAGACTTTATACATCACCGACATGTTGATCGGTGTTATTTTTACCTAGATTTTAGTGTCTTTTATTATGTATTTTTATATTTTTTATTCATTTTGTATATCATTTGGTGGTGTTATATGAAGATATGGAGATGTGTGCTTTGAAATGATAAATGTATGATTTTCATGATTAAATGTCTTAAATTGTGCTATATTTGTGAATATTTAGAGAATTGTTATATTGGTGTAATTTGTGTGATTTTCAGGTAAAAATGGATTCTAGACACGATAAGGAAGATGTGGAAAAAATGGAGCTCAATTCGGAGTTGAAACGAGGGAGAACGAGCCAAAGCAAAATGCTGAAAAATGCACGTTAAACTTTCATAATTTTTGTGTATTCGTATGGAGCTCAAAACTAGACATGTGATATATGGTTGAAAAGCCACTGAAGAGAGGATCACGTGAGCGTAAGAATCACTCAAATCGGAGTTCAGATATGAAAGTTATGCGCGAAACGGTGAGACTGCTATGCACGCAATGCACCTACACGTCCCGTGTGCACCTAGACGACCCGTGTAGGTGCAAAAGATAGTTTTATGATATCCACTTATTCTAGAAGATTTCATGGGTGTATAAATACATGTTTTGACCACAAATTACGGGAGGAATCATTTTGGATCAGTTTCCACACACAATAGACATCAAAATCACACACATTCATCTCCATCTCTTCAACCCTTCACTTTATCCATCCAATCCACTTGATTTTCTCAAATCCATCCATAAATCCATCCATACACCAATCTAAGAAGAGAAATTCATCATTGGTTGAAGATTTTAGCATGATCAAGGAGTAGGAAGTTCACCATCAAAGGGGAGCCTACTTACCTTTATTTTGTTATTTTCTTCATTATTTGGCTCAATTGGAGCATGCCATGGATTGTATTGAATTTGTAATGATATGTAGTGGCTAGTCCTCATGTGAGGCTAGCAATATGATTGGTTAGGGATTATATAAATTTTGCAAGCCACATGTCTGATGAAATGATTGTTATGAATATTTTCTATCATAAATGCTTATTCTCATTTTATGTATGATTTGTGTGGTTAAATTCTCTATTTATAGTGTTAGGATGGTCATTCCAATATTATGTTTAGTGGTTTAATTGAATAATTGATTGTATGAGATGACTTAGTTCGTATGAGGAGAGGTAAGTCATAGTCTTCAAGTGCTTAGAACCTCATGATAGAACATTAGTGATGAACTAGTGAGGGGAACCCAACTTATTATCATAGTACCTTCATGGGAATTGAGAGTAAGAGACAATCTAAGGAGATTTAATCTTGTAAAAGGGATGAGAATCTAATCACCTTGGCCATAGGGATTAGGAGGTACAAACGTGATTGCCCTTAATATCATAACATGAAAACCATCAATGCATGTGTGTGTGTGAGTCTATATATACCTTATCCATGAATATTGCTTGTCTTACATACTTCTTAGATTGTTCACCTTCATCCATTTTCCATCACACTTGTACATGTTCTATCTTTAATTGCTTTCCTAGTTGTCAGTTTGTAGTATAATCAACCCCCTCCTTCCTAAATTTGTCCTACTAGAGTGAAACACTTATCAAATACGGCTACCCACTTTCGCCCTTGGGTTCGATATCTTATAAATTTTTTACTTGGTCGCTTACGTGCTACACACGATAGAGTACACTTGCTCTAAATCAATTTAACCAAAATTGAAATCAAGTTCACATGTTTAGATATTGATTAACAAATATGTTGTGATTATTTTGGTAAAAATCTAAACTTGGAGATATAAAAATCGTGAATTACGCAGGGTCGCGTGCGAGGTTGCGTGTAAGGTTGTACGCATCTTCAGTAAGTAGTTACTTGCAAGTCACACGAATGGTTGCGTGAGTAGTCACACAGATGGTTGCTTGTGAGTTGCATAGTTAATTGTGTGGTTAATCGCGTGCATGCTCGCATGAGTAATCATTTGATTAGTCGCGTGCGTACATGGTAGCATAAGTAGTCGCTTAGTTAGTCGTGTACATGTCCCATGATTTGTCAAGCGACTACGCATGCGCTACTCATGCGATCATGTACGCGATTAACTAAACGATCATGCATGCACGTGACTATTCACGCGACTAATCAAGCAACCATGCACGCGACTATTCATGCGAGCATGCACGCAACTAACTACGGAACCCATAAGCAACCATCCGTGTGACTGCTTATGCAACCATTCATGCAACTTGCAAGTGACTACGTGCTGAAGATGCATGCGACCTTACATGCAACCTATCACGCAACCTCGCACGTGACCCTGTTTAATTCGTGATTTTTATCTCCATGTGTAGATTTTTACCAAAAAAATCATAAGATGTTTGTTAATTAATATCTAAACATGTCAGTGATGTATAAAGTCTAATTAATCTAATCAAACACCAAAATAACATCAACCAAATAAATTTTATAACTCGCATGTTAATTTTCACAAAACCCTAAAATTAGATCATGAAAAAAAATTGTAAGATTTACTAATCTAGATTCATGTTAGGTTGCGTTGTACCATTGTAGATTCTTCTATTAAGACGAAAGGTGAGAAGAGTATTCCATGAGTGTGTTGATTTCTCCCATGAAGAAAATTGGTGAAAAAAGAGACATTCTAATCTTAATGAAGATAAAGGGTATGTGTAAAAAAAATTTCAAAAGTGGCATATTTAAAAAAAATATTGTGAATGGCATGTTTAAAAAAAGAGTATTGAAAATGGCATTTTTAGAAATTTTCCAAGATTAATTGTAGAGTAAAATTAATTGGGCCTAAATAAATTTAAAAGGCCTTGTTTGGTTGATATCAAATTAGAAATTTTAAAAATTAATTATGAAAAAAAATTAATTAAGACTATATTTTTTTCTACGCTTTTTTATATAATTTATATTTTTATTATTAAAAATGTAATAATTCAAAATTTGTTATTCATTAATTTAAATATTATAAGTTTATAAAATGTGATAATATGGATAACCTTAATAATTAAAAGTGATACTCAATTAATAAAAAGTGATAATGGTTGTGAACTACTAGTATTTCATAAAATTTTATAGTATAAAAAAAGTGATAACGAAAAATGATAATATTTTTAAATAAAAGTGATGACTAATTACGAAAGTGTATTTCACGAACAATTTATAGAATGGATAAACGTGATAATATATTTAATAAAAAAATATTTCTAATCAAATAAAAGTGATATCTGTCATATTGAATTATTATTTAACGAACAATTCACCGGAATAATAAAAGTGATAACATTTTTAATAATAAGTGATACATGATAAAGGAAAAAGTGATAACCGTTTAATTAAATTATTTTACAACAATTCACAAAATAAATAAAAAGTGATAATATTTTTAATATAAAGTGATATTCAATTAAGATAAAAGTGATAATAGAATAGTTAAACTTTGTAATAATTGATAACTAATAATAAAAATAATTAATAATATTTTTTCATAAAAAAATAATACTAGTTTGATAATAAAAATTATAATATAATTAAAAAAATAATTAAAATTTAATTGTTAATCCCAGGCCACACAGTCAGCGACTTGTTTGCTTGGTGTCTAAGTTAAGCGCCAAACACGGCCCATTCTCTATTTATAATTTAATTTAAAAAATATTTTATTTAGTTAATGGATAATCCGTCTCATAAATTAGGATTCGTGAGACGATCCATTTTTGTGAGACGGATTTGAGACGGGTACCCATTTGAAATTTAACAGTTATTATTTCTAATTTTTTAGTAAATTAGTTTTTCAAATCCCATAAATTGTAGTATAGATTTAGGAGAGAGAAAAGTCTTTCTAAATTCCAACACCTCCATCGTTGACAGAAAGAAGAGAACTGGAGATGATAGAAAGAGGAAGCAGAGAAATGGGAGTCCACTTCGACGCTGGGAGTCCAGAGGTCCAATTTTTTCCATTTTCTACACCAAAAACTCATTGTCTTCAATGTCTCCATTCGTGTTTTGAAAAGTTTGGGAACGAATCTCCAATATCAAACTCCTTGCGGCTACATGGGTGTTTGATTTTCGATTCATGTTCTTTTTCTCTTTTATTTATCACTCTTTTTTTATATATTTAAATTTGATTCATGTTCATTTCGATTTATATTTGTCCTTTTTATCTTCTTTTTTCATATTTTTCTCTTATTTCTCCTATTGGATTTAAACATAAAAATTGGCCCAAGGAGAAATAATAATCTAAAAATTTTGCCAAGATTCTTGCAACTTTCCCACCTAGACATAATTGGAGGGTTTACAAAATCTCAACATATGATATAGTAGAAATTATATACTATAACCGATTAGCAACATACTATAACAAGGAAACGACATACTGTAAAACATTTTACATAAGATACTATAACATAGTAACGATGTACTACAACAACAATGAATTATAGTTTCATCTAACATATAATAATACATAAATTGCGTACTATAACACAGATTTGACATCCTATAAATGAAATGGAATATACTTTCAACTGACATACTATAGCACGCACATTATAGGTAATAACATGATAACGACATATTATAACATCACTAAAATATTCTTCCAGCTAAGATACAATAACAAATAAATTACATACTATAGCCCATCCATGACATATTATAACACGAAAACGACATACTGTAAGACATATGCACTACACTTTTATATAAGATATTATGATAACACATGAACGAAGTACAGTGAAATCAATGAGATAGTGTTTTAGCTAACATACAATAATAAAAAAATTACATACTATAATGTGGTTTTGACATACTATAAAATAAATATAATACACAAATTGCATATAATAACATGGAAACGATATACTGTAACACCATTGAAATATTCTTCATGTAAGACACAATAATATGAAAATTATATACTATAACTCATCCACGACATATTATAACACATGTAATATACACGAGCTTTAATGAGGAAAAATTATGATTTGCAGCGACTACTCACTGGAATGAAAAAAATTATCACTGAAAATAACGAGTCATTAGATTGAAAGGTTTGAAATTATCCCATAAATTTAGTAACTACTAAAAATAATGGGCATTGTTTAATCATAGTATGGGATTAGATTTCAATGTTGGAGTCTTTCAACCTATGATTCAAGGGAAGTAATTCTTCTATGTGAATTTATAAAGGGTGGATTGCAATAGTGCCAGCACTTCTTTAATTTTCTTTTGTGCCCAAATTATAAAGAGAAGTTTTGCATATGATACTATATCATGTAATATACATTTGCGCACATTCACTGTGCATTTTATATTTTCTTATTTATGTATAAGATGAAATCTGAATGTAAGATGCACAAACATGCACGATGATCTAATAACTTACGAATGCATTTGTATAAGAAATTATTTTCGTCATTTCGGACATAAAAAGAGTGTTATTGGCATAATTTTGTCAATATCCATAATTTCCTCTAAATATGGTCATAAGATCCTCGCATGATTAATAGTTTTCCGAAATGCCACCAAGATGAATGATGGCTCAAATTTACCTATGCCATTGAGTTGATAATATAATTTTTAAGTCTAGTTAGGATCACTCTCGCCAGTTGTTGAACTTGATTTCAAATCCACTAATGTGAATGACTAAACTCCCATTCCAAAATAGTGCACACAAATTCGAATTCACGTGATATAAAGAGTACATACTGTCATATCATTCCCATGTGAATTCAAATATAAACAAAAAAATTTAGCATGTGAAGGAGGATGCACGATATAAAGTTGCAAAAGTTCATCCAATGAAACCCAACAGAGGCTACAAAGAAATAAAATTAACAGTAAAAATTAATGTACACTATTTAAACCGACCAGTGGTAGCAAGAAAATGGAAGAATAAGGTGATTACAAAAATCAAAACTAAACCACAAAATATTACATTCAAAATTCAGTACAAAATGTTTCATCACTTCACTTGCTAATAGAGTAAGCGTAATCCTCCTCAGCTTTGCCTAAAGCTGCAAAAAAAATCCTCACCTAACAAAGAATATTACAAAGAAATATATCCACACTAACATATAAAAAAGAGCAAATCGAAATATTTTCCTATTTGTCGTATGCCTTCGCCTTTACACTATCATCAATTTCCTGCAAATGAGACTCAAGGGTACAACCGTATAATGAAACACACGGAATACGATACTTTAATGTCCTCCTGTCTCGAACCATTATCAGGTCAATAGGAGCCCATTGGAGGCATGCCAAAAGGCGGCATCGGAGGCATGCCCATGCCACCACCCATGGACATAGCAGGAGGGGGGCCATATCCCCCTCCCATGCCCGGCATAGGAGGTGCTGGCAAAGCAAGAGGCAGCAACTGGGCATACATGTTCTGCAGGATATTGAAAACCAAACAGGCTTGAGAACTTGGCCACAATTTAAACAAAATGTTTGCATGTAACTATAGAAGAGATATGATTCAAAACTAGGAAAATGTATGCAGTATTTCATTTTCATAAATCAGTACCAACTACAACTAAAAACAAACGGTATACCTGTTGCATTATAACATCTTTCTCTTCATTCTCTTTAGCCTTCACTTCTTTCATAGCCTCGATTTTGTCCTTTATGAGATCATCAACTTTGCCCAAGTACTCTCGGATAAACTGCCATGGTTGTTAGGAAATACATAATTATATACATACATAAACAAACAAAAACATAATAAATGGATGAAATGAAAATCCCAGGAATGATCTAAAATATAACACCAACACTCATAAATGATGTACCAATCAACACAACTCATTGTAATGACAGTCACCTGTAAAAGATATGGGAATGCAAAGTCAATCATATTATTGATCCAGGCAAGTTCAAGCGCAACATCTGGCCGAATTAGATCATAACAAACAAAGAGGCATGACGCGAAGCACTCCTTCTTGCCCTAAAATACAAAAAACAACATTAGACATCCAATATTAAAGAACTTGTTTATGTTTTCCGTAAAAGAATATCACAGAACATGGACCAAAATAGACAATAATGTCTAAAGACGTAAAGGATATTAGCATCAAGTCTTCAAGAGCTTGAAGCGAAAAGAAATATGAGTATTATGGATGTATCCTCAAAACAATCTTATCAAAAGTCATAAATCCAAAAAAGATATATATATATATATATATATATATATATGGAAAGAGCCATGATAAATTTAGATGTGTGCACTGGTACTAGGGAACATAAATGAATTTAGGGAAATTTTCTAGAGAAAAACACAAATTATAGATAGCACCATCATTTATACCTGTTCAATGAAATACACAAGTAACTCCTCTGCAAGTTCACGATCGCCAGATTGTGAAGCTGTCTCCATTGCATCTTTGTATAGGTTATCTTTCTTTGACAAGGCAATCGATTGCCTCCACCTGCCTGCCTTCTTGTAAATGTAAGCAGCAACACGCCTCATCTCAAGAAGCTCATGTTTCTCAATCTGCAAGGCACATAAATGTATAAGTGTCACCATTAGGTTGACCAAATGGAGTATGATATGAGATCACAATCACCTTTTGAGCAAGGCCAATCTGATCAAAGTTATCATGCAAGTCAATGGATTCACGTAGTCTATCATAATCCTCTTCTTCAACATAAATTTCATTGAGAGCTTCATTCACAGCAGATACATTGCTGCTCTGAACAGCTACCATATATGGCTTAACAAGACGCAGGTGTCCTGCCTATGAGATCAGTAAAAAGATTATAAAAACAATGTCAAAACACAAGTAAGCTTATGAACCTCATACTGAATAGTGAGAATTGAGAATAGAATTAACATTTTCAGTGCGTACCTTTCTCATTATGTCCACAACACGTGTATGATCAACACGAAGTGCAAGGACATTCAGGACATCGTTGATGAGATCAGGGTGCTCTTGCAAAAAAAAGTGCACAGCTTTGTAATAAAGCTCCACATTGGCAACTTTGACAATGATATCTTTGAATTGCATGTGATCCCAAGCTTCTGGAGAATGATTCATAACAGTTGTTGCAGCATTATCAAACTCATCATACTGAACATACATGTAAGTTAATTCTTGCCAGTGCTGCTGTTCATCACATGCTCGGATCAGTTTTGGAATATTAAGACGAGTGGAGAACAACTTTATATGCTCCATGAGTATCTCATGACGATATCTAGCATAAAGGACGCCCAGCTCTGTAAAGATGCCCATGTGTGCACGTTCCAATCCCAGACCACTCTCCATAAGTGATATAAGCTCATTAAAACATCCTTTGTTCTGATAATAATTGCTGACCTCTTCCAGGTCATCAACCTATAAAAATCACAAAAAGATGTAACAGACAATAGATACTGGCTCATAGACCATTGATTGTACAACAGTCATGAATATATCATAGGAATTAGGATATATTAAAAATTATATAATAAATGTAAATAAATTAAACCTAAATCTTCAGGTACCTGTATAATGATATTAAGACCGCATATTTGGGCCAAACGGAACTCCTCAGCATCAACACAGGCAAAGCATATTTCCTTCCATGTCTTTGAACTATTAGCTTTACGAGCAGCATCAACCGCACCTTGAAATTGCTTCAGCTTCACTACTGTGCTTGCCAATTTGCCCCAATTGGAGATGAAAGCAAAAATAATTTTTGCTGCCTCATATAAAGCTTCATCGTACAAGCGATCGCCAACATATGGCAGATTGGCAACATTTGGCATAAGAATGAACTCTTCAATATCACCCAGTCTATCAATTTTAGCATATGCATAGATAAGCTCGCTGTCAACTTTGGGCTCCTTTGCTTTCTGCCTAACCATTAGAAGATACTTCACAAGGTCATGATAAAATTCTGCATCTTCTGCAGCACTAATGACCTCCAAAAATTGTGTAGCATCATCAGCACGAATAAATGATTCAATTGCATCACTCACTAATCCTTCCCGAAGTTGAGCTTTAGCCACTTCACTCCATACAGCATCCTCTTCAACACGAAATGCAAATTCTACAGCTCTGTTGATGTCTCGAATATTATCCAGCAACACATTTACAGCCTGGACATTCAAATTGAACTTTTTGAAAATAGCATAAGCTTCCTCATATAATTGGGCCTCCACAGCCACTTCTCCAACAGCTGGACCATCAAAGTTATCCAGTCTATTAATATAATCCATAACCCTGGACGGATCCGCCCTGATTGCAGTTAAGATGAGTAAGTTTTGCAGGTTGAAGTTTCCACTGAAGGCCGAGTTTTGTAAGATGATCTTTTCAAGCAACTCAATTAGTTCATGAGGAAGATCAGCAGCCATAAAGGCCTTAACAGCTGCAGAAACTTGCTCTGGGCTTTTGCTTTCTGGCAAAGCAGTGGATATAACTTGATCGATGAGCAACCTTCTAAATTCATTTTCTGGGTCAAGAACTTTAGCCCAGAGATCAAGATCCATTCTCTCAACCACATACCTGCAAATTAAAGGCAGAGGATTAAATCCTACCAAAAACATGTAACAAAAATCAGGAACTATGATCAATCACAAACCTCGCTTGCAGCTTGAACAAAGAATTCTTATTTGTAACATTAATAAGCTCATCATCACATTGCCCTCTCCGATAAGCAACAACAGCAAGGGTAGGATCACGCTTCTCGCAGTATTTACCCACAACACGTGAATCATAGTACGGGTTGGTGGTGAGGAAGTGCTCCGGATTGTTGTTGCTATCTATAATGATTTTACCCAAAGCATTGTGTACATGCACATCTTGGCTTCCTTCACTCACAAGATGCTCCAAAAATTGAGTGAGTAAGCGAAGTCGATTCCTGCATCCAACAAGTAACTTATAAGGAAGTCAAGAGGAAAAGCATCCTCACAAAGCATTTTATAAGAGCATGCAAGTTACCTTTTTTCACACTCCTCTACCAGAGGTTCAACTGGAAGAAGTGAACGGACTGATAAGATCAAGCCTTTAATGAAATCTTCTGGGCATTCATCATCTAAGAGTTGCCCAACAACTAGAGGAGCATTTCCTGGATTAACCTATCCATATAAACATGTCTCATGAGATATAAATTGTGTCAACGAAAAACTTCAGCTGAATTAGTATACCTTTTGCACATAACCTTCAATGTAGCGAAGCATGTTGTTCGAGTACAAGTAATGTGATAGAAAACTACATACTAATGAATGATCAACATTAGGATGAGTGTTAGTGTGTCTAAAGGTTGAAGCTGATAATGGTGCATGAGTGAAACGGATGCACCAGAATCAGCAGAATCAAGAAACGCACAAACATATCAGCAAAGCTGCACCGGGTGCATCAGTCGTGAGCAGGGTGACTTGTGGCCGTTGTACAGTTCGCATACGAACGATTTCTGGAAAGTTCTAAACGCAAATAGATAGCTGGCCATGCAGGGTGTGTGATGGAGTTGGTTATAACCGTCGAGATTCGTTTTAACCAACTGAGAATCCAGCTGGAAGTCGGTTACACGCGTTGGTCCTATAACTTTCTGTGCAAGCATATGATGTATATATTGCTGTGATGCTTGTGTATACGCATTGTAATCCGTTTGCTCTCTCAATCAATAATAAGATCTCTCTCTCACAGTGGATGTAAGCTTGTGCAAACAAGCTGAACCACTATAAACGTCTTCTTCTTCATACAATCACACATACACACACAAGTTGAAGTTATTATCATATGTGATCCAGTTTCTTGTATTCAATTCATTGCTTGTTTGTGTATTCTACAAGATTAGGTTAGTTATTGATCTGATATATCATCATCTACAACAAAGTGGCGCCGTCTGTGGGAAATCCAAGCCACGAACAGCAGTAATCATCATAAGGAGGAATCAAGAAGAAATTGGAGGAAGTTGACACCATGGTTGCAACTAAGTTTGATATTGAAAGGTTTACAGAGAAATCTGATTTTGGTTTGTGGAAGATCAAGATGAGAGCTATCTTGGTACAACAAGGATTGGCAGAAGCTATCAAAGATAAACCAGCAACAACTGCAGAAGCTGTACAAACTGCCATTGAAGCTACTGCAGAAGCTGATATTCAAGAGAGGGCTCTAAGTGCCATTGTATTGTGTCTTGGTGATAAAGCTTTAAGAGAAGTACAGAGAGAGACATCTGCAAGAGCTGTATGGAAGAAACTTGAAGATCTTTACATGGTAAAATCTCTTGCTAACCGTTTATACTTAAAACAGAAGTTATATTCCTTTAAGATGGTTGAGGAGAGATCAGTTCTAGTTCAGCTTGATGAGTTTAATAAGGTGTTAGATGATCTAGAAAATGTTAATGTGAAGATTGAAACAGAAGATAAGGCCTCAATTTTGTTGTCAGCTCTCCCAAAGTCCTTTGAAAGTTTCAAGGATACACTTTTGTTTGGGAATAGAGAAACTATAAGTCTTGATGAGGTTGAGATTGCTTTGAAGACAAAGGAGTTTCAGAAAGTTTCTGAAGATCAAGGAACATCAGGAGAGGGAATAATGGTCAAGAGGAGTGATCATGGTAAAAGGAACAACAAGAAAGGCAATTCTGAGTCAAAGAAACAAGTTTACAAGACTGATCAGTCAAGCTCAGATAAGGATGGAAGGAAGTGCTTTCACTGTCATGAACCAGGCCACTACAAGAAAAACTGCTACAAGTATAAAGCAGAAAAGAGGAGGAAAGCAGAAGCTGGTAAAGATGGACAACAAAGAGTGCAAGCAAATCAGGTGGTAAATAATCAGAATCAGGCCACTGATTATCCTGAGGCACTTGTGGTTGGATCATCAAAAGGATCTATGGATTGGATCCTTGATTCAGGATGTACATTCCATATGTCTCCTATGAAGCATTGGTTTACTGATCTCAGGTTGCATCAAGCTGAATCAGTGTTGTTAGGGAATGATCACATATGTCAGATAAGAGGTATTGGATCCATCAGGTTGAGGATGCATGATGGAGTTACTAGGACATTGACAAATGTGATGTATGTTCCAGAACTTAAAAGAAACTTGATTTCTTTAGGGAGTTTAGATGCTTCAGATCATGAGTTTAGATCTAGAGGAGGTGTACTCATTGTTGAGAAAGATGAGTATGAAGTGATGAAAGGAATCAGGAAAAATGGATTGTATATACTTGATGGACATACAGTGATTGGACAGAGTAATGTCATAACAGGAAGTGATGAAATTCACTTATGGCATGGAAGATTAGCTCACATAAGTGAGAAAGGATTACAAGAATTGTCAAGAAAAAATGTAATCAATATCAGATCAACAGATAAGCTGGAGCTGTGTGAGGATTGCATTTTTGGTAAGGCTAAAAGGCTGAAGTTTAGTATTGGTGAACATACAAGTAAAGCTAAACTTGATTATATCCATTCAGATCTGTGGGGACCTGCAAGAACTCAAACAAAAGGAGGAGGCAGATATTTTATTTCATTTATTGATGATTACAGTAGGAAGATATGGATATATATACTAAAGTCTAAGGATACAGCTTTCATTACCTTTAAGAATTGGTTAACTGAGGTAGAGAATAGCTGTGATAACAAGGTGAAGATATTAAGAACTGATAATGGTCTTGAGTATTGTTCTGATGAGTTCAACAAGTTTTGTAAGGAGAGGGGAATCATGAGACATAAGACAGTACCAGGTACACCACAACAAAATGGTATTGCAGAAAGGCTGAATCAGACTCTACTTGAGAGAGTTAGATGTATATTGAGTAGTTCTGGTCTTTCTAAAGACTTCTGGGGTGAATTGGTTAGTACAGTTGCTTTTCTAATCAATAGGTGTCCATCAACACCTCTTAAGTTTAAAACTCCTCAGGAAGTATGGACTGGAAAGATTGCTAATTACACTAGACTCAAAGTGATAGGTTGCCTAGCTTATGCACATGTTAAACAGGATAAGTTAGCTCCAAGAGCCATCAAATGTGTCATGATTGGATATCCCAAAGGTGTTAAAGCTTACAAACTATGGAATATTGAAGGTAAAAAGATTATGATAAGTAGAGATGTTACCTTTAATGAAGCTGTTATGCCACTAAAATCTCAGGGTCAAGGTAAAACTGAAACTGAGCTTGAGGTGGAGTCTTTGAACAAGATTCAGGAGGATCAGTTTAGAATTGAATAAGAGACAGCACAAGGAGGAATTAATTCACCAAGTACAGATGATCAGACTACTTCTAATACTGATGAACTGCTTAATAGTTATCAGTTGACTAGAGATAGACAAAGGAGGTCTATTAGAGCTCCAGCTAGGTTTGCAGATGCTGATATTGTATCTTTTGCACTTTATTCTGCAGAAGATATTGATTCATATGAACCTAGAAACTATCAGCAAGCAATGAGCAGTAAGGATAGTGGAAAGTGGAGTGCAGCTATGCAAGAAGAGTTGCTTTCATTGGAGAAGAATCAGACTTGGAAAATTGTTCTAAAGCCAAAAGATCAGAAGTTAGTGAGCTGTAAATGGATTTACAAGAAGAAAGTTTCACCTGAGAGGATTGGTGGTATTAGATTCAAAGCAAGACTAGTTGCCAGGGGTTTCTCTCAAAGGGAAGGCATTGATTACACAGAGATATTCTCTCCAGTTGTGAAACATTGTTCTATTAGGATATTGTTAGCATTAGTAACTCAGTTTAATCTGGAATTGCACCAGATGGATGTGACTACAGCCTTTCTTCATGGAAATTTGGAGGAAAAGATCTATATGACTATTCCAGAAGGAGTTTCAGTTCAAAACTCAACTGATAAGGCTTGTTTACTTCTAAAGTCACTATATGGATTGAAACAAAGTCCTAGGAGATGGTATCTGAGATTTGATTAATACATTATCAAATGTGATTTTGAGAGAAGCAAGTTTGACAGTTGTGTATATATCAAACAAGATAGTGACTGGTATGTTTTCTTGTTACTATATGTTGATGACATTTTAATTGCTTGTAAGTCTATGAAAGGCATTACAATTGTGAAGGAAATGTTGAAATCTGAGTTTGATATGAAAGATTTGGGTGAAGCTACTGTTATATTAGGAATGGAAATCAAAAGAGATAGATCAGTTGGTTCTATTGTGTTACATCAGAGCTCATACTTAGAAAAGGTTCTCAAAAGATATAATATGGATCAAAGTAAAGCTGTGTCTACTCCTGTAAAGCAGGGATTGGCTTTAACAGCTCAACAATCAGCTAGAACTAGTGAAGAAGTATCAGAAATGGAGAAGGTTCCCTATGCCAATGCAGTTGGTAGTCTCATGTATGCTATGGTATGTTGCAGACCAGACTTGGCTCATGCAATGAGTTTAATAAGCAGGTTCATGGGAAGTCCAGGAAGAAATCACTGGGAAGCTGTTAAGTGGATTCAGAGATATATCAGAGGCAGCTTAACAACAGGTTTGCATTTCAATAAATTTACCTCTAACATTGATTTTCTTGCAGGTTTTGTAGATGCTGATTATGCTGCAAACTTAGACACAAGGAAGTCACTATCAGGCTATGTCTTCTGCTTGTTTGGTACGGCTATCAGTTGGAGATCAACACATCAGTCAGTGGTTGCATTGTCTACAACTGAAGCTGAGTTTATCTCACTCACAGAAGCAGTAAAGGAAGGTTTGTGGTTGCAAGGAATTTTGTCTGAGTTTGGTGTAGTACAAGAATCAGTACTAATACATTGTGATAACTCTAGTGCTATACATTTATCAAGACATCAGGGTTTTCATGAAAGGACAAAACACATAGATGTAAGAATGTATTTTGTTAGAGACTTAGTTGAAGGAGGAAAGGTTGTGGTTAAAAAGGTTGAAACAGCCAAGAATCCAGCTGATTTCCTCACTAAGGCATTGCCTAGTTCAAAGTTTGAGCTATGCAAGAGTCTTGTCAATGTATGCTGAACATATCAGTGGTGAGTTCAGCTGCTCTCTTCAAAAGCAGTGTGCAAGTTGGCTGTCTTGGTAAAAACAGTGAAGTGAAGGAGTGATTGAGTATTGGTTGAGTATGAAGTTTTAGGTGGAGAATTGTGATAGAAAACTACATACTAATGAATGATCAACATTAGGATGAGTGTTAGTGTGTCTAAAGGTTGAAGCTGATAATGGTGCATGAGTGAAACGGATGCACCAGAATCAGCAGAATCAAGAAACGCACAAACATATCAGCAAAGCTGCACCGGGTGCATCAGTCGTGAGCAGGGTGACTTGTGGCCGTTGTACAGTTCGCATACGAACGATTTCTGGAAAGTTCTAAACGCAAATAGATAGCTGGCCATGCAGGGTGTGTGATGGAGTTGGTTATAACCGTCGAGATTCGTTTTAACCAACTGAGAATCCAGCTGGAAGTCGGTTACACGCGTTGGTCCTATAACTTTCTGTGCAAGCATATGATGTATATATTGCTGTGATGCTTGTGTATACGCATTGTAATCCGTTTGCTCTCTCAATCAATAATAAGATCTCTCTCTCACAGTGGATGTAAGCTTGTGCAAACAAGCTGAACCACTATAAACGTCTTCTTCTTCATACAATCACACATACACACACAAGTTGAAGTTATTATCATATGTGATCCAGTTTCTTGTATTCAATTCATTGCTTGTTTGTGTATTCTACAAGATTAGGTTAGTTATTGATCTGATATATCATCATCTACAACAAGTAATGTGTGAGGTCAGGGACAAAACCAAAGCGGTCACACACATTGATCAGCGGCCGGGCATCAGGGAGTTTTGCTTCCATTAGAAAGTTTTTAGTTTTTTCAGGATCATAGAAATTTGACTCTCTAGTTACACGCTCGACTTCTTTAATTTGTCCAGTCTTGGCAGCTGCTTCAACGTACTTGAAGTGAATGTCAGGGTCCTCACTGCCAGAGATCAATAATTAGTAAAAAGAAAAGTGGTTAAAATGAGAAAGCCATTGGCAGTTAAGTTTACTGCTTCTACCTGGAGCTTAAATATGATCCTAAGAAGAAGTAGAGTCCTTCATATGACTTAAACTGCTCAAAGAGCTTCATACATGCCTCAACTCCCAACTGATCACAGTATTCTTTCGCAACCTAGATAAAACTTAAGCGAGAAGGACGCGATGACGCCACATCTAGGGTTATTCGTTTCCTAATTTATCTTGTATTTTCCGGACATCCGGGTAAGATCTATCCAACACCCATGATTGTTCTTCACAACATTATGGGCTAGAGCCTTTTTGGTAGATCTAGGGTTGTGAAGGTTTTACGAATTAATTGAACTTCCATGTGTACACTCCGTACAACACTACTTGAGGATTTATTTTATATATGCTCGTGCTTTCTTAATTCATACTCACAGTCGTTTTGTGCATCATTAACTGTTATGTAGAGTCTAAATATATATCTTGATTATTGATTGAGTGCATTCAGTGCTGAGCAGAATTCCATGTTATGATTCTAAGTGAGGGGACTCCGAATTTTCATTAGAACTATCATATATGAATACTTATTAATTGAATTGAATTTGGGTTATTAAGTAGGATAAAGAGGGTATTTTATAGTACCTATAAAGGGAGATCATATCGGGTTAGATTCTAGACGTGAAAAATAATTGATACTGATAGTACCTAGAAAGGGGGGTAAAATTACGTCTCTTGCTCCGAGGTTATTCACACGTGTTACATGCATATTTACTTGTGTCTATAGAGTAGATTTGCATGGCTTAGTGATGCATCCATATTCCACAAGGCAGAGTCGGACACCAACACATGGAAGGAAAATTAATTAGTGAAACTGGATTATCCTAGAGCTACTTATTCTCCTACTTGATCCACTTTCGTATTCTTCAAGTGACTTTATTTTATTTGTTATTTTAATTATTTGTTTATTAGTTTATAATTCTAAACCTCAAACTACATTGCCATAATCATCTTAATTAATTTAGATAATAATTAAATTGATAATACACCGTCCCTTGGGTTCGATATTTACTTGGTCACCTTTCGAGACTACAATTGATATCCTTCATACTTGGAAACCTTTCAAGACTACAATTGATATCCTTCATACTTGGGGATTAATTGTGTGTTGAGAAAACGCTCATCAGTAATCTATTCTAATGTAGCAATAGATCTACCATCTATTAAGACATTTATTTATAAGTGTAATGATAAAGTACTTTAGACTACATTAAATAATCATTAATTTTTTAATTAAAAAATTAAATTAAAAAATCAAAAACTAAAGATAGTACTCGTAAGATTCGAACTCACCTCGATTGATTTATGAATAGCATATGAATCAAGAGTTAACCAATTAACCAAAGATAATTTTCGTACAAAATGAGACAATAATTATTGAAACCAATTTTAGTAGGTCTAATATTATGACCAGAAGACCTATTAAATGGGAAGAAATTGACTTTCCAGATAATTGGATTATGGAGCAAGCAGTCCCTGTTCAAACACAGGTACAAAATCAGAATAATATTTCTGATATTTTTCAAAATACTGATGGAACAGTTAATATAAGATTTGAGAATAATAAGTCCTCCAAAGATACAATTCAATGAGAAATTATATTTCTCCAATAGATTACAAAGTGGAATTGCAACGATCTTCAACCTCTCAGATAAGAGAAGATACCGATTCTGAAATATTTACTCCTGTTACAGAGAGATTATATATTAACAGGAATAATATTTTCAGAGAAGCTAATACTCGTAACACAGATGAGTCAGAACCGACAATGTCGGAAATGGATTTTAAAATTTAATTTATGGATTTATATGAAAAAATAAATTTTAGTCCTGGTTCTTGAGCCAGAAAAATTATTTCTAAAGAATTTAAAAGTCAAGGTTATGTACCTTTCAGAAAATTGTTTTTTGAGAATTTTACTCAAAATGAAATTATAAATTTTTAAGATGAGTTTTATAAAACTTGTGAAGAAAAAAATGTATTAATACCTTTTGCAGCATGGTTTATGAATACCTATGTAAAAAATTATATTTCTATTTTAGAAAGAAATTATAATTTGCAAAATTGCACGGTTGTGACAGATATATATCCTCCACAACAAACTTTTCATATTGAAAAAAATGAAAAAATTTATAATTTTCTAACTTTTGCTAAACTTATAGAAGATGATACTATACAAATTACTTGTAAACATATTAATACTATGTTTGAAAATCAAAATTATACAAATTTGTTTTTAAATGTATTAGGAGAACAAATCCAGTCTATTCATAATAAACTGGATATGATAATATCAATTATTAATAAAAATAGTCAACCCACTGTAATAGTTACAGAAAAGGAGAAAAAATATTTACAAAATCTCCAGCCTGTAATAATTACAGATAGGGGAAAAGAAGCTTTGTCAAGCTTCCAACCACCTCCAGTAATATCTAATTTTAAGATCAAGCCATTATATGAGCTTGAGAAATATCTTGAGGAAAAGTTGAATAAACTTAGTATAAAAACTCTTGATAAAGAGTTATATGATAATATCATAGAAAATCCTGATTATAGGCAGGTTTTTCAAAATCAGATCAATAAGATCAATACTAAATGGGCTGATAAGCCAATTCAGAATAAGTTTTATTATAATAGACCAACACCCATGGATGTATTACATGAAGAATATACTGATACTATTGATATTAGTTATTCTGGTAATAAGATCTATGAGTGGAATATTGATGGCTATTCTAATAAACAGATTTATAATACAGTACATAGAATGCTTATGTACTCAACAATTTGTAAAAATAACAATAATTCTGATAAGGTTATTGCAGCAATGATAGTTGCTGGATTTACTGGACAACTTAAAGGCTGGTGGGATAATTACTTATCTCAAAATAATAGAAATAATATACTCAATATGGTTAAACAAGAAGGTAATAATACTATCGAAAATGCAGTTTATACACTTGCAGTTAATATAATTGAACACTTCACTGGAAGGTTCAGTGATAATAGTGATACTATTAGAACATTACTCCAAACATTGAGGTGCAGAACACTCTCTAATTTTAGGTGGTATAAGGATACTTTCCTAAGCAGAGTGATGGAATTACCATAATGTAATAACATTCATTGGAAGTCAAAATTTATTGATGGATTACCCAGCTTATTTGCTGAAAGGGTAAGAAAAACCCTAAAACATAATCATATTACGATTCCATTTGAAAGTTATACTTATGGTTCTCTAATAGACACTTGTATTAAGGAAGGATTAGCTTTATGCAATGAAATAAAGTTAAATCAACAGATTAAAAGGCAAAATCTCGAAGAGAAAAAACAATTGGGAAAATTTTGTCAACAATTTGGTTTGGATAATCCTTCATCCAGTAAAATCAAAATTAATAGAGATAAAAAGTTTTATAAACCTAAACATAGGAGATATTCTCCTAGACAGATTGAGAAAAAGAATAAAAGAAAGGAAGAAAAATTCCAAAAGAAGTTTTATAGACAAAGATATAATAAGAAAAAAAGATAGATATTGTAAAATATGTGGTAAAAAATGTCATACCAAAGAATTTTGTTGGACCAAGAAAAAGATTAATAATCTTGAAATTCCTGATGATATCAAGGAAATTATAATACAGACTCTTGAAGAAAAATCTGAATTTGAGAAATCAGAATCAGAATTTTCATCCACTTCTGATCAGAAGAAGAAATCATCAATAATTTAGTTGATGAAGACATTTCTGAATCAGAAGAATGTGAGCCCTGTAAAGAAGGATTAATATGTCCAAAAGAGATTAATAATCTTGATAATAATCAATCTGAGTTTTATTAGATTATATCTCAATTCTCAGATATGTCGATTAATGTTTTAACCTCTGATAATATCTTTGAGGTGCTAAAAATGATTAAAGATCCTTTTTTAAGGAATCAAATTATCAATGAAATTGGTAATGAAAATAAAGCCTCCTCTTCTAATAAAGAAGAAGAATTGACTCAAGACATTCTTAATAAGAATAAGTCTTATAACATGACAGAAGTCATGAACCAGCTAAGAACCAAATATCAGGTTCAAAGATATATATCTCTACAAGATCTTCATAAAGAGGTTAATAATCTCAGAGAAAAAATAAAATCTAGAATATCTAGATTAGAGGAATTTTATAAGAAAAAAATACTTTCCATGAGAATATTTCTCAAAATATTGAGGTTAATAAACCTAGTATGTTTAATAACACATTTCTTTCTACTATTGAGATGGTTATATCCCAAAAATGGTATATAAAAATATCATTATTAATTGATAATCATTATACAAAAACATTTACTGCTCTTGTTGATAGTGGTGCAGATTTAAATGTTATACAGGAAATGTTAATACCTACTAGATATTTTCATAAAACAAGTTATACATTATGGCATGCAGAAGGTGATAAACTCCAGATTAATTATAAACTCCCTAAAGCTTATGTGTGTGTTAATAACAAATGTATTTCACAAAGTTTTATACTTGCAAAAAATATTTCGAACCAAGTTATACTTGGTACTCCATTTTTGAATAATATTTACCCTATAAAAAAGATTGATGATAAAGGTATTATTGGTACTTTTAAAGGTGATGATATTTTTTTAGAATTCATTATTGAGCATTTTACAAAAGTTTTGCATAGTCTTTATGGTAATATCAAGGCAAAACAAAATCAAATTAGTTTTTTAAAACAAGAGATTAATATTATTACTCTTGACGATCAATTAAAAAATTCTAGATTACAGGATAAAATTAGTCTTTTGAAAAATCAATTTTCAGTAGAAATTTGTAATGATCATCCCAATGCTTTTTGGGATAGAAAAAACATATTATTTCTTTGCCTTATGAGGATTCTTTTGATGAAAAGAATATTCCAACAAAGGCTAGACCTTGAATTCAGAGTATTTAGAATTATATAAAAAAGAAATTGAATCTTTATTATATAAAGGACTTATTAGTCATTCTCAATCTCCTTGGTCATGCACTGCATTTTATGTTAATAAACATTCTGAGATTGAAAGAAGTATACCAAGATTGGTTATTAATTATAAGCCTATAAATAAAGTTCTGAAATGGATTAGACATCCAATTCCTAATAAAAAGGATTTATTGGATAGACTTTATAATAGTCTAATATTTTCGAAATTCGATCTTAAGTCAGGATACTGGCAAATTCAGATTAATAAATCTGATAGATACAAGACAACATTTAATGTTTCAATAGTACATTATGAATGGAATGTGATGTCATTTGGTTTAAAGAATGCTCCTTCTGAATTTCAGAAAATTATGAATGATATTTTTACTCCTTATAGTGAGTTTATAATTGTTTACATTGATGATATTTTGGTATATTCAAAAACCATTGAAATGCATTTTAAACATTTGCATATTTTTAAATCATTAATTATTCAAAATGGATTAGTAATTTCTAAACTAAAAATGGAATTATTTCAGACTATAATTAGATTTCTAGGACATATTATTGAAAAAGGAAATATTATTCCTATTAGTAGAAGCATTGATTTTGCTGATAAATTTCCTGATGAGAAAACTGATAAAACTCAGTTACAAAGATTTTTAGGAAGTCTTAATTATATTGTTCCTTATTATCATAATTTGGTTAAGGACACAACTATTTTATATGATAGACTTAAGAAGAATCCTAAACCATGGACTAATAGTCATACTGATGCTGTTAGAAAGATTAAATCCAGAGTCAAAACTCTACCATGTTTAATGATTAGCAATCCAAATTGGAAAAAGATTATAGAGACAGATGCCTCTAATATAGGATTTGGTGGTATATTAACCCAGATTAATCCGGATAATAAACAAACATATCTTGTTAGATTTCATTCGGGGAAATGGAATGATTCTCTGAATAATTATTCTACTATTGCTAAAGAAATTCTTGCAATTGTTAAATGTCTTTTAAAATTTCAAGATGATTTATATAATCAGAAATTTAATATTGTAACAGACTGCAATGCAGCTAAATTTATGTTTCAAAAAGATTTTAAACATGATATTTCTAAGCAAATGTTTGCTAGATGGCAGGCTCATTTAGCCCCATTTGATTTTGAGATTGTTTATAAAAAAGGAGAAGATAATAGTCTTCCAGATTTCTTAACTCGTGAATATTTTCAGGTATGAGTACACGAGGCAGAGGATCTTCCTCTTATAGAGGAAGAGGTGGCAGAGGAAAAATGCCTGAGATAATATCTCAATATGGCAATAAAAAGCTCGTAGCAATGAATAGAGTTGAAGAATAAGCATATCAAGAATTTCTTAATAAAAGAAATAAACAGCAAAAACTAAATGAAGAAAGTAATAATTCTTCAACATCATATGCGCAAGTGGTTGAGAAAGAAGAATCTGATAATATTGGATTCATTCAAAATGAATATAAAGAAATAATATTTCTTTTAGAAGAAAGAGATTTAAAATGGATCAATGATCCTTGGACTTTAATGTAAAGATATATGGATAATAATTCCATGCAAATGAGGACTTATAAGTTAAGATATCTGTATGAACAGATATTACTTCAAACTGGTTCTTGTGATATTACACATTTTACAGGAACTAGTAATGAAATTTATAATTTCAGTAAAATAATAATTAAAAGGGTAATATCCTTGGAAGATTGGGGAATTTCTTCATTAAGAGAAAAAGATGGTATGAATAATAAAGGAGTTCCAATGAAATATAATTATTGGGACTATTGTGATGCCTTTATGAAGGTACTTAATTATGAAAATAATAAAAAGAAACATACTTGGTTTATCAAGATATGTTCAAATGTTTACAAGGATGATATCCCACACTGGTTTATACACTGGTTTCATTGTTTTGGCCCCACTTCAATTATTTTACCAGAAAATATGAAAATTTCATTTGATAGATGGGTGGATATATCCCCACAGCTTTTAAAAAAGCAAGAATTAAAATTATACATTGAGGGTATAGCCTCATGCTACTTTTTTATTGAATTTTCAATACCATGGATATTTAAATGGTCTCCAGAAGTAGGTAATACCGAAACAGGAATTCCATGTATATACAGAACATTTTATACTAAATTTTGGGATAAAATGTTATGTATAGATCCCAAAATAAATTAGATTTATGGGATAGAGACAATGGATCTCTTGGAGAAAAAATTGAAGTTATATGGTAATACTTATAGAGAAGTTCATACTCCTTCTCCATTCGATTATATTTTGAGAAAATCCAAAATGAAGTCAGAAAATTTGACAAGAGAGCAGATGATAGCTGCCTATATTGAGGAATGAAGAAGGATTTGATATCTCAATTTGGAGATTATAATAAATCAGAGTCTACTATGGTCTCTGAACAAATGCAAGATGCACAAGATCCAAATTATGTGGATCTAGATGAAATTTTTATGGCAATTCAGGATACTCTGAAAGAAAAATTTACACCTGAAAAAGAAGCATCTTCATCATCATCAATTCACAAAGGAAAATAATACTAGAAGAAGATGAGGTCATTGCTTACGACATAAACAGTAAGCAACCAGACAGGATACTGTTCATAAACAGTAAAGCAGCCGGACAAATTACTGTTCATCAACAGTAAATTACTGTATATTTTTGACTTACTGTAGCACTTTATACTGTGCAGACCGAAAATTTTGGCTTTTTATTGTTTATTCACGCGTTTTTTACTATTGGGACGCGTTTTCTTATTGTATAAATAGGTTAGAAGTTTTTCATTTTTAGGTATCGATCAGAACTCTCTCCTTTCTATCTTCTGATCAAGGTTGTAAGCTCATGTGTTGAGCATCCCTCTCATTTGTAAAATATAAATTTGTATTAATAAAAAGAAGTATTTTGAGTACATATAATTTGTAAATATTTAAAGTTTTTATTTTTATTGTTTGTATTTTTATGTTCATGTTTAGCCTAATAGGCTAAATTATCCATGTGTTGATTCATAACTATTAATTGTACTAGCATAGAACTTATATAATTTATGGCTAGGATATTCTGATAAGAATTTAATGGGTTAGATAGAAATTAACTGGCCTTAAAACAATATGATGCCTTAAATATGTTGCTCCTGTAAGTCCCAGTTTTAGCCGTTTGAAAGGCGTTGTGATGGGCATGTTGGAGGTTTTATTTGGGTATGATTTTATTTAAATATGCCGGTTTTATTTCCATTCTGTAAAATATCCTCAATGATTCTTGTTAGCGATCCATATAATTTGTAAGTATTTACAGTTTTTATTTTTAATGTTTTTTTTTTATGTTCATGTTTAACCTAATAGGCTAAATTATCCATGTGTTGATTCATAACTATTAATTGTACTAGCATGGAACTTATATAGTTTATGGCTAGGATATTCTGATAAGAATTTAATGGGTTAGGTAGAAATTAATTGGCCTTAAAATAAAATGATGCCTTAAATATGTTGCTCCTGTAAGTTTCAGTTTTAGCCGTTTGAAAGACGTTGTGATGGGCATGTTGGAGGTTTTATTTGGGTATGATTTTATTTAAAGATGCCAATTTTATTTTCATTATGTAAAATATCCTCAATGATTCTTGTTAGCGATCCCGTTCCTAGATGGTATCAGAACCATGGTAGTAATAATTAATATGTTATGAATCAATACATGACCTATCATGAATTTCATGAATATGATTAATAAGAATAATAATATTAAGAATATTAGAAATGAGAAATATGATATTCCAGAGAATTTAGATCTGCTTAATAAGTGGATCATTCCTAAGATAGAACCTAGATTAATATATCAATTAGGTACTTTTGAAAAAATAGGTTTAAAACAAGTAGTTAAAACTACTGAAGAATCGATTTCATTAGATAGTAATGATATGGTAATTAGATTATTATCTGAAAAGGATATAGGTGCTTATAGTATTACTCATAAATTCCTTCATATAGGATTAGTACAAATTGCATTTAAACCTTTGACCTTAAAAGGATTACCAGAAAGTTTTATATCAGCTTTAAGAAATGGTAGAAATTTGAATTGGAAGTAATCTCTAATGGGTATAATACAATCCAGCTTAGCTAATGGACCAGTTTATTTTAATGTCAATTCTAATTTACAATTGTCTTTATCTGATGTTAATATACTTGATGCTTTAACATTAAATGTTAAAACACATGGTTATAATTATATTCCTGGAATAGAAGTAATATGTATCTGTTACAGAATATATTATAAACCATTATATACACTGAATCCTCAGTGTAAACGTATTGATAAAATGAAAAATGAGACAATAATTATTGAAACCAATTTTAATAGGTCTAATATTACGACCAGAAGACCTATTAAATGGGAAGAAATTGACTTTCCAGATAATTGGATTATGGAGCAAGCAGTCCCTGTTCAAACACAGATACAAAATCAGAATAATATTTCTGATATTTTTCAAAATACTGATGGAACAGTTAATATAAGATTTGAGAATAATAAGTCTCTCCAAAGATACAATTCAATGAGAAATTATATTTCTCCAATAGATTACAAAGTGGAATTGCCACGATCTTCAACCTTTAAGATAGAGAAGATACCAATTCTGAAATATTTACTCCTGTTACAGATAGATTATATATTAACAGGAATAATATTGTCAGAGAAGCTAATACTCGTAATACAGATGAGTCAGAATCGATAATGTCGGAAATGAATTTTAAATTTTAATTTATGGATTTATATGAAAAAATAAATTTTAGTCCTGGTTCTTCATCCAGGAAAATTATTTCTGAAGAATTTAAAAGTCAAGGTTATATACCTTTCAGAAAATGGTTTTTTGAGAATTTTACTCAAAATGAAATTATAAATTTTCAAGATGAGTTTTATAAAACTTGTGAAGAAAAAAATGTATTAATACCTTTTGCAGCATGGTGTATGAATATCTATGTAAAAAATTATATTTCTATTTTAGAAAGAAATTATAATTTGCAAAATAGCACAGTTGTGACAGATATATATTCTCCACAACAATCTTTTCATATTGAAAAAAATGGAAAAATTTATAATTTTCTAGCTTTTGCTAAACTTATAGAAGATGATACTATATAAATTACTTCTAAACATATTAATACTATGTTTGAAAATCAAAATTATACAAATTTGTTTTTGAATGTATTAGGAGAACAAATCCAGTCTATTCATAATAAAATGGATATGATAATATTAATTATTAATAAAAATAGTCAACCCACTGTAATAGTTACAGAAAATGAGAACAAATATTTACAAAATCTCCAGCCTGTAATAATTACAGATAGGGGAAAAGAATCTTTGCCAAGCTTCCAACCACCTCTAGTAATATCTAATTTTAAGATCAAGCCATTATATGAGCTTGAGAAATATCTTGAGGAAAAGTTAAATAAACTTAGTATAAAAACTCTTGATAAAGAGTTATATGATAACATCATAGAAAATTCTGATTATAGGCAGGTTTTTCAAAATCAGATCAATAAGATCAATACTAAATGGGCTGATAAGCCAATTCAGAATAAGTTTTATTATAATAGACCAACACCCATGGATATATTACATGAAGAATATAATGATACTATTGATATTAGTTATTCTAGTAATAAGATCTATGAGTGGAATATTAATGGCTATTCTAATAAACAAATTTATATTACAGTACATAGAATGCTTATGTACTCAACAATTTGTAAAAATAACAATAATTCTGATAAGGTTATTGCAGCAATGATAGTTGCTGGATTTACTGGATAGCTTAAAGGCTGGTGGGATAATTACTTATATCAAAATGATAGAGATAATATTCTCAATATGGTAAACAAGAAGGTAATAATACTACCGAAAATGCAGTTTATACACTTGCAGTTAATATAATTGAACACTTCACTGGAAGGTTCAGTGATAATAGTGATACTATTAGAACATTACTCCAAACATTGAGGTGCAGAACACTCTCTGATATTAGGTGGTATAAGGATAATTTCCTAAGCAGAGTGATGGAATTACTAGAATGTAATAACATTCCTTGGAAGTCAAAATTTATTGATGGATTACCCAGCTTATTTGCTGAAAGGGTAAGAAAAACCCTAAAACGTAATCATATTACGATTCCATATGAAAGTTATACTTATGGTGCTCTAATAGACACTTGTATTCAAGAAAGATTAGCTTTATGAAATGAAATAAAGTTAAATCAACAGATTAAAAGGCAAAATCTCGATGAGAAAAAACAATTGGGAGAATTTTGTCAACAATTTGGTTTGGATAATCCTTCATCCAGTAAAACCAAAATTAATAGAGATAAAAAGGTTTATAAACCTAAACATAGGAGATATTCTCCTAGAAAGATTGAGAAAAAGAATAAAAGAGATGAAGAAAAATTCCAAAAGAAGTCTTATAGACAAAGATATAATAAGAAAAAAGATAGATATTGTAAATATGTGGTAAAAAAGGTCATACTAAAGAATTTTTTTGGACCAAGAAAAAGATTAATAATCTTGAAATTCCTGATGATATCAAGGAAATTATAATACAGACTCTTGAAGAAAAATCTGAATTTGAGAAATCAGAATCAGAATTTTCATTCACTTCTGAATCAGAAGAAGAAATCATCAATAATTTAGTTGATGAAGACATTTCTGAATCAGAAGAATGTGAGCCCTATAAAGAAGTATTAATATGTCCAAAAGAGATTAATAATCTTGATAATAATCAATCTGAGTTTTATAAGATTATATCTCAATTCTCAGATATATCGATTAATATTTTAACCTCTGATAATATCTTTGAGGTGCTAAAAATGATTAAAGATCATTTGTTAAGGAATCAAATTATCCATGAAATTGGTAATGAAAATGAAGCCTCCTCTTCTAATAAAGAAGAAGAATTGACTCAAGACATTCTTAATAAGAATAACTCTTATAACATGACAGAAGTCATGAACCAGCTAAGAACCAAATATCAGGTTCAAAGAGATATATCTCTACAAGATCTTCATAAAGTGGTTAATAATCTCAGAGAAGAAATAAAATTATTAAAGAATAAGAATCTTATTCAAGAATCTAGAATATCTTGATTAGAGGAATTTTATTAAAAAAAAATACTTTACATGAGAATATTTCTCAAAATATTGAGGTTAATAAACCTAGTATGTTTAGTGACACATTTCTTTCTACTATTGAGATGGTTATATCCCAAAAATAGTATATAAAAATATCATTATTAATTGATAATCATTATACAAAAACATTTACTGCTCTTGTTGATAGGGGTGCAGATTTAAATGTTATATAGGAAGGGTTAATACCTACTAGATATTATCATAAAACAAGTCATAAATAATGGCATGCAGGAGGTGATAAACTCCAGATTAATTATAAACTCCCTAAAGCTTATGTGTGTGTTAATAACAAATGTATTTCGGAAAGTTTTATACTTGCAAAAAATATTTCAAACCAAGTTATACTTGGTACTCCATTTTTGAATAATATTTACCCTATAAAAAAGATTGATGATAAAGGTATTATTGGTACTTTTAAAGGTGATGATATTTTTTTAGAATTCATTATTGAGCCTTTTACAAAAGTTTTGCATAGTCTTTATGATAATATCAAGGCAAAACAAAATCAAATTAGTTTTTTAAAACAAGAGATTAATATTATTACTCTTAACGATCAATTAAAAAATCCTAGATTACCGGATAAAATTAGTCTTTTTAAAAATCAATTTTCAGTAGAAATTTCTAATGATTATTTCTTTGCCTTATGAGGATTCTTTTGATGAAAAGAATATTCCAATAAAGGCTAGACCTTGTCAAATGAATTCATAGTATTTAGAATTATGTAAAAAAGAAATTGAATCTGTATTATATAAAGGACTTATTAGTCATTCTCAATCTCCTTGGTCATGCACTGCATTTTATGTTAATAAACATTCTGAGATTGAAATAGGTATACCAAGATTGGTTATTAATTATAAGCCTCTAAATAAAGTTCTGAAATGGATTAGACATTAAAATAAACTGGTCCATTAGCTAAGCTGGGTTGTTTTATACCCATTAGAGATTGCTTCCAATTCAAATTTCTACCATTTCTTAAGGCTGCTATAAAACTTTCTGGTAATCCTTTTAAGGTCAAAGGTTTAAATGCAATTTGTACTAATCCTATATGAAGGAATTTATGAGTATTACTATAAGCATCTATATCCTTTTCAGATATAATCTAATAACCATATCATTACTATCTAATGAAATCGATTCTTCAGTAGTTTTAACTACTTGTTTTAAACCTATTTTTTCAAAAGTACCTAATTGATATATTAATCTACGTTCTATCTTAGGAATGATCCACTTATTAAGCAGATCTAAATTCTCTAGAATATCATATTCCTCATTTCTAATATTCTTAACATTATTATTCTTATTAATCATATTCATGAAATTCATGATAGGTCATGTATTGATTCATAACATATTAATTATTACTACCATGGCTCTGATACCATCTAGGGACGGGATCGCTAACAAGAATCATTGAGGATATTTTACAGAATGGAAATAAAACCGGCATCTTTAAATAAAATCATACCCAAATAAAACCTCCAACATGCCCATCACAACGCCTTTCAAACGGCTAAAACTGGGACTTACAGGAGCAACATATTTAAGGCATCATTTTATTTTAAGGCCAGTTAATTTCTATCTGACCCATTAAATTCTTATCAGAATATCCTAGTCATAAACTATATAAGTTCCATGCTAGTACAATTAATAGTTATGAATCAACACATGGATAATTTAGCCTATTAGGCTAAACATGAACATAAAAAAACAAACAATAAAAATAAAAACTGTAAATACTTTCAAATTATATGTACTCAGAATGCTTCTTTTTATTAATAAAAATTTATATTTTACAAAAGAGAGGGATGCTCAACATATGAGCTTACTACCTTGATCAGAAGAGAGAAAGGAGAGAGTTCTGATCGATACCTAAAAATGAAAAACTTCTAACCTATTTATACAATAAGAAAACGCGTCCCAATAGTAGAAAACGCGTAAATAAACAGTAAAAAGAAAAAAATTTCGGTCTGCACAGTATAAAGTGCTACAGTAAGTTAAAAATATACAGTAATTTATTGTTGATGAACAGTAATTTGTCCGGCTGCTTTACTGTTTATGAACAGTATCTTGTCTGGCTGCTTAATGTTTATGTCGTAAGCAATGACCTCATCTTCTTCAAGTATTATTTTCCTTTATGAATTGATGATGATGATGCTTCTTTTTCATGTGTAAATTTTTCTATCAGAGTATCCTGAATTGCCATAAAAATTTCATCTAGATCCACATCATTTGTATCTTGTGCATCATGCATTTGTTCAGAGACCATAGTAGACTCTGATTTATTATCATCTCCAAATTGAGATATCAAATACTTCTTCATTTCCTCAATATAGGCAGCTATCATCTGCTCTCTTGTCAAACTTTCTGACTTCATTTTGGATTTTCTAAAAATATAATCGAATGGAGAAGGAGTATGAACTTCTCTATAAGAATTACAATATAACTTCAATTTTTTCTCCAAGAGATCTATTGTCTCTATCCCATAAATTTGATTTGTTTTGGGATCTATACATAACATTTTATCCTAGAATTTTGTATAAAATGTTCTGTATATACATGGAATTCCTGTTTCGGTATTACCTACTTCTGGAGACTATTTAAATATCCATGGTATTGAAAATTCAATAAAAAGTAGCATGAGGCTATACCCTCAATGTATAATTTTAATTCTTGCATTTTTAAAAGCTATGGGGATATATCCACCCATCTATCAAATGAAATTTTCATATTTTCTGGTAAAATAATTGAAGTGGGGCCAAAACAATGAAACCAGTGTATAAACCAGTGTGGGATATCATCCTTGTAAACATTTGAACATATCTTGATAAACCAATTATGATTATTTTTATCATTTTCATAATTAAGTACATTCATAAAGGCATCACAATAGTCTCAATAATTATATTTCATTGGAACTCCTTTATTATTCATAACATCTTTTTCTCTTAATGGAGAAATTCCCCAATCTTCCAAGGATATTACGCTTTTAATTATTATTTTACTGAAATTATAAATTTCATTACTAGTTCCTCTAAAATGTGTAATATCACAAGAACCAGTTTGAAGTAATATCTGTTCATACAGATATCTTGACTTATAAGTCCTCATTTACATGGAACTATAATCCATATATCTTTGCATTAAAGTCCAATGATCATTGATCCATTTTAAATCTCTTTCTTCTAAAAGAAATATTATTTCTTTATATTCATTTTGAATGAATCCAATATTATCAGATTCTTCTTTCTCAACCACTTGAGCATATGATGTTGAAGAAGTATTACTTTCTTCATTTGGTTTTTGCTGTTTATTTATTTTATTAAGAAATTATTAATATGCTTCTTCTTCAACTCTATTCATTGCTACGAGTTTTTTATTGTCATGTTGAGATATTATCTCAGGCATTTTTCCTCTGCCACCTCTTCCTCTATAAGAGGAAGATCCTCTACCTCGTGTACTCATACCTGAAAATATTCACGAGTTAAGAAATCTGGAAGACTATTATTTTCTCCTTTTTTATAAACAATCTCAAAATCAAATGGGGCTAAATGAGACTGCCATCTAGCAAACATTTGCTTAGAAACATCATGTTTAAAATCTTTTTGAAACATAAATTTTGCTGCATTGGAGTCTGTTACAATATTAAATTTCTGATTATATAAATCATCTTGAAATTTTAAAACACATTTAACAATTGCAAGAATTTCTTTGGCAATAGTAGCATAATTTTTCTGAGAATCATTCCATTTCCCCTAATGAAATCTAACAAGATATGTTTGTTTATTATCCGGATTAATCTGGGTTAATATACCACCAAATCCTATATTAGAGGCATCTGTCTCTATAATCTTTTTCCAATTTGGATTGCTAAACATTAAACATGGTAGAGTTTTGACTCTGGATTTAATCTTTCTAACAACATCAGTATGACTATTAGTCCATGGTTTAGGATTCTTCATAAGTCTATCATATAAAATAGCTGTGTCCTTAACCAAATTATGATAATAAGGAGCAATATAATTAAGACTTCCTAAAAATCTTTGTAACTGAGTTTTATCAGTTATCTCATCAGGAAATTTATCAGCAAAATCAATGCTTCTATTAATAGGAATAATATTTCCTTTTTCAATAATATGTCCTACAAATCTAATTCTAGTCTGAAATAATTCCATTTTTAGTTTAGAAATTACTAATCCATTTTGAATAATTAATGATTTAAAAATATGCAAATGTTTAAAATGCATTTCAATGGTTTTTGAATATACCAAAATATCATCAATGTAAACAATTATAAACTCAATATAAGGAGTAAAAATATCATTCATAATTTTCTGAAATTCAGAAGGAGCATTCTTTAAACCAAATGGCATCACATTTCATTCATAATGTCCTATTGGAACATTAAATGCTGTCTTGTATCTATCAAATTTATTAATCTGAATTTGCCAGTACCCTGACTTAAGATCGAATTTCGAAAATATTAGACTATTATAAAGTCTATCCAATAAATCCTTTTTATTAGGAATTGGATGTCTAATCCATTTCAGAACTTTATTTAGAGGCTTATAATTAATAACTAATCTTGGTATACCTCTTTCAATCTCAGAATGTTTATTAACATAAAATGCAATATATGACCAAGGAGATTGAGAATGACTAATGAGTCCTTTATATAATAAAGATTCAATTTCTTTTTTACATAATTCTAAATACTCTTAATTCATTTGACAAGGTCTAGCCTTTGTTGGAATATTTTTTTCATCAAAAGAATCCTCATAAGGCAAAAAAATAATATGTTTTTTTCTATCCCAAAAAGCATTGGAATGATCATTACAAATTTCTACTGAAAATTGATTTTTCAAAAGACTAATTTTATCCTGTAATCTAGGATTTTTTAATTGATCGTCAAGAGTAATAATATTAATCTCTTGTTTTAAAAAACTAATTTGATTTTGTTTTGCCTTGACATTAACATAAAGACTATGCAAAACTTTTGTAAAAGGCTCAATAATGAATTCTAAAAAAATATCATCACCTTTAAAATTACCAATAATACCTTTATCATCAATCTTTTTTATAGGGTAAATATTATTAAAAAATGGAGTACCAAGTATAACTTGGTTTGAAATATTTTTTGCAAGTATAAAACTTTGCGAAATACATTTGTTATTAACACACACATAAGCTTTAGGGAGTTTATCACCTCCTGCATGCCATAATGTATGACTTGTTTTATGAAAATATCTAGTAGGTATTAACCCTTCCTGTATAACATTTAAATCTGCACCACTATCAACAAGAGCAGTAAATATTTTTGTATAATGATTATCAATTAATAATGATATTTTTATATACCATTTTTGGGATATAACCATCTCAATAGTAGAAAGAAATGTGTCATTAAACATACTAGGTTTGTTAACCTCAATATTTTGAGAAATATTCTCATGTAAAGTATTTTTTTTCTTATAAAATTCCTCTAATCTAGATATTCTAGATTCTTGAATAAGATTCTTATTCTTTAATAATTTTATTTTTCTCTCTGTAACTGGAGTAAATATTTCAGAATTGGTATCTTCTCTTATCTGAGAGGTTGAAGATCATGGCAATTCCACTTTGTAATCTATTGGAGAAATAAAATTTCTCATTGAATTGTATCTTTGGAGAAACTTATTATTCTCAAATCTTATATTAACTGTTCCATCAGTATTTTGAAAAATATCAGAAATATTTTTCTGATTTTGTACCTGTGTATGAACAGGGACTACTTGCTCCATAATCCAATTATCTGGAAAATCAATTTCTTCCCATTTAATAGGTCTTCTGGTCGTAATATTAGACCTACTAAACTTGGTTTCAATAATTATTGTCTCATTTTTCATTTTATCAATACGTTTACACTGAGGATTCAGTGTATATAATGGTTTATAATATATTTTGTAACAAATACATATTACTTCTGTTCCCGGAATATAATTATAACAATGTGTTTTAACATTTAATATTAAAGCATCAAGTATATTAACATCAGATAAAGACAATTGTAAATTAGGATAGACATTAAAATAAACTGGTCCATTAGCTAAGCTGGATTGTATTATACCCATTAGAGATTGCTTCCAATTCAAATTTCTACTATCTCTTAAAGCTGCTATAAAACTTTCTGATAATCCTTTTAAGGTCAAAGGTTTAAATGCAATTTGTATTAATCCTACATGAAGGAATTTATGAGTATTACTATAAGCACCTATATCCTATTCAGATAATAATCTAATTACCATATCATTACTATCTAATGAAATCGATTCTTCAGTAGTTTTAACTACTTGTTTTAAACCTATTTTTTCGAAAGTACCTAATTGATATATTAATCTAGGTTCTATTTTAGGAATGGTCCACTTATTAAGCAGATCTAAATTCTCTGGAATATCATATTCCTCATTTCTAATATTCTTAATATTATTATTCTTATTAATCATATTCATGATAGGTCATGTATTGATTCATAACATATTAATTATTACTATCATGGCTCTGATACCATCTAGGGACGGGATCGCTAACAAGAATCATTGAGGATATTTTACAGAATGGAAATAAAACCGGCATCTTTAAATAAAATCATACCCAAATAAAACATCCAACATGCCCATCACAACTCCTTACAAATGGCTAAAACTGGGACTTACAGGAGCAACATATTTAAGACATCATTTTATTTAAGGCCAATTAATTTCTATCTAACCCATTAAATTCTTATCAGAATATCCTAGCCATAAACTATATAAGTTCCATGCTAGTACAATTAATAATTATGAATATTTTTTTTATTAATAATTGATATTATCATATCCAGTTTATTATGAATAGACTGGATTTGTTCTCCTAATACATTCAAAAACAAATTTGTATAATTTTGATTTTCAAACATAGTATTAATATGTTTACAAGTAATTTGTATAGTATTATCTTCTATAAGTTTAGCAAAAGCTAGAAAATTATAAATTTTTTTATTTTTTTCAATATGAAAAGATTGTTGTGGAGGATATATATCTGTCACAACTGTGCCATTTTGCAAATTATAATTTCTTTCTAAAATAGAAATATAATTTTTTACATAGGTATTCATAAATCATGCTGCAAAAGGTATTAATACATTTTTTTCTTCACAAGTTTTATAAAACTCATTTTGAAAATTTATAATTTCATTTTGAGTAAAATTCTCAAAAAACTATTTTCTGAAAGGTATATAACCTTGACTTTTAAATTCTTCAAAAATAATTTTTTTGGCTGAAGAACCAGGACTAAAATTTATTTTTTCATATAAATCCATAAATTAAATTTTAAAATCCATTTCCGACATTGTCAGTTCTGACTCATCTGTATTACGAGTATTAGCTTCTCTGATAATGTTATTCATGTTAATATATAATCTATCTGTAACAGGAGTAAATATTTCAGAATTGGTATCTTCTCTTATCTGAGAGGTTGAAGATCGTGGCAATATTCTTTTTATCAAAAGAATCCTCATAAGGCAAAGAAATAATATGTTTTTTCTATCCCAAAAAGTGATAAAAAGAAACACACTTGGTTTATCAAGATATGTTCAAATGTTTACAAGGATGATATCCCACACTGGTTTATACACTGGTTTCATTGTTTTGGCCTCACTTCAATTATTTTACAAGAAAATATGAAAATTTCATTTGATAGATGGGTGGATATATCCCACATCTTTTAAAAAAGCAAGAATTAAAATTATACATTGAGGGTATAGCCTCATGCTGCTTTTTTATTGAATTTTCAATACCATGGATATTTAAATGGTCTTCAGAAGTAGGTAATACCGAAACAGGAATTCCATGTATATACAGAACATTTTATACTAAATTTTGGGATAAAATATTTTGTATAGATCCCAAAACAAATCAGATTTATGGGATAGAGACAATGGATCTCTTGGAGAAAAATTGAAGTTATATGGTAATACTTATAGGGAAGTTCATACTCCTTCTCCATTCGATTATATTTTGAGAAAATCCAAAATGAAGTCAGAAAATTTGACAAGAGAGCAGATGATAGCTGCCTATATTGAGGAAATGAAGAAGGATTTGATATCTCAATTTGGAGATGATAATAAATTGGAGTCTACTATGGTCTCTGAACAAATGCAAGATGTACATGATCCAAATGATGTGGATCTAGATGAAATTTTTATGGCAATTCAGGATACTCTGATAGAAAATTTACACCTGAAAAATAAGCATCTTCATCATCATCAATTCACAAAGGAAAATAATACTTGAAGAAGATGAGGTCATTGCTTACGACATAAACAGTAAGCAGCCAGACAGGATACTGTTCATAAACAGTAAAGCAGCCGGACAAATTTACTGTTCACCAACAGTAAATTACTGTATATTTTGACTTACTGTAGCACTTTATACTGTGCAGACCGAAAATTTTGGCTTTTTACTGTTTATTCACGCGTTTTCTACTATTGGGACGCGTTTTCTTATTGTATAAATAGGTTAGAAGTTTTTCATTTTTAGGTATTGATCAGAACTCTCTCCTTTCTCTCTTCTGATCAAGATTGTAAGCTCATGTGTTGAGCATCTCTCTCTTTTGTAAAATATAAATTTGTATTAATAAAAAGAAGCATTCTGAGTACATATAATTGGTAAGTATTTACAGTTTTTATTTTTATTGTTTGTTTTTTTTTTATGTTCATATTTAGCCTAATAGGCTAAATTATCCATGTGTTGATTCATAACTATTAATTGTACTAGCATGGAACTTATATAGTTTATGACTAGGATATTCTGATAAGAATTTAATGGGTCAGATAGAAATTAACTGGCCTTAAAATAAAATGATGCCTTAAATATGTTGCTCCTGTAAGTCCCAGTTTTAGCCGTTTGAAAGGCGTTGTAATGGGCATGTTGGAGGTTTTATTTGGGTATAATTTTATTTAAAAATGCCGATTTTATTTTCATTCTGTAAAATATCCTCAATAATTCTTGTTAGCGATCCCGTCCCTAGATATGTACCATATAAAATTTATTCATAGTTGTATGATTATATATAATAATTTTTTTAGGAGCATTATCTTAGTTAATTAATTATAAATTTATATTAATTTCCGTAATATGCTATATTTTAATTATTATTTAATTGTTTATACATATTTATTTTAATCTTATAATTAATTTTTTATTTATACTTTAAACTTATTATTTATGTTCGACACTGAATTGAATTTCATGAACAAAATGCTATATTTTTATTTTAATTAAATATGAAGTAATATAATTTTATTATTTAATTTTTTTAAATTTAAACATATAAAATAATTAAATTATAAATATATTAAATAAATATTAACTATAATTAACAAAAGAATAAAAAGCTATTGTGACATTATATTTAGTGTCTTAATAGAATTATATCAATACATTTATTAAATAGTGTACTAATATATATGTAAGTAGTGTAGTTATATGTTGATGTATTAATAGAATAGTTGTAAGTACATTTTATGAAAAGTGTAATAAAATAAGTGTACTAATAGGCTTTTTTCTAATAGTGTGTGTAGCGAAAAAATTATATACACCTACTCACCAGCATTGGCTCCGGTAACTCCGTAGACGACCGGCAATCGATGATCGGTGGCGGCGGCGGCCAGTTACCGATCGCCGGCGGTAGCAGTGGGCGGCGGCGACGGCCGACGGCGGTCCGATGGCCGGTGACGACAGTGGGTGGGTGAGGGGTTTAGGGTTTGCGGTTTAAAAGTGTATGAGATTATAATGAATTAAGGTTATATTTGGTATTTTATTTTAATATTTTGTATGTGAGAGTAATTTTTTTAACTCATTGTATCTCCTAATAATTTAGGGTATAAAGTGTGTACCTATGACTAATTTTTCATAAAATTATATCTTTAATCATAAAATGAGAGTAGCTTGCGATCCTAAGGTATTTACATTTTCCATTCTTTTTAGGTGTTAGGCTCACAGAAAAGATTTTAATTTTTGAGTGGAGGTAATAAAATTTGGTTGACAAAAATAAGGGGAAGGACAAAGGAAGGAAAGAGAAATGTTATGACAAGAGTGAAAGATGAAATTGTAAATCATTAACATAATGAAAATTATATAAGCTATAATTGAGTTCGTGAAAGAGTATATGATAAAGAAAAAATATATATTCTAAATATTGATAGTTAAAGTAATATAGAGAGAAAATATATGTTCTAAAAATTGATAGTTAAATTAATATAGTGACAGTAGCATGCAAAAAATGGACGATTATGAATAAAATTTTGAATCACATAGAAAATAAGTGAAATATGAATATATGAAATTAAAAAAAATCAGTCCATTATCAATTATTTTCATGAAAATATTTTTATCAGGTGAATGAGAACAAATTAGCTTCATACTTATAATACTCCATAAATATATATATTTGGAAAATAATTATTAATTATTATAATGCAGATGAAATGAAATTTTTATTATATATAGCATCATTAATTATTAATTATTACATATATATATATATATAATATCTCTAAATAAAAAATTTATAAAAGGGGTACTTACTGTTAGGTACATTGGAATCTCCTTAATTATTATAAGATACAAACTTAAAAAAATATTACTGCTAACTACATAAATATATAGTGATATACCAACTTTACCCTTACATGTACTGCACACAAACAGTTACGCTGCACACAATCATTTACGTTATGTGCAGCAAATATTATATAAAAAATTTTATGTGCAACAAAAAATTTGTGTGCAACAAATATTATATGAATCGTAAGTGTTATATGCGACAAAACATTGAATGAAATCATCTATGTGCAGCATATTTTTTATATGCAGCGTAGATTGTAGGTATAACGTAAATTTTATTTGCAGCCTATTTTTTATGCTGCACACAAACTTTTACATTTACATCTCGTAAAAAAATTTGTATGTAGCAATTATTATTTGCAACAAAAAGAATTTGTATGCAGAAAAAAAATACAACAAATATTATGTAAATCGTAATTATGTGCAGCAAATATGCAGTATAATAAATTAAGTGCATGGTCCAACGTTATGTGCAACTGTAACGATGCGATTCCAAGTGCAGTAGCAAAAATCAAAACTCACTATATTAGAAAGACATCAGTTAAATGTTCTGATAAAAGATGTTGATAATACATGTAGGAAAGCTAGATAATGTCAAATGAACATAGTTGGAAACACCGAGATGATGACACCATTCCAAAGATATAAATTCTCTCTCTCTCTTTCTACATTTAAACTTCATAATCGGCATTTATCCAAGGTCTTTAAGTAGGGATGATCCATAGCTGCTTTCACTGAAATTCTATATGATCGATCATATTTAAGCATCTTCTGCACAAGCCAAAAGGGAACCATCACATACACATCGTAATAAATTATCAGAGACCACTCTCGTTCTAAATGAACCGCGGGAGTCATTAATGAGTGTTTTCTTTGCACGCAAAATTAATCCTCAAGTATTAAGGATATCAATTGCAAATTAAGCAAGTGACCAAGTTAAACATCGAACTCAAAGGACGGCGTATTATTAATTTAATTATTAACTAAATTAATTAAGACGAATGGTAATAAAAGTTGGGATTTTAACTATCAACTACTAAACAATTAATTTAAATAACAAATAAAATACTAGAAGAATACGAAAGTGAATCAAGTAGGAGAATAGATAGTCATAAGATAATCCGATTTCACTCATTAATTTTTCTTTCGCGTATCAATGTCCGACTCTACCTTGTGGAATATGGACGCATCACTAAGCCATGCAAATCTACTCAATTGACACAAGTTAATATGCGTGTAACAAGTGTGAATAACCTTGGATTAAGAGATATAATTTCACCTGCCCTTTCTAGGTACTATCAGTATCAATTATTTTCCTTGCCAATTGGTACTCTAACCCGATATGATCTCCCTTTAAAGGTGCTATAAAATTACACTCTTTATCCTACTTATCAACCCAAATCCAATTCAATTAATAAGTATTCATATAGGATAGTTCTAATGAAATTTCGGAATCCCCTCACTTAGAATCATAACATGGAATCCTGCTCAGAAGTGAGCGCACTCAATCAATAACCAAGATATGTATTCAGACTCTACATAATAGTTAATGATGCACAAAACAACTCTGAGTATGAATTAAAAACGCATAGTCTCACTACACCAAAAAAGCACTAAGACAACAGAAAATATACAACATAGATCAGAAATATATGTTATCGTATACCTTATATGTGTAGTCTTAAATATATATGTTGTCTTAAATTTTTTTTCACGCATAAGGACATCACATTATCTGGTGTTGTCGTATATACCACTTTACAAATGAGTTCACTATAAGACAACATATATGATATTATATGTTGACGTAAAATTTTTCACGCACAAAGACAACATATATTCATTTATGTTATCTTAAATTATCTTAATATTTTATTTTAAGAATACACATATGATTTTTTAAATATATTTTAAATATAAAAATTAGGGAGATATAAATAGGAGATTTAGAAAATTTTCTTTCCTCCCTTCTGTCCTAATGTGCGTGAACACGCCGCGTTCCCCCTCTACCTTGTTCACCCGTCGCCGTTCCAAGTCCCGTCGCCCAACGTCGCTGCCTGCCGCGTCGCCTGCTGAGTCACCCTAGCTGTTCGTCTGCCGCCAGCAGCCGCCTGCCTGCCGCCAGTCTCGCCGGTCCGTCCACTAGCCCTCCTGTCGCCAGCAGGTGTTCGGCCATCGTCAGTCTCTCCCGTATTCACTCTCGGTACTCTCTCTCCCACCTCTTTCTTGCTCTAATTTGAATCAGCAACCAAATTGTGAAAATAAGAGATTAAAGTATTTTGGGAGTGGGGTTGGGTTGGGTAGGTTTCTAAAATTGAAATAATAATCTGTGATGCTCTAGAATGTACTAGAGATCTAATTTTTTCATTAGGTTAAATCTGATGCATGCATGTTACTGAGCAGTTTCAGGGAGAGTTCGAGTTGCTATAAGATTGCGGCCTCGAAATGCTGAAGGGCAGGTAGCGCATGCAGATTTTCCTGATTGCGTGGAGTTGCAGCCTGAGGTACAAATCTGATGTTGATTTGATTCTTTTGTTGATATTCTACTTTCTGGTATCCTATAGCGCAATATGTTCCTCTCACATTTTTATTTGCAACTTAAAAGGTTAAAACTTCGGAAAAAACAACTGGGATTCAGATACTTTTGAGTTTGATAAAGTTCTTACTGAATTTGCTTCACAAAAGCGTGTCTATGAAGTTGTTGCTAAACCAGTTGTTGAGGTCTGTCCTTGGATTTATTTAAATTTTTGGCATCTTTTCTTTTGTAGACTCTGTAATATACTAATACTTTTCATTTTTTAGAGGGACCTATGTGTTCTATGTCCCTGAAGAATAGATGTATAGGTTTAATTTGTTATTATTTTATCATTATTATTATTATTTTGTCTTACGCAGTTCTATTGCACTTCAGATTTAATCACTATGCTTAATTATAGGATTCTTGTTTTTTATATGATTTTTACCTCTTTACTTTTGTAAAACCGTCTCTATTATGATTAATCTTTTCTTATTTTTTTTTCCTCGAGAGTGTTTTAGATGGCTATAATAGGACCGTGATGGCTTATGGTCAAACCGGTACTGGGAAAACTTACACTCTCAGACGACTTGGTAATGAAGACACCTCTGCTCGGGGTATAATGGTTCGTGCCATGGAGGATATACTTGCAAATATCTCTCCAGAGACAGATTCTATCTCAGTTTCCTACTTACAGGTTGTGAATATTATCTCAGTTGCAACCATCAATATGAATAACTTTTCTTTTTGTGTAGGTTTGGTTGTTTTTAGAGGATCAATAAAACTCTTGTCTAATTTTGAATTTTGATTTCTTTGTAGCTTTACATGGAGACTATCCAGGATTTACTGTATCCTGCAAATGATAATATATAAATTGTTGAGGACCAACGAACTGGTGATGTTTCTTTACCAGGGGCCATTGTTTAGAGATCAGAGACCACCAAAGTTTTGTTAAACTCTTACGCTTGGGAGAAGCTCATAAGGTTGCTGCTAACACTAAACTAAATACTGAATCTTCCCGAAGTCATGCCCTTCTCGTGGTAAATATAGTGTAGCATATATAATACATTTATCACTTTTCTGTTCTGTCATTTTTTAGTTATGAAATTCACGTGGCATAAATAGGTACAAGTGAAGAAGTCTGTACTGGACAGGGATGATATTGCTCCTGAGATGATGAATCGCAGTAATTTTGGTAACTTGAGGCCACCCATGCTAAGAAAAGGCAAGCTGATTGTTGTGGATCTTGCTGGTTCTGAACGCATTCATAAATCAGGTTTTTGAAGCTCCCTTTCTACTATTATATCATAATGAGAAGATATTTTATCTGCTTCATGTTGCGTGTTGTTTCTAACAAGAATCTGCCCCTAACTATGCTGAACTGAATCTAACAGACTCTGAACTTGCTATATTCTAGGGCCATATTTTATTTTTAAGCTGAAACAACAGTTTTTTAGATACTAGATTAAAGTCAATGAAGACCATTTTTATTTTGATGTATTATGAAGTTCAGCTTTAGATGTTAATAATTTATTATAATTATCTCAGAAACTTGTAATTTTTTGAAGGAAGCGAGGGACATATGTTAGAAGAAGCCAAGTCTATTAATCTTTCGCTTAGTGCCTTGGGAAAATGCATAAATGCCTTGGCAGAGAACAGACCTCATGTCCCTGTTCGAGATTCAAAGCTTACAAGATTGCTTAAAGATTCATTTGGAGGTGAGATTTCTGGTTGTTATAAATATATATATCAGAATTAAGCTTTATTGAACTCGTGCACTTCCAGAGCTTCAGTAATTTGTAATGGCAGTTTGTAGAACGGATTTTATCAGATTTTCTACAAACCTTTCTAAAACTTGAAAGTTGTCATTGTATTAACTTATAACCCAGTCACATGATTCAAAGAATCTCAACAATGCAGACACATCTAGAACTTCATTAGTTGTCACTATTGGTCCATCTCCATGCCATCAAGCTGAGACAGCAAGTACCATACTGTTTAGACAAAGGGTGAGTTTTTAGAGTCAGGTGCAATGATCATGGTGCAGGAATAATTTCTTAATTGAATATAAATCTAGGTGATGATATCTGTGCAAATTAATTCTGAATTTTACACAGGCTATGAAGGTGGAGAACATGCTGAAAATTAAAGAAGAATTTGATTACAAGAGTTTGGCAAAAAGACTCGAGATGGAAATCGATAAAATAATTGTTGAAAATGAAAGACAGCAAAAGGTATATGAAAATAAGATTGAGAGAAACAGGTTAGAAGCACAGAAACGTGTTGCTGAGGCTAAAAGAAATTATGTGGAAGCCTTAAGGGGTAAACTTACACCTTCCTACGCCTACAAAATTCTGCATATCTTTCTTCTAGTAGACCAATGAATTACATGTGTGGGTGTGTGTATATATAACTTTTATGGATGCCCTTTCTTACATGCATGAAATAACTCACACCTTCCTATGCCTACAAAATTCTGCATATCTTTCTTCTAGTTGACCAATGAATTACATGTATGGGTGTGTGTATATATAACTTTTATGGCTGCCCTTTCTTACATGCATGAAATAACTCATGAAAAATCAAGTGTTGGTTGGAAGAGGTGGCAGAGCTTAAAAAATACTACAAGATGAAATTCGTCTAAGAAAGCAGCTGAAGAGTAAATTCACCGCTTAAAAGACCAGCTACTTAAGTTTTCGAAGTTGGAGGTATGGTTTTAGTCAAAACTGATTTTGACTTTGGGATGAGTTTTGAGTATTTAATGGATTACCTTTAACTAACTAATTTTGTGTAGTTGGCAGGTGGAAACCCTGATGGCTTTGGCCTTCAACAAGTGCTGGAGGAGGAGAGTCGTCAGAAGAAGAGACTTGAAGAAGAAGTGAGGGGTTTGCAAAGTCAACTTACACAATTGTCTATGGAAGCTAATCATGAATGTTTAATGCTATATATTTATATATGTAGAGATTTTTAGCATTTATTATGTTGGATTGGTTATATGGGGGGACATATTTAACACAATTTTCAATATGATTTGATAGAATTTTAGTCTTAAGTAGAAATTTAATTATGTTCTTGTTGCTAGAAATCTTTTGATAATTGGCATAATTAATGATATTTTATATTGTAATTTACTATAAGTATTTTGGAACTCATACTTGTATAACGTTGCTTATATAATTAGAATTATAATGAAAAGAAAATATATCTGTCATGGATAGAAATTTTAACATAGAGAAATGGATGTCATTCATCTGGTATTTACCAATATTTGGATGTGAAAAACTCAGGTAAAAGCTCATTTAATTTAAAGCAATCAGTGCCGAAGTTTGAGCATCATAATTCTTTTGTTCTTTAAATTACTGAGAATTGGTAATATTTTGTCGAAATGGTTTATAATTACATTATATTACTTCAAATAATTCAGTAGGGTAGGTATTCATGATTAATTAAAAATCTCTTGTAGTTGATTTCACATGTCTAGGAATCTATTCTTTTCCAAGGTTAAGATCTGTAATTTGAATGAATATTGTCATTTAACTATTTGAATGAAATATATCGTCAATTATAAATGTAGCTTTGCTTGTTAATGTCCCTTGCCTCAATTTTCTGCTTCAATTCTCTCTCTGTATTCTTTATTAACTATCTTCATGGCTTTCTTGAAGGTTTTGTGCACACTGTTTTCAATTTTCACCATGAGGCTGCTATAAACAAGTACCATTCCATGGATACTTGTTTCCATGTGGAGCTCTTTTCAGACTTACTCGTAAATAACTAAAGTACATTGCAATGGAGGCAAATGATAGCAACTTTGTAATCCACTATTGTCTACTTGTATTTCCTCAGGTTTATTTTCTCAACTCTTACATGGTTATATTGTAAATTGGAATTTTCTAGTTGACTTTGTATTATTTAATATGGTTATCCTCAACTGTTTTCAAGATTTTTAGCCGACGGGTGTTTTAACTTTTCATGATAAAGTTATGGTTGTGTTTGGACAGACACATACAGTTGAAAGAAGAGGCTTTAGAGCTAAAGGGAATGATCATGACTTGTTGGATGTATTTGGATTTTCATTAATTGTCTAGACTTGGATCCATAGTTTTGTGGTCTTTAAACCAATTCTATTTATGTCATGTCTTATGGGATGTATTTGGATTTTGCCAACATTTAGATTTGAGATGGATATTTGATATTTAATACGTTTTGGATTATTTAGAATGTTTTAATACATTTTAAATTTTATTATTTCGTTTATCAATTAATTATAATTTTTTTGTATAATAATTAATTGGTTCGACAACACATATAAAATGTACACGCTATGGATAATTTAATAATACTACATTAATAGAAAATACATATATCTGTTGTCTTAACCAAGTAAGACAACATATATAATCTGAATTAATATTTTTTTAAAAAAAGATGGACAACGACAACACATAAAGACACACAACGTCAACACAGCGTCTTTTCAAATGCCCTACGATAACATGGGCTTCGACAACAGAGGTTTTTTCTAAAAAGAAGCTAATAGACAACACATTATATGTGTTGTCTTAATGTATTTTTGGTATAGTGTCTTATATAAAATAAATCCACAAATAGTGTTGTACGGAGTATACACATGAAAGTTTAATTAATTCATAAAAACCTTCAAAACCCTAAATCTACCAAAAAGGCTCTAGTCCATGATGTTGCGAAGAACAATTATGAGGGTTGGATAGATCTTACCCATATGTCTGAAAAATACAAGATAAATTAGAAAACGAATAAAACCCTAGATGTGGGCATCGTCGCGTCCTTCTCCGTCTTGCATCCTCCTTTTGGTTCTTCTCTTGATTCCAGAGACAAATCTTCAAAGTGATGGATGGATTAAGGAAAGGATATGGATGATAGTTGGGCGGTAATCCCCCCTTGTGGGGTATAGGATGATTGTGTTGTTGTGTCTCCTTGGTGTGATCTGCATCCCCTTTTATACTTGTAAGCTCTCCTTATGGACCTTGGATGACCTTTCTTCTTGAAAAATACAAAAATACATGCACTGGCCCGACGAAAATAGATTTCCATGTCCTAGTTCGACCAAAGTGGTTTTGGTCGAACTGGAAGGCCTTGGTCGAACTACTGGTCGAGCTACATGTGCAGTCTCACCGTTTCATGCATAACTTCCACATTCAAACTCCAATTTCAGTGATTCTTACACTCACACGATCCTCTCTTCCTTGTATTTCTATCCATATAAAGAAATCACAAAAATTCCAACATTTGAAGGTGTAACAAGCCATGAAAAGTAGCACAGCCGTTCTGTTCGGCACAGCTTGCGTGATGTCACCATTTTGATCATAATTTTTTCGTTTGGACTCTGATTGAAGTGTTCCTTATGCCAAAACGATCCTCTCTTCTGTGGCTTTCCAATCATATATAACAGTTCTAGTTCAGAGCTCCACAAAAATATATAAAATTTATACAAGTTGAACGTGCATTTTTCAGCATTCCTACACAAGTTGCACCTTTTCCCCAACTTTGCACTTTTGATCTTTTTTTCACCTAAAATATAATAAAATACCTCAAAAGCACCCTTTTCTCAAATATATCAAATATAAGACACTTGTGTTAATATATGACAATAATTTCCATAAAAAAGTATTAAATTGGACACTAAAACACGCTTATTTTCACTCTCATCAGTCATTCAGCAACACATAATAAGGAAACCAATCAGTATCATTACAAGAATAACTGACATATATAGTTGATTCACGGGGGATAAGTTCAAGACACATGAAGATTAAACATATGGAGAGTCGGGGAGAGAAATGAGTCACCTATAAAAGATCCCAATGATGGAACTGCACAGGCAAAGTTTTGAGGTTCCCACTAGGGATACTCCAGGCCAATCCTTCTCAATAAGTGTTCGTAGAAACTTAAATATATGAAGTAGTTGTTGAAACTCTGAATCTCCAGGAAACAAAGCTTGTCTTCTCACCATCTCCACAAAAATACAACCAACCGACCATATATCGATGACAGTTGAGTAATGCATGGATCCAAGAAGAACCTCCGGAGCTCTGTACTAGAGAGTCACGATCTCTAGTGTGTAGCTCTTGAGAGGAACAGTAAATGCCCTACCTAGCCCAAGATCAACAATTTTGAGAACCCCTTCCCCTTATCAAGTAACAGATTTTGTGGCTTGAGATCGCGGTGCAGTGCGTCGTGACTGTGGCAATGGGCAACGTCCTTGCAAAGCTTGTAGAGAAAGCGCTGAATCTGCGGTGGCGGCAAAGGCCTAGGATTTCGGCTAGCCTTCTAAAGCAGTAGATACTCTCCTACATTCCCAGACATACCATCAAAAAATAGATACCACCGTAGACTCATCAAAGATTTAAAAGGTACCCAACATTACATGACCGAGTAGAAACTATCTCCCTAAACATAAGGGAAAAATCAGAAACCCGTAGCAACTAATAAAACTAAGTAGTAGTCGAGATGAAGCAAAACTTCTAGTAGAATACACCCTCAGTTGCTACATCTCCACAAATTCTTAATATTATGTTATACTTCCAACATAACTCCAACTTAATGTCACTTTAAGGACAAACCTAAATTAAGCACACTATATTTATTAAATTAGTTGAATACTTGAAATCTGACGCTAAAAAAAATAGAATCCAAATACTTGAAGGGATTAAAGTAACCAAGACTGAGAATTTATATAATTCTAAGAAAATTCATGTTGCACATAACATTTACATTGAACAGGAGAGTTATGTTGCACATAACATTCCCCACACTCTAAATAATAATGTTATTTACTACTTTAAATAACCGCTGTACACAACAATATGATAAATAATGGTGTGATTTATGTTGGATATAATATCTCTTTAACGTTTTCAATTATAACAGTTTGCTCTTATATACTATCTAAATAGTGTGATTTTGCACTCTAATCCATAGCTAGTTGATACATAGGACCACGACTTGACGGGAGATAGCAAATTGAAAATCAATCTCGTACTAATTAGGGTCAGGCTAGGAGGACAACAATTTTACACTGTCATATGCAAAAAAGTAAAAATAGGAATAAAGAAGAAAAAAAACTAGGGCTTAAGGTGTATATGTAGAAAACCTTAATTACGAAGGGAGATTTGGCATGGAAGACATCCCGAAAGATAAGTGTTCATCAGCAGCTTCACCTCCGTCTGCGGTGCCGGTACTAAGCGCTTGCTAGAAGCCGACTGCGCCGATGAGCGTCTACCATGCCAAGTCATTCTCGTATGTTCTAACTTCAGGAAGGTATGTTTCAAAATCACCCAATTCATCAACAGCTTTCTTAGACGTCAACGGCGATGGCGGGTGGTTGTAAGATGAGGAAGTGGTGGAGAGGAGAGAGTGGGAATTCCCTGTAGAGAGCAAACACCATTGACATTGAATAAGGCGTGGGGATAGGATGGTGGGAAAGGAAGATGAATGGCAGGTTAGATTAACTGATTAAGGGATTATAATGAGTTAAAAAAGGTTATTTTTGATATTTTACTTAAAATTTTGTATGCGAGAGTAATTTTTTAAAATAGATGTATCCCATAATAATAATAGGTACTAAATGTGTATCTGTTAATAATTATTTCTTTATTAATATATAGTTTATGTAATTAATTAGAAATCATTAATATAATATAACAGATGAGTGTACGGGATATAATGTAATTATTTTAAATAATATTCATTTTATCATTTTGATTTGTCTCATTACAAAGTTAGTAGGTGTCAATATTACTCCCTCCGTCCGCTTTCAAGGGTATTATTTTTTCATTTTGGGCGTCCGCCCCCAAGGGTCTCATTTTCTTTTTTATCCACACACCTACTAATACAACTAAAAAATGGGACCCACATCTCCACTAGTACAACTACCCACTACACATTAAATAACAATACTCCTTAATCTCCGTGCCCAAAAGCAAATGACATCCTTGAATCCGGACGGAGAGAGTATATGTTTTGGTAGATGAGACCCAAAAAAATAATTATAACTTAATCCACTATATATGGTTCTGACGCACAACTAATACAATTTATTCACTACATATAAATATATGACAAAGTCTTGTGTGAGACCGTCTTACGTAAGCCTTTACGTGAGACGGATGAAAAGTAATAACTTCGATAACAAAAAGTGATGCTAAATTAATGAAAAGTGATAATGCAATTTCATGAACAATTTATAGTGTAAATGAAAAGTGATAACATTTTATAGCGAAAATGATAACTATTTTAAAAAGTGTAAAATGGTCTCATGTGAGATGGTTACACGCAAGACCTACTCTTAAAATATTATATTCTTAAACTTACTATTATTAAACTATTATACTTTTAATCCATGTTTAAAAATATTACCATTTTTTTAATATTACTATTACTTTTCATTTATAATATAATTATCAATTTTCATCAATTAAGTATCAATTTTATTATAAAGAGTATCATTTCTTATTCATCTTACGAAAATCATTTCTTAAGATGGTCTTTGATGCACGTTTTCTTTGCACACAAAATTAATCCCCAAATATTAAGGATATCAATTGCAGCTTAAGCAAGCGACCAAGTTAAATATCGAACCCAAAGAACGGCGTATTATCAATTTAATTATTATCTAAATTAATTAAGACAAATTGACAATAAAGTTGTGAATTTAATTATCAACTACTAAACAATTAATCAAAATAAAAATTAAAATAAATTAAGCACTAGAAGAATACGAAAGTGAATCAAGTAGGAAAATAGATAGATTTAGGATAATCCAGTTTCACTCATTAATTTACCTTTCGTGTATCAATGTCCGACTCTGTCTTGTGGAATATGGACGCATCACTAAGCAATACTTATTTACTCTATAGACACAAGCAAACATGCGTATAACACGTGTGAATAACCTTGGAGCAAGAGATATAACTTCACCCCCTTTCTAGGTACTATCAATATCAATTATTTCTCTGGCCAATTGGTACTCTAACCTGATATGATCTCTCTTTATAGGTACTATAAAATTGTTGGCGTTTGACCGTTTGGTTAACGTGAATCATTAGGGTTCCATGCGTTTCTAAACCAGTGGAAGCAAGAAACATAAAAATGTATTACCTTTCACCAGGGTATGCTGAAGAAGATGAAGAATTCTTGCCGGCAACATGCGCAGCCTCACCATTTTGGGCATAACTCTCTCATCCGATCTCAGATTTGAGTGATCCATGCACCATAACGATTCTCTCTTCAGTGGTTTTCAAAGGTATATCGAATAATCAGTTCTGAGTTCCACAAAGTTTTATAAAAACGGTGGAAGTTAACGAACAACAGCAGCAAACAACCTTCCGATCTTCTACTGTATTCCCAGGTCCAATCTCGACATCGTGTGGGCGACGGTCTTCGAGATCTTCTCAATTTACTATTCTCTAACCCTCCTCACAGTATTAGGCGTGAATTACTTTTCAGTCAGAGTTTCCGAACAGCTGAGATGACTTATATATGATCTATAATAGGGACCAGGAGGAGAAATTAGAATTGTGCCTCCATTGGGCTTAAGTATCCAAGCTTAGCTCAAAGCTTATACTTCAGTCCAATAATAATAATATATACCACTAAAATATTATTACTGCACTACCGTTATAATCTCATAATTACGTTATGGGCTCCTTCTTATTATAAGTTCGTTAGTCTCTCCATGGTTAAGATATACAATGCTCATTAATTAATTAAGTTACTGATAACTTCATTAATTAATATCTCATCCGAGAGTAATACCACTCAACCTCATTATCATGCCGGAATAAATCTACCTGCAGGGTTTACATGATAATCCTTATGATCTCCTCAAGCGGACATCATCATCCCATGTCGGACATGGATTCCTTCTACAATCAATTGCACACAATAGAGACAGCACTATTTCCCAACTCACCGAGTTTGTTGATTTAATTACATGTAAATCTCACCCATTAATGAATCAAAAAAATACATACTGCCTTACGTGTCAAGGTTATTGTATAGGGATTAAGAGCACGAACATCCATAATAACTGAGATCAAATTCTTCTATATAGTCAGTATAAGTCGAACAATCTCAAGTGGTCCTACTCAATACACACAAGGTGAACTAATGTAATTCTATAGTCAAGACAAACTAATACCAAATCACACTACAACCATCCCGATAGAGAGTCCCCGTCTATCTCAGTTGTGAGCATTTGTTTTTACTTTATAAGGAAATCGATAATATGATCTTTCGCGTGTTGTCACACAACATATTATCTACAGTATAAAGTAAGTGGACTATTTCATCGGACATATAAATAAATTATAAGACGCAATTATTTAATCAATATGATTCTCATTTTGAATAAATTGTTATAAGATTGTTCATATAAAAAGCTAGACTTTTAGTATACAATCCAACAATCTCCCACTTATACTAAAAGACTATGTTGTCATGTCAACTGCCATACATCTGATTCCCACTCCCACTACATGACCATCAACAACTTTCGCCTTAAGGTCCTTGTAAAAAGATTTACTAGGATGTCATCCGATGCAATCTAGGTGACAACAACCTTCCCATCATCATACGATTTCTTGTAACAGGTAGTACTCGCGCTCCATGTGTTTAATTGCTTATGGGCTCGTGATTACTTCAAGTTTGCAACTGCACCATTATTACCACAATAAATTGTGATACCCTTGGGCAAACTTAGAAACCACAGTTCATCACGAAGTTTCTAGAGTAATATAGATACTTTGGCTGCCTCAGAGGCTTCAATTTATCATCTTTCGTGATGGAGTCCATAATATATTTCTATATAACACTCCTCCATATTATGACTCAACTTCCAAAATTAAACACATAACCTTGAGTTGGATTTACTACCGTCCCTATCTAATTTGAAAAATCTAAATCTATATAATCCATAAAAAGCAGTGAATATGTCCGGTAATCCACATATAATTTCTAGTCCTTTTCAGGTACATAAATATATGTCTTACCACAGTTCAATATTCTTATTTTGGGTTACCTTGAAACCCACTGATCATGCGTTGAGCAAAACAGATATCTAATCTCGTGCATATCATTCCTTAGATTAGGCTTCCTTATTCGCCGAAGCATAAGAAACCGCCTTCGTCCACTTTATCTTCTTTTGTGTCTTAAGACACATTTTCTTATATAAAGTCACATGCTAAAACAAGTAGGGATTGTATTATTTCATGAACCTTGAGATAAGTATAACATCCTTTCTTGCTATCTGTATTACCGTGATCAAAAGAATATATTTTATTTTTCTTAAGTCCTTCATTTCATACTGCTTTATCAACCATACCCATATGTCCGATAATACTCTTTCATTGTCTTCAATGAGCAATGTATCATCTATGTACAGTACAAGAAATACCACCACATTTCTGTCACTCTTTTCAATACACAAGACACATCCCCGCACTGAATAAATCCATATGGTTGGATTTACTCATCAAATTAGATGTTTCATGATCTTGAAGCTTGCTTTAGTCCATCAATGGACACCTTTAAGCTTACAATCAAAATGCTCTTAGCCCTTTGCAATAAATCACTCTGGTTGCTTCACGTAGACGTTTTCTTCAAGATTCCAATCAGGAAAGTTGTCTTGACATCTATTTGATGTATCTCATATTTAATATGAACAACAACAAATAAAAGAGTCTGGATCGCGTTAGGCATAGCTACCGGCGAACAGGTTCCCTCTTAATCGAATTCCTTCTTTCTGAGTATACATTTTCGCAACAAGCTTCTCTTCTAAGATTTTTACCTTACCATTTGATCCTTTTTTATTTTGCATGACCACTTCCAATGACTTTTACACCATATAGTGGTCCTACAAGTTTCCAAATTTGATTTAAAATCCATAGATTCTTTCATTGCAACTTGCTAAGATATCACATTTTTATTTTGTAGTGCTTCGTCGTATCCGTAGATCAATTCCATGTTTACTAGGGACCAAGTCTCACGACTCTCCCAAAACGTATATCTATCAGGTTGCAAAACAACCCTCCCACTACAACAAGGAACTACATGCAATTGTGTATCAGATGTGATACACGATGCAGTTTACCTTGTGGTATCTCCTCTTGTACAATTGGTACTAATACTTTGTGTTTTTCCTCTCACTTCCTTTAGAACAACTTATACATGGGAATGTGATTTATTATATAGTCCTTTTCCAAAAATCTAGTATTTATGTTAACAATCACCCTTCAATCTTTTGGACTAAATAAATCATCTTTCATTTTTCTAGGATATCCCACAAACAGACAAACGTTAATACGAATTACTGTTTCTAGGGCATATCCATAAAATGAATTTAATAATTCCAAATAAGTCATCATTTATTTTATCATTTCCACAAGAGTCTTTCTCTTATTAGGATTAGAAGACGCGTTATTAATTACTATTTATTGCATTCGTGGGATAAATATGATTTAAGAGTGTACAAATTGTCCATCAACGTACCACAATAGATTATAGCTCCATCATTCATCATAATGACCGTGTCATATAAATGAAATAGAGTATCCATCCGTAAATGCATAGAAAAAGAAATGAAATTCTTTCTATGAAAAACGTACGTAAAGACAATTTCTCATAATCAAACGTTTATTCATATCGTGAGATAAATAAACAACTCCATTGCATCAGCCACTACTCTTGTGGTATTACCCATGTACATAACAATCTCATCATCACTTAGTTGCCGGCTTTTAGTGATTTTGGTATCTACACACAACGTGTCAGTAGATGCCATCACTAATCATGCTTCAACGACTAGTGAATGAGATACTAGCCTTGTTCATACCTTGATGAAAATGGATTTCCTTTGCCACATGTTTTGTCAGAAGCTCCCTACCATATACAACCTCTTGTATTTCAGGCAGAACTTACTCAAAACACCTAGACAAACTATGAAGAATAAATTGATCTAGGTTTCCCTTTCAATTTCTACTTCAAGTATTTCCAATTTATTCATCAAATTAACCATGACCTCTTGCCTTTCTAACTTACTCAAGTATCCGAAGAGTGGCATGAGACCATCATATTTCTATGAACCTCTCACCTCTCCACTAGAAACTTTAATAGGCATTATATGACATCCTTAGTGAGAACACATTTTATTTTTCTGAGCAGTAAAAATTAAAATCAAGATTCTTTTCTAATCATCTAATTTTGGACAAGTAAATATGTTTCTTTTAGTAAACAATAAGCTAGATAAAACCATTTGAATAATCAGAGAATCATAAATAAATACACCGATCAAATCTTCGAATTTATCCATTTATATTGATTCCCTCAAAATAATATAAAAATAAAATTCATCGACATCTCAAGCACCGTGAGTCTTAGTGTGGACGTTTACAAACCCGAACATTTACAAGAGAAGGTTTTACCCATTAATTTCATTTGTCAACCTAACCTCATGATAAAATAATTAATAGGCGGTTTCTCTTTAGCCATGCAAATAATAGCAGTGACTCCTTTGGGGAGGATACTAATTATTTACACCTAAGTGTATACCATTATTTGATCTCAAGTCCGCTGCTCAAGCTTATGTGTCATACTGTTGGAGAAGTACACACGTGCTTAGATAACTTCCTATAATCATCAATTATAAATTTGTACCAGTGAACCGCATATATAAACTCATCCGTTAGGGAAGAAGACACTATAGCCAACGTGCAAGCTCATATGTATCACATTACAAACAATAATTATTTAAAGAAGACTGTACTAGTGATCCGTGAATAAACTCATCCGTTAGGGAGGAAGGAACTATAGCCAACAAGCAAGTTTATCCACATCACTTACAAACTAATAATGGAGGTCGCAGGGATTATTAACCAATCCCCTCTCCCACTTAGTAATTTAACACGGAGGGTTTTTACATGCATATAATATTCCACAATAAAATACACAACCTAGCATGTTCCCATTACGGCACAGAAGGGAGTAAATCACAGAGAATCATGCATAACATATATTACAATAATTAGATAATTAAATTAATTATAAACAGTTATATATCAATGAATTCGATTGTTCGCTTCCAAGCATAAAATTGAGCAACTGCGACTACGCGGGGTTCGACCTTCCCAGTGAGGTTGCAGGGATCGACTTGCCTGGTTAGGTCGCGGGGCTCGGGGCAGCGCCCCGAAACCTAATCTGAAAATCAAAAGCCGGTCTTCATGATTTTCTTCCAAATTAAACACCACGTAGCCCGCCCGCTCATCCGTGCGCCATGAAAAATCCCATTGTGCGCCTATCAGCCTGGCTCTGTGTGCACAACCGTGTGCCCCATACCACACGACAGCCACCGAGTGGCTTGTTCCTCGCCCAACAATGGGCGCCTAGTACATGATAACGGGCTCTCATGCCCAACTATTCGCAAGCATCCATGTGCCACATAGCGCCAAGCCTTGCGCATCCGCCAGTTACCCCATCGCGCCTGCTGTGCGAAGCTTGTCCAATGCCTGCCCACCAGTCATCGTGCCACCTTCCGTGTGCTAATGAGAAGAATCCGTGCACGCCAAACGGGCGTAACACCCACTGATTCGCCCACCAACATGCCTCACATATCCAGACACGACAGCCAATGTGTGAGTGTTCCTACTCACCCTGCAGTCAGGGCGCCTCGCTCACGGCACGACCAGTGCAACCTTGGCACGCTGCCATGTGCCTCCAGCTATCTGCCCGCTTTCTCACACAACTATAACCGAATAGGCCATGCCTGTCATTCTGCTTGCAGAGCATCTATTGCTCGGCTCTATGTTCACCGCTGAGATATATGCACGACATCGTGCCCCCAACCCAGCCACACGCTCGCTAACGTGCACTGACCATCCGCCAACGTGTGCCTTACCCGTCAGACTTGATCAAAACTGGCTGGAGACTCGACCAGAATGGTGATGGACTCGCCCAGGACTCTTTACGAATCGCCCAAAAATCTTCTTGACTCGCTTGGAAGCTTGGTCCGATGCGACCCAGCCCTCACCCGTGCCGTTCCGTCACCCATCATCAGTCACTGCCACCAGAAATTCTCAGTCTTTTGAAATGGTTGATCGGACTGGAGGCAGTCCGCTCCCCTGCCGTGTCCTGCCATGGATTGATGCGCAAGCTGCCGTCTCGTGCAAACACCAAGTGTACTTTGCTGATCAAAAGTGGCCCAGTCCTATGAGCACCTTTCGTCGCCCACCATTCCATCACTGGTCCAGTCATGCTTTCATTCAATGATCGCCGTCGATGGTGCATTATGTGTGCCGTGTACAGTAAGGGTATCCAACAAGAAAACAAATTCTAAAACCCTAACATCATGTACACACATAAACCCTAGCCTAACATTTCATGCTTCACCATGAATCGAAGCTCTGATACCAATTGTTGGCGTTCGATCATTTGGTTAACGTGAACCGTTAGGGTTCCATAAGTTTCTAATTCAGCGAAAGCACGAAATCAAAGAAACATATTACCTTTTACCAGGGTATGTTGAAGAAGAAGGATTCTCATCAGCAACCTGCGCAACCTCACTGTTTTGGACATTACTCCCTCTTATGATCTCCGATTTGAGTGATCTACGCGCCAAAACGATTCTCTCTTCCGTGACTTTTCATCAGTATATAACATGTCAAATTCTAATTTCTGTATGATTTATAAAAATCATGCAAGTTGGCAGACAGCAGTAAAAAATGACCTCTTGATCTTCTGTTGTATTCCCAAGTCCAATCTCGACATCGTATGGGCGACGATCTTTGAGATCTTCAAGATCTTCTCAATTTACTATTTCCTAACCCTTCTCACAGTGTTAAGCGTGAATTACTTTTCAATTAAGGTTTCCAAACAGCTGAGATGACTTAAATATTGGTTACAGCAGGGACCAGGAGGGAAAATTAGAGTTGGGCCTCCATTGGGCTTAAATATCCAAGCTTAGCCCAAAGCTTTTACTTAAGTCCAATAATAATAATAATATATACTATTAAAATATTATTACAGCACTACCGTTCTAATCCCATAATTACGTTATGGGCTCTTTCTTATTATGAGTCCGTTAGTCTCCCCATGTTTAAGATATACAATGCCCATTAATTAATTAAGTTACTGACAACTCCATTAGTTAATATCTCATCCGAGAGTAGTATCACTCAACCTCATTATCATGCCAGAATAAATCCACTTACAGGATTTACATGATAATCCTTATGAGCTCCTCAAGGGGACATCATCAACCTATGTCGGACACGGATTTCTTCTACAATCAACAGCACACTATTGAGACAACATTATTTCCTAACTCATCGAGTTTGTTGATTTAATAACATGTAAATCTCTCTCATTGATGAATCAAAGAAATATATACCGCCTTACGTGTCGAGGTTATTGTATAGGGATTAAGAGCACGAACATCCATAATAACTGAGATCAAGTTCTTCTATATAGTCAGCATAAGTCGAACGATCTCAAGCGGTCCTGATCAATACACACAAGGTGAACTAATGTGATTCTATAGTCAAGACAAACTAATACCAAATTATACTACAACCATCCCGATAGAGATTCCCCGTCTATCTCGGTTGTGAGCATTTGTTTATACTTTATAAGAAAATCGATAATATGATCTTCAACGTGTTGTCGTACAATATATTATCTACAGTATAAAGTAAGTGGACTATTGCATCGGACATATAAATAAATTATAATATGCAATCATTTGATCAATATGATTCTCATTTCAAATAAATTGTTATAAGATTGTTCAAACAAAAAGCTAAACTTTTAATATACAATTCAACAATCTTCCATTTATACTAAAAGACTATGATATCATGTCCACTGCCATACATCTGATTCCCACTCCCACTACACGACCATCGACAGCTTTCACCTTAAGGTCCTTGTAAAAAGATTTACTAGGATATCATCCGATGCAATCTAGGCGACAATAATCTTCCCCTCATCATACGATTTCTCGTAACAGGTGTACTCGCGTTCGTGTTTAATTGCTTATGGGCTCGTGATTCCTTCAAGCTTGCAACTGCACCAATATTACCACAATAAATTGTGATACCCTTGGGCAAACTTAGAAATCACATCAAAGTCCATCACGAAGTTTCTAGAGTCATATAGATACTTTGGCTGCCTCAGAGGCTCCAATTTATCATCTTTCGTGATGGAGTCCGTAATATATTTCTATATAACACTCCTCCATATTATGACTCAACTTCTAAAATTAAACACATAACCTTGAAGTGGATTTACTGCCGTCCCTATCTGATTTGAAAAATCCGAATCTATATAACCTATAAGAAGCAGTGAATATGTCCGGTAAGTCCATATATAATTTCTAGTCCTTTTCAGGTACATAAATATATGACTTACCACAGTTCAACATCCTTATTTTGGGTTACCTTGATACCCACTAATCATGCGTTCAGCAAAATAGATATCCAATCTCGTGCATATCATTCTTTATATTAGGCTTCCTTATTCGCCGAAGCATAAGGAACCGCCTTCATCTACTTTATCTTCTTTTGTGTCTTAAGACACATTTCCTTAGTTAAAGTCACATGCTAAAATAAGTAGGGATTGTATCATTTCATGAAGTTTGAGACAAGCATAACATCCTTTCTTGTTATCCGTATTACCGTAATTAAAGGAATATATTTCGCTTTTCTTAAATCCTTCATTTCATACTGCTTTATCAACCATACCCATACGCCCGATAATACTCTTTTATTGTCTCTAATGAGCAATATATCATCTATGTACAGTACAAGAAATACCACCACATTTCAATCACTCTTTCAATACACAAGACACATCCCCCGCCCTGAATAAATCCATATGCCTAGATTTCCTCATCAAATTGGATGTTTCATGATCTTGAAGCTTGCTTTAATCCATCGATGGACACCTTTAAGCTTACAATCAAAATGCTCTTAGCCCTTTGCAATGAAGGACTCTGGTTTCTTCACATAGACGTTTTCTTCAAGACTTCCAATCAAGAAAGTTGTCTTGACATCTATTTGATGTACTTCATATTTAATATGAACAACAACAAATAAGAGAGTCCGTATCACGTTAGGCATAGCTACCGGAGAACAGGTTCTCTCATAATCTTACCCATAGTCTTGAAAATTATAAGATAAATTAAGATGCGAAGTAAACCCTAGATGAGGGCGCCGTCGCGTCTCTCTCCGTCTTGAATCTTCACTTTGTTCTCACTTGATTCGACAGACGAATCTATCTCCACTACTCCGTGGGTGGTGGTAAGGTTTTGGATGTTGTGTAGAATGAAGGTGGTGAATTACTCCCTTTTCCTTGCGTTGGGTCTTCCTTTTATACTTATGAGCTCTCCTTACGGACCTAGGATGAGCTTTTTGAGTGAAAAAACATGCACTGAAGTTGTAAAATTATGGATCCGGATGTGTCCAGTGCATCAGTTCGACCAAAGGCCTTGGTCGAACCGATCACAGCTGCTCGAACCACAGGTCGAATTGGCCTGTAACACGCTGGCAGATCGCCGGTTTGACCCGAATGGATGGTCGAATCAGATGTTTTTCGGTCGAACTGCAACTGTATCTGTTTAGGCTTTTGGTTCGACCACGGTTCGACCAAATAGATTGGTCGAACCATAGTGTCGTGGTCGAACAACACTTCTGCCAATCTTCTGATGCTTGGTTCAACTAGAGATGCTGGTCGAACTGACTTTCTCTTGGCCGAACCATGCCCCTGCTTGGTCGAATTGGGCACCTGAACCCCTTTTTCCGGTTCTGATCACTTCAATCCTATTTTCCTTCAAAAATCCACTCAAACGGACTCAGACGCACCTGATCCATGACTTTACACTATACCACATGATTTATCTTGACTTAAGATCAAATCTTACATCATTATCCCACGAATCAAGGCTCAAAACACATGAATTTACACACTCATCAGATGATAAATTTAAAATTAAAGTATGTTAGAGGGATATTAGTTAGCTATTTTTTCCTTTTATGGGAGAGTGATGTTAAATTTGGGACGGACTAAAACTAAAAGTTTGAAGTTGAAGTTGGGACGGAGAAAGTAAATGATTGTAATTATGACCTTTTCAACCTTTTCAAATCAGGAAATAAGGATTATTTATTAAAAATTTGAATAATATTAATTATATTATTTGAATATATTCAAAATTTTCAAACAAATATCATCTACCGATTAAGATAATTAAATAATTGTAATTATGACTTTCAAATCAAGAAATAATTTTGTCCAAATCCTGAAATCTCAACCACCCATTAAAATAATTAAATAATTGTAATCATGATTTTTTCAAATCAGGAAATAATTTAGTCCAAATTCTGACCATCTATTTCTCAAACAAATCTCAGCCACCCATTAAAATAATTAAATATTTATAATTATGACTTTTTTAATTGGAAAATAAGATATTATTTATTAAAAATTAAATAATATTAAATATATTACTTATTAAAATTTAAAAATATTAAATATATAATTTGAATATATTAAAATTTTCAAACAAATCTCAGCCACCCATTAAAATATTTAAATAATTGTAATTATGACTTTTTCAAATAAGAAAATAATTTAGTCCAAATTTTTACTATCTATTTCTCAAACAAATTCCAGCCACATATTAAAACAATTAAATAATTATAAGAGTTTAGGATTTACGGTTTATGACATAATGTTTTGAGAGGGTTTAGGGTTAAGAGTTTAGGTTTTGAGTTTATGACATAATATATGTTTTCAGTCAGCCACCCATTAAATTAAAACAATTAAATAATTATAATTATGACTTTTTCAAATCAAGAAATAATTTAATCCAAATCTTGACCATCTTTTTCAAACTAACTTCAGCCACCAATTAAAATAATTAAATAATTATAAGGGTTTAGGTTTTAGGGTTTATGGCATAATGTTTCTAGAGAGTGTAGGGTTTAGGGTCAAATCTTAGCCACCCATTAAAATAATTAAATAATTATAGTTATGACTTTTTAAAATCAGGTATAAGATATTATTTATTAAATATTGAATAATATCTTTGAATATATTCAAAATTTTCAAACAAATCTCAGTCACCCATTAAAATAATTAAATAATTGTATGCACGGAATTTTAGATGAGTCTTTTAAATTATTTGCAATGAAAGTTTGGTTGAGTGAATTAATAGTAAAACATTTCATTACTTGATTGATGTTTATAAATTAGTAATATAGAGTTTGATCTTATAACTTTGAAAAAAGATGCATTTTAACTTCATTGCAAAAGATATTAGTAAACCTATACGAATTGATCAACTTAATAATCTTGCAAAATTTTAGAATTGCTTTGTCCATAACTACATTGGACTTAATATTTAAACATTAGGTTAGATATAATTCAAATAAATATTATTCGGTCAAAAATCATAAAATTAAGTGAAGTTGTTGCCTTAAAAATAACACATCACGTGCAACGTACGGATTCAGTTACTAGTATATATATATATATATATATATATATATATATATATATATATATATATATATATATATATATATACACACACACACTAGGCCCATGGGCACCTCATTTGATGAGGTGCTAGCCCGGATATGATAATGAAAATATAAATTTTATACTTTTAATTCATTTGATAAAAAAAGCAAGAAGCACCTGTAATACGTTAATAAGAATGCAAGAAAGTCTCTGAAAATATACTTAGCATCATTTACATCCATCAATGTAAGGATCCATCCAATTATATCCACATAAGAAACACTAATATCTTCACTAAACTGTAGTTTGAGCATGTTCTTGTGAGGACAATATTATACTCTTGCTATATAAGGGAGGAATGAATCAAACTAATACTGGAATACCATAAAGTATCAAGTTAATTCCTTCAGAAGTGGGGGTTTCGAACACCTTCAAGTTATTGTAAATGGACCTGCCTTCCAACAAAAGAAGAAATTATACTAACAATTATAATTGGCTAACACATCACATCACTTCCCTAATACAATCCGTAGAAGCAATTTTTTAGGAGTAGTGGGAATATAATCCACAGAAGCATTTTTTGTGCTATGTTATGAGCCTATTAATACTTTGCATTGATCTAGGAGAGCATCGTAAACAATCATAGAATGTCATAAAGATAACACTAAAACCTGGTGAGTTTCTAATCTTCATACTTGCTTATTCTGCAGGTGGTTTTCATTAATGGCGTATTAAGAGTTGTAAAATAATGAAAGAAAGTGACCTGACAAGATGATCTAACCAGCTAGAATAATATTTTTGCATTGGCTGTAGGGATTAGATGTTAGATACTCCCATGTAAATTTAGATTATTTTTAGGGTAAAACTATGCAGATTGATTTAAGTGTTCCCTCATGCTAACACATTTATTACCATTTAATTTAAAAAATATAAAAAAATAAAAATATGGTTCAGCTCATTATTGTCTTCTCTCTTGAGAAGCTTAAACCAAAGTATATCCTCTTTTCAAGGATTTAGATGACTACCATAAAGGATGCTAGTTCCTGCCAAAGATAAATAATGAATTCCACAAGAGTTCGACATGAATGAATTCATAGCCTTTCTTAACAATCATAAAGTAATTCATAAATGCAGCATGTTGTTTGATAAAAGTAAAATTTCATATTTAATGTAACTTTGTCGAATTTTGGCAGACAAGGCGAGACGAATTGTTGTACGAAATCGTTATGCGTGATCGGTGGAGAGATTTCAATGGGGGCTTAAGTGAGTGAGGGGGGTGAACGGCAACAAGCGGTGGAATGGACGAATTCTCTTATCCAAGCATGGAGAGTTCTGTGAACACATAAACGTTAAAAAATAAAGTATAATTATCTTCCTTTTAGTTAGAAATTCAAATTATATAAACAACTAATGAAAATAAATTTTATAATTCATATGCCATAATTGAATAATTAAGATATATGTAAATAAATAAATATTAATATACAAATTTAAAAAAAATTAACAAATATTTACAAACTCAATTTTAATGTTATTTGATATAAAATAATGATTTGATTTAAAGAACTTAAACTTTCGATTCTATACAAGAATTAGTTTTTCAACTTCATATTCTCTAGAGGTAAATATCCTCTTTCACTTGAAGAATACTTGAATAAATACTTTAGAGGTAGATTTTAAATAATACTTGAATTGATTCTTAAAAGGTAATACTTGAATTGATTTTTTTCCTCTTGAAGAATCGATTCTTAAGATATAAATCAATTCAAGAATACTCGAATCGATCTTCTTACGCTTGAAATTTTGATTTTTAAGATGTAAATCTATTCAAAAATACTTGAGTCGATTCTATTCCTCTTGAAAAATCGATTATTAAGAGGTGAATAGATTAAAGAATACTTGAATCAGTTCTCTTCCTCTTGAAGAATAATTGAATCGATTTTTTAGAGGTAGATTGAATCTCTACTTGATTCGCTATATCGAAATAATTTTTTATACTTTTAATAAATCAATTCTCTAGAGGAACTTGAAAAAAGCTCATATTCCTCTTGGAGAATCGAATGAATGAGAGAGAATGAACAATCAAAAAATCTTATTTACAGGTGGGGTTAGAGAGAATATTATATGGAATATTCATTTTTCCCTTTATATGTATGATTTAATTTAATATTAATTTATTTATTGAATTAAAAGATTTATTAATTAATTAAGGGTCACTTACTAGGGGGTACACAAAAAAATGTATAATTGCTTTAAACTACATGACTCAAAGAACTATTACTTCTAACTACACAATTATGACTATAATACTATAAATACTCCTATATGTTTGCACAATTTGTCTGTACAAATTGATTTTGCACAATTTGTCTGCACAAATTGATTTTGCACAATTTGGTTCAGCACAATTTTATTTTGCACAATTGTTCTGCATAATTTTATTTTTACACATTTTAAATTCCGGCAGCAGGCGGCGGCGGTCAGCGGCGGTCAACGATCGGTTAACACTGGTTAATGGCCAGTCAATACCGGCCAATGGCAGGTCAACGCTGGTACGGCAGCCGGTCAATGGCTGGTCAACGCCGGTGGGTGAGTGAGGGGTAGGGTTGTTGGTTTAAAAGTGTATGGAGTATAAGGTTATATTTGGTATTTTACTTTAATATTTTGTATGTGAGAGTAATTATTTAAATTCCATGTATCTGATGGGTATTTTCTCAACACACAATTTAATCCCCAAGTATGAAGGATGTCAATTGTAGTTTCAAATATGACCAAGTTATATATCGAACCCAAGGAACGGATAAATATCAATTGAATTATCTTCTAGTAAATTATTACTATGTTGGAAAATATAATGGTTTTGATTTGAATTAAGTAACAACTAATAACAAGTAAAGATAACAAGAAGAAAAGATAGCAGGTTGTGATCAAGTAAGATGATAGGTAGTTCGTTAGGTCATCCAGTTCCACTTATTAATTCATAATTTCGTGTGACAGTGTCCGACTCTGCCTTGTGGTTTATGGATGCATCACTAAACCATGCAAATTCACTCTATAGACACTAATAAATATGCGTATGACACGTGTGAATATCCTCGGAGCAAGAGATATAATTCACCCCCTTTCTAGGTACTATCATAATCAATTATTTCCCGTGCACTTAGTACTCTAACCCGATTTGATCTCCCTTTATAGGTACTATGAAATTATACTCTTTATCCTACTTATTAACCCGAATATGATTCAATTAATAAGTATTCATATAAGATAGTTCTAATAAGACATCAGAATCCCTTCACTTAGAATTATAACATTAAAACCCTGCTCAGCAGTGAACGCACTCAACCAATAACCACGTTATGTATTCAGACTCTATACAACAAGTATTGATGCACAAAACGACCATGAGTATGGATTAAAAATGTGCAATCTTATATAAAATAAACTACAAGTAGTGTTGTACGGAGTTTACACACGAAAGATAAATTAACTTATGAAACTTTCATAACCCTAGAACTACCGAAGCGGCTCTAGTCCATGATTGATCTAAGAGCAATCATGATTAGATGGACCGATCTTACTTGAATCTCCAGCGAAACCTCTGTCACAGCCCCTCCAAATGATGGAAGATCACTTCTCTCTCCAATCATGTCCTCTTGTCTCTTGTATGATTCTCGTGATGATCAAAAGTCTCCCTCATGTACTGCATGAGCCTCCTTTTATACTTGTAATCACGTCTTTAGGGCTTGAAATGGGCTTTTCAAGTGATCACATGCGTTTAGGCCTCAAAAATCAAAATATGGTAAGTTTCCGCACATCGGTTCGACCTAAGCAGTAAGTCGAACCACTCATCACAGATCTAACCACAAGTCGAACCAAGCTACTGGAAGTCTCCAGCATCCGATTCGACTAATTGGACAGGTCAAAATGCAGTGACATGGTCGAACCAGCTCCCCTGCGAATCGATTCGACCACGGTTTGACCTGTTGCCCAGGTCGAACCCTCCCATCGTGGTCGAATCAACCCTTTGTACAAATTGTGTCATCGATTCGACCTATTGGACAGGTCGAATTGGCCTTCTTCAGGCCGAACAGAGCCTCCTCTTCACATATACAGATGGCTTTGACTTCGTCTCTTCAATTCTTGACACTTACACTCTAATTTCATTAGTAAAATCACTCAAATAGCACCAACAATACCTGTTTCTGCTCTTTCACAATATATATAGGTTTTCCACCTATTTCACCCTTCAAACTCTCCAAAATAGCATAAATTCCGGTATTAGACTCATGAATTTACACACTCATCAAACTCCCAAACTTACATGATGCTCGTCCCGAGGCAATGCAATCAAACTAAGGAGTCGTGTATAATTCACAAGAATCACCAAGTACAAAACATATTACACATGCAACTTCATCAATACCATTCGGAGTACTAAGTTATCCAGCTCACAAGATAAGTGTTTACTCTCTCACTTAAGTGCTAATCGTACTTTACAGGTTAGTGTATACGCTCATAGTCAATCCATATTCACGTGTAACCATAAGCTTGGCAAAGGTCTCAAAAATCAACTCACAATCAACTAATAACTAGGATCACAAAGGACTTATCTTAGAGTTGTAATATTGACTCTTTGGAAAGGGTAGGAAAATTTAGATAAGTGACTCAAACACTAGTAGAGAATTACCTTGGAGGTTCTTTCTTTCTTCATTCGGCTTCATATTCTCCTCCAATTCTTCTCTTGCACTTGTAATTTTCAAATTTCCTTCTCTTTCTTGCATCAACATCAACATCATTCTTCTTTTGATAACTCGGGTACCAGTTGTAGGCACTACCCTTTTTTAATAGCAATCGAGGTACCAGTTTCAGGCACTACCCCTAAACAAGATTTAACCATGTACTCTTCTTACTCTACTCAACCTCATTCCATATTCCTTTTTCTTCTTGCAATACTTATTTACCTCAACTCTCTCTACCAATGAATAGGGTATTTACAAAGCTCAAGTAAAGGTAAAATAAGGCTCTTTTATTTGGCTTGCCAAAGAAAAAGCTTTTAACGGCTCAAACGAGGCTACCAAAGGTTTATAACTAATAGGAAGGTAAATTTTGGCTAAGTAACTCAATTAATCAAGAATGGCCTAAGATCATGTCCTAGCAATTCACCAATTGTAAGTTTCACACAAGACTCCAAGCCAAGTTCTAGAATACATTCATATGAATGATTCTCTCAAGAATAAACTATCATGATCAAGCATGAGTAAAAAGCGCTCAAATTCTCACGTAGGTAAATAGAATCCTAAGTACTCCTCATAGCACGTAATCAAGATCAATTCCACACGAATTCTACATACTTATCAAATTACACATGCTTCTCATCAATGGAAATTAACACATGAACATATGCATGCACAAAAATCCATCAAACCCATATACCAAATCTAATCATACAAGATCTCTACAATCCCCACTCATGCAACATAGACTATCCTCACCATCCACATCCAAGATCAAATATATCAATTTAGTACATGCCACTCACACAAGAACACACCCCTACCTGTAAAGAGAAAAAGAAGAATGGAGATGAGATGAATCGGAGAACACAAAGCCCTGCAGCTCTACTCCTCTGGAGCATCGTCATCCTCATCACCATCATCCTCACTCATCTCATCAAACCTTCACTCTACAATTCGGTGCAGTTCACCAATGTATCTATCCAAGTAGTCAATACGATTACTCAGCTTACCCACCCGCTCATTCATGGCATTATATCGATCATTGAGCGTGGCATAGTTGTCATTAGCGAGCGCGAGCTGCCTGTTGGTCTCCTGCTGACTAGCACTGATCGTGGCTAGCTGCTCATAAATAAGGCGAAGCAGCTCTCGTGTATCATCTGGAACAGCCTGCTGCTACTGCGGTGCTACTGGAACATGCTGAGACGCATCGTGCTGATCCGAGATCTCCATATCCTGCTACTCAACTCCTCAGTGCTCAATTTCAGGCTGCTGTGACGACTGTGGCTGCTGCAGCGCTGCTAGTCGGAACTCTCCTTGGTCAACAATCTACCTCAGTTCCGCTATCCTACCATCCTCACACATCTGCGCCACTGTCCTGCAATCCCCATTCGTCCTCACTATCACGGATAGGGCAGTGTGTCTAAGGGAGTCTATCAGCTTGTTCCTTTTCTCCCGAATAATCATCAAGTTGCTCACTTCAAAGGAAAACATGAAATCAAAGGGTTTGAGACCCCTCGTGAAGAACCAATCTCCATCCTTGAAATGAGCGAATCCACCCTTCACGCACGTGAACATAACCAAATCGGGCTCTTCTCCAACAGGTGTGATGCCAGTGAAATCCAAGTTATAGTGCTCGGCTACAATCATCAACAACCCTCCAATATTGACCTTTTGAAATCCCACGGTCCTTGTTGAAGTCCTCAGCAGTCCATCTCCTCCGAACACCTCCAAGCTGAAACCAACACTGATAAGGGTACCCAAGCAGGTCCTTCTCCATATCAAAAAAACAAATTACCTTCACTGTGACGTGGAAGTAGGTCGGTCTCTTCAACTCCATGAGCCTACGGATCCCTACTTGGTCGAACATCCAGAAAATGTCATCACGGATGCTCATCGTCCTCATGGCATCATCATCTTGGTATCTCATCTGAGCTCTCTTGTCCGAGACTTCTTCCCACTTTTCTTTGATCTTATCCCATTCTTTCATCTGAAGTTCAAAGTTTTCAGGTAGACGTTGCTGTAACCTAAGCTTCTTCGTCACATTGTCCACTTTTGAGGGCCTATCTTGCCTCTTCTACGATCTCACTTCCACTTTTTTCCCCTTTCCCTTATCTTTACTCATTCCTTGTCCTGTCCCTGAAAACAATACTTCAATAACAACAATCAAGACAAGAAAACAAGTAATTGACTAGCATCTCATACACTCTACTCAAGACTTCAAGCGTCAATGCATAATCAACCAACAAATCATACTCATTCAACTACATCTCCATCCAAAACCACTTGCTTATTCAACATGCTCAAACCACACCAATCACACCTTCTAACACCAACTAACAAGCATGCATCAACTTATCCAAGCAATTCAACAAGCAATGCAACACGTTTACTCAATGAACTACTTCAATTCCAACAATTTCAAACCAAATCAACATGCTCATTAAACGCACTCCCTTTATCTTCAAATAATTCACATGAAACTTAAGATTCATCAACAGTTAAGCAATCTCAACTCAATAAACAAGAATTCCTAAGAATCAATTCAAAAACATCAGCAATCACCATTAATTTCAAACAAAATCAATCTCAATCAACTTATCCACAACAATTTGTATATATTAAACCTCAATCCTAGAGTAATTGAATTGAGAGAACATACCTTTAGTCTTTTCCATGGTGAAAATCGAACAAGTGCATAAAACAACTATGATTCACGACTACAACCAAAATTTGCGATGAATTTTGCCCAAATTCACGACAGAGTCAAGAATTAAGAGTGTAGTGTGGTGTAATCGGTGCAAAATCAAGTGTAATTGAAGAATTGATGCACGGGTGTTCCGATTCGGAGATGATTCGGGTGAGGGTGGAGTGAAAAGTGATCAATCAACTCAAAAATCAAACTTAAAACATACTTACCTGGCTTGGTTCGACCTTGGTTCGACCTGTTTAACAGGTTGAACCACAGATGACGAGGTCGAACCAACCTTCTGGACAAGTGCTCCTTTCGGTTTGACTTGAGTTCGACCTGCAATTCAGGTCGAACCAGAATGACTTAGGTCAAACCACCCTACTGTAAGTTTCATGCCATCGATACGACCTTGATTCAACTTCCTCTATTGGGTTCGACCTCCTATCTTGGTTGACTCGACCCCCTAAAACTTCAGAATCGAGTGTTCTTCCATCCCTACACACTTCAAGCTTCAAAATGAATCATTAGGTACCAAATAGAGCTCAACTTCATAAAAATTGTTTCTGAAAAATAACATTCATAAGTAAATCTGTATAAAACACAACAAAACACCACTAAATATTAGGCAAGTTGCAAAAAAAATCAACACATTAAAACTGGTTAAAATTTTAAATACGCCGCAAAAAATCAATTCCCTTAACAAACGATACAAAGAAAAGATTATACGTCTGGTGCTTATTGAGGTAAGTACATCACACCCCCCAAACTTAGTAGAAATGATAAGTGAAACTAAGTTTTCAAAGAGATGTAATTGTCGATAAGTAAGCACTTCAAATATAAAAATTTCTTACTCACACAAAAGAAATAAAGCAATAAACGGAAGGGAAAGCCCCCAATAGACGCTCATATTTAACGTCGACAAGTCACGACGGTACCAAATCAGATCAAGGTAACTTCAAAGATGACGCAAACATCATCTGGTGACTTGTAATGCTTCAAGTGATGTCCATTCGCTGCGATAATATCTCCATCTTTGTTAATAAGCTCAAAACTCCCCCCTCCACAGGCTCTATAAATCATAACGGTCCCGTCCACTTCGACTTCAATTTTCCTGCGAAAAACTTCAAACGAGAGTTAAAGAGTAATACCTCATCACCTTGCTTGAACTCTTTGTATGAGATCTTAGAATCATGCCACTTCTTCATCCTTTCCTTGTAAATCCCCAAATTCTTGTAAGCACGACTCCTAAACTCATCAAGTTGATTAATGTGGGTTATCCTCAACTCTCTCACATCCTTAAGAGACAAGTTCAAGCTCCTCAAAGCCCAAAAAGCTTTGTGTTGGATCTCCACAGGCAAGTGGCACAGCTTCCCATAGAGAATTTGGTATGGTGACATATCCAACACCGTCTTATAAGCAGTACGGAACTCCCATAACACATCATTGAGCTTCATAGCCCAATCTTTCCTATTGGTTCCTACTACCTTCTTCAAGATTTGCTTCACTTGACGGTTAGAGACCTCCACTTACCCATTCGCTTGAGGAAGATAGGGTGTAGTAACCCTATGTTTGACACCATAATCCTTAAGCACCTTTTTCAGAAATTTATTGACGAAGTGAGTACCTCCATCACTCACTAGTGCTCTAGGAACTCCAAAGCGGGCAAAGATATACTTCTTCAAAAACAATATGACAGTTTTTAAATCATTCAAGCGAGTAGAAATGGCTTCCACCCACTTAGAAACATAATCCACAGCTAAAAGGATGTAGAGAAATCCATTAGACGGAGGAAAAGGCCCCATAAAATCGATCCCCACACATCGAAGATCTCCACAACAATGCTCGATTGAAGAGACATCTCGTCTCTCCTACTTATAATCCCCATACGCTGACATCTGTCACATGACGCCACATAAAGAGCGGATTGAAGTACCTTGGCTGCTGTCTTTTGAGCTCCGAAATGCCCTCGTTCAGTTGTGCATGGCAAAACTTGAGAACACTCCATATCTCCATCTCGGACACACACCTACGGATGATAGAATCCGTACATATTTTGTAAACAAATGGATCATACCATATAAAAGTCTCAATATCTCTTTTGAATTTGGCATGTTGATACCGGTTGAGATCTCTCGGAATTTTACCCACGGTAATGTAATTGACATAATCCACATACCATGGATCTACCCCTTGTGCAGCAACCACCATGCTCATTCAGCCCCTTCAACAAACACAACCATAATCTTTTCATCTGGGAAGATCTCCTCAATATACTCAAAAGAATCATCACAATGCTCCCTTGTCTCTAACCTCGATAAGTGATAAGCCAATACGTTCTCCATACCTTTCTTATCTCATATCTCCAAATCAAACTCTTGAAGTAGAAGAATCCATCTTATAATTCTCGGCTTTGTCTCCTTCTTCTCCATTAAGTACCGAATCGCAGAATGATACATGTACACTATAGTTTTCATGCCAACCAAATACTGTCGAAACTTATTGAATGCATACACCACAGCCAAGAACTCCTTTTCAGTCACAGTGTAGTTCTTTTGTGCTGCATCAAATGTCTTACTCGCATAGTAGATGGCACAAAACTTCTTCTCCCTCAGCTTACCAAGCACCACTCCAAGTGCTACATCACTTGCATCACACATAAGTACAAACGACTGAGTCCAATCCGGTGTGATCAAGATAGGTGCAGTAGTAAGCGCCTCTTTCAAAAATTGAAAAGCTGTTAAACATTCATCATCAAACACAAAAGGAACATCCTTTTCAAGTAAATGAGACAAGGGCTTGGAGTATTTTAAGAAGTCTTCGATAAATCTTCTATAGAATCCGGCGTGTCTAAGGAAGGACCGCACTCCTCTTTCATTGGTCGGTGGTGGAAGCTTCTCAATTGCCACCACTTTAGCTTTATACACCTGCAATCCCTTGGCAGAAACATGATGCCTAAGAACAATCCAATCTCTCACCATGAAGTGGCACTTCTCCCAATTCAAGATAAGATTCGTTTCTTGACGTCTCTTCAACGCAGTAGCTAGGTTAGATAAACAAATATCAAAGTAGGAACCAAATACAGAAAAATCATCCATGAACTCCACCATGATCTTCTCTATCAACCCATCAAAGATTGTCATCATGCATCTCTGAAAAGTAGCAGGTGCATTACACAATCCAAATGGTATCTTTCTAAAAGCAAAGGTCCCGTAAGGGCAAGTGAAGGTCTACTTTTGTTGATCCTCGGGAGAAATCATGATTTGATTATACCCCGAGTACCCATCCAAGAAATAATAGAACTCATACCCTGCGAGACGATTAAGCATTTGATCCATGAATGGAAGCAAAAAGTGGAATTTGCATGTTTTTTCATTCAGTTTCCTATAATCGGTACACACACGCCATCCCGTTGGAATCCTAATAGCTATTGCCTTACCATCTTCAGTTTTCTTAATAGTCATTCCCCCCTTCTTAGCTACAACAAGCAATGGACTCACATGGGACTATCACTAATAGGATATATAATACCGGCATCTAACCACGCTAGGATTTGCTTCCTAATCACCTCTTGAATTACAGGATTCACCCTTCGCTAATTTTGGATACTACTTTTTGCCTCATCAAACAACCTTAATCGATGCATGCAATATGAAGGATTAATACCTTTTAAATCATCAAGAGACCACCCAATCGCAGACTTGTACATCCTAAGAACATCTAACAACTCCTCAAGTTGATCATCATCAAGGGAAGAAGATACTATTACCGAATATTTTCCATTGTCACCAAGGAAAGCATACTTCAAGTGTTCCGGTAATGGTTTCATCTCCTTTTTCCTTTCTTCCATCGGAGTGCTCTCTCGATCCAACGACAAGTACTTCCTAGTCCACTTCACTCCCTCAACTTAAAATTTCTCAAATTCATACCTGACATCACCTAAAGCAAGTAAGTTTTCAAGATATTTAATACATACCTCATTAGAAAGATCGTCAAACTCCGTAGTGGGATAAGTAAGAGACTCCATCAAACATGTCTCAAAAGGATCCTTAGACAGGATCAGAGACATATCTTCCTTCACAATCTCTCGACCACATCAATACTATGACATTGTGACTCCATAGGCATCTTCATTGCTTTGTCAAGGTTGAATAAGACCTCTTCTTTATCCATCCGCAACCTAAGCTCCCCCTTTTAAACATCAATCATGGCCCCATCAGTAGCAAGGAAAGGTCTTCCCAAGATAAGAGGGATATTATCCTTGTCATCGTCCATCTCAAGCACAAGAAAATCCACAGGAAAGACTAGTTTCTCCACTTTGACAAAAACGTCTTCAATGATACCTTTCGGAAACGTCATCGACCTGTCCGCCAATTATAGAGCAACTGTTGTAGGAGTTAACTCCCCCAAACCAAGACTTTGAAAGATAGACAATGACATCAAATTGATGATTGCCCCAAGATCGCACAAGGCTCGTCGTGCCAGCCCTTTTCCAATCTCACACAAGATAGTGAAGCTTTATGGATCTTCATCTTCTGTGGTAGCTTTTTTTGGATAATCGAGCTGCAATTCTCTGACAAATTCACCATTTCAACTCCATTCAAACTCCTCTTCTTCAACAATATGTCCTTAAGGAATCGGACATAGTATGGCATCTCTAATATTGCTTCCGAGAAAGGAATGCTAAACCTTATCTTGTTTATGATCTCTGAAAACTTCTTGAACTTCTCTTCCAATCCCTTCTTCATGAGCTTGTAAGGAAATGGCGGAGGTATCTTTGTTTTGGGGATGCCCCATTCATCACATTCAACCTTCTTCGCTTTCTCCTTTTCGGCTCTCAATCGCTTGGCTCTCTCCCACTTCTTCTCTGCTATAATCTCTGTAATTTGTTCACATCATAGAGAGTATTTGGTGCAAAAATAGGTACATTTCGACAGGGTTCGACCTTGGTTCGACATGCTTGACAGGTCAAATCAGGTACATAGTGGTTGAATCAATCAACTAAAACTCAGCTCTCTCTCTGAATTTGTGATTCGACCTGGGTTCGACCAGATGGATTGATCGAACCAATTACATCGTGGTCGAATCAATGCTGCGATGAAATAGGGTGCTTCGCAGAGTGCGGTTCAACATCAGTTCGACCTGGTGACAAGGTCGAATCAATGTTGTTTTGATCGAACCGATCTTCTGTTAAAATAGTGTGCTCTGGATGGTCTGGTCGACCTGTGGGCCTTGTCAAATTAGCTGGAAGTTGGTCGAACCGATTTTGTTTTGCTTCCTGATTATGTCCAGAGCTCCGATTCGACCTGCCCTGTGTGGTTTGACCTGTTGTGTAGGTCGAATCATGGTCAAATTGAGGCCTAGGCGTGTCCAAATTTTATTCCAGCCTCATCGGTCCCTCGTACTATGTTCCCGACCTCAGTGTGATGGCATTGCACGACTTTAGATTCTCAATACTCTGAGACTGAAGCTTTCCCTTCTCTACAGATTGAGTCAATGTGTTCACATTCTCTGTTATTGTTCCCATCAACAACGTAAGATCTTTAACTTGAGTAGAAAAATCCTTATGATGATCATCGATCTACTTCTCAAGTTTGGCCTCAAGGCGGTTCACTCTTTCATCATTCCTTGCCATGTACCTGTTCACCGTATCCTCAAAACTCGGCTTCCCTTCTTCCACTTTCGCACCTGGATCAACACCCATCGGAGGTTGAACTGCATTATTCGGATTGCTCCATGAAGACTCCAACCTCCTAGGCTGTTGATAGTTACCCGGGGGACCACGATTGTTGTAGTTCCACTGATAGTTCCGGTTTTCTTGATTAGGGTACCTAGTTCCTTGAATACTTTGACCCATGGCGTAGTTTGCCTCTTCCAACTTTTTTTAGATTGTTCCATCATTCATTACTTCCTGCTGCATGATTGGTACTTGCTGAGATATATCGCTGATTTGCTTTTGTAGCTACTCAAGTAGCTTGTTGATATTCGACAAGCAAGAAACGATCTCATCTTCTCTACTTATTTTCACCATAGCATGTTTAACCTTAGCCACTTTTCCAAGGACATAAGTACCTTTAACTCTATCAGTTGGTCAATCTCTCGAGTTCATCGAAATATCTTCAAACAACTTCTCAGCCTCTACGGATGACTTAGTAAGCAATGCTCCATTAGAAGAAGCATCAAATAATACACGTTAATCACAGTCCAATCCATTATAGAATATGCTGATATATTGAGCTTTAGATAGCCCATATTGAGGACACTTACGAAGCATGTCCTTGAATCTGTCCCACGCTTCATGAAACTTCTCTCCTCCACCGATAGCAAATTGGTTAATGTCTTGCTTCATCTAAAATACCTTTGAAGGTGGCATGTATCTTTCCAAGAACCTTAACTTCAACTGCTCCCAAGTGGTGCACTCAGCTGCGTTTATAGTATCGTACCAATCTCTCGCCTTTTCAGTAATCGAGAATTTGAACAAAAGAATCTTCCTAGCATCTTCATATTCTCCTGCGTCTTTTTGAGTACTTGCATAGCCCAAGAACTTGTTTAGATGCTGCTGCGGATCCTCGAAAGGCCCTCCTGAAAAGGAGTTCCTTTCTATTATGCTAATAAGAGCGGGGTAAAGATCGAAGTCCGCATTAGCCCCCCTCGCTCCTAGAAGCCCAAAGTGTCCAGCCCCGTTATTCTTGAAGACTTCAAGGATGGCCAGATTATCCAGATTGGCCCTTTCGTTGGCCATGTCGACTTCCTCTGCTGCTGCGTTTGGATCAACCACAATTTCAGTTGCTTTCGAGTTCGGTTCCCCCACTTCAACTCCAAAATTTAGAGTTATAGTTGGTTCTTCTTTCTTAATCTTACTCTTCTTCTTTTTCTTCTTCCTCGATGATGCTCCGATCTCAGGATTATATGGTTCTAATTCACCTTTCTTTGATCTCGTTAGCATACACCTGAAAAGAATAAGAGTTAAAATAGTAAAACAAGAAAAATAGTCCTAATAAATTAGAAATAACAAAAAGATATTTTAAGTCGTTCCTGGCAACGGCACCAGAAACTTGATGGGTGTTTTCTCAACACACAATTTAATCCCCAAATATGAAGGATATCAATTGTAGTTTCAAAGGTGACCAAGTTATATATCGAACCCAAGGAACGAATAAATATCAATTGAATTATGTCCTAGTAAATTATTACTATGTTGGAAAATATAATGGTTTTGATTTGAATTAAGTAACAACTAATAACAAGTAAAGATAACAAGAAGAAAAGATAGTAGGTTGTGATTAAGTAAGATGATAGGTAGTTCATCAGGTCATCCAATTCCACTTATTAATTCATACTTTCGTGTGACGGTGTCCGACTCTGCCTTGTGGTTTATGGACGCATCACTAAACCATGCAAATTCACTCTATAGACACAAGTAAATATGCGTATGACACGTGTGAATATTCTCGGAGCAAGAGATATAATTCACCCCCCTTTCTAGGTACTATCATAATCAATTATTTTCCGTGCACTTAGTACTCTAACTCTATTTGATCTCCCTTTATAGGTACTATGAAATTATACTCTTTATCCTACTTATTAACCCGAATATAATTCAATTAACAAGTATTCATATATGATTGTTCTAATAAGACTTCGGAATCCCTTCCATAGAATTATAATATTAAAACCCTGCTCAGTAGTGAACGCACTCAACCAATAACCACGTTATGTATTCAGACTCTATACAAAAAGTATTGATGCACAAAACGATCGTGAGTGATTAAAAATGTGCAATCTTATATAAAATAAATCACAAGTAGTGTTGTACGGAGTTTACACACGAAAGATAAATTAACTTATGAAACTTTTATAACCCTAGAACTACCGAAGCGGCTTTAGCCCATGATTGATCTAAGAGCAATCATGGTTAGATGGACCAATCTTACTTGAATCTCCAGCGGAACCTCTGTCCTAGCCCCTCCGAATGATGGAAGATCACTCCTCTCTCCAATCACGTCTTCTTGTCTCTTGTATGATTCTCGTGATGATCAAAAGTCTCCCTCCTGTACTGCATGAGTCTCCTTTTATACTTGTAATCACGTCTTTAGGGCTTGGAATGGGCTTTTCAAGTGATCACACGCGTTTAGGCCTCGAAAATCCGGATATGGTAAGTTTTCGCACATCGGTTCGACCTCAGCAGCAAGTCGAACCACTCATCACAGATCTAACCACATGTCGAACCAAGCTACTGGAAGTCTCCAACATCCGGTTTGACCAACTGGACAGATCAAACCACAGCGACGTGGTCGAACCAGCTCCCCTGCGAATCGATTCGACGACGGTTCGACCTGTTGCCCAGGTTAAACCCTCCCATCGTGGTCGAATAAGCCCTCTGTACAAATTGTGTCGTCAGTTCGACCTGTTGGACAGGTCGAATTGGCCTTCTTCAGGTCGAACCGAGCCTCCTCTTCGCCTATACGGATGTCTTCGACTTTGTCTCTTCAATTCTTGACACTTACACTCCAATTTCACTAGTAAAACCACTCAAATAGCTCCAACAACTCCTGATTCCTGCTCTTTCACAATATATATAGGTTTTCCACCTATTTCACCCTTCAAACTCTCCAAAATAGCATAAATTTCGGTGCTAGAATCGTGAATTTACACACTCATCAGTATCTAATACTCCCTTCGTCCTATAGAAATTAACACACTTTCCTTTTTGGTTTATCCCACTAAAGTTGACACATTTTCTTTTTAATACATGGGACCCACACAAAAACAATTAATATATTCTCATGAAATCCACATATCACCTCTAATACAACTACTCACTACACATTAAATATTATTTATCTCACTTCACTTTACTTCACTTTACATTAAATTATTATACTCCTTAATCTCCGTGCCCAAAAAAATTATACCAATTTCTCTTGAACAGAGAGAGTAGTAATTTAGGTTAAAAGTATGTATCTATTAGTAATAAACTCATTAATTAATGATACCTAAATAAATAAATAAAGTATTGAAAATTTAATCATTATTAAAAATAAAAACACATTATTTAAAAAAGAAAATATTAAATAAGAAAAATAATATAATATATAAATATATATAATATAAATAAAATTAATTTATATATTTTATTCATTTAAATATTCATAAATTTATAATAAATTTTTTAATTTTATTTTTTATTTAATTTTATTAGTTTCAAATTATATAAACAACTAAAGAAAAAAATTTTATAATTCATATGTTATAATTGAATAATTAAGATATATGTAAATAAATAAATATTAATATACTAACTTTAAAAAATTAAAAAATATTTACAAACTATGTTTTAATGTTATTTGATATGAAATAATGATTTAACTTAAAGAACTTAAACTTTCGACTCTATACATGAATTAGTTTTTCAACATCTTATTCTCTAGAGGTAAATCGATTCAAAAGTACTTGAATCGTCAATCCTCTTTTACTTGAAAAATACTTGAGTCAATAGGTAGATCTTAAATAATACTTGAATCGATTCTTAAGAGGTAATACTTGAATCGATTTTTTCTCTTGAAGAATCGATTCTTCTTAAGATGTAAATCAATTCAAGAATACTTGAATCGATCCTCTTACTCTTGAAAAATCGATCTTGAATCGATTTTTTTCTCTTGAAGAATCGATTCTTATGATGTAAATCAATTCAAGAATACTTGAATCGATTCTCTTACTCTTGAAAAATCGATTTTTAAGATGTAAATTTAGGGGATTACTTAGCTGACCTGGGATCATGACCCGGGTTATTTTCATCCGTTAGATCAACTTCTCTTTAATTCTAGACAATTAGATTACCAAATCTCTTATCTCTCCTTTACTTGCTACGGTTTAACAAAGTCTAAATATATAGTATATAATAATTGAAGCACTTATCATCTCTCCTCATTAATTACCACCCAATCATGTATTTTTTTTTATAATTTTATTTTAATAATAAATTTACTTTTTATGAAAAAATTCAAATGTTTATAATTCTCTTTATACATTTTTATTAATAATAAAAATTATATCAAATTATTCGTCTTTTCAAAATCTTTAATTTGATACCCATATCAACTACTCCTTCCGTCCCACAAAAATTTGTATGTCTCTTCCGGCACGAAGATTAAGAAAAATGGTAACTTTTAAAGGTTATGGTATTTTTTGTAATTATTAAATGATAAAATATTTTAGGTGTGTTAGGTAAATGTGGTTTTTTTAAGTAAAGTGTATGGGGGAATGGTGATTATGTTTGACCTTTTGCTTTTTTTTGGAATGTGCAAACTTTTGTGGGACAACCCAAAATGAAAAGTGTGTCATCTGAAATGAGATGAATGGAGTATACAATAAATATTTAAAATATAATAAAATTTTTATTACTAATTAAAGTATTTTTAATTAAAATTTATTATTATATTAATTAAAAATATGAATAAATTTAGATTTTTTGTTTAATCGGATCTAATTTGATGATACAAAACTTCATAAACTCGTAATCTTAGCTAACATTTCATCGGTAATCACTATTCAATCTAGAATTATGGAATTATGAAGAGAATTTATGTTATCATGATTAGATTTATATATATATATATATAATTTATTTTTATTAACGTGAAATTTTATTTAATTTTAAAATTGTTATTAATATCTAATTCATTCGGTTTTTTATTTAGGGTAGTTATTGTGTGAGACCGTCTCACATGAGATTTTTTTTAATTTTTAAATAATTATTATTTTCGTTATAAAACGTTATCATTTTTTATTTATACTATAAATTGTTCATGAAATAACATTATCATTTTTTATTAATTCATTATCACTTTCCTTTATAAAAATTATCACTTTCTATCCATCCCACGTAATTCTCTACATGTAAGACGGTCTCACATAAGTCTTTGTCTTTTATTTATTTTTTAATGTTTAATTATAGGATGGATGAAAAAGTAATACCTAATCAAAAAAAATTAATATCCGTTCAAATAAATTATAGATAAAATGTGATAATCTTTTTAATTAAAAGTCATATATGATCATAAAAAGTGATATGCAAAAGCTCTTGCGCCCCCGGGGACACGGGTGGTCCGTGTCCCCATGTAAACACAACTCTTCCCCTCCCTATTCTATTTAAACATATGTATTGCTAGGGAGTTTAAATTGTAAAAGGGCATGAAAATTGCAAAAGGACAGGGATCTAAATCCGTGTGTACGGGCGCATAAGAGACTCACTCAAAGTGATATTCGCCCAATCATACAATTCATGAACAATTAATAAGACGAATAAAAAATAATAAGAAAAATTTTAGGTAAAACTATATATGTATCTTAATTCATGAGACAGATTATTTTAAACATCTATGAGACAAGTCTTATTTTAAATTATTCAATGGCTCTATTGTATACTCTCTCCGTCCCCTTGATACGTATTCATGTTTCTATTTTGGTCCGTCTCATTACAAAGTATCTATTTTCCTTTTTGGATTGATGTGACCTACAATTACTACACATGATCTCACACTCAACACTAATACAACTACCCACTATACATTAAAATATTATTTCTCTCACCTTACTATAGATTAAATTATTATACTCCTTAATCCACGTGCAAAAAGTCAACGAATACCTTTCAAGGGGACGGAGGAAGTACAATGTAAATATATTTTAATAAATAAAGAATTTAAAAGTGCAATATTTTATTAAATTTAAATTTTAAATCACTAATTTTAATTTTTTTTAAAAAATTATGTGATATCCGAGATATTTACTGGTTAATTATAAGGAATATCATTATTTAATTTAGTATATAATATATCTTTATTTAATTAAGATTAAAATTTAAAGTTGATTGAATTAAATAATGTATTATATTTATTTGATTTGTTATATACACTCATTGTCTTGCATTAATTTATATAGAAATACGAAATTTAAAAAAATTTATTTTCATTAATATTACTCCCTCCTTCCCGGGTATTTTTACCCGTTTGTACGGGCACGAAGATTAAGACGTTTTATTTTTTTAATATATAATGTAAGAGAAAGTAGGGATAAATTAGTAATTTAAAAAGAAAAAGTGAATAAAGTTATTGAGAATGATGAATAAAGTGTAAAAAAATAATTAAAGTTATTGGGATTGTAAAAAGTAAGTAATAAAATATTATGTATTTTTGCCAAAAATATAATCGATAAAAATACGTGGGACATCCCAAAATGTAAAGTGGGTAAAAATATGTGAGACGGATAGAGTATTACTTTTGAGAATTATGTAGAGTAATATTTAAGGTCATAAGTAAATTATAAAGTATATTGAGTTTATTATGTGATAGCGACAATTTAGAGTTAAAATATTAGCTTGAAGTTAAAAGATTAATATGATATTTTATAGCAAACTGAAACAAAAACAAGTATATATATATATATATATATATATATATATATATATATATATATATATATATATATATATATATATATATATATATATATATATATATATATATATATATAAATTAAGACTTTAACTAAATCTTTAAGTAACATAAATATTATTTCGTTCATATATAGCCATTATATATTGTTAAACTAATTAACATTATAAACTTAATAAAAAGTTAAATAATAAATCCCGTATAGTATACTGAAAAGAAAAAATAACTAGCATATATTATATAATTTTATTTTATATTAATAAATAATTGTGCTCAACTTAATAAATCAACAGCATAATTTTAACAAAAAGAGTTACATCATTTTATAATTAAGAGTCACATAAATTAACTATATCTTTTAATAATAAATAGTGCACATAATTACATATTAATTAATTAATTGAAATAATGAATGAAAATATAATTTTACATATCCGTGTAGGTGAGAGAGTTATTTGTATTTTTTTATAATAAAAAATAAATTAAATAATTAATTGAATAATTTTAAAACCCATATTATATATGTGAAAATTTAAAATAATTAAGTTTTTATTTTTCTAAACTTATTTTGCTAATTATATATGTATATACCATAAATATTAAATATATACGCGCATAATAATATATTATACTATTAAACTTTTTCTTAAATAACTAGTCAGCTACTTCTAAATAATTGTAACACATATATAAATTTTAAAAATCACATTAAATTTTAAATAAATATTTTAAGTGTTCATTTAAAATATTTTTTAGCAGGATGAATTAAGAAAACCCCATTTTAAATAAGAACACTACTTTAAATTATATAAAAATACTTTAAATTAATAGTTAAGTAAAAAATAAGTAGTACAACCATAAGAATTTATAACACTAAAATTTTATCATTACAAATATAGATAAAATATTATTTTTAATAAAATGATTATAATTAAAATAATATGTGGGTCATTCATAACCTGCTACTTGGGTTGACTTGGGTCATGTGTGAGCCCAGGTCAATTAAGAATCGCCCGTAAATTTATTCAAGAATACTTGAATCGATTCTCTTCCTCTTAAAAAATTGATTCTTAAGAGGGAAATCGATTCAAAATACTTGAATCAATTATCTTTCTCTAAAAGAAAACTTGAATCGATTTTTTAGAGGCAGATCGAATATCTACTTAATTCGCTCTATCGAAATAAAATTTTATACTTTCATAAATCAATTCTATAGAGGAACTTGAAGAAAACTCATATTCCTCTTGGAGAATCGAATGTGTATTTAGAATGAATAACTGAAAAGCCTTATTTATAGGTGGGGTGAGAGAATATTATATGGAATTTTAATTTTTCCCTTTATGTATATGATTTAATTTAATTAATTTATTTTATTAAAAGATTTACTAATTAATTAATGATACCCAAATAAATAAATAAAATATTAAAAATTTAATCATTATTAAAAAAATAAGAAACACATTATTTAATATAGAAAATATTAAATAAGGATGTTAATTAAAAGTAAATAAGAAAAATATTAAAAAATCAAAAGATTGAAAAAATTACACGTCACATTTGAGCGCTTTGGAGACGACACTTGAGATATAAAAATAAACTTGAATTTCTATTTTTATCTTCAATTTTTTACCATCTTTTCAATTTTAATAAATTTAGTAATCATTCAATTTTAATCTTAACCGTCAATTTCATAATTTATTTATTTATTTTTAAATTAACAATATAAATTTAGTAAATATAAAAAATATTATTGGCATATATTCTACTAATTGTCAATCAATATTCTAATTTTAAATCAATATATCAAGTAATATATTTTAATTTAATCTATATATAATATCAAATCTTTCAACGCAATCTTTGATAATTTTCTAGCTTTATTCCTGCGTCTTTGATTGCTTTCAATCACGATCGTTCATTCTTTCAAATCATTCTACTTAAACCTTTTTCATTACCCAAATCAAATCCTTACTTTTTTTTTTCTTTTTGGTGCTTCTTCTTTTTCTTCTCCATTTCACTTTCATACTATTTCTAATCTACTTACTTTTATTTGATCTTGCAGGTTCATTCTTTGAGGTATCATTCTTTTTTTTTTCTCTTCTATTTTTTTTATTTTATTTATAATTCTATAAACCCTATTTCAATATTTTAATTTATTTTATCTTTTATACTTTTATTTGATCTTATTTTATATTCAATCATTCTCATATTTGATCTTATGTGCAGGTTCAATCATTCTCATTTGAAGTATCATTTTTTATAATCTTATTTTCGTTTATTTTCGATTTTTGTATTTTCTTTATAATTTTATAAACCTTATTTATATACTTTAATTTATTTTATCTTATATATTTTTATTTGATCTTATTTTCAGGTTCAATCATTCTCTTAGAGATATTCTTCTTCTTCTTCTTTTTTGTTTATTTTATGATTTATGTTTTTTCTTCGTTTTTTATGTATTCTTCATATTCAATAAACCCTGTTTTTAATATTTTTTTAATCTTATTTATTTGATCTTATTTGCAGTTTCAATCATTAAAAAAAAGTCATCAAGATTTGAAGTGATGAATTTGTACAATTCATAATTAATTTCAGAATGTTTTCTTTATAATTTTATTATAAACTCTATTTTTATACTTCCTCTGTCCCAAACTCGTTGTCTTACTTTTCATTTTTGTCTGTCCCAACTAATTGTCTTATTTCAAAGAAGGAAACTTCACATTAACCAACAACCTTAAAAGTTTATCTTAATTTTAAAAATACCACTCCCACCTAACACACATAACATACTTTATAATTTATTTATTACCTAAAAATACCACAATACCCCTAAGAAATCAATAAAGTTAGTGAAAAATAACTTTTCTTAAACTCCGTGTCTACAGTACCCAAGACAACGAGTTTGGGACGAATGGAGTACTTTAATTTATTTTATCTTTTATATTTTTATTTGATTTTATTTTCAGATTCAACCATTCTCCTTTGAGGTATCATTCTTTTTTTTTTTGTTTATCCTATGATTTATGGTTTTTCCTTCGTTTTTATTGTTTTCTTTATATTTTATAAAATCTATTTTTATAATTTTTTTAAATCTTATTGTACTTTTATTTGATTTTATTTGCAGCTTCAATCATTAAAAAAAAGTCGTTAGTGTTTGGCTTGATGAATTTATTTTATTTTAATTTTTCATTCAATTATATTTCCATTAGGATCGTCTCTATAAATATTCTTTTAATTTAATTTTTAGGATTAATGTATGAAATTTATTTTCGAAATTTTGTGATTTATTTTAATTTTTCTTTCAATTTTATTTTCATTAGGATCGTCTCCATAAATATTATTTTAATTTTTATAATTTATTATATTAACTAATAATTTATATTTTATTTATCCGTATGTCACTATAAAAAAGTATTTTTTAGCTACCAACGGAATTCAATCCGTTGGTAATTACCAATGGATTAGCAATAAAAATGACAATTTTGTTTTAGCAACAGAATGTCAACAGAATTATTCTTTATTTTAGCAATGGAATTCAATCTATTGGTATTTACCATCAGATTACCAAGAGAATTATTCTATAAATTATAATGAATTATTAGCAATGGATTACCAACGGAATTGATATTTCGTTGCTAAAAATTTATCAACCACCACTTTACCAATGGATTCCATTGGTAATCCGTTGGTAAGTCAATTTAACAATGTAATTAAAACTTTTACCAACAAAATATTTCATTGGTAAAAAAATAGTTTTTTTACTGTGTTATTCAATTAAAAATAAAATATAAATTATAGTATACGATATCTTTCTTAAAAAATAGTAAACGAGATTTACAAAGATATTATATTTATTTTTTTTAAAATAAATAGATATCAATAAAATAAATAATTTTAATATAATTATTAATAGAAAATTAATATATACTTTATTTATTTTAAATATCGAATCAAATTTAATGTTATAAAAAATAAGTGTATAAACAATGCGATTAAATTGATAAATATAAAATTACATTATATTAAAAAAATATATTTATATATTATACATAAATAATTAATAGTTTTTATAAATATATAAATTCAAATAATAAATAAATAAAAAATTATATATATATATATATATATATATAATTATAATATACTTAATTCTTTTATCTAGTAATATAATAATAATAAATTGAATAAAAAATATAAATAAGTGTAACAAACATACATATATTCAGTCAAATTAGGAACAAACTAGAGAAAATCAAATAGGGTTTTTATTCAAAATCGGAAACATTTAATCGTCTCGTATTATACTGGTAAGATTTTTTTTCCCGATAATTTACTCGCTTCCTCCTACGTACGTGCATTTTCTTCGAATTAAGTTGATTTTGTAAAAAAAAAAAAAAAAGTTCAGGTTTCTTTGATAATCTGTTGGGTGAGGCTTGCGTGCACCTTTGGGGTACACCGTGCGCCTTTATAATTTAATATTATAGGTAATAGTACATTGTTTTGTTCTAAAGAGTATACACTTTAATTAGTAAGGGTACATCATTTTATTTTAAAGAGTATACACTTTTTATTAATATTTTTTATTTTTCTTCATAAAATAAAGGGTACACATTTTTATACTAAATAATATACAATTTAACACAAAATTCTAAAGGCGCACGGAGTGTGTCCCGTGCCCAAGTTTTTGCCTAATCTATTCGTGTCCGGGTACACATAAGTTTTGCCTAATCTATTCGTTGTTTTGGAGGAAGGTTGTTTATTTAATTGAAATGGAAACTGCTATAATAATAGTAATAATAATTAAATAAATAAATAAATAATAATAATAAAATATAAAATAAGTGGTGTATTAAAGTGAAAAATAAAATTTGTAATAAAATGGAAAATGTTAAATAAATTGTCTAGAAATGACAAAAATAAAAGGTTGTGATAGAATTGAAAATATTAAATAGATTGTGTATTAAATTAAAAAAATAAAAAAAACCGTGATATATTTGAAAATCCTCAATAAGATGGTAAATTTTTTAAGAATTAACCCCATTAAAATATATATAGGTAACATGTTTTCACATTATATAAATGTTTAGAAATACGAAAATACGAGAATCTACAAAATCGTAAGAGTTAAATTCACATTTTATCCCGTAATTAAGACAAGGCTTTCCGGCGAAAATTGGTTAAAAATTAAAAAATTCGTTAGTTATGGAATAAAATTGAACCATTTATCTTTTTTGGGGTAAAAATCAAAGTTTATCTTAGTTATATGGCAAAAGATGAATTTAACTCCTAAATTATTATATTCCTTAATTTTCATGCAAAAAAATCTTGAGTGAGGCTCTTGTGCCCCTGGGGACACCGTGTCCCTTTGCAATTTCCGTGCTCATTTGCAATTTAAACCCCCTAACAATACATAGGTTTAAATAGAATAGGGAAAAGGAGAGTTGTGTTCATATGGGGACACGGAATGTCCCCGGAAGCACAGGAGCTTTTGCTAAAAATGTTACAACTTCTATGGATGGAGGAGTACCAAATTTAAGGCCAAGTGTTAATTTAAAAAATAGATAGTATATATTATAGTACTCCCTCCCTCCGCTTCTAAGGTATCCATTTCACTATTCCTGACGTCCGCTTCAAAAGGTATCAATTTTCTCTATTTAGTAAAAAAAGTATACAATATGACCCACCACTTCTATCTAATACAACTACCCACTTTACCTATAATAATACTCCTTAATCCACATGTAAAAAACAAATAAAGACCTTAGAATTGTCTACGTGCAAAAAGTAAATGGATACTTTAGAATCTGACAGTTTGGTATAAAATAAAAATAACAATCTTAATTTAAATTGAATTATATCGTACCCAACAAATACATTGACTTTTGTATTTTTTATTGAATAGGGTACTCGTGAGCGATCGTCTAATGTTAAGATTAATTAATTATTATTATTTTTTTAAAATATTATTATTTTTCTTTTAAATTGTTATCTCTTATTATAATCTTAATATATATATAAAAGTAGAATAAATTCAATCTTGACCATCTATTTTTAAAACAAAACTTAGCCATCCATTAAATAATTAAATAATTATAATTATGATATTTTCAAATTAGGAAATAATTTAGTATCTAAAATAATTAAATAATTATAATTATGATATTTTCAAATTAGAAAATAAGATTTTATTTATTAAAAAATTAATAATATTAAATAGACCAATCAAATTGTTGGGATGAAAAAGCTCAAGCCCACAGAATTAGTTCAAATCATGCATTGACCAATCAAATTGCAAGTTATATAAGGGGCTTCCTCACCCTTCACCTATATAAAGAGCCCTCCTCCAATTCTCTAAGAAGATCAAAGACTTCAGAATTGTCTGAATAGTTCTTCCAATTCTTCAACGAGAATCAACTCAAAAACGGAATATATTTAGGATTCAGGTTTTAAACCGCTCGAATTAAGCGTTCTATAGTAAAAAATTTGAACGGCCTATAATTTGGATTCTTGTGCTAAACTGTCCGGATTTCAGCCTCTATAATCTGGGATTCAGGTGCAGTTAAAGTTCTTTCTATAATCTGAGATTCAGGTATTAAACAACTCAGGTTTAAGTATTTTTAAGTTGAGCACTCATTAAAATAATTAAATAATTATAATTATGACTTTTCAAATTAGGAAATAAGATATTATTTATTAAAAATTAATAATATTAAATATAAATCAAATCATATCCAACTATTTTTCAAAACAAATTTCAATAAAAAAATTCCACCATCTTTTTCTCAAACAAACTCACTCAATATGTATATACTATAATGTTTCCTCAAAATATAAATAAACCGAAAAGTAAATATAATTAGATTCATAATACTGAATTCATCTATAATTCCTTATTAATTTTGTGTATATTATTATTATTATTTAATAAAAAATTAATAGAATCAGAATAAATAGATATTATTTATTATTAAATCTTTAGTTAATCTTTAATTAATATAGCAACAATTGACCATCTATTTCTCAAATAAATCTCAACCACCCATTAAAATAATTAAATAATTATAATTATGATTTTATCAAATTAGTAAATAGATATTATTAATTAAAAAATCTAATAAAATCAGAATAAATAGATATTATTTATTGTTAAATCTTTAAACTTTAATTAATATAGCAACAATAAACACAAAAAAATCATATAATAAATATAAGGATTTAGAATTTTAGGGTTTAGGGAAAAATCAAAAAATAAATATAAGAGTTTAGGGTTTTAGGGTTTTAGGGTTTAGGGGTTTTAGGGTTAGGGTTTTGGGGTTTAGGATTTAGGGTTTTAGTGATAAAAGCAAAAATAAATTGAATCCTGACCATCTATTTTTAAAACAAATCTTAGCTACCCAGTAAAATAATAAAATAATTATGACATTTTTAAAAATCTCCATCCCCATACAAATGAGTAAAAATACTCAATTATAACAATTTTAATCATCTATTTTTCAAACAAATCTCAATCATCTATTAAAATAATTAAATAATCGTAATTATAACATTTTTCAAATTAGGAAATAATTTATTGTTTTCAAAGGGTTTAGTATTTAGGGTTTTAGGGTTTTAGGATTTATCTTAAACAAATCTCAACTACCCATTAAAATAATTATAATTATGATTTTTTCAAATTAGAAAATAAGATTATTATTAGAAAATTAATAAATTAATGATAATTTAGGAAATAAGAGATTATTTATTAAAAAATAATAATAATATTTATCCACTATTTATTTCTTAAACAAATCTCAGTCACCCATTAAAATAATTAAATAATTATAATTATGGCCTTTTCAAATTAGAAAATAAGATATTATTTAATAAAAAATTAATAATATTAATCTAATCTTGACCATCTATCAGCCATCCATTAAAATATAATACGACAACAAAATTCAAATCACACCAAAAGCGAATGAGAAAAGCTTAAACAAATTTCAGTCACTCATTAAAATAATTAAATACTCCCTCCGTCTCCTTTCAAATGACACACTTTTCATTTTGGGCTGTCCCACAAAAGTTTGCACATTTCAAAAAAACAAAAAGTAAAAAACAACCACCCTTCCCCATACACTTTATTTACAAAAAAATCATCTCTACCTAACATACTTTATCATTTATTTATTATAAAAAATATTATTATACCTCTAAAAGTCATCACTTTCTTAATCTCCGTGCCGAAAAGAGTGGTGAAATCTTTTATGGGACGGAGGGAGTAATTATATTTTTGAATTTAGGGCAAAATAAATCTAATCCTGACAATCTATTTTTGTAAATAAATTTCAGTCACCCATTAAAATAATTAAATAATTATTATTATGAATATGGGATTTAGGATTTAGGATTTAGGGTTTAGGGTTTTATGGTTTAGGGTTTTAGAATTTAGGGTTTTAGGGTTTATGGGATAATGTTTGCAGAGGGTCAAATCCTGACCATTTATTTCTTAAACAAATCTCAATCATCCATTAAAATAATTAAATAATTATAATTTATGACTTTTTCAATAACTAAATAATTATTAATCTATAAAAGTAGAATAAATTCAATTCTGAACATCTATTTCTCAAACATATCTCAGTCACCCATTAACATAATTAAATAATTATAACTATGACTGTTTTAAGTTAGGAAATACTCACTTCGTCCTACCCAAAGGGTGGTGTTTGATTTTTACACGTGGATTAAGAAATATTATATTTTAATGTGTTGTGGGTAGTTGTATTAGTGTGAGAGTATACCTCATATTTTAATTATATTAATGGGTGCGTATGAGTCTCATATGTGTAAAAAGGAACTCTTTGAGTGGAACTCCCAAAATGAAAAAAATGGACCTTTGAGTGGGATGGATGGACTATGATATTGTTAAATCAGAATAAATTAAATCCTGATCATCTTTTTCTTAAATAAATCTCAGTCACTCATTAAAATAATTAAAGAATTATAATTATGAATTTAGGGTTTAGAATTTTAGAATTTAGGGTTTAGGATTTTATGGTTTATGACATAATGTCTGTGGAAGGCCAAATTCTGACCATCTATTTTTTAAATAAATTTCAGCCACCCATTAAAATAATTAAATCATTATAATTATGACTTTTTTAATAATTAAATAATATCAACTCAACCAAACTTTCATTGCAAATAATTGTTAATAATAATCACATAAAATCAAAAAAATAAATATATTACAACTTTATGGCTTATAAATAAATAAATATTATTTTTGTGTTATTACATTAAATTGAGATATTTAATTTAAAACTTTAATAATCTCATTAAAACTTTTAGTTACTAATATAACAACAATAAACACAAAAAAATAAAAAAAATAAATATATGCCAATTTTTTATAATTTTATATGGCAAGAACAAGAATATATACTCATTATTTTTGTGTTCGTTTGATTAATTCTCTACCAACTAACAAAACAAATATTGCCGTCAAACTCAGATGCGTTAGATTGTTTGAGTCTCCTAATTATCAAATTCATGGTTCAACCAATCTGGAAGGTGTTTATCACGATGTTGAGATTTGTTAATATTTGTTATTTTGTTGTTATTTATTTTCTAATCATTCTAATGTATCATGTTGTAATTTGAAACTTGAGTATGTTTTGTAGAGGTATTTGTTTATTTTTATTATTTTATACTATATTTTTTCAAAGAAATATTATTCGGTTCAAACATCATAAAATCAAATAAAATTATCGCCTTAAAACGAACGCATACCGTGCAACGCACGGGTTAGCTACTAATTTTATTATAATTGTTCATGGATTAGTACACAGTATCATTATCAATATTCATCAATTGAATATCACTTTTTATTATAAAAGTTATCACTCCTTATTCTAGTCTTTGTCTAAAGAATACTTCTTCCGTCTCGCAGAGTTATATTTTACTAATTAGGGCGTCTCACTACAAGTGCTACATTTCCTTTTTTAGTACATGACACCCACATAAATCAATCATTTTATCTTTATTTGGCCCACACACAATACTAATACAACTACCTAATATACATTAAATTATTATATCTCTTAAACCACTACACATTAAAATATTATATTTCTTAATTTTCGTGCAAATAGTAAATGTAATTTTTTTTATGGGACGAAGGGAGTATTAGAGATACTATACTTAATTAGTTGCCTTTCGATTTTATATATACTTAAAATTCTAATCATAATTAATTATTCACCTAACTCTAATCCTAACTGGCCTCAAATTAAACAAGCCATTATCGGGGGTTGGTGAATAAAAAAAAGATTATATATATATATATATATATATATATATATATATATATACTTTCCTAACATCAATAATAAATTTAAATGTAAAAACCAAAGAAAATTTATGATTCCACATTAATATTATTTATGAATTGAGATAGTTGGTTTTTAATATTATTATATATTATTTTATTCTAAAATGATAAAACAATGTAGTAAGTTATAGGGTATTAAATTATTAAATATAATTATCAATACAAATTAATTGTTAATGTAAAGTAAATATATTGTTAATATTAATAAATTAAGTATGTTATTAATTAATTTTTTATATTAAAAATTTTTAATTGAGCTGATCGGCCCAACACTTTTAACCAATGAGCTAGTTATATAGGATCGCGGATTAATCGGTCCGAATAAAAAAAAGATCTTATTTAAATGGACCCCTGTTTATATAAATCTAACCCTGTATTTTCTTGGGTTTAACGGGCCGACCTTAGGGGCTTATACCATATTAACATCCATTATTTTATTTACAAAATACAAAGACAAGAGACATAGTCTCTTGGAAGGAATGTTTAGTATGTGAAAAATAATGTATGGACAGTAGAACTGTCTTATTGAATGAAATTCTTTAATAAAAAATTATATATAATTAATGAAAAATAATAATAATAATAATAATAATAATAATGTAAAGGTATTAAATTCATATGTTAGATGAAAAAAATGATAATATTTTTAAAATTTTATTAAAAACTAATGCTCCTCTATTTTCTTTATACATGCATATTTTCTTTTCGGTAAAAGTTTATGTGAGATATTTCGTAAAACGGATAAAAAGTAAGAATATTTTTTTAAAAAAAAAGTACACCCTCCGTCCCGTTAATAGGTATTCGTTTGCTTTTTACACGTGGATTAAGGAGTATAATATTTTAATGTATAATGAGGTGAGAGATAATATTTTAATGTGTAGTGGATAGTTGTAGTAGTGTTGATTGTGGGTCACATGTGTGTCAAGGGGACGGAGATAGTAATATCCAATTAATGAAGAATTATAATGGTGTTGTGAACTATTTCATAAATAATTTGCAGTATAAATGAAAAGTAATAACATACTCATTTAATAAAAAATAATAAATAATTACAAAATTGTAAAATGATCTCAATTTCACACAAGTGTGTCCTTTTTTTCCTGTCTGCCCTAGAATAACTTGTAGTCTCCGAAAATGGTAATAACTCACAGATTAATGTTACTCACTTCATTCCGGGTATTTATTCTCATTTTTACGAGCATGTAGATTAAAAAATGTTGATTTTCAAATGTATAATGTAAAATAAAAGTGTAGATAAGTTGGAAATGATGAATAAAATGAAAAAATAAATAAAGTGATTGTGATTGATGAATAAAGTATAGAAAATACTATTCCATATAAAATGTATAATTTATTTTTACTATTGATAGAACTCGCATTAATACATAGAACAACTCAAATAAAAAGTGTACATAAATACGTGGAAACGGAGAGTATCGCTTTTACAATAGAGTTGATCTATTGTGCAACAATTGCACCTTAAAAATATAATCCGTATTTGAAAACGGGTCAAATATTAAAGGAAAAAATACTCAATCAACTCATTCCATGCTCATTCACTCCTCTCTCTCCCAACCTGCTCTCTCCCAACCTGCGTCTCTTCTTCTTCTCTCCAAATAGATCTGCCTTTTCACTTCTTCTCTCCAACGTTTCCTCTTCTTCTTTCCAAATAGATCTGGTTTCCTCTTATTCTCTCTAACATTTCGTCTTCTTCTCTCCAAACTAAATCAGTTCATGACGTTATTTACTCCTCTCTCTCTCCCCCAATATGCGTTTTCTTTCTCATCTCCCCAAGTTTTTCGGCTAGAAGTGACGATGAAGTCAGATCTGGTGATCGGCGTCGCGATCGACTAGGCTGGTGGTTGGGATCGCGGTCAACGGGATTTGGTGGCTCGTTGTCGGTCTCGGCCAGCGATTCCGGCGGTCATGGTGGTTGGTGGCAGATGGCGAAGGGTAGGAGTAATTTTTAGCAGATTTCAACTGTGTTGTGGCTAGATCCGACGCAGATTTCCAATCAGCGATTCCGGCGATCATGCTGTATTTTTTGTAATTCAATAGTGTATAAAATTTTCTTAATAACTGTATTACATTTTTTTTTCTTTTTAATATTTTTAGTTTATACACTACTAAAAAATGTAATACAGTTATAAATACAATCATATACATTAATACCTGTCATTTTAAAAAGTCAATTAATATTAATTTGAATAGAATAAAAAAATTAAATTAATTCCAAAAATATTTGAATATTAGGAGAGAGAGTGTGAAAAATTAGAAGAGAGGGAGAGTGAGAAAAATAAGGGAAGAGAGAAATTTAGGAGAGAGAAATAAGGAAAGGGAGGAATTCAGGAGAGAGGGGGCAGGAGAAAAAGAAGGGAATAAACTATAGGTCAAAATTATTTATATATGATGCGTCAATTGGATTTGAGCTATTTGATCCACCTTAAAAACTAGTGCACACTAGTATTTCCCTCTACAATATGTGATCAAAGTCAATAATACACATTATTTTATTTAACTATCCAAAATACTTTTTCTCTTTACGCATCGCACCAAAACTTTTTTCCTTTTTCTTAAATTACATGTAACCAAATATGTACAAGATCTTAGCATATTAAAAAAAATAATAATAAAAAAAATTCTAATTAGATGAGTGAAAAGTAATTATAAAAGAAAAAAAGTATAACTATCACCTTAAAAAATAATTAAAGTTATAAAAATTCTTATATTCATTTCATTTAAAATCCTAGTATTTCTTAATCTAAATTAAGAGAATAACATAATCTGTTCATTTTCATCTCACTTGTATTGTCAATTTGTCATTTTAATAATTTAATAGTTAGTTATTAGCTTAAGACTATTCTAATATATAAAAAATGTAAACTCTATAGCAATATTCCTTCATATACAAAATATAAAATAACTTCTTATGACGTTATTGAATAAAATACTCTCTCCGTCCCAACTTCAACTTCATTGGTCCGTCCCAAATTCAACTTCACACTTTCATAAAAGGAAAAAGCAACAAACTAATATCCCTCTAACATACTTTAATTTCAAATTTGTCATCACCTTTTTAACACACATAACATACTTTATCATTTATTTATTACACAAAAAATATCATATTACCCTTAAAAGTAAGTCAAAAATTGACTTTTCTTAAACTTCGCATCTACAGTAAACGTGAACTAGAATTTGGGACGGAGGGAGTAGCTGCATTTGTACACATGAGTAACATGTAAATAATATCTATACAATTAGATCTGATCATACCTATTAATATATTGATCTTAAATAATACTCTCACCGTCCCATAGAAATTGATACACTTTTATTTTTGGTTTGTCCCACTAAAGTTGACACATTTTCTTTTTAATACATGGGACCCACACAAAAATGATTAATCTATTCTCATGAACCCCACATATCACCTCTAATACAACTACCTACTACACATTAAATATTATTTCTATCACTTCACTTTACTTCACTTTATATTAAATTATTATACCCCTTAATCTCCGTGCCAAAAAAAAATTATACAAACTTCTATGTGACGGAGGGAGTAACACATTGTCCGTACAATATTCATACATTGGTTTTACACTGTTAATACATTAAGTTAGGTTGAACGAATTGAAATTGTTGAATAGGATCCAATTACAAGAATTCTAAATCAATGTAACTGATGCGCAAAATTTTTCGTATGCATAAAATTATTCTTTAGTTAAATTTTGGAGTACAAATTAAGGTATTGATTTATACTATAAAATAAACCTAAGCTTTATTTCTATAAATAAGGAGTATGTCACATAGAAACTTCGTCACATTTCAATCTTCATATTTTTTTAATTTGGACATCTCATTTTAATCCTTATATTTTTTTCTTTTGATAAATGGAACCCAAACAAAACAATATATCTTCATAGAACTCACACAACACTAATATAACTACTCACTTTACATTAAATATTAGTATATCTCAACATACTAGTACTACATAATAAAAATATTATATTCCTTAATCCTCGAAAAAAAAAACAAAAGATTGAAAATGTACGGAGGAGTATATCTTATTTAAATCTTAAAACCTTGTGACGGGGGCCTCTAATAGAAATATCTACCGTTGATACCAACACTAAAACAACTGTGCTACAAGCATTAAATGCTCCATGTGATTAAACGTGTTCTTTTTCTTCCCCAAGCGTTTGCAGAAACACATAAATACACATTCAAACACCTTCCACCAAATATATAATATTTTCCCTCTATCCAGTCTTCCTGTAATACAAAAATAAGCAAAGAACACTCCAATTTTCAACCATCTCTGACTCAAAGAAACATTAAGGTGTGAAGACTGTTCAATATCAACAGTTAATATTTAAGAACCTTCGCTAGAACTGGGCAAGTAGAGTGTGACAAACGTAAATCACAGCAAACAATTAGATAACCTATCGACTCAACAACCTTGCTTTCAATTTTCCTCCATTTCTAAATACCCCAAAAGATCCCTCATTGAAGAACATATACAACCAACATAGATATAAAAGAAGATCCAAGACCATAAAATATCTTGTAGCTTAATGGAAATGATGTATTTTGACCAAAGATTCAGGTAAATTCTCAATCAATCATAAACCCAAACATGCATCCATTCCATCCACACTCTATGTTACTTTTATGCTTTGTTCTATAACTAAGAAATTCCACAGCATTGAAGGCCAAAAACCAAAACAGTTAAAATTATAGTGAAATCATTGGCAATAGTTTAAAGAACAGGAGATCTCATCCACTTTAAACAAGTAAATAAATGCACTAACACCATCATACACCAAGAAAAAAGTAGTTTGAATTGAAATAAAAGTTTATCCAACTACGTTTTTAACATTCTATGAAGTTCCCAGAAAGTAGAAATTCAAAAAGATAAATTGAAAGTGTTCCCACTAGATTTAGCAGCAATATTAGATGCAACAGAATTACCTGAATTTCGGCCGCTTGGAGGAACCACTGCTAGGACCTGCCTTCGACTTTCCGAAAGCCTTCATCTTTCTTTTCCGACGTTCATCCTCACTGTCTGATTCGTGCAACTTCTCCCGATCTGCATTGCTGGCTTCCCTCTCCAACTCCTCCCATGTTTTCCCCTTCTCTTCCTCTGAATCTTGCTCGGAATCTTCCTCATCATTTTCTGATTCTACCAATGATTCGCTATCAGAATCTTCATCCTCTGACTCTGATTCAGGCTCTGCATCTGATGGCTCATACCCTTGATCAGACTCTGCTGAGTGATCAGAATCAGAATCTGTGGCTTCCAGGTTCAAGAATTCCCAGCCACCATCATCTATGAATTGTTGCGGATCATCCGTGATGGTCTTTAGAATAGGCCGCCAATTGAGATTCAGCCTGCTCTCGTAGTACTTTATGTCAGTGGTGTCAAGCCATTCTTTGACACAATCGAGTGAAGAGGATGGGATGGAATCAATACGCATCACATCACGCTTGAAGTCCTTGAAGACAATGGCCATGTCAAAATTCTTCTGCGCGAGACCAACTCTTTCCAAGTTGACAATCTCAATATCGCTCAGTGAAATCACAAGGAAAGGAGTCTCTACCAACTCAACCAAGCTACTGAAAGTAGGAACTATGAAAGCAGATGACTTGTACGGTACGCCATGAAAACCAAGTTCCCTTAGAGGCTGATCAAACTCCAAATCAAGGCTTTTAAACTGAGCCTGCCCCCAAAGATCATTCACTCGATTCACAAAATTTTGGAATTCCGTATTAATTTTGTTTTTCCTATCTCTCTCTCTCTGTTCCTCCTCAATCTCATCTGGATCATAAGCGGATCTCTTACTACCTCCAATACTCTGAACCATCTCCATAACCTCCACATAAAATTGAACATCCTTGGTCTTCTTGTTTCCAACCATTATATGATGGTGCAAGTGAAAGTGAACTAGCGTAATCATTTCTTTCTCAGCTGGTTGAAAAAAAGCATGTTTTATATTAGCGTACATGATGTCGACACGCTCATCTGCCCTTGAGGTAGAATACCGGAAGCCATTCATGTGTGCTTCTAAAGCTCCACTCAACTTCCTTGCACGACCTCCAAATGTCGGACGTATCCACAGCTCATGCAGTCTTATTGGCTTGAACTTATTCCCTGCAAGCACAAGTCTCTCTTGAGTGACCAGAGTCGCCCTCTCAGCCCTTTCAGACTCCCTAGCCATGACATTACGCCTGAGAGTTTTAATCTGCTGAACCACTTCACTAATGTGCCTTGGATCCTTTGAACGAAATGAAACCTCCTTCAAGTAAATAGCCCCCTGGTTCTTTTTAGAATTGGCATCATGAGGAGTAAAAGGGGTGCCAGGTACATTAAATATTATACGAATATAACAATTTCGGTTAGTGTCCTGTTGGCTAGACACAGTCTTCACCATAGCAACATGGAAAGGAACCATAATTCCGTAGATAGGAAGTAGAATGGCCTCATTCTTCTGGTCAACTTGAATCATCATATCTCTAGGCAGTGGGAGCTCATTAACATTCTTATAGGCAACAAGCTCACTTGACGTTTTAACAGCAGCACGTCCATCTCCATTAGTAGACAAATCACCGGTAAGACGTCGAGCAGTTTCCTCATTCTTCTGCCGTGCAAGTTCAGCCTGGTGCTGCTTCCTAAGCTCTTCCTTGGAGATCTCCCCATTGTCCGAGCGAAGTATTGCTTTGGTAAACACATCTTTTTCAAGGGCCTGCCTTTTCGACTTTGGTTGTTCTTCTTCATCTTCTTTGAAGGAATATGCAATGTCTTTAACCAATTTTGAGCAAGCTGATGTAGCAACTTCCTGACCATCATCCTTCACAATAACTGTATCAGCAAGCAACAATGAGAAATTCTGACTCTTCGAATTACTTGCCTTTGATTCCAGATTCTGGAAGCCAATTGATACATTGAAAACCATTCCTTCTTTCAGCACTCTGTCATTCTTCGCATTCAGACTTGACCCAGATTCACGGAACTCCAAACCAATACCTGTCCCGGCAGATTTTGTCAATTTGGGAATCAGATACGGAGCATCCCTATCAACTACCGCTAAAGCAGCTTCATAAACAGCACTAACCCTATTCCCAGGCTTCAAAGCATGAATAGCAGCCTCATGAGCCTTAAGAAGAACTTCATAGGCTTTGCTTTGAATTGTATTGGAGTCAATAAGATATGTTCTGGCCACATTTGAACAATAGCTATTATAGCGAGATCCAATTGCACAAACGATAACACTTTCAGGATCATAATATAGATCATCATCGCTGCTTACAGCACTAGGGCGGAGATCAAATTTACCACCACTCTGAAAGATTGGAGGGTAACAGATATCTACATTATCAGCCTTCAGCTTGACACCAATCTTGAGTGGGTCCGTTATAGCCTTCTCCGTCTCCTCCATCAGGGTGGCATGTGTTACTTTCTTCTCCTCATCAATCACCTTCTCAACTTTTGGAACAACAAAGTTCTTCATTGCAATAGCTGTCAAGTAAGCAGCTTTCCTTATACACAATATCTCATTTTTGTCCTTCACAGAAAAAAGGTCAGATAACCCATTGGATATATCTCTAAGTAGAAGACCAGAACCATTCAATTTATCAGACCATATCTCCAAGAGCTTCCCCTCTGGGGCTTCTTTAGCTATGTACCCAACCGTTGGCACATCAGATGACTGGGAGCGAATAGCACGTAACACCGACTCCATTATACTACTTCCATCGTCACTTTTCTTCTTCACATGAATGACAACTTGTTTACCCACAACAGCTTTAGCTGACTTTTCAATAACCTTAAGCACCTCTGCTTTCTTTTGGCTACAAATAAAATAAATATAATTTTCCCCAAAAACCATAATAGTCTCTGGAAATTCATAACCAAGCAGCCAGATGTTCAAAGCTGAGGATTTCAGGTAGCGCAAATCATCAGAAAGAGGTGGTGTGGCCACAGTAAAAACATCAGAAGAACCCCAATATGCTTCTTTGTTGTCTCTCCAGTGTTCATACAGAACCTGCAACCGCCTAGTGAAAGTATTCAAGTCAATTGCATATGCACTAACTTCTGATGCATTTCCATTTGGGGGTTTTTCTGGCATTATACCTGACAGGATTAAGTAGCAAAAATTAGCACTACAATTGGGTAAAATAGAGGCAGAATTGTTCGTTCATTCATTATAACATTGTAAAGACTCAAAGCAATCCATAAACTTTATTAAAAGTACTAAATGTGTATTATCATAACGAGCAAAAAATTATTAAAAAAAATCATAAAATTAACCAGCTCAAGCACCATTAAATGTCAAATTGAATGTCTGAAAAATGAAATCATGGAATAAAAACAAATCTCCATAAATTTTGGATAGAAAAATCCTCGCAACATAATACAGTCCAGTGCATCAAATAGGGTAAAAAAGGAAAGAATCTATTAATTTACTTACAAAAAACCTCCCGCAAATCTGCTGCTACAACTTCAACTCACACACGCAATCCTTTTTATTTTGAAATTAAAGAGGAATTGATTTAAAAAAAAAAAAGATTTTGAAAATATCAGATTCTGGAGACTCCGATTGAGAGGGTCAAGGTGAGATCTCGGTGCTCTGTGTAGAATTTATCAAATAGAGATCTACCAAAATTTATTTTGACTACCATATCGGTTGCAGGAGCGCGCAAAGAGAGTTGAGCATGCTAAAACAACACACTACATTCCAATTTCCATCTCCATATAAGGTTCACAACGACGTCAAATGCAGAAATATACTTTGCAATCGGATACAGATAAAGGATTCAGCAGAAAGGGAAAATGGTGAAGATATGGAAGATTCAAAATAATTTTAGTATAGATTAATTAGAGATTAGAGAAACTCCAACGGCTCTGCGCTACCACTACTCTAGCGTGAAAATGTTCTCCAACAATGCACCACACACAACGCTAAAATGGGAATAATCTACTGTAACACACTACATTTGGTGCTTACTATTCATGCACTACATGTTTTTTTTTAATTTATTTTATAATCTTTTTAGGTGAAAGACACTCAATTATCCTACTATTTCTTATCTGTTACTATTTTAATTATTTAATTAATATAATTCTTAATTTAATTTAATTATTATACATACACTGTATCTATTTTATTACATTTTATTTACTTTTTTATATTTTATTTTTATTTTTATTTTTGGATCAATAAATAGTAGGTACAAAACGTATTGAAGAATTACTAAGCGATACATTCGCTTAAGAAAATTACTGATAAATACAAAATTATATTTTGTTTTTCCCATAATACCTATATCTATCGTACATTATTGTGCATCGCTAAGATAGAAATAAAAATACGTTATTTATACGAATGTACATTAATGTACATTCTATTGAGAAAGAAACTGAAAATACGTGATTAAATTGAAGAACCCTACTGATGTACATTAGTGTGCATTCTTGAGAGAGAAACATAAAATACGTGATTAAATTGAAAAACCCTACAAATGTACATCAGTGTGCATCTTTGAGAGAGAAACATAAAATACACGATTGAAACTATTGTTAAGTACATTAGTGTGCATTCTTGAAAGAGAAATATAAAAAACGTGATTAAATTGAAAAACCCTACAAATGTACATCAGTGTGCATCTTTGCATGAGAGAGAAACATAAAATACACAATTGAAACTATTGTTAAGTACATTAGTGTGCATTGTTAAAGAGAAACAGAAAATACGATTGAAACTATAGTTAAGTACATTAGTGTGCATTCTTAGAGAGAAACAGAAAATACGCAATTAAATTGAAGAACCCTATGTATATGTATGTACATTAGTGTGCATCCTTAAGAGAGAAATAGAAAATACACAATTAATTAAATTAAAAAAATGGTTGTTATAATTATTTTTAAATCTCTCACCCATTATTTTTATTTTATTTAGCATACATTACTATTCAATGAAATTTGTGTTAAGTGAAAACGTTAAATATTCAACGTTGTAAATTAATAAGGGTAAAGATGAAAAAAGAAAAAATGTTATATCAATGTATTTATTAGTAATTAGGTTATATATACGCGTACCTATAAGTAATAATCCCATTTTTTTTTAATTTTAAATATACTGTATTAATAAATTAAAGATAATGTATAAATTCTTTTCAATAATAAATATCCAAGATTATATTAAATTATTAAATTAAGTATTATCTAAATTTTAATTCATTTTAAAAAGTAAATAGAGGAATATTCTTAGAATATTCCATGTAGTGTGAATTATAGTGCGAACCATTGGAGGAGTTACGTAAATTCTACGCTAGAATAGAGTGTAGAGTGCGCTAGAATAGAGTGACCGCTGGAGTTGGCCTTAATATGATTTAATCTTGATTTGATTTCATTTATCTCTGTCAATATTACCTTTTTTGATTTGATTTTATCTATGTATGTCATTATTACCTTTTATTTTTGTCATTATTGTAATAGATATATCCCTATAAATAGGTGGTCATATATCAAGGGAGTTGAATTTGTTTAATGAAAAAATGAGAGTTGTCTCATAACCTCTTTTATTTATAGTTTCTATTTTTATTTTTCTTCTATTTAAATTTAAAATTTTATATATATTTTTTTTCTTCTACTTAATTAAAATATGTAAATTTATTCATTTGATCTTTTCATTTATATCATTATTTTTTTACATTTAAAATTACAACATCTTCCTTTTGCAAATTTTATTGATTTTTTTCTTTTGAATCCTTTTTATTTATTTTTTTATATGTATCGTATAATATTTTTAATTAAAATCATAGTGCATATGTACCCATCTATTTATACTATAATTAATTTTAATAATTTGTTATTTTAATCTTATTATAGCGTATTAATCGAATAAGATGTAATATCATACATAAAATTTAATCGTATTTGGACCCCTCCTGAACAAAATTTCTGGCTCCTTCACTGCTTATCAGTTATGATCATTAATTGGAATAGCAATAAGAGTAATATAAATTTGCCTTTCAACATGGTACTAAAACAATAGGTTGCATTTCCAAGGACAATGGCAAATGACAACAGAATACACATGCATCAAATGCAGCTAGGCAGCTATCAACACAACTTAATATTGAAAGGATAAAATACTCTCTCTTTAAATGAAAATGAATAGAAAAAATGTCAAACGAAAATTATCATATCGTGGTGGAGATGCCAAACAATCCTGAGAACCTACATGCTCTACCATGCAAAAGATGAGTTAAGACTTTTAAAAATTAGCATCCAGGAATGAAAAATAAAGTAGTAAGAACTACTTTAATAACACACTTTCCCACATAAGGTAGTGGACTGTTAATATAAGTTGATACACAAATTTGTAGAGCCAGGTGTAGAAATTGATACATTGAATAAGCACTAGGACAAAGAGATTAGTATAATAAAATTTGAGGTTTTCAAAACAGAGGCAAAGTAAAATTTTATAAAGTCATAAGCTGAAAAACTATTACGATGAAAATAAAATCTTTTGGTAACTTATCTTAGCCCAAAAATTAACAAGAGAGTATATATATGATTCTGCCACCTATTCCCAAAACTAGTAATATACCATAAAAAATAAAGTAAGAGACTAAGAGTAGGACAGATACTCCAAGGGAAAATATGGCGATTATCCAGATCAGTAAGTTTATTTTGGTACTGTGAATAATCAACTGTTTCAATTTTCTAGAATTTAAGGATTTTTTAAAATCTGATTATACTTGTTTCATAAAGGGAGAGAACAAGGTTGTGTATACTGTATATGCTATAATGCAAATCACTAAATCAGAAGTAGCAATTAAATTCAAGTAACTCAAACTAAATGAACTATGATGTAAGTGAAATAAGTTAATTGAAGACAATTTAAGGTTGCATCTCCCCCCAACATACTAATTTGAATCACAAGCACTACATCATAACTAGCAAGAGCCATGCTAATTTTTTAAATGAATATAGTAATATTATACCAACCTAAATCATCCGCTAAACATATAGGCATATTTGACAGCAACACAGAAAAAAATACCTCTTAATTGGAAGTCCTCCAATATCTTCTGACAATCTTAGAGATTTGCCCAGGCTTTTAGGAGAAAGAGAATCAAGCCCCAACTGAACTGACTGGGAAAACGGAAGGAAAAGTAAAAGTGTCTCAGTACGATGATCACTCGCACGCATAAGCTTTTCACATTAATTGCATAAATAAATAATGGGAATCTCTTAATACTTAACATAATAACAAAGCCAAGTAAGGAACCTTAAGACACCAAACAAGGTCTATTTATTTGTAAAGCATTCATCGAAACTCGGTCATCAAGTAGTTTGTTCTGATACCCCCCATATTTTTGGGGTCTAAACTGAATAAACTTCACATTACAAAACAAATTATAATATAACAAATTTATTATAGAAATAATTATAATTTCTATCATTTAAAAAAAATAAACTTCCTTTACAAAACAAATTAATATAACAAATTTATTATAATAATAATAATTTCTATCATTTATAATTCATTTATTATTTACGCAAAACAAATTTTATATTTATGATATCATTTAAAATATTAATATTCTTATACACCATATTTTAACTATCAATAATTATACTTTACCTATATAATAATTATACTTTAATACGTCTCACATAAGCATCCTCTCACAATAAACTTTTTCTTCTTGATATGCTATATTTCATTACTTAGTATTATATTTAGAATTGATATAATTATTAAATTCAATATTCTCAATAAAAGAAGTTTTATTTTGCCAAACCAAAATCTCACCTATTAGTCAAGGTACATCCTTTTTTTTTTAATCTACAAAATGCTAATAAATTGTTAAATATATGAAATTTAAGCAGCAATTACCTATCTTTCACACTAAACACAATCCATTAGGGATTTATTTAATTGAATAATATAAAATTAAATAGCATGGTGAATCTTAATTTTCTTTTAAGTAACAAAGTAATGAATAACTGCCACTTAAAATCAGTTATTCCTTTTAAGCATAGAAATATAAGAGTGGAAGTTTCCTGTGATTGAATAGACAGCCAACCTCACTAAATCTGATCACAGGACACAAATTATTTAACTTTGATTTCTAATATATTCTTTCTAAAGTAAATGATATCTTGAGCAGTAATCAAAAGAGCTAATCCGTAAAAAAATTTAGATCACCATAGATAAAAGAATCTCGAGCATGGAGACTTGTTTCTTAAAGTGGAAACCCAAAATCTAACAAGGCTATGTTTTTTTGGTTTCAAGTTAGTTTTGAAATCCAGCAGATTTGAAATCCTAACAAAGAGCACTGGAGTGTCTTTGTTTCAAGTTTTTTTTGTTGGACAATTATGCTAAACGGATACGCAATGAGTGACATGATGGGGTTAAAGTGAGCCATGATGGCAGGATTAATAAGGCTGGAAATAGATACACATGTGGGTAACAACCATTAATATGTAATCAAGGACAATAGAAAGTATTATTATGATAAGTGGTCAAAGGTAACAGTGGGGATCAGGCTTAGCTTACCAAGAAAATAGCTGGACTTCTTAATTGAATGAGAAGAAGAATCTCTAATGCAGTCCAACGTGGCAACAAAAAGCTCAGAAACTGATTCACCATTCACATTTGTTGGCTCCAAAGTCAGAGGAGTTCTTTCTGTAGCTGCTGAATAAAATGGATTGTTAAATTATGCTAAAACTAAAAGAAATTAATGGATACTTTTATTACAGATGAGATACCAAAGTGTTGTCTGTGATGATAAACACACATTCAGCATCCATGAAGGTCCTAACATGTATTTCCATGTAAACCTAAATAGATTATCCGAGTCAAGAAATTATTAGAACATAATCATTACTTTCTAATCACAATGACGGAACCTGGCAAATTTTTGTGTCATGACAAACAACACAAGCTTAATTTGTGCAAGCATTTAACAGAGACAATTAACAGAAAACATATCAACTTTCAGAATTGCATATTTGAAGTAGTATCCAAAATTATTTAACCAACAAATCCATCAATCTGTCAAACTGATTCTGAATCCAAACACTTTAATTCGTACCATCAATGTAAACTTGCCCTCATCATTCCAAATAAAATACAACAGCATGTTGTGTTCTTCACAGATTTTGCTTCCAAATGAAAACAAGACAAGGAGTAGCTGACACTACCATGTAAGTAAATATTTGATGGCCAATGTAAGAAAACATATATAAAAAGAAACCTTAAAAAACTAAACCTCATTTATAAATCACTAGTTTCAGTTTCTTTCTGCACTGAAAAATATATTTAAGAACCACTCCTTATAATCCACAACTTAAGAACACATAGGAGGAAACGAAGAAGTCAAGACGTTGCATACATTCAATAATACTACAAGAAAGAGAACCAGCTTTTGCAAGTGGAGTGCACATATGACAATAAAATAAGCTCCATAATGGATTTATAACAAAAATATTTATCTATCCCTATATCCAGATCAAAAGTCGTGGGAGTAATACGATAACTATCAGACATTGAAGCAAGCTCCAGCGCGAAAACAGTTTCAACCAAGAAATAATACACAAAGGAATAATATTTTACCGTGCGGAGATAGTTTCTCGAAAGGCGACGGCGAAAGTTGAGCGGCGACGCAACGGCTAAAACCAGAAGTGGCGGTAGTGGGCTAGGGTTTCGAATTTGGGAGTTTGAAGGAATTTGAGAAATTTTGCAGCAAGGCGGGAGCAGGGGACGAGACGGCCGCTGGAGGGAGCGGTCGCGGGTTCCAAGTTTGGGGATAGTCGATGAAGAGTTCAATTTGATTCCCAATTTTTGTGTTATTGAAATCTGCAGATGGAGGGATTTTTAATTTTAGTTTCGACGGAAAATGTTGGAGGGATGATTTACAGTTCCAAACACATTTTAAATTTGTAAGTTAAAGAAACGTGTTTAGATTTTATTTTTTAAAGCCGATATGTTTTGAACCAAATTAACGCGGTTTTAATGTTTTATAAGTTTGTGATTTAAAAGTTGAAATAAAGTTGCACCTATTATTTATGGCGAGTTCTTGCGTAACCTTGGTAATACATGATATCGATGATTAAAAATTTCTATTAGATATAGAAGATATTATTAAAAAATTAAATTATCTTCACAGGTAGCAAGTCACGGTTATCCTTTTGTTTTATCAAATCCGTGGACTGTAATATTAATATAGGACAAAAATAATATAAAATAAATTATTAAATTATTTATCTAATATTTTATTTAAATAAATTAATTATGTACTCCTGTGATACGTATTTTTCAATTTAATAATTAAAGAAATTAAACCAACACATATATAAAAAAAACATTCTTTTAAAATTTAATATTTTTATTTTATTTTTTTCCTCCATATTATCTTTTCTTCACCTATCCTATCATTATTTTTTTGTTATCTTTAATATACTACTTGAGAGTTTTTTTTCTTAGATGTCACTTCCAAGAGCGTCTATGTTGACATGTCAAATTGTGATTTATTTGAATTAATTATTATTTATTAAATTTAATTATTTTAAAATATAATATCTTTAAATTTACAACTCAGAGATAAATATTTAAAATATTTGATATTTATCTTTTTAAAAAAATCTTATAGAATCCATATACATATAATTTTAATATTTGATTATGTAAGGCTTTTTAATTTTTTTATATAGATGGATACCTATATTTATTTTTCACCACCTATATAATAAGATATTCCTCCACACACCTAAATTATTATATTAAAGTTTCTTCAAATTCCAAAGAATTGATGGTATGTGATTTGTTTATTTATAATTTACATTTTAAATGATATTTCTTTTAACTGAATTCGTGTATTGATCTTGCTATAATCTCACTCCTCCCTCCCCTTATTTTGCTTTTAATAGTCAAATTTACATTTTAATAAGTTTCATATGGTTTTTTATTTTTTAAATGTAATTTATTTTATTTTTATTTTTTTTGGTTCATACATATATAATCATATTAAATTTTTTTTTTATTTTTTGATTTTTTTCGATTCTCAAATTTATAAGGTATATTTTTTAATTTTTATTAATTTCTTTATATTTTAATTAGTTCAATATGATTTTTTTTTAATTTAATATCCCTCTATTACGTGGGGTTTTACACTAGTATTAAATAAATAAAGATAAATCTTGTGTGACGGTCTCACACAAGTTTTTGCTTAAAATAAAATTTCGTCTAATATAATTACTTTACAATATATTTTAATTATTATTATCTAACACATAATATATTTTAGTATTTTATTTATCATCAAAAATATTAAATTCAGTGTTTTTATAATCGAACGATGGAGATAACAATTCGAGTTCAATCAGACGAATTAGTTAAACAAAAAAATTAAATTTAACATAATACATGTAATATATTTTAATATTTTATTTATCACCAAAATATTAAATTTAGTGTTTTTATAATTGAATGGTCAACAAAAAAAATTAAATTTAACATATTTTCAATCATAGAATCATTCATAAAAATATACAACGACTCTAACTATTTTCAAATTTAAAAAATCAATTTAAATAGAAATATTTATAGTTATTACTTCATTAATATCAAAGTTCTTGCATGTTCATTAATTCAACATAACAATTCACAATTTAATCCAAAACTTCAATATTATGTTGTAAAATATACAAAAATAAAAGTAAAATATTATTATTATTATTATTCCATGAAAAATTTTAGTATTATATTGTAAAATATATAAAAATAAAAGTAAAATATTATTATTATAAAGGTGAGCAGGAGGGGGCCGGAGCCAATGAAGAAGACGCGGTGTGGTGTGGCGGCGATGTGGGCGTTGAGAAGGTTGACTCTAGGGGGGTGAGCTTGAGGTAGTTGTCATAGTAGGTTGAACTCTCTATTAAGCTTATACAACCAATGAATAAGAAGGTAATTAATGGATATTGAATTCGATAACTCTTTATTCATTTCTATGATATCAAAATGTAAAATTGTTTCGATTTATCAACTGTGTGGTTCAAAATCATGAAATGCCATTCTAAAGATTCAACAAATAAAGGTTCTTTGATTGGGATTAAAATGCCACAATTTTTTAGATGAGAAGTTGATTGATTAATGATTCTTTTAAAGGAATCACGAATTTCAAATGATTATTGATGTAATAAAAATAGATCTAATTGATGAATTATTGAATGGATTGACAAATCTATGTGAATTTAATTTATTTGTGGAAAATTATTGAATGTAAATTAATTGAGGATTGATGTGTTAATTTTACAGTGGGAAAGGTATAATTTTCTCCAAAATAATTTTTTTTACTTGTTTATAATTTAACGATTTCAATTGTAGAATTATCGGTAGAACCAAAAGTGAAACTTTTAGGACAAGTCTATAGGTATGGGACTATTTTTGCAGTTCAACAATTCTCTTGGGACTAAAAGTGAAATTTTCTCGAGTACAATATTTAAGGAGTACTAAAGAGTATCTGAATGTACAGTGTTTCGGACCATATAAGTTTTAGTTTTTTTTAATGTATATTAGGTGCATCCGGGTCCCATATGTGTATGATTTTGTATTCTATTTTGTATAAATGTTATTCTATTTTATATACATGTTTAGTAATAATTATATATTTTTTTCACACTAAATTTTTTTAATAAAAAACTAACATTCATATGTGTATAACTTTTTATTCAATAGTGTATACATATTTTTTAATAATTATATATTTTTTTATACTCAATTTTTCATTAAAAAAACTAACAATTAAATTGTATACATTTTTTCTCTTAATTGTAGTATATTTTGTGTATATTTGTATATGAGTGCACAATATAATTAGTTTTTTTTTTTTACATGCAATATGTTTGAATCTGATAGGGACATTTCAATATTTCAATTATAACCTTTAATATTTTAGTTATTTTATTGCAAAACTTAAGTTTAGCATCTGATTTCTTTTTTTTATTTTATTTTTAGAAATAAAGGACAAAAATTGAGATTTTCGAGAGAAAAAATTCAACTTAAAATTTGCAAAATTAAATAAAATTACTAAAAGAAAAGGAAAAAGGAGAAAGAATACATGAATCAAGAATTAAAATATGGTGAAGACCGAAGATAATATATATATATATATATATTTACTGATAAAAAATAATATTTTTTCTCTAAAGTAATCTATAACACTTAAATTAACGAATATTATTAAATTAATATAATATAAAAATGTCATTTTATTTATTTATTTATTCAATTTAAAAGTGAGGATTTAAAATAAGGATTACATTACTAATAGCGTTTGGTCAAAGCAACAATTTAGGAGACGTGGATATGACGTGATAATTTAAAAAATAATAATAATAAAATATAAGATAACTGGTTGTTACGGTAGATATTTGGGTCATAGACGGATTACACAAGTAATCCCATTATTTATTATAAGAGGAACGTGTTTAGTTTTTATTTTTTAAAGCCGATATGTTTTGAACCAAATTAACGGGGTTTTAATGTTTTATAAGTTTGTAATTTAAAAGTTGAACTAAAGTTGCACCTATTATTATTATAAGAGTCAAAAGCTTCTGCGCCCCTCGGACATAGAAGAATACTCTGTGTCTCCATGTGAACATAACATTCCCCCTCCAATTCTATTTAAAGATATGTATTACTAGGGGTTTTAATAGTAAATGGGCATGGAAATTGCAAAGGCGCACGGAATGTGTTTCGTGCACCCGAGTGCACTCCTGTGCACCATTTACAATTTTTGTGCTCCTTTATAATTTAAATTTCTAACAATACATAGATTTAAATATATTATAGAGGGGAGAGTTGTGTTCACATGGGGACACGGAGTATCCTTCTGTGTCCCCGGTGCGCAGAAGCTTTTGCCTTATTATAATCCATTAGACTATCCCATTGATAACAACCTACAACAACCCAACCCATGGAGTAATATTTATTTTTCTCTCATCTATATATATAATCTACAACCCAACCCCATTCAATTTTTCTATACTCCATTGTTGACGGCTGTTCTTGTCTCGTTAATTAATGTTTAAGGAGATAAGGATATTTAGTAACGAAACCAAGAAACGAACACAATCAAACATAATTAAACTACAAACAAGGGGATTCAATCCAATAGAGAACTCAATTCCCACCAAAGAACTCAGCCGATTTTATTACTCTCCCTTAGAACAACACTCATAAACTCTCCTCCCTTACAAGTGTAATGTCTAAAGTGAGCATGAGTAACATATTCTTCTCCTGTGAGAGAGACTATTTATATTGTCCTAAAACCCTAAATCCGAGCCAATCGTCTTGCGCCACCTGGATGGAGGCAAGCCATCTATAATGGTGATGTCTGGTACGTCGACCAGCTGGGGAAAAGGTCTGTACACCGCTGGTTGCTTTTGCAGGATTTTGCAGAGTGCCTCCGTCCTTTGCTGTCTTCCTATTGGTAGTTAGAGTAAGGTGCGCCAGTCGATCGTTGTCTCCTAGTTTAGAATTGTTGCCCAAGATATCTTTCCTTCCCGTTAATGTTGTCTTCTAGTCTGCGGTACTTGTCCTCTTTCATGATAGTGTCTGTTCTCTGCTGTCCCGCTTTCGCTGCCCCCTTTGGTCTTCGGTCAGGCCAGCTTTTGGTGTTGTGGTGTTCATCTGAGCTCTCGGCCAGGGGAAAGATGTCGCCCAGATCTCCTGCCGAAGGTGCTTCCTGGCTTAGGCCTTATTTGGTGGGTTCCTCTGCAACCTCCTTAGGCTGCTTCAATCCCCTTCTCATTTTTGTCCACCGTTTGTGCTGCCAAGGGATTGAGCCTTTCTCTTCAAGTATAATAGGGTATTGGTAGGGATGAGCAAAAATTGGCAAAAACTAATTTAACCAATCGAATCGAATCGATCAATTCGATTCGGTTTTTAAAAAATAAGTTCGGTTTCTGTTTTCAAAAAATAAAAAATCGGGTTTACGGTTCAGTTTTGGTTTAAGCCTATGAAAAACCGAGAAAACCAAAAACCGAACCGATTAGTACATGTGTATAAATAGAATCCCAAAATTCTAATTCTCACCCTCCCTGCCCTAATTTTGTTTCTATCAGTCTCTGCCCAGCGTCCTCATCCCCGTTGCTCGCCGACGGACTTCAGTTTCCACCACCCCCACCCGGCCGCGATTCCTCACCGCCACCAGACTTCAGTCAGCAGTCGCTACTACCCTACCTAGCCGTGATGCCCAGCATCATCGCGTCCTTGCCCAGCCTTTCATACCACGTAACGACGATGATTCCTCTTCCTGCCCAGCGTCCCCACCTAGCTTTATGTAAATTTCACATATAAAAAACAATAAGAAGACGGGCATAATTCCTCTTCAACTTTTGCAGAAACAGGTTTGAGGTTTTGATTCGAACCAAATTTTTATTTGAAGATTTTTTAGCTATGAACGGAATTAGAATTGGGTATTTTTGTGTAGTATTTCCTTGCCTTTTGAGTTCAGCAAATTAGGAAAAATTAGAAGGTCACTCTAGTTGCTGGAAGAGAGGAATTATTAAAATATGCACTGCTGAGATTATAAAAAATGGCAATGACCATGTTTTCAACACTGCAGGCCATGTATACATTTTAATCCTTGAATGAATTTTTGGGAATTTATTTTTTAACAATTGTGAGTTATGACTTGGTTTCAGAATATTGACATGGTTGTGTAGTTCTACTTTTATTCGGTGAAATCGATTTGAAAACCGAACTGAACCGATAATTTCGGTTCGATTTTATTCGTTGTCTTCATTATTTCAGTTTCGGTTTTGATTCTTTCTTTTTAAAAAATTTAGTATTCGGTTTTATAAATTCAGTTCGGTTCGATTTAGTTTTGCACCGATGCACACCCCTAGGTATTGGGCTTTTGGGCCTAAAAAGTATGGGGGATATAATACCCATAACATTAGCCCCTCGAGCCTGAATAATTTCATGACTTGATATTATTCAGGGTCAAATTATACTTTACGGGTTATATCTCTCATGCTTTGGTGCCTGTGATATTAGGGTTCTTTCCATCTCGGCTCCTCGTTGTTCTCCATCGCTGTCTTTACCCCGATAAGTTCCTATCTTATTGGGTTTTTCTGCGGCATTTTTGAGATATTCCCATTCCAGTGGGGGGTATATCTGGTACTTGGGGAGTAACTGTCGATTTGAAATTCGAAATTTAAATCTTTCTGTCAGTTTTCCTTTCTATTCTTCATCTTTTTTCTCCTTTCGATTCTGCAGGCGGTTAACATTCCTTTTATTTGGTGTGCTCGTCTTCTTCCTTCAGGTATTATTCTCCCCTCTCCCTCTCTTCCTGATTCCTTCCTTTTGTGCCTCTGAACTTATCGTCATTGTAGCTTAGGGTTTCCTCCTTCCCCTCTCTCCGTGTTTCATTTCCCTTTACGACTATCGTGATATGGCTTGCGAGGGCTCTTCTTCTCCTCTCGGATCTCCTAAATCCCCTTCCCGTTTGACTGATTCTTCGCTCGGTAGTTCTGAGTTGTCCTTGTCGTCATAGCATACACATTAGAAGTATGCTCCGATAGGATAAGATCTGGTTAGTGAAATCGTGAGCCCCCAGCGGCGATAATCAGTGAGATCTGACCCAATAAATGATTTTCAAATCATCTTGAAAATCCATAATGTAGGGCGGTGATAGAAGGGACACCGATTGGGTCTAGCAAAATCATATTGGGCAACGACAAAGATGAGGCAGGCCATTGCTATGTTGAAGTCAATCAAACGTGGCCTACTGTGTGAATGAATAAAGAGGTGGAGAACCAACCACAAGAGAAGTAGATGACTCGGGTCCATCCCAAAGAAAAAATATTTAGGGAGTCACAGGGGAAGACCCAATCGGCGAAAGAATCGGCTGTAGTCGACAGATGACTAGGGCAAATTTAGGGCAAAAGTTTAGATGGGGGAGGAGAAAAAATTAGAGAGAGAAACCCGCTCCCCCTCCCTCCTAGAAGCATTAAAATATGAAGGGGAGAGAGAAGGGGAAGTGACGTGTTTTGGGAAAAAAGTTGAAATTAATGTAACGTATAGATCCATAAAAGATCTGACAGAACCCAGCAAACCCACGAAATTTTTTTATGGCTATGATTTGGGATCTGGTTCCATGAAATTTTCATGGGACTGGTTCTACCCTAATGCCTCTCTTATAATATATACTCCTATGTGTGTGTGAAAATGTAAACAACTCTCAAATAGATTACATTTTTCTTACTCACTCAAAATTTAATATATTTTTTTCTACCCACTTTGTATTAATCATTTTAAGAATACATTTATTTATTGTTGGTGATCCAAACTTTTTCTATTAAACTATTTTTTTATTCAACTCATATATTTTTTTTGCGAGAAAATTATAAATCTCGATTTGACCCAGTTTTTTTGTTTATTCGGCCCAATTTTTGTGTATTCGTTCTATGATTTTTTACTCTATCCAAATTATATTTTTTAGGGTTTTAATTATCTCTATTCGGCCTTTTTTTTGTCTAATCGATATATTTTGTTTATTCAATCCAAAAATTTTCTCTATTCGACCAATATTTTATGCATTTTTATGAATTGTCAACAAGAATACAATGCATTTCTATTCGACTCATTTTTGTCTATTCATCCTATCTTTTTTGTTTATTGGCCTATCATTTTTGCCTATTCGATTCAAGTTTTTTTCAGCCTACTCAATCTCTATCCAACCCATTTTATATATGTTTGACCATTTTTTATTCATCCTATTTTTTTAAAAAATATTTCTTCTCCTAGTATAATTGAAAACCTTTTAAATTAAGAGTACTTTTAATACAAACTATTTATATACCTGCAAAGTACCCTTTTTAGCAGTAATCTAGCTAACTCCATTCTAATTTTTTCATGAACTGTTGATTTTTTTACACAAAATGTATACAAAGAGAGTAAAAATGAAACAAAGGATTATATACCTGCAAATTACCCCTCTTAGCAGTATTCTAGCTAACTCCATTCTAATTTTTTCAGGACCTGTTGATTTTTTAATTGGTAAATGTTAATTGTTAGTATAACACTAGAAAAATACGAAAGTGGATCAAGTAGGAGAATAAGTAGCTCTAGGATAATCCAGTTTCACTTATTAATCTCCCTTTTGTGTGTTGATGTCCGACTCTGCCTATTGGAATATGGACGCATCACTAAACCATGCATATCTACTCTATAGACACAAGTAAACATGCGTGTAACACGTGTGAATAACCTCGGAGCAAGAGATATAATTCCACCTCCTTTCTAGGTACTATCAGTATCAATTATTTCTCTGGCCAATTGGTACTCTAACCCGATATAATCTCCCTATATAGGTACTATAAAATTATCATCTTTATCCTACTTAATAATCCGAATTTAATTCAATTAATAAGTATTCATATATGATAGTTCTAATGAAGCTTCGGAGTCCCCTCACTTAGAATCATAACATGGAATCCTATTCAGCGGTGAATGCACTCAATCTACAACCAAGATATATATTCAGACTCTATATACCAATTGAAGATGCACAAAACGACCGTAAATATGGATTAAAAATGTATTGTCATATATAAAATAAATCCACAAGTAGTGTTGTACGGAGTTTACACACGAAAGTTCAATTAATTCGTAAAAACATTCACAACCTTAGTTCTACCAAAAAGGCTCTAGCCCATGATGTTAATAAGAACAATCATGGGTGTTGGATAGATCTTACTCGGATGTCTGGAAAATTACAAGATAAATTAGGAAATGAAATAAATCCTAGATGCGGGAGTCATCACGTCCTTCTCCGTCTTGAATCCTCCTCTTGGTTCTCCTCTTGATTCCACAGGCGAATCTTCAAAGTGATGAATGGATGGAGGAAAGGATGTGGATGATGGTTGGTGGTGATCCCCCCTTGTGGGGTGTAGTATTGTTGTGGCCTCTCTCCTCTCCAATATGACTCTATGATATGATCTACACCCCCTTTTATATTTGTGATCTCTCCTTATAGGCCTTGGATGGTCTTTTACTTGAGACATACGCTAAATTTGGTAAAAGAAATTTGAAACTACCAAAAATAGAACCCAGTGATATTTTGTTAGACTAAACCTTCTTGGTCGAGCAAGGCCTTCAAGTCTAGCAACTGGTCGAGCAAGCTCACTGTAAGTTTTTGGTCATTTTGCTCAAGTTTTCCTCTTCCGTTCGACCAAGAAGATTCTGATCGAACAGATCTCCTTTGGTCGAGCAAGCTTGCGCAGTCTCACCTTTTCGTACATAACTTTCACATACGACCTCCAATTTGAATAATTCTTGCCCTCACGCGATCTCCTCTTCCTTGGTTTCTATCCATATAAAGAACTCTTCGAAAATACAACATTTGATTATGTAACAAGTCATACAAAGTGGATAGTCATTCTGAGCAGGAACAGCTTGCGCGACGTCACCATTTCGATCATAACTTTCTCGTTTGGATTCCGATTGAGGTGTTCTTTACGCCAAAACGACCCTATCTTCTGCGGCTTTCCAACTAGGTATCACACTTCCAATTCAAAGCTCCATACGAATACAGAAATATTATACAAATTGGACGTGCATTTTTCAGCATTCTTGCACAAATTGCACCTTTTCTCCAACTAGGCACTTTTGATTATTTTTCCATCTAAAACACAATAAAACACCTCAAGTGCACATTTTTCTCTAATATATTGAATATAAGACACTTGTGCTAATATATAACAACAATACTCATCAAAAAGGTGTTAGATTGGACACTAAAACATGCTTATTTTCACTCTCAACAAACCCCCAAACTTACCTGTTGCTCGTCCTAAGGCAACAAAAAAAATAAAGAGAAAGAGAGTATGAAAATTAGCAGAAAAACAAGAACGTACCCCATTCGAAATACAATTGTCCTCAACTTAGATCATGCAACTTTCATTATATGTAATAATCAATTCATAGCATACAAGTCAAGACAATCACCACCAATTCAAATGCTCCATCAACATGTTCTCACGGGAAGTATATATCACTCGCACTCAAGTGTAAAAGATGTACACTTATGGGTTATGGTGTTTACGCTCAAATTCAATTCAAGTGCATGCGTAATCATAAGCTTGCCAAACGTCTCAAACTTTCCACCACTAAAAGTATGATTCGACAATGTGATCAAAAAGAACTTTTCTTTTGGATGTAATGTTGGCTCTTTTGTTAAGGTAGGAATTATATGGATAAGTGACTCAAAACTCAGATCAATCAAGCCTGCAGTCTCTCTCGATCTTTTATTCTTCCTCTTCACTTCAATTAAGCACATCCTCCTCCTCAACTCTTTTATTTTTTCTTTTCTTTTTTTTTTCCTTCTCTCTTTTTTCTCTCGAGGTACCAATTTCGGGCACTACCTCGCTCATCCTCCATTGGGTACTAGATTTAAGTACTACCCTAGGGTGTTTGATTCAATGGAGTACTAGATTTAAGCACTACTCCATGAATTTTCCTTAGATGCAATTTCAAGCTAAATAACTATTTCAACACCAATTTCATTCCTTCCCAATCTATTATCAAACTCCATCAACACACTTTGAAAAGCCATTAATTCTCTTCTAGAAGGACAATCAAGGCTAAAAAAAATTCAGATACTCAAAAATGTGGTTTTTTCTCGTAGGCTGCCAAAAAATGAGGTTTTTATGCTCAACGGGGCTAACTACGGATAAACATCATTAGGTAGGGAATTATTTGGCTAAGTAACTCATAAATTCAAGGATGGCCTAAAATCATCTCACATCATCAAACACACATGTAGTTTCAAGTAAGACAAGAGGCAAGTTCTAGAATACACACACAAGAACGATATTCACCAAAAAAAGAAAAATCATGTGATTATGTACATGATCAACAAGGCTCAAATTCTCACATAGGATTTTAACAAGTAACCGGGCACTTTTCATGGTAAGCAATATCGCACGAGCACACATAGAACTTCATATCACAATATAACTCAAGTACACTTTCTTTATCAATTTCAAAAGCATATGAATTTATGCACAATTTAAAAATATAAGCTCACATGGATCACCATCTTAAACATAATCCTTCCACTCCTATGAATTAAAAGCACACATAAAAATTAGAAAAAGAAAATGAGTGCACCTGATTTCTCCTTCAAAACGCACGAGCTCCTCGAGTCAAAGCCTCAATGTAGAACTCGTCTAGCCACCTAGTTACCCTTTTTCTATCATCAAAGCTCAAGCACACCTCATCATCAAAGGATTCATCAATAATAATATAGGAGAACTAGACGAAAGAATCAATTGACTATCTAATCGACTCCACACACTAGAAACACCACTGAACACTAGGCAAATTACAAAAAATCGACACATCAAAACAGATTAAAGTTTCAACATACCGTAAAAATCAATTCTCCTAGCAAACATTACAAAGAAAAGATTATACTCTTGGTGCTTCAATGAGGTAATAACATCACACCCCCCCAAACTTAGTAAAAACGTAAGTTGAAACTAAGTTTGCAAAGAGATGTAGTTGTCGATTAGTAAGCACCTTAAATATAAAAATTTCTTATTCACACGAAATAAATAAAGTAATGAAACGGAAGGGACAAGCCCCCAACAGGCACTCATATTTAACATCGAAGAGTCACGACAGTAGAGGACGGTCTTCTCGCATCCTCACCTTCAAATACTTTCTTTTCCTCTTCTTGTCTACACTCAACACCTCACATTTCTTGGTAAAAAGTATATTATCCTTGGAAATTCCTTCCTCCCATGGCTTTCTAGATTCCTCTTTGTCAATCTTCCACTCAAATTCAGAATCATCTGTCCTATTAAAATCAAGATTAAACAAGTTAGACACCACATCTATGCTCTTGTAAGATTGAGTCTCCATGGGCATCTTCATTGCTTGATCAAGAGAGAAAACCACATCTTCATTGTCCATGTGCAGTCTAAGCTTCTCGGCTCTCAACCATTTTGCTCTTTCCCACTTCTTTTCTATTATAAGCTTATTATTCTGCTCTTGGGATGGCTCTGGAGTATTTTGATCAACAGGCATAGTATTCGGTATCGAATCGAGCACTGAACTATGTTGCTCGACTTCGCTCATCTAAAAGGACTAGACGAGCTGATAGGTTTTGGTCAAGCAACTTGCCTGATCGGGAGATTCCATTCACCATGTGTTGCTCGACCTCCGTTTGACTTAGGTAGTCTGGTCGAACGGATGGTGTTTGGTCGAGCAAGCTGCTCGATTGCGAGCTTTCGTCTCCCATGCGTTGTTCAACCTCCATTTGACTAAGGTGGTTTGGTCAAACGGAAGAGTGCAAGTTGAACGGCGCACCTAAAAACAGAGCATCGTAATTTTATTTTTCTGAAGTTTGCTCGACCTCCGTTTGACTTGGGTAGCATGGTCAAACGAAACGCATCTGGTCGAGAAAACTGCCTTGTCGGGAGCTTCCAATATCATTGATTTGCTCGACCTCCGTTCGACCATCAGGTCTAGTCGAACAGACTTGGTTTGGTCGAGCAACTTCATTGTTCCTTTCTTTTCCACTCGCCGACATCATCGGACCCTCGTATTGTGTACCTGACCTTAATGTGATGTCATTATTCTCCCACGATTATGTCAATTGATTCATATTCACGGTCATCTGCCCCATAATCAAGGTAAGGTCCTTCAACTGCTTAGATAAATCCTCAACATTCATGGTATCCTCAAGATGATCAATCCTTGCATCATTCTCAGCCATGTATCAATTGAAGGTATCTTCAACACTCTTCGCTTCATGCTACTTCATACTAGGTCCCCTTTGTGTCAACTCTGTGATCTGTCTCTGTTGAAACTCTAATAGCTTGTTGATGTTAGCTAAACTAAAGACAATCTCATCATCCCTATTCGGCTTCACCATTTGATGTTCAACCTGAGCTACCTTACCAAGTACATATGATCCTCTATCTCTCTCTCTCTACAGGCCAGTCACGTGAATTCATAGCGATGTCTTCAAACAACTTTTCTGCTTCAAGTGTTGTCTTAGATAACAACGCTCCTCCTGATGATGCATCAATAAAAACACGCGACTCACAATTCAATCCATAGTAGAAGATACTTATGTACTCAGACTTAGACATTCCATGCTGTGGGCACCTCCTGAGCATGTCTTTAAACCTATCCCATGCCTCATAAAATTTCTCACCCCGATTCATAACAAATTGGGTGATCTCTTGCCTCATTCTTAAGATCCTTGAGGGTGGCATGTATCTCTCTAAGAACTTTTGCTGCAGCTGGTCCCATGTAGTGCAATCTGTGGCATCAAGAGTTTCATACCAAGCTTCTGTCTTATCAATCAAAGAGAACTTGAATAGGGCGATCCGTCTAGCATGATCATTAGCTCCAGAACCCTTCTGAGTGTTTGTATAACCAAGAAATCTTTGGAGATGCTGATATGGATCTTCAAAGCAACCTCCAGAAAATGGATTCTTTTCTACCATATTAATAAGAGCGGGATGTATCTCAAAATCATCATCTTCCGCCCTTGCTCCTATCAACCCCATGTTACCAATTCCATAGTTCGTGAAAATTTCACGTATGATAACATTATTCGGATTCTTCCTTGCTCTGGCCATGTTTAGCACTGTGTGTTATTCATCCATTTCCTTCCTCTCCTTTTCCTAGTGCACAAGTACCTCAAAAAAATTTAAGGTTAGATAAAATTAAATAATCACAAATAAAAGTCTTAATCAAACTAGAAATAATAAACTAATAATGACAGCCATCCCCGACAACGGCGCCAAGAACTTAATGCGTGTTTTCTTTGCACGCAAAATTAATTCCCAAGTATTAAGGATATCAATTGCAGCTTAAGCAAGCGACCAAGTGAATATCGAACCCAAAGGATGGCGTATTATCAATTTAATTATTTACTAAATTAATTAAGACGAAAGACAATAAGATTTGAGGTTTGAATTATTAAACGACTAAACATTTAATTAAAATAACAAATTAAATAAATAACATTAGAAGAATACGAAAGTGGATTAAGTAGGAGAATAGGAAGCTCTAGGATAATCTAGTTTCACTCATTAATCTCACTTTCGTGTGTTGATGTCCGACTCTGCCTAGTGGAATATGGATGCATCACTAAACCATGCATATCTACTCTATAGACACAAGTAAACATGCGTGTAACACGTGTGAATAACCTCGGAGCAAGAGATATAATTTCACCCCCCTTTCTGGGTACTATTAGTATCAATTATTTTCCTGACCAATTGGTACTCTAACCCGATATGATCTCCCTTTATAGGTACTATAAAATTATCCTCTTTATCCTACTTAATAACATGAATTCAAATTAATTAATAATTATTCATATATGATAGTTCTAATAAAGATTCGGAGTCCCCTCACTTAGAATCATAAAACAGAATCCTATTCAGCGGTGAACCACTCAATCTACAACCAAAATATATATTCAGGCTCTATATACCAGTTGAAGATGCACAAAATGACTGTGAATATGGATTAAAAACGTGCAGTCATATATAAAATAAATCCACAAGTAGTGTTATACGGAGTTTACACACGAAAGTCAATTAATTCGTAAAAATCTTCACAACCCTAGTTCTACTAAAAAAGGCTCTAGCCCATGATGTTACGAAGAATAATCATGGGTATTGGATAGATCTTACCCGGATGTCTGGAAAATTATAAGATAAATTAGGAAATGAAATAAACTCTAGATGTGGGAGTCGTTGCGTCCTTCTCCGTCTTGAATCATCCTCTTGGTTCTCCTCTTGATTTCACAGGAGAAACTTCAAAGTGATGGATGGATGGAGGAAATGATGTGGATGATGGTTGGGGGGTGATCCCCCTTGTGGGGTGTAGTATTGTGGTGGCCTCTCTCCTCTCCAATATGACTCTATGATATAATCTACACCCCCTTTTATACTTGTGATCTCTCCTTATAGGCTTTGGATGGTCTTTTACTTGAGACATACGCCAAATTTGGTAAAAGAAATCCAAAACTACAAAAAATAGAATCCAGCGACATTTTGTTAGACCAAACCTTCTTGGTTGAGCAAGGCCTCCAAGTCGAGCAACTGGTCGAGCAAGCTCTCTGTAAGTTTTTGATCATTTTGCTCGAGTTTCCCTCTTTCGTTCGACCAAGACGATTCTGGTCGAACGGATCTCCTTTGGTAGAGCAAGCTTGCGCAGTCTCACCGTTTCGCGCATAACTTTCACATCTGACCTCCAATTTGAGTATTTCTTGCGCTCACGTGATCCTCTCTTCCTTGGATTTCTATCCATATAAAGAAATCTCAGAAAATCCAATATTTGTTTATGTAACAAGTCATACAAAGTGGACAGTCGTTTTGAGCAAGAACAACTTGTGCGACGTCACCATTTCGATCATAACTTTCTCGTTTGACTTCCGATTGAGGTGTTCTTTATGCCAAAATGACCCTCTCTTCTGTGGCTTTCCAACTATATATCACACTTCCAATTCAGAGCTCCATATGAATACAGAAATATTACACAAGTTGGGCGTGCGTCTTTCAGCATTCTTATACAAATTGCACATTTTCTCCAACTTGGCACTTTTGATCCTTTTTCCATCTAAAATACAATAAAACACCTCAAGTGCACCTTTTTCTCTAATATATTGAATATAAGATACTTGTGCTAATATATAACAACAATACTCATCGAAAAGGTGTTATATTGGACACTAAAACACGCTTATTTTCACTCTCAACAATGTGTAATCCTCCCTCATTACACATAATAATTCCTTGCATCCCATATTTGGCAAATGTAACTCGACAATACAATAAAGCCTCTATTTTCTCTTGTCTCTCCTGTTGTCATTGGATATTGCTTTAACCACTCAGGCAATTCTTTTGCACTTTATTAAACCTATGTTGAATGATATCATTTTGTTACCAATAACGCCATAAATCTTAAAGTTGTAAATACTAAGGACAACTCTGAATTTTAATGACAAAATATAGTATAGTGGAATTTTCATAAAATAAAACTCAATAAATTAAAATTTTCAATAAAATTAATAATTTGTCTGGTCCGAACTAGTTCAAATTTGGGTATCAATCAATTAAATAATAAGATAATACTTTTTTAGGAAATTCTAAAGATACTTAAGGTCCGCTGAAACTATAACTTAATACTCCCCTGATGAGCATTTTTTACACACTTCAATTTAATCCCTAAGTGTGAAGAATATCAATTGTAGTAACAAGCGACCAAATTTAAATATCGAACCCACATGATAGCCAATTATTTACTTCTTATAATTAAAAATTAATCAAGACAGTGACAGATATCCAATTTTGAGAATTTAATTATTATCTAAAGATTGAAAATTAAATAACTATTAAAATAAATTACAGAAGAAAGATTTAAGATTAATACAAGAGAAGATCAATAGTTTTAAGATAATCTGGTATAGACCAATTGATTTTATTTCCTAGACTTCCAATTTATCATTCATGCAGATATTATAAAAACACACCACTTAACCATGTTTTTGTTGGATTTTATACTAAAAGTCTAGCTTTTTGTATGAACAATGTTATAACAATTAATTTGAAATGAGAATCATATGATCAAATGATTGCGTCTTATAATTTATTTATATGCACGATGCAATAGTCCACTTACTTTATACTGTAGATAATATGTTGTGCGACAACACGCGGAAGATCATATTATCGGTTTCCTTATAAAGTATAAACAGATGCTCACAACCAAGATAGACGGGGACTCTCTATCGGGATGGTTGTAGTGTGGTTTGGTATTAGCTTGTCTTGGCTATAGAATCACATTAGTGCACTTGTGTGTATTGAGCAGGACCGCTTGAGATCGTTCGACTTATACTGACTTATAGGAGAACTTGATCTCTGTTATTATGGAAGTTCGTGCTCTTAATCCCTATACAATAACCTCGACACGTAGGGCAGTATGTATTTCTTTGATTCATCAATGGGTGAGATTTACATGTAATTAAATCAACAAACTCGATGAGTTGGGAAGTAGTGCTGTCTCTATGGTGTGTTGTTGATTGTAGAAGGAATCTGTGTCCGTCATAGGTTGATGATGTCCCCTTGAGGAGTTCATAAAGATTATCATGTAAATCCTGCAGGTGGAATTAATTCCGGCATGATAATGAGGTTGAGTGGTACTACTCTTGGATGAGATATTAATTAATTGAGTTGTCAGTAACTTAAATTAATTAATGGACATTGTATATCTTAAACATGGGGAGACTAACGGGCTCATAATAAGAAGGAGCTCAAAATTTAATTTTGGGATTGGAAAGGCAGTGCAGTAATAATATTTTAGTGGAATATATTATTATTATTGGACTTAAGTATAAGCTTTGGGCTAAGCTTGGATACTTAAGCCCAATGGAGGCCCAACCCAATTTCTCCTCCTGGTCCCTGCTGTAGCCCATGTATATAAGTCACCTCAACTTATCTGGAACCCTAATCTAATTGATCATTCACGTGTGATGAGGGTTGAGAGCAGATTGAGGAGGTCTCGTAGATCGTCGCCCACACGATGTCGAGATCGGACTTGGGACATACGGCAGAAGATTAGAAGGTAGTTTGCTGCTGCTGTCTGCCACCTTGTGAAATTTATATAAAATTTCACAGTGATTAGAATTCGATGATCAATATACTGACGGAAAGCCGTTGAAGAGAAGATCGTCTGAGCACAAAGATTATTCAATTCCGACATCAGAAGAGGAAGTTATGGCCATTCTCGTGGGACTGCACAGTTTGCCAGCGTGAATCAACTTTCTTCAACATACCCTGGTGAACGGTAATACGTTTCATATTTTATTGCTTCCGCTGATATTAGAAACGTATGGAACCCTAACGGGTCATGTTAACCAAATGATCCAAGCGCCAACAATTGGTATCAGAGCTTCGGTTTCGTGGTGAAGCGTGACACGTTAGGCTAGGGTTTATGTGATTAATTTTTCGAAATTAGGATCGCATGTTTAGGGTTTTGGTTTTACTGCGCAAACCATGTATATCCCTATGTGAAATATACCCTATATCATATCTGTTCGTCGATGGTTGTGTGTGAGAGGATTCGACGAAAACTGTTCGTCAATTTCACATGGAAGGAAGAAATTGAGAGAAAATCCAGCGCAGTGATATTGCAGAGGCAATAATCGGAGTTTCAATCGTCGGATCAGGCTGAATTTTGGTCAGCACGTTAGGACTTTGTGTATGTACATTCTGAACGGTGAAGATCGTATTTGAAGCTTTGTGTTGTCGGGAATACGCCGAAAACAGAAGCAGTGTTTTGGGCGATTCTGTTCTGCGCAGTCGAGGGAAAAAAGCCGTTTCTCACATACTAACCGTTGGATCGACCTGTAATTTGGTCAGCACGTTTGGAATTTGTGGATGTACATTCTGAACGGTGAAGATCGTATTTAAAGCATTTTGTTGTCGGGAATACGCCGAAAACAGAAGCAGGTTTTTGGGCGATTCTGTTCTGCGCAGTCGAGGGAAAAGAGTCGTTTCTCGTAAACTAACCGTTGGATCGACCTGTAATGTGGAAAGAATGTTCAGAACTCACAGTAGTACATTTTGGACGGTGGAGATTGAATTCCCTGGTTCCTACAGTTGCGAACCCTGAACGACAGTAGGTGTAGTTTGATGTTGCGCGTTGGGCTGAACTTGGTACCGTGCAAGTAGGCCCTTGGACGAGCGACAGTTCGAGCGGATCTGCATCAGGTTCGATCGATGCTGCACTAGGTTCTAGCAGATTTGCATCAGGTTCGATTGGTCTGCATCAGGTTCGATCGATGTTGCACCAGGTTCGAGCAGATTTGCATCAGGTTCGACTGGTCTGCATCAGGTTCAATCAATGTTGCACCAGGTTCGAGCAGATTCACATCAGGTTCGATTGGTCTGCATCAGGTTCGATCGACTCTGCACTAGGTTCGAGCGGGTTTGCATCAAGTTCGACTGGTCTGCATCAAATTCCGCGTGAGTCTTCACAATATGATCGGGCAGGGTGCCGGAGTGGTGGAGCAAGCTGCGGGGAGGTCGATTCCCATCACAGTTGTCCGCATTCGTGATTGGTGGCGAACAATCGAATTCGCTGTTATATAACTGTTATAATTGATTTATTAATTGATTATTGTTATATATGTATGCATAATTATATATGATTTATTGCCTTAAATAGAAGCATGCTAGATTGCGTATTATATTTGGTATATTATATGCATGTATGTTGGAGTGTTGATCAAGTCAACTTATTTTTGGCAATTTATTTCCTTATATATAACTTCTATAATTGTTTTATTGGTCAATTATTGTTATATATTTGGAAGTATGAGCATGCTAGGTTGCGTATATTATTCTGAATATTATATGCATGTAAAAACCCTTGGTTTTAAATAACTAAGTGGGAGAGGGGATTGGTAATTAATTCCCGCGGCCTCCATTATTGGTTTGTTAGCAATGTGAATAAACTTGCGCGTCGGCATTAGAGTCTTCCTCCCCATCGGATGAGTTTATTCATGGATATTGCTGGAACAGGCTTCTTTAAAATTATATTTGTAATGTGATGTACATGAACTTGCGTGTTGGCATAGACCTTCCTCCCTATCGGATGAGTTCATGTGCGGATCACTGTACAGACTTATAATTGATGACTGTAGGAAGTTATCAGAGCGCGTGTGTACTTCTCCATCTGTAAGGCACATAAGCTCGCGCAATGGACTTGGGGTCAAATAATGGTGTACACTTAGGTGTAAATAATAAGTATTCTCCCCATCGGAGTCACTGCTTTTATTTGCATGGCAAAAGAGGAACCGACTATTAATTATTTTGTCATAAAGTTAGGTTGACAAATGAAATTAATGGGTAAAACCTTCTCTTGTAAATGTTCGGGTTTGTAAACGTCCACACTATCGTGGCTTGCAAACTCATGGTGCTTGAGATGTCGGTGAATTTATATTTTATATTGTTTTGAGGGAATCAATATAAATGGATAAATTCGAAGATTTGATCGGTGTATTTTTTTATGATTCTCTGAATTTCAAATTGTTTTATTTCACTTATGGTTGACTAAAAGAAATTATATTTACTGGTCCAAAATTAGATGATTAGAAAAGAATCTTGAATTCTAATTTTACTGCTTAAGAAATACATGTGTGTTCTCACAAAAGACTTATCATGATGCATATTAAAGTCTCTGGTGAAGAGACAAGAGATTCATAGAAATATGATGGTCTCATGTAACTCTTCGGATACTTGAGTAAGTTAAAAGGCGGTAGGTCATGATTGAATTTGATGAATGAATTGGAAATACATGGAATAGAAGTTGAAGGGGAAACCTAAGTCAATTTTATTTCTTCATATTTGCCTAAATGTTTTAAGCAAGTTCCACCTGAATTACAAAGAGGTTGTATATGGTGGGGAATTTCTGACAAAACATGTGGCAAAGGAAATCCATTTTCATCGAGATGTGAACAAAGTTAGTATCTCATTCACTAGTTGTTGAAGCATGAATATTGATGGCATCTACTGACACGTTGTGTGTAGATACCGGAATCACTAAAAGCGTGTAACTTAGTGATGATGAGATTATTATAGACATGGGTAATACTACGAGAGTAGTGGCTGTTGCAGTGGGAGTTGTTTATTTATTTTACGATATGAATAGACGTTTGATTATGAGAAATTGTCTTTACGTACGTTTTCATAGAAAGAATTTTATTTCAGTTCTATGAATTTACGGATAGATACTCCATTTCATTTAAATGACATGGTCATAGTAATGAAGGATGGAGCTATAATCTGTTAAGGTACGTTATTGACAATTTGTATACTCTTAAATCATGTATATTCCACAGATGCAACAAATAATTATTAATAATGCATCTTCTAATCTTAGTAAGAGAAAGGAACCTTCGGAGATGAACTAAACATGCATTTGGCATCTAAGACTTGATCATTTTACTTGAGTAGGATTCAAAAGTTGATAGCAGATGGACCGTAAGGTTTATCTGAAGTGAAAACTATCGGACTTGCGAGTCTTACTTAGAAGTAAAAATGATTAATTACCTTTTCAAGGTAAAGGGGTGTAGAGCCAAAGATATATATGTTGGAATTGGTTCATTCTGATTAAAGCGGACCTAATATTATCCAGGCGAGAGGTGGTAATGAATAATCGAAGATTATTCTAGATACCGATATATTTATTTGATGCACTGCATGTCTAAGTTCTTTGATTTATTCAAGAATTGCAAGGTTGGTACAGTAAAGCATCATGGAAAATATCAAGTAATAACGATTTAATCGTCATTACGAGTACCTCTTAAGATAATTAGGAGCTATTAATCAGAGGTTGAGATTAAATCTCAAGTGGTCTACACCGGGCAAGCCCCAGCTGAATGGTGTGGTGGACAGAAGGAATAAGACTCTTATGGTAATGATTAGATGGATGATGAATTATTTGAAATTACTTAATTCATTTTATGGATAAGCCCTAGAAACAGTAATTCATTTGAATGTTTGTCTATTTGTGGGATATGCTATAAAAATGAAGGTGATTTATTTAGTCTAAAAGATTGAAGAGTGATTATTAACACAAACACTAGATTTTTGGAAAGGGACTATGTAATAAATCACATACCCATTTATAAATTGTCCTAAAGGATGTGAGAAGAAAACACAAAGTATTAGTACCAATTGTGCAAGAGGATATACCACAAGGTAAACTGCAACGCATGTCACGTCTGATACACAATTGCATGTAATGCCTTGTCGTAGTGGGAGAGATGTTCGACAACCTGTTTGATACATGTTTTGAGAGAGTCGTAAGACTTAATCCCTAGTAAACATGGATTGAACCCACAGATACGACGAAGCACTACAAGATCGAAATGCGATATCTTAGCTAGTGCAATGATGTTGAAGTAGAATTGATGAATTCTAAATTAAAATCTGGGAGTTTGTAATACCACTAAATGGTGTAAAAGCCATTGGAAGTGGTCATACAAAATAAAAGAGGATCATATGGTAAGGTGAAAACCTTGGAAGCAAAGCTTGTTGCGAAAAACGTATACTCTGAAAGAAAGGGTTCGATTATGAGATAACCTATTCGCCGGTAGCTATGCCTAAGTCGATCCGGACTCTTTTACCTATTGCTACTCATATGGAATATGAGGGATAGCAAATAGATGTCAAGACAACTTTCCTGATTGGAAGTCTTGAGGAAAACATCTATCTTAAGCAACCAGAGTGATTCATTGCAAAGAGCTAAGAGCATTTTGATATTAAGCTTAAAAGTTTCCATCAATGGACTAAAGCAAGCTTCAAAATTATAGAACATCCGTTTTGATAAAGAAATCCAGTGATATGGATTTTATCAATGCTCAGATATGTCTTGTGTATTGAAAAGAGTGACGGAAATGTGGTGGTATTTCTTGTACTATACGTAGATAGTATCTTGCTCATTGGAGACAATGAAATAGTATTGTCGGGTGTATGGGTATGGTTGATAAAGCGGTGTGATATGAAGGACTTAAGAGGAGCAAAAATATCCTTTTGATCACGGTAATACGGATTACAAGAAAGGATGTTATGCTTATCTCAAACTTCATAAGATGATACGATCCTTACTTATTTTAGCATGTGAATTTATCTAAGTGAATGTGTCTTGTGACACAAAAGTAGATAAAGAATATGAAAGCGGTTCCTTATGCTTCGGCAAATGAGGAAGCTTAATCTAAGGAATGCTATGCACGAGATTGGATAACTATTTTGCCGATGGAATGAACAGTGGGTATCAACGTAACCCGGAACAAGAATGATGAATTGTGGTAAGACATATATGAAGTTCCTGAGAAGGACTGGAAATTATATGTAGGCTTACAGGGCAGATTCACTACTTCTTATGGATTACGTAGATTCGTATTTTTTAGTCGGATTGGACGGCAGTAAATCCACCTCAAGGTTATGTGTTTAATTTTAAGAAGTTGAGTCATAGTGTGGAGGAGTATTATATAGAAATATATTTCAGACTCCGGATTCCATCATGGAAAGATGATAAATTGCTGCCTATGAGGCAGCCATAGTATCTGTATGACTCTAAAAACTTCATGATGGACTTTGATATGATTCTAAGTTTGCCCAAGATTATCACAATTTATATTGATGATATTGGTGCAGTTGCAAACTTGAAGGAATCACAAGTCCATAAGGAAATTAAACACATGGAGCGCGAGTACCACCTGTTACGAGAAATCTTATGATGAGGGGAAGGTTGTTGTCACCTAGATTGCATCGGATGATAACCTAGTAAATCCATTTACAAGGACCTTAAGGCGAGAGCTTTTGATGGTCGTGTAGTGGGAGTGGAAATCAAATGTATGGCAGAAGACATGACAGCATAGTCTTTTAGTATAAGTGGGAGATTGTTGGATTGTATACTAAAAGTCTAGCTTTTTGTATGAACAATGTTATAACAATTAATTTGAAATGAGAATCATATGATCAAATGATTGCGTCTTATAATTTATTTATATGCACGATGCAATAGTCCACTTACTTTATACTGTAGATAATATGTTGTGCGACAACACGCGGAAGATCATATTATCGGTTTCCTTATAAAGTATAAACAGATGCTCACAACCAAGATAGACGGGGACTCTCTATCGGGATGGTTGTAGTGTGGTTTGGTATTAGCTTGTCTTGGCTATAGAATCACATTAGTGCACTTGTGTGTATTGAGCAGGTCCGCTTGAGATCGTTCGACTTATACTGACTTATAGGAGAACTTGATCTCTGTTATTATGGAAGTTCGTGCTCTTAATCCCTATACAATAACCTCGACACGTAGGGCAGTATGTATTTCTTTGATTCATCAATGGGTGAGATTTACATGTAATTAAATCAACAAACTCGATGAGTTGGGAAGTAGTGCTGTCTCTATGGTGTGCTGTTGATTGTAGAAGGAATCCGTGTCCGTCATAGGTTGATGATGTCCCCTTGAGGAGCTCATAAGGATTATCATGTAAATCCTGCAGGTGGAATTAATTCCGGCATGATAATGAGGTTGAGTGGTACTACTCTTGGATGAGATATTAATTAATTGAGTTGTCAGAAACTTAAATTAATTAATGGACATTGTATATCTTAAACATGGGGAGACTAACAGGCTCATAATAAGAAGGAGCCCAAAACGTAATTTTGGGATTGGAAAGGCAGTGCAGTAATAATATTTTAGTGGAATATATTATTATTATTGGACTTAAGTATAAGCTTTGGGCTAAGCTTGGATACTTAAGCCCAATGGAGGCCCAACCCAATTTCTCTTCCTGGTCCCTGCTGTAGCCCATGTATATAAGTCATCTCAACTTATCTGGAACCCTAATCTAATTGATCATTCACGTGTGATGAGGGTTGAGAGCAGATTGAGGAGGTCTCGTAGATCGTCGCCCACACGATGTCGAGATTGGACTTGGGACATACGACAGAAGATTAGAAGGTAGTTTGCTGCTGCTGTCTGCCACCTTGCGAAATTTATATAAAATCTCACAGTGATTAGAATTCGATGATCAATATACTGACGGAAATCCGTTGAAGAGATGATCGTCTGAGCACAAAGATTATTCAATTCCGACATCAGAAGAGGAAGTTATGGCCATTCTCGTGGGACTGCACAGTCTGCCAGCGTGAATCAACTTTCTTCAACATACCCTGGTGAACGGTAATACGTTTCATGTTTTATTGCTTCCGCTGATATTAGAAACGTATGGAACCCTAACGGGTCATGTTAACCAAACGATCCAAGCGCCAACAATTTTCCCACTGGATATGATCTGATTCAAAGCTAACAATATAATAAGATTTAATTCCTAATGTGCGTGAATATTATCAACGCCCCTTTCTAGATACTAATCAACGCAAACAACAATACATTTGGATGACAAGTTTGACTAATAAGATATTTTCTGAAAGTACTGCAAGACTTTATTCACTTCCTACTTGAATGTCTAATTTCATTGTTCCACTAAACAGTTTAAGTATCTGATTTACTAGTTCTTTGAATTAAAGTATTAAAACCTGAACTACCTTAAGCTCTAACAGATAGACAATATAGTTCATGAACACACACAAGCTAATATAATAAATCAATCATTATAGCGGATTTCATGAATTTACTATGAAAACGTTACGAAGAATGATAGCAAAGTCTCAAGACGAATCAAATAAACCAAAATAATAATCACCATGAATTCACAAATTCAGTCTAGCTCATCAAATCAATTACGTTTATTCTTCAAACCTTAAAACTGTAAACAAAATTAGCACATGGGGTTACAAGAAACTCTCATGTCAATCAAAGTCATACCAGAAGTCTTGACAAACGAAAATAAAAAAAAGAAATAGAAAACCTTAGTGTCGGCGTTATTCTGCCTTCCTTCTCCGTCTCTCCGATTAACTGATCTCCCTCTTGAATAGCAATTGAATCTCCTTTGATGTGGATGGATGATGGAATGGATATGGATGATAGTGGATGATGGATGGGGGTGATCCCCTTGTGGAGGTGGTGTCTCTCATGAATAATTATGTGAAATATATATAGATGTGAGAAGTGAATGAGATAAGAAAATAAAATATTCAAAAGGATATGATGAATCATGGAGGATTATGTGATAAGGAAATTAATTGTACTTCAAGGAAATAGGAAGTATGGTTAATTTTCGAAATTTCCTCGGCAGCTGCGCGACCCAACGATTTTGAGTTTAACTTCCTCGCATGAACTCCGATTTGAGAGATTCTTGCGCCAAAACGATCTTCTCTTTCATGGCTTTCCAACCAAATATCAAAAAAACCAGTTTTGAGTTCCATACAAATACAGAAAAACTACGCAATGTGAGCATGCATTTTTCAGCATTTCTCTAACTTTGCACTTTTGTTCATTTTTCCACTTAAATACAATAAAATACCTCAAATGCACTTTTTTCTCAAATATATAGACATGCCAGAGACTTGTGCTAATAAACGATAATAATTCTCATAAAAAGATATTAAATCGAGCACTAAAATACGCTGATTTTCACTCTCAACATCCCACGTCCCATAATAAATTTTACACTTTTCATTTTCGTCCTTTCCATATTAAACTTCACCACCTAAAAAAAGAAATATCACATCAATCCCCACCCCTAAAAGTTCATCATAATTAAAAATTTACGTTTCACACACACATAACATACTTTATAATTTATTTATATCCTAAAAATACTATAATACCCTCTAAAAGTCAATAAAGTTTGTCAAAAAATAACATTTCTTAAATTCTGTGTCTATTGAAGTTTATTATGGGACAGATAGAGTAATTATTAAAAAATTCACACACACACACACACATATATTTAATTATTATCAACTTGAACATTTTTAAGACAATTTAAGAATATATGGTTACATAATTCAGGGAATTCACAATATATACATTTATTGAAAATATTTAATTGTGTGTGTATATATATATATACAACTATTTTAATTTTTTTTAAATTACTATATATATGTTATCTAAGTACTTAATTTTTACTTATATATAAATTTTCTAGTATTTAAATAGTAAAAAATAAATAAACAAAATTTTATATAACTTTATAAAAAAATTAATATTTAATATAACCATCATATAAAAAATTTAGGGGTACTTACTGTTAGGTAATTGAAATCTCATTGATTACTATAAGACACAAACTTAAAACATATTACTACTAATTTCATAAATATATAGTGATATTCCAACTTTACCCTTACAATATGATGCACACAAACAGTTACGCTGCACAATCATTTACATTATGTGCAACAAATGTTATTTACAGTGAAAATTTTATGTGTAGTAAATATTATGTGTAGCGAAAAAAATCGTAAGTGTTATGTGCAGCAAAAAAATCGTAAATGTTATGTGCAACAAAAATTATGTTATGTATGTGCAGCATAAAAGTTGTTACGTCACATTAAGTTGAGGGTATATTGGGTAAATGATCTTATTTTTTGCATGTAGGAGTAATTTTTTTAAATTGATGTATCTCATAGTAATAATATGTACTAAGTGTGTACCTAGTAGTAATTATTTCAAAATTTTATACTTTATAAAATATTTATAAAAAATGAATTTAAATATTCATAAGTTTTATAATTTTTTTGAAGTAATTTATTTTGTTTACATAATAAAATCTAATGACTTAAATGTTTTTCTTAGTATATTTATTTATAGTAAAATTTTTATAAATTAAATCAATATCATATTAAAATTTTATTATTAAACTAAGCAATATTTAAAAAGAGAAAAAAAAAAGGGATATAGATAATAAAGAGAAAGAAAGTATGATAAAAAAGATCACAGGGAAAGCCAAACAGATGGCTTTGGAAGAAGAGGAACAAACATGTGGCCTCGTAAAAAAGAAAAGGACAAACAGGCGGCCTTGTGGAAGAACTCATTCAATTTCATCTAATACTCAACAAAGCAGCTGGAATGATAGAAAACCTAGATACATGATCTAGCTAAACCAAACTATCAAAATAGGCAAAGTGTCTATACCTATGAAGAGAAATTATCACAAATAGTCCTCTAAGTATTACTAAATTCACAAATGGTCCTATATCTTTTAAAATTTTTAATTTTAGTCATTTGTTATCAATTTTAGTCCAATTTCTTTAAAAATTTTCAAAATTTACCGGAGGCCTATCGATTTCTCAATTTTAGTACATTTTCGGCGCACTCGTTTCAGCAAGATCCTACATGGGAACACACATCACCACTTTAATTTTGAAATTTTTTAAGGAAATCGAACTAAAATTGATAACAAATTACTAAAATTTGATTAAAAAGGACCAAAATTGAAAATTTTAAAAGATATAGGACCATTTGTGGATTTAGTAATACTTAGAGGACTATTTATGATAATTTCTCTATCTATGAATGAAAAAGCAAAGCATCTTCCATAGATAGTAAATTGCTAAACACACTTAGATGCATTATCAAAACAAAGAGATGCGAGCAAACTCCAACCAAGTCCTAACCATGCATCGATCAGTGTTCATCGATGTATAAATGTCATCAAACAAAATCACCAATGCTTGAATCTATCAAAAAAATCACAAGGTATGAACCATGGATCATAGAAAGCAAATATTCATGTCCGGCAAGTTGCATGAACATTAGGCAGAGATGTAAGCATCAACGTGCATATGTAACATGTTGTCGACAGTGTGCGGCGTGCAGGCCTAAAGACCCACTACGCCATGGCAGTAGTGGACCAGGGATGATAACGAGTTCCAGTAGAGGCTTTATCGTATGAACCTTTTCCCTTCCGGGATTGAGGTCGAAAAGTCGATACCCCAACATGCTCCTTCCATCTGAAAAAAAATCACAAGAGTTGCCGAAGCGGGTTTTGAGGATGACCAAAGCCTGTGGCGATCGGATAGGGCAAGAGATGACGGCGTCAGCCATTAAAAAAGGGAACCAAAACTTGCAGAAGTTCAAAATAGTAAAGCATATAGGGAAGCCCATGAATAATAATATTAAAATTTTATTATTTTATATAATAATTATGAAAATTTAGATTTAAGTATAAAATAGTTAAATTTTATATGATGGTGTAATTTGAAAAAAAATAATAATAATTTGATGTTATTTTTGTCAAAAACTCATAGGGTGGGACTAAATCGTAATTTAAGTAAAGATTTGTGGTTTTTTGTGTAATAAATTTAAAGATTATATGGAAACTGACATGACAAAGGTTAGCGTCATGTTAGCAATTTTGAGGTGTTACTATCCAATAGGTGTGATCGCAACATACTTTCAAATATGGTAGTGATCGTCATTGAATTCACCAGGATTTTAGGTTGTTTTGTGTGTTTTTACATCGTATTTTATGTCTTATTTGGTAGAAAGGGTAAAAATATGTGTCTAATGTCAAAATATGCACATACAGGTGTTACGATGGAGAAAACGAGCATAAATGGTGAAAATGGTGCAAAAATAGTGAAGAATAAGGGATTCTCATAAAAATACTACCATCTTCACAAAAATTTGGTCGAATTTTTATGCAGAAACAGGGGAAAACAGAGTATCGGAGACTAAAAAAATTCGGCCAGCAGCATAAAAATTCGATAGAATTTTTCTGCAGTTTTCCAGAAAAATTCAATATACCTCATGAAAATTCAATCAATTTTTCTTGAATTTTGCCACCTATCTAGAAAATCAGTTTTAATTCCCATTTTGGCTACTTTTTCCCCAAGTTTGGATTGGAGAGTTCATATTTAGCCCCAAATTCGTGAAACCCACACACCACACACCATTTTCCATGCATATTACCATCTCCATCTAAATTTCATCCAATTTTCCATCATTTTCACACCTCCATCCATGGATCTTCACACCTTCCATCTACCCATCACAAATTTTTGGAAGATTGAGGCTTGAGGAGTGAGAATTGCAACTTGAAGGGAAGATTCAACCTAAATCCAAATAGTGGAGAAATTTGCCTTTACTTTGTATTTTCTTTGTTTTGATTGCGCAGTGAATATTTGTAAGAATTGTAATGATATTTGTTGTTGGCTAGACCTCTAGTGAGGCTAACCACTTGATGGATTAAGGATCTATGAATTTGTTGAATTTTAATGGTTTAATTGATGTGATTTTTGGGAGGATTTCTTACATGATCTATGATTTACTTGATTTGTATTATGATGTGTGTGGTTAAATTCTCCATTTATGATATGAGAACAGTCATTCCAATATTGTGTTTAGGGATTTGATTGAATCATGTTATAATATGGATTTCATATGTTAGTATGTAAAGTATGTGGTAACATTTTGCATGCTTAGAACATTCATGTTGGAACACTTAATTGATTTATCATATTTGGTTGTTAATTGAGTGAGAAGACCATTCTTATAACCATTGTACCTTTTAGGTGAATTGATAGTGAGATTCAATCTTATGTGCTTGAAACTTGTAATGAGTTGAGAAGTTAATCATCTTGGCTAAAGGGATAAGGGGAATATATGTGATTTCTATTCCAACAATCATTGGTATTTGCCATTTGAATTTAACAAGTCTATGGTGTGTCCTTAATCTGGATTGTGGTTGACTTTGTGATTGGCGATATTTTTACCTAAATTTTCGTGTCTTTTTATATTTGGTTTTATATTATTTTATCCGTATTTATGTGTATTTAGGTTGTGTTTTGTGTTTTTATTGATATGTGTGAGAATGAGCTTAAAAGTATGAAAAATAAGTAAAAACAGAGTCAGAAGCCGAAACGAAAGAAGAAGAACATAGGCAGCTTAAACACGAGTAGTGTGCATGCTCACGAGCCATGTTTGTGCACATGAGCCTGAACTCGGTTTCAATTTTGATTTAAATTGATTAGAGCAAGCGTACTCTATCGCGTAGTAGACTGTAGTGACCAAGTGCAAAATTTAGAATATCAAACCTAAGGGCGAAAGTGGGTAGCCGTATTTGAAAGATGTTTTACTTTAGAATGACTAATCAATAAAAGAGGGGGTTGTTTAACACTAAAAACTAACAACTAGGAAAGCAATTAAAGATAGAAAATGTACAAATGAGATGAAATATAGATGAAGGTGAGCAATCTATGAAATATGCAAGACAAGCAACATCATGGAAAAGACACACACACACACACATGCATTGATGATCATCATGTTATGATATTAAGGGCACTCAAAGAGTGTCTCCAATCCTCACTATTCCTATAGATACTTATGGATATTAATATACTGGTATAGAGATATTATCACGAAGAATTTTCTCTAATAGACAGGGACGCTTTCCTATATTCCCTTTCTAAGGTCAAGTGAGTCTTTGCTTGGTTCCCCTCATCATATCAAACATTTTCACAAGTAATTATCAATAATGTCCTATCATGAGATTCTAAGCATATGAAGGTTATGGTCAAACTCCCCACATGCTAATATAGTCACCTCATGCAATCAATGATTCAATTAAACCACTAAGCATAATATTGGAATGACCATCCTAAAACTATGAATAGAGAATCTAATCACACAAATCATTCATAAAATGAGAATAAACATTCATGATATAAAATATTTATAACAATAATTTCATCAAACATGTGGTGTGCAAAATCTACATAATCCCTAACCAATCATATTGATGGCCTCACATGAGGACTAGCCGCTACAAATTATGATAAAATCTATATAATCCATTGCATGCTCCAATTGAGCCAAATAATGAAGAAAATAACAAAATAAAGGTAAGTTGACTCCCCTTAGATGGTGAACTTTCTCCTCCTTGATCATATTATAATCTTCAATCAATGATGAATTTCCCTTCTTAAATTGGTGGATTGATGGAATGGTGGATGGATTTGAGGAGATCAAGTGGATTGGATGGAATAAGGTTATGGAGATGGATGGAATGGTGTTAGTGTGTGAAAATGTGGTGTAAAATGTGTGTGGAACTGATCCAAAATGATTCCTTTCGTAATTTGTGATCAAAACTTGCATTTATACCCACATGGAAGCTTCTAGAACACATGAAAATCATATAATTGACTTTTTTCTGAACTCGTGTAGGCGCAGCACGGGTCGAGTAGGTGCAGTGCGTGCAGTGCAGTGCAGTCTCACCATTTCGCGCATAACTTTCACATCTGAACCCCGATTCGAGTGATTCTTGCACTCACGCGATTCTCTCTTCCGTGTCTTTCCAAACATATATTACATGTTCAGTTTTGAGCTCCACACAAATACAAAAAAATTACACAAATTGGATGTACATTTTTCAGCAATTTGTTTTGGCTCGTTCTTCCTCGTTTCAACTCCGAATTGAGCTCCATTTTTCCCACATCTTCCTTATCGCGTCTAGAATTCATTTTTACCTAAAAATCACACAAATTACACCAAATTACCAATTCTCTAAATATTTATAAATATCACGCAATTTTAGACACTCAACCATGAGAATCACACATTTATCCTTTCAAAGCACAAATCTCCATATCTTCATATTACACCACCAAATGATATACAAAATGAATAAAAACACACAAAAATACATAATAAAGAGATACTAAAATTTAGGTGAAAATGACACCGATCAGAATCGTGTGCAGATCACGGCCTGTTAGCCAAGGCCGTGTGCCAGCACCTGAAACACCTACACGGCCATGGCATGGCCGTGTGCGGTACATGAGTCGAGCTCCATCTACACATAGTGCATGCTGAGAAACGTGTTTCAACACGAGTCGTGTGCATACACACGGGTCGTGTCCGTGCAGAACTTGAGAAAATATCAGCAGCCTTCTAGAAGCTCCCAAGGGGTATAAATATCCCTAATTTCAACATTTGATTAGAATTCGAAGGGTTTTCATCTCTACACACACGTCACACATCATTTCCTTCATTTTACACCATGAACTTCATCCATTCTTCATCCATCCATCTATACTTGATTCCCTCCATTAAATCCACCATCCAAGTGATCAAGAAAGCAAGGGGAAGTGAAGATAATAAGAAGAAGAAGGGGAAATTCCATTGAAGACCTTCAAAGGGGGAATATATTTCTAATTTTTGTGAACTTCTTTACAGTTTTGTCATGAAATTTGTAGATACAATTGTCTATGTTGTTTTTTCTAAAACTATGATAGACTAATCTCCTTTGTGAGATTGACTCCATGATTGGTGTTGGATAATTTAGTTTTTATGTAAGTTGATTTTAATCTTAATTGGGTATTTGTGTTATTTCTATCATTGATGTTAATTGCTTGGTTTATATGATTGATTTGTGTGATTAATTGTCATGGGCATGTGATTAGATTGAGAAATCAATTATGTGTTTAGGATAATTCATTGAATCAATTAATCATACACTTCATGTGCATTAATTTAAAATGAGATAGAGATATACTTCTAGATTTAGAACCCTTTGATAGAACATTTGATTAGCTTAATCGAGAGATTGGTTGATTAGATGACGAGAACCAAACCATTAGTGAATTCATAGTACCTTAAAAGTGAATATTGCCTATGATTTAGTACATAATTAGGGAACTCGTAGAGTAATTAGTACCTAGTGGGAGTTGTTCGCTATGGTATCGATCCTATGTGCTTTTGGGAGCCTTATTGAGGGTCTACATCTTATTCATCTCGAGAGAGAGCTTAGGTGGAATTAGTGATCGCTTCTATGCCTTGTCCATGAGAGATTAGAATTAATTGCATGACTACTTGATTATTTATACCATGATTGTTGCTAATCTCATCCTTGTATCATTTGGAACTCATTTATCTTGCATTTATTTTAATTTTGTTTTTTGCATTAGTTTTATTGCTTCATTTGCTAGCTATCCATCCTATTCCATCCTCCTTATAAAATCATGATAAACTTGAGATCTCTTAAGCTCTAGTACCTTCCTCCCTTGGGTTCAATAAATTCTTTAATTGGTCATCCGACTATAAAATTGCTAATTACTTTGCTCATCTTTAGATTATTTTACATCCATTTCAGTTACTTGACAATCTCTTTGATCATTTTTAATTGTTAATTGTTTCTCTTAGTTAATTTCTTAGATAATTGGTTGTTAAATTGCTCTTTTAATTTTCAAAACTCAAAATTTCGATCACTCCTATAAAGTATGATTGAAAACAAATCCGGATATACTTAGATTTAAATATCCCTTGGATCGATATTGAAACTTGGTTAATAACTACATACGATAGAGTACACTTGCTCTAATCGCACTTAAATAAAATAGCGATCAAGTTCATGTCACCGTTGACGGAGAGATTTTAAATCTCAAGGGTAACGAGTTTGCGTTTAATTAGCTTTACTAGGAGTATTTTTTATTTGCTTTCTTATTTTTGTTTTTATGATCTAACTTGGTGATTCTTGTAGGTGTATGCGCACTCGATCAAAGTCTCAATCTATTGAACCTTTGGATTTGGAACTAGAAGCTACACTTAGAAGAAGAAGAATGGAGTTATTATATCCAATAGAGGAAGTTATGGAGCACGGGTTGGGTAATGCTAATGGCAATACGGTTGATGAAGAAGGAAATGTAAGAAATTTTCAACATGGAATGGATAATGCTCATGGTGCTCAATTGAATTCGGAGTTGATAGCTATGAAACAACGGACGCAAGAAGGGAATTTTCCTCAACTGCATCATCAAAATTAACAATTACAAGCAATAATTCAACAATTGATAGCTCAACCACAAGCTCCTTCGGTGCAAGTTCAACATCAACCCCAAGCTCATGTTTACAATGGTGTTGGCATGAACATTTGAGAACACTTCCAACGTCAAGTTGGAAATTATATGATGGGGCCACCCATTAATGTCAATAATTTTGAAATCAAGTCGGTGTTGATTCAAATGGTACAAGCTAATCAGTTTAGTGGAGGCCCGTTGGAAGATCTGAATGCTAATTTGGCACATTTCACGGAGTTGGCTAATATCATTAAGATCAACGGAGTGAGTGAAGATGCTATCAAGATAAAGCTCTTTTCATTCTCATTAAGTGATCGAGCTAGGGCTTTGGTATAGTACTATACATCTAGGATCTTGCACTGCATGGAGAGATTTAGCTCAGAGGTTCCTAAACAAGTTCTTTCCACCATCAAAGATGTTACATCTAAAGGTCTAATCATATAGTTCAAGCGAATGCCTCTTGAAACTTTTAGCAAGACATGAGACCACTTTAAGAAGATGCTTTGGAGGTGTCCACATCATGGGTTTCCCAAGGATCAACAAGTAGGATTTTTCTACGCTGGATTGAATGGAGGTTCGAGAATACTTGTTGATGCCTCATCGAAAGGTTCTATATTGGGGCAAAAACAGAGAGGGGTATAGCTATTTGTAAGGAGATTGCTTTGAACTCAGGATAGTGGCCTTTGGATCGTTCTTCATGAATGTATGAGATGGAGAGGATAGCAAAAATGGAGGAAGTGTGCATGCAGCAAGTCGAAGCACCGAAAGAGGATGTGACTGAAAAGGCTATCTCGGAGATACTTAAGAGGATGAATGCCGATTTACAAGTGTCTCCAAGCTCTATGCCTATGCCAATGATGCATCAACCTACTCCAAGCTCAATGGTTCAAAAGTCTCTACCAATGTCTCAACAAGGATCTTCGTCTAGCATGGGATTTCAAGAGAATTGGGGTCAACCCGATATGTCACTCGAGGAAGTTGCCTTCATGTAAGGAATGAACTTCCAAGGAAATTTTGGAGGATATCCACCTAGGCAAGGTGGCTTTAGGCAAGGAAATTTTGAAGGAAATTATCAACAACCTAGGAGTTTCGATAATTTGTCCTATGGAAATTATGGAAATGCTCTTGCACTTCCACTGGGGATCAATCTGTGAGCTAAGGCTCCTAACAATAAAGGGAAGCCTATGATTGAAGATCAAATGGGCAAGTTGTTTGAGCTCTTGAAACATGAATGTGATGAGAGGTTGATAGCAAAAGAAGAAAGGAAGCACGAAAGTGAGGAAAGAAAGCAAGACAAGGAAGTGAGTAATAGAACATTCAAGGCTTTGGAAATGCAAATGAGTCAAATTAATGAGAAGCGAAAGGGAGGATGTTCATCAACAAAGGAAGTCTCTATCTACAACTATTACTAATCCTAAGGAACATTGCAAGGCTATCATACTTAGAACTAGAACAAAATATGATGGGCCTCCGATGCCAAAGGAGGTGGAGGAAGTAGAAAGTGAACAAGAGCCCATGGAAGTTGAGGTTGAAGAAGGAAAAGAGAAAGAAGTTGAAATTGCTAAGAATGATGAAGTAGCCCCTACACTTGAAGAAGAATTTGTGAAATCACCTAAGAAGTGAGAAAAAATGCAAAGAGGCTAAACGGAAGGAGAAAGAGGAAGGTTTTGAAAGAGATTGATGGGGAATTTCGAAGTTTCCTATACTAATTCTGTTTCCACAAAGATGCTTAAAGAAAGGCTTGGATGAGAAATTTTCTAAGTTTGTGAAAATGTTGAAAAAGATTCACATTAAAATCCCTTTGCGGATGCCTTTTTACAAATGTCCAATTATGCAAAAATTTTTAAGGATATACTAGCAAAGAGGAGGAGTTTAAGTGAGTTTGAAATGGTCAATCTCACGGAGGAATATAGTGCCATATTACAAAAGAAGCTTCCCTAAGTTGAAATATCCTGGTAGTTTTACGATCCCTCATGAGATGGGGAAGCATGAGAGCTACAAGACTCTATATGACTTGGGGGCAAGCATCAATTTGATGCCTTTGTCTAATTTTAGGAAATTAAGCATTGGAGAAGTCAAGCCTACTTCGGTCACCCTTCAATTGGCCAATAGGTCTATGACGTATCCAAATGAAATTGTGGAGGATGTCTTGGTTAAGGTGAGCAAGTTCATGTTTTCCGTTGATTTCGTGGTGTTAGATATGGATGAAGATTCTAACGACCCATTGATACTTGGATGTCCATTTCTAGCCACGTGAAAGGCTTCGATTGATGTTGAAAAGGGAGGATGTAGAAGTGGTATTCTCGTTGAAAGAAGCCATGAGGTATCCGAGGAAGGAGGATGTAGAAGACTAGAAGTGGTGGAGAATCTTGTTGGAGAACACCTACTTTGCTTCCATTCTAAGGATCCTTTTGAAACCATAATGAGCCATTCTTACTCTCTTGATTCTACATTTTCTAACTCTTCTTGTTGCTTTCATAATGATGAAATTATTGATGATTTACACTGGTTGAATTCTTGTAGGGAACTTACATTGGAAGAAGCAAGGGAAGTGATAGGAAAGAAGCTTGATGAGGAGCCTAAGGAAGAGGAAAAAAGGAGAAAAATGAGGTGCTGAAACCTTTACCGGAGCACTTGAAGTATGTATACTTGGGAGAAAATGAAACTTATTCGGTTTTTGTATCTTTATCCTTAAATAATTTAGAACTGGAGAAGTTGTTGAGAGTCTTAAGAGAGCACAAATCTATAATTGGTTGGTCCATTAAGGACTTGAAAGGTATAAGCCACTCTCTATGCATGCATAAGATTCATTTACTTGATGATGATAAATCTTGTGTGCAAAAGCAACATTGTCTTAATCCTATAATGCAAGAGGTTATGAGAAAGGAAATGTTGAAATGACTTAATGCGGATATCATTTTTCTCATCAATGACATTCCATATGTTAGCTCTTTGTATGTGATAGCAAAGAAAGATGGTGAATCTTGTCGGAATTTATGGTGCATTCATCTGTGGAAATTATTATATTATCGAGATTCATGGAAAATTGCGGCATTGAAATTTACAGAAAAATATGCTATCTGAACTTAATTGTATAGGATAGGGAAACCTATGAAAAATATGTTATTTAGACCAAGTGAAAAGTCATGGCGTATGTTATGGGACATTGTAACATCAGAACGTATGAAAATCATATCATGGGAGTTTAAAGAAATCATGGTAGGGTAATATGGAAATTTATGGAAATAAGGTCATTGGAATTCAGGTATGATATGAGGATCCATGAAGAAATACATTGTCTAAAATTAATGGAAAAGAAGTGGTAAAAAAAACTTATGGAACATCGAGATATCAGAAATTTTGGTATCAGAAGGGGTAAAAATCAGGCCATAGTAATTTATGAAAAATCATGTTATCAAAATTTGTGGAAAATATGTTATTAGAAAGTATGGCATCAGAATATTAGGAGTCTATGGGAAATTATGTTATCAGAATAGGTAAAAAAAAAGATCACCGTCATGCAGGGAAGCTATGTCATCAAAATACGCAAAGAGCATAGTGGCACAAAGTCATACGAAAAATATTCTCAGGAAAACAAACATCAACAAGGGATTATCAGTAGTAAAATATATACTTAATCGAAACCATCGACATAGTCAACAATAAACAGAAGGATCAAACTTTTTAAGCATCTTCATTGTAAGTTCTCGATAAATATCCATTTCTTGTTTCAAAATTTGAATGTCCTCTTCAGCTGATTCAAGCTTTTTCTTGAGTTCACCATTGGAAGTCCTTTGATTTGGATTTGGTTTAGGTCCATGACCAAATCCTGGTACATATCATGATGGTGACCCAAGGATTACATTACAAACATTATTTGTTATTTCTATATCATTCATGAATCTCTTCGGCACCCGCAGTTCAACCATGTCTTTGTTCCAATGAGTTTGCTTGTATAACTCAGTTCGATCAACTTGGTTAGGTCCATCACCCTAAACTATACTTTGAGAGTTAAAATCCAAATATATAATTTAGCAAAAATTTTAAAAAAAATAAATTATACGTATAATTTTGTAACTATGTCACACAAAAGACTCAGAACCTCCTCAACGATTAACTGTTAGCTTCTCTCGGTTTTTTGCATTTTTTCTAAACAATTCCTGTAGATATAACAGAATTTATTTCAAGCTTTGAAAATTATATTTAACTTGACCGACCATGAAAAATTCAGCGACATTACTAATCAACAAAAATTGTTTAGTAGATATATAAATTATAAACATTAAAGACAAAAATGAAGCAAATTGCGAAACAAACCAAAAAAAAAATAGAATTAATAAGGAAAACAATGTTTGTATTTCAATAGCTCCAAAAATAAAAAATAAAAAATATATATGCTTCTAAAAAAATTATTTTATCCATCCATAAATATTTACCTTAAACTTGTCACATATAACTTGCACAAGTGTTTGCAATCAGTTTCATCTCCCTAAAATTATCTTGGCATCTTCCCCTGTTTTTCTTCGAAAGGTAGATGACCGAGAGTTTTATAATACATGTGCATCTGTGATCGATTGTTACAGAATAAATCATACATCCATTTGTCTATGATATCTCTTACAGAATCAGAACCCGTGCTTAAATTATGTCATCTCACAAAAAATTCCCTCCCCCTAATAAGTAAGCTAAGTAGCAGTAAATTTGAGTGAGAGGCAACAACTTTTTGTTCATAGAAAATAGAAAGCTGATGATAGAAATTCATCATACAGGGTGTGGATGCTATTAAAAAAGACAAAATTCCATTTTAAAAATTTATATGCAAATCACACTCTCATCTACGCTCATGTTAAATATAAATGTAATTGTAATTTTCACCCATTTTTTCTCTACTGCTCCTCTTAAAAAAAATCATCAATAATTAAAAATTTTCCCAAAATAATGATCTTTTTCATTTATACCAAATAGCAAATCCGATTCACCATCTAGAATATTATGTTCTACTGTTATTATTCAATCAAGGATTCCAATATCTATATTAAGCCTGCACTTTAGAATTCTATGTTCCTCTTTATTATTCCATTAATAAAGTTTCCACTATTTGAACTAGGCCTTACATGAGATTAAAAAAAGAGCATAATCGAACATATGATTTGACACCACAAAGGAGCTGTCACTGTAAGTCTGTACTAATGGATGAGGAAGTTCCCAATCTAAAAAAATCACATAGCCGGAAGTCATGTAGATAACCAATACTCCCTTTATAATTTTCTCGATTTCAATTCATTCAAGTTTCTGAAATATAAATCGAAGGCATAATATAATTGAAGACATCATAACTGGTGATTGGAAAGTAGAGCTTTTTGAATAATGGATTTGTGTTGATATGATAGAAGAACGTAAGCACATATATATCTTCACGCTCAAATTCACGGGAATAATGGAATGGAAGATTTTCCCGAAGAATCATGATCAAATGTTTCAGTGTAATCTTAGATATATACAATACTAATATATTATATTATTATATATTGTATAAGAGATCACAGGAGCAGCATTTTTATCTACAAATTAATTTTTTTAATTTCAATAAAATAACCTTTTTTGTGTTTCATTCATAGTGAAGTTTTTTCTTTTGTAAATATATTTATAAAATTTAAATATTCAATAAAGCCATACATTTTATTATTTAAATTTTAATAATAATTATTTTATTTCAATATTTACATGTATATTCCAAGAAAATAAATGGAGTATATAATTGAGATAATTGAGGCAACATATCCCGTGCACCGATAATGCACTTATTCAAACAAAATATATACACTAATAAAAAATTTACTGTATATTTTGTCGCAAATTCCAAATTTAGCAATGACTTGCTGCTAATCTGAACGAAAACTATTTATTTTGGTGTTGCTAAATGAATTTGATTTTAATTTTTTTAATAAAAATAATTATTTTTACCACCAAATAAAAAATTTAGTAGCTAATTTTAGCCTTGAAATTTAACTTGATTAAAAATTTAAAAATTAGCAACCAATTATAGAGATTTGTCTTTAATATTTATGATAAATTTTTATTTGATGTCGATAAAAGAATTTCATTCATTATTTTTAATAATAAACGAATTAATTTTAGCGACAAAAATCAATTTTTATAGCAAAATATAGCAATGAACATCAATTTAGTCGTAAATGTCAATATTAGCGTCCAAATATAAAAAATTCATCATAAATATTAGCCATAACATTTATTTTATGTCGTTAAAATAAATTTGATTATTATTTTTTCTAATAAATAATTATTTTAGTGATAAAATATCAATTTTTATAGCAAAACTTAGCAATGATCATTACTTTGTCGCAAATGTTAATATGAGCGACCAAATATAAAAAATTTAACTCAAATATTAGCCATGAAATTTACTTTTTTGGTCGCTAAATAAATACTTTTATTTTTTTCTAATAAATAACTATTTTAGCGACAAAATATCTATTTTATAGCAAAATTTAGTGATGATCATCAATTTAGTCACAAATGTTAATATTAGTGACCAAATATTAGTAGTGATTTGAGGATGAAATCTGAATTCGCAGGTAAATTTTCGTCGCTATATCTCATTTTTCTTGTAGTGATTACTATTATTAAAAATCATCACATGTTTAGATGATTCTTTACCCACATATAATGTTGACATTACTCACACACAAGCTAACAACATAATCTGGACCTAATGACTAGTTACCTACATAGTTGCTAAGTTGGTCACCTAAATGTTCACCGATATGGTTACCAACGTAACTTTCGTTATATTCCCTTTCATGACAACCATTACATGTACTTAGCTAACAAATGATTCTCATCCATGTGATACAAAAAAAGCATTTGCAGCCGGAGTAAATTACCAGAAAGCTTACTAGTGTTTTAGATTAACACAGAACAGTTAGTAAATTTTTTAGAATACAACACACATCTAATAACACAATAGGTTGTATATTATTAATACTCGAAATCATACTCCAACTAAACTATATGGCCTCATCAATAAGATCTTTAGTTCCACGATCAGGGCAAGCCCTTTTAGTGAGACCTTGGAGGCGGCAAATTGAACATTTCCTCCTAACAAGGTGCATAGCTGGGCTCTCCACAGATGGTGATGAAAACCCAACCCCACCCAAATCCTCATGCCAGGGTACAATGCGACTAGAAGTACAAGTCTCCTTGTTGTGATTCAACCCCCCCCCCCCCAATGCAAACACTTATTACCTCTACGAACACTTCGACTAAGTTCTAATGCACTATTTGTTCGACTGTGTTTAGGTCTACCGGATTGTTTCAGGCAATCAGGTGGTATGCATACTCTATCTCGTACTTGTAGAGGAACATTACAATCCTTTAAATCCGGTATAGGATAAATTGAAACCCCCTACATCAATTTTACCATCTCATTCTTGAAATTATCCCTCAAATAAGAATTAGCATCGAGGCACTTTTTCCTTCAAACATTAAAGAATATATAATAAAAAGTTGACAGGATATCGATCGCAGATATGTTTATTAATTCTGTCAAATTAGACAAGAAGGTAACTAATCACAGCAAGTGCGTATAGGCATAGAATGAGCTCATTAACTATGAAAGACACATATTCTTCTCATTAACTTTTCCTACTTGGTATATGTCGTAGTTGACACTTTTAGAATCTGTCTTCATGAGCTCGTGCACCAATTATCTAAGCGTCTCCAGGTTATGGTCACCCGTAGGCATTTGCAAACCCCACTCATCGCCACTGACATACTCAACCCCATTCTATTCCCCGTTAGCGTGCACAACAATAAACTAAACCGGCGATATCCCACCGCACACACAAACAATATTTAATTTAGGCTGAAACATGAATTAACATGATTAAATTATTCTCATACTGGGTGTATTACTAAACCCTCAACCCTAAACTTTCATAATTCAACACAAATTCACATTTTTTTTCAAACCAAACATCAAGAACAACAATACATTCTCCATTCTTGGATTCAGTCAGTACAAAATCATAAATGGACTTTGCATATATTTTCAAATTATCCAGCAATAATTGTCACGAATATAATTGTGGTGCTTAGATGGGTTTGGAATCCCTATCGTCTTCATACATTTTCATGGATAAAATAATAGCTTTTCGTTCATCCCTAGACCTTTAAAGGTTGATAGACTAAAGGAAGTGTATATAATTAAAATAGACAATTTCACTATTGCTTTTGCCAGCCAAGCATGGTACATTAACCTATTTGGTTATAGATTAACAATAGAACAATGCACCAAAAATATAGTTTGACACTTTATCTGTTTATTTCGGTGGATGAAAAGAAATGGCATGGGCAAATTTTAATTCTTTAATTAGAATTTCAGCCCAATTCAATTTAAAATTTTAATTTGAATGAATAAATAAATTAAAGAATTCATCTACTGAGCTCCGAACGACGTGACCTCTTTAAAATCATCTAACTAATAATATTTTGATACCTCACAAAATTAAAAAAAACATAAATGCACAATTAACCTAAACTTGCCATCTCTGATATTCTAATTTCAAAAACTTATTTTACTTTAATATTTAAAAAGAGGCAATGACGAGGGTGGGCAAGGGCACTAATTTTGAAATTTACAATCTTCTTCCTTCACCTTCAGTGTGTGTTTTGCTGTTTCATCTAATTTTTTTTTTATTTACGGTTACTGCTGTTTTTTTTCTTCGTTTTATTCTTTTTTATTTTGTTTATTTTTCTATTTTTCTATTTATTTAATTTTAGGGATATAATTGTCATTTTACCCTTGAAGTTTATGATATAATTTTAGGGATATAATTGTAATTTTACCCTTGTGGTTTAGGGTATAATTTATTCCTAGGGTTTAGGGAATAGTCATTTAAGTATAATAAATTTAAAAATAAAATAAAAAAACAACATTAATGAAGGAGCATGAATTAATTAAGAAGAGTGGGGATCAGAGGGACTACCAATTCATTTGGTGCCCCTGGTTGTACCCAAGTCCTACACTATTTTAAAATTTGGGTAGGTCTTGCGTGAGACCGGCTCACGTGAGACCATTTTACACTTTTTAAAATTGTTATCACTTTCGCTTTGAAATGTTATCACTTTCGTCATATGATGTTATCACTTTCCATTTACACTATAAATTATTCATAAATTGCATTATCAATTTTCATTAATTTAGTATCACTTTTTATTATAAAAGTTATCACTTTTCGGTCGTCTCAAGTAACCTTACATGAGACGGTCTCACACAAGTCTTTGCCTTTAAATTTATTATACTTAAATGACTATTATACCCTAAACCCTAAACCCTAGGAATAAATTATACCCTAAACCACAAGGGTAAAATTACAATTATACCCTAATCACTTTTCGACCGTCTCACGTAACCTTACGTGAGACGATCTCACGTAACCTTACGTGAGACGGTCTCACACAAGTCTTTGCCTTTAAATTTATTATACTTAAATGACTATTATACCCTAAACCCTAGGGATAAATTATACCCTAAATCACAAGAGTAAAATTACAATTATACCCTAAACCCTAAACCATAGGGTAAACTATTCCCTAAACCACAAGGGTAAAATTACAATTATATCCTTAAAATTAAATAAATAAAAAAACATAAAAATAAACAAAATAAAAAAGAATAAAACAAAAAAAATACAGCTATAATTGTAAATTATATAAAATCAATAGATGAAATAGCAAAACACACACTGAAGGTGAAGGAAGGGGGTTGTAAATTTTAAAATTGGTGCCCCTTGTCCACCTTAGTCACTGCCTTAAAAATAAAATAAAATAAAAAACAACATTAATGAAGGAGTATGAATTAATTAAAAATGGTGGGGACCACCAGACCAGAGGGGTCACCAATTCATTTGGTGCCCCTTCTTGTACCCAAGTCGTACTCATAAGGGCAATGTTCGTTTACGATTTTCAAACCCAGATTTTGATTTTCAAAACCCACAACCAGATTTTAAAAAACACCCCTATATATACCTCATTCTCTCTCCTCAATTAATACACTTTCTATATCTCTCATCTATCATTTAACTTTTTTGTAGTAGGGCCCAATTGGTTGGGCCACCAAAAATAGAACATAGACTGCTTCTGATTGGGCCTAAAAGGATTACTCTTCATTTACGATTAATGGGCCAAGGATTGCGGGCCCTTAACAAGGGAGCAACAGAGCGTGTCCCTCTCACGTGCTCGATTTGGACGACTCCTAGCTCAGGAGCTATGCAGATAACCTTAGAATTTGGGCATAGGGGATATTCTAAAACAAATAACTAAAATAGCCACGTGAGGCTATAACATTTAATAGCTACAGTGTTAGCATTTAATGTGATGTGACCTGAAGATATATCCAGAGATTCGAATGACGTCAGTTCACCAATATATAAAGGGTTTGCCCCTGACAAATAAGCACACACTACATTCATCTCCTAAAGGCATAAGATAGCCTAGAGGGAACCGATCAGCGTTCTTTCTCTCACTGCTAAATCACTATGTTAGATTAGTACGGATAATCCCCTAATCATCCTTAAACAGCCACATTATTTAATCATTAACAGAGGATAAAATCCAAATATCTATATTTGGTGCTAGAGGAAGGGCACGTACCATTGTCTCGGCTTGATCAAGATGATGACCGGTAGAGAGGAAACCATCCCCAGCAAGGCGGGTGCGATGACCAGCCAACATCATGAGGCGCCGAACCCCTCCTCAAACAGTTGAAAATGAGATCTCGCCTCACGACGTGAACTCGAAGGAAGATGATATCGAGACCGACTTCCACAAAAAATACTTCGACCTTCTCAGACAGATGAAGGGAAAGCGGTCGGCCGAACAAAAAAGTGCCAGCCAAAGACTGAGTTTCGACCCCGAGGATAACATGGCAGAATGAATAGATGAGTGGCAGCGTGAATAGACTCCACCTAGAAAGTCAGTGCACGAGTGAATGGGCCCAAAGAACACCCACAATGAGCCGCGAAAGGCCAAGAGAGTAGTGGATGAAGGGCATGAACGAAGGCAGGCGGCCTCTCGCGCCAACTCCTCTGCCAGCAGAGCTTTCGCACATACAATCGGATGCGTAAGTGCCAAGGATCATCTCGGCCCCGATCTGGCCAAGTCCCATCAGGAACAGATGGGAGAGAGCACTAGAAAAGACCCCTTAGCCCAGTTAAAGCGACAACACAACACGGAACTGGAGGCCATGAGCAAGCGTCTCAACAAAATGGAAAAAACAATAGTGCCGGACTGCATAACATTCCTGATCCAGGATCTGAGAGAACCCCATTCACTCACCGAATTATCATGGCCGCCACCTTAAAGAAAATCCGAATTCCCCAGATTCCTCAATACACCGACGATTCTAATTTGACCACGCATCTCAACAAATATGTGAGATGGATGCTGGTGCAATGAAGCTCGGAGGAAGATCGATGCAAAATGTTTCCCCTAACTCTAGGAAATAAAGCACACTCGTGGTTTGAATCTCTTCCAATCAACTTGGTCGAGGCACAACTCACTACATCCTTTTCGTCCTATTTTGCATATTATGAGCAAGGGAAGAAGCCAAAACAGAAGTTAGTGCCTATGGTAGGGAGCGAAAGAATCACTCAAAGACTTCATGAAGAGATTCAATGAGCAGCGTGCCAATATGAAAGAGATCTCGGACGAGACGTCAACTATTTTGGGAGCAGCGACTTTTCTCCCAGGATCCCTAATGTGGATGAGTTGCCAGCAAAAGTTGCCAATAAATTACGTGGTCTTCATGGCAACGGCGCAAGCATTCATCCACAATGAGAAAATCCTTGAAGAATACAAAAAGTCCAAAGGTGACCACAAGAAATGCGACAAAAAGAAAAATAAGGGAGACAAAGATTATAAAACTCCATCCTCATTCAAACTGTTTCTAGAGGACGATTAGGTACAAGAAATGATCAAGGTGCTCGAGCTGACTCACGAAGAAATATTCAACAAAATCTAGGATACCAATTTGCTGAGTCCCCCGCCAAAAATACGAGTGAAACCCACCCAGCTAAACTGAATAAGAAGAAATTCTGCAAGTATCACAAATCCATCGGTCACGACACCAATAATTGTCGGGATCTATTAGCAGAACTAATAAAGTTGTTCGAGGATGAAAAGTTAGACAGACTGGTGACGGGCCTAAAGTGGAGAAGAGAGCTGCCCCCGGCATCGAATGAGTGGCTGAAGGGACCTGTCGGCCTATAAGGATAAGATGACCCGGGCGAGCGTCTACCCTCATCGCCTCGAGAAGTGTACATGATGGAGGAAAACTAGGTAGGAACGTCTCAAGCCTTGGCCACTCATTCCCGCAGGAAACAAAAAGTCGAACTCCAAGAGCTCGTCAAGTTCCAGTACATATTGATGGCGAGCCCTCGACCACCTACTCATGAAGCTGATATATTCTTCTCTGAAGAAGACCTCGCCGAAGTACTAACCCCCACAACGACCCGCTGGTCATCTCTACCACAATCTTGGGAGTAAGGGTGCATCAATGCCTGGTTGACATAGGCGCTTACACGAATATAATATTCAAAAGGGCGTTTGAGGCCATCGGAGGACCAAACTATCACAAAGTCTCTTCGTGCGTCGATGAAATAAGAGGGTTCGATAACACCATCACTACCTCCTAATGCAGGCTGACCTGTCGGTCCAGGTGATGGATGAAAAACAAGTAGTGAGGGCTCAACATACTCTCGAGTTTAAGGTAGTTACCTTCCGTCTGCTTACAATTGCATTTTGAGAAGAACATCCATACATCAATTCAGTTATATCCCTTCCACGCTCCATCAATGCCTGAAGTTCGTAACCACCGATGGCAGAGTTGACACTGTCAAAGACAGCCAAAGAAAAGCAAGGGAATGCTCTTTTATTGAAAAAGGAGAATGACTCAACTACCACGACCTGCATTTTTAATTGTTGATAGTAGACGAAGGACAAGGCGGGGAAGCTTCGCCTACTGTTGACCCACCACTAGAGAACCTGGAGCATGAGAACGCTCGGAGGTTCTGACCTTTCAATAATAAGGAAATCATTTTATCCCCAATTATTGATGATGAACCAAAATTTGAAAAGAAAAGAAAAAGAGAAGAATCGATCGAGGAGGCCGAAGCCAAAAGAATGGAACCGAGCAATTCGGATTTGGAACTATATGTTAGGTCACAGCTGAATGAACCGCACATGATGACTTTAATAGAATTTTTGAAAGCCAACCTAGATGTGTTCCCCTGGGTACCAACAGACATACAAGGGATAGACCCCAAACACGCGTGCCATCAACTTAATATGAATCCATCGTACCGCCCAATCGAACAAAAAAAAGAAAGTACAGTCCGGAGAAATATGAGATCATCGAAATAGAGGCTAGGAAGCTGCTAGCAAATAATCTCGTAAGGGAAGCTCTATTCCCCACATGGGTGGCTAACCCAGTCTTAGTTCAAAAGGCTAACAAATCCTAGAGGCTCTGCATCGACTTCACGGATTTAACAAAGCATGCTCTAAGGAAAGCTTCCCTTTACCGTATGTCGACCAAATGGTAGACACAACAGTTGCACATGAGCTGATAAGCTTCATGGATCCATACTCGGGCTATCATCAAATCCCCATATATCCAGATGATGTAGAAAAAATAACGTTCTACACCAAGAAAAATCTATTATGCTGGGTAATGATGTTGTTTGGTTTGAAAAACGTGGGCACCACATACCAGAGGCTGGTTAACAAGATGTTCCAAGAAGAGCTTGGTAAAACCATGGAGGTATATGTGGACGACATGTTGGTCAAAAGTATAGCCATAGACGACCACGTACACTACCTAAGTAGGGCGTTCGACATCCTACGATATTATAGGATGAAACTAAACCTAAAAAAGTGCACATTTGGAGTGTCGACAGAAAAATTCCTCGGCTACATAGTGAGCAACAGGGGAATAGAAGCAAATCCGGGCAAAGTTAAAGCCATACAAGATATGGAACCCCCCAAGCACGCCAAAGGAGTACAAAAGTTGGCCAGAAGGATTGCGTCTCTCAGCCGCTTTCTATCCAGAACATCTGACAAGTGTAAACCCCTCCTAGACATGATCTAAAAGGAAAATTTTAAATGGATGTCAGTGGCCCAAAAGGCTTTTGACGAAATGAAAACCATTCTGGCCAACACGCAGTCTCTCACAAAATCACAGCCGGGAGAGACCCTCAGTTTGAACTTTAGCAATTTCAGAGTTGGCATTAAGTGCTGTCCTGGTCTACACTGAGGGAAAACAACAAGAATCTGTGTATTACATAAGCCAGATGCTCAGGGATTTAGAACTCAGATACCCTGCAATCGAGAAACTCGTTTATGCCCTAGTAATGAGCGCACAAAAATTAAGGCCTTACTTTTTGGGGGCACCCGATTGAGGTAGTGACATCTTTTCCATTAAGGCAAATGCTCTCCAAACCAGACTCGGCAGGAAGGCTAATGAAGTGGGCCATGGAGCTAAGCCAATTTGACATCAAATTTTTCTTTAGAACGACTATCGAGGCGCAAGCCTTGACAGAGTTCATAGTGGATCTCACCATACCCACCTTGCCGACGGAGGTGATTGTCAAACCTTGGCAGATGTCAGTGGATGGATCATCCACAGCCCACGCTTCCAGAGCTGGCGTAGTCTTCACAGTCCCCACCGACGAAGTGTTCTGTTCTGCCTTCAGGTTTGGGTTCCCCGCATCCAACAACTAATCTGAATACAAGGCTTTACTCTCTGGCATGAGGATGACATTGACAGTTGATGCCAAGAGGGTGATAATCTTCAGCGACTCCGAACTCATAGTCAACCAAATAAAGGGTGATTACGAAGTAAAAGACCAGCAACTGGCGGGATACCGGAAGTTAGTCGCATAGATGATCCCAGAGTTCGATCATATATATATCACACATGTGCCCAGATAGCGTAACACACAAGCCGAAGCACTAGCTCGATTAGCGACTTCAGAGAACGCCGAGCAGCTGGGGAGCGTTAGTGTGTTAAAGCAAGAAGCCCCAAGTGATATGATGATCTGGCAAATTGACGAAGAGGAAACATGGATGACCCCTATCAAGGTCTTTTTGGAAAAAGGAAGAGAGCCAGAGGATAAGCTAGAAGCCAAACGATTGTGACTCCGAGTGGCCAGATACACCTTGATGAATGGCGTAGGGTACAAAAGGGGATACTCGATGCCGCTGCTGAGATGCCTGAACAAAGAGGAAGCCACCAAGGTCCTCTTCGAAATATATGAGGGTGTCTGCATAAACCATTCAGGAGGACAAACTCTAGCCAGAAAGTCATCAGGCAAGGGTATTTCTGGCCTACCCTCAGAAAGGATACAGTCGAATATGCGAAGGCATGCAAAATTTTCCAAATATACGCCCCCATAATCAGAACCCCCTCCACTGAAATAATCACGACGGCAGCACCATGGCCCTTTATAAAATGGGAAATTGACTTAATCGGATCATTCCCTCCCGGTAGAGGAGGAGTTAAGTACGCGATAGTCACAGTCGATTACTTCTCTAAGTAGGCGAAGGCAGAGGCGTTAGCAACCATCAACGAAGCCAACATTATAGGGTTCATATGGAAGAATATCGTATGCTGCTTTGGGATACCTAACGCCATAGTAACCGACAATTGGAAGCAATTCGAGGGGGCAAAGCTCCAATGATTCTGTGACGGTCTAGGGATTAAGAAGCTGTTGTCATCACCATACTATCCCCAATCCAACGGGCAAGTAGATGCGGTGAACAAGGTAATCAAGCATACCCTCAAAACAAGGTTGGAGAATATTAAGAAAAGTTAAGCCCTACAGCTATCTGGAGTTATGTGGTCGTACCGCACTACTGCCAGGACGTCAACAGGAAAAACTCCGTTCTCCCTAACGTACGGCACTGAAGCAGTCATCCCCAGATTTGGCCCATCCAACTTTTTGAGTTTCTCATCATGAGGAAAACTCAAACCCAGAAGACCTAAACCTCAACTTGGATCTGGTGGAAGAACTTCGCTTGCAAGCAGCGGAAAGGTACGCAATATATAAATCAAGATTGTAGGCTCAATACAACAGGAAAGTCCATCCGATAGGCTTTATGGCCGAAGAATTGGTAATGAGGAAGATTTGTCAGCTAGGTGGAGGTGTGTTTTGTGGAAATTGGGAAGGCCCATACTTGGTGAAAAGAAATCTGGGTAACAGAGCGTATGAGCTTAGCGAACTTAAAGGCGAAAGCATGAAGCACCCATGGAACGCTCAGAACTTGAAGCATTTCTATGCTTGAAAATGCAGTTAGCCATTCGCACTATGTCTATATCATGGGAAAAAGTGTAAGGACGCATGAGTACAACCTCATACGAAGGCCCATATTTAATACAAATGCAAACAAAATTAAAATACACGATGTACCACAACCTACTATCAAACAAAACATAAAAACCAAAAACACAGCCACAGTATGCCTTGAAAAGGCTACAAAAGAGTCCCACAGGGACACAACAGCAAACAAAACAGAATATACAGAAGCTAAGCAGGCCTACTAGTTTCCCCATCAGCACCGCTAGGACCAGCGTCGTCACCACCGCCACCACCAGTGAAACCACGAAGGCTCTTTACCCAAGCCACCTCTGCCTCCAGTTGAGCAACATGTTCTTGTTCATTCTCTAGTTCATGCTCGGTGAGATAACGAGTATCCTCCAATTTATGCACTTAGCTCTCAGCCAGCCGAGCCCTCTCTTGATAAGCTTTAGAACGCGTGTTGGCGGCAGAGATCAGCTGCTCACCCACCATAGTCTGCCGAATCTCAGATATAACTGTAAAGTCCTCGGCATGAGTGGAAGCCCCGACACTAAGGTCAATACCTGGAGGGATAACTTGTCCAGATTCTGTTAAGAGAAAAAAGCTGCACAAGAGTCAAAGCGTGACCAACGCTGACTAAGGTAGCATTCCTAATCTCGTGAGCCCCGACACTCTGAAGCCAACGAGTCAACATAGGACTCTATGAGTGGGCAGGAATGAAGCCAGCCTCCGAAACACTCGGCTCAGTCTCAATGTTCATCTGAGCCTCCCCCCATGCTCTGCAGTCGCAGCAGCTCCTCTAAGGCAACCAGAGGGACCCCTCCACGGGCACCACTCCTCTCAGCATGGATACCCTCCCCTACTTGGGGACCCTGAGGTTGGCTGACACTAGGTGGAGTCGGAACTATTGGATTGTATACTAAAAGTCTAGCTTTAGTATGAACAATGTTATAACAATTAATTTGAAATGGGAATCATATGATCAAATGATTGCGTCTTATAATTTATTTATATGTCCGATGGAATAGTCCGCTTACTTTATGCTGTAGATAATATGTTGTGCAACAATACGTGGAAGTTCATATTATCAGTTTCCTTATAAAGTATAAACAGTTGCTCACAACCGAGATAGACAGAGACTCTCTATCGGGATGGTTATAGTGTAATTTGGTATTAGTTTGTCTTGACTATTGAATCACATTAGTGCACTTTGTGTGTATTGAGCAGGACTGCTAGAGATTGTTCGACTTATACTGATTTATAGGATAACTTGATCTCAGTTATTATGGATGTTTGTGCTCTTAATCCCTATTACAATAACCTCGACACGTAAGGCAGTGCGTATTTCATTGATTCATCAATGGGTGAGATTTACATGTAATTAAATCAACAAACTCGCTGAGTTGGAAAATTGTGTTGTCTCTATGGTGTGCTATTGATTATAGAAGGAATCTGTGTCCATTATAGGTTGATGATGTCCCCTTGAGGAGCTCATAAGGATTATCATGTAAACCCTGTAGGTGGATTTATTCCGGCATAATAATAAGGTTGAGTAGTACTATTATCGGATGAGATATTAATTAATAGAGTTATCAGTAACTTAATTAATTAATGGGCATTGTATACATTAAACATGGGGAGACTAACGGGCTCATAATAAGAAAGAGCCCATAACGTAATTATGGGATTAGAACGGTAGTGCAGTAATAATATTTTAGTGGTATATATTATTATTATTGGACTTAAGTATAAGCTTTGGGCTAAGCTTGGATACTTAAGCCCAATGGAGGCCCTACTCTAATTTCTCCTCTTGGTCCCTGTTATAGCCCATATATAAGTCATCTCAGCTGTTCTAACCCTAAGAAAGACACGCCTAACACGTGAAGAGGGTTGACAGAATAGCAAATTGAGAAGATCTCGAAGATCGTCGCCCACACGACGTCGAGATTGGACTTGGGAATGCAGCAGAAGACCGGAAGGTTGTTTGCTGCTGCTGCTGTCCGCCAACTTGTATGATTTTTATAAATTTTATAGAGCTCAGAATTCAATGTGTGATATACTGACAGAAAGCCACGGAAGAGAGGATCATTTTGCCATATAGATCACTCAATTCTAAGATCGAATGTCAGAGTTATGCCCAAAATGGTGAGGCTGCGCAGGCTGCCGGTGAGAATCCATCTTCTTCAACATACATAGGTGAAAGGTAATACATTTCTTTGGTTTCTTGCTTCCGCTGAATTAGAAATGTATGGAACCCTAACAGGTTACGTTAACCAAATAATCAAATGCCAATAGGAACATGGTTGATCCCTACCCCGGTAGCACGGATAGGACGAGAGGTAGAACCAAGAGTTGCGCTGGTCTGCGCCTCCTCTTTCCTCATTGGTGCCTTCTCCTTGTTCAACCGTCGGACACGAGCCGCCTTGTCTTTCTCTGATGAGCCCTTGTTTGCCATCCCTGCCCCGTCCGGAGCTTCTGGTCCAGCCACCCTAGTCTCATCGGCATCGACGGCAACCACACCGCGAAGTCTGGATCTACTTCTAGCCACTGTGGGGGCATCTCGGCAGCCACTAAACTTAGGCCGACTTCCCGACACTCATCCCAAATCATGGGTGGATACACAGCCTGATTAGAAAAATACTCGTCAAGGGCCGCATCCCAAGAAGTGAAATTTTCACTTACCCTCCCTACAAAGCTTACCGGATGAGCTCGAGTAAGATCTTCAAATAGGTTGGTGTTCAAAAGATGAGTGTCGAATAGAAGAGAAGACACGTGGAGCGCCATCTGGTTTATCACTTCAAGGGCCTACCGAAAGCTCAGAGGCAATTCCTCCTTAGTTGGATGAACTGGAGCTACAAAAAAGGCAACAGGAAAAATGAAAGGAAAGGTATGAGATGAGACCAAAACCATGAGAACGAGTTCCAAATTTAACGATCTGAGGAAATAGACTTACGAGAATCGAGAGTCCAAAAAACATAAGAGACTGGCAGGTAGTTCCCAAGATATTCCCGACACTCGAACCCATAAGCCCAAAACCACTGACGACTCCAATGTTGGCCGCCGATAAAATTCCAGTTAAAGATGGGATGAACCCCCCGCTGCACCTGTAGATAGTAATGGCCTTGGCACCCATGATCACGAACATATCAATACACATAATCGATATTTTGGCAGTGGGAGAAGAACACCCACTTTTATGAAGAAACACCAAGAGGCCAATCATATTCGCCCAGGCTGAAAGTATTATCTGCATAGGAGCTAAACCCCAATTTGTCAACGCACGGCTAATAGTGTGTGCTAGTGGAAGCCGCACGCTTGCAGCAAACATTCCTATGTTGAAAGCGGCTTGACCAGGCTCACCCTTCTAAGGACGCTCTCGGTGAGTGGGAGTTGAAAACCCTATACTAGGATAACTGTAGAGATTAAAAGCACTCTGAACGTCCTCCTTCCTCATGCTGGAGGCATAACCCCTCAAAATGGAGTTCGTCACGGCACGACCCCGACCGGATGGATGGCTGAAACAACCAGAATCAGCAAAATCCTCCTGATTCACGAACTAAGGAGAGGCCCGACCTTCAGTCTTAGGCACCATGCAGCGCCGTGACGTCACTTCTCCGAATGGCGTAGATTCACTGGGAAGTTCGTAACAAGGTGAGAAAGGAACACAACGGCGACCGCTCTGAGTCACAAGAGGGGCCTTAGCATTGCTGGCCTCCTCGTCTTTCTCCTTTGAAAAAGGAAATAGTAGCCATGGTTAAATATTTTCACAAAGATAAGAAAGAGAATGGATTGCAGAAGTAGGAAATGAGAGCATGGCCTTATCAACTGCATGGCCAGCCCCTTTTATAGGAGGAGAAAGAGAACTGGGAAAACTGTTCCCCCCAGAATTCGAAGCGGTCACACCAAATTTGAACGAAAATTATTACACGTAGCCGCAATCAAGCAATGAGACGTGAGGGAATGACAACTGACGTGACAGTTTGAGGAAAAGTGAAAGCAATAATATCTGGAGATCAAATGCATTAAATGCGCAATTAATACATGTCAGAAGCCACCATTTAATGCAATCATTGCCACTGAAGAGCAAAAATACAAATTGGTTAAAGAAAGAAAAGAGTACAAAAGCTTTCGTCCTAAAAGCTAAGTCCCTCTAGGGGTCCAGTCGGAGGTGGAGCCATGTGAGAGAGTGCCACCGCAGAAGTCGATGCCATTGAAACCTGAAAGGTGGTCCGAGTAGCAAAGTTGGGCGCTGGGAAGAAGTCGGACATGTACCCCAACGGAGCAAGATTCAGCCCTAAGGAGGATATTCAAGTCCATAGCATCCGGTGAAAGTTCTCTAGGAGACTAGTGGCCCCGCTTCCATTCGCCAATATCACCGAGTACGTCAAAGCCTTAGCAAACTCGATAATGCCAGCCACCTTTCTCTTAGAGTTTATTAAGGCTGAGAAGTCGGCCTGATACTTTCTGCTGAGAGCAGTCATTTTGACCTCCTTCGCCTCCAACTCTCGCTGGCGCTCGAAAAGTTGTCTCTTAAACTCGTTCAGCTCTTGTGCAAGCTGCTCGCCCCTCTCCTCCGACTCTTTCCGTACCTCCTCAATGGCTGATTAGCCATTTTATAGTTGGAATGACCAATTTAACAATTTATCGAACCACAATGAGGTAGATACTAGTGCTTAAGCGATCTCACGTTCTTGTAATTTTATAGAGATGAATCATCAAAGGTTTGGTTATCAAACAAGTAATTGAACTCAATCAATGCAAGTAAACAAGCAATTGTCAAGTAAACAAAATAGAATGAGTGTGATTGGTTTTCCAAGTTAAACAATAGTGAGATTAACAACAATTAAGAAGTGGTAACTCTAGGAATTTAAGCATCAAATCCATGTGCACCATGGATAAATGATTAAGGGTCAACACTAATTTCTTCTAAACTTTCTCTCGAAATAAATAGAATATGAATCCAAATAAGATTCCCAAAATAGCTCAACGGATTAGTTCTCACTCAAACAATTTCAACTAGGTACTAAGCTTAAATGAGAATCCCCTCACACAATCAATCAACCTCTCGATCAAACCAATCGGATGTCCTATCAAAGGGTTCTAAATCCTAAAGGATATCTCTATCTCTTTAAGACTTATAATGCACATGAGGTGTATGATGAATTAATTCAATGAACTATCCTAAACATATAATTGATTTCTCAATCTAACCACATGCCTATGACAATTAATCACACAATTCAACAATACAAATCAAGCAATTAATAATCAATGATAGAAAATTATAAATCCAATCAACACGTGAATTAAAATAAATAGATCCCTAAAATTAACCAACAACTATCATGTTGCTAATCTCAAAAGGGAGATTAGCCTACCATAATCATACGATAATTAACATAGACATTAAAAATCATACAAGTCATGATAAACAATTAGGTTTACTATAAAAATTGGATGAAAACTCCCTTGGATTGGCTCCAATGGTTATCTCCTTCCTTTCCTTGCAATTTTCCTCTCTTCCTTGCTTCTTCTCTTCACTTGGATGAAGTATTTATGATGGGATGATGATGGAGTGAATAGATGGATAAAAATGATGAAGGATGTGGTGTAAAATGAAGGAATTGGTGTGTGGGGTTTGTGAGCAGCTGAATTTCGGATCCAATCCCTTCAAAATGTTGAATGAATTGGTATTTATACCCCTTGGAGACCTTCTAGAAGATTTCTTAAATTTTTCTGATCTGGTGATCTGTGTGAAATTCACCTAGGTTTTAAGTGGATTTTTGTGGCTTTAATTCAACAATTGAGCATGATTTTAATAAAAATACTATTAATTGCTTGATTATTTAGAAAAAAGTATTTTTGTTTGTTTTTACAGAAAAATGGGTGATTTTGATAAAAATGGATTCTATAAATGAAGAGGAATATGTGGGAGAAAACAGAGCTCGATTTGGAGTTGAAACGAGCAAGAACGGGCCAAAGGAAATTTTGTTATAAATCCCCTTTTTGGTCTCATGAGCTAAATTATCCCAAATTGATTACTTACCACAAATTCCTCTCACTCTACCACTACATGAACCCACTTGTCCCACATTGGAAAATCACTCAAATTTCTCTCATCCTTACTGCTATAAATACTCTCTTCCATGAAAGCCACCATTGAACAATTCTTTACCCATTTAAATCCCATTAAATTGAATAATTTCCAAGATTCAATAGTTGAGTGAGCTTTTAAGTAAGACCTCCATAGTTGAGATCCCTCCACCTTTCGGGGCGAGGGATCCGTAGTGTTAAATATATTTCTAGATTAAGATTTTAATTGCTTTCCAAGAAGATGGAGACACCAAGGAAAGGATGAGCTTGGTGGATGTAAAAACTTCATTCGGTGAAATCTAATCCTACGTATTATCTTTTTATTTTCTATGTTTTGGATGTTTAAGTGATGCTTAGATTATGGATTAATTTGTGAAATTATTTAAATTGTGATCCCAGCTTTGATTAGTTTCATTTATGGATGCTTAATTGCTTAATCTATATGTTTGATTTGTGTGGTTATTTATCTAGTGCATGTGGTTAGAACGAGAGTTCAATTATGTGTCTTAGGAATTAATTGAATCATTTCATCATATGGGTTATGTGGATTAATGTGGGAAGAGTTGGAGATGACCTCTCATGTTTAGAACTACATAAGTGGACACTAGAGAGGTTAGATCGAGAGGTCAATTAATCTAGTGAGGGGAACCCAACCTTAGTGAATTAATAGTACCTAGAAAGGGAATATTACATATGATTTACCTTTTAGGGAACTCGTACGTGTAATTAGTACCTATTGGGAGATGTTCGTTATGGTATCGATCTTATGTGCTATTTTGGGGTGTTTGTAAGGGCCCACATCCTCTTCATCTCGAGAGAGAGTTTAGGTGAAATTTGTGATCGCTCTTACTATGATAGCTTAAATTGAGAGGCAATTATATGTGTTACATGATTGATCCATTTGAAGTGCATCATGAAAACTTCCTTTGCATTGAAAATTCCAAAAATATTGTAATTAGTTTTTTTTCATGTTTTTATTCTCTCCCTTTTTGGTCGTCCCTAACTAATACGAGACTATAAATTCAAGGCCATGAATCCTAAATTCCCTTGGGTTCGATATTTTGTTGCTTGGTCGCCCAGACTATTAACGACCAATCAAATAGCGCCGTTGCCGGGGAATTTAGTTGTATTTGTGACTTCGGGTTTCGTTGAGTGTTAGGATAGGGACATTTTTTTCTTTGATTTTGTTTTCATTTTATGGTTGTCTTTGTAGGGACGAATGCGTGGAGCCATGGTATTAGCCATGAAGAGCAAAAGAGTGGTGCAAATTGAGGTAACGAACATCTTCTCAACTTAAATTCGACTTTGCCTAATTTAAGTTTGGGGGTATGTTCTCTTTGTTACTTGACTTTTCTACGATTTGAATTATAAAAAATGCGTCAATGAACTCCTACTTGAGCATTTTGCTCTGGCGCACGTTTAAGTCTTTACTCTTTTCTTTGCCACACTTTTTCTCCTTTCTTTGTTTTTGCTTTCAATAATGAGAAATCTTTCTTGGCTCTCTTGTGCTTCATTGTGAGAAATTTTGAGACTATGATATTTGGTTGAAACTTGTGATGAGATGAATTTTTACTTATATACTTGTTGAGTTATGGTTTGTGCTTGTTTTAAAACCAGGGAGTTTTTTGAGCCTTTAAATCGTAATATCAAATGATTTTTCCTTTCTTGAGTGCATCATTCTTTTGTGTGCATTCTAGAACTTGCCACTGTGTCTTCTTGAAACTACACGTGTGTGAAGATTGTTGAAAATGATTTAAGGTCATCTTTGTATTGACTAGTTACTTAGTCAAATTAATCCTACCAAATGAAATTATTTCGTAGTTTGCCCCTTTGAGCTTATTTCTTTGGCAACCTACAAATTTAGCTATTTTTATCCATATTTTATATCCTAATCACCGTTGTCGATTAGTAGAGAATTAATGGAGATGAAGTGATTGAATTGAGCTTACAAGAGAGTTTGGAAAGAGAAAAATGGTGAAAGTGCTAGAAAAGAGGGAGAAAAGATGAAAAAGAAAAAATGGTGGTTGAGAAAAAAATTGAGTGAAGCTTGTATAAAAGAAGCATAAAAGAGCTCTACTAGAAAAATAGAAAGAGAGCCCTTGGGAAAAAGAGAAAAAAACTCAATAGTGGAAGAAAAAAAAGGTTTGTTAGTGTGTCGGATGGAAGATTACATTTTTTTAAGGTGAAAAGAGAAAAAGAGAGGATGAAGGTTGAAGTGATTAATTAACTTAAATTATCTATTAATCTTGAGCTTACTTTTCCTAAATATTTTCTTACCCAAGACCAAAGAGCCTACATTACAACCTCATTAAAGACCTTTTTGATTCAATGATTAACACATACAAGTGGTAGAGAGTTTATACCTTTGACAAGCATATGGTAATGACATGCATTTGAATTGATTTTTTAGAGTATACAATTCTCCCATACACCTCTTGAGTGTGAAAGTGAAACGCAAAATCTAGAGAGGAGTAGTGGAAGTCTCACTTGCTTGCATATTTCCTAAGCTTAACTTGTATACATTTAAATTTATGTCTTGTGGCTTGTTTTGATTAAATTAAAATAGCTTTGAAGTGACTCAATCTCATTGATATCTTGATTCAATTCTAGATGAATTCCCCTCCTCGTTCTTTTTTTTCTTTCGTTGCTCGAGGACAATCAACACTTTAAGTTTGGGAGTTTGATCGGTGTGAAATTCACCTAAGTTTTAAGTGGATTTTTGTGGCTTTAATTCAATAATTGAGCATGATTTTAATGAAAATACTATTAATTGCTTGATTATTTGAATAAAGGTATTTTTGTTTATTTTTGCTGAAAAATGGGTGATTTTGATAAAAATGGATTCTACAAGTGAAAAGCAAGATGTGGGAGAAAACGGAGCTCGATTTGGAGTTGAAACGAGCAAGAACGGGCCAAAGAAAATTTTGTTATAAATCTCATTTTTGGTTCCATGAGCTAAATTATCCCACATTGATTACTTACCACAAATTCCTCTCACTCTACCACTACATGAACCCATAATCTAAACATCACTCAAATTTCTCTCATCCTTACTACTATAAATACCCTCTTCCATGAAAGCCACCATTGAACAATTCTTTAACCATTAAAATTCCATTAAATTGAATCATTTCCAAGATTCAATAGTTGAGAGAGCTTTTAAGTAAGATCTCCATAGTTGAGATTCCTCCTCCTTTCGGGGCGAGGGATCCATAGTTTTAAATATTTTTCTAGATTAGGATTTTAATTGCTTTCCAAGAAGGTGGTGACACCAAGGAAATGATGAGCTTGGTGGATGTAAAAACCTCATTCGGTGAAATCTAATCCTACTTGTTATCTTTTTATTTTCTATATTTTGGATGTTTAAGTGATGTTTAGATTATGGATTAATTTGTGATATTATTTAAATTGTGATCCCGGCTTTGATTAGTTTCATTTATGGATGCTTAATTGCTTAATCTATATGTTTGATTTGTGTGGTTATTTATCTAGTGCATGTGGTTAGAACGAGATTTCAATTATGTGTCTTAGGAATTAATTGAATCATTTCATCATGTGGGTTATATGGATTAATGTGGGAAGAGTTGGAGACGACCTCTCATGTTTAGAACTACATAAGTGGACACTAGAGAGGTTAGATCGAGAGGTCAATTAATCTAGTGAGGGGAACCCAAACTTAGTGAATTCATAGTACCTAGAAAGAGAATATTACCTATGATTTAGTACCTTTTAGGGAACTCGTACGTGTAATTAGTACCTATTGGGAGGTGTTCACTATGGTATCGATCCTATGTGCTATTTTGGGGTCTTTGTAAGAGTCCATATCCTCTTCATCTCGATAGAGAGTTTAGGTGAAATTTGTGATTGCTCTTACATGATAGCTTAAATTGGGAGGCAATTAGATGTGTTACATGATTGATCCATTTGAAGTGCATCATGAAAACTTCCTTTGCATTGAAATTTCCAAAAATATTGTAATTAGTTTCTTTTCATGTTTTTATTCTCTCCATTTTCGGTCGTCCCTAACTAATACGAGACCATAACTTGAAGGCCATGAATCCTAAATTTCCTTGGGTTCGATATTTTGTTGCTTGGTCGCAAGACTATTAACGACCAATCAAATGATTTGATTAGCCATTTCTAGTCATGATGACTAATTAAAGAATTTATTGAACTACAGGGAGGAAGGTACTAGGGTCTAAGCTATCTCGTGTTCATCATAGTATCATAGAAATGATCATAAAGGGGAGATAATCAAGAAATGACAACAAAATAAATGGATAGATGACTGAATCAATGGATGAATGAGCCAACTAGATGGAGAATGAGACTAGCAATATTTAAAGTATGGAAAATCTAGATATCATGCAATGAATTCATATGTGTCATGGGTACAAGACTAAGGGTCAACACTAAGTTCACCTAAACTCCTTCTCGGAATGAATTGGATATGAAATAATGCTCAATGGATTGGTTCTCACTCAAACAATTTCAACTAGGTACTAAGCTTGAAATGAGAGTCCCTTCACACGATTAATCAACCTCTCGATTAAACCAATCGGATGTCCTATCAAAGGGTTCTAAATCATAAAGGACTTCTCAATCTCTTTACAATTTATAATGCACATGATGCATATGACAAAATGATTCAATTAATTATCCTAAATATGCAATTGACTTCTCAATCTAATCACATGTTTAAAACAACAAACCACACAAATCATCATACACGTTAAGATCTAAAGCATCAATGATAGAAAATCAAATAACTCAATCAACATAATCATTCAATTGCAAATACCCAAAATTATCAAACACAATTCATATTGTTAATCTCACAAGGGAGATTAGTCTACCATATTCAAAAGGAAATCAACATAGACATTAAAATCCTTACAAAACATAATAAACAATAAGGTTTCAATACAAAGTGTAAATGAAAACTCCCTTGGATGTCTCCAATGGTGATCTTCTTCTTCCCTTTGCAATCCCCCTCTCTTCCTTGCTTCTCTAACTACTTGGATAGAGGATTTGATGGTGGGATGAAGGTAGATGGAATGGATGGTGAATGGATAAAGATGATGGTGTGAAATGGAGGAATCGATGTCTGATGTGTGTGTCCAAATGAAGCCCTTCCAATCCTATCTTCAAATGTTAAACTTGAGGCTATTTATACCCTCTCTAAGTTGGGCCACGAATTTAACATTAGTTGGGCTTTTTACATACACTTACACACATTGGCAGGTGAAAATCTGGATTTTGGCCCAAAAATATGTAACTCGAGTTGGCCTTACCCAACTCGAGTTGCAACTCGAGTCGAGCTACATTGTGTGTAACTCGAGTAGACTTGGCTCGACTCGTGTTGGCAACTTATGCATCCACCTGTTCGGTCATGTTGCGAGGCTCTGAAACTAAAAATCCTTCGAAAGGCAGGTCGACTCGAGCTAGCAACTCGAGTTGCAGCTTGCAAGTCGAGTTAGCTCACTGTATGATTTTTGGTCGCTGCCCTGCTCCTAGCTGTACTCGAGTTGCAAGTCGAGTTGGACCTTGGAACTCGAGTAAGCTCTCTGGACGATTTTTGGACCCTAACTCGACCTTCTCTCAACTCGTGTTGCAAGTTGAGTTGGACCTTGCAACTCTAGTTGGGTCTATGGATAATTTCTGGACCCCAACTAGATTCGAGTTGGCAACTCGAGTTGCACCTTGCAACTCGAGTTGCGCCCCGACAGCTCGTTTCTTGCTCGTTTCAGCTCTGGTCTCCATATTTCACCTGTTTTCAACATATTTAGGCTCATTCACACACATTTTCATGAAAACACATAACACAACCAAATTACGTATAAAATACAGATAAACTAATACGAAAATGCATACAAAAAGGCACTAAAATCTAGGTGAAAATATAACTCATCACACCCCCAAACTTAAAGTGTTGTGCGTCCCCGAACAACGAAAATGATAAAACAAGGAGAGAGAGATTTTCACCTAGAAAAAGACTAAATGAACATAAGTAATAACACATCAATAGCAATAATAACTACAAACTATGTTAAGTCATCCTACAATATTAAACTCATAACATGAAAAAATTAGCAAGTTCAATCACAAGAGAATAACGTGTAATATAGTCCCTTTTTGGTCCAAGCCTCACATCGGATATCAATTTCACTCAACACTCTATGAAGTGGGGTAAATTAACACTCATCAATCGATTAGCTCGACTCGCTATAAGCTTGCTCGTGGACTACATTAACAAACCACCAAAGCATCAATCAATGATCAAAAAGGTCTTTCATTAAGGATGTAATGATAAGCTCTTTGGTAGGGTACGAAGAATATGGTAATAGTGACTAAACAAGTGTAAATAATCGAAGAGATTGTCAATTTCTTCACTTCTCTTTCTTCCTTTCTTATCTTTAATGATCACAAACACTAATCATCAACTTTCCTTGGATTGAGCTTCTTTCAATGCATGCTTCCTTCTTCTAACTTTTAAGCACTTGAGCATATTATTATTACTTTGGTCATTTTCTTGTTTTGAGGTTGCATGTTCATTCTTATTTTTGCTCTTTTCATCCTTTTTCTTACTTGTTTACCATTTCCTTTCTTCGTTTGCTTTCTTATAAAACCTTTCTAGCTACCATCTTCTCACCCACACAATGGGTATATATATAAGGTTTAAGTGGGTAATCATGGCTTGTAATGTGCTAAATTCACAAGAAATAGGCTTTAAGGCTCAAAGTGGTTGACTAGGGATGATGTTCATAGATGAAAATATATGGCAATGACTATAAATAACAAGGATAGCCTTAGATCATGTCATTAATCTCCACTAATCGGGCTCGTTCCTATAGTCCTTGAGCAAGTTCTAACTTATCAAACACAATTGATTCACTCATGAAGAAAATACCATGTATGTACGGTTGAGGCTCAAATGCTTACAAGTTTATGCGTTGGACCTTAAGGAACTTATTACACCACATTCATCTCAAAATTGAACAAGTTAAATAGAACATGTCACAATTCGAAAGTGTAGAGATTCTTAATCACAACTTGTCATCACTTACTACCACAATATATCATCACTTCACATTAAAAAATGACTCACGACATCCCAAAACAAACCACCAAATCAACCCTAAACAAGAATAAAAATACACACAACACACATAACAAAAACAAAGACTCACCAAACAAGAAACAACACAAAAACACATAACATGCAATAAAACAAAAATCACCATCCATCAATAGAAAATGAAGCACACATTCATATCATCCACATTCAAGTAAGCTCACAATCATCCCACATCTTGATTGAAAAGGAAACCTCCCAAAAACATAATATATAAAGTAGCATGCTAATCACATCATTTCACATCAAAATCAATTTATGTCAATCAAATAGAAGTGGTAGAGTATAGAGTGAACTCTGTTGAGAGTGAAAATAAGCATATTTTAGTGTCCAATTTCACACCTTTGATGAGAATTGTTGTTATATATTAGCACAAGGGTCTTATATTCATTATATTTGAGAAAAAGGTGTACTTGAGATGTTTTATTGTGTTTTAGGTGGAAAAAGGGATCAAAAGTGCAAAGTTGGAGAAAAGGTGCAATTTGTGCAAGAATGTTGAAATACGCACGTCCAAATTGTGTAATATTTTTGTGTTCATGTGGAGCTTTGAATGGAATTGCAATATATGATTGGAAAGCCACAGAAGAGAGTGTCATTTTGCATAAAGAACACCCCAATCGGATTTCAAACGAGAAAGTTATGATCAAAGTGGTGACGTCGTGCATGCTATGCCGAACAGAATGGTTGTGCCACTTTGCATGACTTGTTACATATACAAATATTAGAGTTTCTGTAATTTCCTTACATGGATAGAAATCCAAGGAAGAGAGGATCGCGTGAGCGCAAGAATTACTCAAATTGGAGGTCGGGTGTGAAAGTTATGCGCAAAACGTGAGACTGCGCAAGCTTGCTCGACCAGAGGAGATCCGTTCGACCTCCGTTCGACCTGAATTACTTTGGTCGAACAGAAACACGGAGATCTGATTTTTACGGGACTTTCACCCCCTGTTCGTGAATTTTCATGTTTTCCAAGAAAAAGCTCATCCTAGGTCCATAAGGAGAGCTTACAAGTATAAAAGAAGATGTAGATCACACTAAGAAGACACATTATCATAGAATCATACGGATTGGAGAGAGGCCACAATAATACTATACCTCACAAGGGGGGATTACCCCCCAACCATCATCCACATCCTTTCCTCCATCTATTTATCACTTTGAAAATTCGTCTGTGGAATCAAGAGGAAAACCAAGAAAAGGATTCAAGATGGAGAAGGACGCGACTTTATTTCATTTCCTAATTTATCTTGTAATTTTTTAGACATCCAGGTAAGATCTATCCAACACTCATGATTGTTCTTTGCAACATTATGGGCTATAGCCTTTTTGGTAGAACTAGGGTTGTGAATGTTTTTACGAATTAATTGAACTTTCGTGTGTAAACTCCGTACGACACTACTTGTGGATTTATTTTATATATGATTGTGCCTTTTTAATTCATATTCACGGTCGTTTTGTGCATCATTAACTGTTATGTAGAGTTTGAATACATATCTTGGTTATTGATTGAGTGCGTTCACTGCTAAGCAGGAATCCATGTTATATTCTAAGTGAGGGGACTCCGAAGCTTCATTAGAACTATCATATATGAATACTTATTAATTGAATTGAATTCGGGTTATTAAGTATGATAAAGAGGGTAATTTTATAGTACCTATGAAGGGAGATCATATCGGGTTAGAGTACCAATTGGCTAGGAAAATAATTGATACTGATAGTACCTAGAAAGGGGGTAGAATTATATCTCTTGCTCCGAGGTTATTCACACGTGTTACATGCATATTTACTTGTGTCTATGGAGTAGATATGCATGTTTTAGTGATGCGTCCATATTCCACAAGGCAGAGTCGGACATCAACACACGAAAGGGAAATTAATGAGTGAAACTGAATTATCCTAGAGCTACCTATTCTCCTACTTGATCCACTTTCGTAATTCTTCTAGTGTTTATTTTATTTTAATTGTTATTTTATATCTTTGTTAGTAGATTAATAATTCAAACCTCAATCTTAATTGCCTTACGTCTTAATTAATTTAGTAAATAATTAAATTGATAATACGCCGTCCTTTGGGTTCGATATTCACTTGTTCATTTGCTTAAGCTGCAATTGATATCCTTAATACTTGAGGATTAATTTTGCGTGCAAAGAAAACGTACATCAAACTCCCTCAATAGGCGTTTGGTAGTAGAAGTTGTTAGCTCCGAGCTCAATTCGTGCTTCCAATACACCTTGTACATGCTCAAAAACTCATCAAACAATTAGCTAAACAATTTTATTAAAAATATGGACTTTCATGCATTTCAACACAACCAATCATATCAAAATTCAAACCAATACTCATGAGAAAAATTCAAAATTAGCCCAAAAACACGAAAAGAATATGCCTTTAAAACAAAGTATGTTACACCACGCCATATCCCCCAAACTTAAATTGAAACAAGAGTTTCGAGTTAAGTTTGCAAAAAGTGGTGTGACGTACCTACACACTTCAAATCAAGCACCATTGGTATCTTCAACACGCATCTTCCTCACGAGCACAATCAACCTACATGCCAAAAAAAGCAAGAAACAACAAATTCATCATCCTTATTGAAAGCAATAAATAAAAAAATAAAGATAATGATGGGTTGCCTCCCATCTAGCGCTAAGTTTAATGTCTTCAAGCCGGACAGAATATGGAGAACTCATCGGAATGGCCACGGATATCCTTCGTCCTTGCCATTGAATTTTAATCGTTGTGCTTCTTCCTCTATTACGCACTTGTGGCAAGTACCGACCTCCGTAGCATCCTTCGAGCATGGCTTTAGAAATTCAACTCTCTTGAGCTACACTCCATTGCCCTTTCCATTCTGTAACACCACTTATTTCTTCTTACCAAATAGATCCCCAACATCTCTTCGAGTTCTCTTTTGTTCCTAAGGATACGAGAAAAATCAATAGGTAAGACAAAGTCAATGTAAACAATATTATCAAATTCAAAGCAACTTAAAGAGTTTAAAGGTTTAGATATGTTCATTTCACTCTTCAAGTCATCATCACTTTCTTCTTGACTTTGTTCCTCTTCATCAACATCATTTGCCTCAATCGGCTCTTCAAATACCTCAATTGATTCTTCATCTCCCAAATTCTTTTCTTCCTCAAACTCTTCTTCAACTTTACTCTCCTCTTCAAGTTCTTCAACTTGTTGAAAATTGGTCAAAGCACTTACAATTTGGCTTACTTGACGCTCCAAGGCTTCAAACCTCTTCTCCTTTGCCTCATTTCGTGCTTCATCTCTTTTCTTATCTTCCTCAAGGTTTGCTATCATCATCTCAATCAAGACTTCTATAGATGATTTTCCTTCCTCAACTTGTTGAAAGTCTCCTCCCTCTTGGTTGTCAAAATTTCATCCTTGAATTGGTGGATAATTCCCATGAAAACTTCCCTCATAGTTATTTTGAAAATTTCCTTGGAACTCATCTACTCCCATGAGAGAAATATCTCCTACTTGATGGGTAGGCATCCTCCACTCTTCTTGCTCCATAGGGCTAGGAATAGACACACCTTGCACATTTTCACCACCTCCCAAACTTGAACTAGACAAGACTTGACCATAAGCACCTTGATTCATCATCCTTATTTGTCTTGTCAATTCAAGGTAGCGGGGGTAATTATCTCGGAGGATTCGTTGAACAATAAACTTGATTGAGAATTTTGGCCTTCATCACTTCCTAGAGCACTTCTTCTTTATAATTCAAGTAAGGCGTAATTTTGGAACGAAGGGTTGGTGTTGGGATTTGGTGATGAATAAGCACATGCTTGATAAGGGTGGAATATATTTGTATTGTAAGCTTGTTGTCATTCTCCATTTCTTCCTTGATTGTAGTATTGAGAGCTATCTTGATTCATTTGAAAATTGTAACCATAGTTGCTCTCATTCGTATAACCTATTGATTGTGGAGGTGGAACCCTTGCACTTTGATTCCCAAAAATATCATTTAAGTATTGGTTCCAACCTTCCATTTGAATGCTCTTCTCAAGGCTTACTACAATTCTTCTTCAAATTTTTTATTTTTGGTTTTGATCCCCCTTCTCCTTCTCTTAAGGTATTTTTTAAGTACCTATCAAAACGAACAAGTGATATCAAAAATTTTCCAAAGCAAATAATAAAAAGCAAAAAAAATATCTCTAGTAATACTAATCAAAATAGTCATTTGTCAAACCACTAGCAACCGTTGTCTCCCGGGCAACGGCGCCATTTGATTAGCCATTTGTAGTCGAGATGACTAATTAAAGAATTTATCGAACCACAGGAAAGAAGGTACTAGGGTCTAAGCGATCTCTTGTTCATCATAGTATTATAGAAATGATCATAAAGGGGAGATAATCAAGAAATGACAACAAAATAAATGGATAGATGACTGATTTAATAGATGAATGAGCCAAGTAGATAGAGAATGAGACTAGCAATACTTAAAGTATGGAAAATCTAGATATCATGTAATGAATTCATATGTTTCATGGGTACAAGACTAAGGGCCAACACTAAGTTCAACTAAACTCCCTCTCGGAATGAATATGATATGGAATAATGCTCAATGGATTGGTTCTCACTCAAACAATTCCAACTAGGTACTAAGCTTGAAATGAGAGTCCCTTCACATGATTAATCAACCTTCGATCAAACCAATAGGATGTCCTATCAAAGGGTTCTAAATCATAAAGGACTTCTCAATCTCTTTACAATTTATAATGCACATTATGCGTATGACAAAATGATTCAATTAATTATCCTAAATATGCAATTGACTTCTCAATCTAATCACATGTTTAAAATAACAAACCACACAAATCATCATACACATCAAGATCTAAAATATCAATGATAGAAAATCAAATAACTCAATCAACATAATCATTCAATTGCAAATATCCAAAATTATCCAACATAATTCTTATTGCTAATCTCACAATGGAGATTAACCTACCATATTCAAAAGAAAATCTACATAGACATTAAAATCCTTACAAAACATGATAAACAATAAGGTTTCAATACAAAGTGTAGATGAAAACTCCATTGGATGTCTCCAATGGTGATCTTCTTCTTCCCTTTGCAATCCCCCTCTCTTCCTTGCTTCTCTAACTACTTGGATGGAAGATTTGATGGTGGGATGAAGGTAGATGGAATGGATGGTGAATGGATGAAGATGATGGTATAAAATGGAGGAATTGGTGTGTGATGTGCGTTTCCAAGTGAAGCTTTTCCAATCCTATCTTCAAATGTTGAACTTGAGACTATTTATACCCTCTCTAAGTTGGGCCATGAATTTAACATTAGTTGGGCTTTTTACACACACTTACACATATTTGCTGGTGAAAATCTGGATTTTTGGCCCAAAAACGTGCAACTCGAGTTGGCCTTATCCAACTCGAGTTGCAACTCGAGTCGAGCTACGTTGTGTGTAACTCGAGTAGACTTGGCTCGACTCGTGTTGGCAACTCGTGCATCCGCCTGTTCGGTTGTATTGCTAGGCTCTGAAACTGAAAATCCTTCGGAAGGCAGCTCGACTCAGGCTAGCAACTCGAGTTGCAGCTTGCAAGTCGAGTTAGCTCACTGTATGATTTTTGGTCGCTGCCCTGCTCCTACCTCTACTTGAGTTGTAAGTCGAGTTGGACCTTGCAACTCGAGTAAACTCTCTGGATGATTTTTAGACCCTACCTCGACCTTCTCTCAACTCGAGTTGCAAGTCGAGTTGGACCTTGCAACTCGAGTTGGGTTTCTGGATAATTTTTGGACCACAACTAGACTTGAGTTGGCAACTCGAGTTGCACCTTGCAACCCGAGTTGGGTCCCGGCAGCCCGTGTCTTGCTCATTTCAACTCTCATCTCCATTTTTCACCTGTTTTCAACATATTTAGGCTCATTCACACACATTTCTATGAAAACACATAACACAACCAAATTACGTATAAAATATGGATAAAGTAATATGAAAATGCATACAAAAGACACTAAAATCTAGGTGAAAATATCACTCATCATTTGGCACTGACACGACTCGTGTGCTGCAACATGGCTCGAGTTGTGTCAGGGTTTCTCGGTCAACATTCACTCAAAATGGCACATGAGTCGTGTGCTGATGCACGGCCAAAGGGTGGGCATGTTGGATGTTTTGATGTCGTTGCACGACTACTTCTTACAGGCCCGTGTCTGGTACACGGGACGTGTGCTGTAACACGGCTCATGTACCCTTCATGGCCGGCCGTGTTCATACTGCCCTGTGGTGGGTGTCGAAACCAACAAATAATAAAACCTACTAAAAATACTACTTGTGATAGTGATGAGCAGAGTCGTATCCACAGAGATTGGCAAAATAAGTTAATTTACTAGAAATATAAATTGACAAAGATTGGGGAGTTTGAGTTCTGTAATTAAACTAAAATATGCAGTAGTCTAAAAATAAAGTAGAATGAGGTGATTAAATAATATGAAATATCTAGCCTAGATAATTTTCGGAATGGTTAAACAAACACGATCACAGATGCAATGATGACTCTATCACTTTACATCACACTGGTTATAGTCGTTGGTACCACCTAACGACATAATCTTTCCATACTTTCTAGCCAATAAACGCACATGTAGGTTCATTTAGACTAGGTTGCATATCCACTATAGCAATAATCGAAAGTGAGATGCAGACGATTATATTACTTGCCACTAGTATTAGAAACGATTAAACAATCACGGATTTAATGTCCTAATTGGCCCATATCATTTTCACAAATTGATTAATTGATCAGGTTAAACAACTTGCCAAATAATATAATTAAGAACATGGATTATGCAAATGATGAAATTTGAAAGAGTATGAAGATTAGTTAGATCTCACATAATTGTGTAGAACCACGCTTCCAATCACCCGGCTAGATGAACGATTTAGCAAATCATAATAATAATAAAGCAAAAGCAGAAGTATATCTCCATCGTGGAGTCTTACAGAGTCTTCAACGTAATAAGAAAAATAAAACAAAGATAAGGAATGAAGATGGTTTCTGGAAGTTTTATCTCCTAAGAAGACTAATCCTAAATAACCACCTAAAAACTAACTAAAACTATCCACGAAAATTCAAAATACTAAATACATATTTTAAAATCAGTTCTGGGGATAAGGGATCCCTAAATTATAGGAGGAAATGATATTTGAATGTGAGACTTGAGATTTGGGCGCTCAAGTTGAAAATTCTCGTCCGGGTCCTTAGGCATGCCCACGTTTTATCAGCAAAAATGCTACTGTATATTTTCCTCCACTTCCAGGTTCTGCCATCAATTAAAGCGTAACCACGCCTTACAGAAAATTAGCTTCTCTCTTTGTAGCTCCACTTCATCATCTTCCAAAAGTAGTTCAATTAGCCCTTTGCATCAATTAAATCCTTTTCATGCCTACAAAATAGAAAACTTGATCAAAATGAGCATTTAAAGATTAATTGACATCCTAACATGGGAAAAATATAAGATTAAAATGTGACATTTTAGCAACTTATTAAATTCCCCTACACTTAGACATTGCTTGTCCTCAAGCATGCTTAAATTTAATCCATTATCTCAACTCATTTTCCAACTCTCATCCTCCTTGGCTCATCCAAAATATTTTTTTCATGCAATGAAAACTTTTTCAGCAGGAATTCTCATCCATCAATAACTATGCAAGCTACATCAACAATTGAATCAAACTTAAATTACATTAGATCTAAACACCTCACAAGGGATTCACTCATACGCTCAAAGTGTTTAGGCTTATAATGAATATAATGGATCTCTCAAGTCAAAACATAGAAGACTTTTACCATAAGCTTGCAAATATATGACATCCTCTCCCCAATGAATAGACCAAAATGCAAGAACCAAAAGGACTCAAAGAAGGGTATGTAATAAGAGGTTTGGGTAAAATGGCTAAGTGAGGAAGAAAATATAAGGGTTAAAAGAGAGTCGAAGAGATCATTTCACTTTCGCGTAATGCTCAATCAAATGATTTCAAAGCTCTACATAATTACAAAAATTCCTAACATGCAAGGTTACATCACTTGTTTAATAGAAAAAATGTCTCTTCAATCAAAGGGTTCAAAGTTGGTATGAAGAAATGGGGGTTAAGGCTTGTAATGTGGTTAGTTTGAAGAAAAAAAAGGCTTAAGGCTCAAAGTTAGCTACTAGGGGTAAATGTATCATGGTAGGCTCAAGAAATGGCTAGAAATGACAAAAGAAGGTTCAACCTAAAGTCCTTAATGATTTTCACATCCAATCATCAAAGGGGGATTAACAAAAACATGTATATCAATGCAAGTTCTAGAAAAATCAACCATGAATGACAACACACAACAAAGGAATTAGAGCTAGAAATGATGATAGCTCTTAGGCTAAAAAGCTCACTAAACAATAAGGTACAATTGTGTGAAGATCTATGTCATTTAATCAACTATCAATGACAACTTGCAAAGAATCAATGGATGAGACTTCAAAAATATTTTATCACATGCACAAAAACCATCAATTTTTCTAGGATGAACTTCGGATGAATCAAGTTCTCAAAAAATAGAGACAATACATTTCAAATCATGCAATTTCAAGGACAAAACAAAATAAAACTCTCAACATCCCATCAATATATACACCAAAAACACCAAAAAACAACAAATTATTCCCTCCCCCACACTTAGAGTAAGCATTGTCCTCAATGCTTCAAAAGTAGATGCTCGAAAACAATTAACAAATATAGAAAGTAAGAAACTTCCCTAAAATAAATGGACATCTACAAGCAACAGCTGATGCATGGCTCGTTTCCGTGATGGAGTAACGATTTGATGGAGGAGGTGTGGAAGTCATTGGTGCTTCGGACTTTTTCTGCAGTCAATTGAGTTGAGTGCTTGCTTCCATTTAGAGACTACACCTGAAAATACTCGATTAAAAATGCAAGTCGAATAAGAAAAAGAATTGTGAAAGTGCCAATTGGAAATGTTGACAAACCCAAGTGAGGGTTCATCAATTTCAGATTTTAACAAGGGCATGACTCATATCGACTTCAAAAATTGGAGAGAAGAATCAGAAGGAGCAAGTTGTCAAACTAGAAGGGCTTTCGAAGGGGTGTACAAGAAATGAGAAATGGGTTGCAATTTTTCTTCTAGTGGTTTTTCAAATTTTTTGGAGATGGATTTGATATGTGAGAGGAAGGATCGGAAGTTTGCTTGCAAGATTTTGGGGAAAGAGGTTCAAGTATGGGAACATGCGACAGGTGGAAAGGTGAGGTGGAATGAAAGGGTTTAGTGACCATTAAAATAATAATAATATAATATAATAAAAGGGAAAATAGAGCGGAACAAAGAAAACAGGGGAACAATAGACAAAAGATATAGTGAGCGAAATTCTCCTTAGTCATGGTCACGTCTTATAGACAGAAACTTTTTTCAGAATTTTAGAAAATATACAGAACAGTGCTCCTGCTGTTAGCCGTATCCACGCGTTATTAAAAATTTTCACTTCTGCACCAAAAATACACAAATACGAAAATAAGCACTAAAATATCAAATGAAACATAAACTAAACATCGGGTTGCCTCCCGCAAGCCCCTTTCTTTATTGTCTTTGGCTAGACTTTTCACGCCTATCAACCATAATCATTTTGTACAACTTCAACCGGAAGTAGTAATGATTCCAACTCATGAATAACATCTTTTAAAACACCACACAACTCATATTGACTCAACTTTCCCTCAGAAATTTAAAAAATGGAACTTTCATGATTTAGTGCAACTTTTAATGAATCACCATCATTAAACTCAAAGACATTATAGAAGGCTTAACAACATCCACAGCAAAAACGTGAGATACATCACTATGATTTTTCATGGCTTCATAGATGTTGAAATTTATAACTTCACCATCAAACTTCATAGTGAGTTTTCCATTATGCACATCAATCACAGTTTTAGATGTTTTCATGAAAGGCCTTCCGAAAAAAATCATTGAATAAGATAAATCATCATCTTCCATATCAAGCACATAAAAGTCAGCTGTAAAAACCAAACCACTAAGTTGCACCAACACATCCTCCAAAACTCCTTTAGGATAAACATTAGATCTATCAGCAAGTTGAATAATCACACCTGTTTCTTTCAATGGACCAACATTCAATGATGAGTAAATAGAAAGAGGCATGACATTAATCGAAGCTCCTAGATCTAACATTGCCTTGTCAATTTCCACATTACCAATCTTGCAAGGGATAGTAAACATACCTGGATCGATGCATTTAGGAGGTAATTTCTTTTGAATCATAACAGAAATATTTTCTCCCACACTTACAAACTCATTACCTTTCAACTTCTTTTTGTTAATGCAAAGCTCCTTTAAAAACTTAGCATAATGAGGTACTTGCTTAATTGCATCAAGTAAAGGAATATTTACCTCGACTTTGCGAAAAGTTTCTAGAATTTCCTTTTCTTCCTCTTTTTTCTTAGATTGAAGAAACCTGGAAGGAAAATGAGCATGAGGTGGCACCACATCAGAGGTGACTTCTTCTTCAACAACTTTCTTTCTCTTAACTCGATCGGGTTGAGAAACCTTGACATCTTTCTCATCTTCTTGATCACGTCCTTTAGACTCATTCAACACCTTACCACTCCTCAAGGTAATTGCACTCACATTTTGTTTTGGATTGACAACCGTTTGTGATGGCAATTTTCCTTGAGACTCCAATCTACTCACGGAAGAAGTCAATTGGCCCATTTGATCTTCTATTCTCTTGATGCTCATTTGTGTTTCCTGCTGAAACTTTTGAGTGTTAAATGCAAGTGCCTTGACAACATCTTCAAGTGACATACACTACAAGAAAATTTTCGAATTCCAAAGGCAAAAAATCATTGGAATATGCAAAAATACCGTTGGAATTCATGATTTCAACAGATATTCCAACAAATTTTTTCTGTTGGAAAAGTGGCCGTTGGAATGTCATTTTTCCAATAGCATTTCCAACAGTTTCAAAAATTCAATAGTGAATCCAACGACATTTTTTTTGTTGGAATTTTTTTATCTAATAAATATATTTAAGTCATTTTTTTCAATGGAATTTTCATAGGGAATTTTCCAATGGCTTAAGTTTTATTGGAATTTTTATTAGAAATTTCCAATAGTTTATCAAACTATTGGAATTAGCATTGGAATTTTCCAACGAGTTAAATATATATGGGAATTTTTTTTAAACTTTCCAACAATTTTAGGTTTTATAGGAATTTTGTTAAAAATTTCCACTAGTTTATCATACTATTGGAATTAGTATTGAAAATTTCCAATGGTTTAAATTTCCATGAGAATTTTTGCTGGAATTTTCCAATGGTTTAAAGTTTCATTGGAAAATTCGTTGGAACTCTAACATTTCCAACGGATTTGCTTTTTGTTGGAACTTTTCTGTTGGAATTTGATAGTTTTCTTGTAGTGATACCTGGGCTCGAAGAATGGTATTGTTGCTGATTTTGCAAAATTTGTTGTTGTTGTTGAGCTTGAGGATTTTGGAATTGAGGTCCTCCCCATCGAAAGTTTGGATGATCCCTCCAATTTTGATTATAAGTGTAGGAGTTGGGATCATAATTCCTCTGAGGTGGCCCCAGAAATGCTCTTATGGCATTAACTTGCTCCACATCGTCTTGAAGCGTCGGACACATGTCGGTTGGATGTCCCACCAAAGCACAAATTCCACATGCTTTAACTTGTTGCATGTTTCCTGCTGCCATGTTTTGAACAAGAGAAGACAAGTTAGTAATACGATCCTCAAGAGACGAAATTGTTACCTCATTAACTCCTTTGTTGGATGTATCTCGTCTACTACCAAATTATTGAGAATTTTCTGCCATAGTGGTGATCAAATCTCTTGCCTCACGAGGGGTTTTGTTCACTATTGCACCTCCACTTGCAGCGTCCATCATTCTTCTATCCATAGGAAGTAATCCTTCATAGAAGTATTGAATGAGCAGCTGATTGGATATTCCGTGTTGTGGGCAGCTTGAACACAATTGCTAAATCTCTCCCAATACTCATGAAGTGATTCTGAATCCATTTGTCTTATTCCACGTATTTCCCTTCTCATTGTTGCAGCCTTTGAAGCAGGGAAATATTTATCTAAAAATAACCTTGTCATACCCGTCCATGAGATAACCAAACCCGGAGGTAAGTAGAAAAGCCAATCCTTTGCTCGACCTTCCAACGAGAACGGGAAAGCATGCAATTTAACTTTCTCTTCGGACACTCCATGTGGCTTAAGGCTAGAGCAAACAACATAAAATTCCTTCAAGTGCTTGTGTGGATCCTCATTTTTGAGGCCATGGAACCTAGGCAACAAATAAATTAGCCCAGCTTTCAACTCAAAGTCTACATCCATATCGGGATATTGAATGCAAAACAAGGATTGTTGATCAAGATTCGGCGTTGTCAACTCCTTCAACGTCCTTTCTCTTTGTGCCATCTCTACTACTTCTTCAACAAGATCACCTTCACTAGATGCACTTTGCAAGTCAAGAAACGAGAGTAAGTTAGGAGATGAAGTAGATGCTTTCTTTTTCAACTTTACTTCTTTTCTAAGCCGACGAGCTATTTTTTCAATTTTTGGATCAAAGTCAAGTTTTCCTACAAAAATGAACGAGGCATAAAAATAAAGATAAACAAAATAAAAAACTAAAAATGAACCTGTTTTGACACCAATCCCCGAGCAGCGGCGCCAAAAATTTGGTGGGTGTCGAAACCAAAAAATAATAAAACCTACTAAAAATACTACTTGTGATAGTGATGAGCAGGGTCGTATCCATAGAGATTGGTAAAACAAGTTAATTTACTAGAAAAATAAATAGACAAAGATTGGGGAGTTTGAGTTCTGTACTTAAACTAAAATATGCAGTAGTCTAAAAATAAAGTAGAATGAGGTGATTAAATAATATGAAATATCTAGCCAAGATAACCTTTGGAATGGTTAAACAAACACACGGATGCAATGATGACTCTTTCACTTTACATCAAACTGGTTATAGTCGTTGGTACCACCTAATGACCTAATCTTTCTATACTTTATTGATAATCAGGGTACCACCTCTAATTACTTCTCTAGCTAAATAAACAACCCTAGATACCATCGTAGAATTTAATTTACCGACTGCATTCAACCTAGAAAGACCCAATTCTAGCCAACAAACGTACATGTAGGTTCATTTAGACTAGGTTTCATATCCACTATAGCAATAATCGAAAGTGAGATGCGAACGATTATACTACTTGCCACTAGTATTAGAAATGATTAAACAAATACGGATTTAACGTCCTAATTGGCCCATATCATTTTCACAAATTGATTAATTGATCAGGTTAAACAACTTGCCAAATAATATAATTAAGAACATGGATTATGCAAATGATGCAATGTGAAAGAGTATGAAGATTAGTTAGATCTCACATAATTGTGTTGAACCACGCTTCCAATCACCCGGCTAGAGGAACGATTTAGCAAACCATAATAATAATAAAGCAAAAGCAGAAGTATATCTCCATCCTGGAGTCTTACAGAGTCTTCAACATAATAAGAAAAATAAAACAAAGATAAAGAATGAAGATGGTTTCTGGAAGTTTTATCTCCTAAGAAAACTAATCCTAAATAACCACCTAAAAACTATCCACGAAAATTCAAAATACTAAATACATATTTTAAAATCAGTTCTGGGGATAAGGGATCCCTAAATTATAGGAGGAAATGATATTTGAATGTGAGACTTGAAATTTGGGCACTCAAGTTGAAAATTTCCGTCCAGGTCTTTAGGTGTGCCCACGCTTTATCAGCAAAAATGCTACTGTATATTTTCCTCCACTTCTAGGTTTCTGCCATCAATTAAGGCGTGACCACGCCTTATAGAAAATTAGCTTCTCTCTTTGTAGCTCCACTTCATCATCTTCCAAAAGTAGTTCAATTAGCCCTTTGCATCAATTAAACCCTTTTCATGCCTACAAAATATAAAACTTGATCAAAATGAGCATTTATAGATTAATTGACATCCTAACATGGGAAAAATATGACATTTTAGCAACTTATCACCCTGTTTCTTCTTCCTTGTTTTATCTCCCGTCTCTGTTTTTGCTTTGTGTTCACGTGTTTTACATATGATTAAGTTTATTCACACACATTTCCATGAAAATACACAACACCACCAAAATGCACATAAATACGGATAAAATAATACTAAAATGGACATAAAAAGACACTAAAATTTAGGTGAAAAATCACTCATCACACCCCCAAACTTAAAGTGTTGTGCGTCCTCGAACAACGAAAATGATAAAACAAGGAGAGAGAGATTTTCACCTAAAAATGACTAAACGAACATAAGTAATAACACATCAATAGTAATAAGAACTACAAACAATGCTAAGTCATCCTACAACATTAGATTCATGACATATGAAATTAACACGTTCAATCAAAAGAGAATAAGGTGTAATATAGTCCCTTTTTGTCCAAGCCTCACATAGATTATCAATTTCACTCTACACTCTTTTAAGTAGGGTAAATCAACACTCATCAATCGATTGGCTCGACTCACTATAGACTTGCTCGAGGACCACATTCACAACCACCAAAGTTTCAATCAATGATCAAAAAGGTCTTTCATTAAGGATGTAATGATAGACTCTTTGGTAGGGTAGGAAAAATTTAGAAAAAAAATGACTAAACAAGTGTAAGTAATCGAAGAGGTAGCTAATTTCTTCCATTCCTCCACTTTCTTTCTTTCCTTCTTATTCTTTGTAACATTCAAGCACTAATCATTACTTCACTTTTCCTTTTCAACTATTTTTGATTGTATGCTAACTTCTTTTGATTTTTTTCATTTCTTGAGCGTCTTTGTTGTTTAATTCTTCCTTTTATTTTTAAGGTTTCATATGCATCTTTTGTTCATGCTCTTTTCATCCTTTTTCTTATTTGTTACCATTTTCTTTTCTTCTTTTTATCATTCCTTCCTAGTTACCATCTCCACAATCACTCACACAAAAGGGTGTATATATAAGGCTCATGTGGGTAATCAAGACTTGTAATGTGCTATATTCATAAGAAATAGGCTTATAAGCTCAAAGTGGTTGACTAGGGATGATGTTCATGGTATGGACATTTTGGGCAATGACTTTTCATGACAAGGATGACCTTAAATCATATCATCAATCTCTACTAATCAGATTCGTTCCTATAGTTCCTGAGCAAGTATTAAGTTTATCAAAACACAACCGATCCACTCATGAAAAGATATACCATGTATGCATGGTTTAGGCTCAAATTCTCACAAGTTTATGCTTGGACTTACGGAACTTATTACGCCACATTCATCTCAAAATTGAACAAATTAAATAAAACACGTCACAATTCGAAAGTGTAGAGATTCTTAATCATAACTTATTATCACTTATCACAACAACGTATCATCACTCAAATTCAAAACGACTCACAACCTTCCAAAACAAACCACCAAAATGACTCCTAAACAGGAATAAGAAAACACACAAAACATAAAATAAAAGACACAACAAACAAGAAACAAAATAAAAACACATAACATGCAAGGACAAAAATCACCACATAAAGAAATAAAGCATAAAGTTCACCCCATCCATGATTAATGCAAGTCATATCTTATCTCATCCTTAATTGAAAACACATCCTAAATTATGAAATTAAAACATCCCAAAACAAAACAAATGAAGTATCAAATCCATCACAATCCAATTTAACTAGAAATGAGCTAAAGAAGTGTTGAGCACTAAAAGTGCTCCCTTCAGTTCTCCGGGGGAGGAGGTAGTGTCCTCTGGTAAGATACCCAAAGGTTGTAGGCACAAGGTGAACCCGGAAACTGGAAGTTAAACATCATAGTGAGCATCTCCTCCATGTTGTATGAATGGGTAAGAGTTTGCTCATTATTATAGTCCCTTCTATGCTGCCCCCCATGGATCTCCCTCATCATCACACCCTGTCTCTGCTGCTCCTCTTGGAACTCTCTCATCTGATCTCCGTGTGACTATTGAGTCTACCTAATCTCTCTGACTTCATCTTATAAAAAGTTCCACCTTGCATTCCCCACTCCGAGTCCCATAAACTGTTGTTGTTGCTGAAACTCGTCCTCTTGGAATTCATCTTCTTCTTGCTCAAATACTGGAGGCTATGGTGCTTGCTCTTCAAATTCCACATAATGAGGTTGCTCTTCTTCATCTCCTGCCTCCATGTCCACTGGCTCAGCTTTCATATTTCTTAGCTCCGGATTCTTTTCTACTCTCATCTGTCGGAGCACTGCCTCCACTCCTTCTCTATTCTGTCTGTAGAAGGCTCTCACAACTGTAGAGTGATTGGGACTCGCCATTGCTAGATTTTGCTGCTTTCTTTGTCCGCGTACTGTGGTGAGCTCAGGAGCAGGTAGAGGAAATAGAGCTCTCTTATCTCGCCTCAAGTAATACATGTTTTCTATAAATGATATGAACTCCATCCTTATGAGCTGTGTGTAAGTGAGTCCCTCACTAACCATCATGTGTGGCATACCTCTAAGATCGATGCCTAATCCTTGAGCAATCATGGTCACCATTCCTCCAATCATAATCCCTCGAGTATTTTCTCTTTTTGCCACCCTCTCAACATGCTGAATGAAGTGAGCTGCAATGTTCGATCTAAACTCCTTATATAAATTGTATATGATGTACAACTGTTTCTCATCAACAGCTCCACTGTCAAATCTCCCCAGAATGGTATTTGATACAATCTTTTCAAGGTACCTCATTACCGGGTTTCTTATAGCTGTCCCCTTTGAAGAGCTTGGAATGTACTCACCAGGTTCTGTCCCATCATCAGCCAACTTTCTCCACCAATTTTGTTGATTGAAACCCCCTCCTGGTAAAAAGTTCTGATACCTCTCATAATCGGGCACCCAAAGAACCTATTTATCTCATTCACAAGAACCTTCTCCCTCAATTCATTGTTCAGCTAAATGTTATCGAGATAGGAAACTTGTTCCTATCCTTCTTAACCTCTAGGGTGCTCATAAAATCGACTGTAAAATGGAGGTAAGTGGGAGGTCTCTTGTCGAAGAACTCTTCCATATCCACCCGACGGAACAAGGTCCTCAGATTACGCTCTATCCCAAGACCAACCATAGTGGCTTGTTCCTGGAATCGAGTTGGCCTAATTTTGGGCATTATGTATTCCCATCTTAATGCATACTTCTCCCATTCTGTGAACTCAACTCTGAAATTCACAAGGTGCATTTCCTTCATCATCAATTGTGCATCGATGCTGGATAGTTCCATATCTGTCTCAACAATAATGAAATCCTCATTGCGTTTCCTCGCTCTTCTTTCAGCCATCTACAATATTCAACATATTTTAAATTACATTTAACTTCGACTCAAGGCAAAATATCTCTTATTGCTTAGAATCATCACTAGTTATTCAACTAAGTGTTAATTCTAGCACATATTCAAGCACAACAAACAATATTTTCCAAGGATTTTCACATTTTCAATCAAAGCAACTTTAGCAACAATTTATTAAAAAAAAAATTTTATTGATTCAATCAAGTTCGACATCTCAATCTTTCCATTCTTTAATGAATTCATCACCCTCACAACTTATATCAACAATGCTTCATGCCAAAACTTTTAATTCTATTCAAAACTTCACTTAGGCATTTCATCAAACACTTGGCATTCACATATTTCACAATCAATTCAACAAGAATTTTCAATTCCATCATGCTCAAATCTTCAATGCTTAAGCTAATGTATACAATATAATCATCACACAAGCATTGTCAATCACTATGCAACAACATATGCTTTTAATTCAATTCCTTCAAAAATCCCCAAATTCAAAATATTCATGAACCCTAATTCTTGCACAATTTCAATCAATCCAACAATTAAACTTGCACATTCATGTTTCAACATCCTATACATGCTTCAAACATCCTATCATCCTAAACCCATACAAGAATTTCGCCAATTAAACCTTCAATTGAAAACTAGGGTTTGAATTGTCATACCTTGCTTTTTCTTGGAATCAAACAGAAAAAATGATGTTAAACCTTAAGGATCACACTTGAATCACTCAATCTTACCACTGTTTTGATGTTGGTTGATATATCGTGGAGTTTGGAAGTGAGAATTCACGATGGAAAGTGTTTGTCCACGAAGGGAGTGAATGGTCGTGTTCTAATAGTCGGCTTTTAAAAACTATCTCAAGATACGACACGAGTCGTGTCACGTAACACGGCCAAAGGGTGGCCGTGTTGCGTGATTTGATGTCGCTACACGGCTATTCTTTACAGGCCCGTATTGGTGACACGGCTCGAGTCTCGAAATAGGACACGACTCGTGTGACGTTACATTGCCAAAGGGTGGTCGTGTTGGATGATTTGATGTCAGTACACGGTCACATGTTACAAGGCCATGTTGGCGACACGGCTCGTGTACCTGCAGCTCTGTTTTCTCTAATTTTCAATTTCAAGTCTTGTCTTCCCATGTTTTGTTGCTTCCAATACTCCCTATTCATGCTCATAACTCATAAACATCATTAGCTCAACATTAGTTATCAAAACACGGATTATCATCTACTTCAACACAACCAATTGAGCCAAAATCCAACCAAAACTCATGAAAAATTTTCAAAATTAGCCCAAAAATACGAAAAGTATATACTTTGAAGACAAAGTATGTCACACCACACCATATCCCCCCAAACTTAAATTGAAACAAGAGTTTCGAATTTAGTTTGCAAAAAGTGGTGTGATGAACTTACACACTTCAATTCAAGCACCCTTCGTATCTTTAAAACTCCTTCTTCTCACAAGCACAAACCACCTACAAGGCCAAAAATGCAAAACAAGAAAAAAAAAATATGTACAATCCTAAACTACTAAAAGGATACGATCTTTCAAGAGGTGAAGGTATCCACATATACCAACTCTCTTTGAGAGGGAAAATGGTAATGCTTCACCCTTTGACCATTAACCACAAAAGCACTTCCATCCAATCCTTCAAGCTGTAAAGATCCATCACCTCTAACCTCAATCACCAAGTATGGCCCGGTCCATTTGAAAGTTTTCCGGGGAACAACTTAAGTCTTGAATTGAACAATAGAACCTTATCCCCAGAATAAACTCCCTCGTTTTGATCTTTTCATCATGCCATCTTTTGAGCTTCTCCTTCAAAATCCTTGAGCTTGAATAAGCTTATTCTCTAAACTCATCTAATTCAACCAATTGGAGACACCTTTTCTTTCCGGATTCTTTCTAATCAAAGTTCAACTTCCGAAGGGCCCATAATGCCTTATGTTCCAACTCCACGGGTAAATGGCATGCCTTCCCATAAACAAGCTTGTACGGAGAAAAACCTAGGGCGGTCTTGTAGGCCGTTCGATAGGCCCAAAGGGCATCGTCAAGCTTAAAAGACCAATCCTTTCGATTTTCATTGACTGTCTTCTCAAGTACAAGCTTCAATTGCCTATTTGACACCTCCGCCAAACCATTTGTTTGAGGATGGTAAGGTGTAGAAACCTTATGCTTCACTCTATAGCCATTCAAGAGCTTCTCAATAAGCTTGTTGATGAAGTGAGATCCCCCATCACTAATCACGACTCTAGCACTCCAAACCTAGCAAATATGTTCTTCTTTAAGAAAGCTTTGATCACTAGAGTATCATTTGTCCTTGTCGGGATTGCTTACACCCATTTGGAAACGTAATCCACCGCAATCAATATGTAGAGGTACCCATTTGAAGGTGGAAATGGGCCCATGAAGTCCATCCCCCATACATCAAACACCTCAACCTCAAAAATGTTCCTCATGGGCATTTCATCACGTTGCCCTATACTTCCAATCCTTTGGCACCAATCACATCCCTTAATGTACTCCTTGCAATCCTTAAACAAAGTTGGCCCGATTGTAGGATCTTTGCTCCCGTCTATTGAAATCCAAAGTGTCCTCCACATGGTGAACTATGGCACATCTCCATGACACTTACTATTTTCTCTTCCAGAATACACCTCCGTATGATCCCATCCGGACAATTCTTGAATAGAAGAGGATCATCCCACAAGTACTCCTTGACATCATGATAGAATTTCTTCCTTTTAGACTCGGTTAGATAATCCAGTTTGAGACCACAAGCTAAATAATTCACAAAGTCCGCATACCATAGATTTCCGGTCTCACATAAAGTGTACATCCTTTGAAAATCAATTTGAAGTATCTCTTCATCCGGAAACACATCCTTAATGAACTCCATGGTTTCTTCTTCATCAATATTTTCCAAACGTGACAAGTGGTCAACTATGACATTTTCGACTCCCTTCTTATCACGTATCTCCACATCAAACTCCTACAACAAAAGAACCCAACGAATTAGTCTAGGTTTAGCATCTTTCTTACTCATCAAATACCTAATGGCGGCATGATCCGTAAACAATGGTTTTCGTGTCAACTAGGTATGGACGAAAATTTTCAAACGCATAAACCACGGATAAAAACTCTTTTTCCGTTGTGGTATAATTCTTTTGATTTACATGGAATGTCTTTGATGCATAGTAGATTGCTCGAAACTTCTTCTCCCCCACTTGACCAAGCATCACTCCTAATGAATTGTCACTTGCATCACAATGAAGCTCAAAAGGCTTACTCCAATCGGGTGAGACAAGGATTGGTAAAGAAATTAAAGCTTCCTTGAGTACCTTAAAAGCATCAAGACATTCATCATTAAATTCAAATGGAGCATCTTTTTCAAGCAATTTACACAAAGATTTGGCTATATTAGAAAAATTCTTTATAAAACATCGATAGAACCCGGCGTGGCCAAGGAACGATCTAACCTCTTTTTCATTTTTTGTTGGGGAAAGATGTTCAATGGCTACAACCTTCGCTTTATCAACTCTCAAACCTTTCTCCGAAATGTGATGTACAAGTACAATACCCTCTTGAACCATAAAATGACATTTTTCCCAATTCAAGACTAGGTTCATATCTTGACATCGTTGCAAAACCATAGAAAGATTAGTCAAGCATATATCAAATGAAGATCCAAAGACGGAAAAATCATCCATAAATACCTCCATTATATTTTCAATCAATCCCCCAAATATGGCCATCATGCAACGTTGAAAGGTGGCGAGGGAATTGCACAACCCAAAGGGCAATTTATAAAAAGCAAACGTACCATATGGACAAGTAAAAGTTGTTTTCTCTTGATCCTCTAGGGCTATCATGATTTGGTTGTACCCCGAGTAACCATCTAGAAAACAATAATACTTTTATCCCGCCAACCTATCAAGCATTTGATCAATAAAAGGCAAAGAGAAATGATCTCTATGAGTGTTTTCATTAAGCTTCCTATAATCACAACATACTCTCCAACCCGTTTTCACCCTTGTAGCTTGCTCTTCATCAAATTCCATCTTAACAATGGTTAGACCCCCTTTCTTAGCTACAACATACAAAGGACTTACATGAGGACTATCCAACCATTTTAAAACTTCTTTTTCTTACCACTTTTTGCATAATAGGGTTCAAACGCCTTTGAGGTTGTATGCATGACTTATCTTCGTCTATCAACCTAATGTGATGCATGCAAATTGTAGGACTAATTCCTTTTAAATCATCTAAACTCCATCCTATTGTACTCTTATGATCTCGAAGAACCCTCAACAATCTTTCAAGTTCTAAGGAAGAAAGAGAAGATGATACAATTACCGGAAAGGTCTTGTTGTCCCCCAAGTATGCATACATAAGGTGATCGGGTAATGGCTTCTATTCTTCTTTTCCTTTTTCAACCTTTGACTCTTCACTCTCCACCTCCAATGGAAGATATTCCTTATTTCCATATTACATCAATTTGGCTTCATCTTCTTGCATTTCCCTACAAGCATTCAAGTCATGTATGCAATCATTTATATCATTATCTTCTAAACAATATAAATAAGAAGTAGAATTTAAAGATAAAATAAGAGAATGACTTATGTTTGTCTCAAGAGGATCCTTGGATAATAGAAATGGCAAGTTCCTTTGAACAATCTTATCAATCAATTCAATCCTCCTACATTCTTCTTTCTCCTCCGGATGCTTCATAGCATTTCTTAATGAAAACACCACTTCTTCTTCGTTTACCCTCAAAGTTAACTCCTCCTTATGCACATCAATCAGAGCTCTTCCCGTGGCTAAGAATGGACGACCCAAAATCAAAGGAACATTTGCATCCTCGTCCATATCAAGCACTACGAAATCCACCAGGAATATGAACTTTCCAACCTTAACTAACACATCCTCAACTACTCCCTTAGGATAAGTCAAAGACCTATCCGCAAGTTGCAATGTAACAGATGTAGGTTTTACTTCTCCTATCCCAAGTTTCTTAAAGATTGACATAGGCATCAAATTAATACTAGCCTCAAGATCACAAAAAGCTTTATAAACTTCACTCTTACCATCTCACATGGTATGACAAAACTCCCCGGATCTTTGAGCTTTGGAGGCAACTTCTTTTGAATTATGTCAAATTGACAGTCTCATTCTCCACTAAGCTCCTTTTTCTTGCCATGATGTCTTTCAAAAACTTAGCATAATGAGACATTTGTATCAAAGCATACGCAAAGGGTATATTGATGTGGATTTTCTTGAAGATCTCCAAAAACATTGCAAACTTTTCATCAAGACCCTTCTTCAAGAATCTATGTGGAAAAGGAATAGGCACTTGAGTTTTTGGAATACCTCAACTTTCCTTTCCCACTCCACTTCATCCTCTTTTTTTTTCATTGCCTTGTTTCTTTACCATTTCTTTTCAACAACTTTCGACTCAACCACATCCGTTTCATCATTTGCTTTTACTTCAACTTTACTTTCTTCCACAAACTCTTCTTCAACCAAGTTTTCCACAACCTCCTTTTCTTCTACCTTTTCATTTTCCATAGGCATAGAAGGTCCCTCATAGTTTGTTCCACTCCTCAAAGTGATTGTCTTGCATTGCTCTTTTGGATTTACACGGTAGTAGAAGGAAATTTCCCTTTTTCATTCGCACTCAACGAACTAGCAATTTGACCAACCAAGTGCTCCAAGGCTTTGAATCTTCTATCATTAGCTTTATCAATCTTTCTTCTTGTCTCATCTTGAGCTTTGTTAGATGCAATCAACTTTTCAATGAGTTCTTTGGTGGTTGCTTTCTCTTTATTATTTGGCACTTTAGCTTCCGGATGATACCCGGGGGGATAAGTAACCGTATTGCTCGGGTTTGAATAAGAGAATTTATCTTGCCTCCTTTGTTGTTGTGGGTATGAGCTTCTACTACCTTGACTATTGAAGCCTCCTTGCCTTGGTGGATAGTTTCCTTGATTGTGGTTGAAATTATTTTGGTAATTATTTTGATAGTTACCTTGGTAATTCCTTCCTTGCATGTATTGTACATCTTCCACACGTAGCATTGTCATAGCCCATTGTTATCCACTAACACTATTCAGAGGAAGAACCCCTTGCTCTACTTGTCCTTCAACCATGTTAACTCCTTGCTTCGCACCTTGACTCAAGCTCATTTGCCTCAAGATTTCCGATGCTATCATTTCAACACTTGGCATACTTGGTTCCACACTAGCACTCTTCACACTAAACTATTGCCCTTGATCGAAGCTCTCAAACCCATAGCATCCACTAACTCTCTCTGATGGCCATTGGTAGACATTTGTGGCAATCTCATCAAAAATCCTTATAGCACTTTCTGGAGTTACTCCAAGTACAGATCCACCCACCGAAGCATCAACAAGTACTCTTTGACCATTTACTAATCCTTGATAGAAAAATCTAACTTGTTGATTCTCTGGAAAACCATGTTGTGGACACTTGCGAAGCATATCCTTAAACCTTTCCCATGCTTCATAAAAACTCTCTTGAGGCATTTGCTTGAATTGAGTGATCAAGGTCTTCATTTGAAGCGTCTTGGAAGGAGGAAAATACTTGTTCAAGAACATTTTTACAAGCTCATCCCACGTGTTGCATGTACTCGGGGTAATGGTAGATAGTCATGTTCGCGCACAATCCCTCAACGAAAATGGAAACAACCTCATCTTGATACAATCCTCGCTCACCCCATTCATCTTCACGGTATTGGCAATATCAATAAACTGAGCTAGATGAGCATTAGGATATTCATTCGGGGTTCCACTAAATTGTTGCTCTCTCACAATAGAAATCAAGCCCGCTTTAAATTCAAAGTTGTTGGAATTGATTGGTGGTCCCATCATTTATGGCATTGCCCTTGGCATAAAGAAGTCTCGGATCAACCTTGGATCTACTTGAGGCCCTCGATTCACATAAGGTGGTGGTGGTGGCGCATAAGGTTGTTGCAAACCTTGTTGAAAAAGCGCTTGGTGTATCATTTGTTGGAGTAGGGCTTGTTGATTTGTATTGACTTGGGCATTTTGCACTTCATTTCCATCATTCCTATCACCAACATGTTCATTATCTTGATTGTTCTCCATTGGATTACTCTTTTTGGTTTTGTTCTCTTTTCTCCTTCTCCGACAAGTGTGTTCAATCTCTAGATCAATAGGTTCAACTTGTTTCCCTTTTGACCTTATTTGCATACACCTTCAAAAGTAAAAGAAGTTAGAACAAATTTTTCAAAAGCAATTAAAACGATCCTTCTTCAAGCTACTAGCAACCGTTGCCTCCCCGGCAACGACGTCATTTGATTAGCTATTTTGTAGTTGGGATGACCAATTCAATAATTTATCGAACCACAAGGAGGTAGGTACTAGTGCTTAAGTGATCTCACGTTTCTTGTAATTTTATAGAGACGAATCATCAAAGGTTTGGTTATCAAACAAGTAATTGAACTCAATCAATGCAAGTAAACAGGCAATTGTCAAGTAAACAAAATGGAATGAGTGTGATTGGTTTTCCCAATTAAACAAAAGTGAGATTAACAACAATTAAGAAGTGGTAACTCTAGGAATTTAAGTATCAAATTCATGTGCACCATGGATAAATGATTAAGGGCCAACACTAATTTCTTCTAAACTTTCTCTCGAAATGAATAGAATGTGAATCCAAATAAGATTCCCAAAATAGCTCAACGGATTGGTTCTCACTCAAATAATTCCAACTAGGTACTAAGCTTAAATGAGAATCCCCTCACACAATCAATCAATCTCTCGATCAAACCAATCAGATGTCCTATCAAAGGGTTCTAAATTCTAAAGGATATCTCTATCTCTTTAAGACTTATAATGCACATGAGGTGTATGATGAATTGATTTAATGAACTATCATAAACATATAATTGATTTATCAATCTAACCACATGCATATGACAATTAATTACACAATTCAACAATACAAATCAAGCAATTAATAATCAATGATAGAAAATCATAATTCCAATCAACACTTGAATTAAAATATATAGATCCCCAAAATTAACCAACAACTATCATGTTGTTAATCACACAAAAGAGATTAGCCTACCATAATCATAAGACAATTAACATGGACATTAAAAACCTTACAAGTCATGATAAACAATTAGGTTTACTACAAAAATAGGATGAAAACTCCCTTGGATTTGCTCCAATGGTTATCTCATTCCTTTCTTTGCAATTTTCCTCTGTTCCTTGCTTCTTCTCTTCACTTGGATGAAGGATTTATGGTGGGATGATGATGGAGTGAATAGATGGATAAAAATTAAGGATGTGGTGTAAAATGAAGGAATTGGTGTGGGGTGTGTGAGCAACTGAATTTCGGATCCAATCCCTTCAAAATGTTGAATGAATTGATATTTATACCTCTTGGAGACCTTCTAGAAGATTTCTTGAATTTTTCTGATCTGGCACTGACACGACTCGTATGCTGCAACACGGCTCGAGTCGTGTTAGGATTTCTCGATCAACATTCACTCAAAATGGCACACGAGTCGTGTGCTGATGCACGGCCAAAGGGTGGCCATGTTGGATGTTTTGATATTGTTGCACGACTACTTCTTATATGCTCGTGTTCGATACATGGGCCGTGTGCTGCAACACGGCTCGTGTACCCTACGCGGCCAGCTTTGTTCATGCTGCCCTATTTCTTCTTCCTTGTTTTATCTCCCGTCTCCATTTTTGCTTCGTGTTCACCTGTTTTACATATGATTAAGTTCATTTACACACATTTCCTTGAAAACACATAACACCACCAAAATACACATAAATATGAATAAAATAATACTAAAACGGACATAAAAAGACACTAAAATCTAGGTGAAAATATCACTCATCAGCGGCCCTCAACTCCGCCTCACGAAAAAGTAGTCGTTCCTCGGCCAGTTTCAACTCTCCTTTGACAGCCTCTAGAGCCTCTTCCAAGGCTCTGCATTGTCGAGCTGCCTCCTCCCAAACTGACTCAAGATCCTCCGAGTGCCTTTGAGCCGCCTCCTACTTCTCTCGCTTTACCCGGGTTAACTACGATTCATCTGGCGGCCGAGAACAATAGACTGAGCTACCTCCTGACCCCTGCGTGCTAAAACAATGGACACTTAGTTCAAATAGCTCAGAGCCCGCGATTGATACCCGATCATCGCGTGGATCAGCTCGTCGGAGCTCAGAGCCCTGATAATATCACTCTCTTCCTAGGTAAAGCTGATAGGGACCACCTCCATAGCTCTTTTCATGTAGGCGGAGAGATCCGGCTGAGTAAAATTGTACAAGTTTGACCCGTAGAGGCTGTGGGATACCGGCAGAAGCTGGCGGACATCCGGGGAGGAAGTTCTAATTTTGAAACCCAAATAAGAGGTCTCGGTCGAAGGAACCCCTAGAGTGGCTCTGCTAGTATAAAGACCAAAACTCTTAGCCCGAGCTCTCTTACTTGGGGGCTCGAAAGGGTCATCGCCGGGTGATGACCGATCCCCCAAAATGACCCCACTAGGTCCTCCAAGTTGGCGTTGTACGGGACAAACAATGGGAGAAGAACTGTCGGAATCAGGAAGAAGGTAGTCCTCTTTCTGTCCCTCTTCTTTTTCGTCGACCATGTCACCGAACCCCTCCTGGCCGGGAGGATTAAGAACTTCTTTACTTGCATCCAGCCGGGTGACCTCCCAGCGGCCCGAGTGCCCGCCTCAGAATCCAACATGAGGACACCCTCTGGCAGAACTTGAGGGCTTGGCTCGGTGGGCGGGGTATCGTCCACCTCTATTACTTCTGCCAAGGAACTCGGATCGACAGCCTCAAAACTGGATGGGATAGATGACCCCATTTTCCCTACCACTATCCCTACCGAAAAATCCGAAACAACAGCCAACCCTAGCCATCTGGAACTCATCTCGGCATGGGCGCTACAGTTACCGCTAATGGAGGAATGGCGCTTTCGGATCCACCATGAGCCCGTACTTAATCAGGAGCTCGTCGGTGATTAAGTCAGTACTCCTCTCCTGTGGACTCAACTTGCTGATAACATCCACGAGTTTCGGAAACCTCTTAGAAAGAGGGGACCTGGCACACTTGTCCCTATCTGCAAACAAGAAAACATTCGGTCAACAAACCGCCGAACAAAGTTGGAAATCAAATGAAGAATGGGACCAGACCCTCATGTGCATGAAGAAGCTGAAAGGCTGAAGGGGCCTTAATCTGTGCCAGCTTCCATGCCCCCGTTACCCAACACCACCACTCTTTCCAATTCTTGATGGAGGAAGACTTCCTAGAGAGCGATATCCCACTTTTGGGGTTGACGCGATAAAATCCTTTAGCAAAATTTTCCTCCGAAGGATGGTAAAAGTGCTCGATCTCCTTCGAAGACAAGTGACGGTAGCCTCTCTTACGAAACAAGATGATATAGTCGATTACGGTTGCCCAAGCGTTCGGAGACAATTAGGCAAGAGCTAGGGGTGGGTATTTTTTTGAGTTTCGGGTACCCGAACCGACCCGGATAAAAATTACCTAAAAATTTTGGTTTTTTGGGTAATTTTAGGTTTTGGGTATACCCAGACCCGATTGCTTATTATCGGATCGGGTATCGGATTTTTAAAATTACCTGAAATTACCCGATCGGGTTACCCGGTTATTTTTTTAATTTTTATTATTTATAATTAAATATATATACTAATTGACTATTAACTAAGATTTTTTCACATGAGCTTGAAATGCTTGAAGGAGGTATGTTTGATTTATGTTATACAATGTTTATAATCTTTAGATGTTTATTATTAATATTTACTTAACTAAGTGTTGATAATATATATATATATATATATATATATATATATATATATATATATATATATATATATATATATATATATATATATATTTCTCTCTTTGTCTTGCAAAATTCACCATCTTGGAATGGATTCCACAATTATTAATGTGTGACAACAAATGGATGTAAGTAGTTACAATTTCAATATTTTTATTAGATTATTTTTATTGCGAGATTTTTAAGTGTTTAATGTGTGGAGATTGAAATTATTTAGTGTATTCAATTTGTCTATTTTATGTTTGATGGATATGTTTTTATGTTGTTTGAGTAACTGAATTGGATTTGATTGTTTGATGGATATTTTATTCTTATTTGAGTTTTTACTAGGATTAGATAAATTATTTAATAATTATCACAATTGGAACATTGATGGAAAAAAATGTCCATAAAAATTGATGCAAAAAATCGGGTAATCCGATCGGGTACCCAAAAATTTTGGGTACCCAAAGTTTCGGGTAATGAAATTTCAAACCCAAAATTTTGGATACCCGGACATTTCGAAACCCAAAAAACCCATTACCCGATCCGATACCCACCCCTAGTAGGAGCTAGATTCCAATAATCGAGCAAATGGCCCAAACAAGGATGAAGGGGCCAACGAAACCCTAGCTTTAGCATCGAGCCATTTACCGCCACGAACCAATCAACCGGCTTGCTCACCTGATCACTGGGGAAGGGTTTCACGAATCTTATTCCCGACTTTGAAGCCAACTATTCGAATTGGGCAAGAGAAATTGAGCTATCTTGATAATGGGCCTTCATGTCATTGTGAGCCCCATCATGTGATGCAATTCATGCTCGGATATTGGCCGGATCTGGCATGTTTTCCATCGTCGCAAATGAGGATGGCAAAGATCGAGACCCAGTCGGAAGTCGCTGCAAAGAGGAGGAAACTTCAGCCTCGCCACACAACTCCTGATATGCTCTCTCCAGGAACTCCGAAACCCCCTCCCCACCACTCACCGCTCGCTTAGGACCCACTGGTCGACCGGAGTCAGGACGACCACCACGCTTCATACAAGTTTACAGAAGAGAAAAAGAGCAGAGAGAGACGAAGACAAAGAACAAAGAGAGTGAGTAAAGTGAAGATTGTAATGCGTGCAGTCGTCCTTATATACTGGCCAAAACCCCTTCCCAACCAATGCGACTCTGTTAGGGGAGCAATAAAGGCGAAGCATTTTCTTCAATCAACTCAATGATTAGGCGGCGCCTTGAAAATATAGCCTGGGGTTTTGAAACGTCACACCAAAATCTTCTGGAAGCACACGTCGCATCAGAAATTCAAAATTCAAACTAGAAAATTACGGAGATACACATTGAGAAGGCTCCGCCTCCTCTCGACCAACCCTAGTGACGACGAAGCCTGAGGGCTAATGTAGTATGACCCAATTGGCTGGGCCTAAAAAAATAGAACATGGACTGTATCTGATTGGGCCTAAAAGGATTGCTCTTTATTTACGATTGCTGGGCCAAGGATTGCGGGCCCTTAACAAGGGAGCAACCGAGCGTGTCCCTCTCACGCGCTCGGCCTGGACGACTTCTCCCTCGGATTTGGGCATAGAGGATATCCTAAAACAAATCACTAAAATAGCTACGTGAGTTTATAGCATTTAATAGCTATAGTGTTAGCATTTAATATGATGTGACCTGACGATATATCCGGAGATTCGGATGACGTCAGTTCACCAATATATGAAGGGCTTGCCCCTGACGAATAAGAACACACAACATTCACCTCCTAAAGGCACAAGATCGCTTGGAGGGAACCGATCAGTGTTCTTTCTCTCACTGCTAAATCACTATGTTAGATTAGTACGGATAATTCCCTAATCATCCTTAAATAGCCACATTATTCCATCATTAACGGAGGATAAAATCCGGCTATCTACAACTTTTTAAATAAATTAATACATTGATTTGACATAAATCTACCATACTCAAAACTCAAACAAACATAGAACACACTATTCATGATTTTCAAACCTGACATAACCCCAAACCAAACATCACCAAGAAGATTAGAAAGAGCGTTGAATTTAAAAAAAAAAGAAACGTACATATACCTCTAAGGGTCCGTTTACATTGACGTGAAGGGATAATAAAACTAAGGGTAATGTAACCCTTGGTTAGGGTTGGTTGAGGGTTAGATGTGGATTTGCAATTTATTCCCATAACCCATTTTTTATTTAATTTGAAGGTTAACATCAATGTTTTATTAATAATTTACCCTTAAAACATATTCATTGACATAATCTCTCTCCACCTTACCTTTTCTTCACCCCTGCAACAAACTCTCTCTCCACTTCACCTTTTCTTCACCCCCTCCAACAATCATCTCTCTCCACTTTAATGATGACAAAATCAAATGATCCACAACAGTAGCAAGTTTGTCCGAAAAGCACCACCAACATCCATTTGTTAGTGAATATTAAGGATGAGATTGTCTCAGTCTTGACTTATCCTTCCGGTTTACGAATTCGGATTCCAGATGAGAATTCCAGTGCCGTTGAGCTTACGCAGAGTCGATCGGAAAGGGAATGGTGGGATGTGGTTGACTCAAGGACTACTACATTCCCTCGTCAGGTTCGCCATTAAAGATACTCAATTTCATATTTGGTTGCTTACACAACGCTCTCGGAGAGAGCATCGGAGTTGCTGGATTTGGGCGTGGGGTAATCTCATTTTCGACACAGCTTTCTGCATCATTTGGATCCATAGGATTGTTTTAACCAAAAGAGACAACGAGATTAACCTCCAGTGCTATTAGTACCGCCGGTGGCCCTACATGCAATTCTCCGCCGACAGCAACAACCTTGACAGTGTAGGGCTAGAGGTGAGCCAGAAGCTCCGACGGCAGCCTGACTTGGTGGTGGCCCATCAAGTACGGCCCAAACGCCATGGCTCTCACTGCCCCAACCCTAATTTCTTCTTTTCCACTATACCTTCAATTAAAGAGGATGATTTTGATTGGGTTTTATTTTTAATTTGAAGGGTAAAATTATAATTTTGTTGGTTTAAGGGATTGTTTCTATCCCTCCACTTTTTGAGGGTTACGTTAGCCCTCATTGATACGACGTTCAGCCCGGGCCGACAAAGCCCGTGGGTTATCCCTCCGCCCCCAACCTTCAAAGTAAACGATCTTTAGCTAGGGTTCGAGATAACCTTGTAAAACCTCGAATTAAACGCAACCCAAATAATTTGAAATCAGGCGCTGAAATGAATAAAGCGGCCATGTTTTCCTTTTAAATCAAAAAAATATTAGAACCTCTCATTAGGGTTCTACGCTTTCTGGAAAAAGAGCGGGAGTTATTCCAAAAACCGTTTCGTCTCTAAAAATGTCCACAACCGGCGTACGTCAGCTCACAGTTCTATCCGAGTTCAAGCCGTTTGGCTTGACCGTTGAATTCATGGATGGCGGTTATCCCTCCCTCGACGACGATTACTACTACTTCCTCTTTGATCCACAAGTTGCTAAGCTGCAAGATGAGGTCGCGGAGCTTACCGACGCTTCCAGTGAGAGGAGTGATCATGAAATATTTATCAGAGGAAATAGGTCCACCCTGCATATTTACGCTTGGTTGTAGTATTCTGAAATTTCAAATATTTGGTTTTTGTTGATGCCGTGTAGTGGTGAGAGTAGAATTGACGATTTTCGATTGTTAGCCGTTGCTGTTATTTCGCTTTCTTTTTCTCGTGGGTTTGAATTTATTTATACTGATATGAAAATAATCTTAGTTGTGGAGTAAAATTTTGCTAAAGTCTTGGGCCCATGAAGCTATACTTCGGCACATCTTGGATCTTATTTGATGTTTACATCATTACTCAAATGTAATAGATGATGATAAGAGTCTGAAATTTTGAGCTCTATTTCTCTCTCGCGAGAAGTGCATTTAATATTAGTATTTCTGAATTCAGCAATAATTTGCCAAAGTAGGACCCTCAACAATTTGATTACAAATAAAAATCATTTCATCTGCGACTAAGTTATTATTGAATCTGACTTCTGATGGCAAAATTTTGAGTCCTTTTGAATTGAACCTCTTTTTTATCTTGTTGGAACTTTTATGAATATAAGATATATGGATTGAACACTGTTAACACTGGAGGATTTATTGTGACAGAATCATATGGAGTACAGGACCTAAAGTCTATAAGAGGTTTACGCTGCCCTCCAAAGTCATCAAGGTGATTTTGGTCTAAAGTGAAAAGTTTGATATTCTTCAATGTGGTAACCTAGTTTATCGTGGCATTGTAGTGTAATTTTGTTTCTTCAATCATCATCGGGTGGTCTTAATGTAAGTTGGGGTAATTTGCATTCATGTAGGTTGCCAATGTGACATAGTTTGAAACATTGAAAATATTCATATGCGAACTTCGTTTGATGTAAGTCAATGAAAGCCCAGATATAGCTGTGTGATTGGAGGTGCATACACTGGCTGATTCAGGCAGGGTGTGTGCACATGCACTCATTCATGATAATGTGTTTATATAATAGTAATTAATTTATTTCATTGTCTTGCAACTGTATAAAGTAATAGTGACCATTAAGAAATACGTTGTGTACCGTCTGTATATTACTCTTAGTTGCTTGAATTAATTGTTTAACAGGTTTAGTCCAATCCCTAAATAAATGAAAGAAAAATAGTAAGTATTTAAAATTTGATTAACCCTTGACCCATATCCAACAAGATTTTAGTAGTTAAAGCCCTACTGATCAATTGGCGGTTCATAATCTGCATTTCTGAAATGCGAATTTCTCTACTTAAAATGTGTGAAACTGAATAGACTTCGTGCTAATTTTCTCCTGTTTGCCTCAGTTCTGAACTTAATTTGTTCAAGTGCTCAATTTTTCTGAGTATGACTCTAGTGTTCATGCTTGGTATTGGGAGAGTGAACACATGGCCTGCACATACAGAATCTTCAATGATTGTTTTGAATCTATAGAAGATATTCTGAGAAGAAGTGTAGGGCCAGCCTTTGGGTATCTAATCATAAATTGTTCAAACACTTTTCTGATTTTGATATGGAAAGAGGCTGGACGTTTTGTAATCCGTCTTGAATTTGCTCTTTTGGGACTACTACCTATTGAAATTATTAATAAAATTGTTTCCTTTCAAAAAAGAAAAAAGTGTTCATGCTTAAACTATTCAGGTATGCTGGTGCCAGATGAGTGATACTTCTGAAGCCCTGCTTTGTGTTCTCCAAGTAGATAGATTAACTATCTATGGTACAGGAGGTGAGTTATAATTTCATGTTCTGAGTTTTTCTCTTGTCTCCACAGTATTCTAGTCTGACACATTTACTACTCTCCAGAAGATTTTTATAACTTATAGTTTCTTTCTCCTAGTTTAAATTACTGTTGTGGTCCTTCAGCGTTTACAAGATGTTATCTTCTTCTTGTTCCACTTCTAAATTATTGATTTCTGCTACATACATTGGGTTTTTGTTTGCGTCTGAGGTGATTTTGAATGGAAAGTATTTTTGGGTTTTGGACATAATAGGATGACAGAAAAACTGGGCGATAGTAAGAATATTTTATCATGAAAAATTCTGTGGTAAATATTATTGATTAAAAATTTGTGTAAATGTGTATGAGGATGTGTGTTTGAAATAAGAAACACATTGGTGTGGTATTAAGTGTAATAGGTAAAGATGAAGTGGGTTAAAATCTGCCTTAACAACCTGTAAAACAAATGAGGATACAAATTTTGCGATCTCGGTCCGTCTATTGTGTGAAAAAACAAACATACCCTTACACTTTAGTCACGTGATCTTTTTATATTTTCAGTCTTTTGATTAAATGAGTCCCAGAAATTGAGCCACTTATGAATTGTGATTATGCTAAAATATGGACTATAGTTTGAATTTGAACATGAGTAAATCAAATGTAACTTTTAAAATGCAAGGAGCTAATTGTAGATATCTCCTTTTATGCCTTTTTTGGCTAGACCATAGCTTGCATCTGTAGTTTGTACCTTTTCGCTTTCTTAAATTTTATCAAGGAAAATTTTGAGGCTGTCTTTTTTACAGGTGAAGTGATTTCAGTCCCTCTTCCTCATGCCATCACATCAATATGGTCGCTTCCTTTTGGTTTACTTCTTCAGCGGGCAACTGAAGGGAGCTCACTAACAAACACTTCGTTATCATCTTCAAACCCGTACTTAAGTGCTCGTGATGTCTTCCGCCAAAAAAGGGATGTCGGATACAGTCCTCCACAGAATTTTGTTCCAACTCATATAATTGACCACGATACAAGGAGTGATGTAATATCAATGTCCTCCCATATGATACTGAAGGACCTCTTGGAAGAACCTCAGGTACCAATTTAACATTTTTGTTTATGGGTACTTTTCGTTTTCATTCAGGTTAATACAAAATTACTATTTTAATTTTCATTCTATGTTTGTTGATGGGAAATGTGTTTTATGATGTCCTCAGGTAACATATGTTGAGGAAAGAGGTAAATTAAATCTAATGTGGGAATTTGATGAAAGAACAATTTGGACTAGTGAGTGTGTGCCTCTGATGGCATCATATAACAAAGGTAAATACAGTGAAGTTTCTTAAATTTAGCCCACTTTTTTCTGGAATATTAGTATTATAATATTTCATTGCAGGAAAGATGCAACACTCCCTCTGGGTAGTAGAGGTCAATAATTCCAACATTGAAGTGGTGGAACCCAAAGCATCTAACTTAGGTGCTCCGGGGAAGTTAGCAAAGCATTTCTTCAGAAGGATATGGCAGGGGAAGGGTTCACAGACTGCTGCCAATAAGGTGCCTAAACTTATCATCATTTCTTTTAGTGGTAGCTCATCTCCTTCTAATGTATTCTTCATTGATGATGAAGCTGCTTAAAAGAGAAGAAAAAAAATCAACACTTAAATCATGAAAATAATTTGTTTTGAAGCCTTGCTCTAATTGTAATGTCATTGTCTGCTGGTTTTCTGGTCTGCCCTCTGGGTGATTTTAAATCATTAGTTGTTCTTGGGCCCATTATTGCAGTACAGTTGAATGTTTTCTTCAATTGGTGTGGTCTTAAGCTGTATTTGCTGTATTACGTTTAGTTTAGAAATCCTAAGTGGTGGTTTCATATGACACTCATGGACAATTTTCAGAATTTGTAATTGAAAATTTTTTTTTTACCTATTGGGATCAGACTTTTGTTGAATGACAGTAGTTTAACTAATAAGACTGTTCTGTTACAACAATTTATTTTGACGTCCCATTGTTTCCTTTGATCTTTTAACATTTTCTTCCCTCAATCAAATTTTCATCAGGTTTTTCTGGCGACGGATGATGACCTTACACCTGTCGTATGTTTTCTTCTCCTAGAGCAGAAGAAGTTGTTGTCTTTACGACTTCAGAGTCTTGAATTAAATAATGAAACAGTCTATGATATTAAGCCTGACATGAGTTGGTCCATTCCAGCAATTGCTGCCGCTGCTGTTAATATCACTCGATCCAAGTATATTTGCTTCTCTTCTTTCATTTAAATTTAATCTTCCTATTTTTCCAATGACTTGAAGATATCTTGTACAGAGTGAAAGTTGGACAACTTCCTCATATGGATGTCATTGTTTTGACTCTGGAAAATACTCTACTTCTATATGTAAGTTGCCGAAAGCTTTCACCCCATGTGTATAGACTATAAATTATTTCTTCACATGAATTATTCTGCTATATAAAACTTTCCAGCCTTTACCATGTTGCATTTTCTTGCCTTCAATTAATATTTCTAATTACAACTATTTTTCATGTTAAGAACTCATAAACTGAATAGATTAAAGAGCTGAAATGAAGTAGTTCAAGAGATCTGTATGAACAGTCATTAGATAATGTATTTTACAGAATTACTATGATTCCGTTTACACTTCCGTCAGACTAGTTTAGTATTATGTTCTGTCCAGTCCTTACTGATACATTAATTCTCATAGTACGCCTCCCTCTAATCTTTGTCTATTTTATAAACTAATACATTTATATATACTAATACATTTGCGCATCCCAACCCTTGATCTATCCCATTTTATTGGATTCTAATCATCCTATCCCTTCAATCAAGCAAATTAACAGAAAAAATTCTCATAATGGAACACAAGAAGTAGGCAGTTATTAATTTGTGCATATGTCTTTCCCACGCCGACCATATCGGTAAAATTGGAGTTTGTCCTCTGTGAATATCATCTTCATAAAAAATGCCTTGTCCTTGAAGTGGAATTTTGGAAACTGACAAAATCTGTAGCATCCAACTAAGAAGCCCCATCCCTTGTATTGCTGTGCTATATAACCATCATTTGAGGAACTTGATTAAGACATTTCCTCACTATCTGGCTTGCTGAGACTCAAATATGCTCTCCTTGATAGTCAGATATAGTGTAGCTTGGCTACAGTATCATGCTTTCCCAATACATGATTTAGCTGCCTAACTTGGAACACTGGATGAACTCGAGAAGTTTCTAGTAATCTCAACTGGTAGACCACTATCCTGGCCTTTCAGATCACCTTATAGCGGCTGTAATTCCTAGAATTAAGTGTTTGAATAACTCATTGCAGGATTGTAACTTGGTGATCAGGTGCAATTCAACAGCATTCTAGCCCAGCATTGTACTGCACATCTCTCCTCCTACCAGCCACATGTTTATCTGTTCCATTTTAAATTAAATCTTAAATGCTTCAGCTTTTTGTCTTGTTACTGAACTGCTACTGCCATCACCTTTGTAAATTTTAAAGATTACATCTATTTAGTAATTTCTAGAATCAAATGAATTTTAGGTTGGCCCATAGAGGGATTACTATTGCTCACCTAAGGTTCAACAATGTTTTACTGGTCTCTGAATGCGTTTTATTATTTATGAAAAAACCCCTATGTGGACAGCTTATTCTAATACTAACAAGCGTTTTGAGGTATCTGCTTACAACTCAGGTGATTGCTAAATGCATTTACGATGTGCATGAGGAATGTGAATGAATTGTACATTACTTTTTTGTACGATAAGTTTGTATTGAGTTATATTTTCTTCTTTTGAGTTTATTAACTAATAACTGTGTGGTCCTTTATGATTGCAGTCAGGGAAGCTATGCTTGTGTGAATATGTGTTGCCGTCTTGTTTGGGTAAAGCACAGCTATCAAACAGGATGGAACTTTTAGACACCAACAATATCACTGGTGATCTGAAAATTATTAATCTAGCTGATGCTGTAGAAAGGCGCATCAATCTAGTTCTAAACAATGGACAGGTATGTTTCCAAATTTGTTCTTTCTTGGAAATGGTATTCGTTTTCCCGTAGAACTTATATGACTTCTGAAATTTGATACCTGTAATTGAATTCAAAGAACCTAATTCTGGCAAAGTGATGTGAGTTATTCAGTTTCTTGGCTCATTCTTTTATGAGCATGACCTTTGGCTTTACTTTTCATTTATGGTTCAACTATAAGTTTTTTGAATTCTTAGGACTTTAGTATGGATATTTCAATATTAATTGGTAAGGATGATGAGACATATAATAGAGTGTTGCATCTTTGGGCTTAGAATAGGAACAAATTAATGTAAATATAAGGCAAAAATTTATATGCATCAGTTGCATAGTGCAACCAGTGCATATTTTTGAAGAGATAATTATTGTTTTACTTGATCTAACTAATACTTTATTATGAAGGTCCTATTCTCTGTAAAATTACACATATTGCAAAGTTCAGTTTGTGTGCACTAGTCTTACCCTTAGGTATAATTAAATATAATTTCATTTTTGATATGCTTCTAATTTTCAGTATAACTGAAATTATTTGGTTTTCTTTTTAGCATCTTTGACATTAATGATGCTACCTTCTCCAAATTTCTGCTCTAGAAATACAGATGTACATTGCGGCGAAGTCCTTCATCATCTCTGACTAACGACTGTATAACTGCAATGTCAGAAGGGCTTAGTTGTAGTGTATTCAACCACTTCCTTGCCCTTCTATGGGGTGGTGATGGTACAACTTATTTAGTTAAGGCAAATTCCGGAACTGATTCAGAATGGGAGTCTTTCTGTAATGTAATAAGAAAAATGTGTCAGGGGCCTGCAACATCTCAGTTATTGTCAGATTCTGTTTCACATTCGTCATGGGAGTTCCTCACTGAGAGCAACTATAATCAGCAGTATATAAGAAGTAATTACTTCGTTAGTACCTTCCATGGTTTATCATCTAAATTGCATGGATCAGATTCAGGTAATGCTGTTGTTGCCGACACTCGTACAGAGGAGACTGTCTGCGTGAAATTTCTGACAGAAACATTGGATTCATTGCATGCAGTATATGAAACTCTTAAACTTGACAATCTCCGTAAAAGGTTCTTTACTTTTACCTTTCTAATGTTTATAAATCTTTATGCATCTGAGTTTCATATACATGATTTTTACTACTTTTCACATAAGTAAGCTGAATAAAGAGCTCATAAGTAATATGTAATGTATGTGAAGCCAATGTGTATTTTGCTAAAAATGCTAGCTGATTTTCCCTGAGTTGAGTTCTGGGTTTACCTTGGATTTCATCAGAGTAAATAGTATGCATTTGAAGCCAATGGTTATTGGAGCTCTTCATGTACTTTGATTACAAGGTCTAGCTCTGAGATCCTATGCTTATTGAGTTTGCATCATCTATCTGGACAAACTTTTTATGAGATAATAGTCTTATTGATTGACTTATGGAACCTATGCATGTTTGAGAAATGAGGAACTGCATGTTATTATGTTCTGCAATGTCAAAACACCTTTTTATTGGCAACAATTATGTACAATCTTTGAGCAACTTTCTCAGCATAAAGTCAGAAAGATTTTTCTGTGTAATGAGGAAGACAATTTGTGATGTACTGGGTCTACATGAGCCAGAACAAAAAGTATAGTGAAAGAAATGTTTTGCTAAAGAGCTAAGTAGCTAAACTTCTCTCTCTTTCTCTTGCAATTGGGCTAGAGAAAATCTTTCCTCCCATCAGTACATTTCTATAGTAATGAGCATAGTTGTTTGAGGCGCGCCTCTATGGGGGCTCCATGTATTTTGCCTTCTTTAGCAGGCGATGTTTTGGAGGTATGCTCTTCCTGCGCCTCATATGTGCCTTTGACACACCAACCTAGCTTCTTTCCATGTTTTCATTACATTTTTAAGATTTGTGTTGTCTTTTAAAAATGCTCTTATTGCTACAAAAAGCCTCTTTTACCTAGATTTTCTGTTATTCTCGTAGAGTTGAGAGAAGCTTCTTCCTCAAAAGATACTACTATATCACGATGAGGATTATCATTAATCACTAAATGAGAGTGATTATTGATTGATGATTATCTTGTAACGAATTAACAGTTTAGAAGTCCCCAGATATTAAGATTCAAGGCATTACAACAGATTAGTTTGCTAATTTTCCAGCCATTTTACTTGATACACTTTGTGTTATAGTTGTCAAGATTTAAAGTTGAACTTTTCTACTTCAGTATTTATTTTTCTAATTAGTATCAAGGTATTGTCTTCATGTTCAATGTGTTATTTATGAGTTATTATGTAATATTATTTGTTTCATCATTTTTAAAGGTTATTATCTGCCAAATAGGTTTAATTTAAGTATAGGATTTGTAAATAATATTGTGCACAGTGCACGTAATGCACAAGAGGCATGCCTGTGACGTGCGCCATCGCCTCAGGAGCTCCTAGAGGACCCCTTGCGCATCTTGCCCCCTAAAACTATGGTTATGAGTACAAACTCCAAAATGGATGTCGGATGCTACTTGTTAAAGTTAGCTATTAACATTACCATTGAACGTTGTGTGCTATCCCAACTATATTTTGTAACTAGTATCTTAAATCACTTGGAAGTTATAGATGATAACATACTAAGTTCATTATTAAAAAATAAGCAAACTTATCAGTCATAGTTATTTCTAGTTTGCTGCCTTAGCATTGAGGTTGGTTATGTGTTATGGACTTAGTCTGGTGGTGATTGTCAATAGATTTCAATGAAATCGGATGTACATTTGAATTTTAGATGAAAAAATTACCTTGATAATATGCATCCTTTTCTTGTGTAGTTGACCTTTTGGTTTTGAGTCACAAAGCAGAACTAATTACTTCTGAATGAGTATGATTGTGGATAAGATTCTCAAATACCAAAGTAGAGAACTGGGACATACCATGAATGCTTGTGTTTACTTAATATTAAAAAGTCTGCCCCATTCTTACGGCAAGCTGCCTCTATTTACTTTATTTTGTGTTTTTCTTATTCAGGTTTCTTTTTTAGATTGTTTGAGTTATCTATGATACTGTGACTTCATTGCATGTCACTGTTTGCCTTCACGAATCATGCATGGTTGCAGTCTAAATTACTGATGCGGACTTACAATCTTTTTTCTCTCTCTAGGGACTTGGGTCTTCTGGTTGTTCTTTTATGTAATATTGCTGAATACTTGCATGAACCAATCTACTTAGATCACTATAAACATGATTTTCCTTCGCTTCTGAAAGACTTTAAGATGTCTCGGAACATATATACCTCAAGAAATCCTCCAAGCATATTCAGATGGCTTGAGAACTGCTTAAAGCATGGATGCAATTCTGCCAGTGTGTGTGATCTTCCACTTCTGGTCTGCAAAGTTGGAAGTTCTGTCGTGAACTGGGCACGGAAGATTGTTTCTTTTTACAGTCTTTTGTGTGGAGCAGAACAAGTAGGGAATAGGCTTTCGTCTGGTGTTACCTGTGATATTGCCCTGGGATTTTATCACACTAGAGAAGAACTAACAGTTTTGGGAATGGTTGGTGAAGGATTTGGTTTGCGTCATTTGGACTTGCTGCCTGCTGGAGTTTCTCTTCCTCTGAGGCATGTAAGTTGATAGTTCATAACTCATAAATACGATGCAAGGTTTTGTAAACCCCTTCTATCTTTTGTATTTTATGTTTGATGTCTCATGTCTTAGAATGGTCAGTGGTCAATTAATTTCCATCCATTCAGTAAAGCCCATTCACATAAATATCTTTTCTACAATTGGGTGGCTGAAGGTTTGGATCAGGCCATTTTCTTGGTCTGAGTTTATAATCGGTCATCATTTCTAATGTTTAGAATTTTGGGGTGCTAGATCTCTAAAATAAGTGCTGTGATAAGTCTCTATAGATCATAAGGGTTAGTATGCACCTGTGGTTTCTCTATTTGTCTTTTTTTTTCCCTTCTCCAGGGATGTTTCATGGAGTTATTTTGGTTGTGAGCTATCATCATCTATCTTAATTCTTAATTTTTTCCTGGATGCAATTTAAAAACATTAAAAGTCTGTCTTGTGTTGCTCAGGCAATAGATAAGTGTCGTGAGTCTCCTCCAACAAATTGGCCAGCTGATGCATATGTGTTACTTGGTCGTGAAGATTTAGCATTGCTGCATTTGGGACATCCAACAAAATATGCCGAACTTGATTTCAAGAAGTCAAATTTGATTTCATTATCTACACCTTACATGTTACCTCTCCATCCTGTGACCATACCTTCCTCAGTTTCTGATGCACTTGACATGGACGATCCCAATGAGGACATAGACAATTTTGAGGGACCTGTCACTGATGGAATGGAACATATTTTCAACTCTAGCACACAGTTACGCTATGGTTGTGATCTTCGGCTTAATGAGGTGCATTCCCAACTAATAAAGCATCCTAAGTTAGTCTGGTTGAATATTTCTTTCTGAGATTTATATCACTCGTAAGCGGAAATTAATGTTTTATGTTCGTAATCTTTTTGGCTGTCTCACTCTCATAATTTTCTTGGCATATCCACTTTCTAATTATATTTGTTTCTCAGTAAATATATTAACATTCAGTAGATCCTGTTTAGTTCTTTCGATTGATTTCGTGTTGCAGTTTTCCTTTCTAGTGCATATACATTACATTTTCACATGTTGAACTTTGTTTTCAATTGGGTTTGTAAATTGATTGCGTTGTTTTCCATTATTTAACATTCATGATCTTAAATTTGCTTGATTATGCAAAAGATGAGCATGGAGACATTCAATACATTCTGCCTGGTATGACATGAGGCTATGAGCTCGTCTTATATATTGCATCTGCATATTTGCTAATTGGTATGCTACTTCATAAACTATGTTGTTTATGATTTCTCTATATTAATGGCAGATTCTGTGTAGAAAGCACTCTTTTTTCTGGGGTTAGATTCAAATTATTTTGTATACTGCTTGGATACCTATCCATATAAACCTTATCTGATCCATGAGTTTCTTTTTCTTTCAAGTTTGCATATTTCCTTGCATTAGTAATGTTTCTTTTTTAATGGTTTAAAATTGATCTGACAGACATTGAGATTGTCTTTTGTTGCTGTGAAAATATGTTGCTATTGGAACTTGTTTGTATGTAGAATTAATTTATGTTATGGATCACACGAATATTTCATAGGTAAGACGTCTCTTGTGCTCTGCAAGATCTGTAGCTATTCAAACACCTGTTAACCCCACAGCTACTGATCAGGACTTCCAACAGGTATTTGGTGCTTCTTACAATGGATGATAGACTTTTACCATAATGCACACTAGATGCACCTGTTTGGATTCTTATTAGTATTGCATTATCAAGATAAATATTTCTGTTTTGTTTTTCTCATGTGATGGTATGCAAAATATAGCTGTGAAATCTCTGAGTGAACCCATCACTTGCATTCTGCTCAATAAAGGAATTAAATGGTGAAGTTTGGGCTTTTTGTGCACATAAAACCGATTACACAGTACCTTCCTTCTTGCATTATAAAGTCTGTAATTGTTGTTTTTAACAACTTAGACTCGATCTTTATTTGAATGAACGTGCCACAGAAAAATATCACTTGAAGGACTGTTGCAGTAGACATTATTTCTAGTTTTAATCTCTGCAATGCTAGATTATTTTTTCGACTAAGAATATGGTGTTTTACTCCCAATATGACTTTTGCAGACACAACTCTGGCATCTTGCACAAAGAACCACTGCTCTTCCATTTGGCCGTGGGGCATTTACTCTGGGTACTATATGCACACTTTTAACAGAGGTGCCTATCTATATCTTTTATTGCCTGGTTGTTGTTGCTTATATATCTTCGCTTAGAACTTATTATTTGTCCAACCTGTATTTTTGTCTTCTTGCACAACTAGATATGATTAGCTTATAACCATCTGCTGAACTATTCTTACCCAGGCACTTGTTGTTCCAAAGCTTGTATTGGCTGGTCGTTTACCTGCACAACAAAATGCAACGGTATGTCTGATTGAGATTATAGTTTGATCCAAGTTAATACTTGTTGATACATTTGATTGTTATGCATGATAATGACAGGTAAATTTAGATGCAAATGTTAGAAATATTCAAGAACTCAAGTCTTGGCCAGAATTTCATAATGCAGTTGCTGCTGGCTTGAGATTGTCTCCTCTCCAGGTTTATCTTGCGTCTGCATGAGTAAACAATTGGCCAATCATGTTCATATTATTTAATTTTGTTTGTTTTCATCTTTAGCCACCAATTGATATCTAAACTGATAATTTCCGCATGAAAATTCATTTCAACTTTGCACTTGCATTGTTAAGTTATTTTTACTCAGGATTCTATATGGCATGCCCAATGTCTTGTAATTCTTGTTTAATTTTTTGATGCCTGTAGGGAAAAATGTCAAGAACATGGATACTTTATAACAAACCGAAAGAGCCTAATGTTACTCATGGTGGACTTCTTCTTGCTCTGGGTTTACATGGACATCTCCGTGCACTATCTGTTACAGATATATTCCAGTATTTTTCACAGGTTAATAGTTCCATCTCTAAATACATTTAGTCATCATTGCTTATATGTTCTTATTCTTGCTTATGATATGAGAAAATTTCTCATTTGAGAAAGATGAAAATTGCCCTTCAAAGAGTATAACGATATATTGCACCCACTTGTTCTATGTGTGTTACAACATTTTTTTTTGGTGGTGTAATAGTAAATTTTGTTGTTTTCTGATTAACATGTTTACAGTAGTCTCTTTGCATTGCCTTATCTAATCATCATTCATCACGAAGTAGTTGCTTGTGTAACATAATGTTGATGTTAATACTCGACCTGCAAATGTGCTGGGAGTTGGGACTGAAATTTTAGCAAATCTTCCTAATAAAACCTTTGAATGCCAGTTTGGCATAACATAAAATTGAATTTATATCGGATCAATTCATTTGGATTATATCTTTGAAATGCCTCTATGGGGAAACTCTATGTGAGGAACATATTATGTATATGCATGTTTATTTTTCATGACATAGAGTTGTAAGTTTTAGAGCATAAATAGAGGTATGTGTTTTAACTTTTAAGCATCCCGAAAGTGTGAAGCATCTCTTTGAAATCCTGATATGGGAATTAGTTTGTGTGTGTTTTTCTTTCCTTTTGTATAAAGTAAAGTAAGTGTTTAAAAGTTAACAGTGTTGGAGTTCTGTTTCTTATGCATTTGTTCTCTTCGATGGACCTTAGACATTCATTAGTTATCAATTTAAAGTTGCTGGTAAACTTGTGTTGCTGAAGAAATTTGTTGTGACGGAAATTTTCATCAACTTATTTGCCATTTATTTGCTCTGAAGACTGAAGCTTAACTCAGTTATTAAGTTAGTTTGGGCTTGCTCGGCATGCACTATGCTTTTAAGACAATGATAAAATTGTATTTTGGAACTAAGTGAAATCACTTTCCCAGATTATGATATAAACAACGATTAACATTTTGTTTTAATAACATATATTCCTCTGGCAGTAAACTTGATTTACATAAATGCTTAGAATTGCTGCTATACCTTTTTAATAGTTTATTTCACTCATTTAGATTGTTGATAAAATTATATCATTTTCTGAGTATTATGATAATGTTTTCTCTTGAAGGAACATGAAAGTACTACTGTAGGATTAATGATTGGCCTTGCGGCTTCATACAGAGGAACCATGCAGCCAACAATTTCAAAGGTAATATATGTGGTTTGCAACTTATTTTTGTCACAATTCTTTCCTTCATAAATTAATTTATTATTGAAATCCTTTGCTGCTTTCTTTGGAGTTATTATGGATGCATCTTATGGCAAGTTTTTCTTCATTTTAAAAGTATAATTCGAGCGCACTTGGGGGAGTGGCGTTATTACCACCTGGAACATTGCTAATTCTTTAGTGTTCATTTTATCATGTTTTAAGAATTAGCACTAGACCTTAAGGATAAAGATTAAAATTTTGTATAAAATAGTACATTGGCCATGAGGTTTCATGGATGAAGGAGCAAGTTAAGTCATGAACCACAAGGATAAAATATTACATGAATCACAACAGGTGATATTATAATTATGCCCTAAAAATTAACTCTAAATCCTAAGGTTTCGAATCATCCTAGGGTAATATACTATATGAACCACAAGGCCCTATGGGAAGGAACTGAGTCACGGTTCCACCCAAGTTATTTCCATCCTTAAATTCCCCAAAACATCCAAGTGTATCAAGTGAAAAGACTTTGGAGGATGAAATAATATATTTTATAGAGTGTTCGATGACATTTGGCCTGAGAACGTGCTCCGCATGCCAAATTATTATAATTTATTCCTTTAAATAAACTAGAACCATATGAATCCAATACAATAAGTTTTAATGGATATGGCCTGATCCATTAAGCCATTAGATTAGTATTATATGGTCAAACGAACATTTTATTAAAACCTTGAGCTTGTTTCTAATCAAAGTAGTAGAGATTGTCTATCAATCTACCACTGCTAATCATGATCCTTTGAGTTGTCGAAAAGGGTCCTCAACAGGATTTAACAATGAAAGTCTTTAGATAAGTGACCTACAAATAAGAAATTGCAAGAAACAAATTGTAAAACAATCTGTTCAGACAAACATCTGGATCCTTTACCAGAAATACGATTCCACCTGCTATACATTTTTTATCTCCATAAAAAAGGTATAAAAATGAGGAAGATTTGTCATGTGATCAGAAGCACCTGAATCTGTAAACCTGGGTTTTTGAGGTGAAGTAAAATATTCACATAATTTGCTACCTGACTGAGCTATAGATCATAGTTATGCTAGGAGTGAGATTAAGATATGCTCAATCTTTAGGGATTAGAAGTAGGAAGATTGTTATGGATAATCTCAGAGATTTCTGACATTGTGGTAAAAGAACAAAAATTGTGCAAAAAGTTGAGTGAAAATCCAATTAAGTTGTCTCTGCCATAATAAGAATAATGGAGAAAGTTAAGTATATATTGATCGCAAAACCACGAGAAATGATGTAACTTATGAGTACAATAAAGAAAAAATGAAATGTAATATGCTACAATAAATTATCTGAACATAATGGAATTACTTTCTAACTAAATGTTAACACACAATTCCTAGAGTTAGGCAACAATCAGTCATGTATATTTCTGATTTGATTGGGATCAGATTCAGTATATTGCATATGATATTAAGATCTGACATTATAGCTGTTGAATTATTGTGTTGCATCCATTCTCTCAAACTATCAATTTATTTTATCGTTACATATTTTTCTCATTAGTTCTATCTAGAATCCATGTTAACATGGATAAAAAGTAACAGCTATTTGCAATTGAAGTACGCTTAAAATTATGATTTTATTTGCAAAATGAAATTCACAATTAATTCATGAATGGATATATATGATTGGAAATAACATTTATGATTTATAATGTGATGTTTGAAATTTTAATTAATTTTAGAATTGTGATTCATAGGAACAGAGTAAAGTTGGTAAGAGAGATACTTGCTGTGAAAATGCTTATTTGGATATCTGGTGCTTCATGCTAGATTTGACTGCTTCTTTTCATGCATGAGTACCACAATCCACCCTAAACTTGCTCAGCATATTTTATTGTTATTCTAATTGGAACTTTTTGTATCCTGGTCAGCTGTAATGTTTCTGTTTTTATGTCTGTAGCTTGAGTAAAAATTCACATTTGGCTACATTATTGGAGTACTTGAAAAGTTTGAATTTAACCAACAAACAACTTTCAAGTTAATCATGCCTGTTTACTATGATTTCTTCTTCATTTTCTGCCAATAATGGAATAATTATGTATTTTATAAATTATTTGGCAGTCTCTATACGTGCACTTGCCTATGCGCCATCCATCATCCTTTCCGGAGTTAGAACTGCCAACCCTTATACAGGTACACCATTATAGATCATGCAGTGATTGAGTTGCATTTGGATAGCTGATAGCTATGCGTTACTTGTGTGCTTCCTGTATGTGAATTTTCTGCTCCATATTTTATCTTATTCTGCCTGGATTATCTTCTTTGATGCTCTTGTGAGGTCTTCTAATCTTCAAGTGCTATCCATGAACATTATTTATTTCTTTCGTTGTCCTTTTAAGGAGTACAATATATTTACTTTTCCATTTCAACTATTGTGGCTTCTGTCACACTGATTGATACTGCACAAATTAAGCTTTATTTGTTATCTGCTTATGAAATTCCTAGTTGGTTGGTTGAACTTGAAATGCTTTCTTGTGATGGATTTTTGACTCTTGTTTTTAAATTCCAGTCTGCAGCACTTATTTCTGTAGGGCTTCTTTACGAGGGATCGGCACATCCACAAACAATGAAAATTCTTTTGGTAATTTGATTATTTATTGCAGTCTCATGAGCCCCCAGTTGTTTATTCCCTTCTAGTTTCCTCTCTCTCGTCTCTAGCACTGATGATGTAGTGCTTGACAGCTGTAATTAAGCTGTGCCTTAATTAGTCCACATTTTGAAATAAACAGTAATGACAAGAGAAAAGAAAGATACATGTGGACTGGGGTAGCAAGGCTTAATGGGGGATATTGATTTTGTTGTCCTCCCCTTATTATGTAATTTCACTTTGTGATAGAATATTGTTCTTGCATATGTATGGTATATAGTGGCTCAAATTGTATGTTCTTGATTCTGTAAATTACGAAATGACACCAGAGTTGCCTGAAATTTGAGCTAGTTGGTTAAGAATCTACTATAAGGTAAAATCCATTATGAAATACATCTCTGTGCTTTGTCAGTTTGGCTCTCTGTGAAATACTCATTCGGCTGAGCAATGTATCAGACCAAAAAATAAATACATGGGTGATGTGTTTTATGGCATAAGAAAACGTGTTTTTATCTGAAAAGTATTACACGTTTCCTACTTGGCTCTATACTATTTCTACAACAAATAAATAGATCTAATATCCGAGTTTGAAAGATCTATTTTCTAGTTCAATCAATCTGCTGAAATTCAATAGCACAAAAGAAGTTAAGAACAGTAACACCAGGAATTCATCCTACAACATGGTGATCCTTAAACAAAAATTGCTTCATAGAAACATTTTTATGGAGCTTCTAGGTTTTATTTTTATACTATGATTTAGGTATAATTTAAGGCATGTCGGAAAGATATAATCTTGAGATCAAAACTTGTAAATATTTTTACCATGAATCTTACACTAGAAACAAGATATAGTGGAAATGCTCAGTTTTCAGATTTTCTGCCCTTTGTGGTTTCAGTTTTGATGTCATTTAGATTTAGTTGAAAAAGATGAAGCATCTGACCCATTTATTTGCAGATATAAATGGTGCTTTTTTTTTTAAACTAATTATGTTAGTGATTACTTAATCCTCAAGTCATTTTGGGGTGATAAAAAAAATTAGAAAAGAAAGAATATGGTATACCTGTTCAATTTATTTTCTCATCAGTCATCTCTTATTGTTTTATTGACAGTTTACCCCATGAACAGCAATGAAAGACAATTGGATTCATGATAATCAAACTATATGTAGATTCCAAAACAGATCCCTTGAGTTGTGTGGCAGTTGAACCCTAATTTTTATATTATCTATTTGCTTATAGGTGCTACTTAATTGTTCTTTTGGCTGATCAACATCTATTATTGGGGTTTAGAATTGTACCATGGACTGCTTTTAAAATCTATGGCCATTTAAGATTTGCATTGCGGGAGAATTGAACAGATTTAAAATTCATCTGGAGACTTTATGGATTGGGAGTCGATTTAGTAAGGAAATGTCATCTTTTTATACATGATTCTTGTTTTTTTATGTGAACAGATTTATTCAATATCTCTTCTATTATTCATACTCAGTGATTCTTGCATATGTTCTCCTTTACTAAGGAATAATAATAGTCTTGATTTGTTGTATGATATGTCAATAATGGGGTTTTAATATGTGACACCTCTTCTATAGAGTGAAATAGGTCGCAGAAGTGGAGGAGATAATGTACTTGAAAGGGAGGGTTATGCAGTTTCAGCTGGATTTTCACTAGGACTGGTTGCATTAGGTATGGGTTCTAAGAGGCTTGATTGAAAATAATTCCAGATTATTGCAATCAAATAATTTAAACATTTTCCAAACCCTATCCTGTTATCAATACAGGCCGTGGTCAAGATGCTATTGGCTCCATAGACACCTTGGTGGAGCGGTTGCTCCACTATATTGGTGGCAAAGATCTTCATAATGTATGTTTCCCGTAACATTAATCAAATACTGCTAAATTGCTTGTTAATATCACCAAATGATTAATGTCTTGGAATACTATACATTTTTGACAGGAAAGACTCCATCTTTTGCCATCAACAGCAGATGAACATAATCGAAGTGCAGGACAGGTTATGTACTTTGATTCCCATCTCTTTACCTGTTATTGGTTAAACTCTTTTCTTAGGCCAGTTATTTGGTTTAAGATTTCCTATTTTCTAAATTATCTTGCTTTTGCTTTACCAGATTGTAGATGGGAATGTAGTCAATATAGATGTTACTGCACCAGGCGCTATTATTGCTCTTGCTCTGATGTATTTGAAGGTAACTTGTAGTGAAGTTTATATCACTTGGCTAATGAAATTCCTGAGGAAGCAGAATTGTATAACTTGATCCCTTACTAGTGTCTTATTTAATTCGTGACTTGCGTAGACAGAATCTGAACTGATTGTGTCTAGACTGTCGATTCCGCAAACTCAGTTTGACTTGCAGTATGTGAGGCCTGATTTCATATTACTGCGTGTCATTGCTCGAAACTTGATACTCTGGAACAGGTATCTTTCAGTTGGCAATGAGATGAGCATGGTTGTATGACTCTTGTCTATTTAAAATAACACGGGCCATTATTTCGTAGAATTCTACCATCAGAGGACTGGATTGACTCACAGATCCCTGGAGTTATAAAAAATGGGGTAAAAAGTCTTGGAAAGGAGATGGGTGATATATATGACATGGATCATGAAGCATTTGTTCAGGCATACGTCAATATAGTGGTTGGAGCATGTATTTCCATAGGTAATTGATTTTATGCTGAATATAATACTCCCACCGTCCCAAAAAGCTTGACATCTTGAAAAAAATTCTGATGAATTCAGAAGTGTTATGAAGTGGGTAATCTGTCCTTATTTATTGTGCATGAATTAAAATGAAATTTATTTTTCTTTACATATTGAGGCAATATTGGAAGATTGTCCTTATATATCTCTTATATACCTAAAATATCAAGTAATTTGGGACAATTTTTTTTTCCTATAATATCAAGCTTTTTGGGACAAAGGGAGTAAAATACTATTTCCTGTTTTATCCTAAATTTTAATCTCTATCATCCTTTCATCTTTTCAGTCCCTCTTAGAAATATGTCTGATCATGTTAAATACAGAATTCTCTCTTTGGACTTTCCATTTTTAGAGGCAGCTCACTTCTTGAAACCAGCATATCAAATCTCCTTGTTCTATGACTTTTTGAAATTGGCCTTATGCTGTTGGCATTTTCTCACAATCTATATTTATTAAATGAAATATCTTTTCTTAGATAAGAGAATGGCAGAAATTAGCCCTAAAATTGTTAATGCTTTCTGCTGTCTTAATTTTCGTCGAGAGGTTCAATCTTTATCTTTGGTAATTCTTTTGTCTGATCTAATGTCTATTCTTTCTTCTATGCTATCCTCTCTGAGGACACCTTCTGTGTATGACTTAATGTGTTTGATAGCTAGAGGATTACAACAAGGTAATATCCTTGCATATTTTGATAGTTGTTTTCTGCTGCCCCTTTTTCAAGAAAAAATTGCCGAACCATTCCATATAGTGAAGTGAGCCTGCATACAGCAATGTTTATTTGATATGTCTTTTCCATTTTTGGTGGTTTCATCTTCAATAAGTTGCAAATGGTTGACCTGTGAATCCTGGAGCTAAATTTCCATAAAGTAGTTTCCTTCATATATGATATTTTCTTGCATCATCCATTGCTTACACATCTTCATATGATTCCGATGCAAAGGCCTAATGAATTGTATTGAACCAGAAGGTTCTGAACTGTGGAATGTTCTTGCTCAATTTGTCCACAGATAATAATTCAAATAAAATTGAAGCTGTTGTATTGACCATTAAGCAATTTAATTTTTTTATTTTTAGTTTTAACATAAACTAACTACAATGTTTTTAATATTGGGGATATGCTTTTGACTTGTAATCTTATGTTGAAGAAAATGCTTTATCTTGTTGGTTTTACCCAAATATATGAGTACTTTGGTACCCCTTATATTTTGTAATGGAATATATGCATGAAAAGTTCATATTCATAACCATAAAATTTGTGGATTTGAACTTTTTAAATTCTTTTATCTATATTATATAACTAAGTTTTGCTTCTTTCCATGTTTTTTCGATTTGTGTGAAGATTTTGATATCGTAATTTATGAGTTTTAGGGTTGCGATTTGCTGGTACAAGGGATGCAAATGCACAGGAGTTGCTTTACAAATATGCAGTCTACTTCTTGAATGAGGTTTGGCTTGAAATGATATTGCTGCATTTTATATGGTCAATTGTTAAAAGTTCACCACTGCACCTGCAGATCAAGCCCATCTGCAACTTCAAAGGAGATGGTTTTCCCAAAGGATTATCCATTTATGTTGATCGTGGGACATTGGAGACATGTCTTCATCTTATTGTTCTTTCCCTATGCATGGTTGGTAATTTAATATAAAAAAAATACTAGTATTTAGTTTCATGTGATCTCTAATAGTGCATTATATTAGAGATATTTTATGGGTGTAGGTAATGGCTGGATCCGGACATCTACAAACATTAAGATTCCTGAAATTTTTGCGCAATCGCAGCTCTTCTGATGGGCATTCTTTTTTTGGTACTCAAATGGCGGTAAGTCTTCTAAACGAGTAATGTTTACTTTGTGCATCTTTTTTATAAAATATCTTTGAAATTTAGGTGGTTTAAACCATTGGAGGCTGAACTTTGAAATTGTATTTTGATTAGGCGCTTCTAGCATGGTCTTCCTATCACCCCTGAGCAGATATTATTTATTTTATCTTACTGAATGTGAAAGTAAAAAAGGTGGAGGATTTGCATGTGATATTATAGTAAAAGACTACCGTATTTCTCGTACCAATACAAGTAAACCAAAAATAATCAACTATAAAAGGACAATATCTCCAATATACGATAATCTTCAACTTAAAAAACTAATAGTATTCTTTTTCAGATTAGAAAATCCTGTGAAAATGCATAGAGTGAATTATGTGTTTAGATGGGGTGTTGGGTAAGTGATTTCATGTACTCCCTCCGTCCCGGATTAAATTGCAAGGTTACTGTAGACATGGAGTTTAAGTAAAATTGTTTTTTGACTAACTTTATTGACTTTTGGGGATAATGTAGTCTTTTTAGGTAATGCATAAATTATAGAGTATGTTATGTGTGTTAGGTGAGAGTGGTAAACTGGTAATTTTGAAATTAAGATTTATTCTTAGACTATGGGATTGATATTATGTTTGTTTCCTATTTTGGGTGGTGAATTTATTGTGGGATGAGCGGAAACGGAAAGTGTGCAGTTTATAATGGGACGCAGGGAGTATATTTTAGAAACATCTTCAACCAAAATGTCAAATTGTCTTTTGTTGTGGTTGGCATAAGGTATTTTCAACCGTAATAGTGTTGATATTGTTTTAATCCTATACTTAGTGGGGTAGAATATATTTGCACTTAGGGATGAGCATTGGTCGTTTTAGCCTTACAGGCTTGTTATTCCAACTGAATTTTGATAATTTGGACCTATCCATAGTTATTAAGGGTGCAAGATGTGCCGAGGCATTTTAATGTCTAAGTCGCTATTCTACAATAAAACATATGTTAATATAGAACTTAATTACCCTAAATTACCTAATAAAATGATGTTTAAGAACACATATTTATAACAATTGAAACTAAATAAGGCACAACATTAAAAATTACACACATAATGAAACAATCCATCAGTCTATTGTAATTGAAATAAAACAAGTCAATAACACAATATGTTCATACAAAATTTTGAATAGCAACCTGTTAGCACTCAGAAAATCAGACGCAACGCGTCTGCCAAATAGCCAAAAAGGCTCCCGTTTATTTCTCAATACTCTCAATGATCCTAATGTTTACATCTCCCAACATATATATAAAACAGTAATGCGAACCCTAAGTAGGCCCACAATTATTATAACGTAAGCAATAATAGTAACGATAATAATAGTAGATGATAAGCAGCTCCGCGATCACGTATTGCCGGCCGGCCGACGCCGACGGTAAACCAACAGCGGCCTGGACGGCGACTCGTCCTCGTTCACCTCACCGTGCTCCACATCACAACCAACCTAATCTAATAATCATCCTTCTCATCAACAGCAAAGTCCTAATCGGCTGGCGACAGTTGGCTGGAGGCCAAAGGGCAGTGACTTGTGGAGGAGTGGAGAGTGTCTGTGAAACCCTAGATATATAAACCCTAATTCAAAATTTAGGTGAATTAATAAGGTTCATATATTTTGATATATTTGCTATTTCGCTAATAAAAAAACCTAAAAAATTACACAAAAAGCTGGAATATGGCATAATTCTGACTCGAGGTGCAACGAACAAAGTACACAAATGTGTGCACCTTGACACCATGATTTCAAGGTGCGAGAACTATAACCTTGGCCAAAGCTCGCCTTTTATTAATATGAACCTAACCAAACCAGATTCCATTAAAATAACTAGTATCACAAATTCAAAATTGTCAAGAATCTCAGACAAAAAAGCACCAAATTATACCTTACAATCATTAATCCGAATGCATCCAATATCTCTCAATTTACTGATTAAAAAGCTAACAAATATCCAAAGAATCTAGAATTAAGGTAGCAAAATCAAACTTATAAACTCACCCAGACAACAACGCCAACCCTCCTCACCAAAATGAACATAATCAAACGGGAAATAACAAAATCCTGAGACCCATATTCTATTTTGGAGAAGTACATAAGAATCGCGTGTTCAGTTATGATGTATCATGCATGTACAGTTGATTGAATAAGTTTTGTCTCCTTGCAGTGTAATCCTTTGATAAAAGTTTGGTGATTTCCCTCGTGCATTCTTTTCAAAGTGAAAGGACAACAAAACATGTAGTATTTTTTACTTGTGGTTATTATCCACAAATATAATCTGCTAAGAAACTTTCTGTGGAGTTGATCATGTCTTTTCTATATTTATATCTGAATACTTCACTTAATATTATAGACAACAGGCGCACACTAACTGTTTTCTTTGTATTTTCAAATTGAATTTATGTCGCTAATATTCTTGAACATCACAAGCTGGTTGGGCGGCATGGGTCACTGTATAAGAAGATCAAATACGAAATAAACAAACAGAAAAGATAATTAAGGTACATGGAGAAGGCAAAGATAATTAAGGTACATGGAGAAGGCCTCTAACTAGAGCATATAAGTTTAAAGTGTAACTCAAAAGGGGTATGGTCACCCGTAGGTGTTAGAGATGAAAGGTGCTCAGAGGCTCCAGGAATAAATTGGAGCCTGAGGGGAAAGTCCGCAACCTCTTGTACACAGTACACCTGTCCTAGTTTTTTCTACAAATTATATGCATAGATATATCCTAATGGAAAAGCAATTATCTATTTAAATAAAGGTAAATATAACTCATAGATAAGATGACACAGAGAGCACATGTACATCCTCAACTTCAAAGTTCAAATAACTTTAAAGTAATGAAATAAAGTTGAAAAACACATAATGTTACATAATATCTCATAAACAAAAAATTGAACACGAGCAACATAATGTAAATACGAATTGAAAGTCAAATAAATACTATAAAAGCCAGCTTTAAATCTTTTTTTCTCTCAAGTTATATTAATAATAAAAAGTCGGTAGAAAAGGTTTCGTGTTGTAAATAAAAGTTTGTTTTAGAAGGTAAAACACATTGTAAAAGTCTCTCAACAATGTGTTCAGAAGACGGATAGACTGTGTAAGAGCTGCGCCATAGGCACATGGAGGCACTTTACTTGGAGCACCCTAGGAGGCACACCTCTTCGATAAATTGTTTTGATAATTGAGTATGAGTGTGTGATGTATTTTACACAGTAAGTTACATTGTGTATTGCCTTAGTTTTCTACAAAATTTGGTGAATAAGGGGAAATATTCCATGTTCTCCGAGTGTTTTTGGTTACATTTCTTCTTCTTTTGTCAGAAAATTTCTGTGCTTCTGCATGCTTCATATTTAATTAGAGATGTTAGCCTAGTCAGTTTGGTTGGTTGGTCATCTATTGTCAGTTTAAAGTGGTACCATTTGTACGTATTGTTGTTAATTTCTGTTGTGAAATATACTTGTTTCTTATAGTATATGTAAGCTCTTAATATTTACTCGTGCTCTGTCCACACAAAAGAATAAAAAGAGTTCTTCGTGGACTTCCCTATCCACTCTTAATTTGACGAACATTTAAGAGACTTTGTTCTTCTTGCTGTTAATTGCGAAAACTGTATAAGCTATATTGTGTAACCTGTTTGGTATTAGGTGGGTGGTATTGTTTTTCATGTCAATATATGGAATTGTTCAGACCTCTTCACTTTTTTCTTGGCATGGATAGTACTCAGCTCATGTTATGATAACATATTTCACGACACTTTGATCCCAATATGTCTTATAATTAATTGAGGTCTAACTGTACATTCACATTCTACAGGTAAGCTTAGCGATTGGTTTCTTGTTCCTTGGGGGTGGAATGTGGACCTTTTCAACTAGCAACAGTTCCATTGCGGCTTTACTCTTAACCCTTTATCCACGTTTGCCTACCGGACCAAATGACAACAGATGCCATCTCCAGGTTAATCAATCCACAGAAGAGATCTGCTTTCTTGTGTTCATATTGTGTTCGAATGCATGTTTATCATCCAAGATTAATTGTGTTAACTCTACTATAATTTCTTTAAAAATATCAAATTTCATAGCCACCTGAGTTCTTTAACCTTCTCCAAACCTGTCCCTATATGGTGTTTATTATTAGTTAATTCATAGCTAAATTGTTTGATTGTCAAATGCACGGTGATAAGAAACCAAAATGTTGTTTATCATTTGTAATTTAATTCATATTTTTGCATAAAACGTGTATACATGCGCATTGTATGCTGATTATGCATAGAGCGAAAAAAGGTGAAACATTCTTTTTCCATATAAAGTGTTCATCGATCTTGGCATGCTTTGTCATGTAATCTGTATTGGGTAATGCACTATATTTACAACCAACTTGTTGCAGTATAGCCTTATTGGCCCAACTTTATCTTAGGGTCTTAAAATATGATATATACCACAAAAGCTCACAAAAACCTTGAACCATTACCCTTGCGATCGAGCTACCACACCTTGTTTGACTAGATTAGCACCTAAAAAAGTGTAACTGTTGTAGAGAGTTGATCAATTGGAGATCATGCATAATCTCCATATCTGTACGCTTCTAGAGTTATTCTTTCGCCTTTGTGAATAAAATTTCTGTTTCCTGGATTAGCCTTTTAAGTTGAGTATCCCGTCTACGGCTTTTAGATGAATGTAATTAGGGTTGTGAATTAGCTGAATACCCTACTTGCAGTATAGGCAGTTATATTGACTTCCAAACCAATTTCCAAAATCTTTTCTTGTTCATGACCTTATCATCCTTTCCCCCTCCAAGTTTGTGATCGGTCTCAAATGGAGTTGAAGCAGTTACTGAGCCAATTTGCATGTTTCCTTCTAGAGGTCAACAACACATTTCTGTTGGATAATGAAGATGCATTGCCGAAGTCTAGCTTGTCTAAGACACTCGGCTGGACAAGGAGAAATCTTTGATATGACACTGATTGCAAACAGATTTTGAGTTTATTGCACTCTCATGTCTCTTTCTGCAAGCTATTTGTACGTAAGAATTAGATGAAATGTGTGATGGGACTGATTTTGTACATACATACCTCATTTTCAAGAGTTGGGATTGAGTTTTGGACTTGCACATGTCTGGAACTTGATCAATATTATCTACCTTCTTATGTCAAGTGTGTAGGATGTAGGTTCTGTTGACTGTTGTTGGTTCTTGAAGGAATTTGGCTGTAGGGATAATTCATTCTGTAGAGGTGACCCAAGCAAAGCAAGTTAAGCTGTCTCATGAGCTACTCGTTGAGCTATTCGAGTAGCTTTCAAGCTTGGATGCAGTATTAATTGACTCAATACGCTCACGAGCTTTTGTGCGCCAATTGTTAACAAGTATACCAAACTCAGTAATGATTGACTCGGGTTTACTGAATTTTCCATTTGGTTTGAGGGAAACATGATAAAAGAAAAAGAAGAAACACGGCCTTTTTCCTCTGAATCTTGATTGTCTGGCATAATTCAACCCCCACCAATGATTTTGACAGCTGCCGTCGTGTCTTCAGCATCATCCGTGGTCTTTCTTTTCACTAGGTTATTATACTTTCGTTTTTGTGAATATGCTTTTGTGCTTTTGTGTTGCTCACACCTCTATGAACTATGGTTTATCTGGTAAAGGTCGAAGAATAGTTAACCTTGTATCGTTTGTTTTAATTTCTGGGAACATTTTGAATTGTATATATTGCAGAATGTGTTTTTCCTCTCTTTCCATCTCTCTTGTTTACTTCATCTTATAACCTACATTATAGATTCTAGTCTACTGTTTTGATATTTGTAATTGTTTTGGAGAATTTGTGTAATTAGCTTGGCTATCATTCATAAGTGGTCTTTCTTTTCACTAGGTTATTATACTTTCATTTTTGTGAATATGCTTTTGTGCTTTTGTGTTGCTCACACCTCTATGAACTATGGTTTATCTGGTAAAGGTCGAAGAATAGTTAACCTTGTATTGTTTGTTTTAATTTCTGGGAACATTTTGAATTGTATATATTGCAGAATGTGTTTTTCCTCTCTTTCCATCTCTCTTGTTTACTTCATCTTATAACTACATAATAGATTCTAGTCTACTGTTTTGATATTTGTAATTGTTTTGGAGAATTTGTGTAATTAGCTTGGCTATCATTCATAAGTTTTACTAACATGAACCACATCTAACGTCAGGCATTCAGACATTTGTATGTTCTCGCAACTGAAGCACGTTGGATTCAAACAGTTGATGTGGACACTGGCTTACCTGTTTATGCGCCTCTTGAAATTACCGTCAAGGAAACTGAAATCTACGCTGAAACTAATTTCTGTGAGGTCACTCCTTGCATCCTCCCGGAATGTGCTATTGTAAGTCTTGCTCTCCTATCCATGCAAATACCTTCCTCTGCACCAAGGCTTATCCCTACTTGAGCACTTGCAGCACTTTTATCCTACATATGTGTAGACAATATAGTGTAGTAATGTTTTATCATTTTTCTGTTCATGATGTTCATCACTTATAGCATCTCATTTTTGGTTGACAAATGTAGTTTAGTTTGACTATTGCACTAAGTTCCCTTTATGTTTGATGCATGAGGTTGTAACTGCTAATTTTCATGTTTACCATAGTTGAAGGCTGTTCGGGTCTGTGGTCCTCGATACTGGCCTCAAGTCATTGAGCTTTGTCCTAAAGGTATGATTACTACTATAGCAAAATTTTGCAATCAGCATAATAAACTGCACTTTGACTTCATGGATCATGTTACTTGCAGAAAAACCTTGGTGGAATTCTGGAGATAAGCATCATCCATTTAATTCTGGTGTTTTATATGTCAAAAGAAAAGTTGGAGCTTGTTCTTATGTGGATGATCCTATAGGAAGTCAGTCTTTGCTATCACGAGCAATGCACAAGGTTTTTGTACTCGAAATTTGCATCCCTACCTTTCTCATGTCCTGATATTCTCACTTGAAGAAATTCCATTTATTGTAGATGAGTGCTTTGACACAACCGAAGTCTTGTACTCCAGCCGATAACAATAACACTGGTTCAATCCCAGTAGACCACTTGGTCAGTACTTTTTCATCAGATCCTAGCTTAATTGCTTTTGCCCAGCTATTTTGTGGCTCTTCCTGGAGTAGCAGGCAAGTTCTCTTCTTTTTAAGTTTGATGTGTTAATTTATCACCGTGGTCCTGAGTATTATCTGAAGAAATCTCAACAACTGTATATAAAAACAAAACTTTGAAAATGAAGGAATTTCGTACAATTTAACTATGGTATATAAGCTTAATATCTAAACAGATCTGGCACTCCCACTTCCCCTAGGGCTGTCACGAGGATTATCCTATGTACCCTAGGCACAGACCTAGAATCAGTGCACCTGGTCAATTTGAACAGAATATAATCCATTAATATTAATTTTGCGCAAATTAAACATGTTGAAGTGGCTGACGTAAATGGTAAAGCGGCTCAAAAAGTATGGATAAGGTCACAACTTTGATTCCTAGTCATTCAAATGTTAAATTTTTTCTATTTTTTTAATTGCAATTTTTTTTTAATTCAGTAAAGTATGTGTTTCTTGTTATTTGATAAACATATTACTTTTATGTTCAATTGTATCATTAATTTTGCCGTAAAGGTGTATGTTTGCTTTTTGCACGTAGATTAAGAGAGATAATATTTTAATGGATAGTGGGTTAGTCTAACTGTTTAAGTTGTACTTTTACCCTTTTGCCCCTAACTTTAATTTGAATTGATATCAAATTGTTAATATTGTTGAACTTTTAAGGATATTATTTATTTAATTATTTTGTGTGAGCCACGGTTACCAAAAAGAGAAATGTATACCACTTCTGTATATAACTACATACCCTATTATTCCTCAACCCATCCACCTACTATACATAATCTCTTTTCAATTAATAATTTTTCTCTTTTTATTTATCTTTTGACATCAATTACTATCCTTTTACACATATCACTATCCACTTCTTACAGTTTAAAACCACCATACCAAAACCCAAAAGGAACACATATTATCATTATTCATGTTCTTTTAACCCCACATAAACCTCAAACACAAACAGACTTCATAAAACTTATATGAATAAATGTACTAGTTTTAATTGACTAGTATATCTGTATTTTTAATATTATGTATCTGTAGCATTTTTGTCCCAAAAAAAAAAAAACTCCTGCCTTGCTCAAACATTAATAACAGCTCCACTTTCCTCCATTGGCACAAACAGGATCTTCTCACCTCTATAGAGTTATCAGCCTAAAAAGGCACTATCTCTAGATAAAAAATGAAACACATAACATGTCATTAATTAAGTCCCGAAAAAAAAAGCTCCAACTTAAATGTCAAAGTTATATGAAAAATATGTCCATAATTCTTCTACCTAATAGCACTAAATAATGCGGGATGCAATAGTTTGAGTAGGAAAAAAAAATGTAGTACTGAAAGGGAAATAGATTACAAAATAGATTTTAGTTTGTTTTGGAAGGGGCAGATTCTTCACAGAACTCAAAATAGACAAATTTGATAGAATGTAATAAGGTAAGGCAAACTTGGAATAGAATGGCTGAATCTTGAAGACATAGTAATATAGGCCGAGTCTAGGGCTCTTCCCGAAAAATGATTATGTCCATGTAGTGCTCTGATTCAGATGTAACGTTTCCAATGGTGAAATGGTTTCTTCTTCAGGCGAGTTGTAACCCAATGTGTGAAGTTCCTGTGAACTATTAGACGACTGGAAATTGGCTTTTTCTAAATGTAGAAGGATATGTATGTTATGCAGTTGGGGTTTGTGTACTAAGTGGGAGGTATGTATACTATGTGCGAGGATGAATTGAACTCTCTATTCCCTGCAATATGAAGTGAAGGAGGAATGTATAATATTGTCAAGGATAAAGGACCTCACACTGCAGGAGGCTTGCTGCGTGGAGAAAATCATATAGGGATCTTTTCTCCCACACTGAGATTGCTCTGCACGGCTCTCACACGTTCCACATTGCATAGCTAAAATTTATTGTTGAATAGGGATCTAGTAAATTAATTGTTGAATAGGGAATAGATGCGGCCATTCAGTTATGAACCACTTATTTTCTGTACATTACATGGTTCAAGTCTAATGCATATGAAAACAGCTAAAATTACTAAATTTAGGATTTCAGAATGTTCTTGATGTATTAAAAAACATGTGGGATCCATTTTCATTCCATTTTGATGTGACAGAAGCTGTTTATATGTGCTACTGCTTGTATGCCATGTGTTCATTACTTTCATTAACAGAAAATATCTATTGATATTGGTTTTCTTTTGTCATCCCTAACGAGTTTGTATTTCAATTATATTAATTTGATTATCAATTCAAATTATTATGGATTAAATATATGTACTACAAAATTATGATATTACCTCCATATATTCCTATTTTGTTATTTGAATTCTTGGTTGGAGAATTATCTTTGTAGTGTAACAATTTCTCTAAAACCTTTGCCATTGTTTTTGACATTAATTGATTTGCATTAATGCCTCTAATCTTCTGTGTTTCTAAAAATTTCTTGTTAACAATAACCTTTCTGAATAGTGTTGCATGTTTCTCTGTGCATCAGATGCTTTTGACTTTGTTAACATACATCCATTAATTCCAACAAAGGCATCTGAATCTAGGATCTATTGGCATGCTTGAAGTGCCATTGCTGTAATCTTGAACATTTATTCTAGCATTGAATTGGATGATAGTGTTCAATTGCAGTCACTAGAGCTTCTTCACTTAAAATAATGCCTGAATTCTGCAATTATTTTATGCAAAATCTTTTTCAGATTGGATCTTGACTTCCATGAATTCTGCCTGCAAGTGTTGTATGAGTGTGTGAGCAAAGACAGACCAGCATTGTTACAGGTAATCATTTAAATGCATGAATTTATTTTCTACGTACCTGATTACTTTGTTTGGAATAACATGGATATTATTTTTAAGTTTGAACACTTTGGTGGTATGGCATGATTATTCTCTTATGTGCCTAGAGACAATGCAGAATTAGTTGAGATTTTAGATTTTATGTGTGATGTAGATTATAAAAAGATAAAATGTAATCTCATGTTTGTGGATGTAATCACATTATTGGAAATGGGAGAACTGGATGCTGAGATTTCTTATCAACAAAACTCAAAATGTTCCTATAAATTGCACTATATTAAATTTGTCTTATTGATTAAATTGTTATACTATCACAGCCTAAACAATTTTTAAACGCTAATGTGAGGGTCAGAATTATGTAGCAGTAGTTTGACTTGTGTTTGAAAGGAAAAAGTATATATACTTTTGGATAAAGGTCCATTTGTGAGAGTTTTAATGGTTACAACATTTTTGTTGCCATGGTTGGACCATTGGTTACACTTATATTATCCCTTGGAATAAAAATGGATGGTTGTGATTTGTATAGTAGAGAGAATGTGATTAATGATATGCAAAGTGCACGATGATCTTAGATTGATGAGCATTCTTGAATGATTTAGTGCCACGAAACACATTCATAAGATGGTCACAACCAAGTTTAGCCTATATTGATAAAATGAATCCTCACCCACACCACTGGTGCCACTTCAGCAATGACGCATCAATCAAGTGGCACCATCTATGGTGAAAAATCCTGTAACCATTTGAAATCTCATCCATATCTATTTGTATGTATGCAACTATGCATTAATATGTGTATACACACATGCATTAAAATTCGGGGCCAAATGCCTATTGGGCTTGGAGATTCTGGAAATTTGGGAAATAGATCAAATACCATAAAAGAACCGGAGAAACTCTATTGTGAGACGGGTTATTTGTGAGACGGATGTGAGACGGGTCGACCCATCATTAAAGTATGCTTATTGTAGAGATAAAATATGCTTATTTGTAGTTAAAGTATGTCAATAATAAATTATATTATAACACGCTGAAATCATACTTTAATGCATAATCCAGCATAATTTAGAAAACATACTTTAACAATCATTAAACATACTTTATCTAAATAATAGACATATTTTAACACGTCTCACAAATCGTCTCACTTAAATAGCGTCTCACAGGAGAATTTGTCAAAGAACCGATACCATGAAAGATAATTGTGGAGGTGGTAAGCCATATCAACATACTTATCTTCATAAGGAACCCACACATACTTTTCATAAGAAACCGAATAGTGGGTTCCTTATGAAAATCATATACACACACGTCTGTAAGTTTTTTGTGTGGTTTGTCTCAATCCCTGCCCATCAGTTTTTGGGTTGTCATTTATCATTAAGCCTAGTCAAACACAAACAATCTTAATTATGCAGGTTTATCTGTCGTTATATGCCACGATTGGTTACATGGTGGCTTCGGTTGTTAATGGCACTTGCATTTCTGGCGACTCGCTTTCCGTTTCGAGTTTGAAGGTAAAAGTTTGAATCTTGTTATGTTCCTAGTATGGTATTTTAAGTTTGAAGGTAAAAGTCTGGATCTTATTATATTCCTAGTAAAGTAATTACTTTTTGGACCTTCTACAAGGGTTTTGAGTGGAAATATCTTAGGATTCTGATAAATGTTAATTCCTGTAAATGTTCCCGTGCTTAGCCACATGTTTCCTTCAATTCCAACTTATTGCATCTTTCGTCGCTATTGTGAGTAGCATGTATAAAATTTTCACTCTTTTCTTTATTGAACTTTTGAAAAATGTAACTATAAGCATCTTGTGACAGAACATTTCTAGGGAACTTTCTCGGAGAATGTTCATTCTAACAATTTTACGTCAATAGATAATTGCGAAATACTCTTGTTAATGCTTCTGTAGAAAGAAGATTGGTTTTTGCTTTTGACCGTTTAGTATAATCTTCTTTTGCCACTCCATTTGACATTTTAATTTAATATTATCTGGCCACAGATTGCTCTAGCCTATAATGAGGCTCTCACTAATGGAAGATTATCAGCCAGTTCCAGAGGGGAAATCGTGCAATCGGCGTTTTTGGGCTCACTGCAGAAGCGAGTGGAAGACCTTCTAAACTGCTCACTGGACTTAAAAATAGATATCCAAGATTATATTCTCTCAGGTGATTGGCCTTCAGAGCATACGAGGTCGAGGATTATTCTTGCTTGGTACTTCCGATGGTACAACATGCCATCTCTGCTTGACATTAAAAGAGCCAGGGAGAAGATTAAACGCTCTAACATGCGCTCGTCTGTTCCCTTGTTGCGGCTGGTGTTCCCTGCAACTCATATAGCTGCCATAGATGTTATCAATAAACTTTTCTCTTCCCAAGTCGAAGGTTGATGGATCTCGTGTTTGTTATTTTCAGTTCTTTGTAATCAAGATAGACATCGTAGTTGAAGGGAAAATGGGGGGGGGGGGGAATCCCTGTGAGATACGTTGGGATGAAAGTTTTAAAAATTAGAATCAACCAGACGCAGAAGATCCTTGTGAATGATAAGTGAAAGGAGAGCTAGTCTCATGAATAAGAGTGGGTGGTAAACTCTCTTCATTTATAGATTGAAACATAATTTTACTCAAAAATAAATATTCTAAACACTAAAAATAAATATTTAATTCTAAGATTAAATAGGACACAAAATATTAGAGTGCAACAAGAATTCAGTGTAAAGAATACCTTGTCACAAAAGAATTAGGAAAAGTAGAATGCAGGTTCACAAGCTTCCATCAGTTCTACATTAACGTGATTGGATAAGTCAAAGCCCTCCAATCTCACCATTCTCGGATGTGGATCCTCTCCCGTAACGGGAGTCAATTTGCTCTCACTGTAGCACGCTACAATGAGAGCAACTGCACTCAATTTACGGGAGAGGATCCTCTCTCCACCATTCCCTTTCTTTGGTTGAATCAATGAGAATGTACGGAATAGCTGATATAAAGATAACTTGATTTTGATCATTAAAATTGGAAGAACATCTAAACTGGCCATATATAATATTAAATCATTATGTAATATATAATATTAAATCATGATGAATGATATAACATTTAAAATAAAGACAAGAACGAAATAAGAGCCAAGGAAAATGGTTAAGTAAAACCAATTAGGTAAACATATTGAGGCTAAAAAATGGATGCGTGATTTTACTCTTCAGTTTCATTAGAAGACTATTCAAAATCAACAACACACCGCACTTGTGAAAATCTAAAGATAATTAACCCGTATTCTGTATCCACTATTCTCTTTCATTTCATGTAAACACCTTATAACTTCGCAATACACTTTATATGAAAACAAATTGATCCTTGAACCTAGGTATACTTACACCCGGATTTTATTATTTAGTAGCACAAAATATTACTTAGTTTATTAGTGAACTTGTACTCTTCTAAATAAAGTTATTACTCATGTTCAAATTTTGTTATGTGTAAAATTTTCACATTCCTATTGAGATGAGTAATACTCCCTCCGTCCGCTGATAAGATACCAATTTTACCATTTTGGTCGTCCACTATAAAGGTATCAATTTTTTCTTATTAGTAAAAGGGCCCCACACCTACCAAAGACTCACCACTAATACAACTACCCACTTTATATAAAATAATAATACTCCTTAATTTACGTGCAAAAATCAAATGAATACGTTAATAGCGGACGGAGAGAGTATATATTATGGACCAATTATCCATACCCCAAAATTTATTAAACGTGTCCCATAAAAATTTGCATTAAAATCTTAAGACATAAATACCCTTATGAAACTTATATAATTAAGATTGTGTGATATGTTCGGTTGAAATTACCGAACAATACTACTTTTGATTGAAGTAATCGAACAGTTCAACATTGTTCGATTTTAATAGTCGAACACAACATATCGTTTGGTTTTAGTTTAGATTACAAGCTTATACCTTAAAACAAGATCAGAAATAGTACTTAAAATAATATTGGGTCTTGTTGACTATTTTCATGGTAAGTGAGGATTATCCATCGCATAAAAGCATGACTTAAAATGAATTTATGTCCAGGAATATAAACTATAGGGATGCTTGCAATTCTTCACTATGTATCAAATTATTAGCTTTATTAGCAAATAGGATGTACCTCGAAGCACAATTTTACTTGTGTAAGTCATAGGACCTGAGCATACAAGTACAACTATAGGTGTAGGCACAAGTGGATGAGGTGGAATGAAAGGTGCATTTACAAGTCTTCCTTAAAACAGCCTCGAAGCAATCATATCTCTACTACCAAAACTTTTGTTTCATGATCATGATTATGATGAGAATCATCACTTCGAGTAAATGGTCTACTATTACTTCTATTCCATAATCACATATCTGATTATGATAAGAACCATCATCTTGAGTAATTAGTCCACTAGTATTTCTTCTTAGTTGGCGTTGGGACTGGGACTAGAGTTCCTTTATGGTACACCATCCTAATTTTGGGAATCTTTATAATTTTTCAAGTGTAACCACTAATTTACATACCTTTGAAAATGTGGGGTTATTTTGATGTACTGAAGGTGATAGGAATGATCTTTCGGGTATATTATTGACACTCGAACTAACAACACTACACTTTATTAACTTCTAATGAGAGATGACATGGTTGAGAGCTGCATTTGATGTGCTTACTTCATTTGGTGAAGACAAGAAGACCACTTTTGTTCAACAATCTCAACAGAATAATCTAGTGTGCACGACTAACACAACTGAAAAATATTGAACCATTCAAGTACTATAATAAAACGCACCATGTATTGTTTGGGTGCTCCAATCGAACATAATGTGTATTGTTCGGTTACTCCAACCGAACAAATTATGAAATCTTAATTATATAATTTAATAAGGGTATTTATGTCTAATTTTTTAATGTAATTATTCATGAGTTACTTTTAGAAATTTTGGGGTACTGAGCGCTGTATATTATTCAGAGAAGTAATAATTCATCGTAAAAATAAAAATAATGTTTTAAAGAGTAAAATCTTGATGTATCGCAAAAAATACACAAGACAAACTTTTACATGAATTCAATATTATATTAAAACATGTCAATTTATAGTACGAGATATTTGACTTTCGTTTTTCAATTCATTTTGTCTTGCTAGATATGGTGTACAGTGTTCTATTAACATTACGTATATTTTTCATTGCAAATAGATCGAAAACGTTGATAAATTTTCTCAGAAACCCATTACTAGTATTTGCATTTTTAAATGCAATCACAAAAATCTACTTTACCTACTTTAAATGTTATTGTTTACTATATGTTAGAATTTGAATGAGTACATATTTTCAAATATTAGTCATGTGACATCACATTATTAATAACAAGCATTTTTGGTCATTAGAATTCCTTCCTTTTAATATTTTACGGATGTGTGGTTACATTTTTGAAATTGGACTTGGGGTAGAACATAAACATTACAGAAAAAACTCTACCCAAACCACAATCTCATTTATGAGAAGCTTTCACTTTCACATCATCTCAATGGTGCTTCAGATTTGGATTCAAATATTTTCTGCTCTCTATTCATCTTCATCATTGTTTTCTTCATCAGATTTTCATCAATAGTTTTTTCTGTCCCTGTGCTCTGTTAATTTCGAGGTCTCTCTAATGGATACATTGAAAATATTTGACAGTGAAGAGAATCCAAGAAAATTTTTTCGCGGCAGCTCATTATACATGGCGTGTTAACTGACGGGAATCTACTGTTTCTTTGAGTATTATATTCTGAAAATGGTAAATTTTATAGATTCATAACCATCGATTACATAGTATGATAAGATACTTGCACTGCATGGAAGTAAAACCACTCTACCCTATAGTTGAGATACAAATTAACAATTTGGAATTTGATTTTTTCTGCAAAGACTTGCAAAGGTGTCATCTCCCTTCCAAATTGTTTCTTATTTCTTTCCATCCAAATCTGGTTGTCTGTGACTGCAATTTCAATGCAATAAGGAGTAACTTACGAGATTTTGGGTGCCTCTTAGTATCCCTGAAGATTTATCTTAGGCAGCTGCTAAGGTGTTGAACCGTGTTGTCTATCCCAACCATTGTCTAACCAGTATCCACAACTGAACTATGAATGGGGAATCAAAGAAAAGGTGTTTGTGTGTCTCAACATTCCCTTAACAGAACCCACAATGTCTATCCTCCAAATCTCCCCTCATCCTATCTTTTGTTAGTAGTCTCTACTTGTGTACTAGCCACATTCTGATACTATGTTTCCTCAGGATGTCCTTATGCCAAATGTTTCTAAATATAAAAGATTTATTTGCCATCTCTTCTCAGTCTTTTGTACATGATGCTACTCTTGAACTCACCTTGCCTCACAAATCTCTCCAGAATATCCCACCACTGTTGTAGACCTCTGGCTATAGCTATCAACTGTCCTTGATCTTCATAATGGATCTCTAAATAAATGAGGAGTGCTGACCTGGGACGTAGTTGATTAAGGGTATGTTCTTTAGGTAAATGAAATGTATCCAACGTACCCATATGAGTCTGCTTATTTCTGGATTTCCCAATGTTGTAGCTAGTAGTGCTACATTCCAATCATTTAAATGCTTGAGTACTAGTCCTCCTACCTCTTTAGGAGTAACTACATATTCCCATCCTACCAGATTGTATGGTGATCCCCATAAGAATTGCCTGATTATTCTTTCCACTCTGTTCAATACTACCATCGGAACTTTGATCATGGGGAACCAAAAATTAAGTGAGTACCATATACTCCAGAAATCAGTTCCAATCTTCCCGCAAACGAGAGTAATTTTGAAGACCATGTAGATATCAAGTATGTGATACTGCTCACCAGTGGGTGGAATCTCTGTGCTCCTAATCTTTTGCCGTCAACCGGAATACTCGGATATTTAAAAGGAAGTTCCCCAACTGGATAAGGCACTACTAGAAAACTGTGAATAGATATCGGTGATTCACCGATATCTATTCAGTATTTCTGCCGTCATTAATGGAGGTGTTATTAAAGGTCCATAAATAGATATCGGTGAAATATCGATATCTATTTTGTGAATAGATATTGGTGAATCATCGATATCTATTCAATATTCCACCGTTATTAATGGGGGTATTATTAAAGATCCCCTAAATAGATATCGGTGAATCACCGATATCTATTATATCATTAGATATCGGTGATTCACCGATATCTATTCAATAATCCACCGTTATTAATGGAGGTGTTATTAAAGGTCCCTTAAATAGATATCAATGTTTCACCGATATCTATTATATCATTAAATATCGGTAATTCACCGATATCTTAAAGGTTTCCTAAATAGATATCGGTGTTTCACCGATATCTATTCCACCGATATCTATTAAACATTCACCGATATCCATAAAGGTGATATTAAAGATAATGAAAAATAGATATCGGTGAATCACTGATATCTTTTCATAGTATAAATATCAATGTACCACCGATATCTTTTTGAAAATTCACTGATATCTTTTGTTAGATTTAATTTTTAATTATTTTATATAATTTTATATTTTTACATTTATTTATTTTATAACAATCCTGGTATTTATTAAAAATATAAGACACCAATAATCACATCTACACCAACAAATATTTTATTAATTAATCAACTAATATTCATATTCAACCTTCTATTAATCCAAATACACAAACTTTATTTCACAAACTGAATCTAGTATTGTCAATATTTCCTTGCAACAAATCTGAAATGACTCCAAAGAATTTTCGTCCAAATGTAGCCATGAGCTTCTTATGCTTTATTTCAAAGCCTACTTATCAAGCTTGGCACTTGTACTCAAGACCTTCATAGCATAACACAAAAGTCCAAGAGCCTGTCCAAAAGGAACATTATTGATAAGAGCAGTATTAAGAGATAAACACTAGCAAACAGTAATACAATAGGTTTAAACAATTGCAACATGCAACACTAATAGCCCAACATGCAACACAGTGTCCAATACTACGTACAAATAATTCCAAGTAGTTTCAATACATTTTTAAGATAAAATACTTAAAAAATATATACCTTATTCTACAAAATTATGAATGTTTGAACACATTCCACCCACTACTCCCCTTCGCATTTCATTTATTTCATCTTGTGTACAACTCTTGTGCGAATTCCCAAGTCTAATAATGAAAAACTAAAATTCTAAATATATAACTGACACCTCAAATGCATTTCATGTATAAGATAATAAGAAAAAACAGTTAGACATATATGTATGTTGGAAAGAAACTTATTTTTTCAAATATTCTAACACCAACCATATCATATTTTAAAAGCTAGAGTCAAGATAAAGCACTACCTAATTAGTTACATCAACCAGACTCTTGCAATCTACACCTATGCATAGTAAGTTCAGAATACCAAAAAGGTGAAGAACCTGGATTTCCAAGGAGGTTCTTCTTCTTCTTGGTTTTCTCGGGTTGCTGATTTGGCATGGATGAATTATGTAGCATTGAATTTAGGGTAAAAAAATCTTGAAACCTAGGGCCAGAAGAGTTGCTAGCTTCCTCAAATACACACAGCTTGAATTGGAAAATAAGAAGAGAAAACATGATTTCTTTTTCTTTGAGAACTAAGCAGAAGATGAATCAAACTCACAAAATTAATATAGCCAAAAACCTTAACCCACCTATCCACTACTTCAACTTTGTCTGAATCTTGAGCAAAAATATATTTGCTTTTCTATAAATAAAAACTTCTAACAAAACCTCATTAAAGCCCTCTAACTGAAACCAACAGGTGGAAAGAATCCAGTTTAATCCTTCGTGTGAAATAATACAAATACAAACTAGAATTCACTCAATAAGCATACAAATACACACTAGAATTCACTCAATTAGCATCCAAACTGGCCTCAAAAGATTTTTACTCTCTTCCTCACAATATATTGTGAGGAAATGATAGCCATAATGAGTAATTTTCCAAGTCACTGTCTTAAACTAACCAAGGGATTGCTTCTCTGAGTATTTCTGTTAAAGAACATATCAATATTCTCTCTCATAAACCACCATGCAATCAATCATACGAAGTAAAACACAGCAGGATTGGTCTCTCTCCTAACTTGTTAATTTGTCGCTATCAGATTTAACATGATCTATATAATAAGTGAATAAAGGGGCAAAGTAAAGTACTCAAGAAACTTATCAGTAGGTAGAAATAGTGTATAATATGATGATTACAATGACAGACTTGGGGAGAAAGAACTAAGCAATTAAGACAATCTCCACCTTCATCATTTATATACTTGACATAATCATAAAAGATCAAAATCCAAAACATATAAAAACCATACATCTACCAAGAAAATTGCATCAAACAATTGGGCATACAAGCCATATGCTTATTAAAATATTTGAAATTAAAACTTCATACATTCACATATCTCATACTGGCTAGAAGAAACAGTCAAATGAAAATTTATACTTAGTCACAAAATAAAGAAATGATAATTTTATTGAGATTTGGGATAGCTTTCCGAAAAAAGCATAATATTGTGGTAAGCTACAATGCTCAAGGAAGTAGAGAGCATCCTAAAAGCTGCAATCTTATAATTCTTGGATGTCCTCCCAGGTTGGTATAAGAAACACAAGAGGTTCAAGAGGCAAGATAATGAATTATAGTTTATGAAGTGCTGGAAAAGAAAATCCAATTTAAATGTGTAATGATAGATAATACATAGAAGAATGTAGAATAAATATGAAGTATCTACAGGTAAGATGATCTGGGTAAAGGTATGAAGTGCCAAGTCCTGAAACTCAATTCATAAGCAAGCACATTTTCTTATGATTGCGCAACCAACAGTGTAGTCAAAATATAATAAAAACATCTTAACCAGCCATCATCAAGGATAAGTCTCTATGACACATTAACACTCCTTAGATTAAAAAAAAAAAATTTACAGCAGCAAAGGTCTTAGAGAATTTAAATATTTTGGTTCAATACATCTTAAAATTCATTGCATCTCATTTGCTAAAAACATAACCAAATCCAGAAGTTAGTGCAGGAACAATATTAAGGTTTTGCATACTAAAAAGGGTATGATCTATGCCATACATGAGAAAAATAAATCAAGGTAGATCAGCATCAAATGTTTCTTATGATTTTGGTTGATTTATTCTCGTCAATTCTACTCACGCCAACAAAAATCTCAACATAAAAGCATCTATCATAAATGAACAAAAATAACATAACATGGCACATCTCTAGTGACAATATTTCCAACAGTCCAAAGAGAAAGGATAACAGATGGTGATGGATGTCTGAAACATTCAGATCATTACATTTATCATTAGATAGAAAATAATTCATTAAAATAAGATAGCTTAATCAACTGTATCTGTGTATAGATGCTAACATAATAATTCATCTAGACGAGTGCATACTCCAGAGTCAATCACAACTTGAATTTTATCATTGGTTCCATCATAGAGGTAAGGTAAAGCCCAACATGCATTAGTCAAGACTTCTTCATCAGTTGAGTGAATAAGTTGTCCAAGAATTGGAAGTGCAGGCCTTGTATGTATATTACCAAAACATTGTTAAAAAAGTGTGATTCAAGATAACAATTGCAGGTATTAACTGAAAGCTATTATAAGATTTATTTTTTAAAAATATGACATATGCAGAGACTTCAGTTCTGGCAAAGGATTTATTTAAAATGACTATATTTTTGCTGAACACTTGCTCCTATATGTCCAAGAATTTGAATGATATAAAGTTGGATGATTTAATAGAATGAATGTAAATTGCCAGGTGAATGAAAGCAGAACTGAAAAAAATTTAAATTTCACTGTTAAAAAATAACTCACCAAGCCAAGGTATCTAATATTAGGTTCACGAACAGCAATGAACTTTCCAAGCAACGCAACACACTGAGACGCCATTTCTTTTTCGGGATCAAGATGCATAACCTCCACTCAAAGAAGTACAAGTCTGAAAGTATTGAAAACTCAAAAAATACTTTTAAAAAAAGAATTGAGTGTACACTAAATACAGTATTAATTCTAAGTTCAAGCATTTTTCAGAAATGGAAGTATATATGTCCATAGCTTCACGATTATATGTAAATGATAAATATACTGGAAAACAACTTGCAGCCTTTCACCACCGGAAACTCTTGTGGGAAGAACAGAGCTTGTCCCCGCATTTGCACCCTAAAACAAACATAAAGTCCATAAGACGGGATATTAAGCTATAAAATTTCAAGGTTTAATCACTTACAAGAGCTCTGGAAGGAGGAGCTGCCATCTGAAGTTGCTGATACTTCAAAATAGTCCAAAAAAAAAACATAGTCAAATTGGAAACCAAATAATTTTATTTTCATTTTTAACATATTTGAACCGTAGGTTCAAATTGATATAACAAATACATCGACATTGCTTGGATAGACTGAATAATTCTCAACTTCAATTTTATGTTATTTAGAGTGATTTTAATTATTTGAAAAATATATATTCAGTCATTTGAAATTTATTCATGGAATACTCTTATAACTCAGCCTTAAGGGCAGATAACCCAAGCCCACGATGGATACGCTATTCATCAGAAAGATGAAAATTAAAGACTAACGCAGTATAATATTTTATACCAACTAACAAGGTAAGAGATATAACCTATTGCATTAAGCTTAAAAGTTTTCAGAAAATTGTTAATATTTTAATAAGCTTAACATGCCCTCATGTGCAAGGAAATCATTTTTTATTTAAGTCTGTGCTACATTTTATAAATGGAATGATGAATTCCAAAGCAAATTCCTTATGATGTTAATATTCTCTCTAATACCATGTCGAGTGTCCACATCATTTGTCTATAAACTCAAGTTGTTAGAGAGTAATCATTACATATTTTTATAGCTTCGTGCATCTAAAGATTCTGGTTCATAAGTTGATATCTTAATTTTTAATTCTATTTCCATAATCCATCATGTTGAGTATATTTTATTGTTATAACAACTTCTTCAAAAAAAATCAGAAAAATAAATATTTATTTTAGGTTTACTAAGGTGTACCTGATGGATGTACATCCACATCTCCACAAGTCTAGTCTATATCCAAGTGATTTAGATCAACAGATCATCAGGTGTAGTAATCTAATTCACATTTACTTTAAAGCTTCCAATATTTTATATAGGCAGCAATAATTGCAGGCTTTAACCTTTACATGTCCATTTGCCCTCTGCAAAACATTTTAAGAAATTTTAAAGAAAAGATAATAGAAAATCCTAACTAATAGGTAGTAGTAGACACTATTGAGGAAGTTCATACAACTTTGAAGTGAAGAAGAACGTGGGTTCCATAATCAGTCATCTCATCTTCTTTCCATGTTTCATAATTCAATAAAATTATTGTGTGTTAAAAAAATCTCTCTCCTTTCTGAAATCGCTCCCTTGAAAGTATAAACCAACTGGATGAAACTGCAAAAGACGATTGTGTGTCTTTGAATAGTTAAGCTTCATAGTCAATAGAAACATAACACAAGTTCTGCAACATTAAAAGGTGAAGTTCAAAGCATTGTTAATACCAAACCATTACATAACATAACATTGCTGAAGGAGAATCTAGAAGTTCAAGATGAGGCTCAAAGCATTAAAAATACTAAAATGGAGACAGGGCTAACAGAAAACTCTACTGAAGGAAATGTGACACGGAAAAGGAAAAAGAAAAGAAAAAACAAGGCAAATACTAAAGGAGAAGTCACCTTAAGCAGTAGTCTTGCAAATGGGGCACCAGTTCTTGAGCCGTAACCACTGATTTAAGCACACGATGTGATAAACATCCTGGCATTCGACCAGCTTCCCTATCTCGTCTCCAGTTCGTACTCCTCCTGCAAAACACCACTCATTTGAGCTGTCTAAAGCCAAATTAAAGCTTATGTACACAGATCAAGCTATATTCGTGTCTGCTATTTCTTTCGTGTTTTTTTTCTTAGTGTCCATGATGCATCTTGAAACAACATAGCAACTACAAAAATATCAGTATGACGTTCAAATTAATGAGCACCATAAAATCTTGTTGCCTACATGAACTTCTGCCAAAGAGAAGCTAGGAGGACCAACTTCTTTTATGTCCTAGAATGTTATGATGATGGTTTCGAAGAAGGCATATAAAATCAGATAAGGTTGAGCTTGCACAATAACGTTTTATTTGCCCTCAAAGATGTGCATAACTCAATCATGGAGAACTGCGCATCCACAGCATAGTCTCTCTTATGTTTTGGACTGTATAACCAATATACGGTACCAATATGTTATGGTTTAAAGTTGCTCAAGAGGCTCGACGCCCTTAACATCCGTTTTTATGAATTCCCAATGCAAGTGCTGGAATTGGTTAAGCTAACATATCTTGTTAGATTCGTTTCAATGCCTCCCGTTTTCGTTGAAGAAGATGAGTCTGAGTGGGATGGGATATCTTTGGGAAGAAATGAGCAAACTTGCTTGGTTGCCAAATCTTCAAATGCTCAACTTGAGATGCAATGCGTTTCGAGGTCCATCATGGAAAGTAGAAGAAGATGAATTTCAAAATCTTTACTCTCTCGTGATTGAAGACCTGGACCTGATAAAAGGAAAGTGGGCAAGTGGAAGCTTCAAACTTCTTAGAAACGCAAGTATCAAACATTGCTATAAACTGACAGAGCTGCAATTTGCTCCTGGATCCGTTCCAAATATCTTAACTTTTCAAGTGGTCGACTGCAATCCTTTGCTTGAAATGGATTTAAAAAAGAATTTCTCACAATCCCAGGATGGACCTCCAGAGAAATTTATGGTGCAATCTTTATGGAAATCGAGATCTCATCAAGTTGAGGAGCAGGTAGAACCTATAATGGGTAATTGAGGTATCTCTTTTATTTCAATCTTGGTTATGCATGATATGTCCAATCATCTTGTGAGGCTAACAAGCTTGTGCAATCACAATGAAAAGTATATTGACAATTTTTGGATTCCATTCATGGAAGATGGAGCGACAACAATTGAATTTGACCAGGTTCTATTTTCTTATTTTTAGTGGCTCCACATTTTAAACTAAATTGATAAGTCCTCATGTGCATTTTAAGCTTAACATGCCCTCATGTGCAAGGAAATCATTTTTTATTTAAGTCTGTGCTACATTTTATAAATGGAATGATAAATTCCAAACCAAATTCCTTATGATGTTAATATTCTCTCTAATACCATGTCGAGTGTCCACATCATTTGTCTATAAACTCAAGTTGTTAGAGAGTAATCATTACATATTTTTATAGCTTCGTGCATCTAAAGATTCTGGCTCATAAGTTGATATCTTAATTTTTAATTCTATTTCCATAATCCATCATGTTGAGTATATTTTATTGTTATAACAACTTCTTCAAAAAAAATCAGAAAAATAAATATTTATTTTAGGTTTACTAAGGTGTACCTGATGGATGTACATCCACATCTCCACAAGTCTAGTCTATATCCAAGTGATTTAGATCAACAGATCATCAGGTGTAGTAATCTAATTCACATTTACTTTAAAGCTTCCAATATTTTATTTAGGCAGCAATAATTGCAGGCTTTAACCTTTAAGCTGAAACATTAAAAGGTGAAGTTCAAAGCATTGTTAATACCAAACCATTACATAACATAACATTAAAAGGTGAAGTTCAAAGCATTGTTAACAAAGCTTCCAATATTTTATTTAGTCTATATCCAAGTGATTTAGAAACATAACACAAGTTCTGCAACATTAAAAGGTGAAGTTCAAAGCATTGTTAATACCAAACCATTACATAACATAACATTGCTGAAGGAGAATCTAGAAGTTCAAGATGAGGCTCAAAGCATTAAAAATACTAAAATGGAGACAGGGCTAACAGAAAACTCTACTGAAGGAAATGTGACACGGAAAAGGAAAAAGAAAAGAAAAAACAAGGCAAATACTAAAGGAGAAGTCACCTTAAGCAGTAGTCTTGCAAATGGGGCACCAGTTCTTGAGCCGTAACCACTGATTTAAGCACACGATGTGATAAACATCCTGGCATTCGACCAGCTTCCCTATCTCGTCTCCAGTTCGTACTCCTCCTGAAAAACACCACTCATTTAAGCTGTCTAAAGCCAAATTAAAGCTTATGTACACAGATCAAGCTATATTCGTGTCTGCTATTTCTTTCGTGTTTTTTTTCTTAGTGTCCATGATGCATCTTGAAACAACATAGCAACTACAAAAATATCAGCTATGGAATCTCTAATTAAATCGACAGACTATGTGGAACTATGACTTGATGCTGTAAGGTTCAAAGAACAATACCGAATTGAAGAGGCAGAAGCACCAGCAGCGCAACAGTTCACGGAGTCCGGAGGGGTATTGTCGCAAATGGATGGGAGGTGGCGTCGCGATGGATTGGGGCTCCGGGAGAAATTGGTGTCGGGAGCGGAGGCAGGAGTGCGGCTGGGTATTGTCGCGAACGGCTGGGCCGCGAGTGGAGGAGGTGGCGTCGCGACGTGTTGGGCTCGCCGGGAGCAGGTGGTGTTGGGAGCAGAGGCAAGAGTGCAGCCGGCGGCGAGAGGGGGTGGCAGGTTCTTCGTCGATTTTGGGAAGAACTCACGATTTCGGGAAGAACTCTCTATCGCTCACATAATTTTTGGAATTAGGGTTCCACATTGATTTTTGGTATAAGTGGTGTTTGATTTTTGGATCTGAACTTGGTTTTTTTTCTTTAAATTAAGATTGAGGAATGGGTTAGAGTACAAGTGCCATACAATTTTTGTCTTTGAAAAAAAAACGTTTGATTTTTTTTTAATTTAATTTATTTAAAAAATATATATTATTATATTAAATTAATATCAGTGAAAAGATATCGGTTATGATAACCGATGTCTATATCGTGTATAAACGTCACTAAAAGATATCATTAAGTCAATCACCGATATTTATTAGAATAATCCAAACATAATAGATAACGGAGGTTAAATAGATATCAGTAGTAAGTTAATATATATCAGTTTTATAAATCACCGATATCTATGCACTGATATCTATTCACAGATTTGTAGTAGTGAGGAATAATTCTCTTGATCCGATTCAGTGTATTTGGTAGGATACCCACCGTAAACATATTAGACTTTTGGTCGTTCAACATTAATTCTGAAACATGACCAATCCTCTCAAGCACTATTTTGATAGCCACAACCAAATTCTGGTCGCCATGACCAAGAATCAGTAGATCATCAGCAAATATCAGGTGAGTGACTTTGTTTCTAGCACAGAGGTTTGAGTGAAATTTTAGGTTTTTGGACAAACTCTCTTTCTTGATCAGTCTAGATAGGCACTCCATACAAATAACAAAGAGTAATGAAGAGATTGGATCTCCTTGCCTCAATCTTCTTTTTTCCTTTAAAGTATCCCTCCGGATTAGAGCTGTCAATTTGGGTTTAACCCAATGGGCCAACCCGCCCCACCCCACTAAAACCCGCAAGTAACCGACCCAAAAATGGCCCACCCCACAGTAACCCGCCACAAAAAAAGCCCGCCCCACACAAACCCACCGACAAGTGGGTTGTGGTGGGTTATGGGTTAACCCGCCCCAACCCACTAACCCACCATCAATTCATTATTTTCAATTCACCTCTTACCCCACCCTCACACTCACCACCCCCCATCCCTATCGATATCGATACCAAAATTTCGATATTCTGAAAAATCGATATTTCGATAAATTAAATTCGATATCGTACCGAATTTATATCGATATCGATATTGATTTTTCGATAAATATTTATTAATATCGATATTTTGGCATATCTTTTCACATCGAAAAATTGACATACAGAAAAAATATCGATTTACCGAACGATACCGAAAAATGTATTTAATTTTAATTAAAATAATAAAATTGACATTAAATATTTTAAAATAATTGAACATATATATTCAAAAATAATATATTTAAATATAGTTTTATATAATTCATTTTAAAAATAATAATAATTTTTTTCATATTTTTATATGGTAAACATTTGTATGAATCGAGTTTACATAATTGTGTGAACTAATAGTTCATTTTCTATCATCATTAAAATCATAGGAGACATGAAAAAATCGAAAAATCAAATAATATCGAAAAATATCAAAAATTGAAAAATCAAAATATTATCCACATGAAATTGGTGGACACACAAAAAAAATACATACCCTAATTTAATGTTTATTATTAGAGTTTAAAATATATTTTTAAGGCTATAAAAGTTAATGTGAAACGTCATAAAAATTTTATTAAAAAAAAAGAGGAAAGTGGGCCAACCCGCAACTAACCCGCCCTGCGAGTGGCCCGCCCCACCAATGACCCGCCCCATAAATGGCCCACCCCACTTGGGCTCATTCAAGGGTGGGTTGTGGGTCAAACCGCCCCACCAACCCATTTTGACAGCTCTACTCCGGATGACCATTGATGATCAGTGAATAGGATGCAGTAGTAACACATTGCTGAATCCATGTGATGAACATTTGGGGGAACCTTAATTGCCGGAGAAGAGATAGAAGGAACTATCAATCAACTGTATCATATGATTTCTTGATATCCACTTTAACTGCCAATATTGGAGAGATGTTAGAGGCTCTGCATTCATACCTAAGAAAAATTTCCTGGTTTAAGAGCACACTATCTCGCAGTCTTCTACCCTTTACAAATCCACTCTGAGCTTCATCAATGATCTGAGGGAGACATCTTTTTTTATCTGCCAGTCAGGATTTTGGAGATGATCTTTGCACTACTATCATTTTTTATTAATCAAAGCATAACTTTTTATTAACATAAAAACTAATGTGCAACTGGTTTTACAGTGGGATTGAGTTATTGTTTAATACAATGAATGGATGGTTACTTTTAGAACAATGAAGGATTACTCTTTAGTATTAAGAATAATCATTATTGTTAATAAACTCTTTCAAGTAGAGTAACCTTATGTACTACTCCCTTCATCCCGTCCGAAGGTTTACATTATTTTTTGTATGGAGATTAAGAAATACTCTATTCGTTCGGCTGATAGGTAACCATTTACTTTTTGTACGTAGATTATTGATAGAGATTTGATGGAGATATAAAATATAATTAATATAATAAATTTTGATTGTTTCCTTTTATTCATAATTGTCATTAATGTGGTAGATCTTGATATCACCTATAAATAGGAGGTCTTCTTATGTATTAGGGGAGTTGAATTGGTTTAATGAAAAATGAGAGTTATCTTATAACCTCTTCTACGATATTCTTATGAATCAACGTATTTGAGTAGTTTATTTTCCAGTATTCATTAGGAATCAACGGATTATAGAGTTCGTTCTACATATTATCATCCTTTAATACGCTCTCGTTGCATCAATTATGTAGTATAATAATTTAATGTGTAGTACTGGATTGAGGGATATAATATTTTAATGTGTACTGGATAGTTGTATTTGTGTTAAGTGTAGGTCCTATGTGTAGTGTGTTGAGTAAAAATAATATTTTCTCCATCCCACACTTATGTTCATACTTTTCATTTTTGTCCGTCCCACACTTATCTTCACCACAAAAAAAAGAAAACTTCACATTAACCAACAACCTCAAAAGTTATCTTAATTTAAAAAATACCACTCCCACCTAACACACATTATAATTTATTTATTACCTAAAAATACCACGTACCCCTAAAAAGTCAATAAAGTTGGTTAAAAAGCAACTTTTCTTAAATTCCGTATCTACAGTGTCGGCGAATATAAGTCCGGGATGGAGGAAATATTATTTTGTGGGTCTCATCAAGCCAAAAAGAAAACGGATATTTTATATAGGGACGTATCAAAATAGCAAAATGAATAGGTATCAAAGGGACGGAGAGAATATAATATTTTAATGTATAGTGAGTAAATTATAATGGTATTTTACCTTTTTTATCCCAACTTTATTTTAAATTGATGACAAATTATGTAATTGTACAAGTTTTAAGGGTATTAATTTTTATGTGTGGGACTCACATTAACCAAAAAAAGAAATGTAAACCTTTAGGTGGGACACCCAAAATGATAATATGTAAGGCCTCATGGTGGGACGGAGGAAGAATTTTAAAGGGTGATGATCAATATTCTAATGAGTAACCTCCCCAAAAGGATGAACTGTGACTGTGAGATGACTTCACCCAAATATTTGTCTTATACCCCCTTCGTACCGAGACGTTTATATTTACTTTTTGCACGTAGATTAAAAGATATAATTTTAAAGTGCAGTGAATTAATGGATATAATATTTTAATGTGTAGTGAGTAGTTGTATTATTATTGTATGAGAGTCCATAAAGATATATTATTTATTTTGTGTAGGTCCCACATGATTAAGAGAGAAACGTAAACCTTACCTTGAAACAAATTTAAATGGCAAAATGTAGATATTTGCTCGGGACAGAGGGAGTATTTGAAAGGCAAAAAATAATCTAATGATAAATTCTACATCCTCCATCCTATTTTAATCTTTACATATATAATTAAATTTGGGCATTGTATTTCAATCTTTAAATTTTTCTTTTTGGTAGGTGGGACGTACACACAAAACAATTAATATATCTACATGGTCCCAACACACAACACTAATACAACTATCCACTTTCAATTAAATTTTACATCTTTCAACCTACTACACATTAAAATACTATATTCCTTAATCTTCGCACAAAAAATAAATATATAGATTGAAACGGGACGGAAGAGTAAAACACAAAAACTAGCATATCGGTTTTGCGATAGAGGCAGGATTACTCCTCTGAATAGAGCAATCCGATGTATTCTTAAAAAGTAACCCTTGGTATTTTGATGAGAATCTCTTCTTAGAAGGGTCACCATACATCCATTTGTACACTATCTACTTCCATAATAAAGACAAACACTTGTGTAAATCGAATTCACATAGTTAGTTATGTGAAGTTGAGTGATTTATGTTATATATTACACTTGGCACAGACGTGTGTGAGACAGTTTCATGTAAGGGCTTATATGAGACGGATAAAAAGTGGTACCTTCTATAATAAAAAATGATAACAATTTATAGCGAAAGTAATAACGTTTTATAGCCAAAGTGATAATTATTTAAAAAAATATATAAAATTGTCTCACACAAAACTTGCTCATTACAGTTAGGGATGTTTGATTTGAGTTTAAGTGGATTTAATGTTAATTCCTTGTTTATTTTGAGTTTTGGCATAATAGATTTAAAATGGTTTGTAACTACATAAGAGATTTAATGGAAATTTATTTGAACATTCATTTATTCTTAAAATTTAGAATATTCAATGGTATAATTGCTATTTATAATTTTTAAGTAGGGAAATTTGAATCTCAATAAAATATACATGCATATCCAATGACAATAAAAGAAATATTTGGCAATCTCAAAACATTAATATCTTAATTAAACAAATCGTAATTCAAACACTTAGGGCACATTTGCTTGAGCTGTTAAGCCCTTAATATATTAATTAATATATCTAATAAATTATTTGGTTGTAAAAGTCTGGGCCCGCTATTTATTTATAAATCAATGAACAAAACAAGCGGGCCGGTTGATCAGAACCCATGTGGTTGGTGGGTTCCTAAACCTGCTTATAATAATTCTTTGAAAGCCCGTATTGATACATTGACCCATGTAGGAGGTTAGGAACCAAACACTTCCTAGTATTTCCTCAAACACTTAGTATTTCCTAACATATCCGTGCATCTAGATTACGAACTAGTTAACCTTATAAATACACGATCAATGAAATTTCATTAATGAATCAACATTAACAATTGCCATGGAAGACCACCTTAATTTAGTGTCCGATTTGGGGCGCCGTCGTCCACTACATTAATGAAATTTCATTATCTTCCACTTGGTCTCCCAACAAGACAACACACTGACGTTCACCACCAATATCATGGATTCCAATCAATTCCAACAACGATGGGATCTAATCCAGCAAGATTTGATGGACTTTCCCTTTGAACTCGCCGTCGCAATGCTGGAGGAACAAAACCAGACGGAAATCCACACTCAAGTCGTGGATTTTCCGGCGACAGTTATGACTCCGGCGGATGCTTCGTCAATAGAGTCGTTGGAGATTACGGAAGTAACGACGGGGAGTTGTTTCGTCTGCTTGGAGGACTTTTCTGATCAAGATTGTGACGGCGTTAAGCTACCGTGTGGAAATGTGTTTCATCAGCATTGCGTTCTAAAGTGGCTCCAAATTAGCCATTATTGCCCTAACTACCGTTTTCAGATGCCAACCTAATCGATGTTGGATGATGTTCAAAGTATTTGTGTTGTAAGATCATGTTTATTTGGACACTGGAAGTAATTACTCAATTCTTTTATTAATTTATGTGACATAATATTATTTAAATAATTGAGTTTCCAGAAGGGCAAAGCCTCCTGTGCGCCCGACACATGGATTTAGATTCATGTGCCCGTATCCAACTTGACCCAAATAAGAAGTTGACCCCAATTTATTTTTTTAACTTTATATAATATTCATTGACTTAGTGGGGCGCACAGATCTAAATCCGTGCGCTTGGGTGCACAAGAGCCACTCTCTTGCAGAAGAATAAATTTGATTAGTTTTAAACAAATTTATCCAATACTAACTACATAATATGGAGTTTTCAATGTTCACATTTACATATTATAATTGGAAGTTTGAAAAGATATATATGCATGTATATCTAACAGATTAATTAACCTATAATTTAGGGAAATTTAAGTAAAATCAGTAGATCTTGGGTGAGATCGTGATCTTTTTATGTGAGATGGATTTTATCCTATTCATTATTTAGTGTAGAAATCTGCATATTTTAGGGTTCAATTTAGCACTATTTTGTAGAATTTATATCCATATTTGAGCATCTTTTAGTTGAATTGCATATATTTGTGTTATAGGTGTTTGTGAGGTGTTATTTCGTATTTTTAGGTGGAAAACGGGGGTAAAAAGAGCAAAATTGAAAGTCGGGATCGAAACCGAGTGAAAAGAGGAGTTGGTGCGGCAAGACACGACTCGTGCCAGACATGGCATGGGTCGTGCCACCCACATGAACCACTAGTGCCGGCCATGATGTGCACGACCGCCTAGCACGCCCCGGAGGAGCACCACTCACGCCCCTATTTGCACGACTTGTGCCACATATAAATGGACGAATTTCCATGAGTTCTTTTTAAGTTGGAAAGCCAAGGAAGAGAGGATCGCGTGAGCGCAAAAATCACCTCAATCGGAGTCTGGATGAAGAAGTTATGAGTAAAATCGTAAGGTCGCGCAAGCTGCCGACGGGTGGCACGACTCGTGCCGTGTACTCTGCTAGCGCCCGTTCTGCCCATCCGTGCCAATCAGCACCGACAGATACCGGCACGACTCGTGCCGATGCCCAGTCCCCATCTTTCATCGTTTTCTTAGCCCGTTTGTGTTTTTTACGTGAAAAAGTCAACTTTTGAGTTAGAATTCGGGATTTATCAGTCCTCAACTATAAAAGAGAAACTTTGGGAATTTTATACGTAACTCTCCACAATATTTAATACTTTTCCATAACCTTTCCCTGCCACCATATCGAAATCAAGATTCACCATTCCATCCACCCATCCCGGAGAGTTCATCAATGTTTCTTACTTGAGAAGGAGAACGAGAAGGTTCAGAATCAAGGAAGAAAGAACGGAGAATCATGCCACATCTAGGGTTTTTCTTTTTCTATCTTTCTTACTTTTGAATTATAGACCTATGGGATTGTTTTTATGTTTAACCATGGGTGTTGCTTATAACACCATGAGCTAGTACTTCTTGGATATTGCTAGGTTTGAAGGTTGAATTGATTTGAATTAAATACCTAGACTAGGGTATGGATTTCTGCAGTATTCTTATTCCTTTATTAATTCTTTGAATTAAAACTTATATTTTTGTCTTATATGGTCTGCCATCATACATGATATGTCATTGTCTTATGCATATTTATACTTGTTGCTTGTGCCATAAAGGGATTAATTTTGTCAACATGTTATGGGTAAAGGGGACATAACCATATAACCTTTATTCATTAGAATAATTAATATTGGACACTTAATATATCTATTCATTACCATTCTAGAAGATTTGGTTTCTTAGATTATTAGGTCGGAATTGAGGATTAGTTCTTAAGTACCTATAAATGGAAGTCTAGTACTCTAGCCTTTAATGAAATTTTGCATGAAATACATAGAAAGGGAGTAAAAATTATTCTTCTGCATTTGAGGGTTTAAACCAAATTTATGTGTTATGTTTACTTTAAAAGAGGGATTTAACATACATGAGTGATTGCTTTCATAAAATCTGCAGGAATTCTAACCGATTGTCTAGTTATTTGATTTGACCAATTTAACTGGATTTCATAAGGCTATCTATTTTCTCTCTTAAACACTTTCATATTTATTTTATTTGCTATTTTATTATTTTTAGTACTTATTTTATGCATCTTAGGTTTAATTAATTCAAACTAGATTTGTCTTATATTAGAATAATCATAAATAGGCTTAAATAGATAATCTAGAATTATCCTTTGGTTTTGATATTTTTACTTGGTCAAACGCTGAGCTACAATTGATTCCCTACACTTGGGGACACATGCAAAAAGGAGAACAAGCATCATTAATCAAAATAAAAATAAAAATTAAAAAAATTAAAGAAAAATAAGAGCCTTGTTTGGTTTGATTATTTGATTTGATTAATTAAGATTAGCAGCGGCGCCATCCACACTACCGCTTTAAATTGATGATAAATTCTCACTTTTAATAAAATTTATTTATATTTATTATTATTATTGTTAGTTCATAAAAATAATATTATTAGTGATTATTATCTAATTCAATTATTCTATTATCATACTATTTTAATTGTATATAACTTTATATTAAAAACGTTATTACTTTTTATTCATCCTACAAATTGTTCATAAAATAATTTAATTAAATGGTTATCACTTTTTATTTATCATATATATCACTTTTTATTAAAAATACTATCATTTTATTATTCCATTGATTTGTCCGCGAAGTAATTCAATTATACGTATATTACTTTTCTTTTATTAAGAATTATTTTTTATTAAAAATATTATCACGTTTTATCCATTCTATTAATTAGTTGTAAAATACACATTGATAATTAGTTATCACTTTTTATTAAAGATGTTTTATCCATTCTATAAATTAGTTGTAAAATACAAATTGATAATTAGTTATATCTTTTTATTAAAGATGTTATCACTTTGGCTAATTCTATTATACCCAATTGTTAAGGTCCAATCGGGTCAATTTTGACCGGTGACCTGGAGTATAAATACTTAATGCAACTCATATGGGTCATTTAATCCCCAATTCATTCTTCACACTTGGAGACATCTCTTGCTATTTCTCTCTCCATGGCATTTCTTCTCCAGTCACCGGCCGTCTTGATTATTTTTTTTCGCTCCACTCTAATGCCACTACATCGTCGTCGCTGCTCCACTTCTCTCACCAGCACCGCCGTTGCTCTCTTTCCGCTCCTCTCTTGCCATTGTCGATCCACCTCTGACGCAATTGATTATCTATCTCTGCTCTCTCCTCACCGTTTTCTTGTTTTCCCCTTTCTCTCTCCATTGTTTTCTCCTCCACTCATTCTCTGTGCTATAATTTCACCTAATTTTGGTATTCCCCCAATTTTTAAGATTTTTTTCTTTCTTCATTTCTATTTGCAACTTTGAATTGTAATTTTCTTTAATTCTAGATAATTAAAACTTTAAATTGAAAAGAAAAAAGATTTCATCATTTTGTTTCAAACCTAAGAATTATGGTGAACAAGAAGCCCTCCATTAGTGAGGAAAGGGAAATGTTGGAGTTGAAATCTATTTTTTTGTAGTATACTTTTTTAATATAAGCTGTATACATTTTATGCTGGTGGTGTATTGCCTTTTGGAGATCGAAGTGGAGTGTTCTTTTTGAAGATCGGGTTGAGATTGAGATGAGAATTATTGATGAGCAATGTTGATGTCAATGGCGTTGTTGCTCCAAGATTTCTATCAAGAGGATTGGATGGTTTTTGTGTTAGTTGTAATAAATATTTTAATAACCTACTGTATAAGTTGTAATTTTATAGTGCATACATTTTTTTAATAAATGTATTTTGTTTTGTGTGTTAGATGTAATATAAACATTTTAATAATTAACTGTAATAGTTTTAATTTTATATTGTATACATTTTTATTAATAAATGTATTACATTTTAATATTTTAACTTTATCAATATTAAAATTTAGTATCAATATTTTAATGTTTAATAAGAAACTGTATGAATCGTAATTTTATAATGTATATCTTTTTTTCTTAATAAATGTAATATTTTTAAATAATTTCAATTTTTTTATAGTTATTTAAGAAGTAAGTTTTACATGTAAATTAACTGTAAAACAAGACGATTTCATGATTTTTAATTAAATTTGACTCATGACTTTGGACTAATATTTCAAGCACCAAAATCATTTATCAATTTTGAGTTAAAAAAACTAATACATTTATAAATACAAGCATATACACAAATAAATTAAAACTAATACAGATTAAAGTAGTGAAGACTGGTGCACAACACACAATTCTGAAGTTGTGTTGAGGGGATTAGGTAGATCTTAATCGAAGAACAAAGATCTGTGAGATGTCGATAATCCAGATTTGAAGCGATCGACACGACGATGTAGATCTAAAGCGATCTATGATGCTGCAACCGAAGAAATTGAGGGAGATCTGATTAAGACTAACATCGATTCAACATAGGCAACGTAGATGGGCAGTCGAGCAACAGAAGATAGAGGCAGCAGCGGCTACAATGAGTAGGAAATGGAGAAAAATAAGCAGCGGAGGTGGAAAGATCGATTCAGCAAGTGGTGGAAGTGGAGAGTGGAATGATGAAAGATAGAGAAGAAAGAGGCAAGAAAGAGACGGTATGAGAGAAATGTGCTTTTAGAAGGACATAGAGAATTCCAGAAGAATGAGGGTGTATTTTTTTTAGAGGAGAGAAGGTAATGAATTTTTAGGGTTAATTTTAACTTATATATCGGATCCATTTTTTAAATGGGTTGGTACTTACATCGATTGTTAACATACATATTAGGTACTCCCTCCATCTCTCCCAAAGGTAGCCATTTACTTTTTGTGCATAGATTAAAGAGTATTATTATTATTTTATGTGTAGTAGGTAATTGTATTAGTAGTGAATGGTGGACAACATGTAATACATTTTTACTAAAAGTGGGAATTGAGACATTTGGATGGGACACCCAATATGACACGGTGGGAACATTAGATCAACTCTATCACTTTTCGTTTAAAATGTTATTACTTTTCATTTATATATTATAATTGTTCATGTAATAGTTCACACATTGTTATTATTTTTCATCAATTATCACATTTTATAAATTTATAATATTTAAATAAAAAATAAATTAAATGAAGAATAAATTTAAATTAATAAAATTTTTAATAATAATATAATAAAAAACATTATATATATATATATATATATATATTAAACTAGACAATATTATAAAAAAGGTAAACGAAAATAAAAAGGGGGACAAAGGAAAAAGGATACAGGGATCTGATTAAATCAGAGATGATATAGCCAAATAGTTGGCTAAAAAAAGATCATAACAGGTGGATCAATAACCAAAAATCAGCCAAAAGTAACTAGATTTGTACACCACATAGGTTGTATGATGCACTCATCTAACAATAAGAAACGAGCTGATTTAAACAAGAAGCGCCGAGAAATCTACGAGCTGACTGACCACCTAGCGTAACTAGACATCGACTGAGGCGTGGAGCAAAATAGAAAGGGCTGATCCCAGGCTTCGTTATCAGCGACGAACTTAGGATGGCGAAGGGGATTGCCGCGCCGGAGAATGTAGCCCTACTCCCCCTTTGTTAGCTATCATGCAAACAATCCATAGCTAGAAAGGTTCATGAGGTGGCATAGGGTCATAGATGAGGTGGCTGCTAACGGGAGAAAGGAAAGAAAGAGAAGCAGCTAGGGACAGTAAATAGGAAGTCACATGAATTACATCCATGCTGCTAAAACTAAAGAAAATCGATTGCTAAAAAGAGGGTCCAGTTGAAAGCAAATGAGAGAGTATTAGCTGCCCACAAAAAGGAAGGAATTGTAGGGCTCACAGGATAAGGATGCAGCCGAAGAAAAAAGAGGATGCTAGGAATAGCATAGGCAATTAATGGAAGAATGATAAAGAAAACTCCAAAAGAGGAGCAGGTTTGACTGTACATCCACCAAACCGTACCTGCATCAAAAGTAGTGTGCAGCCTGCAGTGCATTAATCAACATTTACGCTCCATGCAGTTTGGTAGATAGAACTGATCTATAGGAAAGATTGTTGTATGTTATTTCTCAAAAATCAGATTCATGTATCTGTATGGCAAGGGATTTTAATTCAATTAGAAGAGAAGCTGAAAGAGTAGGTCGAAGAGCTTTATCTTGTAGAAGGGACATTGAGATGTTTGATAGCTTCATTCGGCAGTCCAGACTCATCGATTTACCTTTACACGGAAGGTTTTTCACTTGGTACAAATCAGATGGTTCTTGTAAAAGCAGACTGGATCGTTGTTTAGTTAACAACGGATGACTCATTAAATGGCCAAACTCATATCAGCTCGGTCTTCGTAGATCTTTATCGGATCATTGTCCTATTCTACTTGATATAAAGGTTAAGGATTGGGGCCCGAAGCTATTTAAATTCATAAATGCTTGGATGTCATATCCTGGATTCAAATAGATTGTGGTTGAAAAATAGAATAGCTATGATGTAAATGATTGGGCTTGTTTTGTGTTGAAAGAAAAACTAAAAAAATTGAAGGCAGATTTGAAGATTTGGAACAAAGAGGTATTTGGAAATTTGGAGAAAATGATTGAAGACAGGAATCAGACTATACACCAACTTGATTTGATTGATGAAGCAATGGTGCTAGATGATTTGAGTGTAATTAGAGAGAGAGAGAGAGAGAGAGAGAGAGAGAGAGAGAGAGAGAGAGAGAGAGAGAGAGAGAGAGAGAGCTCTTCTTATGAATGATATTTCTAGGAGAGATTGTTTACTTCACCAAAAATCTAGAAATAAGTGGATTCAAGAAGAAGATGCAAATACCAATTTCTTCTACAGATGTATCAATAAAAATCATAAAAAGAATGAAATTTTGGGTATAGATGTTGATGGCATATGGAGAGAATAGGTTATAAAAGTGAAGGAAGAGATCAACAACTTTTTCAGCAACCAATTTCGTTCTTCACAAGTGATCAGACCAAGGCTAAGTTCAGATTTCTACAGGAATATAATCACTAAGTTAGAAAATGATTTTCTTATAGAAGAATTCTCAGAAAAAGAAGTGCTACAGGCGATTAAATCTTGTGATGGTTTGAAGAGTCCGGGACTTGATGACTTTAACTTCTATTTTTTAAAACAATTCTGTAGCCTACTTCGCATAAATTTCATGAGGCTAATGAAAGAATTCCATCAACATGGGAAATTTGTGAAGGGCTTCAATCCTTCATTTATAGCTCTTATCCCAAAAAAAAGGAAGCTGAAAACCTTAATGATTATATACCAATATCATTGATCAGTGGTCTCTATAAAATCATCTCTAAGGTTTTAGCAAACAGGCTTGGCAAGGTTTTGAAGTCTATTATCTCGGATCAGCAGTCTGCATTTCTTGAGGGAAGACAAATTGTGGATAGCATAATGATACTGAATGAGGTAGTTGAAGAGGGTTAAAGTTCAAAAACTCAAGTGTATGCTATTCAAAATTGATTTTGCAAAAGCCTATTACTCAGTTGAGTGGAATTTCCTGGAGCAAATGATGAGGTCCTTTAAGTTTAATCTAAGATGGATCAGATAGGTTATGGAGTGTGTGACATCAGCTCAAGCTTCTATCCTGGTGAATGGTAGTCCTACTGGTGAATTCAAATTGGAAAGAGGTTTGAGATAGGTTATGGAGTGTGTGACATCAGCTCAAGCTTCTATCCTGGTAGTCCTATTGGTTTTAGGTTTGAAGTTAAATAAGGATAAATGTCGTGTTTATCGTATAAATGTGGAGGACGATTGGGTTTCTGATGCTACTGGAATTTTGGAATGTGTACCAAGTCAGATGCCTTTTAATTATCTTGGAGTTAAAGTTGGATGTGCGTATCGTAAAGTGAGTGATTGAGACTATGTTATTAATAAGATTCGAAACAGGCTCAAAAAATGAGAGGGTCCAAAAATCTCGATTGGGGTCGACTAACTCTCTTAAACTCGGTGCTTTCTTCTATCCCTACATATGTGTTGTCCATCTATCGTGCTCCTAAATCAGTTTTGTGTGAGATTTCTAAATTACAAAGGTTGTTTTTTTTGGAGGGGGGGGAGTGAGAATGGTAAAAAAATCTCTTTGATTAAATAGTCTCTCTTGTGTTATCCTAAAGCATCTGGGGGTCTTGGGGTTAGGGACCTAGAGTCTTTTAATAGTGCTTTATTAGGTAAATGGATTTGGAGACTTTTACATGAGAGAGATAAGCTTTGGGCTAGAGTTTTGTGATCTAGGTGGGGAGGTTTGGGTGATTGAGTTCGAACAGTTTTCTTTTGGGTAGAGCTATTAAATATTCAGAGTAGTAGGGGAATGTAATGAAAGCTGCTGGGGATATAAATGGGGGCTGATTCTTTTCTAGTCTTGTTAGAGTGTTGGGAGATGAGAGAAATACTTCTTTTTGGGGTGACATTTGGACAGGAGATCATCTTAGAATTAGATTCTCTAGACTTTATAGTCTTAATCTAGATAAAGAGACTAGTATTTGGGAGATGGGGGAGTGGGTTGAGGGATGTGGAATTGGAGGTGGAGGTGGCAACGACGGAGGGAGTTAAGGACCGGGGGGGCGGTGGCCCCCCTGGATTTTTCTAAAAAAATTAGGGGTATTTTTGTAATTTTACATATTTAATATATATATATATATAATATTAATAAATAAATATACAATGCATTGATTACTATAATCTTGTTGATTACTGTAATCTTAACTGATTATGTGACAATTTATGCGACAGATTGCATTATGCCATTATTATCTACGGTAATTTTAACTGATTATTATGTGACAGATTGCATATTATTATTAGATAGATATATTCTTTCTTTATCTTTTCTTTATTCCTTTAGATTTAAGATATCAAATATTTAACACACACACACACACATATATATATATATATATATATATATATATATATATATATATATATATATATATATATATATATATATATATATACATGACATCTTATATTTACTCTCTGTATACCAATTACCAAAAATTATAATTTACTTGACAGTGTGTTCACGAATCATCAGGTATGTCTTTTATTTCTTTTAGTTGATTTTTTTTATTTTAATCTAATTAATAATTATTATTTAAATTTTTTGTTTGTCTTTTTATTATTATATATATTCTCCTTCCATCTTGCGTTGTAGTCTTGTATTTCATCGTATCTTTGTATGCGGAGAATAAATATTTTAGTTAATTTAATATTTATTATTCTATTGTTTGTAATTTAATTATTGAAACCACAATTATATTAACAATATTGTTATTATAATTTGTTATTTTCAAGTATTTTATAGCTTTGGTAGTTTTAGGGTTCATGAAGGTTTTACTATTTAATTAAACTTCCGTGTGTATACTCCGTACAACACTACTTATGAATTTATTTTATATAAGACTATGTGTTTTTAATTCATACTCAGAGTTGTTTTATGCATTATTAAATGTTATATAGAGTCTGAATATATATCTTGGTTATTGATTGAGTGCGTTCACTGCTGAACAGTATTTTATGTTATGATTCTAAGTGAGGGGACTCCAAAGCTTTATTAGAACTATCTTATATAAATACTTATTAATTGAATTGAATTCGAATTAGTAAGTAGGAAGACGTTATAACAATAATATTATTTTTTGTGGTAATTTTAAAGGAATTAAAATGAATGATTGTTTCTTATTGAGAATTTTATTTATAAAAGACTACGAGTACAAAAAACGATTTTGAGTACGGACAATTAATTTGATACTTGTTGAATTAATTAATTATTAAGAGTTTTATCGCATGAAACCCATGTTTACATGACACTGTAAATGAAATTCCTATTAAGTAGGAATGTGAAAGTAAAAAAAACTCTAATTAAATTAATTTAAAGGTGAATTGACGTAGAAAACTCCATAAAATGTTAATATAGAGTAAATATAACAATGATATTCACAACTATCATAGTCTATCCATTAAACATGGCAATCGTGATAACAGAATAGATGAAGGTGAATATCACTGATTGATAAATACTGACTTCAAAATCAATTGATGCTTCAAAAAATTTGTTAAACTTCATCAACTTTATGCGTTACTGGTCAAGCATAATTGAAAATAATCCCTAGAAAAGATAAATCTTAACATAAATCATACAATAAAGATTCAACAATATCCATATATCTACCAAATCAAAGCTAATAATGAATAGCGTTTTGACCGGTGCATTGCACGGGATTGTGTTTAATATTTTTTAATATTTTATATTAATTATTTAAAGACAAATAAAGTTAAATGACCGATTTACAAAGATGTATAATCGTGAAGATTTGCTGATTAACTAAATTTGAAGATTGCATACTATAATTTTATTTCATTTTCTTTGAACATTTGTTTATTTTACCCTTAGGACGTTGAGTTTTGGGAGTGAAGCTATTCATATGTGTTGATCTCCTTATATTTGTCGAATTTGTTTTATATTAATTTGATAAATTATGTATTTCTTGTATGTTTATATGTCCTATATGTTTATAAATTTTAAATACAAAAGGGGTGACTGAAGTTATAAATTATAAACCAAAACTTTAATTTATTAAATAATATATTAACAAAAAGTATTAATCTTTTGAACAATATAATATTTATAAACAAAACACGGTCATTAATGTAATGAGTCCACATTTCTTATATTTCATTGATACTTACAAAGATATAATACATTTTAGGAAGTTTTCTTTTAAAGACAATCTTGATTTTATCTGCGTACATAAAATATGTGCTATCTTTGAATAATACTATAATATTGAACGTAATACTGAATAATATGAAAAAACATCCTACATAAGCATGCATACTTACAAACAGAAAATAAGTTGAAGTGATTTTTCATGGAGCAACAGACTTTTGATAAAAACGTAAAAATCAAAAGTCGCTATGGTAAAATCATAATTTCAAGATAGAGCAACAGACTTCTGAGAAATAAATTTATGTCATAATATTTTTGACACGTTGAACGGGAAGTGAATTTTTACAATGTAATTTATAATTTTTTAAAAAAATATATTTAAATATAATAATACTAATTTAAATTGTATTAAATTTTTTTATATGTAGAGGTAAATATATTTTTTAAGAATTAAATTTAAGAATAATATAATTCTAACTGGTTTTCTCATGGATCTTGACAAAATGACTTACAATTGATCATATAAAACTCAAATAAATAATGCATAAAAAATATAAATGTCAATAACAAAAAATACATTTTTTTTATATCTCAATCTATTACCCATAAAAAAGAATGGTTAAGGGAATAGCTGCAATTAACTATTAGAGTATATATATCATACTCAATTGAATTATATTATTGGACACAAAATAAAGTATTATTAAGCTTTTATTAAAAATTTTAATGGTATAGATTTACAAATTAAAAAATTTTCAATGGATAGACTATGCAAAAAATAAAAAATAAATAAATTAAAAAAATGACCTAAAACTCCTTGATTTATTATAAATTTTGATGGTATAGATTTACAAATTAAAAAAAAAACTATTCTCTACCGATAAATGTTAAATTCTAGGGGTACAGTATGTCCTAAATCATTGGGTAAGAGTAGGAAAAGTAACCGTTCATTGAAAAAACAGGTACATGTCCATACCTTAAAAATATGATTGAATGAATAATTGATGATAAAAATATAATCAAGCTTCTTATTACAACTATAGTCCAATGTCAAACCTTTAAATAATACTCCCTTCATCCCACACTTATGTTCACACTTTTCATTTTCGTCCGTCCTACACTTATCTTCACCACAAAAAAAAATTTCACATTAACCAAGAACCTCAAAAGTTATCTCAATTTCAAAAATATCACCCCCACCTAACATACATAAGGCTTCTAAAAAAGATGTTTCTCTCTCTAGGTTTTTCTCTCTACCTTTTCTCTAAAAATTTTTTTTGATCACATACACGTTTCTTCTAGCATGGAGGTGCCACCGCTCGGCGAAGGCACCTCCCGGCCACCTGCTTCGCCTGGTTCTCCAAAATAGGCTGCCTTCTCGACGACCCCATGGTTTAACGAATTACTTCACCATAATTGGGCCTAAGTCGATATCCCTCCACCGAAAAGTGATGGCCCTGACCGTCTGAATTTAGGATCATGATCAGATACGACGCGACGCGATGTATCACCTGGAAACCCCAACACGCGAGCTGTGTCAAACCCTATCAATCTGCCAAAAACCTAATCTGCATGGGTCCCCTCCCGGCAAGAACAATATGAACCACGCATCTGGAAGGCCATCTGATCGCCCCTTATTGATCAGAAATAGCAACGACCCATTTCTCAGAATCAAAATAGCCATATCCAAAGGGCCCGTCTCTGGCCCCGTGGCGAGGCCACTCGATAAAACAGGTGATATCCCTACATTGTGTATCTCTAGTATATTTTATGAGAATCGTAAAAAGCTGTTCTCACAATTTGTTATTATCAGGGTCCTCAATGCAAAAGGCTCGAAATCGCTCACACAGAAGGATGTTGAACTATTACTTGGCAGGATTCTCTTGCTCAAAGAGGTTTTTGCTATCCTACTTGGAAGAGGGTATTATACTGTCTATATACCCAACGATGAGATGAAGTTTACTATCTTGAAGAGGAGATTCTTTGAAAATGGGGATACACAGCTTCATGTGCAACAGTGGACACCGACGTTTAATCCTTTCAAGATTAAATCATCACTGGTGCCCATATGGGTGCGCATATTTGAGCTCCCGATGGAGCTTTGGCATGAAGAAGTTATTAGGAAAATTGCTTCGGTAGTTGGAGCTCCTATACATCTTGATGAGAGAGCTATGAATGGCTCCACAGGGTATTTTGCTAGGGTGTTAGTTGAGGCTGACATCTTGAAAGAACTCCCGAAGATGATGAACATAAACACTTCAGAGGCGGTCATTAGAATTTCTTTCGGAAATGAATATATACCTGATTACTGTAAGTTCTGTCATATACTTGGCCATGATGTGGAAGCATGTGCAAAGAAGAAAGACAAGAGAGATAACCGAAGAAGGAAACAGGCAACTCGAAAGAGTGAGAAAAAACCAGTTGGATCGGATGGTTTTTCTGTCCCAAAGAAAACCTGGACCAAGAAAGATACTCCACTTAATCCAGTGAATGTATTTAATTCATTCCGAGACCTAGCTGATGATGATGGCGAGGATCCACATAAACAGGGGGACACTGGGGACAAGAATGTTAGTGACACTGAAGTTGAACAGGGTATTGGGGATAAGAATGTCAGTGACACTGAAGCTGACAAACCTGAATTGGAAGATGAAGTGGATGTGGAATCCAAGGCTGAAGAGGTTGACGATGATACTGATAAGGAGAGTGACACCACTGATGATAAGAGAAGCATCAGTGATGTTGATGAAGGCTCTCAACGGGAGAATTTTGATGATAGCGGGTTGGATGATGAGGAGGCAAATAGAATGGCATTAGTCATCCGGGAAGAAGAGCCAATTCCGCTTGCAGTTGCCAGCCCTCCAAGGAGTGGGGACATGACGTTATCAACTATCGTGGAACCTACGTCTGTAATTGGTACTAAATACAGTGCAACTCATTTTTACAGGCCGGAGGCACCTACGACTAGATCACACGCTCCAGGGGTTAAGCATGTTGAAGCTAAAACCAAGGAGAAAAAGAGCATGACAGCTACAGCCACTAAGGGTTGGAAAGATTTGAAAAAAGATCTGCCGAAGCACGGAAAGACCACCCGTAAAAAATAAAAGCTCTCTTCTGGAACATCAGAGGGATTGGGAATGATAATTCTCAATCGGCTCTTAAAAGGCTTTGATCACGCCATAACCCTCTATGGCTTGTCATTGCTGAACCTAAGGTCTTGATATCTTCTATCCATGCTCATTTTTAGGGTGGATTGCGTCTATCTATTGTTGGTACTAATAAAAGGAAAGGTCATAGATCCAACTTGTGGATATTTTGCAAGATACATCACTAACATTCGAGAAGTGTTTAGCTCTTCTCAAATTATTATTTATGATTATACTTATGACTCTAAGGACTACAGATGTGGTTTCGTTCATGCTAGTAATGACCATATTAGTCGAAGAGAGCTCTGGTTTGACATCTCCTCTTATATGAATCAGAATACTATCATCATGGGAGATTTCAATACTACTTGGGTATGGATGAGAGGCTCAATGCTGTCAGACATGACAATCTTAGCTCTATGGAGTTCAGAGAATTTTTGGAAGTTACGGGACTGCATGATCTTCAGTTACATGGTGCTAAATACACGTAGTTCAGCAGATCAACAACCAGAGACATGAGGGCATCAAGGATTGATCGCGCTTTGGTCACTGATGAGCTATTGGATACCTGGGATTCAGTGGTTTTGACAGCTTATGCGAGGCATAGCTCGGATCATAATCCGATCATATTAAGCTGCAGCATGAATGCTTATTTACCGAGGTCCTTCAGGTTTCAGGCTATGTGGCTTAATGATACAGGGTTCTTCGTGATGACTGCGACTTCTTGGTGTAAATCTTTAAGTTCTTCCAACCCTATCTCAAGATTCGCAGCTAAGCTTCGATGGCACAAACTGGATATAAAAAATTAGAATTCTCTTGAGTTTGGCAACATTTTTGATGGCATTGCATCTTCAATCAATTCAGAGGCAAGTTGAGCAAGAAGGCGATAGTTGGGAGCTTTTCTTGGAGGAAGTTGATGCTCATCTTTCGCTTAATGATAAACTCTTGGAACAACACCAATTTTATTTGTAGAAGCATAAGACTGCTTGGCTCAAGGATGGAGATCGAAATTCTGATTTTTTCCATCGAAACCATCGCACTATGAAGACACGAGCAAGTATCAAAACAATGCTTATTGATGGTAACAGTTCAGACGACATCGAGGCTATTAGTGCTCATGTGGTTAACTACTACACCAATCTATTCAAGCGTCCAAACGATGCACCAGATTGGGGGGTGTTGGATTTTGTTGGACATACAGTGGATGATTTTGATAATCAACTTCTTATTAGCATGCTTTTTACTGACGAAATTGAGAAAGCCGTTATGGAGCTGTCAGCGAATAGTTCCCCGGGGCCTGATGGCTTCGGTGGTAGCTTTTATCACAAGTGTTGGAACATCATTGGTAATGACCTATGTGAGGCTGTTCAATATTTCTTCATTCATGCAACTATACCCTCCAGAATCAATTGCAATTTTTTGGTTCTTATCCCCAACATTGAAAGTGCTGTGAAGGTGGAAAATTTCAGGCCAATTAATTTTTGTAATTTTTTCTTCAAAATTTTTACAAAGATTATCTCAAACAGGCTTGGCCCTATATTGCATAAGCGTTTAGGACCATATCAGTTCGGGTTTATTCCCAAACGGAGCATTCATCACTGTGTTGCCTTAACCTCTGAGAGTTTTAATTGTCTCAATAATTCTCCTGATGGAAGTTTGGCTTACAAGATAGATATTCGAAAGGCATTTGACACAATCAGATGTGATTTTCTTATTGAAGTTCTCAAGCGTATGGGGTTTTCTTTGCATTTTGTGAATTTGATCCTGGCTATTTTTTCTTCTGCTAAGATATCCATTCCCATCAACGACAGCCCTAAAGGGTTTTTCGATTGTGGACAGGGAGTTCAGCAAGGAGATCCTCTATATCCCTTATTGTTTTGTATTGCAGAGGAGGTTCTTGGGCTCTGGATAGTTAAGCTTTTTAATGAGGGTCTTATATCAAGAGCAAAAGGGAATCGTGGATGCTTCTTACTTTTTTATCTGTTTTATGCTGATGATATTATGTTATTTTGTAAGGCAGTTGATACCTCCATCAATGAGTTACAGCAGGCTCTTACATGATACGCCAACATCTCAGGACAGACTTTCAATCCATCAAAGTCGAGGGTCTTCTTTGGAAAAAAATGCTAGTGAAAGGATTAAGGCTGGAATCAAGCAGGAGCTTCTTATTCCGGAAGGAAGCCTTCCATTCAAGTATCTTGGCATCCCTATTTTCAGAGGTGCTCCTAAAGGAATATACTTTAGGGATGCAATGGACAACATCCTGTCCAAATTCCTGAGATGGAAGGGGAATACCCTTTCCATGGCGGGGAGAATATGCCTTGTGAACTCTGTTATTATCTCATCTTCTGTACATGCTATGATGATATACAGATGGCCAAGATATCATTTGAAAAGAATTGAGGAGGCATGCAGAAACTTTATCTGGACTGGGGATGTTTCTAAGAAGCATTATTTCACAGTTGCATGGAAACGCATTTGCTGCCCTACTGTGGAAGGTGGTCTTGACATCAGATCCATGGCTGCTGCCAATGATGCCTACCTTATGAAACTCTCGTGGGACATTGACATACTCAACGAGCCCTCTCTTGAGCTTCTGCGTAATCGTTGGTATAATGGGAGTAAACTGAAAGATTCTTACATCTCTTCCTCGATAAGGTCCGTTTGCTTGCCCACATTCGTCGTTTCTTAGAGGAAGAGGTTTGGGTGATTGGATATGATTCTAAAGTCCATTTTTGGCTTGACAACTGGATTGGTAAACTGATAGCGGACTTGGTTGGAATTCCTACGGAATACACACATCACTATGATCAGACTATTGGGGATTATCTGTACGATGGGGACTGGCATTTTACTCGAGAATTCACTGATGCTTTATCGTTCATTGTTGATTTGATACTTGCAACTAGAATGTCACCTAATCTCATTGATCGCAGGTTTTGGGAAAATCGCTGCAGGGAAAAGTCACATCTAAGATCGTATACATGCATACGCGTGCTATTTTTATTGCTCCTAATTGGGGTTCATGGATATGGGCAAATTTTATTCCACCCCGGAGGTCTCTTACCCTTTGGAAAGTTATTAGGGGCGTACTCACCACATGGGATGCCCTGGTGAATAGGGATTTCCATGGCCCTTCATGCTGCTACTTGTGTGAATCTGACGTTGAAACTGTTGATCATCTTTTTCTTCATTACAAGATTTCTTTTGAAATACTTTGTCACGTATTGGCAGGCTTTGGATTTGAAGGTATCATCCCTTTGGATCAAGGTTTTATGGGTTTCTTGCATCAAGCTATTAATATGAAGGGAAGTACACAAATCATGAATTTATGGAGGGTGGCAATTGTTACTTATTTTTGGGTTATTTGGAGTACTAGAAATGATATATTAAATATGGAGTTGGACTCGGATGGGCATTGCCCCCCTTTGAGAATATCTGGAGTGAAGGAGATCCTTATGTTGCTCATCAAAGAAGCAGAAAGATTATCTATTGGAACGATGAGTAACACTATGCAAGACTTAGCTACTTTGAATTTTTTGGCGTAAAAGGAGTACCCAAGAAAGCTCCGAGCATTACGTCTCTACGTTGGCAACCCCCGCCGCCTGGATGGATCAAAGTCAATACAGATGGTCATGCTTCGGGGGCTCCTGGAAATATTTCTGGGGCTGGCATCTTCAGAAACAGCAACGGCTTTGCGAGAGGCACCTTCACATGTGGATACGACACTGGTTTTGCCTTTGAAGCAGAAATGGCAGCAGCTTTCACAGCGATTGAGCTGGCTCATGGTAAGGAATGAAATTCTCTATGGCTTGAAACGGATTCCATATATGTCTTATATGCTCTAACTGAACCAACACCAAAGATCCCTTGGAGATTGTTTGCGAGATGGAGGAGATCAAGGGATATCATTACGAACATGAACTTCCATGTATCACACATATTTCGTGAAGGAAACACAGTTGCAGATGCTTTATCAGATATTGGAGGGGACTTTGACTGGCATAATTCAGCTCCAAATTTAGTTCACAACTTGATGTTCAATGTTATGAACTTCGAATACTTTAGATTTCGATAGTTTTTGGCTCTGCATAGCCTCGCCGTTTGTGGCTATTTTCTTTTCACATCTTTACTCCTGACACTCATGTTCTTTGTTTTCTTCTTTATATTCCTTCATCTATTTGCCTAACACACATAACATACTTTATAGTAATTTATTTATTACCTAAAAATACCACAATACCCCTAAAAAGTCAATAAAGTTGGTCAAAAAGCAACTTTTCTTAAACTTCGTATCTACAGCATCGACGAACATAAGTCCGAGACGGAGGGAGCACAAATATTACTGTAATTTTTTTTCTTGATCATATATCACTTTGTATTAAAAATATAAATATTTTTTATTCAACACTACCAATTGTTAATAAAATAATTTAATTAAACAATTATCATTTTTTTTATCATGTACTCCCTCCATCCGGTTCTAATATGTCCGTTTGTTTATTGCACGTGTATTAAGGAGTATTATTATTATATGTAAAGTGGGTAGTTGTATTAGAGGGAAGTGGTGGGTCATATTGTGTATTTTTAGGGGAAATGGATACTTTTAAAACGGACGCCAAAAATAAAAAAATAGACACCTTAGAAGCGGGCGGAAGGAGTATCACTTTTTTTAATTTGGTAATAGCATACCTTCGTGTTGTAAGGAGATAATTTTTTTTTATATTTATATTTAATAATATTATGTATGGTGTATTCGGTTAAATTTAAAATCACATTAAAATTTTCAAATACTTTTATGAGATCGGCTTACGAAATGATTTACGTGAAACGAATTAGAAGTGATAGCATTTTAACGAAAAGTGATATACAATTAATGATAAGTAATATTGCTACAGTGAACTACTATTTCATAAATAATTTATAATAATACTATAAATTAAAAAATATAAATTAATCTCATTGCAAGACGATCTCACCCAAAACTGCCTTTAATGTATAATAATATATGATACTTTGATAAATCATACTACAATTATCTTAAAATAATATTTAATGCATAATTCATCAAATTATAGTAAATAATCTCCATAAAAAATTATTAAATTATTAGAGTCTAACTAGGGTGCAATTGGGGCACCGGTCCACCTAGTTAATATGAACCACTAGATCAAAACTAAATAAAAAACTACCTTTGATTAATTAAAATAATTAAATGTTTAAAAAATAAAAATAACTACCTTTTAAAAAACTACCTTATAAATTATAGGTGCACCGGTGTACCCGGTGCACTATAGAATAATCATAAATTAGTACATGAAATGAAATACTCTCTCGGTCCCAACTAGGGCTGGTGAAAAATATCAAAATTTCGGTATACCGCACTTATCATATTGAAAAATACCGAATTTATCAAAATTTTAGGTATACCGAAATTTTTGGCAAAGTATGATACCGTATTGAATATTTTGGTACGATAAAGGTATGCAAATTTGTAAAATAGCGGTATTTTGGTATATACTAAAATACCGAAAAAAATATATGGAGTATATATATTATTCACAATCCTTATTTATATATAATGATTTTAATTTTCTTTATATATATATATATATATATATATATATATATATATATATATATATATATATATATATATATATATATATATATATATATATATATATATATATATATATATACTCCCTTCGTCCCAAGGTAAGAGTCTCATTTTACCATTTTGATTGTCTCATCCAAAGAATCTCATTTCCTTCTTTGGACACATGGGACCCACCCACACCCACTAATACAATTAAAACATAGTGTCCACACACCCACTAATATCACTACCCACTACACATTAAATAATAATACTCCTTAATCCACGTGCCCAAAAGCAAATTGGACTCTTACCTTGGGACGGAGGGAGTATAAATATAATAAACTCTAATGTTTTGAGAATATTGACCAAATTATTAAATTTAGGGTAGTTTTAGAGCACATTCGGTTCACGAATACATATAAGATTTATAATTATAAATTTAGGATATAATTGTATTTATACTATTGAAAAATTTAATGTAAGAGTATGTATTATTTATTAACCAAGAATGCAGTGGTTTAAGTTTTATAAGTTCTTAGGTACACCTATGCACTTTGATTAGACTTTAAAATTAATACTTCTATATTTTATTAATGTTACTAAATTTGAATTGTATTTGTTTCTCATATTATTTGTAATGTTGAATTATGTACATATTTGTTCTAATCAATTTTATTGTGGTATATTTAGGATTTTATTATTGTTTTATGTAAATTATGATGTTTTTCAACGATACATTAAATAAGTACATGTATCGAACGCCCAATACAGAAGGTATTTATCGAAATAATCAATATGATAATGTATACTCCCTCTGTCCCGATCAAACTGTATCGTTTGACTACATAAAACTTTCACAAAAGCTACAGTAAACGTAGCAATATGGGTGGGACGGAGGGAGTACATAAATATCGATAAACAAAATGTATACCATTTTTCTATACCGAAATTTCGGTATACAGAACTTTGGCATATCGAAACTTTCGATATGGTAAATGTATAAACTTTCTAATACCGATATTTTAGATATGGTATACTGTAAAGCTCAAATTCTTCGGTATACCATACCGCCCACCCCTAGTCCCAACTTCACACTTCCCATTTAGCTCCATCCTAAATTCAGCTTCACACTTCCATAAAAGAAAAAACAACTAATTAATATTCCTTTAACATACTTTAATTTTCAAATTTGTCATCCCTCCAACTAATTAATATCCCTCCAACATACTTTAATTTTTAAATTTGTCAACACCTTTTTTCAACTAATTATTACCCAAAAATATAATACTATCTAAAAAATAAGTCAAAAAACAACTTTTCTTAAACATACCATGTGAAAATGAATTTGGAACATAGAGTAAATTACATCGAATTCAAATGAAATAATCGAGAAGAGTGTGCACGTGTTCATAGAGTACTCAGTAAAATGCTCTTCACATCAGGGCTACTTCCGGTAATTTATGTGTCGTCACCGCTTATTGACCTTTTCTCCATTCTTTCAACGATATAAATCAGCTTCTTTTTATATTCTCTGCATCAATTTCTCCAAGAGAAATTAATTTCGAAATATAGCAATGGATGCTTTGGATTCAGTTTTCGATCCCCTTAGAGATTTCTCCAAGGATAGTATTCGCCTTGTCAAGCGTTGCCACAAGCCTGATCGCAAAGGTACTACTCCGCAAAGCCTCTCTTACAGAGAGATCGATGCTTATTTATTTAATCTAGTTTCGGTGATGTTAATTTTTTTAATGATGTTCGTGTTTTGTAGAATTCACTAAGGTCGCGACTCGTACTGCAATTGGATTTGTCGTGATGGGTTTCGTCGGATTCTTCGTGAAGTTAATTTTCATTCCTATCAACAATATCATCGTTGGCGCTTCTTAATATCTGGTACGCTGTTTTCATTGTTCGATTTTTTTATTTTATTTACATATATTCTTGGGTGAATGAATTGATTTAAATCGAGCTATAAACAATGTGGACGAATAAAGTTGTATAATTGGATTGAATTGTTCAGAATTTTCGGTTGTTATAGCTGTATGGTATTTTTTTTTTCTACATTAATATTCCTATCAAATGATTCTAGAAAAGTTGATAATTTTAATTACGTTGTGATATCGTTTGGGCATTAGGCCTAAGGTCAATCTGACCCTTACCGCTGGCTCCCCTTGAGTTAAGATGTAGACAATGAGGCCTCTTTGGATTGAGTTTGCAACTTAGCATAGATCTCAATGTATGTTTAATGGAATGTGTAGCTGTGTAGGATCTGATGTTTCCATTTTTTAAGTAAAATGTTTGTAATATGATGTCTTTTAGCTAGTATTTGGGTAATTGCAGTGTCATCTTGCCCTGTTTATGTCATTGTGTCAATTAGATTTCGAGGGCCACCTCTTAGAATTGGGGAGTTGTTGGATGACTCTACCCTGAATTAAGATCATAATATATGTGGAGGATATTTAATATTGCAATTTTGCCCTGGTCAAAGAGACTGTATTCTTTGATTATGTGCTTCATACAGTACTTAACATTCAAAATTTGAACTTTTATATTGCAAAAAGGGACCCATAATTGCTCTGTTTTCTTTGAGCGCTTGTCTTGCCTTTACCAGGGATAAGAGCAAGATAGGTGCTCTATCACATAATTATTCAAGCTCTTGATCTGCCAGTCATATGGCCGATAGTAATTGCTGTCTATTGAGAATTCCTTTGCATATGCACATCAGAGTCAATTCTTACAGAAATGTGACTTTTTTTAATCACAGTGTGGTATACAAGGAATTCTGAAAATAGCCTAATGAAATGATAGTTTTTGTGGTGTGGTCGCTTTTCATTCTTGGCCGCTGAAACTTGTTGAGTACGAAAATGACTAAAGAACCGTGGTTTTTGCTATAGTGTGTGGTAGCAATGTTGGATCAGAGATAGATTACATGTTCATTAGCATGATGGGCATGATATTCTTAGTTATATTATTGTTGGCTCTGCATCATTTTATTCACTTCTTTTGGACAGTTTTCTCCTTTACACGCCAACATGTACGAGCACACTGAAGCTCGGGTTTTGTGTATTTATTATGTGGTTGAAACACATTATCTATATTAAATTAATGTTTTAAATTAAATGATACTGACAATGAAATTTCTAATTGCAAGTTGTATGTTGCGTCTAAGGTAATGTATACTCAGTCTAGAGATGATAAAGAAATGGATTTCGCAAATAATAATTTTATCATTACCATCATGATCATTGGACTTGGTCTGAATTCTTATTAAGTATTCATAATCTCCCGATATTGAATTTCAGGGACTGTGTTGCATAACATAAAATACCCAAACCCTGATCCTATTATCAGAACTAACTATATCATGTTGTTAAAGATAGTCCTGCATGTGCATTTTTAACCGTATCTGTATGGTAAGAAGTAGAATGTTATCCGAATAAAGATGAAGACACCTGCCTCTGAATTCTTAGTCGTACTTTTGTTTAGTAAGATTTAGAACGTAGAGAGTTATCCAAGCATGATAAGAAGGTTGGATCATTCAATTAGCTTGGATGATGGAAACGAGGCCAAAGAAAGTCTGTCAGCAGTTATTATGAGTTATCCTCATACAAGCTGATGTATAGTTGGCCGTTGCATGAGCTATTTCACACTATGTTTATATAACTGGATTTAAATTCAATTGCTTTTGTAAGTTAGAGCAAAATTGTAGGTTGATGGCAATATGAGGTCAACTGAAACTTTTTCATGGGCTTATGCAGGCAGTCTTTCGCTCGCCGGCATATGAAAGCAGGAAAGAATTGCAGTTCAGATGATCTTACTTCAAATGCGACAAACTGATAGTTTTTTGTAATGTTAAATTTACTCTGTTGACTACCGGTCTATAAGCCTTCATAAGCTTCATTCTTGGTTTTACCTTTAATTTTCGCCATACATACCCTATGATTTGATAGGACGGATGTTATGTGACAATTTAATGTGACATTTCCTGTAATATCTCCATATGAAATGACACATGGCAGGGTGGAGAAATCAAATCCCTTAACCCTAGGGTTTACCGGTTGACATAGGGTTTAATTTCCCTTCTCTCTCATACGTTCACTCATCCAATGGGGGTGACACAAGAGATGTCACATACGTTCACTCATCCAATGGGGTGAAACAAGAGATGTCACACCAAAGTTACAAAGTTGCATGACCGATGCTTTGATTGCATGTTTAGTTCATGAATTTTACTACCCAATCGAGGTGCATTATATTCCATAGGTTCATAGATAAGTCACTTTTTTTCATTTATTTATTACGTATTCATTACAAAGTAACTTTCACAGTAAAAAAAATAAGTCATACAACAAAAAAATCTAATATTAGACTTTAATTTTAAAAATTGTTAAGAAATATTATAATTTTAAAATTTGTTTATTATTAGGAGGAACTCACCCTTATTGGACACCTTAATCATTTTTTGGCCGACTAATTTTTAAAACATCAATTTTTGTCTACTTTTATTTTTTAATTTACTCTTGGAGGTCGTTTGCGGGTGGGTATGTGATATACATGAATTGTGTATAATGAGATTCGTTTGACTTGTGATTAATTGTATTATTGTTTGTTATTATGGAAAAAAGAGATGTTTGATAACTAGGTATTAGTTATTTTAGGTTTGTTATTGAGTATTAACAAATGAGATAATAAGTAATTGACGTTTACCCCTTATTATTATTATTATTATTGTTGTTGTTGTTATTTTTATTTTTATTTATTTATTATTATTATTATTATTATTTTTATTAAATAATAATATTATTATTAATACTTATTAATTATTATTATTAATTATTAATAATTATTATTATCACTTCTCTCTTCTGATCACCCTTGTAAGCTCATGTGTTGCGCATCCCCCTCTTTTGTATATATAAGTTTGTATTAATAAAAGAAGTATTCTGAGTACATATACTTTGTAAGTATTTACAGTTTTTTAATTTTTATCTATTGTTTTTATTTAAATTATGTTCATGTTTAGCCTAATAGGCTAAATTATTCATGTGTTGATTCATAACTATTAATCATGCTAGCATTGAACTTATATAGTTTATGGCTAGGATATTTTGATAAGAATTTAATAGGTTAGATAGAAATTAACTGACCTTAAAATAAAATGATGCCTTAAATATGTTGCTCCTGTAAGTCCCAATTTTAGCCGTTTGAAAGGCGTTGTGATGGGCATGTTGAAGGTTTTATTTGGGTATGATTTTATTTAAAGATGCCGGTTTAATTTCTTATTCTGTAAAATGTCCTATATGATTCTTGTAAGTCGATCATGTCCGTGGATGGTATCAGAGCCATGGTAGTTATAATTGATATGTTATAGATCAACACATTTTATCATGAATTTCATGAATATGATTAATAAGAAGAATAATATTAAGAATATTAGAAATGAGGAATATGATATTCCAGAGAATTTAGATCTGCTTAATAAGTGGACCATCCCTAAGATAGAATCGAGATTAATATATCAATTAGATACTTTTGAAAAAATAGGTTTACAACAAGTAGTCAAAACTATTGAAGAATCGATTTCATTAGATAGTAATGATATGATAATTAGATTATTATCTGAAAAGGATATAGGTGCTTATAGAAACACTCATAAATTCCTTCATATAGGATTAGTGCAAATTGCATTCAAACCTTTGACTTTAAAGGGATTACCAGAAAGCTTTATAGCAGTTTTAAGAGATGGTAGAAATTTGAATTGGAAGCAATCTTTAATGGGTACTATACAATCCAGCTTAGTCAATGGACCAATTTATTTTAATGTTTATCCTAATTTACAATTGTCTTTATCTGATGTCAATATACTTGATGCTTTAACATTAAATGTTAAAACACATGGTTATAATTATATTCCTGGAACAGAAGTTATATGTATCTGTTACAGAATATATTATAAACCATTGTATACATTGAATCCTCAGTGTAAACGTATTGATAAAATAAAAAATGAAACAATAATAATTGAAACTAATTTTAGTAGGTCTAATATTACGATCAGAAGACCTATTAAATGGGAAGAAATTGACTTTCCAGAAAATTGGATTATTGAACAAGCAGTTCCTGTACAAATACAGGTACAAAATCAGAATAATATTTCTGATATTTTTCAGAATACTGATGGAACAATTAATATAAGATTTGAGATTAATAAGTCTCTCCAAAGATATAATTCAATGAGAAATTATATTTCTCCAATAGATTACAAAGTGGAATTGCCACGATCTTCAACTTCTCAGATAAGAGAAGATACTAATTCTGAAGTATTTACTCCTATTTTAGAAAGATTATATATTAACAGGAATAATATTGTCAGAGAAGCAAATACTCGTAATATAGATGAGTCAGAACCGACAATGTCGGAAATGGATTTTAAAATTTAATTTATGTAATTATATGAAAAAATAAATTTCAGTCCTGGTTCTTCAGCCAGAAAAATCATTTCTGAAGAATTTAAAAGTCAAGGTTATACACTTTTTAGAAAATGGTTTTTTGAGAATTTTACTCAAAATGAAATTATAAGTTTTCAAGATGAGTTTTATAAAACTTGTGAAGAAAAAAATATGTTAATACCTTTTGCAGTATGATTTATGAATACCTATGTAAAAAATTATACTTCTATTTTAGAAAGAAATTATAATTTGCAAAATGATACAGTTGTGACAGATACATATCGTCCACAACAATCTTTTCATATTGAAAAAAATGAAAATTTTTATAATTTGCAAAATGGTACAGTTATTAATAAAGATAGTCAACCCACTGTAATAGTTACAGAAAAGGATAAAAAAGATTTACAAAACCTCCATCCTATAATAATTACAGATAAGGGAAAAGAAGCTTTGTTAAGCTTCCAACCGCCTCCAGTAATATCTAATTTTAAAATCAATCCATTATATGAGCTTGAGAAATATCTTGAGGAAAAGTTTAATAAACTAAGTATAAAAACTTTTGATAAAGAGTTATATGATAATATCATAGAAAATTCTGATTATAAGCAGGTTTTTCAAAATCAGATTAATAAGATCAATACTAAATGGGCTGATATAGCCAATTTAGAATAAGTTTTATTACAATAGACCAACACCCATGGATGTATTACATGAAGAATACACTGATACTATTGATATTAGTTATTCTGGTAATAAGATCTATGAGTGGAATATTGATGGCTATTCTAATAAACAGATCTATAATACATTACATAGAATGCTTATGTACTCAACTATTTGTAAAAATAGTAATAATTCTGATAAGGTTATTGCACCGATGATAGTTGCTGGATTTACTGGACAGCTTAAAGGCTGGTGGGATAATTATTTATCTCAAAATGATAGAGATAATATTCTCAATATGGTTAAACAAGAAGGTAATAATACTACCGAAAATGCAATTTATACACTTGCGGTAAATATAGTTGAACACTTCACTGGAAGGTTCAGTGATAATAGTGATACTATTAGAACACTGCTCCAAACATTGAGGTGCAGAACACTCTCTGATTTTAGGTGGCATAAGGATACTTTCCTAAGCAGAATAATGGAATTGCCAGAATGTAATAACATTCATTGGAAGTCAAAATTTATTGACGGATTATCCAGCTTATTTGCTGAAAGGGTGAGAAAAACCTTAAAACGTAATCATATTACGATTCCATATGAAAGTTATACTTATGGTGCTCTCATAGACACTTGTATTCAAAAAGAATTAGCTTTATGCAATGAAATAAAGCTAAATCAACAGATTAAAAGGCAAAATCTCGATGAGAAAAAACAATTGGGAGAATTTTGTCAACAATTTGGTTTGGATAATCCTTCATCCAGTAAAACCAAAATTAATAGAGATAAAAAGGTTTATAAACCTAAACATAGGAGATAATCTACTAGACAGATTGAGAAAAAGAATAAAAGAAAGGAAGAAAAGTTCCAAAAGAAGTCTTATAGACAAAGACATAATAAGAAAAAAGAGAGATATTGTAAAATATGTGGTAGAAAATGTCATACCAAAGAATTTTATTGGACAAAGAAAAAGATTAATAATCTTGAGATTCCTGATGATATCAAGGAAATCATAATACAGACTCTTGAAGAAAAATCTGAATTTGAGAAATCAGAATTTTCAACTACTTCTGAATCAGAAGAAGAAATCATCAATAATTTAGTTGATGAAGACATTTCTGAATCAGAAGAATGTGAGCCTTGTAAAGAAGGACTTACATGTCCTAAGGAGAATAATGATATTGATAATAATCAATCTGAGTTTTATAAAATTATGTCACAATTCTCAATAAATATTTTAGATTCTAATAATATTTTTGAATTATTAAAAATGATTAAAGATCCTAGATTAAGAACTCAGATAATAGATAAGATTGGAAATGACAATAGTGCTTCCTCTTCTAATAAAGAAGAAGATTTGACTCAGGACATTCTTAATAAGAATAAGTCTTATAATATGACAAAAGTCATGAACCAGTTAAGAACCAAATATCAGGTTCAAAGAGATATATCTCTACAAGATCTTCGTAAAGAGGTTAATAATCTCAGAGAAGAAATAAATTATTAAAGAATAAGAATCTTATTCAATAATCTAAAATATCTAGATTGGAGGAATTTTCTAAAGGAAAAATATTTCACATGAGAATATTTCTCAAAATATTGAGGTTAATAAACCTAGTATGTTTAATGACACATTTCTTTCTACTATTGAGATGGTTATATCCCAAAAATAGTATATAAAAATATCATTATTGATTGATAATCATTATACAAAAACATTTACTGCTCTTGTTGATAGTGGTGCAAATTTAAATGTTATACAAGAAGGGTTAATACATACTCGATATTTTCATAAAACAAGTCATACATTATGGTATGCAGGAGGTGATAAACTCCAAATTAATTATAAGCTTTCTAAAGCTTATGTTTGTGTTATTAACAAATGTATTTCGCAAAGTTTTATACTTGCAAAAAATATTTCAAACCAGGTTATACTTGGTACTCTATTTTTTAATAATATTTATCCTATAAAAAAGATTGATAATAAAGAGATTATTGGTACTTTTAAAGGAGATGATATTTTCCTTGAATTTATTATTGAACCTTTTACTAAGGTATTGCATAATCTTTATGATAATATCAAAGCAAAACAAAATCAAATTAATTTTTTAAAACAAGAGATTATATTATTACTCTTTATGATCAATTGAAAAATCCTAGATTACAGGATAAAATTAGTCTTTTGAAAAATCAGTTTTCCTTAGAAATTTGTAATGATCATCCCAATGCTTTTTGGGATAGAAAAAACATATTTTTTCTTTATCTTATGAGGATTCTTTTGATGAAAAGAATATTCCAACAAAGGCTAGACCTTGTCAAATGAATTCAGATTATTTAGAATTGTGTAAAAAAGAGATCGAATCTTTATTACATAAAGGACTTATTAGTCATTCTCAATCTCCGTGGTCATGTACTGCATTTTATGTTAATAAACATTCTGAGATTGAAAGAGGTATACCAAGATTGGTTATTAATTATAAACCTCTGAATAAAGTTCTGAAATGGATCAGACATCCAATTCCTAATAAAAAGGATTTATTGGATAGACTTTATGATAGTCTGATATTTTCGAAATTCGGTCTTAAATCAGGATACTGGCAAATTCAGATTAATAAATCTGATAGATACAAGACAGTATTTAATGTTCCAATAGGACCTTATGAATGGAATGTGATGCCATTTGATTTAAAAAATGCTCCTTCTGAATTTCAGAAGATTATGAATGATATTTTTACTCCTTATAGTGAGTTTATAATTGTTTACATTGATGATATTTTGCTATATTCAAAAACCATAGAAATGCATTTTAAACATTTGCATATTTTTAAATCATTAATTATTCAGAATGGATTAGTAATTTCTAAACCAAAAATGAAATTATTTCAAACTAGAATTAGATTTCTAGGCCATATCATTGAAAAATGAAATATTATTCCTATGAATAGAAGCATTGATTTTGCTGATAAATTTCCTGATGACTGATAAAACTCAGTTACAAAGATTTTTAGGAATTCTTAATTATATTGCTCCTTATTATCATAATTTGGTTAAGGATACAACTATTTTATATGATAGACTTAAGAAGAATCCTAAACCATAGACTGATAGTCATACTAATGCTGTTAGAAAGATTAAATCCAGAGTTAAAACTCTATCTTGCTTAATGATTAGCAATCCAAATTGAAAAAAAATTATAGAGACAGATGCCTCTAATATAGGATTTGGTGGTATATTAACCTAGATTAATCCGGATAATAAACAAATATATCTTGTTAGATTTCATTCTGGGAAATGGAATGATTCTCAGAAAAATTATGCTACTATTGCTAAAGAGATTCTTGCAATTGTTAAAAGTATTTAAAATTTTCAAGATGATTTATATAATTAGAAATTTACTATTGTGACAGACTGCAATGCAGCTAAATTTATGTTTCAAAAAGATTTTAAACATGATGTTTCTAAACAAATATTTGCTAGGTGGCAGGCTCATTTAGCGCCATTTGATTTTGATATTGTTTATAAAAAAAAAAGATAATAATCTTCCAGATTTCTTAACTCGTTAATATTTTCAGGTATGAGTACACGAGGTAGAGGATCTTCCTCTTATAGAGGAAGAGGTGGCCGAGGAAAAATGTCTGAGATAATAACTCAACATGGCAGCAAAAAGCTCGTAGCAATGAATAGAGCTGAAGAAGAAGCATACCAAGCATTTCTTAATAAAAGAAATAAACAGCAGAAATCAAATGAAGAAAGTAATACTTCTTCATCATCATATACTCAAGTGGTTGAAAAAGAAGAATCTGATAATATTGAATTCATTCAAAATGAATATAAAGAAATAATATTTTTCTTAGAAGAAAGATATTTAAAATGGATCAATGATCCTTGGACTCTAATGCAAAGATATATGGATAATAGTTCCATGCAAATGAGGACTTATAAGTCAAGATATCTGTATGAATAGATGTTACTTCAAACAGGTTCTTGTGATATTACATATTTTACAGGAACTAGCAATGAAATTTATAATTTCAGCAAAATAATTATTAAAAAGGTAATATCCTTGGAAGATTGAGGAATTTCTCCATTGAGAGAAAAAGATGTTATGAATAATAAAGGAGTCCCAATGAAATATAATTATTGGGACTATTGTGATAACTTTATAAAGGTACTTAATTATGAAAATGATAAAAAGAAACATACTTGGTTTATCAAGATATGTTCAAATGTTTATAAGAATGATATCCCACACTAGTTTATACACTGGTTTCAATGTTTTGGCCCCACTTCAATTATTTTACCAGAAAATATGAAAATTTTATTTGATAGATGGGTGGATATATCCCCACCACTTTTGAAAAAGCAAGAATTAAAATTATACATTAAGGGTATAGCCTCATGTTACTTTTTTATTGAATTTTCAATACCATGGATATTTAAATGGTCTCCAGAAATAGGTAATACCGAAACAGGAATCCCATGTATATACAGGACATTTTATACTAAATTCTGGGATAAAATGTTATGTATAGATCCCAAAACAAATCAGATTTATGGGATAGAAACAATGGAACTCTTGGAGAAAAAATTGAAATTATATAGTAATACTTATAGAGAAGTTCACACTCCTTCTCCATTCGATCATATCTTGATAAAATTCAAAATGAAGTCAGAAAACCTGACAAGAGAGCAAATGATAGCTGCTTATATTGAGGAAATGAAGAAGGATTTAGTATCTCAATTTGAAGATGATAATAAATCAGAGCCGATGGCTTCTGAACAAATGCAAGATGCACAAGATCCAAATGATGTGGAACTAGATGAAATTTTTATGGCAATTCAGGATACTTAAATAGAAAAATTTACACCTGAAAAAGAAGCATCTTCATCATCATCAATTCATAAAGGAAAATGTAGAATACAAAAAGGTAGACAAAGACCCGGAAATTCTGGACACAGTAAGCTGCCAGATAAATCACATCAACAATTGTTCATCAACAGTAAAGCAGCCGGACAAGCTACTATTCATCAATAGTAAATTACTGTATACCTTTTGAAAAATCGGTCTCAACAGTGAATCACTGTAGCACTTTTACTGTGCACTTTTTGAATTTTTGAAAATTGTTACTGTGTATGCCGAAAATTTCGGCTGTGGAAAAATGTGTTTTCCCCTGCCTATATATTTGCTAGTTTAGAATTGGCAGAGGCATCAATCAGAATGTTCTACCCTCTCTCTTCTGATCACCCTTGTAAGCTCATGTGTTGAGCATCCCCCTCTTTTGTATATATAAGTTTGTATTAATAAAAGAAATATTCTGAGTACATATACTTTGTAAGTATTTACAGTTTTTTAATTTTTATCTATTGTTTTTATTTAAATTATGTTCATGTTTAGCCTAATAGGCTAAATTATTCATATGTTGGTTCTTAACTGGTTCATGACTTCTGTCATGTTATAAGACTTATTCTTATTAAGAATGTCCTGAGTCAAATCTTCTTCTTTATTAGAAGAGGAAGTACTATTGTCATTTCCAATCTCATCTATTATCTGAGTTCTTAATCTAGGATCTTTAATCATTTTTAATAATTCAAAAATATTATTAGAATCCTAAACATTTATTGAGAATTGTGACATAATTTTATAATACTCAGATTGATTATTATCAATATCATTATTCTCCTTAGGACATATAAGTCCTTCTTTACAAGGCTCACATTCTTCTGATCCAGAAATGTCTTCATCAACTAAATTATTGATGATTTCTTCTTCTGATTCAGAAGTAATTAATACTTATGAATTATTATTATTAATTAACTATTATTATTATTTATTAATAATAATAATTATTAATAATAATATTATTATTAATTATTATTATTATTATTGATATTATTAATAATTATCATTAATTAATTATTAATTATAATTATTATTGGATAAGGGTATAATGGTAAAATTACATTTAATACCTATGTATTAAATTGTGGTATTGTGTATCCCACCTCTTGAGGTGGCATACATAATACCAAGAAAAAAGTATTATTAATACTGGGTCAAAATAATACCGGGTTATAGATATTATGGATACATCAAGATAAATGTGGTATTACGTAGTATACTGCATCAATACCTAGCTAATCAATGCAAGCAAAGCGACCCCTTGGTATGTGGGTCTACGGTTGTGATTTAAAGTTAATTATAGGATTAATTAATGGCAAAAAGGTGCCACCTAAGTTGTACTCCCCCCGTCCTACATAAAGGTGGACATTTCTTTTTTTCACGTGGATTAAGGAGTATTATTATTTAAAGTGTAGTTGGTAGTTGTATTAGTGGGGTGTATGGGTCCCAAAAATTTATTGTATTAGTGATGTATGTGGGTCTCATGTGTTTAAAAAGGGAAATGTGGACCTTTGGTACGAACGTCCAAAATGGCTAAATGTGGACCTTTCGGGCGGACGAAGGGAGTAATATAAAGTTAATTATAGGATTAGTGGTTGGCTAAATTAGGATAAAGTCTGCTATAGATATATTTATAAAATTTTAATATACGAAAATAATAACAATAATGAGATATTCTCTTATGAGATGAGTATTTGTGAGGCAGATCATAAGATGGTCGATCCATTATTAAAGTATAGTTGTTATATAGATAAATTATTATTAAAGTATAATTTTTATATAGATAAAGTATGTTTATTGGTAATTAATGTATGTTTGTAGTAAATCGTACAGTAATACTTTAAAAACATACTTTAATTCATTATTCATAATATTTTTAAAAATATATTTTAACTACGAATTAACATATTTTACCAATATATCAAGCATACATTAACAATTGGTCGACCCGTTTCACATGTTTATCATCTCACAAGAGACTTTGTTTATAAACTCTTCTATAAATATATTTACAATTTTTTAAACTTTGTTTAAACTCTGCTACAAATATAATTATAATTTTTTAATGGCTAGAACTTGCGTGCATTGATATCGTGCCCTTAAATCCCACGCTTTCGTGTCCTCAAATCTCACACTTTTCGAAAGTTATACACTCAGTATTAAATGTTAAGTTGATATTCGGTGCACCCCGGGTTCAAGCGTGCACCCATGTATATAACTTTTATTTTATTTTATTCTATAGTGTATACATGTTTTTTTAATAATTATATAGTTTTTCTACATTTAATTTTTAATTAAAAAAACTAACAGAAAATTCGATAACAAATATTTTTTTATTCATTAGTGTATAAATTTCTGAAAGTGGGTGTATGGTGCACCCAAGTACACAGGATAATTAGCCTTAAAAGTTATACTCCCCCCGTCCCATAAACAAATTCATATTTTCTATTTTTGTCCGTCGCATAAACAAATTCATTTTTTCTATTTTCTATTTCAAAATTGCCACCCATTTAAAACTCACATAACTTACTTTATAATTTATTTATTACCTAAAAATACCAAACTACCCATAAAAGTAAAGCAAAAAGCAATATTTTCTTAAGGCAAAAACTCCTGTGTACCCAGGCGCACGGACCACATTTCGTGCGCCTTTAAAATTTTGTGTTAAATTGTATAACATTTAGTATACAGATGTGTACCCTTTATTTTCTAAAGAAAATTATTGTGTGTATCTGGGCGCATGGACAACACTCCGTGCGCCTTTAGAATTTTGTGTTAAATTGTATACCCTTTATTATAAAAATGTGTACCCTTTATTTTCTAAAGAAAAAAAATATTAATGAAAAGTGTATACCCTTTAGAACAAAATGGTGTACCTTTTATTAATTAAAGTGTATACCCTTTAGACCAAAGCAATGTACCCTTACCCATAATACTAAATTTCTAAAGGCGCACGGAATGTGTTTCCACGCACCCGGACGTACGTAAGCCTCACTCTTTTCTTAAACTCCGTAACTGTGAATTTCTCTTTGGGACGGATGTAGTACCTTTTAGTATAAAAAGTACTATATCTTTGAAGGAACCAACGGAGGGAGGAGGAGATAAGGATGTTCAATTCTTGGGTAAATTGAGTTTCACTATGTAATTATCTAGTATGTTGTTTTAGTATTTCTTTTGTTATGTTTGTTATTGACATACCATAATTTGGCTTCTTTTTTTTTTTCCTTCTTTTTCATACTATGTGGTTATGATTTCTTTAACTTAAACGTAAAATAGGATGGAAGGGGACCGAGACTAACTCAAAATAGAGAGCCACAAAGCAGTCTTATAGTTATAAATATTACTATGGGGGCAGTATTCGCAACTCCAAATTTATTAATAATATCCTATAAACAATTAAAATTAAAATATTTTATTAGTATGACATAAATATTCTTATTAAATTATTAATATCTCAAATTTTAAAGATACCCATAAACCCAAATTAATTAAGACAAGAAATTGAGTGAGATCAACTTATGGATAAATCGCATACCTATATCATATATGATGCCAACAATGTGATACTCAAATGAGATGTAGAAGTAGGAGTGATAACCACATACTATGATTATGAATAAAAGGCCCTGGCTTGGGGTTGGTTGACTCTGATCAAACATGCTATTCCTCAACTCAACCAAGCCCTCTATGAACTATCGTACAGGTTACTACATACATTTATGTTTTCATTTCTATATAAGATCAGAATATCACCCCGTCAAGTTGAAGACTGATGATGCACCGGATTGTATACAATGATTCTCACACAAAATTCCAGCATCCAGTAATGCGCCTCCTAATTCGTGAAACGGATTATCCACTGATCAATTTAAGTTTTTTTAAGGCCATGTCGGTTGCAACTAATTTAAAAAATTAAATAATTAATTATGAAAAAAATTAATTAGTATATATAAAATTTTGAAAGAGACTACAGTGCAACCGGTCCTACCAATATTTGGTAGAACCGGATCTTACATCTCAACACATGGATTAAAATGGGAAAATTTGGGCTTTCTCAAGAAGATCCCCAAATTGCGCGGCCATCATCTCCGTCTTTCCCTCCCACAAGCGCTCCTACTCCGACTCCTTCCCCTCTCTGATGGTGGAACCAGATCTCACATCTTTGCATAGGATTAAAATGGGAAAATTTGGGCTTTCTCAAGAAGATCCCCCAAATAAATCGCTGATCCCCGGACGTTGGCGCTGCCATCTCCTTCTTTCCCTCCCAAAAGCGCTCCTACACCAATTCCTTCCCCTCTGGGACTGACACCAGTGCGGCCTCGTCGTACGCCTTTATCATCTTCTGTCGTCTTATCCATGCTCTTCTTGTCTTTCTGAACATGAAAGCAAAACAGGGGAGTTAAAATCTTCTACCATACATACTATATCTTAATCTCCTCCAGTTTCTTCTCCATAATTTTTTCTCCTGCTTTTCAATTTTTTCAGCGTGTTCATCAGGTAAAAGGGGTTAAAGATTTTGCAGAACGTAGTGGAGTAATTAATGCGTCTGTGTTGTTCCATTTATAAGTTTTAAATTGGTCTCAGAAAGTAGGTAATTCTTCGTCTTCACTGAATAAATGCTTTCCAAAGGAGAATGAGAATTAGTCTTGCCTTGTTTAAATGTCTTTTCAAATGATCTATTGTTGAATCTTGTAATAATTTCATTTAATTGTTGGTGTTCTTGTTAGCAATTTGAAGCTGATCTGTAAAATTTAAAAGCTTTACAAAGATTGAGAGAAGTACAGATCCTAGCTGCTGGTTGTTTTGGGTTCGCAGCCCCTCCCGTCGGCTTGCTCGTCTTTACCTCAGAATTTTCTCCTCATGCCCTCAACATGAAACGTGAAAATGGCAGAAGACGTTGCTGATGTTCCGTTTCCTCCAAGTTCGCTTGGGCCTAAAGAATTAAAAAAAATTGACAATCTTGGATGTTTTCATCAAAATTTGGATTTTTATAGTCCAATTAATTCATTATAAAAATGACTTTATTGTTAGGAAATCGGAGTCTTAAATGAGAGAATAATCTAATTCATTATAAAGAGTAATCTAATAAATTTCAAAGAGTAAACCTAATTATTTTTATACAATGTCCAATTAATTCATTATATAAAAGACTTTATTGTTAGAAAATTGGAGTATCAAATCTAAGAATAATCCAATTCATTATAAGAATAACCTGATAAATTTCAAAGAGTAATCTAATTATGTTTATAGAGTAGTCCAATTAATTCATTATAAAAAAGACTTTATTGTTAGAAAATCGGAGTCTTAAATGAAAGAATAATCCAATTCATTATAAAAAAAAAATCTAATAAATTCCAAAGAGTAACCTAATTATTTTTATAGAATAATCCAATTAAACCTAATTATTTTTATAGAATAATCCAATTAAGTCATTATAAAAAAGATTTTATCGTTAGAAAATCAGAGTCTCAAATCTAAGAGTAATCCAATTCATTTTAAAGGGTAACCTAATAAATTCCAAAAGAGTAACCTAATTATTAACCATTAGGCAATATAGGGGGAAAGAAAAGATAGTAACATTTTATTAAAATTACTTTTGACATTATCAGTACTGATTCAGAAAGACAAAAACAGAAATAACTGAAGAAAAAAAATAAAAAAATCTCAGCTATGTTCTACATGTCAGATTATATACTCCCTCCATCACATTTAAAGAGAGTATTTTTTGCATTTTGGTCATTGATACGCGTTTTCTTTGCACGCAAAATTAATCCCCAAGTATTAAGGATATCAGTTGCAGCTTAAGCAAGTGACCAAGTTAAATATCGAACCCAAAGGACGATGTATTATCAATTTAATTATTTACTAATTAATTAAGTCGAATGGCAATAAAAGTTGGGATTTTAATTATCAACAACTTAACAATTAATTTAAATAACAAATAAAATAAATAAGAAACTAGAAAAATACGAAAGTGAATCAAGTAGGAGAATATGTAGCCCCTAGGGTAATTCGGTTTCACTCATTAATTTCCCTTTCATGTATCAATGTCCGACTCTGCCTTGTGGAATATGGACGTATCACTAAACCATACAAATCTGCTCTATAGACACAAGTAAATATGCATGTAACTCGTGTGAATAACCTTGGAGCAAGAGATATAATTTCAACCCTCTTTCTTGGTACTATCAGTATCAATTATTTTCCTGGCCAACTGGTACTCTAACTCGATATGATCTCCCTTTATAGGTACTATAAACTTATCCTCTTTATCCCACTTACTAACTCGAATTCAATTCAATTAATAAGTATTCATATAAGATAGTTCTAACGAAGTTTCGGAGTCCCCTCACTTAGAATCATAACATGTAATCCTACTCAGCAGTGAACGCACTCAATAACCAAGATATGTATTCAGACTCTACATAGCAGTTAATGATGCACAAAACAATTCTGAGTATGAATTAAAAATGCATAGTCTTATATAAAATAAATCCACAAGTAGTGTTGTACGAAGTATACACACGAAAGTTTAATTAATTCATAAAACTTTCAAAAACCTAGATCTACCAAAATAGTTCTAGCCCATGATGTTTCGAAGAACAATCATGGGGGTTGGATAGATCTTACCCATATGTCCAAAAAATATAAGATAAATTAGGAAACGAATAAAATCCCAGATGCAGGAGTCATAGCGTCCTTTTCCATCTTGAATCCTCCTCTTGATTCAGCAGACGAATCTTCAAAGTAATGGATGAATGAAGGAAAGGATGTGGATGATGGTTGGGGGTGATCCCCATTGTGGGGTGTAAGATGATTGTGTTGTTGTGCCTCCTCACATAAATAATGATGTAATATATATATATATATATATATATATATATATATATATATATATATATATATATAAAGTATAATATAGCAGAAACTTTTCTTACTGACGTGTCGTTTCTAGAGCGCTCCAATGTAAAGTGTAATTTTCTCAATTTTTTAGATTTTTTAATACTTTTTTTAATATTTTCCTTATTTACTTTTAATTAACTTTCTTATTTAATATTTTCTTTATTAAATAATGTGTTTCTTATTTTTAATAATGATTAAATTTTTAATATTTTTTTATTTATTTGGGTATCATTAATTAATTACTAAATCTTTTATTGCAATAAGTTAATTAATTAATATCAAATTAAATCATATATATATATATATATATATATATATATATATATATATATATATATATAAAGAGAAAAATAATATTTCATGTAATATTCTCTCTCACCCCACCTATAAATAAGATTTTTTGGTTATTTATTATAAGTACACATTCGATTCTCCAAGAGGAATATGAGATTTCTTCAAGTTTCTCTACATAATTAATTTATGAAAGTATAAAAATTTATTTCGATAAAGCGAATCAAGTAGAGATTCGATCTACCTTTAAAAAATCGATTCAAGTATTCTTCAAGAGAAAGAGGATTGATTCAAGTATTCTTGAATCGATTTACCTCTTAAGAATCGATTCTTCAAAAGGAAGAGAATCGATTAAAGTATTCTTGAAGAGATTTGCATCTTAAAAATTAATTTTTCAAGAGTAAGAGGATCGATAGTATTCTGGAATCGATTTACATCTTAAGAATCGATTCTTCAAGAGAAAAAACGATTCAAGTATTACCTTTTAAGAATTGATTCAAGTCTCTATGATCTAACTCTAAAGTATTAATTCAAGTATTCTTCAAGTGAAAGAGGATCGATGATTCAAGTACATTTGAATCGATTTACCTCTAGAGAATAAGAGGTTGAAAATTTAATTCATGTATAGAATCGAAAACTTAAATTCTTTAAGTCAAAATATTATTTCATATCAAATAACATTAAAATTGAGTTTGTAAATATTTATTAATTTTTTAAAGTTAGTACGTTAATATTTATTTATTTAAATATATCTTAATTATTTAATTATGACATGTGAATTATAAAATTTGTTCTCTTTAGTGGTTTATATAATTTGAATTTAATAAAATTAAATAAAAAAATAAAATTAATAAATTCATTACAAATTTAAGAATATTTAAAAGAATATTATATACTCCCTCCGTCCCAACAGAGCTTTCACATATACTGTTACAAAAAAAATTTATGTTCACATTTTTGACTGGTCAAGCTTACTTTCTTAAGGACAAAGTACATTCAGATATAATATGCAAAGGAATTAACTTTAGTAATTAAAATTAATCTCAACTACAATCTGCCTAACCCTCCTCCCACACCTTTACTCAATAAAGGTAATTTAATTTTAAAAGAAAATGAGAAACACCGAATCAAAGAACCAAAGCAACCACCATTGACCAAATACCTCTTGATGGTTCTAGAAATTTTACAAAGAGGAGAGGAATCTGGGAATACAAAAGCATACAGAGATATAAATGGTCCCAAATTCTTTGGATTCTTCAAATGCCACGGTCGACTCCATCCAGATCCAGTCCTACCTTCTCTTTCTTCTTCCAGATTTCACATGCAATCTGATTATTGGAACAACTCATCATCACTATCAACCACTAATACTCCTATGGTGAGGGATGACTGACCAGCGTGGGTAGAGCGGACGCATATCTGACCTGTGTGGGTAGAGTTGAAGCAGATCTGATCGATGGCGGCTAGAGTCAGATCCGACGGTGCATCCGGCGAGGGTGGTGTGGGGGAACGATGAAGGTTGTGGCGGATCTGACGGTGCATCCGACGAGGGTGGTGGAGGGGAGACGACGACGAATTATGGCGGCTGGAATCGGATCCGGCAGCTCGTCGTTCGGCGATAGTGATGGGGTTGAGATCTAAGTGAGAGAGAGAGAGAGAGAGGTGGATCTTGAGTTTGAAGTTGATAATGAGCAGTGTGAGGGGGAGAGAGAGAGAGAGTTTGAAGATGATAATGAGCCGTGTGAGGGAGAGAGAGAGAGGTGGATCTTGAGTTTGAAGATGATTATGAGCAGTTGAATCTGTTGGCTTTTAATATTTTGATTTGGGTTGGGTTGGGTTAGGGTAATTTTGTTAACTTAAATACGTTAAATATGTTTATGTATATAATTAGTATTTTAAATGTATAAAAGATATGATGGCATTTTTGAAAATAAGAGATTATGTTAGGATATTTTTGTTATGTTATTTTTTTTCCTTTTTAGGGTGTGAAAACTGTGTTGGGACGGAGGGAGTATAAATTAATTTTATTTATATTATATATATATATATATTACATTATTTACTTTTAATTAATTTTCTTATTTTATTTTTTTTAAATAATTTCTTTCTTATTTCTAATAATGATTAAATTTTTAATATTTTATTTATTTATTTTGGGTATCATTAATTAATTACTAAATCTTTTAATGCAATAAATAAATTAATTAATTAATATCAAATTAAATCATATATATAAAGGGAAAAAATAATATTTCATATAATATTCCCTCTCACCCCACCTATAAATAAGACTTCTTGGTTATTCATTCTAAGTACACACATTCAATTCTCCAAGATGCATATGAGCTTTGTTCAAGTTCCTCTACAGAATTGATTTATGAAAGTATAAAAATTTATTTCAATAAAAAAGCAAATCAAGTAGAGATTCGATCTACCTCTAAAAAATCGATTCAAGTATTCTTCAAGAGGAAGAGAATTGATTCAAGTATTCTTGAATCGATTCACCTCTTAAGAATCGATTCTTCAAAAGGAAGAGAATCGATTAAAATATTATTGAATAGATATGCATCTTAAAAATCAATTTTTCAAGAGTAAAAGGATCGATTCAAGTATTCTTGAATCAATTTACTAAGAATCGATTCTTCAAGAGGAAAAAAAATCAATTCCAGTATTACCTCTTAACAATTGATTCAAGTATTCTTTAAGATCTACCTCTAAAGTATTGATTCAAGTATTGTTCAAGTGAAAGAACATCGACGATTCAAGTACTCTTGAATCGATTTAACTCTAGAGAATAAGATGTTGAAAAACTAATTCATGTATAGAATCGAAAGTTTAAGTTCTTCAAGTTAAATCATTATTTCATATCAAATAACATTAAATATTGAGTTTGTAAATATTTGTTGATTTTTTTAATTTAGTATATTAATATTTATTTACATATATATTAATTATTCAATTATAACATATGAATTATAAAATTTGTTTTCTTTAATTGTTTATATAATTTGAAACTAATAAAATTAAATAAAATTAATAAATTCATTACAATTTATGAATATTTAAAGGAATATTATATATAAATTACTTTAATTTATTATATATATATATATCATTAGTTTCTTAAAAATAACAATTAATGAAAATAAAATTATTATTATATAGTTATAGGAAATTCTATACCATAATCATGACAAAAAAGCAATACTCCATTTAAATATTATTTATAATATTACGTATATTTTAATATATATATATATATATATATATATATATATATATATATATATATATATATATATATATATATATATATATATATATATATATATATATATATATATATATTAAATATAATATAGCAAAGTTCTATGTCATTTGATTATTTCACGTATAGTCTTACTCCCTTCGTCCATCCCCAATCTATCCGTTTGTTTTTTGCGCGTGGATTAAGGAATAATATTATTTAATGTATAATGAGTAGTTGTATTAGTGGAGTGTGTATGTCCCATATTTTAATTGTATTAGTGGGTGGGTAGGTTCCATGTGTCTAAAAATGGATTGATAGACTAAAAGTGGACGACCCAAAATGGTAAAATTGATAGATTAACAGTGAACGGAGAGAGTACTATTTATTTATTTTTTCTTACTTTAGTATCATTAATTGCAATCAATAAATAAATCATTCTATATAAATAAATTAATTAGTATCAAATAAAATCATGTATAGAGAAAAAAAGTATAAATTGAATTTTTTTAAATAAAATTGATATTTATTTTAGAAAAATAGTAAACTTAAAATTTATTACTGAGAGTTACATATTTTGATCATAATTGCACTTAAATATAATGAAAAATAGGAAATACTAACAATTATATAAATATACAGTAAAGAGACAAAATTATCCCTATGTAGTAGTACATTTTTTTAGAGAGACGGGATAGTAATAAATAGTTTACAATTGTATTATTTTATAAAGTAATATTTAAAAAAATTCAAGTTAAGATTCTTTCAAATAATTAGAATATATGTTCATATATATTAATTTTTTACATGATTTAGTTATACGTTACATTATCAAAAGTCAAATGTTATAATTTGTTATAAATTCTTTACAATGATGAAAGAAATTGTCTAACTATTTGAAAAAATAAATCTCCTTAATTAATGTTGTTACATTATATAATACAGATTATTTATTTACAAAAAATAAGAGTAATTAAATAAATGATCCGCGTTGTACGCGGATTTCATACTAGTGTGTGTGTATATATATATATATATATATATATATATATATATATATATATATATACTCCCTCCGTCCCGCACCAAGGGTGTATTTTGCTTTTTTGCACGTAGATTAAGGAGTATTATTATTTAATTTGTAGTGAGTAGTTGTATTAGTGGAAGTGTGGACCCCATATTTTAATTGTATTAGTGGGAACCCTTTGGGTCGGACGACCAAAATGGAAAAAAGTGACCCTTGGTGCGGGACGGAGGGAGTATATATATAGAGGTGTGTCAGAAGGGAATTAAATAAGAAAATAAAAGATATGGGTGAATCATGGAGGAATATGTGATAAGAAGATTAATTGTGCTCCAAGAAATAGGTAATTTTCGAAAATTTTCGTAAATTCTCGCCGGCAATTGCGCGACCTCACAATTTTGAGCATAACTTCCTCGTCCAAACTCTGATTTTAATGATTCTTACACTCACACGATTTTCTTTTCCTTGGCTTTCTATCCATATAAATACGTCACCAAAATTCCAAAATTTGAAGATGTAAAAAGTCATGTAAAGTGAAATAGTCATGCTGAATATCAACAGCTTGCGCGACGTCACCATTTTGATCATAACTTTCTCATTTGGACTTCGATTGAGGTGTTCCTTATGCCAAAACGATTCTTTCTTCTGTGGCTTTCCAACCATATATTATACTTCTAATTTTGAGCTCCCTATAAATACAGAAAAATTACACAACTTGGACGTGCATTTTTCAGCTTTCTTGCACAAGTTATACCTTTTCTCCAGCTTTGCACTTTTTGATCCTTTTTCCATCTAAAACATAATAAAACACCTCAAACGCGCATTTTTCTCACATATATAGAATATAAGACACTTGTGCTAATATATAATAACAATTCTTATAAAAAAATGTTAAATTGGACACTAAAACACGTTTATTTTTACTCTCATCAAGCCTCCAAACTTATTTGTTGTTTGTCCTGAGGCAACAAAATAAAAATAAAGAAAAAGAGAGTATGAAAATCAACAAGGAAACAAGGACTATGACCAATACCCCTTTAAAATACAATTGTCCTCAACTTAGGTCATACAACTCTCATTACATATAATAAATCAATTCATAGCATACAAGATAAGACAATCACCACCAATTCAAATGCTCCATTCACATGTTCTCACAGTAGTATATATCACTCGCACTCAAGTGTAAAAGATGTACACTTATGAGTTAAGATGTTTGCGCTCAAATTCAATTCAAGTGCATGCGTAACCATAAGCTTGCCAAAAGTCTCAAACTCTCCACCACTAAAAGTATGATTCGACAATGGGATAAAAAAATAATTTTCTTTTGGAAGTAATGTTGGCTCTTTGGTTAAGGTATGAAATATTTGGATAATGTGACTTAGTAGAGAACTAAAGTTGATTGATCGATTCAACTTTCATTCTCTCATTCTTTTCAATATAGACGATTTTCATTCCTCTTTTTCGACTTCAAGCATAACTTTTTTTTCTTTCTTCTCTTCTTTTTTTCTTCTCTCGAGGTACCAGTTTCGGGCACTACCTTGTTCATCCTCCATAGGGTACTAGATTTAATCACTACCCTAGGGTGTTTAGGTCAATAGAGTACTAGATTTAAGCACTACTCCTTGATTTTCTTTAGATGCATTTTCAAGCTTCAATCAGTTTTTCAACACCAATTTCATTCCTTCCCAAACTATTATCAAACTCCATCAACCACTTTGAAAAGCCATTAATTCTCCACTAGATAGGGCAATCAAGGCTAAAAAAAATTCAGATGCTCAAAGTGGTTGTTTCTCGTAGGCTGCCAAAGAATGATGTTTTTAGGTTCAACGAGGCTAACTACGGATAAACATCATTAGGTAGGGAATTGTTTGGCTAAATGACTCATAAATTCAAGGATAGCCTAAAATCATCTCCCATCATCTAACACACATGTAGTTTCAAGTAAGACAAGAGGTAAGTTCTAGAATACACACACAAGAACGATACTCACCAGAAAAGAAATATCATGTGATTATGTATCATGATCAACGAGGCTCAAAATCTCACATGGGTTTTTAACAAGTAACAGAGCACTTTTCATGGTAAGTAATATCCCACAAGTACAAATAGAACTTCATATCACAATATAACTCAAGTACACTTCCTTCATCAATTTCAAGAGCATAGAACTCATCTTGCCACTCTTTTACCTTTTTCTATCAAAAAAACTTAACGCACCTCATCATCACAGGATTCACAATAATAATATAGGAGGACTATAAGAAAGACTCAATTGACTATCTAATCGACTCCACACACTAGAAACACCAATACAACACACTAAACATTAGGTAAGTTATAAAAAATCGACATATCAATATCGGTTAAAATATTAATATGCAGCAAAAAATCAATCCCCTAAATAACAAACAACCAACGAAAGGAAAGATTATACCCTTAGTGCTCATAAGACGAGGTAAGTACATCACACCCCCCGAAACTTAGTAAAAACGTAAGTCGAAACTAAGTTTGAAAAGAGATGTAATTTTCAAAATGTGAGCACCTCAAATATAATAAATCTTCACTCACACGAAAGAAATAATAAAGCAATAAAATGAAAGGGAAAGCCCCAACAGGCGCTCATGTTTAACGTTGGAGAGTCACGATGGAATACCGCTTTTTTGAACTACTAGATCAGATGGCGTTCTTCTCGCATCCTCACCTTCAAGTATTTTCTTTCCCTCTTCTTGTCTACACTCAGCACCTCACATTTTTTAGTCACAAAAATATGATCCTCAGAATTTCCTTCCTCACATAGTTGTCTAGACTCCTCCTTGTCAATCTTCCACTCAAATTCAGAATCATTTGTCTCATTAAAGTCAAGATTAAACAAGTTAGAAACCACGTCTATGCTCTTGCATGATTGAGTCTCCATGGGCATCTTCATTGCTTTATCAAGAGAGAATGGATACAGAGGAGGGATCTTTGTCTTTGGAATGCCCCATTCGTCATGCTCAACCTCCTTTGCTTTATCCTTCTCGAATCTCAATCTCTTGGCTATTTCCCACTTCTTTTCAGCTATAATCTCAGTATTCTGCTCATTTGATGGAGCTGGACTATTCTGAAGATCAAGTATAACATTCTACATGGAAATTGGAGTCGAACTACGCTGCTCGACCTCCACTCGACCTAATTGGTCTGGTCGAGAAAGGTAAAAATGGTCGAGCAGGGTACTTGTAATATAATTTTGGATGTTCAGATCTACAGGAGACTGCTCGACCTGAATGGTCTGGTCGAGTGAGTTACCTGTACTCTGATTTTTGCTGTTTTGCTCTACAGGTGGCCGCTCGACCATTGGGTTTGGTCGAATTGTTATTGAGCAGAAGTGCTCCGCATCTGTTTTTACCCACCAGCAACATTTAACCTTCATACTGCATTCCTAACCTCAATGTGATGACTTTGCATTCTTTCGGGTTTGTTATGCCTTGAGACGGGAATATTCCTTTCTCCAACGTTTGTGTCAATTGATTCACGTTCTCAGCCATCTGCCCCATAATCAAAGTAAGGTCCTTCAATTGCTTAGATAAATCTGCTTGATTAGCATTCATAGTAGCCTCAAGACGATAAACTCTTGCATCATTTTTAGCCATGTATCGATTGAAGGTATCTTCAAGACTCTTCACTTCTTGGTGCTGGATACTAGGCTCCTTTGTGTCAACTCTGCAATCTACTTCTACAGGGACTCTAGTAGCTTGTTGATGTTAGCTAAACTAGAGACGATCTCATCATCCCTATTCGGCTTTACCGATTGATGTTCAACATGTGCTACCATGCCAAGTACATATGATCTTCTTACTCTTTCCGTAGGCCAGTCACGTGAATTCATAGAGATGTCTTCAAATAACTTTTCAACTTCAAGTGCTGTCTTTGATAACATCGCTCCTTCTGATGATGCATCAATAAGAATACACGACTCACAATTCAATCCATAGTAAAATATGCTTATGCACTGAGCTTTAGACATTCCATGTTGTGGACACCTCTTGAACATGTCTTTAAATCTGTCCCACACCTCATGAAATTTCTCACCCTGATTCATGACAAATTGGGTGATGTCTTACCTCATTCTTAAGATCCTTGAGGGTGACATGTATCTCTCCAAGTACTTCTGTGCAGTTGGTCCCATGTAGTGAAGTCTGCTGCATCAAGAGTCTCAGACCATTCTTCTGACCTATCAATCAAAGAATTTGAATAGGGCGATCCGTCTAGCATTATCATTAGCTCCAGTACCTTTCTGAGTGTTTGCATAACCAAGGAATCTTTTGAGGTGTTGATATGGATCTTCCAAACAACCTCCAGAAAAAGGATTCTTCTCTACCATGTTAATAAGACAGGGATATATATCAAAATCATCATCTTCCCCCTTTGCTCTTATCTACCCCATATTGCAAATACCATTGTACGTGAAAATTTCACATATGACAACATTATCCGGATTCTGCCTTGCTCCGGCCATATTTAGCACTGTGTGTTATTCCTTCATTTCCTTCCTCTCCTTCTTCTAGTGCACAAGTACCTCAGAAAAATTCAAAGTTAGATAGAAATAAATAATCACAAATAAAAGTCTTTATCAAACTAGAAATAATAAAATCAATAATAACAGTCATCCCCGGCAACGGCGCCAAAAACTTGATGCGCGTTTTTTTGCACGCAAAATTAATCCTTAAGTATTAAGGATATCAGTTGCAGCTTAAGTGAACGATCAAGTTAAATATCAAACTCAAAGGACGGCGTATTATCAATTTAATTATTTACTAATTAATTAAGACGAATGGCAATAAAAGTTGGGATTTTAATTATCAACTACTAAACTATTAATTTAAATAATAAATAAAATAAATAAGAAACTAGGAAAATACGAAAGTGAATCAAGTAAGAGAATAGATAGCCCTAGGGTAATCAGGTTTCACTTATTAATTTTCCTTTGGTGTATCATTGTCCGACTCTACCTTGTGGAATATAGACGCATCACTAAACCATGCAAATCTACTCTATAGACACAAGTAAATATGCATGTAACACGTGTGAATAACCTTGGAGCAAGAGATGTAATTTCACTCCCTTTCTAGGTACTATCAGTATCAATTATTTCTCTGGTCAATTAAGACTCTAACCCGATATGATATACCTTTATAGGTATTATAAAATTATTCTCTTTATCCTACTTACTATCCCGAATTCAATTCAATTAATAAGTATTCATATAAGATAGTTCTAATGAAGCTTCGGAGTCCCCTCACTTAGAATCATAACATGGAATCCTGCTCAGCAGTGAACGCACTCAATCAATAACCAAGATATGTATTCAGACTCTACATAAAAGTTAATGATGCACAAAACAACTCTAAGTATGAATTAAAAACGCATAGTCTTGTATAAAATAAATCCACAAGTAGTGTTGTACGGAGTATACACACGAAAGTTTAATTAATTCATTGAATTAAAAACGCATAGTCTTGTATAAAATAAATCAACAAGTAGTGTTGTACGGAGTATACACACGAAAGTTTAATTAATTCATAAAACTTTCAAAATCTTAGATCTACCAAAATAGTTCTAGCCCATGATGTTTCGAAGAACAATCATGGGGGTTGGATAGAACTTACCCATATGTCCGGAAATATAAGATAAATTAGGAAATGAATAAAACCCTAGATGCGGGAGTCATTACGTCATTCTCCTTCTTGAATCCTCCTCTTGGTTCTCCTCTTGATTCAGCAGACGAATCTTCGAAGTGATGGATGAATTGAGAAAAGGATGTGGATGATGATTGGGGGTGATCCCCCCTTGTGGGGTGTAGGATGATTGTGTTCGTGTCTCCTCACATGAATAATGATGTAAAATATATATGTGTGTGTGAAGGGAATTAAATAAGGAAATAAATCATAAGAGTGAATCCTGGAGGATTATGTGATAAGGAGATTAATTGTGCTCTAAGAAATATGTAATATTCGGAAATTTTCGAAAATTCTCGCCGACATCTGCGCGACCTCACGATTTTGAACATAACTTCCTCATCCAAACTCCGATTTTAGTTATTCTTAAGCTCACGCGATCCTCTTTTCCTTGGCTTTCTATTCATATAAAGTCTTTACCAAAAGTCCAACATTTGAAGTTGTAACAAGTCATGTAAAGTGAAACCGTCGTGCTGAGTAGGAACAGCTTGCGCGACGATACTATTTTATCATAACTTTCTCGTTTGGACTTCGATTGAGGTGTTGTTTATGCCAAAACGATCCTTTCTTCTGTCGCTTTCCAACCATGTATCACACTTCTAGTTTTAAACTCCATAAAAATACAGAAAAATTACACAAGTTGGACGTGTGTTTTTCAGCATTCTTGCACAAGTTACACCTTTTCTCCAACTTTGCACTTTTTGATCCTTTTTCCACCTAAAATACAATAAAATACCCCGAACGCACCTTTTTCTCACATATATCGAATATAAGACACTTGTGCTAATATATGACAAAAATTCCTATAAAAAAGGTGTTAAATTGGACACTAAAACACACTTATTTTCACTCTAATCAGTCGTCCCACCCAAAGGGTCCCTTTTCCTTTTTTACATACATGGGAACCACACACTCCCTCTACTACAATTAAAATATGGGACTCACACTCCTACTAATACAACTACCCACTACACATTAAATAATACTCCTTAATCCACATGCCAAAAAACAAAAGACCCTCATAATGAGGGACGGAGGGAGTAAAAGAATAGAAAATATTATGAATTTATATATGCTAGGATTTAATTGAGATGAAAACAACATTAATCAATGTGAAGGATTAAAAGGGCAATGAGTATCGGTAATCCCATTCTTGACAGCATGGAAGGAGTTGGCGGCTCCATCTTGAAAATACTCAACAGAACTGCCAGCACCAAGAGAGACGGAGAGCGCAGATAATTGAAAATCCTCGATGGCCGCGTCGAATGCATTGAGGATGTCAGCATCGTAGCAATCAGATTCGACGCCAGTCCAAAAACATTAGCGCCAATTTTAGGAATTGAATTGGTATCAGATTCAACACCAATTTTGACTCCAAATGACAACAATCCGATGCCAATCTCAGAAGACGATCTGCAAACACACCAAACACTGCCCTCTTACCACCGACTCTGCTTCCTCAGATTCCCATCCTAAACCCCCCACCAGAACCCTTCTACTCCCCATGTCTCTCTAAAAAAATGTGCAATCACATAAGGGCGATTTTATCTCTTTGTTGTATATTTATGTAGTTGTTAGTATTTTATTTTTTTCAGTGTATTTAAGTGCAATTATGATCAAAGTATGTAACTCTTAGTATTAAATTCTTAATTTTACTGTTTGTCTAAAATAAATACTCTGTATCAACTAGTATAGAGCTCGTGCGATGCACGAGATTTCTTTTATATATAAAATAATTTATAAATATAGTTAAAATATAAATAATGAAAATTAATAACTAATTAAATTAAGTTGAATTTATATAGTTTTATAAGACATGATGAGTCTAAATATTTATAATAATTTCTTAATTAAATATACTAAAAATTATATAAGCACCAATTATATAGGCATCAAGTTGTTAGGATGAATTTTTTATTCTTACATAATTCTAACTTCTAATCTATATTTTTTATTTTGACTTCTTATCATTGTCGAGATATCAATATTTAACTTAGGGTAATGACTTAAAAGTTCAAAGTTCCTAACTAATTATATTAATATCGAGTTTTCCCTACATTACAAATACTATCATAACTCAAATACTCCTTCTCTTTTCTAGGCAGTAATAATAAAATATAGGGTAAATTACCAAAATCTCCCTCGAGGTTTGTCCAAACTACCAAATAAACCCCCGTGATTTGAAAAATTACCAATTATCCCTTTAACTTGTTTTTATTTGAACATTAATAAAAATACACTTTTTTTTTTAAAATAAAGAAAGGATGAAAATGACATTAAGACCCATATATTTAACATTGTATTTTTAAATTTCACTATTATTTTAAAAGAAATTTAAAAGAGGTAATTGGTAATTTTTCAAATCACAGGGTTTATTTGGTAATTTGGACAAACCTCGAGTAGAGTTTTGGTAATTTACCTAAAAATATATTCACTATTTATCTGTACTACTTTTTGTGAAATCAAATCCGTTTTTTAGATGAACAATTCCAGGAATTAATAATAATAGAAATAATAAAATATATTCACTATTTCTCTGTACTACTTTTTGTGAAATCAAATCCATTTATTAGATGAACAATTACAGGAATTAATAATAAAATATATTCACTATTTGTCTCTACTACTTTTTGTGTAATCAAATTCATTTCTTAAATGAATAATTCTTACAATAGCTCTATTGGAATCACCAACCTCTAAAATAAATATATTTTTAAGATTTCAATAGTATTTTCATTATAATCGCAATCTATAGTCTCTAAATTTTAAATATAATCATAAAAATCTCTAATTTTAATTATCAAATCCATACGGTTGAACAATCTCACAATAATCACCTTTTTTTTGTGAGAGTAAAATATAATAATCTTCCATTAATATGATAAATTAATTATCATAAACATAATATCCTTAACATTTGCAATAGATTGATTCATTAGTTAGATAATTGATTAATTACTTTAATGATTAACGAAAATAATTATGCATAAATAAGAATATAGTAAAAAAAATATGGTTAATTGTAAAAGAAAACTACGAACTTTACTGTTGTTGCAAATTAATCCTTAATTTTGAGAAATTACAAAAAAGAATATCATTTTTTAGTATTGTTGCAAAACACATCAAATTTCTCAAAAAAACTCCATTTTTAGTCACCAATTGAGTGAATTTTGTAAACATGAATATATATTAATTTTAGGCCAATTCTTACCTAACTTAGTAATACATGACTAAACACATAATAATAGTTGGGTTAAAGATCTATGTCAGATATAAAATATATTATTAAAAAATAAATTATCTTCACATAGCAAGTCAATGCTATCTATATATTTTTTTAATCAAATAATATATGATCTAACTAAAACAATCTAAAATAATTTATTTATTTATAAACTAACTTTTATTTTTTTAATAAATTATACTCCTTATGTCCCACAAAACTTTTCATATTTTCTTTATTTGTTTATTCCACAAACTCACCTAAAAAAAATTTATCCAACAACTTTAAAAGTTACTTGAATACTTTATACTTTTTTATTACTTAAAAATATTATAATACCTTCTAAAGTCAACAAAGTAGGTAAAAAGAACAATTTTTTTTAAACAATGTGGAACAATAAACGTGAAGTATTTTGTGGAATGGAGGGTGTAATTATTTTTTAAAAAATTTATAAGTATTTGGATTGATGTACTTTTTATAATGTCTTAGTCTCAATTTTTTAGCCCAAAAATTTATTTATTTATTTATTTATTTTTGTGGACCAAAGGCCAGCCCACTTAGATGGCATAACATATTATTAAGGCCAGCCCACTTAAATAGCCTCAACTATATCATATTTCAAAAAAAAAAAAAAGAAAAGCAAGAGGAAAACGCGAGAGAAAAAAAACAGAGAGGGGAAATAGAGAATGAAGAGGAGAATCAATTTCTCCCTTACAACTCTCATTCTAGGTGGTGTCTAAGTGCGTTAAGGTAAGTAATGTATAAATCAAGCTTCCTTTTTCCACGATTTTGTAATTTTGTTGGAGATTTTTTTTCTGGTATTGGGGTAATTCACAGCTACAGTTCGAACTACTTTTGATATAGATATTGCCCTCAAAAATTTGCAAACTCAATTTCTGTACGTAGCTGAATTCGTTAGCTTTCCGTAGCCACTAGAAATGCCTCGATCCGATTTTTCTACAATTAGTTATGATTTTTCTCGTAAACTGTCGCTAACTGGAAAATTTCAAAATTTTTATGTCGAATTAAAATTTATTTCCTATCGTTTCGTTTAAGAAATGATCTGAAACGGGTTATGTGAGATTTGGAGATGATGTTGAGGAGTTACATGCTGTTTTTATTTAATATCGACTCGCTCGAGATCGATTAAGATTTTTTTTAATGATGAAAGGCGATGTTATCGCCTAATAGTTATATATATTGATTTGTATTTATTTGCTTATCTTCTTTTTAGGTAAAGAACCATCGACGAAGGGCAAGGGACTGACTTCAGATTCCGGAGAGAGTTAGTCATTTTATTGTGAGTTGATAATTCGGGAACACCCTCTCTTGTGGGAAGTGTGGACCCTCGACAAGTTTGCATTCATTTTTTTTTGTTAATTGATAAAAAAAATTATTTGGTAATATGTTATGTGGTAAAGAGCCTAATTGGTTCAATTGTTCAGGTTTGAGCCTGATTGGCCCAATATGGTCCTTTGATTATCTTATATTATTTCCTATAGAGTCCTATCGGCCATATGTTATGGGTCTTGTTGATTTTAATTTATGTTGTAGGGCCTTGCCGGCTGGATATCTGGTATCATTTATTGTGAATTATTTAAGGATTGATCTCTTGTTATTCTTGTGACTTGTGTGCTGATTAAGACTATGACATGATTTGTTATGCATTTGATGATGCACATGCATACCTGGTACTGAGGTTAAGTATTCCGAATTGGTCACGATTTGGGTGAGTTAGAGCGACATTGATTAAGTAGCCCAAATTGTCGCGGTTCGGGTGAGTTAGAGTGACAAACATATCGCATGTGGCTTGGCAAACCCGGGTGAGTTAGATATAACGGGGCACCTGTCCATTTGCCAAATACTGATACTCTGGAAGATGATCGTTAGATGGATCAGTCTATTATAGGCTCAGACAACGTCACCGGTGTGGGACATGCATGTCATATATGTTTATATGTTTGATCATTTTAAGGATTCACATCGATATTAAATTGTGAACTTTAGCACTTGGTATGTGTTGAGAAAGAACATTAACGTGCATTTTATCTAGAGTAACGGTGACGGGCTCGAACTGACTCTCGATGGAGAGCTCAGTTCGAGGAGGATATTGACTACCCACGTGTCTTTTATGTGATAATATGTTGTTTGAACTAATTGTGTTATTCGTAAATGAGCACATAGGTTTTATTTTTGTTAATTTGTATATTGAGTAAGAAATAATTGATGTGGGACGAAATGTTGGATTTTATGTTATGAGCCGCAAGCGTTAGTACATGATTCGTATAAGGGTTGAGGTGACAGGCTTATCACCTCACTGAGCTAGTGGTTTTGCTCATCCCCATCATTCATTTCCTTTTCAGGCTGTTGATATCTTTTTGGTTGGAGGTTTGCCTATCGTTTGCTCGTCATCCGATCAGTGCTTTGGGTACATTTCATTTTGTGTAAAAATTGGCGGATCCATTGGCGAGATTGTATAGTTTATATTTGGTAACCCCTTTAATGTATTTTGTTTTGACTTTCACGATGTTACATCGCTTGGGTATATTTTCTTCAGACTGAGTTACATCGTTGTATTTTGTACCTCTGTAAATCCTCGTTGATACATTATGAAAGTGATGTCCTCGGGTGGTACCCGTTGTTATCAGTTGTTCAGTCCTACAGGTACTTGATAGCAAGCCTTATATTTTCTATAAACTTTGTGGAGTGGATTGCACCCATTCTGCGAAATTTATGGTTAACGTGGCAGTTGTCGCGTTCTGTCTGCGGTCGGGGCGGGACAACTTTCTTGGTATCAGAGCCTGGTTATATGATTCTCATTCTTTTTTAGTCAAGCCAACGGATCCAATTTTGTTTCTATATCATTCTAAGGTATCATATTACCTTGATGTTGACCTTGCATTTTCTTTCTTTCTTTATTTGTCATTATGGCATCTCCAGTTCGTCATCGAGGTCGAGGTCGAGGACACGCTCCTCGTGATCCTCTAAGTCCTCTATTTTCTTTTATTTCTCGTAGACCTTGAGGACATGTTTCTTCTGATCATGCCATTTATCCGACGTTTACGGACCCTATCAATTCTGATTATAGGGTGCCGGTTACCCAGGTAGAGCAACCACAGGCCCAGTTGCGTTTTGAGTACATGATGACACCAGAGCAGTACCAGTTGTATTATGATCACATTCGAGTACATGGTGTTCCACCACCTACGACGACTTCTACGACTATGACTGTCACTGAGGATATTCTTCGCGCTAATGAACCAATTCGACCTACATCTAATGTACCAGTTTCTGGTCCAGAAATGGTTTTAGGAGATTTTTCTTCTCGAGTTGCACTTTTTATAACTGATTTGGTGAAAGCAGTTGAGAACATGGGAACTTCAAAATTTGACAGTGCAAAAGATGCTTCTAAAGTGGGCGCGTGGCTAAAGGAGATTACAGAGACCTTTGATACCTTGATGATTGAAGAATGTTATCATGTGGTCATTGCGACCAAGCGTAAGGCCCAGACGCACGACGATGGTGGCAGAATCTAAAAGAGATATCTTCGATTATTATTACGTAGCCTATCTTTGTGGAACGATTCAAAGATCGATACTTCTCTTAGTACATAAAGGATCAGAAGAGAAAGGAGTTCTTCAACCTCTTTCAAGGCACTATGTTAGGCGTGGAGTATGAAAGTAAGTTTCTTGAATTGCGAGAATTTGCTCCTGAGTCATATACGACGAGAGACTTATGCAAGAGATTTGAAGATGGTCTTAATCTAAATATTCGAGATCGCATCAAGTCCGGAGACAAGTACAAGAGTCTTGACAAGCTCGTAGAAGAAGCCCTAAGGGTAGAAAGTTTATTTCAGACAAGATATAAGCTTGCAGAGCGGTCTCAAAAGAAAAGGCAGAGAGCGCATTTCTAGGAAATACATCGAATATGTATAGGGGTGTGGGATCTTCGCGTAGCGCACCAAGTTCAGTATCTATTAGTTTTCCTTAATCTCGGGAGCAGTTTAATAAAAGCGAGAGCAATGTCTCGGGATCGGTTGGTGAAAACTGTAAGTGCCAGAATTGATTAAAATATCACAACAACCCCTGCAAGGCTCCTCAGGTATGTTTTCAGTGTCGACAGCCGGGACATATGCGATGTTCTTGTCCTCAGCTTATGGGAGCGAGCGGTCAGAGTTCTGGTCAGCCTCGTGGTAGACTAACATATTCTACACCCAGAGATACTCGATCCGCAGCTACGAGAGTGTCTGATGCCACAAGTGGCCCTAGTACTCGATCACCTATCCAAGGAAGGAATCAAACTAGAATATTTCATATTTCCCAGGAAGAGACTCGCTCAGATCCGAAGGTTGTGACAGGTAATTTATAATCCGAGTATTTTCACATGCTAGATCTAACCCCGCCTTGTTATGCCACTTAATTACGAATAAAACATTCATAAGAAATTTTATCTTTTCGAACTTATAAATCACAATCTCACATAATCTTGCTTCTTTAGGCCACGTGTTTGTTGGAGACCACCAGGTCTATACTTTATTTGATCCAGGTTCGGATAGGTATTATATCCGGAATGATCTTACTGCGATCATAAATTATCATATCTCTCATTTGTCACCTGGAATCATAGTTCATACCCCTCTTGGAGAGCGTCTAATTCGTGATTCGGTGTTCCTTGATTGTTCATTGAAGATTAAAGATGTCATTCTAGAGGCTGAATTGATACCATTGCCTTTGATCGATCTCGATGTTATTCTTGGCATGGATTGGCTTTCTTCTCATCATGCAATTCTCGACTGCCACGAGAAGCTTGTTATTTTTTGTAGACCAGGATTCCCAGAACTTGTTTTTGAAGGTGAACTTCGAACGAGATTGCTCTCTTTTATTTCAATGTTGTCTGTGCATAAATTAATGCGTAAGGGTTGTGAGGCATTCTTGGCATTTATCATCGATACTTCTCTTCTTGAGACTAAACTAGATGACATCTCGATCGTGAATGAATTTCCTAATGTCTTTCCCTAAGACTTACCAGGACAGCCTCCGAATCGAGAGATCGATTTTTCCATTGACGTACTTCCTGGAATCATACCTATATCGATTACTCCATATCAAATATCGCTAGCTGAGCTCAAGGAACTCCAGACACAACTTGAGAAATTATTGGAGAAAGGGTTCATACGACCTAGCACATCTCCGTGGGGTGCTCCAGTTCTTTTTGTCAAGAAGAAAGATTGATCACTTCGCCTATGTGTCGACTACCGTTAATTGAACAAGGTGAAAATCAAAAACAAATATCCTCTTCCGAGAATCGATGATCTGTTTGATCAATTGCAAGGAGCAATTGTTTTCTCAAAAATTAATTTGTGATCTGGTTATCACCAACTCAGGATTAGGGAATCTGGTATCCCTAAGTCTGCTTTTCGAACCAGATACGGTTATTTTGAATTCAGTGTTATGCCTTTTGGACTCACAAATGCTCTTGCAGCTTTTACGGATAGGAATTGAGTCTTTCGGCCGTACTTAGATAAGTTTGTCATTATTTTCATTGATGACATTCTTATTTATTCTAAATCAGACGACGAGCATTCTCATCATCTAAGAATTGCTTTGAACATCCTCAGAGAAAATTAGTTTTATGCTAAATTTTCGAAGTGTGAATTTTGGCTTCGTGAGGTAAGCTTTTTGGGTCATCACATTTCTAAAGAAGGAATCTACGTCAATTCAGTGAAGATTCAAGGTATACTGAATTGGGAGCGTCCAAAGAATATGACAGAGATTCGTAGTTTTCTGGGATTAGCTGGATATTATCGACGATTTGTCAAAAACTTTTCGTTGTTGGCTTCATCTTTGACTAAATTGACTCGAAAAGGTGTAAAATTTGAATAGAGTGAAGAATGCAAGGAAGCATTTCAAGAATTGAAAAGACGACTTGTTTCAGCTCTTATTCTTGCTTTGCCAGACCCAGCGATTAGAGAATTTACCATTTATAGCGACGCCTTGAGACAAGGATTATGATGCATTCTTATGCAAGAAAGAAAGGTTACTTGCCTACGCTTCAAGGCAATTGAAGAAGAACGAAGAAAATTATTCTACACATGATTTAGAGTTGGCTGCAATTGTCTTTGCATTGAAAATATGGAAGCACTATCTTTGGGTTTTCACTGATCACAAGAGCTTAAAGTATATCACCACGCAAAAGGAGCTCAACCTCAGGCAAAGGTGATGGATGGAGTTGATTAGTGACTATGACTTAGTCATTGATTATCATTCTGGCAAGACGAACGTTGTTGCAGATGCTCTGAGTAGAAAGTCTTCTACCTCACTTGCTTCAATTCGATCTTTTTATCTTTCTATATTGGAGCAATTTAAATCATTGCACATTTCGCTCGATTGTGAAAAGTCTAATGATTCCGCTTTAATCGCCAAATTTGATGTTAGACCTACCTTGTTCAAGCAAATTCGAGAAAGATAATCACACGATGTTCATTTACAACAGAAGATGGCGAAGCTAAATCAAGGAAAAGAAAAATAATTTTAAATTCTGAATGACGGACTCCTTACTTTTAAAAATCGTGTTTGTGTTCCATCAGAAATTGATGTTCGTAGAGCTATTATTGAGGACGCCCATTCTTCAGCCTATGCTGTGCATCCTGGTAGTACCAAAATGTACAGAACACTTTGGAAGCATTATTGGTGGCCAGGTATGAAATGGGACATTGTTTAATTCGTATCAAAGTATTTATCATGCCAACAGATAAAAGCGGAACACCAAAAACCAGCCGGCATGCTTCAACCACTACCTATCCCTGAGTGGAAATGGGAGAACATAATGATGGATTTTGTTTTTGGTTTACCTTGAATCCAAAAGGGTCATGACTCAATCTGGGTCATTGTCGATCATTTGACGAAATCGGCACATTTTCTTCCAGTGCATACCAACGAATCTTTAGAGAAACTTCCCAAGTTATATGTCGATGAGATCGTGAGATTGCATGGAGTACCAGTGTCAATCATATCTGATCATGATCCAAGATTCACTTCCCGTTTTTGGCTTAGTCTGCAAAGAGCGTTGGGTACAAAATTACTATTTAGCACCTCGTTTCATCCACAGACTGATGGACAGTTAGAGAAAACTATACAGACACTGGAGGACATGCTACGTACAGTGGTGTTGAATTTGGGAGGTAGCTGGGATAGGTACGTGACTTTGGTAGAGTTCGCTTATAACAACAGTTATCATTCAAGCATTGAAATGCCCCCGTATGAAGCTTTCTATGGCCGAAAGTGACGAACACCGCTCTTTGGGATGAGGTTGGCGAGAGACAAATCGAACAAGTAGAGCTTATTGAAGATGCGAAGGAAAAAATACAACTTATTCGAGACAGACTTAAAGCAGCGCAAGATCGACAGAAAAGCTACGCAGATAAAAGGAGGCGCGAGTTGGAGTTTAATGAAGGAGACAAAGTCTTTCTGAAAGTTTCTCCGCGGAAGGGCGTATTGTGATTCCGCCGTCGAGGAAAGTTAAGTCCGAGGTATATTGGCCCATTTACGATCTTGCAAAGGATTGGTCGTGTCGCGTATCGACTTGAGCTACCATCGGAATTGTCAAAGATTCACGATGTCTTCCATGTCTCTATGCTTAGAAAATATGAACCGGATCCTTCGCATGTTCTCAAGTATCCCCCAGTTGTATTAAAGGAAAATATATCGTACGAAGTCCAACCTGTTCAAATTGTAGATCGCCGAGAGAAAATGCTTCGTAATAAATCCATTCCTATGGTGAGAGTTCTATGCAGAAGTGATCGAATTGAAGAAGAAACGTGGGAATCAGAGTCAGTCATGTGTCAACAACATCCATATCTCTTTTCATCTCTAGGTACGTTTACGTTTCGAGGACGAAACTTTTAAGAGGAGGGGATACAATTATAATGTCTTAGTCTCAACTTTTTAGACCAAAAATTTATTTATTTATTTATTTTTGTGGCCCAAAGGCCAGCCCACTTAGATGGCATAACATATTATTAAGGTCAGCCCACTTAAATTGCCTCAACTACATCATATTTCATAAAAAAAAAAGAAAGAAAAGAAAGAGGAAAACACGAGAGAAAAAAAAACAGAGAGGGGAAATAGAGAATGAAGAGGAGAACCCCTTGTTGATCAATTTCTCCCTTACAAGTCTCATTCTAGGTGGTGTCTAAGTGCATTAAGGTAATTAATGTATGAATCAAGCTTCCTTTTTCCACGATTTTGTAATTTTGTTGCAGATTTTTTTTTCTGGTATTGGGGTAATTTGCAGCTAATGTTCGAACTACTTTTGACTTAGGTATTACCCTAAAAATTTTCAAACTCAATTTCTACAAGTAGTTGAATTCGTTAGCTTTCCGTAGCCACTTGAAACACCTCAATCCGATTTTTTTACAATTAATTATAAATTTTTTCGTAAACTACCGCTAACTGGAAAATTTCAGAATTTTTATGTTGAATTCAAATTTATTGTCTATCGTTTCGTTTAAGAAATGATCTGAAATGGGTTATGTGAGATTGGGAGATGATGTTGAGGAGTTACATGCTGTTTTTATTTAATATCGACTCACTCGAGATCGATTAAGATTTTTTTTAATGATGTAAGGCGATGTTATCGCCTAATAGTTATATATATTGATTTGTATTTATTTGCTTATCTTCTTTATAGGTAAAGAACCATCGACGAAGGGCAAGGGACCGACTTCAGATTCCTGAGAGAGTTAGTCATTTTCTTGTGAGTTGATAATTCGGGAACGCCTTCTCTTGTGGGAAGTATGGGCACTCGACAAGTTTGCATTCATTTTATTTTTTGTTAATTGACAAAAAAATTATTTGGTAATGTGTTATGTGGTAAAGAGCCTAATTGGCTCGATTGTTCAGGTTTGAGCCTGATTGGCCCAATATGGTCCATTGATTATCTTATATTATTTTCTACAGAGTCCTGTCAGCCATATGTTATGGGTATTGTTGATTTTAATTTATGTTGTAGGGTCTTACCGGCTCGATATCTGGTATCATTTATTGTGAATTATTTGAGAATTGATCTCTTGTTATTCTTGTGACTTGTGTGCTGATTAAGACTATGACTTGATTTGTTATGCATTTGATGATGCACATGCATACCTGGTACCGAGGTTAAGTAGCCCGAATTGGTTACGATTCGGGTGAGTTGGAGCGACATTGATTAAGTAGCCCGAATTATCGCGGTGATCGTCGTCCTTTTCACCTAGGTTTTAGTGTCTTTGTTTGTGAATTTTCAAATGTTTTTATCCGTATTTGTGTGACTTTTTGTGGAGTTTATGTAATTATGAGAGAGTTGGTATGGATTGATAAAAATGAGTAAATGAGCTTAAATATGTGCAAAACAGGTCAAAAATAGAGCAAAACAGAGTCGGGAGCTGAAACGAGCTGAAACGGGCTGAAAAATACCCAACTCGAGTTGCATGTTCTTAATTGACTTGCAACTCAAGTCGAATTGACGATCGAGCAAAGGCAGAAAGTGTCCAGTAGCTCAACTTGAGTTGCAATGTCCAACTCGACTTGCAACTCGAGTCGAGTTAGATGCCAAGGAAAGTCAAGCTTCTGACACGAGTAGACAGGCGAGAGCTCGAGTTATCTTACTTGAGTCGACCTGGGATCAGGGCAAGTCGAGCTGGGGCAGAGCAGCGTCCAAAATCATCCAGTGAGCTAACTCGAGTTGTAAGGTCCAACTCGACTTGCAACTCGAGTCAAGCTAGGGTCGAAAAACCATCCAGTTTGCAGAGCCACGCAACTCGACTTGGCAGGCAGTAGCTCAAGTTAGCTACTCGAGTCGAGTTGGGTCAAAAGCAGAAAAATTTAGAAAAATTCTGAAAGCTTCTAGAAGGTCCCCAAGGGGTATAAATGCACAATTGGTGCAAAAATTACAGAGAGAGCCTCATTTTGACAATTATTTTGGAGATCAACACACACACACTCTCACCACCATTTCACACACTTCATCCGATCCATCTCTTTCACCCTTTAATTCATCCATCCACTCAACTTGATCTTCATCAATCCATCACTCCATCCATCCATCCACCATTTGAGAAGAGGAAAGCTTAAAGGAGTGAAGAAGTTGATATATTGAAGAAGAGGAAGGATTCTCTATGCAAGAGAAGCAATTCCTCTTTTCATTTGTTGATTTTCTTCTTATTTTGGCTCAAATTGAGCAAAGCTTGATTTGTAATGATATAATCACAATGTGTAGTGGCTAGTCCTATAGTAGGGCTAATCATATGATTGGTTGAGAAGAATGCTAGATATGTAGGATTTGAGATGTTGAATTGAGTTAATTTTTGATTTCCTTTTATGATTAATGATTCATGTTTCATTTCAATATTTGTGTGATTAAATTCTCTTTTCATGGTATTAGGATGGTCATTCCAATAGTATGATGGGTGGTTTAATTGAATTATATATTAAGATGTGCATGCATGTTAGCGTGAGGGGAGGTAAGTCATACCATTCTTGTGCTTAGAACACTCATAGGGGGACACTTAAGAAATTGAGTGAAAAGAACCAACTTATGATCATAGTACCTTAAGAGAATTGAGAGTAAGACAATCTTAGGAGATTTAGACTTGTAAAAGAGTCAAGAACCTAATTGCCTTTGCCATATGGATTAGGGGTAAAATTGTGATTGCTTTTAGTCCACAAATTAATGAAGTTCACCATCAAGAGTTATGCATATCTAGCTAGAGTCTTAACCATGATTATGATTAGCCTTGCTCTCTTCTCAAGTGAATTCTACCTCCATTTCATTCATCATTTGTGTGTTGATTGAATCATTACTTTGTTAGTTCAAGTTCTTAGTTTATTGAGTAGAATAATAATTAGTAGCTTAAATACCAAACCTTCAATCTATCATCCTTACAAAGCATAAATCAATGAAAATCCGGATACAACCTAGAGTTACCTTTCCCTTGGGACGACTTTATTATAAATTTTGTACTTGGTCACGTGTTTACTGGACGATAGAGTCTCTTACTCTTACACATTTTTACAAGAAATGCGACTAAGAACACGCGGTTCGGGTGAGTTAGAGTGACAAACAAGTCGCCCGTGGCTTGACAAACCCGGGTGAGTTAGATATAATGGGGTACCTGTCCATTTGCCAAATACTGATACTCTGGAAGGTAATCGTTAGATGGATCAGTCTATTATAGGCTCAATCAATGTCACTGGTATGGGACATACATGTTATATATGTTTATATGTTTGATCATTTCAAGGATTCACATCGATATTGAATTATGAACTTTAGCACTTGGTGTGTGTTGAGAAAGAACATTAACATGCATTTTATCTAGAGTAATGGTGACGGGCTCGGACTGACTCTCGACGGAGAACTCAGTTCGAGGAGGATATTGACTACCCACGCGTCTTTTATGTGATAACATGTTGTTTGAACTAATGCGCACATAGGTTTTATTTTCGTTAATTTGTATATTGAGTAAGAAATAATTGATGTGGGACGAAATATTGGATTTTATGTTATGAGCCGCAAGCGTGAGTACATGCTTCGTATAAGGGTTGGGGTGACCGGCTTATGACCTCACTGAGCTAGTGGTTTTGCTCATCCCCATCATTCATTTCCTTTTCAGGCTGTTGATATCTTTTTGGTTGGAGGTTTGCCTATCGTTTGCTCGTCATCCGATCAGTGCTTTGGGTACATTTCTTTTTGTGTAAAAATTGGCGGATCCATTGGCGAGATTGTATAGTTTATATTTGGTAACCCCCTTAATGTATTTTGTTTTGACTTTCACGATGTTACATAGCTTGGGTATATTTTCTTCAGATTGAGTTACATCGTTGTATTTTGTACCTTTGTAAATCCTCGTTGATATGTTATGAAAGTGATATCCTCGGGTGGTACCCGTTGTTATCAGTTGTTCAGTCCTACAGGTATTTGATAGCAAGCCTTACGTTTTTATAAACTTTGTGGAGTGGAGTGCACCCATTCTGCGAAATTTATGGTTAACGTGGATGTTGTCACGTTCCGTCTGCGGTCGGGGCGCGACACTTTTATTATACGATTTTTTTAATTTAAAATTAGGTTTAATACTTAAAAGAAATTAAACTAACACATATATAAAAATATAATTTTAAATTTTAATATGAAAATTTAATATTAATCCGTCTTTTTTTTTCCTTCGTATTATCTTTTTTTTCCCCTGCCCTATTATTATTTTCTCGCTGTATAAAATAAAATGTCACTTAATACAACTACTTCACAATAATTTTAATTTTTCAGTCATTTTTCTCTAAAGCAATCATATGAGTATAAAATTTTAATTTAAATACTGAACGAATATTATAGAATTAATTTAATATTAAAATGTTATTTTAATTTTTTCTATTTAAAAGTAAGGATTTTAAATGAGTATTACACTAACAGCATTGATCAAGCAATAATTTTGGAGATTGTGGACATTATGTGGCATTTAACCAAAATAATAATATTAATAATAACTCTCCATAAATTTGATTAAAATTTTCTTTAATAAGTTAAAAGTATTAAATACAGTATTTAACATTTTAAAAAACTTTCGTCAAAATTTTTTGTATTCATCAACCATTCACATTTATTATTATTTGTTAAATTGCATTACAAAGGTAGTTTTCATTTCACTATTCTTAATTTATTATTTCTCTATCAACATTTAAATTAATTTATAATAAAATGAGTAATTTTGTAATTAAATATAGAATGATGGTGATTAAAAACTAATAGTCATTAACAAATATGAAAACACAAATATTAATTTTATTATGATTAATAATACAATAAAATCTAAATTTAATACAAATTCTCTTAACACTATACTAACATCCCACATATTAAAATATAATTTTACATTTGTCTTCGATTCTCTGACATCCCACATTAAAATATAATTCTACATTTGTCTTCGATTCTCTGCAAATTACGCAGTAAAATATAAAATAATTTGATTGCAATAAAAATATTTATATGATTATGTGTTTATATAGACAATAAATATTACTAATTGATTGAGATTATTCAAGGATATCATATTTCCTTAAATAATCTATGAAAATTAGGTTATAATGAATTAAAATTAGGTACACTGATTGATTAGTATTTAAATTCAATAATTAATAATTAAAGAAAACAGAATCAGGACTGTTTAATTATAGGAAATAAAAAAAATGATAAATCAAATAAATGCTAAATTTAAAGAATGAAAACATAAGAAAAAGAAGGGAGAATGAAAATGGAAAATGAGAGAATGGAAAATTAGCAACAATTATTTTCAAATGAAAGGAGTGAAAAAAGTAATCCATAATTATTAATCACGTACTATGGTAAGCAGATTATCACCTTCAATTAGGAAATTTAATAAGTGGCAATTAAATATTATTAGCTTAAATTATGTTAGTTAATAAATTATGTTAAATTATATCCAGTCATTAATGAATGTTATAAATGAAATAATGAATAGTATTGTAGTAAATTAGATCATGTTATGAATAGTAGGATGAATAGAATTTGATTTGGATTTCCTATGTCATTTTGATGTAATATAAATTTTTATTTACATAATCAGATGGATGACATGCACGTAAAAGGAAAAAGGAAAACTGTATCCTTAAAAAAAAACATTAACCTAAGAACAATATTTAGATTTCATTTTACTCTTACATATATCAATCATATAAATAATAATAAGAAAATAAATATATACGAAAATATTGCAGGAGATTAGTGTGCATCAGATTATTACCTAAGAAGGCACTAATTGGAATTACACATGTTGCACATCTGCATATAAAAACAAACATGATTAAACATAGTACTACATTTAGTGATGACAAACAATAAAGAATGCAAAACTTACATTTCAAAAGTCATCTTTCACTGGTGATACAACCTGCAAAAGGGATTGAATTCAAGAACATAGTGAAGGAAGTAGGATGAGTTCAAAAAATATTCAAGCAAGAAATCACAGAAACATCCCAGCAAAGATGACATGGCTATGCAAAAAGAAGAAAAGACTCCATCCATTGCTGAAGAGTAGACACACAAATTTATTTGACATTCAACCTGAACCAATCACACACTTTAAGATTGAATCTAAGCAAGGTTTCAGCTATAATGGAAAAACTACAGAACATGGAACCCCATAAGGATATAAGTAGAAGTAATAGCCTATGATGGATTTCAATGCTTATGATATTGAACTTCTATTAGCAAGAGAAATGACAGAATAAACTTACATAAGCAAGGTAAAGTAACATGACACATAGGTACCAATATCATGACTCGCTGTCACTGGAGATTCCTAGAGAATTATACACGTAAAATATATATCTAATCAAAGATTCATATTAGGTATTCACGCAAAACCCCACAGTAGCTTATGCAGTGGGTTGTTACCAGGTCTAATGATCAGAAAATCAATAGATAAACCTTGACTAACATTTCAAAATCCTTGCTATAGATATTATAAATGCAGTGAATTTCTCCTTCCAGTAACAGATGCAGTAACCTGTCCAACCCCCCTTTTCAACGACTGTCATGGTACTCCTACGGCAGTTAGCAGACGCCTCTATTAAAAAAAAAACAGTTTAATTTCTTATGAAAATAGCTATTGAACAATGCCACAATCTAATCTAAGAATTTAAAGTAACATAAAAAAATGACAGAGAGAGATGACCTTATGTTTGCGATCAAAGTCTTCTAGCTGAGAACGAAAAGTAGTCTATCCTATAATTCACCAATAAAAAAAGTAATCAGGACAATGGTAAACTCTCTTGTCGTCTGTAAGACAAAGGAAACTCAATTTTACGATCAAGTCTTTCTGAACGAAGAAGGGCAGGATCGAATGTGTCAGCTCTATTAGTTGCTATGATAACCTTAACATTAACTATTTGATCAAATTCATCCATATGCAAGTATGAAGTATATTTTCACATGATCTTTTAAGGATATTTATTCAAAAATTATTCCTCTTGACGTTCTCAACATACCTGATTAAGCAATTCCATACTCGACTCCTGCATCTTAACCTTCACTGCCGCCGCCGCCACCCTGAAACTAAATTGACGAAAAAAATTAACAATAGATGATCACATAGAGAATATGAAAATTTACATCTTTATCAGATTTATAGTAAAATAAAATTAACAATTAAGAAATTAACTTACAAAGACACAGACATGATGAAAGCTCAAGGAATCAGGTGATGGAAGAATGTGACGCAGTTAAGTCCATCTTGGATTTTAAGATAAAAAGACGCAATAAACCTCAAGTCCAGATAAAATTTCACCTACGATAGAGCTGTCTTTCCAACCTGGCTCGATGCAACCTGATGCGGGTACCAGTAACAGTATCCCCTCCCAATTCTTCCATATGTGATGCTGATGACCAAAGAGAAATCTGGCGTCTCACATTTCTATCCTATCAATAAAATAGATTTATTTAATCTTCAGTTAAATCTGCCATCAAGATTCAAGAGAAAAAGATTTAAATCAACGATTCACACGACTGGATATTAAATGAACAATGAAGATTAAACCTAGATGATTTAGAAGCTGCGGAGGCCTGGAACCGGATTTCCCCAAACCTGATGAGAAAAAAACGTAAGAAAAAAACACCCAAGTGAATAATAGCCCCCCACGAATCGAAACTCGCTTCGCCATAATCGGCGATCCCAACCCAGATCGAGATCGAAACATACCCCCAATTGAAGAATAACTCTCCATTAATCGAAACTCGCTTCGCCATAAGTGGCGACTCCAACCCCTATCGAGAACGAAATCCGTTCGCCAAGGTCTCTGATTCGAAATTCTCCTTCTCAAACAACACGCCTGTGGAACACAAAGAGAACGAAATGAGTGATTTTGAGAGAGTGAGGAGATTAGAGATAGATTGGAGAGAAAGAGAAACAGCCCAACTAAAAGAAAGAGAAAAGTAAATGGAGAACGTGAAAATGAGCAAGAAAATAAACGCAAAAGAAAAAAAATTAAAAAAAAGGAAAGGAAAGTTCTTAGAATAATCTCACACTACCATGTCATCAAGAAAGAAATCCAGCCACCCCACGTCAGCAGAAGAAAATTACCATTTAGATGTTTTAAGATTATATATATATATATGAATTAATTTTTCAACTTCTTATACTTTAGATGTAAATCGATTCAAGAGTATTTGAATTGTCGATCTTCTTGAAAATACTTGAATCAATACTTTAGAGGTAGATCTTAAAGAATACTTGAATCGATTTTTTTCCTCTTGAAGAATCGATTCTTAAGATGTAAATTGATTTAAGAATACTTGAATTGATCCTACTACTCTTGAAAAATCGTCGATTTTTAAGATGTAAATCTATTCAAGAATACTTGAATCGATTCTCTTCCTCTTGAAGAATTCTGTAGGGTTGTGTTCGGATTGAAGGATTTGAGGAGGAATTTATAAATCCTTCCCTCAAATCCCTCCATCATGTTTGGATAAAACTTGAAATCAATGGATTTCAAATCATGAATTTGATTTTGAATTTTTTTAGTTGTTTTTGAATGAATTTCAAATTCTCACTGAAATCGTGTCATTTGAAATTCTTCCGTTGTTGTATAATTGATATATTAATATATAAAAATAATATATAAAATTAATAAAGTTAATTAAAAGATATATATATATTTTTAAATATATATATATATATATATATATATATATATATATATATATATATATATATATATATATATATATATATATATATATATATATATATATATATATATTATGTTTTAAACTCTACCACCAACCCCCTCCCACCAAATTTTTTTTATAAAATTTTAGATTTTTAATATTTGAATAATAAAAATATTACTACCCACCCCCACCCCACCCCACCCCACCCACACCACCCCCAACCCACAAAAAAAATTTTTTTATAAAATTTTAGATTTTAATATTTAAAAAATAAAAAATATTATCACCCAACCCACCCCCCTTCACCACTCCCACCCCACCCCAAAAAAATATTTTAAATAAAATTTTAAATTTTATTTTTTAAATATTAAAATCTAATTTTTTTTTAAAAAAAAATTTGGTGGGTGGGGGGTGGTGGGGGTGGGTGGATGGATAGGGTGGTAGGATTGAGTGATAATATTTTTATTATTTAAATATTAAAATCTTGAATTTTATATAAAAATTTTTTTTTGGGATAGGTGATAAGGGGTAGGGCTGGATGATAATATTTTTTATTATTCAAATATTAAAAATCTAAAATTTTATAAAAGAAAATTTTTTTGGGGTGGGGTGGTGGAGGGGGTGGGTAGAGGGTAGGTTGGGTGGGCACGGGATGTCCTGTGACACTTTGGTGTGACATCTCCTGTAACATCTTCTCATTGAATGACACGTGGCACTGTGGATAAATCTAATCTCTTGCCCTAAGGGTTGATTGGTTGATTTAGGATATAGTTTCCCTTATCTCTCTTACGTGTCACTCATCCAACAGAGTGACACAAGAGATGTCACACCAAAGTGGCACAGAAGATCCAGACCCAGTTGGGTGGTAGAGTTCCCTCCCAAAAAAATTATTCTTAATAAAATTTTAGATTTTAATATTTAATATAATAAAATTTATTATTTTTATTTATCATATATAAAATTATATTTTAAAAATAATTTTTGAATTATGGATTTGAAATCCTTTCAAACATTCATAATTTATCCAAATAGTGGAATTTAAATGAATTGATTTAAAATTCAAGGAATTTAAAATCCACTCATTTTCAAATCCATTGGATTTAAAATGACTCAATCCAAACACAACCTAGAGGAACTTGAAGAAAGCTCCTATTCATCTTGAAAAATCAAATGTGTGTATTTAGAATGAATAACCAAAAAGTCTTATTTATAGGTGTGGTGAGAAATAATATTATATGAAATATTCTTTTTTCCCTTTATATATATCTTTTATATACTAAACGAGGTTTTTCTTAATCCTAAGTGTCAGTTTCTCCTTAATCCAAGGCTGACTTGGCAGCCCCTAATTTTTTTTGTTAATTTATTCCTTCTTCTTCCTTTTTTTCCTGTCGTTTTTCCTTCTTTTTAATTGAACATGCGAGTGTTACATAACGCAAATCCCAATCTTATTTTTTCTTTCCCCTACATCAAACCTTCAGGGTTGCAAATTAATTACCAAAGGCCCAGAGTCATTGACTTTTGAAATTCTCAATTTGCTAGTCAAGAATCCAAAATTTGCTTTTGTGGAACTTAAGATCTAGGTTTCTTGAGAATAAATTTCGAATGGGATAATTTATCTGGAAGGAAGAGAGTAGGAAGAAAATTGGTGATGGCGTGTTTGAAGTTGGAGGGAACAATGGCATCAGAAACTGGAGTTCAATGGGGAAGGTTTCCGAATTCAAATCTAAGCTCAAATCCGACACCACAATCCTCCAATCACTTAAAGCCCTAAAATCATCTGCTGCCACCATTTTTCTTCCTGTTACCTGTTTAAATATATAGTAATTTTGAGTCGTTTGATTCTTTTCTGTACAAATTCTCACTTTCTATTGCATTATATGTTACAATTGTAGATAAAACAATGCGAATATCATGAAACTGGAGAAATATCTTGGTCCATTTCACAAAATTTAGAACACAGGTTTGTAAAAATATTTAGAGTGAACATCCATGTTCACATCAGAATTTTGATGTGTGGTACCAAAATACACACACGCAAGACTTAAGAAGAATGGGTAATCCGAGGAATAAGATGGATGATTAGCAGATTCATAAAAAAAAAATCATTGCACAAAGAAAGATTACACATTACCTGTTCTCGTGAAAGGAACAGAATCTTGAAGTGTGACTTGAACTCCCATCTCCTCAAAATCGTTGACAGGTACAGCTGGTTCGCGGAGGCGCGTGAAGGGACGAAGAAGGAGAAGCCATTGCCGGAGAGGATGGAGTGCGCGATATATTTATGAGTATAACTCAGTCATGCATGACCCAAATTTTTACAGGTTGTTACCGGTACATATTATTTTTTATTAATTAATATAATTTCTTTGTTAATTATCTCTGTCCACGTCACCAAAATTAATGCCTTGATCAACGCCATTCCGTTTAATTTTTAGTTGATCAAAATATTATTATTAAAAGTAATTTAAAAGAATACATATCTTAAATTAAAGGCATTGGCTATATGCACATACAATTTTACTATTATACAATTTTTTAAATTGTAAATTTATATATAAATTACTAAAATACCCTTAATACTTATATACACGAGTTATTACACAACTCCACATATAACAATACACACACCTCATCTCTCTGCTCCCTAAATTCACGCCAATTTCTCCCTTATCTGATAAACAAACCTCCCCCAATTTCTCCCTAATTTCCTTCCATATCCAATATTGATTTCGAAATAGAAAGAATAAACAAATATTAAATTTCATTTTTTTCGTGAAGAAGAAAATGGGGAAGCCATCGCATGCGACAACTATGATCTTAGAGAGATTTTTTTTAGAGAGATTTTAGTGCTGAGTCGACACCTTCTAATGGAGTTTAACGCTAAAAATCAGATCTATCACTATGGGTCAATGAAAGCGTCGAACAGTGCTGGTCGAACAAGCATCATACTCACGGTAGACCAGGGTCGAACGGGTATCAACAATTATTTTGCAATTCACCCACTGCCCACTTCTTGAAAATGGAAGATGGTCTTTCTCCCCTTCTCCTCTTCTTCTTGTTCTCCTTCTCTTCTTCTTGTTCTCCTTTTTTCTTTCTTCTTTATTTTGGAACATGAATACTATGTGCGGGGGTGTACGTGTTTAACTTCTTCCTTTTTCTTCTTCGTCTATTTTTCTCTTCTTCCTTAAGGTGGGTGCATGGTTGTGTTTCAATTTATTTTGAGGGGATGAAGTGGACTTGATGGGGGTATATTAGATTAAGGGTAATTTAGTCTTTTACATATCTGTGCATATATAATTTTAGTGTGTAAATATAAATTGGTGGATGCCGAGGCCTAAATTAAATTTATAATATTTATTCAGTATTTAAATTAGAATTTAATATTCATACAATTGATTTAGGAAATATCATCCGAAAAGATATGAAAAAAAAAACAGAAAAAATATTAATATATTCATCTTAAAATTTAATAGAAAAATATTTTTTATATATGTGTTATTTAAATTTCTTTAGTATTACTTTACATTATTAAACCTAATTTTAAATTAAATTTTTTTATCTTCTTTCAAAATATGGAAAATATTTTTTAAATGATATAGGAGTGTCAATTCAATTTTTTCAAAGAAATAATTATAATTTATTTTTTAAAAAATAAAAATTAATCTAATAAATAATTATAATAATGTTAATATTAGATCCACGTGTATGTTATAAAAGAATACAGATTATAATGTTAATATTAGATCCAGTGTATGTTATTATAAAAGAAAACGGATTGTAGAAACTTGCTACATGGAAAACAATTATTTTTTAAAAAATATTTCTTTTTATCTCATAGTTATTCTTAATATAAGGTTGTTAGAGGTTGGATTATCTATTATCCAGGTTACTTAAGAATTAGCCTAAATTTTAATTTGATCTCCATCATCAAATAAAATAAAATAATTAAAATTTTTAAATAATAACTACCCACTATACACTATTTTAACATGTTAACTCTGCACCCTCATCACAGAATCACCCTATATTTTATTAATGTAGGAATAATATCTATTTTTCTATATTATTTGGAAAATTAAAAAATTAGAATGAAATTTAAATAATATATTTAAAGTTTCTATAAATTATTTAAAATTTTAAATTCTTAAAAATTTACTAATTAAGTACTTTATGAAAAAATTTCAAATATTTCATAATACAAGAAATATCAAATTTGGTCGATTAATTTTAAATGGGTACAATATTACTCTATAAATAATTTTATTTATTTAATTTAAATCATTTTATATTAATTTTAATTCAGTAATTTATTTTTTTGTAATTTTAGTCTTTCTGTGTCAATTTTAATTTCGTAACTTTCTCAATTTTGCAAAAAGAAAATATTAAATTTATAGGACTTAAAGAATTTATGGAACTTGCAAACTTTTTCCAGAATATCTAAAATTGAAAATCTAATCTAAAAGTTGACAAAGACTAAGATAGAACCGGCCTTTATTTTCAAATTTTTTACAATCGGAACTTTTTAGAAAATACGGTAAAAAAAAGTTACGCCGGTTACTCACCCTTTTATTTATCTTTCTCTCTCCAGAAATCCTTCTTTTCTCTCTCTCTTAGCTTACAGACATATCTTTCTCTCTCCAGGTATTCTTATTTCCTTTCTCTCTTCTTCACTGCTGTGATCTAAGACACATATTCTTCTTTTCTTCCTCTCTTCAGATATTCTTTCCTCTTCTCTTCTCTGTTGTCTAGATCTCCGCACAACGACGAAGACGCCGGAGACGATGGGAACTTCTCCGCTACTGGAGACATCTGGTGCATCTTAATTGCAACGCTCCTTGAAGATCATGCTGAAGTTTTTCTCATTGATCCGTAAGAGTTTGTTTGGGTTATTCTGAGAAGATGACACGTGATGTGCCTCGTATGGGACCTCCTACAGCGATTGGCCGGAAGCAGCGGATCTGGAAATGGGTCTCGCTGAGTGGTGCCGTCTAGAAGAGCGATATTGGGTTTCGGCGAAGAAGTCGGCTTCAATTTCGGCGTTGATGGGAGGGAGATGGAGGTTTAAGAAAACGTACTCAATTTCGAGGGTGTTGTTCGATCACTTCTAAAGTGGGAAATTCACGTCCTCAATTTTGATTTTCACGAAATTAAAATTTTGTGTTGTTTTGGGATGATTTTTCTATCTATTGTGTCTGTTCATTTATTTATTTTAGAATGGGTAAATTGTATTCTTCTGTTAATTTATTTATTTTAGAATGGGCAAATTGTATTCTTTATGTATATGTGATTACAGATGAAAAAAATGGTACAGACGCTGAATCTGCTTCCTGCTTTATATAAACCTTGTTAAATAACAATGCTCTCTCTCTCTCTCTCTCTGAGAGTGTGTGCTTCCTGGTTATCTCTCCATCTTTTTTCAAAGAAGAGCATAATACCTGTCTAGATAATCTTAGGGGTGAACCGACCGAAATTCAAAAACCAAATTTTTACCAAAATTTTTTTAACAAACCGAAAACCGAACCAAAGTTTTCAAAACTGAGTTAAACCAAACCAAAGTATTTCGGTCGGTTATACGGTTAACCGAACCGAATCAATATGATTTTTTATAAAAAAAATCATGTAATGTTTAAACTGATTACATCAAAAATTCTATTTCTAACATTCTAAAAATAAATCCCAATCTATAAACTTTCAGCACCAACCATTCACAAGATTCATAGTACATTACCTTTCACACTTTTAAGTAAATAAATGAGAAACAGAAGCAAGATTAGGACAACAAAATAAATACTATTGTTTCATTCTGATGCAATACAAATTCAGCATCAAAGTAAGAAAACTATTAAGGTACACAATGCAATAATTTATCCAATACACTCAAGAAATTAAATAAATGAAAGAAATAAAAACCAAACAATTCCCATTTGAATCTTGCACCACTGTTTCAACTGCATTGTTGTCATAAATCAAACACTTTGCGCACACATCTCCAAACTTCTTCCTAATTGTGAGATTATTTGAAAAGAAGACTCCTAAACTTATACTATGTGTACCATGAAATAAAGATTAAATAGGAAAAGCACAGGATTAAACAATTAATTAGAGACTAAATAGGTTGTTTGAGATGAAAGAGGGGAAAAGTAAATATTTTGTGACAAGATTAGGGCGACAATTGAAAGGGGAAGAGAAAATCTTAGAGATGAAGAAGGAGAACACTGAAGGAGACGCCTGGAGGGCCGGACGTGTGGTGGAGCTAGAGAAGATGATACCGGAAATAATCGCTTGATGCTAAGAAAAAGGGAGAAGATCTGCTATGGATTATAGTTAGAGTGCGATGCGCAGTGGTTTTGAAGAAAGGAAATAAGAAATGGGATTGGGGGCTAGGGTTAGGGTTATGGACATTATGGTGCGCTTATATATAAATATTATTTTGGTTCGGTTCGGTTAACCGATTTTTCAAAAATTTAAAACCGAAAACCGAACCGAACACAGAAAAATCTCATTTCAAAAACGTAAACCAAACCATAAACCGAAAACCGAATCAAATTATTTAATTCAGTTTGGTTTGGTCGGTTTATTTAGTTTTGACCGGAATTTGCACACCCCTACTAGATATGCAAGACTTTAGTTCTTTGGAGACTTGAGTCAATTTCAAATAGAAATCACTTATGTAAAATTTAATTTCCTTGCTTTAATAATATTTTATTCTATCATTTTCTTATTGCTGTTTGCTACCAAAAATCTCTCCACCCTGTTTCAAGTTTCAACAATGTTTTATGCTGCTTGTCTTTTCAATCACCCTACTCATTTCAATAATGTTTTATTTAGCTTATCTTTTTATTTTAATAAAAGTTATGTATTGTTTTATTTGGTAAACATTTGATATATTACTATTTCTTATTAATCACAAATTCTTTTTATAATAAATTGAATTACTATGAAAAAACTTTTGAATTACTTTTTATGTTGATTTGTTTATGTTATGTTTGGTAAATAAGGTTACTTTTTTATATTAATTGGATTACTCTTTAAAATGAATTAGGTTAATATTTGATTTGAGATTTTTGATGTTTTGAAAATGAAGCTGTAAGAACACTTTGTAAAAATAATTAGATTACTCTTTTAAATTAATTAGATCACTCTTTGATTTTGAGAATCTAATTTCTGAAATGGAAGTCATGTATTGTGAATAATTAAAATTCTATACAATCTGTAAATTGATAAATCACTTTATAACAATGATTAGATCACTTTTTGGAATTAATAGAATTAATCTTTGAAATAAATTGTATCACTCTTGATCTAAAACTTTAAATATACGATTTTAATACAACTTGAAAAATTATACTCTCTCCGTCCCAAGTTAGCCTGGGACGGAGAGAGTATATTAATACAATAGTTAATATATTTTAGTAATTAAAGCTTGGAACATTTGGAGTGTATTGCCAGTTATAATCATAGAATGGCACAACCCACTACCCACGGATTAGGCAAAAGCACTTGTAGGGAGAAAAATAAAGTAAAAATTAACCTAACAATTTGAGTTTCATTGTTGCTTTATACTATGATAGGTCTTCCATCAATACACTGCAAAAGCAAATTCTGAAAAGATTGGTGTACATTTTTTTGACATAATTTCTGTAAAATTCACAAACTTAGGAACCCTTTGACATAATTTCCATAAAATTCACAAACTTAGGAACCCAAAGAATAAGTTAGAAATATAATCAATCTTCATTAATAAAATGTAGTGAATGAGGTGCAGTTGAAGAGAAAGGAGGGCAAGCAGTAGCATTGGAATCACATTTTCATCAAGAGTTCACACCAATAATGGGAAGGGATATGCTAAATGGCTCTAGCAAGATAGAATTAGGTATTTTAGTAGTTTTAGTGAAGAGAGAGGGTTAAGTAATTATAGAGTTACAAAAATACCCCTCCCTCCTTATTCAAGTTTTGAACATATTTCGATGTCAAAATCATTAATTATTCCTCTGCAGGTTTAAGAACTAATAATGAGTATTAATGGCATATTTCTTTAAATTAATTTTACTGTTTTATACTATATATTCATATTTAATGGAGTATATAATTATGTTATGATAATTTTGTTTACATTACTTGTTATTATTAATTTTATATTAAAAAATAAATAATTAATTTAGTGAAAGACTTAATATTAGAGATGCTGTTTCTTTAAATATTTTTTATTCAATAATTATATTTAATTTTTCTATAAATTAAGTTATATATACAACCATAAGTATTTAATATTCACATAGCTGGAAATTTATTTAAATATCTTATATAAAATTATAGTAATTATGCACAAATATATATATATATATATATATATATATATATATATATATATATATATATATATATATAATATTATACAACTATACACAAATATATACGGTTGTTAAATTGATTTTAATTTAAATAGTACAAAACTTAATTTTCTTAAGCATATTTCGATAACGATATAGAAATTTTCTTATCAAATTTTCTGACTTATATATATATATTATTGGCAAAAACTTGTGTGAGACCGTCTCACGTAAGGGCCAGAAAATGATAACTTTTATGAAGAAAAGTAATAATAAATTAATGAAAAGTGATAATGTTCTTTCATGAATAATTTATAGTATAAATAAAAAGTGATAACATTTTCTAGCGAAAGTGATAACGATTTATAACGAAAATGATAATTATTTTAAAAAGTGGAAAATTGTCTCACGCGAGACGATCTCACGCATGACCTACCCATAGGAATACACGGTCTTGAATAATTTAAAATTTTTAAAAAAAAGAAAGATGAGGTATATATCGTGACATTTTTAATCTTCAATATTTTTATTTATATATATAGACCCCATATTTTAATTGTATTAGTGAATGTATATGGATCCCATATGTGTAAAGGCAAAAACTCCTATGCCCCTGGGGACACGGTGTGTGTTCCCGGGGGCACAGGAGACCAACTCGTGTGTAAAAGGATAAATGAGACCCTTAGAGGCGGACGTCCCAAATGAAAAAATGAGACTCTTTGGAGCGGACGGAGGGAGTACTTATTTGAGACCGTTTTATGGAATGAATTTCATGAAACGGATAAGAAGTGATAACTTTTATAACGAAAAGTAATACTATATTTAATTGATGAAAAGTGATAACGGTGTTGTGAACTATTTCATTAATAATATACTTCATAATATAAATAAAAAATGATAATATTTAAAAAAAAGTGATAATATTTTTAATAAAAACTAATTAGTTACAAAGTATTAAATGATCTCATGGTAAGACGATCTTACACTAGTATATAAATACACTAATACAAATTCTGCGAAATGTTAGCTCTTGTGCCCCGGCCACTTGAAAGAGTAGAGAGAGAATGAGGCATAGAGAGAGAAAATGTGAAGAGGCACAATGGGTGAGGCGTAGGTTTCAAAATTCTGCAAGGCACATTGAGAATCTTGAAGGGGAGCACGACAGCATCAGGAAGAGAGGTCTGGGAGTTGATGGTTATTTTGGTAAGGATCGTGGTATCGACAGTTTTCTGAAGAAGAAATGCAAGTCTTTTCTCTTCCGTAACTTTCTGGAAGGGTGCGATGAGAAGATTTTATGGAAGAAATTTATGGAGGTAGGCAAGGTTGTGGGCATGTTTTGTCCTAAGAAATGGGATAAGGCTGGAAAAAGATTTGGGTTTGTTTAGTTTTTTGGTTCCGAAAGCATATATTCAGAATATTTTTTGAAGAAACTGAATTCAATATGGATAGATTCGTATAAACTTTGTGTTTTTGTACCCAAGTATGAGAGAAATCAAGTCATTACCTCGGATGGACCAGTCCATTCATTTCAACCTACTGTTGGGTTGATAGTTCAAGAGAAATCTTACAAGGAAGTTATTAGTGGTCATATGAGCCCACCAAAAGAGCAGAGGAGGAAAGTTGTCTCTTTTTCTACTTTGGAAGAGGAGAAGGCTTGGCTTGATAATTGTTGGCTAGCCAATTTGAAGAAAGGCTTTTCATGGGAAGATATCGGGGAGGAGTTGCAGAGTGAAAGTGGCAACATAATGAAGTTCATTACATGGGAGATGGCGCCATTATTATTCAAAATTGCAGTGGTTGGAATCTGCAAGAATTTTCCAAGGAAATGGAAGAATGGGTGAACTATTGGTTTGAGTGGATCAGACCATGGAATGAGTCTGATGTTTGTCATCGGAGAATGGTTTGGACGCGTTTGTTTGGTGTTCCACTTCATGCATGGAACGCTAGATTTTTCAAGCTAGCTAGTGCGGATATTGGAGCTCTTGTCAAACTAGATGTGGCAACGGAGAAGAAAGAGAGATTTGATTTTGCTAGGCTGCAATTATCTGTGCCTTATAAGAATAACATTGATCGTGTCCTTTCAGTTGAGATTGATGGTAAACTGTTCGAGATTAAAGTGTCAGAAGAGGTTATGCCAGACGTTAATTTTTTCTCAAATTATAGTTCGGATTCTGATGGGTCATCTTCTTGGTCTAGCGGTGTTCACGATTCAATTTTATCTGGTCCAACCTGTGCTTCATTGCAGGGGGTGGAAGAGATACAGTCTGTATGTGAAGAAGAATTTGAATCGAGATCTTGTTATGAAAAAGTGTGCAGTGCCGAAGCAAGAGTTGAAGGTGAAATGATTACGAACAATAAATTTCAGGTCCTCGAGAATGTGGAAGAACCCAACAATAATCTTGATTATAGAGAGAGAGAAGGAGAAGATCATTCACATGCAGAATGTATTAAAAATTGAGGGGTCCACTCTATAAAGAATGGGCCAAGTAATTATGGGTCATATGATAATATTAGTTGTGAATTAAACCTAACATCCAAAAGCCCAAGGGAGACGGAATTGAACCAAAAATATAAAAGCCCAAGGGAGGAAGAGTTGATCCAAAATGTTGATAGCCCAAGGGAGGTGGAGTTGACCCACAATGCTGGAAGTAATAATTCTAATCCTTCAAGGATTAGAATTAACGATACATATAAAAGAAAGAATGAAAAGGCTATCGGGCAAAAAGGCAAGAAATCGAAAAAGGCAAAAAAGAAAAGGGAGATGGAGCAGTTGGGATACTTTCTAGAAGACTTAATCTCATCTGAGGAGAGAAGACTGATACAGGATAAGAGAAGAGGAAAATTTCTTGAAGCAAGGAATATAGAAGGAGAGGATTCAAGAGCGGAAGCTGTTAATACGTGGGAGGTAGGGAAAAAAATGGGTCTCAAGTGCGGAAGCAATGAAGAGCAAATCATAAAAGGTACGTTGAGATGTTGAATAATTCGAGTGTAAGGATGATTAGAAAAGAGGTCTTGGTACAGAATGGAGTTAATTAATGAAGCTAATGAGCTATAATATAAGGGGTCTTGGGAGTAAAGTGAAATGTAGTGAAATCAGGAAACTTATTCATACTAGAAGGATTGAATTTTGTTGTATCCAGGAGATGAAAAAAGAGATTTTCGATGATTTTGTTGCTAAATCGATTTAGGGAAACGGGCAGTTTGGTTGGGCTCATAAGGAAGCAGAGGTTCGTTCGGGTGGAATTCTATCCATTTGGAATACTGATGTGTTTACTGCAACAAGTTTTTGGCATATGAATGGGGCAGTAGTGGTGAACGGTGTATGGGGTATAGAGAAGAATGAATGCTGTGTCATAAACATTTATGCCCCTTGCTCTCTTAATGAAAGGGTCAACTTGTGGGATAGAATTCAGATTGTCATTACTCAGAATCCAAGTACGTGTTTGTGTTTAGCAGGTGATTTCAATTCTATAGATGGCAGAAGGGTTGAATATGGTAGACGAGATATCTTGGTGTTCGATGAGTTTATTCGGAATTCAGGATTTGGTTGACTTACCTCTACACGATCGTCTCTATACTTGGTACAAACCAGATAGTTCTTGCAAAAGTAGACTTGATCGTGTTTTGGAGAATATTTTATGGATTAATCGATGCCTAAATTCGGTTCAAAAAGGTTTGAAAAGATCATTTTCTGACCACTGTCCTATCTTGTTGGAAATTTGTGTGAAGGATTGGGGTCCAAAACCATTCAAAATTTTCAATGCTTGGCATTCTTATCCTGGGTTTAAAGAGTTTATCATCAACAAATGGAATAGTTATGAGATTGATGGATGAGGTGGTTTCGTTATGAAGGAGAAATTGAAAAGACTTAAATTTGACATTAAAGGTTGGTGCAGAGATGTGTTTGGGCAAATTGATAATAAGATTGAGGAGAGAAGACTAGAAATCTTGAAATTAGACATGATTGATGAGGCAATGAGGCTTGAAGAACATGAGATTGTCAAGAGAAATGAGGAGAGAGCAAGACTACAGTATGATATGAAGTGTAAAGATAGCTTCCTACATCAAAAATCTCTATGCAAATGGATAAAAGAAAGAGATGCCAATACAAAATTTTTTCACCAGTATATTAACAAAAAAAGAAAAAGAAATGAGATTACTGGAGTTTCGGTCAGTGGGGAGTGGAAGGAAGAAATTCGTGAGGTCAAAGAAGGCATTTTTTAGTTTTTCAAAAATCACTTTAGAACGAACTCAAGTGTCAGACCGGTGTTGGATGAAAGGTTGTTCGTGAATAAAATCTCCGAAGATGATAATCTATTATTAACTGAATTTTTCTCAGAGAAAGAAGTTAAGGAGGCTGTATGGGACTGTGATGAATTTAAAAGCCCAGGTCCAGATGGCTTTAACTTTGGGTTTATGAAGAATTTTTGGGAGTTATTGGAGAAGGATGTTATGAAGATGATGCAAGACTTCCACACCCATGAGAAACTAGTTAGAGGCATCAACCCTTCGTTTATTGTTTTACTATCGAAAAAGATGAGGCTGTCGAGCTTGCGGATTATAAACCTATATCTCTCATCGGAAGCATTTACAAGATAATTTCTAATGTTCTCTCGAGAGGACTTAGAAGAGTGCTTGGTTCTATAATTTCAGAATAACAATCAGCGTTTATAGGGGCAGACATATTCTCGACAGTGTTATTGTTTTGAATGAAGTTATTGAAGATGTGAAGAAAAGGAAAGATTCTTTCCTAATCTTTAAGATTGACTTTGAAAAAGCTTATGACTCTATAGAATGGGAGTATATCAGATTGATGATGGAAGGCCTTGGTTTTCATAACCAATGGATTCGTTGGATAATGGAATGCATATCGACAGCCCATGCTTCAATTATTATCAATGGAAGTCCTACTTCGGAGTTTCAATCACAAAGAGGCTAGAGGCAAGGAGACATTTTGTCTCCTTTCTTGTTCCTGTTGGCAGCTGAAGGCATTAATAGGATGATGTACAAAGCTACTGAAGAGGGCCTCTTCAAACCTGTGGAAGTTGGGAGAGAAAAAATCAGTATTTCACACTTACAGTTCGCTGATGATAATATTTTTGTGGGAAAGGCTGAGATTGAAAATATGGTATTTCTAAGACGTTTTCTGGTGACTCTAGAGACGGTGTCTGGATTGAAGATTAATGTTAGAAAGTGCAGCTTATACGGAATGAATACTGATGAAGAAAGTTTGGAGGAATTTGCAGGTGTGTTAAGATGTAGGAAGGATAGTTTTCCTTTTACTTACTTGGTTGTTAAAGTTGGGACAGCTCACCGGAGGACACCAAAATGGGAGTTTGTGGTGAACAAAGTTAAGAATAGAATTCATAAATGGAAGGGCTTGAATATATCTATTGGAGGAAGATTGACATTGGTCAATGCAATTTTGGCATCACTTCCAGTTTACATTCTTTCTGCTTACCGTGCTCCAAAAGCAATTCTGAAAGAGATTTCAAGTCTTCAAAGATCCTTCTTGTGGGGGGGGGGGAGGGGGAATGAGAATGATAATAAAATTTCCTGGGTGAAGTGGAATGATATTTGTCAGCCTAAGGAATATGGGGGTCTTGGTGTTAAAGATTTAAGTTGTTTTAACTTAGCACTATTAGGTAAGTGGATATGAAGATTTGTTAATGATGGGGGCAACTTGTGGGTGAGGGTGATTAAATCAAGATGGGGCAGCTTGAGGTGGATTTTTGTAGGAGAGGGTGAACAAGGTAGAAGAATGAAGCTGGTAGGATGGTGGGGGGAGATTTTAAAAACCGTTGGGCAAGAAGATGGCTGGTTCTTTGGGGGTTTGGAGAAGGTTGTGGGCAATGGAGATAATACTCTATTTTGGGAAGATGTATGGATAGAAGGTATTAGGTTGAGGGACAAATTCATGAGACTTTATTACTTAAGTCTCAGAAAGAAAGAAAAAGTGGCGAGCTCTGGGAAATGGAGAGAGAATGGATGGATTTGGGAGTGGAGATGGAAAAGGGAGCTAAGAGATAGAGAACTAATCATGCTTGATGAGCTTATTAATTTGATCAACAGGTACATTCCAAGGCAAGGAGTCAAAGATACATGGAGGTGGAACTGGACGAAAGAAGGAATTTATTCTACAAAAGCTGCCTATGAATGGATCATGAAGAATACCACTGGTGCTCCAAAGGTGTTGAAAGAAGAGTTCAAATTAATATGGAATTCATATGCTCCAACTAAAGTGAGAGTTCATGTTTGGCGAGTTTTGAGAGATCGCATTCCTACGAGGACCTTGCTAGCTCGACGCAAAGCATTGCCTCCCACTGTAAGTGTTTCATGTTCTCTGTATGGTTTGGAAGCAGAAATTGTACAACATATTTTTTTCGAATGCTTGTTTGCGCATAAATGGATGCAAGTTTTCAAGTGGTTGGGGATGTCAACAGCTATTTCCTCGAACCCTCAATAAATCTACTATCTTCTAGTACGATTTTGAGAGGAAAGAAAAGGAAAAATGTCTCACTTTGCATTTGGGGATGTATTATATGGTTAATATGGAAATCTAGAAATGCTATAATATTTCAGGATGAGAAAGTGGAGGTAGATGATGTCGTAAAAGAATTAAAAATTCGTGTTTAGAGTTAATCATATTATAAGTTAGAAACTAGATTAAAAGCATTTTAATTTAAAAAACGCAAAAAAATTGTTATTTGTATACATTTGAAGTAAAAGTTTGTATGTTATGAAATTGTTATACAATACAATGTGATTTTATCGAAATTATTCTTTAATACAAATAAATAATTATTCATGTATTGAAAAATAATATAAAAAATGCACAGTAAATTATATATTAAAAGACTAATTTGTTTGTCTAGATGTAATATTGAATTCGTATGAAAAATTATTATGATTAATATAATTCTTATATAATCAAGTTTAAACTTATATACTATATTCTTTTTTTAAAAAAAATATTGAATTTACAATTGAAATGCAATAGCAGTGTTTTATAACTGAACAAAAAATTGAATTGGTGGAGGTAATAGTTTGACATTTTATCGATCAAACCGGTTCAACTGTAAAATTAGATTTCACATTTTAGAATCATTATATATAAAAAAATGTATAACTACCAAAATTATTTTTCGAAGTTCAGAAAATCAACTGAAACATCTTACATTTCACAAATTTTACTACTTTATACATAATAATATATAGCATGTCAATTCAGTACCATATTTCATAATTTAATAAAAATTTTAAATATAATGTGTAAAGATATGCAAAAGTAAAAGGGAAACATCTTTAATTATATATATATATATATATATATATATATATATATATATATATATATATATATCGATTGGACTGGTTCAACATGATCCAACCCGATTCTACTTAAAATCCAATTTTTTAGGTGTTCCGAACCCAATATCTAGTTTAATTTTCAGGAAAATCAATTGAATTGACTGATCAGGTCGATTTTAAAAACATTGCAGAATAATATTCTTAAGTAATTATAATGAATAAAAAAATTACCATGTCGAGAGAAATTGAATGAAAATTAAACATATTTTAAAAAATTAAATTGCAGAAAAGGAAAAGAAAAGGAAAAAATAAAATAAAATAATACAAAAGGAAAAAATAAAATAAAATAATACAAAATGAAAATTTCGAGCTCTTAAGTACAAAGTATCAGATTGAATATATTTGTTGAATTAATTGGATTAAATTTTAGTTCCGGATATTAAACCATGATACAATATATTTTGTTATACTGTATTATATAATTTTAATTATATTTGATGGTTAGCTTGATTTATTAGTAAGTTATTTATTTATTTATTGAAGTATTAGTTTTTATTAATAATATATTTAAAAAATTAGTATATTCAATTTTAAAGTTTCATACTATATATATATTTCTATTTATTTGACAACTAATATAAACTTAAATTTCAATAAAAAAATTAGATTCTTTTATGTTATAAAATATTTATATAAACTTAATATTATTAAACGGGTTTTGGATGGGTACGGATAGTTGTAAGAAATACCATTGGGATTTGTAATGGGCACGAGTAATAATACCTCAATACACCTAGGTACCCGTTTATATATACATATTTTTATAAAATTTAATATATATTATATAATTTATATATTATAAGATAATTTATATATTTAATTAATAGTTATAAGTTTTATTTAATTATATTTATTAAATATTTATTTAAAATAATAGATTTTTTATTATACTTATTTTATATTTAATTAATAATAATGTAATTATTATTATTATATTTATTTAAATAATAAAAAAATATAAATATATACAAAATAAATTAATATTAAACGGGTACGGGTACCCTCATATATTGATAAATGGGTATGGGTACTCTAATTAATTTTTTAAACGGGACGGGTACAGGTACCCCAAAATAAGTGGGTACCTTACCCGTTGTCATCCCTACCCCAAATCCCATATTCTTTTTTGTTATACCTTTTAGTATTAAATTGTGTATCATTTATTGTAATAACGTGTAATCGTTATTTTCTGAAAAAAATAATTTTTTTAATCAAACATTTATACTATTCATATTTCAGTCAATATTTTCAATGAAAAATTATACTCTTAAATTACAGTGTATGTCATTTAAAACAAAATAATATACCCTTACACATTTTATGCACCCGAGGACTCGGGACATAAGAGACCAACTCATATATCACTTAACAAATTTTAAGATGCTAGCTCAATAGAATTTTGTTCATTAATTGTATCTAATATTTAATTAATTTATTTAGTTATATATTATTATTAGTTACTCCTATATTATAATTTTATGATGCTGATGCCCTTATGACCGCCCTTTAGCACATTCTAACAGATTTGTTCACGATGTAATCAACTCCGACCTATATTATAATTTTTAATAATAGATTAATATTTGAAATATACAATTAATTATTAAATCCGCCATGGAAATTTTAAGTTTTTTATTAAAGTATTACTAGATGTTATATTTAGTTATAAATTATTCAATAAAATGAATGTTGCTATTATTTTAAAATTTAAAATGCATAATATTTAATTGCAGAATTATTAAATAAAATTAATCTTTATTCATCATTTTATTTTATTTATTTAAAAGTAATAAATATAGTATATATATTAAAATATATATTATATAATATTCCATATACATATATATTTGTTATGTGTATTTAATATTTATCATGTTGAATTAATCCTTATCTCCCATACTTATATGCATGTATCGTTCCCCTTTTAAATACATAAATTCAATTTCATTTATTGGAAATGATGTTTAGTAATAATGGAGTAATTACAGGAGATAAAAATAATAAATGAAAAGGGGTTAGAGCTAATTATTGCAATAAAACATTAATTATTAATTTAAAAAAATCAAAAGGGTGAAATAGTAATTATTCAATAGCATTTAAAGCATTATCCAATAGCATTTAAAGCATTTAACTACTCTATCTCAATAGATTCTATCCAAGTAACTTTACCGTAATGGGAATTTGAAGATCCAACAACATTAATGAGGTTCAAGTTTGAGTAACTTTATTTTTATTTGTTGAAAATGTGGAGAATGTGTTTGAGGGAGAAATATAAAGATTTTAGATTTGGTGAGGGATGTGGAGAAAAAATTCAGTACGGTGGTGGTGGTGGAGTTGGTGGATAAATGGGGTGAGGTGAGAATTTCTAGAGCAGGATGGTAATTTAAGAAGTTGGAGGTGGATTTTTATTTGGTGAATTAATTTTCTATTTGGTCTGTTAGGTTACTATTTTCAATGAATTGGTTACTCTTTATAATGATTTGGGTTACTATAAATAGATTACTCTTTATATTTATTAGTTTATGTTCCGTTATTGACACGACTCACCTTACATAACTTATAATTCAAATACTATTTAACATAAACATCATTATTATAAATGCATATAAATTTTTTTTTCACATAATATATTTATGACCAACACCATCACACCAGTTCAACATACGTAACTGGTTTCTGACAACATTTCAAACCACATAAACTCGTGACAATACTTATTATATCATATAACAAAACCTCAGCAAAAACAAAATAAACACACGGCCTAGCCCAACAAGTCGTTATCTATGTACATCCGCTCAAAATCCTGAAGGAGCTTCACAGCTTGGACCACACACCACATACTCAAACATCATCAGACTCACCTACAATGCATAAACTAGTGAGAAAAAAGTCTCAGTAAGAAGAAATCATGTATGTTAGTGCATGAAAATGCATTTAGTTCTCTATCGCTTATTTCCTAATCTTTCTAGTTGATCACTTTTATTTTGAAAATTGTTCACGTTGCGGGATCCCCACGACACACTTATGATATGCACCCCAAAAGAGCTCTATGGGGACGATTTTTTCGAACCCCAAAAATAGTGCCGAGAACGATTTTTCCGAACTCAGGTAAAGTGGTGGGGACGATTTTTCCGAACCCTGACAGAGATGCATATATAGTGGTCGCACACACCATTAGTATCTTATTAATTTTGGGGAACATTTTTCATGTTTATGCATAGTATGCAACAAGGACAATTAAATATGCATTATAAACCATTTACGATATCAATATCAACATTTAATCACAATAAAGCAACAACTTAACTTCAATTCACACAGATTCACTTCTAGAATAATAACTTCACCACAGTCACATAGATCTATTTATAAAATAATCACTTCACCTTGGATCACATAATCCCTTTTTAGAATAACAACTTCATCTCGGATCACGCAGATCCTTATAACTAATATCTTCTCAAATCAAACAGATATATCTAAACAGTTTTCAATCTCATAGATCTATATAGGACAATAATATTATTTCAAATCACATAGATCCACAACTTGTATCACCAATTAACCCCAAATAATTCATAACGTAATTAAACTAATTACAAATAATTAATGGCATACATATTAATCACAAATAATTCATACACAACATGTTTATGCATTGTAGTTGGACTTCTACTTACCTGAACTCCGACAATAGTAATATTATAGACCGCGCGAAGAACTATCACTAATCTCCTATCTCACGTCCCGGCACTGGTATGAACTCCTTCCTTTCCCTCTTTCTTCTCTCCTCTCTCTCTCTATCTCTCTTCTTTTTTTCTCTCGATCGATTGATTTGGGGTGTGAGGTGATGAATTTTCCGCACCCATATATATAGGCAAGGGGAAAGGGAGGTGGCCAAATTTTTTTTTCACACATGAAAATCAATTTTGGCTGCTGCCAGCCGTCATGCATGCACCATTCCAACTACTGTCAACCCAACACATCAATTGTAGCAACTTTTTTTTTGACTAACTTTTCCTTTTATTATTATTATTATTATTATTATCCATTACGAATATACGTGCAATACTTAATAACTAAGATATAATACATACGTATACATTTTTCTATCCACTATTATTCTTACGAGAACACGTGTGATACTTAATAATTAAGAAATAATATATTTATACACATAAAATAATTTACTCATATATCCAAATTAATGCACGTAAATATTTATGCACACATATATTCAAATATTGTCACCATTTTTATCATAGATGTGCCAAATAAAATATAAAGATATATAAATTGTAAAAACAATTTTCACATAATTGCCACATTATTATCACTTAATTGTCACATAATTATCACATAGTTATAAAATGCACATAACACAAATTAAATTATATTGACACATAAGTAGTGAGAATCTCGGGTATCACATTCTCCCCACCTTATAAAAATTTCGTCCTCGAAATTTACTTACTTGAAGAGTTCTTGATACTTAGTCATCATCTCATCTTCTCTTTCCCAAGTAGCCTCCTCAACTAGTTGGTTCCTCCATAAAACCTTTACTAATGATATTTTTTTATTTCTGAGCTTCTTCACTTCTCGCCACAAGATCTCAACTGGTACTTCCTCATAACTCAAATCTTCTTTCAACTCAACTGGTTCCTACCTAAGAACATGAGATGGATTTGGAACATACTTTCTCAACATAGACACATGAAATACGTCATGTACTCTAGACATCGATGCTGGTAACTCCAACTTATAGGCAACGCTGCCAACTCTCTCAATGATACTGAACGGACCAACATATCTTGGACTGAGTTTCCCTTTCCTTCCAAACCGCATTATCCCCTTCATTGGAGATACTTTCAAGAATACCTGATCACTCACTTCAAATTTCAATTCTCTCCTCCGTTTGTCTGCATAACTCTTCTGCCGATCTTGAGCAACTTTCATTTTCTCGTATATGAGTAACAACTTCTAATAGTTCACGAATCAAGTCTGGACCCAAAAGTTTCCTTTCTCCAATTTCATCCCAATGTACTGGAGATTTACACTTTTTCCCGATAATGTTTCATATGGAGCCATCCCGATAGTAGACTGATAACTATTGTTGTACGAGAACTCTATCAAAGGCAAACATTTACTCCACTGTCATTGAAAATCCAACACACACGCTCTGAGCACATCCTCCAAGATTTATATTGTACGCTCTGATTTACCATCTGTCTGTGGATGGAATGTTATGCTGAAAGATAATTGTATCCCAACGCCTTATGTAAACTCTTCCAGAAAGCAGACAAGAATCTCGTATCTCTGTCTGACACAATGGTAAGTGGTACTCCATGGAGTCTGACAATCTCTTGTATATATAGTTAGGCATAACAATCCATGGAATACGTAGAGCTAATAGGAAGAAATTGAGCTGACTTAGTCAATCGATCCACGATAACCCAAATGGCATCGTGACCTTTCACTGTCTTCGGTAGCCCGATAACAAAATCCATCGTGATATTCTCCCACTTCCACTCTGGAATAAATAAAGGCTGCAAAGTTCCTGCTAGTCTCTGATGCTCAGCTTTAATTTGCTGACAAGTCAAACATTGCTCCACATATCGAGCAACATCTCTCTTCATCCCTGGCCATCAATAATGTGACTTCAAATCTCTATACATCTTAGTAGCTCCTGGATGTACAGAGTACGATGTTGAATGAGCTTTCGCCATTACTTCTTTCCGAATGTCATCCACTTCAGGTAAACATAATCGACCTCCATAACGAATCACGTCATCATCTCCTAATTGGAAGTCAGAAGACTTTTCAGAGCTGATATCATTCTTTATCTTGTCAAACAACTTATCCTCCTGTTGGTCTTGTCGAATCTTATCCATCAAAGTTGGTCGAAGTGTCAGAGCTGCCATCCTTGCTTCCAACGATCCTTCCTGAATGAATTCCACACCCATCCTTTGCAAATCAAACAACTCTGGTTTTTTATTTATGGTCATAGTAGCTACACTCTGTATTGTCTTTCGGCTCAATGCATCAGCAACCACATTGGCTTTTCCCGGATGATAATTGATTACACAGTCGTAATCCTTCACCAATTCCAACCATCTTCTTTGCCTCATATTCAACTCTTTCTGAGTGAAAAAGTACTTCAAACCCTTATGATCAGTATAGATTTCACAACGTTCCCCATACAGATAATGCCTCCAAATCTTGAGTGCAAACACCACTGCGGCTAACTCTAAATCATGAGTTGGGTAATTCTTCTCATACTCCCTTAACTGTCTGGATGCATACGCTATCACTTTCCCATTCTGCATCAATACACACCCAAGACCATTCTTTGAAGCATCACTGTAAACCTTGAAGTTTCCTGTCTACGTAGGAATAGTTAAGATAGGTGCTGATGTCAACCGTCTCTTCAATTCTTGGAAACTTTGTTCACATGCCTTCATCCATGTGAACTTCACATTCTTCCTGGTCAACTGTGTTAATGGTGAAGCAATCTTAGAAAATCCTTCAACAAACCTTCGATAATATCCTGCCAATCCAAGAAAGCTACGAGCCTCAGTGGGATTTGAGGGTTGTGGCCAATCATGGATTGCTTTAACTTTACCTGAATCCACTGAAATTCCTTATCCCGATACCACGTGTCCCAAGAAAATAACTCGGTCTAACCAAAACTCACACTTCTTGAACTTCGCATACAACTGCCTCTCCTTCAGAATCTCTAACACCTTTTTCAAGTGTAGAGCATGATCTTCCTTATTCTTAGAGTAAATCAGAATATCATCGATAAACACAATTACAAATTTATCGAAAAATTTCTGAAATACTCTATTCATCAAATCCATAAATGCTGCAGGAATATTTGTTAATCCAAACAGCATCACTAAGAACTCATAGTGCCCATACCTTGTACTGAATGTAGTCTTTGGGATATCCTCCTTCTTTATTTTTAACTGATGATACCCCGATCGCAAATCAATCTTCGAAAATTTAGCTGCACCCTGTAGCTGATCAAACAGATCATCAATGTGAGGCAATGGATATTTATTCTTCATTGTAACTTTGTTGAGATCCCGATAATCGATGCACATCCTCAATGTGTCATTTTTCTTTCGAACAAACAGAACTGGTGCTCCCCAAGGTGAGAAACTAGGTTGGATGAATCATTTGTCTAGCAACTCTTGTAATTGTATCTTCAATTCCTTCAGTTCAGCTGGTGTCATTCTGTATGGCGCTTTAGATATAGGGGCAGTTCCCGGTTGCAGTTCAATAACAAACTCTATTTCCCGGTCTGGTGGCAACCCTGGAAGATTATCTGGAAATACCTCCAGATATTCCCGAACTACTGGTACATCACCGAGAAGTGGACATTGTTGCCCTTCAATATTCATTACACTCACCAGATACCCCTCACAACCACTTTCCAACAACCGCTGTGCTTTTGCTGCTGATATCATCGGAAATCTGAAGCTTTTCTTGATTTCAAAAAAGTGAATGGTTCTCCCCTCAATGGCTGAAAGGTGATACTCTTCTTCTGACAATCTATTGTAGCACCGTACTTTGACAGCCAATCTATGCCCAATATGATATCATAATCATTCATACTTAACACAATCAAATCAGCGAGGAGTCGTCTTCCTTCAATAGGAATAACACAATCTCGAAGAAGTCAATTGGCTTGCTTTGATTCACCAGAGGTATCATCACCTCATAATTAGCTTTTATCAAGTTAGGTGTTCCACCCAGCTTCCTCACATACTCAGTGGATACAAATGAATGTGTTGCTCCAGAATTAAATAACACATATGTAGAAGTGCCAAAAATAGAAAACTTACCCATGACAACTGAGGGATTCGCATCTACCTCCTCTCGCGTCAAAGTATACACCCTAGCTGGAGCTCTTCCTTGCTGTGCCTGCTTCTCTTTCTTAGGACAAGTAGTAGTCACATGTCCTTTCTCCCGCATGTGTAACACGTTCTCGGAGGAATTTGACACTCCCCACCATGTGATCTAAGATAATTAGGACATATAGGTAGTGGCGGCGCTAGTGGTACCTTACCCTGATCGAATTTGGGATGCTTGTTGGGTTCTCCTCGTCTCTGTCCTTACTCCACTTGAACATTTGATTTCGGCCTCTGAAATGGCATCGGCCTCTTATCAACTCTCCCTAACTGCTGCACTAGTTTCTGCTGAAATTGACATCTGATAGCTTACGTTTGTCTGATCCTCGTCTCTGCTTGCTTAGCAATTTGAGCCCTTTCTGCAACTTGTGAGTATGTTGCTCCATGTAGTCCCGCCATACTCACATCTCTGTAAAGTTCAGGCCTTAAGTCTTCCACAAATCTTTTCACTTTTAGTGCCTCCGTACTCACCATATGTTCAGCAAACCTCGACAACTGCCCTACTTCAGTTGTATAAACTCGTTCATCTTCATTGCTCTCACTGGTGCCGTAAAGTACTTGTTTCTGAAAAGCTCCTTAAACCTTTCCCAGGTCATAGTCGTGACGTCCTCAATACTTTTAATGGTATCCCACCAGTGGCCTGTACTTCCTCGTAACATGAAAGAAACACACAACACTCTGTCCCCATTTGGAATTCTACTATATTGAAATATATTTTCCACCGTGCGTAATCAATCCTCTGCATCTGTGGGGTCTGCTGCATCCTCAAATATTGGAGGGCTCAACTTTCGAAACCTCTCATAAATCATTTCCACACGTTCTACTTGACGTCTATCTTGATTTGCATTACCCTCTGGTTGTCCACCCATATCTCTTTGCTGAATCAGTTGTTGTATCTGTTGGGACTGGCGCTCTACCAGTTCCATCAGTTGAGTAATCACCACATCACGATTATTCCCTTCAGGAGGTGCTGCTTGCTCAGCAGTCCTATCCCCTTCAGAACTTTCACTTGTAATCCTTTCCATTTTATCTACCAACTACAAGTCCTACACCATATGGCCAATATAATTTATAGAACACATAATAACACAGAATGAAAATAACACTTACACGTAAGGCTGTGCTCCAAGGATTGAGCTCATGTACATAGATAGTCTGCAGGACCCAAACCGTGCTCTGATACCACTCTGACACGACCCACCTTACATAACTTATAATTCAAATACTATTTAACATAAACATCATCATTATAAAAACCTGCATATAATTTTTTTTTCGCATAATATGTTTATACAACACCATCACACCAGTTCAACATACGTAACTGGTTTCTGACAACATTTCAAACCACACAAACTCGTGACAATACTTATTATACATATAATAAAACCTCAGCAAAAATAAAATAAACCTACGGCCTAGCCCAACAGGTCGTCATCTATGTACATCCGCTCAAAACCCTGAAGGAGCTCCACAACTTGGACCACACACCACATACTCAAACATCATTAGGCTCATCTACAATGCATAAACTATTGAGAAAAAAATCTCAGTAAGAAGAAATCATGCATGTTAGTGCATGAAAATGCATTTAGTTCTCTATCGCCTATTTCCTAATCTTTCTAGTTGATCCCTTTTATTTTGAAAATTGTTCACGTTACGGGATTCCCACGACACACTTATGATATGCACCCCAAAAAAGCTCTATGGGGGTATTTTTTCAAACCCCGAAAATAGTGCCGAGAATAATTTTTTCGAACTCTGGTAAAGTGGTGGGGACAATTTGTCCGAACCCTGACAGATATACATATATAGTGGCCGCACACACCATTAGTTTCTTATTAATTTTAGGAAAAATACTTTTCATGTTTATGCATGGTATGCAACAAGGGCAATTAAATATGCATTATAAATTATTTACGATATCAATATCAACATTTAATCACAATAAAGTAACAATTTAACTTCAATTCACACAGATCTACTTCTAGAATAATAACTTCACCCTAGTCACATAGATTCATTTATAAAATAATCACTTCATCTTGGATCACACAATCTCTTTTCAGAATAACAACTTCATCTCGGATCACACAGATCCTTATAACCAATATCTTCTCAAATCATACAGATATATCTCAACAGTTTTCAATCCCATAGATCTATATAGGACAATAATATTATTTCAAATCACATAGATCCACAACTTGTATCACCAATTTACCCCAAATAATTCATAATGTAATTAAACTAATTACAAATAATTAATGACATACATATTAATCACAAATAATTCATACACAACATGTTTATGCATTGTAGTTGGACTTTTACTTACCTGAACTCCGACAATAGTAATATTATAGACCGCGTGAAGAACTATCACTAATCTCCTATCTCCCGTCCCGGCACTGGCATGAACTCCTTCCTTTCCCTCTTTCTTCTCTCCTCTCTCTCTATATCTCTTCTTTTTTTTCTCTCGATCGATTGATTTGGGGTGTGAGGTGATGAATTCCCCACCCCATATATATAGGCAAGGGGAAAGGGAGGTGGCCGATTTTTTTTTCATACATGAAAATCAATTTTGGCTGCTGCCAGCCGTCATGCATGCACCATTTCAATTACTGCCAACCCAATCCATCAATTGCAACAACTTTTTTTTGACTAACTTTTCCTTTTTTTATTATTATTATTATTATTATTCATTACGAATATACGTGCAATACTTAATAACTAAGATATAATACATACGTATACATTTTTCTATCCACTATTATTCTTACGAGAACACGTGTGATACTTAATAATTAAGAAATAATATATTTATACACATAAAATAATTTACTCTTATATCCAAATTAATGCACATAAATATTTATGCACACATATATTCACATATTGTCACCATTTTTATCATAGATGTGCCAAATAAAATATAAGGATAAATAAATTGTAAAAATAATTTTCACATAATTGTCACATTATTATCACTTAATTGTCACATAATTATCACATAGTTATAAAATGCACATAGCACAAATTAAATTATATTGGCACATGACTAGTGAGAAGTTCGGGTATCACAGTTATGTTGGTCAACAATGTTACTTTTTTCTATTATTTGAGTTACTTTTTATATGGAATTGGGTTACTATTTGATTTGAGATTCTATTTTTAAAAAAAAATGAAGTTATATATTGTGAAAAATTAAATTGTATGCAATTAGTATATCATTATGTAGAAATAATTAGATTACTCTCTCAAATAAATTAGATCACTCTTTATAATTAATTGGATTACTCCTTCATTTGAGACTCTGATTTTCTGAAAATGAAGCCATGTTTTTTTAAGAATTAAATTATATTCAATTTGTAATTTGATAGTTCACTTTAAAAATTATATGATTACTGTAAATTAGAGCACTCTTTGATTTGAAACTAAGTTTTCAAAATAAAATAATATATTGTGAATAATTAAATTGTATACAATCTATAAGTTAATAGATAACTTTATATAAATAATTGGATTACTCTTTAAAATTAAGCTAATAGATAACTTTATATAAATAATTAGGTTACTCTTTAAAATTAATTAGATCACTCATTGTAATAAAGAACAAGAAAGAGGATTGGTATGGTTCTTACTTTGAGATGGTTCAAACCAAGAAAAAACTCTGTTTCATTACAACCTATGGTACCATGTCAATGTGATCTTAACATCCTCGAAACGAAACCATGTTTGGCTACATCAGAACATGATGAATTTCACCCTACAAAGAATGAGAGAGCAAAACTTTTCTATGGAAGTCGAAGGAGCGAAGGCAACAAACTCTTCAGATAAACTAATCATCATTTAATCAGGATTTGGCAGCATCCCAAAAGCACCACATTTAAAAAGAATGCAACTAGATAACAAGAATCACAATTCCAAACCTGATGAAACAATTTGATTTTTAGTAGAAAAAAAGGGTACAGACAGTTTGCAATCTTAGTGATAAACCTGAGTAATTAGATATTTATTCCAACTTTAACCAGTGCATAATCTTGCCATCATATCACAATCTACGCTCTAATTAAGAATCAGACAAACTAGCATACTTAAATGTATAATATATGATATCCTAGGATACAACAAGATGAGAATGGAGACAAATGATTCGTTATTCATACAAGCCACAACTGCAATACATGAGATAAAAAAAAATGTAAGATAATTAAAATCCACACACTCCTTCAACAAATCCATCCATTAATTGTTAATAAAGATGCCAAATACTTTCATAGTAGCATATCGACAATCATCAGGAGGCAAGCTACTTTCCGGAGCTCCTCCCTAACTGATTCCTGCAATACATCCATACTCAGATCCCCGAGCATCGAGATCTACACCGCTCCAACCCATTTCAGATAGTGCTATACAACCACAGATTATGGTCTAAATCTGGAATTGTTACCTCAATCTCATCTTCCAATCGAGTCCACTCTATTTTCTAGACATCATCGAGATTGAGTTTCTACAATACTAATTTCAAGTAGCTCTGCAAGTACTATATCCGCCGCCGCCATTCGCTTCATATCTTGTTCAAATCGCCGATGGTGCCCACCGGAATAGGGCCCGGGTGACTTCGATGTGTTCCTGAAGTACTCCGACTGTGGTGTAACAGCGGTTGAGACGGTTTTTGGAGAATCAGAGTGGTAGAAATGGGCAACGATGGAAGCTGCAGAGAGTAAGAGAAGAGAGATGCATATTTAGATCCGGTTTGGAAGACACAGAATCCGTGAATTACTAATCGACCCGTTAAGCTTATATAAGATCCGGTTGTAAATTTAATTTTATGGGACTGATTGTACTCAATCCTCTTCCTAAAAGTTATAAAACTAAAAATGGAGAATTGAAATTATTAAACTTTTTAATATTTAATATATTTTCAAAATAGAAAATTGAAAAAGACAAAAAAAATGATAATTTAATATTACTAAAATAAATAATTCCATTAAAAAATTAATGATTATATATATATATAATATTATTAAAAATAAGAAACACATGATTTAAAATTTTTAAGAAAATATTAAATAAGGAAATTAATTAAAAGTAAATAAGAAAAATATTAAAAAAAAAGTATTAAAAAATTAGAAAAATTACACGTCCCATCGGAGCGCTCTGAAGACAACATGTTAGCGAGAAAAGTTTTGATATAGTATACTTAAGATTACAATAAAAAAAATCCCACGACTCCAGATTATATTACGATAAAAAATTCTATTAAAAATATTTACATAAAATATTTAAATAAGTAGTCAGAAAATTTTTATGTATTTTGATATCCAGATTATTTACGATAAGAAATTTGATATATTTAAAAATATTTAGATAAGTATTCACAATATTTAGATATATTTGGTATCAGATAGATTACGATAAAAAATCTGCAGTATTTATAAATAATTAAATAATTATTCAAAACATTTAGATAAGAAATCTTTATGTATTCAAAAATATTTAAATAAGTATCCAGATTATTTAGATATATTTTGTATCCCGATTAGATAATGATAATAAATTTGCAGTATTAAAAAATAATTAGATAAGTATTCAGAATATTTAAAAATATTCAAATTATATAAGATAAGAAATCTGCCTCATGTATTCAGAAATATTTATTTAAGTATTCAAAATATTTAAATATATTTTTTTGTATCAAATTATATTACAATAATAAATCTGCTATTTAAATAAATATTCAGAATTCATGAATTTGGATATTGTGATTTCAAAACTGTTGATTTAATTTCACTGGTATTTAGATGTTGCGTTGTCAGCATGCAAAATAGTGTATTCAATACAGTTGTATTAAGCGACATTAATATTTTTTATTTCACCATATAAAGTATATTTAGTATATACTTTATATGAGACGGATCACCCACTAACCCAAATAGATAATTTTAAAGGGCCATGTTTGGTTATCATAAAATTAGAAATTTGAAAAATTAGTTAAAGAGAGGAAAATTAATTAGAACTAAATAAAATTTAAAGGACCTTGTTTGGTTGATATTAAATTAAAATTTTTAAAATAATTATGATAGGAAAATTAATTAGGCTTTGTATGTATATATATTTTTCTACTTTTTTTTATTTACTTTATATTTTTATTATTTAAAAATATAATAATTTAAAATTTATTTTTTAATTTAAAAATTATAAATTATAAATTTATAAAATGCGATAATATTTTAAGAAATAGTGACATTTTTTTAATATAAAAAATATTAATCAAATAAAAGTGATAAAATTTTATTTGAATTATGAATAATTTATAATCTTAAAAGACTAAATTATGTGAGTTCGTTTTATGAATGACTTTCATGAGAATGATAAGAAGTGATAACTTTTATAAGGAAAAGTGATACACAATTAGTGAGAAGTGACAACGGCTATATAAACTATTTAATGAACATTTTATATTATAAATGAAAAGTGATAACATTAAAAAAAATATAGCTGCAACAACAAGAAAGGTACATTGCTGATTAGCAGAAATTATAAGATAGTAGCTGTAACAAGAAGATGATACGTTTCCTCTAGAAATACTTTTATCCAAATTTATAGAATGAGTATTAAGTGAAAGGGTAAGGATAAAAAAATGGGGTGAGTTTAGTAAAATATATACATTTTCTTCGTCTTGCGTTAAAGTTGATCTTTGCTTTTTGCAAGGAGATTAAGAGATATAATGTTTTAATGTGCAGTGAGGTGAGATAAATAATATTAAATGTAAAGTGTGTAGTTGTATTAGTGTTGTGTGTGGGCTTTACATGTAATAATTAATTATTTTGTATGAGCCCAACATGACAAAAAAGAAAATGTAAACCTTAACTTGGGACAACCCAAAATGGAAAACGTAAACTTAACGCGGGACGATGGGAGTATAGGTTTTTAAATTATATTAGGCTATATCTAGTAATTGGGGCACGACTAGTAAATTTTGGGGTGCGAAAACTCAAACTCCCCTCGAGGTTTGTCCAAATTAATTACCAATACCAAATAAACCATATGGTTTGAAATATTATAAATTATCCCCTTTAATTTGCATTTAATTTAAACATTGATAAAAATAATCCCTTTTTAAAATAAAGAGGAAGGAAATGACATTAATACCCAAGTGTTTAATATTGTATTTTTTAATTTTACAATTTTATTTATTTTTATTTTTTAAATGTGGAAAATTTGGATTAGGGGGATTTTTTTAAATTCTTTTCATATTGAAAAAAATAAAAAAATCCCTCTAATCTGTATTGAAATTATAATAAATAAATAAAAAAGTAAAATTTAAAAATATTATAGTATATAAGTATTGATGTCACTTTTCATATTAAGAAAATCCCTCTAACCCTAATTTTCTACAATAAAAAAATTAAAAAAATAAAATAGTAAAATTTAAAAATACAATGTTAAATGGTTAAATCCCTCTTTATTTTAAAAATAAGTATTTTTATTAATTTCAAATTTAAAAAAAGTTAAAAGAAGAATAATTGGTAATTTTTTGAAGTAGTTTAAACAAACATCAAGGGTTTTTTAATTTATTATTTATACCTTTACTAATTTTCCATATAATATACATGCTTTTTTTAGTTATTCTTACTGTGGTTTGACTTAGAATGAATAGATTATACATTGTTTTTATAAGCACTTCATTGTAATGTTAATATAAATACTCCTTCCATCCCATTTTAAATTTTACGTTTGATTTTTGCACGTACATTAAAGAATGTAGTATTTTAATGTGTAGTGAGGGTAAAGAAATAATATTTTAATGTAGAGTGATAGGTATATTAGGGTGATGTGTGGACCAATGGAGAGAGAAATAATTAATTTATGTGGGTCTCATTTATTAAAAAGGAAAATATAAAGATTGAAATGAGACGCTGAAATTTAAAATAGGTAAAGATTAAAATGGGATGGTATATAATATATATATATATATATATATATATATATATATATAATTTTTTTGCAAATTTTGCAGTTATTTCATTTTTTTTCTTTGCGATTTTTTTTTTACAAAATTGTAGATGTTTCAATTTTTGCGAAAAGAGTGAATAAAAAAGTGTAAAAAAATATTTTTTTTTTTCTATGGGTTATTTTGGATATAATAATGCGCCTGTTCAGTGAATAGTTATTTTTAAATTTTAGTTATTTTTAAATTTTATTTGGGAAATTTTAGATATAATAATGCACCAGTGAATAGTTATTTTTAATTTTTATTTTCTTTTATTTTATTTTTTGATAGAGAATTTAATCTCATGATTAATATCACACATACAGTTTGGTTTACTTATTTTGAAATATCATCACTATTTCTAGCGATGTTATTAAGTGATTTTTACCGATGTTTGGAGTATGAGGATTGGGATAAAATGCAAGAGGCCTTGCAAAAACAATAAGGGCAAAGCCGTCGATGTTTGGAGTATGGAGGATTGGGACAAAATCCAAGAGGCCTTGCCCATAAATAGTAAGGGCAAAGTCCTAATCACTAGTCGTCTAGTAGAAGTGTCTAGTAGAAGTAGGGCGAGCCGTATCTGACGTGCAAGAACTTTACGTTCATGAGATAATGGGCGACTAAGTCAGCATCACTTGCATGTTTCATATCCATGTTATTTCCAATGGATAAAAAATATCGATGCGGGTTTATTACCTATGTAAAATTTTATATAATAGGAAATCCTAAAACAAAAATAGGAAAATCTTTAAATTTGCGAAAACTGGAAAAAAAAATGCGAAAAATGCAAACGGTTGGAACTCCGTTCTTCGGAACTGCAAAATTTCTGCTGCTCCACGTGTTTGTGGGATGTTTCGAATTGACACTTCTTTAGGAAGGGGGCTAAACGAGTAATTACTTCATTTATGAAGATGAGAGAGTGTGCCTGTAATTTTTTTCATTGAAGCACCAATGTGTTACGGTGTTTCCACTAAAATAAAATAAAACAAAAAATGTATAGGATATTGATTCGGTCGGGTTTATTACTCAGATCTTATGGCTTTGCGTAAAATTTATAATAAAAAAGGAAATCCTTAAAATCTCCACATTGATTCGGGTTTTTTACTCGGATCTTATGACTTGCGTAAAATTTAAAAAAAACAAGAAATCCTTTAAATCTGCAAAATCAACAAAATTCACGAAATAAATAAAAGGAAGAGGCATTTTTCTTTCTCCCTCTTTTTTTTTAGTTATATATATATATATATATATATATATATATATATATATATATATATATATACTAGTATAAATCTCGTGTATTACACTAGTTTTAAAGTTAAAATTTTAAAAAATATAATTTAAGTTTAACATAACTATCTATTCAATTATAATCTAATATAATTTCAATTGAAAAGTAAATTTCAATTTATATACACTCAATTTATATACACCCAAAGTGGATGTAGGTTATTCATAACCGAACCACTATACATATTTGTGCAAGTTTTACATTTCATTTTAAGTTCTATTATTTTATGTGTTTTGATTTTTGAGTGTTTGTGAGTTTCTTGTGTGTTTATTGGTAAAAGCTTAATTTCGTTGTTAAATTGATTTATTAAAAATCTTTAAAAAATATTAAATTGATTTTTTAAATTTTGTTATGTTGTTGCAGAATTTAATTAATCAAAAAATTTTAATATGTTAATTTAATCATTGAAGGAAAAAATTCATAATAAAGTTAATTAATAAAAGATAAAAAAATTCAATATAAATCAATTTGATGAAATAAAAAAATTAACAAAATTAGTTTAAAAAATTATAATAATAACCTTGAAAAAAAATTAATAACATAATGAAATAAAAATATTAAAATATAATAAAAAATTTAAAAGAAAACAGAATTAAAATAATTTTAAAAAAATAAATAATTAAAAGAAAGTTTGAAAAATATAAAAGAATATTCATAAAATTAATGAATAGAAATTAAAAAAATAACAATAATGATGGATATCTTTATTCAAAACTTTAATAGAACTTGAAGAAAATTTTTGTTCTTTATGTATGTATAATAAATAATAAAGAGTTTTATTTATAGGTGCAGAGTATATTATTTGCATAAAAATTACATGAAAAACTCCAAAATAATAATAATTATTATTATTATTATTAAAATCAATAAAAAAGTTTAAATAAAAATAAAAAATAATTAAAAGAGAAATTAAAAAATATAAAAGGAACAGTAAAATAACCAATAAAAAAATATATGACAGAAGAAATGAAAATTTTTCTTTAGAAAGCAAAAATAATTTTTGTTTGTCTTGATAAATAATTTATGCGAACTAATTAATAAAGACTCATATCATATAGGTGGAAAGGGATAAATTTTTTAATTTTTTTATATTTATAAATAAGATTTGATTTGATTTTTATTTGATCTAATCATATAAATATTCTAATTTTAAGAAAATTTGTGTATTTATCACTAAATATTAATTAATAATTATTAAAATTTAAATTAAAATTAATTCAGGTCATTATAATTTAATTTTTTTTGTAAATTTAATCATAAAAAAATTAGATGACGTTAAAAAATCAAAAATTAAAAGTTACTAATATATAATAATAATACGAATCAAAACCAAAAAAAAAATTAAGTAAATAGAAAAAATAATCTAAAGAGAAATCATAAAAAAATTTAATTAAAAAAATAATATAACTAACCAAGAAAATAAATTATTAACATAAAAAAAATTAAAAAATTACGTACTAATAAAAAATTTAAAACAACATAACAAAATTTAAAAAATAATAATATGAACAAAAGTTAATCAAAAGATAATTTAAAAAATATAAAAAAAGTAAAAATTTAATATATATATATATATTCAATCTTAAAATAAACTTATTTATATTATATTCAATCTTAAAATAAACTTATTTATATTATATCATTAAATTTTAATGTTGGTGAAGATATATTAAAAAAAATGAAAACAAATAAAATTTAGAAAAAAGAAAGATAACTAAAAAAAACTTTAGAAAAATATAAAGAAAAATTATAATAAAATTAATATAAATTTTTTAAAAATAAAAAATAAACTTATTATAAATAAATTCGAAGAAATAAGAAAAAAAAATTACAACAAAATTAATTAAATAAATTTGCAAAAGTATGAAAAATGAAATTAATAACGTAAAAAAATTAAAATTACATACTAATAATAAAAAATAGAATTAAAACAAAAAATAATTAAATTAAAAAAATATAATCAAAAGTGTTACATACTAACAATTAAAAACAAACAAAACTAAAAAAAAAAAGTGTACGAATCAGAGCTGAAGGAGGCAAAAAAAAAAGTTTATAAAATTAATTAATTAAAAGTAAAAATCATAAAAAAAAATTTTATGCTAACAAAAAAATTAATTACGAATCAAATAAATTAAAGTTATTTACGAATCAAAAAATTACGAAACAAAAAAATCATAATTAAAAGTATAGAAAAAGTGTAAAAAAAAGTGTACAAATTAAAAGTAAAATCATAAAAAATTAATTAAAATATTATAAAAATAACCATGAAAAATTAAGCTAATTATGTAAAAAAAACTAAAAGATTATAAAATTATATGCTAACAATTTTTTAAAAAATGAAAAAATAAAATCAATAAATAAATAAATAATTTAAAAAATATAAAAAATAATAATAATAATAATAATAAATAGATATCTTTCTTTAAAATTTGAAGAAAGCTTTACTTCGTGATGAATAAATTATGTGAGTAAAAAGAATGAATAAGAGTGTTATTTATAGATGGAGAGTGGATAAATTTTCTAAATCTTATAGTAAATATATGTATTTATCTATATTATTTTTTAATTAATAGTAATTTGATAATATCATATCAAATTTTAAAATAATATATGTATTTATCTGCATTAAATTTTAATTAATAATTAAAATAATTAAAAATTTTAATTTCAATTAAATAATAAAATAATTAAGATTAATTCAGGTGACGACACATCAAAATTAAACTCTCATTTAGTATATTAAAGATATATATATATATATATATATATATATATATATTGTAGTTTATTTTAGATTTCTTATATTTATATTTATAATTAATTAATTTTTTATTTTCTTCTTATTTTTTTATTTAAGTATATTTCTTTGTTTTTTCTCTCTCTCCTATGTTTATTTAATTTTAAAATACATAATACATGGATTACATTATCCCATAGAAAGACTTATATGGAATTGATAAAAAAATGATAATATTTTAATAAAAAATGATATTCTGATTAATGAAAAGTGAGAATGGTGCAATTAATTATTTTTCCTTTTTTCCTCTCTCTTATTTTAGTTTATTGTTTTTTCTATTAAAATTTTTTATATGTAGTTTATTTTTATATTTCTTATATTTATAACTATTTTTATTTTTATTTTCTTCTTAGTTTCTTATTTAAGTATATTTCTTTATATATTTTTCCTCTTATTTTATGTTTATTTAGTTTTAAAATACATAATACATGGAGTACATTATAATCACTTTATTAATGGTAAATCGTCTCACTGAAAGACTTCTATGAAATTGATAAGAAATGATAATATTTTAATAAAAATTGACACTTTGATTAATGAAAAATGATAATTGTACAATTAATTATTTCATTAACAATTTGTACTATAAATAAATAAAAAGTAATACTCCCTCCGTTCCGAGTATTTTTACCCATTTGTACGGGAATAAAAATTAAGAAGTGTTGTTTTTTTAATATATAATGTAAGAAAAAGTAGAGATAAATTAATAATTTTGAGAGAAAAGTAAAAAAAAGTTGTTGAGAATGATGAATAAAGTGTAAAAAAATGAATAAAGTGTAAAAAGTAGGTAAGATGTAGAGTGTATATTTACCATTTATGGAATGAGTAAAAATACTTGAGACACCCCAAAATAGAAAGTGGGTAAAAATACATGGGATGGAGGGACTAATATTTTTAATGAGAAATATTACTTCCTCCGTCTCGGGCAAAGGTACCCATTTTCTTTTTGCACGTGGATTAAGGAGTATTATTAGTTTATGCATAGTGGGTAGTTGTATTAGTAGTGAGTGGTGGGCCATATGTTGGGCCTTTTTACTAAAATGGAAAAATAAGGACAATTGAATGAGACGCCCAATATAGTAAAATGAGAACCTCTCGATGGGACGAAGGGAATAATATCTTTCATAAGAAGTGGTAATTATTTAAGAAAAAGTAAAAACAATCTCAAATAAGTGTTCCCCTTATTATAAATTTGGGCCTCCCTGATAGTAAATCATGGGTCTGTCACTATCTACAAACCCCTCTATCCCCAACCTTCGTCAGGGGTGATCACGGTGCGGTTTGGACAATTTTTCAATGAAATTTAAATTTTCTTGAAAAAGGCGGTTCGATTTTACGTTTGTTTAAAATCGAGATTCAATTATAATTTATCGATTGATTTTTAGCGGTTGGCGGTCGATTTTGGCGGTTTAGCAGTTTTAATAACAAGATAGAAATAACTATATAAATAATATGAAATTTAAATATAGATAAATATAAATGTTTCAATAAATGTACTACTCACACGACTAATCAAGCAACCATGCACACGACTATTCATGTGACCATTCACGCGACTAACCACGCAACCATTCATGTGACCTTACACGCAACCTGTCACGCAACTCTGCGCAAATTATAATTTCTATACCTCAAAGTTTAAATTTTTACCAAAATATTCACAATATGTTTGTTAATCAATATTCTAAACATGTCAGGTGATGTATAAACTCTTATTAATCTAATCAAACACCAAAATAACATCATCCCAACATAACTCAAATGCTAATTTTCACAAAACCCTAAATTTTGTTTATGAAAAACAAATTTAAATATTTATTAACCTATATTCATATTGGGTTGCATTATGCCATTGTCACTTCCCTCGTGTGGTTGTCTTCTCTAATCTTTAAAATCTTTGAAGAATGAATGATAGAGTGAGAAGAGAGAATGAGACAAAATAAACAATAGAGAAGAGAGAATGAAGTTTAATGAGTGAAGGGATATTTAGGTAAAAAAATTTAAAAAGTGGCACATTTCAAAAAAAATTATGGTGGGTGGCATATTTTAAAAAAATTGTATTGAAAGTGACATTTTTGAAAAAAATTTATCTAGTTAAGGTACATGGGGTACAGCTGTATCCACAAATTGGAAATAAGTAGTACTTATTAGTCCAAATTATCAGTAGATTGGTGGTAAGGGACAAGGGGTGCACATCCTACAGCAGAGAGGTTATGAGTAGATTGGTGGTAAGGGACAAGGGGTGCACATCCTACAGCACAGAGGTTATGAGTTCGACATTGATGGTGGAGCAAATTATTTTATAAAAAAAATTGATTTTACTAAGTATTTGCAAAATTGATTTTTTAAAGTAAGTTTTTAAAATTTTAATTAGAATAGGATTTGATTTTTAAAGTAAGATTTTAAAATCTTTAATTAGAATAGAACCCGTTATATAAAAATAAAGTTTTTTTTTTGGGAATAATATGGTGGAGCAAATTATTTTATAAAAAAAATTATAATTTAAATAAAAAGTGATAATAATTTTTTTTTAATAAAAAGTATTTTAAAAATTATAAGGTTGGTCAAACACAAGTGTTGCCTTTTTTCGTTACAATGTATTTTTTTAAAAAAATTTAAAAGTCCTTCGAAAAATACTACTACCTCCGTCCACTGTCAATCTATCCATTTTACCATTTTGGATCGTCCATTCTTAATTTATTTCATTTCCCTTTTTGGACCATGAGACTCATACCCTCCACTAATACAAATAAAATATAGGACTCACATCCTCTACTAATACAACTACATACTACTAATAAAATAATAATACTCCTTAATCCACGTACAGATGGATACATTGAGGATGGAAGGGGAGAGTATTATTTTTGAGATAAAATTAAACAAGAAAAAAGTTAAAAAAACAAAAAAAAAATAAAAAATATACTTAATACTTATTAAATATTATTTTAAAGTGAAAAAAAATACATAAACATGTATCAACAATATCATATAGAAAAAACAAATTGGCATGTATAATAATATCATAGGTAAAAAAATTGTTATAATGCCTCGCTCGGCACGTACTGTGATGTCCGACCCCTAAATTTAACTTAAGTGCATTATTGGTGATATTTGATTACCATTGATGATAGTAAAGTGGTTCTTGATAGTAAGAACTTTTTCTTGAAAATAAAAAAATAAAAACAAAGAAAGATCAAGTTTTCCTATGGTTGGTAGTATTTCTTTTTGACTTGATCAACAACGAAATAGTAAGAACTTCTTTTCGACTTGGTCAACAATAAGAACAATTTCTGAGAATATCGTGAAGAACACCCTAACTAACTAAGAAGAGAGTATGAACATTCGAAGAACAATTTCTGATTTAAAGGCTTTTGTCCAAAAGATCCTAGGATAATACTAAGGGATCCAAAGCTTGATTACAGTGTGAAAGGTTGATAAATTAGCATCTACAAGTGATCATCGGAGTATATGTTTAATTTTTTTATTAGTATTACATTTACTATTTATATTCACATAATTATAATCTTTATATGTTTATTTATTTTTTTGCTCTATACTATATGTTTACTGTATTATTTATTATAAATTAAAATTATTTTGCATATCAAAGTTTTCAATAGTATTTTTTAAAGTTTCATGAGAAATATGTATTTATATCACTACATTTTAATTTTATTAAAATTGATATTTGATCTTTTCAATTTTATTAAAATTGATATTAAATATTACTTTTTTTAAAGTGACCTTCAGAATTAATAAAGTATTGGAAAATTTGATTTTTTAAAGGATTTTAAAACCTTTAATTAATGAGTGAGGCTTACGTGCACCCGGGGCATACCGTACGCCTTTAGAATTTAGTATTATGAGTAAGAGTATATTGTTTTGTTGTAAAGGTATATATATATACGTTAATTAGTAAGGGTACACCATTTTGTTCTAAAATGTATATACATTTTATTAATATATTTTTTATTTTTTTCAGAAAATAAAGGATACGCATGTTTATACTAAAGGATATACCATTTAACACAAAATACCAAAGATGCACGGAGTGTGTCCGTGCACCGTTGCACACAAGTTTTTACCTTAATTAATTAGGACCTATTAAAACACAAACAGACATTCTCCCAAAATTTTTTTGGAATAGTATATTTAAGAATTTTTTTTCTTGATATCAACACAGTTTTACATCTATTATTTATTTATTTTTTATGTAGATTACAAAAATTTTACTCCAATAATATTTTAGTTTTTTTAAATAATAATTAAATAATAAATTATGTTTGGTGTGTCAGATCGAAATGATATATTCTTTTAAAATGAGTTGTATAGAGAAAATTAATTATTTTGACTTTATCATGTGAAACTTTTATAAAAAAGTGAAAGGGAAAAAGTGAAAGGGAAATATATAGGGATTGGAGTATTAGTTAACATAAATTTTTTATAACACTCCATTCTCGTAAAAATGTTATCGTTACTATTGTGTCAACTGTGAAATACTATTCTTTTTATTTAAAAAAAATTATTTTGAATAATAAATTCTCATGTTGTGTAGTATAAAAATATGAACCTTTTCATTTTAATTTATTCTATTTTAAAGTATATATTTTTATTTTATTTTTTACCCTATATATAAAATAATATTTTCAAGAAAGTTCTACAACAATATTAAATTTGGCTTTCATTTAAATTAAAGTTAGGAACAAAATAAAATTTGCTTTCATTCAGATTAAAGTTAGGAACAAAAGATAAAGACAAAGTTTTTTTATGAGACATTGTTTATATGACATGGTTTATGAGACGTGTTAAAATATGCTTATTATATGGAATACTATATATAAAGTATGTTTAGTAGTTGTTAAAATATTTTTTTAAAGTATGATAAATGATATTATATGGTGTTATAATATAATTTATTATTGATATACTTTAACTATAAATAAACATACTTTACTTATATAACACTTTAATAACATACTTTAATTCATTATTAATTATTATACTTTAAAAAACATACTTTAACTACGAATTAAAATACTTTACTTATATAACGATCATATTTTAATGATCAACCCTCTAACATAATTACCATTTAATAAGAAAATTTGTCAAATTTTTAATATACTCATATTTTATTAGCACTTTTAAGCATTTCACGGAAGTCATTACGTCAATTTTTATGATATATACAAAATATCTTTTAAGTATCATTCTTTGCCTTATTTTAATACATCAATTTTTTATGATATATAAAAAATATAATATTTATTGTATAATGATTATAGCTTTTGTAATACTCATAAAAAAAAAGGATATAATAGATAAGATCATCAACAGTAGTAATGATTAGATGACGTAGGAGTTGGATAGCTTTGAAAATTTTTTGATCTAATAACAATTATTATTATTATTACATATCACTTCCCTTCTATATATATATATATATATATATATATATATATATATATATATGCATCCTTCTCTTTCATCACTGTAAATCATTTTTTTACCAACGGGAAGTTATTTTGAGGTTAGAAATTTTCTTCCTCTATATATATGTATTCTTACGTTTGAAAACACACCCATTCATATATACATATACTGCTCAAATTGAAACTCTCTCATAATAATAGTAAACCTTAACATGTTATATACGAAAATGATCGTCTCAATGTGTAGATTTCATATATATAACTCTTTTGTGAAATGGTTTTAGTATGAGTAAGAAAAACTTAAGACGAAACTTTCGACCCTCTAATGACATGCTTTATTTCGTTGCGATATAACTTTGATATTATAGGTCATTTTGAAGCTCTCCTCACGAGGATCACAAACATATAATTAGTTTTGAGTTTGGATGTGAAATGAAGAAGATATGAGGATACACACTTCGTATAAAAAATTTTGTCCCCTTTAAACTTCGTTATTTTCATGAAATATTGGTATGCATGTGATCCTCACCTTGCGAGGACTCCATACGTACTTTCGGATTTTCAAATGGAGTTGTATAACTCAAGTTGGGACATTATATATATATATATATATATATATATATATATATATATATATATATATATATTAAAGGTGTTGAGCTGCGTAGCAGCATGTTGGTTTTTTTATTATTTATTTATTTATTTATTTACTATTTTTAATATTATTATTATTATTATTATTATTATCTTTACTTATTATTAGTTTTATTCATTTAATTCTATTTTATTATTATTTATTTATTTATTTAATTTAACTTTTTATGTTATTTAATATTTTATTTATTATTATTCTATTAATTTAATTCCTTTTCAATACTAAATATAATTTACTATTATTATTATTATTATTATTTTTACTTATTATTTGTTTTATTTCATTTCATTTTATTTTATTATTTATTATATTTACTTATTTAATTTAATTTTTTATATTAAATATTCATATAATTTTGTCTCTATTATTAATTTAGATGTAGAATATTTATTTTATATCCATTTTTTTAAAAACATAAATGTCATTTGAATTTATATTTTAATGTTACAACTTATTATTAAAGTAGAAAACTATAATTGTTAAATTATTATTTTAAATGATATATTTTTATTAATAATTATTATATATCATAATTAGTTTGTGTAAACTATTTTAGAAATTAGTTTTAATAATAGGTATTATTATTAGAAGTAGAAATCAGTTTAGTATACCTTTGCAGACATACCTGAGACTCACGAGCAAGCCTAGTCCACTTTACACGTTTTCGATAAGATTAAGGTGGCGGTAACTTTCACTCTTTACCGAGTGTTACATTTTATGTCATGATTGCTATGTTAAGATGTGATATGTGTTACTGATATGACATGTTATGTGTCATGTGTGCTTTTAGTTCGATGATAAATATTTTCTACTAACACTTGTACGGGGTGACGACTCGGTGCACATATACCAACTAAAACAAGTTACTGGCTACGTCGGTTCAGTACTAAAATATATTTCAAAGTATGCTATCATTGTATTGGGGTGACGGCCTTGTACACATATACCAACTAACACAAGTTATCGGATGACGATTCGGTCTAAAATATTTTCATTAAGATATCGAACGACAATATACAAATTATTTTATGGCATATGTTACATCTTATGGTATATTTGACATGCATATTTATTTTTCAACTGTGCAATCATTTAAGTTAACCCACTGAGTGTATTTTAGACGCTCACCCCTTATTGATTTTCAGAACAAGATTTAGAAGATGGAGAGACCTTCGCAGTTGACCCAAGCCTTTAGAAGACTTTATATTATGACATATATTTTAGTATTTTCTTAGAACTTTATTTCAGATATATCATCTGAACGTACTTATTTTGGATATTTCACTCTACTCGGGTGAGTAGATGCTAATATGATAATCTTTATGCAACTTTTACTTTATTATACTATAGCTTTGGGGATTTTTATATTATTCCGTTGTGCATACTCGACCCCTTTATTATTATATTGGGGAATTTATATCTAGTAGCGTCCCAACCTCATAGCGTAACTCGGGGCGTTACAGCTTTGCTTACTAAGTACTCCTTATTTACAACTTTTTTTATGATATTTTAAAAATAACATAATAAATACCTCTTCAATGAACAAATAAAATATTTAATTAGTAAAAACAATAACTTAATTATCCACTCATTACATGCTAGTATACTCTAAAATACCATATTAATTTAATTTAATTATTTTATTTTTTATTTTAAAATAGTGTCTTCATCGATCAAATTTTATTACAATGAAGGCAATAATTAGGGTAGAATTAGTTCACCAAATTCAAATTTTACAATATGTTGGTCCACCCCTTAATCTCACCCCACTTCTCCCATTTGTTAGCACTAGCAGTCGCTGTTGTTTTATTTAATTCTTTGTCTTTTTTTTTTCATTTTTGTTTTTTTTTTTTAAATTAATTTTAGGGCTAATACTACTGTGCACCTGGTGCACTCCATGATATGGTGCACCCACTTTCAAAAATGTATACAATTATGAACAAAAATGTATACATGACTTTGTTAGTGAATTTTTTGTTAGTTTTTATAATGAAAAATTGAGTGTAAAAAATTATACAATTATTAAAAAACATGTATATACTATTGAATAAAAATTTATACACAGATACTAGTTTTTTTAATGAAAAATTGAGTGTGAAAAAAATATACAATTATTAAAAAATATTATGTATACAATATAGAATAAAAAGTTATACATATATGGGTGCACCCTTGCACCCGGATGCACCGAATATCAATTCTAATTTTAGAGGTATAACTTTAATTTCAACTTATAATTTAGAGTATATTTTACCCTAAGGTTTACTTATTATTTATTCTTAGGATTTATGATTAATTTTAAGGGAGGGTTTATGGTATAATTGTAATTTTACCCTTGTGATTTAGGGTATACTTTATCCCTAGAGTTTAAGGGTTAGGGTATAATTGTAATTTTACTTTTGTGATTTAGGGTATACATTACTCCTAGGGTTTAAGGGTTAGCGTATAATTATAATTCCACCCTTATGGTTTAGAGTATATTTTATTTTTAGGGTTTAGTGTATAATAATCATTTAAATATAATAAAATTAAAAAAAAATAATATTAATAAAGGAGGAGGAATTGATTAAGAATGGTGGTAACCACAAGTTCCACCAATTCATTTGATTTGACTGGTTTCACCCAAATTACACTCATTTTTTTAATTATTAATCTTCACCTGCATAAATGGTTTTGAAATGTTTCTTAATAAAAATTTTAAATCTTACGGTTAGATAAGCCTAACAGTGAAACAATGATAGAAGTCTTCCTCCTCTAAATTCATTACGAATCTTGCAGCCAATAATGACAAAATTAGCGTGCAGTATTTATGAAATAAGTTATTAGGTCTAGAAAACTAATATAGTTGAATTTCACTTCCATTATTTTCTCTCTACAGAAATTTATTTTACAATTGATCAGCATTGCTAGCAACCACTTTAATCTTACAACAGGCTTAGTAAAATAAAGGAAAAAAAAAAACTCTTAAGGGACATTATGTTTAATCCCCTACTAAATTACAAATGAAGGAAAAAATGATCTACTAAAGAGAAAAAAAAAAAAAAGAATCTCCCACGGCCATGCCACCTTGATCAAGATTGAGATATAATACGAGTATAAAGGAAGTGGTTCCAGGTGTCGGGCAGGCCCGGAAGGCACCAGTGGATGCAGTCGGCATAAGTGGCCGGGTCGGCCTGCTGGTCGGGCGTGAGCATTTTGCCCTGACGGATGGTGTGAACCGATGTGTGGGCGTCCTTGCGGTACTCGGAGAGTTTGGTTATGTTGAGGAAATGAAGCGGCAGTTTCATGGATTTGGTGACATTGGCTGCTATTACAAGGAGTCTTCCATCCGTACCCACATTTAGTGGCATTGATGTGTTGAGGATTGGGGTTGTTTCTTTTGCACATTTTATGCCATCTGGGTTGTTCCAATCTAAGCTCCTTCATTTTCAGATACAATCAACTCATTAGGGTTTAACTTAGCAATATCGATTACATTTTGGAATACATGCACCCCATGGACAAGAGAACAATTTGAGTATTATTTATAGAGCAACACTTGTGTGACAAAGATTAAAAAATAAATAAAAATTATTATTACTCATTTTTCGGTAAATAAATTATTACACCTCCAGTTAAAATTAAGCTTCACACTTTTTGTTTTCATCCGTTTAAATTTTACCATCCAAAAATTGAAATATCATCAATCGATCTCCACATTTAAAAGTATATATTAATTACAATTTTATTATTCCCACCTAACATATATATAAAATATTTTATAATTATTTATTATCTAAAGATACAACATTACTCTCAAAAAGTCAATAAAGGTAATAAAAATATTTTTTTTAAACTCCGTGTTTACGGTAACAGTAAAAAATAAGTTGGGATGGAGGAATGTTGTTTATCGTTAAAGATGTTAATATTTTTAATTTATGCTATGAATTGTTTACGAAATAGATCATTTTAATGGTTATCACTGTTCATCAATTAAATACATACGTCACTTTTTATCCGTTCCATGAAAACCATTTTGCAAGACTGTATTTATAAGTTAGAAAGGAAGAAGGGATTACTTGATATGAAGTGGAGACATGCTAACGAAAAATAGTTTAGTTCTATTTGGGTCGATGTTTTTGTCCACCCATTTGGACCAAGTTGTGAGCACCTTCTCATATGCTACTGCTCTTTCAACTTCCTCGTACTCTGTATCGCCTTTATCGAACGATCCACGTCTGTTTTATTTTCTTCAACCATCAATTATTGATTATATATATATTTATGAAATAATTAAATAAAATAAAATAAAAAGAGAAACCTACAGAACTTTCATGGAGAAAGTGTTCATCCACCAAATGTACGTATTAAAAACGAGGTAGTCTACGTTCTTCCAATTCCTGCCGTGCTTTTTAATGGATCCGGGCATGATGATACGGTTCAAGATGCTGTGCATGGTCGGATCATCCGAATTCGATTCCACCAAGAATGGGGCCCAATAGAACTCGACGGTCGCATTGTAATCCTGATCACATATTCTCATCAAACTCAAAGGACAAAACACGCGTGAGATTGTCTCATAGAATAACTTTCGTGACACGAATAAGATGTGAGAGTTTTTAAACTGAAAAATAATATACATCATTAATGAAAAGTAATAATGGTGTTGTGAACTATTTTATACTCACTCTGTCCACTGTCAATCTATCAATTTTACTATTTTGGGCCGTTCATCCTTAATCTATCAATTTTCCTTTTTGGATCATGGGACTCCACTAATACAAATAAAATATGGGACTCACACCCTCCACTAATACAATTACCTACTACACATAAAATAATAATACTCCTTAATCCACGTGCAAAAAACAAATGGATACATTGAGGATGGACAGAGGGAGTAAATAATTTACACTCCCTCCGTCCCGGTGTAAGAGGGGCTTTTGCTTTTTTACACGTAGATTAAGGAGTATTATTATTTAATGTGTAGTGGGTAGTTGTATTAGTGGGAGGGTGGACCCATATTTTAATTGTATTAGAGGGGTGTGTGAGTCCATGTTTGTAAAAATGAAAGGAGAGTCTTTGGGTGGGACGACCAAAATATAAAAAAATACCCTCTTTGAATGGGACGGAGGGAGTAGTATAAATAAAAAATAATAATATTTAAAAAGAAAGTAATAACATCTTAAATAAAAAATAATTTAATTACGAGAAATTGATTTACGAATAATTTATAGAATAGATATCACATAATAATACTTTTAATAAAAATTAATTTCTAATATCAAATTATATTTTAATGTTACATCTCGTATTTTAATTATTTGGATAAATATGGGAAATAAAATCTTTAGGGAAGATATAAACTTTAAAAAGAAAATAATCAAAATTTTCCTAATGCACAATTCGTCTTTAATAAAAAAAAAAAATTTAATGTAATACGACATTGTATGATAAACTAGGTGGCTCATTACATATATATGTATTTTGTGGTACTTGTGTTTTAAGCAACATGTCCACCCACTTCTTATGACTTTCATCTTTATTTATAAAAATCAAAATCATGTGGTCCTATTTTTCAACTCGTGACATAATTCATTTGACAGCCTAACCACATGTCTAACTTTTATTTTATGAGTGTCCAACTAATTCAATTTTCCTAACTACACGCCTTATAATCCTTTTCTCAAAATTTACGTTAATTACAATTCTTATAATATTAATACACTTGCATTTTAATTATATAATAGCCATGCACGTTTAAGTAATTAACAAATATGTTACTCTTGTTTCACGGATATACGTGAATCGGGTTGAGACATTATATATGGAAAGTATGTTTATTGTAGTTAAAATATGTATTTAATGAATCATAATATATAATAATACTTTAATACATTATTCATCATATATTAGGAAAATATATTTTAACAATTAATTATACTTATACAACAATCATACTTTAACATCAATTACGAACCATCTGTATTTCAAAATATTTGGCCTTAATGAATATGGCAAAAAAGGTTCTTGACAGAAAATACGTAATGATCATCTAAACAATTAGTTCTTGATCCTAATTATTGTTGAAACAAATGTTTATTTGTTTGTCTAATCATTGAAATGGGTATAATATAAATTATAAATTGATCAAGTATCATAATACAATATATCTATAAACGAAACAGAATAAATAAAGCAGCGAATGGACATAATAATCATTCTGATGGAGAAGAAGTGGTTGTAATTAGCAATAATTAAAGGTTGGAAGAATTCAGGAGAGAGTAAGGACAAAATTCATCAATTTGACTTGTATATAATTAGTTGTCCTAAAAGTATATATTTATTTTGATTAACTTTCCACTTTATCAATCTTAAATGATGCCCAATATATTTTCTCTCAGAACTTTTTGAAAACAAGATTAACCCATTAGGTTGGTAATAACTAGTCATTTGACTAGAGTGCCAATAATGGAAGTATTTTAAAATTTTGGACCATTTTTTATCTCTTTTGAAACTTTGGAAATTTGTTTTGCAAAATTAAATATTTATAGGAGAATTTAATTTTAACGAAATACGCCCCAAACAAACCATCAAAATTTCATTTTTAAAAAAATAGATCTACTACTTTCAAAATTACTTCAATTTTGTTCCATTTTTATCCTAGAATTTGTAAATTTTCAGGAATTTCGTAAGCTGTCATGTGGTAAAGTAACACGTGTGCAATATTGATAAACCTTATAATTTTCAATTAAATTAAGAGTGATTTCGTGGTGCACCTATGCATGTTAATGTTTATATAAGTTTAAAATGGATTAGTAAGTAGTTTTTTTGAAAGAAAATGTTAATTATTTTATCTTATTCATGGGGTAGATTAAATTTAAAATTAATCTTAATAATTAAGATGGTCTAAGTGGACTGTGACTCCTAAATTAATTAAACTAAATTAACACAATTTAAGAGGCTCTTGAATCAAAATAAAATTTTAATTTCTTTTTTTTAAGAATATATATTAAATATAGAGACAATTTCATGTGAGACGAGTCGACTCATTACTAAAATATGCTTATTATATAGTAAAGTATACTTATTTGTAGTTAAAGTATGTCAATAATAAATCATTTTGTAGCACCCTAAAATTCAACATCTGTCATACTTTAAATTACATACTAAGAATATTTTATCTATATAATAAATATATTTTAATATATCTCGCAAAAAGTCTCACGAATATAACATCTCACAACAGGCATTTTCTCAAATATATTGAAAATTATGAAATGATTGAAATTATTCTAATACTAGTTGACTGCTCCCTCTGTCTCAGGTAATGAGAACCAGAGACCTAAGCCTCTTAGCCTGGACGGTGGGAGTAGTTATTAAAAAAAAAAAAAAAAGTCAAGAGTAAGTTTTGCAGTAATGAGAGAGAAGAGAGACCTGAATGGTGAAGACAGATAAAGAACCAGTCTTGATCAAGCTTTTCCTGCCAGGTGGGATGACTGACTGCACCAAGCAAATCATCGATTCCCATTGGTTTCGATTCAGAGAATCCCCAACAAACATCAACCTCTTGTTCCTCAATTTCTCCAGCAGTAATCTTGCTCTAAATCTTACAATTTCAAACAAAATTAATTCAATCAATCATCCATCACAAAACACAATTGATTAATAACATCATAATGTCTTACTTTGGCAAAGAACACTCTCTGGGTTGCCACCTCCAATACTGATACAGAGAATCTTTCCTTCCATTCCTCAAACATGTCACTTGAGCTGTCAAGAATTCACATTCATCTTCTTTGTAAATCGGGTAAGTGGAGTTATCCAGAACCCATTTTCCAGTAAACAGATCACAATCTGCTGGTGGGATTACAATCTCTTCATCATCATAATGCTCTGCTTCTCTCTGTTCTTCTACTTTCTTGATCTCCATGTGGCTTTGATCATCAAGATCAGACTCCATGACTTCTGTCTCCACCACAGTTCTTGCATTCATGATTACTGAAACCGTCGTCGTTTTGCTCCCAAAGTCGACGTTTCCAACGTTTTCTTGCTCTTTGGGGCGTCGGAATGGGAACTCCTTCACGTCGTCGTTGTAGATGAAAAGGCCAAAGAGGAAGACGGAAAAGACGACAACCAGTATGGAGAGGTTGCCGCCTCTTCGGCCAGCTGAGGCCGCCGGCTTCATGGCCGCGGCTGCCGAGAGGAGCCGCGGCGAGAACTTGCGGCGTAGTGAGAGCTGCATGAGAAAGAGTGAGAATGAGAAAGGAAAGAGGATGATGATCTGAGGAGGAAGAAGAGTGCAAGAGATGAATAAATGAGATCAGCAATGTTTTGACCATTGTGTTTGTTTTAATAAACGAAGGAAATTGTTAGTTATGGGGAGTAATATTTTTATTAGTTTATTAATGATGGATTTGGTGAAATGGGAGACTCTTGAAGAAACCGATTAGGTTGATGGGGAGGGAGGGTTGTCTTTCTCAAATGCCTGCTTCTGATCATCAGCTTCTAACTACTTATCTAATAAACTATCATTTTCTATGAGAGATTTTTTTTTTATTAATTTAATTGGTATAGACTATAATTTAATTGAATTGGCTCTTATAAGGGGTAGTGTTGTCCTTTGCTGTAAATACCAATGGTTTAAAACGGCAAACTCCTTGCTGTTGGGTGTTTTTTTTTTTTTTTTTTTAAGTTGTTTACGAAATGTTGTGTGGGTTGTCAATAATTTTTTTTTGCTTCCCCATCCCGATTCAAATTTATATGGTATGCACTAAAATTAATAAAAATCACACATTTAAACTTATTACTAATCAACCGCGTGGAATTCTTAATTCAATTCCCACGTTACATACTATTTCATTAGTATTTCATTAAAAAAAAAACTATAACTTGGAAATAACATTAAACCCTTATATGAGGTGATATTAATTTAATAAACAATAATGACTCATGTCATTCGGTTAAAGAATATAATAAGAGATGAGATACAAAAATTAAAATAGGCTAGTGATCCCTTGCCAAAGTATGCTATATATGTTTTAAAAATGTAATGAAGATTTTGAAATTAAAAAGTATACTAGAAATTAGTGTCCGAGAGGATTTTTTATACTAAAAGCTAATATATACTCCCTTGTCCACGTTTATTTTTTTTTTCACATAGATTAAGTGGTATAATATTTTGGCTAATTATACTGTGTACCCATTTTAGAAAACGTATTCTCTCCGTTCGCCTGAAAGGTGGACATTTGCTTTTTGCATGTAGATTAAAGAGTATTATTATTTAATATGTAGTTGATAATTGTATTAGTGGAGTGTATGGGTCCCATGTATTTATTGTATTAGTGATGTGTGTGAGTCTCATGTGTTTAAAAAGGGAAATGTAGACCTTTAGTGCGGACGCCCAAAATGGCAAAATGTGGACCTATCTAGCGGACGGAGGGAGTATACAAATATAAACAATTATGAACAAAAATGTGTACAATTTAATTGTTAGTTTTTTTAATGAAAAATTGAATGTAAAAAAAATATACAATTATTAAAAAACATGTACTATACACTATTGAATAAAAAGTTATACACATATGAATGCTAGATTTTTTAATGAAAAAGTTAGTGTGAAAAAAGTATACAAGTATTAAGAAACACATATACAAAATTGAATAACATGTATACAAAATAGAATAAAAAATTATATACATATGAGTGCACCTTTGCACCCGGGTGCACCTAATATCAACTCTAATATTTTAAGATATAGTCAGGTGAGAGAAATAATATTTAATGTAAAGTAGATATTTGTATTAGTGTTGTATGTGGGTCTACAGAGAATAATTAACTGTTTTGTGTGGGCTCAACTTAACAAAAAAAGAAACATAAACCTTAATTGAGACAACCCAAAATAGAAAACGAAAATCTTAACGCTAGACGGAAAGAATAAGTGATACTAATGACCTTTGGTATCCAAAATTTCCCTGCAACTCTTCCGATAATTATACAACGTTGCTAAAGCCATCGAGAAAAATGAACAGATACCAAAGATATAGGCTAGCATCAAATGTTTGTATCAAAAATAACTAGTACTGATTCATTACTCCCTCCGTCCCCCCTAAAGTATTTCACACTTTCCTTTTTCATCCGTCCATCAAAGTATTTCGCACTTTACTTTTACTAAATTTGGTAAAAAATACATTATGACAATATTCACTTTTTACACACATCCCTATATAATACTTACTTTTTCACATCTCCCAACAACTTTACACACCTCCCAACAACTTTATACATATTTTTCATTAAATCAACTAAAATATATATTCTCTTTCTTACTTTATACATAAAAATACAAAATTTTCTTAAACTCCGCGCACACCAATACGTGAAATACTTTTTAGGACAGAGGGAGTATACAATAGTATAAAAAATACCATTAGTATATACAAAATGAAAATTTGATACTATAATATCTATAATGTCTAATACTAAAAGGCATATAATGTGCTAATAAATGCTAGCTAATTTTATTACCAAAACCTATTTTGTATAATTACAAATAGTACTCAACCAACAACATAATTATTCAAACAACTAATTCCAATAGATAGAAAACCAATTTTTACGTCGGCCAAGTAGATTAGTTGTTCACCAACATCTACAAGAAAAAATTGCAAAAGTCTAATATGAAGAATATAAAAGATGTTCAAAGCAAATGTTGTAAAACCCACTATCCAAATTATGAAACAAATACAATGTACTTTATGACTTGCATTCTCCATTATACTTGGTGCCATTTCTTGACGCAAGGAATAGAAACAAAAGTACCTACAATGAGAGTTTACATTAAGAAAACTGTTAAAAGAATCATTTGACTGGTGTACTAAAGCTTGAAATGCATATATTGTAAAAGAAGGAATTAATGAAGAGCAACTACTCCATCTTTTGTTATATACTTGCATAAAAGAATTGTTCCTTATATTCTCATTTTCTAATATAGGTTGACATAAATTCATCAGGTAGGAATCATGAATTCCACTTAAGTAATTTAATGATTCAAAGTGAGTAGCCTGCCTGCCTACCACTTTTAAAGATACCTGATTAGATTCCCAGAATCTCAATACTTCTCCCCCTAATCACTTGCCACTCTTTTTTCACAAAATTCACGTTTATCTTTCTCTGCTTAATCAGATTGTTGTAACATTTTTGTAAAGCCAATAACATAAAGGAGAGATAAGAAATAATACAATTAAAAAAAAAAAAGGCAAAGATATTGCATTAGACAGCATGAAGCACATCACAATATGATGTGAAGTACGTCACAGGAAGAAGCAAAGAATATCATGTTGCATAGTTTGACAGTACTTAAATCACACCTCAAGTCAGTGACTAGATCATTCATCGCATTATTTGATTGGTGATTTTAACTGTATGAGAGTAGGTTCCTATCAATACATACGGAAAAACCAAGAAAATGGAAGAAGATATAATCCTAGACTTCTCAAAGACATCAGACATTAGAGTTGGGTCCGTTTATCATGTCTTATGCAAGCTTGAAAAATTGTTTCATGTTGATTTAAGGGAGAATAGTTTCTTCGGACAGATCCTAGGGTGTTTATGAAGTCTTTTAAGATGACAGAAATCAATTTGGCTCACAATGGATTCAATTCCATCATTCCATCCAGTTTCTGGTCTAATGAATGGATTACAATGAACTTGTCAAACAATCTCTTTCATGGATATTTGTCTCAAGAAATTGGCGATATCAAGAGCCTAACAAATTTGGATTTATCAGGAAATCAGGTTCTAGTGAAATTCCAACTACGTTGTCAGAACTTCAGAACCTATTACATCTCTCTTTCGGAAATAACAGAATGGATAGCCCAATAAATGAATCTTTTGCTGCTCTGAGGAGTTTGGATTATTTGGATTTGTCCCACTACAATTTTTCTACTCCGATTCCCAAGTCATTGGAAGCACTAGTTTATCATTAGGCTTGAATTAGGTGAAGTTGTGATGACTGCGAGAAGTTTAACTCTCCTAGAAACCAATAATGAAAATGTTCAATTAATACACAAAAAACAAAACAAAAAAATAAACAAAAACAAAAAAATTGATTGTGTGAAATATAAGTATGTCATACCCGATTGAAATTAGCTTGCATATTAAGAACAATATTGGTGAGTATATGCACTTTGTTTTCTAAGGATTCTATCTTCTCTTTTTCACTTTTCGTCAAGTCTTTTCATTTTTCAACTTGAATTGCAATTTCATCTTCTAAAACTTACTTGTCTTTATTCTCTTTCAGCTTCAACCATCAATAATGCTTATGTTGCTTTATGTTTTGAAGTACTAATAGATTGTTTCTTCACACCAGTTCCAAAGGTTATTTTGTATGCACGTTAGTTTTTCTAACTCCTGATCTATCTCTTCCAACAAAATACAATTTTGAGATTACTGCATGTATAAATATCTTAGCATAATTATTTAAAATTAGGAAAAGAAAAAAAAAAGAATAAAGAGAATGACAAGCTCAAATACATCCTTACAATGTATAAATATCTTAGCATAATTATTTAAAATTAGGAAAAGACAAAAAAAAAAAAAAGAATAAAGAGAATGACAAGCTCGAATACATCCTTACAAGTATTTGGGCAGATTGTAGATGAACAGGTTTAACTTTCTTTTGTCCATAAGCAATTTTAAATAGTGCCAACTCATATGGTTCTATTCCATTCACAGTCTGCAGTGTACAATAAAAGATCTATAAGATAAGCCATTCTTATTTACACAAGCGTAATTTTTAAGCATGAACACGATTTTACCTCCTATCTTCTATCAGTCTAGCAAAACTCTTGATCTCCAAGTAGTGTGTCATTGCAGACTTATTTTGATTATATGTATTCCTTTCACTACAAGTCTAAATCATTATACACTTATCAAATGTTATGTTAATTATATATAGATGTATGATACACAAACAATTTTTAGCATATACATTTTTTTGGATATACCTACCCTTCTATTGACTCCCACTTGTGCACTATTTGTATCCATTGAATACGATCCACCCTAGGTGTTGGTTGCTTTAATATCTCAACCAGTGGGACATTTGCTTACTTTGGCACTCTATAGTATTTCATTTTAAGTTTAACTCTCCACGATCTTAAGCAATGATCTAATTTATCCATCGTCCAATCTCTTGGGGATTTTGGGCCTGCAAATGTGAACCTAGTCTTTAAGTTATTATATGAAAAAATAAAAAAGTTAAAAACAGAATTTATAAGTTTTATCCATCATAAGGGATGCATATGAAAATAAATTGAATTATAAATATAATAATAATAATACCAAAATGATCTTCCAGAGTGTCTCCTCTGTTTGCACACTCAAAAACTTTACCAAATCTTTTATTTGGGTTTCTTGAAACCAATCCAAGATAGGAGAGCTTCCTTGCATTCTTACAATTAGGTTGTCCATATCCATTTACCTATGGTCTTAACATTACCTTGCAAATTAGGACACTTATTTGGTCCTCTATGACCATGTCTCCTTTGAATAACCTGGTCCTCTATACATATATTAACAATAGTAAATATTTGAATAGACATAGTAATAATTATGTATAAAAATGAATGGTTAGTAATTTACTAATTGCAGCATTAATAGTGCTAGCAGAAGCATTGGTAGATTCCGACGTTGCACCAATATTAGATTCCGTTGTTGCATGAGGAGTTGGTTCAACCATTTCACTAGATGCAGATTCCGTTGGCGTACTATTAGAATGAGAAATGGTAGCATCAATCAATGGATTAAAACCTGCAACTGTTTTTAATAAAAAAATACCAGTGAAGTAAAAATCAAGTGATCAAGTGATTCTTTAACAAAATTTCAAACAAAGACATAATAGAGAAAGAGAGAGAATAGAGCCGATACCTAATCTCTCAATGTAAGTGGTCTTAATAGTATCATGTTTCTTGTTTTTAGCCTGCTTCTGTTTCTCTTAACTCATCCTTTTATTTTGATTTAATTTGTCATTGATCACACTTTTAACACTGTTCATGGACTTAATCCTCGTACCCTGGTAATTATTCCAAATATACATAATGGATTTAAAATAAAATGCTAAAAACTAATCATAAAATTTCATAAATGGAAACACAACTAAGAAACCAAACTCCCAGTTACATGATATCATCCTCATCAGTTTCAATATCATCACAACTTTCCTTATCAAAATCATCAATGTCATTTTCATCGCCAATTGCATCATTGCTGATCATTGCACACATAAGCATCATCAATGTCAACCATTATACTTTTTAGAACCATTATACTCCTGAATATTAATTATAGCATAAACGATTAAATGAATTTGCAATTATTACTTGCAATACAAAAGTTGACTATTAATTCCTTGATAAAGTTAGATCACTAAAAGTCATGATTCATATAGCATGTGTATACAACATATATACTAATCCAACTTATGATCCATGACCAAAGATATTAACATAAGCTAATAATTACTAATGGATAAAGAGAGGCTAAATTTTGAGGTCAGTGAAGTTACAAGTGGATTAAGATTTAATACAGAACTTTTCACAAACAGGTGGAGTGCACCTATTAATACTAAAGACTGATCAAACAAAGAACAACATTTACCAACTCAGATAAGGTGATGAGAGAGAGAGAGAGAGAGAGAGAGAGAGAACATACGAATTTATAGCAGCATTGAAGAATATTGATTTGAGGAATACTTTCTATTGCTAATAAACTTTAGGATACAATGAACCAGATTCATAATTACTACAACCATCACTAACTATCCAATGGATCATTCAAGAATAAATTCAAATCAATTAACTATTTCCAATCATCTGCAATAATAAATTCATGATAAATTCCCCAATTTCCTGAATTGTTATGACTCCGATAAAATGGCAAAATACGATTAATTAGCAGGAAAAACCCCATGATTTAGTGCTCAACTTGGGGAATCAAATAAGTTAGAATAATGTAAGTTCACATATAACCTACATTTATCAGATATCATTGCCTAGCCACCAACATTCAAGCGGAGCGAGATAAGATGCTTAAAACTTGCTCGCCACCATGAAATTTTAAATCAAGGACAAAAAAAAAATAAGGAGATGAAGCACGAAAACAATGATATACAATAGAAATGTGAAAATTCAACTTACATTTAAGGGTAGAGTTTGAATATTGAGTTGAAGCAGCTCTAGGAAAATAGACACCAGAAGACAAAAGAGTATTTTAGCATTTAAATTAACATATATATGTGTTAATTCAGCGAAGGAAGGCCAAGGAAATCACGTTCAGGAACTATTCGCTGGAGTCCAGAGAAGAGGGAGAACACGTTTTTTTTTTTTTACAACGGATATAATCTGTAATCGCGGGAAGACATGTTCGTGTAAATAAGATATCGACGGATTTATAAATCCAAGATTTTAAATCAATGGATTCAAATCATGGGTTTGATTTTGAATTTTTTTAATTATTTTTTTAATTGATTTTAAATCTTTACTCAAACCGTGTTATTTAAAATTCTTCCGTTGTTCTTTAATTGATTATATTAATATATAAAAATAGTATATAAAATTAATAAATTAATTAAAAAATATATATTTATATATATATTTAAATTTTAAACTCTATCACTCAACCTATCTCCTACCCACCCTCACCCCCCACCTACCCCACCCCCCTCACCCAAAAATTTTTTTTTTAGAACTTTAGATTTTAATATTTAAATAATAAAAATATTAACACCCAACCCTGCCCCCTATCCATCCACCCACACCCCATCCCACCCCTCCGGCCACCCGCAATTTTTTTTAAATTTAAATTTTAAAATTTAAATAATAAAATATTACTACCCAACCCCATACCCATACCCACCCCCTCAACCACCCCACACGGCCACACCCCTAAAAAAAATTTTAAATAAAAATTTAGATTTTATTATTTAAATAAAGAAAATATTACCACCCAACCCTGTCCTCCCTATCCACCCACACACCCACCCCATTTCCACCCCCTCCTCCCAATTTTTTTTAATTTAAATTTTAATATGTAAATAATAAAAATATTAAAATCTAAAGTTAAAAAAAAATTGGGGGTGGAATGAAGTTGGGGTTGGGTGGGTAGATAGGGAATATGGGCTGTGTGGTAATATTTTTATTATTTAAATATTAAAATCTAAAGTTAAAAAAAATTGGGGGTGGGGTGGGGTGGGGTGGGGTGGGGTGGGGTGGGTTGGGTGGGTGGATGGCGGGGTAGGGTATAGGGTTGGCTGATAATATTTTTATTATTTAAATATTAAAATCTAAAATTTTATTTTAAAAAAAAGTTTGGGGGGTGGAAGGTGGGTAGGGGGTGGAGTAAAGGTAGGCTGGGTGGTAGAGTTCCCTAAAAAAATTATTTTTAATAAAATTTTAGATTTTAATATTTAATATAATAAAATTTTATTTTTTTTATTTATCATATATAAAATTCTATTTTAAAAATAATTTTGGATTATGAATTTGAAATCATTTCAAAGATCCATAATTTATCCAAATAGTGGAATTCAAATGAATTGATTTAAAATCAAGGTTATGTTTGGATTGAGTCATTTCAAATACAAGAGATTTGAAAATGAGTAGATTTTAAATTCCTTGGATTTTAAATCAATTAATTTTAATTTCACTGTTTGGATAAATTATGAATCTTTGAAAGGATTTCATATCCATAATTCAAAAATTATTTTTAAATAGAATTTTATATATAATAAATAAAAATAATAAAATTTTATTACACTCCCTCCGTCCCGGACTTATTTTCACTGGTACTGTAGATACGGAGTTTAAGAAAAGTTACTTTTTGACCAACTTTATTGACGGGTATTGTACTATTTTTAAGTAATAAATAAATTATAAAGTATGTTATGTGTGTTAGGTAAGAGTTGTATTTTTGAAATTAAGATAACTTTTGAGGTTGTTGGTTGATGTGAAATTTCCTTTTTTAGGTAGTGAACATAAGTGTGGGACGGACGAAATAGAAAGTGTGAATATAAGTGTGAGAAAGAGGGAATATTAAATGTTAAAATCTAAAATTTTATTAAAAATATTTTTTTTGGAGGAAACTCTACCACCCAACCTATCCCCCTATCCAACCCCCCCCCCCCCCCCCAAAAAAAATTTTTAATAAAATTTTAGATTTTTAATATTTGAATAATAAAAAATATTACCACCAGTCCTACCCCATACTCACCCACCCCTCACCCAACACCACCCCGCACCCCAAAAAGAAATTTTTATATAAAATTTTAGATTTTAATATTTAAAAAATAAAAATATTACCACCCAATCCTACCACCCTATCCATCCACCCACTCCACCCCCACTCACCACCCCGGCACCCCTCACCCACCAAATTTTTTTTTAAAAAAAAAAAATAGATTTTAATATTTAAAAAATATATATATATTTAATTAATTTATTAATTTTATATATTACTATTTTATATCTTAATATATCAATTACACAAAACGGAAGGATTTCAAATGACACGGTTTCAGTGGGGATTTGAATCCATTCAAAAACAACTAAAAAAATTAAAAATAAAATCCATTGATTTAAAATATAGATTTATAAATCCATTGATTTTAAGTGTTATCCAAACATAAAGGGGGATTTGAGGGAAGGATTTATAAATCTCTCCTCAAATCCTTCCATTCAAACACACCTTAGGGAATTTATAATCCAATAAATCCATTGAATTTGAAATGACTCAATCCAAACACAACTTTAATGTACATATGTGTGCTTGCTTGTACATGGAAATTTGACAAGTTATCAAAATATGAGATGTCATGAATTGGATGGCCTTTACACTAACTAGATATCCACATAGCAACACTTGGAAGTATTCGTTCCATATAAATACCAAGAGGAGTTGGTAATCTTCCAAATCTACCAATAGTAGATTTGAGATGAATTTTCATGAAATTAATCTATTATTCCCAACTTGAATACACCTTCCTCAGTTTGATGCAATTTAGTTCCAAAGCATATGTAACTTGGCCTTCAATTTATGCTGACGCTTCAAAGGTTTAGGTGAAAGAAATATTTGCATTACTACTCTGGTTTACTGTCTCATTTTCTATACTTTAGACATCTATAACACATTTTGCTAGAGCACATGTTGTACGACAATAATCAAGATCTATTGTTTAAATCTATTACTTTGATATTTTAAATTTAGAATTTAGAATTAAAAATTGGGATATTTATTCTCAAGTACAAAATATAATACTCCCTCTGTCCCGGCGTAAGAGGGTCATTTGTTTTTTTACACATGAATTAAGGAGTATTATTATTTAATTTGTAGTGGGTAGTTGTATTAGTGAGAGTGTGAGTCCCATATTTTAATTGTATTAGAAGGGGTGTGTGGGTCTCATGTGTGTAAAAAAGGAAAAGGGACTTTTTGGGTGGGACGACCAAAATGGAAAGAGAGTGAGGCTCCTGTACACCTGGGCGCACGGAGCACATTCCGTGCGACTTTGCAATTTCCATGCCCCTTTGCAATTTAGGCCTCTAGCAATACATATGTTTAAATAGGATTGGAGGGGGAAAGATTGTGTTCACATGGGGACACGGAGTATTCCTCCGTGTCCCCGGGGGCGCAGGAGCTTTTGCCATGAAAAAATTGTCCTCTTAGCCTAGGACGGAGGGAGTATTTACTGTTAGGTACAAATCCAAAATTTAATTACTATGAAATACAAAATTATAAAAGATAATGTCCTTCTTGCCCCAATTACATACGTGTTTACAAAAATTAAATTTATAAATCACTTAATTAGTATGATTTGTTCTCTTATCAAAGCTATTTTTTAGGAAACAAAACATGTTTACAAAAAATCAATTTTGCTGCATAATAATTTAACGTATTTATCATAAACTCACGTATTTATCCTAAACTTAATAGTATTAAGCTATTAAATAATTAGAAAATGATAGCGTTTAATTGTATATTAATTATATCAGCACAATAAATGTATAAATTTGCACAATACAATGAAATTGTTGCACAATATATAATTATATTATTGCACAACAATTTGCATAATTTAATATCTAAGTCATGAGAATTCATTTCTTATAAATCTTCGCATCATTATAATTAGATTTCTACACATCTTATATTGTCGCACAATATATTTAAGAGTATAATTAGTTTGCAGCATGTCACAGTTATATTATTGCACGACAAGGTTATATTACAGCACAATTAATGTATATTTTCTTACTAACCTATTTTGGGTACGTTTTCATTCCAATTTTCGTATCTCGTATCGTTATCACGTGCATGTGTATTGGAATTTCTTTTTTATTTCTTTAATTAATTTAAGGTGACATGACAATTTGATTGTCTTAAAAATAATTAATGATATAATAAAAATATGTTGTAATATTTAAAAAAAAGAAGAAGGTAATGAATATTTATATCTTTTTATGTAAGATTCAAGATAAGGGATACAATAGGACGATTATCATTATTTTTGTAATTATTACTAATTTTATATGTACCTTATATCTATAAGTAATATACAAATATAGTGTGTAGTTAAGAGTAATTATTCCTTTTTAATTTAGTTACTTAGTTCAATAGTAGCTTGGTTCTACTCTAAAAGGTTAGAGATTAACATCTCTAAATGGTACTCCCTTCGTCCCGTTTTAATGTTTACATTTGCTTTTTGCATGTTGATTAAGGAGTATAATATTTTAATAGATAGTGGGTGGAAAAATATAATATTTAATGCAAATGGGTAAGTGTATTAGTGTTGGATGATATATTAATTATTTTAGGTGGATCCCATATTCCAAAAAGAAAAACGTAAACATTGAAATGAGACGCGCAAAATTGAAATATAAATAATGAAACGAGACGGAGGGAGTATGAATCGAAAGGAGTTGAAATTTAATTAAATCAAATTTGTTGATGTCTCCATTACAAATACTTATGGCAAAAACTTGTGTACGCCCGGGCGCACGGGAGCACATTCCATGCGCCTTTAGAATTTTGTGTTAAATTGTGTACTCTTTATTATAAAGATGTGTATCATGGCAAAAACTTGTGTGTGCCAGGGCGCACGGGAACATATTCCGTGCGCCTTTAAAATTTTGTGTCAAAATGTATACCCTTTAGTATAAATATGTGTACTCTTTATTTTCTGAAAAAAATAAAAAATATTAATAAAGTGTATACCCTTTACACCAAAACAATGTACCCTTACCCATAATACTAAATTTTAAAGGCGCACGGAATATGTTCCCATGTGATCGGGCGCACACAACCCTCACTGAATACTTATTGTCTTTGGAAACTCATGATGGCCGTTAATTAGATGCTATATTTACTTTGTGAGAGTTGTCTCTTTTGTGCATCCGGTCACACAAGTTGTTCAAATACATAATATTTTATTTTAAAGAGTTTACATTGTGATGTATAAAAATATTATTTTATCAATGAAGACTTGGTCTCTAGTGCATCTAGGGGCACATTCAAGAGAGTATCATTTATTTATTTTAAATGATATATACACTTTAATTAATAAAACTATTATTTTTAGCAAAATGACTTTCCTGAATTATAATTTTTCGTCGTTATAGAATATAACCAGAAGTATCGCTTCAACACATTAGATAATAATAATATGGTAAAAGCATAATACATTGTGAAGTTCAATGGTTTTGAAATAAATAAATAAATAAAAATAAAAATAAAAATGCATATTTCATTTTTTAAATATTTTGAAAACTATCATAAATAGAAAATCTTCCCTCAAGCATATACATCAATAATAAATGATAATCAATTACTCATACTTTTCAAACCCAATAGTACACAAATAATATCTTTAATTTTTCAATATAATTTATATAAATATATGATAATAATTAGTATATGCTAGTATGAAACACGTGTAAGCGGGATTATTTAATTATTATTCTTATTTTTATAATTAAATAAAATCCTTGTCATATAGTAATAATACAATATTAATTAGGAATTTTTTTATAGCTAGACAATTTCTTTCATCAATATAAAGAATTTACAACAAATTATAATATTTAACTTTTGATAATGTGATGTATAACTAAATCATGTAAAAAGTTAATATATATTTACATATATTCTAATTTTTGAAAGAATCATGACTTGTATTTTTTTTTAAATGTTACCTTATAACATAATACAATTGAAAACTACTCCTATATATTACTCCCTCCGTCTCTCTAAAAAATGTGCTACCACATAAGGGCAATTTTATCTCTTTGCTCTATATTTATGTTGTTGATAGTATTTTATTTTTTTTCATTGTATTTAAGTGCAATTTTGATTAAAGTATGTACCTCCTAATAATAAATCCTTAATTATATTGTTTGTGTAAAATAAATATCAATTATATATATATAAAAAAGAATTTCAATTTATTCATTTTTTTTCTATATATGATTTGATTTGATACTAATTAATTTATTTATATTGAATATTCTTGACTTGCATTTTTTCACGAATTGGTTTTTCAACTCTTATTCTTTAGAGGTAAATCGATTCAAGAGTACTTGTCGATTCTTTTGAAAAATACTTGAATCAATAATTTAGTGGTAGATCTTAAGAATACTTGAATCGATTCTTTAAAGGTAATACTTTAATTAATTTTTTTTCTCTTGAAGAATCGATTATTAAGATGTAAATCGATTCAAGAATACTTGAATCGATCCTCTTACTCTTGAAAAATCAATTTTTAAGATGTAAATCTATTCAAAAATACTTGAATCGATTCTCTTTCTCTTGAAGAATCAAATCGATTTATAAGATGTAAATATATTCAAGAATACTTGAATCGATTCTCTTCCTCTTGAAGAATACTTGAATCGACTTTTTAGAGGTAGATCGAATCTCTACTTGATTCTCTCTATCGAAATAAATTTTTATACTTTCATAAATCAATTCTCTAGAGGAACATGAAGAAAGCTCATATTTTTTTAGGAGAATCGAATGTGTGTATTTAGAATGAATAACCAAAAAGTCTTATTTATAGATGGGGTGAGAGAGAATATTATATGAAAAAAAAATTCTTTTATATATATGATTTAATTTGAGATTAATTAATTAATTTATTGCATTAAAAGATTTAGTAATTAATGATGATACCCAAATAAATAAATAAAATATTAAAAATTTAATCATTATTAAAAGTAAAAAACACATTATTTAAAAAAGAAAATATTAGGGATAATGGAATTTTTCGTCCACTAACTTTCACTTATTATGAAATTAGTTCATTAACTTTTTCAATTTTGAAATTAGTCCATTAACTTTATAACAGTTTTGAAATTAGTCCATTAACTTTTCAATTTTGAAATTAGTTTATTAATTTTATAACAGTTTTGAAATAAGTACACTAATTCTATAAAACTCAACTTTATGGTCCTACACCCCAATTAACTTATACCATATTTTTCTTTAACCACTTTTATCTCCCTTTCACATTTTTCAAAATAGAAATAGTCTATTATGATCATATCAGGCCCAGCATGCTTCTGTATACTTAAATAAACAATATTAATCTCGTATTTAACAAACTTTTAACAGTAACAGTACCTTTTTTATCGTCGATCCACCGGGTATCCGGGAGATTTTATAGTTGCTCCTCATAGCCAACCACGCGCCCCGCAGTGTGATGGTTTAATCTCGTTTCTTCAGCGGACCTCAGCACATCCCTGGTTCGTTTTCTACACCGGGTATACAGGATGCTGCTACTATTTATCATCGGAAAGTATGAAGATTTAAGGTTGTAGAAAATGGAAGGTTACATGAGGGCAGAATCCCAAGATTATTTATTTATTGAATGGAAATATTATTACACACTCATACTACCTAAACAACAGAAGAAGACTCCTCTAGCTACCTATGGTAGCTGAAATAGAAACACTCATACAAGAAAAGAAAGGAGACTAATACAATGTTTATTTAGAGAGAAAACAGAGGGGAATGATCGATGCTTTCTGCTTCCTCCAAACTCTTATTTATAGAGGCTTTCAGATTTGAAATCAGAATTTCAAAGCCTCTTAATTCTTTGTGACGTCACTGCTTATGTCAACATATTTGGGTCAGCACTTACGTCACCTGCATCGGATGCTAACTTTAGCAGCTGGCTTGGTCCTTTTTGCCTTGGATGCCTTCTTGTGGGCCACCCTTCCTATTGGTCACATGCACCTTACCCTTTCAGAAAAGTCATCTGACTCTTACTTTTTTGAAGAGTCATTTGTCATCCTTGGTGCCTGAAGATTCTCCCGGCTATTGGGTATTCTGAAGAGATTTTACTCTCTTCTTTCCTCGTGTCTCCTTTATTGGAGGGGGTTCAGTAATTCTCGTTCTTCGTATGCCCAGTCTTACTCCTTTCCCAAATTCTGGTTCCATTTGGTAAGAGCAGCTTGAGCATATCTTGTTTGTCCATTGCCCAAAGTGGGCCATGTTACATTATCTCCGATGAGTTTATTTACTCACTAGTATCTTGTTTCTTCAAAGAAGCTCTTGCTTTTCTTTGAGAGCATCCTCCGCAAATCCTGTTTTTCTTCCTGTTAAGGTATTTAACAAGAAGGACCCGTTCATTGTTTTGTGTTTAAATTTGAACGGGAACTTCACCTGGTCCATTGCTTGAATGCAGATACAAACCCCTCACTCTTCGCGTAGAGATCTGCTCCACAGAATAGGTGGAAATCAAAATTGGTTCCTTTCCAAAAGACTCTTTGATTCTGTTGGAGGCTGAGACATCGGGTCTTCTTAGTTTGATATAATAAAGGCTTCATGGCAGCCTTTCCCGACTGGTTCTGGAGCCGCACTGGTAAAGTAAAGCTCCAATACATCTTCTCTAGATAGAGTTGGATTATTTTTCCCATGCTTTCACAATCGCTTTTCTTAGCCATTCTGGCAGTTTTGAAAGTTTTGGGAAGCTTGGTGCAATAGTATATATTGAGGCTAATGCCCCAAAATCATACCACTGCTTTACATCGTTCGGACATGAGCTCTCTCTCATCTAAACTCGGGGATATTCCTGCCAATAAGAGAAATCAGCTAAGTTAATACCAACCTAGAAGTGTCTGTCATGGGCCTAAGGTTGATCTCTCCCTCTTTGACCCTAGAGGGGCTGTGTTGACTCGTCGACTCTAGATGTGACTCCAGAGCCTTGATTTTTTCTTGGATCGGTTCTTCTTTTGGAAGTTCCAATCTAGGACTCGTGCTAAGGGTACTTGAATCACTTGCTCCGATTTTAGAGCCCCGTTCTCGATTACTCTCCTTTAGTTGATTGCTATTGCGAATACAATCTCATATGCAATAAGACACTTTGGTCCGATCACTCTCTTTTAATTTTCCAGCACGCGTTGCATTGAGTGTCAGATTCTCGAATTCCCTTTCGGGCAACTCAAGGTTGTCCATTAGGTGCTTTGAAACAGTCAGGATGGAGTCTATTTCAGCTCCTTCCATCTCTCGTCAGGAAATTTGCCAAAAGATTATCAACAGATTTAATAATGACAATATTAAAATCATAATATTGACATTCAGCTTGCCATCTTAAAAGTCTAGCCTTTTCTGGTTTAGATTCAATTTTATTTTTCAAAAAGGCTTTGACTGTTATCAATTTTAAGGATAAATTTCTTCGCGAGAAGAAATAGCGGCTATTTTTTTAACGCCTTTCGAACCGCAAAAAACTCCTTTTCATTGATGTTTCATCTCTTTGCTTCGTTCTCCGCAAAGAATTCGCTACATTATCTGCATGACACCTCTCCCTCTGGTGTGGACTTAGTTAGAACCGCTGCCCACCAATGGTCACTAGCATCTGTATAAAGTACCAGTTCATCCTCGTCATTTGGTATGGCTAACTTTGGGAGCTTCTTGCAAACCTCCTTTAGTTGTTTAACCATTTCTCGGTGTGATTCCTCCCATTTGAATTCAACATCATTCTTTAGTAAAGGACTGAACACTTTTCTGTATTGTGCTAGATTGTTGATGAACATTCCAGCAAAGTTGACAACTCCTAGGAAGCTTTGGAGTTGCTTCTTATTCTTGAGATCTTCAGAAAATCCTTGAACCTTCTCTACAATGTGTGGTTGTAGAATAATTCTGAACTCATAAATCTCTACTCCAAGAAACTCGATCTGTCTTGTTACAATTACTACCTTATTTTTAGAAAGCACTAATCCCTCCTTGTGACATGCCTCTGAAAATACTTCTAGATGCTCCAAATGCTCCTTCATGTTCTTTGAGGCTATGAGGATATCATCCACATAGACAAATATGAATGAAAAATAATCTTTAAAAAGATTATCCATTTTTCTTTGGTATATCTAGGGTGCGTTTGCCAAACCCATAGGCATGACATTCCAAATATAATGACCTTGTGGTGTGGAGAAGGCTGTGAACTTCTTGCTCCCTTCTTCCATAATGATCTGGTAAAACTCAGATTTGCAATCGAATTTTGAGAATACCTTGGCATTCTTGATATAGTTGACCAAGTGTTCCCTACTTGGTATGTAGTATCCATCGAATTCCAAAACATTATTGATCCCTTTGTAGTTGATCACAAGTCTCGGCTTTCTTCGCTTGACTTCTTCATGATTTCGAACTAAAAATCCTGGACTACTGTATGGAGGTACTCCTGGTGATATCAACTTAAGGTCCAAATGCTACTTAAGTATTTGCTGCATATCCTTCCGATCCTCTTGGTTCATCAGGAAAGGCTTGTTTGTATCTTATGAACTCATGCTCCTTTCCTTCTTTTATTTTGAGTGAGGCTTTGAGCTCGTTTTTGTCCCACCAGGCTAGAGGATCCTCGTTGAAGTTCCTCTGTATCTTTTTCTTGATGTCTTCCAAAGATGTTTGCTCTTCGATCGTGACGTCTCTCTATAAGTTTTCTCCCAAGCTTGCTTTGAGAAGGTGAATTGTTTTTTCCTTTAGTTTCTCCATCTTCCATCCTCCTCTAGTCTCGGTTCTCATTTAAAAGACTGCTTCGCCATATCTTCTTCGATCATTCATCTTTGGATAGCTAAGTTTTCCTTCATTATCACGCTTGCTGCGAAATCTGATTGGTATTTTTCTTTGAAATCCATTACGCAGTCCATGGGCTTGGTATCTTGGCAAAGAACAGGAGGAATACTTCCTCTTCCTTGATCTTCGATTTCCATCTATACTCTGTGAAGAGTTTGATGTACTCGTCTACGTGACAGATGTCAAGTAGCTAGTTCCAGGCTGTATAGGGCATTCATATACTTCTTCTTTTTTCTTCTTCCATTCTTTCGAAGTATCCTACTCCAATAAAATGAATCTTGAAGATCTTAGTCATGCGATCAACAATATTACCTAGGTCTTCATCTTCCTTGATCTCCTTCTTGGCTTCATCTGAGAGCTCCTCCAAGGTTCATTTTACTGATCCTTCTAGTCTCATAGTTAGGAATCTTATGAACCCTTCTTTATCCAGCTCTAATGCACCTCCTGTAATCTTCATTGCATTTGTCCATTCGTCGATCGGGGTCTCTCTATTTTAAAGTCCTGAGTATCGAGATTTAGGATCAAACCGTATGGATTTATCGGTTCAAGGTGAGACCGTCCATATGGGGTATTGTGCAAAATAGATCCTCGAACTCGGCTTGCCCCTGTTGACGATCCCATTGCCTTTATCTTGAAGTTTCCTTGTTGTTGGGATGTCTCTTCTTGTCTTACTTCATGGACTCCATTAATCCTGAAATTCCTTCATTTTGACTCAGATCACGTTGTGTCTGAGGAGCTTGCAATTGTTGTTGAGAGCCTGAAGTCTCTCCAACATTCATCTTTAGATCTACAATGGTTAGTCTCTTAAAGGACTTATATAGATCTTGCAGATCTTCAAGATTCGCTCTTTCCATTTGGGGATGTATATTCTCCTCGAAGGATTGCGATCATCTTTTCACTCTCCGACTTTGGCCTTTTTACCTCTGTCGTATTTCCATTTTGGTGTAAAAGGGGTTCCATTCCAAAGGTTGGTGGCAACCTTCCTCCTGACCTTCTTCCCATCACCTTGCTTTCCAGGGATTCTACTTGCTTGGTCAACTTCTGGATGAGGTCGAGTTGTTTGTTCTGCAACGTCTCCACCTTATCCATTTTGAGGCTGATCTCAAATATCGTCTTGGACAAGTTTTGGCAATATTCTCCGAAGAATTTTACCGTCTTCTGTAATTCTCTAAGATCTTGGTTCATCTTAGAGTTATCTGCTACGATTTTTCCACTCCATCATCCTGACCACCATGAAAAGTGATAGGGGTTGCAGATCTCTCTTGTACCTTGGTTTGGTCGCCTTCTCCATTGTTCGTGTTTGGGGATACGTCCATGGATCTCGGTAAAATATCGGAGTTCCACTATGTTTCTTGATACTTCCTAGGAGTATCTTATCTCCATTTGGCGGCCTTCCTCCAGATGTTCCTCTTTGGTGTGGTTAACACGGGCATCCGCCTGTTTCCACCTTCGATCGAGACTATCCTAGAATCGATCAGCATCCTCGTATTCCTTTTCCGTATATTGTCTATACAACACATTATAATATTGCTGTATAGAGCTACTTATTTTATCATATCCAATAGGCCAAAAGTCCATATTGCTCCAGCTTTGAATAGGGTTAATAGTTCTGTCACTCTCGGATGTAGAACTTTCGTTCGAATCTATATATCTTTGAAACTCTCATCTCGTTAAGTGATATAAGTATATAATAATTTTTCCATTCATAAATAAATAAACCTAAGACTCTGATACCATTTTGAAATACGGAATATCGAAGCAAATTTAACTAAATAATAATATAATATAAATTATTAGTTGGAGCTATTTTTTGAAAAATATAAATGCTGTAATAGGACGATTTTGTTGAACTTGGTAGACATAATGGATGATTTTCAAAATTTTCAAACATTATGGACGATTTTCAAAATTTTCAAACATAATGGACCATTTTCAAAATTTTTACAAACATAATGGACGATTTTCAAAAAGTGGAAAACCTATGGACTAAATTCAAAATTTGACAAAGTTAGTGAACAAATAAATATGTTATCCCAAAATATTAATAAGGAAGTTAATTAAAATTAAATAAGAAAACTATTAAAAAAGAATTATAAATTTAAAAAAATTGAGAAAATTACACGTCACATTAGAGCGCTCTGGAGACAACACGTCAGTAAAAAAAATGTTTCTGTTATAGTATACTTAAGATTACCACTTACGTAGGACCCGTACTTTATAATTTTTTAACTTCGTAAACATGCTCCATCTTCAAATCCTCTTGGATAAACCTACTCCCAGTTTCCCCAATGGCCTTCGCCTGTCAACCACAGAGTTCAAGACTAATGTGTTAGTAGAATTGGCAATTTAAACTCTGCAAGATGCAGTACAATAATAGAATCAAGTCGAACCTCCTAATTTCAAACTAGATCCAACACAAATTACTACTATAACATGAGATACGAACAAAAAACACAAGTGCAAATTAACACAATTTGATGATTGAGATATATTCATAGGCCTGGGTAGACCGAGCACATATGATAGAGTTTAGCATGTGCGAGAATTGGCCCTCCATTTGAGCAAAAAATTACTTGAGAAGAAAAGTTGAGCAGGGCTTTGGTGTGAATGGGTCATTCCATTTGTATTTATTTATTTTAATGGGCTTGGTATGGGTGAGACTGGGCTCCTCCCCATTTATATTTATTTTGACCCGGGTAAAATAGCCTAATATATCTTATATATATACACACGCCGACACTTGTTGCACAAGGTGCGTTTGATCTTTGAAAAATTGAAATTTTGTGAAAATGGAAGCACAATTGAGGTAACGAGAATAGAGACGACAATTGAGGTAATATTCTTATTTATATCTCAATTTTCTTTTAAAAGTTTTATGGAGAAGGGGATTATTGGGATTATGTTGTTTGTTTGATTTATTTTAATTTTAATTAATTCCAAGGATACTAAGGAAACAATACTGAAGAGCATACGCGGCGACGGGTTTCTTTATTTCGAGAAGGAAATGCCCAAAACACCATTGAAATTGGTGGTTCGTTGGTAAGTTTAGTTTTTAGGGTTTTCTTATTTCTTTATTTAGGATACATGTTAGTTGTGTGTTTTGCCCCACCCTAGCTTCTTCGATACAAAATTAACTCCAACTTATTCCACACATCTCCATCTTCTCTCAATAACATCCTTGACTTTAAGGACAAATTTGGTGAGCTATACTCGAATCAATGATACAAAATTAACTCCAACTTATTCCACACATCTCCATTTTCTCTCAATAACATCATTGTCTTTAAGGACAAATTTGGTGAGCTATATTCCAATCAATCATAATCGTCTGGTTTATAGTCTACTTCAATCAACCAACATTGCATGGATTTACATACAATTTTTTTACCGCAACAGATGCAAGTAAACTCCTTTTCTTTCTTTTTTGCAATTCATTCCACCTGTGGAATTCCTAATATCAATATTTCTTAGTAAACTAAAGGAGAGTTTTAATTGTCCTATGTGTCATCTTATGAGTGAGTTTAGGCCAATAAGTGATATTTTATTAAAATTTAAAAGAAAATAAGAGGGGGGGAGGGGGAATGAAAATACTAGATGTTTAACAGCATGACAACGTCAGTAAAATAGCCAAACAGGTGGCTTTAAAATAGACCAAAACAGACAGTCCTATGAATAGAATCAGCCAATTTCATCTTGTCTTTTTAGTTCCATGATTGCAATCAGATGTATCTTATCGACCGAGGCCTGCGGATTTTTATTTGGAGGATTGATCTTTGTCTGTAGGCGAGTATTGGGCTTAGAGGTGACCAGTTGGAAGAACTTTTTGCCTTGAGGCCTGCCTCTTTTAGGTTTAACACTGCTTTCCAGTGTCGGGAATTCCTTCATGTTCTCCTTAGTAGGGAGCTCTGAGTAGTCTGTGTATATTCTCTCAGGTTCCACATGAATAATACCTGGAGTCCGTTGAACGCCAGGATTAATAGTCATGATAGGCGACAGACGCGGGTCTGTGCTCAATGCCCTGACTAGAGAGGTCTTAGACGTCGTATGCTCATCCACGTAATCATGAACCTCCTCAATAACCAGTGCCGTAGAAAGAACCCTCTCAAGATCCAACGAGCCCGGCACCAGAATTGTTGGGTTTTCCACAACTGGGGAAACAACAGTATGCTGATTAGTTTTAACAAAATTCTATTGGCTATCCATATTTTCATCCACATCATCCAATTGGGTCTTCCTCATATTTGCAGATATCTAGTCGGGAGATAGACTCACAGAAGACGGAGCCGACTTCGGTGACACCGGGATCAGAGCTGGTATTTGTGTATGGAAATAAGGCTCAGAGACTGTATCAACAGGGAGAGAATTTTAGGTCATTTGTCCCTTACCATTAAACAAAACTTGGGGGGTCATTGGAGGTAGCCACAACTGGAGAAGACTGATCCTTACTTGCCTGTTCAACCTCCGTATGACTATCAAGTTCCACATTGTATTGGGGTTTTGATTTTGAAGGAACCTGATCAACCGAAACAGGTTTTTCATGTTCTTGAGTTTCAGAGGAACCAGCTGGATCAACAGCAAAATGCTTCTCACCAGTCGTCTCTTTAACCTTCCACTGCTGCTTCAAGCTTCCGGCAGTACCAACATCAACTCTCTGCCTTTTTTCTTTCTTGTTACAGTCCTCAAAAGAGTGACCCAAAGTATGACAAGAGAAGCAAAAGTTAGGGACATGTTCGTAGCCTAGAGAGATTTCCATGGGAGTACCTTCTATGTCCAGTATCAGGCCTTCAAGAAGCTTATATTGTAAATCAACGTCCACCAAAACCCAGGCAAAGTGAGTTTATGGAATAGTTCCTCTTATGAGTGAGTTTAGGCTAATGTGCCAATTTCTTAGAATTTTGATTTAATTTAATTTAATTTATTTTTTTTGAAAACATAAAGCATAATTAAATAGCTGGAATCAGCCAGCACATATTGACAAGAGAAAATCAGGAGGGGTTTCCCACGAACTTTCTAAAATGACATTATTCTTAGCAAAGAAAGCAAGCTCGTGGGCTATTACATTATAAGAGCGATTAACCTAACACAAATCAAATCCAATTCCAGAGGAGAGAAGAGCTTGGATGTCACAAAAGACAGCTGAAGCAGCTGATGCACATTCAACAATATCTTTGGCGTAGAGAATGACATTGCGAGCATCTCCAATAATTGATCATTTAGAAATATTACGAGAGACCGCAAGAGAGAGAGCTTCTCGAAGGGCAAGAAATTCCGCAACAGTTGGATCAGTGATACTATCGAATTTCTTGGCAAGACCATAACAGAAGGAGCCATCTGCATTCTCCACAAAACACCAACTCCTGCACAATTAGGATATCTTGAAATTGCCCCATCAAAGTAGATGAAAGTGGTGTTACCTGGCGGCTATAGTTGGATAGTTGAGAGGCTAGGAGAGGGTCTTTCAGGCCACCCATTAGCAAGTCTATAACTAGAGAGAAGTAGAAAGGCCGCACAGATGATATCTTGAGGAACAGAAGCAACACCTTCAAACAACTGTTTATTCCGAGAAAATAATAGGGGATACGCGAGGACATCAAATAATTCAATGAGGTTCTTGTCGGAAGCAAGAAGAATCTCACGGAACCAGAGATCAGCAGATGACTAGTTGAATTGATTCACAAAAGAGAGAACACCGCATTGATCCCAAACACTATTTGCAAACTCGCATCCAAAGAAAATGTAGTATTAGAGGGGCCATTTGAACATAGGGTGCAAGAGGCGTCAACTGAAACACCACGTCGCTGGAGGTTTTCGGGGTAAGCAGTGTATTAGTGCAACATCTCCATGAAAAGTGTGAAATGAGTGGAGGAATCTTAAGCTTCTAAATACGCTTCTAGAATGTATGAGAACCTGAGCTTGAAGAAGCCAAAGTAGTAGCATTAGAGTTGCTTAAAGTACTTGTTTCCATGATCTTGTGGTAAGTCGACTTAGGTTGAATTTTTCATTTCCTGTAAAGTGCCATGCCCAACGATCTGGAGAGTACAGATTGCGGAGAGGAATAGAAAGGATAAGATCAACTTCATCTGGATCAAACATCTATCTAACCAACTTAGATTTCCACTGTGTGAAGAGTGGTCAGTTAGAGTGTCTACAGAAGTATTTTCCGTACATGGGAGATGAACCCTTCGAACACAGAAATTAGAAGCTCTGGGGAGCCATCTATCTTGGAGAATTTTAGTATTAGATCCCAAGAAGATATGTGTCTGCAACCAAGATTAATAATTTTTCTGCCCTCCATGATGCTATGCCATGCCCACAAAGGCGAGTTACCCAAAGATGCTTCTAAAAATGTACGGTTAGGATAATATTTGGCTTTCATAAACAGAGAGAGAAGAGAGTTTGGTTGTGTGAGGAGTCACCATCCTTGCTTGCTTAAAAGTGCCATATTGAAGGCTTTCATGTCAAGGAAGCCTAGTCCACCCTCATTTTGTTTGTAGAAAGTTTGGTCCATGCCACCCAAGATATCTTTCTCTTGGCTTCACTATTCATGCCCCAACAAAATTCCGACAATATAGAAGAGGTCTTGCCAAAAAGTTTATCTGGAAGTTTGAAACATGTCATAGCATAGGAGGGAATGGCCTGCAAAACAGACTTGATTAGAGTTTCTTTGCCCGCTTTGGACAAAGATTTTGCTTCCCATCCCAAAATGTGTTTCCAAATTCTATCCCGGATAGATGAAAAGATTTCTACCTTGTTTTTTTCCCATCACTTGTGGCAGTACCAAGTACGGATCCCCCACCGAAGCATGAACATACATTCTTTGCCCGTTTATCAAACCTTGGTAGAAAAATCCAACTTGTTGGTTCGCCGGGAATCCATGTTGTGGACACTTGCATAGCATATCCTTGAACCTTTCCCATGCTTCATAAAAACTCTCTTGAGGCATTTTCTTGAATTGAGTGATCAAGCTCTTCATTTGAAGCGTCTTGGAAGGTGGAAAATACTTGTTCAAAAATATTTGTGCAAGCTCATCCCATGTGTTGCACGTACCGGGAGTAATGATAGATAGCCATATTCGAGCTCTATCCCTCAATGAAAATAGAAACAACTTCATACTTATACAATCCTCACTCACCCCGTTCATCTCACCGTATTGGCAATCTCAATGAATTGAGCTAAGTGTGCATTCGGATCCTCATTCGGAGGTCCACAAAATTGTTGGTCTCTCACTATAGAAATCAAGCCCGCTTTAATTTCAAAGTTGTTGGCATTGATTGGTGGACCCATCATATATGGCATCGCCCTCGGCATAAAGAAATATCGGATTACCCTTTGATCATTATGAATTTCATGTTGAACCGGAGGTGGTGGTGGTAGCACATATGCTTGTTGAGGAGGAGCAAAAGCTTGTGGAAAGCCTTGTTGCCCTAGAACTTGTTGCACCATTTGTTGAAGCAAAGCTTGATTGTTCATAGCTCCAACATTTTGATAGGCATGTTGAGGAGGATTGCCATTGAATTGAGGTGCGTTGTCTTACACGTTCACATGTTGTCCTCCTTCCCCCATCATGCTCTATTTCCACACGATTATCACCTTGAAAATTCTCCATCTTATCACTCTTCTTGGTCTCCCTTCTTCTTCTTTGAAAAGTTTGTTCGATTTCTACGTCAATGGGCTCCGATCGTATTCCCCTTGACCTCGTTTGCATACACCTTCACAAAGAAAAGAAGTTAGAAAAAAGATTTCAAGCACCAAATAACAAAAAGCAAATAAAATAAAAAAAAATGTCTCTATTAAGATCACTCGAAATGATCCTTCTTCAAGCTACTAGCAACCGTTGCCTCCCCGGCAATGGCGCCATTTGATTAGTCATTTTGTAGTAGGGATGACCAATTAAAATAATTTATCGAACCACAGGGAGATAGGTACTAGAGCTTAAGCGATCTCACGTTTCTTGTAATTTTATAGAGACGAATCATCAAAGAAGGTTATTGAAATAAGTAAATAAAATCAATCAAAGCAAGCAAACAAGCAATGATCAACAAACAAGATAGATAGATGAAGGGTGGATTTTCAAGTTAAGTAAAAGTGAGATTAACAACAATCAAGAAGTGGTAATTCTAGGAATTAAGTATCAAATTCATATGTATCATGGATATAAAATTAAGGGCCAACACTAAATTTACCTAAACTCCCTTTTGAGATGGATAGGATATGAATATTGAATAGCTCAACGGATTGGTTCTCACTCAAACAATTCCAACTAGGTACTAAGCTTGAAATAAGAGTCCCTTCACACAATTAATCAATCTCTCGATCAAACCAATCACATGTTCTATCAAAGGGTTCTAAATTCTAAAGAATTTCTCAATCTCTTTACAATTTATAATGCACATGAAGTGTTTGATGAAATGATTCACTCAATTATCCTAAGCATATAATTGATTTCTCAATCTAATCACACATTTAGAACAACTAAACATACAAACCATCATAAACCTCAAGATCTCAAACATCAATGATAGAAAATCTATTTACCCAATTAACATATGAATTAAAATACATAAATCCCCAAAATTATCCAACAACTCTCATGTTGCTAATCTCACAAAGGAGATTAGCCTACCATACTCATAAGAACATTAACATAGACATTAAGATCCTTACAAAATATGATAAACAATAGGATTCAATATAAAAGTTGGATGAAAACTCCATTGGATGTCTCCAATGGTGATCTTCTTCTTCCCCTTGCAATCTTCCTCTCTTCCTTACTTCTTTTCCTCAATTGGATGAAGTTTTTGATGGTGGGATGAAGGTAGATCCAATGGATGGTGAATGAATGAAGATGGTGGTGTAAAATGAGAGAATTGTTGTGTGATGTGTGTGTGCAGCCTCAAACCCACCAAAAATCTCATCTAAATTGAAATATTGGGTATTTATACTCCTTGAGAAGCTTCTAGAAGGATTCTAATTTTTTTCTAATTCCAGCACCTACAGGCTCGTGTGTGGTACACGGCCACATGAGTGGCCGTGTAGGTGTTTCGAGTGTCAGTACACGGCTTCCGCTTATAGGGCCGTATTTGGTACATGGCCCGTGTTCCTGCACACGGCCCATTTTCTGCACACGGCCATAGGGGGTGGCCGTGTAGGGGCTTTAGACGATGGAGCATGGCCACTTCTTACAGGACCGTGTTCGGTACACAGTCTGTGTCCTTGCAATCCTATTTTTCCTTCTTCCGTTTTGACCCGTTCTCCCTCGTTTCAACTCCGAACTGAGATCCGCTTTTCCTACGTCTTCCTCTTTGCGTCTAGAATCTCTTTTTACCTGAAAATCATACATTTAAGCTTATTCACACACATTTCCATGAAAACACAAAGCACAACCAAATAACACGTAAATACGGATAAAATAATACGAAAATACATATAAAAAGACACTAATATCTAGGTAAAAATATCACTCATCAGTGATGTACTTTACCAGTCTTATGAGCACTAAGGGTATACTTTTTCCTTTCGTTGGTTTTTTATTTGTTAGGGGGTTGATTTTTTACGGCATATTAATATTTTAACTGGTGTTGGTATGTCGATTTTTTGCAACTTTTCTAATGTTTTGTGTATTGTTTTTGTGTGGTTCCTAGTGTTAGTGATCGAGTTTTTAAGTTTTCTTCTTTTCGATTTTTCTGGTATCTCCTATTATTATTGATGAATCATGTGGTGATGAGTGTGTCTGAGTTTTGATGATAGAAAGGATACTAGAGTGGTAAGATGAGTTCTACGCTGAGGCTTTGACCTGACCGAGTTGAACAACTCGAGGAGCTCGCGATCAAGGATGAAAATCAGGTGCCCTCGTTTCCTTATTCTTATTTTTATGTGTGCTTTTAATTCATGGGAGTAGAAGGATTGAATTTTTGATTTTGGTGATCCACATTAGCTTATATTTTTAAATTGTGCCTGAAATTCATATACTTTTGAAATTGATGAAGGAAGTGTACTTGAGTTATATTGTGGTATGAAGTTCTATGTATACTTGTGGGATATTACTTACCATAAAAAATGCACTATTACTTGTTAAAAAAACCCATGTGAGATTTTGAGCCTTATTCATGTTACATAATCACATGTTATTTCTTTTCTGATGAATATTGTTCTTGTGCGTGTATTCTAGAACTTGCCTCTTGTCTTACTTGAAACTACATGTGTATTAGATAATGAGAGATGATTTAAGGTCATCTTTGAATATATAACTCACTTAGGCAAATAATTCCCTACCGAATGATTTTTATCCGTAGTTAGCCTCGTTGAGCCTTAAAACCTCATTCTTTGGCAGTCTACAAGAAATAACCACTTTGAGTATCCGAATTTTTTTGAGGCTTGATTGTCCGTTATGAAGAGAATTAATGGCTTTTTAAAGTGAGTATATAGAACTTTATAACAGTTTGGGAAGGAATGAATTGGTGTTGAAACAGTGATTGAGCTTGAAATTGCATCGAAGGAGAATCATGGAGTAGTGCTTAAATCTAGTACTCCATGGAGTCAATATCCCTAGGGTAGTGCTCAAATCTAGTACCCTATGGAGGATGCGAGAGGCAGTATCCAAAACTGGTACCTCAAGAAAAAGAAAAAAAAAGAAGGAAAAAAATGTTGTGCTTGAAAAAAAAAGTGAATGAGTTGAGGAGGATATTTTGCTTAATTGAAGTGATGAGGAAGAATGAAAGATCGAGAGAGACTGCAAGCTTGATTTATCCAAGTTTTGAGTCACTTATCCATATATTTCCTACCTTAACCAAAGAGACGACATTACATCCAAAAGAAAAGTCATTTTTGATCCTATTGTCGAATCATACTTTTAGTGGTGGAGAGTTTGAGATATTTGACAAGCTTATTGTCACGCTTGCACTTAAATTGAATTTGAGCGTAAACACCTTAACCATAAGTGTACATCTTTTACACTTGAGTGCGAGTGATATATACTTCCCGTGCGAACATGTCAATGGAGCATTTGAATGGGTGGTGATTGTCTTATCTTGTATCCTATGAATTGATCATTACATGTAATGAGAGTTGCATGACCTAAGTTGAGGACAATTGTATTTGAATGGGGTATTGGTCGTAGTCCTTATTTCCCCGCTAATTTTCTTACTCTCTCTTTATTTTTATTTTGTTGCCTCGGGACGAGCAACGTGTAAGTTTGGGGATTTGATGAGAGTGAAAATAAGCGTGTTTTAGTGTCCAATTTAATACTTTTTTTATGAGAACTATTATAATAGATTAGCACAAAGGTCTTTTATTGAATATATTTGAGAAAAAAGTGTATTTGAGGTGTTTTATTGTGTTTTAGGAGGAAAAAGGGATCAAAAGTGCAAAGTTAGAAGAATGCTGAAATATGCACGTTCAAATTCCATAATTTTCTGTATTCGTATAGAACTCATTACTGATGGTGTTATACATGGTTGAAAAGTCACGGAAGAGAGGATCGTTTTGGCTCAGGAATCACTCAAATTGGAATTCGGACGAGGAATTTATGCTCAGAATCGTGAGGTCGCGCAGCTGCCGACGAGAATTTTCGAAAATTTCCTAAAATTAACCCATCTTTCCTATTTCTTGAAGCACAATTAATCTCCTTATCAAATAATCTCCATGATTCATTCATATCTTTTCTTTCCTTATTTCTTTCCCTTCTCACACCTATATATATTTTACATCATTATTCATGTGAGGCGTGAAGCATCCTACACCACCTCACAAGGGAAGATCACCCCCACACATTCTCTACATCCATCCCTTCTTCCATCCATCCATCACTGTGAAGATTCGCTTGTTGAATCAAGAGGAGAACCAAGAGGAGGATTCAAGATGGAGAAGGATGTGACAACGCCCACATCTATGGTTTTATTCGTTTTCTAATTTATCTTATATTTTCCAGATATATGGGTAAGATCTATCCAATACCCATGATTGTTCTTCGTAACATCATGGGCTAAAACCATTTTGGTAGTCTAGGGTTTTGAAAGTTTTATGAATTAATTAAACTCTCTTATGTGTCATCCGTACAACACTACTTGTGAAATTATTTCATATATGATTATGCATTTTTAATTCATATTCACGGTCGTTTTGTGCATCTTCAACTGTTATATAAAGTCTGAATATATATCTTGATTGTTGATTGAGCGCGTTCACTACTGAACAGGGTTTTACGTTATGATTCTAAGTGAAGAGATTCTGAAGCTTCATTATAACTGTCATATATGAATGCTTATTAATTACATTTAATTCGGGTTAGTAAGTAGGATAAAGATGATAATTTTGTAGTACCTATAAAGGGAGATCATATCGGGTTAGTTACCAGACGTGGGAAATAATTGATACTGATAGTACCTAGAAAGGGATGGTGAAATTATATCTCTTGCTCCGAGGTTATTCACACGTGTTACACACATATTTACTTGTGTCTATAGAGTATATTTTTGGTTGGTTTAGTGATGCGCCCATAATCCACAAGGCAGAGTATGCCAACACACTTTGTTTTACTTCGAATTCTTACAGTGCAATTTTATTTTTAATTGTTATTTAATTTTTTGCATATTAGTTATTAGATTAAAATCCTCAATCTTTATTGTCACTTGTCTTAATTAATTTAGTTTATAATTTAAATTGATAATACACCGTCCTTTGGGTTCGATATTTAACTTGGTCGCTTGCTTAAACTGGGAATAATAATTGTGTAGTACACGTTAATTGAGAATATTACTATTAAATACATTCAACTTGAATTATTACTAATAGATGCAAAATAATATAATGTTATGTCTATTATAACCTTAATTTAATATTCAAATCACAATAAAATCTCAAAATATTATCCAATTTCCTTTACTATTTCAAATTGATTTTCCTTATTTCAAAGATTTTCCTTAATTGAGAAACATTTGCAGATTTGAAAGAGATCGACGAAAAGCTTCAGCGGCTTCCCATCGTCTTCAGCTGCTTCCCAATTCTTCATAAATCTCATTTTCGTAGAAATCACTTTCTTTTTTGTTCTTTTTTTTTGCTTCACTAGGGTTGTTGGGTGAGAGAAATCCCTCCGCAATGGCGTGACGAATGTTGTGTCTAGCCATGTATAAGATGAAAGGGGATGTGTAGATTTCGCACAAGATTGGTCAGGATCAAGAGAGGATGCTGTCAATATCTAATGTTGCAGACTAGTGGTTGAAGCAGCAGCAAGTTACTGAGGGAGTTGTTCCTTCTCTGCCTCATGGAGGCTACGCAGTTGGGGTGTTTCTTCAGTTCAGGGGCGATAGGATTAAGATGATAAAAGCGTGGAAGGATGCCAACGATAGTGCACAATTCTGCACTCATCGTGCAATAATATAATAGATTGTGAAAGCATATTAAATGGTTGTTCAACTATGTAATCGATTGTATAGCATTAATCATTACAATCTAATATACGGAAAAATAACATGATTTATAACAAATAACATCTAAATATAATTTTATGTCCAATAGAATTATTTACTTTTGATAATTTTACTTTTGACAACTATGTTGCGCAAATCTACAAGAAATGTGATTCGCATAATAACATCTCATCAGGTTGTGCAGCCATATTCAAAAATTGTGCAAAAATGTAACAAATTGTGCAATAATGTCACATATTGTGTAAACATCTCACTAAAATTAATTGGGTCAGAAAGTTGTCTTATCTTTCTCAAATATATTTGATAGTATCTTGTACGGTCATGTTTCTCAAATATATTTGATAGTATTTTGTACGATCATGTGATTCTAATCCGTAACGTAAAGATGTATTGGATATTGTGCAAATCCCACATATTAAGGGATTGATGAAAGAGAAATAAATTCTATACTATTTTTTAAGCTTGTACACGTCATTAATTAAGAGGGCAATATGAGCATTCCATTGTGCAATTTTGTATCTCATAGTAATTAAAATTTAGCCTTGTATCTAATAGTAAATATAGAATCCATTTTGTACCTAATAGTTAGTATCCCCTTAAGCTGCAATTGATATCCTTAATACTTGGAGATTAATTTTGCGTGCAAAGAAAACGCGCATCACCGCGCCAGAGTGAGGAGCCCAACTCCTCCTTTGTTCACTGTTTGCACTTGTATCGAGCTAGTCAAGGTGTACAATAAGAGCTGGCCAAAGCATGAAGGGATTGTCGGCCTTGTGAGTCTATGAAGGAGTAGAGATAGAGCCAATGGCTAAGTCCAAAACTACTATATCAAAAGATTTTTTTTTTTTGTTTTAGCGCACGAGATGAGAAATCAAGTGAAAGCAAAAAGATGCGATAAAAAACCGCCCAAAAGAGACTAAAAAAGATTATTAAAAAAAAAAAACAAAGCTTAGTCTCTAAAATAAAATATGCCTAAACTGAAACAGTAAGCACCAAGGATGAAGAATCAAAGGAAACAGTACTACTGTAGTCGGCCAAGAAAAACAGGAAGATAAAAGACAAGGAGTAGGTGGCAAAAGATTCAAAAGAAGGGGGACTTGGACCACACCTACAATCAAACAACGAAAAGAAAACGAGTGGGAAGTTAAAAAATCCAGAATTAACGGCAGCAAGCTGACCATCTATCTGTAGCTGGCAGATAGCACCGTGCACGACCGGCCGGGTTAGACAGAGAGCATTGCTTCCAGTGGAGAATTCGCCAGAAGAGATCTGGCGAGCAATAGGAGAACCGCCGATGAGAGATGGAGACCATTAGAGCTCAGCGGTCTGAAAGAATGGCTGAAAAAGGCCGCCAATAGCGTATGAGCGGTGAAACGCAACAAAGAAAAAACCTCCAACAGTCTATATTCCCGGCCGCCTTTCGGTGAAAGTTCGGACAAAAAATCCAGAATGTAAAAGCATCAATACAGTCCGACCGAGAAGCTGTGAGCGTGCGGCAATAATGATGAGAAAAAGACGCTGCGGGAGTCGGAAAATCAGGCTTACTAGCCTGATGCAGAAACCTCCGGCAACCAGCGAGAAGCTGTTGGAGAAGAAAGAACACACTAGAGGGAGGAAGCATCAAAACCCGGATTCTGCCTTCGACGAAAGATGCTGTAATGAAAGGAACCGGCAGCAAGTAGGACAAGCAGCCGGAAACTGCAGCCGAAGAAGTCCAACCGGCAAGACGAGGGCACCTCAAGTGATGAACCATTCCACGAGAAAAATGGCCGGATCTGTTACTCATGACCAGAAAGAAAAATCAGCAAGGAATGTAATAAAAATCGACACGAAAGATCCACACCGAGGTGGGTTAGCAGCGAACAATTATGGGGTCACTTAAATATTATTATTGATGAATTTAAATACTTTTTGAATTTCCAATTTCTTGAGTTATAAAGTCAATTTATAATACAAATTTTAATCTAATTTTAATGAATTTAAGATAATAGATAGTAGTAAATTATTTATTAATTGGACAATTTTTTAATTAAAGAATTGTATATTTAAATTTTAAATTTGTGGTATATTTAATTAGTAGCTTTTAATGATTCACAACAAAGATTTTGAAATAATGTGTTTATTGACAAATATATTATGAAATATTAAATATAATTAATAAGAATTTAAGGTAATTTTAAATTTGAGGTATAATAGTGTTGTATGGGGTCACATAAATATTATTATTGATAAATTTTAATACAATTATGAATTTTGAATTTCTAAAATTTTAACGTTAATTTATTATAAGATTTTGAACATAGTTTTAATGAATTTAAGGTAATGTATTGTGAAAGACCCATAATAACATAATTAATTGAAATATAATTAAAAATATCTTTAATTATTTTTTGGTTTTTAGGGTGTTTTGAATGTGTTTATTGAGAGATTTATTATAAAATATTGAAAGTAATTATTATGAATTTAGGTTAAAATTTAATTGTGTGGTATAATATTATTTTTTTGTCCCACATAAATATCATTATTGATGAATTTTAATTCAATTTTTAATTTTTAATTTCTTGAAATTTTAAGTTAATTTCAAACAAACAACAATTTAGGAAACCATTGAATTTTATTATAAGATTTTTAATGAATTTTAATGAATTTAAGGTAATGTATTATGACAAACCCATAATAACATAATTAATTGAATTTTGAATTTTATTATAAGATTTTAAAATGGTCATGGGGTATGTTTAGTGATTGATGCTTATTTATTGTAATTTTAGTAGGATGTATCTAACAATTGAGGTTCGTTTAGTAGATTTAGGGATGCAAATAGTCACCCCTTATTTGGAATATTATTAAAAATATAATTAATTATTTTTTTGGGCGAGTACCTTTCCCAAGGCTCAACCAGTAAAGTCAAAATAGGCTCGCTGATTATCTGACCACATCAAAACCTTTTAAAAAAAATCCTTGATGAAAAACAAAAGAATGCACAAAGATTGTTGCTACCTTAGATATGAGAGATGGTGCTTTGGGCATCAACCCTCCATATTTCTTCTTAACAACTTCCACCAACATAAAGAGGCATAATAAACTTATTCACAATATACATATAGAAAAAAAAAAATTAAAAACACCAAAAAATAGGAGCATGATTTGAACACAACTTACTATTGTTCAGTAGGCAAGGACTTATCAACTTCTTCGGTAATAACTTCTATTTATTCTTTGACTTCCTCATTGCCTAACAATCTTCCACAACATAGTATAAAGAACATTTGCACAACACATACCATTAATTTTATTAGAAATTCAAGTCTTCATGAGACAACTTATTTTTTAAACGATTGACACTAAAGACAAAAGATAATCTGCAAATGAAACTTAGGATTGGTAGAGAATATGTGTCATTCGTGTAACATAATTACATCTATTTATTCTATTAACTACATTTATGTGTATCCACTAAGTTCAAGATCACAAGAACTGGATGAATTTAATATTTGATTAAATAAAAATTTACTATGATAATTTGTATTCTATTGAATCTTCTGTGCAATGATTTCAGAATCGGACCGGACTGGCCTGTTCAACCGGGAATCGGTCCGGAAACCGATCCAAAACATACCCAAAATCAGAATTTGAGTTGAACCGGTAAAAATCGGTTAGAACCGGTAAAATCGGGAAAACCGGCAGACCGAAAAAACCGCCGGTTAACAAATTTTTTTTTAAAATTTAATGCTAAGTACATAATTGCCATTTTCAAGACATACTAACCCCTCTCTCTTCTAACAATAGAATTAACAAAAGTATTGATTAGTGGGCTCGAGAAACAATGGTCATGCATTGAATTCAAACTTCTCACCCCACTTTCTCTCTCTTATTTTCACTCTTAGGCTTCAAATTTCAAGTCATTTAACCTCAAATGTATTTATTTAAAATTTAATAGTGTTATTTTATTTTATTTTATTGCAAACTTTGTATATTAGATATTTTGTAGTATTATTTTATATGTAAATTGCATATGTTAATATAAAATTATATATATAATAATGAAATATTATTAAAATACGTAATTTTTATTTTTTCGGTTGAACTGCCGGTCCGACATGTTGAACCTCAAACCGTTGGAGCTACTGGTTTAGGCTCCGGTCCGGTTATGAAAACAATGCTTCTGTGTAGTGTAGTAGGACTCTTTATCAAACGGTATATTACAAATAAGTGTTCAAATGTTAAACAATAGAGTCACATTAAGCACCACCGTATTTCAATTTCAAAATATTATAGTGTAAATTTTATTCATAAATGCAGTGTATAAGACTGAAGTCTTATAACTTGATTCAGAGATAAATAAATGTGTAAAAATATATTCTTGCATGGGATGTAATATTCATCAAGTTGCAAGATAGTTCACAATTAGAAAATAATATGTCGGAATATTTTATTTTTCGCTACATTCAGCATGTGCAAAGACATGACTACTTTCTTAAAACCTTCTAGACCCAATCATGCATCATATACACAACATGCAATTGCAACACAAGGCTTTGAATTCTTCATATAACATATAACATTATTCTCAGTAAGGCCTACTAATAACTAATAATTTGCAGATCTAAACAACTCGTAAGCCACTCTGCGATTCCAAGTATAAAATTCAGAACATAAATGAGTTAGCGGCAATGAAAGAGTAAAACTATTACCGAGAAAAGAGGCAATCTGAATATGTAGGTCGTCCAATTTTGACAATTGATCTCATCAATAATTGTAATCGGGGCAATTGATCGCATAGTTTGAATTCGAAGAATGAGAAGAAGTAATGAGCACAATTTCGATTACCTAATCGGGGCAATTGATCGCATAGTTTGAATTCGAAGAATGAGAAGAAGTAATGAGCACAATTTCGATTACCAAACATCTAGTGGAACATAAAGATGCATATTTGCGACTTAGATCTTTCATACCTAACATTCTTGAATGCGAAAGAATTATAATAAACAACGAATAAAGAAATCCCCATGAGAAACAAATCCTTTAAATTTAAAGAACTTGCATTTATGTACTATGTGAATTTGATATAATAAAGAGCAATACATGTAGGGTTAAAGGAATTTTGACTTTTTCTAGTATATGAAAGAATAAACGAAGCAATCATAACAATAATAATCCAAAGTACTCTAAGTACTCCATAAAGTCTATAAAAAACACTACGACTAGTTCATCAAGTTGTTAGGCCTCAGTACGATCCGATCGAAGTGGGATTCGCCGGTAATGAGCTCCAATTCCATTGAAAGAGGCATGTTTTTAAGACTCAGGTGGATAATCGACCCGCATTATAACCCTTAACACCAATGTCATGCATTTAATTTGATGAGAAGTGTTCCAATAATTGGAATTTGCTTCAAGTTTAGAAATTGATAAATAAGGAAAGTTGTGACTGAAAACATGAGAGTAGATAGAAAAGAGAAAAACAAGATGACAGAGAAAGCGAGCAGTAAGCGACAGCCCAACACCATTCATTGCGTCTGACAGGTGGGCCGCTACAAGGAGTTCGGTCACCATTCCCGGCACCATTATTCTGCAATTAATTTGTGGGATTGTTAAATGGGGACTTGCAGATTTGAAAGTTTGATGATGAAAAGGAAAAATGATGAAGAAAAAGATATATAATGACAAAAAACCAAGTGAACAGAAAATACCTAAATTAAGATCGACTCCTGGTTGACGTAGAAGATACAGAAGTGAATGTTCTCACAAATGAGATTATGGTTTGAGTGTTTTGAGTAAAGGATTCTCTTAAATTTATTTTAAGACCTTAAAATCTCTTGAAATTATATGAGAGGCACCAAAATCTGAAAGAATGTGGACATTGGCATGATAATGACCATAGGCGGCCTTGGGTAGTGCCGGAGGTGCCGCCGCAAAGGGCCCCACCCCGACGAGGGCCCCAAAATTTTAATATATATATATATATATATATATATATATATATATATATATATATAATAAGTAATGACTCAAACCATTAAGATTCTGTCATGTAACCCTCACATCTAAGGCTATCCCCATCGACAATCATTATCACATGTCGTGCGCATCCAGACAAATAAAATAAAAAAAAATTAGAAAAGAAATGTATATCTCCAAACGGTTGGAGAATATTTTCTAACACAACCAACCCCCACATTTATCTCAACCTATCCACTTTCATCCACAAGTGATATTTGTCACAATTTCATTTGTTATAATTTATTTTTAAGGATAAATTTTAGATTTTCAATAATTTATAATTTAAATTATTTTAAAAAAATAATAATCAAAATTCATATTTTTTTCCTTTATAAATTGAATATAATATTGACATGCTATGAACTACAAAAAGAAAACTCTTTTCTCTCAATCTCAAATTATATATTCTTTTTCTTTTGAGTTTTTTTATCATTTCTCATGAATCCAAACAATTTAAATTGCTATCCAAACTCGAAAAAATTTAAACTTTGATGATTTTATTAATTTTGGAAGTTACCAAACTCAATATCATCAAAGCTCCCAATTTTCACAAAATCTCAAACAAACTTTAATTTTCGAACAATTTCAAGCATCACAAAATATTTCTCAATATTTATTTATTTAATAATGTTCAACAAACAAATCTCTTCCCAAGGGCCAGAAATCTCATACAGGGGTGGGGGGGCAATTTTAATACTACCTTTGTCGCAACTCAAAACTTACTTTTTGTCATTTTGAATGTCTTAAAATAAGATTTATGTTCTCTTATTTAGTTTAAGGTACCAAACCTAAAAATTGTCACCTATAAAAGTTATACAATTTATTATAAATTCAAACTAAAATTGACTATAAAAATATAAAAGAACAATTAAAACATAACTACTACACATTAAAATATTATATTTCTTAATTTTTATATAAAAAATAAACATGATCTTAACTTAAAAAATTATAAACTATATAGTTACCAACTTTAAGAAATATATAAATTATGTATACATGTAATTTTAGAGTGAGGCTCCTGTGCATCCGGGCGCACGGAGCACATTCCGTGCGCCTTTACAATTTCCGTGCCCTTTGCAATTTAAATTCCTAGCAATACATAAGTTTAAATAAAATTGAAGGGGGAAGGTTGTGTTCACATGGGGACACGGAGTATCCCTCCGTGTCCCGAGGGGCGCAGGAGCTTTTGCCGTAATTTTAAAATGTGCTATGGAATATTAATAAATTATAATATGTAAAAATATATAATTGAATATTAATCTATCGAAAGAAAAAAGTATTAAAATATAAAATAATTTGAAGTAAAATAAGGAAGAAAAACTAATTTAAATGTGATTGGAAAAGAAAATGAAATCAAATGAAAAGAATATTGATTGCTAGGAAGAGAATCGAACATTGAACCACATGCTTGATTTTGACAATATTAACCAATCTACCAAACTACATTTAATGAAATTATTAAAGATCATATATATAGTAAACAAAAAAAATCCAAAGGGGGTCAATGCCCTCTAGTCTTAGTGTGGCTCTGCCTATGAGCTTGTCCACTTATATGTCTAATAGGACACAACTTTGCAATAGAGAAACTCATAATGCTCTTAAAAATGACTTGATTGGGCATATATGACAAAATTTTGGTAATGACAGTTAAGTGTATAATTTGTATCTTTTATTTTTATGATTTTATATTTCATGCATTTTTTTTTTCATTTTTGTACCTCAATTAGGTAATTTTTATATAATTATTGCAATTTTAATTTTGTTATTGTGTTCTATGTTATTTTTTATATGTGTTTTTAAAATATTTTTTCTATAATTACGGAATTAAATATTTTAAAATATAAGATTATTTTAATTTTAAATATAATTATTAAAAAAATTCATAATACTAATTTATAATTTAATAATATATGAGAGAGAAATAAATATTTTATTAAAAAGATAGGTTGAATTGGGTTGTTGATGGAGTATAGAAAAATTGAGGTTGGATTATAGGTTGTATATGTGGAAGAGAGAGAAATTAATATTATATTATTGTGTTAGGTTGTTGTGGGTTATGAGAGGTGTGATGTGTCAAGCCGAAACAAATGACACATCAATACAAATAATATATATATATATATATATATATATATATATATATATATATATATATATATAAATAAAATTCAAATATTAATTTGTGCACAACCTTAGCTAAGGGAAAAAGAATAATAAAAATCAATCCAATGGAAAGACTCACCACAGAAATCAAATGATTGCATTCTTCATCCGTCAGAAAGCCTTTATACAAAAATGCTCTAAATTGCAATGCAGAAAATGAAGCCTTAAGAAACTGATCATGAAATCACAAAAATACACTGTATGTAAAAGAATCACTACCTGGGTTTCCATGAAATGGTTTCCACTTTGGATGGATTGATTATAAAATTGCACATGTAGCTCCGCGCAATCAACTAAAGCAAAAACAATGGATACATCACTGAAATTCTTGAAATTTCCTCCGAATTTCTTTTATGAGAAATAAATTTTCAGCTGAAAGAGTGAGTGAGTTGAAGGTTGGATTATCGCACAGCGCGTTTCCTCTTTCTGTATTATGTTTTCATTTTAATGATTTTGGCACCATGTGACTTTTTTTGTATTCTTTGTATATCTCACTATTTAATTTAAATTTCTCTAGGATACATGTGAAGCACTACTCCATCCAATTTTACATTTGCTATATTAATTTGTTATATAAATAAGTTCACACCCATAATAAATAATAAATATTAATCAATACAACAAACTTAATAATTAAACAAATGATGACAAAATTAACCAGGAAGTAACTCAGTGGAATGAATCATATAATGAGATATCACGAGTGGGATAATTGAGAGAGTTTCCATTATAGTAGAAGTCTTTTGTCAAACTTTAATAGATACAGAAATGGCGTGTTTGGCCTATAGCGTTTCCGCACTATGACCTTAACACTCAATTCCACAGCTGCTCTGTGCCCGTGTCTCTCACAAGGAAGAAAATATCGATATCGATAAAAATATTGATACCTCAAATTTACGGATATATCGAATATCGATATCGAGATCGGTAAAAGTTAAAAAAATAATGAAAACTTGAAAAAAAATTAATTAATTAACTTTTCAATATATTATAACTAATTATATAAAAAATACACTTTAAAATCTCAATAAAACTTATAACACATGATTAGCAAATTAATAACAACATATTTAAATAGTTTGGAGTTATACAATAATTACAAGTACTTACTATTGTTTAATACATAATAACTATCAAAATGATGATCTATGAGGCTCAAATGTAATATTTGTCATGCCATCTAGATCTAAACAATAATGGTATCAGTTCATCGAATTAGAGAAATTTTGAACATAGTTCTGAATGTGTCAGTAGTACGTCGTTCTAACGAATTAATCAAACGTAAAACAATCTCACCAAGAGATAGTTTTCACGCAAGTGTTGCTTTATTTTTTTTTAAAAAATTAAACATACTAATATTAAAAAAAATGTATTTGGTTAGTAAAAGTAAAACAAAAAATTATTTTATTTTTTAAAATTATAGATAATCTTTCGATATTTTTGATATATCCTCGATATTTTGTCGATATTTTCTCGATATCTGGGAAAATTTGAACTGTGGCAAATCGATATTGATATCGATATTTCCTCGATATCAGAAAAGAAATATCTTTTTTCCCAATATCGATATCGATACTCTAAAAAAATAGATATATCGTGGATATATCGTGGAAATTTTGGGATATTTTCATCCTTGGTCTCTCGTGACTAAAATTTTCCATTAATGTTTTGGAGAAAGCTTCCCTACGTATTGAGGAGGTTCTCCATTATTAGTGTGATAGTAGATATTGAAGTTGTTTATAAAAAGGGTGGCATGTCACAGTATATGCACAACACAAATCAACCCAACCATGACTACTCTACTGCCTCACTCCATCCTGCTACTGCTGATCATCAATCGATCAATGGGAGCACCCCCGCCCTTAATGCCCCGAAGCCGGCCTTCCCGCCACTGCCTCATCTCGACGCCCCAAAGCCGAACCTCCCTCCACTGCCTCTGCCTCATCTCAAACCCCTAAACCCGAACCTCCCGCCACCAAGGATGAAAATATCCTAAAATTTTCACGATATACCCATTTTTAGAGTATCGATATCGATATTGGGGAAAATGATATTTATTTTCTGATATCGAGGAAATATCGGGAAATATCAAGAAATATCGGTAAAAATATAAATGTCGATTTGCCACAGTTCAAATTTTCCCAGATATCGAGATATATCGAGAAAATATCGAGAAAATATCGAGGATATATCGAAAGTATCGAAAGATTATCTATAATTTTTTAAAAATAAAATAATTCTTTGTTTTAATTTTACTAACCAAATACCTTTTTTTATTATTAGTATGTTTAATTTAAAAAATAAATAAATAAAACAACACTTGCGTGAAACTATCTCTTGGTGAGATTGTTTTACGTTTGATTAATTCGTTAGAACGACGTACTACTGACACATTCAGAACTATGTTCAGAATTTCTCTAATTCGATAAGCTGGTACCAATATTGTTTAGATCTAGACGGCATGACAAGTATTACATTTGAGCCTCAAAGATCCTCATTTTGATAGTTATTATGTATTAAACAATAGTAAGTAGTAATTATTGTATAACTCCAAACTATTTAAATATGTTGTTATTGATTTGTTTATCATGTGTTATGAGTTTTATTGAGATTTTAAAGTGTATTTATATAATAAAATTAGTTATAATATATTGAAAAGTTAATTAATTAATTTTCTTCTTTTTTTTCAAGTTTTCTTTATTTTCTAAACTTTTACCGATATCGATATCGATATCGATATTTGATATATCCATCGATATATTCGTAAATTTGAGGTATCGATATTTTCATCCTTTCCCGCCACTGTCCTGCTTCGACGCCCCATAGCCGACCTTCCCACCACTGCCTCATCTCGATGCCCCAAGCTGACCCTACCGCCACTACCTCATCTCGACGCCCCAAAGCCGACCTTCCCACCACTTCCTCATACGTCCCGAAGCCGATCCTCTAACTACTCCCCCGCGTCTGACATCCTATTGAATTTTTTAATTTTATATATATATATATATATATATATATATATATATATATATATATATATATATATAATGAGGACTCAAACAATTAAGATTCTACCATGTAAGCCTCACATCTAAGGCTATTCCCATCGGCAACCATTATCACAGGTCATACGCATCCCGACAAATAAAATTAAAAAAATGTATATCTCCAACCGATTGGAGAATATTTTCTGACACAACCAACCCCTACTTTTATCTCAACCTATCAACTTTCATCCGCAAGTGACATTTGTCATATTTTCTTTGGGTAAAATTTATTTTTGAGGATAAATTTTAGATTTTCAATAATTCATATTTAAATTATTTTAAAAAAATAATAATCAAAATTCTTTTTTCCCCTATATAAATAGAATATAATATTGACATGCAATGAACCAGAAAAAGAAAACACTCTTTTCTCTCAATCTCAAATTATATCTTCTTTTTCTTTTGAATTTTTTTTCTTATCATTTCTCATGTATCCAAACAATCCAAATTGCTACCCAAACTCGCAAATTTTTTCATACTTTGATGATTTTATTAATTTAGGAAGTTACCAAAACTCTCAATACCATCAAAGCTCCCAATTTTCGCAAAATCTCAATTAAACTTCAATTTCCGAATAAGTTCAAGCATCACAAAATATTTTTCAAAATTTATTCAATAATGTTCAACAAACAAATCCCTTCCCAAAGGGCAACTGGTTTGTGAAATTAAGAAGATATTGCTCTTATGTCATCTTGGTGTTTTGTTAGTGAAGATAGCATGCATGGAAAAAATCAAAAAGGTACTTCACTATGGAGACAAGTTCATGAGATGTTTCATGAAACTCGAGCAGAAAATCATAAAGATATAAAGGAAAGAATTGTGGATATGTTAAAAGGTCTCTTCAAACGACTCAATAAAAGTGCAAACAAGTGGATTACAGCTTGCAAGGAAACACATACTCAAAAAATGAGCGGAATGAGCCAGAAAATATCTAGAAAGAAGCTCATACAATTTATGAAGCAAATGGTAATAAGTTTACTAATTTAATTGTATTTAATGAAGTTATGTGTAAACATCCAAAATGGGAGCTGAAATTAGATCATGACTAAAAACGTTTCCGTCCTGAAGATGAGGAGGACAATTGACACACCCCACTTTACATAACTTATAATTCAAATACTAATTTACATAAACATCGTCATTATAAAAACTGCATACATATATATATTTTTCACATAATATGCTTATAACCAACACAATCACACCAGTTCAACATACGTGACTGGTTTCTGATACCACTTCAAATCAGACAAACTCGCGACAATACTTATTATATTACACAACCAAAACATCAGCCGAAATAAAATAAACCCACGGCCTAGCCCAACAGGTCATCATCTATGTACATCCGCTCAAAACCTTGAAGGAGCTCCACAGCTTGCACAGTCACATCACAAACTCAATCATCAACAGGCTCACCTACAATGCATAAACTAGTGAGACAAAAATCTCAGTAAGTAGAAATCATGCATGTCCGTGCATGAAAATGCATTTAATTCTCTATCGCCTATGTCCTAATTTTTTTCTAATTGATCTCTTTTATTTTGAAAATTATTCACGTTGCGGGATCCCCACGACACACTTATGATATGCACCCCAAATGAGCTCAATGAGGACGATTTTTCCGAACCCCGAAATAGTGCCGAGAACGATTTTTCCGAGCTCTGGCAAAGTGGTGGGGACGATTTTTTCGAACCCCTAATAAAAATGTCGGGAACGATTTTTTCGAACCCTGACAGAGATGCATATATAGTGGCCGCACACACCATTAGTATCTTATTAATTTTGAGGAAAACATTTTTCATGTTTATGCATGGTATGCACCCAGAACAATTAAATGTGCATCATAAACTATTTACAATATCAATATCAACATTTAATCACAATAAAGTAACAACTTAATTTCAATTTACACAAATCCACTTCTGAAATAACAACTTCACCTCAATCATATAAATTCATTTATAGAATAACCACTTCACCCTGGGATCACACGGATCTCTTTTTGGAATAAAACTTCATCTTGGATCCCCCAGATCCTTATAACCAATATTTTCTCAAACCATATAAATATATTTGCAACAGTTTCCAATCACACAGATCTATATAGGATAATAATAATATTTCCAATCACATGAATCCACAACTTGTATCACAATATTATCACAAATAATTTACATATACTATTGTTAAATATGAACCCTACTTTCTCCAAATCACATAAATACACAGCTTGTATAACAAATTAATCACAAATAATTCATATCGTAATTAAACTAATTACCAATAATCCATAATATAATTATCACATATTAATTACAAATAATTCACAAACAACATGTTTATGCATTGTAGTTGGACTTCTACTTACTTGGATTCCGACAGTAATATAAACCCCGTAAAGAACTGTAACTAATTTGCTCCGACACGCATGTTCCGGCGCGCTCCCTCTTCTCTTTCTCTTCTTCCTCTCTCTCCCTTTCTTCTCTCTCTCTCCTCTCTCTCCCTTTCTTCTCTCTCTCTCTCTCTCTTTTTCCTCTATTTTTTTATTCACTTGCTTCTTCAATATGGGGTTATCAACCCCAATCCCAACTTATATATATATGTAGAAAGTGGAGTTGGGTAAATCAATGGAAATCCACCTTGCCCAATTAAAATTTTTTTTTAAAATAAAAATTCACGGCTGCTAATCAGCCATGCATGCATGCACCTTTTCAAATTTGGCTGCTATTGCCAACTCAACTTGCAGCCACCAATTTTGACCTTTTTATTATTATTATTATATTATTATTCTAATTATAATAATTAAAATACGTGTGATACTTAATAATTAAAAAAAAGTGTATTTATACACATAAAATAATTTACTCATATATCCAAATTAATACAAGTAAATATTTATGTACTCATATATTCACATATTGTCACCATGTTTATCACGTATGTATCAAATAAAATGTAAAGATAATTAAAATGTAAAAAACAATTATCACATAATTATAAAATGCACATAACAAAAATTAAATTATATTGGCACATGAGTAGTGAGAAGCTCGGGTATCACAACAATGACTAAAGTGGTGGAAGTTCCAAAAGAGTCAAAACGAGTGAAGATTAGGAGTATTCTGTTCCAACAATCATGAGACTCCAAGTAGTGGATGCTCAACCATTGCTCGTCCTAGTGGTAGAGATAATGCAAAAAAAGAAAAAGGTAAAGCATCACAATCTTTTGCTACGAATGAAGTTGCTGCTGAAATTCGTACATTGAGGCTCACTAGAGACAATGAAGTTGAAGTAATAAAAATTTTGGAAAAAGAAAAAATTGAATTGGAACGAGAGAAGTTACAGAGGAATAAAATGAGAATGAAAGAACTTATGCTAAATACATTGCTAGCTAAAGATCACTTATCACCAGAAGATGAAGAAATGAAATGCAAATTAATAGCAATTGTATTTGGACAGTAGATCTATCTTATTATCATGTATTTTAGGTATCACATTTTAATTAATGTCTTTTAATTTAAATGTATTTTAAGCTTTTTAATTAATTTCATGTAATTGTAATCAAGTAATTGAGTTGTCAACTTTTGTCTTTCATTTGTCCCTTTTCTTACTTTATTCACATCCAGTTGTCACTTTCATATTTCAATTGTCATATCTCTTACTTTATTCACGTGGGTTGTTAAAATGTCATTATTCAACCTGCAATGATAGCTTTAGGCACATGCATGCTCATTAATTTAAGATAGCTTCACATGCTATCTTTAAATTATTTTTCTATATATACTTGTTGAAATTGTTCATAAATTACACACAATTTTTTTCCTCAACTGCAAAACTGTCTTTCAATGAAAATTCATATGTAGATTCAGATTCAAGTTCTGGTTATATCAATTTCTCAGAATTTGATGAATGGAAAAATTGAGTTATTCAAAGCAAGCATCAAATTGATAAGATGATTGTGAATGTGATCTTAAACAATCCTAATATGATTGTGGAAAATCAAACTCCTAGAGCTAGACGATGATATATTGATAGAGAATGTGAACATGGTGAGGAGCCTTTGATGAATGACTATTTTTTCGACAAACCAACATACCCTCCTGAGATTTTTCGACTCACTTTTCGCATGAAAAAATTATTGTTTCTGTGCATAGTGGAGGTTGTTGCTTCCAATGATGAGTATTTCCAACAACGACTTGATGCCACTGGAAGACAAGGGATTTCAGCATTATAGAAATGTATTGGAGCTATAAGGGTGTTGGCATATGGCACATCAACTGATATTGTTGATAAATACTTGCGAATGAATGAATCTGTGACAAAGGGACGCTCTCATAAGATTTGTTGATGGTGTTATTTCTTGTTTCCGCAATGAGTATCTTAGAAAGCCTGCTGAACAAGATTTGACTAGATTACTCTACATCGGGGAACAAGTTGGATTCCCAGGTATGATAGGCAGTATTGATTGCATGTATTGGGAATGAAAAAATTATCCTATTGTATGGGCCGGACAATATGCTAGAAGAAGTGGAAAGCCAACAATCATTTTAGAAGTTGTTGCATTGTTGAGAGTGAAAATTCACGTAATTTGAACTCTGATTTATGTGATAATTATTTACGTTTTGGTCTTTAATCGAGGCGAATCAGGATATGTGTGGAAAAGTCATGAATCAGGTGCTACTGAGGTCGTTTGAGCATAATTTCGCAGGGAAATAGGATTGAAGTGCTCATAATCAGAAGACATGAAATTTGAGGTCTCGTTCGACCAAGGGGAAGCAGTTCGACTAAGACCATTTTGGTCGAACAATGGTCGAATGGCGGGATATCGAGATTCAGTGCACAGGTTTATTGTTCGACTAGAGCCAAGTTGTTTGACCAAGTCCACTCTAGTCGAACGTTGTTGCAGAATTCCAGATCCATACGGTTTTACACCCCTAGTGCATGTATATGCATGTTTTGTCGAAAAAGCCCAGTAAAGGTCCATTGAAAGAGTCTCCAGTATAAAAGGAACACAATTAACATCCAAGAGAGATACCGTAGACACCATATCCATTCTACACAACATCCAAGCCCTACCTTCATCTGTAGGAGCTGTAGAGATTCGTCTGCCGAATCAAGTGGAGAACTAAAAGGAAGATTCAAGACAGAGAAAGACGCGACGGCTTCCGCATCTAGGGTTTTCTTCGTATCTTAATTTATCTTGTAATTTTCCAGACTATGGTAAGATTTATCCAACCACCATGATTGTTCTTTGCAACATCATGAGCTAGAACCGCTTTGGTAGTTCTAGGGTTTATGAAGGTTTTACAAGTTAATTGAACTTTCGTGTGTATCCTCTGTACAACACTACTTGTGAAATTATTTAATATATGATTGTGCGTTTTTAATATATATTTACGGTCGTTTTGTGCATCTTCAACTGTTATATAGAGTCTTAATATATATCTTGGTTTTAGATTGAGTGTGTTCACCGTTGAACAGGATTTCATGTTATGATTCTAAGTAAGGGGACTCCGAGGCTTCATTAGAACTATCATATATGAATACTTATTAATTGAATTTAATTCCGATTATTAAGTAGGATAAAGAAGGTAATTTTATAGTACCTATAAAGGGAGATCATATCAGGTTAAAGTACCAAACGGCCGATGAAATAATTGATACTTATAGTACCTAGAAAGGGAGTAAAATTATATCTATTGTTCCAAGGTTATTCACACATGTAACACGCGTATTTACTTGTATCTATAGAGTAGATATGCATGGCTTAGTGATGCGTCCATATTCCACAAGGCAGAGTCGGACAATACACATGAGAAGGAGATTAATTAGTGAAACCAAATTATCCTAGAGCTACATATTCTCTCACTTGATCCACTCACGTTATTCTCTATTGTTTTTCAATTTTATTTGCTATTTAATTATTTATTTAGATTATTAATAATTATTTCATCAAACTTTATTTTCAACTCAAGTCTTAATTAATTAGTTTATAATTAAATTAATAATATTCCGTCCTTTGGATTCGATAAATAACTTGGTCGCTTATCTAAACTACAATAACATCCTTCATACTTGGGGATTAATTATGTGTAAAGAAAATACTCAACATGCATCATATGACTTATGGATATGACATGCATTCTTTGGAATACCAGGTACGTGCAATGAGATTAATGTACTCCATCGTTCTTCAGTTTTTAATGATGTGTATGATGTGTTGGAAGGTTGATCACCAAAGATTAATTATGTTGTGAATGGTCACGAATTTGATAGGGCATATTATCTTACTGATGATATATATCCATCATGGGCTGTATTTGTTAAGTCAATTTCTACTCCACAACTCCAAAAGCATAAGTTGTTTGCTCAACACCAGGAGACGGGTGAGAAAATATGTAGAGAACGCTTTTGGAGTTCTACAAGCTCGTTTTGCATTTCTTAGACGTCCATGTCTTGTTTGGGATAAACTTCAGATGAATAAAATTATGATGACTTGTATCATCATGCATAATATGATTGTAGAATTTGAGCGAGATATATATCAAAACTACCTTTGCCGCAACTCAAATCTTACATTTTGTCATTTTGAATGTCTTAAAATAAGATTTATGGTTTCTTATTTAGTTTAGGGTACCAAACCTAAAAATTGTCACCTATAAAAGTTCTACAATTTATTATAAATTCAAACTAAAATTGTCTATAAAAATATAAAAGAACAATTAAAACATAACTACGACACATTAAATTATTATATTTATTAAAACATGATCTTAAGTTAGAAAATTATAAACTATATAGTTACTAACTTTAAGAAATATAAATTATGTAAAAATGAAATTTTAAAATGCACTATGGATTATTAATAAATTATAATATGAAAAAATATATAATTAAATATTAATCCATGGAAAGAAAAAAGAATTAAAATATAATATTTTATAAAATATAAAAGAACATTGAACCGCATACTTGGTTTTGACAATATTAACCACTCTACCAAACTACATTTCTTGAAATTATTAAAGATTATATATATAGTAAATAAAAAAATTCCAGGGGGGCATCCGACTCCGTCTATGAGCTTGTCTACTTATATGACTAATATGACACAACTTCGCAATAGAGAAGCTCATAATGCTTTTAAAAATAACTTGATTGAGCATATATGACAAAAATTTGGTAATGACAGTTGATTGTATAAATTATATCTTTTATTTTTATGATTTTATATTTCATGCATTTTTTTTTATTTTTGTACCTCAATTATGTCATTTTTATATAATTATTGCAATTTTAATTTTGTTATTGTGTTCTATGTTATTCTTTTTATGTGTTTTTAAAATATTTTTTTCTATAATTATGGAATTAAATATTTTTAAAATATAAGATTATTTTAATTTTAAATATAATTATTAAAGAAATTCATAATACTAATATACTATAATTTAATAATATATGAGAGAGAAATAAATATTTTATTAAAAAGGTAGGTTGAATTGAGTTGTTGATGAAGTATAGAAAAATTGAGTTTGGGTTGGATTATAGGTTGTATATGTGGAAGAGAGAGAAATGAATATTATATTGTTGGGTTGGGTTGTTGTGGGTTATGGATAATTATAGCCTAAGAGAGTGTGATGTGTCAAGCCGAAACAGTAAAATTTTAAAAATAAAATGACTAAGAATTCGATACATCCGCATTCATTCCCTTAGTACTTCCTTCGTCCCAAATTTATCTTCACGTTTACTGTAGATACGGAGTTTAAGAAAAATCACTTTTTAACTTACTTTTGGGGTAGTATGACATTTTTGTATATTAATAAATAATGATGAAGTATGTTATGTATGTTAAAAAGGTGATGACAAATTTGAAATTAAAGTATGTTAGAGGGATATTAGTTAGTTGTTTTTTTTGCTTTTATTAAAGTGTAAAGTTGAATTTGTGAGTGAACGAAACGGAAAGTGTGAAGTTGAAATTGGAACGGAGGGAGTAGTCAACATAACATCTCAGCAAGTTAAACCATGTTTCGCTTAAATTCTTTCTTTTTAAAAATTTTAAAAGACAACTATGCCCTTTAATATTCTAAATTCTAAAAATGAATATTAAATTTTACATAGGACATAATCCTATGACTCTCCACTAACTTTTTTTTTCTTTATTATCTTTTCTCTCTCATCTCTTTTTTTATACTCCATAAATTAATATTTTTTATATATATTAATTTAACATAAAGTAAAAATTTACTTTTAAAAAATTCAAAATAAATACTTATTCGTCTCATTTCAATTTTTACATATTTTTAATTTGGTCGTCTCATTTTAATCTTTACATTTTCTTTTTAGTAAAAGGATTTAAGGAACCCACATAAATTAATTATTTATCTCTCATGGCCCACACATTAAAATACTACATTCCTTAATCTATTTGCAAAAAGCGAATCGTAAAATTTAAAATGGTTCTGAGGAGTATATTATTACTATTTAGTTGAATTTTAAATCTCACAGAAATTATAAAATTTAGGCCAGTAAATGTAAGCTTTTTTTTGAGCATTTTCTTTTTAGTAAAAGGATTTAAGGAATCCACATAAATTAATTATTTATCTCTCATAGCCCACACATTAAAATATTACATTCCTTAATCTACTTGCAAAAAGCGAATCGTAAAATTTAAAACGGTTCGGAGGAGTATATTATTACTATTTAGTTGAATTTTAAATCTCACATAAATTCTAAAATTTAAACCAATAAATGTAAGCTTTTTTATGAGGTTCTGAGGAGTATATTATTACTATTTAGTTGAATTTTAAATCTCACAGAAATTCTAAAACTTAGGGCAGTAAATGAAAGTTTTTTTTTTTTAGGAACCGTGGCCAAGTGGATCCACTTGGTTAATATATTGTAATTTCATAAAACTTTTCTTAATGCGATTCGATGATTTTATAGTACCGTCGAACGTCTAATTCCTGGGAGAACATTGAACAAAATCATATGTATATCATTTTCACACGTCAAGAGAACTGTTCATAGATTTGATTCATTATGTTCGTTAAATTATTCCAAAAACCCACTCAACTCGAACCAACATCAACATCTTCACAGGTGTCTCCAATTTATTTTACCCTTTCTGGTTGATTTCAACTCCAAGGACTGCTGTAAATTATGGCAGATTCATTCCGTGATTTTGTTTTATTAAATTTGTTATAATTGGGTGGTTTGCTTAACTCCATCGTCAGTATTAGAATTCTTATCTCTTGTACCCTAAATTACTCTAATTGCGATCATAATCAAGTTTATAAGAACATATCTGCCAACTATGATTTGAAAATTCTTTATATTTGATTTTGGAATTAGTTTGGAGCTGTATTACCCGTAAATTTCTTGAATTTTGCTCAGTAGTAGAATTTCCATGCAATTGTCATATTTCTGTAAGAGTAGTTGGGCGTAAGCGCCAATTTCTTCTATCTATTTATGGACAATCTATATTACTTACATGAGTACGGATGTTTACATTCTTCTTCAGCTGCTGAACACTACACATGAAAGCATGGCAACATCAGATTTAACACCGGTAATTGCTGTCCATTATGGCATCCCATCGACTGCATCAGTACTTGCTTTTGATCCCATCCAAGGCCTCTTGGCAGTGGGGACTCTGTAAGTTCAATATTCTTTTAGCATGAGTAGGAATAGAATCAATTGGAAACCTTCAATATGGTAGGGAAAAAAGTTTAGTTTAAGCATGCTTGGTGGGTTCCAAATTATAAGGGTAATAAGGGATGTTTTATTTCAGATATTGTTAGGGAATTTTCTTTTGCGGTTTACATAGGTTCTTGGAAATAGTTTTATTATGTAATTCCCCCAACCCAAAAAGAGGCTCACTTTTCCTTTTTCATCCATCACATAATATAGGCTAGTCTCCTCTTTTAATATATTAATTAAGTGTAATTTGTCTAAAATTAACTTATTCAATATTTCTTCTTTTACACAAATTCATTTAATTTTTTAGCATTTAGGATAAAATAGGAAGATTTTGGGTAAATTTACGGTACCAATAACATTTAATATGTATTCTTAATTTGTATGAAAAATTGACCGAGCCTATCTTGCTGGGATAGAGGGGGTATTTGTTTTGAGTTTCTTTGAGGATGTGATTTTACTTGTTAGCATCAATGTGTAAGTGGTGGGTAATGATATGTAGGAGAGTATTAATTGATGTGATATAAGAGATGAGAGAGGAGAGAGAAAGAGTGATTAATACTCCCTCTGTCCCACATTTACTTGCACCGGCACTGTAGATATGGAGTTTAAGAAAATTTATTTTTTGACCAACTTTATTGACTTTTGGAGGGTATTGTAGTATTTTTTAAGTAATAAATAAATTATAAAGTATGTTATGTGTGTTAGGTGGGAGTGGTAAATTTGTAATTAAGATGTACTTTTAAGGTTAGAAATTGATGTGATGTTTCCATTTTTGGGTGGTGCAATTTAATGTGGGATGGACGAAAACGGAAAGTGTGAAATTTAATGTGGGACGGATGGAGTATTAATTGAAGAGAGCGAATTAAAGAGGATGGGTGGACGAGAATTAATAGGTTATTAAGAATATATGGGCGATTTTTAAAAACTAGATTCAAATCCCCGACTAAAATATGTCTAGGATTTCATAGAAACAGGAGAAAATACTGGGGTTATGAAATGAGACTGGGGTTATGTTATAGGAATCTTTATTTTCTGTACTAGAAAAGGATTACTTGTCCCTTGTATTACATACTTTCTTTATTTAATGGAATTTCTCCTGTTTCTTATGAAATGGGATAGTAGATGTTTACTATATAATTCTGTTTCACTAGTATTTTCTGTTAATTGATTATTTATACAAATTAGGTAAGACAATTTGTACATGCAATCCCTCACGTGATGTAAGTTATCAGTATTTTAAAGCCTAAGCAAAATACTGTTGCCAAAAACAAATTTTAGGCAGTTCTGCTATTGCATTGCATGTTCTATTATACATAATAACCTGCATTCTCTTGTTATTAACAATTTGTAGTTACCATATCATACTATCATTTTGTAGACCCACTGAAAAAATCTTGTCATCTGAAGTTAATATGCACTGTAACATGACTTAACTCTCATTTCATGTTATGAGATGTGAAGGGAGATAGCTCTTACATAGTTGAGTGATAAAGCATGTGGTTCACATTGGACAGCATGGCCTTTAAAATGGTATACCGTGTGCTATAAGTGATTCCATTGTTTTATTGAATGGATATAGGGATGGCAAAATTAAAGTGGTTGGTGGTGGCAATATTGAAGGTCTTCTTACGTCTCCTAAATCTTCGCCCTTTAAGAACCTGGAGGTTTGTCATTTAAGTTGATTGATGATTTTCATCTCGTCCATTGTCTTTGTTCATCTCTATGCTTTTAATTCTTATTTGTTCTTCCCCCTTGGAGACATTTTGTTTAGTCAAAATAATTCAGGAACAAAGTTTTCCACTAAAAAATATTTTTGTTGTTGCATATGATTTGCCTTTGTTCACATTATTGAGGTGTTGACATGATTTTACACCTCTTTTTCCATTCTTACGCAATGAAATAATTTCATAATATTCTGGAATTAAACAAGGGAAGTCTTGGCATTTAAAGAAAACCAGTTTTTCCTTTCCTCGCTTTTTGTGCTCCTGAATAATCAAGTAAAACCTTGTATCAAATCTTTTTGTTTATTTATTTATTTTTTTCCAGTTCCTGCAAAATCAAGGGTTTCTAGTGAGTGTCTCCAACGATAATGAAATCCAGGTATGTTGTATTATTGTTTCTCATCATCACGTGAAACCTTTCAGTCACTTGATTTCTTCAGAACTTATTGATAACTTGGAAACCCATCCAAGGTCATTTTCATCATATGGTTGACATAACTTATGATCTTTTTGCATTCCTTTACCAAATCAACTTCCTTCTTCATTCTTTCCCATGGGTGCATAACTTTCACAGGTCTGGGATCTTGAAAAGAGACGAATAGCTTCTAACATAAAATGGGAATCCAACATAACTGCATTTTCTGTCATCTCTGGTACCAATTTCATGTAAGAAATTGCGAGATTTGAATAACTCATTTCTGAATTGTTACACACACACACACATGCATACATATACATACATACATACATACATATATTTATATTATATATATAAATGATCAAATGTGGCCTAACTATTCATTGCTATTGTGGGACTTTCAGGTATCTTGGGGATGAGTATGGATTTCTATCGGTGATAAAGTATGATGCTGCAGAGGAGAATATTCTTCAATTATCGTACTATGTTCCACCTAATCTTATAGCTGGTACCTGAATGTTAGATTTCTTTTTAAGTAATGCATGTGTGTTTGAAATATTGGTGATGTCTCTTAACGTATTCAGGGCCATATGCTAATCAGACCAAGACTGTTGTAACTCATATTTAGTGGACACTTCAAAACTCTGCAAATTAGCTTTGTTAGATATAAAGCATGTCCCTAACATTAATAAAATTGTGAAAGCATGTTTGTATTAATGTCTTCTAACCAATTTTCTCTTTAACCTTCTTCAATCGAAGTGAGCTTCACTGTTTTTGTTTTCTCAAGTTTTATAGTGCATCTTCCAAAATAACTTTCTAATGCTGTTGGCTTTATAGAAGGAGCTGGGATTTCGTTGTCTGATCATCAACCCATTGTTGGTGTGCTCTCACAACCTTGTTCAGGTGGGAACAGGTAAAATAAAATTATTAATTTTCTCCATTTTCTTTTTGTGCATCACCTTAGTTTCTTGCATTTTACCTCCAGTTTGGCTCTAGGTTACATGAGGCATCTTTTGTTACTCAATTCATACTACTCTTTTGCGTCAGAAGTTCTTTACTCTGACTCTTTTAGTTGGTCAAGTATCCTATATTGATATATTCATGACAAAGTTCCGTTCTTCCCTTTGAACTTATCAGTAGTTATATTTGCTTGAGGATTTGTTTTCTTTTGACCTCCCAGTTATTTTAAATAGAATGAGTACTACTTACCCACACAGTAAAAAAAGCTCCTTAGATATTTGAAGTTGTGATTGTGATATCCAAAAAATGAATTTATGTTGTGCTTTGACCTTGTTTTCCAATCTTGATAATTTCTTCTAGGCAAGTTGCTACTAGTTAGTCATGTCTTATTTGTAGAAAAAGGTAGCTGATAGATGATGGATGCTGACACCTACTAACTCAGCAAGTAAATTATCAGACTCAAGATTTTTGTTCATCTTTATATATGTTAACTAAATGAAATATGTTCCTTCAAGTTCACTATATTTGATACTTTAGGTGTTATTTTTTTGCAAAATACGTTGTGTTTTGTAGATTTAAGTAATTAAAAAAATCTTCCAACATTATTCCCGAACCATTAATTTGCATGCACGAATTGCAGCAATTCCCAAATATTAGTTTGGGGTACTTTATAAATTTTCTTAATATGTGTGAAAATGTGATCAATTTGACAGATTAGTTTATACATAGTGCGTGAACATGTGTGTGTGTATATACACACACATAAAATGAGACTCCCTCTCATGGGTATTAGAACACATAAATTGTAGTACATATGTTTCATCTTGGGAGGCATGCTTGAATGGCTCAGGAAGTTGTATTGTGTATTTTTCATTACAACTGGTCATCTGATATTTGTTTTATACTAGTGATTTGAAAAGGCCTAGCTAGCTCTTGTGGATAATTAGGTCAGTTGTGTTGTTGTGTTATCCAAATCTTAAAGGTTGACCTGTTAGGGACAAAAGTGTTTTTAGATCTATCTGTCTAATATCTTTTGATCTTTTCTCACTCCCTCCGAAGGAGCTAATAGATTCTTTTTCTAAATCAAAATGTTTGGAATTTTTTTTTAATAAAGGAGCCAGTAGTGACACTCCATCCTAAAACTTTGCCTCTCTCAGGCTTTAATGGTGGATTGCGTACTGTTTCCCAGAGATGTCTTGCTGCTAATAGCAAGCTTCCTTAGCTGCCTAAGCATCATTTACTTATTGTAATCTGATTTTTTTAAATCCAAGCCAACAGTTTTAACTGTTTTTAGTGAAGCCTCCTATGTATAACTTAATTCGATTGACTTTGAAAATTAAAATTTGAGTTTACTCTTGACTTAAATAATTGGTATAAATTCATTTTTATTGCTGATGTTGGATTATATTGATGTTGTCTTTATGATAGTGAAATGCTTCTTTATAGCTTTTGGTATCCAATCATTTTGTTTTTTATGTAATACCTCGTCATCCCTTTACCAATTTTAGCAAAAGTAATTTTGACATGGGAAGTGTGTAAAAGTAGCGGCTAGCGTAAAACTGAGAGAAATGACCACTAACACAGTCTCAACTAATAATAACAGCGGCATACATTTTTTTGGGTTAATTGCAAATCAAAGCATGACCAGTACTTCAATAGGAAAAAATACCGAACTTTTGGAATTAGGCATACAAAGACAACCTTTAATATATGTTAAATTTTGAACCCAAATTTAGTTTTACTTCTTAATATTATTTGCCATTTTTAGCCTACAAGATTGTCCTTCTTACGAAGTACACAACCTTCTCTTTAGATTTTCAATTGGACTCTTATCACATTCTCCATGTATCTTTGAAATTTGATCATTAGCCCAGAAGCGCCACATATTTAACGTAGTGTCTTTGTTTGCGAAATTTCTAGATTTGGACTAGTCAATAATTTAGGTAAGTGTGATAATTTTTGTCGCAATTATTTGTTTTTTTCCATACGAAACAGAAATTTTATTCATAAAGGTGAAAATGGCTAAAGGGATAAGGATCCCTTTTATAGAACTACAAGAAAAGATCATAACTCCTACCTCTACCAATATCTCACATAAGATAGGTAATAGGTTTTAAAATCTATAAACCTAATCCTATCCCACTACTTCCTGTGATTTTTCCTTTATAATTCTTGTATTTCTTGTAACCACGTTCACCAGCCAAATCTGGAACTACAACTATACTGTAACTTAGTACAGTAGTACATATTCTTTAGTTTATTAATCAAGATTGCAAATCTATGGTGAGATCTTATTTTTGGCATGTAACTTAACAGCTTTGACTGAGACAACCTATATGATTTCAAGCTTTCATATGTCTCCCACAAATTGACACAGTTTTCAGGACACTGGTTGAGTACGGTGATATCTATATGAATACATTTTAGGCAGCCTATGGACCTTCGTGTACCTTGGACTGCAATAACTGTGCTTGTAATTTGCTCAAATTTCTTGGAAATTACTTAATTATATCTAGGATAATGTATGAAAACATCTCCTCCCCCACCACAAACACGTGGAATCATTTTTGTCACTTCCGAGTTCTATTAATTAGATTTTTTCCTATTATTACCAGTAATTTAGTCTTAAAATGCTACATTTCCTTTTTCTGGTAGACTCAAAATAGGAACCTTTAAAAGGTATGTACTCCCTCTTTCAATATCCCTGAAATAATTTTGAACTACTAATATTTTTTCTATCACTTGTATTTTTCAAAAAGAAGATGGGTATCTTTCAGTATATTGATTAAAAAAAGCTGCAAATATTTTTTCCTTCATCTCATATTGGCCATTCATAGTGCAGATGTTAGAAGAGTACCATTTGTAGCAAATGGATTCAACACTGATCATCTATTTTGTAGGGTTCTGATTGCATATGATAATGGATTTATTATTCTGTGGGATGTTACTGAAGATAGAGCTGTTCATGTTAAACGCTTGGAGGATCTACAACTAAAAGGGGGTTTGGTTGTGAGTTTTTCAAATAACGAGAACTGCACATACTTGCATGATTCATTAGATACTGATGAAACAGAGAAAGAAATAAGCTCTCTTTGTTGGGTGTCTCCTGACGGGTCAGTATTAGCTGTTGGTTATGTGGACGGAGATATTTTGCTGTGGGACCTGCCAGTTTCTGACCAAGGCAATTGCCAGAAATCTCTGAAACTACCCAATGATGTTGTTAAGATACAGCTGTCATCAGGAGATAGAAGGCTTCCTATCATTGTTCTACGCTGGTTTTCCAATAAAGCTCAAAATGTTGGTCGTGGTCAACTCTTTGCGTATGGTGGTGTCGACATTGGAGCTGAAGAAGTGTTGACGGTATGCTATGAACCTTGAATGTAGTTTACCTTCTCTCATTCTTTATGTCACATGCATGGATGCCTTTTCCTATTAGCAGCATAAGAACACTATATTTCCAGGCAACTTGAGCTTACAATGCTGTAGATTTGTGTTGGTCTGCTCTTCTGAAAATTTAAATCTAGTCAATTTTGAGCCACAGAGTAATAAGGTTGATGCTCAGTAGTTTTCAATGGACATGGATTGATGCTTCTGTGTTCAGTGGCTAATGTATTAATTAAAAGGTAGCCCGTTCATTATTACTCTCAAACAACCTAATATACATACCAGCACTCCACTTTTTATATGATTTTATAATGTGCGAGGCGCATTTATGTGCAGTATGTATGCGAAAGATGGTAAAGTGTGCAAATCCCCACATTTTATGTGATAAATTAATTGTATAAAGACAATGTATTATTCCACTTGTAAAAATACTTATCGCGTGAGCTGAGGGTGGTCTGTTTGAATAAGTCCTTCCATGATGTATTATGATTACCTTCATATCTTGATACAAAAATATTTTAGATAAGTTTTGACATCAAATCAGGTCCAAAGTAACTCAAGTCTGAGTAAATTGACTACATTTGGTAACAACTTGGCTGTGTCAAAACAGACCTCTGAACCACCTTTATTATGATTAGCTTGAAAATATGTTGAGACGTGTTATTATTTTAGTGCTGGATATTTCATTTTTATTGAAGTTCACTTGGTGATTGCAGATCCTTGACCTCGATTGGTCTCTTGGATTAGCAAAGTTGAAGTGCATTGAGCGTGTTGACCTTACTCTACATGGATCTTTTGCAGATCTGAATATTATATCAAATCGTTATAAGGCAAACAACAGTAGTGGAACCTCATTCTTTGTTTTGACCAATCCAGGGCAATTACACTTTTATGAATATGACTCTCTGTCCATCTTGAAGTCTAAAAGAGGAAAGAATCATTCTGAACAAGCAATGCAATATCATTCTGTTATACCTACTGTGGAACCTTATATGACTGGGAAAGTTTTATATGACAAGTTCTGAAAGGAATATTTTCAGCACACTCTTGAAGGTACTGAATATCTTCAGCTATAATTTTCAAGTACTTCTCTTTTCAATTTTGTTTTATTGATTTAATGATCAGTAATGTTTTATTAGGCAGTTTCACCTGCAAAGCAACATCCACTTGACACACAGACCATTGGGGGTAAAATTTGGCCTCTGACAGGTGGTGTTCCTTATCACATGCCTACAACAGAATGTTATGCTATTGAGAGAATATATGTAGGGGGGTATCAAGATGGAACTGTTAGAATTTGGGATGCCACAATGCCAGTTCTGTTGCTTGTCTCTCTTTTAGTATTTGAGGTTTGTGCATTCTAGTTCTAAATCCTAAGCATGCTAATGATATTGTATATACTGATTAAAAGCAAAGTCTTAACTTATCATGGACTTACATGCACTCATATTCCGTACATGGTAGATAAAGGATATTGAAGTTGCTGGTGCTAGTACTCCAATATCAGCCTTGGATTTAAGTTTTCCCAACTTAACTTTAGCTATTGGCAATGAATTTGGTTTGGTAAGGAACAGTATTCTTCTTTCTGTTACTGGCTTCACCAGAGATGATGGATAGAACTACTAAGCTTTCTCTGTACAGATTTTCCTTTATAGGCTACAAGGGAACTCAAGTCAAGCAACAGTTACCATATTAACTGAAACAGAACGTGAAGGTGTGGTTTCCATTTCATGTGATTTTTCATTAATCATTATTCTAACTAACTTTTTGTTTAGTGCCTGCTTTATTATCTATTATATTATTAACCTTAAGATGAGAAGTGACACAGGTTGACACAAACTAATTAAAATGTATGTGATGATAATTTACTTATACTATCTGTAGCATCAAGTTTGAGTTAGGATCAAATCTCGAGCTGGGAGCTATGAAGCTGTAGCTCAATGTAATATCAAAGATTTCTTCACCTGCCCTTAAGTTTTACATAAGAATATCCAAGTAATGAACATTATATTATTTTCAATCGCTTTGTATACATTGCATGATCAATCAATAATAAACATTCCATTAATCTCAGATATTATTGATGGAGTTTCTAAACATCAAAGAAGTAACCGTTATTTGTACTCTTAAGGGTTGTAAAATGATCTTCATGTCAAATGTTCCATTTCCCAGTTCAATAATATTCCTGTTTTTGTTTTTTATTTTTTTCTTTCTTTTTTTCTTGCTGCTTTGGTAAGCCAGGAATCTATCTCTGGCCCTTTATATGAAAGCAACTATTAAGATCTACTTGCTGAATTAACTTAAGGCAGTAACCAAACAGCAAACCTATCTAGTTCTTTGATGCAGTTCTTATGATGTGTAACTGATATAAATTGTGCCATTATATCAAAAAGCTACATAGTTTTTCAGCGCATATGCGACGTTTCATATTTTGGTCTACAAAAACCATTTAAATTCTCAAAACATGCATGGATATTAAGCGTATGAATTTTCTTGTATCAATCTTAGTTTTTAAGGTGACTGAATTTGTTGTTAATGGAAGCAAATCAATTAATAAAAAATCTGCCAGAGCTGCCCTCAATACTTATGATATGTGGCTATGTATTAAATGTAATGACTGCTGAAGATATTAATTGTATATTTCAGTGATACTCCACTCTGTCTGCTTAAGCTTTTAGATGAGTTGGTTATTAGATATCGAATCAGAGTCACTATCACCAGCCATTTATCAAAAGCATATCCACATGCAATGCTTTATTACAAAATATACCACTTTTATGTGATGGGGCATGATACCGATTTTAATTAAACAGTGATACTCTTCTTCATTGACTTAAGCTTTTAGATGAGGTGGTCATTCAACAATAACCATTTAGTTTATCTGCACTTCGCTATACAAATTTTCTTATCTCACTCTTAGTTTATCTGATGGGTTCTATTCCATATATGATGACCATTATGAACTCAATTTGTAGTTCACCAATACCAACCTGAAGAGAGAAATCAATGTTCTGCCGTGTATTCAATACTTAGTTCACCTGTGCGTGCCTTAAAATTCACATCTTCTGGTGAGAGACTTGTTGTTGGATTTGATAGTGGACAGGTAAGTCTCTTTTTACTATTAAATTTTTTAGCTTATTATTATCTTTTAAACATAAAAATTCAGTCTAATATCATAATTTTCTTATTGCAGATTGCAGTGCTTGATGCTAGTTCACCTTCAGTTTTATTTGTTACCGACTGTGTGTCTAGCTCAAAGTCTCCGGTGATATCTATGGCTGTTAAAACTTGTCCTGATACATGTCAGAACAGTGTAGATAAATCTGATAATGGAGCTGAAAGTAAATCTGCTCCAGAGGTTGTTTTTGTGCTGACTAAAGATGCTCACATGGTGTTGTTCGATAGCTCCACTGGCAATATGATCAGTTCAAAATCAATGCATCATACAGAAGAACCTACGGCAATAAGCATACATTTACTAGGCAAGTATACTCCTTTTTGTTTATATTAATTGTATGTAGTATTTCCATAATCATGTACGTCTTCTTTTACCTATTGGAGTGCAGAAGACAAGCATCATCTTGTTGAAGGATCCAAAAGTGTTTTAGTTACAAGTTCCCAACACACGGAAGCTGAGACCCAGCCTTTGCAAAATGCTCTATCAAATGTTAAAGAAAGGGATCCCCCAAATTTTGGGCACAAGATGTTGGAATCTGATATTCTACTATGTTGTGAGAAAGCCTTGTACTTATACCCTTTCGAGTCTATCATTCAGGTGCTCTCATGTTTTAATTTGTTCACAATTTAAGTTAAACTTTGCTCCACCTTACAAAAATGCTTGACATCAGGGGAATAACAACTTTGCTCACAAACTTGAACTTGAGAAACCATGTTCTTGGACTACAATCTTCAAGAGAGATGCTGAAAAGTACGGAGTCATTGTAGTGTTTCAATCTGGAGATATTGAGATAAGGTAAATAATTATTTTTTCTTCTACATTTTCTTTTAAGTTGTGATAACGCTTGCTTAGGTGGCTCCTGACTCATGTTTGATTAAGATTTGTGCTACATGGAGGTGCTTGCATACCAATCTGGCTTTGTTTTCACTTAATTGCAATGAACACATTTAGATAGATAAGACGTAATTATGTTTCTCACCATCAGCCTCAGGAGAACTGTGTAGAAACGTTGTTATGCCATGGGATTTTTTTTGGCTCGGAAAAGAAAGTACTAGTTGGTTTATAAAGTGATAATGAGATTCGAAAAGAAGTGCATGCATCGTATATTGGAACAATTAGTTTAAGTTGCTCAATGAATCTTGGAAAAGGTTGCTTCTTTAGATCTTTGTGCAAAGAGTTTTTAAAATGTTTAATTTTCTATCACTTGTGTAGTATGTGGTTGTAGTATATTTAGGTTTATTTTTCCTGCATTGAACCTCATGAAAAATGAAATAAAATCAAGGCGTATGTCATTTGGAAAGAAACAATGAAAGATTAATCTTGAAAGACGAAAAATGGTAGAACTTGATTTGACTAGTCACATGCACATGTACTTGTGCAAAGTAATTCTTTGATCATTTTCAATTAAGAATCACGACTTGGTCTATATAGTGGATGCTTTCTATGGAGAATAATATTGCTTGTCATATCTTACTTGTTTGGCTTAATTAGTTCCTCGGAGAGTTAGAGAAAGGAGTGTGAAGTGTATGAATTGAAGTACCTAGAAACTACTGAATTATATAACTTGTTTATAGGTTTTGCCATACCCCATTCTTACATATATTGTGGAAGAATTGTGGTAGATAACTGCTGCTTTTCAACACAGCGCAATATTTTGGATCAGGTGGCTGCAGGCTGTTTCCAACAGTATTGTAGGATGAGGAGTGTAACTGCCATTATTGATAGTTTCAGAGCCACTTTTGTGGTGCTAGCCATGTGACGTGGGCAAACCTAAATTTGTTTGTGGTCATGGACCTTAATATATATGTATGTTATTTAAATAGTTATCAAAAAACTTGAGCTATATAAGTACGAACAAGACTCGTTTACCCTTGGAGCAAATTGTGAAGTGGCCAACTACAATCGGTAACCTATTAATTTCATCAGAACAATATTTGTCAATGAAAAGCATATTTCTGCTTATCAGGAGACCTCACAGTTGTTTTCCTTTAATGAGCCTGAAAAATGGGCTGGAAATAACAACAATCTCATCTATTTAAGCGTGGATGTACATACCCTGATTATAGTTGGGAAAGTGCAAAAGATGTACAAGCTCCTTAGCCAATTCTTTTATTGTAAATATAATCCAAAGATTTTTCGGCCACTCTGTTGGTGTTTTAGCTGGATTTCAATCTCATGCTTACAGTTGAAAGATGAGAATAATTTCCATTGCTTGGCAACTGTACCACCGTATTTAGCGTTCCATGACTTGGAACCGTGGTTTCAATAGCATAGACTGAAATGCTGTTGTACTGTGTCTTACTTTTATGGATGCCTAGGAAAGTGTATTAATTGTTTGTATCTTTTAGGTCTTTACCAGAACTTGAGACATTGGGCAACACTTCAATGATGTCAATACTAAGGTGGAACTTTAAGAACAATATGGTCAAGACATTGAGCGCTTCCGTAAATGGGCAGATTACCCTGGTTTGTTCCCTTATGGAGAAATATCTGCACCTAAACTTTGCTTTATTTTCAAACAATCACTGAAACTTTTTCTCTCTGTATAGCATGCATCTAAATGAAGATAGTGAAAAGGACAGTTTAGTATCTTCTTTTTAGCTGAACTAACGCTTCTTGCACAACCAGAAGAGAACATTATCTATGCTTTGCAACTAATTTTTAAACCTCGTGTCTCTGATGAGTATTTCTTTAAAAGTGCTTTAAACTGATTGATTGAAATCAATTGTTGAATATTCTCCAATGACTCAATATCTTGAGAGCAGTCATTAAACGTTGTAATCAGTGAGCAATATCTATTTGGTTCTGGACTGAGTAAGGTATATCTTCTTCTGTTCATATTCAATCATTGGTTGCTGAAAAAAAGAATAACTTGGCATCTTAATGGGATTGTGCAATTTGTATACTTCAAATTGGCATGCTAAACAAATTTCTTCTAGAAATTGTAAAGGTTAACCTTTAATTCCGCGATCCTCCTCCAGCTAGGTACTTCATTATTTCATTTCGCCTTTTGACCCCCAGAATGGTGTTATTTACTAAATTTTATATTCCTTCTTGTTGTGTGTAGTAGAATGCTATTGGCAGGCATGCCAGTGTTTTCAATGATCCAGTGTAGAGAACATAGAATTATGATTGAACAGTTTTAATCCCTATCAATCATCAATTATGTGTCTTGCACCTATAATGATTGACTTTTCTAGGTTAATGGGAGTGAATTTGCTGTCATATCTCTTTTGACAATTGCAGATGAGAACAGGTTACCCTTCCTTCATTTTCTGCCCCTTCCTGTTTTTCTCTGACAAATCCTGACAATAAAACTTATTATTATTATTTTAATTTCCCAGGCTGTTACCTTCTCTCTATGATAAAGTCATTGCTGCTGCTGATGCTGACGTTAGTTGTTCCCAAAGCCAAAAGAAGGCAGAGGTTGTCATTATCACAATTATTTCCTAGTTTATCTTCCTGAACCCTTAAAGAAATCCTTTTATTTCCTTGGTCAGAGTGCTATGCCTGGATTTGTTAGTAATATGATAAAGGGGTTGAAGGGCGTTAAGGAAGAACAGAATATGAACTACCCAGAAGCTCGTGATATGATGATTGCGCATTTAGAAAGTATATTTTCAAGGTTTCCATTTTCTGACCCTTTAAATGAATATGATCTGGAAGACATGAACCTTCAGTTAGGTAAATTTAAAGCATGCCACAATTTGATATGCAAAGAGCAGAAAACATAAAATATGAAATTTTCCTGCTAAGAGTGTTTATTACCCGCAGATGACATTGATGTTGAAGAATCGGTTCCATTTGCTACATCATCTTCACAAAAGAGCAGTGATGACATAAAAGGCTGGTGTTACAAACTTGTGTTGATGTATATTGGTTTAATACCTTACTGACGGTTCAATGTTTTATTTTTTCTGCTAATCCAGAAATGGGAAGTGAGTGTGACAGATTATTCGAAGGTAGTTCAAGTGACACTAAACCAAAGGTTCGAACGCGTGAAGAAATCATTGCAATATATAGGAACACAGGGGTAAGCTTTTCTTTCCTTCAAGTAGCTTGCATATGATGAAGTCTGACTTTTATTTGTTTCAGGATGCAGCAAGTGCAGCATCACAAGCAAAGGACAAACTCATGGAACGCCAAGAGAAACTCGAGGTAATCTCACTTTGCCGATTTGTGTGTATTATGAATCTGGATAGTCTTGTTATCTACCAAATAGATAGATAGATTATCAGAGTGTTGACTTTACTGCTTTAATTAGATGAGCATAAGTAAAGGTAGGTATTGCTGATGCATTAATATTTCATTATGTTTCTTACTAGAAACTTAGCATGCGGACTGAAGAGCTACAAAGTGGTGCTCAGAACTTCGCTGACTTGGCTAGTGAGCTTGCTAAGGCCATGGAGAAACGCAAATGGTGGAACATATGACTTTATAATGCTCCATCTCCATCTCCTAAACGATTCTATCTTTTATCAAACGGTACGGATATAACCTCTGTACTTACTATATAAGTATATTAACTAGCTAGTAATTTATTTGTTTATTACAGCTACCCAATTGAGTGACTGGAATGTGAGGTCATGTTCATTATTTCATCTTATTTCATGTGTGGATCTCTTTATCCTCACCTTATTGAAGAATTAGAGACATAATACCATGTCCAAGTTTACATGTACTCTGCGGAGATTAAATGTTTATGTATATGAGAGAGCAAGTCTTGTATAAGACTGTTTCACTTTTTTATTATGATATCACTTTTCATTAAAGATGTTATCCTTTTTCATCTTTCGTACGAATAGTTCATGAAATTAGATTAATGTTACGTATATTAGCGAGCAAGTCTTGTGTGAGACTGTTTCACCGTTTTACTTTTTTATTATAATATCACTTTTTATTAAAGATGTTTTCATTTTTCATTTTTCGTACGAATAATTCATGAAATTGTTCAATTGGACGATCATCATTTTGCATTAATCGAGTATCATTTCTTATTAAAAATGTTATCACTTTTTTTTTTCCGATTTAAGAGCTCATTTCATGAGATGGTCTACAGATTTGTTTTGTCTTTATATGTGGTGATATTTTGCTTCATATACGTTAATTGCCATTACCATTTTCTGTTTTTATCTATTTATTACCCCTTCCATCTCAATAGAGATTTCACTAGTGTTGGAATGGAGGAAGTATTAATGTATTATTATGTAATGTGATGCAATAAGAGATCATTTTAATTAATGTTTTCGTCAAAGCTAGGTGTGACAATTACAGACGTGAGATGGAAATTGCTGATTAGTGACGTCGTGTTCTTATCGACATGATAAGATATATGATAATCTTCACATCATGATGCAATAATCTGTTAAGCAGATACCAATATTTTTACATTTTTACAAATGATGCAATAATATGTTTTGAATATTTTAATGTCGTTGTAGTACTAAATTATTTTAATATAGCTTATGAAACTTTTATTTTCCATTTTATCCCTTCTTTATTTTGATAATAACCCTTTTAACATTATTAATTATATTTATAATTTTATTAATTTATTATTCACTAATCATTCAATGTTCACTTAATCTTCTGTGAAGAATAAACCATATTCAATCATATGTAAGTTTCCAAAAGTCTTAGATTACATATGGACATGATGTATAGAAGAAACAGATGCATCAGTTGGTATAATAATCAAGAAAAGGCAAATAAGGATACAATCGGTGCATAAGGTGAGCAGGGAAGTTTGAGGATTATGTTTGGTGGCTAAACGGATGAGTTAGGGGCAGTTGGGCATATGGCTGGAAAACTTGACACCTCAGCTGTTAGTTGGGAGTAGTTTTACTCATTTTGGTAACCGTTTGATACACCAACCGAAGACTCAAAGTCGGTTTAGCAAGTTGGTCCCGTTTCAACTAAGTTGTATATATAAAGTTGTATTCACAGCTTTAATCACTTGTAATCACCTCCACAATCATGTAGCAATAAGATTCTCTCTCCATAGTGGATGTAGGCTCGTTAGTGAGCTGAATCACTCTAAAAAACCCTCATATTCTCGTTTCTTCTTCGTACTTAGAATTAGGCTTCATGCTTTCATGTTTAGTTTTCAACTTAGTTTCTTAATTCAATCATCTATCTGCCATATCTCATGACATCTTCAAATACATCTTGAATTTATAATTCATGCAACTCTTCATTTCTAACTTAATACAATTGATGTAGAATTTAATGCAAACTTTTGAATTTCTATACGTCACCTATATAAATTAACTAAAACGGTTGTCAAGCCATTCACCCAACTTGAAATTTCCTAAATACAGTATGTTTATACAGCCCAGCTACATGCTTCTCAAATGGTGACGGGCCTCAAAGTAGGCTGCAGTTTGTTCCATGTATCAGAAGATGCCTTTGTTTCCTCCTCATACCTATCTTGCAAAATTGTTTCATATTGTTTAATGAACTCTTCGTTTGTTTTCTTATGTACTATATACTTGGTCTCTTCATCCCTCTCCCTTAATTCACTCTCATAAATTAAACATGTATACATATGTTTCTTATAGGATTGTAGAGCATTATAGTTGAAAAGGATAAAGATCTATAGGTTATGTATATGCATATATGTATACAGAATGTTAATGGGTCCCATCAATGTTGAAATGGGTGAGCAAATAAATGGTATTGTGATAATTAAATCTAATTCTATTCTTATTTTTTACTTTTTCTTTTTTTTTTTTTCAAAAAATTATAGTCTCTACATTTTATTTCAATCCTTTGACACTTATATACATAAACTAGCTCAATCAATCTTGATGAAAAACCTTACCAAAGGCGACATATACACAAAGAAAAATAACAAAACTTTGAATGTTATTTTTAGTTGATGAGTAGAAAAATAACAAAACTTTGAATGTTATTTTTAGTTGATGAGTTGACGGCTAAGAATGACAAATATAAAAATGTAAACTTACAAAAATATAATTTTAACAATTAAATGTGTAATTAAAAATTAATTTTATAGATTGATACTGCACCATCATAATCATAATAACATTATAAGTACTGGGGATTTTTTTTTTTATATAATCCTTATAAAGTTAATATATATATATATATATATATATATATATATATTTATTTATTTATTTATTTATTTATTTATTTATTTATTTCTTACCTTATAATGTGGAACGCTAAATGTGGAAACTCAATTTAGATGAATGGAATAATATGTGATACTTTCGCATACTAATACACGTCCCATAAATATTTTATTACGATTATAATTATAATTATAGATAATAATATTATTATTATTAATATTAATTTTTTTATTATTAATGACTATTTCATAATTATGCTCGAGAAGAAAAAATATATAATTATAATAGAAGAAAGTTTATATTTTTCAATATAATTTATTATGATTATTGAAACGCATTCATTTTACTATTATTTTTTTCCTTCTCATTATAAAATATTGTATTTGTCTCATTTAAGTTTGCATCCCTCATTCCCTACTTTGTAAGATGAAAAAGGAGAGGTGCAATATCCCTTTTAGTCGACTTATAATAAAACTCCAAAATATTACTCAAAATTACACTATATGTCACCACTTCAATCCAAAAGACGAGGACAATCATGTAAATAACTTTTAAAATTTATCCACTACACATAAAATATGAAGTATTTTTTAATTTATTACATAAAAAAAATAAATGGATACATAAGACATAGGGATATATTATGAGCATCAATCAGTTGAGAACTTTTTTTTTCATTTTTTTTTCTTTAAGTATCAAAAAGTATGACTTGATTGTAACGTTCAGCGCACTTCACAAAATCTAGTATCATTAAAAGTATATATATATATATATATATATATATATATATATATATATATATATATATATATATGTTCATTCTCTTGTTACCATATCATAAGTCATGACAACGTCAAATTACTTGCTAGATATTAATGTTTCTCTTCATAAATACTGTATGCTTCTCTCTCTCAAGTCAATTAATTCACATGATAGAATTAAAAGAAACAAACAGATGTATATTAAATGCATTTGAAAATATTGCTCTTGCTGTAGGAACATTTGCGTAATGTTCGCTGTTGTTAAAATGGTGTTTTAAAACCACTAGGATTCCAAGTTCCACAATTCATATATGATCGTTATTTCATAACGTGAAATACTCAGTCTGTGAGACGAGTTCTCCCGTGACACGGGTTGTGAGATTGATCAATTTATTATTAAAATATTATTATTATCCCTACGTCCCCTCACAAGATACCTATTTGTTTATTTCATTTAGATTCAAGAATATAATATTTATTAATGTAGTGAGTGGGTCTTAGATGTTATTTGACCATTTAGCCACTACTTTTAAATAAAAGTCATAGACATATTGTATAATTTTGAATAACTTCTTGGAACTTTATTATGGGGTGTGAGATCATCTTTATTAGTAGGCAAAATAAATAGTAAGGAGTACGTTTTAAGAGTGTGACTATATAGGTAAAATATGATTATTGATAGTTAAAGTATGATGAATGATTATTTAATTATGATTTTAGAGTTTTATTGTACATTAAATTACACTATAATTATCCGATAGTCTATCATATTATAACACATTAAAATTATAATTTAACAGTTTAATTAATGACATACTTTACATAGTATATATAATAATAATATTTTAATAATGAATGAACATGTTTCACAACACGTGTCATATATAAGATTGCCCCGAAATACTATGCTATATAGATGACTTTAAAATTTTTAGGACACATGCATGAGATTAATTTAAAATGTAATTTTGATAAATATCATCCATTTAAAAAATACTACTTTAGTCTCACATTTACTTGTGCGAAATACTATACTATATAGATGACTTTAAAATTTTTAGGACACATGAGATTAATTTAAAATGTAGTAATTTTTATAAATATCATCCATTTAAAAAATACTCCTTTAGTCTCGCATTTACTTGTGAGGTCAATGTAGATGCGGAGTTTTAAAAAATTATTTTTTGATCAACTTTATTAATTTTTGAGAGGTAATACAGTATTTTTAAGTAATAAATAATTTATAAAGTATGTTATGTGTGTTAGGTGTGAATGATAAATTTATAATTAAAATGAACTTTTAAGGTTAGTAATTGATGTGATGTTTCCTCCTTTGGGTGCTGCATTTAATATGGAACAGATAAAAACGTGAAATTTAATGTGGTATGGAGTGAATAAAACATTAAATGAAATATAGAGTTGAAACATGTGATCTCATTAAATCCTATGTTCCTTAAAAAAAGAGTAATTATAATAAAGTAGAAGCCCCAATTAACACACATACCACAGTTTGGTGGAGGAACTTGGGACATATTGGGTGTTATGCGCTAGGTGTCATAGCCAACCGAATAGTTTTTTTTGGGTTAGGCTCCTATTAATTGATTTTACGGTAAACTCTGTAATCCCTTTTAATTTAAATCTCTAACAATACATGATATATATAATTGGAAGAGGAGACCATATGATTTAGAATAAGAAAATACTCACGTTCACATACTAAGATATATAAACTAGATATATAAGAGTTTTGTGTAATTTTTTAAGTATATATGTAAAAAGTTGTAATGAAAGACGTGATCTTGCTGCTCATAATAATGTAATTATTGCAAGGCTTGCAAATGGAAGAAGATTTGTTCTGTGCAAATTAATGCGGATCTTTACCTCAAGTAGAGCATAAATCCAAAAAGGATGAAAGAATCCATTAAAAAGCAAGAAAATACAATTGTGACGGAGAAAGTATTAATTAGGAGAGAAAATGTATAAATGCGAGTGGGTTAGGTATTAATGGGGTGTATAATAAATGTATAAAAGAGTAATTTTAAAACTTATGCGTAGATTTTAAAAATTAAAAACTGATTTTTAAAGATGAAAACCATTACCTCCAATATCTCATAATATATGACACTTTCTCAAATATTCACAATTTTATGGCAAAACTTGAATGAAATAATTTTATACTCCCTCCATCCTCAATATATTCATTTGTTTTTTGCACGTAGATTAAGAAGTATTATTATTTTATGTGTAGTAGGTAATTATATTAGTAAAGGATGTGAATCCCATATTTTATTTGTATTAGTGAATGTGTGGGTCCATAGTCCAAAAAGACAAATGGATAGATTAAGGATGAACGGCCCAAAATGATAAAATGGATAGATTGATCGCGGATGGAGGGAGTACATAAAGAAATGATACTCCCTCCGTCCCGTTTTAATATTTATGTTTTTTTTTTGAACGTTGATTAAGAAGTATAATATTTTAATAGATAGTGAGTGGAAAAATATAATATTTAATGTAAAATGGGTAGATGTATTAGTGTTGGATGATATTTTAATTGTTTTAGGTGAGTCCCATATTTCAAAAAGGGAAAAATTAAATATTGAAATGGGACACGCAAAATATAAACGTAAATATTGAAACGGAACAGAAGGAGTAATATTTTCAATTAAAATTTATAACAAAAAGTGTCAATACTCTCATTAAAATATTCCATGTATAGTAGGTGAAATGGATGAAAATGATAATATCTTTAAAGGAATTTGATAAATGATTAACCAAAAAAAAATTAGAATCTCACTAAAAAATTACCTCACAATATTAAATTTAAAAAATGAGTGAACTCATTACTAAAGTATACTTATTATATATGTAAAATATGCTTATTGATATTTGAAGTATGTTTGTAGTAAATCATATTATAATAACATCTTAAAATCATATTTTAATGTATCATTCAACATATTTTAATAAAATAATATTTTAACTACCAATAAGAATACTCTACTAATATAATAGTCATATTTTAACGCGTCTTACCGATCATCTACCTCTCGTAATAAAATTTGTCAAAATTTGAAATGTAATATGGTGCTAAATAATGAACCCCACAAATATACTCCCTCCATCCCTCATCAAGAGGGTCTTTTGTTTTTTGACACGTGAATTAAAGAGTATTATTATTTAATGTGTAGTGAGTATTTATTAGTGGTGTAAAGTAAATCATATTCATGCATGGTGAAGTGTTGAGGTTGGTTTACAGAATGAGAGCATGCGTGGTGAAGGTGCATGCACACGTTAGAAATGAAGCAGCAGATGCACACATGAAATCATGCAATGGTTGCACAATGTGAGCAGGCTGTTTTGAAGATATTTTGCGGTGGTTATCTAGATCTTTCTAGGGTGGTTATCAACTGATTTCTATAGTCCCACACGTGGTCTATGCAAGGGAGTTTGATCCAGTTAGAAACTCAACCGTTTGTTAACCGAAATACAACTGCAAAGTTGGTTCGTCAAAACTGTCCCGTAAGTTTGCAGCTGCATGAGGAGTGTATATATAGCTGATTTTCGTTCAGTTCTTTGTACTGATACACATCATTTTCACATTGATCAATAAAGAAGCTCATCCTATAGTGGACGTAGGTCATTCTTGACCAAACCACTTTAAATCCTCATCGCAATTTACTTTCTGAATCACACACACACACATCTTCTTCATAGTTAGGTTTTTCTCATTCAAAGCTTCTTGATTCAAAATGTTTATTGTGGAATTCATATTGAACACATAGAGTGTGGTGTGAATTCTTGTCAAGTGGGAGTGTGAGTTTCATATTTTAACACTTCATTTGGTAGAGTGTAATAAAGGGTCATCGTACAATTAATATGGGGTAATATTATGTTTGGTAGATTGTATTATGTTTTGAAGGGACCCGGTATATTAATCTTGTTCGGTGGATAATTACTGTTGTCTTTTGAATTCTTAATATCGCAGATGCCGAGGTATTATTATTTCAGATTGCACAGTAAATCCATACACAGATTTAAAATTACAGAATTTAGTATCTATTTGAATTTTGATGGTATACTTTCAAGGACAAATTGGTAAATGTCATGATAATATGATACTTATTTACACGTGTCACGACCCACCTTACATAACTTATAATTCAAATACTAATTTACATAACCATCGTCATAATAAAAAATGCATTTTTTTTCACATAATATGCTTATAACCAACACAATCACACCAGTTCAACATACGTGACTGGTTTCTGATACCACCTCAAATCAGATAAACTCGCGACAATACTTATTATATCACACAACCAAAACATCAACGGAAACAAAATAAACCCACGGCCTAGCCCAACAGGTCGTCATCTATGTACATCCTCTCAAAACTGGAAGGAGCTCCACAGCTTGCATAGTCACATCACAAACTCAATCATCAACAGGCTCACCTACAATGCATAAACTAGTGAGATAAAAATCTCAGTAAGTAGAAATCATGTATGTTCGTGCATGAAAATGCATTTAGTTCTCTATCGCCTATGTCCTAGTTTTTTTTCTAATTGATCTCATTTATTTTGAAAACTGTTCACGTTGCGGGATCCCCACGACACACTTATGATATGCACCCCAAAAGAGCTCAATGGGGACGATTTTTCCGAACCCCGAAAATAGTGCCGAGAACGATTTTTTCCGAACTCTGGCAAATTGGTGGGGACGATTTTTCCGAACCCCTAATAAAAATGTCGGGAACGATTTTTCCGAACCCTGACAGAGATGCATATATAGTGGCCGCACACACCATTAGTATCTTATTAATTTTGAGGAAAACACTTTTCATGTTTATGCATGGTATGCACCCAGAACAATTAAATGTGCATCATAAACTATTTACAATATCAATATCAACATTTAATCATAATAAAGTAACAACTTAATTTCAATTCATACAAATTCACTTCTGAAATAACAACTCCATCTTGGATCTCACAGATCCTTATAACCAATATTTTCTCAAACCATATAAATATATTTGCAACAGTTTCCAATCACACAGATCTATATAGGATAATAATAATATTTCCAATCACATGGATCCACAACTTGTATCACAATATTATCACAAATAATTTACATATACTATTATTAAATATGAACCCTACTTTCTCCAAATCACATAAATACACAGCTTGTATAACAATTTAATCACAAATAATTCATATTGTAATTAAACTAATTACCAATAATTCATAATATAATTATCACATATTAATTACAAATAATCCACAAACAACATGTTTATGCATTGTAGTTGAACTTCTACTTACCTAGATTCCGACAGTAATATAAACCCCGTAAAGAACTGTAACTAATTCGCTCCGACACGCACGTTCCGGCGTGCTCCCTCTTCTCTCTCTCTTCTTCCTCTCTCCCTTCTCTCTCTCCCTTTTTCTGTCTCTCTCCTCTCTCTCCCTTTCTTCTCTCTCTCTTCTTCCTCTCTCTCTCATCTCTCTCCCTTTCTTCTGTCTCTCTCCTCTCTCTCCCTTTCTTCTCTCTCTTTTTTTTTCCTTCTTCTGCTTTCAATTCTGTTAACGTGTATATATATATATATATATATATATATATATATATATATATATATATATATATATATATATAGAGGGGTGGCTGACCAAAATTTTTTTTTTTTTTTAAAAACTCACGGCTGATAGCAGCATGCATGCATTCAAATTTGGCTGCTATTGCTGCAGCCACCAATTTTGACTTTTTTTTTTAATTTTTTTTAATTTTTTTTATTATTATTATTATAATAATAAATAAAATACGTGTGATACTTAATAATTAAGAAAAATGTATTTATACACATAAAATAATTTACTCATATATCCAAATTAATACACGTAAATATTTATGCACCCATATATTCACATATTGTCACCATATTTATCACGTATGTATCAAATAAAATGTAAAGATAATTAAAATGTAAAAACAATTATCACATAATTATAAAATGCACATAACAAAAATTAAATTATATTGGCACATGAGTAGTGAGAAGCTCGGGTATCACATCCTTCCCACCTTATAAAAATTTCGTCCTCGAAATTTACTTACCTGAAGAGGTCTGGGTATTTAGCCATCATCTCATCCTCTCTTTCCCAAGTGGCTTCTTCAACTAACTGGTTCCTCCACAATACCTTTACTAATGGTATTTCTTTATTTCTGAGCTTCTTCACTTCTCGCCATAAGATCTCAACTGGTACCTCCTCATAACTCAATTTTTCTTTCAACTCAACTGGTTCCTGCCTGAGAACATGAGATGGATTTGGAACATACTTCCTCAACACAGATACATGAAACACGTCATGTACTCTAGACATTGATGCTGGTAACTCCAATTTATAGGCAACATTGCCAACTCTCTCAATGATAGTGAACGGACCAACATATCTTGGACTGAGTTTCCCTTTCTTTCCAAACCGCCTTATCCCCTTCATTGGAGATACTTTCAGAAATACCTGATCACCCACTTCAAATTCCAATTCTCTCCTCCGTTTGTCTGCATAACTCTTTTGCCGATCTTGAGCAACTTTCATATTCTCTCGTATACGAGTAACAGCTTCTGACATTTCTCGAATCAAATCTGGACCCAAAAGTTTCCTCTCTCCAACTTCATCCCAATGAACTGGAGATCTATACTTCCTCCCATACAATGCTTCATATGGAGCCATCCCGATAGTAGACTGATAACTGTTATTGTACGAGAATTCTATCAAAGGCAAAAATTTACTCCACTGACCTTGAAAATTCAACACACACGCTCTAAGCATATCCTCCAAGATTTGTATTGTACGCTCTGATTGACCATCTGTCTGTGGATGGAATGATGTGCTGAAAGATAACTGTGTCCCCAATGCCTTATGTAAACTCTTCCAGAAAGCAGACAAGAATCTCGTATCTCTGTCTGACACAATGGAAAGTGGTACTCCATGGAGTCTGACAATCTCTTGTATATATAGTTGGGCATAACGATCCATGGAATACGTAGAGCTAATAGGAAGAAAATGAGCTGACTTAGTCAATCGATCCACAATAACCCAAATAGCATCGTGACCTTTCACTGTCTTCGGTAGCCCGATAATAAAATCCATCGTGATATTCTCCCACTTCCATTCTGGAATAAATAAAGGCTGCAAAGTTCCCGCTGGTCTCTGATGTTCGGCTTTGACTTGCTGACACGTCAAACATTGTTCCACATATCGAGCAACATCTCTCTTCATTCCTGGCCACCAATAATGTGCCTTCAAATCTCTATACATCTTAGTAGCTCCTGGATGTACAAAGTAGAGTGTTGAATGAGCTTCTGCCATCACTTCTTTCCGAATGTCATCCACTTCAGGTAGACACAAACGACCTCCATAACGAATCACGCCATCATCTCCTAATTGGAAGTCAGAAGACTTTCCAGAGCTGATATCATTCTTTATTTTGTCAAACAACTTATCCTCCTGTTGGCTCTGTCGAATCTTATCCATCAAAGTTGGTCGAAGTGTCAGAGCTGCCATCCTTGCTTCCAACGATCCTTCCTGAATGATCTCTACACCCATCCTTTGCAAATCAAACAACTCTGATTTCTGATTTACGATCATAGCAGCTACACTCTGTATTGCCTTTCGGCTCAATGCATCAGCAACCACATTGGCTTTTCCTGGATGATAATTGATAACACAGTCGTAATCCTTCACCAATTCCAACCATCTTCTTTGCCTCATATTCAACTCTTTCTGAGTGAAAAAGTACTTCAAACTCTTATGATCAGTATAAATTTCACAACGTTCCTCATACAGATAATGCCTCCATATCTTGAGTGCAAACACCACTGCAGCTAACTCTAAATCATGAGTTGGATAATTCTTCTCATACTCCCTTAACTGTCTGGATGCATACGCTATCACTTTCCCATTTTGCATCAATACACACCCAAGACCATTCTTTGAAGCATCACTGTAAACCTTGAAGTTTCCTGTCTCCGTAGGAATAGTTAAGATAGGTGCTGATGTCAATCGTCCCTTCAATTCTTGGAAACTTTGTTCACATTCCTCTGTCCATGTGAACTTCACATTCTTCCTGGTCAACTGTGTTAATGGTGAAGCAATCTTAGAAAATCCTTCAACAAACCTTCGATAATATCCTGCCAATCCAAGAAAGCTACGAACCTCAGTGGGATTTGAGGGTTGTGGCCAATCATGGATTGCTTTAACTTTACCTGGATCCACAGAAATTCCTTCTCCCGATACCACGTGCCCCAAGAAAACAACTCGGTCTAACCAAAACTCACACTTCTTGAACTTCGCATACAACTGCCTCTCCTTCAGAATCTCTAACACCTTTCTCAAGTGCAGTGCATGATCTTCTTTATTCTTAGAGTAAATTAGAATATCATCGATAAACACAATCACAAATTTATCGAGAAATTCCTGAAATACTCTATTCATCAAATCCATAAATGCTGCAGGAGCATTTGTTAATCCAAACGGCATCACTAAGAACTCATAGTGCCCGTACCTTGTACTGAATGCAGTCTTTGGAATATCCTATTTCTTTATCTTCAACTGATGATACCCCGACCGCAAATCAATCTTCGAAAAGATAGCTGCACCCTGTAACTGATCAAACAGATCATCAATGCGAGGCAATGGATATTTATTCTTCACCGTAACTTTGTTGAGATCCCGATAATCAATGCACATTCTCAATGTGCCATCCTTCTTTCGAACAAATAGAACTGGTGCTCCCCAAGGAGAGAAACTAGGTTGGATGAATCCTTTGTCTAGCAACTCTTGTAACTGTATCTTCAATTCCTTCAGTTCAGCTGGTGCCATTCTGTATGGCGCTTTAGATATAGGAGCAGTTCCTGGTTGTAACTCAATAACAAACTCTATTTCTCGGTCTGGTGGCAAACCTGGAAGATCATCTGGAAATACCTCCAGATATTCCTGAACTACTGGTACATTATCAAGAACTGGACATTGCTGCCCCTCAACATTCATTACACTTACCAGATACACCTCACAACCACTTTCCAACAACCGCTGTGCTTTTGCTGCTGATATCATCGGAAATCTAAAGCTTTTCTTGATTCCAACAAAAGTGAACGGTTCACCTTTCACTGGCTGAAAAGTGATACTCTTCTTCTGACAATCTATTGTAGCACCGTATTTTGACAACCAATCCATGCCCAATATGATATCATAATCATTCATACTTAACACAATCAAATTAGCGAGGAGTTTTCTTCCTTCAATAGGAATAACACAACCTCGAAGAAGTTGATTAGTTTGCTTTGACTCACCAGAAGGTATTATCACCTCATAATTAGCTTCTATCAAGTTAGGTGTTCCACCCAACTTTTTCACATACTCAGTGGATACAAATGAATGTGTTGCTCCAGAATCAAATAGCACATATGTAGAAGTGCCAAAAATAGAGAACTTACCAGTGACAACTGAGGGATTCGCGTCTGCCTCCTCTCGCGTCAAAGTATACACCCTAGCTGGAGCTCTTCCCTGCTGTGCCTGCTTCCCTTTCTTAGGACAAGTAGTAGTCACATGTCCTTTCTCCCCGCATGTGTAACACGTTCTCGGAGGAATTTGACACTCCCCACCATGTGATCTAAGACAATTAGGACATATAGGTAGTGGCGGCGCCGGTGGCACTTTAACCTGATCAAATTTAGGACGCTTGTTGGGTTCTCCTCGTCTCTGTCCTTGCTCCACTTGAACATTTGAATTCGGCCTCTGAAATGACATCGGCCTCTTATCAACTCTCCCAAACTGTGTATTGGTTTCTGTTGAAATTGACGTCTAATAGCTTGCGCTTGTCTGATCCTCGTTTCCGCTTGCTCAGCAATTTGAGCCCTTTCTGCAACTTGTGAGTATGTTGCTCCATGCAGTCCCGCCATACTCACATCTCTATAAAGTTCAGGCCTTAAGCCTTCCACAAATCTCTCCACTTTCAGTGCCTCCGTACTAACCATATGTTCAGCAAACCTCGACAACTGCTCAAACTTACGAAGGTAATCTGTGACTGACATGCCACCTTGCCTCAACTGTATGAACTCGTTCATCTTCATGGCTCTCACTGATGCCGTAAAGTACTTGTTTCTGAAAAGCTCCTTGAACCTTTCCCATGTCATAGTCGTGACATCCTCGATACTTTTAATCGTATCCCACCAGTGGCCTGCACTTCCTCGTAACATGAAAGAAGCACATAGCACTCTATCCCCATCTGGAATTCTACTGTATTGAAACATGTTTTCCACCGTGCGTAACCAATCCTCTGCATCTGTGGGGTCTGCTGCGTCCTCAAATATTGGAGGGTTCAACTTTCGAAACCTCTCACAAACCATTTCCACACGTTCTGCTTGACGTCTATCTTGGTTTGCATTACCCTCTGGTTGTCCACCCATATCTCTCTGCTGAATTAGTTGCTGTATCTGTTGGGACTGGCGCTCAACCAATTCCATTAGTCGAGTAATCACCGCATCACGATTATTCCCTTCAGTAAGTGCTGCTTGCTCAGCAGTCCTATCCCCTTCAGAACTTTCACTTGTATCCCTTACCATATTGTCTAATAATTACGCTTCCTGCACCCCATGACCAATATAATTTATAAGACACATAATAACACAGAAGGAAAATAACACTTACTTGCAAAGCTGCGCTCCCAAAGAATGAGTTCATGTACATAGACAGTCTGCAGGACCCAAACCGTGCTCTGATACCACTCTGTCACGACCCACCTTACATAACTTATAATTCAAATACTAATTTACATAACCATCGTCATAATAAAAACTGCATTTTTTTTTTCACATAATATGCTTATAACCAACACAATCACACCAGTTCAACATACGTGACTGGTTTCTGATACCACCTCAAATCAGATAAACTCGCGACAATACTTATTATATCACACAACCAAAACATCAACGGAAACAAAATAAACCCACGGCCTAGCCCAACAGGTCGTCATCTATGTACATCCTCTCAAAACTGGAAGGAGCTCCACAGCTTGCATAGTCACATCACAAACTCAATCATCAACAGGCTCACCTACAATGCATAAACTAGTGAGATAAAAATCTCAGTAGGTAGAAATCATGTATGTTCGTGCATGAAAATGCATTTAATTCTCTATCGCCTATGTCCTAATTTTTTTTTCTAATTGATCTCATTTATTTTGAAAACTGTTCACGTTGCGGGATCCCCACGACACACTTATGATATGCACCCCAAAAGAGCTCAATGGGGACGATTTTTCCGAACCCCGAAAATAGTGCCGAGAATGATTTTTTCCGAACTCTGGCAAAGTGGTGGGGACGATTTTTCCGAACCCCTAATAAAAATGTCGGGAACGATTTTTCCGAACCCTGACAGAGATGCATATATAGTGGCCGCACACACCATTAGTATCTTATTAATTTTGAGGAAAACACTTTTCATGTTTATGCATGGTATGCACTCAGAACAATTAAATGTGCATCATAAACTATTTACAATATCAATATCAACATTTAATCATAATAAAGTAACAACTTAATTTCAATTCATACAAATTCACTTCTGAAATAACAACTTCATCTTGGATCCCACAGATCCTTATAACCAATATTTTCTCAAACCATATAAATATATTTGCAACAGTTTCCAATCACACAGATCTATATAGGATAATAATAATATTTCCAATCACATGGATCCACAACTTGTATCACAATATTATCACAAATAATTTACATATACTATTATTAAATATGAACCCTACTTTCTCCAAATCACATAAATACACAGCTTGTATAACAATTTAATCACAAATAATTCATATTGTAATTAAACTAATTACCAATAATCCATAATATAATTATCATATATTAATTACAAATAATTCACAAACAACATGTTTATGCATTGTAGTTGAACTTCTACTTACCTAGATTCCGACAGTAATATAAACCCCGTAAAGAACTGTAACTAATTCGCTCCGACACGCACGTTCCGGCGTGCTCCCTCTTCTCTCTCTTCTTCCTCTCTCTCTCCTCTCTCTCCCTTTTTTCTGTCTCTCTCCTCTCTCTCCCTTTCTTCTCTCTCTCTTCTTCCTCTCTCTCTCCTCTCTCTCCCTTTCTTCTCTCTCTCTCCTCTCTCTCCCTTTCTTCTCTCTCTTTTTTTTTCCTTCTTCTGCTTTCAATTCTGTTAACGTGTATATATATATATATATATATATATAGAGGGGTGGCTGACCAAATTTTTTTTTTTTTTTATAAACTCACGGCTAATAGCAGCATGCATGCATTCAAATTTGGCTGCTATTGCTGCAGCCACCAATTTTGACTTTTTTTTTTAATTTTTTTTATTATTATAATAATAAATAAAATACGTGTGATACTTAATAATTAAGAAAAGTGTATTTATACACATAAAATAATTTACTCATATATCCAAATTAATACACGTAAATATTTATGCACCCATATATTCACATATTGTCACCATATTTATCACGTATGTATCAAATAAAATGTAAAGATAATTAAAATGTAAAAACAATTATCACATAATTATAAAATGCACATAACAAAAATTAAATTATATTGGCACATGAGTAGTGAGAAACTCGGGTATCACAACACGCTACCAAACATAATAAAATATTAATATGATCTTCTCCACATCTTACCAAACAACAATCTCATATATACATTACACATATATCTCAATATAAATAATACTACTTAATATATCTTCCTTTATCTTATATATCTCCTACCAAATGAAGTGTAATTGTATTAATTGGTGTTTGTGAATCCTATATATATAAAAAATGAAAGGGAACTTTTTGAATGAGACGCCCAAAATAAAAAGAAGATCCTCTTTAAAGAGGAGGGAGTACAGTGAATAGTGATTGGTCCTTTCAATTGAGTTTTTAACTGTGCTTCTAATGAAATTGGTCTGGAAATCCACGATTATGGATGTGATGGGTCAGTTAGGAATGAGGGTAAAATTGTCTTAGAGTGTAATACCATGTTTTTTAATTGGACATGATTTACATATGACCTAATCATAATTGAATTGACCTCCTCTTTTTTTATATTCAAATTCAAATACAACGAGTTTTGGCTTCGTTAATGATGACCTGACCTGCCGTCCTACGTTCTTGTGTCGTGAAAGAGTAAGGTTGTTACAAAAATTCCGTCGAGAAGAAGTCGTTATAATAATAATAATAAATTAAAGGGCAAACACATTTGTTAAATAATCTTAAATGGATTTGTGTGATCAATGGAAGTCATAACAACAATTTAATAAAAATTATATTTAATTTAAAAAAATATATAATCGTTTAATTGAATTAATAAAAAATAATATCTTTAACAAAATAATGAGTAGTAATATTTTTATTGATAATTAATAAGAGTTAATCTCTTGTGTATTAAGTACACAATAAAATATATAAGGTACTTGGGTGGAACCAGTACCACCAAATGAATTAGTAGAACATGTGATTTTCACTCTTTTTAATTAAATCATCATCCTTCATTAATGTTTTTTTATTTTATTTTTAAATTAATTATACTTAAATGACTATTATACTCTAAACCCTAAAATTTTAGGGATAAATTATACTCTAAACCACAAGGGTATTATAATTATACCCTAGAGATAAATTATACCCTAAATCACAAAAGTAAAATTACAATTATACCATAAACCCTAAGGGTAAATTATAGTCTAAACCACAAGGGTAAAATTATAATTATACCATAAACCCTAAATCTCAGGGATAAATTGAACCCTAAATCCTAGAGATAAATTGAACTCTAAACCATAAGGGTAAAATTACAATTATACCATAAACTCAAGGAATAAAGTATACCGTAAACCATAAGAGTAAACTTACAATTAAACCCTAAACCCTAAACCTTATAAATAAATTATACAATAAATTACAAGAGTAAAATTACAATTATATCTTAAATTCTAGGAATAAAATATACCCTAAACTCTAAAATTAAATTTGAAAAAAATAAAATAAAAACCAAAAAAAAAAAGGAAAAAAAAAAAGAAAAAAAAGAAACAAACAGCATGTAAGCGGAAGGTGCACCGTGCATGTACAAAATTGGGTTGAAATTGGGGTGGGGGACCACTGTCGCAAATTTTTAAAAAATAAGCCTTAGCCAGCGTAGTCATTGCCATAATAATTTGTTCTTAAAATTATACCCTTTAATTGGCAAAGATAAAAAAATTTCATTAAAAGATCAATTAAAATATGAATACTATAAATATTTAAAAATTAATTTTTTTATTATAAGTTCTTATACTAAATGACATAACATGTAATAAAAAAGGGTACAACTTATGGAAAATGTGGAATTTAGGAGCATAATATACAGGGACACACAAGCTTTAGCCAATTAATAATTAGTTAAAAATAAAATAATTGAATTATTTCAAAATAATTTCATTTTTAAAAAAAAAAACTACTTAAATAATAACCAATTAGGAAAAGATAAAAATAATATGCTGTCTCAAAATCTCTCATAGTAAACAAATTTTCTAAATAGTCACAAGAGTAAGTTGTTATGTCGATTTTTATTTATATAATTTAATTTAATTTTTAAAAATATTTTATCTTCAAATGTCGATCAAACTAAAAAAATGTGTTTATCAATATAATTAATTTTAGTTATTGTGTAAACCTTTTGCATTTATAATTCAATCAATGTTTTGTTTATCATTCCATATCATCCTTTTAATTCATTTATACATTATTTGCAAAATATTAATATTACATAAATTACATGGAAAAGCTCTATTGGCTGCCCACTAGAGCAACTAACTCTTGATCTATTTAGGAAATTATGATATTTATCATTTTAATTTTATTTAATTATAAAATTATTATATCTTAATTCTAATATTAGGGTAAAATATTTTATTTTTATTTTAAGATGAACTATTTTCTCAAGTTTAGGTTACACTATTACAAAAATCCACAAAACACGCGGTTGAAAAATGAAAAAAAATAATTTAGTAAATATTTAAAAATAAAGAGATTTTTTATGTGTATGATTGGATTTTTACATACAAGTATATATATATATATATATATATATATATATATATATATATATATATATATATATATATATATATAACAAATTAAACTTAATTCCAATTATATTCATCACTATAAAAATTAGGAGGAAATTTATATATATATATATATATATATATATATATAACAAATTAAACTTAATTCCAATTATATTCATCACTATAAAAATTAGGAGGAAATTTATTTTAATAGTAACATACCTCTTTGTTAGCGCATGTGACTGTTTGATGTCCATTTTGGTAAAGTGTTGGTCAAGATGTTGCGATACTCGGACCAACACTTGCTACATCAACAGTAATTGATTAGAAAAAACTTAAAAACACATAAACGTAACTCATCCACAAACTTAAAAACACATAAACGTAACTCATCCACAAACTTACATTTGTGGCGGCCTCATGACTAAAACTTCATTAAACTTGAAAAAAATATTGAACATAAAAATTCTCAAGGATCAAATTCAATTTTTAGAATTTATCATTTTAAACCCATAAAGTAGACCTACTACAACAAAATCTAAAAACCACTCTAAAGATGAAAATTGTAAAACAACAATACAATCTTCTAGCATATGAGAATAGATTCCTCATCTCTCCAACACTCTAAAAAAGAGTAGACAGGATGCTGCTCGAAGTGTGGCAACACTTCGTGCAACACCCAAAATGACATATGTTTGTGATACGAATTTTGTATATGAGGCACCCTTGAAATGAATGACTTTGGACATATTTTACAAACTCAGGTTATGTTTTTTCATTCCTGCAGCACTTAGTGAGACATGCTAACTCCTCTTCATTAAGTATCCAACTTCCCATTACCTTAAAAATATGAAGTAATTGGTTATTCATTCTAAAATCTTTTTGGAGAGAAATTAACGTATTTTTTTAAGGCGAAATTTAAGCACCAGCACTCTTCATCCATTAGATTCATGATACATATGCAATTTTAATAATAACATACATATTCATCCATAAGAATTATGATATATATGCAATTTTTTTTAGACTATTCAAATGAGTTACTGACCATTAATGACTAACTCTAATTTTTATTGTCCGTGTTCCCTACACGCGTAAAATTAGCAATATTTGAGAAACGGATAGACATCCTTACGTAATAAAGAATTAGCAATATAAGAAAACCGAAAAGACATCCTTAAAAAATAAAGAAAGAAAAACTCTCAATAATATTAGAAAAACGAAAAGATATTCTTACAAAATAAATAAAAAAAACACTGGATGAGAACTTCCGATTCTATTAATTTTAATTGAATAAACACTTGGATAACTCATGCCATCTATTACCCAACTTTCTACCGGTTGTTACCGAATTTTTTTTAAAAACATTTTTTTTTTCTAATTATCGCTTCATATCCGCGACTCCTAAATTATTGCTTTGATCAAAACTGTTAGTTTATTCTCATTTTAAATTCTTAATTCGAAAAAAAAAAAAATTAAAATAACATTTTTATATTAAATTAATTCTATTAGTATTGCACCTAGTTTTAAATTATTGCTAGTGCTAGTTTAATTTCTTTAAAGTATTAAACCTATTTTTAAATTAAAAAAATCGTATCACAGTACATCAATTCAAAATTTTATATTCTGTCAAAATAAAAATAAAAATTCAAATGCTTATAAATTTTGAAAAATATTTATAATTTATTAAAAAAATTAATAATAAATAATTATTTATTTTAGATGGTTTTATTTGGGTCATATATTAATGGAGTATAACAATCCACGTGTGTTTGATTAAAAAAATAAATAGCAGTGATTTGTTACTTGTTAAGACAATTTATTTTTGTAATAATATCTTTTATATCTAATGGAGATTTTTAATCCAACGGTTATTACGTATTTGATCATGTATAACCCATGTTATGTAAGAATTAGCCAACACTATTAAAGCTAGTTATAAACAATTTTATTTTGTTGAGAGTTGAAATTGTTTCAAACTGACGCGTAAGTGAGATTTACGGATTTAGGTATTGTCGCTAAATTCAAACCCTAACCGGCAATTAGAACGTGAGATGAGAGGACGGTGGTTCAAAAAAAAGAAAAAAAACATGGTCCAAATAAAGCATTAAATAGTCGTTAAAAGGTGGTCTGTGGTGGTGATGTAGCAATAGCAGTGGCAGTGGGGAAGGAAAGAGGAAAGAAATGGCGCTGCACTAGTGTTGGCGTCGCTGTATATAAATCCACCACATTCTTCCCTCCACCCATCCAAATCGCATTCTGCGGCTGTGAATTGAACACCCAATTCCCCTGTTATCTTCCATCGACTCAACTTGCCGCATACCAACAAGATTCTTCATCAGTCCACACGATTATACCCTCTCATTAGGTTAAAAGCCACAGATCTTGTTGGATTCTGAATTGGGTCTCTCTCTCTCTCTCTCTCGCGAATGGCTGGTTGGGTTTTATCGGAATGTGGTTTGAAGCCACTCCCGAGAATCTATCCCAAACCTGCAGCCGGCCAACCCCTCTTGAATTCTACCCCCTCGAAGCTGAGAATCTCGAGGACGGATCAGGGGTTTGGTTCTTCGTTCCGTTTGTCGAGTAATGGGAGGAATTGGGGGTTGAAAGTGAGCGCACCGCTGAGAATTCAGGAATTTGAAGTGGAGGAATTCAAGGGGGGAGAGAGAGAGATTCACGGCGGCGAAGAATTCGACCCGGCGGCGCCGCCTCCGTTTAAGCTGTCTGATATTAAAGCAGCCATTCCGAAACATTGTTGGGTGAAGGATCCATGGAGGTCGATGGGGTATGTGGCGAGGGATGTGGTGGTGGTGTTTGGATTGGCGGCGGCGGCGGCGGCGTATTTCAACAATTGGGCGGTTTGGCCTTTGTATTGGTTTGCTCAGAGCACCATGTTCTGGGCTCTCTTTGTTCTTGGCCATGATTGGTAAACTTTTTTTTTTCCCAATTTTATTTTCAAGAAAGTAGTCTAATTATTGCTTTTGCTTTCTTGTTTTTTCTGCAGTGGTCATGGAAGCTTTTCAAATGATCCCAAGTTGAATAGTGTGGTTGGCCATCTTCTTCACTCTTCAATCCTTGTACCCTACCATGGATGGTATGTTTTCCAACATCTTTTTGATTTTCAGAATGTTTATTTTTGTGTTCAGAAGCTAAGTGAAAATTCACTCTATTGCCTTTGTTGTTGAATGATGTAGGAGAATTAGTCATAGGACACATCATCAGAACCATGGGCATGTTGAAAATGATGAATCTTGGCATCCAGTAAGTTACTTCTTAAATAGAAAGATTAAATCTTGATATATTCTCTGATGTTGCAATAAGCCATGATTCAATACACTTGTTACTTTTTAATTGCAGTTACCTGAAAAGACTTTCAAGAGTTTGGATGCTGTAACTAAATTATTGAGGTTCACATTGCCTTTCCCTATGCTGGCATATCCTATCTATTTGGTAAGTTAGTTATGCTTGTTTAATGCACCAAATTGTTGTGTTTAATCCATGAAAGTGTTGCTCGGTTTAATTGTTCGTTTGTGCTTCGTTCGTTATAGTGGGGTAGAAGTCCTGGAAAAAAAGGCTCTCATTTCAATCCGGATAGTGATTTGTTTGTGCCAAATGAGAGGAAAGATGTGATTACATCAACATTGTGTTGGAGTGCTATGGCTGCATTGCTAGTAGGTTTGTCGTTCGTTATGGGTCCAATGCAATTGCTCAAACTATATGGCATTCCCTACTTGGTTAGTCATTCATTAGTTCCTTGATTCTACTAATACTTTTCTTTATGAAACTTATGCCTTGCATAAAACACTTGGTTTAAAATTCTAAACATATTGGTGAATTTGAATTGGTTGCAGGGTTTCGTAATGTGGCTCGACTTAGTGACGTACTTGCACCACCATGGTCATGAAGATAAGCTCCCTTGGTACCGTGGAAAGGTAACTAAATTTAATGCGCATGTAGACTTGAAGATTCCAGCAAATTTAAAACTGCAGTCTTTCTTTGGAAACCAATCATGATGAGAAATAATAACTTACAACATCATGAACTTGTCCTCAAAGTTTTTTGATTCACTTAAGTTGTACTCAATTTCTTAGTAGCATATTATAAGATTGCTTAGTTGCTCGGATTCGTTTTTGGTGTGGGAGCAGGAGTGGAGTTATCTGAGAGGCGGACTTACAACACTTGATCGTGATTACGGATGGATAAATAACATCCACCATGACATAGGAACCCATGTTATACATCATCTCTTCCCTCAAATCCCACACTACCATTTGGTAGAAGCTGTAAGTGTCCATTTTGCTCCATCAACCCAACTTCAATAATCAAAGTTGTATTACATCAATTTTAGGCCTAATTGATGCCAACTTTTTCCATCTCAGACCGAAGCAGCTAAGCCTGTACTAGGAAAATATTACAAGGAACCGGAGAAATCGAGGGGTCCTCTTCCTTTCTACTTGTTGGGAGTCCTCCTAAGAAGTATGAAAAAGGATCACTATGTGAGTGACACGGGTGACATCGTCTACTATCAAACTGATCCTCAACTCAACGGTGGTCGAAAACCATGAGGAATCGATGCAGCCGAAAAGGGGCTTCAAATCTTATGATTCTTTATCAGCTGAGACTAATTCTTTGTGGCTGTTGAAGACACACTGATATGAGCTCATATCATCAAATTATTAACTTTAGGGAAATAGATTTTTGGCATTAGAATTTATTCTTTTTTCCCTCCACTGATGGAGTGTTGCATAAATATTATCAGAGCATAAAGGTTCCATGTATATTGGGCCATTGATGTGATGATTATTTTGTAATGAACTTCAATATTTAAGGAAAGAGGGATTTTTTTTTACACATATTTATGATATGAATATAATTTTGTAATGAACTTCTATATTTATTTACGTAAGATAAATAAAATAATACTCAATTTCATAGCATTTTATAATTAGAGTAATAATATTTGATAGAAAGGAGAAAATATTAATTTTGGTCCTGTATCTTTTATCAAATTCAATTTTAGTCCTGTAACTTTTATTATTTTCAATTTTAGTCCTTTTAGTTTCAATTTTGATCCTATAACTTTTAAATTTTCAATTTTAGTCCTATAAATTTCAAATTTAGTCCTATATCTTCAAAAGATACAGGACTAATTTTGATAACTCAAAAAGATATAGGATTAAATTTGAAACTTATATGACTAAAATTGAAATTTTAAAAGATACAGGACCAAAATTGAAACTAAAAGGACTAAAATTGAAAATACTAAAAGTTACAGGACTAAAATTGGATTTGGTAAAAGATAAAGGACTAAAATTGATATTTTCTCTAGCGAAAGTGATAACTAATTTAAAAGGCGTAAAATGTACACGCAAGACTTACCCTAAGAATAGAGGGCTCTTTATTTTTTCGTACGCAACTTTTTATAAGGTATAATAGCCTAGTGTTTTTATACCGGATCAAAGATCGAACTGGTGGAGGCAACAGTTCGAAGTTAACCGGTCGGACTGGTTACCAGTTCAATCGCGGTTCAACCGAAAAATTAAATTTAACATATTTTTAATTATATATTTTATTAGAATCGCTATTTATAAAAAATATCAAAATTATTTTATAAAGTTAAAAAATCAATTTAAACAAAAATATTTATAGTTCATAATTCGTTCTTTCAACATTGTTTGAAGTATTTCCATTTAGTACCATAATTTATAATTCAAATATTGTGTTTTAAAATATACAAAAGTATTCTTTCCACGTTTGAAGTATGTCCATTTAATATCATAATTTATAATTCAAATATTGTGTTCTACTCTCTCCGTCCACCTGAAAGAGGATCTTTTACTTTTGTGCACGTTAATTAAAGAGTATTACTCTGTGTAGTGGGTAGTTGTACTAGTGGGAGTGTGGACCTCATATTTAAGTTGTATTAGTAGGTGCGTGTGGGTCCCATGTGTGTAAAAAATGAAATGTCTCTATTTGGAGCGGATGACCAAAATGAAATAAGACTCTCTTTCGGGGACGAAGGGAGTAATATATACAAAAGTAGAAATGAAATATTATATATAAAAATAAAAAAACAATTACAAAATCGGTTGGATCGGTTTAACATGTTTTTTCAGTTTTGAGCTATATCGTATACCATACCTAAAATATCGATATTAGAAAAGTCATACCTAAAATATCGATATTAGAAAAGTCATACCTTTATCATACCTAAAGTTTCGGTATACCATAGTTTGGTATACCGAAAGTTTGGTATAAGAAAATGACATATCTTTTGCTTTCCGATATTAAGTACTCTCTCCGTCCCATTTCAATCTTTACATAATTTTATTTTGAACGTCCCATTTCAATCTTTACGTTTCCCTTTTTGGTATATGTGATCCACCTAAAATAATTAATATATCACAATTGGACCTACATCCAATACTAATACACCTACCAACTTTACATTAAATATTATATTTTTCTACCAACTATCTATTAAAATACTATACTCATTAATCAATGTACAAAAAGCAAACGCAAGCATTGAAATGTTCAAATTTAAAAGCATTAATAAAACATAATAAAGTAAGAGTTTAATCTTAGTGAGTGATTGGTGTACCTGATAACGATTAAGTTCTAAATTAATTAATAATTAATACTAGGGGTGGCAATTCGTGCTAACAGGTTGAGTTTCGTGTCGACACGATAGTGACACGACACGATAAGGGCAAACCCGAACACGACACAATAAGAATTCATTCCAACAAGACACGAACACGAAAAATAACGGATTGACACGACACGATAAGAATTCGTTCCAACAAGACACGAACACGAAAAATAACGGATTGTCACGACACGACAAGATAACAACACGATAAAAAAATAGAAAATAAAAAAATACTAATTAAAATAAATAATTTTTTTAAATTAATATATTTTAAAATTATTATTAAATATTTTTATCATATATTTTTCTAATTTTATATTTATATTGGGTTGTTAACAAGTTATTGAGTTGTTAACGGGTTAATGAGTCATCTGTTAATTTTAATTGTGCTTAACAGGTTGACAGGAATCGGACACGAACACGACACAAAATTTTTGTGTCCTTATTGGGTTGACACGATAATGACACGAACCTAATAAGGCCAAACACTAACCCGCAATTATCGTGTCGTGCTATCTTGTCATGTCGGGAATTACCACCCCTAATTAATACACACTCTTATATTAAAATTAAAAATAATTACAATTTACTCTAAATTTAAAATAATAAACCCTATATTGCTTATGCGAATGTTCTCCAAAATTACACTAAATTCAATAATGGATCAATAATTTTAATATATTAGAATTTCTTTTAAGTATATACTATACCTTACTAAAATAATTTATAGTATTTTGGTATATATCCAAAATATCGCGGTTTTAAAATTTTGCATACTTTTATCGTACCAAAAAATTCAATACGGTATCATAACTTACCAAAACTTTTGGTATACCTAAAATTTCGATAAGTTTGGTATTTTTTGATATGGTAAGTGCGGTTCCCATCCGTAAGTCCAACTAATTCAATATAAAATTTTGTAATGAACCTCTATATTAAGGGGAGGGTTTTATTTATTTATTTATTATTTTCTTTTTCTTTGTCTATATGATTTTAATAAGGAATATATATTCAAATTTTGCTTTGATACTTTATAGTATACTGAATCAAATTTTACTTAAAAAAAAGCTGATGTATCAAATTATAATTAATTTAATTTAATTTTTTTTAATATCATAGAAAAATCATATTATTATATTAAATATAAAATTTTAATATATTTGATATATATATTTTTTATTTTCATTCTTTTAGAAAAAGAAAAAAAATATATATATATATAGTGCACATATCAACCAAATACAATTTATAAATATTTATCTGATATTTATTAAAAAGGTTTATATTAACTTTTATTTATCTAATTAATATTTCATCTCCTAATCATATCATTACAAAAATAATTATTGAAAAAAAATATTTAATATAAATACTAAAAGATTCATATTGTAGTACTGTTGTGCATAAATTCTGCTCTACACTCATCACCTACTAAATACACAAGTAAAGAAGCTCCCATCTTTCATTGAAATTTCAGGAAATGCTTATCAAGTTCTGAATTTCTATTTGATTGATAAATGAAAGAATAAGCTCCCATCTTTCATTGAAATTTCAGGAAATGCTTATCAAGTTCTGAATTTCTATTTGATTGATAAATGAAAGAATATGTGCAGCTCCATAGGTCAACAATGTGAAAGTTATATCTGATCAGAAATAAATAGTAATAAATATGATCATCTGATATTCATTACATAATCATAAATGGTATATTGTTTATGTGATTTTTGCTTAAATGTTTGATGTGAATGAGTGTGTATTTAAGTTTTTGTGATTTATTATTGTTAAAGTGTTTGGTGTGTGTATGTTTGTATTTATTATTTTAGAAATAAATATTGTAATAAGTGTGTGTATGCCTAAGAGATAATTTAGTAATTTAGTATATATATTTATTAATTTTAAATTCAAATGGGTGTATGGAAGTAAAATGATGTGTGCGAATAGCCGCTGTCTTAAAAAAAAATTCAAGATTTCCACTAGTTGCAAAAAATCCAAGCTCAATAAAATCAAATCAAAAATCGAAATTCAAATATAGAAAAATCAACCCAATTCAAATATAGAAAAATCAACCCATTGCTCTCAAAATTAAAAATCAAAATTTAAATATAGAAAAAATAAAGTATCAGATTGAACATCTATATGGAGAAGAAGTTCTGATTATGCCGCGCACTTGCTGCCGGCGGCGTTGACGAGGCCGTCGACTCTCACGCACTATATGCCCTTGATATGGGTCCGCCCGTGTCTTTCGCTGCCGTGGATGGTGGCGCGGACCAATTTACCCTCTCATCCCATGGTGAAGTTTACGTTTTCAACTCAAGCAGTGACAGCAACGGATGGTGTCGAATGGTCAGCTATGGGTGGTGTCGAGTTGTCAGCAATGGTGGTGGTGAACAGTCGGCCATAGCGAAATATTGGAGGAGGACAACTTCCTCAATTTAATTGGTCATAAAGCCTAGACCGTAAAAATTAAATTGGAATATAATAGTTGGAGAAGAAGCAATGGAAGGAGTAGATATGCGTTTACCTCATTTTATATGGGTTACTGTTTAGATCCGTAATATTAATAACACTACCTACGCGGTATTCTTTATATGAAGGCAACAGTAATTAACAACGGGCCTTGTCTTTTTTATCGGACCCTCATTTACCTAGGAATTCCTACCAAACTACATAAAAGCATGTACAATGTATATGGATAGCCCATATGGGTAGCCATATTATGGGCTACCAAACTAGGCCTATATGTATAATATATACACGAAAATCAACATGGGTATCAAATATTTTGTTTTGAATTTATTTTTGGGAGGTTTTGCGAGAGCTTCTCACGTGAGATCATTTTATACTTTTTAAGATAATTATAATTTTTTTATAAAATATTATCACTTTCGCTAACAAAATTTTATCAATTTTCATTTATATTATAAATGTTTCATAAAATAATATTATTACTTTACATTAATATAATATCATTTTTCAGTATAAAAGTTATCACAATCTGATAGTCTTACGTGAGTCGATTTGGTCTCACCCAAGTCTTTGTGTTTATTTGTCCCACCCAAATCTTTGTCTTTGTCTTACATTATTATTTTTTTATATATTTTAAAATTTTATTCAATAAAACTTATGTGTCTTCCCTGTGCTCCCAAATCCCACATATTTTTGAAAGTTGTACCATTTGTATTACATGTTATATCATTTATCATTTAGTTTTTGTTATAAAATGGTATTACTTTTTATTTATACTATAAATTGTTCATAAAATAGTTTACTATACAATTTTCACTTTTCATCGATTGAGTATCACTTTTTGTTAATAATGCTATAACTTTTTTCATCTCACATAAGGATTTACATGAGTATCATACAATACATACCCTTAAATAAATTGTTATACCTTAAACACCTTATGCATCCGTGGACACAAGACTAATTCTAATTTAAATTTGATTTTAAAAATGATCATAACTATAAATTTTACTAATAAAAATTTTCTTTTAAAATACTATAACTTCACATCTCGCGCAGTAAATTTTATTTATTAAAACTACTATAACCAATTTGTAAAAGTTGTTGCACTACATTTGTCTTTATAGTTGGTAATTTAAATTAGTTGGATTAATACTCCCTCAGATTCACAATAATTTTCATCCCTATTTTTATAGTTGGTAATTTAAATCAGTTGAATTAATACTCCCTCAGTTTCTCAATAATTTTCATCCCTATTTTTGCACATATTATAAAGTCATAACTGTTGGGATTTTTAGTAATAAATAATAACAAATTATATTAATTGTGTGGGTAGATCTTGTGTGCAGGTTAAAATTTTTGTGTTTTTGAGACACCGTGCACCTAGATACTCTTTAATATTAAATGACGTACCTTTTAATAAAAGTGTATACCTTTAAAACAAAATGTGGTACATTTATTTATTAATTAAAGTGTATATTTTTTACAACAAAATGTTGTACTCTTACATACTTTGTGCACTTATGGACACAAGATACCAACACTTGTTTTATAACCATTAGTGCGTGGCTATTAATACACGAAGTTTTGAAATCAAAATGTGGACAAATTTAACTTTCTATATTTAGGAAAATTTCACGATTTTGTATTTTTAGAGTCGAACAAATTAAAAGCATTTGTTCAACGGCTGAATACTTTGAAAAAATTTGCATGCCTTGTGTTCGGTGCAAACATTTTAGGATAATTATTTGGTTCACGGGAATGCACCGTGTACACTTTAGAAAATTTATACAATTATTATTAAAATATATATATATATATATATATATATATATATATATTTATTTATTTATGAACAAAAATGAATTATTTTTGTTAGCTAATTCTCTATAAATTTTTTTAATGAAAAATTAAATATAAAAAAATATATAATTATTAAAAAAAATATATATATATATTTAAATTTAATGAAAAATTAAATATAAAAAATATATAATTATTAAAAAATATATATATACTATTAAATAAAATATTATATACATATGTATAGTAGCGTGTAGATGTACAGAATACCAACCCAACATTTTATTTTGAATTTTTTTGCATGTTTTTGTTGTTTGGTAGCCGAACTAAAGTATTCTATTCCGCAATGAACATCTTTATTATAATGAAATTAAAGGAAGATAAAATTGTTTATTTTGGAATGTATTGATATGATTTTACGAGATAATATTGATATGATTTTATGAGATGATATAAAGAAAATTTCTCGCTCTAGAACTTGTTCTCTCCCCACTCTCTAGAATTTTCGCTGTTCATCTTCTCCAGCAAGATTGATGCTGTAGTCTCCATCAACGCTTGCTATTGTCTTACTCCCCGGTCGATCCATGAAATCCCGGAGAGTCAAAACGGGTCCTTCATCTTCATCCAGTAAGAAGAAGAAAAACCAAAGATGCAGCAAGAAAAAATATATTCTGCGTGTTAGAGGAGTTCCTACAGAAACATTGTTAACTCCTTCACGTATGGAGTGTACCCCAACACCCACACATCGACCTTGAATTTTTCTCCAGCTGCCGCTGTCGAGGAGTATCTAAGTGACGACATGTTTGAAGCTCAAAGAGGTGTGTTAATACAAATGATGGAAGAAGTAGAAGTAGAAAATCCGATTGCGCCGTTGGAAAATGCGCCACCATCGGAAGATGCGCAGCCGTCGGAAAATCCGCTGTTGTCGGAAACACGGTCGGTTGATGATCGGAGTCCGACTGAAGCTGATCGGAGGCTGACTGAAGCTGCTACGCTGAGGCTCCGGTTGTTGGATAATAAAAACCCAGATGATAATTCTTCATCACACAATTTGAATTTGGATCTGCTTCATGCTTTGGAGGATGTGTCGAAAAGTAGGACAGTGGAAGATGAAGCAGACACCTCTCTGCAAGGTGTCATTGATAAAAGTTTGGACTGGAGTGTGACACGCCTCTCACTTTATAAAAAGTCAAATATCTTGCCTATTTCCCTCACCTACCAACCTGACTTGCACAACACTCCTTCCAACCCTTGCTCCTTTAAGGATAAATTATTGGGAACCCAATCTTCTCTCTCATCCCCTACGCCTAATTCTTTTCCTTCCCCTCCAACCTCGAGACCGCTGCTGATACGATCCAGCCCATTATCCTGAACACCTCTCCAACAAAAGCCCAATCAATTATGGCAAACTCTCCACTGTCAAAAGCCCAACAAATACCAGTCCAAGCACCGATTAGGACAACCGTTTGAAGAAAACACCAACCAAGTTGAGAGACTACGTCAGATGGAGGAGCACTACTCAATAAACAATGACAGAGAGACTATTGTTATGGTGTTTTGTCATCTAGTGATCAGAAGAAATATAAATAGCATGCTTAAGAAATGTGATAGGCAGACTAGTAGTTGAACTTTGTTTCTCTTCTCATTTTCTAATTTCCTCCATTTCTCTGTATTTTGAGCTTTCTTAATCAATATCATCTCTCATCTTCCCTTTCTGCTTCTCTTCTTATTTTCTGGAGTTGACACTCATTCATAGAGGGAAATCCTTCATTGAAGGTAGCATCCGTTTGTCCTATTCGAATAAAAGCTTAGGGAAGGATTCGTCCAAAAATGCTGTTAGAGCTAGAAGCACGGTCGAGCTGAGTTGCAAGACTAAGGATGGTGTGATAGACCGCGGGCGGGATCGGATCCCTTCTATCGTATCGTGAACTCATTCTTACAGTCAACCCTTAGGATGAGTGCTTAAATCGTATCATTGGTGCTTTCGTTGATCTCTTATTTTTCTTCTTATACATCCATGACAGATTCCGATATTCTCCAAACTCTCAAATCTCTTCAAGCCCAACTTGAAATTCAGTCCAAAACTCTTGAAAATCAGTCCAAAACTTTTCAAACCAAGCTTGACACCCAATCCCTCTCATTCCACCAATTACTCCAACACTATATCTCTTCCGTAGATAGTCGTCTTGACGAACTACGCTTACAAGTCCAAAACACACCCAGTTCCTCTACCCCCAACTCCCACACACTCCTCCTCCAAATCTTCCTTTAGCCTCGGATAGTTCTCCAATCCTTCGATCTATGAAAATGGATATTCCCAAGTTTGATAGAACAGACCCAGCAGGATGGATTTTTCACATCGAGGAATTTTTCAACTTTCATGGTACTCCTGATGAGACGCGTCTCCTCATCGTCTCATTCCATATGGAAGATAGGGCAGCAGCCTGGTTCCAGTGGATGAAGGTAAACAATCTTCTTACCAATTGGAAAGATTTTTTGGTTCAATTAAAACACAGATTCGGTGCTTTTGTTTTTGAGGACCCTCAGGGAGACCTCTCCAAGCTAACCCAAACAACATTGGTAGCTGAATTTCAATCAGCGTTTGAAACGTTGATGAATAAGGTTGCTGGAATTTCAGAACCCCTTCTGATAAGCTTCTTTATTCCTGGTTTGAAACCTCACATCCGGCGTGAATTAGTTTTCTCTCGACCTTCGTCGTTAATGGAAACATTCACCCTAGCCAGATCATATCGTAAGCAATTAAAATTCACGATCCAATCAAGTGGCGATATGTGGATTTTTCTTGATTAAATATTAATTTTAATTTATTTTGAAATTTAAATAAATTAATTTCTAAAATAGATTAATAAATAATTAATAGTTAATTCAAGCCCAACAAATTAAATGAGGCTTAAATATAATGAGGCCTTACCCAAGTCAAACAAACACAAGCCAAATGAGGTCTGACCCAAGTCAAACAAGCCCACACAAATTAAATCAGACCCAAGTAAAATAGGCATAATTCTAATCCAATCAAGTTGTAAGCCCAAACCCACATAAATTAAATCAGACCCATGTAAAATAGGCCTGATTGCGGCCCAATCAAGTTGGAAGCCCAAGCCCGCTAAATTAGGTCAAAACACCTTATCCTTCACCTATATAAGGGTTCTCCTCTATTCATTCTGGAGAGATTCAAGCACCTGAAGACAACGACGCTCCTGAAGAGATAGAGAATACGAGCAACGCTTTCTCAAGATCTTCAAGTTTCAAACGAAGAACAAGTTGAAGATCTTCAAGCAATCTTCAAATCTTCAAGCTTCGAGTCGAAGAGTAGCTCAAGCAATCTTCAAATCTTCAACCTTCAAGCGAAGAACAGCTCAAGCAAGCTTCAAGTCAAGAATGGCTGCGATCCGGGATTAAGGTGCTAAACCCCTTAGATCAAGTGTTCTTCACATCAAGTTCTTCAAACGTTCTTTGTAGAATCAACGGCGTTCTACGAATTCAACGGCGTTCTTAGCGAAAAGTTTCAAGAATAACATTTAATCCAAATAAAGGCTTGACGCCTCTGGATTTACGTTATAAACCTTCAAAACCGAGCTCGAACAAGCTCCAACCGAAGATCCGACTCAACACAGTCAAAGTCAAAGTCAAGTCAACAAGTCAAGTCAAGGCCAAATTGGTTCGAGAGAAGAATCAGATGATTGATTGAGATTGTAACCTTTTTACATTATCTTTTTAATTAAATCTGTCTGGAATAACTTTGTACTTCATTTTGTGTTTATTTCATTATAAATACAAAATTTGTTGTTACAAATTTTGGCACGCCCAGTGAGATAGTCTCTACCTCATCTCTTTTCTCTACAAGCTTGAAAATACAAAAATGACTCATGTCAAGAGCACAGTGGGAAGGATTGCTCCCTCTAACTTATCTGATTCATTGAAGAAATATGTTGTTGTTGTTACGAGGAGCATGTCAAAGAAAGCTCAGTCAGAAGCCTCACCTGGATCCAACCCTTCGATTGAAGAAGCTTCGAGAAAACAATTGCACATTGACAGAGACAGTGATGAAGATTCCATCTGCTCACGCCCTCATTCATCTCCAAGCTCATCATCTAGCTCAATTATAGCTCCAGTGATGACAACAAACGCTATGACCCTTGAGAAACAGCTAGCGAGTGTGATGAAAGCTATTGAAGGGCTCACGAAACACATAGAAGCTTAAGATTCAAAGATTTCCAAACTAATGGAAGGAAGGACATCGGGGAGACTAGCCGTGCAAACGGAAAAGGAGTTGTGGACGATAGTGAAGGAGAAGAGATCACAAGACGCCAGACTATTGAAAATGAGAAAACTGAAGGGGGATTGCAACTTTCGGCCGATAGAATACTCCAAGTTGATCAATTGAAGGACATCATACTTGGAACAATAAAAGAAAGGTTTGAAGAGATTTCCAAGCCCACCTTCACTTATGTCAAGCCATTCACGAAAAGAGTGGATAACTTGAAGTTGCCAACTGGCTATCAACCTCCCAAGTTCCAACAATTTGATGGTAAGGGAAACCCGAGGCAACACATAGCACACTTCATTGAGACATGCAATTACGCTGGAACTTACGGAGATCATATGGTGAGGCAGTTCGTCCGCTCGCTTAAAGGAAATGCCTTTGATTGATATATCGATTTGGAAGCCGAATCCATTGATAGTTGGGGGCAAATGGAGCATGAGTTTCTTAACCGTTTCTACAGTACGAGGAGAACCATTAGCATGACAGAGTTAACTAACACTCGTCAATTAAAGGAAGTGCCTGTGATTGATTATATCAATCGATGGAGAAATTTGAGTTTAAATTGCAAGGACCGATTATCTGAAGAGTCCGCCATTGAAATGTGCATCCAAGGGATGGATTGGAGTCTACTTTACATACTCCAAGGAATTCGGCCGAAGACTTTTGAGGAGTTGGCTACAAGAGCTCATGACATGTAATTGAGCATGGCTGCCAGTGGAATCAAACATTCACTAGTGTCGGACTCCTACAAGTCCAAAGATAGACCAGAACCTAATAAAAGGGGCAAGCCTTATGCCAAAAACTCCAACAAAGAATCAATGGCCACAAATGCCACTAATGTCAAGGTTCGAAAGAATGGAGATGAATAAAGATAAAGGGAAACAAGTTACCCAAGAATGGGGGCAAAGAAGATTAACTGTGAAAGAGATCCAAGAAAAGGAGTATCTATTCTTGAACTCCGATGTTTCGGGCATATTTGATGATCTGATTAAAGATAAACTCTTCGAACTCCCTGAGATGAAACGCCCAGAGGAAGCCGGTCGAACTAATGATTCAAAATATTGCAAGTACGATAGATTGGTAGGTCATTCTATTCATGATTGTTTTATCTTTAAAGGAAAGATCATGCAACTGACCAAGGAAGGAAAAATTATGTTAGAAGATGAAGCAGCCACAAATTTCACTTCTGCGAAAGAAAGTCATGATTAAAGCTCATGTTATGTGGTGAATGAAGAGAACAACGAAAGTGAACCAATTAAAGCTAAAGATAAAATCTACTCCATGAAGGTAACCTTCACAGAGAAAGATATGTTGTTAGGTTCACAACCTCACAACCGACCCCTATTTGTAACCGGTTAAACTCAGGGGCTGCGAGTAAATCACATACTTGTTGATGGAGGCTCAGCAGTGAACATTCTGTCTCTAAGGATGTTGAAGAAGTTAGAAATACTGGTGGATGAACTCAGTCATAGTTGATTAATGATTCAAGGGTTCAACCATGAAGGGCAAAGAACTCTCGGCACAATAGTTCTTGATTTGCTAATTGATGAGATTAAATCAACAGTGCTCTTCCATGTCATTGATGCAAAAACTTCATACAACATGCTTTTGGGACGCCCATGGCGCTGCATGAGAATGATGTGATTCCTTCTACATTACACTAATGCTTCAAATATAGTGAAAACAATGTGAAAAGGGTATTCGGTGATGACAAGCCATTTACTGAAGCTGAAGTCTGCATGAGAATGATGTGATTCTTTCTACATTACACCAATGCTTCAAATATAGTGAAGACAACAATGTGAAAAGGGTATTCGGTGATGACAAGCCGTTTACTGAAGCTGAAGCTTACTTTGCAAATGTTAAATATTTTTTCAAGAATACAAAGGAAGTGAAACATGAAGAGGCTATAGCACAAGATGATGGGGGCAGTAAACAGATAAAAGATGAAGGTAGCACATCATCTGTCACTCTCAAGAAGAATAAAGAAAAGCTTGAAACCTCTGAAGAATTAACGTTGCCTTTAACAAAAATTGATGCAAATAAATCTTCTCTTCCACTACTCAAAGGATTCAAAAATAGCCAAGGCATATCTACAAGCTTTCAAACTTCTCATGAAGGCCGGTTATGAACCAAAAGAAAAGTCGATGACGAGCAAGTCGTTTCAAGAAATCATCAACCGACCAGAACATGGGCTTAACGCTACTCAGAAAATATTGAAAATAGTGGCCACACTGTCAAGAATGCTAAGCCAGGTTTGGGATATGTTCCTCAAAAGCCAGTCCACATTGCAATTAGAAGAGCAATTACAAATTATATCACCGAGGGAGAAGCTTCATCCACAGAAGATATGTTTGATGAAGGCGGTAGGAAAATAAAGAGAATCACTGTCTTTGAAAGGCTTGGGACTGTCTTCGAAAGGCTTGGACAATTTGGGAAGAACAAGTGTATGAGGCAAAATAATCTCAAGTCTCCTAACTTTCAAAAACTCCAAAGTCGGATTCCCTCTCGTATGAAGCAAAAAAATATCTTAACTGTCTCATGTGGAAGAGTGTTGAAAGCTAAGATGCAGACAATCATCTTTACTAAAGAAGATAGTGATGATGATAGGGAAAGTGTTGCTTCCAACAATCATATCACTACTCTTGAAGATCCTCAAATGGAGGAGGTAGATGCTGAAGATGCCCTTCCACAATTTGAAGAAGTGTAAAAGCCACTGTTGATGATTTGAAAGAAATCAGCTTAGGTGATAAAAACGACCCACGTCCTACCTACGTAAGTGCTCTGCTAAATGTTGAGGAAGAAGAAAAATACATCAGTCTGTTGCGAGAATTCAGAGACGTCTTTGCATGGTCACATAAAGAAATGCCAGGTTTGGATCCGAAAATCGCAGTGCACCATTTGTCTATTAAAAAGAGAACTCGACCAGTTAAACAAATGTAGCGTCGATTTTGACCAGAATTAATTCCATTGATTGAGGACGAGGTAAATAAGCTTCTTGAAGCAGACAAGATAAGAGAAGTCAAGTATCCTACATGGATTTCTAATATCGTGCCGGTGAGGAAGACAAATGGGCAACTCATAATATGTGTTGACTTCCGTGATCTGAACTTGACATGTCCAAAAGGCAATTTTTCACTGCCAATTGCTGAACTCATGATTGATGCAACAACGGGGCATAAAGTCATGTCATTCATGGATGGGTCATCTGGCTACAATCAAATAAGTCTGGCTCCTGAAGATCAAGAGAAGACAGCCTTTCATACTTCGAAAGAAATATATTGCTACAATGTCATGCCATTTGGCTTGAAGAATGTTGGAGCCACTTATCAACGAGCCATGCAAAAGATATTTGATGACATGCTTCACAAGACCGTCGAATGCTATGTTGATGATATTGTGTTGAAATCAAAAGAAAAGAAAAATCATCTCCATGATCTAAGACGAGTTTTTGAACGGTTAAGAGAGCATCAACTCAAAATGAATCCACTCAAGTGTGCATTTGGAGTTACATCCGAAAAATTTCTTAGATTTATTGTTCGCCGTTGAGGGATCAAGATTGAGAAAGCAAAGATTAATGCAATCATGAAAATGCATGTGCCTCGGAAAATACATGAACTCAAAAGTCTGAAGGAAAGTTGGCATACTTTAGAAGATTCATATCAAATTTGGCTGGTCGATGCCAACCATTTAGTCATCTCATGAAGAAAGGCAGCATATTCGAATGGGATGAAGCTTGTAATAATGCTTTCAATAGCATTAAAGAATACTTGATGAAGGCACCAGTGTTGGGTGCTCCAATACCTGGGCGTTCATTAATTCTCTACCTGGCTGCTCAAGAGCGTTCTGTGGGAGCTTTACTTGCACAAGAGAATGATGATGACAAAGAAACTGCTATGTACTATTTGAGTAGAACCATGACTCCAAATGAGTTGAAATATTCACCTATTGAGAAGATCTACTTAGCTCTTATCTTTGTAATTCAGAACTTGAAACATTACTTCCAAGCTCACACAGTTCAGCTAGTTTCAAAAGCCAACCCTCTAAAGTTTGTCATGTCAAAGCCAGTACTCTCGGATCATCTTGCAAGATGGTATCTCCAACTTCAATAGTTTGAGATCGTGTATGTCCCTCAAAGTATTGGCAGATTTTCTAGCTGATCATCCAATGCCCGCTGAGTGGGAACTATCTGATAAACTACCCGATGAAGATGCTTTTGCTGTGGAGATAGCTTCTCTTTGGAAGATATTTTGATGGAGCATCTCATAGAGAAGGAGCTGGAACCGGAGTTGTGTTTGTAACATCCAGTGGTGAAGTTCTACCCTTCCTATTTTCCTTAATGGAAAATTCCTCTAACAATGTGGCTGAGTATCAAGTACTCATACTTGGTTTAGAGATGGCCGTCGATATAAAACAATTACACCTTAGGGTGTATGGTGATTCACTACTTGTGATAAACCAACTACTCGAAGTGTATGAACTGAAGAAGCCTGGGTTGCTCCCATACCACAAGTATGCTCAAAAGCTGATGGGTTGGCTTGGTGATATTGACCTCAAGCATCTGTTTAGAAGGGAGAATAAGCAAGCCGATGCCCTTGCTAAGTTAGCATCAACTATAGCTATGCCAAATGCGCAAATTCAGATACCAGTGTGTAAAAGTTGGGTAGTACCACCAATCTTCGGAGATGATGATTATGAAGAAGATGAAAATCATGTGGTGGAAGTTTTTGAAATTGAAGAAGAAGATTGGCACCAACCATTCGTGGATTATCTGAAGTATGATAAATTGCCAAATGATCCACACCAAAGGGTTTATATTCGACTCCGAGCACCTCGATTCATTTACTTCAAGGGTACACTTTATAGAAGATCATTTGATGGAGTTTTCTTAAGATGCCTAAGGAAGAAGCTACTCAACCAATGGAAGAAGCTCATTCCGGAATATGCGGTGCTCATCAATCTAAGCCAAAGCTGCATTTCAGAATTAAAAGAATGGGCTATTATTGGCCAACAATTGTGAAAGATTGCATGGATTATGCACAAAGATGTCAAGCTTTCCAATACCATGGAAATTTGATTCATCAACCTTCTGAGCCTTTGCATCCGACAGTTGCTTCATGGCCTTTTGATGCTTGGGGTTTAGATGTGGTGGGGCCTCTAAAAAAATCTTATGGTGGTCATCTCTACATTCTTGCTGCCACCGATTACTTTTCTAAATGGGCCGAAGCTGTGCCTCTGAGGGAAGTAAAGAAAGAAAATATTGCTGATTTCATTCGGATCAACATAATTTATAGATATGAGGTTCCTCGCTACATCATCACTGACAATGGAAAGCCGTTCAGCAACAGCTGGATTGATAAGTTGTGTGAGAAGTTCGACTTCAAGCAAAGGAAGTCATCAATGTACAACGCAGCTGCCAATGGTCTTGTTGATGCATTCAATAAAACTTTATGCAGTTTGCTGAAGAAAGTTGTCTCCAAGTCAAAAAGAGATTGACATGAAAGAATAAATGAAGCTTTATGGGCGTATCGCACCACTTGTAGAACACCTACTCAAGCCACTCCGTATTTTTGGTGTATGGTATTGAAGCTGTTGTACCTCTTGAAAAGCAAATCCTGTCTTTGAGGATGACCATACAAGAAGGCCTGACTGAAGAGGAAAATGCAAAGTTGCGTCTTCAAGAGTTGGAAGCATTAGATGAAAAGAGGTTGGAAGCACATCAAAGACTAGAGTGTTATCAATCTCACCTTTCCAGAACATTTAACAAGAAAGTGAAAATACGTTCTTTTTAAGTTGGTGACTTGGTGCTTGCTGTGAGAAGGCCTATTGTGGTCACTCATCGTGTTGGGAATAAATTTCTACAAAAATGGGATGACCCTCATGTTGTGAAAGAAGATCAAAGAAAGGTGAATTAGAACCATATAATCCATAGATCGGAGCATCGTCGAGGAAGAAAAAGAAGAAGAATATGAACAAGAAAGTTGATCCAACTACAGCTCTTGATTTTGAAGTTGACGTGCTGAATCCACAAACAATTGAAGCTGCAACCGAAGTTAATTTGGAAGTAGAAGCAATTAACATGGCAGCGGACCCGAATACACTTGCCATCTGGGAAGTCTTTAAGAACAACAGAACAGGCAATGCTGGGTTGTTAGGAGCAAGAGGAACTGGAGCTGATTTTGATCTACACCCTGCTCTTATAACCATGATTGAAAGGAGTCTCTTCTTTGGGGAACGTTTGAAGATCCTCAACAACATCTGAATAAGTTCATTGGTTATGCAAGCACACAAAAGATGCAGGAGCTCATGAGGATGCGAGGAAGATCATACTGTTCAAGTTCTCGCTGAAAGAAAAGCGAGAGATTGATACGATAATCTTGATGCTGCTGAATGTGATACATGGGAGAAGTTGAAAGTGAAATTCCTGGAGCGATACATGCCACCTTCAAAGGTGTTCAAGTTGAAGCAGGAAATCAATCAATTTTCTATACATGGCAATGAGAAATTTCATGAAGCTTGGGACAGGTTCAAGGACATGCTACGGAAGTGTCCATAGCATGGGCTATCTAAAGCTCAATATATCAGTATTTTCTACAATGGGTTGGACTGCGATTCTCACGTTTTACTTGATGCTTCTTCTAATGGAGCATTACTGACGAAGTCACCCAATGAGGCCGAGAAGCTTTTTGAAAATATTTCAATAAATTCTAGAGATTGACCGACTGATAGAGTGAGAGACACTTATGTCCTTGGAAAAGTAGCACAGGTTGAGCATACTATGGTGAAGTCGGGAAGAGATGATGAGATTGTCTCTAGCTTGACTAACATTAGCAAGCTACTAGAGTCTAAAAAAAAACAGATCACGGATTTATCGCACAGAGTTCCAATGATGCAGCAGGATGGTGGCTATGAAGGAGTTAGCCAAGAGGAGATCGAGGAGGCAAATTACGCCATGGGATAGAGTATTCAAGGAACAAGGTACCTGAATCAAGGAAACCGGAACTATCAAGGGAACTACAACAATCGTGGTCCTCCAGGTGGTTATCAACAACCAAGGAGGCCGGAGTTTTCATTGAGCAATCCGAATAATGCGATGCAGCCTCCTATCGACGTTGATCCGGGAGCTAAAGTGGAAGAAAGAAAGCCGGGTTTTGAGGATACTGTGAATAGGTACATGGCAAGGAATGATGCAAGAGTAGATCATCGCCAAATTAGAGAAGAAGATTGATGATCATTATAAGGATTTGACTACACAAGTGAAGGACCTTACGTTGTTAATGGGGAGATGGCAGGAAATGTGAATAAATTGACACAAACTATATCTCAGAGTATTGAGAATCCAAAGTCTTATCACGCCATCACACTGAGGTCTGGAACGCAGTATGAGGGACCGATGAAGCCGGAATCGAAGTCTGAAGCGTCAGGAGCCCAATTTGACCCCGATTTGACCAGACAGTCAGGTCGAACTCAACAGGGGAGCTCGAACTAGGCACCTGGACGACGTTCGGAGGAGTTAGAAGGTCAGTTCGACCAAAATCAGATGAGTTCGACCAGAACCGCTGGTCGAATTGAGGTCGAACTTGACTGTCCAGAGCACTCTATTTTGTCTGATGCTCGATTCGACCACGATCACCACAGTTTGACCAAACTTGTTTGTCGAACCGTGGTTGAATCTGACTGTACGAGGGAGAATGAACTTTCAGGTGTGCAGTTCGACCATTACTCACTGAGTTCGACCATTTACCCAGGTCGAACTCACCTGTTCTGTGCTGTTTTCCATGCTGAATGCTCCGCATGATGTTGAAATTACTCCAGTGCCTTCTAAAGAGTTGAGTACATAGATTATAGCAGAGAAGAAGTGGGAAAGAGCTAAGAGATTGAGAGCCAAAAAGGATAAAGTGGAGAAAGGTAAACATGATGAATGGGGTATTCCCAAAACGAAGATACCTTCGCTCTTTCCTCTCAAGCTAGTAAAAAAGGGATTGGAAGAGAAGTTCAAGAAGTTTTCAGAAATCATAAACAAAATTAGCTTGAAAATTCCTTTTTCTGAAGCAATTTTGGAGATGCCGTATTATGCCCGCTTTCTGAAGGATATTCTTTTGAAGAAGAGAAGCTTGAACGGAATTGAAATGGTGAATTTGTCTGAAAACTACAGCTCGATCATTCAGAGGAAGCTGCCAGCTAAACTTAAGGATCCGGGAAGCTTCACAATCTTATGTGAAATTGGAAGGGGGCTGGCACGTCGAGCCTTGTGTGATCTTGGGGCAAACATCAATTTGATGCCGTTGTCTACCTTTCAAAGGCTTGGTTTGGGGGAGTTGACTCCCACGACAGTTGCTCTACAACTAGCGGATAGGTCCATGACTTTTTTGTAGGGTGTGATCGAAGACGTTCTTGTCAAAGTAGAGTAGTTAGTTTTTCCTGTGGATTTTTTGGTGCTGGAGATGGAAGATGACAAGGATAATGTCTCTCTTATCTTAGGGAGACCTTTCCTTGCTACTGCGGGAGCCATGATCGATGTGTAGAAGGGTGAGTTGAGGCTAAGGATGGATAAATAAGAGGTCCTATTCAACCTTGATAAAACAATGAAGATGCCAATGGAGATGTAGTGTCACAGTATTAATATAGTGGAGGAGATTGTGAATAAAGACTTTTCTTTGATTCTGTCTAAGGATCCTCTTGAGACATGCTTGGCGGAGTCTCTCACTTTTCCTACTACGGAGCTTGATGATCTCTCCAATGAGGTATGTATTGAATTTCTTGAAAACTTACTTGCTTTGGGTGATGACAGGTATGAGTCGACAAGGACCAAAGTTGAAGAGGTCAAGTGGATCGAGAGAGTGCACCTCAAGAAGAGAAGAAAGAGGAGTTGAAACCGTTACCGGAACACTTGAAGTATGCCTACCTAGGTGAAAATGAAAAATATCTGGTAATTGTATCTTCTTCTCTTGATGATGATCAACTTGAGGAATTATTGGATGTGCTTAGAAAGTATAAATCTGCGATTGGTTGGTCTCTTGATGATTTAAAGAGTATTAGTCCTTCCTATTGCACGCATAGAATTAGGTTGTTAGATGAGGCTAAGAGTAGCATTCAGAATTAGCGGTGGATGAATCCCGCGATTCCAGAAGTGATTCGGAAGCAAATCCTAACGTGGTTAGATGCAGGAATAATTTATCCTATTAGTGATAATCCCCATGTGAGTCCATTGCATGTAGTTGCCAAGAAGGGGGCATGACTATAGTGAAAGCCGAAGATGGTGAGGCTTTAGCCACTAGGATTCCTACGGGATGTCTTGTGTGTACGGATTACAGGAAACTGAATGAAAATACATGCAAAGACCATTTTTCCCTTCCTTTCATGGAACAAATGCTTGATCGTCTTGCAGGGTATGAGTTTTATTATTTCTTGGATGGGTACTGGGGTTATAATCAAATTATGATTGCACCCGAGGATAAAAAAAAGACTACTTTTACTTGCCCTTATGAAACTTTTGCCTTTAGGAAGATGCCTTTTGGATTGTGTAATGCGCCTGCTACATTTCAGCGTTGTATAATGACCATATTTGATGGGTTGATAGAAAAGATCATTGAGGTGTTTATGGATGATTTTTCTGTGTTTGGTTCCTCCTTTGATATTTGTTTATCTAACCTTGCTACTGTTTTGAAGAGATGCCAAGAAACTAATTTTGTCTTGAATTGAGAGAAGTGCCACTTCATGGTAAGGGATGAGATTGTTCTTAGCCATCATATTTCGGCCAAGGGATTGTAGGTGGATAGAGAAAAGGTGGTGGCAATTGAGAAGCTTCCACCACCTACTAATGAAAGAGGAGTGCGGTCTTTTCTTGGACACGCCGGTTTTTATAGAAGATTCATAAAAGACTTCTCAAAATACTCCAAGCTCTTATCTCATTTGCTTGAAAAGGATGTTCCTTTTGTTTTTGATGAAGAGTGTCTAACAACTTTTCAAGTTTTGAAGGAGGCGCTTATTACTGCACCTATCTTGATCACACCGGATTGGACTCAGCCGTTTGTACTTATGTGTGATGCAAGTGATCTAACACTTGGAGTGGTGCTTGGGCAGTTGAGGGAAAAGAAGTTCTACCCATTTACTATGCTAGTAAAACTTTGATGCTACACAAAAGAACTACACTGTGACTGAAAAGGAGTTTTTAGCTGTGGTTTATGCATTCAACAAGTTTCGATAGTATTTGGTTGGCATGAAGACGATAGTGTATACAGATCATTCTGCATTCCGGTACTTGATGGAGAAGAAGGAAACAAAGCCCAGAATTATTAGATTGATTCTTCTTCTGCAGGAATTTGATATGGAGATCCGAGATAAGAAGGGTACTGAGAATGTTTTGGCGGATCACCTATCAAGGTTGGAGACAAGGGATCATTGTGATGATTTTTCGATTACATTGAAGAGATGTTTCCTGATGAGAAGATTATGGCAGTGCTTGTTGAAGGAGATGAAAGAGCATGTGTGGTAGCTGCTCAAGGGATGGATCCATGGTATGCGGATTATGTGAACTACATTGCCGTAGGTGAAATTCTGAGAGATCTCAATCGATATCAACTTGTGAAATTCAAGAGGGATTTTGAGACTTTTATATGATATGATCCATTTGTCTACAAGATATGTACGAATTCCATAGTCCGTAGGTGTGTGCCCGAGATAGAGATAGAGAGTGTACTCGATTTTTGCCATGCACAACCTAATAGGGGGCACTTCGGAGCTCAAAAGACGGCAGCAAAGGTACTTCAATCTGCTCTTTATTGGCCGACTTTGTTTAAAGATTGTGAATCCTATGTGGCGACATCCGATAGATGTAAAAGGATGGGAAATATAAGTCGACATGATGAAATGCCACTTCAGCCGAGCATTGTTGTAGAGATCTTCGATGTATGGGGGATCGATTTTATGGGGCCTTTTCCCCCATCTAATGGATTTCTTTACATCCTTTTAGCTGTGGATTATGTTTTTAAGTAGGTGGAAACCATTCCCACTCTTATGAATGATTCAAGGACTGTTTTATCTTTATTGAAGAAACATATCTTTGCCCGCTATGGAGTTCCTAGAGCACTAGTGAGTGATGGAGGTTCTCACTTCGTCAACAAGCTTCTAGAGAATGTGCTTAAGGATTATGGAGTTAAGCATAAGGTCACTACACCCTATCATCTTTAAGCAAATGGGCAAGCTGAAGTTTCCAACCGACAAGTTAAGCAAATCTTGGAGAAGGTAGTAGGAACCAATAGAAAGTATTGGGCAATGAAACTCGATGATGTTTTGTGGGGGGTTCCGGACTGATTACAAGACGGTGTTGGATATGTCACCGTATCAAATCTTCTATGGGAAGCCGTGCCACTTACTCGTAGAGATTCTGCATAAAGCTTTTTGGGCTTTGAGGAGTTTGAACTTGTCTTTGAAGGAACAAAAGGAGTTGAGGATGACTCATATCAATCAATTGGATGAGTTCAGGGATTGAGCTTACAAGAACTCAGAGATCTACAAGGAGGGAATGAAGAAATGACATGATTCAAAGATCTCTTACAAGGAGTTTAAGAAAGGTGATGAGGTATTGTTTTTTAACTCTCGTTTGAAGCTTTTCGCAAGAAAATTGAAATCGAAGTAGACGGGGCCGTTCATTATCCATAGAACCTGTGTAGGGGGGAGTTTTGAGCTTATGGACAAAGATGTAGACATTATCGTGGCAAATGGGCATCGATTGAATCATTACAAGTCGCCAGATGATGTTTGCGTCGTCTTTGAGGATACCTTGCACTAGATTGGTACCGTCGTGACTCTCCGACATTAAACATGAGCACCTGTTGGGGGCTTTCCATCCCGTTTTATTGCTTTATTTCTTTCGTGTGAGTAAGAAATTTTTATATTTGATATGCTTATTTCTCGGTAATTACATCTCTTTACAAACTTAGTTTCGCTATAGTTTCTACTAAGTTTGGGGGATGTGATGTACTTACCTCATTGAAGCGTTGAGAGTATAATCTTTTCTTTGTACCGTTTGTTAGGGGAGTTGATTTTTTGCGGCATATCAAAACTTTTATCGGTTGTGGTGTGTAGATTTTTTTGCAATTTGCCTAATGTTTTGTGGTGTTTGGTGTTGTTTTTGAGTATGTTATGTGGAGTTACTCATGGATGTCAAGTTTAAGATTGATTTTCGTGCGAGTTTTGATCTTTTTTGGTACCTAATGTTCGTTTTTGAGCTTAAAGTGTGTAGGGGATGAAGAAATTTCGAGTTTGAAGCATCAGGGCTCGAGTTCGACCAGACATACAGGTCGAACGAGAGAGCCCTGGTCGAACTAAGGATCAGAGAATTTGTTACAGGTCGATTCGATCAAGCAGTGGTGAGTTCGACCAGGAGTTCGACCAAAGGGGCAAGTCGAACTAGCAATAAGAGAGTTGTACAGACGGGTTCGACCAAGGCATGATCAGTTCGACCAAGCGGCTTGGTTGAATTGAGATCGAATTGCGGACCTAAAAGTTCTGAACTGTCGAGTTCGACCACGACGTAAGAGTTTGACCAAACCACTTGGTCGAACTGTGGTCGAATCGCGATGAGAGGGTGTCTAGTAGAGGAGTTCAACCATGGATTCGACCACAACAATACGATTCGACCACCTAGATTGGTCGAATCGAGCCCAGGTAAGTGATTTTAAACCCCATTTTTCATGTTCATTCGAGCATTTCACATAAGATGTCCACCCGAATTCATCCCGAATCGAAAATTCTTTCTTCTAATCTTTGATTACACGCAATTTTTCCTTGATTAAACTACATTCCACACACATTCCATTCAATTCATCCCATTTTTGGAGCAATCTAGTTAAAAAACTAAGGTTCGTCGCGATTTTTGGAGGAATTTCACACTTGTTCATTCTAAGCCATGGCCGGTTCATAAGGTATATTTTCTCAACCCTAATGCCCTAGGATTGAAGTTCTAATCGTCGATTATGAGCGGCTATGTTGATTAAACTAAGTTTTTTATGGATTCATGGTATTGTTTGAAGTTTTAGTGCATAATTTCATATGAATAGTTGGGTTTGATTTTGATTGATTGAATTGAATTGAACTATGTTGATTATGTGAAGTTATGAGGAATGTGAATAGTTTTGGGATGAAGCATGTTGAATTGTTGGAGAATTGATTGAGTTTGAGTAGATCTCATGTTGGATTGCTTGAATTTGTGTAGTAATGTATGCTTGTGGTTTGTTGAATCGTTTGTTGATCCTATTGCGACTTGTTGATTGGAATGAGGATGAATGAGCATGTGAATTGAATTGTTAGATCATTAGGATGAATCATGCTTGTTTGGTTTGATTATGCATTGAAAAACTTTAAGTCTTGAGTAGAGTTGAATGCATTAGTTTAGTTTTCCTTTCTTGGTTGTTGGATTGAAGTATTGTTTTCAGGAAAAGAAAAGGAGGCCGAGCATCGATCTAAGAAGAGGCAAGATAGGCCATCTCGTGAGGATGCGGTGACAAAGAAGCTAAGGCTTCAAGAGCAGTTGCCTTCGAACTTCAAGATTCAGATGAATGAATGTGATGAGATCAAGGAGAAGTGGGTGGACGTGTCAGATAAGATTGTGCGAACAAAGTATCAAGATGATGGAGCAATGGTGACTATGAACATCCGATACGATATCTTTGGATGTTTGATCAAGTTGGTATTCGCCACTTTATGGAGCTGAAGAAGCCTACTTACTTCCATGTAACTGCGGAGGTATTATGTTCGATTACTGTGAAGAAAGAGTCAAGTAATCTTCCGTACGAGTGTTCGTTTTAGCTTGGATTTGAATATCCTGTTTCAGACTCCTAAGGGGATTTCGAGAGCTGAGAATGGGTACTTTAATGCTAACAGATTCTGGAGAGAAATTTCTGGTAAGGATGTGGATTACAAGACTAGCAGTGCTCGAGCTTTGTTGATTCAGAAACCAGTGCTCCGATACATGGATCGAGTGTTGAGCAACACACTGTTTGCTGGATCGGAGGAAAGCTATGTGTCGAGGGGAGTGCTGTATGTCCTTTGGTGTATGCTCAATGAAGTGAGGTTCAATATGGGATCATATCTTATCTATCAGCTTAACAGGTTCAGGTGTTCTCCATTTCAGAGAGTGAACATAGGAGGGTTGCTGACCTCGATAGTTGAGTATTATCATATGGATTTCGCCGACATTTCACCTATCCTGGAGGATCCCGATTTGGTGATGAGCACTTGTGTGAAGGGAGGATTCGCCCATCTGAGGGATGGAGATTGGTTCTTTACTAGGGGATCGAAGCCTCTCACTTTCATGTTCCCTTATGATTTGGGTGTATTGACTACTATTCGGAATGAGGGGAACATGTTGATGAACACCCTCGGGCACACCGCTATCCATATCACTTGTTTGACAAAGGAAGGTTGGAGGACTGTAGCTCAGATGTATCCTGAGAGGATGATAGAGGAGCAGCAGAAGCTTGGAGAGGATCATGTGGATCCGGAGATGGGAGATCCACAGCTGCATGAGAGGCCACCACGACCCATTCCAGCGATGCCACAGGAGCAGCAGTGGGCTGGTCCGGATGCCTATTTGCAGGAGCAGTTTTGGATGATTCATGAGCAGTTCGTTATACTAAATGCGAACCAGCAAGAGACGAATAGACAGCTAGAGTTGGCGAATGCGAACTACGCAGCATTGGATGGGAAGTTTAACACGCTGCAGGAAAATTATGTAGAGATGAATCAGAGATTGGAGAGGTTGTTTGCTTATGAGCGCATGATGGATAGAAATCTCACTGCTCTTCATAGAGATGTGGATCGATTGCGCACGGAGATGAATGGTGATGAAGAGGGTGTGAGCGATGATGATGATGCTTCGGAGGAGTAGGATGCATCAGGTTTTTGTCTTTGTCTGATTCATCTCATCTCCCTTCTCTTTTTCTCTTTACAGAATGGGTATTCGGTGTGAGTGGCATGTACTTAAATTGATTTGATGTGGATTAAGAGATGATGATTGATACTTATATGGATTGTTTGTTAAGAGGGTTCTTGGTTAGCATGATGCATTCGTATGTTACATGTGTTAATTGCTATTGATTGGAAGCATGTATGCTTGATAAATATCTGAATTTGTTGTGAAATTGATCTTGGTTATTTACTTGAAGGAGTACTTAGGAATCTATTTACCCATGTGAGGATTTGAATCATTTGAACCATGCTAGTTCATGGTTATTTATTCTTGAGAGAATCGTTCGTATGACCGTATTCTAGAACTTGGCTTGGCATCTTGTGTGAAACTTATGATTGAGGAATTACTAGAACATGATCTTAGGCCATTATTGTGCAATCAAGTTACTTAGCCAAAAATTTACCTTACCTGTTAATATATGTATCATTGTAAGCCCTTTTGAGCCTTAAAAAGCTTTTTCTTTGGCAAGCCGTGATAAAAAGCCTTATTAAACCTTACTTGAGCCTTGTTGAATATCCTATTCATAGTAGAGAGTTGAGTTGCATAAGTGCTTGAAAGAATAAGACGGTTGAAGTTTGGTTGAGAATTATGAAAAAGAAAGAGTATGGTTAAATCTTGTTTAGGGGTAGTGCCTGAAATTAGTACCCCGATTGCTTAAAAGGGTAGTGCCCGAATTGGTGCCCTTGCGCATTGAAGAAAGATGATGTTGATGCATGGAAAACGAAGAAGAATTCAAATTATGAAGTTCATAAGAAGAAGATAGAGAACAAAAGAAGCTAGGATGAAAAGCATAACTCCAAGGTAATTCTCTACTTGTGAATTAGTCACTTTACCCAAATTTTTCTACCTTTACCAAAGAGCCAACATTACAACCCAAAAACAAGTCCTTTGTGATCCTAGTAAGGACTCTATTATAAGTTGAGTTTTGAGACCTTTGCCAAGCTTATGGTTACGCGAAAGTATGAATTGAATATGAGCGTAAACACTAACCTGCTAAAGTTTACATCTTTTACACTTGAGAGAGAGAGTAAATGGTTATCTTGTGAGCTAGATGATTTTGTACTCCGAAAGGTAATGTAATCGAGTGATGTTTTGCATGAATGATGCATATGATGCTTGTAATACTTGTGTTCGATTGATAAATTGCACGTGTGAGCATGAATTGTATAGGTTTGTGGATTTTACAGAACTCTTTGGTTTTGATTTTGTTGTCTCGGGACGAACAACATGTTAGTTTGGGGGTTTAATGAGTGTATAAATTCACTAGTTTCGAGCCCATATTCGTGTACTTATGGTATAGTTAATGGTTGTAATTCGATAAGAATCGGTATACTTAGTGGAAAGTCACGAATCGGGAGTTTACAAGGCTATTTGAGTTGATTTTCGATGAAAAACGAGTTGGAAGTGATCGGATTCGGAAAGAGGAAGAAACAAGGGAGGATTCGACCACGCAGGGGTCGAGTTCGACCAAGAAGAGGAGAGTTCGACCCGCACCTCTGGTCGAACTGAGCTCAGAAAAGTCGAGTTCGACCACGACAGCCGAGTTCGACCAAACCACTTGGTCGAACCGTGGTCGAACTAGAAGCATAAAAAGAAGCAGTTTTGATTCGACCAGGAAGTATCCAGTTCGACCAATGCTCTGGTCGAATCTGGATTCAGAAGCCAAGTTACAGAAGGATTCGACCAGGGATTCGACCAGCAAGCAGGAGTTCGACCAACGTGTTTGGTCGAATCGACATTCAGAAACTTACCAAATTCGTATTTTTACACCTTCAGTGCGTGTGTTTGCTCAAAAAGCCCATCCAAGGCCTGTATGGAGAGTTTACAAGTATAAAAGAAGAGCTTTCACAGGAGAATAGAAGAAGGAATTCATCATCCATTATTCACCAAGTCCTACCATCATCCGAATGAGTCGTAAGGAGAGGTTCGTCTGGCGAGTCAAGTAAGATCATACCAACTAGCCATGATTGTTCCTAGATCAATCATGGGCTAGAACCGCTCCGATAGTTCTAGGGTTATGAAAGTTTTATGAGTTAATTGAATTTCCATGTGTGAACTCCGTACAAAACTACTTGTGGATTATTCTATATAGGATTGTACCTTTTTAATTCATACTCACGGCCGTTTTGTGCATCTTTAACTGTTATGTAGAGTCTGAATACATTTCTTAGTTATTGATTGCGTGCGTTCACCACTGAGCAGGATTGTATGTTATAATTCTAAGTGAAGGGATTCCGAAGTCTTATTAGAACTGTCTTATATAGATACTGTTAATTGAATCATATTCGGGTTAATAAGTAGGATAAAGAGTATAACTTTATAGTACCTAAAAAGGGAGATCAAATCGGGTTAGAGTACTAAGTGTACAGAAAATAATTGATTATGATAGTACCTAGAAAGGGGGGTAAAGTATACATTTTGCTCCAAGGATATTCACACGTGTCATACGCTTGCTTACTTGTGTCTATAGAGTATGCTTGCATGGTTTAGTGATGCGCCCATAAACTATAAGGCAGAGTCGGACAACAACACATGGAAAGGAAATTAATAAGTAAAATTGAATTACCTGACGAACTACTCTATTAATTACTTGATCACCACTGAAGTTTCTCTATTGCTTGCTTAATTACTTGGCTATTTCAATTTATGTTAGTTTAATAAACAAACCAAATCAATTTTGCCAATATAATCTTAGTTAAATAGAATATAATTGAATTGATAATAATCCGTCCCTTGGATTCAATAATTACTTGGTCACCTTTCGAAACTACAATTGATATCCTTATACTTGAGGATTAATTTTGTGTGTTGAGAAAATGCTCATCAATCCATCTCCCTTCTCTTCCTCTCAAGTATTAGGCCCTACAGAAACTGAGCCTCATCACTTCTGCAATTGGTCAACCAAAGATGTTTGATCACTATACCGCCAACAAAGAAGGAGTTTCTTATGCGTGCGTTCTTGTTGAGGTGGATGCCTCCAAAAGTTGGATGATCATATTTGGGTGAAAATTACAAGAGGCGGTTTCAAGCAGAAGATTAACTATAAATTCTACCCGAAATATTGCACCACTTGCAGTTCCCAAGGACATGTAGCTCAGGAATGCAGAATTATGAATGGTGATTATCCCCGTGACCATGAAGAACAACAGCCTACAAGGGAGCAACCTTTTTGTCAGAGCTGTCGGAAAAGAAATCAGAATCGTAGAAGAAAAGATACACTACAGAATGCTGATCAGCAGCAGAAACAACAACCCACATCACAACCTCCACTCCTCTAGTATGTACTCATAGTAACAGGACAGAGAAACACTAGAATATTACTGTCGTTGAGAATGAGTGGATTGAGAAAACACCGGTTCAAAAAAGAGAATCTGCAGCAAGCCGTGAGACACAGAAATGAAAAGGAATTTGGGTTTCGATTCACAGTAGCAGAGAATCATCAGCCTCTACAGAAAGAAACTTCAAAAATCTAAATCTGTGGGTAATGATGATAGCTTTGGGAAGTTGGAAGATTATGGAGATTGGATTAGCAAAAAGGTAGCAAAGGAAGGTTTTTCTTCCTCCGAATACTCATCATGAGTTTATTAGTTTGGAACGTGCGTGGGATGGGGCGCACGCCAACTGATGGGCGTTTTCTCAACACACAATTAATTCTCAAGTATGAAGGATATCAATCGTAGTTTTGAAAGGTGACCAAGTGAATATCGAATCCAAGGGACAGATAATTATCAATATAATTATGTTCTAGTAGACTAAGACTATGTAGATAAATTCAATGATGGTGATATTGAGATTAACAACTATTAATTAAAATATCAAGTAAAAATAACAAGATGAAGAGATAAGTGAGTTGTGATCAAGTAAGAAAATAGGTAATTCTTCAGGTCATCCAGTTCCCCTTATTAATTCATCTTCCGTGTGACGGTGTCCGACTCTGTCTTGTAGTTTATGGAGGCATCACTAAACCATGCAAAATCACTCTATAGACACAAGTAAATATGCGTATGACATGCGTGAATATCCTCGTAGCAAGAGATATAATTCACCCCCTTTCTAGGTACTATCAGTATCAATTATTTCTCGTGCACTTAGTACTCTAACCCGATATGATCTCTCTTTAAAGATACTATGAAATTATACTCTTTATCATACTTATTAACCCGAATATGATTCAATTAACAAGTATTCATATAAGATAGTTCTAATAATACTAAAGAATTCATTTACTTAGAATTATAACATACTGCTCAGCGGTGAACGCACTCAACCAATAACCAAGTTATATATTCAGACTCTACACAATAATTATTGATGCACAAAATGACCGTGAGTATGATTAAAAACGCGCAATCTTATATAAAATAAACCACAAGTAGTGTTGTACGGAGTTTACACACGAAAGACAAATTAACTCATGAAACCTTCATAATCCTAGAACTACCAAAGCGGCTCTAGCCCATGATTGATCTAAGAACAATCATGGTTAATTGGACCGATCTTACTTGAATCTCCAGCGGAACCTCTCTTGCAGCTCCTCCGGATGATGGATGATCTCTCTCCTCTTGATCGATCTCTCTTCTCTACGTCAACAACTACTCTCCATGTATGTCGAACCTCTCTATACTGCTGTATAAGCCTTCTTTTATACTTGTAATCACGCCTCTTAGGCCTGGAATGGCTTTTTTAAGTGACCACACGCATTGACGGTGTAAAAATACGGATATGGTAAGTTCCCGAAGCTTAATTCTACCTACACAGATTCTCCCCTACAGGTCAAATTGGAGGTCGAATTGGCCTACTGTAAGTCCCAGACGCTCACTTCGACCAGAGGCCCTGGTCGAATTGAAATGACGTGATCGAATTGGCTTCACCACCGATCAATTCGACCAGGATTCGACCTGATGCCCAGGTCGAATTCCCCTGTCGTGGTCGAATCCATCTTCTGCTCGTGTTCTGCCTCCGATTTGACCAGTAGGCCTTGTCGAATTCTCCTCATTCTGGTCGAATTGCACTCCTGCTTCGCCAAAACAGATGGCTTCGACTTCCTTCCTTCAGTTTTAAACACTTCCACTCCAATTTCCTTTGAAAAACCACTCAAATGGCTCCAACAACACCTGATTCGTGACTTCATACAATATATATCGGTTTACAACCGATTAAAACCTTCAAATACTTCATTATAACACAAATCCAGACGCAAGATTCGTGAATTTACACACTCATCAAACCCCTAAACTTACATGTTGCTCATCCCGAGGCAACGCAATCAAAACCAGGAGTCGTGTATAATTCACGAGGATCACCAAGTACAATACATATTACACATGTTATTTCATTAATTAAAGACAAGTATTTCCTGCATCATATATATCATTCATGTAAAACATTACTCAATCATATTACCATTCGGAGTACTAAGTCATCTAGCTCACAAGACAAGAGTTTACTCTTTCACTCAATTGCTAGTTACACTTAAAAGGTTAATATATACACTCATACTCAATCCATACTCTCGCGTAACCATAAGCTTGGCAAGGGTCTCAAAAATCAACTCACAATCAACTCATGACTAGGATCACAAAGGACTTGTTTTTGGGTTGTAATATTGGCTCTTTGGAAAGGGTAGGAAAATATAGATAAAGTGACTCAAATACTAGTAGAGAGTTACCTTGGAGGTTCTTGCTTTCTTCATTCGGCTACATATTCTTCTCCAATTTCTTCTCTTGCACTTGTAATTTTCGAACTTTCCTTTTCTTTCTTGCATCAACATCAATCTTCTTTTGATAACTCGGGTACCGGTTATAGATACTACCCTTTTTAAACAGCAATTGGTGTACCAGTTTCAGGCACTACCTTTAAACAAGATTTAACCATACACTCTCTCTTTCTATTTCACTTAACCATCATTCTATCTTTCTTCTTCATCTCGCAACACTTATTCACCTCAACTCTTTACTAATGAATAGGGTATTATACAAAGCTCAAGTAAAGGTTAAATAAGCCTATTTTATTTGGCTTGCCAAAGAAAAGCTTTTAAAGGCTCAAACGGGGCTACCAAAGATATACATAATCCATAGAAAAGTAAAATTTGGCTTTTTAACTCAAGTAATCAAGAATGGCCTAAGATCATATCCTAGCAATTCACCAATTGTAAGTCTCACACAAGACTCCAAGCCAAGTTCTAGAATACGTTCATATGAATGACTCTCTCAAGAATAACCTATAATGATCAAGCATAATTAAAAGACTCAAATCCTCACTTGGGTAAATAGAATCCTAAGTACTCCTCATAACACATAATCAAGATCAATTTTCACAAGAACTCTACATACTTATCAAATTATACATGCTTCTCATCAATGAACATTAACACATGAACATATGAATGCACAAATCCAAAAACCCATATATCCAATCAATCATACAAGCATCTCTACAAATCCCAGCTCATGCATCTCAATCTATCCTCACAATCCACATCCAAGATGATCAAATATGATAATATAATACATGCCACTCACGCAAGACACACCCATCCTGTAAAGATAAAAAGAAGAATGGAGATGAGATGAATCAGAGAACACAAAAACCTGCAGCTCTACTCCTCTGGAGCATCATCATTCTCACCATCATCATCCTCACTCATCTCGTCAAACCTCTGCTCCACAATCTGGTACAGATCACTGATGTGTCTATCCAAGTAGTCAACACGATCACTCATCCTACCAACCCGCTCATCCATGGCCTTATACCGATCATTAAGCGTGGCATAGTTGCATTCGCGAGCGCCAGCTGTCTATTTGTCTCCTGCTGATTCGCGCTGATTGTGGACAAATGCTCATTCAACAGACGGAATTGCTCTCACGTATACTCATCCGGACCTGTCCACTGCTGCTACTGAGGCACATCCAGAATGAGACGAAGAACCCTCTCGTGCTGCTCTGGAATATCCATCTCATGGTACTCCTCCTCGTCTCCATGTGGCTGCTGTGGCGGTGGCTGTTGTGGCCGGAACTCTCTTTGATCAACAATCCGCTGCAGCTCCTCAACCATACCGACTGCACACATCTGGGCCACTGTCCTCTAATCTCCTCTCTTCCGAATAGTAACGGACATGGCAGTGTGTCCCAATGAGCTCATCAACCTGTTCCTCTCCTCACGAATGGTAGTCATGTCACTCACATCGAAGGGGAATATGAAATCGAAGGGCTTAGGTCCCCCTCGTAAAGAACTAATCCCCATCTCGGAAATGCACAAATCCTCCCTTCACGCAAGAGAACATAACCAAATCAGGCTCTCCAAGAACAGGTGTGATGCCGGTGAAGTCCATGCCATAATACTCAGCCATGGTCGTGAGCAATCCTCCTATATTCACCTTTTGAAACCCGAGGATCCTAAACCGATTCAGCTGATAAATGAAGTAAGCACCTACATTGAACTTCACTCCGTTCAGCATGCACCATAGAGCGTAAAGCTCTCCTCTAGTCACACAACTTCCCTCCGAGCGGGCAAACAGTGTGTTGCTGAACACCCTATCCATATACTGGAGTACGAAATTCTTGATCATCGAAGCACGGGCATCCTGCGTCTTAAAGTCTTTATCCTCTCCAGAAATCTCTCGCCAAAAACTGTTGGCATTGAAGAATACATTCTCAACCCGAGCAATCTCTATAGGAGTTTGAAATAACACATTAAACTCCTCCGCAGACCATGTCCTCATCACTCTTCCTAGCTGGAAGGTGCACTCATAAGAAAATCCCATGGGATCCTTCTCAATCGTGATAGAACATAAAACTTCAGCCGTCACATGGAAGTACGTCGGCTTCTTCAGCTCCATAAAATGACGGATCCCCACTTGGTCAAACATCCACAACATATCATCTCGGATCCTCATTGTGAGCATGGCATCCTCATCCTGGTACCTTGTCCTTGCTATCTTTTCAGAATCTTCAGCCCACTTCTCCTTAATCTCATCCCGCTCATTCATTTGGATTTAAAAATTGGCAGGCAATCTCTCCTTAAGCCTCAACTTCTTCGTCACATTATCCTCACGAGTAGGCTTATCTTGTCTCTTCTTAGATCGAACTTCAACTTCCTTTCCGTTGTCTTTTCCTGAAAACAATACTTCAATAACAAACAAACAAGGAAAACAACCAAGTAATTGACTAGCATCCAACTCTACTCAAGACTTCAAGTTTCAATGCATAATCAACCAAAACAAACTTGTTCCACTCACATCCAATCCTCAATCCTCTTGCTTATTCACCATGATTTCAACACCAACCAAGCAAAATAATCAAACAATCATAATCAACAACAAGCAAGTTTCATTAATTCAAGCAATTCGACATGAACAATCACAAGGAACTACTCAAATTCAACAATTCTAGTCCATAATCAACATGCTGATCAATCACACTCCCTAATCACCCAACAATTCACACAAAACTCAAGGTTCTAACATCAATTTAGCATTCAAACCGAACCAAACCAGTATTCATATGACATTGTTCACCACATTCAACTATCACCATGAATTCTCAATAAAACCAAGTTTAATCAACTTACCCATACCAAAATCAACGCATAGAACATCAATCCTAGGGTAATAGAGTTGAGAAAATATACCTTTTGTTCTGCCCATGGCTAAAAACGAACATGTGAATGAACCAACAATTTTCGCGCTAGAAAACCCTAGTTTGCGACTGATTTCGCCCAAAAATGCGACAAATCGAAGGAATAAGGGGTGGAATATGGTTTAATCAGTGCGAAAATATGTAGGATTGAAGATTAGAGGCAAGGTTCTTCGATTCTAAGAGTGAATTCGAGTGGAGGTGGTGCAAAGTGATCGAATGATTTGAAAATCAGGGTTAAGAACACACTTACCTGACCCAATTCGACCTCAATTAGACCTGCCTAAGAGGTCGAATTGAATTCATCGTGGTCGAATTGACCTTCTGGACAACTTTCACCTTCGATTCGACCTTGATTCGACTTGCTCCCCTGGTCGAATCCACACACTGTAAGATTCAGGTCCTCAATTCGACTTCAATTCGACCTGAGCTGCTGGTCGAATTGGAACTGTCGTGGTCGAATTGGCTCACTGGAAGATTGCACACTCCGATTCGACCTCAATTCGACCTGGGCTTCTGGTCGAATTGCCATGCCTCAGGTCGAATTGGGCTACTGGATAATTTTTGCCCCTCACTTCGACCTGGATGCTTGGATTCGACCATGCTCCTTGGTCGAATTGGCTTCCTAATGCTCCAAAATTGAGTTTTCTTCATCCCCTACGCACTTCAAGCTTAACAAACGAACTCTAGGTACCAAAATAGAGCATAACTTCATCAAGAATCAATCCTAAAACATAACATTCATGAGTAACTCTGCAAACGACACAAAACACGGAACAAAACACCACTAAACATTGGACAAGTTATAAAAAATTGACTCATAAAATCGATTAAAGTTTTAAATATGCCGCAAAAAATTAACCCCCCTAACAAACGTTACAAAGAAAAGATTATACTATCGGTGCTTATTGAGGTAACCACCTCACACCCCCCAAACTTAGTGGAAACCATAGTCAAAACTAAGTTTGCAAAGAGATGTAATTGCCGATAAGTAAGCACTTCAAAGATAAAAATTTCTTACTCACACGAATGAAATAAAATATTAAACGGAAGGGAAAGCCCCCAACAAGTGCTCTTGTTTAACGTCGGAGAGTCACGATGGAACCACTTCAATGTAAGGTATCTTCAAAGACGACGCAAGCATCATCCGATGACTTATAATGCTTCAATCGATGCCCATTTGCCGCGATAATGTCTCCATCTTTATCAATAAGCTCAAAACTCCCCCTCCACAGGCTCTATGAATCATGAACGGACCCGTCCATTTTGGCTTCAATTTCTCTGCAAAAAGCTTCAAACGAGAGTTAAAAAGTAATACCTCATCACCTTGATTGAACTCCTTGTATGAGATCTTAGAATCATGCCACTTCTTCATCCTTTCCTTGTAAATCTTAGAATTCTTGTAAGCACGATTTCTAAACTCATCAAGTTGATTAATGTGAGTCATCCTCAACTCTCTCACATCCTTAAGAGACAAGTTCAAGCTTCTTAAAGCCTACCACGGTAAGTGGCACGACTTTCCATAGACAATTTGGTACGGTGACATGTCCAACACCATCTTATAAGTGGTATGGAACCCCCACAAAACATCATCGAGCTTTATAGCCCAATCCTTTCTATTGGTTCCTACCACTTTCTCCAAAATCTGCTTCACTTGACGGTTAGAGACCTTCGCTTGCCCATTCGCTTGAGGATGATAGGGTGTAGTGACCCTATGCTTGACACCATAATCCTTCCAGAAGTTTATTGACGAAGTGAGACCCTCCATCACTCACCAGTGCTCTAGGAACTCTATAGCGGGCAAATATATGCTTCTTCAAGAAAGATATAACAGTCCTTGAATTATTCAAGTGAGTAGGAATGACTTCCACCCACTTAGAAACATAATCCACAGCTAAGAGGATGTAGAGAAATCTATTAGACGGGGGAAAAGGACCCATAAAATCGATCTCCCCACACATCAAAGATCTCTACAACAATGCTCGGGTGAAGTAGCATCTCATCTCTCCTACTTATATTCCCCATCCGTTGACATCTATCGCATGTCGCCACATAGTTTTTACAATCTTTAAACAAAGTAGGCCAATAGGGAGCGGATTGAAGTACCTTGGCTGCTGTCTTTTGAGCTCCGAAGTGCCCCCCGTTAGGTTGTGCATGGCAAAACTCGAGAACACTCTCCATCTCCATCTCGGGCACACACCTACGGACTATGGAATTCGTACATATCTTGTAGACAAACGGATCATATCATATAAAATTCTCAACATCCCTCTTGAATTTCACAAGTTGATATCGATTGAGATCTCTCAGAATTTCACCTACGGCAATGTAGTTCACATAATCCGCATACCATGGATCCATCCCTTGAGCAGCTACCACACATGCTCTTTCATCTCCTTCAACAAGCATTGCCATAATCTTCTCATCAGGAAACATCTCTTCAATGTAATCGAAAAATCATCACAATGCTCCCTTGTCTCCAATCTTGATAAGTGATCCGCCAATACATTCTCCGTAACTTTTTTATCTCGGATCTCCATGTCAAACTCTTGAAGAAGAAAAATCCATCTTATGATTCTTGGCTTTGTTTCCTTCTTCTCCATCAAGTACCGAATCGCAGAATGATCCGTATACACTATAGTCTTCATGCTAACCAAATACTGTCGAAACTTGTTGAATGCATACACCACAGCTATAAACTCCTTTTCAGTCACAGTGTAGTTCTTTTGTGCTGTATCAAAAGTCTTACTCGCATAGTAGATGGCGCAAAACTTCTTTTCCCTTAGCTGCCCAAGCACCACTCCAAGTGCTATATCACTTGCATCATACATAATTACAAATGACTGAGTCCAATCTAGTGTGATCAAGATAGGTGCAATAGTAAGCGCCTCTTTTAAAACTTGAAAAGCTATTAGACATTAATCATAAAAAACAAAAGGAACATCCTTTTCAAGTAAATGAGACAAGGGCTTGGAGTATTTTGAGAAGTCTTTGATAAATCTTCTATAAAATCCAGCGTGTCCAAGAAAGGACCGCACTCCTCTTTCATTGGTCGGTGGTGGAAGTTTCTCAATTGCCACCACTTTAGCTCTATCCACCTGCAATCCTTTGGCAGAAACATGATGCCTAAGAACAATCACATCTCTTATCATGAAGTGACACTTTTCCTAATTCAAGACAAGATTAGTTTCTTGACATCTCTTCAACACAGTAGCAAGGTTAGATAAATAAATATCAAAGGAGGAACCAAATACAGAAAAATCATCAATAAACATCTCCATGATCTTCTCTATCAACCCATCAAAAATTTCTATCATGCAACGCTGAAAGGTAGCAGGCGAATTACAAAATCCAAATGACATCTTTCTAAAAACAAAGGTCCCATATGGGCAAGTAAAAGTAGTATTTTCCTGATCCTCGTGATCAATCATGATCTGATTATATCCCGAGTACTCATCCAAGAAACAATAGAACTCATACCCTGCGAGACGATCAAGCATTTGATCCATTAAAGGAAGGGGGAAGTGGTCTTTGTATGTATTTTCATTCAGTTTCCTGTAATCAGTACACACACGCCATCCCGTTGGAATCCTAGTGGCTAATTTCTCTCCATCCTCAGCTTTCATAATAGTTATGCTCCCCTTCTTAGCTACAACATGCAACGGACTCACATGGGGACTATCACTAATCGGATAAATAATTCCAGCATCCAATCACGCTAGGATTTGCTTCCTAATCACTTCTTGAATCGCGAAATTCACCCTCCGCTGATTTTGGATACTACTCTTGGCCTCATCTAACAACCTTATCTTATGCATGCAATATGAATGATTAATACCTTTCAAATCATCAATAGACCACCAAATCTCAAACTTGTACTTCCTAATGACATCTAACAACTCCTCAAGTTGATCATCATCAAGGGAAGAAGATACTATTACCGGATATTTTTCATTATCACCAAGAAAGACATACTTCAAGTGTTCCGGTAATGGTTTCAACTACTCTTTCTTTTCTTCCATCGGAGTGCTCTCTCTATCCAATGACAAGTACTTTTTAGTCCACTTCACTTCTTCAACCTTAGACTTCTCCAATTCATACCTGTCATCATCCAAAACAAGTAAGTTTTCAAGATATTCAATACATACCCCATTGGAGAGATCATCAAGCTCCGTAGTGGGATAAATAAGAGACTCCATCAAGTATGTCTCAAGAGGGTCCTTAGACAGGATCAAAGACATATCTTTCTTCACAATCTCCTCCACTACATCAATACTATGACATTGTGACTCCATAGACATCTTTATTGCTTTGTCAAGGTTGAATAGAACCTCTTCTTTATCCATCTGCAACCTGAGCTCCGCCTTTTTAACATCAATCATGGCCCCAGCAGTATCAAAGAAAGGTCTCCCCAAGATAAGAGGGATGTTATCCTTGTCATCTTCCATCTCAAGTACAAGAAAATCCACAGGAAAGACTAGTTTCTCCACTTTGACAAGAACGTCTTCAATGATAGCCTTCGGAAAAGTCATCGACCTGTCCGCCAATTGTAGAGCAACTATTGTAGGAGATAACTCCCCCAAACCAAGCCTTTGAAAGATAGACAATGGCATCAAATTGATGCTTACCCCAAGATCGCACAAGGCTCATCGTGCCGGCCCTTTTCATATCTCACACAAGATAGTGAAGCTTTCCGAATCCTTCATCTTCTGTGGAAGCTTCCTTTAGATAATCGAGCTGAAATTTTTAGACAAGTTCACCATCTCAACTCCGCTCAAGCTTCTCTTTTTCAACAGTATATCCTTAAGAAATCGGGCATAGTACGACATCTCAATTATTGCCTCAGAGAAAGGAATATTCAAGCTTATCTTATTTATAAGGAAAAGATGGAGGTATCTTTGTTTTGGGAATACCCCATTCATCACGCTCGACCTTCTCCGCTTTATCTTTTTCGGCTCTCAACCTCTTGGCTCTTTTCCACTTCTTCTCTGCAATGATCTCAGTATTCTGCTCTTTTGGAACCAATGGAGTAATGTTCACATCATGAGGGGTATTCAGTGAAGAAACAAGTGCTGTGGGAGACAATTCGACCTGGATTCAACCAGGAGCTCTAGTCGAATTAGGTACGTAGTGGTCGTATTGTACACCTAGAACTCTATTCTCACCATGTATCCTCGATTTGACTTAAATTCGACCTGTGGATTTGGTCGAATTGAATGGCTGCTAGTCGAATTGAACATTTGATAAAATAGAGTGCTCCGGAAGGTAGAATTCGACCTCAATTCGACGTGGTCCCCTGGTCGAATTGAATTGACTTTGGTCGAATTGGGCTTCTGATGAAACATAGTACTTCGGAGGGTGCAATTCGATCTAGATTCGACCAGATGGTCTGGTCGAATTGAATTCCCCTTGGTCGAATTGAAAACCTATTGCTTCTGAACCACGTCCAGTAGGCTCATTCGACCTTCCCTGCTGAATTCGACCTGTGGTGTAGGTCAAATTGGGGTCAAATTGAGCCCTCGACATCTCCAACTTTGATTCCGGCCTCATAGGTCCCTTTTATTGTGTTCCAGACCTTAATGTGATGGCGTTACATGACTTTGGATTCTCAATACTTTGCGACGGGAGCTTCCCATTCTCAATAGTTTGAGTGAGCTTGTTAACACTTCCTGCCATCTCCACCATCAACAATGTAAGGTCCTTCACTTGCTTGGATAAATCCTCATGGTTTGCATCAATCTTCTTCTCTAACTTGGCCTCAAGACGATCCACTCTAGCATCATTCCTAGCCAAGTACCTGTTCACTGTATTCTCGAAACCTGGCTTTCCTTCTTCCACTTTTGCACCCGGATCAACACCCATCGAAGGTTGAATTGCATTGTTAGGATTACTCCATGAAAACTCTGGCCTCCTAGGCAGTTGATAATTACCCGGGGGACCATGATTGTTGTAGTTCTCTTGATAATTCCGGTTGCCCTAGTTTTGATACCTTGTTCCTTGAATACTTTGACCCATAGCGTAGTTTGCTTCTTCCATCTCCTTTTAGATCGTTCCATCATTCATAATTTTCTGCTGCATGATTGGTACGCGCTGAGATATATCACTGATTTGCTTTTGTTGGGACTCAAATAGCTTGCTGATATTGGACAAGCTAGAGACGATCTCATCTTCTCTACTTCTTTTCACCATAACATGTTCAACCTTAGCTACTCTTTCAAGGATGTAAGTGCCTTCCACTCTATCAGTTGGCCAATCTCTTGAGTTCATTGAAATATCTTTAAAAAGTTTCTCAGCCTCTACGGATGACTTAGTAAGCAACGCTCCATTTTAAGAAGCATCCAATAACACACGTGAATCACAGTCCAATCCATTGTAGAATATGCTGATATATTGAGCTTTAGATAACCCATGTTGTGGACACTTACGAAGCATGTCCTTGAATCTGTCCCAAGCTTCATGAAACTTCTCTCCACCACCGATAGGAAATTGGTTAATGTCTTGCTTCATCTTGAACACCTTCGAAGGTGTCATGTATCTTTCCAAGAACTTTAATTTCAATTTCTCCCAAGTAGTGCATTCAGCTGTGTTAATAGTGTCGTACCAATCTCTCGCCTTTTCAGTAAGCGAGAAAACAAGAGGATCTTCCTAGCATCTTCATGTTCTCCTGCGTCTTTTTGAGTACTTGCATAACCCAAGAACTTGTTTAGATGCTGCTGCAGATCCTCAAAAGACCCTCCTAAAAAGGAGTTTCTTTCTATCATGCTAATAAGAGCGGGGTGAAGATCGAAATCCGTATTAGCCCCCCTTGCTCCTAGAAGCCCAAAGTGTCTAGCCCCGTTATTCTTGAAGACTTCACGGATGGCCAGATTGTCCGGATTTGCTGCCATGTTGACTGTCACTACTTCCAAATTACCTTTGGTTGCAGCTTCAATCATTTGCGAATTTAGTACGTCAACTTCAACTCCAAGGTTAAGAGCTTCAGTTGGATCTACGTTCTTATTCTTACTCTTCTTCTTCATTTTCTTCCTCGATGATGCTCCGATCTCAGGATTATATGGCTCTAATTCACCTTTCTTTGATCTTGTGAGCATACACCTGAAAAGATTAAGAGTTAGACAGTAAAACAAGAATTAAAATAATCCTAATAAAAATAGAAATAATAAAAAGATATTTTATGTCGTCCCCGGCAACGGCGCCAGAAACTTGATGGGTGTTTTCTCAACACACAATTAATCCCCAAGTATGAAGGATATCAATCGTAGTTTCGAAAGGTGACCAAGTGAATATCGAACCCAAGGGACGGATAATTATCAATTTAATTATGTTCTAGTAGACTAAGACTATGTAGATAAATTCAATGATGGTGATATTGAGATTATGTAACAACTATTAATTAAAATATCAAGTAAAAATAACAAGAAGAAGAGATAAGTAAGTTGTGATCAAGTAAGAAAGTAGGTAATTCTTCAGGTCATCCAGTTCCCCTTATTAATTCATCTTCCGTGTGATGGTGTCCGATTCTGCATTGTGGTTTATGGACGCATCAATAAACCATGCAAATTCACTCTATAGACACAAGTAAATATGCATATGACATGTGTGAATATCCTCGTAGTAAGAGATATAATTCACCCCCCTTTCTAGGTACTATCAATATCAATTATTTCCCGTGCACTTAGTACTCTAACCCAATATGATCTCCCTTTATAGGTACTATGAAATTATACTCTTTATCCTACTTATTAACCCGAATATGATTCAATTAACAAGATTCATATAAGATAGTTCTAATAAGACTACGGAATCCCTTCACTTAGAATTATAATATAAAACCCTGCTCAGCAGTGAACGTACTCAACCAATAATCATGTTATGTATTCAGACTCTACACAACAATTATTGATGCACAAAACGACCTTGAGTGTGGATTTAAAATGCACAATCTTATATAAAATAAACCACAAATAGTGTTGTACAGAGTTTACACACGAAAGATAAATTAACTCATGAAACTTCATAACCCTAGAACTACCGAAGTGGCTGTAGCCCATGATTGATCTAAGAACAATCATGGTTAGTTGGACTGATCTTACTTGAATCTCCAGCGGAACCTCACTTGCAGCTCCTCCGAATGATGGATGATCTCTCTCCTCTTGATCGATCTCTCTTCTCTACGTCAACAACTACTCTCTGTGTATGTCAAACCTCTCTATACTGCTGCATAAGCCTTCTTTTATACTTGTAATCACGCCTTCCGGGATTGGAATGGGCTTTTTTAAGTGATCACACACATTGACGGTGTAAAAATACAGATATGGTAAGTTCCCGAGGATCAATTTGACCTACACAGCAGGTCAAATTCTCCCATCCAGGTCTAATTAGCCTACTGTAAGTCCCAGACGCTCACTTCGATCAGATGCCCTGGTCGAATTGAAATGACGTGGTCGAATTGATTCGACCAGGATTCGACCTGATGCCGAGGTCGAATTCCTCTGTCGTGGTCGAATTCACCTTCTGCTAGTGTTCTGCCTCCAATTCGACCATCAGGCCTTGTCAAATTCTCCTCCTTCTTGTCGAATTGCACTCCTGCTTCGCCCAAATGGATGGCTTCGACTTCCTTCCTTCAGTTTTAAACACTTCCACTCCGATTTTCTTTGAAAAACAACTCAAATGGCTCCAACAATACCTGATTCGTGACTTCATACAATATATATCGGTTTACAACTAATTACAACCTTCAAATACTTCATAATAGCACAAATCAAGACGCAAGATTCGTGAATTTACACACTCATCACCAACTCACAACGCACTCAAGAAAATTGTGCGTGAACACGATGTGGCTATAACGGGCTTAGTGGAAACTAAGTTAACTATCATTAACGTAGATGATGTTGTTAGGAAGGTGTTTCCAGGATGGAATTGTACTCACAACTTTAATCATTGCAATGGTGGAAGGATAATTGTTGTTTGGAATCCATTGAGAATTAAGTTGGATAATTTTATCCTTTTTGATCAAGCGATCACAGTGAGTGTTAGATGTCTTACTACATTGAAGGATTTTGCTCTCACAGTCATCTATGCTATTAATAGATATGTTGCTAGAAGATAATTGTGGCAACACCTCATCTCTCTCTTTTACTCCAACTCTTTACTTTGGATATTGGGAGGTGACTTCAATTGTATAAGGTTTGAAGGTGAAAGAAATAGCAGCTCACAGAATATAGGGACTAGAGAAATGCATGATGAGTGCTCTATCATTGGATTGGAAGATACTAGATCGACTGGTTGCTTCTTTACTTGGTTTAATGTTGCTTCGTGTTCAAAAATTGATAGAGTGATGACATGCAAGTTGTGGAGAAGTATGGATTGGGAACTACACATGAACTTTCTTCCTCAAGGGACGCATTCTGACCACTGTCCATCTATCACTACTTTCCAAAACCCTAGCCCTCACTATATAAGACCCTTCAGATTTTGCAATTTTTTGACTAACCATGATAAATTTATTGTTCTAACCTCTCTTCATTGGCAGGTTCATGTTGTAGGTACCAAACAATACTCGTTATGCCAAAACTGAAGTTATTTAAAAAATCCCTGAAGGAGCTTCACAAGAAAAACTATAACCACATATCAGAAAAGGTAAAAAGAGGAAGAGAACGGTTGATCCATCTCCAATATCTATTTATGTCGGATCTGAGGAATCATGCACTGCACTTGGAGATAGATGTTGAGATCAACAAGTTGAAGCACTTGGAGGATTGCGAAGCTAACTTTCTTATGCAGGTTCTCAAACACACTCATACAAAGAACCAAGATCGTCCTACCAAGTGTTTCTATTCTCTTATTCGAAGCAATGAAGCGAGGAATGGTATTCATTCTCTGAACACTCTAGTGGTCCTACTACTTCATATCAGGAATTGGTTGTCACTTTCATCTCTTTTTATCAATCAATTCTTGGTGAAGAGAGACCCGCTATTGATACAGTGAGTCAGGAGGTGTTAGAGAGAGGCCCACAGCTTTCTTGGGAGGATTCATGTAGATTGGAGGACTCTGTTGAAGAATTGGAGATAAAGGAGGCATTATGGTCCATCAACAAGAATAAATCTTCGGGGCCAGACGGTTACACGTCGACTTTCTTCCAAAGTGCGTGGAATGTGGTGGGAGGAGATGTAGTGGCAGGGGTGAAGGAATTTTTTCGGAAAGGAAAATTACTCAAGCAAATCAATGCTACCTTTGTTTTCTTAATTCTGAAAAAAACACCTAAGCCAGGAGTCCAAGATTTTAGGTCTATATCTTGTTGCAACACCGTGTACAAGATTATCTCTAAGATTTTGGCAGCTCGTCTCAGATTATGTCTTCCTACTTTGATTAGTCCATCTCAAGTTGGATTTATCAAGGATCGAAAGTTGAGGGATTGTGTTATGCTTGCAGAGGAGATTTTCAGAGGTTATGGAAGGAAGGAGGGCACTATCTCCCCTAGGATGGCAATCAAGGTAGATATTTTCAAAGCCTATGACTCTATTAATTGTAAATTTCTCTTTGAATTGCTTATGTGGTTAGGTTTTTCCTCTAACTTTCGAAAGTGGATTGAGCAATGTGTCACAACTACTTCATATTCCTTACTCATCAATGGTAAACCGGAGGGTTTATTCAAAGGCAAAAGCGGTCTTTGTCAGGGTGATCCTATTTCTTCCCTCCTCTTTGTCATTTGCATGGAGTATCTTAGTAGATTGATGATGCGAGCCATGGACCTACATGAATATAGATTCCACTCTAGAATCTGTAAATGTGTAGAGGTTTCGCACTTGATCTTTGCTGATGATTTACTTATTTTGGGTTATGGAGACATTGTAACCACTACTTCTATCGATCAGATATTGAAAGCCTTTGCTAATGTCTCGGGATTGGTCATAAATCTCCAGAAATCAAGCCTCATCAGATCAAGAATACCAAATCAAAGCCGTGAACAAATTGCTCATATTCTTTCATTCAATACAGGTACCATTCCTTTTAAATATTTGGGTATTCCAATATGTAGCAAGAGGATAGGAGTGGAGGACTTTGCACCTCTATTGAATGATATCAACAACATGATTCAGTCTTGGTCTTCGAAGTTACTATCATTCACGGGTCGATTGGAGCTAATCACCTCAGGGATCTATGGCATCTTAACTTTCTGGTGTGGCATTATCAAAAATTCCAATTGTGGTGATACATAGAGTAGAGGCATTGATTCGAAGATTTTTGTGGGATATGAAGGTGAGTCTAGTGAGTTGGAAGGATATCCTACAACCTAAAAATCTGGTGGATGTATACAAAGAAGCCTCCTCACATGGGTAAAATGGATTCATTCAGTCTATCTTACCTTAGTGCATTGGACAGTGATCTCCCCTGGAGTGAATTCTGCATACTTATGGAAAATACTGATCAGTATCCGAAATGCAATTGAGCATGAGGGGGGAGGAGATGAGGGAGTGGATCAAATCATGTAGAGTTGTTGTGAGAATGGGGTATTTAAAGCAAGTCGTATGTATACACTCTTGAGGAGCAGTCATGAAGCCGACCCTATCCTTGTCTACAAGCATATATGGCACAAATAGATAGTGAAGAAGTATAGCTTTAGGCTCTGGCTTGTTCATAGAGAGCGATTGACAACAAAGGATAGGGCTTGGTGCACTAGAGAGGATGGACGGTGTGGATTTTGTTTTGATCTTGAAATAGTTCCACATCTTTTCTTCCATTTCCCTTATACCAAGCATATATGGGAAGAAGTTAAAAGATAGATAGGGTGGAGGAAGAGGACTATCACGTTTATCACAGATTCCTTTCGGAAAATTATTGCGGACACTCGTAGCAACTCTAAGGCACGAAGACTCTTATACATCACCTTTTCTACTTACGTCTACTATATTTGGATAGAAAGAAATGCTCTACATTTTGAGAAGTGGATGCTATTGCCGAGACATATAGTGGATAAGATTAAATTGCAGATTGCATCGTTGTATTTAAATTCTTGATGTATTCACCCTAGGCTTTGCTTAGGTAGGTTGGATAGGTGGGATAGAACTTGTATTCGCATTGTACGTAAGTAACGTTTTCAGTGAAATAACATTTACCAATTTCACTATGGGTATTATGTATTATAGCCAGATCTGTGAGTTTTATTTTAGTGGTTTGCAAAGCCTTTAATTTAACTTTGTGTGTATACTCCATCTAACAAAAAAAATACTTATTTAATATCAAATATTCGTTAATGTCTATTCTTCTATGTTATTTAAGAAATATGTATATATTTTTAAATTAAATTTGTAATTTTTATGAGTATTTTAAGTAATAAATATGTATAAAATAATATTGTGCGTTAAGTGAGAGTAATAATTTTAAAATCAAAATAATTTTTAAGATTATTGGATAAAAAATTAGAAAAAAGAATTTTGTAGGATAAATAAATGAGTAAAAGTGAATGAGTTTATTACACAGGGAGAGAGTATGATCTTACATTCATATGAAATATTTTGGGTAAGATAGTAGTTAAAATTTTTTTTGAGTTAAATCTCTTTTTTCTTTTTTTTATACTAATTTTCTATAGAAATATAATATCTTCCTTAAGTGTAAATGTATCAATTGTAATTCACGTATGACCAATTTGAATTATCGAACCCACAAAATAGTTCTTAGACAACACATAAATCCTAATTATGATTATTCTAATATAAGACAAATCCAGATTTTGAGAGTTTGACTAATAAACTACTGCGCATAAAATTATAAAGACTGGAATTAAAGATTGATGAGAAAATGTTCAAACGTTCAAGATAAAGGATTGGTAATTTTAAGACAATCCAGTTTGACCAAGTAAAATGACTCTCTAAACTTATAATTCACTACCCTACAGACAATTAATATGAGGACCACTAAGTCAAGCTAAATTAGTATGATCAAGTGAATTCTAGCATTTATAATTATCCAAAAATTCTAGGATCAGTTACTTTTCGATCCTCTCTCTCTTTCTAGATACTTGTACAATTAAGCCTTTCCCTTACAAGATACTTAACAGAAACAGTTTTTCCCATTAGGTTTTAATGAATTAATCCTATGTCTCCTTACTAAATACCAAACAATGGTGTTTTACCTAGCATAAGATATTTAATATAAATTGTCTAATAGTTAAAAGTTATATTGATCAATCTACTTTAGCGGCCACAGAAAACAACTACGTTCATATAAAAATCCAGATTCCTACCAAATAATATTCCAATGCAAGCTAACTTCATAAAACATCACATGGAAAAGAATTCAAAATACAATCATAGAGGTCTCAAAATGTTTCTTCAATTTAAAAATAAATAATCTGCAATATTCATGAACCATGTCTAAATCATCAAATCACATAGCTCAAACTATTAAAACCCTAACAATACCAAAAGAAAACTCAACCCATGGTATTACAAGATTCAATCACATAAATGAAATAAACCCTAACCATGAGTCCAACTACTAGAAAGAAAGAAATCGAACAAGAAAGAACCCTGGAAAGAGTAAATTAACTCCCTTGTTGTAACTTTTGCCCTTGCCAGGATTTCCATCTCCAACCAAGTAAACAAAACTGACTTGAATCCTCTCCAACAGGTACGGCTGATGAAAGATGAGTGATGGTTAATGGGTATTATGGAATGGAAGTGGTGTATAATGTATCACTTTATTTTATAGGGCAGAATTTTTTCTTTTTTTAGTGGAACTCAGATCTTTAAGTTCTGCCTTAGACGTATTATGGATTGGGCTAGAAAACACACATTTCGGCCTCAAACTAGCGTTGCTCGCCACCAAGCAATGGTACTCTCCCTTCTGCTTGGCATCAATCGTTCTGCTTGATGGTCATCGAGCAATGACTGCTCAGAAACTTGGTAGAATTATTCATTTCGTTCAATCTTGCTCACCATCGAGCGTTCCTGCTCGAAAGTAGTCGATCACTCTACACGTTAAGCTCCACATCTTCCAGAACCTCTGCTCGGTATCGAGAGAGAGAATGCTTGGAGCGTGAGTGCTTGGTGACCACCAAGCATTCTCTCTCTCTCCATCGGTGCTCTAAACGAGTAGCCATGCTCGATTAAGACCGACCAAAGTCTATTTATGGCTAATCAACTCCAAGTCCGACTTTTGATCATTTTGTCTCTTTTTCCTGTCCAAAACTCGACAAAAATACCTCTCAAACAGTTGTATATAAGTTGAAAAAAGTCCTAATTTTCATTCTATATTTTTATTCTCCTTCTTTCCTATTCTCTCTGTTCTATCTATAAGTCCTCATTTGCTTTTTGCACGTGAATTAATAAGTATTATTATTTTATGTGTAACGGGTAGTTGTATTAGTAGTGAGACTGAGTGGTGGCCCATATGTGCTTAGGGATGACAATGGGACGGGTATTTTTGGGTACCCGGTCTATCTGAACCCTAATGGGTAGGGTACATGCAGTTGTAAACGGGTTTGGGACGGGTATGGGTAGTTGTGAAAAATATCATTTGTGTTTGGAACGGATACGGGTAATGTCTCAAATACCCGTGGGTACCCCGATTATATATATATATTTTTTCTTATAAAATTTAATATATACTATATAATTTATATATGATAAGATATTTTATATATTTAATTAATAATTATAAGTTTTATTTAATCATATTTATAAAATATTTATTTAAAATAATACAATTTATATTATATTTATTTTATATTTAATTAATAATAATGTAATTTTTATTATTATACTTATTTAGACAATAAAAAATATAAATATATAAAATAAATTAATATTAAACGGGTATGGGTACCCGCGGGTATTGATAAATGATAATGGAACGGGTACGGATACTATAATAAATTTTTTAAACGAGACGGATACGGATAGTTGTTTTTTTAATCGGATACGGGTACGGGTACTCCAAAATAAGCGGGTGTCCTACCCGTTGCCATCCCTATAAGTGGGGCTCTTTTACTAAAATGAAAAATTGGAGATCTTTGAATAGGACGCCCAATATAATAAAGTGGGACATTTCAGTGGGACAGAAAAAGTAACTATTTTTCCATTCGAATGTGTAATTTCATCCCATTCGAGAAATTCAACAAATGATATTCATTCCAAAAGTTTTACAAAATGTGTATATTCACCTTGGGATCGTATTAAATCATGCAATTTATAATTGCCTTGGCGATTGTAATTTGTGATTCAATCCCCTACAATTCGATCCGCTGGGATTTTTTGTTATTCATTAACTGCGATTTGTTCAGTAGAACCGGCGACTTGCAATTATCTCAAGTTAAGTCGCCAGTTGGAATGGCGATCCATATAAATAATAATTAAATTATATAAATATAATAAAATATAATATTTAAAATAATTAAGTACTCTTCGTCCCATTTCAATCTTTACATGTTTTTAATTTTTGCGTCTTAGTTTAATTTTTACGTTTCTCTCTTTTTTTATATATAAACCCACCCAAAATAATTAATATATCACAATAAAACCCACATCCAACTTTAATACACTTATCCACTTTATATTAAATTAAATATTATATCTTTCAATCAACTATCCATTAAAATACTAAATTTCTTAATCAACTTGTAAAAAGCAAATGTAAATATTGAAACGAGACGGAGTGAGTAGTTTATACTCCGTTCCGCATTAAAGAGAATTATTATTTTTTAATGTGTAGTGAGTAGTTGTATTAGTGGGGTGTGTGAATCTCATATTTTAGTTGTATTAGTGATATGTGTGAGTCTTGTATGTTTTAAAAAAGAAAATAAATCATTTGAGGCGAACGACCAAAATAGCAAAATGATACACTAGCTAATGGACGGAATGAGTAAATATTTTAATATGTAATATTGGCTTAGAAAATACTATAGCATTTTATCATTCTCGTCTAACACACATAATAAACTTTATAATTATTTATTATAAAAAGACTACACTACTCATTAAAAGTCAATAAAGTTAGTTAAAAAAAAACTTTCATTAAATTTTGTGTCTACAATAACTAACACAACTATTTTGGGATGGGAGTAAATTAATATTACATTATTTGCTACATTTGCATGAGATCGTATCATATAAGATTATTTTTAATTTTTTAAAATAGTTAAAACTTTTTATTAAAGAATCATTTTTTTAATATATACTAACTTTTTATTAAAAATTGTCTCACATAAAAACAATTTTATTTGAGACGGTCTAACGTAAGTGTTGCCCATAATATAATATTCTCTCTGTTTCATGATGTACTCACGTATTTTTGTGAGCCGAATTTAATAAAAAATATGTTCTTATGTATAAAGTAATAAATAGAAGAAATATTTTATTTAACTTAATTAAAAAGATTTGAAAAGTTATTGAGATAGGTGAAAAAATGAATATTATGTTGAAAGTGTAAAAAATAGACATAAATATTGATACAGAGCAGATAAAGTATAAACTATTAAATTATTTAATTATTTTAAATATTGTTTACGTGAGTCGCCGTTACACTTGGCGACTTAATGGCAGAAAATTGTGAACAGTAAAGGAGTCGCCAGTACAACTGGCGCTATATTAATAAACTTCCATGAAACAACTATATATTGTTAAAAGAATTTTAAAACTAATATATTTTATTAAATTATCCTTATTATATATGTATACGCATTACGGGTTTCTTATACGTCTAAACAGTGTTATTGAATCTTTGACATAGATGTAATTGCTATATATTATAGTTTTTCTATTTCTTTTTATACGATTGGTGGAAGTTGAATATCTCTATGCAATGCTTGTTTTGAATCATGTTTATTAATTATCGCCCAAGTGAGATTAAATTGAGGTTTTCTTATATGTGATACTTTGTGCTGATTTTTCATGTTGCTAAAATATTTAGCTTGTGTACTAAAAATATTTTCTTATAAAAAAATTAATATTATGAGATTATTTCATATTTCTACTGTGAAAAATTGTGTGCTTTTTACATTTCATGGTTCATTTCTACGAAAAATTAACTTGATTATCTTATAGATTGCTAAGCAGGTTGATTCTGCATCATGTGATTCTTCAAAGAATAATAAATATGCTAAAATCAGAAATTTTGTGGTTATCAAAAAATAATGTTGAGTTGAGAAGACAAGTTAAGGAATTAAAGGAAAAATTACAATTAGCTGAGCACGGTAAAGTCTATGCACGGCAGCAGTTTGTGGTTCTGTGTGAACTGCATAAGGCTGGACCCTTTAATTTGGTCTAAAGACGAATCCAACTGTCTTTCTTGATGAAAGTGTGAACTCGAGACTTCAAAAGATCTTGGCTGAAGATGTTGCTGGAAATGAGGTTATAGTTGCTCTTGCTAATCTTAAAGTTAAACCAATGCTTGATCATGGTATATTAATATTATAAAAGTGGGCATTCCTAATTATCTATTGTGTGGATAGCTATGAGGTCAAAGTTGTATTGCGTGCTTTCATCAACCATAAGGAATATGTACTAAGCTTGTGCTATATTGAGACACCATTGCATATTGTAGACGAAACAACGGAATCCTACATGAAAAAATTTATTGTCAAAACTAGAAAATATGCTTCTGTTCGGCAGGTTTTGATAAAAAAATTTGCTTCTATTTGGCAAATCATAGTCGTAGATACTATATTATGTTCGACCAAGCCTGTTCGAACGTTAATATATTTTTCGATCATTTCCTGTTGAACATTTCTTATTTCATTGGCCCTAGTTGGTTGAACGATCTTGCATCGGAACAAATAAGAAACATTTATGACTGCATTTTAATCGGTTGAAATGCATTAATGTTATACTTATAAAGTCTTGAGCAAATCTTTTACCGATATTGTGCCACGTTTAACGGTATGGGTGGATTTATGAGGTGGGGAAAGCTAGATTTTTTTTTTTTTACCTATTCTACCTTTGAGTTGAGAAAGAGGGTTTGTATCTAGGGGGTTGGTGGGTGTCTTGGTTTGGGTCTTGTGTTTGGAGAGGTTTAATTGTAAAGATGTGAGGTGTGTTATAATGTTTGGGGTAGATTGACTGTGTTTTAGTTATTTGTTATATAAATTTATGATTTGAAAAATCAAGTAGGTGTAAGTTGGTAAAATGGAGGGGATGGATGGCCAAGGCCCAAAAAAAAAAAATCTATTTGAGAGTGGAAATTCATGTACTTTTGGGTCCGATTTGATATCTGTTTGAGTGTATTAGATGTTATTACTTGTAAAAATTATAATGCTTCGAGTGTTACTAACAAAAAGATGCATGAGTGGTATTTTGTCAAATTTTGGATAGGAAAAGAGAGGAAAAAAGGTCAAAAGTCAGACTTTGAGGCAGAGCACTAATGGAGAGATGGCGAATAATGCTTGGGAATGATCAAGCATCCACTCTCGACATCAAGCACCTATTCTTGAAACCATGGAATGTTACATGTAGAATGCTCGATCATCACTGAGCATTACCGCTCGAGATCGAGCAAGTGTTGTGGAAGATTGGAGCTTTTAACCCGGCAGAATGCTCAGTCATCACCAAACAGTAGTGCTCGATACCGAGCGGAGAATTTGGAGGAATGAGAACTCAATGATGACACAAGTAACTATCGCTTGATCAACATCGAGTGGGTCACTCGACATTGAGAAAAGTACTAAGCATGGCCATTCGATACTGAGCACCATAAGTTTGAGGTCCAGGTCCTGCTTTCGATCCAAATCCACATTCCACTATAAAAGAGCAGACTCTGTACATCAGAATAGGATCGACACGTTCCACTACATCTCGCATCCTCTATAGGAAAGGACGGTTCATCTTTATGAAAGAGAATTCAAATGAGTACTAGATTTATGTTGGTTGGATGTCAACCAAAGTCCCACATCGGTTAGAATTGGGGATGATGATGGGTTTATAAATGAGGGATGTACTCTCCCTAACACGAGGCTTTTGGGCGTGAGCCCATAGAGCAAAACCGTGCGGGCCAATAGGAGGCCCAAAGTGGATAATATCATGTTATTGGATTGATTGGGCCCGGCTCCCTGGTCTAATAAACCCAACAAGTGGTATCAAGTGTAGAAGCTGAAGAGGAGGATCAGGATCACCCTGATTTCGGTAATGATGAGCATGTTGATCATCCTTTGCATGATAAAGATGATACCGATCAGCCGCAACCACATGATGTTCCAGAACAGAAGGTTCAAGAACCACCTAGAAGAAGCAGTAGAGCTCGTGTACCTTCTAGGATGTATCATCCTGATCAGTATATGTGTGCTTGGCCGAGGGGGGTGAGCCTGAATGCTATGGAGAAGCAATTTGTGCAGAACACATGAATGAATGGTTGGAAGGAATGCAAGATGAGATGAAGTCCTTGCATGAAAATGACACATTTGATCTGGTGAAACTACAAAAGGGGAAACGTGCATTAAAGAACAAGTGGGTGTACAGGATAAAACAAGATGAGCACTGATGAAAGTGTAAATTCACGTATTTTAAGCTCTGATTTCTGTGATAACGATGTATGATTTGATCTTAAGTAAAGATAAATCTATATATATAGTGGAAAGTCACGAATCAGCTGCGTGTGAGGCCGTTTGAGCTTATTCTCAAAGGAAAACAGGTGATTAGTGTGGAAATCTGCGTGCTTTAGGGTTCAATTTAGTACCGTTTTGTGGTATTTATATCCATATTTGAGCATCTTATGGTTGAATTGCATATATTTGTGTTGCAGATGCATGTGAGGTGTTATTTCGTGTTTTATGTGAAAAACGAGGTGAAAAGAGCAAAAAGGAAGTCGGGAGCAAAGTCGGGAAGAAAAGGAGTCGGCATGACTCGTGCCGGCCAGGAGGAGAACTCATACTGCCTAGCCTAGCCAAGTCTTGCCGCACATGCTGCCGAGAGGCGCCCGTACGACCTTCCAAGCGCGTCTGCCTAGAGCCGCCGAGAGTTACCGAGCACGAGTGCCATGCCTGCCGAGAGCGCCGCACCCGTGCCACCGAGAGCGTCGATAAATCCCACATGCTAGCTGCCAGCATGACTCGTGCTGATGCTTTTCAGGCCCAGATTTTCAGTTTCGTCATTTTTCTGGCCTGTTTGTGTTTTTGACGTTAAAAAGCCCATTTTTGAGTCAGAATTCGGGAACTATCAGTACTCAACTATAAAAGGAGTCCTTGGGGTGTTCCAAACCATAACTCTCCACAACCCTACATACTTTTCCATACCCTTTCCCTGCCACCTTATCGAAATCAAGATTCACCCATCACGGAGAGTTCATCAGTGTTGCCTACCTGAGAAGGAGAATGAGAAGGTTCAGAATCACGTAAGAAAGAATGGAGAATCATGCCACAATTACGGTTTTTCTTATTCTTTCCTTCTTACTTTTGAATTATAGACTCATGGGATTGTTTTCATACCTAACCATGGGTATTGCTTGTAACACCATGGGCTAGTACTTCTTGGATAGTGCTAGGTTTTGAAGGTTGAATTGGTTTGAATTGATGATCTAGACTAGGTTGGATTTCTGCAGTATACTTATTCCTTTATTAATGCTTTGAATTTGAGACTTATATTTTTGTCTTATATGATCTGTCTTTATTCATGAAGATGTCAATTACCATTGCATATTTATGATTATTACTTGTGTCATAAATTGATTATATTTGTCTGTCTATTTATGGGTATAGGAGACTTAGCCATATAACCTTTATTCATTAGAATAATTAATATTTGACACTTAATATATCTATTAATTATCATTCTAGAGGATTTGGTTTCTTAGATTGTTAGGTGGGAATTGGAGATTAATTATTAAGTACCTAGAAGGGAGTAGGAATTATTCTTCTGCATCTGAGGGTTTGAACCAGATTTATGTGTTAAGTTTACTTCACCAAAGTGATTTAACATAATTAAGTGATTGCTTTCATAAAATCTGCAGGAATTCTAACCGATTGTCTAGTGACATGATTTTAACTGGATTTCCTAGTACTATCTATCTTCTCTCTTGAACACTTCATCCTTATTTTTATTTGCTATTTTATTATTTTAGCAATTATTTATAGAATTTTTAGTTTAATTAATTCTCTTGAAAATCCAGATTTGTCTTAGGTTAGAGATGTCATAAGTAGATTAAATAGTAAGTCTAGAATTATCATTTAGGTTCAATAATAGACTTAGTCACACGCTTATCTGCAATTAATTCCCCAAACTTGGGGACAAGCAAAAAGATGAAAAAGCAACAGGACAGAAGTGCACGGAACCGGAAGAGGGGCGTGAAAGTGCTTGGTTCGACCAGAACACGAGTGGTTCGACCATCGGTTCGGGTCGAACTAGTAGCCTGAAAATGTTTGACAGCACGGTTCGAACACGACAATGTGGTTCGATTAGGCATGATGTCGAATTTTGGTTGAACCAAAAGCCTGAAGTTTTGCAGTGAGGATTCGATCACAAAGCTTCTGGTTCGACCGGCGATTTGGGTCGAACCAGACATATGCTAGTTTGTTACATGCCGGTTCGACCAGGCTGAAGATGGTTCGACTAAGGGATTTGGGCGAACCAATGCGCGAGAAGTTTCCGAATCCATATTTTTACACCTTCAGTATGTGTTTTCATTCGAAAAGCCCATTAAAGGTCCATTGGAGGAGCTAAAGTTATAAAAGGAAGACCCTACGTAGCAGGGAGAGAGACCATTCACCACCTTCATTCTACACAACATCCAAAACTCTACCATCACCCATAGAGCTGTGGAGAGAAATTCGTCTGTCGAGTCAAGTGAGAACTAAGTAAAGATTCAAGATGGAGAGAGATGCGACGGCGCCCGCATCTTGGGTTTACTTCGATTCTTAATTTATCTTGTAATTTTCAAGACTATGGGTAAGATCTATCCAACCACCATGATTGTTTGTTGAACGATCATGGGCTAGAACCGCTTTGGTAGTTTTAGGGTTTATGAAGGTTTTATGAGTTAATTGAACTTCTGTGTGTATACTCTGTACAACACTACTTATGGTTTATTTTGTATAAGACTATGCATTTTTAATTCATACTTAGAGTTATTTTATGCATCATTATTTGTTATGTAGAGTCTGAATACATATCTTGATTATTGATTGAGTGCGTTCACTGCTAAGCATGATTACATGTTATGATTCTAAGTGAGGGGACTCCGAAGTCTCATTAGAACTATCTTATATAAATACTTGTTAATTGAATCTTATTCGGGTTAATAAGTAGGACAAAGAGAATAATTTCATAGTATCTATAAGGGGAGATAATATCGGGTTAGAGTACTTAGTGCACGGGAAATAATTAATACTGATAGAATCTAGAAAGGGGGGTCAATTATATCTCTTACTCCAAGGATATTCGCATGTGTCACACGTTTATTTACTTGTGTCTATAGAGTAGATTTGTATGGCTTAGTGATGCGTCCATACTCCACAACGCAGAGTCGAACATTGATACATGGAAGGGAAGTTAATGAGTAAAACTGGGTGGCCCGAAGAACTACCTAATTTCTCACTTATTCACTTTCGTTAAATATCTACTGCTTGTTTATTTTAATTGCTATTTTAATTATTTGTTCATTAGTTACTTAATTATTCCATAGATATATTGTCAAACTAGTCTTAATAAGTTAGATTATAATTAAATTGATAATAATACGTCCCTTGGGTTCGATAATCACTTGGTCGCTTATCAAAGCTACAATAGCATCCTTCACACTTGGGGATTAATATTGTGTGTTGAGAAAATGCTAATCAAGTTCTTAGAGCCGTTGTCGGGGATGTCATTAATTATTAGTTTTTTATTTTTAGTTTAATTGAAACTATTTTATTCTTGTCTTTATTTTCTAATACTTATTTTTCTTAGGTGTATGCGCACTAGATCAAAGGCAGGAGAGTTAGCACCTTTTAATCTGGAGATCGGTACATCATCGAGGAAGAAGAAGAACGTGGAACCAACTGAAGCTCTTAATTTAGGATTTGAAGTTGACAAACTGAACTCGAAAGCGATTGAAGCTACAACCGGAGATAAATCGGAAGCAGAAGCAGTCAATATGGCTGGTTTAGACCGGGTGAATCTGGATAATCTTGTCATCCGTGAAGTCTTTAAGAACAACGGAGGAGGCAATGTGGGACTGTTTGGAGCAAGAGGAGCCGATGTGAATTTTGATCTTCACCCTGCTCTGATCAGCATGATTGAAAGGAGTCCCTTCTCTGGGGAACCTTAGAAGATCCTCAGCAGTATCTGAATAAATTCCTGGGGTATGCAAGCACACAAAAGAGCACAGGAGATCATGAAGATGCGAGGAGGATCATCTTATTTAAGTTCTTGCTTACTGAAAGAGCGAGAGATTGGCACGATACTCTTAATGCTGCTGAATGCACTACCTGGGAGCAATTTGAAATTGAAGTTCTTGGAGCGATACATGCCACCTTCAAAAGTGTTTAAGATGAAACAAGAAATCAATTAATTTGCTATCAGTGGTAATGAAAAATTTCATGAGGCTTGGGATAGATTCAAGGACATGCTTCGAAAGTGTCCACAACATGGGCTATCTAAAGCTCAATAAATCAGTATTTTCTATAGAGGATTGCACTTTGATTCTCGAGTTTTACTAGATGCTTCGTCAAATGGAGCACTGCTTACAAAGTCATCAATTGAGGTCGAAAAGCTCTTTGATGATATTTCGATGAATTCAAAAGATTTGCCAACTGATAGAGTGAGAGGCACTTATGTTCTTGGAAAAGTAGCGCAGGTTGAGCATATTATGGTAAAGTCGAGTAGAGAAGATGAGATCGTCTCTAGTTTGTCTAATATCAACATGTTACTTAAGTCTTAGCAAAAGCAAATTACTGACATAGCTCAGCGAGTACTAATTATACAGCAGGATGTTTGTAGTGAAGGAGCTAGCCAAGAGGAATTAGAAGAGGCAAATTACGCCATGGGTCAAAGTATTCAAGGAACGAGGTTCCAAAATCAAGGAATTTAGAATTACCAAGGAACTTCAATAATCGTGGTCCCCCTGGTAATTATAAACAACTAAGAAGGCTAGAGTTTTAATGGAGTAATCCTAATACAGCAGTACAACCTCCTGTTAGTGTTGATCCGGGTGCTAAGGTCGAAAAAGGAAAGCCTGGTTTTGAAGATACGGTGAACAGGTACATGGTGAGGAATGATGCAAGAGTGGATCATCTAGAGGCGAAGCTTGAGGCAAAGATTGATGCAAATCATGAGGATATATCTAAGAAGATGAAGGACTTGACATTGTTGATGTGGCAGATGGTCGGGAATGTAAACCATTTGACGCAAATCGTAGAGAAAGAAAAGTTCTCATCTCAAAGTATAACAATCCCGAAGCAGTGTAACACCATCACGTTGAGGTTTGGAACGCAGTATGAGGAACCGATGATGCCGAAAATGAATTTTAGAACTCCAAGAGCTCGATTTGACTAGGGAGCCAGCAGGTCGAACCATATCCTGGAGGTCGAACCAAGCACCTGGGCAACCTCTGGAGCATCCAGATGGATGGTTCGACCAAGACCACCCTGGTTTGACCAACCCTGAAGGTCGAACCATGGTCGAACCAGCCTGTCCACGACCCTCTGTTTCTTCTGATGTCGAGTTCGACCAAAATCCACCTGGTTCGACCAGCACCCATGGTCTAACCGAGGTCGAACTACCTCGTCCAGTACCTTTTTTTTGCGCGTAATGCTCTACCTGATGTTAGTGCTACCCTAATGCCATCACAAGGGCAGAATACTGAGCTTATAGCGGAGAAGAAATGGGAAAGAGCATATAGATTGAGAGCAAGAAGGACAAAATGGAGAAGGTTAAACATGATGAATGGGGGATTCCCAAGACAAAGATACCTCCTCATTTTCCTTTCAAGTTAGTCAAGAAAGGATTGGAAGAAAAATTCAAGAAGTTTTCAGATATCATAAACCAGATAAGCTTGAGCATTCCTTTCTCTGAAACAATCTTGGAGATGCCCTACTATGCCTGCTTTCTGAAGGATATACTTTTAAATAAGAGAAGCTTGAATGGAATTGAAATGGTTAATTTATCAGAGAACTGCAGCTCGATCATTCAGGGAAAGTTACCAGCTAAGTTAAAAGATCTGGGAAGCTTTACTATTCTATATGAAATTGGAAAGGGGCCAGCACGACGAGCCTTGTGTGATCTTGGGGCAATCATTAATCTAATGACATTGTTAATATTTCAAAGGCTTCGTTTGGGGGAGTTAACTCCCACAACAGTTGCTCTACAATTGGCGGATAGGTCTATGACCTTTTCGAAGGGTGTGATTGTTGATGTATTTCTGAATATAGAGAAACTAGTCTTTCCTGTGGACTTTCTAGTGCTCGAGATGGAAGATGACAAGGATAATGTCCCTCTTATCTTAGGAAGAACATTGCTTGCCACTGCTGGAGTGATGATTGATGTTCAAAAGGGTGAGCTAAGGCTGCGGATGGATAAAGAAGAGATTTGTTCAACCTTGATAAAGCAATGAAGATGCCGATGGAGACGCAGTGTCACAGTATTGATGTGGTGGAGGAGATAGTGAAGGAAGATATGTCCTTGATCCTTTCAAAGGATCCTTCAGAGACATTCTTGGCAGAGTCTCTTACTTTTCCTACCACAGAGCTAGATGAGCTCTCTAATAAGGTATGTATTGAATTTCTTAAAAATCTACTTGCTTTAGGTGATGACAGGTATAAATAAAAAAGAACTAAGTTAGAAGAGATTGAAGTGGACTAGGAAGTACTTGCCGTTGGATAGGAAAAGCAGTGCAAAAGAAGAGAAGAAAGAGGAGTTGAAACCATTATCGGAATACTTGAAGTATACCTATCTATAGGTGATAATGAAACATATCCGGTAATTGTATCTTCTTATCTAACTGATGATCAAGTCGATGAGTTATTAGATGTGCTTAGGAAGTAAAAGTCTGCGATTGGTTGGTCTCTAGATGATTTGAAAGGCATTAATCCATCATATTGCATGCATAAGATAAGATTGTTAAATGAGGCTAAGAGTATCATTCAAAATTAGCGGATGGTGAATCCCGCTATTCAAGAAGTGATTAGGAAGCAAATCCTAACATGGCTAGATGCAGGAATTATATATTCAATTAGTGATCGTTCCCATGTGAGTGCACTGCATATTGTAGCTAAGAAGGGGGCGTGACTATTGTGAAAGCCGAAGATGGCGAGACTTTAGCCACTAGGATTCTTACGGGATGGCGTGTGTGTACTGATTATAGGAAACTGAATGAAAATACATGGAAAGACCACTTTCCTCTTCCTTTCATAGATCAAATGCTTGATCGTCTTGCAGGGTATGATTTTTATTGTTTCTTGGATGGGTACTCAGAATCAAATCATGATTGCACCCGAGGATCAAGAAAAGACCACTTTTACTTGCCCTTATGGAACTTTTACCTTTAGGAAGATGCCTTTTGGGTTGTGTAATGCGCTTGCTACATTTCAGCATTGCATGATGGCGATATTTGATGGCTTGATAGAAAAGATTATGGAGGTGTTTATGGATGATTTTTCTATTTTTGGTTCCTACTTTGATATCTGTTTGACTAACATGTCTACTGTTTTGAAAAGATGTGTTGATACTAACCTAGTTTTGAATTGGGAGAAGTGTCACTTCATGGTAAGAGAAGGGATTATATTAGGACATCTTGTTTCAGCCAAAGGATTACAGGTGGATAGAGCAAAGGTGGTGGCGATTGAGAAGCTTCCACCACATACTAACGAGAAGGGAGTGCGGTCCTTCCTTGGACATGCATGATTTTATAGAAGATTTATCAAACTTCTCAAAATACTCCAAGTCGTTGTCTCACTTACTTAAAAAGGACGTTCCTTTTATTTTTGATGATGAATGCTTAACAAATTTTCAGGTTTTGAAGGAGGTACTTATTACTGCAACTATCTTGATCACACCGGATTGAACTCAGCCATTTGTACTCATGTGTGATGCAAGTGATTTAGCACTTGGAGTGGTGCTAGGGCAGATGAGAGAGAAGAAGTTCTGCACCATTTACTATGCGAGTATGACTTTTGATGCAGCACAAAAGAACTACACTATAACTGAAAAGGAGTTTTTAGCTGTTGTGTATGCATTCAATAAATTTCGATAGTATTTGGTGGCATGAAGACGATAATATACACAGATCATTCTGCGATCCGGTACTTGATAGAGAAGAAGGAGGCGAAACCAAGGATTATTAGATGGGTCCTTCTTCTACAGGAGTTTGATATGGAGATCCAGGATAAGAAGGGTACAGAGAATGTATTGGCGGATCACCTATCAAGGTTGGAGACAAGGGAGCTTTGTGATGATTCTTTCGAATACATAGAGGAGATGTTCCCTGATGAGAAGATTATGGTGGTGTTTGCTGAAGGAGCGGAAAGAGCCTACGTCGTCGCTGCTAAAGGAATGGATCTATGGTACGCGCATTATGTCAATTACATTGCCGTAGGCGAAATTCCAAGAGATCACAACAAGTATCAACTGGCGAAGTTTAAAAGGGATGTTGAGACTTTTATATGGTATGATCCATTCGTCTACAAGATTTGTATGGATTCTATCGTCCGTAGGTATGTGTCCGAGATGGAGATGGAGAGTGTTCTTGATTTTTTCCATGCACAACATAACGGGGGGTACTTTGGAGCTCAAAAGACTGCAGTGAAGGTACTTCAATCTGATCTTTATTAGCCTACTTTATTTAAAGACTGTTAATCCACCCTTCCTCCTCTGCTTTGAGAACCGTGTGGCGACATGCGATAGATGTCAATCGATGGGAAACATAAGTAGAAGAGATGAGATGCCACTTCAGCCGAACATTGTTGTTGAAATTTTCGATATATGGGGAATCAATTTTATGGGGCCATTTCCCCCATCTAATGGATTTCTCTACATCCTTCTGGCGGTGGATTATGTTTCTAAGTGGGTGGAAGTCATTCCTACTCGCATGAATGATTCAAAAACTGTGTTGTCTTTCTTAAAGAAACATATCTTTGCCCGCTATGGAGTTCCTAGAGCACTTGTAAGTGATGGAGGTTCTCACTTCATCAACGAACTTCTTGAAAGAGTTTTCAAGGAATATGGTGTTAAGCATAGGGTTACTACACCCTATCATCCTCAAGCTAATAGACAAGCTGAAGTATCCAACCGACAAGTGAAATAAATTTTGGAGAAGGTAGTCGGAACTAATAGGAAAGATTGGGCTATGAAGCTCGATGATATTTTATGGGGGTTTCAAACTGCGCATAAGACTGTGCTTGACATGTCACCTTATCAAATTGTCTATGGGAAGCTGTGTCACTTACCTGTAGAGAATCATCATAAGGCTTTTTGGGCATTGAGATGTTTGAATTTGTGTTTGAAGGATCAAAAGGAGTTGAGGCTGACTCAAATCAATCAACTATATGAGTTCAGAATCAAGCTTACAAGAATTCGGTGATCTATAGGAGAGAATGAAGAAATGGCATAGTTCGAAGATCACTTACAAGGAATTCAAGCAAGGTGATGAGTTATTACTCTTTAACTCTCATTTGAAGCTCTTTGCAGGAAAATTAAAATCGAAGTGGACGGGACCGTTCATTATCCATAGATCCTATGGAGGGGGAGTTTTGAGATCATGGATAAGGATGTAGACATCATAGCGTTGAATTGGCATTGATTGAAGCATTATAAGTTGTCGGATGATGCTTGCATCATCTTTGAGGATACCTTGCATTGATTTGGTACCGTCATGACTCTCCTACGTTAAACAAGAGCACCTGTTGGAGCTTTTTCTTCTGTTTTATTGCTTTATTTTATTAGTGTGAGTAAGAAATTTTTATATTTGACGTGCTTACTTATCAAAAATTACATCTCTTTGCAAACTCAGTTTCAACTATAGTTTCTACTATGTTTTGGGGGTGTGATGTACTTACCTCATCGTAGCACCGAGAGTATAATCTTTTTTTATAACATTTGTTAGGGGAGTTGATTTTTTGTAATATATTAACACTTTAATTGGTGTTGATGTGTCGATTTTTTTTCAATTTGCTTAATGTTCAGTGGTGTTTTATTTATTGTGTCGAATGCGGAGTATATATACATTTATTATTAAGTCTTAATGGTGGTTCTCTAGCTATAGTTTTGCTCTATTTTGGTACCTAATGATCGTTTTTGAGCTTGAAGTTTGCAGGAGACGAAGAAGAATCGAGTTTGAAGGAACAGGAGCATGGTTCGACCAAAGGAGAAAGTTGAAACAGATGGTTCAAGTCGAATCGGCAATCAGAGAAATTATTACAGGCCGGTTCGACCAAGGGGCTTATGGTTCGACCAAGGGTTCGAGTCAAACCAGCCACCTGAAAGTTTATTACAGGCTGGTTCGACCTCGACCTACTGGTTCGACCAATGGTTCGAGTCAAACCATTTTAGAAATTTGTCCAGAAGCGTGGTTCGACCACGACACTGTGGTTCGACCACCTGGTTCGAGTTGAACCAGGTTAGGTAAGCAGTGTTTATATGTGAGTTTCGCTCATGTTCCGTACACTCTTCACACCACCTGCACTCGAATCCTCTCCGAACCAAAAACACTCTCTTCCAAACTTTGATTTTACTTCATTCTACTCTGATTAAACCACTTTCCAACCTTCCCATACTTGATTTTTCACGAATTTGGAGCTTTTTAGTTGAAAAACTAGGGTTTTCCATCTAATTTGGGGATTTTCATTTCTTGTTGATACTACACTATAGCTGGATCGAAAGGTACGTTCTCTTGACTCTATTACCTTAGGATTAAAGTTCAATTGCTTGATTTCAAGTGGGTAAGTAGATTGAACTAGTTTTTATATGGATTCATGGTGTAATTTGGATGTTTGTTTAGAGTTTCTTATGAACAAGTGATGGGTCTGATTTTAGTTGTTGAATAGTTGTTAGATCTTGATGTTTACTTGAAATTGTTGAGAAAATTGTGTGGAGAAGAGAAGCATGTTAGAATTGTTGTTGAAATTATAAAGTTTGATAAATTGTATGCTTACGGAAGTGAGGTGAATGATGAAATAATTCTTGTTGGATATTTGAAGTTGAAGTGAAATTGGAATAGCATGTGTATGGATTCATTGTTGAATTTGATGAACACATGGAGTTGGAAGCATGTTTGTTTGAAGTTGATTGTACATGAATAACTTGAAGTCTTGAGTAGAGTTTAATGTATAGTTAGTTTTGAACTTGGATTGGTTGCTTTTCTTGTAAATGTTTGGTATTGAAATGTTATTTTTGTAGGAAAAGGAAAGACGATTGAAATCCGCTTCAAAAGGAGGGAGGATAGGCCACCTCTTAAGGACGAAGTTACGAAGAAGTTACATCTTAAGGAGAGGTTGCAGAGACATTTTCATATACAAATGGAGAATTGGGAGGATATCAAGGATAGATAGGGTGCGATGTCTGATAATATTGCTCGCACGAGGTACCAGGATGATGATGCAATGAGGACGATGAATATCCGGGATGATATTATGTGGATGTTTGATCAAGTGCGCATCCGTCACTTCATGGAGCTGAAGAGGTCTACATATTTTCATGTGGCTGCGGAGGTCTTGTGCTCGATTACGGTCAAGAAGGGTTCGAGTTCTCTTCCTTATGAGTGTTCCTTCCAGCTGGGAGGCGAGAAGAGAACTTGGACAGCTGAGGATTTCAATGTGCTGCTAGAAACCCCGAGGGGGATTTCTAGGCATGAGAACAGGTACTTCAGACCCAATGACTTTTGGAGAGCTATTTCAGGTGAGGATATAGATTTTAAGACAAAGGATGCTCGTGCAGCTTTAATTCGCAATCTCGTTATTAAATCATGGATAGAGTTTTGGGTAATATATTGTTTACTCGATCTAAGGGAAGTTGCGTATCTAGGGGAGAGTTGTATGCTCTTTAGTGTATGATGAATGGAGTGCAGTTTAATATGGGTTCGTATTTGATTCATTAGCTCTACAGATTCAGGAGTTCCACTTTTCAGAAAGTGAATATTGGAGGATTGCTTACTCCTGTGGCTGAGTCGTACCACATAGATTTCACTGGCATTACACCTATTTTGGAGGATCCGGATCTTATGATGAGTGCATGTGTTAAAGCTGGATTTACTTATCATCGCGATGGAGACTGGTTTTACACTAGGGGATCTAATCCCTATTCTTTCATGTTTCCATATGATATGAGGGCCTTGACTACGATCTGGAATGATGACAATAGGTTGATGAACACTCTTGTGCATGAGGCTATATCAACAACGTACTTGAGGAGAAGAAATTGGAGGAATGTGGCTGATCTATACGCCGTTGGGATGTATCAAGAGCTACAAAGGATAGTCGATCAAAGACAGCAGCAGCAGCCCCAGCATGAGGAGCATGATGATGAGATGCATGGAGCGGAGCTGATTGAGCATTCTGAGATAGAGATACCGCAGCAGCATGCCACCACCACCACATCCACAGTAGCCACAACAGCAGCATTGGGGTGGTCCCGATGAGTATTATATGAAGCAGTTTCTATTGATAAATGAACACCTTGTCAATGTGAACAACAATCAGAGGAAGATGAATCGCCAGCTGGGCTTACTCACTACGAGCTATGCCGCACGTGATATGCGGTACAACGCGCTACACGCCAACTATGTGGTGATGGATCGGAGATTAGGAGATTTAAGTTATAATTATGAAGCTCTGGATAGAAAAATGGATACCTTACAGAGAGATTTTGATGATTGGCGCAGAGGAGACAATGATGATGATGCTCCGGAGGAATAGAGGGCTCCATGTTTTCATCATATCTGCTTTATCTCATCCCCCTTCTCTTTTTTTCTCTTTACATGATGGGTATTTGGTGGTGTGAGTGGTCTGTACTGATATTTGATATTGATTCTGATGTTGGATTGATGGTGATACTTGATTTGGTTTGATATGATGGGTTCTTGATTAGTATGTTGCATTCGTATTTTGCATGTGTTGATTTTGTTGATGAGAAGCATGTATAACGTTAAATATGTGGAGTTCATTATGGGATTGATCTTAATTATATGCTATGAGGAGTGCTTAGGAATCTATTTACCTATGTGAGAATTTGAGGCTTATGAAATCATGCTACATCCAAACATGATAGTTTATTCTTGTGAAAATCATTCATATGACCGTATTCTAGAACTTGGCTTGAAGTCTTGTGTGAGACTTATGATTGATTGGTTAGTAAGACATGATCTTAGGCCATTATTGTGCATTTGAGTTACTTAGCCAAATTTTACCTTCCCATATACTATATAAATCATTGGAAGCCCTGTTGAGCCTTTAAAAGTTTTTTCTTCGGCAAGCCTTGATAAAAAGCCTTATTCATCCTTTACTTTAGCCTTGTTAAATACCCTATTCATTAGTAGAGAATATATGCTAGCTTGAATGTGAGAAGAAAGGAAGAAAAATATTGGTTGAGGGATATGAAGAAAGGGAAAATTATGGTTAAATCTTATTTAGGAGTAGTGCCTAAAACTGGTACCCAGCTTAGAAGGGTAGTGCCCGAAATTGGTACCCTTGTACATTGAAGAAAGGAGAAATAAAGATGTTGATGCCAAGGAAAAGAAGGAGAAGTTGAATCGCGAAGATCATGAGAATAAGATGGAGAAGAGGAAGTTGTTTGATGAAAAGCAAAACTCCAAGGTAATTCTCTACTAGTGAATTAGTCACTTTATTTATATTTTCCTACCTTTACCAAAGAGCCAACATTACAACCTAAAAGCAAGTCCTTTGTGATTCTAGTAATGAAGTGATTATAGTTGATTTATGAGACTCTTGCCAAGCTTATAGTTACGCAGAAATATGAATTGAGTATGAGCGTATATATTAACATGTTTAAGTGTACTTTACACTTGAGAGTGAGAGTAAACAGTTACCTTGTGAGCTAGATGACTTAGTACTCGGAAGCGTATTATAATTGAGTGATGTTTTGCATGAATTAAATGTATGATACGAGTGGCAATTGTTTTAAATTGATAGAATTACATATGTAGATATGAATTGTACTTGACTTGATGGCCTCTTGAATTTTACACTTACTTTTGTGGTTTGATTTCATTGCCTCGGGACGAGCAACATGTAAGTTTGGGGGTTTAATGAGAGTATAAATTCACGTATTTTAAGCTCAAATTTCTATGATAATGATGTATGATTTGATTTTAAGTCAAGATAAATCTAGATATAAAGTGGAAAGTCACGAATCAGGTGCGTGTGAGGCCGTTTGAGTGGATTCTCGAAGGAAAACAAGATAGAAGTGCACGGAACCAGAAGAGGGGCATGAAAGTTCCTGGTTCGACCACCGGTTCGGGTCGAACCAGTTGCCTGAAAATGTTTGACAACACGGTTCGACCATGACATTGTGGTTCGACCAGGCATGATGGTCGAACCGTGTTCGAACTAAAATCTTGAAGTTTTGCAGTGAGGATTTGACCACGAAGCTTCTGGTTCGACCGGCGATTCAGGTCAAACTGGACACCTGCTAGTACGTTACGGGCCAGTTCGACCAGGCTGAAGATGGTTCGACCAATGGCTTTGGTTGAACCAATGCGCGAGAAGTTTCTGAATCTGTATTTTAACACCTTCAATATGTTTTTTCGCTCAAAAAGCCCATTAGAGGTCCGTTGGAGGAGCTAAAGTTATAAAAGGAAGACTCTACGTAGCAGGGAGAGAAACCATTCACCACCTTCATTCTACACAACATCCGAAACCCTACTATCATCCACGGAGTTGTAGAGAGAGATTCGTCTGTCGAATAAAGTGAGAACCAAGTGAAGATTCAAGACAGAGAGATACGCGACGGCACCCGCATCTAGGGTTTACTTCGCTTATTAATTTATCTTGTAATTTTCAAGACTATGGGTAAGATCTATCCAACCACCATGATTATTCATCGATCGATCATGGGCAGAACCGCTTTGGTAGTTCTAGGGTTTATGAAGGTTTTATGAGTTAATTGAACTTCCGTGTGTATACTCGGTACAACATTACTTATGATTTATTTTATATAAGACTATGCATTTTTAATTCATATACTCAGAGTTGTTTTGTGCATCATTAATTGTTATTTAGAGTCTGAATACATATCTTGATTATTGATTGAGTGTGTTCACTGCTGAGCAGGAGTACATGTTATGATTTTAAGTGAGGGGACTCCGAAGTCTCATTAGAACTATCTTATATAAATATTTATTAATGGAATCTTATTCGGGTTAATAAGTAGGACAAAGAGAATAACTTCATAGTACCTATAAAGGGAGATCATATCAGGTTAGAGTACTTAGTGCACGGAAAATAATTGATACTGATAGTACCTAGAAAGGAGGAGGAATTATATATCTTGCTCCAAGGATATTCACAAGTGTCACACGCTTATTTACTTGTGTCTATAGAGTAGATTTGCATGACTTGGTGATGCGTCCATACTCCACAAGACAGAGTCGGACATTGATACATGGAAGGGAAGTTAATGAGGAAAACTGGATGGCCCGAAGAACTACCTAATTTCTCACTTATTCACTTTTGTTAAATCTCTACTGCTTGTTCATTAGTTACTTAATTATTCCACAGATATATTGCCAAACTAGTCTTAATAAGTTAGATTATAATTAAATTGATAATAATACGTCTCTTGGATTCGATAATCACTTGGTCACTTATCAAAGCTACAATATCATCCTTCACACTTGGGGATTAATATTGTGTGTTAAGAAAATGCTCATCAAGCACACCTCAAAGCCACGAATCAAAGCTAGATTGGTTGTCAAAGATTTCAGTCAGAAAGCGGGTGTTGATTTTGAAGAAATTTTCTCTCTGATTGTCAAAATGTCTTCAATCCGTTTTGCACTTGGTTTAGCAACTAGCCTTGAGAGATTGAGCAGATGGATGTCAAAACTGCTTTTCTTCATAGTGATCTTGATAAAGTGATTTACATGGTGCAACCTGAAGGTTTCAGGGGGAAATGTTGGTTGGGTGTCAACCAAAGTCCCACATCAGTTAGAAGTGGGGATCGCGATGGATTTATAAATGAGGGATGGACTCTCCCTAGCATGAGGCCTTTTGGGCGTGAGCCAAAGTGGTAAAACCGTGCAGGCCAGTGGGCAGCCCAAAGCGGACAATATCATGCTGTTGGATTGAGTGGCCCGACTTCGCTGGGCTGATAAACCAAACAAGTGGTATCAGAACGGGCTGCTACTCTATGCCTTGTGATGAATATAGAAACCAATACTAATAGAATGGTGAATCTCAATGGTTCTAATTATCATGTGTGGAAAGGCAAGATGGAGGATCTTCTCTATGTGAAAGATTATTATGTGCCTGTATTTGATGCTAAATAGGCTGATGGTAAAACAGATGATCAATGGAAATTATTGCATCGTCAAGTGTGTGGTTACATTAGGCAGTGGGTGGATGATAATGTGTTGAACCATGTGAGTGGAGAAATAAATGCGCGGACATTTTGTAAAACGTTGGAGCAACTGTATGCTAGAAAAACCTGGAACAACAAGTTATTTTTAATCAAGCAGCTAATGAATTTGAAATTTATAGATAGCACTCCTATGACTGATCACTTCAATTTATTTCACGGCATTATTAATCAATTGTCGGAAATGAATATCAAGTTTGATGATGAAGTACAGGGCTTATGGGTTCTTGGTACATTGCGGGATTCATGGGAGACATTTAGGACATCTTTGTCTAATTCAGCCCCTAATGGTACCATTACAATGGATTTGATTAAGGGCAGGGTTTTGATTGTGAAAATGAGGAGAAAATCGCCAGGCTCTTTTTCAGCAATCAGAGATTTTGGTCAAAGAGAAGATGGAAAGAAGTAAAAGTGGAGGTTCAAAAGGCAAGTAAAAAGGCAGGAGTAAGTCCAACAAATATAGCAAGGATGAGTGTTGGAATTATAAAACTCCAGGACACATAGCAAGGCATTCCAAAAAACCCAAGCAAGATGACAAGAAAGAAAATGGGAAAGAAAAGAAGAATGATGAAATGAAAGATGATGATCGAGTTCTGCTGCGACATGTGATTTTCTTATCTTTCGTGATTATGAAGTTGTCAATCTTACATATCGTGAAAGTAGTTGGGTAGTTGATAGTGGGGCATCAATACATGCCACATCTCGTAGAGAGATGTTCACAACCTACATGTCAGGTGACCATGGAAATATTAGGATGGGTGATGATGGCTTAGCTAAAGCCATTGGGGTTGGAGATATATATTTGCGGACTAGTAATGGTGTTATACTAATTTTGAGAAATGTGAAGCATGTGTCTGATCTTCAGTTGAATTTGATATCTGTTGGGAGACTTAATGATGAAGGTTTCTGCAGTGTATTCTTCGATGGTCAGTTAAAGCTTACAAGAGGTTCTTTAGTTGTTGCTAGAGGTAAAAAACATTCCGCGTTGTACTTGATTGAAGCAAAGCTACTTGATGGCTATAATAAGACAGTTAAGAATGAGGGGATGGTTGAGTTGTGGCATAGTAGACTCACTCATATAAGTGAAAAGGGATTGAAGATTTTAGGGAAGAGAAATCTCATTCCAGACCTGAAGAATGCATCTTTAAATAAGTGCTCCCACTGTTTGGTAGGAAAGTAAACCCGATTTGCTTTCAAGACCTCAACTCCTTCCAAAGCATCAGGTATACATGATTTAATTTATTCTGATGTTTGTGGTCCTATGAAAATAAGAACTCTTGGTGGTGCTTTATATTTTGTTACTTTTATAGATGATCACTCAAGAAAGACCTGGATCTACACATTAAAGACGAAAGACCAGGTGCTCGATGCATTCAAAAACTTTCATGCCTTAGTTGAGAGACAAAATGGGAAGAAGTTGAAATGCATCAGATCAGATAATGGAGGGGAATACATTAGTCCTTTTGATGAGTATTGCAGAGAGCATGGTATCCGACATCAAAAGACTCATCCAAAAACTCCTTAATTGAATGGGCTTGCAGAAAGGATGAACAGAACATTAGTCAAGAGAGTAAGATGTCTGCTATCAGAAGCAGGATTGTCTTCATCATTTTGGGGTGAGGCTTTGAGTACTGTTGTACATGTCTTAAAAATCTTACACCATATGTTCCTTTATTCTTTGATGTTCCCAATAGAGTTTGGTCGGGAAAGGATGTTTTCCATAATCATTTGCGGGTCTTTGGATGTAAGGCATTTGTGCATATTCCAAAGATGAGAGGTTTAAGTTAGACATGAAGACCCGATAGTGTGATTTTCTTGGTTATGGCCAAGATGAGTTTGGTTACAGACTTTATGATCCTGTGGAGAGGAAGCTTGTCAGAAGTCGGGATGTTGTGTTTGTTGAGGATCAAACCATAAGAGATATTGAGAAGATGGAAAACTTAATTTCTACACTAGGTGATGACTTGATTGACTCAGAAATTGTTCCTCATGGTCAAGGTCAAGTAAAAGCTGAAGAGGAAATTAGAATCCGCCTGATTTCGGTAATGATGAGCATGTCGATCATCCTTTGCATGATGAAGAGGATACCGATCAGCCACAACCACATGATGTTCCAGAACAGGAGGTTCAAGAACCACCTAGAAGAAGCAGTAGAGCTCATGTACCTTCTAGGATGCATCATCTCGATTAGTATGTGCTCTTGACCGAAGGGAGAGAGCCTGAATGCTTTGAAGAAGTAATTTGTGGAGAACATAGGAATGAATGGTTGAAAGGAATGCAAGATAAGATGAAGTCCTTGCATGAAAATGACACATTTGATCTGGTGAAACTACCAAAGGGGAAACATGCTTTGAAGAACAAGTGGGTGTACAGGATAAAACAAGATGAGCACACCTCAAAGCCACGATTCAAAGCTTGATTGGTTGTCAAAGATTTCAGTCAGAAAGCGGGAGTTATTTTGAAGAAATTTTCTCTCCGATTGTCAAAATGTCTTTAATTCATTTTGTGCTTGGGTTGGCAGCTAGCCTTGACTTGGAGATTGAGCAAATGGATGTCAAAACCGCTTTTCTTCATGGTGATCTTGATAAAGAGATTTACATGGTGTAACCTGAAGGTATCAAGGGAAAATGTTGGTTGGGTATCAACCAAAGTCCTACATCGGTTAGAAGTGAGGATGGCGATGGGTTTATAAATGAGGGATGGACTCTCCCTAGCATAATGCCTTTTGGACGTGAGCCCAAAGTGGTAAAATCGTGCGGGCCTGTGGGCAGCCCAAAGCGGACAATATCATGCTACTAGAGTGAGTGGGCCCGGCTTCGCTAGGCTGATAAACCCAACAAGTGGTATCAGACTGGGTTGCTGCTCTATGCCTTATGGTGAATATGGAAACCAATACTAATAGAATGGTGAATCTCAATGGTTCTAATTATCCTGTGTGGAAAGGAAAGATGGAGGATCTTCTCTATGTGAAAGACTATTATGTGTGGAGAAACAAATCCATGAACATTGTGGAAAACGTTGGGGGAAATGTATGCAAGAAAAACTGGGAACAACAAGTTATTTCTAATCAAGCAGTTGTTGAATCTGAAATTCAAAGATAGCACTCTTATGACTGATTACTTGAATTCATTTTAGGGCATTATTAATCAATTGCTAAAAATGAATATCAAGTTTAAGGATGAAGTACAGGGCTTATGGGTTCTTGGTACATTGCCTGAAGGTTTCAAAGTGAAAGGAAAAGAAGACCATGTGTGTAAACTGAAGAAAAGCCCATACGGTTTGAAGTAACCAGCTAGATTGTGGTATCAGAAATTTGAATCAGTTATGGGGGGAGCAAGGCTACCAGAAGACCATTTCTGATTATTATGTGTTTGTTCAAAAGTTCTAGAATGATGATTTCATTATATTATTGTTTTATGTTGATTTTATATTGATTGTTGGCAGGAATGTTTCAAGAATTGATAGGTTGAAGAAACAGTTGAGCAAATCCTTTACCATGAAGGATTTGGGGCCAATAAAGAAAATCATTGGTATTAACATTAGCCGAGATAGAGCAAACAAGAAGTTGCACTTGTCCCAGGAGAAATATATTGAGAAAGTGCCTGAGAAATTCAATATGAGCAAAGTTAAAGTGGTTAGTTCTCCTCTTGCCACTCATTTTAACTTGGTGCTCATCATAGTCCTTCAACCGATGAAGAGAATGAAGCAATGAGAAAAGTCCCATATGCTTCAGCCGTGGAAAGCTTGATATATGAAATGGTGTGTACGAGGCCAAACATAGCTCATACAGTTGGTGTTGTTAGCCGTTAGTTATCTAATCCGAAAAAGGAGCACTTGAATGCTGTGAAGTGGATAATGAGATATCCACGAGGTACATCTAGTTTGAGATTCACCTTTAGAGGTGGGAAGCCCGAGTTAGTTGGCTACATAGACTCAGATATGGGATCAATGTGGACACCAGAAAGTCAATTTCTGCCTACCTAGTGGCATTCGCAGGAGGCAATGTGTCATGGTAATCATGATTGTAAAAGTGTGTTGCACTCTCCACAATAGAATCAGAGTACATCACTGCAACAGAAGCATGTGTAAAGAGGTGTTATGATTTAAAAGGTTTATGAAGGAGATTGGACTGAAGGAAGAGAGATATGAAGTATTTTGTGATAGTCAGAGCATCAGCAAGAATGCTGCATTTCATTCAGGATCAAAGCATATTCATGTGAGATATCATTGGATAAGGGATGTCATCAATGATAAGTTGATTGAGCTTGAAAAAATTCATACGGATGACGATGGTGCTGATATGATGACGAAGGCATTGCCTAGAGAGAAGCTCGAGGTATTGATGAGTGATATATTCACCTAAATTTTAGTGTCTTTTAATGTGTGTTTTCGTATTATTTGTTCCGTATTTTTTGTAAATTTTGGTGGTGTTTTGTATTTTTATGGAAATGTGTGAGAATAAACTTATACGTATTAAAACAGGTGAAAACAGAGTGAAAACGAAGTCAGGAGAAAGAAGGATACAAAGCAGCATAAACACGGCTAGCCATGTTTGGTACCCGAGGCGAGTAGCGCGCATGGCCCATGTACCGCGCACGGGCCTGTAAGATTTGGCCGTGCGCAAGCATCAGAAACACAACACGGCCGCCCCTGTCTCCGTGTACCGCGCACGGGCCGTGCACTGTTCGGAGTTCATTGTTGACCAGAAACCGTAGACACGACTCGAGCCGTGTACTGAACATGGCCCTGTAAGCCAAGGCCAAGTTCCGTCATCTGAAACACCTACACGGCCACCCCTGTGGCCGTGTACCACACGGGCCGTGTAGGTGTAAAATCTGTAAAAAAATCAAAATCCTTCTAGAAGCTTCCCAAGGGGTATAAATACCCAATACTTCAATATTTCATCAGATTTTCGTGGGTTTGAGGCTACACACACACATCACACACAAATTCCTCCATTTTACACCATCATCTTCATCCATTCTTCATCCACACCATCTACCATCATCCCGCCATCATAACCACCATCCATTTGAGGAAAAGAATCAAGGAAGAGATGAGAATTGCAAAGGAAAGAAGAAGATCACCATTGGAGGCTTTCAAGGGAGTTTTCATCTATACTTTGTGTTGAACCCTATTATTTATCATGTTTTGTAAGGATCTTAATGTCTATGTTAATGTTCTTATGAATATGGAAGGCTAATCTTCCTTGTGAGATTAGCAACATGAGAGTTGTTAGATAATTTTTGGATTTGTTTATTTAAATTCATATGTTGATTGGGTAAATGGATTTTCTATCATTGATGTTTGAGATCTTGAGGTTTATGATGATTTGTGTGTTTAGTTGTTCTAAATATGTGATTAGATTGAGAAATCAATTAAGTGCTTAGGATAATTAAGTGAATCATTTTATCAAACACTTCATGTGCATTATAAATTGTAAAGAGATTGAGAAATCCTTTAGAATTTAGAACCCTTTGATAGAACATGTGGTTGATTTGATCGAGAGGTTGATTAATTGTGTGAAGGGGCTCTCATTTCAAGCTTAGTATCTGGTTGGAATTGTTTTAGTGAGAACCAATCCATTGAGCTAATTGAGATTCATATCCTATCCATCTCGAGAGGGAGTTTAGGTGAACTTAATGTTGACCCTTAGTCTTATACCCATGATTCATATGAATTTGATGCATCTATCCTAGAATTTCCACTTTTTAATTGTTGTTAATCTCACTTTTACTTAACTTAGAAAACCACCCCTTATCTATCTGTCTTGTTTGTTAATTATTATTTGCTTGCTTTGATTGATTTTATTTACTTGTTTGAACAACCTCCTTTGATGATGAGTTTCTATAAAATTACGAAAAATATGAGATCGCTTAAGCACTAGTGCCTACCTCCCTATGGTTCGATAAATTATTTTATTTGGTCATCCTTACTACAAAATGGCTAATCAAATGGCGCCGTTGCCGGGGAGGCAACGGTTGCTAGTAGCTTGATGAAGGATCGTTTCGAGTGATCTTAATAGAGATATTTTTTTATTTTATTTATTTACTTGTTATTTGTTTTGAAAGTCTTTTGTTCTAACTTCTCTTCTTTGTGAAGGTGTATGCAAACGAGGTTAAGGGGGACACAATCGGAGACTATTGATTTAGAAATCGAACAAACTTTTCGAAGAAGGAGAAAGGAGAACAAATTAAAAGAGAGTGATAGAATGGAGAACTTTCAAGGTGATAATCGTGTGGAAATAGACCATGATGAGGAAGGCGGACAAAATGTGCATGTGCAAGACAACGCACAAGCACCTCAATTCAATGGCAATCCTCCTCAACATGCCTTTCAAAATTTTGGAGCTATGAACAATCAACAATTGCTTCAACAAATGGTTCAACAAGCTTTAATGCAACAAGGCTTTCCACAAGCTTATGCTCCTCAACAACAAGCTTACGTGCCACCTCCACCACCTCCGGTGCAACATGGAGTACATAATGATCAAATGATGATCCGGGATTTCTTTATGCCGAGGGCGATGCCACATATGATGGGCCCACCAATCAACGCCAACAACTTTGAATTTAAAGAGGGCTTATTTTTATGGTGAGAGGGCAAAAATTTAGTAAAACCCCAAATGAAGATCCTAATGCTCATCTAGCTCAATTTATTGAGATTGCCAACACCGTGAAGATGAACGGGGTGAGTGAGGATTGTATAAGAATGAGGTTGTTTCCGTTTTTGTTGAGAGATCGTGCGCGAACATGGCTATCTACCATTACTCTGGGTATATGCAACACATGGGATGAGCTTGCTCAAATGTTCTTGAACAAGTATTTTTCGCCTTTCAAGACGTTTCAAATGAAGAGCTTGATTACTCAATTCAAGCAAATGCCTCAAGTTATGAAGAGTGGGAAAGGTTTAAGGAAATGCTACGCAAGTGTCCACAACATGGATTCCTGGAGAATCAACAAGTTGGATTTTTCTATCAAGGATTAGTGAATGATCAAAGAATACTTGTAGATGCTTCGGCGGGTGGATCCGTACTTGGTGTAACTCCGGAAAGGGCAATAAGGATATTTGATGAGATTGCTATAAATGTATATCAATGGTCATCAGAGAGAGTTAGTGGATGCTATGGTTTTGAGAATTTTGATCAAGGGCAACAATTTAGTGTCGAGAGTGCTAGTGTTGATCCGAATGTGACAAGTGTTGAAGCGATAGCGACGGAAGTTTTGAGACAAATGAGCTTTAATCAAAGTGTGAGCCAAGGAGCAAATATGGTTGAAGGGGTACAAGTTGAATAAGGTGTGTTTCCTCCAAATATTGTGAGTGGAGAGCAATGGGCCAACTCTATGCCACGTGTAGAAGATGTGTCATACATTCAAATAAGAAACTACTAAGGGAATTACCAAAATAATTTCCAAGGTAATTTCAACCAAAGTCAAGGGAACTATCCACCAAGGCAAGGAGGCTTTAATAGTCAAGGTAGTGGAAGATCATGCCCACAACAACAAAGGCAATGGAACTTCTCCTACTCTAATTCGAGCAATGCAGTTGCTTATCCTCCGGGATATCAATCGGGGGCCTAGGCACCAAACAGTGAAGGGAAGGCATCTACAGATGAGCTACTTGAACAATTGATAGCATCAAACAAAGCTCAAAATGAAGCATTAAAAAAGGCCGAAGAAGCAAATGAAAAGAGGCTCAAGGCTTTGGAATATAAAGTGGGACAAATTGCAAGTACTTTAAGTGTTCAACAAAAAGAAAAATTTCCTGCCACACCCGAGGTTAATCCAAAAGCTCAATATTTGTTTGTTAATATGGAAGAGGAACGAAAGGATAAAGAAGGATTGGTGGAAAGCAAGGTTGGTGAAGAAAATGAAGAGATAAGTAAAAAAGAAGAGGAATGGCCTAAATGGATACCTAAGTGGAAGAGGGTGCAAGAGGAAAAGAAAGTGGAGGAGAAGGTGAAAGAAGAGGAGTACAAACGTGATTATTGGGGTATTCCGATCACTCCATTCCCTATTCCCTATCCACAAATATTTGTAAAAGAGGAGAAGAAAAAGAGTTTGAGGAGGATGTCAAATCTCTCAATAAGAAGTATGAGGAGAAAAAGAAAGAAGAGCAACCCAAAGTAAGTGAATCGGTGCAAAAAGGGAGGCCTACAAAAGTTGGTGATCGGGGAAGTTCATAATTCCTTGTGATTTTGAAGGAAAAGGCACTCTTGATGCATTGTGTGACTTGGGGGCAAACGTCAACATGATGTCTCATGCCATGTTCAAAGACCTTGAAATTGGAGAGCTAAAGTCTACTACTATCCGTCTTAAAGTAATAAATGGAGAAGTTGTGAAGCCACTAGGGATTGTTAAAGACGTGGAGGTGAAAGTGAAAGGGCTAGCTTTCCAGGTCGACTTCATGGTGTTAGAAGTGAAGGCGAACCCTCGAGTTCCACTCATTTTGGGAAGGCCATTTCTAACAACGGGAAGAACAAAAATTGATGTTGGTAGAGAAGAGTTATCCTTGAGCTCAAAAGAAAAAGTGTCACATTCTTGTGCAATAAGGAAAAAGGAGCCAGGTCTCATTTGAAGCCTCTGGATGATCTTATGGATCATGACTCTATTCTCTTTGACAATTTAAATTCATTTCTTCATGATTATATGAAAATGTCAAATGCTTGATTGGAAGCTTGACAAAGGAGAAAGAGGAAGTCCACTAGAATCACTTCCTGATGATGACTTGATGCTAGTAAGCAAGAATGGCGAAGTGGAATTAGTGGATAAAAAGAAAGCTAAGTAAATGTTCAAAGTGAGGATGCGAGGAGAAAGTGTGATGGACCAACATTTGATCTAATGATCGTGAAATTTTGTCCGGCTTAAAGACGTTAAACTTAGCGCTAAATTGGAGGTAACCAATTCTTTTTATCTTTTGATGCTTGTTTGTATTTTGGTCTTGTAGGTGGATTAAGCTCTTGAGAAAATGCATATTGAAGTAAAGAGAAGTGCTTCATGGATTAGAGTAGACATGTTCACCACTTGTTGCAAACTTAATTCTCGACTCTTGTTTCGATTTAAGTTTGGGGGGCTAGTGCATGGTGGACATAGCTCAATTCGTTGGATGTGTTTGCTTCTCCACAAGAAGATCATCAATGAAAATTACAAGGGTAAGTCCCACCATTTTTTTGCAAACTTAAGTCTCAACTTGTTTCGATTTAAGTTTGGGGGGAGAGTGTGTGGTGTGACTCACTACTTGAGTGTGCTTGATATGATGATATTTTGATAATGATAGGTCTTCTTGTAAAATTGACCCAATTTTAAAATTTTTCTCATGAGTTTTGGCATGTTTTGGTACGATTGGTGGTGATTGAAGTGCATGATAATCCACATTTTTAATGAAATTGTTGAGCTAATGGTTTTGTTGAGCATGTATGAAGGGTATTGGAAGCACAAATTGAGCTCGGAGCTAACAATTTCTACTACCAAATGCTTATTGAGGGAGTTCATTCTACATCCTACCATTTCTATGTGTTTAGCATAATTTGATTTGATTTGGATTGATATGATTAGCATGTTGCTTCATTTGTTATGTTTGCGGGAGGTTTACTTTCGTAATTTAAGATTTCCTTTTCAATCAAGATGGGGATGCTTGTGAGCTTACTTGAATATGGATGTGTGCCTCATTGTCTAATTATGATGGTTTTGGTTTTGCATGTTATGTGTTTTTGGTTTTGTTTGTTGTTTGGTGTGTCTTTTCTTATTTGTTTTGTGTGTTTTCTTATTCTTGTTTAGGGTCATTTTGGTGGTTTGTTTAGGGAGGTCGTGAGTCATTTTATAACACGAGTGATGGCATGATGTGGTGATAAGTGATGATAAATTATGATTAAGAATCTCTACACTTTCAAATTATAACATGTTTTACTTAACTTGTTCAATTTTGAGATGAATGTGGTGTAATAAGTTTCTTAAGGTCCAATGCATAAGATTGTGAGAATTTGAGCCTCAACCGTGCATACATGATATTTTTCTTTATGAGTGGATTGGTTGTGTTTGATAAGTTAGAACTTGCTCAAGAACTATAGGAACGAGCACGATTAGTGGAGATTAGTGGCATGCTCTAAGGTCATCCTTGTTATTAATAGTCATTGCCATATATTTTCCTACCATGAACATCATCCCTAGTCAACCACTTTTGAGCATATAAGCCTTTTTATTGTGAATTTAGCATATTAAAAGTCTTGATTACCCACATGAGCCTTATATATTTACCCTTGTGTGTGAATGATTGAGGAGACGGTGGCTACAAAGGTTTGATAAGCAAGCAAAAGAAAAAGGAGATGGTAAACAAGTAAAAAAAAGGATTAAAAGAGCAAAATCAAGAATGTTCATGCAACCTTAAAACAAGAAAATGAGCAAAGTACCTACAATATTCTCAAATACTTAAAAGTCCAAAGGAAGAAGCATGAATCAAAAGAAGCTCAATTTAAGGAAAGTTGATGATTAGTGCTTGAGATTTGAAAACAAAAGTGAAGGGATAGAAGAAAGTAGCTATCTCTTTGATTACTTACACATGATTAGTCACTCTTACCTATAGTCTTCCTACTATACCAAAGATCCTATCATTACAACCAAATGAAAAGACCTTTTTGATCACTAATGGAAACTTTGGTGGTTTGTGAATGTAGTCCACGAGAAAGCTTATAGCGAGTCGAGCTAATCAATTGATAAGTGTTGTTTTACCACTTTAAAGAGTGTTGAGTGACATTTATAGCATATGTGAGGCTTGGACTAAAAGGGACTATATTACACTATTATTCTCTTGTGATTGAACTTGTTAATATTTTTTGCATATTATGATTTTAATGTTGTAGGATAACTTAGCATAAATTGTGGTTCTTATTGCTATTGATGTGTTATTACTTATATTCGTTTAGTCTTTTCCTAGGTAAAAATCTCTCCCTTTGTTTTATCATTTTCGTTGTTCGGGGACACACAACATCTTAAGTTTGGGGGTGTGATGAGTGATATTTTCACCTAGATTTTAGTGTCTTTTTATATGTATTTTCGTATTATTTGTTCTGTATTTTGTGTATATTTTGGTGGTATTTTGTGTTTTTATGGAAATGTGTGAGAATGATCTTATATGTGTTAAAATAGGTGAAAAACAGAGCGAAAACAGAGTCGGGAGAAAGAAGGATGCAAAGCAGCACAAACACGGTCGGCCGTGTTTGGTACTCTAGGTGAGTAGCGCGCACAGCCCATGTACCTCGCACGGGCCTGTAAGATTTGGCCGTGTGCAAGCATCAGAAACACGACATGATCGCCCCTGCATCCGTGTACCGCGCACGAGCCGAGCGTGTCTGGAGTTCATCTTTGACCAGAAACCATAGACACGACTTGAGCCATGTACCAAACACGGCCCTGTAAGCCGAGGCCAAGTTTCATCATCTGAAGCACCTACACGGCCACCCCTGTGGCCGTGTACCGTGCACAGGCCGTGTAAGTGCAAAATCTAAAAAAAATCAGAATTCTTCTAGAAGCTTCCCGAGGGGTATAAATACCCAATACTTCAATATTTCATCAGATTTTCGTGGGTTTGAGGCTACACACACACATCACATACAAATTCCTCCATTTTACACCATCATCTTCATCCATTCTTCATCCACACCATCTACCATCAAAATCACCATCCATTTGAGGAAAGAAGCAAGGAAGAGAGGAGAATTGTAAAGGAGAGAAGAAGATCACCATTGGAGGCATCCAAGGGAGTTTTCATCTATACTTTGGATTGAATCCTATTGTTTATCATGTTGTTGGATAATTTTTGGATTTGTGTATTTAAATTCATATGTTGATTGGATAAATGGATTTTCTATCATTGAAGTTTGAGATCTTGAGGTTTATGATGATTTGTGTGTTTAGTTGTTCTAAATATGTGATTAGATTGAGAAATCAATTATGTTCTTAAGATAATTAAGTGAATCATTTCATCAAACACTTCATGTGCATTATAAATTTTAAAGAGACTGAGAAATCCTTTAGAATTTAGAACCCTTTGATAGAACATGTGGTTAGTTTGATCGAGAGGTTGATTAATTGTGTGAAGGGACTCTCATTTCAAGTTTAATACCTAGTTAAAATTGTTTGAGTGAGAACCAATACGTTAAGCTAATTGAGATTCATATCATATCCATCTCAAGAGGGAGTTTAGGTGAACTTAGTGTTGGCCCTTAGTCTTATACCCATGATTCATATGAATTTGATGCATGTATCCTAAAATTTCCACTTCTTAATTATTGTTAATCTCACTTTTACTAAACTTGGAAAACCACCCCTCATCTATCTATCTTGTTTGTTGATTATTGCTTGCTTGCTTTGATTGATTTTATTTACTTGTTTGAACAACCTCCTTTGATGATGAGTCTCTATAAAATTATGAAAAACGTGAGATCACTTAAGCACTAGTGTCTACCTCCTTGTGGTTTGATAAATTATTTTAATTGGTCATCACTACTATAGAATGGCTAATCAGGTATGTCGTGTGATAGCCGAAATGGCTAGTCTCTTCACATAATTGGAAAGGGGGAGATTTGCTGGGTTGGGTTTCCAAATATGTGGAAGAGCCCAATGGCCAACGAGGTGGAAAAGCCCAAGTAGGCCCAAGGTTTGATCTTGCCCGGGAAGTCATTGAGGGAAGATAGAAGAAAAAAAGAAGGCAAAAATGAAATTCACGTTTTTGAAAGAGAATCCAGCACAGTAATATTGCAGAGGAAATAACCAGAGTTTCAACCGTCGGATCGAGCATAATTTTTTTCAGCACTTTCGGAACTTGAGGAAGTACATTCTGAATGGTGGGGATCATGTTTGGAGCTTTTTGTTGATGGAAATAAGCCAAAAACAAAAGTCAGGTTTTTAGGCGATTCAGTTCTGTGCAGTTGAGGGGAAAGAGTCGTTTCTCACAAACTAATCATTGGATCGAGCTATAATTTGGATAGCACGTTCAAAACTCATAGAGGTTGATTTTGGATGGTGGAGATCGGGTTATTAGGTTCTAGAGTTGTGAACACTAAACGGCAGTTGGTGTTGTTGGGTGAGGTCTTTCTAATCTCGTTGTTTGTTATCAAGTATTGAGTGTCTTGATACGTTTGTGGTAGTACGTCTGTGGTGACAGATTGTAACTCTTGTATTTTTGTCTCATAGTGAAGTTTTTGGTGGACTTCTGTCCCGTGGTTTTTACTCTTCACATTGAGGAGGTTTTCCATGTTAAATTACTTGTGTTGTTCGTTGTTGATTAATGCTTTATCGTACATCATATTATTAGGATTGTTTCCTAAACAATTCACATAAGAGAGGGATAATTGATCATTCCGCTGTGTAGACGAATAGTTTATAATTTGATTATTCATGTGTTTATCCCAACGAGTGGTATCAGAGCAAGCCCTAGACTTAACCGGCGTGTGGTTGGTGGGATGTTCGGACCTCAAACTGGATGGTCTAGCTGCGAGACTTTGTTTGAGGGGGAAATGCTGGTTGGGTGCCAACCAAAGTCCCATATCGATTCGAAGTAGGGATGACGATGAGTTTATAAATGAGGGATGAACTATCCCTAGCTTGAGGCCTTTTGGGCGTGAGCCTAGAGAGCAAAACCGTGCAGGTCAATGGGCAGCCCAAAGCGGACAATTTCATGTTCTTAGATTGAGTGGGCCCATCTCCCTAAGCGGATAAATCTAACAATTTAAACTTTACCCTAGGGTGACATTTTTAAGTTGAAACATTGTTTCTACACCAATTTCATTCCTTCCCAAATTGTTATCAAACTCCATCAACACACTTTGAAAAGTTTTTAATTCTCTACTAGATATAAGACAATCAAGGCTAAAAAAAAATTCAAATGCTCAAAGTACCAATTTCATTCCTTACCAAATTGTTATCACACTCCATCTACACATTTTGAAAAAACCTTTAATTCTCTACAAGATATAGGACAATCAAGGCTAAAAAAAATTCAGATGCTCAAAGTGGTTATTTTTCATATCCTGCCAAAGAATGAGGTTTTTAGGCTCAACGGGACTACCTACGAATAAACATCAATTATTAGGAAATTATTTGGCTAAGCGACTCATAATAATCAAGGATGACCTTAAATCATTTCTCATAATCTAACATACATGTAGTTTTAAGTAAGATAAGAAGCAAGTTCTAGAATACACACACAAGAACGATATTTACCAGTAAAGAAATATCATGTGAATATGTAACATGATCAAATAGCCTCAAAATCTCACATGGTTTTTAACAAGTAACATAGCATTTTTCATGGTAAGTGATATCCCACAAGTACACTTAGAACATCATACTACAATATAACTCAAGTACACTTCTTTTATCAATATCAAAGAATATATAAATTTCAGTCATGATTTAAACAATACAAGCTCAAGTTGTCCACAACCATAAACTCAATCCTTCTACTTCCACAAACTAGAAGTGCACATAAAAGAAAATTAAAAAAAAATGAGGGCACATGATTTTTTTTCTTCTTCTAAACATCCACGAACCCCTAGAGTTGTTCAACTCGATCAAGTCAAAACCTCAATGTAGAACTTATCTTGCCAATCTATTATCTTTTTCAATCATCAAAACTCAAACACACCTCATCATCACATGTTTTATCTGTAATAAAGAAGAAAACACCAGAAAAATAAAAAATCTAAAATATCGAATTCATCGAAAAGACGAAAAAAAAGATCGATCGTAGAACAAAAAAATTAATAGAACAAAGAAAATATTACCTTGGTGCTAATTAGATAAGGGAAGAACATCACACCCCCCAAACTTAATTCAAACAAAAAGTAAAACTAAGTTTAAAAGGATGTTATTACCTAATTAGGCGTATGTATGCACCCGAAGACGTACATAGATCTCCTACAACAAAACAAGAACATAATTAAAATACTAAAAGTAATAAAAACACAACGAATGAGTAGACTCCCATCAAGCGCTCATATTTAACGTCGGAGAAATTGACGGAATGCAAATGTTTTAGATAACTGGACCAAAGGGTGGTCTTCCTTCATTCTCACTTTCGAATACTTCACTTCCCCCTTCTTGATCAAGTTCACATGTTCAACTCTCTTGCCCTTGAGTGTATGATCCTTATAATTTTTTTTTCTCCTAGAGTTGTCTAGACTCCTCATCAATCTTCCATTTAATTTTAGAATCATCTTTCAATTTTATTTTATATAATTAGTCATATATAAATTTTTAGTAAACGTGTTATCACTTTTCATTTATATTATAAATTTATATAAAATAATATGTTTAACGATTATCACTTTTATTAACTAGATAATATTTTTATTTAAGTGCTATCATTTCTTAATTGTCTTATAAAACTTATTGTATGAGACAGTGTCACACGCGTTTTTGTCACTAAACATTTTTTGTTAGTAATTTAATAGATTTTGATTTTTTATTAAATTTTCCTTGCATCAAGTAATATTAATATGAAATTATAAGTCATTCTCAAACATATTTTTATAAGTGTTGAACTAATATATTTTAAAAGATTGAATTCGATGTTTGAGGAAAAGTCGAAGGCAAAAGTGTCGGAGACCAAGACATGATGAACTCAAAATACTAGATGAATACGGTTCATGTTAGGCGGCTGCTACTAAACAGTCAAGCAATTATATATAAATTTGAAAGCAACATTTTTGCTGAATAAATTATAGTGGAGCATGCATTTTTTTTTTAATTTTCTAATTATGAGATTAAAAGATAGTTATATATTAAAATATATTATTATATTAAAAGTAGATTCTTATTTTAGAGATGTCAAAGTGGGTTTAATTGGAACTAGAGTGGAGCAACTAAAATTCATATTAATGTTTCTATTTAAAAAAATACTGTATATTTCTTTTTTTTATGGTATATATATATATATATATATATATATATATATATATATATATATATATATAAATTTATGAATATAGATTAACAAAATTGATTAATTAACTGTATTAATTAATGTAGAATTTATAAAAATTAATATTTTTTTAAAAAAACAGATTTATTGAGTTATTGATGGGGAAAACTTCAATTGGCAAATTAAATGTGTTTTGTAACTTTTGTTAGATTTTATAGATTAAAATAGCGGGTGCATAAAATGAAAGTTTGTAACTTTTGTTAGATTTTGTAGAGTATTTTTGTTTGATATTAGTGTGTTTTCATATTATTCTTTTATTACTTTCATATTTTGTATATTTAATTGTGTGTCATATTTTAATTTATTCTTAGGAGTAATTTTTTTTTCTAGTAATAATAAATAAATTGTTCAATCCATCAGTCAGAAGTTTTATATTTTCTTCATTTAAATGTTCCACCCCACACCCATTTTCAATAACGCAAACACGTATGTAAACCTAGTTTACATATAAATTTTTATTCTTTTAAATTAAAAAATTACTCTTGTAAATTTTTAATACATAAAAAATTATTATTTAAAAACATAAATTATTACTCTTCTGTATACAAATTATTATTCTTCAAAGAGTAATTTTTTATATATATACTAAAAAATAATTTTTAGAAATAGGGTATACATGTAAACTTGGTTTACATGATACTCACTCTTTTAATAATACGTAAATCACAAATAACTAACCACTCAACATGTATAATATGCAAAAATGCCATCCTAATCTATATATTAACATACTTTATACATACGTTATGTATTATTTTCTAAAAATACTACACCTTCATCGTATTTTTATCTTCACATTTACACATGAAAATTTATACTCCATCCGTCTTATCAAAAGAGTCTTTTTTTGTTATTTTGGGCGTTACATCCAAAGGGTCCTCTTTCCTTTTTTATAAAAATGGGACTCACACACACCCTCTAATATAATTAAAATATAGGGTCTACACTCTCACTAATACAACTATCCACTACACATTAAATAATAATAATTCTTAGTCCACGTGCCTAAAACAAAAAACTACCCTAATGTGGGACGGAGGGAGTAATAATAAAAAAAAAGTGTTTTTATAGAAGTGTAAAGTTAAAATTGTGAAGAAATAAAACAAAAAGTGTGAATTTAAAAATAGGAGTTACAAACTACAATATTCTCAAAAAGTCAAACACTAGGCTCAATATTTTTTTCTTTTTTGATTTTAAAATTCCAATTTTTTGTTTTCAAAATATACATCCAAATTATTCAAAACCACATATATATATATATATATATATATATATATATATATATATATATATATATATATATATATATATATATATATATTTATTTATTTATTTATACTCCCTTCCTCCTGCCCAAAAAGATGTATTTGTTTTTTGCACGTAAATTAAGGAATATTATTATTTTATGTAAAGTGAGTAGGTGTATTAGAGAGATATGATGGGTAGTGGTTGGCCATTGGTGGGCCATTTTTACTAAAAGAGGAAAATGTTGCAATTTAGATGTGACGTTCAATATAGTAAAATGATGTTATTTGGGTGGGACGAAGGGAGTATATAACTACAACTTTATTAGTTCCTTACTCATTAGTCATCTCCTATTATGTCTTCTCTCTCCTCAATTAATATTCATTTTCTTTATCTATATATTTTTTGTAGGGTATATATTTTAATTTCATGTCAAAACAATATATAAGGATATGTGGTGATATGTGTAAAAGTGTAGTAATTGATATGTGAAAAGAGATAAGAAAGGAGAGAAATAAAGAGAATGAATATTAATTAAAAAGAGATAGTAATTAATGTGAGAAAAGAGTTAAAAGAAAGGAGAGAAATAAAGAGAATGAATATTGATTAAGGATAGATAATGTATAAAAGGTGTGTGGATTAGAGGTTAATAAAATTTGTAGGTGTATATATGGGTGATTTAAATCTAGGTGTATATTTTTAAAACAAAAGTCCTTTTTTTTAAAAAAAAAAAAAAACATAACATCAGGTTATGTTCGATTTCAGTTTAATTTGATTTAATTTAATAAATTAATAAATAATATTAATTTACATTTATTTTGGATTTCGATTGGATAAATATAAGCATTATGTGAAATTAAGTATTAATTGGTACGAGAGAAAATATGATAGGGAACATAGAAAGGAAGGAAAATTATTAATTAACGAGTCATCATGTATAATAGGGAATTGAGATAAGGTTTAAAAAATTTTGTAATTGTATATACGGGAGACTTATTAAATTTAATATGAAATAATATATCCATATCCAACATATTCTAATTTTTAAAAAAATACTATTATGAAGTATTTATGAGAATTGAAAGATACACAACACTGTTTTTATAATTGGATCGGAATAATTAAATTAACACATAAAAACTTTAGAGTAAAATCGAGAAAAACCAATTCAGATCGGTCAAAATCGGAAAAACGATTGGATTGGCAGAATCAGAAATTAAGAGTTTTGATTTTTTTTTTTTAGATTTACTTTTTTAAAATCGCTAGACTCAAATAGAGAAAATTAGATATTAGCAATTTGATTATCAATTAGCTATTCTGTTTTTAAATTTATTCAATTCAATATTCAATCAATTTTTCTTTTCATATTTATTTTAAATTCGAATTAACATTTATTATTGAAGCAGATTATAGAATAACTATTAATATACTCCCTCCATCCCTTGTTGTTACGTTTCCTTTATAATTTACAAAGGAAACGTAACAACAATCACCGGACGGAGGGAGTATTTCTTTCCAATCTTCTTTAATGGTGATCGAAGTAATTAACTATTACCAGAAATTAAATTCAAAAATCATTTTACTTACATTGAACTTTCCTTTTTCAACCTAATTTATTTAATCATGTGTTTAATTATTCACATGTTCAAGTTAATATAAAATCATACATAAAATAATCAAATATGTAATTTTTATTTTTTTTAATTGAATCGCCGGACCGAAAGTAAATCATTGGGCCTCTATTTCGATTTGCGGTCAGGCTATGACAACAGTGATATAAAGTATATATATTAAAAATTTGATGGCAATTTCGGAATTGAATGTTTTTCCTTTTAATAAAAATTAAAAAAATATAAATTTGAACATGGAGTACAATACTTATACATGAGCTAATTAACTTTTAGACATTATCACTACTTGACAATGAGATTGGGACCTACAGTGTTGAAATTTTTGCAGCTGCAGTTCAGCATTGTAGTAGTAAGGTGAAAGAAACCATAATTATTGTGTTTTTTTCCTCTTGAGCCATTAGGGTCAAAAAAACACAGCAACATCTTCTCCTCTTTATTAATTATTAATTCAAATTGTTGCTCTCTCCATCACTCTTTCAACCTACAAAGCCAATGTTATGAAAGTGAAGGTCAATCATACCCATTACCCATTTGGAGAAAAGTTTGCCTCAAATAGTTCTTAAATTATCTTTTACAATAATATAATCATCATACGAGGTTTTGGTCATTTTTAAATCACAAAATATGCTTTAATTGTGATGTGATAATTTTATGGTATTAACGATTAACTATTTCACAACAAGCCTATAATTAGGTTTAAAAAAAATGTGTTAATAAATTGTATAAATTAGTGTAGGAGAAGCACTAAGCAAAACATTATACGGAGCTTGACACAAGAAGCATTGTGGGAGTAAGACTAGGAAAACACATTATGTGGTTAATAATAGTGATCAACAAAAAGTAAAGTATCAAAATGATATTACACGTGATCAAACAGGCAAGGTGAGTTTAGAAATACTTAAGAGATCACACGAACATTGTTCGATTAATATTGAGTTAATACAACTTTATAAAATTTGAGCATGTGATTAATAATTGTATGAGCTTGAAAATTTTCGTGAGACAAATAAGAAGTGATAACCTTTATAATGAAAAGTGATATTCAATTGATGAAAAATGATAATAGAGTTTAAACTAATAACATTTTAATATAAATGAAAATTAAAAAGATTAAAAATAAAGTGATAACATTTTTACAAAAATTAATAGCTAATTACGGAAACATTATTTGATCTCATATGAGACGGTTACACACAATGTGCCCCCTCTTTTATTAGTTTAAAGGGATATGGTAATTTACCTCCCTTTAGATTTCATTTAATCAGACCTTTTACTTTTTATTATTATTATTGAGCTTAAAAGATAGATAAGCCCATATAATTATAATTATTATGCAAACTTCCTTATTTTTAACCCTTTTTTTAAAGAATAATATTAACTCGAAATAAAGACTCTGAAAGCCGAAGGCTCATGTGTTGGCATTTAACAATCTATTAAAGATGAATCAACTTAAAAGCCAACTTCTAAGAGGATGTCAACAAACAAAAGAAATAATCAGTAAATATATTATATTATGATAAATATATTATGAATTTATTATTACCTAATACCCATTATACACTTATTAATATAACTATAAGATAAAATAGATACAATATTTTAGAATGAAATACTCTAAGATATTCCTATATATCAATGAAATATAATCTCAATAAAAGTATCATTTTGTGTGTTGAGCATGCAAGCATGTATCAGCAGCATTTCATATGGTGTCAATACATGCAGTAAAAACTAACACTACTTACTAACCCATACACAAAACATGTGTCACTCAAAAAGAAAAGTAACATGTCCTTTAAATATAAATAGCTAATAGATAAATGACCATACCTATTCACCCTATCATCTTATCAACTCCCACTGCCTAAACCTCCCTATCACTATACCAACATAAATGGACACCGATTCTTATAGTTGTTCTAGGTGTGTTCAGTGTTAGTATAATGACTACTTCAAGCAGAAAGTTGAAAACTTATCAAAAAAATTCTTCGAAATCCAGAGTTGACGGTCTACTTCGAACAAAATTAATGCTACCTTTCTGCTTGAATTTGTTACAGGAATTGAAATTAGAGACCTCAACGCTCCCCCTACCAACTTAAATAAATTTTAAGCTCCCATTTCTTCATACCTTTTTCAAGTTACGTTGCATTTTTATAAATAAATGCACACTATTACTATCTTTATATCATCAAATTTCATATTAAAACAAAAAGTTGAATGTTACAATATTACTATCTTTATATAATTAAATTTTAGATTATAACAAAAATACAACAACTATAACTTATACAATCAGCTTCTAACCCGAGTACATACATTACGAAGTAAGTCACAACCCCACTAGTTAACGAGTATATATATATATATAATACAAACATCTTTTAACGTGTTGAACGACATACTCAAACTTTTATTTTAACGACAAATCATTTTTAAAGGTAACTTGTATGAGATTGTCTTACATAATACTCCCTCCGTTTGGTTCTAAGGTGACCGTTTGCTTTTTACACATAGATTAAGGAGTATTATTATTATATGTAGAGTGGATAGTTGTATTAGAGGGAAGTGATGAATCATATTGTGTACTTTTTTTACTAAATTGGAAAAATAGATACCTTTGAACCGAACGCCAAAAATAGTAAAATTGACACCTTAAAATTATTTTTAAAGGAATAAAAAGTAATATTAATTTAATTTTAAAAAAATATAATATTCAATTGATGAAAAGTAACCTAAAGTATTTCTTAAACAATTTATAATACTCCGTATAAATTAAAAATAATACCTTGTTCTTAAACAATTTATAATACTCCGTATAAATTAAAAATAATACTTTCCTCATGCCACCAAAAAGTTTCTATTTTATTATATTTGGTATCTCATTTAAAGGTTCTAATTTTTCACTTTTAATAAAAAAACTCCGATTATAACCGCTCATTATGCATAAAATAATAAAACTTGCTCATTATGCATAAAATAATAAAACTTGCACATAAAATCTACGCACATAAAATGAATCATCGTGTATGCGACTTAATTGAAAACTCGATCACTGCAAACACACCTTAAATCAAGGTGCAAACAAATGGATATCTATCAATGGATAGGGAGTAACTAATTTTTGGAATAAATAAATAAATAAATAAATAAAATCCCTAAACTTTTTATCTCCACTACTAAATACTAACACTGTGTTGAATAGTGTAAAGCAAATGAAGTGCTTCTAGAGTAAAGCATTCATGTGTTTTATTCATAGTTAAAATATGAGAATTAAATAATTCAATTCCCACTAGAGAACACATCTCATTACAAAAAGATAAGCAAAAGACAAAAGTAATCACTTCTTTAGTCATGTAGAATTATGTTTCTCTGTCTTGAAACAATATCAGCTTGAAGAATTTGTCATACTTATCACTTTCAAACCACTAACTAAAACATATGAAATTAATTCAAAGGAAAATTGAAAGAATATGAACCTAATGATATTTGATCATCTCCAAGCAAATTGTGTTGTCTGTCATCTCAGGCAACTATTTGCTCCTGCTCTATGTACATTTGATCCAGCCAATGCGGTGTCGTTTCACTCACACCTCCCTGCCTCTGCTCCGAGCTGAACATTCCCACGGCGGCGCCACCACCGGCCGGGACATCCTTCACCAGTGTATTCACCCAAGAAACGTCGGGCTCCACCACGCTCGGTCGGGCGACGGCTGCCGATTCAACTGCATTGCTGTTTCGAAACCCAAACGACGCAGATTTCCTAAGCTTGTTCACTTCTTGACCACTGAACCCCCATTCCAACTTCCCATCCGGCGAGCTCCATTCGGAGAGCTTCGATGGGAGTTGGGTGGGGGAGTTGGACGGACCGTAGCGGTAGTTACTGCCACCGTTACGGTCTATGAAGCTCTGGCTACGCTTGGAGAATGCGGCTGATCTTGAGTTCATCACGGCTGCAGCCACGGCTGCAGACGAGTCGAAGCCATATGGCGACGAGGCTCGTGATGGCGAGGATGTCATGTTTGACGGGTAGCTGGCTCTGAGCTGTCGAATCTGAAGCCCTGTAGGAGATTGCATCTTCGGAGAAACACCCTGCATTTGAGACAGCAATGAAGGATCGAGGGATCCAAAAACATCATCAAGATTAGTTGGTTGTAAATCTCTGTAAGGAGATGATAGACCAGCCATCTCCTCAGCCAGCTGTTGCCTCTGTTGAGTTCTAATTCTATCCAATCCGAGAAGCTCCAAATCCAAGTCCACGTCTCTAGCATTGTAAGCCGTCTTGAGCCGGCTCCCCGGCAGCTGCAACGCTGGCGGAGTAGCCATGTTAACCTTGTTCTGCCACATGCTTCCACCCATGGGAGATGAGCAGTTGACAGAGGGAGACATTGGTGGTGTTGATGCATTAGGCATCATTAAAGGGCTCAAAGTTGTTGACATGTCCAAAGAGATAGACTTTGGAGATGGCATGGCTGAGCCCGTTGAAGCGTACAACGGGCGCAGCTCCTCGACCTTGTGGGCGAAGAAGCAGACCTTCCTCGCGCAACTAGTCTCATCCTTGCAGATTCGGGTTCTATACTGAGCAGGATGCAGCCACGACTCGAAAACGCCATGGGCGTATTCGCAAGAATCGGCCTTGGCGCACGTCCCCTTCTTGAATTCAGGACAGGGGACACAAGTGTAGTGATACTTCCTAGGATCACGCCTTCTAGCATTCTCACCAGGGTGGACAAAGGGGCATTCTGTCCAATCATGGGAGTAAGCTCTAGAGCAAGGCTTAACCTTAAAACTGTACATCCTAAACTCATCACTCCCATAAACTCCACTGTTTATATCAGGCAAAGAAACATCAATGGGGTATTCTTTCTTCTCACTTCCTTCTTTAACACCCTCTACTATTCTACCCCCTTCCTCCTCCCCCTCTTGATTACTAACAAATCCCCCCAAAATCTTCTCCAAAGTCTTCCTCTTCGAATTGCTCGAAGATTTGACACAAGGGGCAATCAAGTCACTAGGTTTCTTCCCATTGACATCAACAACTTTGGTATCTGCAAAGGCAGAGATCAAGAGATCCACAACCTCAACGGAGGACCACGATCCGCCGGCGGCAGCGCAGTGGAGGGCCGTTGCACCATCGGAGCCACAAGCTCTGTTGACATCAACCATGCCACTTTCAAGAATATACTTCAAAACCCTAGTGCTTCCATATAATGAAGCAATCATGATAGGGGTTCTCTCTTCAAACCCCATCTTTTTTGACCCAAGGCTTCTTGCATACCAAAACCCCACTTCATCAACATCACAACCCTTCTCCTCTACTTCAGACACAAATCCATCTAAATCATCTGTGGCTGCAAATTCAAGCAACTTTAAGAAAATTTTAGGCATAACCCTTTTGTTATCCCTTTCAAATTCACCCTCCATCCCCAAATCAGAGAGGCCAAGTTGACTCTTTGAATCACTCATCTAAACCTGAAGAACAAACCAAGAACAGAAAAACTTATTATCACTCCAAGAAAATGAAAATTTTACACTTGTTAACTGTATGTAAATCTTGATCAACCAATCAGGAAAACATATACAGATACATGTATGTGTAGTACAACTAGTTAACAACCTGGTTCTGCTAATAAAAACATTTATTTTTCTAAGAAACCAATGATCCTTTTAATCATATAGCCAGGCTGTTAACTGAACCACTGAAACAAGAAACCCTTTTCCATCTGCTTTACAAATCAAAACCCACATAAAAAGATAAACCCACTTTCAAACATTGGAGCACCAAAGGACCAATCCAAAACACACATTCTCTCAAACCAAGCGATGCAGAAACCAACTGAAGAAATCAAATCTTTAACTCTAAGTTCTGCAAAAATGAAAAGAAAAAAAAAGAAAAAATGAAATACCTTCGTTTAAGGATGAATCTTTGCAAAAGACAGTCTCTTTTAGCTGTATATATATGTATAAATATGTGTGTGTTTAGTGTGAGAATTCCACGAATGGATGAGTTTCGGAAAGAAAGGAGAAGGAAGGTGTGACTTCTCTTCTCTGCAATTTAAATATATAAATAATTGATTTTGTAATATACTCAATTATTAAATAGTTGCCTTCTATTTTTCTCCAATTTAGTCAAAGTCAAATTTCAAAAGCGTGGGGTCCACCCCGAACACCAAGTCTGTGTTCAATTTGAAAATGCAAATTCAAATGCAGATGCGGGTTGAGATGAAATTCAAATGCAAATGCAAATACAAATACAAATGTTGGGTGGGGCCCGGTGGAATCCAATCAAACCGCATAACGGGTTTGTCCGTCACGTGTGGGGTTTGAGTCATCCAGCCGGCGCGCCTGGGTACCACAATATCTTAATAATTCTTTCCATTATTTTTTATTTCGATGAAAATTATGACTATATTAATATCAAATCGTTAAAGACAATTTCAGATTCTAATTTAACACCTTAATTCATGCAATCATGCAAACATTAATATCCATCCATATATATGAATTAACTTTTTTTTTCTTCTTTTAATTTTTTATTTTATATTTAGCACATTGTTAACATTTTGGTCATTTTGTAAAAATGTGTTTGTTTGGGCTTAATAAATCAAATTTGAATTTTTTAAAATCCTTAACTAAATTTCTAAAAATAATTTCTATATAAGCATATAAATCCTAGTAATCTATACCTTCTACGTAATTAAATTTTAAAATCTTTTCTATGTATAACTACAAATCCTACTAATCTTCAACTCGTATATAAATTAAATTTCTACTAATCTTCAACTTATACACCTCCTAAACATAATTTCTCCCCGAATAAACATTTTCCCGTTTTCTCTATATGTGGCTCTTCCCATACATTATACATCTTCCATATTGTATTTCCCCCCATAAAATCCAAAACAAATAAGCCTTAACAAATAAGCTATGATGTTCAAGTTCAAGTTCAATTTTTTTTTTTTTTACATGGGTGCAACCAGTCCCACCAAATAAATTGGTGAACATGTGGTCTCCACTCAACTTAATTAATCACTTCTTCTTCATTAATATTGTTTTTTATTTTATTTTAAAATTTATTATACTTAAAAGACTATTAAACTCTAAACTCTTAGATAAATTATAACCTAAACCATAAGGGTAAAGTTACAATTATACCATAAATCCTAAATCCTAAGAATAAATTATACTCTAAACGGGTAAAATTATATGAAACGGCAAAACACACATTTAAGATAAAAGAAGGAGGTTGTAAATTTTAAAATTGGTGTAATTTGACCCCTATTCATTGCCATTTTTTTTATCAAAAACACATAAATATACATTTAAAGAGTCGAGTTGCGAGTTGTTTGCAATGATCTATTTGTTTACACTCAAGTCATAAACATTCTATTCGTTTCAAATATTTTTACACACTTTTTATTTCTGTTTATTTCATTAATTATGTATTTTTCAAAAATTGAAACACTACATAATACCACATTATTATAAAAAGACACCTACATTGAATTACCCAAAGTATCTCCAATTTATCCTACATTGCGTTCTATAATTATGAAGATTAACGTTGATGCAGTCTTTTTTGCGGGCACATTAGAGACAGGAATAAGAATGATAATAAGAGATGAAGATGGTATATTCGTTGCTTGCAGATCTATGGTTATTTCGGGAAACTTTCATGTGGACGAAGATGCGGCCATGGGTCTCCTTGAGGCGATATCATGTATAAAGGATTTAGGGCTTGAACGTGTTATTTTTGAAGTAGATGTCAAGACCGTCTATGATGCAATTTCAAAAACCCAAGGGCAGATATCAGTGTTTGGAGACTTTATATCAAAATGCAAAAGTTTTCTTACAGCAAACTTTTCTTGTTCAGTTCATCTTATTCCTCGTACTGCCAATACATTGGCACATTGCATTGTTCAGGCTTCGCGATCAGTCGCTAGTCCCCATTGTTGGGTCGAGCCTCCTACTTTTGTGGATGGCCTTCTCGATAGCTTTTGTTCTTGTTCTACTTAATAAATGAATCTTTGTTTTTTGTTAAAAAAAATAAAAATATTTTTTTTTTTAAATTAACATGTCCACATACACTTAGCAAATATATATACTCAAACTGGAAGAGTATATATATATTTAATGTATGATTACAAATTTATTTGAATGAAAAATTACGTATTTATTACAAATACATAAGTAATTGTGATGATTCAAGTTTAATTTTCAAAGATATTTTCAATTCTTTTACTCCCATTTAAGTGGCATGAGATGGAGATTTTATCTGAGTTTTGTTTATATTTGAAAGAAATTATTCTGACATAAATAATTAATGAATATCAACATTAAACTTTGTGCAATATTCTTACGAATAAAAATTCTTATAAATCGAGGAATTTGGAAGATTGAATACCGTAAACATAATTAAAAAATATATGTAAAAATTTGTGTAACATCTCATGAAATAAGTTAATGAAATATTATATAAAAAATACTAATACATCTGTATATCTATTCATACATATATATATATATAAACAAATCTATTTTTCAATTTTTATCTTTAATTTTTCTCTCACATTTCAATTTTACTGTTTTTAAAAATCATTTATTTTTAATTTTGACCTCCCATTTAATAATGAAGTGGTCTCTTATGTCATCAGTGCACAAAGTGGGTAAGGGTACACCATTTTGTTATAAATGATATACAACATTTTGTTTTAAAGGGTATACATTTTAATTAATAAGAATACAATATTTTTCATTTTTTTATAATAAAATAAAGAGTACACATCTTTATACTTTATACTAAAGAGTATATAATTTAATATTAAAAGGTATGGGCGGTGTGCTCGGGAACACACAAGGTTTTGTCTTTAATAATTTGATCTTGACTCTGAACCTTATTTATGCTAATAATATTTTTTTTTATTTTTAATTAACAACATAAATTTAATAAATATAAGAGATACTTTTTTATATTTCATTAATTGTCAATCAATACTAATTTTTCAATAATCAATCTATATTCAATTAATTTATTTTTATTTAATTTAATTTATTGACCTATATTTTAGTAATTTTTTTTTTTTAAATCAACTAATGTATTTAAATCGTATAATTAATCTATTTTAGGTATTCGTTTAGTAGTATGTGGTGGACTATGGCTTAGGCTTTTTTTTTTTTAAAAGCGAAAATGAAATCCTCTAAATTGCAAAACGATATCCTTGGAGTCAATGAATGGAGTATTTTTAACATAAAGATGATAATTGTTTTACTTGAAGTAAAATGATTTCTCTGTGCACTCTATAAATTTTTTTTTACACGTTAATTAATGAATATTATTATTTTATATATAATATATATTTATATTAATAGTGAGTTATGTATGAGATCATTTTCCTAAAATTTGAAAATAAGAGCCTTGAAAATGAACACCCAAAATAATATAATGAGAATTTTTCGAGTAAACGGAAAAGTAAGATTTTGATTGTACCCCATATAAGAGAACACTTATTTGAAACCGTTCCACGCGAACCTGTTTTACTCTTTTTATAACCAATTATCACTTTTTTATTAAATATATTATCTATTCTTTGAAGAGTTGATATTCGGTGCACCCAGGTGCACCCATTTATGTATAACTTTTTATATATATTTTATATACATGTTATTCTATTTTGTATATATGTTTCTTAATAATCATATATTTTTTTCGCACTCAATTCTTCATTAGAAAAACTAATATCCATATGTGTAAAAATTTTTATTCAATAGTGTATACATATTTTTTAATAGTTGTATATTTTACACCCAATTTTTCATTAAAAAACTAACAAATAAATTGTATACATTTTTGTTCATAATTATATATATTTTTATTCATAATTATATACGATCTGAAAGTTAATGTAACGTATCTTGAGGTGCACCCAAGTGCACAGTGATATTAGCCTTCTTAAAAAATATTTTTCACTTATCATTTATGCGCCTTCATGTAAAGTTGGCACGTGTGAGGAAATTTAGCACTCCACAATAAAGTAATGGAGAAAGTAAGGTGAGAGAGGATAAAGAATTGATGAACCAATCCCAAAATGCTTGGTGGGCTGTGGGTGGGGAACAGCCTCCCTTCAATAATTCATCACTCTCACCTTCCACTTTCCATCACTTTCGTCGCTTCTTACTACCCTCTTTTTCCACGTTTCTATTTACACTTGGAATGTGCACCCTTCAAAATAGATTATTTCTAAAGAGTGTGGATAATTATTTTTATAAAGAAAATTAAAAATGAACCTTTTATTAGTTTTGCTGACTTTTGTATGAGTAACTTATTATTTTTAAATAATATATATAAAATGAAAAGTACGTTGATGTCTCGGAAATAGATTAAAATTTTAAAATTAAAACTTATTGTAAAATTATTGTATTGTTTGCTTTTATCAAATTGAAACTATTCTTACTTTAATAGAACCAACGAAATTGAAAATTGTTGAAAATTTGAAGGGATGGAGGGAGTGAGCATGTAATATGCATTGAATTCTAAATTTCACTCGTCTAATTTCTTTGCATTACATATTACATTGGCAAAGGCTTTACCAGATAATCACGGATCATAATTTTTGAGATGGATTAGAAAGAAAATTAATTAGCCTATATATATACGTTTTTTTTTCTTATTTAATCTATATTTTTTTATTTCCTCTGTTCCACAAAAAAGTATATACTTTCTATTTTGATACATTCCAAAATGAAAGATATTTTTTTATTTTTTATTGATTATACTCATACAAAATAGGCAAAAACTCATGTGGCTCTGTGGGAACACAAGAGTTTTAGTTAAAACTCTTGTATTCCCATGAGGGCACGATGTGTTCCCGAGCACAGAGAACAACTCTACAAAATAATTATTATAGGCCATAACTAGGGTGAGGTTAGTCACCAAGTTCAAATTTTACTACTTATGGGGTATACCTCCATTACTCCCATTTTCCTCCCATTTTACATGTTGTTGCTTGGTTTATTTGTTTTTTATTATTATTTTTAAATTTAATTTTAGGGGTATAATTATAATTTAATTTATGATTTAGGGTATATTTTACCCTTAAGGTTTACTTATTATTTATTTTTAGGGTTTAGGATTAATTCAATGGTATAATTGTAATTTCACCCCGTGATTTAAGATATATTTCGTTCCTAAGGTTTAGGGTTTAGGATATAATGTAATTTCACCCTTGTGGTTTAAGGTATATTTACCGCTAAAGTTTAGAATTTAGAGTATAATTGTAATTTCACCTTTGTGTTTTAGGGTATATTTCACACCTAGAGTTTAGGGTTTATGGTATAATTGTATTTTCACCCATAGAATTTAAGGTATATTTTATCCTTAGGGTTTAAAGTTCAGGGTATAATTGTAATTTCATTTTTGTGGTTTAGGTTATATTTTATTCCTAATATTTAGGGTTTAGAGTATAATAATCATTTAAGTATAACAAATTTAAAAAATAAAAAAAATGGGATAAAATATTTTTTTGCTCCGTAAGTTAGCCATGTACAATTTTGCCCCAAAAAAGATAAGATTTGGGTATTTGTCCCATTAACTTTATAATTACACCAATGTTGCTCTATTTTTGCCGAAATTTGATATTTTCACCGGAATCGATCACGTGCATGTCACGTGATCGAATTTGGCATTTTTCGACGGGATAAAATATTTTTTTGCCCCGTAAATTTTGCCATGTACAATTTTTGCCCCCCAAAATATAAGATTTGGGCATTTATCCTAATATCTTTATTATTGTACTAATTTTGCTCCGTTTATCCAAGAATTTGACATTTTCATCGGAATCGATCACGTACATGTCACGTAATCATCGGATTTGGTATTTTCCAGTGAATTTGCTGATCTGGCGACACAGTGGCATTCCCGCCAACAGTAATAATAATATTTTATTGATAATTTAATTAAAAAAATACCCTCAATCTGAACTCAGTTCTCACGTGCCCTTCACGTGCTTCCACCATCTTCCCAAACTCTCTCTTCTTGTCAATCAGAGGATCCTCCGTGTACCCTCTCACCACTATGGGCGGCAGCTGTTGGATCTTCCTCCCCGGGGGTCTATCCCCAACGAACAGATCACAGTATACATGGCCTCGATCTGCACCCTCTGGCAATGCGAGCAACTATAGGATATCGGAGCCATAAAGAAGGAGGATAGAGTCGTTGGCGTTTTTAGCTCCGATTAAATCCTTCGCACCCCACCAAAGAACGACTAGTTCATTATCAGTCTCGCAATTCTGATTGGCTGGAGATCGATATCTAGTGTGCGGATCCCCACGTGGTAGACCATGATGTCGCCGGCGCTGCTTTCCATTATGAAAATCCTAGAGAAGTCGGTGAATTCTTTCGATCTAAGGGTTGGCGTCGTGGCCGGCGAGTGCTTGGGTTTTAGCCCATTGCACTGCGTCCATGAGGTCGTCATACGCCTCCAAAAGATGATTCTCTCGCGCTAAGTGTTACTCGATAGAAGCGATGGGGGAAGGAACGTAAGCAACCATACAGTTGCATGACTCGAGGAAGAATGCAGCGGTGCCTCTCAAGAACATGAATTCTTCGCCGTGGAAGTAGATGATGAGGGGGAGCTTGGCGGCGGGAGCGGAAGATTCTACGGCTGCCGTCCATGGTGGTGAGAGAGTACACGGGGATCCCCTAACTAACAAGAAGTGAAGTTTACGAAGATGGTGGAAACACGTTGAGGGCAAATGAGAACTGAGTGCATCGATGGAAGGTATTTTTGTAATTATATTATCATTAAAATATTATTATTGTTGTTGATGTGGATGTCATTATGTCGCCATGTCAGTAAATTCACCGAAAATGCCAAATCCGATAATCACGTGACATGCACGTGATCGATTTCGGTGAAAATATCAAATTTCAGGAAAATTGAACAATATTGGCGCAATTATAAAGATATTTGGACAAATGCTCAAATCTTATCTTTTTTGGGGCAAAATTTGTGCATGGCAAAACTTACAGGATAAAAAATTATTTTATCCCGCCGGGAAATGCCATATTCGATGATCACGTGACATGCACGTGATCAATTTCGGCGAAAATGGGGCAACATTGGCACAATTTTAAAGATAATGGGATAAATACCCAAATCTTATCTTTTTGGGGCAAAAATTGTACATGGCTAAACTTACGGGACAAAAAAAATATTTTATCCCTAAAAAAAAAATATTAATGAAGAAGGAGAAATTAATTAAGAAATGTGAGGACAACTGTTTCCACCCAAGTTACACTCATTATTATTAGGGTCTATATATTACACTAATATAATTATCCACTACACATTAAAATACTCCATCCGTCCAACATTAATCTATCCGTTTACTTTTTACACGTAAATTAAGGAGTATTATTATTTTATGTGTAGTGGATGGTTGTATTAGTGAAGTGTGTGGCTTCCATATTTTAATTGTATAAGTGTGTCGATGGTCCCATGCGTCTAAAAAGGAAAATGTATAGATTAAGAATGAACGACCCAAAATGGTAAAATAGATAGATTGACAGTGGAAGGATGGAGTATTATTTATCTCACTTCACTACACATTAAAATGTTACATTTATTAATCTAAGTGCAAAAAGCAAACGTATACATAATTTCGGGACGGAGTGAGTATTATTTATAAAATGTGAAGATATTTTAACAATTTTTATTTTACAAAAAATTATACTGATCAAATAAAAATAATAATTTTTATATAAATTATGTTTTGAATTTTCATAATGATAAAACTTGTGTGGAATCCTCTTATGGAAGTTATTCTATAAGAAGAATAAGAATGATAACCTTTATAATGAAAAGAGATGTGACAAAGGTGTTGTGAATTATTTTAGTATAAATGAAAAGTGATAAATATTTGTGAAAGTGTATTTTACAAAGAATTTACAAAATGAATAAAACATGATAATATTTTTAATAAAAAGCGATTCATAATCAAAGAAAAATTATATTCATCAACATAAATTATTTCACTTCACAAACAATGCACTGAAATAATAAAAAATGTTACTCCTCCTATCCGCTGATTAGATATCTAATTTTTCTTTATCCACTCTTAATGTATCGGCAAGAGGGACTCACATATAATTAATCACTCATCACTAATATAATTATCCACTTTATAGTATTATTTCTAAATTTATGTGAAAAACAAATATTTACTTTACGAGCAAACATAGGGAATAATATTTGCTGTGTGGATATTCCCTTGTTCCGCCCAACATTTGCATTAATTTTTTGCTTGAAGATTAAAGTTAATAATTTAATGTGTAGTAAGTGAATTTTAATTGTACTTTTTTTTATTTTCCAATTTTAATTTGAATTAATGGCAAAATGTATAATAATGAAAATTTTTTAGAGGTATTAATTTTTAGGTGTAGGATGCACATATACGAAAGAGAGAAATGTAAACCTTTAAATAAGAGGTACATTATTTCATTAAAAATGAAACCTGACATGATTGCAGAATAAAAACTACACAACAAAATTGACATATTTCCCTCGCAATTCCTTCAATCATCAACTGCAAAAATAGGGATTCAAATTGTTGCTTCCTAACCATTAAAAGTTGAAGGAGGATCGACGATAAACGAAGATGGAAAAGAACACGAAATAATACTTGATGGATGATCTTATTGCGTAAAGAAAATGCTTATTCTAATCAAAATAATCAAATATTAAGCAATAAGTATTTTGCACCATCTCACAAGAAATGCTAACCTTTTTCCCCTGCAGATCAGAATAATACGTGATGGACGATTTAATTATTACATAAAGAAACTCTTATTCTAGTTAAGTATTCTGCACCATCTCATAAGAAATACGGACCTTTTTCCCCGTAGATCAGCACTTACATAACCTGCAAGAAATACTTTAGCAACCAACAGCCATGAATTTTTTTTTTATCAGAAAAAATATCTATTTTATTAAAAAATCTAGGTATGAGAAGTACCTAGCTCCGAAAGTGTTACAAGAGATATTACGAGTATAAAAAATACCTAGCAGAGGTACATTCATCTTTACTTGATCATACTTCTAGGATTACTCATCAAATCTAGAAATCCCCCTAGTGAACTAACTGATGCAGAATCATATAACCAATTCCAAACCCTAATCTTTATTTCCTCTACCAGCTTCTTCAACGAGAACTTCACTCTATGAAAAACAAACATGTTTCTAGTTTTTCATATTAATTATATGACACATTCCCAAATAGATATAGTTAGATCCCTTTCTTTCTTCCCTAGAATAAGACTACTAAATTGAAGTAGATTATTCAAAGGATTCGAGGAAATGACCGTTTTCACACCCATCCACTCAATACATTTCATCCAAACTTTATAAGCGAAATCACATTCAAAGAAAATATGTCGAACCGTCTCGGGATGAATGTCACAAAACACACATTTAGTGATAGCTCCTGCAGGTAAGCTTTGTCTCCTTTGAAGCAGACTTGTAGTCGGAATCCTTTCCCATAAGACTCTTCAAGCATGCATTTGAACTTTAGGTATAACTTTATTATTCCATACCAAGTGAAAATTTTGCTTTGATTCTGAAACTCCACTCTTCTTTCCCCATAGCATGTCGTATACTTCTTTAGCAGTATATTTCTCGTTGGTTCCATTCATACATCTCCATCCATCAGCAGCCCCCTGTTTAGGATAGATCACATTAATCAAAGAAGTTAGATTATTCCACATTTCCTTTTCCCTCTCTCTAAGCTCCCTCCTCCAACTCCAGTTCCAACTCCATTCCCCATCCCTCCAAGAACCCAATCCCTCACTTTCTTAAACTTATCTAATGACAACTGATAAAGCCTTTTGAATCTAATTTCCAATGATCCACCCTCCTCAACCCAATTGTCTTCCCAAAAATAAATATTACTCTCATCACCCATTACTCTCTCCATATTTTCCAAAAACCATTCCTCATTGCCCACATCCTTTAGTATCTCACCCCACTAACCCGTCGGCTTACTATTATTGTTATCTCTATTACCTATCCTCACCTCTCCACCCCTTTCCCACCCAGACTTATGATAAGTGATATTTTCACCTAAATTTTAATGACTTTTTATGTGTATTTTTGTATTATTTTATCCGTATTTGTGTTCTATTTGGTTGTATTTTGTGTTTTTATGGAAATATCTAAGAATAAGCTTAAATGTATGATTTCTAGTTAAAAAGAGATTCTAGATGCGAAAAGAAAGACGTAGGAAAAAGCGGATCTCAATTCAGAGTTAAAATGAGGGAGAACAGGCCAAAACGGAAGAAGAGAAAACAGGGGCAGCACGAACACGACCAGTGTACCGAACACGGCCAGCACCTACACGGGCCATATTCCGAACACGACTCTGTAAGGGTTAGCCGAGTTCCGTCATTCAAAACACCTTCACGGCCACCCATGTGGCCGAGTTCCGCACACAGCCGGCCGTGTTCCGAACACGGCCAGTGTACCGAACACGGCCCGTGTTGGTGCAAAAATTCAAAAAAAAATTAAAATACTTCTAGAAGCTTCCCAAGGGGTATAAATACCTCATACTTCAATATTTCATGAGATTTTCGAGGGTTTCACCCCTACACACACATCACATACATTTTTCTTCATTTTTCACCATTTATTTCCTCCATTCTTCATCCATATCATCTACCTTCATCCCACCATCAAATCCTTCATCCAAGTAGTTAGAGAAGCAAGGAAGAGAGGTGAATTACAAGGGGAAGAAGAAGATCACCGTTGGAGACATCCAAGGGAGTTTTCATCCAAACTTTGTATTGAAACCTTATTTTTATCATGTTTTGTAAGGATTTTAATGTCTTTGTTAATTTTCTTATGAATATGAGAGGCTAATCTCCCTTGTGAGAGTATAAATATGAATTGTCTTGGATAATTTTGGGTATTTTGCAATTGAATTCATATGTTGATTGGATTTGTTAATTTTCTATCATTGATTGTTAATTGCGTTATTTGTATTGTTGATTTGTGTGATTAATTGTCATGGGCATGTGATTAGATTGAGAAATCAATTATATGTTTAGGATAGTTCATTGAATCATTTCATCAAACACTTCAAGTGCATTATAAATTGTAAAGAGATTGAGAAATCCTTTAGGATTTAGAACCCTTTGATAGAATATTCGATTGGTTAGATCGAGAGGTCAATTGATCGTGTGAGGGGACTCTCCAATTGAACTTAGTACCTAGTTGAAATTGTTTAATTGAGAACCAACCTTTGAGCTATTTTGAGACCTTTGTGAGGATTTACAACCTATTCATCTCGAGAGGGAGTTTAGGTGGAATTCGTATTGACCTTTAGTTATTAATCCATGACACATATGAATTCGTTGCATGATACCTAGATTCTCCATACTATAAGTATTGCTAGTCTCATTCTCTATCTACTTGGCTCATTCATCCATTCATTCATTCATCTATCCATTTATTTTCCTGTCATTTCTTGATTATCTCCCTTTTATGATCATCTCTATAATACTATGATGAACACGAGATCGCTTAGATCCTAGTATCTACCTTCCTGTGGTTAGATAAATTATTTAATTAGTCATCCCAGCTACAAATAGCTAATCAATTTAATCACCTTAGCTCATAATCGTTCTCCTTCATTGTAAAGTCTCCAAACCCACAACAATTCTAAATTAAAGCATTCCAAATCTCACACACCTAAACCCCCAAGATTTTTCAGATTACATATAGTAGACCATTTAACCCAAGCAATATTCCTATCTCTCACCCCTCCCCCAAAAAAAAAAGCTCTCTGAATCTTAACAATCTCACTCAAGATTTGTTTTGGAGCACGATAGACCGACAAAAGATAAACAGGTATAGAAGATAATACTCAGTTTATGAGTGTCAGTCGACCCCCCATAGATATCTTGAGGCTTTCCCACTTCTGTACTCTATTTTTTTATCTTTTGCACCATGTAATTCCAGTCAGAAACTTTTCTATGAGCACGACCGACCTTCATCCCCAAATACTTAAAAGGGAGTTTACCCACGCGACTTTCCAACACCTCAGCTTTCAGAGACGCCCACTCTTCACCCATATTCAAACAGACCAAATCACATTTGTTCTTATTAACTTTCAAGCCCGTTGCTATTTCTAAGAGAATAAGAAATCTCTTTAGGAACACAATATTTTCATCATTAGCCTCCCCCAAGAAAATGGTATCATCCGCAAATTGGAGGTGAGAAATTTGTATCTTTTCCATACCAAAATCCATTGGAACAAATAGTCCTTCGTCAACAGCTTTACTCATCATAATGCTGATACCCTCTGCAGCTATAAGGATTAGAAAAAGAGGTAGGGGATCTCCTTGTCTAAGTCCTCTTTCTAATTTAAAATTACCAGAAGGGCTGCCATTAACCAATACCGATGCATGAGCCAATGATATACACTCCATCACCCATTTGATCCACCTCGTATCAAAATTGAATCTCTTCATGAGGTTTTCCAAGTAACTCCACTTAATTGAATCGTAAGCTTTAGCAAAATCTATCTTGAACAAAATACTTTTGTTTTTTCTCCTTTTTGCATCTTCTATGTCTTCGTTAAGAATCACCACACTATAGATCAATTGTCTCCTCCAACAAAAGCTGATTGATTATCCAAGATGATAGAATCTAAAACTTTACACAGCTGAATCGAGAGAACTTTTGAAATGATTTTGTATATTCCTCCTATTAGAGAAATAGGTATATAATCATTTAAATCCAGTGTCTTCTCTTTCTTTGGAAGTAATACAATAAAAGAAGAATTCAGACCTTTAATGAGCTTGCCATGTTAGTGAAATTCTCTCGTAAGTCTCATGAAATCTTCTTTAAACAACTCCCAGAACTCCTTTAGAAAACTGAAGTTGAACCCATCTGGACCTGGACTTTTAGAACTTCCACAAGAATTGATTGCTAGTTTCACCTCATCTTCTGTAAATTCAGCTGTGAGCATCTTATTATCACAGTCCTTAACCTTTTTTGAGGTAAAATCATCTGCTAGATTAATGTTGAATGTATCTGCAGACTCAAAATGCGACTTGAAGAATTCAAAAATCCAATTTTTCACCTCTGCTACCTCTTCTATCCATTCTCCATTCATATTGATCCCAACAATTTTATTTCTTTTTCTCCTTTTATTAATAAAGCTGTGAAAAAATCTTGAATTGACATCACCCTCTTTAATCAATTTAGCTCTGGATTTCTGAAACAACAGCTTCTCTTTGTCTCTAATATCTCTGAAGGATGGAGTGATAGTCTATTGTTGTACATTGGTGACAATTTATATACTCTTAAATTATGATTATCCCACGGATGCAACAAATAGTAATTAGTAACACGTCTTCTAATCCTAATAAGAGAATGACTCTTATGGAAAAGGTTAGAGAGATGATAAGTTATTTGGAATTATTAAATTCATTTTATAGTTATGCCCTAGAAACATCATGTCGCAAGGATGTTTGTCTGTTTGTGGGATATCCTAAAAAAATAAAGGGTGGTTTGTTTGTTCAAAGATCGAAAGGTGATTGTTAACAAAAACACTAGATTTTTAAAAAAGAACTATGTATTAAATCACAAACCCATGTATAAATTGTTCTAAAGAATGTGAGAGGAAAGCATAAAGTATAGTACCAATTGTACAAGATGAAATACCACAAGTAAACTGCATCGCGTGCCACATCTGATACACAATTGCCTGTAGCGTCTTGTCGTAGTGGGAGGGTTATCCAACAACCGATAGATTTATATTTTGGGAGAGTCATGAGACTTGATCCCTAGTATACATCAAATCGACTTATGGGTATGACGAAGCACTACAAAATCAAAATGTAGAATCTTAGTAAGTTGCAATGAATTCTTAACTAGAATCTATGGATTCTAAATTAGATCTGGGAGACTGTAGAACCACCAAATGGTGTAAAAGCCATTGGAAGTGGTCATACAAAATAAAAGAGGATTAAATGATATGGTGAAAACCATGGAAGTAAAGCTTGTTGTGAAAAGGTATACTTAGAAAGAAATGGTTCAATTATGAGGAAACCTGTTCACCGGTAGCTATACCTATGTCGATCCAGATTCTTTTATCTGTTGCTACTCATATTGATTTGAGATATAACAAGTAGATGTCAAGATATATTTCCTGATGGAAGTCTTGAGGAAAACATTTATGTGAAGCAACCAGAGTGATTCATTGCAAAGAGCATAGAGCATTTTGATAGTAAGCTTAAAAGTGTCCATCGATGGACTAAAGCAAGCTTCAAGATCTTGGTATATCTGTTTTGATGAGAAAATCCTATAACATGGATTAATCAATGCTCGGACGTGTTTTGTGTATTGAAAAGAATGACGGAAATGTGGTGGTATTTCTTGTACTATACGTAGATGGTATCTTGCTCATTGGAGACGATAAAAAAGTATTGTCGGGTGTTTGGGTATGATTGATAAAGCGGTATGAAATGAAGGACTTAAGAGAAGCAAAATATATCCTTGCGATCATACGAATCACAAGATAGGATGTTATGCTTATCTCAAGTTTCATGAAATGATACAATCCTTACTAGTTTTAGCATGTGACTTTATCTAAGGAAACGTGTCTTAAGACACAAAAGAAGATAAAGGAGATGAAGTTAGTTCCTTATGCTTCGGCGAATAAGGAAGCCTAATCTATGGAATGATATGCACAAGAATGGATATCTGTTTTGCCATAGGCATGGATAGTGGATATCAAGGTAACCAGAAACAAGAATGTTGAACTGTGGTAAGACATATACTTATGTGCCTGAAAAGGACCATTATATGTGGACTTACTGGACAGATTCACTGCTTCTTGTGGGTTACATAGATTCATATTTTTCAAATCAGATAGGGACATCAGTAAATTCACCTCAAGGTTATGTGTTTATTTTGGAAGTAGAGCCATAATATGGAGGAGTGTTATATAGAAATATATTTCGCACTCCACCACATGAAGATGTTGAATTGGAGCATATGAGGCAGCCCAATCCATCTGCATGACTCTAGAAACTTCGTAATGGACTAAGATATAATTCTAAGTTTGCCCAAGATTATTACAATTTATTATGATAATAATGGTGCAGTTACAATCTTGAAGGAATCAAGAGCTCATAAAGCAAATAAACACATGGAGCGCGAGTACCACCTATTACGAGAAATCATATGATGAGGAGAAAGTTGTTGTCGCCTAGATTGTATCGAATGATAACCTAGTAAATCTTTTTACAAGGACCTTAAGAAGAAAGCTATTGATGGTCGTGTAGTGGGAGCGAGAATAAGATGTATGGAAGTGGAGTTGACAGCATAGTTTTTTATTATAAGTGGGAGATTGTTGGATTGTATACTAAAAGTCTAGCTTTTTGTATAAACAATGTTATAACAATTTATTTGAAATGAGAATCATATGATCAAATGATTGTGTCTTACAATTTATTTATATGTCCGATGCAATAGTCCACTAACTTTATACTGTAGATAATATGTTGTGCGACAACATGTAGAAGATCATATTATCAGTTTTCTTATAAAGTATAAACAGATGCTCACAACCGAGATAAACAGGGACTCTCTATCAGGATGGTTGTTGTGTGATTTGGTATTAGTTTGTCTTGACTATAAAATTACATTAGTGCACTTTGTGTATTGAGAAGGACCGCTTGAGATCGTTCAACTTATACTGACTATATAGGAAAACTTGATCTCAATTATTATAGATGTTTGTGCTCTTAATCCCTATACAATAATTTCGACACGTAAGCCGGTATATATCTCTTTGATTCATCAATGGATGAGATTTAAATATTAAATCAATAAACTCGGTGAGTTGGGAAATAGTGTTGTCTCTATGGTGTGATGTTGATTGTAGAAGGAATCCGTGTCCTATTAAATAGGTTGATGATATCCCCTTGAGGAGCTCATAAGGATTATCATATAAACCCTTCAAGTGGATTTATTCCGACATGATAACAAGGTTGAGTAGTACTACTATCAGATGAGATATTAATTAATGGAGTTGTCAACAACTTAATTAATTAATGAGCATTGTATATCTTAAACATGGGGAGACTAACGGGCTCACAATAAGAAGGAGCTCATAATATAATTATGAGATTGGAGTGACAGTGTAGTAATAATATAGTAGACTATATTATTATTATTGGACTTAAGTATAATTTTGGGCTAAACTTGGATATTTAAACCAAATGGAGGCCCGTCTCTAATTTCCCCTCCTTGTCCCTGTTGTAGCCCATATATAAGTCATCTCAGCTGTCCTAGACCCTAATCTGAATCACATCTAACACTGTGAGGAGGGAAACAAAATAGCAGATTGAGAGGATCTTGAAGATCGTCGTCCACTCGACGTCAAGATTGGACTTGGGATAGAGCAGAAGATCAAGAGGTTGTTTGCTGCTGCTGTTTGTCAACTTCCACAATTTTTATAAAATCGTGTGTAACTCCAAACTATTCGTGTGATACACTTTTAAAAAACCATGGAGGATAGGATCGTTTTTGCGAGTAGATCACTAAAATCAAAGATTGGATGAGAGAGTTATCCCTAAAACGGTAAGACTGCGCATGCTGCCAGTGAGAATTCTTCTTCTTCAACATACTCTAGTGAAAGGTAATATGATTTTATGTTCTTGCTTCCACTGATATATAATCGTATGGAACCCTAATGGTTCACGTTAACCAAACGATCGAACGCCAACTTCCTCAAGTGACATTTCAGGTTGGTACCAAATATCTTGAAATCCAAAATTCGGAGGCATACCTGTTGAGTCATAGGTATAGGTATATGACAACTTTGAGAAGATTGACCTATTAGGCATAGAAATGCCATGTTGAGGATTTGAAAACACTTGTTGATTCATCAAAGGCATAGGCATAGAATTTGGAGATACATGCAAATTAGAATTTATTTTCTTAAGTATCTCCCAAATTGCCTTTTCGCTTACATCTTCCTTAGGTGCTTCCTCCTTCTTCACTTGTTGCATACACACTTCTTTCATCTTAGCAATTCTTTCCCTTTCATACATCCCCGAAGCTCTATCCATAGGCCATTGACCTATATTCAAAGCAATCTTTTACATATAGTAATAGCTCTTTCCGGTGATCGCCCAATATAGAACCTCCCGCCGAAGCATCAAAAAACATTATTTCACTTCCATTCAATCCGGCATAGAAAAATCTCACATTTTGATCTTTAGAAAAACCATATTGTGGACATCTCCTAAGCATCTCTTTGAATCGATCCCAAGCCTCACTAAAATTCTCAAGAGGCATTTGCTAAAATTGGAATATTTGATCTTTTAGATGCAATATCTTTGATGGTGGAAAATACTTGCTCAAGAATCTTTGAGCCAACTCTCTCCATGTAGTATAAGATCCCAGAGGTATAGTATGATACCAAGCCTTAGCTCGATCCCTTAATGAAAAGAAAGAGAACTTCATCTTGACAATATCCTCACTCACTCTGTTTATCTTGATGTTATTAGCTAGATCCGTAATTGAGATAGGTGAGCATTTGGATCTTTCATTGCACCATCCCCAAATTTATTCGCTTGTACCATATTAATCTACCCCGTTTTGATCTTAAAATTATTGACATTCAATGGCAGCCCCATAGCATAATTCCCATATTGAGGTTGGAAATGATTTCGGATATTCATCCCCACTCCATTAATATTCATGGCCTCGAGGTTGATTTTGCACTACCGGAGGAGCTTGTTGTTTATTTCAAGCTTCTTGTTGTGCCATCAAGTGTTGAATAATAGCTTGCAATTGTTGGTTTTGCAAGTGCACTTGTTGAGCATTAGCTTATGGCACAAACTCTGGATTAACATGTCCTCCTCAAACATTATCACCCCTTTGTTGAAATTTCCTTATATGACCTTCTTCATCAACTATATTGACATTATCCATTCCATTTTCTATAACTTCCTCCGTAGGATCTAACACTCCTCTTCTTTGTCTTCTTAAAGTAGCTTCCAATTCCAAGTTCAAAGGTTCAACGGATTGAGACCTCGAACGAGTTTGCATGTACCTACAAAATTTTCCAAATTAGCTCCCCAAATAACCAAGAAAAGTAAACAAATAAAAGAAATACTCTTATCAAAACTAATCAAATTCAAACTCGTTACAACCAAGATTCTAACAATTTTTCGGCAAACGGCGCCATGTTCTTAGTCCCATTTTTAGTTAAAAATTAAGAGAACTCTATCGTTGTTGTAAACGCAGTGACCAAGTAATAAAATTTATAGCATATCGTCCCAAGAAAAAGTAAAATCAAGGTATATCTGGATTTACCTTTAATCATATTTTGTAAAAGTGATAGAATTTAAGTTTGGGTTTTAAACTAACAATTGCTCTAAGCAATTAACTAGAAAATAAGTAATAACTATGATTATCAAAGAACAAGGATGTAATGAAAGGATTGAAATCGATCTTAGAAAGAGTGCAAGGCTAACCACAATCCAAGTTAAGGTAGTATCCTAGATATGCAAGACTCTAGTAGTAATCATCATCAACAATGTAATAGAAGCAATCACAATTGTACCCCTACTCCCTATGACCAAGATGACTAGGTTCTCATCCATTTTACAAGATTAAATTTCCTTAGATTGCTCTTATTATCAATTCCCATGAAGGTATTATGACTCTAAGTTTGGTTCTTCTCATCTAATTACTCAAATGTCCTCTTATAAGTGTTCTAAGCATTCAAAGGGTATGACTTACCTCTCCTCATACTGACATGCATGATCATATCACTAGTTGATTCAATTTATCCCTAGCACATAATATTGGAATGGTCATCCTAACATGATGTGTATAGAAATCAATCACACAATTAATAAAATGAATCATGAATCACAATTTATAAGAAGAATTCCATCATCACTTCAATTTACTACTAAAATCTCACAAATCTAGTTTTTCCTCAACCCATCATGTGGCTAGCCTCACAAGAGGTCTAGCCACCAACAAACATATTACAAACCTTACAAAGTCCATAAAATGCCATTGGCAACTACAAATCAAAGGAAATGCAAAATAAAAGAAGAAGTTATTCCCTTGCGATTAAGAGTTGATCTCCTTCCTTCATAAGCTTTCCATGCAAATAAGCCTCAAAACTCTCTAAGGATGGTGTGGGTGAAGGATGTATGGAGAGAATTATGGATTCAAAGTGATAGAAATTGATGAATTTGGTTGATTTGGATGTAGGAGAGAGTGTGTGTGGAAATGTGGTGTGATAGTGTGTGTTTGATCTTGGTAACTGCTCAAATGGACTCTCCCCCCAGTTTTCGCACAAATTGGGTACTTATACCCCTTAGAATCTTATAGAACACGTGCACAACTTATGCTGGATTCGGTACCTACACAGCTCGTGTAGCAGCACACAGCTCGTGCACTGCACACATAGTTTGGCATGTACGGCGTGTTACCGGGCATGGCTCGTGTGCCGCGCACGACCCCCTCCTGGGCGTGTAGCTTGTTCTAATGATGGCGCACGGTCACCTCGGACAGGCCCATATTCCGAACACGGGGCGTGTGCTGGCGCACGACTCGTGCGCAAAAACACGGGGCGTATTCAGGCATGCCCTGTTCCCTTTTCTCCGTTTTAGCTCCCAACTGTGTTTTTGACCTATTTTATACACATTTAAGCTCATTCCCACACATTTATCAATATGTACACACTTCTCCTAATTAACATATAACTCCACTAAAAGTCACACAAATACGGATAAAAATATCCAAAAATCTACAAATAAAGACACTAAAATCTAGGTGAAAATGACGACGATCAAGGGATAGGAGAATCTGGGAGGATGTTCAAAGTATTTTTAAAGATGAAATGAGGGAGTAGAGGTAGAGAGATAAAAGGATCTGGGAGGATGAGGATTTGTGCTCGTTTAGATGATCTTGGATAACCATAAATTTGCTCAAGTATTTTTACGAACTCAGAACAATCACCTCTATAATTCACCACAATCGACATCTTTTCCAACCCTTTAGCCCTCTCAAGCACAATTCGGGCCAACCACAGAACGATAGCAGTATACAATGTATCATCTTCGTCGTCTGGTCCTGCATAGCAATCAATGGTGACTGTCTTTAAATGCCAATGAAGGCAGCGACTGAAATCATCATCATTCTTAACCTGATCGAGAAGATGGTATTCTCGCAGTGAAAGGGTGAGAATCTCTAAGTTCTCGAGAAAGGGGAAAGAATCGAGCAGGCTTATAATGGTAAAAATGGTGGACTCATCCTTGGCGTAAGAGAAGCATCAATTAGCACAGATTGTCAGTTGTAAGAGAGGGGAATCCGCCATCCATCCCCAGCCACCATCTCTGTTAATAACTGCAACCAAACAACAACAAACAAATTAGATTAAAAAAAAGAAGAAAATTCATCAAATCTGTTAGTAACAGCAACAATAACAAACAAATTGGATCAACAAAAGAAGATTAGAAATTTAGATAGATATTCGACATAAAATAAACCATAAACCCTAAATTAAAGAATTTGATAGATTATCTACTATCAACAGAGCATACATACCATAAATAAGGAGCATGTGCCTTTGAATTCATGGAATCGAGAGTTTCTTCAATCCATTCCAAAAGAGCACCTTCTTTAGACCTCACATCAATCTCCCTACCATTCTGTGTCTTCATCACAAATCTCTCTTCTTCCCCTTAGCACTCTGTTTCTTCATTACCATACCACTCTATTTCTTCTTCATCAACACCTTTCTCACCAAACTAAACATGTGAATAAGCCATTTCTTCATCTCAGCCGACAGTGGGTGAAATTTGGGGAAAATTTAGGACAAATAGAAAAGAATTGAAAATTTTAGGGCAGACTGAAAGGAAAAGAAATTGGAAACAGAGAGATGAAAGGAAGGGATTTGAATTTTGATCTTACGGTTTGAAATTTGGGGTAATATATATAGATGTATGTATTGTTTGATGCCCAAGGTAGAGTAATAAAAATACATCATTAAAATATCTCTTTTTATCGTTATGGAAGGGTTTTAATTATGGTAAAAAAATAATATTTTTAAATAATATTATTAAGTTACCAAAAATATATCAGGTTTATGTTTAAAAATCTGTGTGTGGCAAGTTTGTTTTTGAAAATTTTGTATATTTGGGCCTCTCCGACTCACGCTCACCCTTCTTCGTCCGCTCCACTTTCCTACCAAATAGAAGACTCCTTTTACGCATCTAGGGTTATCAATTTCTATCCAAATTAATTCCAATTCATGCTGTAAACCATGGCTACTGCGTCAGTGGTGTTTAAATCAAGAGAGGATCACAGGAAACAACTTGAATTAGAAGAGGCACGTAAGGCTGGGCTTGCCCCTGCTGAATTGGAAGAAGATGGAAAGGAAATCAATCCTCACATTCCACAGTATATGTCATGTGCGCCTTGGTATCTGAATGCTGAGAGACCGAGTTTGAAACATCAAAGGAAGTGGAAGTCCGATCCCAACTATACCAAATCATGGTACGATAGAGGTGTGATAAGAACAGAAAAAATAAGAAAGAAAAAGAAAAGAAAATCAAACGGTAAATACTATTTTCCCAATCAAACGGAAAGTTCCATTTGCCCAAAAGCCTCTAAGCTCCTTAATCCAATAATATTTTTGATAAGAATCCATAAACCCTAATCACACGTTAAATAATACTACTCACTAATACCAAAAAGGAAAGAAACCAAAACCCTAAGGGTCTAAAGCCTAGCCCACGAACAATGGGCTCAAGCCCTAAACATTATTATAATTAAAATAAGGACAGCCCACGGATAGTGGACTAAGCCCGCTCCCGTCGACCGTGAACCCTAATTTTTCTTCCTATCAATTCCATCCTCCTTCGAAATAATCTTGTCCTCAAGTTTGAGTCAGGTAATCGGCATAGAATAAACATGAAAGCCTCGCCCCTCCTCAAAAAGCTCTTTTTGTTCATCCAATACCTCTTGCCCCGTCACCTCGCAATATTCAACCTATTTGAGGTCCAACTCCTCGTCCTCTTCAGCCAACAATACCCTCAATTGTTTGAAGGGGCAATTATGCCTAGGTGTAAAGGGTGGGTATCTTACACCTAAAACTCAGCCCTTTCACTTTCAAGTCCTCCAAGACTCTTGGTGGAAGCCGAGTAAATATGGAATCGGCAGTAGACTGCTCGGACAGCCCAAAATTTGTCTCAGATAGCCCTGAATTCGTCCTTGAGGGATGCGCTGTCGGCTTAGAGTGGTTGCCAATTGACACTTGTGCACTGCCGCGGTCTAACGGCTTGAAAAAATTTCCAGCGAACCCTATTTGGTTATCGCTAATTGTTAAACCAGAATTTTTGACAACCGACTGAGCAAAACTATTCACTTGATGCATAGGGCTACAATCACTATGTAAGGTTTGTTTCCCATCTTTATGATTATCCTCAATATCCCTAGCTAGTTCTTTGGATTGCCTAACTCCAGACAAACTTTCGAACTTGCTGCCCTTAATTCGTGTGTCAAAATGTGCCACCAGCGCCTGAGTGAATTCTCCCCACGACATTCCAGGCTTCCTCTCCTTCATCCATGCTAACTAGTGGTAGGCAAACCCATCCATTGCAATTCCAACCTCTGCAACCTTCCTTTCCGGCGAGGTACCGTTCAATTTAAACTATTGCTCAGCCCTCGCTATCCACCCGATTGGATCTTCCCCCTCAAATGAGGGCAGAAGCGCCAAGACAGTGCCCCTACGCGTCGGATCGTCAATAGACGCGCCATCTTTGATGTGATGGTTGTCTCCTCCAACGACGGCTGCAGAATTGCCTTTGACAACGCAGCTAAGGACGCTGCGATCTCATTCAATTTTGCACTATTCAACTCCAATATCTCCTTCATTGATCTGCCTCCAGTGGAATGTGTTGTCGTCATCTCGATGGGAACAGGATCCGGCAGATCGGACCAATTGATAAGAACAGAAAAATAAGAAAGAAAAAGAAAAGAAAATCAAACGATAAATACCGTTTGCCCAATCAAACGAAAAGTTCCATTTGCCCAAAAGCCTCTAGGCTCCTTAATCCAATAATATTTTTGATAAGAATCCATAAACCCTAATCATAGCTTAAATAATACTACTTACTAATACCAAAAAGGAAAGAAACCAAAACCATAAGGGCCTAAAGCCTAGCCTACGAAAATTGGGCTCAAGCCCTAAACATTATTATAATTAAAATAAGGACAGCCCACGGATAGTGGACTAAGCCCGCTCCCGTCGATCGTGAACCCTAATTTTGCTTCCTATCAAGGTTCCAAGACTTTCCAAGCTAACAAGTTCCGAAAGGGTGCTTGTGACAACTGTAGAGCTATGACACATGATAACAAGTCATGTGTAGAAAGACCCAGCAAAAATATTGCCTCAGATAAAAAGATAGAGACTTTTAAGCTTGATTATGATGGAAAGAGAGACCGGTGGAATGGATATTATGTTGCATCTTATAAACATGTAATTCGAGAGGATACTGCCAAGTATCTTCTTAATCTTGATGTCAACTCTGCCCACTATGACCCTAAAACCCATTCCATGCGTGAAGATCCTCTCCCAAATGAGAAGTTCAATACTGGAGACAATCACAATAGAGTGAGTGGTCAAGATTTGGAATTCAAGGATCTCAATATTCATGCTTGGGAAGCATTTGAAAAGGGTCATGGTGTTCATATGCAAGCTGCTCCTTCTCATGCTGAGTTACTTTATAAAAATTTTGCAATCAGTAAGACCAAGTTGAAGCATCAAACTAAAGATAAGATTATGGAGAAGTATGGAAATGCTGCTACTGATGAAGTGCTTCCACGAGAACTTCTACTTGTCAGAGTGAGCGTGAGGTTGAATATGATCGTGCTGGTAGAATCATTAAAGGCCAGGAGACATAGCTTCCAAAGAGCAAGTATGAAGAAGATGTTTATATAAATAATCACACAAGTGTTTGGGATTCATGGTGGAAGGATCATCGGTGGGGTTACAAATGTTGCCATCAGACAGTTAGAAACAACTATTGTACTGGTGCAGCTGGTATTGAGGCTGCTGAAGCTTTTGCAGATCTTATGAAAGCTAATATTGCTCGGAAGGAAGCTTCTGAAGATGCACCAGCCCCTACTGAGGAAAAAAAGGCTTGCAACTTGGGGATCCGATGATCTAGTTTTAGACCAGAAGAAACTTGTTGAAGCTCTTCATAAGGAGGATGAAAGGCGATGAAAGGAGAAAGATGAAAGAAGATGCAAATACAATGTCAAGTGAAACGACAAGGTCACAGCTGAAGATATGGAAGCTTACAGGATGAAGAGGGTCCATCACGATGATCCCATGAAAGACTTACTGCATTAAAATGCATACTACTGAAATGGGTAAATTTTATTTCAGTTCTAACGATTACAATATACAAAAAGTATAAAGTTAGACGAATCACTATCCTTCCACATCCTTGGCCAAAGGCTCAAGGTATACAAATTAAAAATTCAAGAAAAGTTCGAATATTTGATTCAAAATCTTATCCGCTATGCATGCAGGTGAGAGCATCCTTGAGCCAAACATCAAAGCGTTCCTTTCCATCCATATGTTGTAGATCGTGGAGGGAAAAGCAATGAGAAATAGTCTTTGAACCTTTTTGTTGCTCCGTGCATCTGCATGTATCTTCCTAACTGCATCATTGACTGACGTGAATCTTCTTCTCCATCCAATTCCATTACTCACGGTTTTCCATATTAGGTATAAAGACAATGAAAGAATAAGTGCGTTTGTGTCTCTATACTCTCCACACAAAAACCACACGTGAGGTCACCATTCAAGTTCCAAACTCTATCCTTGGTGTAAACCCTTCCCCGATGTAACAGCCATAATCTAAAACTGTGCTTCCTAATGATCCATTTGTGCAAAATTTATTTATAAATAAACAATGCATCATCAGTGTGTTCCTTTCTAAGTTTGTGATACATCAAAAATGGCATGAATCTCCCTCTCACGCATCCTTGCATGATCTCCACCACCGTCTCTCCTTCTTCTTCCACCTCCGCTATTCTGTTTCTTAGGTGGATCATATTTTTCCAACAATACGAAGCATTCGAAGTTCGGTTGACTACTATCCACACATTGTACCTAAGATATACAGAATGTATCCATTTTACCCAAAGAGAGGAGGCTTCACTATGGACATCCCACAAGGTAGATACCATTAGTGCTCTATCCCACATGGTGATATCTTTCAAACCCAACCCTCCATTATGTTTAGGTTGAGTGGCATCTCTCCAACTAACTGCACTCGCCTTTGAACCCCAAAAAAATCTTCTAATGAGACTCTCCACCCTCCTTACTACCACTGCAGGCACTATCACAATTACACACCAGAAGGATAATAAGCCACATATGCCCGAGGTGATTAATTCAAGTCTGCCCGTGAAAGTAACTTCGAGGACCATTTTTGAATCACGTTATTCACATCATTCAAGAGAGGAGCGAAGTCGTCAATTGCAATCCTCTTACTGCAAATTAAAATTCATACTAGAATACGGTGATTATCGAAGAATGTTGTGAACAGATTTGACTTGCTTGTGATATCAAGTTTCTAAAACTCATCAGATTTGACTTGCTTGTGATATCAAGTTTTTAAAACTCATTATGGAGTTCTTCGATGCCCTGAAATCTGATTAGAAAGTATGGAAAGAATTGTCTAAGACTTATGCTTCGTTGAGTTATGTATATGTGATTGAAATGTCAAAAAAACAAAAAAAAATTATATATTTGGCAATCTCACGCTAATCTTGTCATTAATTATTTATTTTAAATAATTTAATATTCTAAATATTATTTATTTAATTTCTCCTCCTAGTATGAAGTATTATTTTAAGTATTTTGATATTTAAAATAATTAATATTTTATTTTAAATAGTATTTTAAGAAAATTTAATCTAATCTAATCATCTTAAAATTGTGAAATTGATAAATGTTATTTTACTGATTTATATTTACAAGATACTTGCGTACAGTGCGAAAAGCAAAATCTATCCAATCTAACTTAGTCTATATTAAGGGTGAAAAATCAAAATCAGCTAATTATGAAAAGTAATATTTTGTATATTTGTCACGTTCATTCTTGAAGTAATTATGCAATAACCACTCCTATCTTCTACACGCTCTGCTTTAAAAGATGGAATTGTCTATCTCAAACGACCGATAATCCAACTCAATATAATGATAGATAAATCATAGTAATTCAAAATTTTTAATAATTAGTTTATTAAAAGCACTTTTTTAATAAAATGATTTAAATAATTAACTAATATATATGTTGGGCTATTTCGTAAGTGGGGACCGCGTTAATGGGCCCTTGTTGACCCCATCATATTAATTATGTAAGTTCTTAAAATAATAATGAGCACGATAAAATGCTGTAGAATAGGTTCGATGGCTCCAGTGCAAAAGCCCAGAAGTTTTATTGGCCCAGTTGAGAAGGCCAAAAATATTTGAACTTCTCCTTTATCCCACATCGGAAAATAACATTGTATATTGCGCCCCGGCTATCCACACACATTTTTTTACCACATACACCCATTACTCAATACACTTGTTTAAATTATATATACACTTTCTCCACTTTTACCATTATACCCTTAGGGCTAAATTTACTCACCACTCATTTAAAATTACAAATTATTTTATACAAACACCTACATACACTCACCTGCGGCAGAGGAAAGAGGAAAAGGAAGAAAGAAAATAAGGAAGAAGAACAGATCTACTGGACTGCAATTGATCCGCGACTAGTACCCCATCTCCACTAATTTCGTTGAATGTAGTCAATAATGGATCATGTTGCCTTTTAACCTAATTTCTGTTAAAACCCCAATTCTCCTTCTAATTTGATTTTTTCGATTGCCCAGCAATTCTGCTGATCTCTCTTCTGTGTTACTCATTTTAGATTTGGGTTTGTCGATTTTGGAATCTACATTTCACGAATCGTGGTCCCTAGTCTGCCGATATTTTGGCACTATTCGACCACTTGTGATCGACTTCTTTTGGCATCGTTCGACCACTCATGATTAATTTTTTTCTTTAATCGTTCGATGGTCGATGGAACCAAAAATTTTCAACGAATAGTGGTCGAACAACTTCCAAAAAAATTAACTAGCTTTGGTCGACGCTCCCTGAAGGTTTTCGACCATGGATAGTCGAACAATGGGTATATCTTTCAAGAATTGACCGTCGAGAGCAAATATCAAACAATTTAGGTTGTATATTTATTAGGGGGCCATATGATATGATTTTAGGCACATGTTACACAATTAGTTGTAAATGGGTCTCATCTATTATTTTAGTTATTAAGGTTATTTTTATCTATTTTCTTTTAAAAATTAGTGATGGAGGGTGTATCTGGTAAAATAGTGTGTGGATTGCTGACGCCTATATGATTAAATTACCTTACAAAATTATTAGAATTTTGATTTCAACATGATTTGAACAAATTTTGTAATCATTAATTGTTTCATCATTTGGAATGTAGTATATATGTCTTATATCTTCATCATTGATAAACCCGATAAACCCATCCACGCAAATAAGATTACAGTAAGGCATTTTAGTGTACTCAGTCTAAGTATAAAAGGGTTCAATCGCTTACCTCATGCGCTCTCACCATGGCCGACCCATTAATTTAAGGGCCCGGTGCAAATTTTTTTTAAGGCCTTTTTTTAGTACAACTGTAAAGTAGTACTCTCTTCATTCGTTGGCAAGGTATACATTTTGTTATTTTTGGCGTTTTTCACCAAAATTATATATTTCTATTTTTAAACATAAGACCCACACACATTATAAATACAATTAATATATGGATCTACACACACCACTAATATAACTACTCACTATACGTTAATATAACGTATATGAATATGAATATGCTATTAAATATGTTATGCATGTAATAATTAGAGACGTAACATCATTACGTAATATAACTTATTAAATGAAAAGTTTAATATTTATTAAAAATATAAGTATATGAAACTAACTATTAATAATCTTTCTTTTTGAGATAGATTTTTTTTCTATTATTTAGCTATTAATCAACTTAATAAAGAGGAAAGAATTAAAAAAAAGTTTATAAATGAAAAAGAATAGTAATTACAATCATATAATTTTATATGATTTATTAATATGGATTTGATATAAAATGAAAAAAAATTATATATAATATTAATTAAGGCAAAAACTCCTGTGCACCCGGGCGCACGGACCATATTCCGTACGCCTTTAGAATTTTGTGTTAAATTGTATACCCTTTAGTATACAGATGTGTACTCTTTATTTTCTAAAGAAAATTATTGTGTGTATCTGAGCGCATGGACAACACTTCGTGCGCCTTTAGAATTTTGTGTTAAAATTGTATACCCTTTAGTATAAAAATGTATACCCTTTATTTTCTAATGAAAAAATATTAATAAAAAGTGTATACTCTTTAGAACAAAATGGTGTACCTTTTATTAATTAAAGTGTATAATTTTTAAATCAAAGCAACGTATCCTTACCCATAATACTAAATTTCTAAAGGCGCACGGAATGTGTTCCCGTGAGTCTCACTCATTAATTAATATATATTTTAAGCAGATTAGCCGACAGATTACTATTAATGCATATTACTAAGTTTAGACGGATAAATTATTAAGAAGATTAGATATTACTAAGTTTAGACGGATAAATTATTAAGAAGATTAGATAAGATAGATTAATATTTTTTGTCTTCGCACCAAAAGTATATATTTTTATTTTTAAATATATAAGACCCACATACATTACAAATATACAATTAATATATAGAACACACACAACACTAATATAACTAGTCACTATACGTTAATATGAATATGCTATTAAATATGTTGTGCATGCAATAATTAGAGACTACTCACTATACGAAAGTTTAGTATACTCACTATACGTTAATATGAATATGCTGTTTAATATGTTATGCATGCAAATAATTAGAGGCGTAACATCATTATACGTGCAGGCCGGGTTCGATACCGTACACATTGACAGATGGAAAGGTCGCGTTACTCATCTGGACTCTCAACAATACTAATAAAGTTTCTAGTTTAATATATATAATTAAATATATATATATATATATATATATAACAAAAAAAATTTGGGCCTCGCCGGAGTGGGGCCCTATGCGGCGGCACCTCCAACACTGCCCCAGGGCCGCCTTTGGCTCTCACTATCGATCTAAAGAATGATAGAAGAATAAATCATGGTAACTCAATTGACCAATAGAAGCTAGTCACACCTCGACTAGACAAAGAGATGGAGGGCTGAATTATGTTGACACAACTAATTAATAAAGAATAGGTTACTAGGCCCTCATTTTAAAAAATTACTCCTTCGAATTTTCAATAATTGATTATTAATACAAAATATTGCCTAATGATCAGTTTAGTTGTGCATATGGGAACACCTTAAAAACAAACTTTGGAAATTGACAGGTGAATTAATAATATTTAGTCCTCCATCTCGTGACTCTAAAGCTCCACATATGTGTGATAAGTCGTAATTTTACACTATTATTTTGGATTAAATTCAATTTTTAAGCGTGAGTTGTAAATTATTTAATGTTAATTACGACTTATTTATATTATTTACACTTATACATTAATTATTTTATTTCTTATTGAAACAGACCAAAATAGAAATAAATTATACCGTCACAATAATTTATTTTGTGACTACTACAATTATCATTACTGCTGGAAATAAAGAATTAACTAAGTAAATTAAGGAGAGATTTGATTTGAAAAGTCTAAGGAAACTTACCAAAAGGAGAAAGGATACAACGAATCTGGACAACATTTAAGAAGGAAGGTTACAACATCAATATGAAGAACATCGGTTCTTCTATTTCAATTTTAATTTAGTTTTTAATTATGCAATTTAGTTTTCTAGTTCAAGTATTGTGACTTCTTGTTGATTAATCTACATGTTTGATTATGAATAACATTATCAACCTATTTTATGAATTTATTTTGTGATTGACTTTGATGTGAATCTTGATTTTTTAATTGCTTGTTTAGACTACACATCTCAATATGTGATTGATTGTTCAATAGCTATTTTACGTATTATAATCCATAATTTTTATAATATTGTGAATCGAGTAGCAAAATGAGGGAGTTCCTCTTGAAATTACGAAATCTAGGTTGTATAATTCTTCGCCAGTTTTCATAGCCTAGTAATTCTAATGTCTGGTATCTTAATGCATTGTCGAGTTCAAATTCATAGGGTCATTCGGGAATAGTGTAATTTAGTGGTCATACCCTGAATTGCTAATCTTAAGAACATTCGGGTTGATTGGTCGTACCGTCAATCTAGGAATTTGAGTTTATGAATTTGTTGGGATTTTAAGAATTTCATCTATGTGAATTAGGATACGAGAGGGGATCAAATCCTTGGACTAGGTTTTTATATCTGTTCTCTTATTTAATTTTGTTATTTTTGCTATTTTAATTATTTATTTCATGTTAGTAGTTGTTAGAATTCAATCCAACCCCCCCTCCAGTTACTTTTAAAAACACAATTGATTCAATTAAAGTTTGATTATTCTCTATGGGTTCGACTCGTACTCATCCTACTACACTCTAGTTTGGATTTGTTCAGAAAATTACAAATCTTATTTTTTGGTGCCGGCGACAGCACACCAATGTGAATTTAAAGAATATTAATTATTCTTTATAAAAAATTTTAAGAGTATTTATAGAATAAATAAAATAAAAATATGTTGTGTATTAGCAAGAGATGACATTTTGTATTTAAGATGTGCCGAAGTGTTATTTGTGTTGGATCCTTGTAGAAAGTTAGTGTAGTTAATTCTTAATGTAATACTACTATTTAAATAAGGAGCTCGTCCAACTACTGTGTACCTAGTGCATTTAAACGATCTTAACTGTTAGATTAAATTTTAATTCGAATTTTACTTCCAAATAAAATAAAATAATCACTTCATTTAAAAAAAAAAAAACTACCCACTACATTCTATTTTTAACTAATTAAATCTTAGACACCGATGTACCGCATGATCACCCTTAAATAAGAAATGTTTCAAGAGTGTGAAACTTAAGGGCAGATGAAGCGAATAATCTGTTGTAGTAGCGAAGCATATGTGTTATCTCTTATATGAAGTGGAACTTTGGACATATTTAACTGTTGAGAAATCCACTAGGAAAGCAAGCTAAGCTCACTCATGTGGTTAATGATTATTAATTCACATGAGATTTTCTATGCTATTTCTTATATTATTTATGGCAAAAACTCTCGTACCCCTGAGACACATCGTGTCCCCCATAACTCTTGTGTTCACATGGGGACACATTATTTATATTATTTTCTGTGTCAATAATTATATTATTGATGAATACTAAGATTTAACCATTAATTTTAGAATTTATATTCTCCTTTTAATTTGGGTATAATTTTTTTCTAAGGACATACTTGTGGAACCGTATTTTTTTATCTATTTATTTTTAAGATTGAGTATTACTATTATTTTACTCTCTCCATCCCACGAAAGGTCCTTATTTTATTAAATTTAATGTCTCATTTAAATGTCCATATTTTTCCCTTTTAGTAAAATAATCTCACATATGGCTTACCACTCACTACTATAAAAATTACCCACTACACATAAAATAATAATACTTTATTATTTTTCATCAATAGAAATGGTCTTACACAAGACTTTCTTTTTTTATTAAATCTAATAATTTCCCCTCCACTCAAAATTTTGGTTACTGAGTATTATGTTTATTTCTGAAGAGTTTATCTAATGTACACAATTGTGTACTAACAAAAAATTCATTTTTAAATACGGGTCAAATATAAAATCCCTGAAATTCGGATGATGAGATCATCTCCATTTCCATTCCTCACTCACGTTCATCTCGCATTTTCATTCTTCACGTTTCTCTTCTGTTTCTCCTCTATTACTTTCTTCACGAAATCAACTCATGGCCGACGCCATCTATCTTTAGCCTTCAACTCACCACCTCCGTCGCCTGTTGGATCACTCTCCGTCTCATCGCTATTGCGGCGTGTTGCGCCAACTTTCTTCAGTTCTTCCTTCCTTCATAGATCTGTATTATAGATCAGATTGCAACGCCCTTTTGAGAGATTTGTCGTCTTTCTTTCCAGATCCGCAACGTCGAGCTATTCATCGTCTTTCCTTCTAGATCTGCATCATCGAGCGACATCGATTAAAATTTTATTCAAATATCCCTCTAACACTTCAGATTTTATTTTCTTCAGATATTCCTATATCACTCCAGGTCTTCATTGTCGTGTTGGAAACTCATCGCCTCATCATAGATCTGCATGAGGATACATTATCTATATATACTAACGGTTTTAGAGAAGAACATTACTTTAGTGCAAACACTTGTTTAGATTTATCAGATCTAATTTTCTTCAAATATCCCTCTATCACTCCATATCTTCATTGTCGCGTTGGAAACTCATTGCCTCATTATAGATTCTTGAAGATTTTGAAATTTAATTTTGTAATTTAAATTCGCTATCATACACGTTATTTTAATTTAGTATATGTTAAATTGTATTGATATTTAATGACATTTTAAATAACTGTATTAATTTTACTTTATTATGTATACGCTTGTATTTATAAATGTATTATTCTTTTTATATTAAAGTATAACATTGATGAATTTTTTTTAAAAAAAAGTAAAATGATATACACTTATTAAGAAAAGCTTTTACACTATTGAATTATTATAACTTATACACTTTAATATTAAAATATGTGTGCTTTTACATATTAACAGTATTATTATTTTTTTCAACTGTTGAATGTAGTAATTAATTTTAGAAATAAAATATGTATTATGTTAGTTTTTAAATACACATTTTGATATTTAAAAAACTATACTCCCTATGTCCCACGTTAAGGTTTACAATTTCCATTTTGGGTTGTCCCAAGTTAAGGTTTACATTTAATTTTTTATTAAGTTGGGCCCACATAAAATAATTAATTATTCCATGTAGGACCCACACACAACACTAGTACAACTACTCACTTTACATTAAATATTATTTCTCTCACCTCACTACACATTAAAATATTATACTCCCTCCGTCCCAGGCTAAAAGGACCATTTTTCATTTTGATCGTCCCACCCAAAGAGTCTCCTTTCTTTTTTTACACACATGGGACCCACACCCCCTCTAATACAATTAAAATATGAGACTCACACTCCCACTAATATAACTACCCACTACACATTAAATAATAATACTTCTTATTCTACGTGCAAAAAAGCAAATGACCCTCTTATGCCGGGACGGAGGGAGTATCTCTTAATCTCCGTGCAAAAAACAAACGTCAACATTAACGTGGGATGAAAGGAGTATTTAATATATGTATTTACTAATAAATGTATTAGATCTTATACTAAAATGTATAACATTTTATACTAACCTGTATAACTAAAATTAATAAATATATTAATGAAAATATTGATAAATATAACATTAATACTATTTTTTTCTTTAAAAAATATATATTTATTAAGATAAATATTTCATTATTAAATTACAACTACTCCAAATATAAAATATTTGATACAACTTTTTTATATAAATTTAATGATATATTTAAGAGTAAAATATAATACATTTATATGAAAATACATATACACTACCAAATAAAAAACAGAAACATCCCACACAATCTCCATTCACTATCTATAGTATGAAAATTAGTAAAATCAATTTCGACCCACTTTCTGCAGTCTCGGATGATTTTGAACATCCATCAGATCTTGAAGAAGATATGTAAGGTGTGCATGTATAGGAGACGTGGAGAGGTTAGGCTTTTGAAAATCTCGTACAACCATCGGTGGTACTTGAAGGAGATCTGGAAAATATGCATGAAAAATAAATGCGGGTAGGAGAGGGATAGATTAGAGAAACGAGCAGAAGACAGAAAAAGAGGTTAGAGAAAGACGAGCGGAAGATTGGAAAGACAGAACGTGAGATTAGAGAGATGATTGAAGATAAAATTGGTAAGATTGGGAGAGAGAGTGATAGAGCAAAGAAGAGAGAGATCCATTTAGATTAATTGGAGTATATATATCTGGGTCAACGGGTTAAAATTGACTCGAGATTTTGTCATTTCTAAATACTATAAGATACAAACATAAAAAATTATAAATACTAAGCACATAAATATATGTTGATATTTTAATATTACTCATGCAATGCGCTGCACACGAATTTTTATAATGCAAATAACATTTATAATGTACACTAACATTTACACTGCAATTGTGTGCAGCAAATGTTTTGTGAAAGTAATATTTAATCGATAAAAAGTGATAATGGTGTAGCAAATTATTAAAGAGTAACAATATTTATAGCGAAAGTGATAATAATGTTATTGCTTTTTATACTTCTCACGTAAACGTGAAACGGTCCCATACAAGTCTTTGTCAAAATTGTAAGTGTTATTTAGAGAGAAAAAAAAAAAGATTATATCATGTGTATCCAGTGCACACATGTATCCATGTGTATAAATTCTTATTCAATAGCATAAATATGTTTCTTAATAATTGTATAGTTTTTTTACATTTAATTTTTTATTAGAAAAACTAATAGAAAATTTGCTAGCAAAAAATATATATTTTAATTCACTAGTGTATGTATTTTTATTTTTAAGTGTATAAGTTGAGCGCATAATAATTTGAAAAAAAAAAAGAAGAAGTTATATACACCATAAAAGTTGTCATCTCACATTAAGTTGATGTTACATTGAGCAATTGATCTTATCTTAGTGTATCTATAATATATATATATATATATAAATTTTAAGAATATATCTTATACTCCCTTCGTCCCAAGAATACATACAAACTTTCTATTTGGTTCGTCCCAAAAATATTTGCACACTCTAAAAATAAAAATAATACACAATATCAATAACCTTGTAATACTACAATATTACAAAATGTCACTTTTCTTTTGCATTAAATCTAGTCAAAGTTAATTATATCATACACTTTATTCTATTTAATTACCCAAAATACCTCTTCTTTTTCTTACATCATTATAACAAAAAGTTAATTTTTTTAAAACTCCATGTCACCAAATACTTGCATGTATTCTTGAAACGAAGTGAGTAATAATTATAGATTTAGAGTGTATTAGGTGGTAACTACTCCCTCTATCTTGTTCTAAAAGTTAAGTTTACTTTTTGCACGGGGATTAAAAAATATAATTCCCTAGTATTTTAATGTGTATTGAGGTGAGAGATGGAGTAATATTTTGGGCTAATTATCTAGTGCACCCACTTTCAGAAACGTATACAATTATGAATAAAAATATATACACTTATGAATAAAAATGAGCTCCCTCCGTCCCACAAAAGATTGCACCCTCAATTCTGGCACGGAGATTAAGGAAGTGATAACTTTTAGGGGTATAATGATATATATTTTTATAATAAATAAATGATAAAGTACGTTAGGTAGAGATGGTTTTTTTTAAAATAAAGTGTATAGGGAAGGGTGATGATTTTTTACTTTTTGATTTTTATGGAAATGTGCAAACTTTTGTGGGACAGCCTAAAATGGAAAGTGTGTCATCTGAAATAAGAAGAAGGGAGTATACACTTTGTTAACGAATTTTCTGTTAATTTTTTTAATAAAAAACTGAATGTAAAAAAATTATACAATTATTAAAAAATATATATACACTTTTGAATAAAAATTTATGCATATATATATATATATATATGCACGTGTACACCCAGGTGCACAGAATATCAACTCAATATTTTAATAAATATGGTAAGTAGTTGTATTATTATTGTAAATGACTCCTATGGAGATATTTTAATTGCTTTGTATGAGTTTCATATACAAAAAAAAATATAAATATTAAAATGAGACGCTAAAATTAAAAATTTTTAACCTTTAGTACGGGAGGGAAGATTTCTTATATTTGTATATGAAGTGACAAAATATTTTTATTCTTTATTACTAACTAATTAAATGATGAATATATGACCCACTAGTATTGAGCTCGTGCGATGCACGAGATTGATAAATAATCTAATACTCCATTAATATTAAATTTTTTTTTATTTATTATGTGAAATTTTATATTAAAATTTAATTTAGTTATTAATTTTATATATAATTAATTTTATTATACTTATAATACTAATTTACATTATAAAATTTAAATGTAATTTATTAAATTTTAAAAATATTTATAATATACAATTCTTTTAAGTTATGTTTACGGTGATAATTGGCCCGACATTAATAACATACTAATAAAAAATGCATATGTACTCCACAATCATCAACTAATTCGCATTGATTTAAATATAATATAATTAAAATAATCATATTATTTCAATTTAATAACAAGATATAAATTGAAATCGTGTTTATATAGAGTGAATAGATTTTTCAATAAATAAATAAATTTAAATCTTATTTATTAATAACTAAAAATATTTCTTTATCATAAAAGTAGATTTTATTCAATTATTAATATTTATTAAAAATAAAAATATAATTTATTAAAAGGTTACATTTTACCTTAAAATACACTCATTGATCAAAAAAAAAAAAGAAGAAGAAAAACTGCTAAAGCAAATAAATATGATTACATTAAAAAATCATATTCTAATTATTTAAGTACGCTTGTATTATCTTTCATACCATCATCCATTACAGAATTACTTTTTTTTTTACACCTTGTAAGAGTTATTTTTCAAACTCATCCGCACACATATTCTCACAATCTTGAAAACAAAATAATTCAAATCATCTAAACGTTTGAGACATAACACATTCTTTTTTCAACATATACCCACCCCAATTTGTCTACTAAACTTCGCCTAATTGATACTTTTCCCCTATAAATTTCATTACATCTTGGGTTAGAATATACTCTCTTCGCCCCCATTATAAACTTCACACTTTCCATTTTTGTTCGTCCCACATTTAATTTCACCACCCAAAAAGAAAATATCACATTAATCTCCACCCCTAAAAATAAACTCTCTCCATCCGGTTCTAAAGTATCTATTTGTTTTTTACACGTGGCTTAAGGAGTATTATTATTATATGTAAAGTTGATAGTTGTATTAGAGGGAAGTGGTGGACCATATTATGTACATTTTTACTAAATAGGGGAAATTGATACCTTTGAAGCGGACGCCAAAAATAATAAAATGGATACCTTAGAGGTGGACGTATGGAGTATCTTAATTACAAATTTATCACTCCCACCTAACACACATAACATACTTTATCATTTACTTATTACCTAAAAATACTACATTACCCTAAAAAAGTCAATAAAGTTGGTTGAAAAACAACTTTTCTTAAACTACATGTCTACAGTAAAGGTGAAGTTTATTATGAGACGAATGAAGTATAATATTTTCAAAGTCATCTCATCATTTTTGTTCCTATAAAGAAAAAAAAAAAGAATGCATCATCGAATTTGTGTTGAGCCCGCACGATGCATGGGATTAATTAATTGATCTGATATTTAAATATTAAATTATATTTTAATTTTATTTTATGAAAATTGATATTTATATTTTAATTTATTTACTAATTTTATATATGGTCAATTTTATTATATAATAATTCCTCCTTCTCATTGAATCCTTCACATTTTTATCATTTTTTTTTGTCCTCAAAACTTTTTACATCATAAAAATTTTGAAAAAACAATACATACATCTAATAACCTCAAAAGGTAATTAATTTCAAAATTGTCCCTCTCACCTTATGCACAAAACATTAATTTAAGACTGCCTGACTTATATATCGATGGTTTCAGATCTGGTCCATAGTCTGGATTTCGCTGGAGAAGCGGAGGCGAGGGCGGGAAGGAGGTTGAAGTGGGTGGTGGTGACGGTGTAGCAGGAGGGAGAATCGGCGGAGGGCGCGCACGAGAGAGCAATAAAGCCAGAATCGTTGGTGCCGATGAATCTGATGTGGGTGAAAATGGTACCCAGGGCAATTGCTTGGAGTTCGTCGTGCGGTTGTGGAGCATGAGGAAGATAAGGTGGAAGTGGCGGAGTCGTGCGGCGGCATTCCTGTGGGGCTCTTTTTGAGTGGGTGAATGTGGAGAATGTTACTACCCCTCATGCCCAATCCCATTATCATCAAGTTACTCCGGTTGTAAATGTACGTAACGAAACTTTCCCGATTCAGATTTGGTGCACACTTCATATTCTTTTGAATAATAGAAATTGAAGTCCTCATCAGTGGCGTTGTGTTAATGCGTTGGTGTGATGATATTTATTTTGAATGTGAACAAGTATGAAGAGGATATCTGGACTAAGTATATCTCGCACCAACTTGGAAATGATTAAATAGTATGTTTTCACATCTCATTTTAATTCTCCATTTAACAGTGAATTATAAATTGTTGATTATGATTAATTCATTGCAGTCTTCTATCCAATTTGGGAACCATAAAGCATAGAGACAGTGGCGGAGCTGGACCAAATTTGTAGGGGGGGATAATTTTTTTTTACTTGCATGGATACAGTTGATACATATTATGAGAAATTTTTTTACTAGCTTCATTGTTTTTTAAGAAAAATACTAATTTTTATTATACAAGCCCGGATAAATATGAGAATTTTTTTAGTAGTTTTATTGACTTTTTACGAATAACTTAGTCTTTCTAAATAGTAAAGTGTAAAGTACGTAGGTGAGAGTATTATTTTTAAAATTAAAATGTATTTTAAGGTGTGATATTATTTTTTAAGTGGTGCAAGTTATTATGTGGCGAATATGATGATAATTGTGGGAGGATGAGAATATAAAATAGTGCAATATAAAAACATAATTTTCTATAAAAATATTTTTAGAGATATTTTGATACATTTTTCAATGTCTATAACTAAAAAAAATAAGTGGAGACAATAATTTTCATTGATTCAATATGAGAAATTAATACTATAAGAATAATTAGGAGAATGTGTGATACGGTTTGATTAATGTGGCAGGTGTTTCTTTATTAATGTGTAATAAGGTTTGATTAATTGTGCAAGAATAATTAGAAGAGTGTTTGAGGAATTAAAATTATTATTATTAAAAAACCTAATTAATCATTATTATTATTAACTAAAATTACTATGTATATAGGGGGGAATTCAGGGTTTGGGGGCTAAAGCCCCCCACCCTTCAACGAGGAAACACCCATGCATAGAGATAAGTATATAGAGATAAGTATTTATGATGCTCTACAATGACACAACTTCATTATGGTACTTCTTCATATTCTATTAAAGCACTTTTCTTAAAATCACGGAGCATGGTGGTTGCATTCTTTTCAATTGCTTTTGTTGGAATTTTTTGAAGTAGATTTTAGAATCTTACAATATTTGTATGGTTAATTGTAAAGGAAATATATTGATTAGCAGCATGTTACATATGATAAATGATAAAAAAAAAAAAAAAAAACATATATGAAGGATTTGGAATGTGCAATCACTTTCACTTCATTATTTCATATTTCCACTATAATTTTTATGCTTTTGTCCTTCCATAAATACTTAATACTGTCTGTTTACTCATCCCTCACCTCTACATGTTGAATGTTTTTGATAGGATCAAATAAAGATTCTTGATTGCTTACTACTGCTGCATTGATGGGTGTGATTTCTCAGTAGATTTGAGATGTGTTCTGCTTCCAAATAAAAATGAGGCAGAGGCACCACTGGACAAGCTTCTCCCTCCGTTGTTGACACATCCAACTGATTTTCACTGGGACTTGTGGAGAGGAAATGCATATGGTGGTGTGCCTCACCGCCTCGAGGCAGATATGAGCTTCTATTTGAGAAAGATGAAGGTGTAGTAAATATATGAAACTCTATGAATGATTCTATAAATGCAATACAATTAGACTTGCATTTACATTTAATTTTTTTGACCATATGCTATAAATCTCCCAAGTCAGGTTAAGATGAGAAAATTGGAGTGGTTGTGTGGTTACTTCAATCTATTAATGCATTCTATAGAAAATTTGAAGACAATGTTAATAGGTGTGTTTTATCGGCTCGAATTCTCTGTGTCATTTGTTACATCATCTCCTGTGTCACACTATTAGATTGACGACTCATAGGAGAGAGAAACTATACTCTAACTCTTAAATTTTAGGGGTAATGGTTGGATTTGTTTCCTCATCTTATGTGTCAATCACATAACGTGTGGCACAGAAGATGATGCACCAAAATTGCGCAGAAGATCCGGTGTGGTATTTTATCTGATTTGAGTCAATGGGATCTGAGAAGATCAAGAAGTAATTTGCATTGATATATTTATTGTAGTATTGATTATGGAGTACTTTTTAATAATGTGTATATTATTACATAAATTAAAATTTTGTAGCCAAATATCATTTAATTTATTATTTCTCTGATTTAATTTTATTTTGTTCTGTTGTTTGAATGCAATACTTAAACATTTAATTATTTGTATTTTGAAACATATCACAAAACTATTACTACTTTTTAATACTCCATATATTTTTTAGTACACTCTACTTCATCAAATTCTATTATAATATAATGTATATAAATTTAGTTCTAATCTATCTGTCTAAATATGTTAGTAAAATTGTTAAAATAGAAGTTTGAGTTTATGCTATTTTTGAAAGGTTTTTTACATATGTCAATTTATTAAGTGTTTTTTAACTTTTAGGTTCTATTTGTTTGTGCTTTATTAAATCAAGTTTATTACTCCTCTGTTAGTGTCCCTAGAAATTCCAAAAGTGTGTCAAGAAGTATGTTGCAGCCTCTCATGATGAGAATAATGAAACTGATCAAGAAACATAAACTAATTAACATACAATGAAAGTAGGATTTTTAAAATAAAGATTAAAAAAAAACCTAAAAAAAGAGAATGAGAATATGAGTTGGGTGTGAAAAAGTTTAAATAAATAAGTTTAAATAAATTAACGGTGATTGAGGGCGTTGAAAATTTTGCAAAAATATATTACCAAAAATGGTGTGAAAATATTTGCTATCATATTTGTATAGATTATATGCTATAATAGAAAACTTTTCAAGGTCATTAATAATAAAAAGTTTTTGCTTTGTTTTAGTTTGATTTATATTTAATCTTTGAAGTTTTTAAAATTAAATTTGGTTGTGTGTGTCACGTTAATCCAAAAGAGAAAATGAATAGTAATTTGTATTGGATCGTATCAAAATGACAAAATGAATGAGTACGTATTAAAGGATAGGATGGAGTATATATATAATTATTAAATTACATTTATTATTTATATTAATGTAGAAAAAATCTATATCTATAGTTATATAAGAATATGGCGTGTTTAATGAAACTACAAAAGTTGATTTTATTATTATTTTCTATTATTAATTTTTATTTTTATTTTAATTTGAAATCATCATTGTTTAGTTACTTGAAAGATATCTATTTATTTTTTACACATAAATTAAGAATTATTATTATTATATATATACGTAGTGTGTAGTTGTATTAGGAGATAAGATGTGCTATGTGTGAGTTCTTTTTATTAAAAAAAATTGATATATTTAAAGTTATCATACAAAATGATAAAATTGATATTCTTGAAGTGGTCAGAGGGAGTAATAAATATGTTGTAAAAAATATAATTAAACAAAATTTTTAAGAAAAAAATAAGTTGAGTATACAATTTACTCCCACATTCGAAGAGTTATCACGTTAAAATTAATTTTATTTTATTTATAGAGGCAAACTCATTATCCCTTTATTATCCCTTTGCTATAAAAATTAATTTTACTATTAAACCCTAAACCGTCCATCATTTCCTCATCTCCAATTAACTCCTGTGTTATGCTGTTTTAATTAATTCAAAATTCTTAACGATCACATAAATATCCATCATTTTAATTTTACTTTTGAACACTAGCTAATTTCAATAACTCTTTTTTAACCATCCCCAAACTTTTATTCAAATATTTCTCAAGGTGAAATGAAAAATAAAATATATATACTGATGGTATGGAAGATAGAAGAGATATAACTGATTTTAAAAATATGTTAAATTAATTAATATGATAATCATTTCTATTTTTTACGAAATACATTCCTTACTACTATATACTGTAGTTATCATTCTTATTCCAATTTTTGTTAATAAATAAAAAATAATAGTATAATATTCAAGAAGAAAAAAATGAAAATTGCTTTATTTTTCTAAAAATAAATAAATAAAGAAAATGTGTTTATTTTCAAAATGAAATGAAAAATAAAATATATGCAATAGTATCAGATAGTGCGGAAGATGGAAGAGATATAAGTGATTTAAAAAATATGTTAAATTAATTAATATGATAATATTCCTATTATTAACCAAATAATTTTTATATAAATAATATTCATTACCATTCCTTACAACCATTTTTTACTACTATAATACTATATTTACTATACTGCTATATCTACCAAATAATTTTTATAGTATAAATGAAAAGTGACCTTACAACCCTCCACATATTCACTTTGATATAAATTTAAAATCTATCATATCAAAAACCCAAAATAAATATATATAATTATTTATTATATTTTAAAATCCATTTATTATATTTTAAAATTCAAAAATCTCAATTTTATTTCTCAATTGAACATATCACTTATTAGAATGAATAAATTTATATTTTCTTTTAAAATCGTGAGTCGCATGGGCATTACTTAGTTGAGATTAAAATAATAACAATATAATAGTTAAAAAAATAAATTAAAGTCATATACATCTCTTAGTATACTAAACGAAAGTTCTATTTGTTGATATGTACCAGAAAAATATAACCTACTCCTTCCGTTCCTTTCAAAGAGAATCTTTTGCTTTTTGCACTTAGATTAAGGAGTATTATTATTTAATGTGTTATGAATAATTATATTAATAGGAGTATAGACTCCATATTTTAATTGTATAAGTAGATGTGTGTGGATCCTACATGTGTAAAAAATCAAATAAGACTCTTTGTATAGTACGACCAATATGAAAAAATATAAAAAGAAAAGAAAGAGTATAAATTTTGATTAAATTTTTGTTGTGACTATGTTTAATTTGGAATTTGAAAATATTATACAACTAATTTTTAAAAATTACCATTATATACTCCCAATAAATTCTATTAATTTCCAACTCATCTATCTTTCATACACTCTTTCTCTTGAATTAATATTTTTTTCTTCTTCTTTCTGATCATCTATTTCTTCGTATCAATTAATATTTTCTTATATGTATCTTACTCGACTCTTATACATTGAGTAGACGTAAAACTAAAATATACCATATAAAAAAATTAGGAATTATTACTGATAGGTACGCGTTTGTATAGACTAATCTCCTAGTAAATTAAAGGAGAGTTTTCCAAATCCTATGTGTCATTTTTTGAGATATTATAGGATGACGTGGCGAGCTCACATTTTTTCATTATTTTTTTTAAAATGTTAGAGATTTATTCTTGATGAATTTATTATTGTAACATACATTTTAAAGACTAATTAAATCACAATTATGATTTACTTTTCATTAATAATTGATTTTTAATGACAAAATCTATAATTTTTTAATTATATAACAGCGATGGATTCTTATAATGCAAAAGAAACTATTTTTTGAATAATTAATCTTTGATTAAAATTAAGAATATGATTTTTAAATAATTAATTAAAAATTATTGTTTTATTTGACTAAAATACTTTTAATATCTTTAATTTATGACAAATTAATTTGTTAATAATATAATATTATGAGTAATATTTTGGGTTTTAAAAAAAAACCTACTTCAATACGCAATCTCGAGTGAGACGTCTTATGGTGAAATTATTTTATATACTTTGATAATTGGTTACTATTTTTTTTTAAAAAAAAATAATGTTATCACTTTTCAATATTATAATTAAACTATTCATAAAATAGTTCATAATATCATTATTACTTATTTTTTATTTTGATATAGATGTTAAATAGGCAAGCCCTAAAGGGCTTCAGGCTAATTAGGCCTCGGGCTAATTAGGCATATTTTAATGGGCTACTAAGAGATGAACCTAACCCTAACAAGTTTCGGGCTGGCCGGACTTGTGGGCTGTAGATAAAAATATTTAAAAATTATAAATTTAAAATTGTTATAAATAATAAAATAAATTCAAAATTTATTCATACATTATTTAGAATTTGAGAGAATTAAAATTAATATATGCAAAATAGTGTTAAAACATATAATTTAATAGATTTTGTAATAATTAAATTAATTCTAATACATTTATATAAGAATTATTTTATTTGTTAGAGAAAAAATGGAGTGAGAGAATGAATGAGAAAAAAATGAAAATTAAATGATGATGACAGTTTGTCCAACAATACGCTAGGGATAGGGTGAGAGAAGGGTGGGGTTGATGTATAATTTATATGTGTTAAGGTAAATTAAACATAATACTCCCTCCGGCCACTTATAGGGTAATCATTTATTTTTTGCGCGTGGATTAAGGAGTATTATTATATGTGTAGTGAGTAGTTGTATTAAAGAGATGTTGCAGGACATATATGAGTTCCTTTTAATTAAAAAATAAAATGGATACCTTTGAAGCTTGGCCGTTCAAAATAAATACCTTTAAAATAATAAAATGAATACTTTTAAAATGAATTAATAAAATATTTTATTATTAAAAACAATAACTTAATGATTCCGCGTAACACGCGGGTTATATGCTAGTTATTAACAAATACAATAATTTAATATAAAAACGGATAGATACATAAGACTTAATTTATTTTCCAGCATTTCCCCCTACACTCTTTAATCGCGCATTAAGAAGAGATTTCAGGAACTACCATATCTTCTATTTCTCACTTCAAATTGCACGCTAATGTATAGTAAAGTAAAAGAACGTATATCATACTGTCTTATGATATTTACCCTCTAAATGCATGCCAATGTACATTATCATCTTCGTTTTTATAATTCTCACCCTGGAAGCACACCAATGTATATAAACGTATTTAGTGTTAAAGGACGTTTCCTTTTTATGATTTTTTTGACAAGTTTGCTTTTTGTGATTTAATGAATAATAAATGTACAGTACAGACGGTTCAGTACATTATATTACATTCCTTTTTGTTTATTAATTAATCAAAATTAAGAATGATTAACTACATTGTGCACACGTGTGTACAAATTAAGAGTTTTTTCATTGTTTCTCTCCGAAAATTATTTATCGCAGACGAATGTACAATGATGTATATTCAAATAAAGAGTATTCTTTGTTTATCTGATTCTCTCTCTAGAAATTATTTTTCTCACATGAATGCACAGTGATATATGTTCATATCAATACTTAATCGCGTTCTTTTTATTCTCTCCGGACGATGCACACTAATGTTCAATAAGTATGAGTATTATGGGTAAAATAAAATAAAAATTTGTATTTATTAGTTATTTTTTAAAGCGAATATATAATTTAGTAATATTTAAATACGTTTTGTACCTAATATTTATTGACCCTAAAAGTTAAATATAAATTTATTCTTTTTTTAAATTTAAAATTAATTTACAATTAGAATAACATGATTTTTATTTTTTTTCAATTAATCATGAAAGAAGCTCTTCATTGACAAAGGCTCGTGTGATATCATCTCACAAAATGATACCCGTGAAATGGAGAAAAAAAGCAATCTTTATAGTGAAAAGTGATAACAGTGTTATGAATTATTATATAAACAATTTATAATATAATAAAAAAACATTAAAAAAAGTAATACTCCCTTCGTCTTGCCCGAAAGCTTACAGTTGCTTTTTGCACAAGGATTATAGAGTATAGTATTTTAATGTGCAATGAGTTAAAATATATAATATTTTAATATATAATAATTAGTTGTATTAGTGTTATATGTGAGTCTCATAGAGATATATTATTTATTTTGTGTGAGTCTAATTTATTATAAGGGAAAATGTAAATTTTATGATGAATGCATAAAGTGGAAATGCGTAAACTTATGTTGAAACGAAGATAGTAATATCTTTAATAAAAAATTATAAACACAAAATGACACCCGTGAAATGGAGAAAAAAAAAGACAATCTTTATAGTGAAAAGTGATAACAGTGTTATGAATTATTATATAAACAATTTATAATATAAATAAAAAATAAACATTAAAAAAAGTAATACTCCCTTAGTCTCGCCCGAAAGCTTACAGTTTCTTTTTGCACAAGGATTATAGAGTATAATATTTTAATGTGCAATGAGTTAAAATATATAATATTTTAATATGTAATAATTAGTTGTATTAGTGTTATATGTGAGTCTCATAGAGATATATTAATTATTTTGTGTGAGTCTCATTTATTATAAGGGAAAATGTAAATTTTATGATGAATGCATAAAGTGGAAATGCGTAAACTTATGTTAAAACGAAGATAGTAATATCTTTAATAAAAAATTATAATTAATTATAAAAGTATAAAATAATCTCACCATGGAATAATTTCACACAAATTTGTCATTTTCATTTGATTTTGGACTTTTTAAACCTAACTAATTATCTTCTGTAAAGTAAGGTTCTATAGTTCCATGATATAATAAACTTTATTAGAAACTCCAAAAACATTAATCCCCGAATCCAAGGAAATTTATTAATAATAAAATAAAAAATAAGATTGTGAAATTAAAAATAATAATAAAATAAAATAAAATGAAAAAGATAGACAGAAATTAAGAGGCATTTTGTCGAGATCTAGCCATCTAGGTACATAATAATGTCATTGTTCGCACCACATCACATGAAAAAGCACCTAAAGAGTGAAAAAGATGGTCTGCCAAATAAGGTTGGTCTAATATTATACTCTCTCAATGTAAATACTCATCTTTATTTTTACTCCATCCGTTCCATCGTCCCTTTTTAATGATGCTATTTTTTTTCACGTGATTAATAAATATTATTATTTAATGTGTAGTAGGTAGTTGTATTAGTGGATGTGTGAGCCCCATTTTTTAGTTGTATTATTAAGTGTGTGGATAAAAAAGGAAATGAGACCCTTGAGGGCGGACGTCCAAAATAAAAAAAATGATACACTTGAAAGCGGACGGAGGGAGTACTTTTCATACTTTCTTAATTTATTTGTCCCATAAAACTTTTCACACCCAAAAAAGAAACATCACTTTATCTAACAATCTCAAAAGTTTCTTTAATTTCAAATTTGTCACACCTTTTTCACACACATATCATTATTTTATCCTTTTTTATTACCTAAAAAATACTACAATACCCTCAAAAGTCAATAAAATTCGTCAAAAAATATAATTTTTCTTAAACAACGTGAAACAGTAAACGTGAAAAGTATTATGGGACGAATGGAATAATTGCTTTGTCTCATACTTTCACTGTAAAAAAGTTATTTTTATCAATTTATTAACTTTTTAGGGGGTATCATAGTATTTTTTGTTGGATTTGACAAAATAAAATGAAGATGATTTTTATCCTACATCGGATGGGAGATCAAAAGGGGAAGGATTTCTTATGCTATTTAAGGAGGTTCCTGATTTTGACGTTAAATGCACCAATCAAGTACACTTTAATCTTTGTGTTTTATTCTTTTAAATTATTTTGTTATATTCTCGATTGTGAGAGTTGAGAGAAATGTGTGAATTAATCAAAGATTTGCAATAGTGTAGAGATTGTGGTCAAGAGAAAGAAATTATGTGTGATTATAAAAAAATTTCACATAGTGTATTTTCTCAGTCTATGATTTTTCTTCGATTTTGGAGTTTTCCACGTAAATTATTGTATTGTGTTTTTTATCCTTTTTTTATTTGTCCCTTAGGAATGAATGAGAATTTATTTTTTCCAATATTTTTAAGTAATAAATAAATAAAATTAAGTATGCTATTTATCTTGGGTGAAGTGATATTTTTGAAATTAAGATAATATTTTAAGGTTATTAATTGATATAATATTTTTTTTTTAGTAGTGAAAATAAATGTGTGATGATAAAATGAAAAGTGTGAACTTGAAGATTTAATTTGTAGAGGATATATGAAAATTAGTATATTGAAACTATAGGACTATATTAACTAAATTACTCTCTTCATGGACACTATTTCACGTCGTATTTTAAACATAATAATTTTTTAGTGATGTTTTTTTTAATTATTATTTTTTTAAGCAACACAGTATAAAATTTGTAAATAATATATAAAGTGTAAAATATTTTTTATTTGTTACAAATTACCGTATAAATTATATGTACTAAAATAAGGTGTATTAATAGAGTTATTTATTCAATTATTTTTTGGAGAGAGCACATTTTATGGGAGCGCAAAAATAATTATGCTTTGGGTTGGGGGAGGGGTGATTCTTTCTATGGTCCATTGAAAAGTTTGTTATACCAATATATTAATATCTTATTTATTTACAAGCACTTCACCAAACCTTTTAACTATATGTTTCAAATAATTTAATTTAATTAATTAATGATACCACAAAGAATACGTCATTTGTGGGTTTGTAATTGGTCATATAGGAATGAAGAGAAATAAAAAAAAAATAAATGAATATTTATAAAATAAAGATGCATAAGAAAGAGAAATAAAAATCAAGATGCATAAAAGAAATCCGTTAGAAAAAAGAGTTCCGTTCTTATTAATTCATGTTCAAATTGTGACATTTTCTTCATAAATTGTGGTGATTAATTTAAGTGACTAACAAATTAGTATTTAATTTGGGGGCGTAATTATTAATCATATAAATTAATAAAATATATAATGTGAATTAATTGCTTGATGCAATATGAAAATTAATTAGCAAACATTAAAAAAAAAAAACAATGACGCACTATGTTCTATTGTGAAGTGACTATATAATCCGACTCATTTCAATTATTACCTATTTCTAATTTAAGAATGCGAATTAGGAATTTAAGCCCCTTAAATCGGGTAAAACACAAATTAATGCAAAATACTACGAATAAAAGACAATCTAGATGACATCGAAATACTACTTACCAATCGTGTTAGGGCCCACCAGGAAAATGGTAAGGAAATCTTTCTTTCCCGTTGCTTTTCTTTTACACCGCAATGTGAAAAACTCAAAGAGAAAATTCCTTCTCTTTCTCTATCTACATAGTATACATACACACTCGAGATGAGAGAGAACACCATCACCCAACAACTGCTGACGACTACAACATCAGTCACCAGCTCCAATCCCATGGACTCACTGCCACACTTCAATTCTCTCTCCAATTCCTTTCTTGCTTGAAATGGGGGAGGTTGAGCTCGACGCCGTGTTGGAATTCTTGAGGAAGAATGGGTTATCGCAGTGTGAATCAGCGCTAATGGATGATATCATGGAGAAATCCCAACTCTCCTCTTCTGAATTGGAGAAGTTCTTCTTCCCCATGGCGCCGCCGCCTCCGCCGCTTAGAATTCCCTCCGCTCGGCGTCTGCCGCTCCCGGAGGATGGTGGAGGGAGCTCCAAGGGTTCTTCTGATGATGAGTTTGTGAGTTTGGGTTCTTCTACTACTGAATTGTGTTCTTCTGGTATTAATGTTTCTTCCTTTTCTTTGATTCTACCTTAATTTAATCTGCTTCATTAGATTCTTGATCATTTATTATATCAGGTGTTTCCCAATTTAATGTCTGTAACTGAATTATGTCATTTCAATTCTTGCTCTGTTTGGGAAGAAATTCACATATATACAACCTTACTTGTAATGAAAATCTCCAGAGTATTCGTTTTGTTGTAATTATGATAGATCTACTGGGGTTTTGTTCCTTTTTTCCCTGGGGTATACATATATTTAGACTCATATCTGTATATGTGTGTATGTATTAGTTCTTATGTGCATTGGTAGTATCTGATTATACATATAATTGATTAGCGACCATCCTTTTTTTGCAGCAATTATCTCACCTTTATGGATATCATATATATGTATATGATTCATGTTACCCTTTGTTTGTTTATAATTCCAGAATTTACAAATCCGTATGGGATTCGTACCTCTCGTCCACCTTCACAGGCTTCATCGGAGGGTTTGTCTCAGTTTGATACAGCTCGAGATTACCCTGATTTTGATATGCAAAACGACCTGTTCTGGTATAAGGAGAAAGATGAAGACTATGCTATGTCACTCTTTGCTGGTAGAGATATTTATGGTGACCCAAGTGAGGATAAGTTTGTCATGACTGTGCAGACTGAGGGGGTACTCGTAGAGGATCAAACGGTGTTCAATTTTGTATTGGATGAAAGCAGCAACAATTTAGATGGTCGACTGGCAAGGGAGAACTCTAAAGAAGAAGCTTTCAAAGATTATTATGAATTGGGTGAGCAATTCCAGTTTAACCAAAATGATCATCTGGTAAATGCTATTGAGTATGATGTTGTAAATCTAAAAGGAAGGGATGCAAATGACATCCAAATGAGGACTGTAGGTGAAAGACTCGTGACAAGTGATACTAACTTTTCGACCAAAAGGGTTTCTACATATGATTTTGTTGGTGGTCTTGATAATACCCATGAGGTCCCTTATGTTGAGAAAGATAACGAACCAGATAACAATTATGACTTTGACTTTATATATGATGAAGTAATTGGAGGAGACACCCGTGAGTCTGAAGTTGCAGTAAATGACGAGCATGGGGCAGTCTCAGATGAGCTTTGCATTTATGAAACAAAAGAAGATGATTATGAAATATTTGACCTAAGAATCATACACCGGAAGAACAGGTTTGTAAGTCTTTGGTCTCATCTTATGTTTGTTCTGAGTAGTATGAAGTAAATTAAATAATCATGAACAAGGGTTTTCAGTCACTAGTTTCTTGTAAAGTAGGAGGATTACATTGTGCTCACAAACTAATCCTGATAATTAGAAAAGATTAGAGTCATTTGTTTCCTCTATTCACCACAGCATTGGCCTTCAATTTGCAGGGTGATTTGTAGCATACAGTTGTACTCATATATTATGCCATTCACAGGACCGGATTTGAAGAGAACAGGGAGTTTCCTGTTGTGGTCAATAGTATTATAGCTGGTAGATATTATGTCACCGAGTACATTGGCTCTGCTGCATTCAGTAAAGTTGTCCAGGCGCTTGATCTTTACTCGGGAACGGATGTTTGCCTAAAGATCATAAAAAATGACAAGGACTTCTTCGATCAGAGCTTAGACGAGATTAAACTCTTGAAGTTTGTAAACAAGCATGACCCTGCTGATGAACGGCACATTTTACGTCTTTATGATTACTTCTACCACCAGGTACACCTAAATGAAAATTAGTATTCAGTATCAGAATAACTTATATTTCAGAATACACATAAAAAACTATATATCCCTTTGTACCCTGACATTTCAATTAAGAACGGAGTGGTTTTTTGTTTGTTTATATTGTAAAAAGAACCAATTAAAACTATGATTCTTATGTGGAATATGAAAAACCAAAAAATTGAGAGCTGAATCTTGTTATGGAGTTGAGCTGACATGAGGGAAGAAGCAGTTTATATTGTTGAAAAAATGTATGGATAAAATGCAAGGTTAGGTTACTATAATCAGTGAAACTTTAATATATCTTCATGCTTACTTTAAAGCATATGTAGCTTTTTCAGACATTATGGTACAATACTTCTGAGTAATCCTTGAATATGTAGTTGATATACTTATCATGTCAAATAGATTAGGGCTATATACGGGCTCATTGGTTACTTTGATTGATTCGTGGGATGTTGATTGTGTTCTCATTTGTGATTTTGCCATTTCAAACTATAATGCAGGAGCACCTTTTTATCGTAACTGAACTTCTCAAAGCAAACTTGTATGAGTTTCAAAAGTACAGCCAAGAGTCTGGAGAGGACCCCTATTTTACATTGGATAGGATTCAGGTATTTTCGAAAGTTTCTCCAATCTCTGCCTCTCAATAGAAAAAGGAAATTATTTGGAATTTATTGTAAAGACAATATTGAGAGTAAATTATTGAGCTTATGAAATAAAAAGATGCAATGCCTCGCAGGTTATAACTCGACAGTGCTTGGAGGCATTATTGTATTTGCACGATTTGGGAATAATTCACTGTGATCTAAAGCCAGAAAACATTCTGATAAAAAGTTACAGAAGATGTGAGATAAAGGTTATTGATCTTGGAAGCAGTTGCTTTCAGAATGACATTTTATCCCTGTATGTCCAATCCCGTTCTTACAGGGCTCCGGAGGTTATGTTAGGCCTTCCCTATGACCAGAAGATTGATATGTGGTCTGTAGGGTGCATTTTGGCTGAGTTGTGTTCTGGAGAGGTATTTTCTACTATTTGAACTCATGTGCGTAAATGTCATACTAATATGTAACCTTTATGTCTAAGTATTCTTGGAAAATACCAGGTTCTATTTCCAAATGAAGCAGTTGTAATGCTTCTTGCACGCATGATCGGAATGCTTGGTCCTATTGATATGGAAATGCTTCAAAATGGCCAAGAAACACACAAGTACTACACAGAAGAACATGATCTGTACTACTTAAATGAGGTGAGTTTACGATTACCTCAGAGAAAAACTGAAATTTTTCGTCAAAACTTTCAGACCTTGCTACTCCTATGCCATATGATTTCATCTTGCATAAGCACCTTCCCTTTCCTTGAATTTGTTGCATATTAGCTCTTGCGACCGCCATATTCATATATTCTGTTTCGTTTATTTCTTCAAAGTTTTAAGACCAAGATCTCATCTTACCTTAGCTATGTAATGATTCATGATGATGTCAACAGGAAACAAATGAGCTAGAGTGCATTGCTCCTGTGGAGTCATCATTGGAGGATCAGCTACAGATTTCAGATTCTGGTTTCGTTGATTTCTTGAAATGCTTGCTTGAGATCAACCCGAAGAGACGACCCACTGCAAGAGAGGCACTGCAGCACCCATGGCTTTCCCATTTATACAAGATTGATTCTTCTTGAGCTCTCTTCCAATTAATTAATGGATGTGTGTCTATAAGGGTCGAAGGTATGTTTGAAGCGTACGTAATCAATGTGTATATGCGCCGTCTCGATTTTGTTTGAGGAATCTTGTACATAACTGTTCATATTCTGCCAAATATTTTTTTGTAAACTGGCTTTACGAAGTTAAATGTAAGCTCGATTTTGACCAAAATTAAAGTGTTGAAGTTGTTTGAAAATTTTGATGAGTCCGAAGTCAGATGAGTGAGTTGTTATGGAGAAAGTGTGTTGGATGGCAGATGTAATCATATGTAGCATAAATCACACATAACTCCCCTATATCAATTTGGTGTCATTAGTTCTATAGGAGTTTTTCTATTTCAGTATCAACTATCAATTAAGGATCCAATCAATTCAAGAAATGAAAAATAATTATGAATTTATTTAGAATCTAAAATCATAAAATCAATCAAAATAAATTAATATTTTATATGTTAAACATGTTTTTTAAGATAAAATTTATAATTTATTATTATCAATAAAATAACACACTTCTACCGTCCCCTAAGAAATTGACACTTTTTTTTTTCAACACAAATTTACACATTTTCTTTTTTTAAGTACATGTGACCAACATAAAATAATTACTAATATATTCAGGTGAGTTCTCCCACCACTAATACAACTATGAACTAATATCTTTTAACTCACTACACATTAAAGTATTATACTCCTTAATTTCCATGCAAAAAAAAGTGTCAATATCTTTGGGACGGGAAAAGTATTAATTAATAGAAAATTATACGGCTACATTATATTGATTTATAGTAATTTTATGATTTTAGATACTAAACAGATAGTTTCATAGCTTTGGAGAGTCTTGAAATAATAGAAAAAAATCTTTCGACTCACTAACTGATAGCTTATCTATCTTACAGGTGTTAAATTGAAAAAAACTAATTTTATTAAACGATACCCTTCTGTATCGTCCGAAAGTTTACACTTGTTTTTTGCACAAATATTAAGGAATTTAGTATTTTAATGTGTAGTGTGTTGAAATATATAATATTTTAATATATAATGAGTAGTTGTATTAGTATTATATGCGAGCCCTATGATAATATATTAATTGTTTCGTATGGATCACATTACTAAAAAAAATATAAATCTTATTATGAACATTCAAAATAAAAATGCGTCATTGAGTTTTAAACTTTCACGTAATAATCCCAGAATTTTATATAATTTGAAATGGGTAAATACATCAATATGCCAAGTTTGAATGTGTAAACATTTATTCTCCCCACCACATTTTAAAACACAAAAAATGCCCACTTTTATAAATAAGTTCAAAAAATACTCTCCATAAATGTAAGATGTTTTGTGAGGGAAATGTTTGCCCCCTTCTCAGCCGCCGCCATATAAAACAAAAATAGGTAAATTTAGAACGATTAAATAATTTTGGAATGAATAGAGAATGAGAAATTTGGGATGAATAAACATATTTGGAACGAATAGGTAAATTAAGGATGAATGGACAAATTTGGGACGAGTAGTTAGATTTGGGACGAATACACAAATTTAGAACGAATTTGAAAATTTTGGACAAATACACAAATTTAGGACGGAAAATATTAGAAGTTTATAATTTATTAATATTAAATTTAAATTTAAAATTTTATATTTAAATAATTAAAGTATTTATAAATAAATTATTTTAATTATTTTTAGGATAAAACTTGTGTGCCCCGGGGCACCGTGCACCCAAATACCCATGCACCCTTTCAAATCTCCGAGACCAGGTGGTATGAGCCCTATTTTTTTTCATAAATTCTGGCATATTGTTGGCTCTGATGTTTGTTATTTTGTTCTTGAGTTTCTTAATAATCACTCCCTCTCCCTGAAACTAACAATGATTTTGTTGTGCTTATTCCTAAGACTAAGAAACCTGATTATGTCTCTCAGTTCAGACCTATTAGTCTTTGTAATGTGGTATACAAGTTATCTTCGAAAGTGCTTGCAAATAGGATTCACCTTGTTCTCCCACATCTTATATCTGAATCACAGTTTGCATTTGTCTCGGGAAGACTCATAACGGATAATGTACTTCTTGCTTATAAAACTCACCATATTTTGAAAAGTAAATCTTCAGATTCAACTGGTCTTATGTCTATCAAATTGGACATGAGCAAAGCTTTCGACAGAGTCGAATGGTCATTTCTAATTGCTGTTCTGAAATCGATGAACTTCCCAAATGATTTTATTGAGCTTATAAGGATCTGCATCTGTACAACATCTCTTTCATTTCTCCTTAATGCTGAATCCTTCGGAGAGATTAAACTACAGAGAGGGTTGAGACAGTGCGATCCCCTATCTCCCTACCTCTTTATCATTTGCTCGGAAGTCTTCTCCTGCATCCTTCAAGATCTTCAAGCTTGTGGTAATATTTCTGGTATTCAGGTGGCAAGATCAGTCCCGAGCATATCACATATTTTCTTTGCTGATGATACCCTCTTATTCAGCCATGCTACTTCTGAAGAGGCTAAATATCTATCCTATGCTCCCAAATTTTATGAAAATGTCTCTGGTCAGAGGATTAACTTAGAGAAATCTGGAGTTTTATTTATCCCCAACACATCTTCATCCACTAGGAGAGGTATATGCAACATTCTTGGCATTCAACAGGTTCATTCTCACCACAAGTATCTTGGGCTCCCATCCATTATTGGCAGGAAAAAAAATTAAAATTTTCAACTCTCTACTTGACCGCATCAAAGGTAAATTAAATAATTGAAAAGAGAGACATCTTTCTCGGGTTGGGAAGGAAATCCTATTAAAATCTGTCATTCAGTCCATCCCTACATATGCCATGTCGTGCTTTAGGCTTACATATGAGTTTCTTTCAGAAATAAGAACTCTTATATCTCAGTTTTGGTGGGGCAGCAGTGAAAACTCTCGCAAAATACAATGGTTTTCATGGAATACTCTTTGCTTGAGTAAAAAGAAAGGTGGACTTGTATTTCGTAATCTTCATGCATTCAACGTTGCACTTCTCAGCAAACAAGCTTGGAGGCTTTTCAAAAACCCTTCATCTCTTCTAGCTCGAGTACTTAAAGCCAAATACCATCCTCAGACGAAATTTTTAGAAGCCAGCCTAGGCTCTCGCCCATCATAGACTTGTAGGAGCATATTCAAAGGGAGAAGAGTGATCAGTATGGGATACTACAGGTAGATCAACTCCGGGGTTAACACTAATATTTGGGGTGATCCATGGATCCCAAACAACCGCTATTCCGAGTAACTAGCCCATGCGTCCACCTCCCTCCAAACTCGAATGTCTCAACTCTTATAGACCCAGTCTCTAAAACATGGAAATCTGCTTTGGTTCGTTCTATCTTTAGCTCTGAAGAAGCATATATCATTCTGTCAATGCCTCTCTGTAATGCTACTACGTTGGATAATTGGAAATGGTCCTTATCTTCCAATAGTCATCATTCTGTCAAGTCAGCTTATCATCTTATCATGGATAATCCTTCATTTGGTTTTTCAGAAGCTCTTGGCTCCTCTAGCAATGGTCCTGATCATGTTTGGAATTATATTTGGAGGCTACACATCCCAAGTAAGGTTCAACACTTTCTTTGGCGTAGTTGTTCTAACACTCTTCCTTCGCCAGAAAACCTCGAAATCTGTAAAGTTAATGTTCCTCACTCTTGCCCACTATGTGGAATTCCTAACATTACTCTTGCCCACCTTTTCTTTAAATGCCATATTTCCTGTTCTGTCTGGAAAACAACTGTATTTTATTCACATATTTGTCAATTTGAACAACCTCTTTGTGATCTATGGTTCAAAAATGTCTTATCTTTTGGGAACAAAAGCTTCCATGAGCTATTTGCAGTGATTTGCCATTCTCTATAATGGACTCGAAATCAGAAGATTTTTGGTGAAACTAACATCGACACCAAAATGATAGTTGCAAATGCTTCTTATTTCCTCAGACTTCCACTCAGCAAATGGATGGTCGGAAAGACTTTTTCCATCTCTTTCACTTACAAACATTCACCCTCCTTCTGATGGCACCCGACTGTACTTTGATGGAGCTTTATCCCACAAACGTTCTTTGGCTAGTGTTGGAATATTTTTGGAAAATACTGATGGTTCCTTTCTTGGAGGATTTGCCAAAGTCTTTTATGGAATTTTATCCTCGGTGTTCGCTGAATTTCTAGCTTTACGAGAGGCAATTGCCTTTGCGTCTCAACGAAACCTTCGTGATTTCTCTATCATTGGTGATGCAGCTACTGTCGTTTTTGCTACTAAAGGAGAGGTTGATTGTCCATCTGCTTGCATCCTGATATTAGAAGATATCACTCTCATGCTCGGCCCTCTATCTTCGAGGGGTGTTTTCTGGCTTCCACGATATGAAAATCATATTGCACATGCTCTTGCTTCTTATCTTATACTAAATCCCATATCATGACTGAAATTTCTTAGGAGTCTCCTCCCAAGTTTCTTATATCACTCAGTGCTGGCTGATTCCAGGAATCTATGAATTATTTCTTTCTTGAAAAAAAAGAAAGAAAGTAGTGTACCCTTTATTTCCTTAAAAAAATTTAATGAAAGTGTATATCCTTTAAAACAAAATGTTGTACACTTATTAATTAAAGTGTATATCCTTTAAAACAAAATGTTGTACCCTTATACACTTTGTGCACCAGGGCACACGAGAGGCCAACTCTTATTTTTATATAAATTATTACTCACTTCATCCCCCGAAAGATCTCCATTTTACTATATTGAGAATCCCATTCAAAAATCCTTATTTTTTCCTTTTAGTAAAAGGCCCCACATATGACCTCACTTACTATAATACAACTACCCACTATACATAAAATAATTATACTCCTTAATCCACAAGGCCTCACATATGGTCACCACTCACTACTAATACAACTACCCATTACATATAAAATAAAAATACTTCTTAATTTACGCGCAAAAAACAAATAGAAACCTTATCCGGGACCTGAGTATTATATTATGGCACAAATAGCTGGTTGGGTGTGCATGGCGTATTTTGGGATGTGGCCATGATGGGCATTTTTTATGCATTGAAAATGAGTGGGCTATGCACATTGTAAGTGGGCAACTTTTATATTTTTTTTCATTTTAAATCATTATAAAATATATTTCGTGCTCACTAAATATTTAGCCCATTCTCATTATTATTTTTAAAGTTCTTTTTAAAATTATTCCAAAAATTATTAAAACTTAAGCCCAATCCAAAATCTTAAACCAATTTATTCAAACATGTAAAATTAAAGGGATTACTTGTGTGACATGGGTTATGTATTACCCATTTTTTTTACCGATTGTTACCGGTATCTTATACTAATTTTTTATCATTGTAATCTGTTTATAATTTATTACGTGTCATATTTTTATCAATTATCATATCACTACACCTCACTACACCTTATTTATCGGATGTTTGACTAATATTGTTATGATTATTTTATTTTTCTAATACTAATGATCTTTATCACCAATCTTACTTTTTGTAATAATATTAAATCAAGATAATATTTTTTGTTTAGTGTTAAATTAATTTTGTAATAATTATTTAGTATTTTAAATTACATTTTTAGCAAACAATTGTGTCTAATTACCGAATTAGTACATAAAAAACTAAAAAATTATTACACTTCTAAATAAAAAATAATATTACTCATGTAATTTTGATATGTTATATTTTTTATATTTTTATTGAGATGAATAATATTTTTTATTTAAAAACGTAACAGTTTATCTTTCTAAAAGTAATATTTTATTTATTAAAAAGTAATTTTGTAAATCAGGATTCATGATCAACTTTGACAAACTTTAAATTTTTATTCATGTATGTTTCAACAATAATTATAAAAAGTGATTTAAGAAAAATTATAAAATCAATATTATGTAAGTTTTAAAAAATACAAAAAATAATAAAAAAAACAGAAGAAATTAATAAGGTGAATTAACTATAGAAATTGAGTGCATTAAGGTACATTAAATATAAATGATAAAATATATAATTATAAACTCATTTGACTACCCATTAAATTAAAAAAATGATCTTTTATTTTAAAAGATATATACGATATTATTTTATTATTTTATTATCGAAAATGTCAATTGAGATAAGAAAATTTTCATTTCTTTTTATTTCTAAAAAAAATCTAGAACATCAACTTTTTATACTAAAAGTACAAACATTCAATATTAAAAATACATCTATATGCATGAAAGAATTTTTTTAAAACAAAAGTAAAATTATTTCATGTCCCTCCAAAATTGATTCTAGTATTATAATCATGTAAGGATAAAAAAAATAGTAAAATTATTTCATGTCCCTCCAAAATTGATTCAATAGCATTATAATCAATCCACTAAAATTATAACTTTTATTTTAGGGGTGAATTTAGTGTGAATCGGTTTACATGTAACATTTTTTTAAAAAATAATTCTAAATAAAGAGTGATACTTGAATAAATGAAAAATATAATAGTGTTGTGAATTATTTTATGAATAATTGGTAGTATAAATAAATAGTGATAATATTTTTAATAAAAAATTATATTATATGTGATAAAAAGTGAAAATTATTTTTAAAAAAATAAAAACTCATGTGAGTCAATCACATGTTGTGATTTTAGCAAGAATAATGTGCTAACATATAATTTCAAAAATACCTATGAAAAGTAATTTGTATTAGTATAATAAAGATAGACAAAGACATGTGTGAGACCGTCTCACGTAAGGGTTTATGTGAAAGTGAAGTGAGACGGTAAGAAATTGATAACTTTTATGAAGGAAAGTGATAATAAATTAATGAAAGTGATAATGCACTTTCATAAACAATTTGTAGTGTAAATAAAAAGTGATAACATTTTATAGCAAAAGTGATAACGATTTATAGCGAAAGTGATAACTATTTTAAAAAGTAAAAAAATGATCTCACGTGAGATGGTCTCACGCAAAACCTACCCATAAAGATATGTGTTTTTATTTTAATTTCTTTAGTTTACTTTATAATCTTAATAATACTATTGAAATATATTTTTTAAAATAAATATAAAAAAAATACTTGAGAAAAAGTTTTTATTCTTCTTTAAAAAAAATTGTTGCCTAGAACTCAGGATTTGATAGGAAAAACCTTTTATATAATTTTTTTAAACTTGAAAGAAAATAAATGTTTAATTTTTTTAATTTGAAAAAATATCATATTTAAAATGGCATAATAATTCATATTTTACTATTCAACTTTTTTAATGATAAAGAAAATCTTATATTTAATATAAATCATATTAATAAAAAATTACTTTCATAATTAATAAAAAAAGTTATAAAGTGTTTTCAGGATTATTCAAATTATTTACATGATCCATGTAGGAAGAGTTATACAAAAAGCTGTTACAATTAATAAATGCACAGAGTTAAGAAATTCACATCACATAATTAATTTATAAATGAATTTTAAGGTATAAACACACAAAAAGAAAATATATTAAATCACATAAAATTCAGTTATATAAAATTAAATTACTAACGAATATAGGTAAAAATACACATGATTTTTAAAAAAAAAATCTTATACATTATTGAATGAATATATATATATATGAAAAACTTTATTTATAAAAACAAATACTTGTGTAAATCGAGTTATGTACAAATGTATTTAATTCTTTTTACTTTTTAGTATATGAAAAATTACTTTTTAGACACATAAATTGTTATTATTTACAATTAAAAAACGACTCTTCAAATTTTTCTTATCCCTGATTTTTCGTTTACTCTTTAGTACTACATGAAAAATTACTATTTAAAAACATGGATTATTACTCTTAATTTTATATAAAAATTATTACTTTTCATAAATAATTTATATATATTAAAAAATAATTTTAAAAAATAGAGTGTTCATGTAAACTAATGAAATCCGGTTTACATGAGTCTCACCCATTTATAAATGGTCATTTTAACTACAATATATTTATGCCAAAGAATTGTGTGAGACCATCTCACGTAAAAGCTTATGTGAAAGTGACGTGAGATGGCCAGAAGTGATAACTTTTATGAATGAAAGTGATAATAAATCAATGAAAGCGATAATGCTCTTTCATGAACAGTTTATAGTGTAAATAAAAAGTGATAACATTTTATAGCGAAAATGATAATGATTTATAGCGAAAGTGATAACTATTTTAAAAAGTAAAAAATGGTCTCACACGAGACGGACTCACGCAAGACCTACCCTATATTTATAAGTGGTGATTCCTTTTACATATATATGAAATATATAACATTTATCTTTTAATTGTGGATTGAAGATATGATATTTCAAAATAATTAATTCATATAAAACATTTTAATGATTAAAAATTTTAACTATAGATTTGTAGATATGATATTTTAAAATAATTAAATTAAATCAAATAAATAATAAATAATAAATAATTAAATTAAATTTGAATACAATTTCACATGTAAAATTTTCTTTTTAGAATGTTTTTTAATATGACACGTAATAAAAGAAATAAATTAGAATATTAATAATTTCAAAATTATTTTTAATAAAAATAAATAAATAAAGAAAAACTATTATTTTTTTAAATGTGAAAATTGATAAATGAATATATTGATACGAATACTTGTAAAATTTCAAAATAATTAATATATTTTATTTTTTAAAAAATAGATTAATGGATATATTATTATTCTAATTAATGACCTCATACTCATAACAATTTAAGCGCATGTAGTTAAAAAAAAAAATAAATGTCTACCGGCTAAAATAGTTTATTTTTTTAATAAGAGTTTTTTTTATTTAACGGTGATCCTTGTATTTAAAGTATTTAACGTATCTAAAGATTCCTTTGGGTCATATAATATCAGGGTTATCTAAGAATGAGCCAAAATTAAAAGTATCGACCTTTTTTTTTTTAATCATTCTTTCAATAGCCCTATCAGTTAGGGTTTACTAAAGAAGATAAAAAGAACTCTCTCAATCTTCTCTCGTGCAAATGCAGCCACGATCTTCTTTTTTTTTTTTTTTTTCCTCTCAAATCATTCTTTCAATCCCTCTATTAGTTAGGGTTTACTAGAGTAGAAGAGAAAGAACTCTCTCCATCTTCTCTTCGTGTTGCGGCTGCAAAACTGAAACGTTTCAATAATCAATGAGTTTTTCTAATATCAACTCTATGTACACAATCAAGGTAACTTATTCCTAAAATTTTAAACTCGTATCATTTAATTTCAATAGCCACCCAATTTTATTATGTTGTTTCCTGTTTAGTTTTAGAGTTACATTTAAAATATTATGAATTTTGGTATTCTAATTTAATTTATATGAATTTTATACGTACAGCATAATTTCATGAATTTTGGTATTCTAATTTACTTTTGAATTTTGGTTATCTTATAAATCATGTACATTTGGATATTCAACAAATATTTCACGTAAAAAATATGACTTAATTAAATTATCGGATGTATTATATTTTATGGAATAATTCCATGTTATTTGGAGAAACATATATTATTTAATACTAATTTAATTAACAATATTAGAGCGATTAGTTTTGATCACGAGTTATCACCTAGTTTGAAATTACAAATAAAATATTTATAGATATTTTAATTTTATTATTTTTGTATAATTAGTAGTTAATGTAATATAAGATACACAGTAAAAATTTTGTATTGAAAAAACTTGTAATTGATTTCAGATTAATTATATATATTGATTCAGTACATGATTTATTATGCACACTGTTTCTATTTTAAAAATCTTGAAACTATTTTCAATGATCTAAAATTATTATGATTTTAATATGTATTATATATGTTCATGTTTTTAACGCCCATTATTTATTTTTAAGGATTTTGAAATGATATTGTATTTAATATTGAATTTACTACTCTATATCCTACAATTTGAAAATCTCCTTTTCATTTGAAATCATAAAATAAATACCTTATGAACTCTAAATATTCTAATTTCTTTTATTTTTTACTATATGTTATATTATTAAATACTCTAAACAAAAAATTTAAAGGATTTTAAAGTATATATTTTAAGATATTTGACTCCTATCCGCAACATATCAGAATTTACAACTTCAATGGTTATGGTTTTTAAAAATTCAAAACATATACCCTCCATCCCGACGTAAGAGGGTCATTTGCTTTTTTGCACGTTTATTAAGGAATATTATTATTTAATGTGTAGTGGATAGTTATATTAATAAGAGTGTGAGTCCATATTTTAATTGTATTAGAGGGTATGTATGGGTCCCATGTGTGTAAAAAAGGAAAGGGGACTCTTTGGGTGGGACGACCAAAATGAAAAAATGGCTCCCTTCGTCCCATGTGTGTATTATTCAAATAAATAATGAGTAGGTTTTTGTGTGGGACATTTATTTTTATTATTCCGATATTATTAATTTTTATTCAAAATACAATCACTTTTATAAGTAAAATAATATCCCTTCCTTTTCAATAAGTTGCTCATTTATTTCTCATTTATTTTTTCAGCTACACTTTCTTTCCTTCGAAAATAGTAAAAGTTTATGAATAAATAACCTTTCAATCCATCATATTTAAAAAAAAATATCATTTCCATCTAGCATACATAACATGTTTTATGATTTATTTATTACTAAAAAATATATACTCCCTTCGTCCCGTTTCAATGTTTACGTTTGCTTTTTGCACGTTGATTGAAAAGTATTATATTTTAATAAATAATGGGTGGAAAAATATAATATTTAATGTGAAGTAGATAGGTGTATCAGTGTTGAATGATATATTAATTTTCTTAGGTTGGTCCCATATTCCTAAAAAGGAAAACGTAAGCATTGAAATAAGAAGCGCAAAACGGAAACGTAAACATTGAAACGAGACTGAGGGAGTACTCTTTACTTTCAAAAGTCAATAAAGTCAGTCAATTCTTAAACTCCCTATCTACAATAATAGTGAAGAGCTAGACAAGATGTAGAGAGTGTTACTTATTAATATTAATATTAATTTTTATCGATCTCACGAAATCAATTACGTGAGATGGTTTCACATAATTTTTTATCATAAATAATTGAGTAAGTCTGGTGTGAAGCGAGTTCACACGTGAACTCTATTTTTATCTAAAGAGTAATTTTTTATGTATTAAAAAATAATCGAAAAATCACAATGTCTTATCAATGAATTATGTTCACGTGTAACGTATCGAAAGGTGCCCTATCAAATTATGTTACGAAAAATGAATCGCAAGATGTTTTACCACTATAATGAAAAATTCAAGTATGTTCGTATTTAATTATTCACGTATGAGCTATTTAATTTTTTACAATGATTATTTCTTATTGAGTTGTAGTTTGGCCACCCCATTTTCCATTTTATTCCCTTTCAGATTAGAGTGGAAACAGCATAAGAGGACGAATGGGAATGCAATGAGGTTTGTCATAATATATAATAATACTTTCACACCCAACTATTTATAATTTTATTCCAATTTTATTTTATTTTTGAGAACTCCAGTCATGAATTTATACTTCTATATCTATGCTTTTATTAGCTTGACATGTAATTAATTGGTTGGTTGTTTTAGTTGTTATCTTGTACTTGAGAGCTTTTGGATAGTTAAATAGTAAGGTGTGTGTCTTATTGACAGTTTTATTTAATAAAATCCTTATAAAATTTAGTATGTTTAGGACTGCATCTATTTGTTTATTGATCTTCCAAGTTTTTCTTAAAAATAAAGTTATGATTTTTTTTTTCCTGTAAATTAATAGTTTTCTACAAGTTTGAACCTCAATCATCCCTCGTAGTTTTAAATGCCGTTAGATTTAATTGTTTGTCAATACATTTAATTAAATATGTATCTCATTAATTTTATGATTATTTACCTGTTTTTAATATGAATGAAAATTTCAAGTGTGATAATATGATAATAGTTGTCTGAAGTTTTTGCATATGCATGACACAATTAATTGAATACTTGTTCAAACTGTTAATAAAGTGAAAAGAACGAGGTATGGACGTATTAATTGCAAAACTGAATTTAAATTCAAGTTTTATATTATATGACATAGATGAGTAAAAAGCTGGACAAATAAAATTTTATGCCAAGTTAGTTCTTTCCTTGTAGTATGATGGTAGAAATGTGGTTCGTTATATGGCTGGTAGAGCATTGCAAAAAGCTTTACACGAACTACGAACGTAACCCACAGCACGACTTATCAACCACATTGCACTGATGTTGCAAAAGTGGAAAAAATTTATGGTTATAGGAGAAGGGATAGCTGATTATTGGGCAAGTGTGTAATTGGTTAGCACGTTACCATGGTCTTGGATGGACGTGGCCGACCCCATCTTTGCTGATGGTCTGCACTATACTATCCAAACCGACTGTTTACAATTTACTACATGTCTATTCGAGAGGGTAGACCATATGCATCCACCCCAATTCTTTTGTGTGTGTGATTGATTGATGAAGACGAGGAAGCGTTAAGGGTAGAATATTTTGCAGTCCCAGAACCTAATGATGAGGTAGATAAAAAGGATGAAGAGGATCTTGAGGAGGATTCCAAAAAGGATCCCCAAAAAAACCGTAATGAGCGCCAAACAACAATGACTGAATACTTGAAACCGTTTTAAGTTTTTATTTTTGAACACACAAATTTTAGGGAAAGTTATTTTCAATTCCTTTCAGTTCCAGACTTGACATCTATTCAATGGTGTTTATTTTAATTTTTTTATTTAGTATCGAATTAAATTATTATTTTTGTTATTTTATTTAAAACATTTGCCTTTATCATTTGATTTTTATGTGAACAATGTTATGATATGCATTATTATTATTGTTATTTATTATAAAATTACATATATTGGTGATTAAAAGATGCTTTCTTCAAGGGGATAATCAAAATATTTTTAACCAAATGTTGGAAGCCCTCAAGAATTTGGCTGCGAAATCAAATGGTCACGCTAAAGTCACATAAAAGTTTTGTGCTCATACCAACTCCTGTAAAAGTGACAGGAGGGGCCAGAGTACGTAAAGGAATGAAAAAGAGTATTGGAAAAGACATTCCAAATTATGAAGTGCAACGACGAACAACTCGTCTTTATCAGCTAGTTAAGGATGCAAACCATTGGTGGAAAACATGTTGGAGAATGATGCCAAATGAGTTAAGGGAGACTATTACATGGGATGATTTTAAGAGGATTGTGATGCAGAACTACTATGCACCGTTGCACCTGTAAAAGATGGTGAACGACTTCTTCAATTTGAAATAAGAAGATATATCTGTAATTGGCTATGAAATGAGCCGGTCAGCCGCACAGTTAGTATATAAGGATGAGAAGATGACCAAAAGATTTATGAATGGTCAACACCAGGACATTTAGAACATTTTGTGTGGACTTCATGACATGAACTATGTCGAATCATTTAAGAGATCTCACAAGGTGCAGCTTGTTTGAAAAAGAGATCTAGGTTTAAGCCGTAAGTCAACTAAGAACCCTTGAAAAAGAAAGTGGGAGAATTTCAACCATGGAAGAAATGACAACAACAAACAAAAAGTTTAAATACTAATCCACTTGCAAATGCTCAAAACTCTAGACCTATTTGCTCCAATTATTGGGATAATGGCTCACAGGGACAAGGGAAATGCTACAGATGCCACGAATTCAGACACAGGTTCAGACTGCACAAAACCACCTAATTATGTGCCCGGTCAAAGAGTGTGAGCCTGTAGAGGGAAAACCAAGTCAAGCCACTGGAGGAAAGGGAAGGGGAGTTTTCCATAAACCGGAATAGAAATAGTAAAGAACTCGGAGTTATGACAGGTACGTTATTGGTGGGTAAATCTCGACCTTCCTTACTTTTTGAATTGGCGGATTACATTCTTTCATTTCTTCAATATATTGTCATAAGATTGGTTATAATTTTGTTAAGAGTGAGGAGCCTCTTGAGGTTAGCTTACCTTCTAGGGAGTGAATTTCTTACGTATTCTTTAATGGAAGATATGATCATACGCATCATTGACATGCATGGGTCTGACTTATCATAGGAATGAATTGGCTTACTAACTATCAATCTAACATCATATACAAATAATGAGAGATGATCTTAAAAGTGCGGGGATTTGAAAAGGAAGACGTTCACAAGATCAATACTGGTGTAATGCCTAGAGTTTTGTTTGTTGTGAAGGCAACGAAGATGCTTAAGATGACATCATAACTACAATGACAGTAGAGACATCACCTAGTGTCAGACTCATGGTGCGAGACTTTCTTGATGTCTTTTTGAAAGAATTTCCTGTGATACCTCCAAACCGACAAGTGAAATTCTCAATAGATTTGCTACCTGAATCAACACAAGTTTCTAAGGCCTTTTCAGAATAGCATCCATACAGTTGCAAGAGTTGAAGATCCAACTATAAGAGCTACTGAACTTGGGATTCATTCTTCCCAAGCGTGTCACATGGAGAGCACCTGTTCTTTCTGTTAAGAAGAAGGACAGATCCATGAGGATGTGCATTGATTGCAGTGTTCTCAATCGATTGATGGTGAAGAACAAATATCCCTTGACCAGAATTTAGGACTTGTTTGATCAACTTGAGGAAGCTAGCACTTTTTTTAAGATTGATTTTTGGTTTGGATATAACCAATTGAGAGTGGAAGAGATTGATATATCCGACAGCAAAATATATATCTCTCCTTTTGTTTTCGGCAGAAGACTTCTTTCTATATTTAGTAGATTTGATTCTCTTGGATGATCTTAATATTATCAACAAATTCCTCTATTAGTTTAGGGCCTAAGACCACACTCTCACCAACTTCAACCTAATATAGTGGCGATTTACATTTCCTCTAATACAGTGTATCATTATTAATAAAGTTGGTCTCTTCTATGCGTATGTTCACATCTTCCATAAAATAATGCACGAGTATTCTCTCCCCAGAAGGTAAGCTAACCTCAAGAGGCTCATCACTCTTGAAAAAATTACAACCAATCTTATGACAGAATGCGCCAATATCAAAAAGTGTGGAAGCTCGGGATTATCTAAATCCTACTGATAACGTACCTGTTATAACTTTAGATTCTTTGCCCTCTTTATTCTGGTTCATGGCAAACACTCTTTTTTTTTCCTCCGGAAGCTTGTCTTGGCTTCCCTCTTCGGGCTATCTTCTTTGACCAAACACATAATAAGGTGGTTTTGTGCAGTCTTGCACCCTGTTTATGGCCCTCTTTATTCTGGTTCATGGCAAACACTCTTATTTTTCCTTCGAAAAGCTTGTCTTGGCTTCCCCCTTACGGGCTGTCCTCTTTGACCAAACACATAATTAGGTGGTTTTGTGTAGTCTTGCACCCTGTGCATGACTTTGTAGCATTTGCCTTGTCCATGTGAGTTGTTTTTCCAATACTTGGGGCAAATAAATATAGGGTTCTGAGCATTTGTAGGTGGATTAGTATTTGTCCTTGCTAGTTCATTGTTGTTGTTTTTTCCATGGTTTAAAATCCCCCACAGGGTTCTCAGTTGGCTTATGGTTTGAACATCTCTTTTCTAAACAAGCTGCCACCTTTTGAAATCTCTTAAATGATTCAGTATAGTCCTTGTCAGGAAGTCCAGACAAAATATTTTGTATGTCCTGATGTAGGCCATTCATAAATCTCTTGGCCATCATCTCATCCTTATATACTGTGGGGTTGACCGACTCTGTTGGTTGAACTTTCTTTCATAGTCAATTACAAACATATCTTCTTATTTCAAATTGAAGAAGTCGTTCTCCATCTTTTATCGGTGTGACGTGGGTAGTAATTCTCCATCATGATCTTCAAAAAAACAAGTATCAAGCCTACAAACATCCAAAACTAACTCCCCTTAACAAAACCTTCATAACTAACTCTCCCTAAACGTGTTCAACTAGCTTTAGGCCAATCTTTTTGGTGGAGTTGTTGAAAACTAACTCCAGGTGGAGGTGTTGTAGACTAGCTCCACACCAAGCTCCTTGGTGGAGGTGTTGAAAACTAGCTCCAGGTGGAGGTGTTGAAAACTAAACCCTGATGAGGAGGTACACCTGATTTTTTTCCCAATTTTTTTTGAATTTTTCTGCTTAATCTATGACATGTGGCCCATACACACTTGGGCCCATGTCTTTCCAAATTCCTTATGGGGTCCAATTAGAAGGAAACCCTAATTTCTTCGTTCTTATAATTAAGACCTTTACCTCCTTCATTATTCTATTCATCTTTTACGCATTTCTAGGATTATTTTACATTTTTTTTTGTTGTCTTCCAAGGTGAGGGGCAGCTTGGGTGAAACAGAGTTCGGTTGGAAGGCTGCCTTGCTATGATCGAGTCTTGGAGTGGGTCGACCTTGGGTTTGAGTACTCCAATTCATCCGTAAGTATTTCGATCTCTCTTTCATTCTTACTTAAGTCTAATAACAGCGATAGTATTTATATAGGAGGGGAAGAAAATAGAGAGCTTAGGCTAACCTCATTTCTCTTGAGAGATTAACCATGATGATCCATTGAGTGTGTCACTCCTAGATATAGTGCCCCTTACTATACTGTCTCCAATAGATTGAGTAGACGCTTCAAGTTTATCTGGAACCACATCAATTAGATCTAATAATGGGGATCCTAGACGCCCTCTAATCTATCCTGGGGTAGATGTAGCTAACAACAATTCCAACTTGACTGATAATGAGGCAAGTACTTACTCTTCGATGGTGATAGAACATGAGTTATATGAGTGGAGGAGTATGTTTGAAATACCCAATGATGTACATTTGATAGTACCAAACTTTGTTTAATGAGTTGATCTTCCTCCCTCAAGTTGTATAAGTGTTTGTTATTCTATGTTGAAAGCTGGACTTAGGTTTCCCATTCCTGTTGTAATAACTGAAGTATTTAGACAATGGGAGTTGACTCCATCCCAAATTACCGTGAAAGACTGGTTCACGCTGGTTGGCATAATGACTCTTTTCAAAGAGAAATTTAGATATCCCACACCATCAGAAATGAACTTTATAGTGACGCTTAAGCAGTAGTCAAAGGGAAGGAGATTTCATTATCTAAGCACCCGACCAGGTTGAACGAGTTTGGTTTATTATCTAAGCACCCGACTGGGTCGAACGAGTCTGGCGCTTGTGTCTGACTCATCTCTTAAGAAATGGAAGCAAAGATGGTGTTTTGTTAGTAGTAATTGGATGAGAAGTGGAGAAGAATCTGATCCAGATTTACATGTATCAGTTCCGAGCTTGTTTCTCCCTTTTACAAGTAAGCCATAGTTATTCTTTATTTAGGATCCCTACATATTAACAATGTTAATTCTTATATTCTTTTGTAGCCTCTCGCCTCCATTTGAGGAAGATTTAGATTCGGACTTTTACAAAGCCCTTATCTTGACAGAGAGTAGACCAGCGAATGAAAGTTCAAACTAGGTCGTTTTTAGTCAAAAGAGCTCGATAAAGGCCGAATAATTTACGTGCAACCACAATCAGTCATCAGAACCGGATATCTCTTCATAGCCATATCAGCACCACCATAAAGCTAAGGTAATCAAGAGTTACTTCTAAGCAGGCTTCTCAATTGTTTAAGATAGGAAATCAAGCTAATGTAAATTTGGGATGCATTGTGTTTGGAAATGTTGCTAGGGTAGCTCAGCGTTCAGGGGTGGCTAGTTCCATTCCATATCCTTCACTGATTTATTGCATGCTTAGAGATCAGACGTTAAAAAAGAATCAAGATGATTTATTTACTCGAGCTCCACCAGCATTGGTATTTTCTACACGCCTCCTCTCTGGCGACAGAGTGTGCGATTTGCCTTAGTCTCCAGCTTCAGCTTCTGGGAATATTGATCAGAGGTCGGGTTAGATTTTGTTTCCCACGGTGTTCATCCGTTCTCAAATCCGTCAACAGATGCAGAAGATGAGACTGATGGAGCTGATAGGTTGGATGTTAGTGAAGCAGGTGTGGTGGGAACTTATGGTGGTGCTGATATGACTGATGAAGAGATATCTAGTTTTGATGACTGATTATGGTTGCACGTAAAATAACCGGCATTTATCAAGCTCTTTCGACTAAAATCGACTTGGTATGATCTTTCATTCGCTGGTCTACTCTCCGCAATGATAAGGGCTGTGTCAAAATCCGAATCTAATTCTTCTTCCAACGGAGGCAGAGGGACTGCATAAGAATATAAGAATTAACATGTTAATATGAAGGGATCCTGAACAAATAATAAGTATGGCTTACGTTTAAAAGGGCGAAACACGCTTGGAATTGATACGTGTAAATCTGGGTCAGATTCTTCTCCTCTTCTCATCCAATTACCACTAATAAAACACCATATGTCCTTCTATTTCTTAAGAGATGAGTCAGACCCAAGAACAAAACTCATTCGACCCGGTCGGGGGCTTAGATAATAGAGAAACTCTCTTGTGAGACGGACTTTTTGTGAGACGGTTGTGAGACGGGTTGACCCTTATTATATAGGTAAAGTATGCTTATTTATGGTTAAAGTATGTCAATAATGAATCATATTATAACAACCTAAAATCATACTTTAATTCATCATTTATCATATCATATTTTACAAAAATATACTTTAACAACCATTAAACATACTTTATCTATAAAATAGGCATACTTTAACACGTCTCACAAACCATCTCACATGTATAAAGTCTCACAAGAGAATTTGTCTAGATAAAAAACCAAACTCGTTCGACCTGGTCGAGGGCTTAGATAATAAAATACCATTCCCTTTGACTCCCGTTTAAGCATCACCATAAAGTTCACTTCTGATTATGTGGGATATCTAAATTTCTCTTTGAAAAGGGTCATAATGCATATTAGTTTGGATGTTTGTTAGCTTGATATTTTTTTGTTTTGTATTTTATGTTTTCTGACCTCCTTTTATGCTCTTTTTTTCCTTTTTAGTTGGATTATGTTTTACTTTGGTTTGTTGTTATCGTAGTTGATCTCTTTTATGATTCTCTTGTTTATATATCTGTGTGTGTTTTACTTGTGAAGACGGGCAAAAAGGGAAAGATTGTTGACTTATAAATGTCACAATCTTTTTATTTTGCTTTTCCTTCTTTGTTTCCAGCGACAGGTTCAGTACTAATGTGGACAAAGATCAAGTTGCGATTTATATGGGATTTCAAATTTCAAATACCAGGATGACGATTTCTTGCTTACGGGAGTTCTTGGTGGATATTTTAATTCTTGGAGAATAAAACTGCCGCAACTCTCTTAAAACTCTATCCATTCAAATTTGTCTATAAATAAATGATGATGGATTAGAGTTAATCAGAGATTTCAGAGTTCTGAGAGTTATTAAAAAAACAATTTTCATTTAAGAGTTTCTCTATTAGTATTGTGAGAGTACTAGAGAGTCGGGAGAATTGTCTGTTCAGTTGGGTGTAAACAACGATTGAGAAGATTGTTGTTGTGGGATAGTTTTCTCTTCTTAGTTTATCACTTCTTTGAAGTGTGTTCTTGTTAAAGTTTGTTTGTAAAGTCGACTTGTATTTGTTTAAAAACATGTCAATGATGACGTGTCTTTTTGCCCTGAAAGCCCTACTGGTGAAACATCCAGTAGAAAGTTTTTAAAAGTACTCTGTGTTATTCTCTCCTTTTAAATTTCCACTATACACTGTTAATATTTTCGTTTTAACATTCTTTGTAATAATTTACACTCTCGTCAGGATTCCACTATGTGCTCACTCTAGGTTCCAACAAGATTTATTTGACTTGTTAATGTGACAATATTTTTATTTTGTCTTTCCTTCTTTATTTTATTTTCTGTTTTTCAGAATGTTATAACAAGTCCAGCGATAAGTTCGGTACTTATATGGATAAATATCTAGTTGCTTTATATAGGATTTCAAATTTCAAATACCAGATATGTTGTGCGCATTCTTCTTGCTTACAGGAATTTCTTGGCAGATATTTCAATTCTTTGAGAATAAAAATCCCACAACTCCCTTCAAACTCTATCCATCCTAATCTGTCTTATAAATAAAGGATGATGGATTAGAGTTAATTAGAGATTTCAGAGTTCTGAGAGTTATTAAAAAAAATTTCATTTAAGAGTTCTCTATCCAATTTGTACTAAGAGAGTAGAGAGTCGAGAGACTTGTCTCTTCAGTTGGGTGTTAACAACAATTGAGAAGATTGTTGTTATAGGATAGTTTTTCTCTTTTTAGTTTATCACTTCTTTGAAGTATATGTTTTACGAGTTTGCTTGTAAAAGTTAACTTGTATTTATTCATAAACATGTCAATGATGATGTTTATTTTTTCCCTGAAGACCCTACTGGTGAAACACCCAGTAGAAAATTTTTGAAAGTACTCTGTGTTATCCTCTTCTTTTTAAATTTTTGTTGTGCATTGTTATTGTTGTAACATTCTTAATAACAATGTACACTTTAGTCAGGATTTCACTATGTGAACTTTTCAGGATCACTAATCGATCTTTATAATACAAAACTCCATTAACTGTAGTGTATGGCTGATGAATAGCCTCTCCCCATTCCAAGGCCTCAATAATTGGCCCATAACTTACATCCGAACAAACGACAGCCTGTAAGTCGTTCCATTCCACCCAACGTGGAATAGAAATAACTACTAATTCTGCCTCTGAATCACGACGAGATAGTGCATCAACTGTTGTATTGGTGGCTCTAGCCTTCTATTCAATCTCAAAATCAAAACTCAAAAGTTTAGCGACTTAATATTGTTGAGCATATGATGCAACAGATTGGTGTAGAAGATGCTTTAAGTTACGATGGTCTGTTCGGACTGTGAATCGGTGCCCCAAGAGATAATGTCTCCAGTGGAGCACTGCCCTTGTTGCATCAACACCAAACTTAGTCCTCTACCGGAAGCATCACACTCGATACAAAATGGAAAATTGAAATCTAGCAAGGCTAATGAAGTGATGGCTTGCTGCAAGGATTCAAACATCCCAAACAAACGGGGTAGCATCCTTGAGGAGAAGAGATGTAAGGGTTAATGCAATTTTCCCATAGTCTCGTATAAAGCGGCGATAGTAACACGTGAGACCAAAAACCCACGAACTCATTTAATAGATTTTGATATAGGCCATTGTAGAATGAAAAGGACATTTAAAGGATCCATTCAAACACCATCCAACGAAACCACATGACTAAGATAATCAATTGAACCTTGCACCCAAGAACACCTTTTTGGATTAATGACGAATGAGGCAGATGCCAACCGCTTCAATACCTCTCGAAGATGACTCAAATGCAACTGTCTCGTAGGACTATACACCAATATGTCATTGAAAAAAACCAACACGAAACTGCATGGTAGATTGGAAAGTTGAAGGTGCATTGCACAATCCAAAAGGCATGACAAGCCACTCGTAGTGGCCTAAGTGTGTACGAAATCCCATTTTCTCAATATCTTCTGGTGCCTTTTGAATCTTATGATATCTGGACCGTAGATCCAATCCTGTAAAACATGATGCTCCATGAAGCTCACCCAACAACTCTTGGATAATTGGAATTGTATATTTGTTTGGAATCGTACGTTTGTTCAACTTTCTATAATCCACACAAAATTTCCAACTTCCATCTTTCTTATGCACAAGCACGATGGGGCTTGAGTAAGGGCTTGTACTAGGCTGGATAAGGCTGGTTGCGAGAATGTTATGAACCAAAATTTTATTTTCTGTTTTTTGATAGGTGTTGTACCTGTATGGACAAATATACGCCGCAGAAGACCCTGGCTGAAGAGGTATCAAGTGATCACACTCCCGGTGAGGCAGTAACTCAGGAAGTGGGTTCAAAACCTTAGGGAATTCCATCAATAGAGCCTGCACATCTATAACAAGTGACTTGTGGGGGTTCTAGTGGCCATACCAACAAACTTTGATCAACATCCTTCAACTTTAGAGATGAGACTGTTGTGATTTGCCTATACAGAAGACCATGTTTGCCTCTCAAGGTAACTGATTGACCATAGTACTCAAATTGCATAGTTAAAGTGATCCAATTTGCCCACACGACCCCAATGTGGTCAACTAAGTAATGCCCAAAATCAGGTCAACACTGCCAATTGGAAAAACATATGCCTCAATCTGAGATTATGTGCTGCCCAATTTCAATTGGACCCTGGAACAAACTTAATCAGTCTTTGTTTCTTTAATATCTCCTAATACATTCGGTAATGCAACTCCATACCTAATTGATAAGCCTAACTTTGGAACAATGACGCTAGAGATAAAATAATGGGATGCTCCACTATCAATCATGACCATAATCGATCTCCATTTATCTTGCCCAATAATTTCATTGGTTGAGGCCCATCAAACCCGTAAGCGGTGACTGCAAACAGCTCTAAGTGTTGGAGGTTTGCCTCTTCTTTTATCATGTTCGCAGACTCAACAATTGAATTATCCATTTCTTCTTTCTCTCCCATCACCATTATCCGAAGAGATTTTCTATAGGGCTTCTTATACTTGAAACATAACCCTTTGTTCCTTAGATCCATAAACTTGTTGTGTGACATGTATTTTGGTCCCGAAGGTTTGTTTTGGTTCATATAACCCAAAGATTCAAAAGTTTGTCGAGAAGAAAGCCCACTCGAGAATTGTCGTGGGGGTAAAGTTGCCTTGCTAGGTTGGAAATTCCCACCTTTTCGTGGGACAAAAGACGATGGCAACATGGGTCCCATGCTTTTCGACGCACGATATGATTAGTCTGAATATCAAGTGTAAGTTAAAATTAACGGTCCAATTAAATAGTGACACGTGAATTTTTCTGATTAAAATATCAATTTTAATTTATTATTTATTTTGGAATTTAAATATATTAATTCCTAAAATAAAGTAATAAATAATTTATAATTAATTTAAGCCCAACAAATTAAGTTGGACTTAAATTAAATGAGGCTTGACCCAAGTCAAATAAGCCAAAGTTAAAGGTGGTCTGACTCAAGTCAAATAAGCCCAAACGAATTAAATATGGCCCAAGGACAAATAAGCATGACTAAAAGTCTAAACAATAGGAAGACTTAAGCCCGCAGAAATATGTCAAATCAAGTATTGACCAATCAAACTGCGTTATAGATGGGAAGGCCCAAGCCCGTAAAATCAGGTCAAATCACCCTTGGACCAATCAGAATGCGAGTTATATATGAGGCTTCCTCACCCTTCTCCTATATAAGAAACCCTCCACCATTCGTTCCAAACATACTCAGACAGTGGAAGAGATCCGAAGAACACGAGCAAAGACGAGAGTCCAGCCTCCCTTATAGATCTTCAAGTCAAGAATAGCCTTCGATCAGAGATCAAGATGTTAAACCCCTCCGATCCGGCGTTCTTCCAGTCAACAGTCTCCGATCAGAGATCAAGGTTCTACACCCCTCCGATCTAGCGTTCTTCAAGTCAGAAACAACACTCGACTTGAGATCAAGGTGCTAAGCCCCTTAGATTCGACGTTTCATTAAGTCTATTTGTAACAGTCCTTTATTTTTACACATAAATATTTATTTGAGTCTATAGTATGGTAAATGTATATATAAATATGGTAAGGAGATATCTATACATAAATAGTATTATTGATAAAATATACATATTTAAGAAAATATCCTATAATCGCAAATAATAGGATATTTTAATAATAATAATAATAATATTATTATTATAAGAATAATAACAACAAACAGACATGGATGCAATGACAAATATATAATCTGCTTAATATTCTTGCAACACAAGTTAAAATCTTACTTTACACAGACAATCATTACGAATCACATCATTACGAATTATGAATCTTGATGACAAAAATATTATTTACAAAATATGCTTCAACCCTCATTCAACTCACCAACCACTCCAGCCGCATATCAAACCTCTCCATCTGAACGCCTGTTCACCTTTGCGTATCAAATCTTTCCTATCTTCACTTCTCATCTGTTCTTCAAACACTGCCCCACTATTTTTTCTCTTTTTCATATGCACGCTATTCTTCAGATAAACGCTGCTCTTCAGAATATTTTTCTTCTCGAATATTATTTTTCTCAAGTACTGCATCCCCCGCTCTCAATGGAAGATCTATCCCTTTTATTTTAAAACTCACGAAAAGTTTCAGAGCGTGAAGTGTTGAACCTCTAATTTCACGTCCCAAACAGTGCCAGACGTTAAGGTAAGTGACCATTTCAACGCATCCTTACACCCTCCTCCCTCTAGAGTAATACCACTCTATTCTAAAAAAAAAACTCAGAAACCATTCTTTTAAATTGTCACACCCAAAATTTTATAAAAAGAAGTTCGCATATTATTTTCTTAAATAATTTAAATAGGGCATGACCAAAACGTTTACAATAATCAAATAAATAACAATGCAGAGATAAAGGGTATTACACAAGGGACATGTCCCATAAGTTTCAGCAAACTTTAAGCAAATAACTCTAGTAAAAGAAGTTAAATAAGGGGGTAGGTCATTTAAGTTTCTATAACTTTAATTTAAAAAGAGTATTTACTGCAGAAGCTTTTAGAGAAAAGGACTACAAGTTTGTTTCCCAAATTGATAACCCACAAACATACATGACTTGTCTTTTATTATAAAATAAAAACTAAGGTAGAATTTTGTAAATACAAACAGCCACCTAGATGTACTCAATATATTAAATAAAGACCTTTAAGATAAATTTTGTAAATCAATCATTTTGATTACAATAAATAACTGTACTCCAAGTTTGTACCTCATAGAGGTACTACCTAAGTGCAAACACTCAACCAACAATGCTTTTAAATGATTTGGCATGCACACTTGACTTGTACCTCTAAGTACAAGCCACTACTAAAATAATCAACCACTTCACCCACACGTGCTATCCAAATTCCAAAAAATAGAATTAGAAGCAAAACTGAATTTGACCACTTCTACATTAATTAAAGCCATGCATAACTCCAACTTACCACTAACCTATAACCATGAATAATTAATTAATTAACATGTGGCTAGTTTAGAACTAACTTATCACCGACAAATACATATTGGAAAACCTGCTATATAATGTGAAACTCAGCAAGTAGTGAAGATAGTGCAGATTCAACACACATCCACAAAGATAATTTAATACAGCAAAAATCCTTCAACGTTCACAGAACCATCAAACTATAAATAGTGAGATAAATCTCCAATATTTCAATTACTATTCTGCAACCAAAATCCAAAATATCATTAATGAGTTCGAGTATTTTAAAGATGACGCATGACACAATACCACGAATTTAAAAACACCAATACTTTAAATAAAACTTGCAAGTATGCAGCGTATAAGCTGTTGTTTATTATAACATTTTATTAGGTCTCCTCGCTGACGCGCCCCCATTCATACGCTATCGCCACGCTTAACCTGAGATGAGATAAATTACTGGGGTGAGCAACCACAAACTCGGTGAAGATTTAATCATGCTTACATAAGTCAAGTAATTCATGTGCGAGAATTAAATTTCACTTACAATACAATCCTGTCATGTCAATAAGGCACTATTCGGTCCATTATTCATATAAAGATATGACATTACGATTCATTTTTTGATAAGAGTAAGGCACCATTACGGTCCAAACTTGTGATAAGGGTGAGGCACCATTACGGTCCAAACTTGTTATAAGAGTGAGGCACCATTACTGTCCAAACTTGTGATAAGAGTAAGGCACCATTATGGTCTAAACTTGTAATGCATTTATCAATTTACATATTCCAAATAATTTTAACTATCAAATAGTATGAAATAATTTAACACATATAAGATGAGAAAATTCCCACATTTACCACGTAAAGAAACTTTCACGCTAAGCGTCTTGTACCGATTTCTCTTCGAATCCTATATATATAATGACTGAACGTTTCTAATGAAATATGTAACACTATGATCGTAAATCTGATCCTACATCCAAATCATATAAACGTTGTAGATGAAAGGTATTAGGGCAATAGGGTTCCAACGATGAAAAACATGATAGAAGGAAGAAGAGACGAGAGAAATTGTTACCCTCTCTCCTAGCCTGCAGCCGCGTGAGAAGCGATGTTTAAGTGAGAAATAAAAAATAGAATGATGCATCAAATATAAATATGTGTGGCTGTACAAAACCTTAGCAGATACTCTTTTGTAGGATTTGATAAACTTTCCTTAGTTGGGAGACTTAATTTAGGGATTGATTTGCAGGGGAAAGATCTTTCTTGGTGAACAATAAAAGTGATGATTTGGTTTTGGGAAGGAAGGATCTCAATTCTGTTTTTCCTTCCCTCTTTCTTAAGGTCGATAGCTAAGATGGGCTGGATTAAAGAATAAACTTATTTTTTTGGGCCTTTAGAAAGAATTGAGGCAAAATATTCACGTAAATAAATTCATAGATTTTTGGGATGTTACATAAATTTCATGTGATAACAGAAGAGAATCTATCAAACTAGAAAGACCTGTCTCTACCAAAATTCCCTAACTTAAACTACAAAGGTAATCCTCCTACCTTATTTATTTATTGAAGGCATAAACAGTGAATGAAACATGACATGTATATATATATATATATACAGAAAAATCAAAATCTTGTGAAATGAGGAGGGGAATTGATGGTGATATGTTGGGGTTTGATATTATGATATATGAAAATGGGAGCTAAATACTTACTCCCTTCGTCCCATAGAAGTTGACACACTTTCCTTTTTGGTTTGCCCCACTAAAGTTGACACATTTCCTTTTTAATACATGGGACCCACATGAAAATAATTAGTCTATTTTCATGGGCCCTACATATCACTTCTAATACAACTACCCACTACACATTAAATATTATTTCTCTCACTTCACTTTATATTAAATTATTATATTTCTTAATCCCCGTGCCAAAAAAAATTATACCAACTTTAATGGGACGGATGGAGTAATAAATATTCTTGATGACATATTATCAGATTATGTATGTTGAAGTTTGATTTTGTGTCTTTTGTAGCATATGTAGTTATCATAAAATTCATATAAGATATATGTGATATCAGCTTATGCATGTTGAAGTCTGACTTTGTGTCTGTAACTCTTATGTGATATTATCAGATTAGGTATGTTGAAGTCTGATTTTGTGTCTGTAACTCCTACGTGATATGAAATTAAGTATGTTGAGGTTTGGTATAGTTTTAATTAACACTGTTTTATTAAAAACCAGTTGGAATATCTTATATTAATATGTTAAGATCTTGTTGGGTGTGATGTTAGTTACGAGTTCTTTTTATTCCAAAATCTAATTTTTCCTAAATCTATTTCATTCTCATGACTTACAAATATGGTAATAAAGATTTATATTTTCCTACTGTAAACTTGTGACGTAAATTTTGAAATAAAATTTCAGAATGCACTGATAAAATACAAAGCGAGGTGTAGATTCCTTATTCTTTTTAATTCGTAGAAAATTTTAATAATGTAAAAATTATACACATATCTTCATAAATTTAATCATAACATGATATATGATATTATTAATATGTGCATCAATTTTTTAAAAAGAATTATTAGTCATTTAGGAGTTGTGTGTACCAAAGAGTAAAAAATAGAATAAATACACTACAAAAACTTGTTTTTAAATTTATTCCTTTAAGACGGATGAATCTACCAAAACGTTCAACATAAAAGTTGTTCATCTATGTGTCTACTTTACTAATGTTAAATATCTTTTAAAACTATTTATCCAAATGAATGTTATGATTATTTTACTAAACTGTGGCAGTGCTGCCTACAGGAAAATCAAACTAAACTTCATCTATTTCGTTGGCCATTGAAACGAAAGATTTACGGAAAGGAGTATATATTAAAGTGTTCACCTATATGTCTAATATGTCCATATAAAATAGTTTTTTAAGTTGTTAAGAGTTTAGAGAGTTACAACCAAAATTTCCAAACATGACAACATCATATCTCATAATCCTTATACTAGTTCTTGTACCATGTGGTTTATTCCATAACGTTTTTAGGTAAAACCACTAAAATTAAAACATTAGGATGTCCGTTACATTCATACAAATGTCATTGAATCATACGAGTTTAAATAGGAAAATATGCTCTTTATTACAAGGTATACCAAGCTGGAAATTATGGCCTCTAAACCCCATTTTCATAAAAGAATTCGCAAAACTTAAATTTCCTTTAGTAATCAATAATTATGATTATAATAAATATATGAAAATTCCTAGATGTGATTTAAATATTAAAATATAGATGAGTGATGTTTTAGGGATATTTTTCACATAAGTTTAGAAATTATCATAATAATTTCTAAATAAATATACTTAATAATGTCTTAAGATAAAAATTAAATTTTTGGAGGTATCGAGGTTGCGAGGAAAACTAGCAACGACAACGCTCGTCCTCAACTCAACCTCAACCTCTATCCTAAATCTTATTCTTGTGTGACTTTTCGTTGAAAAGGTGGGCTTACTGTTACGATTTCTACATTGAATGTGATTTACATTAATTAATGTGAATGAATATGAATGAAAATTTTACCTAAGACTGGTGGGTCGAGAACCTATACGTACAGATGACATTATTGCCAATAAGGAAAGACGGACGCATTTTCATGACTTTGACGTATTAAATAATGAGTACATTCGGGTGACTTGAATAATAAGCACATTCGGGTAATCTGACGTATTAAATAATGAATGTTTTCGGTCGACTTGAATATGGGTTCATCCCCTTTATTTTTAAAAGTTCATGAGATTCATTTCTCAAGAGATGAAGTCATTTTCAGTTGTGAAATCTAACAGTAAATCCCCCACTAAGTACATCCCCGTGTGCTCAGCTCACTATATTTTTCTTCGACAAATGAGGTGACAGACGACGAGGTGAATGATGAGTCAAAGGGGTTTGTTGCAGCTTTAAGTACTTCGTGGTTTAATTAAATAAGTGTTAAATATGTGAACAATCATTTATGAATTATCACTACACACAAATCACCAAAAGACTTCCGCTACTTAATTTTCAAAATGTTTATTTAAATTTTGATTATGTTTTAATTAACTCTCCTTTAATTTTTATGAATTATAATGCGATTGTTTTATTTTTAGCTTTTAAAAAAATCACTTTTAAATTTAATTATTTCACATAAAATAAATTGGGTCGTGACAAGTGTGGTATTAGAGCAGGTCTATGGTTCTGTAGACTTGCATTTACAAAATAAACGATTTTATACTTTTTAATATTTTTAAAATTAGGAAATGTAAGATTCCAACCCCTAATCATTCACTTCGTCGGCTACGTCACAAGGTAAATTATTGACATATATTTAAATTGATTTATGGATTTATCAATTGTTATTACATTATTAAACTTGATGACAATGGATACTTTAATTGATTTATGAAATTATGAGTTGATGATACATGAGATAGATGCTCTCCGTGATGATATGTATTCGAGTTGTATGGCTAATATGTGAATTTCATTATACTTAAACTTGAGTAGATTGAGTGGACTTGTTAGGAAATGATATTTAAGCTATTAACTCTAGCTAAAATGGAAAGTAACTAAGGATTTATTTTAAACAGATGTATCACCATAGGACTGAGCCTTATACGATGCATTCCGAGTCCATGGCCGAACAACTTACCTACTATGGCAATATTGAGTGCGACCCCTCTGAGTCGATAGGCATCCACATCACTCGGATGTGGTCGGCGTAGGACATCTTGGTTGAGACTCCTCCATGGGAGGGATTTGAGTCCGCTAGGATAGTTGTGGATTCTCTACCGGTCTGGTGGAGGGACTTAGGATGGGAGGCCATCTGAGAGTATGCATGAAATTTGATTGGTAGTGACGTGCTCTGCCTAGAGTTTCGACAATTCATGGCTCGTCTATGGATGATGTGGCAGGAGCATGGTGATTTTCCTCCGTTCCACCTTAAAGGAGGTAGCCCTATTGCTCATCCCTTTTTCTCAGAGCATCCTGAGGTGTTGTATGAGCCCTACAAAGGACCCTCGCACTTCCCTGAGGACTCATTTGGCACCCCATACCTCGACTTCTTTAGCACAGATGATTACCCTATGATGACTGAGGGTGTTCAGCTTCCTGTAGATGGCTCAGCACCTGTCTTCTTTCCTGACCTTTCTCCTATTGAAATTTCTTACGAGATTACCCTACCGATCATCTACGACTATTCTCCAGATCTGGATTTTCCTAATCCAATCCCAGAGGAGTCGAGCAGCCGTTATAGCACCTGCGTTGCTAGTGGGGGAGGGACGCAGATGTATGGCTTGGATGATGGATGAAGGGTTGTGTGTTGTTTATTAGGTGTTGTTCACGACTCGTAAAGTGTATAACTTACGTGGACGTGTTGTTGTTCATTTATCTTTTCCTTTTGTTGTTAGCTACTTTTTATGTTTGCTATGACTATTATGTGATAGGCTTTTATTATACATCTCTAGAAGCTATCATAAGCTCGGAGATATAGGTTCTACTTAATTTTCATCATCGTTTTGACTGTAGAACCTAAGTATGTCAAAATTGATACTATCAATGAAAAAGACATGTTATGATTATCTCTTCTTTTATACATATAAGCTTAACTTGATGATTTTCATAGGAAATGGTGATTATGGTTAATTTCATCTGGTTTTTAGTGTATTTTTTATGTTTGTTTTCGTATATTTTATACGTATTTTGAGTCATTATTGGTGGTGTTATGTGTTTATTGGAATTTGTGTGTGAATAAGCTTATAATGATGAATCAGGTAAAAAATAGAGCAAATAGGAGTCGGGAGAAAAAAGGGAACAAAGTTGCACAACACGGCTAGCTGTGTGCAGGAACACGAGCCATGTCTCGTACATGGCGCGAGTTCTGCACATGGGCCTGTTAACTAAAGCCGTGTGCGGTAGTCAGAATACACAACACGGCCACCCCTATGGACGTGTGCTGCGCACGAGCCGTGCGCTGCTTGAAGCTTGCATTGACCGTTTGCCCTAGACACGACTCGGGGCGTGCTGCAGCACACGGGGCGTGTCTGTGTAAAAAATGCTGAAAAATTTCAGATTTCTTCTAGAAGGCCCACAAGGGTATAAATACCACTCTATTTAACATTTTGATGATCTATCCTCCGAAAAATCAGCTGCACACACACTTCACACACAATTCCCTTCATTTTACACCTTTTCCCTTACCCTTCCATCATCCATTTCATCTTTGATCATCTTACCATCATTCTATCACAACAAATTTAAGTGAAAAAGCTAGGAAGAGTGGGTGATCATCAAAGGAAAGAGGGAGATTCAATTGGAGCCACTCCAAGGGAGTTTTCATCTCAATTTAGTGTTAATCCTCTATTTTACCATGATTTGTAAGATTTTTAATATTTATGTTGAGGATCTTATGAAGATTGTAGGCTAATCTCCCTTGTGAGATTAGCAACATGAAAGTTGTTGGATAATTTGTTGGATTCATGTATTTAGATTATGTGTTGAATTGGGATTTGACTTTCTATCATTGATCTATTAATATCTTGAAGTTTATGATGAATTGTATATTTGATTATGTTAAATATGTGATTAAATTGAGAAATCAATTATGTGCTTAGGGTAGTTGAGTGAATCATTTCATCAAACACCTCATGTCCATTATAAATTGTAAAAAGATTGAGAAATCCTTTATTATTTAGAACCCATTGATATAACACATAATTTATTAGATTGAGAAGTCAATAGATCATATGAAGGGACTCTTAAGTGAACTTAGTACCTAGTGTATCTGTGAATAAGAATGTGTATTTTGGTTTGTAATTGTAGCTACACCATCATCACTTGCCAAAATTTTTGCTATTATATATATATATATATATACACACTACTACCTCCATTCCATTTTGCTATTATGTTCGAGGTAAGACAAAGAACAAAACCAAAAAGAAGAATCAAATGGAGAACAATCAAGATGAACGTGCAAACGTTGAGTATGATGGAGACGGAGTGCAAAATGTGCAAGACAATGCACAAGCACCTCAAGTCAACGCTAATCTTCCTCAACAAGCTTATCAAAAATTTGAAGAGTTTAACAATCAAGCTTTGCTTCAACAAATGGTGCAACAAGCTATGCTTCAACAAGGCTTTCAACATGCTTATGCACCTCCACCATCACCTCCGATGCATCGAGGGCCTCAAGTAGATCCAAGGGTGATCCGGGATTTCTTTATGCCAAGAGCAATGCCACAAATGATGGGACCACCGATCAATGCTAACAACTTTGAATTTAAAGTGGGTTTGATCTCTATGGTGAGAGAGCAACAACTTAGTGGATCCTAACGCTCATCTAGCTCAATTTATTGAGATTGCCAACACCGTGAAGATGAATGGAGTGAGCGAGGATTGAATTAAGATGAGGTTGTTTCCATTTTCGTTGAGGGATCGTGCTCGAACATGGTTATCTACCATCACGCTGGGTACATGTAACACTTGGAAGGAGCTTGCACAAATGTTCTTGAACAAGTACTTCCCGCCTTTTAAAATGCTTCAAATGAAGAGCTTGATCACTCAATTCAAGCAAATGCCTCAAGAGAGTTTTTATGGAGCGTAGGAAAGGTTTAAGGATATGCTACGTAAGTGTCCACAACATGGATTACCAGAAAATCAACAAGTTGGATTTTTCTACCAAGGTTTGGTAAATAGTCAAAGAATATATGTTGATGCTTCGGTGGGTGGATCCGTATTTGGAGTGACTCCGAAAAGGACGATAAGGATATTTGATGAAATTGCTACAAATGTATATCAATGGCCATCGGAGAGGGTAAGTGGATGCTATGGATTTGAGAGCGTCGATCAAGGGAAACAGTTTAGTGTGAAGAGTGCTAATGTGGAACCAAGTATTCCAAGTGTTGAGATGATAGCTGCGGAGGTAATGAGACAAATGAGCTTGAGTCAAGGTGTGAATCAAGGAGTTAACATGGTGGAAGGCCAAATTGATCAAAATGTACTTCCTCCTAATAGTGTTAGTGGGGAGCAATGGGCTATGACAATGCCATGTGTGGAGGATGTGCAATACATGCAACAAAGAAATTACCAAGGTAACTATCAAAACAATTACCAAGGTAATTTCAATCACAACCAAGGAAACTACCCAGCAAGGCAAGGAAGTTTCAATAGTCAAGGAAGTGGAAGCTCATACCCACAACAACAAAGGAGACAAGATAATTTCTCTTATTCAAACCCGAGCAATGCGGTTGCTTATCCTCCGGGGTATCATCTGGGAGCTAAAGCACCAAATAATAAAGGGAAATCAACCACCGAAGAACTCATTGAGAAGTTGATTGCATCAAACAAAGCTCAAGATGAGACAAGAAAAAAGATTGATAATGAAGCTAATGATAGAAGCTTCAAAGCCTTGGAGCACTCGGTTAGTCAACTTACTAGTTCGTTTAGTGCGAACGAGAAAGAAAAAATTTCCTCTACCACTGTCGTAAATCTAAAAGAGCAATGCAAGACAATCAACTTGAGGAGTAGAACAAACTATGATGGACCTTCTATGTCTATGAAAAGTGAGAAGTTAGAAGAGAAGGAGGTTGAGGAAAAGTTTGTGGAAGATGGTAAAGTTGAAGCTAAAGAAAATGATGAAACGGAAGTGGATGAGTCGGAAGTTGTTGAAAAGAAATGGCAAAGAACAAAAGCATTGAAAAAGAAAGAGATTGAAGTGGAGTTGGAAATGGATAGTTGGGGATACCAAAAACTTAAGTGCCCATTCCTTTCACACATAGATTTTTGAAGAAGGGCCTTGATGAAAAATTTGCAAAGTTTTTGGAGATTTTCAAGAAAATCCACATCAATATACCCTTTGCGGATGCTTTGAGACAAATGCCTCACTATGCTAAGTTTTTGAAAGACATCATGGCAAGAAAAAGGTGCTTAGTGGAGAATGAGATCATAAACTTGACGGAGGAGTGTGGTGCCATAATTCAAAAGAAGTTGCCTCCAAAGCTCAAGGATCTGGGGAGTTTTGTCATACCATGCGAAATGGGGAAGAGTGAAGTGCATAAAGCTCTTTGTGATCTTGGGGCTAATATCAACTTGATACCTATGTCCATCTTTAAGAAGCTTGGTATAGGTGAAGTAAAGCCTACATCCGTTACATTGCAACTTTCGGATAGGTCTTTGACTTATCCTAAGGGAGTAGTTGAGGATGTGTTAGTTAAAGTTGCAAAGTTCATATTCCCAGTGGATTTTGTAGTGCTTGACATGGACAAAGATGCAAATGTTCCATTGATTTTGTGGCATCCATTTTTGGCCACGGGAAGAGCGTTAATTGATGTGCACAAGGGGGTGTTGACATTGAGAGTAAATGAAGAAGAGGTGGTGTTTTCATTAAGAAATGTGATGAGGCATCCGAATGAGAAAGAGGAGTGTAGAAGGATTGAATTGATTGATGAGATTGTTTAAGAGAACTTGTCATTCTTCTTATCTAAAGATCCTCTCGAAACAAGCATAAGTCATTCTCTTACTGTATCTCTTAATTCTAACTCATTTTTTTATTGTCTAGAAGATGATGATATAAATGATTGCTTACATAAATTGAATGCTTGTAGGGAAATGCAAGAAGATGAAGCAAAGATGATGTACTATGGAAAGAGGGAGTACCTTCCTTTGGAAATAGAGAAGAAAGAGTCAAAAGTTGAAAAAGGAAAAGAGGAGTTGAAGCCACTACCCGATCATCTTATGTAAGCATAGTTGGGGGATAACAAAACCTTTCCGGTAATTGTATTTTCATCCCTTTCACCTCTAGAGCTTGATAAATTGTTGAGGGTGCTTAGAGATCATAAAAGTGCTACAGGGAGGAGTCTTAATGATTTGAAAGATATTAGTCCCACAATTTGTATGCATCACATTAGATTGATTGATGAGAACAAATCATGTATACAACCTCAACGTCGTTTGAATCCTATTATGCAAGAAGTTGTTAGGAAAGAAGTTTTGAAATGGTTGGATGCTAGAATTGTGTATGCCATAAGTGATAGTCCTCATGTAAGTCCTTTGCATGTTGTGGCTAAGAAAGGGAGATTAACCATTGTTAAAACGGAATTTGATGAAGAACTTGGAACAAGGGTGAAACGGGGTGAAGAGTTTGTTGTGATTATAGGAAGCTTAATGAAAACACTCATAAAGATCATTTTTCCTTGCCCTTTATTGATCAAATGCTTGATAGGTTGGCGGGATATAAGTATTATTGTTTTCTAGATGGTTATTCGGGGTACAACCAAATCATGATAGCCCCCGAGGATCAAGAGAAAACAACTTCTACTTGTCCGTATGACACGTTTGCTTTCTATAAATTGCCTTTTGGGTTGTGCAATGCTCCTGCCACCTTTCAACATTGCATGATGGCTATTTTGGGGGGATTAATTGAAAATGTGATGGAAGTGTTTATGGACGATTTTTTCGTGTTTGGATCCTCATTTGATAAATGCTTGGCTAATCTTTCTATGGTTTTACAGTGATGTCAAGATACGAACCTAGTCTTGAATTGGGAAAAATGCCATTTTATGGTTCAAGAGGGTATCGTACTTTGACATCATATATCGGAAAAAGGTTTGAGAGTTGATAAGGCGAAGGTTGTAGCCATTAAACATCTTCCCCCACCAACAAATGAAAAAGGAGTTAGATCGTTTCTCGGTCACGCCGGGTTGTATCGACGTTTTATAAAAGATTTTTCTAACATAGCCAAAACTATGTGTAAATTGCTTGAAAAAGATGCTCCATTTGAATTTAATGATGAATGTCTTGATGCTTTTAGGGTGCTAAAGGAAGCTTTGATTTCTTCACCAATACTTGTCTCCCCCGATTGGAGCAAGCCATTTGAACTCCATTGTGATGCAAGTGACAATGCCATGAGAGTGGTGCTTGGACAAGTGCGAGAGAAGAAATTTTGAGCTATATATTATGCCTCCAAGACGTTCAATGCCAATCAAAAGAATTACACCACAACGGAAAAAGAGTTTCTATCCGTGGTCTATGCTTTTGAAAAATTTCGTCCATACCTAGTTGGCACAAAAACCATTTTTTACACTGATCATGCCGTCATTAGGTATTTGATGAGTAAGAAGGATGCTAAACCAAGACTAATTCGTTGGGTGCTTTTGTTGCAGGAGTTCGATGTGGAGATACTTGACAAGAAGGAAGTCGAAAATGTCTTAGCCGACCACTTGTCACGATTGGAGAATGTTGATGAAAAAGGAACCATGGAGCTTATCAATGATGTATTCCCGGACGAAGAGAAACTTTAAGTGGATTTTCAAAGGATGTACACTTTGTGTGAGACCGAAAGACCGTGGTATGCGGATTTGGTAAATTACTTAGCTTGCGGCCATCTCACCGAGTCAAAAAGGAAGAAGTTCTATCATGATGTGAAAGAATATTTGTGGGATGATCCTTTGTTGTTCAAAAACTGTCCGGATGGTATCATACGGAGGTGTATCCCAGAAGAAGAAAAATTAAGTGTCATGGAGATATGCCATAGCTCACCATATGGAGGACATTTTGGGTTTCAAAAGATGGGAGCTAAGATCCTACAATCGGGGTTGTTTTGGCCAACTTTGTTCAAGGATTGCAAGGAGTATATCAAGGGATGTGACCGGTGCCAAAAGATTGGAAGTATAGGGCAACGTGATGAGATGCCTATGAGGAACATTTTTGAGGTTGAAGTGTTTGACGTATGGGGGATGGATTTCATAAGACCATTTCCGCCTTCCAATGGCTATCTTTACATTTTGTTTGTGGTGGATTATGTGTCTAAATGGGTCGAAGCAATCCCAACAAGGACAAATGATGCTTTAGTGGTCAAGGCTTTCTTAAATAAGAACATTTTTGCAAGATTTGGAGTGCCAAAAGCAATCATTAGTGACCAAGGATCCCATTTCATCAACAAGATTATTGAGAAGCTTTTAATGGGATATGGAGTGAAGCACAAGGTTTCCACACCTTATCATCTGCAAACAAATGGTTTGGCGGAAGTATCAAATAGGCAAGTGAAGCTTGTGCTTGAGAAGACAATCAAGGAAAACAGAAAAGATTGGTCCTCTAAGCTAGATGATGCGCTTTGGGCTTATCGAACGGCTTACAAGACCGCTCTTGGATTTTCTCCGTATAAACTAGTGTATGGAAAAGCATGCCACCTTTCGGTTGAGTTAGAACACAAAGCTTTGTGGGCCTTAAGGAAGCTAAATCTTGAGGAGAAAGAATTCGGAAAGAAGAGATGTCTCCAATTGATTGAGCTCGAGAAATTTTGTGAAGAAGCATATTCAAACTCAAGAATTGTAAAGGAGAAGCTCAAAAGATGGCATGATGAAAGAATCAAAGCAAAGGAGTTTATACCGGGGGATAAGGTGCTTTTGTTCAATTCAAGATTGAAATTGTTTTCCGGAAAACTCCGTTCTAAATGGACCGGTCCATATTTGGTGATCGAAGTGAGAGATGACGGGTCATTAAAGCTTGAAGGATCGGATGGGAGTTCCTTTGTTGTCAATAGTCATAGGGCGAAACATTACCTTTCTCCCTCTCAAAGGGAGTTGGTATATATTGACATTTTCTCTTCTTGAGATCCGTATCCTTTCGTAGTTTAAGTTTGTACATATTTCTTTTTGTTGTTTTACATTTTTGGTCTTGTAGGTGGATGGTGCTCACGAAAAAAAGGTGTTTTACGATTACAAGAAGAGATTCATGGATAAAATACGATATATCTTACCACTTTTTGCAAACTTACATCGAAATTCTTATTTCGAAATAAGTTTGGGGGGATATAGTGTGGTATGACATACTAGTTTGCATACTTGTGTCTTGTGCTTACGTGTTTCAAAAATTTTCTCGTGAGTTCGGTATGTTTTGGTATGTTATTGGTGGTGTTTGAGTGTCATAATCTATTTATTTTAATGCAAATTGTTGAACTAATGTTGTGAATGAGTTTTGACCATATATAGGGAGCATTTGGAAGCATATTAAAGTTGAAATTTGAAGAAAAGGGCAAAACAGAACTCGAGCCGTGTTCAGCACACGGCTCTGTACTGTGTGGCCATGTGCTGTGGCCTGCAAACACAACTCGGCCAATTCGAGGCCGAGTCTTGCACTCGGAGCATGTGGAGTACACTGACACGGGACGTATTTAGCACATGACCCTGTCCAAGCTAGCCGTGTGCGGTCATCAGAAGCAAAACATGGGCAAATTTCAGCCGTGTTCTGCATACGACCGTGTCTGTGTCAGAGCTCGAGGCAAGCTGCAGCACACGGGGCGTGTCGCGTTCTGAGTCAGTTTTAAAAATGCGAATTCAGTCGAAGCCTCCTCATTCTCCACTCATCTGTACCATCACTCCCAACCCCAAATTCATCCGAAAACATCATAGAATGGTATGTCCAAGCACAAATTCATTCAATTCTTGTTCCGAATCCAAGGTATGTCCTCTTGAACCCTAGTTTTCAATTGAAATGTTCATATGTGTAAATTCGTGTATGGGGATTGAATGATAGCATAATTAAAACATACAATGATTGTGAGACACGAATGATTCTATCTATATGTTGAATTGTGTTGAATTGTTTAAGAATTGGGGTTCATATTGGTTGTAATGTAGAAATTTTTTATGTTGATTGATGAGTTCATGAAATGGAATTGATTGATTGATAATGTTTCTATGTTATGTACATTGGTATGATATTGCTTACATGTTGAGGAATTGGGCATAAAATCTTGTTAAATTTGTTGAAGACTTATATTGAAAAAGTGTGCATACCAAGTGTTCGATGAAATGCTTAAGTGAGTTTTGAGGATCAATTTTGAAGTTTGCATGAACAAGAAACATTGTTAAAATATTGTGGATGGTTGAGCTTAGTGGATTGGAGTAAATTGGTCAAATTCTTGCTTGCTTGAGAAATAATCTTGTATAATGAAATGTGTAGGATGACTGAAAGTGTGTTATAATTCTTTTATGATTTGAACATGGGAGTTGAACAAGTTTAGAATTAAGGCATGAATGTGTAACAGGAATAACACTAAGTTGAATAACTAGTGATGATTCTACATTTAATTTTGTTAGCATAAACTTGGATTTGATTTGAAACTGTGAATAGTGCAGATGGCTGAAAGAAGAGTATGACAACGTAATGAAGACTTTATCATGTGGAGACTAATGCAGAATTTTCTGATTTAGATGCCAATTTGATGGAGGATGTGATACACCCTGAATACTTTGGAGTGGAATTCGAGAAAGGATGGGAGAAATAAATCTTGAGATGGCAAGCTATCTATCCAAAGATAAGGCCGACTAGGTTTCAGAACACTGAGACAATGAAATGACTTGGCATAGAAACTGATTTAAGGAGGATGTTCAGATTGAGGCATATGGAAGAGTTCTTCGACAAAAGGCCTCCCACCTATCAATGCTTGACAGCGGAGTTCTTGAGCACTCTACAAGTGAGGAAGAATAGAAATGGTTATCCACTCTCAATCTCCTTCCAATTGAACAATCAGTGGAGATCAAGAGTAACCATCAACACCCTAAATGAATATATGGGATGTCCATCGTTTGAGTTCCATAACCATTTCTATAGAGGTGGAGGATTTAATCAACAGAACTGGTAGAAGAAGTTGGTGAATGATGGAACAGAGTTGCCAGATTACATCCCAAGTGCCTCAAAAGGGACAGCCATCAGAAATCCTGTGATGAGGTACCTAGAAAAAATAGTGTTAAACACAGTTTTAGGGAGGTACGAAGGAAGATCTATGGGGGGAAAAGTAGTTATACATTATGTACTGCTTGTATCATGAGCTTGAGTTGAACATGGCAGCCCATTTTGTTCAACATGCTGAGAGAGTAGCAAAAAGGAAGTCACCTCAGGGAGTGATGATTGGAGGAATAATCACAATGATAGCTGAGGGACTAGGGATCAACCTACGGGTAGGGAAGATAGAATGATAAGCGAGGGACTCAACTATCAGCAGCTCATAAGAATGGAGTTCCTAGCATTGGTTGGACAAACATATTGCTTGAGACAAGAAAAAGGAGCTCCATTCCCTCTACCTGCTTCTGAGCTCACCACAGTCTACACTAGAAGGACTAATGCTAACTTCGCAATGACAAGTGCTCAACACTCTACAGTAGTAAGGGAATTTTATTGGAACAATCGAGAAGGAATGGAAGTAGAGTTGAGGCAAATACGGGTTGTGAAGAATAGAGAGCTGGAACAGTTGAGAGCTGAGCCTGTAGCCATAGAAGAAGGAGAGGAAGAAGGCAACCAGGAACAATAAGTCGAATTTGAGGAGCAAGCCCCAGAACATCCAAACTTTGAAGAAAAAGAGGATCAACAACAACAAGAAAGAGGAGTACCAGATGCAAGATGGAATTTCATGGATGAAGAAATTAGAGGAATCAGGAAAGCTCAGACACTACATGGAGGCCAGATAAGAGAGATCCGAGAAGAGCGACTGAGGCAAGGAGAGCAGATTAGGGAAATCCAAGCAGGGCAAAGAAGGCGGGAGTATTATGAAGAAAAACTCCGGAGGCAGTCAAACAACATGGAGAAGATGCTCAATTTAATGTTCAACTTCCAATTACCGTCCACACCTCGTGCTCACATCCCTTGGGGACCAATTGGACCTCCTCCTCCTCATCCAGATAATTGAGGGAGTACTTTTAATGCTCGCAACTTATTTAGTTTGCTTTTGGAATAATTAGATGTTTGATGGATTTGATACTTTTATTATTATGTTTTGGGATGTTTAATTTCGTTCTTTAGGTTTTTATTTTCAATCAAAGTGGGATGAGATACTTTGTGATTCATGGATGACTTGGATATATTATTTTTTTTGTGTGTCTTGTTTGTGTTTGTTGGATCTTTTGTGATGTGGCTTTGATGTGTTTATATTTTTGTATTCGTGTAAGGTGAGCTTTGGTGGTTTGTTTAGAAGATGTGTGAGTATTGATCATGAGTAGTGATGTGAATTGTTGATGAGCGATGACAAGTTATGATTAAGAATCTCTACATTTTGGAATTATGACATGATCTATTTAATATGTTCAATTATGAAATGGATTAAGTTTAATAAGTCCTCTATAGTCTAATTACCAAAATAGTGAGTATTTGAGCCTACACCGTGCCTCCACGGGTGATCCTTTCATGAGAGAATCGATTATGTTGGATAAGTGAATACTTGCTCAAAGACTAGAGGAACGGGTCCAATTTGTGGAAATTGATGATATGATTTAAGGCCATCCATGGTATTTATAGTCATTGTTATATATTTCCCTACCTTGAGCATCATCCAAAGTTAACCACGTTGAGCCTTAAAGCCTTTTTATTGTGAATATTATGAGTCAACAAAAGAGAAAGAGGATATGGTAAATAATTAAGAAAAATGATGAAAAGAGCAAAAAAAAAAAAGAAGAATGAACATGCAACATCAAAACAAGAAAAATGAGCAAACAATAATATGCTCATGTACTTAACAATCCAAGAAAGGAAGCATGAATCATAAGAAGCTCAAAAAGTCCAAGGAAAGCGATGAGTAGTGCTTGTAAGTACCAAAGACAAGAAAGGAAGAAAAGAAAGTGGAGGAATGAAAGAAAGTAGCTACCTCTTTGATTACTTACACTTGCTTAGTCACTATTATCCATATTCTTCCTACCCTACCAAAGAGCCTATCATTACATCCTTAATGAAAGTCTTTTTTTTTTATCATTGATGGAAGCTTTGGAGGCCTATGAATTTCGTTTACGAGCAAGTATGTAACGACTCTGGATAATCAAACTTTGGGCGTTGATTTACCTTTTCTAAAGAGTGTTGAGTGAAATTGATACCCTATGAGAGAATTGGACTAGAAAAGGACTATATTGTACTTAATCCTCTTCTAATTGAACTTGTTAATTTCTTATGTTGTGAATCCAATATTGTAGGATGCCTTAGCATAAGTTGTAGTCCTTAGTGCTATGTTTATGTTGTCATTCATGATCATTAGGGAGTTTTTCCTAGATGAAATTGTCCGTTGGTTTTTATTTTCATTGTTCGGGGACGAACAACACTTCAAGTTTGGGGGTGTGATTATGGTTAATTTCATCTAGTTTTTAGTGTATTTTTTATGTTTGTTTTCGTATATTTTATCCGTATTTTGAGTCATTATTGGTGGTGTTATGTGTTTCTTGGAATTTGTGAGTGAATAAGCTTATAAATGATGAATCAGGTAAAAAACGGAGTAAATACAGAGTCGAGAGAAAAAAGGGAACAAAGTTGCACAACACGGCCAGCCGTGTGCAGGAACACGAGCCATGTCTCGTGCACGGCGTGAGTTCCACACATAGGCCTGTTAGCTGAAGCCGTGTGCGATCGTCAGAATACACAACACGGCCACCCCTGTGGCCGTGTGCTGCGCACGAGCCGTGCACTGCTTGAAGCTTGCATTGACCATGTGCCCTAGACACAACTCGGGGCGTGTCGGTGTAAAAAATGCTGAAAATTCCTGATTTCTTCTAGAAGGCCCAAAAGGGTATAAATACCACTCCATTCAACATTTTGATGATCTATCCTCCGAAAAATCAGCTGCACACACACCTCACACATAATTCCCTTCATTTTACACATTTCTCTTACCCTTCCATCATCCATTTCATCTTTGATCATCTTACCATTATTCTATCACACCAAATTCAAGTGAAGAAGCAAGGAAGAGTGGGTGATCACCAAAGGAAAGAGGGAGATTCAATTGGAGCCACTCCAAGGGAGTTTTCATCTCAATTTATTGTTAATCCTCTAGTTTACCATGATTTGTAAGATTTTTATTGTTTATGTTGAGGATCTTATGAAGATTGTAGGCTAATCTCCCTTGTGAGATTAGCAACATGGAAGTTGTTGGATAATTTGTTGGACTCATGTATTTAGATTCATGTGTTGAATTGGGATTTGACTTTCTATTATTGATCTATTAATATCTTGAGGTTTATGATGAATTGTGTATTTGATTATGCTAAATATGCGATTAGATTGAGAAATCAATTATGTGCTTAGGGTAGTTGAGTGAATCATTTCATCAAACACCTCATGTCCATTATAAATTGTAAAGAGATTGAGAAATTCTTTATTATTTATTACCCATTGATAGAACATATAATTTATTAGATTGAGAAGTCAATAGATCATGCAGCCTGAAGCCTCTTTAAAGATTAATTCTTTAGTGGAGTCTAATCTCAATAAGTCATTGCATGGCGACAAGGATGGTGAAAATATTTCTGCTTGCTCAGCTCCTCACTTAATGCCAAGCTCACAAGATGCCTCAATTGAAGTTGCGGTAACCAATGTCATAACTATCAAGGTACAACTAACAAGTATGATGAGAGCCATTGAAGGACTTGTCAAGCATATGGAAGCTCAAGACTTAAAATTCTCCGAACTTATGAAAAAAATGGAGAATGAGGAGACAAGTCGTGTAAATGGAAAACAAGTTGAGGATAAACATGAGGAGGAGGACTCTGAAAAACATCATCTATTTGAAGAAAAGCCAGTTGAGGAAAACATGCAAGTTTCAGTTGACGAAATACTTCCTATCGACCAACTAAAGGCCATCATGTTGGAGACGATAAAAGATAAGTTTGAAGGGAGCTCCAAATCTTCTTCAACCTACGCCAAGCCATACACAAAGAGGATTGATAACTTGAGGATGCCAACTGACTACCAACCTCCCAAGTTCCAATAATTCGATGGTAAAGGAAAACCATGACAACACGTGGCTCACTTCGTCAAGGCATGCAATGATGCTGGTTCTTATAGAGATCATATGGTAAGACAGTTCTTCAGCACTCTCAAAGGAAATGCCTTCGATTGGTACGTTGACTTGGAAGTTAATTACATCGACAGTTGAGGGAAAATTGAAAAAATATTCCTCAACTGTTTCTATAGCACATGAAGAACTGTTAGCATGATGGTGCTAACAAACACTCGTCAAAGTGATGAAGAATATGTCATTGATTACATCAATAGATGGAGAAGCTTAAGCCTCAATTGCAAAAAAAGTTGTCAGATACATGAGCTATTGAAATGTGTATTCAAGGAATGGAATGAAAATATTCACTACATACTCCAAGGAATTCAACCTAAAACTTTTGAAGAGTTGGCTACAAGATCTCACGATATGGAGTTGAGACTGACATCAAATGACATCGAATGACCCTCTATTCAAGACTTATGAGTTCAAAGACATGCCTTTTGATGAGCTCATGAAAGAAGAACCGCAAACAAAGACTGCAGATTGTATAAATATTAAAAGAAACGAAGTTAAAGCAAAAGAAGACACTGCATCCCAAGATTGGAGGCAATGAACTGTTGATAAATCAAGACAAACTCCCCCTGACACGAGCGTAAACTGTCTATATTACGCTCCTTGATAAGAGCTAAAACTATCTAAAATCCTCATAAGACAAAGCTCTTTTACACGAGCAAAAACTGACTGCATGACGCTCCTTGATATGAGCTAAAACTATCTAAAATCTCCCAAGTCAATAATAATCGACACGAGTGAAAACTCTCCACACAATGCTCCATGATACGAGCTTAAACTGTCTAACTCAAATCAAATCTTCTTGAGAAGAGACGAAAGTCTCTACATGTTCAATGCTCCTTGATACGAGCTTAAACTATCTAAAGTTCTCATATTTTACGCTCCTTGACACGAGTGAAAACTGTCTGCATAACGCTCCTTGATATGAGCTAAAACTATCTACAAACAAAGCTCATTGATACGAGTTTAAACTATCTAAAAATCTACAAGCGATGCTCTTCGGTACGAGCAAAAACTGTCCACACAATACTCAATACTTGTCGACATGAGCAAAAAATTTCCACACAAGGCTCCCCGACAGGAGTATAAACTGTCTACATGCAAGTTTAAATTCAAGACTCATTGACACGAGTATAAATTGTAAGCAAATTCAATTCAACACTCCTTGACGCACAAGCTAAGTTGCATGTTACTTTTTGCCCGCATGAGTATAAAATGTGTACGACATCCCCCATCAAAACCAATTCATGTTCCTTTGAACTACGTCATGACTTGTTCCTCTTTAAAGAGATACTTAGGTAGGTTAGCACTATACTAAGTTCAGTCATAATTTATGCTATTCGCATCGAGTTCTGAGGCAAGCAATAAGTTGGAACATGAACGAGTTGACAAGAAGAAAATTGCAAGAAAAATGAACATTTGCGATTCCTTCACAGCAAGACGTGGCGTTCGTGAAAAATCGCAAGGGGGTATTTGTAAGCAGTTAAAATTAACGGTCTACTTAAATAGAGACATGTCAATTTTTTTGATTAAAATATCAATTTTAATTTATTATTTATTTGGGAATTTAAATAAATTAGGGTTAATTGCAAAAAAAGCTACGAACTTTACTGCTATTGTAAATTAATCCTCACTTTTGAGAAATTGAAAAAAAAATCACAACCTTTAAGTATTGTTGCTAAAAAAATAAAAAAAAATCCTACTATTAGTCACAAATTGGGTTTTCTTTGAAACAATACTTAAAGGTTGTGGTTTTTTTTTTGCAATTTCTCAAAGTGGGGATTAATTTGTAATAGGAGTAAAGTTCGTGATTTTTTTTTTGCAATTAACCCAATAAATTAATTCCTAAAATAAAGTAATAAATAATTAATTTAAGCCCAACAAATTAAATGGGGCTTAAATAAAATAAGGCATGACCCAAGTCAAATAAGCCCAAGTTAAAGGTGGTCTGACAAAAGTCAAATAAGGCGAGACAAATTAAATCAGGCCCAATTACAAATAAGCTTGACTAAAAGTCTAAACAAGTGGAAGGCCCAAGCCCGCAGAATTAGGTCAAATCAGCCCTGGACCAGTCAGACTGCGAGTTATATATGTGGCCTCACCCTTCACCTATATAAGGAGCACTCATCCATTCATTCCAGACACACTCAGACAACTATAGAAATTCAAATAACACGAGCAAAGACGAAAGTCCAGCCTCCCTTCAAGATCTTCAAGTCAAGAATAGCCTCCAATTAGAGATCAAGGTGCCAAGCCCCTCCGATCCGGCGTTCTTCAAGTCAACAGCCTCCAATTAGAGATCAAGGTGCTCAGCCCCTCTGATCCAGTGTTCTTCCAATCAACAGCCTCCGATTAGAGATCAAGGTGTCAAGTTCCTCCGATCCGACGTTCTTCAAGTCAACAGCCTCCGATTAGAGATTAAGGTGTTAAACCCCTCCGATCCGACGTTTTTCAAGTTAGAAGCAAAACTCGACCTGAGATCTTGGTGCTAAGCCCTCAGATTCTAAGTTTCTTCCTGTCTAATTCATCCAGCAGTCTTCGTGAAGTCAACGACGCTTTACCAAATTGAACGACGTACTTTGCAGAAATCTCAAGTCAATGTTCGATCCGAACAAAGGCTCAATGCCTTCATATTGACCTCACGAGAATTCAATTCGAGCTCGGACAAGCTTCATTTGAAGATCCATCTCAACATACGGTCAACACACACTCCAGTCAAATTCAAGCCAAATTGGTTCGAGAAAAGAATTAGAGGATTGATTGAGTTTGTAACCCCTTACATATCTTTCAAATTAAATCCATCCGGATTATATTTGTATTCAATTTGTGTTTATGCCATCATAAATACAAAGTTTGTCGTTACAAAGGTTATTGATTCCTTATTTGGAGGTGCGAATTTATTTATAAGACTAAAAATATAGTAAGTGTGTATTTGTTTATATGATAGAGATATTAATATATAGTATGTTGAACAAACTTGTACTCGATTAATTTTGTTATTTTGCAGGCAGACAAACATGTTTTACACACTTATTTTTTACGGGGACGAATATTCACACTCCCAATTTTACTAAATGTACCCAATTACTCAATGTACCCCACTAAAATTAAATGATACATATACAAATTACTAAATATACCCCATTATAGACTCTTTTACCCTTTTAATTAATTAAACCTCAATCTTTTAATAAAACTAAATGATCTCATTGAAAGACAAAAAGAAATATACTCTCCGGTATCTCTCAACTCGTAATAGAAAAAATCAAAGAAAATGCAATCTAACAGAGAAAGAGAAAGAGAGAGAGATCGCAACTAACAACAGAAGAAATTAATGAAAATGTTGGATTTAATTAATTCATTATGTTGGATTTATTTCGACGATGGCATTTCCAGTGAATGATCCATCGTAACCAGATGATTATGATGTGTAATGATGTTCTCTCAATTTGAAGAACATTTTTAATTTTTTAGTGACTATTCGCCAACGTTACTCCCGTTTCATGACCTCTAATTTTGATTCAAATTTTAAAGTAGAGTAATGATGTGTAATATAGTAGCTACTTGAAAATGGAGAAACTGTTGGAAGAAGGATGTTGAACCCCCATTATTTTATTGTAACGAAAGTTCCCATTCTCCTTCATCAAATCGAGATGAGCGAGTTCAGAACTAATGATCCAGGAAAGCACATCAAACTATGAATTAAAGATTCATTTTTTTCGTAAATGTCAATGAGAATGTTGAATCAGGTGACTTAATATGACTATCTGTATTTTTAATCTATTATATTATGATGATGAAAAATTAGGGTTTATAGTTCAGGTTTATTGTTTTATGAGATTGGGGTACACATAAAATCTCATTAAAGTACATATAGGAATCTCACTAGGTGCATATAGTAATTGTGAAAAATATTAAATAAAATATATTAGTTAATAATTAATATAAGGATGTTTATGTCTTAACATAAAAGGATAACTTAGTCATATAGATTTATGGGGTACGTTTACCAAAATTGGGGGTATAAATAGCCGTGCCCATTTTTTAATAATATTTAAAAAATCTCACGGACTTAATTCGATTTGAATAAAAACATGATTATTTAGAATTTTATATAGTTAGTTTCACTTGATGGCATGCCCACAAGTTTCACATTTTATCTGACTCGTCTACTTTGTTTGACGGATCAAGTTTTTGAACTTTTCAATTCAATTTCTATGAGCTTTTAAGATAATGTCATTTTCTATTATCTAATTTTTACTAAATTCAAGTTTGAACTCTAAATTTTTTTGAAGGAAATAACTTTCATTACGATCACTGGAAATCAGCTAGTACTGATTGACATAAAAAGTTCGGTAAAGTGGACCAACGACGCTCAAGAGAAGCACTATTACATTTAGCAAAAGAAGTAAGAGATTAAGCTATAATATCAGGTACCCAATGCGGGTACCTGAACCTTTCCCCTTGTTTTAATCAAGCAGCAAACTGAACTGCATAATAAAACTGAACTTTTTACCTTATTTTAAGCAAGCAATCAAACTTTTTCCCCTGTATTAAAGAGATTTCAAGTTCAAATCTGCATAATAAAATTATTTGCAATATCATGTTAGTAATAAATATCAAACTAGTAAAACTAACATGCTACAATCATAAGCCAACACTATATTTAATTCAAAAACTAATCACATATCACATGTAACTTATAAGCACGATGAACATCCAACCAAACATGAAAATAACTAGCAACTCAAGAGTAGTAGTCTATCATTAACATGATACAAACAGTCATTAAATTGAAGCACTTGTGCAAATCAAATTCTAAAAATCCTTGCATTAAGATATAATAAATCATCAAAACAGGTTTAATCTAATAACTTGCATCCACTGATTCACACATCAACAATTTGGACTCCATTACAAGACCTGTTAATTATGCAAAACATATATATATATATATATATATATATATTATAAATACAAAAAAGTTAGTTAAATTAATATGAATAATAAGTAACCTAAATTACATAAATTAAATCAACATACCAATCTCAAGAATTTCAAGCTCACCCAAGTCCTCTTCCTTATTTATTGGAGCACTATCCGAACGAATCCTATTTTGACTCTGAGGAAACTGTAGAGACTAGAACAGTAAATATGTCTCGAGCTATCTTGAAGAGAATATGAAATCTAATAGAATTTACCTTCCACCATTTCAATACATCAAATTGTTCATTGTCATCTTCATAATCCTCTACTAGATATTTCTCCAACTCAATTTTCACATGTTCATTTCTCCCTCCAATTTTGTGCTTCTTAAATTCATCTTTCAACAATGTACTAGATGGGAATTGAGAAGCAATATTTTTCCTTGTAGATGAAGAACTTGAAGGAGCAGTTGGACTTTCAGGAGGTCCATACATCTCTTTATATGTATCAAACAACTCTTGCATGTCATTCTTAACCTTGTTTTTCATTGTAGCAAGCAATGCAATATCATCATACAATCTATCAAAATAAAAATCAATGAACTCCAACTTATGACGTGGATCAAGAATCACAGCAAAATATAAAATCATGTTCATCTTTTCAGTTGATCCCCAATACTTCTCAAATTTAGCTTTCATCATTCTTGCCATAACACTCAACTGAAACTGATCACTACCTATACACTCCTTCAAAAGTATTTCAATCCCACAATTTTCATGAAATATATGGTTAGATGTAACATACGAAGAACCAGAAATGCACAAGGTAAGCTTGTAAAAGTGCTCCAAAAATTTTAGCAATAACGTAGCTCTCTCCCAATTAGTATGGGATAAAAATCAATTCAGTCCCATAACTTTAGTCATGGTCTTTTTTAGTCCCAATAAAGATCAGTTTGTCAATTTAGTCCCACTGGTGAAGAAATAGGGCCAAACACATCCTATTTATGTCGAAAAACACTGATGTCACCGGAAAATGCCACGTGAGACAAGCGGAATCGACGAGACGATGATGTGGCGCCCTGATGGCAAGTGAGTCAGCAGGATAAAAACCAATTCAGTCCCATAACTTTACTCATGGTCTATTTTAGTCCCAATAAAGATAAGTTTGTCAATTTAGTCCCACCGGTGAAGAAATAAGACCAAACACGTCCTATTTTCGCAGGCAAAATGCTGACATAATCGGAATTGCCAATTTTCAGTCGGAACGATGATGTAACACTCTGATGGCAGGTGAGTCAACAAATTAAATGTTATTTTAATGCCAACAAGGCATTTTTATTTTCTAAAATTTTAAATAATTAGAAAATAAAATTAAAACAAAAAACGTACTAAAAAAACCTAATTAATAAACCAAGAGATTAATTTAATCTCAATATGCCGACTGTTCACTATTTTCACCCTCATCAGCATCTGCTATAATCAGGTCGGACTCGATAATGATTCAAATCAGTAATTTTGGTTGTCACGTGACAATCACGTTGTATTTTTTTACGTCAGCGTATTCCAACAAAAATAGGACGTATTTAGCCCTATTGCATCACCGGTGGGACTAAATTGACAAACTTATCTTTTTGGGACTAAAATAGACCATGAAGAAAGTTGGGACTGTATTGGTTTTTATCCCACTGACTCACCTGCGATCAGGGCGCCACGTCATCGTCTCGGCCAGAATATGGTGATTCCGATTATCTCACGTGGTATTTCTGGTGATGTCAGCATTTTTCGGCAAAAGTAGGACGTGTTTAGCTCTATTTCTTCATCGGTGGGATTAAATTGACAAACTTATTTTTATTGGGACTTAAAAGGACCATGGGTAAAGTTATGGGATTGAATTAGTTTTATCCCCAATCAGTATCCCCTGGAATTCCATCGTATGGTGACTTTGCCAGTTCATTTGGATAACCAAGATCTACACCTTCATATGCTTCAAATGCTCTTCTAAGGCATAAAGTCGACTCCAACATCAAATAGGTGGAATTCCACCTAGTAGGTACATCCGAACTCAACAATTTATTTGTATGTAGTTTCTCAAACCCAATACATTCTTTAAACTTCTTGTACCTAGATGGAGAGTTTCGAATGTACCTTATGGCTTCTCTTATACGAGTTATAGCTACAAGTTCATCTTTGTTCTTCAATCCCTCTTGCACAATGAGATTCACTATATGGGCAATGCATCTCATATGCACATATTTTCCACTTAGAAGATTTGTGCCCCAATTATTAAACTTCTCTTTCAAGTACACACTATCATTTGATGAAGCATTATCAACAATTATGGTAAAGATCTTATCAATTCCTCAATCAATAAACACTTCTCTATTCCCTTTACCAACTCTTCACCCTATGCCCAGATATTGGACAAAAGTTGAGAATTCTTTTTTGCAACTTCCACTCATCATCTATAATGTGTACTGTAAGACATATATAATTGATGCTTTTAATTGATGTCCATGTGTCTGTGGTTATTGTTAGGCTTTTATTGCGCACTCCAATTAAAATCCCCAAATGTAGGGATGTCAATTGTAATGGCAAGTACCCCAGTTAAAATTAATATCGTTCCCACTGAGACAGTTGATTATTTATTTAATTTTCATTAATCTTTAATCAGAATTGTGGTAACCAATTTCCAAGTGTTTGAATGAATTAATTACTAAGGTGCGTAAATAATAAATCACAAATTAAATGAAAGCAAAGGATAATTCAAGATTGATCAAGAGAAAATTAACAGCTCTAAGGTATCGGGTTTAATGCAATTGATTCGGTTTCCTAGACATCCTATTGTTCGTTCATACCGTTTTAATGAATTTACATTATGATTCAATGCGTGAATGGTTTTGAACCTCCTTCCTAGATACTAATAAGGCGAATTTCATAAACCTCCAGATGGTCAATTCGACTAACATATGTTCTCTAAAATCCCTATTCAATCTCATTCACTTCCTACTTGACTTCTTAATTGCATTGTTCCACTAACATAATCAAGTACCCTATTTACTAGCTCTTAGGATTAACGTGTTCACGGGCAAACTACTTTAATCCCTAGCAATCAAACAGTATCAAGTACACATGCACACAAGCTAACATAACATATCAAGCATCACGGGCAATATCAATAATATGCGATGAAGACGTTACAAGCGTATAACAAAGTTTGGATAAAACGAATAAATAAGGATTATCACTGTATGAATTCACAAGATTAGTCTAGATTCCCTAATCAACTACATCCAACCCTCAAAGCTTAGAACTGTAAAAGTATCTAGCCCATGAGGTCACAATCAACCCTCATGGCTATCAAATTCATAACAAAATAAATAATTGAAAAGAATAGAGAAAAATACGAAACCCTAGTGCCACGTGGTTCTCGTTCCCCCTCCGTCTCTCCGATTGGATTGGCTCTCAAAATCCACTTGAATCTTCCTTTGGACCGATGGGATGGATGGATGGACGGTTTGATGTGAATTGGGGAATGGATGGATGGTGCGTGAATTGAATTCACGTTATGTTTCTGTGGTGAATGATCGGTCCCTTCTCAAAGTGTTTGATCCTTCTTTTTATACTATGGGCCACGAAAATTGACTTTGCTGGGCTATTTTCATGTTCGTCACTCACAGGATATTAAAAATCCCGATTTTCAGTCCAAACTAACACAACACGAGTTGGAGTGACCAACACGAGTTACCAACACGACTTGAGTTGCCTTATGTTGCAACTCGAGTAACCCAACTCGTATCGTGTTGCCAAGTCATGCGTCCGCCAGTCAAGTCGAGCTGCCATGCTTTGAAACTGATTTTCCTCCGTACACCAACACGAGTCAAGCTACTGCCTATCAACTCGTATTAGCTCTCTGAACACCATTCGCCGCTGCTCTGCCTCACACGACATGCCACTCGACTTGCCTTCAACGCAGCACGACTTGAGCTGCAAGTCGAGTTGCACAAGACAAGTCGAGTTGGCTCACTGACCATTTCTGACCCCCTACGGCACCTTACTCGACTCGAGTTGCTAGATCGAGCTGGCCCTTGTAATTTGAGTAAGGCCTATTTGAGCTCTTTTCTTGCCCATCTTCGATTCTGCTCCATTTCAACTTGTTTTTATCCTTCAAAACTCCACAAAACATGTTAGTAGCACTATAAGTATGCAAAATACGTAAACTACGCAATTCCACATAATTACATAGCATTATTCTAGTAAAAACAGTACATTGTGAAACCAAAAAGAGTTAAATTTCTACTCTCATCAACCCCCCAAACTACCATGTTGTTCGTCCCCGAACAACGAATTCATAACAAGAAAGATGAGAGTTGAAATTATACAACAAATAAGGGATCATTTTCTCCAAACCAAGATAATATACTCAAATGCCAAAATTATTATTCAATTGAAACATGCACTTCAAATTAGTCACTTCCTATTTCAGAATGCTCATCATCCACTCTCACAGATAGTATTTATATTCATCGCTCAAGTGTGAGATGTACACTTTCAAGGCTAAAATATATGCACTCAAATCAATTCACATGCACGCTAATCATAAGCTTGACAATTATCTAAACTCTCCACTAATTTGAAAGCCTTAACGATGGGATCACAAAGGACTTGCTAAAGGTTGTAATGTTGGCTCTTTGGACAAGGGTAGGTAAATATAAGATAAGTGACTCAATCACTAGTAGAGAATCAACAATAGAAATACATCTTCAACACATATACTTGATAAATCAATCTCCCCCCTTTTTTTTCTCTTTTAACTTTCAATAATCCCTTTATTTTCTAGCTCAACGTCTTCTTTTCATTTCTTCCTTTTCTTTTCAAATAGGGTACTAGGGGTACCAGTTTCGGGCACTACCCCACCTTTTTGCAAGTTTTAACTATTCTTCTTCTTTTTCAATCACTATTCGCCTACGTTTATCTTCCCACTTACTTTTCACACTACAACAATCTGTCTCCTTTACTTCTCTACTAGGATAGGTATTTAAAAGGCCTTTAAAAGATCAAATTAGCTATCTTCATAGGCTTCCAACGAATAAGGCTTACAGGCTCAAACGGGAAACTATGGATTAAATTTCAAGGTAGGATAAATATTTGGCTAGTGACACAACAAAGAACAAAATGACCTAAGGTCATTTCCCATCATCTAATCAATCATCTAGCCTCAAGTAGATTAAGAGTCAAGTTCTAGAATACATGCATGTAAACGATACTCTCAAGAATAAAACCAATCATGTATAATCGCATGATCTATCAAAGCTCAAATTCTCACATGGGTTTAACAGAATAACGAGCACTCCTTCATAGGTTTAAGAACCAACTTCAATACATGCAACAATCTTAAGTATTCCTACATCCAAGTACACATCTCTAGCTGGATTATCCATTTCATAACATCACATTATCAATTAATCACAAATTCAATCAAGTGCTTAGACAAATCAATCAATCATCCTCAAGAACCATAAATATAACCACAGATACTAGGATAAACACACAACAAAGACAAACTACATGACACATACCTGGACAATCACAAAAAATCGACCTCTCAGTATAATCAAATTAATCAAAAATACTAAAAAATCGCAAAAATTTAATCATCCAAGCACACAACACAAGCACACAACACAATGAAGCAACTTTACTTTGGTGCAGCAAGACGCAAGTATACACGTATCCCCCCTAAACTTATATCAAACAAAGTGAGAGCATAAGTTTGAAAAGAAGTGTATACTGTAGTCGAGCAATACCTAATAAAATTTGTACATTGACAAAGACTCCATAAAGCAAATAAAATGGGAGGGTCAGCCCCCAACAGACGCTCATATTTAACGTCAAAGAGTCACGACGGATTACCTCTTATTGACTATTACTGTGGAGTTCAATCCTCTCACATTCGTACTTTCAAGTACTTCCTTCTTCTATCATTGGCAGCTACAACCACCTCACCTTTCTTCGTCACCAACACAGGATCCTCCATGTCAAAACACGGGCTGAACAACTTAGAATATTCAACACCCATATAAGAAGGAAAATCCGAAGGTAAATCTGGAGGCTTCAAATATGGATCATCCATGATTCCTGCAACTATAACATTATCAAACATAACAGCAGAGTTAGTAATAGGATAAGTAAGAGATCCGCTTACTTTGTCGATCTCCTCTACTACTTCAACTTTTTTCTCTTCATATTCAACTTCCTCTGACACAGTGGTACTCTTCTCTCGATTCACCATGTCAGTTGTGGTCTTCCTTATCTGTGCATTTCTTGCATCACCCAATGCAAACAACTTCTCAAGATAGTCAATACATGTATCATTGGACAAACTCTCAAACTCTGCATCAGACAAGGCAAAGTTATCATCATGCTTTGTGTCCACTATATCCACAGACTTGCATTACTGCTTATCTTTATGCCACTGCATCTCCTTATTCAACAAGAAAACTACTTCCTTATCATCGGCTCTAAGCTTCAACTCTCAGCTCTTCCAGTAGCAAGAAATGGACGCCCTAAGATAAAAGGCGCTCCATCCTTTTCATCCTCAATGTCAAGTACTAGAATGTCCAAAGGAAAACCAAATCTGATACCTTCACCAGCACATCTTTTACAACTCCCTCGGGGTACGTAAACGACCTATCTGCTAACTGTAAGGCCACAGATGAGGGTTTCAACTCTCCCAAACCAAGCTTCTTGTACACTGATAAAGACATCAAGTTTACACTGGCTCCCAGATCACACAATGCTCTTCTAGACGTTCATTTTTTATCTTACAAGGAATGATGAAGCTACCAGGATCCTTCAGCTTCTCAGGTAACTTTCTTTGGATTATGGAACTGCAATTCTCCTTTAGATTAACCTTCTTCACACTGTTCAGCTTTCTTTTTCTCGAGATGAGCTCCTTGATGAACCTTGCGTAATGTGGCATCTGATCCAATGCCTCTGAAAAGGGATAGTAACTTGGACATCCCTCATAACTTTAACAAACTTCCTGAACTTCTCATCCAAGCTCTTCGACATCTGCCTTTGAGGAAACGGAAGTGGTACCTTTGTTTTTGGAAGTCCCAAATTGTCTCTCTCGAAAACCTCTTCTATTTCTTTCAACCTCTTTGCTCGCTGCCATTTTTTATCAGCTATGGCTTGATCAGATTGGTTCACAATAGAATTTGGAAACGCAGAGAACCCAGGAGGTGAGCTTGTATCGAGCTGGGGTTGTACTGCATCCTTTAGCTCTTCCGGATCACCCCCAAACCTGACTCGGCTTGAATAGGAGCCGAGATAGTGGCTAAACGACCTTGCACTTCTTCTATTCCTTCCTTTCCCATTTCTGTCATGTCCTGCATCAGTTCTTGACCTTTACAGTGCTTCCCAGATCTCAAAGAAATAGCATTTGCACTCTCATTTGGGTTGATTTCTGTGTCTGAAGGAAACTTTCCCTTCCGAATTTGTTGCTGCTGCTGATTTACCATAATGGAGATCTGACCAATCGAATATGTGAGACTCTGCAATTGTTTATTGACTTCTTTATTCTACTTTGTCATATTCGAATCCACGAGTGCGATGCAATTGTTGATCTTGTCAATATCTCCATCAGTCTTCTTCATATATCTAGACAATACTTCATCAATGTTAGCTCTTCCTTCTTCAGTCTTGGCTCCATGATCAAAATTAGGAGGGAATGAAACTGCATTATTCGGATTTGAATAAGCAAAGTTCTCATGCCTCTGCTGATTCTGCCATCCTCCTTGATTGCTTGGACCTGCTTGATTGCTGGGACCTCCTTGAATGCTAGGGCCTCCCCCTTGGTTATTCCTTTGATTAGAACTTCCTTAGGGGTACTTGTTTCCCTGCCAATTTGGAGGCGCTCTTGAACCTTGGAGACTCTGCCCCATAGCGTAATTTGCATCCTCAACCCTCGAACGTTCATCACAACATCATCATTTGCTGCCACTTGGTTTCCTCCACCACTGTTACCAGATATCAATGTAAACAAATTTTTGTTCATCTGCTCCAATTGAGAGATAACCTTGTCATTCTTATCAGCTTCAGAGAACTTCTGCTCTACCTGTGCAACTTTACCAAGGATGTACGATCCATGTACTCTCTCCGAAGGCCGATCTCTAGAGTTCATAGAGATATCATCGAATAATTTTTCCACAGCATTAAACGTTTTCCCGAAGATTGTTCCTCCAGCAGATGCATCAACTAACACTCGCAAGTCATTGTCGAGGCCATTATAGAAGACACTGATGAGCTGAGACTTCTTAAATCCATGATGTGGGCATCTTCTCAACAGATCAGTAAATCTCTCCCAAGCTTCTCCAAACGACTCATTTTTTTGCTGCTTGAATTGATTTATCTCTTGTTTCAGTAAAAGATTTTTTCCAAGCGGCATAAAATGGTCCACAAACAGCTGCTGCAACTCAATCCAATTAGAGCAACTGTCTCCTTTGAGCTTGTCATACCACTTCTTCGCCTTGTCAACTAACGAAAACTGAAAAAGCCTCATCTTCTATCTGTCATTGGTAGCATCAGTGGCTTTAACATTATCCATGTAGCTATTAAAACGCTTAATATAACGGTACGGCTCATCAAAAATGCCCCCGGCGAAGGGATTTTTCTCCACCATATGAATCAGGGCTGGCCTTATGTCATTCGTTTCATCAGCTTGAATGGCTCCAACTACGCCTGATCCTCTAAGATTGGTAGACTTAAATGTCTCCCGAATGACAATGTCATACTCATTTGCGACTCTTTCTCCCATAACTGCTGTTTCTACTTCTGTCTCTGATTCAACTTCTGATTCAGCTTCTTCTGGGATAGTCTGATTCTCAATCTGTTCTTTATCCTCCTCCACAACTACTCTAGATGTTGATGTGTGCGCTTTCTTACTCAGATTCTGTACCTTAACAGTCTTAGGAGGTGCTTTGATCTTCTTTACTGCTCCTCCCTTTTTTCTAGCAGACGATTCAACCTCCGGATCAAATTCAATATTTTGTGTTCCCTTCTTTGACCTGGTGTACATGCAACTTCAAGAAAATTCAAGGTGTAGACAATTAAATCCCAAAGCAAAAATTCTAATTAAATAAGTAACAAAAGCAAATAAATAATTTACTGTCCCCTGCAGCACGGCGTCATAAACTTGTTAGGCTTTTATTGCGCACTCCAATTAAAATCCCCAAGTGTAGGGATGTCAATTGTAATGGCAAGTATCCCAGTTAAAATTAATATCGTTCTCACTGAGACAGTTGATTATTTATTTAATTTCTATTACTCTTTAATCAGAATTGTGGTAACCAATTTCCAAGTGTTTGAATTAATTAATTAAAAAAGTGCTTAAATAATAAATCACAAATTAAATGAAAGCAAAGGATAATTCAAGATTGATCAAGAGAAAAATAACAGCTCTAAGGTATCGGGTTTAATGCAATTGATTCGGTTTCCTAGACATCATATTGTTCGTTCATACCGTTTTAATGAATTTACATTATGATTCAATGCGTGAATGGTTTTGAACCTCCTTCCTAGATACTAATAAGGCGAATTTCATAAATCTCCGGTTGGCCAATTCGACTAACATATATTCTCTGAAATTCCTATTCAATCTCATTCACTTCCTACTTGACTTCTTAATTGCATTGTTCCACTAAGATAATCAAGTACCTTATTTACTAGCTCTTAGGATTAATGTGTTCACGGGCAAACTACTTTAATCCCTAACAATCAAACAGTATCAAGTACACATGCACACAAGCTAACATAAAATATCAAGCATCATGGGTAATATCAATAATATGCGATGAAGACGTTACAAGTGCATAACAAAGTTTGGGTAAAACGAATAAATAAGGATTATCAATGTACGAATTCACAAGATTAGTCTAGGTTCCCTAATCAACTACATCTAACCCTCAAACCTTAGAACTGTAAAAGTATCTAGCCCATGAGGTCACAAACAACCCTTATGGCTATCGAATTCATAACAAAATAAACAATTGAAAAGAATAGAGGAAAATATGAAACCCTAGTATCACGTGGTTCTCGTTCCCCCTCCATCTCTCCAATTGGATTGGCTCTCAAAATCTACTTGAATCTTCCTTTGGACCGATGGGATGAATGGATGGATGGTTTAATGTGAATTGGAGAATGGATGGATGGTGTGTGAATTGAATTCACGTTATGTTTATGTGGTGAATGATCGGTCACTTCTCAAAGTGTTTGATCTCCCTTTTTACACCATGGCCCACGAAAACTGACTTTGCTGGGTTATTTTCATGTTTGTCACACACAGGATATTAAGAATCACAATTTTCGGCCCAAACTAACGCAACACGAGTTGGAGTGACCAACTCGAGTTGCCAACACGACTTGAGTTGCCTTATGTTGCAACTCGAGTAACCCAACTCGAATCGTGTTGCCAAGTCATGTGTCCGTCTGTCAAGTCGAGCTGCCATGCTCTGAAATTGATTTTCCTCTGTAAACCAACACGAGTCGAGCTGGCAAGTCGAGCTACTGCCTGTGAACTCGTGTTGGCTCTCTGGATACCATTCATCGCTGCTCTGCCTCACACGACATGCCACTCTACTTGACTTCAATGCAGCTCGACTCGAGCTGCAAGTTGAGTTGGCTCACTGACCATTTCTGACCCCCTACGGCATCTTACTCGACTCGATTTGCTAGGTCGAGCTGACCCTTGCAACTCGAGTAAGGCCTATTTGAGCTCGTTTCTTGCTCGTCTTCGGTTCTACTCCATTTTAACCTGTTTTTATCTTTCAAAACTCCACAAAACACGTTAGTAGATCCATAAGTATGCAAAAATACGTAAACTACGAAATTTCACATAATTACATAGCATTATTCTAGTAAAAATAGTGCATTGTGAAACCAAAAAGACGTAAATTTTCACTCTCATCAATTATGCATATCCTTCCATTGTGCTTTTTAATAAAATATTTCATCATTTTCTTCTCATCACAATAAAACTCATAAATAATCCTAGTCATAGCTCTACGAGATGGCATCTTAAACATATGACATGCAATTGACATCAAGTATTTAAAACCAATTTTTTCAATTGTTTTCAAAGGAAGCTCATCAACTAATATCAGATATTGTACATCATCTTTTACTTTAGCTTGATCATTTTTCTATGACACAAGTTATTTATCATCCCTTCCCGATGTGTGTTGAAATGCAACTCTAGGCTGATTTTTTTAAACTTTATGAGGCTTACTTTTACTAATCATGAAGTGCATTTTGAGTGGTGTGGTTCTATGGACTTTAGGATCAGCCTTAAGTATACCTCCACAATATTTGCATTTAGCCTTTTGGATATTATCAACATCACACATGAACCTCTCATAATGAATCCAATATTTTGATCTAACCACTATAGTTTTTCTTAGCCTCGTTCTATATTTGTTTTCATTATCAGAATCACTATCATTACCTTCCTCTTCCATCCCCTCATCATCATCAGCGTTAATATCTTTATTATTTTCATCATATCTAACATCATTAGTTTCCACCTTATCAGAATTACTAACCTCTACAAGTTGATTTTAGCTTTCCATCAAATAATCCTCCTTATCAACTTCATATTGTAAATTGTGTTCCTCCATCCTGAATATATATATATATATATATATATATATATATATATATAGAAAAAGTCATGTTTAAGAAACTAAATTAATTAATTAATGGGATATTTGATTGCATGATTAAGGCTGAAGAGTGATCGACATGCAAACTAATGGAGCCTTTTTATAACATAATTAATAGTAGGATATAAGTCAATCCTCACACTCAACAAGATAACTCAAATGAAAAATATATGGAGAATATAGTTAAATTAGACATATAAGAACAAGCTTCTATACATGAACACTTTAAAATGTCTAATAGACTTTCACATTAGGACATATATGGACAAGGGCTACAGATTATGGTATGAAAAGAGTAAACAAGGATTATTATCTACTTCATCGACTACACTGGAGACCTTACATACGCTAATACATTAAAGACGGATAAGTGGTGTAAGTAAACTCAATGACCCACACTCCGATAAGATTACCAAGTATAATACATTGAAGACAGACAAGTGAAGTAATTAGACCCACACTAATATAAGCTTATCACCTAACAGTCATGAGCAGATATGTTCTACTCCATCAAACTTGGCCAAGGCATATCACTAATATTTACACAGGTGGCTTCAGCAACTACACTACAACTTGCATAAACAAATATGAAAAATATGTCTCTAGAATATGACTCTTAAATCCCCAAAAGAGAAAAATTAAATCAAGAGATATTTTCCATCAAGAAATTGAGAAGGAAAAAAATCATTACCTTTTCCAAGCAATTTTTTAAGGCTGACGAGTGACGATTCCTTGCTCTTCTCTAATCGGCACAAAACTCCTTGCTCTTCTCTCGGTAGAAAATGTGAAATAATGAGAGAACCTAGAGAGAGAATCAACGATCAAGATGAGAAATAGAGATGGCCAACGGAAAAGAAACAGCGACGGCATGAGAAAGGGAAAGAGAGAAATAGTTCTAAAGTCAAACCCTAGATAAAATACTATTTTAAAAAGTGAAATAACAAGTTAAAAGTTCGGGTACCTGATCGGGTATTTCAGATAGAATTTTGGAACTCGAAATCCGAACCAAAGTATTTTGGAACTCGAAATCCAAACCAAAGTATTTTGGAACCCGAAATCCGAACCTGAAAAAATCCGATCCATTTGGGTAATTGACTGTCGGTTCGGTACAGGCGCCCGAAACTCAAAAAACTTTGTCTACCCCTATTTATTGGTAGTTAAAGTATGTCTGTAGTGAATCATATTATGACACTATAGAATCATACTTTAATGCATCATTCATCATATTTTCGAAATCATACTTTAACAACCAATAAGTATACTTTATCTATTTAACAATCATACTTTAACACGTCTCACAAGAAACTTTATTCTGGAAGAAATGTACAATGATGAAACTTTAAAAAATAACAAAATAAAAAGAGATTCATGATCACAGTTTAATAAAGAAAGAATTAAAAAGATAACATAATTTATTAAAATAGATTAAGAAATTAAGATTTATCTGATTACAATTATATATATATATATATATATATATATATATATATATATATATATATATATATATATATATATATATATATATAGACACACACACGTTATATGTTAAGATTTATGGCTCTGACAGTCGCCCTTCTCCACTATGATCCAGGTCAACCTCTACTGGTTCATATATCAGGGCAATCCCCACCTGGGCATGATCCACAAGGGCAGGGCACACCACTCCCTTTCTTGATGTATGCACCTCCGGATTATATGCACTGTTTATTAGTAAGGTTATGCCATTGCAACCCGTCACCTTGCGAACTACAAATCCTCATTTTCTACTCTTTCCACATGGCCAGCTGTCAAAAAAATGGTGTACCCCACCATTACAGGCTCCCACCTCCACTTCCCTAGGAATTGATGGAGGAGTTAAATCGCAGGATGTACCTTATGATCCACAAGGGTAGGGCTCATCACTCTCTTTCTAGATCTATGCACCTCCTTTTCCATTCTTTCCAACTTCGCGTACCACAAATCTTCCTTTTCCACTCTTTCCACATGGCCAACTGTCTAAGAAAATGGGATACCCTATTGTTAGAGCCCCCACTATCACTGCTCTGAAAATTGGTGGAGGAGTTAAATCATATGATGTGGCTTATAGAGAGGGCTCACTTTTTTACTGTGATTGCAAGTGGCCATATCCATGCCTTTGGCAGAATCCAAACCCTCACCTTGCAACTACCAGCTCAGTTGGATGGTCTTTCCTCTTTCCCCTCTACCACTTGAGCTATGCATTAAGGGCAATAACCAGCTGTCTAATTTAAGTGTAAAGGTGTTTCACCTTCCATTGCTTGAATATATTCACCACTTCATCTGATTCTATCATAGTAACATTAAATAAAATTATATATTTAGTTGTAAATCCACATTGCTTAAATAATATCATATATTCAGTCTTTGATTTACAATTAAGGGATTCTATATATTCTCGAGATTTGTTCTTTCTTTTGTATAAAATAGGTAAGTTTATATTCTTTCTTATACATTGGATATATATCTTGTATATATCATTGTTCCGAATTTGTAAAAGTTATAGACTTTTGTAAATGTATTTATATACCTTCAACATATGAATAAAATATACTTTTCAATTAATCTCTTTATGGTAACCAAAGTCAATTTTGGCTAACATCGTATTCTGATCCCCACGATCTTACAATCTCTCCTTGCTCTTCCCTTTGGGACCACTTCTCACTTCTCCCCCAGGGCCAGCCCTCACAATTTAGGGACCCGTGGCAAAATATAAAATTGTGGCTTTTAATTTTTTTAATATTAATAAATTATATAATAAAAATATTTTACAAATAAAATAATATTATAATTAAAAAATATCTATTTTTACATGATAATTATAATTTCAAAGTGCATTTATTCTTTCCCATGCTAATGCTGATATAAAGCATGTTAAGAACTTAGTTATTGAAAATTTTTAAATCTTCTAGCATTTTTTGAACCAATTCAAGACTTTTATTGATCTTCATCTACAAAATAATTATCACAACAAATTAAAAAATTCCAAATCTGTAAACTATAGGCATTCAAATAATTTATATACAATTCTCATATACCAAAATATGACTTCTAAAATAAAAAGGGAAAGAAAAAAAAGATCATAAGAAAAAGTAGCAGAATTTTAATACAAATAATATTAATTCACCTCTAAATCCTTGAGCTTTAATTGTGTCATATGTATAATACTAAAAATAAGTAGCAAGATAAAAGCGTTGAGAATTATAATGTGAAATTTGGTGTTTATAAAATGACTAAATTTGCATCAGAAAAAAAAAAAGGAATGCAGCGACCGATTTTAAGTTGGAAATAATTCCGTGTAATCAATTGTGTTGGTGGCGTCTTGAAGAATATTAAAAATGGACTATTGTGTTATTTTGAAGGGAGTGCAATATAATTTTTTAATTTAATTAAGGAAAGAGTGGTTGATTTTTATAACATATTGACTTTAGTTGGGCCTTTAACATTAAATAAATAATTAAAACTTGGGCCTAAATCATAATCTAATAGTATATATACACATACAAATAAAAAAAATGTTCCCCCAAATTATCACTACAAGAAAAAAGGACTTTTAATGATAGAGATTCTGTCATTATTGCTTCTATCATTATAGATCACTTTTCTGTCATTAAAGACTTTTAACTAGAGAAGCAATAATGACAAAACAAAAGTAATAATGACAAAATCTCTATAATTAAAAGTCATTTTTCTTGTAGTGTATGAGGCCCATGGCCTGAGCACACCAGGACAACCCCTAGGGTTCTATCTTTTTTGGACCACTTCTCAGTCCTCATTCCTTTCTCTCTCTATAAATTTCCACCCATTTGGGACCACTTCTCACTCCTCCCTCTCTCTCTTTTCTATCTTTTTGGGACCACTTCCCACTAATTTCTCTCTCCTTAATCTTTTTGTTTTTAAGTTTTTTCAATAATGGACCCGAAAGATAATTCAACTATCAATTTAATACCCAAATAATTTTTTTTATCAGTTCAAAACCGCAATCATCTAATACTATCAATCCAAGACCTATATTCTTAAAGCTTGTTTTGTATGCTCTAATTGCCAACATAAAAGAGAATATTGACTTTTGGTTCTGATCTTATTTTCCCTTAATTCTTATTCTCAATTCATAGTTTTGAAGAAATTGATTAATTGAAGGAATCATATGTCTGATGAGTTTATTTCCATTTAACTCTATATTCTAAGAAATAAGAATGTTGGGCGTTTGCAGTTGAGAAGTAAAGGGCAGAGAGAAAGAATTGATAGCCATTCATATGAATTAATGGTACGTATGATAATCTGAAGATGATGGATAGGGTCTGCCACCGATCTGGTGCTTTTGTAATATCTCTGCTTTTATTTTTTCTATGATAATGACCAACTTGAGGAAGCCTACGAGCATATATATTGAAGAAGATTATTAGTACATCCAAATAATCTGCAATATTACTTTCAGTTTGCTTCTCCATTAATATCTGAATAATTAAATTGTGGAAGAAGATGAGAGGATTACTGATGAAGATAAGAATTGAATGTTAATATTCTGTTTTATACAATTACTGCCTACCAAACAAGCTTTAAGGATATAGATCTTAGATTGATAGTTTTAAATAATTGAAGTCTTGAACCGATAAAAAAATCTTTTAGATCTTAAATTGATAATTAAACCGTCTTTCGGGTCCTTCACTGAAAAACTCCTTTAGTTTTTTATCACTCTCACTCACACTTTACTCGCGTATTCTATCACACTACTTTCATTCTTTTAACACACTACCTTCATTCTCTTCACACTCTACTTTCATTATCTCTTTAATTATTCTCCATGTTTGATTCAAGTAATACTTCTCAATTTCCACCCATGTCTTCATTCCCAATTGCTTTCATCATCGATGCACAGTTACCCCTTAAACTCATGCCCTCCAACTACAATGCTTGGGCCATTCAAAATTTGCATACTTTTGATTAGATATGATCTGTTTGGCTTTCTCGATGGCAATCGACCTTGTCCACTGGCAATGATGGGTCCAATTGGTGTTCAACTCCAAATTCGGTGTATAACCTATGGATCCGATAAAACTAGTTAATTTTAAGTGCTATCATAAGTTCTTCGACACCGACTCTCATACCGTTTATAGCCTCAGCCACCAAGGCTTGTTCACCGTGGGTCACTCTTGCCAACACATATGGTAAGAAATCTTGAGGTTGTATTGTTTCGTTAGAAGAGGAATTGCGAACATTGACAAAAGGTGCTAAATCTATCACTGAACGTATATATTGGAAATTCAGAGTGTAGTTGACGAACTATCTCTTCTTGGAACTACTAATGATCCAGAAGATCTTGTTCTCAAGGTGTTGAGTGGTCTTGATGATTCTTATCTAAATCTATCCAACGCTATTCGCGCTTGAGACATCACTATTGATTTTGATGATTTACTTGAAAAGTTGTTGAATGTTGAAGCACATATCACCATATGGCCTCTCGGGTTACTGCTCCTCCATCACCTCTTGTCGTTGCATTTCTTGCAGCCTACAAATACACGTTGAAGTCATCGTACTCACCAGCCAAGTCCCAAACTGCCTCTCCTGCTCGACTTTCGAAATCCTCAAAATCTATTACTCCTACCACCGGTTCTCGTGGGTATCAAGGAAAGTGCCAATTATATGGTAAGGCCACACAGTAAAAAAGTACACCCAATTTACTTTTGCCCACATGCCTAGGCTCTTGCCTTGACCAGCTTACTCTTCCTCTGCTCATACAGCACATATTCCTCCTCCAAACTCCAAACGGATTCTTGATTCAAGGGCATCTAACCATATCTCCATTGATCTTGTCAACTTATCGTTGCATTCTCCTTATGATGGTGGTGATGGGGTAGTAATTGGTGATGGTAACGAATTGCGCATTTTACACTCTATGTCTTTACATTTTCTGAACACAACTCTGAAATTTTTTATGCTTTTCTTGTACCTCAAACGTCTCACAATCTTGTTTCGGTGCTCGCCTATGCATTGACAATGAAGTTAATATACTTTTCTTGGATTGTGATTTTTAGGTGGTGGATCATCTAACGAGAGACACTCGCGTTAATGGGTTATATATATGTGTGGCCTACTGGTGTACGTGTTTCTATTTTATCTTCCACTAAACAACCTCTCTCCACATGGTACACATTCTTCCAAAATTCTAGAGGATGTTATTTCACGTAATATTTTATCTTTCCATAAACAATTACATTTCTCATGTGATTCTTTTAAAAGCATTAAGAGTCATAAGTTGCCTTTTCATTAATAAAGTATGCAATCATCTGGTCCTCTTGAACTTATTTACTCTAATGTTTGGACCTCTCCAATTTTATCTATCGATGGCTTTAAATATTATGTGATTTTTGTAGATCATTTTTCGAAATATATTTGATTGTATTCTCTTAAAGATAAATTTGATGTTTTGTCAACATTTGTTACTTTTAATGCCTTGATGAAAAATTTTCACAAGACTAAAATTGTAACTCTTTACACTGATAATGGGAGTGAATTTACTGCTCTTCGCTCATTCCTCTTCTCAAATACTATAACTCACCACACTACCCTACCTTATACTCTTGAATACAATGGTTATTCTAAATGTCGACACCGCCGTATTGTCGATATTGGTCTAGCTCTTCTCCATACTGCCTCTATGCCTTCAACTAATTGGTCATATGCTTTTACTATAGCTACATACATAATCAACCGTCTCCTTAAACCCAACCTCTCTATGTTGTCTACCTCTAAAAACTTATAAATCGTTTACCTAATATATCCAAACTTCGTGTTTCTATGTGTCTATGTTTTCCTTGACTTCAACCACATACTTTTCATAAACTAGAAAACCATTCAACCCTATGTGTATTTCTTGGTTACTCTATCACTCAAAGCACTTATCTATGTACTGACTTGTCCACTAATTGTCTCTATATCTCCCGTCATGTTGAGTTTGTGGAACATAAATTTTCATTCACAATACCATCTCCTCAGCCATCTTCCTCACCTTTTCCTCACTCTTCAAGCATCTCATCTCTTCTTCATATTCTATCTCCTCCACCAGTGGATCATTTATATTCAGCAGCACCACCATCACACGATTCTTCTTCTCCCCTAATTCATGACGCTTAACCACCATCTGTTCCTACTTCCACTCACCAGATGACAACAAGAGTAAAGAATAACATCTCCAAGCCAAATCCAAGGTACTGTCTTATATATTCAGTTAGTTATTATTGAACCTATTTTTGTTAAACAGGCTCTGAGTGATAGGCTATGGAGGGAAGTCATGTCCGCTGAATTCTTAGCTCTCATGAAAAATGGCACTTGGGAACTGGTTCTTTCTGATCCTTCCAAAATGTAGTTGGTTGTAAGTGGGTTTTTTTGAATAAAATGCAAGCCAAATGGTTCTATTGACAAATTCAAAGCTAGACTGAAGGATTCCATCAGCGTCAGGGTGTGGTTTACTTTGAAACTTTCAGTCCTGTTATCAAATCAACTATTGTGCGACTCGTTCTGAGTATAGTTATCTAAAATAACTTGTTTTTTCGGTAGTTTTATGTGAACAATGATTTTCTTCACGGTGACCTTCCAGATAAGGTTTATATGGCTCAAACACCGTGTTTTCTTAATATTAATTTTCATCTCATGTCTAAAAACTGAGAAAATCTATGTATAGTTTAAAATAAGAACCACACACTTGGTACAACTCTCTTTGTCAGTGTTTGATCTTCTTGGGGTTCATCTCCACAAAGTCAAATGATTCGCTTTTTATTTATCATCAGGGGAATATTTTGGCTTACTTTCTGGTATATGCTGATGATCTCATACTAACTGGAAACTCAGCTCAATTTCTTAATCAGGTAGTTACAACTTTGTCAACAACTTTCTCAGTTAAGGACATTGGTGATCTCTCTTATTTCCTTAGCATTGAGATTCTTCATTCAGCTGATTCATGTTCTCTTATCCAACGAAAGTATATTATTGATTTCTAGAGAAAATTTAATATGCTCGATTCGAAGCCTGTTCAGACACTGCTTTATCTTGGCATCTTACTCTCTTTGAATGGTGGTTCTATTCTGGCCAACTCGGCCTCTTATAGTCAAGCCCTTGAGAGCCTTTAGTATCTCTATTTCACTAGACCTGACATTGCCTTTGTTACGAACAAACTGTCTCAGTTCATGCATGCCCTTACTTAGACGCATTAGGGTGCTGTTAAACGTCTCTTTTGCTATCTCAATAGCACTCGACATCGAGGTATAATCTTTTGTCAGGACTCTTCATTCTCTCTTCAATGTTTTACAATTGCTGATTGGGCTAGAAATTGCAATGACCGCACTTCCATGTTTTCCTTGGGTATAATCCTATCTCTTGGAGCTCTAGGAAGCAATGTGTTGTTGCTCGTTCCTCCGCTGAAGCGGAATATTGTTCCATTGCAGCGGGTATATTTGAAATTCAGTGGACTCATTGTATTCTTTTTAAACTCCATGTGTCTCTTTTATCATTACCAATCATCAATTATGATAACATTGGTGCTACTTATCTCTGTTTTAATCCAGTTTTTCACTCTCGGATGAAGCATATTGCAATAGATTATCACTTTGTTTGGGATCTTGTCAAATCATCTCAGCTTTGGGTTGCACACATTTCCTCAGTTGACCAACTTGCGGATGCCTTAACTAAGCCTCTTTCCCGTGCTCACTTTTCTCTACTCATATCCAAGATTAGAGTCTCTGATAGTGCTCCATCTTGATGGGTGTATAAGGATATATATATATATATATATATATATATATATATATATATATATATATATATATATATATATATATATATATCATTGTCCCACATTGTTGTGTTGTAAAAGTTATATACTTTTGTAAATGTATTTATATACCTTCAAAAATTGAATAAAATAACTCTTCAATCAATCTCTTTATTGTATATATTCAAACATTGTAGGTTTAAATTTCATACAGAAAATATAATATTCATTCCTCATATTATCGCCAATTATCTCACTAATAACTGAGTCAACGTCAAACACGGCCTTAATCGAACAGGGCTTTATGCGCAATCGCTTAGATGATGATTTGGCTAGCTTAAGAAACGCCTTCAAAGTGAGATATTGTATGTACGAATCTTATTGGTAGTTTCTGCACCTTTCTTAATGATTAGTTCCAGTGCAGATGATTCACGAATTCTTTTGCATTAGAAGACGACGAGATGAATGTCACCACTACTCTAACTACATATAGATTTCTTGCTAGACCACAGTTTGGTCTATAAGACAATGTATATAGTTTAGGTATTATGGAAGGTGAACTGGAATGTGGTGCACATGTTGATTGGCTCTCCATATTTAAGGGATTCTTGGACTAGTGTGTACAGTGCATATGTTTTTCTCAGTGTATTGATAACGGGTGCTAGAAAGCCACTGCGTAGACCATTTCTAATGGTGCGGAGTTTCATAATCTTGCAGTGGTGAAAAAGGCCACTACGTAGACCATTCATAATGGTGTGGAGTTGGAGAATACTGCAGTGTTGAACTTGAGAATTCACCAAGAACATTTGGAATGGATATGTTAGATTTATGAAAAAAGGAGCCCTTCTCTCTTCGTGGGAAATGGTCCAAATGGACATACTATGTAGGAAAATGTACCTGCTCCATTCTTTTTAATAGCAAGACCTATTTAAGAGGTAGCTTTTAAATTAAAAAAAATACTATTTTTGATCCAATGTTTTAGGTCGAAAGAGGATTGATTCGATGATCAAAATTCATCTAGGTTATATGTGACCCAAGGTTAGCTAAGTAAAATTCATATACTCCTTCCGTCCCTCACTAAGAGGGTCTTTTGCTTTTTGACACGTGGACTAAGGAGTATTATTATTTAATGTATAGTGGATAGTTGTATTAGTGGGAGTGTGGGTCCCATATTTTAATTGTATTAGTGAATGCGTGTGGGTCCCATGTGTGTAAAAAAGAAAAGGGAACTCTTTAGGTGGGACGCCCAAAATAGAAAAAAGACTCTCCTTGAAGGGGACGGAGGGAGTATATAATTACTAAAATGATTGAATAAAAAATTTACTGGAGCATTGAAACTCTCCAGCTGCCCAAAAGAAAAACCACTTGGAAGTCCGAGGACCTTTAGTACTGTACTCTACCCCTGAACGAGCAGCCTTCGCGCCAAGCAAGACCGCCCCTATCCTGGCACCTTTCTCCATTTCTAAAGTTTACATTTGACTTTATGATTTGTTTTAAGGTAAGGTTTACTCCTTCTCTGTCGTGTTAACTTTTACATTTTCTTTTCACGTAGATTAAGAGATATATTTTTAATGAGAAGTGAGGTGAGAAAAATAATATTTAATGTGAATTGTGTAGTTGTATTAGTATTGTGTATGGGCCCTATATGGAATAATTAATTGTTCTATATGGTCCAAATTGATAAAAAATAAATATAAACCTTAACTTGGGACAAACCAAAATATAAAATGTAAACATTAACGTGGGACGGAAGGGATAAAAACCTAATCAATCTCATAACTTTTTTCATGATCTATTTTAGTCTCAATAAAGATAATTTTGTTAATTTAGTCACACCGGTGAAGAAATAGAGCCAAACACATCATATTTTCGTCGAAAAATTCTGATATCACCGGAAAACCGCATGTGATTGTCACGTGATAACTGTTCTTAGTCGCATTTCTTGTAAAATGTTTAAGAGTAAGAGACTCTATCGTTGTACACGTGTGACCAAGCAACAAAATTTATAAGTATGTCGTCCCAAGGGAAAGTAAACTCATGATTATATCCGAATTTTCCATTGATTTATGCTTTGTACGGATGATAGATTGAAGGTTTGGTATTTAGACTACTAATTGTTCTACTCAATTAACTAAGAATTTGAACCAATCAACAACATATATCAAACAACGAGCAAATGATAAATGGAATGAAGATAAAATTCATTTAAGAAGAGAGCAAGGCTAATCATAATCATGGTTAAGAATCTAGCTAGATATGCATAACTCTTGATAATGAACTTCATTAATTGTGGATTAAAAGCAATCACATTTCTACCCCTAATCCTTATGGCCAAGGCAATAGGTTCTCGACTCTTTGACAAGTCTAAATCTCCTAGGATTGTGCTTACTCTCAATTCCCTTAAGGTACTATGATCATAAGTTTGGTTCTTCTCACTCAATTTTTTAAGTGTCCCTCTATGAATGTTCTAAGCATAAGAAGGGTATGGCTTACCTCCCCTCACACTAACATGCATGCACATTTTGATATATGATTCAATTAAACCACTGATCATAATATTGGAATGGTCATCCTAACACTATGAATAGAGAATTTAATCATACAAATATTGAAATGAAACATGATTCATTAATCATAAAAGGAAGTCCAAAATTAACTCAATTCAACATCTCAAACCCTACATATCTAGCATTCTTCTCAACCAATCATATGATTAGCCCTACTATAGGACTAGCCACTACACATTGTGTTTAGATCAATACAAACAAAGGCTTGCTCCATTTGAGCCAAAATAAGAAGAAAATCAACAATTGAAAAGTAGATTGACTTTCCTTTCATGGGGAAAACCTTCCTTCTCTTCAAAATGCTAACTTCTTCAATCATTTATGCTTTCCTCTTCTCAATTGGTGGAAGGATGGATTGATGGATGAATTGTTGAAAATCAAGTGGAATTGATGGATCGAATGTATGGAGATGGATGAAATGGATCTAGTGTGTGAAAATGTGGTGTGGAGTGTGTGTAACTGCTTTAATTCTGATCTCCCTTATTATTTTCGCACAAGTCATCCTTTTATATCACTTATAGGCCTTCTAGAAGCTTCCGGAACAGTCTGAAATTTGCACAGCTTTTTGCACCTACACGGGCCATGTAGTAGCGCACGTTTCGTGTAGTGTACACCTAGTTCGGCGTGTTGTGCGTACTTTCGGACCCGGCTCGAGCTGCGCTACACGGTCTCCGTCATGGGCATGTAGCATTTTCTAACGACATTGCACGGCTTCTTCTTACAGGACCGTGTTCTGCACACGGGGCGTGCACTGGTGCACGACTCGTGCACCAGAACACGGCCTTCTTCCTGGGCGAGCTCATCATTCTGATGACAGTACGGCCACCTCGGATACGCCCGTGTTCCGCACACGGCCCGTGTCCGAGCGTTCACTGTACTTCCGTCTCCGTTTTGCTCCAGACTCTATTTTTCTCCATTTCTTGACCTGTTTTACACATTTATAAGCTCATTTACACAATTCTATTAATCCATACTACATTTCTCATAATTACAATAACTCCACCAAAAGTCACACAAATACGAATAAAAATATCTGAAAATCCACAAACAAAGACACTAAAATCTATGTGAAAATGACAACGATTAACAACCGGAATCGCCAATTTCTGATCAGGACAATGACATGGCGTCCTGATGGCAGGTGAGTTAACAAATTAAATGTCATTTTAATGCCTACATGACATTTTTATTTTCTAAAATTTTAAATAATTAGTAAACAAAAATTAAACCAAAAAATGTATTAATAATTTGTCACATAGTTAAGCTGGCTTGCCTTAGCATTACTAATTCTCCATTCTTGAATTTCAAATCATTTTTTGCGTGATTTATTTTCTTTCGTATTAGTTTAATTATTAATTTCAGTTTTTAATTAAATTATTCTAAGAAATTCCCGAATTTGTCTTGCACTAAAATTGTCATACATAGAATTAATTGGTAGATCTAGAATTATCTCGTGGGTTCGACATTTGACTTGGTTACACGCACTACAATTGATCCCTTACACTTGAGGGTGAAATAAAATAGTAAACAGTTGACATATTAAGATTGAATTAATCTCCTGGTTTATTAATTAGGTTTTTTAGTACATTTTTTGTTTTAATTTTATTTTCTAATTGTTTAAAATTTTAGAAAATAAAAATGCCTTGTTGGCATTAAAATAATATTTCATTTGTTGACTCACGTGCCATCAAAGAGTTACGTCATCGTTCGGGTTGAAAATCGGCAATTCCGGTGATGTTAGCATTTTTCGATGAAATTAAGATGTGTTTGGCCCTATTTCTTCACTGGTGGTACTAAATTGATAAACTTATCTTTATTGGAACTAAAATAGACCATGAGGAAAGTTATGAGACTAAATATGTTTTTATCCTGCTGACTCACCTGCCATCAGGGCGCCACGTCATCTTCCCGGTCGAAAATCGACGATTTTGATTGCGACGTTGCCATTTTTCGGTATGTCAATATTTTTCGACAAAAATAGGACGTGTTTGGCCCTATTTCTTCACCGGTGGGTCTAAATTGACAAACTTATCTTTATTGAGACTAAAATAGACCATGAGAAAAGTTATGGGACTGAAATGGTTTTTATCCCCGGGATGGAGGGAGTACATTTTTTTATTTTACAATTAGAACCACACAAAATAATTAATATTACTATGTGGATTTTCATTACAATATTAATATAACTATTCACTATATATTAAAATATTGTACTCCCTCCGGCTATTTACAATGTAACAATTTGCTTTTTGCACGTGTATTAAAGAGTATTATTATTATATATATAGTGGGTAGTTGTATAAGATGGACGCTTGCACGTGTATTAAGAAGTACTCCCTCCGTCCGCCTTTAAGGGTGTCATTTGCTTTTTGCATGTGGATTAAGGAGTATTATTATTTAATGTGTAGTGAGTAGTTATATTAGTGGAGGTGTGGGTCCCATTTTTAATTGTATTAGTGGGTGTGTGTGGGTCTCATATGTATAAAAAAGGAAATGAAATCCTTGGGGGTGGACGCTCAAAATGGAAAAATGATACCCTTGAAAGCGGGCAGAGGGAGTATTATTATTAAATAAATGTAAAGTGAGTAATTGTATTAGATGGACGCAGTGAGTCATATGTGAGTCTTTTTACTAAAAAAGAATACATATACTAAAATAATTACTCAAAATGATAAATGAATACTTTGTAAGAGATCGAGTAATACTTTTTAATCCACTGCATATTAAAAAAAAAATTGCTCGTAATATTACGGAGGAACCAGAATTCTAAAGTGGTTGAAGAGGGTATTAAATTTATGAAATAGACATAGTTTAGGATTACAAATGCCCATATTAATTCAGAATTAATTTTGAAAGAAAGAGAGGATTTAATAAAAAAATAATACTCCCTCCGTCCCATAGAAGTCAGTATAATTTTTTTTGTGCACGGAGATTAATGAGTATAATAATTTAATGTAAAGTGAAGTGAGAGAAATAATATTTAATATGTAGTGGATAGTTGTATTAGAGGTGATATGTAGTATCTATGAGAATAAATTAATTATTTTTTTATGAATCTTATATATTAAAAAGAAAATTGTTAACTTTAGTGGAATAGAACAAAAAGAAAAACGTGTCTATAGAACGGAGGAAGTAATAAACATAAGCTTTTAACTTTCAACAAAAAAAACCTACTTTTATTCACTTGGTCAAACATATATATACACCCATCCATCTCTATACACCTCTACATTTCCCACCACCCACCCCACCCCACCCCACCCCACCCCACCCCACCCCCCTTCTCTCAGTCTCCCTCCCGTCCCCCTCTCTCTCCGCAGATTATGTCGCAAGGAAAAAGAACTCCCCTCAGATGACGACGCTCTTCTCAGCTGTCGCCGCTGCCGCCGCCATTTTGTTCCTCCTCGCTGTGTTCTCTCCTCCGAAGCCAGCATACGCGTTGGGCGGCTCCGCCGCCACCATCGCCGTCGTCTACGGTTCCGCCACCACCATCTGCAGTATAGCTGCCGAGCAACCCATCCAACAAATTCAGTGCTGGAGCAACGGCCAATTATTGCCCCCTATCCTACCCTCAACCTCCTTCGACGCCGTCGCCGGCGGCCGCGACACCCTCTGCGGCGTTCGCTCCGGTGGCTTCAGCCTCCTCTGCTGGAACACCACTTTCGCTCCCAAGAGAATATACAACAATGCAACGGCTCCATTAACTTCTCTCTCAATTGGCGACACTCAAATCTGCGCGTTAAATAACAGCACCGCCCAAAATGTGATTTGCTGGAGAGGAAACGACGTCACTTCCGCTGAATTCCCAAATGGGAACCCTCGATTCAGCGTGATTTCATCTGGATTAGGGTTTTCGTGCGGAGTTTTAGAGAGTGGCAACAGGGTGTTGTGCTGGGGAGACGATCGCACTTCCGATTCCCTTCAATCGGAGTTCGAGAACTCATCAATGGCGGATATCTACGTCGGTGGAAGACACGCGTGTGGATTCAACACTTCAGGGTTCGTAATCTGCAGAGGGAACAGCGAGAATGCACAATTGAACGTACCTTCAAACTCCGCCTACGAATACAGAGCTCTCGCTGTGGGGGCAAATCACAGCTGTGCGATCACAAGATTGAATGGCACAGTTGTTTGTTGGGGTGGAAATGGTGAATTCTCGAGTGACGTCACAAATGGAATCCCATTTGAATCCATTGTTGCAGGTTTGAATTTCACTTGTGGATTAACAACAAGCAACCTCTCTGTGATCTGTTGGGGCCCTGGTTTTCCCCAATCACAATCTCTTCTCCCTCTCCAGAAAACCCTTCCAGGACCCTGCATCACCACCCCATGTCCTTGTAAACTCTACCCCAATTCTCAATCACTCTGTTCAAGAAACAGGCATATATGCCTCCCATGTGACATTCCAATTCCAATCCCAATTCCACCATCATCGCCACCCTCCGTTAGCCCCTCTCCGCCTCCATCCAGACGGCTGAGAAGGGGTTTACTAGCTTTCGCCATCGTAGGATCTGTGGGGTGTTTTGCAGGATTGTGTTCTGTGATTTACTGTCTGTGGACTGGAGTTTGTTTCGGAAAGAAGAAGATTCATAACTCTGTTCAACCGACTATCACCGTTTCTAACGGCGTTAACCAATCGAGCAGCAATCCTCCATCACGATCTTCCACTCTTCGACGGCAGGCATCCATTCTCATGAGGCGTCAGAGAAGTGGAACCTCCAATAAGAACACAGAAAAAGCAGAGGAGTTCTTGCTCTCCGATCTTGCACAAGCTACAAACAATTTCTCCCCTGAAAACAAGATTGGTGCTGGGAGCTTCGGAGTTGTCTACAGAGGGAAGCTATCCAACGGCCGTGAAGTTGCCATCAAGAGAAGCGAATCGGGTCCGAAAGCAAAGAAGTTCCAAGAAAAAGAAACAGCATTCGACTCCGAATTAGCCTTCCTATCTCGTCTACACCACAAGCATTTGGTCAGTCTAGTCGGATTCTGCGAAGAGAAAGAAGAAAAGCTGCTGGTTTATGAGTACATGAAGCATGGAGCATTACATGATCATCTGCACAGCAAGAACAACGTCGAGAAACAGAGCAGCCCACTAAACTCGTGGAAAATAAGGATCAAGATTTCACTCGACGCAGCTCGTGGAATCGAGTACCTACACAGCTACGCAGTTCCCCCTATCATCCATCGAGACATCAAGTCTTCCAACATCCTGCTGGACGAGAACTGGTCGGCAAGGGTCTCCGATTTCGGGCTCTCATTAATGGGCCCGGTGGACGACCGCCATTACCGGCCTATGAAAGCAGCTGGTACGGTTGGGTACATAGACCCGGAATACTACGGGCTCAACGTGTTGACGGCGAAGAGCGACGTTTACGGATTCGGAGTGGTGCTGTTGGAGCTCTTAACGGGGAAGAGGGCGATTTTCAAACCGGCGGATGACGGTGCTCCGCCGGTCAGTGTGGTGGACTACGCTGTGCCGGCGATAATGGCCGGAGAACTGGGTAGGGTCCTGGACTACCGGGTCGGCCCGCCGGGGGTGAATGAATCGGAGGCGGTGGAACTGGTGGCGTACACGGCCATGCACTGCGTGCATTTGGAAGGGAAAGATAGGCCGACGATGACGGACATTGTTGCTAATTTGGAGAGAGCTTTGGGACTCTGTAATGAGAATAGCCATGGAAGCATTTCTAGTGGACGAATTTCTATGGTTTCGGATTGATCCAACAATTTTTTTATTTTGAGATTGTTTTAGCAAAGATGTTTTTGGTGTAATCTGTTCTAACATTTATTTTTAGGATTAGTTTTAGGATTTTGTAAATCATTCATTATTAATCATTCTAATTATTTTTGCTCAAATGCATATTGTTGTATATTTGGAGTTTATTCATGATTTAATTTAAATAATTCCCTGTCACGTTCATTTTACTATTTTTAGCGTCCAGTTTAAGGGTATCAATTTCTCCAACTTAATAAAAAATTACACAATATGGCTCATAACTTCCCTCTAATATAACTATCTATTTTACATATAATAATAATATTCTTTATTTCACGTGTAAAAAGCAAACGAACACCTTAAAACTGGACGGATGGAGTAATAATAATAATAACGGAGTAATACTCATTACTCCGTACTTAGCTTGCTTACATTGTAAATTATTATACTCTACAAAAAGTCACCACATATGCACTCATATACTATCTATTCTCAATACTTAGTTTCATTTCCTATTTTCGCATTCCACGAAATAATACTGAATTAATAAGAAATAATAATGTAATTTTATGAATAATTTATTGTATAAATAAAAGTGATACTCCCTTCGTCCTAGAGAAGTTATCACATATTTTTTGATACGGAGATTAAAGAGTGTAATAATTTAATATAAAGTAAAGAGTGAGAAAAATAATATTTAATATGTAGTGAGAAGTTATATTAAAGGCGTATGTAAGCCACATGAGAATAAATTAATTATTTTTGTATGGGTCTCATGTACTAAAAATGAAATGTGTCAACTTCTATGAGACGGATGGATAACATTTTACACAAATACTCTTATAAACCCGGTTTACATAGCTTAGTATATGAAATCGGTATTTTCTCACCCTAAATCCTGTGGTCACCTTTCCAATTCTATTATACCCTATGTATTGCTAGGATTTAAATTAAAGGGGGATAACAGACTTTACACCGTAAGCCCGATTCACAGGAAACTAACTCAACATTTTTATAGCGAAAGTGATAACTAATTTAAAAAGTGTAAAACGGTCTCACGCAAAATCTACTCAATAAACAAATACTCCCTCCGTCTGGGTATTTTTATCCGTTTGTATGGGAATGAATATTAAGAAGTGTTATTAACGAAGATTAAGAAGCGTTATTTTTTTAATATATAATGTAAGAAAAATTAGGGATAAATTGGTAATTTTAAGAGAAAAATAAATAAAGTTGTTGAGATTATGAATAAATTATAAAAAATTACTCTCTCTGTCCCACGTTAACATTTATTTTGTTCATTTTGGTATGTCTCAAGTTAAGGTTTATATTTCTTTTTTTGTCAAGTTGGGCCCATACAAAATAATTAATTATTCACTATAGGGTTCATATACAACACTAATACAACTACCTATTTCACATTAAATATTATTTCTCTCACCTCACTACACATTACGTATTATATCTCTTAATCTACGTGTAAAAAATAAATGTAAACGTTAATGCGGGACGAAGGGAGTAAATAAAGTTGTTGGGATTGATAAATAAAGTATTGACACGGGAGATAATCGTAGAAGACAAACGCTCTTCGTACGAAAAGGAGATTCGAGTATTATAACTCAATATAAGTTTCAAATAAGATTTCTGAATACATTTCTTCACACTGACATCATACTTATAGAGAAGGAAAGGAAATTGAAGAGCTATTCAAACATAGAAAATTGAAATGATAAATAAGGACTGTAGCTTTCAAGGTGGAATTTTGAAAGTTAATTTGCTGCTTCACACGTCTGTTGCTTCACTTGCCATATCAAGTATAAAAATTATGTAAGATATATAATGTATTTTTACCATTAATGGAACGTGTAAAAATATGTGGAATTGTTCAAAATGAAAAACGGGTAAAAATAAGTAGGATGGAGGGAGTAAAATAAATACTCCCTCTATCCCATTTTAAATTTATGTTTGTTTTTGCATATAAATTAAGGAACTATCTACTTTATATTAAAATATTATTATATTTTTAATCAACTATATATTAAAATACTACTATATTCGTATTAATGTTGATTGTTGGTCTATGGTAATATATTAATTATTTTTTGTGAGTCCTATATACTATAGGGAAAATGTAGAGATTGAAGTTTAATGCCTAAATTAGAACATGTAAAGATTGAAATGTGATTGAGAGAGTATATTTAATGTACTCACTTCGTCCGCATAAAAGGCCCTCATTTGTTTTTTTTATGTAGATTAAAGAGTATTATTATTTTATTTATATTTGATAGTTATATTAGTAATGAGTGGTAGATTATATATATGATCCTTTTATTAAAAAAGGAAATTGGTACCTTTGTAGTGAACATTCAAAATAGTACAAATGTGGACATTTGAAGTGAACAGATGGAGTAATAATTTTATAATACTCAATCCGTCCCATAATAATAATTATGTTTGTCTTTTTGTGTGGTGATTAATGAATACTCCCTCCATCCCATCCTAACAGTTACATTTGTTTTTTACACGGTATTAAGGAATGTAGTATTTTAATATGTATTGAGATGGGGGAAATAATATTTTAATATATAGTAGATAGTTGTACTAGTATTTTAGGTGGGTCCCATGGAGATATTTTAATTATTTTGTGTGGGTCTCATATACTAAAAATGAAAACGTAACCATTAGGATGAGACGCTCAAATTGAAAATATGTAATTATTAGAATGAGACAGAGGGTGTATAGTTTTTTTTACGTGTAGTTCATTGAAAGATATAATATTTTAACGTAGTATGGGGAGTATCGATATTGATATTTGGGAGACAAATATTTTTTCTAATATTGAGGCAATATCAAGAAATATCGATATAAATATCGATATCGATTTGTCATAGTTCAAAATTTTCTATATGTCGAGATAGGTCGAAGATATATAGAGGAAATATCAAAGATATAATCCCTCCATCCCACTCATATATCACCGTTTATTTTTTGTACATAGATTCAGAAGTATTATTATTTTATGTGTAATGAGTAGTTGTATTAGTAGTGAATGGTGGGCTATATGTGGGGTACTTTTATTAAAAGTGAAAAATGGAGACTTTTAAGTGCGACATCCAATTAAATAAAATGGGGATATTTTGGTGGGACGGAGAGAATATCAAAAATATTTAAAAAATATCCATAATTTTAAAGAGATTTTTAATAATTTTTTATTTTACTTTTATTATTATTATTTTTTCTCACGATTCACCAATAAATAAGGAGAGTTCATGTACATAATATATAGTATAATTAAGAGGTAATTCACTATTTAATTGGAGCAATTCTTTCCATTTTGATTACCATATCCCCCAGTTGTCATACGGAGTAGGTTCAATTATGTCTCAATTATATAGTGATTGGATAAGTCCACACACTATCCAACCTATGATCTAACAGTTGTACTAGATATAACGGTATACTATTGACACATTTAGAACAATGTTCAGAACTTCTCTAATTGGATAAGATGGCACTAATATTATTAAGATCTAAACGACATGACATGTTTTATATTTGAGCCTCGTAAATCATCATTTTAGTATTAGTTAATACTCCTTAAGTCCATTCTCAATCTATCAATTTATTTTTTGCTCGTAGATAAAAAATTATTATTATTTTATGTGTACTGTGTAATTGTATTAGTGGGGTGTGTGAGTCTCATATTTTAATTGTATTACTGGTGTGTGTGGGTCCCATGTATCTAAAAAGAAAATTGATAAATTAAGAGTGTACACCCCAAAATAGTTAAAATATATAGATTAAGGAGGTAGTATGTATTAAACCATTGGTAATAATTATTGTTAAATGATCTAAGAGTTACCATTACTAATAATTATTGTTATATGGTCTAATGGTTGCACTAGATAAAATGGTATACTATTAACACATTTAGAACCATATTCAGAACTTCTCTAATTTGATAAGATGATACTAATATTGTTAAGATTTAAACGGCATGACATGTTTTGCATTTGAGCCTCATAGATCATCATTTTAGTATTAGTTAAAAATATGTATTAAATTATTGGTATAATTATTGCATGACTTGTTATTGATTTACTTATTATATACTCCCTCCATCCCATTTCAAACTTTACGTTTGCTTTTTATATGTAGATTAAAGAGTGTAGTATTTAATTTGGAGTGAGGTGAGAGAAATTATATTTTAATGTAAGGTGGGTAGGTGTATTAGTGTTGGATATAGGTCTCATAGTGATATATTAATAATTATTTTAAGTGGATCACATATACCAAAAAGGAAAACATAAAAATTGAAATGGAACGCTCAAAATATGAAGATTGAAATGGGACGGAGGGAGTATATTATGAGTTTTATTGAGGTTTTAAATTGTCTTTATATACTCCCTCCGTCCCAGGCTAAGAGTCTCATTTGCTTTAAGGCACGTGGGTTAAAGAGTATTATTATTTAATGTGTAGTGGGTAGTTGTATTAGTGGGTGTGGGGGCCCCATATTTTAATTGTATTAGTGGGTTTGGGTGGGTCCCATATGTTCAAAAAAGAAAATAAGACTCTTTGGGTGGGACGACCAAAATGGTAAAATGGCCCTCTTAGCCTGGGACGGAGGGAGTATTAAAATTAGTTATAGTATATTCCAAAATTACATAATTAATTTTCTCTTTTTTTTAATTTTCGTGAATTTTAAAATTCTTACCGATATCAGTATTGATATTTGATATATACATCAATATATCTGTAAATTTGAGATACCGATACTTTTATTGATATATATTGATATTTTAAACCTTGATTAAAATATTATTCACTAAAATATGACGTGTGATTCGTTAAAGTAGAGTATGATTAATGCAAAGACTTGTGTGAAACTGTCTCACGTAAGCCCTTACGTGAGATGAATAAAAAGTAATAACTTCTATTATAATGAAAGTGATACTCAATTAATGAAAAATGATACAGCTCTTTAATAAAAAATTTATAATACAAATAAAAAGTGATAATATTTTATAGCGAAATTGATAACTACTTTAAAAACTATAAATTGATCTTACGTGAGACTGTCTCACGCAAGACTTACCCTATGATTTTAGAGTGTGTTTGTTTTGGATTCTTGTAGATTTAATAAATCTTGATTAATAATAAATCTTGATGTAAAAAAAATCTTGATTAATAATAGTGACAATAGGCAAAAGTGTCCAAAATAGACTCGAAGGAAACCAATACCAACAACAATCAAATTTTATATCAATTCTACCCAAATTACACTTTTTAAACTTTAATATCCCTACTATTAAAACTAACATCCATCCCTTTAATCCACATTAAAACCACCCTCACCAACACCCGTCGGTAGCTGTCGCCGCACCAATCGCTGATCACCGCACCGATATGGTAACCGACACGAAATTCGTACTGACATTAGAAGTGACATCTATACTAATATTGAAATCGACACAGGATCCGTATTGTCATTCATACTGACATCGAAATCGATACGGGATCTATATCAACATCTATACTGATATCGAAATCGACAGGGGATCCATACTAATATCGGAACCGACATTCGTATCTCTTCCGACATTAGAACCGACATGATTTTTATTGACATCAGAATTGATATATGTACTGATATTGGAACCGACATCGGTACCAATACACATCCCTACACACTCATCCACATAACACATTAGGTATTGTAAGTAGAGCTGTCAAAATGGGCTGGTGGGGCGGGCCGGCCCAAAACCACCTCAACCCGCCATTTGGTGGGTTTAGACGGGGCGGGCCTAGGTGGGTTGCGGGCTAGAAATGTTAGGCCCAATCCATCTAAAGGCGGATTGCGGGTTATAGCAGGTCAACCCTTTTTTTTAATTAGAGATGATTTATTAAAATTATAATTATAATTACAATATTACATTCAAATGAAATACCAAAATGGATGAAACTTTTACAAAATAATACAATGTCAACAAGAATATTAAAACATAAACATAAATCCTATAGAATAGTCTCATAAAGTAATAAGTGATAATAATAAACAAAGATCATAAATCAAATAACATAAAGTCTGTCTATAGATGATTTTTAATGGGTGAGGTAAGTGTTTAATGTGGCTGTTATATGGTTTAATCGGACTAATTAAACATAATATAGAGAAAGTGTGGAGGAAGAAGACTCAAGAATTCCTCCCACATTGTGGGAGTTTAAAGTAGAAAGTTTGTTTCTCTGTGTGTATGTTTTTTTATATGGTGGGAGATAATTCTCCTTTTACAGTGGGGAGAAAGTTGATGGTGAAGGTGAGCTTGCATCAGTGTTGATGATGGTGATGCAGGTGAGGTTTAGTTTGAGATTGAAGATGAAGGTGAAGATAAGGATGGAACTAAAGATAAAGGTGCGCCCCCTATTATGCAAGTGGGGTGAGCCTACTATTCTATCAATAAATACTTTAGGCTAGTAGCTTGTAGGCATTAAATGAGGGAGATACGAGATCTTTCTTTGGGAGATGGGAAAGTCTGACAATGATGTGACAGATGACTTGACAATTCATCCACTTGCCATCCTAAGGACTCCAGCTCTGGAAGACCTCGGCAGGACAAAGCTCGGCTTTGGCATGGAGAGATTGGAAGGGTCGAGCTCTCCCTTGGCATGGAGAGCTTGGAAGGCCGAGCTCACCCTTGGCGTGGAGAGATTGGAAGTGCCGAGCTCACTAACGTGGAGAGCTTGGAAGGGCCGAGCTCATCTCTGGCGTGGAGGGCTTGGAAGGGCCGAGCTCACCTCTGGCGTGGAGGACTTAGAAGGGTTGAGCTCACCTTTGGCATTGAGAGCTTGGCAGGGCAGAGCTCACCCTTGGCATGGACATACCTCAACTCGGGCATGGAGAGCTCAAACCTTGGCAAGAAAGAGTTCGGTGGGAAGACCTTTGACCTAGGAAGGGCGGACCTTGGCTCTGCAGGGCGGATGATACGATCATATCTTTTAATTATTTATTTTATTCATGTTTCCTTATTTAAATATTAGGAGTCTTTTAAATATGTTATTAGATATTAATATTTGAAATATTGGAAATAAGATATTTTCTGTAACTCTCTTATTTTTATCATCACTCTTTCTCTTCTTCTCTCTCCTATCTCTATCGCTCTTTTTCCTCTTCTCTCCTATCTCTCGCTACCTCTCTTTCTCAATCTTCTTCTTTCTCATACTCTTCTTCATTGTTTCGTTAAGGAGTCTGCGCTCACTCGAGGAGTGCTTTTCGATACACTACAAATTTAGGACGTATCATTGGTGCTCTTGTTGAGAGATCTCAACATGGATGATCAATCAGAAAAGCAACCGTGGAAAATAGCCTTCCAGCAACTACAAAAGCAATTTAATAGGCAAATCATCATCCAAAACCAAGCCAACACTTTTTCAACATGATGGAAGAGATCAAGTCTACCATTCGAACCATGCAAAATCAGGGAGCCTCAAGTTCGTCAGCAGGGGTTTTGGGACCATTGCCTATTAAGCCACTTAATATGGCCCATGGGGAAATGGTTGGAGAAGCCCCCAAATTTAATACCATGAAATTGGATCTGCCAAAATTTGATGGAATTAATCCACATGGGTGGGTATTTCACATACAAGAATATTTTAATTTTCATGAAACCCCAGAAGATCAACGTTTGCGCATCGCTGCTTTTACGTTCGAAGGAAAAGCCTCTGACTGGTACCAATATATGTAGACTAATAATCTTTTGCAGGTTTGACAGATTTTCTTGAGAAAGTGAAACTTCGCTTTGGCCCATCCCAATTTGAAGATTACCAAGGAAAATTGTCAAAATTATCTCAAAAGGGTACAGTAGCCGACTATCAATTGAAGTTTGAGACATTGATGAACAAGGTGTCAGGTATTTCTGAACCACTTTTAATCTCAATGTTTGTGGCTGGTTTGAAATCGGTAATTCAGTGTGAGATGCTTATTTCCCGACCGACAAATTTGTAAAAATATTTGCTCTTGCGAGAGTGTTCGAAGCCCGACCGACAACTCTCACTCTGGGCCACGATTCTCTTCTCAAGGAGAGTTAAATGTCAGTATTGATGACAACCCCACTAAGCACAACTTTGATACTATGGTTAAAATAACTAAACAAGATGTGAGTACAGTCACGATGGGAAACTCACTTGGGCCAAAACAACTAATGGGAGGCCCCAGTCTACCGATATGTTGATTGTCAGCCGAAGAGATTAAGGTGAAGCGTGAAAAAGGCCTTTGCTTCAATTGTGACCAAAAGTTGTCAGTGAATCATCGTTGTTGAAGTTGATTCTTATTGCTTATGGGATTTGATGATGGAGGCCAAGATAAGACAAAAGAATTGGAAACATCAGGTTCTGTTCTACTACATCAGTTCGATTATGATCCACCTTGAGGACAAGGTGGTTTCTCAAGCAGGAGGGAATCATACCATCATATCTTTTAATTATTTATTTTATTCATGTTTCCTTATTTAAATATTAGGAGTTCTTTAACTATGTTATTTGAGATTAATATTTGAAATATTGGAAATAAGATATTTTCTGTATCTCTCTTGTTTTTATCATTGCTCTTTCTCCTCTTCTCGCTCCTATCTCTATCGCTCTTTTTCCTCTTCTCTCTCCTATCTCTCGCTATCTCTTTTTCTCAATCTTCTTCTTCACTTCTTCTCCTTTCTCATATTCTTCTTCATTGTTCGTTAAGGAGTTTGCGCTCACTCAAAGAGTGATTTTTGATACGCTACAAATTTAGGGTGTATCAGCGGGCCTCGGCTCGGTGAACTCGGCTTGGTAGGTCAGACCTCGGCTCGGTGTTCTCGGCTTGGCAGGGCAGACCTCAGCTCGGTGACCTCAGCCTTGTCTTGTGTGTTGTGTGGTGAGTTGGGTGTTGACCACCTCTCACAAAGTCTACTAATTAAACTTCTCAGAGATATATCAAATAAAACAATATAACTGTAATAGTTCAAATACAACAAATTAAATCACAAAAAATCACTGATAGCTTTAAAGTCAAAACACATAAGTTCAAAACACAAATCTTAAAATCTCTCCAAAACTCATCGTTCATAACATCTTTCGGAACCCAACCAACACGTAAAGAACAAAGGGAAAAGATGGTGGGAGCTAGGTTTTTTTTTTTTTAATTTTGGGAATTAAATGTTAAAAGTCAGATTTGGCTTTGCATTAGAAAAAAAAAAAGAGACGGGCCAATCCGCCCCTAACCTGCCCAACCCGCTTAAATCCCGCCTTCGTTTGGGCCAACCCATATAGGCCCACGTCTATATGGGTTGTTAAATGTTCAGCCCAATCCGCTTTTTATATGAGGGGGGACAGATTGATTCGGCGGGCCTAACTCATATATTTTGACGGTTCTAATTATAGGTTGAATAGTATGGGTATTAAAGTCCAAAAAGTGTAAGTTGGATAGATTTTATATAAATTGATTATTATTGATGTTGATAATTGACTTAAATATATGAGTATTTTTAATATTGGCCCTTAATAATAATTTATGTTTATTTTAAATTTTTGATTTGAAAGAGTTTAACTTTATGATAAATTAATGTGTTAGGTCGAAATATATGTTAGAGAATATTAATTGATGAGAGAGAATATATGAAAATTGAGGATGAAAGAGATAACATTATTAATTGAAAAGAAAATATATAATAGTGATGATTAACTAATTTGTAAGTGTATATATTACTCCCTCCATTCCACTAAGTTCTTCACTGTTACAGTAAATATAGAGTTTAAGAAAAGTTATTTTTTTGATCAATTTTATTTACTTTTAGGGGTATTGTGGTATTTTTAAGTAATAAATAAATAATAAAGTAAGTTATGTGAGTTATGTAAGAGTAGCATTTTTGAAAATATGATGTAGTGAGAGGTTGTTTATTTTGAGAATTTTACTATTTTTGGAGGGTGAAGAGTGTAGTGGAACAAATAAATGAGGAAAGAGTGAAAAGCTTGCTGAGACGGGGAGAGTAGTAATTTTTAAAATTGCGTAGGTGTTACTAAATCTGATTTAATAAATCAATACTTTAACCATTTTAAAATCTTATTTCCTCCAACGAAGTAACACTTACATGCATTTGGTTGCACGTATTTTAATAAAAGTAAAATTTTCTATTGATGTAGAATATATATATATATATATATATATATATATATATATATATATTAAATTAAATAAAGTGTGTGAAATTATTAATTTTTATCAAATCAAGTGTAAAAATTTGATGACATCATTGTAATATTATACTATTGTAAAAGTAGTAATATTGTGAGTCATTACCATTTTGAGAATGTACAAGCAAGAGGAACTAAAAGGAAAATGTGCATGTATAAAGTGGACGAACGAAGAAATTTAATAAATCACGCATTATATTTTAATGAATCATACTATATATAACTTTAAAATCATATTTTAGTTTATTATTCTATCTTACTTAACTACATTAAAATCATACTTTACGTAGTATCTATTTGTCTCACAATCCGTTTTATATGGATTCGTTTTACAAGCGACAGTGTGTCATGGACTTTTATACTCCTTTCATCCTGCTCAAAGGATTGTTTTTGTTTTTTACATGTTGATTAAGGAGTATCATTATTTAATGTATAGTGGGTAGTTATATTAATGAGAGTGTGGTCCCATATTTTAATTGTATTAGTGGGTGTGTGTAGTCTCATGTGTATAAAAAGAGAAAGATGACTCTTTGGGTGGGACGCTAAAAATGAAAAAAAGAGACTCCTTGGATGAGATGGAGGAAGTATATTTATTCTGTTTTTATTTCTTATTTTGTTGATGCTTACTTAGGTGACCCGTGGCCACAGGTGATCCGTGATCACAGGTGACCCCTTTACCAATGAGCACATGTGACCTAAGAATTACCTTACTTTGTTATATATATATATAATAGTCTCACATGACTTGTTTGTAAAATACAGAGTTCTATTATACTTTTCATTTCATTTTCAGACGACTACTATGTTTATTTTATTTTTTAAATTTATACTTCCATTTTAAATTTTTATTTTATTTATATATTTTTCTTGTATACGGTACTCATCGACATAGAAAATTATAATAAAAATATAACACTAGATGGAGAACAGTAAATATCATCATTATGAGAAAATAAATGGTGAATATACGTTGTTTTGTGTAGACCATGATGTTTAATATGTATCAATATTGAATTCGTCCAATTGTGACTTGAGAGGTTTTAATGCATTTGAAATGTATTCGTTGACCAGTTGAAGAAAAAGTCTATTAGAAACTTCAAACTTTCGGATTTATTAATTAATCTCTTTGTTCATTTTCATTTATTAAAATTATTTATCAATTTAAAATGTTAACTTTAATAAAATTAGTCTTATGGATTTTTCTGAGTCCATGAAAATTTTATAAGTAACGTGTTACAATGACACATTTTTTAATTATTAAATAAGGGTAGTTTCTAGAGTGTCCAACATTTGAGAGAATTTTGATTCTAAATCTCAAGTCTAAACAAAAGCAGTCAATTAAAGGCAGTTAACTACTCAAGATGTTGACACCTATAGGAGCCTTGATCGAGACTTTTGTCCACGTGGGCCCATCGTCCGACTTAAAAAACAAATACTCCTACTACTTCTTTCGTCTCGTATTTCATATTAGTGTTTCCGCTTTACAAAAGAAGCGTGAGCATTCAAGTGAGATAATTACTCCCTTCATTCGTGTTAATTTATCTTTGTTTTTTTTATTATTCTCTCGTCTCATTCTGATGATTACAGTACATTTATTTTTAGCGTTCCATGTTAATGGTTACATTTTTCTTTTTAGCATATGTGACACATATAAATTAATTACTTCTCTCTCCATGAGCCTACACATCATACAAATACACCTACCTACTTTACATTAAAATATTATTTCTTTCACATCAATACACATTAAAATATTATATTCATTAATCTACGTGCAAAAAACAAACATAATCATAAGGACGGGACGGAGGGAGTATAGATTAAGAGATATAATAAATTTACGCAGCGGTCAATGGATTCTGCGATCGAATGCCATTAGACAAAATTGCTCAATATGAAAAAATCCTTCTATCTACTGTCTTAATGGGTAATAAGTTGTAAGAAATACTCCTTCTGTCCCACTATACAATTTTCTTTTTTCTGCACGTAAATTAAGAGATATAATATTTAATGTGTAGATGAGGAGATAGAAATAATATTTTAATATATAGTAGATATGTATATTAGTGTGGTGTGTGGCATCCATGAAAATATATTAATTATTTTGTGTAAGTCCGATTTACTAAAAAGGAAATACACCTCTTATATTAGAACATACGAAAATGACAAAATACACTACTTGTAATGGGACGAAGGGAGTAATAGTCAGTATATAGTACTTAGTAGGATTAGTGTTGTGTGTGGACCTCATGTTAAATAATTAATTTCTTTCTTTTATTTCACCTAACAAAAAAAATGTAAACCTTAATTTATGACAAATTAAAAATATATATAAAAATCTTAAAGCGGGATGGGGGGAGTATATTTAATTCCAATCCACCAAATTCTGAATTACTTTTTAATGCATGAAAATATTTTATTTTGAATGATAAATTATTACTCTCTACGTTTCACTATAATGTATGCATTTTGTTATTTTGTTATTTTCACTGTAACATAAAAATTATAAAATATCATAATTAATTAAAAGTAAACTTTTTATTTAGAATGACCTTTGTCCCACTTTTATACACATAAATTAAAAGATATAATATTTTAATTTGTAGTAGATTGACGGATATAATATTTTAATATATATTTATTAATTGTATTAGTGTTATGTGTTGACTCATGGAGAAATATGAATCGATTTGTGCAGATTTCATTTATCAAAGAGAAATACAGCATATCGGGTTTATTTGAATATTTGTATACATATTAATACATTTACATTTACAAATCTTATAATCTTCAACCCATCCACCCATCATACATTATCTTTTATTTATTTATACATTTTCTCCTTTTATCTCTTCCTTCTCATTTATTTTATTACGTAATTTAATAAGTTTATAATTCCCAAAATGGAGAGATATATCGGGTTTATTTGAGTATTTGTATACATATTAATACATTTACAAATATTATAAGACTCATCTTATTTGCACACCTCCTCCTATTGAATACACACTTTATTTTTATAAAAATAAAATTAATATTTAAAAAAAGTCAAAATTACCCTTAAATTATTAAATACAAACCATATAGTATATTTTAAATATACACCTCCTTTTATTTTATACACACTACACTAATATATTACTCCATAAAAAAATACGTTCATAGATACACCTCCTAACAGATAAAATTAAGAAAGAAGCCCCATTATTGACCTGATTAAGCTTCTGTAATATTAAGATAATAAATTCTCTTGTAAAATCTTTATCTTTATTAATTATTAAAGTACAATATTTATTTTATCTTATTTTTATATAATAAATATCACTTTTTTATATGACTTATTTTTTATTTAATCTATTATATTTATTTTATGAATTATTTATAATATAATTTAATTTGAAAGTTGTCATTTGTTATTTATAAGGCACATATTTTTAATAAAATATTATCACTTTTTATTTCTCATATAATTGTTTATAAAATAATTTCATTATTCGATTACTACTTTTCTTTGACTAATTATTACTTTTTATTAAATTTTTTATCACTTTAAATCCACCACAAATATTTCATAAAATGGTTCAATTGAATGATTATAACTTTTTTATTTATTAGATGTCACTTTGATTAAAAATGTTCATTAGATTCCTTGTTTTCATATGTTTATTTTTATTTTTTTATTTTTAAATAAAATTTACATAGAAAATATGAAAATGAAATTTGGTCTGCATGATCCAACCCATCTTGCCTCACCAATGATCCAATCAGTATAAGTCGCATCATCAATGACTCAAACTCATATAAGTTCGTTCTACAAAATGGTAAAATTGTGAATCAATCCGACACGCACTACAAAAAAAAGCTTCGATTAGAGACGAAAATTAAAGATGATATAATAACCGTTTCTATTTTAGACGACTTTTGAGACGATTTTTAGAATTAGAGACAGCATTTTTCGTTGACCACTGGTCAACAATAACAAATTTACTTTTGAGACGGTATTAGAGACGGTTTAAAGTTGAGACAGTATTAGAGATGGTTTTTGCCATCTCAATTAGAGACGGTTTTTTGTCGTCTCTAATTAGAGACGGTATTAGAGACGATTTTGATTTGAGATAGTATTAGAGACGGTTTTGGAGATAGAAGTGTCGGCGAATCGAATCGGGTAATTTAGAGACGGCTTTTAACCGTTTCAATTTTGAGACGGATACAAACTGTCTATTTTTGAAATAGTATTAGAGACGGTTTTAATTTGAGACGGAATTACCACCGGATCATCATCATATTATAAAATTATGTACAAAATATAAATAAACTTTTCACAATTTAAATAAATATGTTTAAATTAATTTAAATACAAAGTAAACTCTTTCAAAATTTAAATAAATATAAGTAAAAAAAGTAAACTTTAAGTACAAAGGAAACTCTGATAAAATTTAAATAAATTTAAAAATTGTAGTAATATGTTTATATAATTACCCTTTAGAGTAATATTTATATCATATTGATTAATATGTGCTTTGTGGTACCATATAAACACAATAAATAATATTAAATTAAAATGGCTCTTAATTTTTTATAATATAAATTAAAGTCCCATGAAGAAAATATATTAGCATTTGTCTTTTGTATTATATAGCATATATGAATTTTATAATCGAAGTAATAAAATGATTAAGTGCAAATTATTAATTAAGGCAATGCCGTGCGCCCAATGTGCGTTATACCCTAGTATTAAATTGTATACCCTTTAGTATAAAGATGTGTACCCTTTATTTTTTGAAAAAAATAAAAATTATTAATGAAAAATGTATACCTTTTAGAACTAAATGATATACCCTTATTAATTAAAATGTATATTATTTAGAACAAAATGATATACCCTTACAAACTTTGTCCACCTGGGGATACAAGAGACAACTCATTAATTAAATTAACATAAAATATTATAACTGCAAAACTAATATATTAGACGAAGTGCAAAACGATTAAGAGTAACAAAAAGGATTAAGGGAAATTATTACTTAAACTAACAGATTAAATATTCACGATTATCTACAAAATCATTAATAAAATAACATATAGTATCATAGCTATATATGTGTCATACTGTGTAACAATTCTTACATTAATTAATATGTATATATAGAATAAAAGATTGACTTGAGATTTTAGTTTTGCATGGAGTTAAAGTGTAATATTATTTATTGTGTGATAAATAGAATAATTTTAATTATATAATTAAATTATATACTTTGTCCCCTTATAAGGTAATCATTTTTTTTCACGTGGATTAAGGATTAAGATAATTTAATATATTGTGGGTTGGGGATATAATAATATTTTAATGTATAATAGGTAGTTGTTTTAGTGCTGATAGTCAGTCCATATGTAATGGATTGGATATAATAATAGTTTTTTGTGAGTCACATCAATTCCAAAAGTAAACGAATACTTTGTAATGAGATGGATTAAAAAAAATTGATATGTATTGAAGGGTGGAGGGAGTAATATATTTAAATGTATGTAATATAAAATAAAGGGCTAATTAATATTAAATATAATTAAATATTAAATAATTATATATATATATATATATATATATATATATATATATATATATATATATATATATATATATATATATATATATATATATATATATATATTATACTAATTGCGAAAACACTGCCTTAAATAATCTTTTAAAAATATGATGTGTTGCGATGTGGTTAATTGTTGTATTTTTTATATTTTATTTTAATATTACATATATATATATATATAATCTTTCTATTTTTATTTTTTTATTATTATATATTAATATTTATTATTATATCACTATTATATATTACCAAAATATTTATTCTTATCTAGAAAATTGATAAGTATTTATTCAATTAATTATTCCAAATAGATAATTATTTAAATATTATAATATATATGGAATAAAAAATGAGATTGCCACCTTTTTTATATGAAAGTTTAAAAATTATATTATTCCTTTCATTCATTATAAAATTACACTTAAAAATTAATTACTCTAAAATTTTGTATGTAATTACCATAAATCTTCAATTAAAAATAAACATAAATGTTATATTATTTATTATTATATATAAAGTTTAGTTATTTAATTTATAAAATAATAAAAAATATCATATAACATATGATGCAATAAATATATATATATATATATAAACAATTATATATATTAGTTATTTAACTATAAATATTTAATTAATATAAACACGTATTCATAAAAATCATAAACATTGCTAAATTAATTTATCTTATTAATTTAAGATAAAGTAAATTTATGAATCCATGTAGCACATGAAGGAAAAAACTAGTATATATATTATTATAGGAAAACTTTTTTTTTCCTACGTGTCGTCTTTAGAGCTCTCTAAAATGATGTGTAATTTTCATATTTTTTATTTTTAAATATTCTATATAACTATTGAACGAATATATAATATAATGTAGGTGTTCTCTTGTGAGACGGGTATATGAGGGACTGATTTTGAGATAAGTGGATCCATTGTTAAAGTATAGTAGTTATATAGGTAAAATATGATTATTAATAGTTAAAATATATTTGTAGTGAATCATATTATAATATACTTTAATTCATTAATTATCATACTTAAAAAAATTCTTTAGCTACGAATTAATATAGTATTATTCATTTTCAACTATTAATAGAAAAGATTAAGTGCAAACTATTATTTAAATTAATAGTTTAAGGTTACTACGATTATCTACAAATATTAACAAAATAATATAAAGTATCATAACTATATATGTATTATATAAACTGAGCGTGACAACTCTAAAATTATTTAATATGTATATATTCATTATAAAAGATTAACATGCTTCTTTCAGTTTTGCATGAAATTAAAGTGTAATATTATTTTTGTGGGATAGAATGAGCAATTTTATTTATACAATTAAATTATAATATATTTTAAATGTATGTAATATAAAATTAAAAGCTACTAAATATTAACTAATATTATATATATATATATATATATATATATATAATGTAATGAATACATAATAAGAGTTACTCCTAGCAAAAGTGGCACACATAATGCCCATAAGGGCTCCCAATGCCTACAAGCCCTCAAGCCCTCTTGAGGGCTTGAAAATACAATATTCCACAAAATCAAAAAATATATAAATTCTAGTGGAAAAAAATAAAGATGGTGGCTGGTCTAGTGGTTCGAGATGAGCCGGGCCATGGTAGCTTTGGTTCGAACCTGGACCAACATTTTGGCATAGCTAATAATTAGAGAGGGTTTTAGAGACGGAAAAAAACTATCTCTAATTGATACGAAAAAAGTCGTTTCTAATACCGTTTCAAATTTGAGACGGCTAAACACTGTCTCTAATACTGTCTCTAAATTTTCCGGCCAACTCTCCGGCCGTTGGCACAAATGGAGACGGTTTCCAAAACCGTCTCAAATGGAGACGACAACAAACCGTCTCAAATACCATCTCAAAAATAACTGAACCGGTTCGGTTTAGAACCGACGCAAATACCGTCTCAAAATAAAATTGTCTCTAATTCCGTCTCTATTCTAGCTACGCACAAATTGTAAACGGCCGTAAAACCGTCTCAAAGCATTAAAAGCTATCTCTAAAACCGTCTCTATTCATCACTTTTTTGTAGTGACGCTATTCTATTTTAAGTAGTTTCATATATAGCAAGTTTTATTGTTTAAAAAATTAGAAATTCATTTCATTAATTTTTTTTAACTTAATTAGTAGTATTTAATATATATATATATATATATATATATATATATATATATATATATATATATATATATATATATATATATATATAATTAATTAATTAAAAATGATTAAATTAAATTTATTTTGAGTAGTTATTAATTAAAAAAGATTAATGGTACATTGTAGATAAAAAGATTACGTTAGATTAATTAAAAAAATTATTTAAATCTAATTCGTTAACTTTATTAAAATCAAAGAACTGAAAAGGAAAAAAAAAAAAAAAAGGACATACCGATGTATATATTCTATAAAAATAAACTCAAATAATTTTTTTAATTATGACAAACGTGTTTTTTTTTTATGAATTAATGGAATATTGATATGAATTTATAACGTGAGGCGATGGAGTTTATATATTTAGTAAAATTGAATGTTGGATTCTGGGGTGTATAATGTTAAAAAGTAAAAGGATAAATTTAAAATTTTAAGGGGTATGTATATAATAAAATTAAGATTAAAAAATTTAAAAGGGATGTGTATTTAATAAAAGAGTTGTATTTAATAAAAAGGGTGTACAAATAACAACACTCATCTTATAATCTTCAATCCATCGACTCTTCATACATTATATTTTCTTTATTTATACATTTTCTCTTTTTATCTCTCCCTTCTCATTTCTTTTCTTACATAATTTAAGAAGTTTATAATTCTCATCCACATCTGTATTTCTCTTTTTGATAAATGAGATATGCACAAATCAACTAATTCATATTTTTCAATGAGCCCACACACAACACTAATACAACTATCAAATATATATTAAAATATTATATCCGTTAATATACTACAAATTAAAATATTATATCTTTTAATTTATGTGTAAAAAAGTGGGACAAAGGTCATTCTAAATAAAAAGTTTACTTTTAATTAATTATGTTATTTTATAGTTTTTATATTAGTCAAATTATGAAATATAGTATTTTTTATATTTATTTAAATTAAAAAAGTAATTATTTATTATTTTAAAGAGTTATTTTTCATATAGTGAAGATTTATTTCGATAATACATAGTGTATATTAGTGATAATCAGGTGGGCTAGCCCACCTGGCCACTTGGCTCCTCACTTAAGTGAGAACCCATGTTCGATTTCCATTGGGAACAAATTAGGAGTGGACATATAAGGAGGCTTGGAGAAGGGGGAGTAAGGAGATTTGGTGTACACTAACTACTGACTATACTAATAACTGACATTTACCGATAAAAAAAGGTATATTAGTGTACTTGATTCAATAAAAAAAAGCTCAAATTTGGAGAAGGGGGAGTAAGGAGACTTGGTGTACACTAACTACTGACTCTACTAATAACTGACATTTACCGATAAAAAAAAGGTATATTAGTGAACCTGATTCAATAAAAAAAAAAACTCAAATATTATAAATAAGTATTTCTATAGTTTATGCTCTATTATACTGTATCAGTAATATTTATGGTTTATTGTTAACTTTTAGAGAATATTTATAATTTTATGATTGTAGTTTATAGTATAATATCTAATCCTGTTTATACATTACATATCTTACCCTTGTTTACATATATGTAAGGGTGTATCCATATGTGTATAACTCTTTATTCTATACTGTAAATATTTTTTTAATAATTGTATATTTTTTTCACACTCAATTTTTCATTAAAAAAATTAACATCCATATGTGTATTAACTTTTTATTTAATAGTGTATTCATGTTTTATTATAATTGTATATTTTTTATACTCAAATTTTTATTAAAAAAACTAACAAACAAAGTGTATCTTCATAATTGTATATGTTTTTGTTCATAATTGTATACGTTTCTAAAATTGAGTACACCTTATTATGGGGTGCATCCAGGTGCACAATAGGAATATTTTAATATAATTATTATTTTTATTTTTATTTTATTTTATTTGGTAAATTTAGCAAATTCCAAGACGGTCCAAAATAATTCAACATACTTTAAAAAAACATAAATTAACAACAATTAAACATACTTTATCTAATAATAAACCTACTTTAACTTATTTCATGAATTAAGTAGGTAACATCTCACACGAGACTATATATTAATACAAACTCATTGGTGAAATGAAAATAAACGGAAGGGATATTTAAATATGGAAAAATTAATCCCACCCCAGAAATTTAAAGATATGAATATTAAGTTTAATTAAATAGAAATATTAAGTTTAATTAAATAGAAATCGGTTATGAAAATAAGATTGAATTTGAGCAATTAGTGGGTAATGATGAATAGAGTATTAAATATGGGAGCCGTTAGAAGGAGGTGGTGGTGGTGGTTTTTATTGGTAGCCGGTGAGACCGCCTTCCAATTAATCATGTTCATATCACACTCTTTATTCCACTCTTTCACACTCTGGTGGGATCCATCTCTATTTAATTCTTTACCATTTTTTTATTTATATATTTTTATTGCTTTTAATTTAATTATGGAATCACATCCATAATTATTATTATACATAATTACAGCGGAATAACACCGACAACACATGCGTTACAATAATTCATGTCATGAGGAATTCTGTCTATTCATTTTATTTAGATGTTAGATATGTGACCAAAAAAATTGCATTACACTAAACCAACCTATCTTGAATTTCATAAATATTAAGAATTTTTTTATACTTACTAATTTATTTTTACTTATTTATTTGAAAGTTTTTAAAAAGTACAACATTTTATTTTAAGAATACTTATTATAATTAATAAAATTAATTTTTTTCACTAAAAATGTAGGTTGAAATATGAAGAGTATTAATGTTTAATTAACTTTTTATTTTTATTATTATTTGGAAAAATTAAGAATATACTACATTTTTATACTCCCATCCCAAATTAAAATTCACATTTTTCGTTTTCGTCCGTCTCATATTAAACTTAACCATCCATAAAAAAAATATCACATTAATCCCAAATTACATTTTAATTATAAATATAACACTCCCATCTAATACATACTCTATAAAATATATGGTAGGTCTTGCGTCAGACCATCTCACATGAGATAATTTTTCACTTTTTAAAATAGTTATCACTTTCGCTATAAAATGTTATCACTTTTCATTTATACTATAAATTATTCATGAAATAATATTATCACATTTAATTAATATATAATATCATTTTTCATATTCATGAAATAATATTATCACATTTAATTAATATATAATATCATTTTTCATTATAAATGCTACTCCTTCCGTCCGAAGAATACATTCACACTTTTCATTTTGATCCGCCCCAAGAATATATTCACCCCCTAAAAATGAAAATAATAAACAATATCAATAACCGTACAATACTACAATATTACAAAAATGTCACATTCTTTTTACACACAATCTAGTCAAAGTCAACTATATCATACACTTTATTCTACTCAATTACCCAAAATACCCCTTCTCTTTCTTACATCACACCACCAAAAAGTTACATTTCGTGCCAGAGAATACGCGAATGTATTCCTGAGACGGAGGGAGTATCACTTTCGGACTGTCTCACGTAAGACTTATATGAGACAGTCTCTCACAAGTCTTTGTCAAAATTTTAATAATTGACAAAGTGTCTTGTGAGACGTTACTTACTTGAGACGGTTTGTGAGACGTGTTAAAGTATGTCTATTATTTAGTTAAAATACGTTTAATGGTTGTTAAAGTATGTTTTCTAAAGTATGCTGGATTATGCATTAAAATATAATTTTAGTGTGTTATAATTTGAGTTATTATTGATATACTTTAATTGCAAATAAGTATATTTTATCTATACAATAATCATACTTTTGTGATGGGTCAACCCGTCTCACAAATAACCCGTCTCACAAAAGAGTAACTCTTAATAATTTACTATTTATTACCTAAAAGAAAATATTATATTACCCTTAAAAAAATTAATAAAGTTGATCAACAACAATTTATTTACAATAACAGTAAAGATTAAGTTGGGAAACTTTAAATACACAGTGATATTAGATCGAGCCGGATCGAACCTAGAGCTCGGATCTGGATATATGCGTCCACGTGTACATAAGAGATGGCCATATAACTCCATTATGGGTCTATCAGTCAATATGTATGTTGCTGCTCTGTCCCACATTTTAATATTTGTTTCTAAATCCTAATCACACCCGTAAAACTATCTCAAACAAAAGAACAGAGTTGTTTCTATTACATTGTATAGTCATAGGAACTGTTCTATTGAGTCTTGTACGTCCATCATCAATAAGATCAAGTCCTTGTGTTATTTTTTCTTTCTTTCATACTTTACAATTCAAGTTCTGTGTTCATTTGATCTTCTCAAGATCATATCTTGTTTGATTGGTTGAATCATGGCACATACATTATTAGTTACAATCAGACACAGAGTCTATATTCATTCCCAGATTAAACAAACTCAAATCGCATGAGTAGCTTCACAGACTTGTACCTCTCCCCCTTGCGCGAATGAAGCGGAACTGCCCGGATGCCTGCCCTCAGCTCTGATATCGGGAGGCATGTTTGTCCCGCAAAGTCGTCCTGCTCGGAAGTATCATGCTCGTGAACTTCGACACGAAGCAGTGCCAGTTCAGGAACTGTTAATGGGAACTCAAACACTTCATCCCATGTTGGGATCCACTTGTCATAAAGGATCTTTGTTCTCCTCATCACAACATCACCTGGAACTCCAGCTATACCCACCTGAGGATCCGAATCCACAATGCCATCGGATTAGTTCAACGAGCAATCCGCAAAAGCAAAGACTAGCAGTAAATAAGTACATACCCTTGCATAAAAATCTGGAGGAGAATATGTATCAAAGTGAGTATGACGAAAGTCATAATGCCATCCTTCTCCCATATACACAGTTACCTGATAATCAGAAGAATGAGACAAGGAAAAAGTACACAGAGGTGATTTTATTTTTAAGGTAAGAAAGATTCACCCTCAAAATAGTTTTGACAGGTAATGAAGCTTTAGGATCAAAGATGTTGCCATCGGACTTTAATAAAATATCTGGTTTTTTAACATATCCGCAGCCGCCGTTGGCTTTAAACATGCCATGCATCAACCACAGTGATTTTCCATAACCCTGTAGTTCCCCACACAAATTTTCTGTTAAGTTATACAATGAGATCCAACTCAAAGGGAAATTTAACCTGAAAGGAATATGCTTGTCCTCTGAATACTAATCATGAAGTTGATATATTTGTTCTAATTACCAGGAAAAAGATATCAAGCAGCAAATTCATTTTCAATTTTGGAGTTTAAATCAGAAAATTCCAGCAATGCTTGGGCCAAATTGATCAAACACTGAGTTTTGTTCTTTTCACCATAGTTTACATTCAAAATGCATATTAATGGCATGTAATTAGACGTTGCATCTTAGAGTATCCCAGAAGAATACTACTTACTTGCATATTTAATGCAACCATCTGAGCTCCATGTGTCCATCCAATCATGGGGTTGTAGTTTGATGAGTCAACACGAGTACCTTTCGGATACACTCTCAGCAAGTTCTTCTGTGTAAATCTAAATTCAAACAAGAATTACCAAGTCTTGTGTGCCCGTGAGATGGATAATAAGTGACACATTTTTAATAGAAAAGTGATATCCTATTATACCTTAAAAAAGAACAAGTGATACCTGTCTTGTGAGACAGTCTCATGCAAGTTTTTTTCAACAAGTATAGCCTCATATTAAAAATGCTTAAATGAACCTAACAGATTGGTTTTCTATAAACATGGTAAAGAAATTAGTAATGCCTAGACTTAATTTAGAATGTGATCATAGTTGTTAAAGGCGCGCCTAAGGCGCTCAGGCTCAGGGGTCTGCGCCTAGATTGTTGATTTTTTGCTATTCCAGGCTCATGTATCAAAGGCGCACGCCTAGGTGCGCCTTTTAGTTGCGCCTAGGTGCGCCTCTTCAACATCTTGTTTTTTTCTTTTTTTTTTTTTAAGTTTTTTGAAATTGCTACTCAATTATTAAAGGGTTTACACAATTTTAAGATAAAAATGGACAGCCTACTTATAAAATGATATAAATAGAGAACTAGGGTTAGGGTTTTAGTACTTGAACTTTCAAAACAAAGACAAAATGGTGGGCTGCCTTCACCTCCACCGCCTACCTCCACCATCTGCCTTCTACTTGAACTTTATTTGTGTGTATGTTTTGTGTTATAATGCTATTATGAGTTATTATATATCATTATGTGATGTTATGTGATTTTTATCTTAGTTTAGATAGGTAATATGATTGTAAGTAGGATATATTTGTGTATATACATTGTAAATTCAGTTTTGGGCAAAATGTAGCTCAGGCGCGCGCCTCAGGCGCGCCTAGGGGTCCGTGCGCCTAGGTGCGCCTCTCGCTTTTAACAACTATGAATGTGATTAAGGTACCTCACAATATCTTTGGCATAGCTTATAATAGCCCGTTCCAGCTCCTGCTCACTCAAGCTAAGGCGTCGAACTTTATTTGGATCCACCCTAAGCCAATCCTGCATTCCCCCTTTCCCCTTACCAGCATGAATAGCAATCAAATGCCTGTATTCAGGTGCTGTATGTTGCAGTGACTTAGAATCCTCTTCATCATCTTCTTCGGCCTCCTCATCTGAATTATCATCCTTAGAAAAGAACTTTATGAGATAATAAAATGACTGTACTCAAAACTATGCATAAAAGATTGTAGTGGACCTTATTTTCATTAATCTTGTTTTTGAAACTTTGGATGTCATTCTCCCAAGGTTTCTTGGCTGCATCTTTCCTCTCCTTCGAGTTTTGTTTTTGTACATTAACATCTGTGACCGCTAAGTACTCTTTGGGTGGTTTGGTTGATATAATAATCCTTTTCTTGAGATATTCAGGCGAGGGAAACTCACTCAAGCATTCTGGACCAGGAGAAAACAGCATATCTCCAAATGTTTGAGTTATCATCTATTACAGAAACAATGAAATCAATTATGATGTACTGAAAATGCCTATGAAACCTAGCAAACAGCATAGATATACCTCAGCCGTTTTGGCCTGAAGATCAGGAGTAAGGTGGTCTTCAAGTGTTATTACAACAGGATATTCAGACGCAATAAACGCATGTTCCTTGATAGTTCTTAAGCATTTGATGAGTTGAATAGGAGTTGTAAGTGTCCTTCAAACCAAAATTAAAAGAGAGGAAAAACATTAAGAAGGTTAACAAAAGATCTTATGCCGAAAATCATGAATTTAGAATCTTCATACCATCTACAAACTAATATAAGCAGCAAAGCTGTGTATCAGTACTATCGAACTGCATGGTATGGCCTTAATAATAGCCGAGTAGATATTTACACGATTGTCTGGCATAAAAACTAGATCTAATTCTCAATCATCAAACGGGCATGCAGTGCATTGATGTTTGAGTGCACATGAAAACACCATCATTAGAGGGCCAACAAATAAAGAAGCAAGAAGATTAGTTCAAAGTCATTCTTGAATAGTCGAATTGCATGTGTCTCCAGCAATCAATCGTGCGCTCATTGTAGAAGTATGTAATAAAATTCAAGAGCGAGTAAAGCTTACCTCCCATGCAGAACATCAACATTGTCACTTGTGGAATTGGGCCATATATCAAGTTCAATAACTCTTACACCTCTGAGTAGCGCATTTTTTATTGGAACATCACTACAAACACTACTTAGTTGGTTCCCTGTTAGATATGAATTGTGGCCGGTGTATATGAAGAAATGAGAAAGCGGTGCGTTCATATCATGTTGAACCTGTAAACGAAAGGCCATTCCAAGTTCTTATACATGCACAACTACATATACTACTTTTTCAGAGGACATACAGAATCTTCACTTTGAATCACTTTAAGCAGAAGAGATGAACAAAGAAAAAGAAAAAGGCAGTGACTGTGTTTTGTTACACTAGTAAACCATGCATTTAAGAGCTGTTCTACTAACAAGGAAATGGGTGCAGTTTATTAGGAAGAGAAACAAACTATAAAATACAACAAACAGATCGAAGAGAGGAATTTGCATCCCAGGCAAATGAAAATACGGATCTATTCGTGAATCTCTACATATGAATTCACCTATGGATTAGCAAAAAAACAAGATATCCTGTCATGAGTGTTCTTCGAAACTTAATTTTTTCACTTTTTAGAAATTATAGAAAAACCAAGGAGGCATATACCACACTTAAACAAGCCTGGATGTTCATTTTCCTTATCATTTTTTCTTACTAATAATTTCATAACTATTGATGTAACAACAAAAAAATTCAACACAGCTCATAGGAAAAATGTAAACCGAAATGTTTTCATCAGCAAAGACACTATACGTTTGTTTCTAACCCCAGGTTGGCCTAGTCTTAAGTTCGAAATCCGTGGAGTAAGATAACAATTGTGGGCCAGTCCATACTGAATGCAAAGTTCTAGCAGTCTAGCTTGAAGTGAGGTCTCCGCTAGCGGACGGTGAGTTCTGGCCTTGCTAGTGGACGGTGAGTTCTGGCCTTTCTGGTTCAGTCAGTTTACGGATTGAATACCATGCATAAAAAGAAAAACTATACGTTTGTTTCTTTCTCTAGAAGACAAGTATTTATGAACCTCAATTGAGTCATTGACCAGAATGCCAAAATCTTAACCAGAATAGGAATACCAAAATTTTAAATTTATTAAACGAGTAGATTATGAAATTTTCCAGATATATTACTCACGCTGCATATGCAAACAGACGAAAGATTATAGATGCTATAATTTTAATTATTGAGAAAAAAAAAGCAGCAGCAGCAGCAGCAAAGATGAGAAAATTACCCCGAGTTTGGGATTAAGAGGCGGATTAATATCCCCAAACAAGTACTTAAAAAATCCCTCGAGATTGAGCCCTCGCTTATGAAATAAGCTAAGATGCTGAAATTGAAGGCTACCAATCAGAGCGTGCGCATCCTCCAGCGTGGCATTTTCCTCCTTCTGCACCTCCACCAGGAATCGTTGCAGCTGATCGACGCCCATTACGCCGTTCTTGGAATACCGATTGAAGATGTCCTTGATGTCGTTCGGCGCCTCCGCCGCCGCCAATCGGAACCTCCGCCGGAAACAGAAGCACACCCTGTACGTCTGTTTGGACATCGGAACAGAATTGGATCCCATTGAAAGAAATTTGGGATTAAAAATACGGTTGAGTAGGGTAGGCTTGGTAGAAAAGAAAGGAATACTTACTGATTAAAGCAATGATCCGAATTTTGTTGGAGAAGAGAGTGATATGCATTACGTTGATTGTTCGTAGGGGAGACGATTCCCTCGCGACTACGAGGATTGAGAAAGGTCAGTGTCTTCTTCTTCTGCATTGGTGGTAAGGAGGATACAAGAGTGACGAATTCTGGTAATAGAAGCTATTTACCACTCCATTTAAGAAGGTTCTGGAAAGCTTTGATGATCCAAATCCACCATAGAAGAAATGAGTTGAAGTAATTATCTGGATAATTTGCAAGGATTTCAGTTTAGCTGTGAAAATGGGTTGGGCGACGAATTTTTATTTTATTATTTTTAAAAAAAAAAGAATTAATTGAAAATTTCAATTTTTTTCGGGTAATTTCGGGTTTACTCGAACCCAAAGCTATAATTTCGATTCGAGTTTCGGCTATTAAAAATGTATCCGAATTATCCGATCGGATACCCAAATTTTTTTTCACATTCTTATTTTAATTATAAAAAATAATTCGATTCATGAAATATTAAAATTTTGATGCATTCTTATTTGTTTGGTATGAGACAAAAACTTGTGTGAGACCGTACGTAAGGGATTACGTGAGACGGTTAGAAAGTGATAATAAATTAATGAAAAATGATAAGTTCTTTTATGAACAATTTATAGTATAAATAAAAAGTGATAACATTTTATAGCGAAAGTGATAACGATTTATAACGAAAGTCATAACTATTTTAAAAAGTGAAAAATAGTCTCACGTGAGACGGTCTCACGCAAGACCTATCCTAATTTTTTAATCATAAAATATATTTATTATCCTTTAAACATTACTTAATTAAATTTATTTATTTTTTAAATTGTCAATTATTTTTACATAATAAAATACAATTTTATGTTATTACATCCTTATCTTATTAAATTTAAATTTGAATTCTCCTTATATCATTCATTTTAGTATGATTTAAATTATCATATACTTTAATGTATAAATATTTTTAATTAATTGGATAAAAATAACATATAAAAATATATAAATTTAAATATCTCACAACATAATTGAAATATACCATCTAAATCCTAACATTAGTATAAAAATTAATATTATGATGATGTGATGAATTTATTATATTCTTTTATAATTATTTATAAAAGAAAAAAATAATAAAAGAGATCAAATAAAATATTGTCTCAGAGATTAAACATTAAAAAAATTATTTAAATTACACCTAATTAATTTATTATAAGAATACTTAAAAAATAAAAAAGAAAAGAGGTATTTTCGGGTAACCCGAATCGGGTACCCGAAATATCAGATTCATAAAATATCGAATCGGATTTGGATAATGTATTTTCAAATCCGAAATTTCGAGTATCCGAACCCGAAACCCGATTCGTGCCCACTCCTACCTATTCCAACCCCTACATTGGGTGAACCTAAACCCCCCGGTCCATGAAACCTTAATGAAATAGAATGGGATTAAGTAATTTTAAATGTGAGTGACCCACAATCTACCATGACTCATGGATTATAATTTATAAGTAGGAGTATGCATCGGTCGGTTCTATTTCGAATTTTCAAAATTGAATTAATAACTTATTTTTTTAAAATAAAAAAAACTGAACCAATTTATGCAAAACCAAACTAAATTATTTCAATCGGTTAACCGAAAACCAAATTATTAAATTTATTTTTTAATAATTTTATTATATTTTCACTATTTAAAATTTTATTATTAATATATATACACAAAAATAATATAGGGAGAAAATTAAAAATAACTAAATGAACAATGCACAAATCAATACCAACAACCCAATTCAACTGCAATCAATTTTGATAAACTTTTACTTTTGGACCAAAATACCCTCAATGGGTTACTAGCTGAATAGGTCTCCCGTTTCTCAATTTGAATCTAATTTCAAGATTCCAAGGCTCTCAACATCTCCACTAATTCACGATATCACCGACGGCGTTGATCGAAAGAATCCAGGTAATATCAGACCAAAATCCGAAAGCAGTCAAAATAGGATCGAGGTATATCGCAGTGCTATGCGCTCGATCACTGAGAAACACTGGTGTCATCGACATCTGTTATCTAAATCAGTCGTTACGATACAGTCATCCCGAGTTCGAAGTTTCAATTTCCTTGTAAAACATATACATTATACATGTTAGAAGTTGTATAAGTAAGATTTCCACTTTATAACATATGTGTGTTTGTCTTTGGTTTGATTTTGTCAATCTTAAGACAAAATGCTTGGAATAATTGTTGGTACTAGTTCATGTTGTGGAATAGAGACTGATTAATGCATTGCGATCGGTGGTTGGTGTGATATGGGTAGTGCTTAAGAATTTGAACTGAATATTTTTTTTATTATGTGTTGTTATTTTGGCTGTATTGGAACTGATTTCGAAGAGCATCAATCGTGAAATTGACTGAAAAAGGAAATATTGTGGTTTTGGTTTTAAGTTATTGAATTTAGGTGGTGTATTTGGTTGAAAATTCTATTTTTTGCAAAGGTTGGGTATTTAATAAATTTTATTTGGGATGTGATGGAATGGAATGGCTTTACTTGAATCATACCCGATTAATTTCATGTTGTCCGGCCTTATTAGGAATGAATCAGGCAATTATCTATTATGAATAAGTGATTTGAATTTGTATAGAGGGGTTAAAGAAAAAAGAAATGTCTGTTGTGTATATATGTGAAGGACCCAATCATTGCAGTGTGAAATTGTTGATTGTTAAGAGTAGGAGATATTGACTCTTAAGAAGGGAGATGGGGAAGTCTGATTATTTCTGATGTCCTAAACTGTAGGTTGGCTCATCCGTAACACAATGGCAAAGGTGCCTCACCCCGAACAGTTTAGGTGTAGGGTTGGGAACCGGGCAAACCTGAAAGTGCTCGATGATGTGAGGAAGCATCTGAACGAAGCAAGTATTGAAAGGTTCCAGCAGTCGTGCTTTGGCCACTTTCTTCAAATAAGGGAAATGCAGTTCCAGGGGTAGCTATATTTTCAACTCTTAATTTGTGCAAGATGATACGGAGAAAAGGATTCAGTGATGTTCCATGTGAACAACTTTGTAACGGAGTTTGGTCCAGAGGAGTTTGCCATTGTGACTGGGCTGCGGTTCGGTGCGTACCCTAGGGGAGGAGAGAGGGGGTTTTTCCTTTGGAGACGCGAAATCCATTACTATGAAAGAGATGAGAGGTGCTTGATGAGAGTGAAAATAAGTGTGTTTTAGTATCCAATTTAACGCCTTTTTTATGAGAATTATTGTTATATATAACACAAATGCCTTATACTCCCTCCGTCCCATAGAAGTTGACACACTTTCCTTTTTAGTTTGTCTCACTAAATTTGACACATTTCCTTTTTAATACATTGGACCCACACAAAAATAATTAATCTATTCTCATGGGGCCCACATATCACCTCTAATACAACTACCCACTACACATTAAATATTATTTCTCTCACTTCACTTTATTATACTCCTTAATCTCCGTGTAAAAAAAAATGTGTTAACTTCTTTGAGACGGAGGGAGTATTTAATATATGTGAGAAAAAGGTGCATTTGTGGTATTTTATTATTTTTTAGGTGGAAAAAAGATTGAAGTGCAAAGTTGGAGAAAATGTGCAACTTGTGCAAGAATGCTGAAAAACGCACGTCCAACTTGTATAATTTTTCTGTATTCATGTGGAGCTCAAAACTTGAAGTGTGATACATGGTTGAAAAGCTACAGAAGAGAGGATCGTTTTGGCATAAGAAACACATCAATCGAAATCCAAACGAGAAAGTTATGATCAAAATGGTGACGTCGCGCAAGTTGTTCCTACTCAGCACGATTATGCCACTTTGCATGACTTGTTACACCTTTAAATGTTAAAGTTTATCTGATTTCTTTAAATAAATAGAAATCCAAGGAAGAGAGGATCGCGTGAGGGTAAGAATCACTTAAATTGGAATTTGGATGTGGAAGTTATGCGCGAAACGGTGAGACTGCGCAAGATAGCTCGACCAAGACCAGTTTGGTCAAGCTACGATCGAGCAAGTCGAGCAGAGGAGTTTCAGATTACAGGCACGCATCTCGACCGTAGCTTGACCAAGTCCTCCCAGCTTGACCAGAACCACTTTGGTCGAGCTAGGTCTTGAATTTCCAGATTTAAGCGATTTTTACTCCAGTGCGTGTATCTGCATGTTTTCATCTAAAAAAGCTCATACAAGGTCTATTAGGAGAGTCTAAAAGTATAAAAGAACATCATTAGAAGGGTTAGAGAGACACGGCAATACAATCATCCTACACCCCATAAGGGGGATCACCTCCCAACCATCATCCACATCCTTTCCTCCATACATCCATCACTTTAAAGATTCGTCTACTGAATTAAGAGGAGAACCAAGAGGAGGATTCAAGACGGAGAAGGACGCGACGACGCCCACATCTAGGGTTTTTTTCATTTTCTAATTTATTTTGTATTTTCTAGACATATGGGTAAGATCTATCCAATCCCCATGATTGTTCTTCACAACATCATGGGCTAGAACTGTTTTGGTAGATTTAGGGTTTTGAAGATTATATGAATTAATTAAACTCTCTTGTGTATCCTTCGTACAACACTACTTGTGGATTGATATTATATATGATTGTGCTTTCTTAATCCATATTCACGGTCATTTTGTATATCTTCAATTTGTATATAGAGTCTGAATATATATCTTTGTTGTAGACTAAATGCGTTCACCGCTGAACAGGATTCCATGTTATGATTCTAAGTGAGTGGACTCCGAAACTTCATTAGAACTATCATGTATAAATACTTATTAATTGAATTGGATCCAGGTTGATAAGTAAGATAAAGAGGGTAATTTTATAGTACCTATAAAGGGAGATCATATCGGGTTAAATTCCAGACGTGGGAAAAATTGATACTGATAGTACCTAGAAAGGGGGGGTGAAATTATGTCTTTTGCTCTGAGGTTATTCACACGTGTTACACGCATATTTACTTGTGTCTATAGAGTAGATTTTCATGGCATAGTGATGCGCCCATATTCCACAAGGCAGAGTCGGATATCGATACATGAAAGGGAGATTAATGAGTGAAATCGGATTATCCTAGAGCTACATATTCTCCATTCTCGAGTCACTTTTGTATTCTTTTAGTGTTTATTTTATTTGTTATTTAATTTAATTGTTTAGTAGTTAATAATTCTATCCATATTTTATTGTCTTTCGTCTTAATTAATTTAGTTAATAACTTAATTGATAATACGCCATCCTTTGAGCTTGATAATTTAACTTGATCACTTGCTTAAGCTGTAATTGATATCCTTAATACTTAGAGATTAATTTTGCATGCAAAGAAAATATTCATTAGTGATATAGAGGCCGAGATAGATGAGGAGGATCGTTTCACAATAGCGTTGCTGCTGGTAGTTGGTAGGTTACTGATTTCACATGGATCAGGTCGTAGGAAGATTAAATTTGATCTCATTGACCTGTGCGAGGACATGGACTCATTCAACGAATACCCATGGGGAAGGCTTGCATTTGAATTCCTTGTCTTCGAGATCCGTGCGTCGATGCGGACCCAGGTGAAGGATCACAATGCTAGGAAGAGAAGAAATGCGAAGCATAAGGAGGCATTCGATGCAAATGGATTCTCATATGCATTGATGACTTGGGCATATGATGCCATACCTATGTTGGGGCAGAAGTATGGTAACATTATCGATGATTTGCGAGATCTCATCCCCCGAATACTAAGGTGGCACCCAACCGATACTCCCAAGAGACAAGAGCTGACTAAATCAGTTTTCAAGTATGTTCGACCATCTGATATGAATGCTACACATGTGAGTGGGTTTAATTTTATTTCCAGCCTTAATAATTAATACCAAAGTGTAATTCTTATTGTAACGTGTTACTATGATGAAGTCGTGGTGTTGCATATGAATCTAAGAATCAACAATTTTCTGTCTGTGGTGTAAAGTGAAGTGAGTAGGAGGCTGGTGCCTACAGAAGTTGAGGAGCAGTCTAGATGTCTCACAAGCATTCAGGAATGGTTGAGGACTTGGATTCAGATGTCCTCCAGAGTGATAATATCCCAAGTACTAGTGAGCAGAGTGGTCGTCCAAGTAGCAATGTCCCTATTGAGGAGCAGGGTCATCCGAGTAACACAATCCCAATTGATGAGCATAATTTCCATGTAAAGGTGATGAAGAAGCTTGATTGGTTGTTACAGCGGGTCGTTGATGTACAGGAATCGCAGCGGAAAATGGTGTAGCGGCTTGACTAAATAGAGTTTCACGGACCAGATAACCGTGGTAGGCATAATGTTCATAACGAGACAGAGCGAGAAAGGTAGCGGGTAGTAGATCCCATTGATGAGGAGCTTTAGATGGAGTATGTAGGAAGGATGATTTGATAGAGCCTGTAACCAAAAGGCAGCGGGTAGATGCGAATGAGGTTGAACAATAAAAGGAGGATGGAAGACGCAATCTGCTTGAGTAACAACTTCCTCCAGTGAAGGACTTTGGAGCTGATGCAATGCCTACTATGAGGGGATGCGATGACCAAGAGCAGTGTGGAGGTAATACTGCGGTGGAGGGGAATCTTCAAAGTCAACCTAGTTCGAAATCTTTAGACGATGATGAAGACGTACATAGGGTGATCGAGGTAGTGAGTCAGCTATCGAATGCAGAGACGATGGAGTTGGAGGGTAAGATAATAAAAACACCTACTGCTGGTGAATGTGAAGTGTCGATTGATGAGAGTGTAAATTCACGTGTTTTGGGCTTGGATTTATGTAGAAATTGAGTACGATTACGTCTATTATCAAGACGAATCGGGTTGTTTATAGAAAATCCATGAATCAGAGGCTATTGAGGCTATTTGAGCGTATTTGTATAGGAAAACAGGTCTTAAGGGCTCAAAATTGGAAGATGCGATTTTCGAAGATATTTTTCGAAGGTTACTCGACCACAGAAGGATTGCTCGACTAGTATTTCTTTGGTCGAGCAAGATGGAAAAGTTGAGCAAAATATGCAAAATTATACAGTAGCAGTGCTCGACCAGAATTATCTTGGTCGAGCAGATGAAATTGGGTCGAGTAAAATAACCAATTCTTACAGAATGTTTGCTCGATCATTGCTCGACTATGAGGCATTGCTCGACCAGTGGAGGTTTGGTCGAGTAGAATGTCGCTGATACTATTTTGGTAGTTTCGGGTTTCTTTTGCCAAATTTGACGTGTGCCTCAAGTAAAAGCCCATCAAAGATCCGTGAGGAGCCCTTTACCGGTATAAAAAGGGACGTTGAGCATATCAAGAAGGGAGTTAGATTCCACATCCATCCTACACCACATCAAAACCCTAATTCCATCCTAGGAAGCTGTGGAGAGAGGTTCGTCTGTCAAATCAAGTGAGAACCAAGTGAAGATTCAAGACGGAGAGAGTCGCGACGGCGCCCACATCTAGGGTTTACTTCGCTACTTAATTTATCTTGTAATTTTCAAGACTATGGGTAAGATCTTACCAACCACCATAATTGAATTTTCATGTGTAAACTCCGTACAACACTACTTGTGATTTATTTTATATAAGACTATACTTTTTAAATTCATACTCACAGTTGTTTAGTGCATCTTTAACTATTATGTAGAGTCTGAATACATATCTTGGTTATTAATCAAGTGTGTTCACTGCTGAGCAGAATTACATGATATAATTCTAAGTGAAGGGATTCCGAAGTCTTATTAGAACTGTCTTATATGAATACTTGTTAATTGAATATTATTCGGGTTAATAGTAGGATAAAGAGTATAACTTCATAGTACCTATAAAGGGAGATCATATCGGGTCAGAGTACTAAGTGCACTTGATACTGATAGTACCTAGAAATGGGGGTGAATTATATCTCTTGCTCCAAGGATATTCACACGTGTCAAACACATGTTTACTTGTGTCTATAGAGTAGATATGCATGGTTTAGTTATGCATTCATAAGTCACAAGGCAGAGTCGGACATCAACACACAGAATGGTAATTAATAAGTAGAACTGGATGAACTCAAGAACTACCTATTTTCTCACGTGATCACGGTCGTATTATCTCTATTGCTTGTTTACTTTATTTGCTATTTTAATTGTTATTTTAATTATTCGTTTCTTAGTTACTTAATATCCACAACTATATTACGTTGATCGTCTTAATAAGTTAGAACTTAATTAAAATAATAATAATCTGTCCTTTGGGTTTGATAATCACCTGGTTGCCTATCAAAACTACAATTGATATCCTTATACTTGAAGATTAATTTTGTGTGTTGGGAAAACACTCATCAAGTTCTTGGCGCCGTTGTCGGGGATGACATTAATTATTAGTTTATTAATTCTAGTTTAATTGAGATTATCTTATTCTTGTCTTGGTTTTCTAACGTTTATTTTTCTTAGGTGAATTCTCACTAGATCAAAGGTAGGAGAATTAGAACCTTATAATCCTGAGATCGGTGTGTCATCGAGAAAGAAGAAGAAGAAGAAGAACAGGAACAAGAAAGTAGAACCAACTGAAGCTCTTAATCTAGGAGTTGAAGTCGATGAGTTAAATCCGCAAACAACTGAAGCTGCAACTGAATTCAACTTGGAAGCAAAAGTAGTCAACATGGCGGCGAATCCCGATATACTTGTCATCTATAAAGTCTTTAAGAACAACGGAGGAGGCAATGCGGGGCTGCTAGGAGCGAGAGGGGCCGGAGCTGATTTTGACTTACACTCTGCTCTTATCAGCATGATTGAAAGGAGTCCCTTCTCTGGGAGAACCTTTGAAGATCCTCATCAACATCTTAATAAGTTCCTCGGGTACGTAAGTACACAAAAAGATGCAGGAGCTCATGAGGATGTGAGGACGATCATCCTGTTTAAGTTCTCGCTGAATGAAAAAGCGAGAGATTGGTACGATAATCTTGATGTTACTGAATGTGATACCTGGGGGAAATTGAAAGTGAAATTCTTGGAGCGATACATGCCACCTTCAAAGGTGTTTAAGATTAAATAAGAAATCAATCAATTTGCTATCCATGGTAATGAGAAGTTTCATGAGGCATGAGACAGATTCAAGGACATGCTTAGGAAGTGTCCACAACACGGGCTATTTAAAGCTCAATACATCAGTATTTTCTACAACGGACTGGACTGCGATTCTCAAGTGTTACTAGATGCTTCTTCTAATGGAGCATTGCTCACAAAGTCATCCGTTGAGGCCGAAAAACTCTTTGAGGATATTTCAATGAATTCAAGAGATTGGCCAACTGATTGAGTGAGAGACACGTATGTCCTTTGAAAGGTAGCGCAGGTTGAGCATACTATGGTTAAGTCAGGAAGAGACGATGAAATCGTCTCTAGTTTGAGTAATATCAGCAAGCTACTGGAGTCTCAACAAAAGTAGATTAAGGATTTATCACAGCGAGTACCAATGATGCAGCAGGATGGTGGCTATGAAGGAGCTAGCCAAGAGGAGATGGAAGAGGCGAATTATGCCATTGGTCAAAGTATTCAAGGAACGAGGTTCCACAATTAAAGAAACCGGAATTATCAGGGGAACTACAATAATCGTGGTCCACCGAGTAATTATGAACAACCGAGGAGGCCGGAGTTTTCATGGAATAATCCCAACAATGCAGTACAACCTCCTATTGGTGTTTATCCGGGTGCTAAGGTAGAAGAAGGGAAATCGGGTTTCGAGGATACGGTGAACAGGTACATGGCAAAGAATGATGTAAGAGTAGATTGTCTTGAGGCCAAGTTAGAAAAGAAGATTGATGCCAATCATGAAGATTTGTCTAAGCAGGTTAAAGACCTTACATTTTTTATGGGGAAGATAGCAGAAAACGTAAACAAATTGACTCAAACTATTGAGAATGGGACGTTCCCATCTCAAAGTATTGAGAACCCAAAGTCTTGTCATGCTATCACATTGAGGTCGGGTAAACAATATGAAGGTCCGATGAAGCCGGCAAGTGAGAGCGAAGGAAGCAGGGGATTTGCTCAACCAGATCTGATGGTCAAACTGAGGTCGAGCAATCTTCGGAAAAATAGAATTTCGATGCTCTATTTTCGATCCCGCTGCTCGACTAACAACATTCTGCTCGACCAAACCATCTTGGTCGAGCACTGTTCGAGCAACAACTGGAGAATGCAACTTCTCAATCAGACATTCTACTCGACCACCAGCACTCTGCTCGACTAGATCCATGTGGTCGAACAGAGGTCGAGCAGTTTTGTACGATGCCCGATTCTATACCGAATGCTACACCTGTTGTTCAGAACACTCCAGAGCCATTCCAAGAATAGAATACTGAGCTTACAGCGGAAAAGAAGTAGGAAAGAGCGAAAAGATTTAGAGCCGATAAGGATAAGGCGGAGAAGGTTGAACGTGATGAATGGGGTATTCCAAAAACAAAGATACCTTCTTCATTTCCCTTTCGGATAGTCAAAAAGGGATTGAAAGATAAGTTCAAGAGATTTCAGGATATTATGAACAAGATAAGCTTGAACATTCCTTTCTTTGAAGCAATCATGGAGATGTCGTATTATGCCCAAGAACTTGATGAGCGTTTTCTCAACACACAAAATAATCCCCAAGTATGAAGGATATCAATTGTAGTTTCGATAGGCGACCAAGTGATTATCGAACCCAAGGGACAAATTATTATCAATTTAATTATATTCTAATAAACTAAGACTATGTTGGCAAATTGTTTTGGAATAGTTACGAAAATACAATTGTGATCAAGTAAGAAATTAGGTAGTTCTTCGGATCATCCAGTTTTACTTATTAATTTCCTTTCCATGTGTTGATGTCCGACTCTGCCTTGTGGACTATGGACGCATCACTAAACCATGCAAGTTTACTCTATAGACACAAGTAAGCATGCGTATGACACGTGTGAGTATCCTTGGAGCAAGAGTTATAATTCACCCCCTTTTTAGGTACTATCAATATCAATTATTTCCCGTGCACTTAGTACTCTAACCCGATATGATCTCCCTTTTTAGGTTCTATGAAGTTATACTCTTTATCCTACTTATTAACCCGAGTAATATTCAATTAACAAGTAGTTATATAAGATAGTTCTGATAAGACTTCAGAATCCCTTCACTTAGAATTATAACATGCAATCCTGCTCAGCAGTGAACGCACTCAATCGATAACCAAGATATATATTCAGACTCTACATAACAGTTAATGATGCACAAAACAACTATGAGTATGAATTTTAAAAACACAATCTTGTATAAAATAAACCACATGTAGTGTTGTACGGAGTTTACACATGAAAATTCAATTAACTCATAAAACTTTCCTAACCCTAGAACTACCAGAGCGGCTCTAACACATGATTGATCTAGGAACAATCATGGTTAATTGGTAGGATCTTACTTGACTCGCCAGCCGAACCTCTCTTCACGACTCCTCGGGATGATGGTAGGGCTTCGGTGGTGGATGGATGATAAGTGATGTGTGTCTCCTGCGAAAGCTCTTCTTTTATACTCATGGAACCTCCTTACGGGCCTTGGATGGGCTTTTACTTGAAGCATACGTCAAATTTGGTAAAAAAAACCTGGAATTGCCATAAATAGAAGCAATAAAAATCCGTTCGACCACACCTTAACTGGTCGAGCAAGGCCTCTTGGTCGAGCAACGGTCGAGCAAGCATTCTGTAAGTTTTTGCACATTCTGTTCGACCAAGCCTCATCTGCTCGACCAAGATGATGCTGGTCGAACAACACCCCTTAGTCGAGCAAGCTCTCTGTACGCATCTGCACATTTTGCTCGACTTGACCACCTTGTTCGACTAAAGTGATATTGGTCGAACAAGGCTTTGAGGTTGAACAACCTTAAAAAATCATCTCAAAAATCGTGTCTTCCAATTCCAAGCCCTTTTGATCTTTTTTCTGTACAAATATACTCAAAAAGCCCTTATACCCTCTGATTCGTGGCTTTTCCACAAACATTCCGATTCTTTTCAATAAAAGACTCAATCATACTCAATTTCCACATAAATTAGAGCCCAAAATACGTGAATTTACACTCTCATCAATGCCCGATTTTTGAAAGATATCTTATTGAAGAAGAGAAGTTTGAACGGGGCAGAGACAGTGACTCTATCAGAAAATTGCAGCTCGATCATTCAGTGGAAGCTACCACAGAAGTTGAAAGATCCGGGGAGCTTCACTATCTTATGTGAGATTGGAAAGGGGCCTGCACGAAAAGCTTTATGTGATCTTGGAGTAAGCATCAACTTGATGCCCTTATCTATATTTAAGAAGCTAAGTTTGGGAGAGCTCGCTCCCACAACGGTGGCTTTGCAATTGGCGGATAGGTCTACGACCTTTCCGAAGGGTGTGATAGAGGATTTACTTGTCAAAGTGGACAAGCTCATATTTCTTGTGGATTTTCTTGTGCTTGAGATGGAAGATGACAAGGAAAACGTTCCCTTATCTTAGGGAGGCCTTTCTTGCAACTGCTGGAGCTATGATTGATGTGAAAAAGGGTGAGCTAAGGCTAAGGATGGATAAAGAAGAAGTTTTATTCAACCTTGACAAAGCAATGAAGATGCCCATGGAGACGCAGTGTCATAGCATTGATGTGGTGGAGGAGATTGTGAAGGACGACATGTCTTTAATCCTTTCAAAGGATCCCATAGAGACATGCTTGATGGAGTCTTTTACTTTTCCTACCACGGAGCTAGATGATCTCTCTAATGAGGTATATATCGATTTCCTTGAAAACTTACTTGTTTTGGGTGATGATAGGTATGAATCAAAGAGGACCAAGTATGAAGAGGTTAAGTGGACTAGAAAATATTTGTCTTTGGATCGCAAGAGCACAACAAAAGAGGAAAAGAAGTGGAGTTGAAACCGCTACCGGAGCACTTGAAGTATTCCTATCTAGGTGACAATAACACATATCCGGTAATTGTATCTTATTTCCTTGATGACGATCAACTTGAGGAGTTGTTAGAGGTTCTTAGGAAGTATAAATCTACGATTGGTTGGTCTCTTGATGAATTAAAAGAAATTAGTCCATCATATTGCATGCATAGAATACGATTGTTAGATGAAGCTAAGAGTAGCATTCAGAATCAGTGAAGGGTCAATCCCGCTATTCAAGAAGTAATTAGGAAGAAAATCCTAATGTGGCTAGATGCAGGAATTATATATCCTATTAGTGATAGTCCCACGTGAGTCCATTGCATGTTGTAGCTAAAAAGGGGACATGATTATAGTGAAAGCCGATGATGGTGAGACTTTATCCACTAAGATTCCTACGGGATGGCGTGTGTGTACGGATTACAGGAAACTGAATGAAAATACATGAAAAGACCATTTTCCGCTTCCTTTCATGGATCAAATGCTTGATCGTCTTGTAGGGTATGAGTTTTATTATTTCTTAGATGGATACTCAGGTTATAATCAAATTATGATTGCACCAGAGGATCAGGAAAAGACTACTTGTACTTGCCCTTATGGAACGTTTACCTTCAGGAAGATGCCTTTTGGATTGTGTAATGCTCCTACTACATTTCATTGTTGCATGATGGCCATATTTGACGGGTTGATTGAAAAGATCATGGAGGTGTTTATGGACGATTTTTCTATTTTTGGTTCCTCCTTTGATATTTGTTTATCTAACCTAGTTACTGTTTTGAAGAGATGCCAAGAAACTAATCTTGTCCTGAAGTGCCACTTCATGGTAAGAGATGAGATTGTTCTTGAGCATCATATTTCTGCCATAGGTTTGCAGGTTGATAGAGCAAAGATGGTGGCGATTGATAAGCTTCCACCACCTACCAATGAAAAGAGAGTGTGGTCCTTCCTTGGTCACGCCGGTTTTTATAGAAGATTCATAAAAGACTTCTCGAAATACTCGAAGCCCTTATCTCATTTACTTGAAAATGATGTTCCTTTTATTTTTGATGAATAATGTCTAACAGCTTTTCAGGTTTTGAAAGAGGCGCTTATTACTGCACCTATCTTGATCACATCGGATTGGACTCAGCCATTTGTACTTATGTGTGATGCAAGTGACTTAGCACTTGGGGTGATGCTTGGGCAGATGAGGGAGAAGAAGTTTTGCGCCATTTACTATACGAGTAAAACTTTTGATGTAGCACAAAAGAACTACACTGTTACAGAAAATGAGTTTCTAGTTGTGATGTATGCATTCAATAAGTTTCGAAAATATTTAGTTGGCATGAAGACGATAGTATACACGGATCACTCCGTGATTCGGTACTTGGTGACGAAGAAGGATGCGAAGCCAAGGATTATTAGATGGATCCTTCTTCTGCAAGAGTTTGATATAGAGATCCGGGATAAGAAAGGAATGGAAAATGTTTTGGCAGATCACCTATCAAGGTTGGAGATAAGGGGGCAATGTGATAATTCTTTTAATTACATAGAAGAGATGAGATGCCACTCCAGCCGAGCATTGTTGTTGAGATTTCGATGTATGGGGATCGATTTTATGGGATCTTTTCCCCCATCTAATGGATTTTTCTACATCCTACTTGTTGGATTGTATACTAAAAGTCTAGCGTTTTGTATGAACAATGTTATAATAATTTATTTGAAATGAGAATCATATGGTCAAATGATTGCGTCTTATAATTTATTTATATGCACGATGTAATAGTCCACTTACTTTATACTATGGATAATATGTTGTGCGACAACACACGGAAGATTATATTATCTGTTTCCTTATAAAGTATAAACAGATGCTCACAACCGAGATAGACGGGGACTTTCTATCGGGATGGTTGTAGTGTGGTTTGATATTAACTTGTCTTGGCTATAGAATCACATTAGTGCACTTTGAGTGTATTGAGCAGAAACGATTGAGATCGTTCGACTTATACTGACTATATAGGAGAACTTGATCTCAGTTATTATGGATGTTCGTGCCCTTAATCCCTATACAATAACCTTGACACGTAGGGCAGTATGTATTTCTTTGATTCATCAATGGGTGAGATTTACATGTAATTAAATCAACAAACTCAGTGAGTTGGGAAATAATGTTGTCTCTATGATATGTTGTTGATTTTAGAAGGAATCCATGTCCGTCATAGGTTGATGATGTCCCCTTGAGGAGCTTATAAGGATTATCATGTAAACTCTGTAGGTGGATTTATTCCGGCATGATAATGAGGTTGAGTGGTACTACTCTTGGATAAGATATTAATTAATGGAGTTGTCAGTAACTTAATTAATTAATGAACATTGTATATCTTAAACATGGGGAGACTAAAAAGGCTCATAATAAAAAGGAGACCAAAATGTAATTTTGGGATTAGAACGGTAGTGCAGTAATAATATTTTAGTGTAATATATTATTATTATTATTGGACTTAAGTATAAGCTTTGGGCTAAGCTTGGATACTTAAGCCCAATGGAGGCCAAACTCTAATTTCTCCTCCTGGTCCCTGCTGTAGCCTATAAATAAGTCACCTCAGCTTATCTGGATCCCTAATGAATTATTCTTGCGCCTAAAACATGTGAGAAAAGGGAAAGAAATCAGATTGAGGAGATCTTGAAGATCGTCGCCCACACGACGTCAAGATTATACTTAGGAATACAGCAGAAGATCGGAAGATTGTTTACTGCTACTGCTGATCATTCTCTACATCAACCCTGGTGAAAGGTAATATAATTCTACTCTTTTGCTTCTGCTGCAGTAGAATTGTATGGAACCCGAATGGTTCACGTTAACCAAACGATCGAATGCCAACAATTGGTATCAAAGCTTCGGTTTTGTGGTGAAACGTGACATATTAGGCTAGGGTTTGTGTGCTATACGTGATTTATTTTTTGTATAGAAAGGCAAGAGAATTAGGGTTTATGGGATTGAAGTATTATTCTATATGAACCCTATTTGTGCTATCACTGTCTTCAATGGAGCTGTACGGCGAAACCTGTATTGTTGTCTGTTGATGGCATGAGGGAGAATTGACAAAACTTGTTCGTTATATTCACACCTGGTGAAAGACGATAAAATCGAGCATGGTGTCGGGCAGTGTATTCCGTTGGCGAGCAGAACACACGACAAGATGCACGGCTGTTCACTCGGTTGTGATGGAGATCGGGCATAGCGCTCGTTTACAGATTGAAGGCAGGCATGTTGGACCAGAAAGTGGGCATAGTGCCAAGTGCATAGCCGGGCATGGCGCCCGTTGACACGCATGGCAGAGCGCTCATTTTGGTTCTTTTCTGGGCGGAGCAAGTGACCTAGCGGGCACATGGTCAGGCTTGGCGCTCGGTTTGTGAGGAGAAATCAGGTGAAATGCTCGATTGCGAGGAAACCAGGTGTAGTTCCGAGTGGAAGGCCGGTCGGCCCACCTTGTGTACATATAAATCAGGCGCGATGCTCGATTGCGAGGAAACCAGACGTAGTGCCGAGTGGAAGGCTGGGCGGCCCACCTTGTGTACACATAAAACCAATCACGACGCACATTTTAGTTACTTTCCAGATGAGGCAGTAGGTTTTCCGGGTGAGGCAACAAGTTTTCTGGGCGAGTCTCTAGCTGCTTCCAGGCAGGATGGCCAACACAAAGTCGGGCGGAGCGCTCGACGTTGCGCCCGGTGGCGTGCATGATTGCAAGACATAGGTGCTCGGTGGCGTGTTTTCATGTAATGTGGCATGTGGAGAAAGCGGGCGAGGCGCCCATTTAGCGTGGTGAAAACCAGGCACTGAAACCAGACGTGATGGAAACCAGGCATAAAAACCAGGCGCTGAAATCAGGCATGATGGAAACCAGGCGTGGAAACCAGGCGCTGAAACCAGGCATGATGGAAACCAGGTGGGGGGAACCAGGGCCGCGGTGGTGTGCGTGTTTTCATGCTGAGAAACCACGCGAAGTACCTGGCGTCGTGCTGGGAGGGGCTCGGGGTGATTTGCGTTTTTTCGTGCTGGTAACCAGGCGAAGCGCCTGGCACGAGCGGCGATGGCAGTGGTGATAGGCGACAGTCTTCTCGGTGGCGGCGACGACATCTGACTGATTTCGGTTGACGATAGCCTGTGACGATTGACGTCTTAGGCACAAACAATCCTGCTTGTTGCGTAAGGCATCTGTTTATTGCTGGAGTGTTGGACAAGACATCTGGAGAATTAATTTCTAATATATAACTGCTATAATGGATTGTCTATTATTGTTATATATGGTGTAGAATTAATTCCTAATATATAACTGCCATAATTGATTTAATTATCTATTATTGTTATATATAGTTGTAAGTCGATATCGATGATTTTGATAATTTGGACGATATCAACGGTTGACATCGATAGTTTCAAAATTTTGATTATCTGAAAATTTTTGAAAATTTAATAACCTGGTCGATATCGATGATTTTAATAATCTGGACGATATCGATGGTCGATATCGATGGGTTCGAAAATTTGAAAATCTGGTATTTTTGAAAATTTGATAGTCTGAAAGTCTTTGCCGACAATCGTGATTGGTGGTTAACAATCGAATTTGTCGATATATAATTGTTATAATTATTTTATTTGTCAATTATTGTTATATATTTGGATTGGATGCATGATACTCCGTGATTTACTGCCTTATTTATCATAATAGGAGCATGCTAGGTTGCGTATTTTATTATGAATATTATATGCTTGTAAAAATCCCTCGGTGTTAAATAACTAAGTGAGAGAGGGGATTGGTAAATAATTCCCGCGGCCTCTATTATTGGTTTGTTAGCGATGTGAATAAACTTGCGCGTTGGCATTAGAGCCTTTCTCCGCATCGGATGAGTTTATTCATGGATTGCTGGAACATACTTCATTAAATAATTATGTTTGTAATGTGATGCATATGAACTTGCGCGTTGGCATAGACCTTCCTCCCTATCGGATGAGTTTATATGCGGTTCACTGGTACAAACTTATAATTGATGACTGTAGGAAGTTATCCAAGCGCGTGTGTACTTCTCCATCTCTAAGACACATAAGCTTACGCAATAGACTTGGGGTCTAATAATAGTGTACACTTAGATGCAAATAATAAGTTTCCTCCCCATCGGAGTCACTGCTATTATTTGCATGGCCAAAGAGGAACCGACTATTAACTATTTTGTCATGAGGTTAGGTTGACAAATAAAATTAATGGGTAAAACCTTCTCTTGTAAATGTTCGAGTTTGTAAATGTCCACACTATCATGGCTTGCAGACTCACGGTGCTTGAGACGTCGGTGAATTTTATTTTTATATTGTTTTGAGGGAATCAATATAAATGGATAAATTCGAAGATTTAATCAGTGTATTTATTTGTGATTATCTGAATTTCAAATGGTTTCATTTTACTTATTGCTAACTAAAAGAAAACATATTTATTGGTCCAAAGTTAGATGATTAGAAAAGAATCTTGGTTTTTAATATTACTGCTTAAGAAAATATAAGTGTGTTCTCAATAAGGATATCCCATGATGCCTTTTAAAGTCTCTAGTGAAGAGGTGAGAGATTCATAGAAATATGATGGTCTCATGCGACTCTTCAGATACTTGAGTAAGTTAGATAGGCAGGAGGTCATGGTTTAATTGATGAATGAATTGGAAATGCTTGGAATAGAAATTGAAAGGGAAACTTAGATCAATTTAATTCTCCATAGTTTGCCTAGGTGTTTTGAGCAAGTTCTACCTGAAATACAAGAGGTTGTATATGGTGGGGAACTTCTGACAAAACATGTGGCGAAGGAAACCATTTTCGTCATGATGTGAACAAGGTTAGTATCTCATTCCCTAGTCGTTGAAGCATGATTAGTGATGGCATCTGCTAACACATTGTGCATAGATACCGGAACCACTAAAAACGTGTAACTAAATGATGATGAGATTATTATTGGGTACATGGGTATACTACGAGAGTAGTGGCTGTTGCAATGGGAGTTTATTTATCTCACGATATGAATAAACGTTCGATTATGAGAAATTGTCTTTATGTACATTTTCATAGAAAGAATTTCTTTTCAGTTTCTATGCATTTACGAATGGATACTCCATTTCATTTAAATGACATGGTCATAGTAATGAAGGATGGAGCTATAATCTGTTGTTGTACGTTGGCGACAATTTGTTCACTCTTAAATCATGGTCATGCCACGGATGCAACAAATAGTAATTAATAACACATCTTCTAATCCTAATAAGAGAAAGACTCTTATGGAAATGGTTAGATAGATGATGAGTTATTTGCAATTATTAAATTTATTTTATGGATATGCCCTAGAAACAGTAATTCGTATGAATGTTTGTCTATTTGTGGGATATCCTAGAAAAATGAAGAGTGATGATTTATTTAGTCCAAAAGTTCGAAGGGTGATTGTTAACACAAACACAAGATATTTGGAAAAGGAATATGTATTAAATCATAATGCCATGTATATATTGTTCTAAAGGAAATGAGAGGGAAAACACAAAGTATTAGTACCAAGTGTACAAGAGGATATACCACAAGGTAAACTGCAACGCGTGTCATATCTGATACACAATTGCGTGTAGTGCCTTGTCGTAGTGGGAGGGTTGTTCGACAACCTGTAAGATATATGTTTTGGGAGAGTCATGAGACTTGGTCCCTAGTAAACATGGAATGGACCCACAGATACGACGAAGCACTACAAGATAAGAATGCCAAATCTTAGCAAGGTGCAATGATTTCTGAAATAGATTCGATGGATTCTAAATTAGATCTGGCTGCTTGTAGTACCACGGATGGTGTGAAATCCATTGAAAGTGGTTCTGTAAAATAAAAGAGGATCATACGGTAAGGTGAAAACCTTGGAAGCAAAGCTTGTTGCGAAAAGGTATACTCAGAAAGAAAATGGTTCGATTATGAGGAAACATGTTCACTGATAGCTATGCCAATGTCAATCCGGATTCTTTTATCTGTTGCTACTCATATGGAATATGAGGGATAACAAATAGATGTCAAGACAGCTTTCCTGATTGGAAGTTTTGAGGAAAACATCTATGTGAAGCAACCAGAGTGATTCATTACAAAGGACTAAGAGCATTGTGATAGTAAGCTTAAAAGTGTCCATCGATAGACTAAAGCAAGCTTTGAGATCATGAAACATCCGTTTTGATGAGGAAATCCAGGCATATGGATTTATTCAATGCGGGGATGTGTCTTGTGTATAGAAAAGAGTGATCAAAACGTGGTGGTATTTCTTGTACTATACGTAGATGATATATTGCTTGTTGGAGACAATGAAAGAGTATTGTCGGGCGTATGGGTATGGTTGATAAAGCAGTATGAAATGAAGGACTTAAGAAAAGCAAAATATATCCTTTTGATCACGGTAATACGGATCACAAGAAAGGATGTTATGCTTGTCTCAAGCTTCGTGAAATGATACAATCCTTACTCGTTTTAGCATGTGGCTTTATCTAGGAAATGTGTCTTAAGACACAAAAAGAAGATAAAGGTGATGAAAGCGGTTCCTTATGCTTCGGCGAATAAGGAAAGATTAATCTAAGGAATGCTATGCACGAGTATGGATAACTGTTTTGCTGAAGACATGAACAGTGTGTATCAAGTTAACCCGAAATGAGAATATTGAACTGTGGTAACACATAATTTTGAAGTACCTGAAAAGAACTAGAAATTGTATGTGTGCTTACCGGACAGATTCACTGCTTCTTATGGGTTACATAGATTCAGATTTTTCAAATCAGATAGGGACGACAATAAATCCACCTCAAAGGTTATGCGTTTAATTTTAGAAAGTTGAGTCATAATATGGAGGAGTGTTATATAGAAATATATTTCGGACTCCGGACTCCATCATGGAAAGATGATGAATTGGAGCCTATGAGGCAGCCAAAGTATCTGTATGACTCTAGAAACATCATGATGGACTTTGAAATATTTCTAAGTTTGCCCAAGGTTGTCACAATTTATTTTGATGATAATGGTGCAGTTGCAAACTTGTAGGAATCACGAGTCCATAAGCAATTAAATACATGGAGCGCGAGTACCACATGTTATGAGAAATCGTATGATGAGGGGAAGGTTTTTGTCGTCTAGATTGCATCGAATGACAACCTAGTAAATCCATTTACAGGGACCTTAAGGCGAGAGCTTTGATGGTCGTGTAGTGGGAATGGGAATCAGATGTATGGCAGAAGACATTATAGCATAGTCTTTTAGTATAAGTGAGAGATTGTTGGATTGTATACTAAAAGTCTAGTATTTTGTATGAATAATGTTATAATAATTTATTTGAAATGAAAATCATATGATTAAATGATTGCGTCTTATAATTTATTTATATGCACGATGCAATAGTCCACTTACTTTATACTGTAAATAATATGTTGTGCGACAACACGCGGAAGATCATATTATCAGTTTCCTTATAAAGTATAAACAGATGCTCATAACCGAGATAGACGGGGACTCTCTATCGAGATGGTTGTGGTGTGGTTTGATATTAGCTTGTCTTGGCTATAGAATCACATTAGTGCACTCTGAGTGTATTGAGCAGGACCGATTGAGATCGGTCGACTTATACTGACTATATAGGAGAACTTGATCTCAGTTATTATGGATGTTTGTGCTCTTAATCCCATACAATAACCTCGACACGTAGGGCAGTATGTATTTTTTTGATTCATCAATGGGTGAGATTTACATGTAATAAAATCAACAAACTCGGTGAGTAGGGAAATAATGCTGTCTCTATGGTGTGCTGTTGATTGTAGAAGGAATCCATGTCCGTCATAGGTTGATGATGTCTCCTTGAGGAGCTCATAAGGATTATCATGTAAACCCTACAGGTGGATTTATTCCAGCATCATAATGAGGTTGAGTGGTACTACTCTTGGATAAGATATTAATTAATGGAGTTGTCAGTAACTTAATTAACTAATGGACATTGTATATCTCAAACATGGGGAGACTAACGGGCTCATAATAAGAAGGAGCCCAAAATGTAATTTTGGGATTAGAACGGTAGTACAGTAATAATATTTTAGTGGAATATATTATTATTATTGGACTTAAGTATAAACTTTGGGCTAAGCTTGGATACTTAAGTCCAATGGAGGCCCAATTCTAATTTCTCCTCCTGGTCCTTACTGTAGCCTATAAATAAGTCACCTCAGCTTATCTAGATCCCTAATGAATTATTTCTGCGCCTAAAACACGTGAGAAAAGGGAGAGAAAGAAGATTGAGGAGATCTTGAAGATCGTCGCCCACATGACGTCAAAATCAGACTTGGGAATACAGCAGAAGATCGGAAGATTGTTTACTGCTACTGCTGATCATCTTCTACATCAACCCTGGTGAAAGGTAATATGATTCTACTCTTTTGCTTCCGCTGCAGTAGAATTATATGGAATCCTAGCCATTCACGTTAACCAAATGATAGAAAGCCAACACTAATACCAGTGAATTATGTTTCTAAGTGGGTGGAAGTCATTCCCACTCGTGTGAATGATTCAAGGACTGTTTTGTCCTTCTTGAGGAAACATATATTTGCTTGCTATTGAGTTCCTAGAGCTCTAGTGAGTGATGGAGGGTCACACTTCGTCAACAAGCTTCTAGAGAAGGTGCTTAAGGATTATGGTGTTAAGATAGGATCACTACACCCTATCACCCTCAAGCAAATAAGCAAACGGAGGTCTCCAACAGACAAGTGAAGTAAATTCTTGAGAAAGTAGTCGGAACTAATTGGAAAGACTGGGCTATGAAGCTCGATGATGCATTGTGGGGGTCCCTAACAGCTTACAAGGCAGTGCTTGACATGTCACCATATCAAATAGTCTATGGGAAGCCGTGCTACTTACTCGTAGAGATTCAGCATAGAGCTTTTTGGGCATTGAGAAGCTTGAACTTGTCTCTTAAGGATCAAGAGGAGTTGATGATGACTCATATCAATCAATTGGATGAGATCAGAAATTGAGCTTTCAAGAATTCGGAGATCTACAAGGAAAGAATGAAGAAATGGCATGATTCGAAGATCTCCTACAAAGAGTTCAAGCAAGGTGATGAAGTATTACTTTTTAACTCTCGTTTGAAGCTTTTCGCAGGAAAATTAAAATCGAAGTGGACGGGACCGTTCATTATTCACAGATCCTGTAGAAGGGGGAGTTTTTAACTCATAGACAAAGATGGAGACATCATAGCGGCGAATGGGCATCGATTGAAGCATTACAAGTCATCGGATGATGCTTGTGTCGTCTTTGAGGATACCTTGCACTAGATTGGTACCGTCGTGACTCTCCGACGTTAAACAAGAGCGCTTGTTGGGGCTTTCCTTCCCGTTTTAATGCTTTATTTTATTAGTGTGAGTAAGAAATTTTTATATTTGACGTGCTTACTAATCAAAAATTACATCTCTTTGCAAATTTATTTCCTACAATAGTTTCTACTAAGTTTGGGGGGATGTGATGTACTTACCTCATCGAAGCACCGATAGTATAATATATTAAAGGTTACAACTTTACAATATATATGGATTAGGGGCACGGTGCTGCGGGAATACACAAGTTTTAGCCCGAATTTACTCAATCCAAGTTAAAACTTAAAAGGGATACAATATTATGTACTTTATTTATTTATTTTTATAATTTTAATTTAAATTGATAATAAATTATGTAATATTATAATTTTTTCTTTGTAACCATTGTTAGAGGAGTTAAGTTTTTGTGACATATTGAAATTTTAATCGGTTTTAACATGTCGATTTTTTACAACTTGCTTAATTTTTAGTGGTGTTTTATTTTTGAGTGTCATTTTGTGGAGTTACACATGATTTTATACGGTCTAAAGTGATTCTCTAGCTTAATTGTTGCTATCTTGATACTTGATGTTGTCTTATAGTTTAATTGTTGCAGGGAAAGATTAGAGTAGTACGAAATTTCAGAAGCTTGGGTAGTTGCTCGACCAAGTCGCCATTGCTCGACCATAATTCTTGGTTGAGTACTAGTCAAGCAAAATGTGAAAATTTATACAGTAAGGTTGCTCGACCACCATTCATTGCTCGATCGTATTCTGGAAGTCGAGTTGTGGTCGAGCAAAACAGGGTTGAACAGAGGGTCGTCGTAGTAGGTTGCTCGACTTACCGCTGTTGCTCGACTAGGAGATATTAGTCGAGTAGTGGTCGAGCAAGGTCATGTTTTATGTACAAATCTGGGCTGCTCGACTAAAAACCCTTGCTGATCAAGTTGCTCGAGTAGAACGGAGGTAAAAATTGATTTTAAGGTCAGTTTTCTTCTTTTTGTTCGACTATCTCCAGTCACCCTTTCTCGATAGACGATTACAACCATAAGTTCCTCTCCCAAAACTCTTTTCCACACTTTACTCCACTCTTCCATATACTTACATCCATAATTTGGAAGATTCAAGTCAGATTTGGGAATTTTTCTCAAATTTTCAGAGATTCACCACCAAGCATCGCACGTACACCATGTCTAACAAAGGAAAAGAAATTGCTTCTTTATCCAAGAGGAAGGGACCTAAGTCTCCTTCGTTGAGTGAGTTAGTTAAGAAAATGAAGATGGACAAGAAGAGGTCATCCGATTATGGTAACAAGCTTGGAGATTGGGAGGAGAAAAAAGAGTTGTGGATGGCAATAGCGCATAAGATAACTAGGACAAGGTATCAAGATAATCATGCTATGATGGAGATGAACATCATCAACGATATTCGTTGGATGTTCAATCGAGTGGATTCATAGAGATGAAAAAAGAGACATATTTTCATATCACTGCGGAGGTGTTGTGTTCATTATGGATTGAGCGTGGAGATTGCTATCTTTCTTATAGGATTCGGATCCAAATTGGTGGGCAGAAGCAGATGATGTATGCCCGTGAGTTTAATGAGATGATCGACTGTGAGAATGTGGCTGATGTGGAGCATGATGATTTCAACCCTGATGAGTTTTGGAGATCTATTACGGGGAGGCGAGGAAGATATAATTCCAAGGTTGCTAAAGTTGCTTTCATCTGCAAACTTGTGATAGCGTATATGGACCGGATTTTGGGTAATACTCTATTTGCTAGATCCGAAGGGAGCTGTATTCCGAAGGTTGAGCTATATGTGCTTTGGTATATGCTTAATGGAGTCCGCTTCAATATTGTAGCTTACTTTTTCCAGTAGTTACATAAGTTTACAACACATGGATTTCAGCGTGTGAATATTGGAGGGCTCATTACTCTGATAACCGAGTATTATAGGGTTGATTTGAATAGGCATCGACCTATTCGAGGGGATCCAGATTTGATCCTATCGGCATGTGTGAGGATGGGGTAGATACAGCGGATGGACGACACTTGGATGTTTATTTATGGCGAGAACCCCATTTTATTTAGATTTCCACTGTCCATCGTTGATCTTACTACAATTCAGATCAATAGTAACCTATTAATGGATACCTCGGAGCACAGGGTGATCTCGAATACTTGTTTAGAGGAAGGAGATTGGAGGTGTCTTGCTGATATACACGCGTAGGGAATCATCTTAGATGAGGATATGATTTTAGTAGGGGATCCGGCTGATTTTGAAGAGAAAGAGCCGCAGCCACCACCAACTTTTGTCTATCCAGAGATGGATATGCCTCCGATGCAGCCGCAGCCACAGGAGCATGAGTTTCTCGAGCCACCGCCACAGCAGCAACATAATTTTTGGCAAGCTCAGGATCAGTTCTATCGGGAGAAATTCCGATTAATGAACCAGCACTTCGCCATGCTTAATGCGAATCAGCAATAGACAAATAGGCAGCTGGCATTGGCGAACGTGAACTACGCTGCACTCAACCTGAGGTGTGATGCTATGGTTGAAGAATCGGAGATGTGCAGGCCAGCAGCCGAGAGATTGACAGGAAGGTGTATCAGCTACATAGGATTTTGACCTGTGGCGCATAGATGGGAGTGATGATGATGATGCTCCGGAGGAGTAGTTGCGCCAGGTTTTTCTCTTTGTATGTTTCATCTCATCCCTCTTCTCTTTTTCACTTAACAGGTGAAGCGTTGATGGTGGTGTGGTTGTGTGGTGATTCATGTGTGAGTGGTTTGTATCGATGATGGTTACATTGAGTTGATGTGGATTGTTTTAGTGATGATGATGCTTCATGTTATGCATGTGCACTTGTTTTGATGCATGTTGATTTGTTAATGATGAGCATGTTCCGTTTTTACTTGTAGTTTATGAATAAATTGATGTTAATTGCATGTTTTGAAGAGTGCTTAGGATTCTATAACCCATGTGAGGATTTGAGCTTACTGGTCATGCTATTAGCATGATAGTTTATTCTTGAGATTCGTTTGTATACTCGTATTCTAGAACTTGACTTGGAGTCTTGTTTGAAATTTATGATTGATAGATACTAGGACATGATCTTAGGCCATTATTGATAATTGAGCCACTTAGCCAAATTTTTCCTACCTTAATATGTATATCATTGGAAGCCTCGTTGAGCCGTTAAAACCTTTTTCTTTGGCGAGCCCATGATAACAACCTTTATTCCCTTTACTTTAGCTTAAAATACCCCATTTACTAGTAGAGAGTTAAGGTGAATGATGTGCTAAGTAATGAAATTGAAGAGGGAAAGTAAACTTTGCTATGTGAAGAGTCAAAAGACGTGGTTAAATCTTGTTTAGGGGTAGTGCCTGAAACTGGTACCCCAACTGCTTAGAAGGGTAGTGCCCGAAATGGTACCCTTGTACTTTGAAGAAAGGAGATATTGATTCCAAAGAAAGGAAGGAGCCGATGAATTGCAAAGATCATGAGAATGATGATGGAGCAAGGAAATTAAGCTGTTTGATGAAAGCTGTTGGATGAAAAGCAAAACTACGAGGTAATTCTCTACTAGTGAATTAGTCATTTTTACCTAAATACTCTTACCTTTACCAAAGAACCAACATTACAACCCAAAAAGCAAGTCCTTTGTGATCCTAGTATTGAAACGATTGTCGATGGATTTTTGAGACCCTTGTCAAGCTTATGGTTACGCGAGTATATGAATTGAATTTGAGTGTATATACTAGCCTTTAAAGTGTATATCTCTTGTACTTGAGAGAGAGAGTAAACACTTACCCGTGAGCTAGATGACTTAGCACTCGTAGAAGTATTGTGATTAATTGATGTTTTTGCATGAATGAAGGGTATGACGAAGTGCGTGTTTTGAATTGATACAATTGCGTGTGTTAGAATATGTTGTGCTTATTATAAGAATCTTGTGATTACACTCTCTTTCCTTTGTTTTGAATTCGTTGCCTCGGGACGAGCAACATGTAAGTTTGGGGGTTTGATGAGAGTGTAAATTCACGTGTTTTAGGCTTGGATTTGTGTAGAAATTGAGTACGATTACGTCTATTATCAAGATGAATCAGGTTGTTTGTAGAAAATCCATGAATCAAAGGCTACTGAGGCTATTTGAGCGTATTTGTATAGGAAAACAGGTCTTAAGGGCTCGAAATTAGAAGATGCGATTTTTGAAGGCATTTTTTGAAGGTTACTCGACTAAGAAGGCTTGCTCGACCGATAATTCTTTGGTCGAGCAAGATGGCAAAGTCGAGCAAAATGTGCAAAATTATACAGTAGCAGTGCTCGACCAAGAGAGATTGCTCGACCAGAATTATCTTGGTTGAGCAGATGAAGTTGGGTCGAGTAAAATGACCAATTCTTACAGAAGGTTTGTTCGATCATTGCTCGACCAGGAGGCATTGCTCGACCAGCGGAGGTTTGGTCGAGTAGAATGTCGCTGATGCTATTTTTGGTAGTTTTGGGTTTCTTTTGCCAAATTTGATGTGTGCCTCAAGTAAAAGCCCATCGAAGATCCGTCCTACACCGCATCAAAATTCTAACTCCATCCTAGGAAGCTGTGGAGAGAGGTTCGTCTTTCGAACAAAGTGAGAACCAAGTGAAGATTCAATACGGAGAGAGTCGCGACGGCGCCCACATCTAGTTACTTCGCTACTTAATTTATCTTGTAATTTTCAAGACTATGGGTAAGATCTTACCAACCACCATGTTGCTCCTAGATCAATCATGGGCTAGAACCGCTTTGGCAGTTCTAGGGTTATGAAGGTTTCATGAGTTAATTGAATTTCCATGTGTAAACTCCGTACAACACTACTTGTGGTTTATTTTATATAAGACTATGCTTTTTAAATTCATACTCACAGTTATTTTGTGCATCTTTAACTGTTATGTAGAGTCTGAATACATATCTTGGCTATTGATTGAGTGCGTTCACTGCTGAGCAAAATTACATGTTATAATTCTAAGTGAAGGGATTCCGAAGTCTTATTAGAACTGTCTTATATGAATACTTGTTAATTGAATATTATTTGGGTTAATAAGTATGATAAAAAGTATAACTTCATAGTACCTATAAAGGTAGATCATATCGGGTTAGAGTACTAAGTGCACGGGAAATAATTGATACTGATAGTACTTATAAAGGGGGGTGAATTATATCTCTTGCTCCAAGGATATTCACACGTGTCAAACGCATGTTTACTTGTGTCTATAGAGTAGATATGCATGGTTTAGTGATGCGTCCATAAGTCACAAAGTAGAGTCAGACATCAACACATGTAAGAGTAATTAATGAGTAGAACTGGATGACCTCAAGAACTACCTATTTTCTCACTTGATCACAGTCGTATTATCTCTATTGCTTGTTTACTTTATTTGCTATTTTAATTATTCGTTGCTTAGGTACTTAATATCCACAACTATATTGCCTTGATAGTCTTAATAAGTTAGAACTTAATTACATTAATAATAATACGTCCCTTGAGTTCGATAATCATTTGGTTGCCTATCAAAACTACAATTGATATCCTTATACTTGAGGATTAATTTTGTGTGTTGAGAAAATACTTATCATCGACGCACGATCGGCAGACGTCCGGGGAGTCATCTTCATCGGAAGATGTAGCTGTAGCGGGTATGGATGAGCATATGTTTTCGCAGGTGCAGACACAAGCTGGGAACAAAGAAGTAATGTTGGTGAAACTAAGTATAGTGTTTAAGTTTATAGTAAATGACATGATATTTGATGTTTATTTATTTTGTAGGTTGACGGGGGTGAAGATACGGTGGAGAAGATCGCCATAATAGAGACAGATAAACAGGGATTTCCTCAAAGTAAGAGGGACACGAAGCCTAGTCCGTTGACGAAAACGCCATGGACTAGACTTAGGGGTTGGGGTCAAAAGAATGAACCGAAGAAAACTGAAGCAAAAAAGAAGACAACAAAAAGGAAGGCAACCAAGATGAAGGCTCCTCGAAGAACGAAGCCAAAGACAGAACCTGCGATTGTTGGCGTTCGATCGTTTGGTTAACGTGAACCGTTAGGATTCCATGTAATTCTATATCAGCAGAAGCAAGAATATAAATTTGCATTACCTTTTACCAGGTTATGTTGAAGAAGAGGAATTCTTGCCGGCAACTTGCGCGACCTCACAATTTTGGGCATAACTTCCTCATCCAATCTCCAATTTGAGTGATCTTCGCGCAAAAATGATCCTCTCTTCTGTGGATTTCTAACAGTGTATCACATAAATAGTTTGGAGTTACACACCAACACAGAAAAATTACAGAAGTTGAACGTGTGTAGAGACCGAACAGCAGCAGTGAACGACCTCTTGATTTTCTACTGTATTCCCAAGACCAATCTTGACGTCGTGTGGGCGACGATCTTCAAGATCCTCTCAATCTGCTGTTCTCTTTTCCCTACTCATGGTTAGGCGTGTATTCTTAGGGTTTCCGGACAGTTGAGATGACTTATATATGGGCTACAACAGGGACCAGAGGAGAAATTAAATTCGGGCCTCCATTGGGCTTAAGTATCCAAGTTTAGTCCAAAACTTATATTTAAATCCAATAATAATAATATATTCAACTAAAATATTATTACTGCACTGCCGCTCTAATCCCAAATTATGTTATGGACTCCTTCTTATTATGAGTCTGTTAGTCTTCCCATGTTTATGATATGCAATGTCCATTAATTAATTAAGTTACTGACAACTCCATTAATTAATATCTTATCCGAGAGTAGTACCATTCAACCTCATTATCATGCCGAAATAAATCCATCTATAGGGTTACATGATAATCTTTATGAGCTCCTCAAGGGGACATCATCAACCTATTTAATTGGACATGGATAAATTCTATAATCAACAACACACCATGGAGACAACATTATTTCCCAATGCACCGAGTTTGTTGATTTAATTACATGTAAATCTCACCCATTGATGAACCAAAGATATACATACTACCTTACGTGTCGAAGTTATTGTATATGGATTAAGAGCACGAACATCTATAATAACTGAGATCAAATTCTCCTATATAATCAGTATAAGTAGAACGATCTCAAGCGGTCATGCTCAATACACGCAAAGCATACTAATATGATTCTATAGTCAAGACAAACTAATACCAAATCACACTACAACCATCCCGATAGGTAGTCCCCGTCTATCTCGGTTGTGAGCATCTGTTTATATTTTATAAGGAAACCGATAATATGATCTTTTACGTGTTGTCGCACAATATATTATCTACAGTATAAAGTAAGTAGACTATTGCATCGACATATAAATGAATTATAAGATGCAATCATTTGATAAATGATTTTCATTTCAAATATTGTTAAAAAATTATTCATAATAAAGCTAGACTTTTAGTATACAATCCAACAAAAGAATGAGAAAAGAAAGAAAAATGAAATGGAGTCCAACTGTGTGCCTAGGGATGAGAATTCTTAGGAAGTGGAGGAATTCGAGAATAGATTCACAGAGCTCCCGGATCTAGGGAGCATAGTGCAACTGTCCATTTCTGAGGCGGATCCCGTGAAGGACAAATTTTTCGAACACATTTACGGAAGTCATGGAATGCTCAAAATTGAGGTAATAGAATCTTTCTATTTAATTATTGCAATATTAATATATTAATTAATCAAAAGAAATATATATATATATATATATATATATATATATATATATATATATATATATATATATATATATATATATATATATATATATATATATATCTTTTGATTAATTAGTATATTAATTTTGTTATAATTATTTTAACTGTCAAATTTATATCTTCTTAAAAAAATATTTATTTTCGTATGGTTTGTATTTATTTTAATTTAATATTTTTTATTGATTTTATCATATATTTATATAATTTTTGTCATACAGATATCATCGGTTAAAATGTAGGTAGCAATAAATTGGTTACCTTTTAAGAATTATTAGTTATAGCTACAAAATATAAGATACTATTACTACTAGATACATAGTATAAATTATATTACTATCAGGTACAAAATTATGTAATGTAAAGTTTTAATTACTTTTTCATTACAGTTGAATACATGATTCTTAATTAGTTAGGTAGAAATTCTATATTTATTTGTTTATTTAATGAGTGAGTCTCTTGTGCGCCCGGGCACACGGATTTAGATCCGTGCACCTTTGCAATTTCCATGCCCCTTTACAATTTAAACTCTCTAACAATACATAGATTTAAATAGAATAGAGAGGGGAAAAGTTGTGTTCACATAGGGACGCAGACCATATCCCCGTGTCCCCGAGGGTGCAGGAGCTTTTGCCTTATTTAATTTCCTATATTCTAATTCGCTCTCCTCAATAATCAATCTATTTATGTTAGCTAGCCTCCACCACCACCACCACTATTATTATTATTATTATTATTATTATTATTATTATTATTATTATTATTATTATTATTATTATTATTATTATTATTATTATTATTATTATTATTATTATTATTTTACTCCCCCTGGTATTTCTTTAATTGAATTTCATTTTATTAGGTTGATTAGGCGGAAGTTCCTTAAAAACTTCCGCTTTATTTAAAAGATTCTGAACAGTTCCTGTGGGTTGAGCACCATGTTGTGATCAAAATTTTCTAATTAATCATTTCTGTAGCTAAAACTATTTAGTTTTGCTATTGTATGATTTTGGAATTCGTAATTTATGAGGTCTTTTAGTAATGTTTTACAGAATAATTTTTTTTAACTTTTTAATGTATGCGTTCTGTATGGTTACGATTTTTCTGAATATTATTATAAGAATTTTCTGAATACCAAAGGATTGTTGTTCTAATGTGTGCATTCTGTATGATTACGATTTTTTTAATACTATTATAAGATTTTTCTAAATACAATGGTTGTTGTTCTAATGTGTGTGTTCTGCATGGTTACAATTTTTTTAATACTATTATAAGATTTTTATGAATATCAACAACTGCTGTTTTAATTCTAATGTGTGCGTTCTCTATGGTTACGAATTTTTTTGAATACTTATGATTTTTTTAGTATTATTATAAGATTTTTTTGAAACAGGGTTGTTATTCCAATGTGTATGTTTTATATAGTTACGATTTTTTCTGAATACCAAGTCGTCTGAAGTTTCGAAAGATTGAGGATTGAAATTGAACACAACAATCTTTAATCTATTTTTTAATGTTTGACCTTTTTTTATGATTGACTAATTCCAATTTATTTCTCATTTTCATTTCATGGAGAGATTAATGATTAATTAATTTTTGAATAAAATTAAATTTAAAATATGATTAAAGTGATATTTAATATAATTTGAATATTGCATGCAGTAGTAATATATAAATAAATGTACCTTGACCCTATTTTTATATATTGAAAATATTATTATTAGGGAAAAGGGTCTCATAGACCGTTCATTTTATTCAATGGGATCAACTAGATCCTTAAACTTTCATTTTGTTCATACCAACAACTTATCTTTGCTAATATGATCAAAGAAGCCCTTTACTTTTTTAAAATAAAGGAATAATTACTTTAATATACATATTAAGTATCATTATTACTCTAAGATATGTTTATCCAAATATATTGATGTTAGATTAAAAAAATTAAAATAATATACCTAGTATAACCCTAACTTTAATTAAAAATATTTATATATTTGGAAATATGTATATTATCTAATTATCTATTATATCACCTCCCAACTAATTTCCTTATTTTTAGGTCAAATTGTATGGATTATTATGTGAATGATTTTTTCTTGTTTTCTTAATTTATAGTAGTGTTGTTGCAGATCACAAATAAACTCATATTTTCATAATCTATCATAGCATTGTTGTGCACTCACATATCATGGTCGTTTTTTTTTTTACAGTAGCTAGCCGACTGGTAAGTTGCGTCACAAATTTTGGGGATTTTGGAATTTTAAAGACACACCCTCTTTGATTTTTTTTAAGTAAATGAGTTGCTGAAAATCCTATGTATTTAGAGCTCCAATCTTGAATTTGAAGATAGAATGGAAATCAAAGATTTCAACAACATGTAACTTTATTTTTATAAAAATACAATGCATAAAATGCGTAAAATTAATTTCTAGTATTTGAAATAATAGATTGTGCAGTAATATAATAGATTGTGCATACTTTTTAATATATTGTGCAATAATATAATAGATTGTACAATAATTTAATTTGTTGTATGACAAACCAACCTACACACAAAAATAGAAACGAATTTTTATCAAATAAAAATATATGTATAATTTATTTCCAGCAAATAAATGCACTTTTAAAAACAGTAATGTTGTGCAGTCTTATACACAAATTGTGCAAACATAAATCGAGTTGTGCAACCTTTAACACTAATTGTGCAGACATGAAACCTTAATAAAAAATCCATCTGAAATTATTTACAACTAATTATTGCTGAGTATACAATCTGTTGTAAAGAATAATTAGGAAGGGTAAAATTGGATTTGTGCAATATAATTTTATATCTATTAGTATTAATTTTAAATTCATGTATCTAGTAGTAATAATAGAATATTTATTGCACCTAAAAATAAGTCTTCCTAAAATAAAACATAAAAGCAACCGGTTTATTTGTTTTATTAGAATTTTTATATTATTATTATGATTATATATATATATATATATATATATATATATATATATATATATATATATATATATATATTTATTGGAAGCAGTCTATTTAGTACTGTTAGAAATTTTAAAATTTTTATTATTAATTATATCTTTAATAATATAGTTAAGTGTTTTACATTAGGTTATGATTTAATTTACCATTCTTTTCATGAAAATTGGTAGTCATCTTTTCCCTACTGTTTAATATTTATTCGTAAGATTTAGTCTTAATTTTATAAGAGTGTTATAATTGTAATTTTATTATTTATGATTTATGTTGTATTTTTTCATAAAATTTAATATTTAACCTTAAAATTACAATAATGCATTTGAGAGACTCTCTTGAGAGACGGGTTATTTGTGAGATCGGTGTAAGACGGGTTGACCCATCATTAAAGTATGATTATTGTATAGATAAAGTATGATTATTTGTAGTTAAAGTATGTCAATAATAAATTATTATATTATAACATACTAAAATCATACTTTAATGCACAATCAAGCATACTTTAGAAACATATTTTAACAACCATTAAACATATTTTATCTAAATAATAGACATACTTTAACACGTCTCACCAACTATCTCACAGAAGTAACGTCTCACAAGAGAATTTGTCTTAATTAACCATATAGATGAAATTACAATAATGCCTTATTATTAACATTAAAAATTTAAAAATCTTAATCTTAATATATATAAAAGCAGAATAAATTCAATCCTAACCATCTATTTTTAAAGCAAATCTCAATCACCCATTAGAATAATTTAATAATTATAATTATGATATTTTTAAATTAAGAAATAATTTAGTATCTAAAATTATTAAATAATTATAATTATGATCTTTTCAAATTAGAAAATAAGATTTTATTTATTAAAAAATTAATAATATTAAATAGACCAATCAAATTATAAGGATGGAAAGGCCCAAGCCCGCAGAATTAGGTCAAATCATCCATTATCAATCATATTACGAGTTATATATGGGGCTTTCTCACACTTCACCTATATAAGGAGCCCTTCTCCATTCATTCAGACACACTGAGAACGATTCTCTAAAAAGATTAAAATCTTCAGAATTAGTTTGAATAGTTCTTCAAATTCTTCAACGAGAATCAACTCAAGAACGGAATACATCTGAGATTCAGGTTCTAAACCACCCAGATTAAGCGTTCTACAGTCAAAAATTTAAACGGCCTATAATCTGGTTCTAAACCGCCAGATTAAGCGTTCTACACTAAAAAATTTGAACGGCCAGATTAAGCGTTCTCTGGGATTCAGGTTAAGCCTGCTGGGATTCAGGTTAAGCCTGCTTAAGTTGAAGAACTTAAGTTAAAGTTCTTCTTATAATCTGGGATTCAGGTGCTAAACCACTCTAATTTAAATATATTTAAGTCGAACACTCATTAAAATAATTAAATAATTATAACTATGACTTTTTCAAATTAGGAAATAAGATATTATTTATTAAAAAATTAATAATATTAAATATAAATCTAATCCTAACCCATCTATTTTTTAAACAAATCTCAACCACCCATTAAAATAGTTAAATAATTGTAATTATAACTTTTTCAAATTAGGAAATAATTTAATGTTTCAAAGGGATTAAACTGGGTTTAAGGGTTTATATAACTTTTTTAAAATTAGGAAATAATTTAATGGCTCAAACAAATTTCAGTCACCCATTAAAATAATTAAATATTATAATTATAACTTTTTTAAATTAGGAAATAAGATATTATTCAAGCAGAATAACTGACCATCTATTTTTTAAACAAATCTCAATCACCTATTAAAATAATTAAATAATTATAAATATGAATTTAGGGCGACCCATTAAAATAATTAAATAATGATAATTATAACCTTTTCAAATAAGGAAATAAGATATTATTAAAGTAGAATATATAATCCAGTTCTGACTATCTACTCAACCACTCATTAAAATAATTATAATTATGAATTTAGGGTTAGGGGTTTTAGGGTTTTCTGTAATTATTTCTGTACAAAACATATATGAAATAATAAAAAAACATAAATAAAGAAATAATACGACAACAAACAAATCTCAGTCACCATTAAAATAATTAAATAATTATAATTATGAATTTAGGGTAGAATAAATTCAATCCTGACCGTCTATTTTTTAAACAATCTCAGTCACCCATTAAAATAATTAAATAATTATAATTATGAATTTATGGTTTTAGGGTTTATGTGATAATGTTTGCAGATGGTCAAATCCTGACCATCTATTTCTTAAACAAATCTCAACCACCCATTAAAATAATTAAATAATTATTATTATGACTTTTTCAATAATTAAATAATTATTAACCCATAAAAATAGAATAAATTCAATCATGACCATTTATTTCTCAAACAAATCTTAGTCACACATTAAAATAATTAAATAATTATAATTATGACTTTTTGAAATTAGGAAATACTCCCTCCATTCTCACCCAAAGAGTGGTGTTTGCTTTAACACATATGAGATAATTAAAAAAACATAAATAAAGAAATAATACGCCAAAAAATTCAAACCACACCAAAACCGGATGAGAGAAGCTCAAACAAATCTTAGCTACTCATTAAAATAATTAAATAAGTATATTTATAAATTTAGGGCTAATACCAACCTATTTCTTAAACAAATCTCAACCACCCATTTAAATAATTAAATAATTATAATTATGAATTTAGAGTTTAGGGTTTTAGGGTTTAGGATTTAGGGTTTTATGGTTTAGATTTTAAGGTTTAGGGTTTTAGGGTTTATGGCCATCTATTTATCAAAAAATCTCAGTTACTCATTAAAATAATTAAATATTTATAATTATGACTTTTTCAAATTATAAGATACTCCATTCGTCTACTCCAAAGAGTCTCATTTTTCTATTTTGGTCGTCCGTCCTAAGGGTCTCATTTCTTTTTTTACACATATAGGTCCCACACCCACTCACTAATACACTTAAAATATGGGACCCACTCACCCACTAATACAACTTCTTACTATACATTAAATAATAATACTCCTTAATCCGCATGCAAAAAACAAATGTATCCCTTTGGAGCGGACGAATGGAGTATTATTTATTAAAAGCTTAATAATATTAATCCAGTCTGGCAATCTATTTCTTAAACAAATATCAGCCACCCATTGAAATAATTAAATAATTATATTTATAACTTTTTTAATATTTAAATATTAGGTTAGATATAATTCAAATAAATGTTATTCGGTTTAAATATCATAAAATTAAGTGAAGTTATCCCCTAAAATTAATACATCCCATGCAACGCACAATATTAATCCAATCCTGACCATCTATCAGCTACCCATTAAAATAATTATTTAATTTAATATTTCCAAAGGGTTTAGGATTTAGGGTTTAGGGGTTTAGAGTTTTAATTTGTCATATTAGCAGACTTTAATATTAAAACATTATGTTAGATAAAATACAAAGAAATATTATTCGGTTCAAATATCATAAAATCAAATGAAGTTGTCGCCCCAAAATTAACACATACCGTGCAACGCACATGTTAGCTACTAGTTAATTTTAAATAGTAGATGAAAAAATACCATAAATTATAAATGTAAAATTACAATAATATCTTAAAATAAACATTAAATTCTAAAAATATATATTAAACGTTATTAGAGAAAAAAAGACAAATTTTCATAAATAGAAGAGTAAAATGAATCATGACCTAATATAATAATAATAATAGGCTAATTATGCTGTGCATCCAGGTGCACACACTATAAAAATGTATACAAATATAAACAAAAACATATACAATTAAGAACAAAAATGTATATAATTTAATTGTTAATTTTTTTAATGAAAAATTGAGTGTAAAAAAATATACAATTATTAAAAAATATGTATACACTATTGAATAAAAAGTTATATACATATGGATGCTAGTCTTTTTATTGAAAAACTTAGTGTGAAATTATTAAGAAACACATATATAAAATAGAATAACATGTATATAAAATAGAATAAAAAAAAAGTTATACACATATGAGTGCATCATTGCACCCGGGTGCACCTAATATCAACTCATAATAATAATAAAAGCTCTAACGTCGAAACTAACAAACCTGTATAAATAGGAATGTAAACGGGTAGGGTAGGGTACGGGTTGGACAAATCCACATACTACCCGCTACCCTATTTACCCTACCCTTATACTACCCTATTACCCTAAAATTGAACATCGGATAGGGTACGGGTATACCCGTCGGGTACGCGAATAATCCGCGGATAAATGGGTATCCGATTATAAAATATTATATGAATATCCGTCATTTCTTAAACTTGTTCAATCCTACCCGTATTGAAATTAATTTTTTTTTAGTATAAAAATAAATTTGGAATTAAATAATGTACTTAAATATTATTAATTAAAAACTAAATAAATGATGTAAATAAGTAATTTGAAAATTAAATAATATATATATAAAATTTTTGAAAGTAGGAATATAATATATACATACATAATTAGAAATATATAATATTATAATATAAATAAAAATAAATATATTACTTGGATATAATTAATTAAAAATTAGATAATGTAAATATGAATATGTAAATATATAACATAACATAATATATATATATATATATATATATATATATATATATATATATATATAAATATAATATACATAATATATAGTATCGGGTAAACGGGTCGGATAAACGGGTATAAAAGGAGAACACGTACCCTACCCTTACCTGCAAATTTTTTTATCGGATTCGGTATTACCCTACCCGTTACCCAATAAAAACCTACCCTATTCGTACCCACCACTTCGGGTACACGCGGATAACCCGACTCTACGGATAAAATTGACATCCTATGTATAAAGGATGTTTCCAGCAATATTTATATTGAATTTATTATAGTGGTGCCCTTATGTGTGTTGTTTTTAAATGATAAAGGGCTTCTTTGATCATCTTAAGAAAAGTGGCTGGTTGATATGCACGAAAAGAAAGTTTAAGGGTCTACTTGATCCCATAGAATAAATGAAGGGGTCGTGTGACATTTTTTCCCATTATTATTATTACTCCATAGCTGGTCCGGGTGAGATAAAACGCTCTGTCATCGGCGTTCCATTACTGGGACCCACAAAACCCTTGGCACTCTCCTCCTCTAAAACCTCTTCACACCACACCCACCCGCCACCATCACCACCGCGGTAGTACCGCAATGGCAGCGATAGCCAAGCGCCTCCTTCATTTCCGCCCCTATTCCCATTCACATTCATATCCATATCCCCTCCGCCACTTCTCCTTGTCCTCAGATCCAGACTCCCGCCCCGACGTCCCCCAGTCCGACTCAACTCCAGCACCAGCGGCCCAAGACCGGCCTTTTTATCTAGTTCCAGTGGCTTGAGAGATACGCTTGAGTCTCCCCAGCAGAATCGCCGTACACCGCCGCCATCAGGAGCCAGTTCAACTGACAAAATTCATCGCCGCCTTCCCGAGCTCCGCCGTCAACTAGCAAGAGCTCTACGAGAAAAGTGTCAATTCCGAAGGCAAAGATTCTGCTAACCCCAGTTTTGGTGGCGTACGCCATTCGCTGCAGCATGCTTCATCCTAGTATCGAAGGAGAATCTTGTATCTTGTCTCGATTGGCGGGGAAAGCCGATCAGGATTCGAGCAAGGAGGGTGAAGATTGGATTTGGCAGGGATCGAGCAGCGTGAGTTGGGGAAGAAGTTGAAGGAGTTGAGGCCGGTGAATAGAAAGGGAAGATGGTTTTCCTTGCAGGAGCTGAGCGATCGACTTGCTAAGGTGAAGGAGGCTGAGAAAATAACCCTTTCACCCATTAGTGCTGCTCTTAAAAGGCTGGAACAACGTCACAACCAGAAACTCCTAGAGTAAGTTTCTCTGATCTTTTTCTTTTCCTATTAAACTGCTGGTATATTAATATTTGACATTTGTACATGTATGCTCTAATATTTTGTTAGGTTGCATATTTACTGGATTAATGTTTACACAAGTTAATGCTAGAAGCATGTACAGAATTGCTTAGCAGAAAAAAAAAAAGAAAAAGAGAATTAGCTAATAAATGGACGATTCTAGAGAAAACCATATTTAAGAGAGCTCATGGCTATACAGCTTGAAAATAAACTTTATGAATATTTTTGATGTCTTTTGGATGTTTTAAGAGAAGTTAAGAAATAATGTATTGGAAAGTGTTGAAGAGATGCAACAAAGAGATATCAAGCTGTTTGATTGTAAGCTGAGAGAGAAAACTAAAGAGACCATGTTGATAGGTGGTGCCTGAAATTCCTTGTATGTTTTACACAATTTGTTTGAATGATGCACCAAAGCAAATTCTCAAACTCATGACCTATTGTGATAACAGTATGTGTATATATATTTAAATTATTCACTTATTTTATTTTATTTTAATTATTATTTAAGTATCTTATCGTTGGGTTTGTTACCGAGTCCAATCCAAATTGGATTATCTGATTCTTTAAAAAATAACAAATCTCTATACTCTCTGCTCATTCTGTTCTCTCACGTTCATTCCTAAGCACACCACTTCATTTGAAACCCATTTTCACTCTCTAGTCATTGCTGCATCTACCATTTGAGTATCCTTGCTTGTCGGTATCAAAGTCTCCTCGACCGTCTCCTTCTCCTGGTATGTTTTCAATTAGGGGGACCAAAATTATACTTTCTTTCTTTCATCTTTCACTCATAGGTTATATAAATTTATGTTCATGTGTTTGCACTATTTTTTCATGAAATAAGCGTGCGTTATGTATCATGGATACCAGTGGAATCAGTCAGTTTATACAGGCATACATTACGCTCACTTCGAAATTCTGTATGATTTAAACAGTTTTAATCAAAGTCCTGCTAGTGTGTTAGGACTTGGTCCATTAAAAAAAAAAAAAAATAGAGAGAAATTTCCCATGCGTATACAGTAGCACAAATACTTAATTCCCTGTTTACGGAATGTTCACTACTTTAAATTTGTTGGCATTAAATGATTTAAAAAGTGTCAGAGGTGACGTGAACAGTGATTGTAGAAAGTGGATAGGGGCGTGTGAATAGATAATGTTGATAGTTCAACTTTGGAAAATAGAAATGGGTGTTTTTTGGATGAAGTAGTGAATATTAGTGGAATTTGTATTCTGCCTTACACAACATATGAGCGCAAGTATTGATGCTAATTTCGATCAACCCATTTCCATATTATATCACTTTTTTAGACTAGATAAGGGCGTGCATTTCATCAATCTCATTTTCTGCAAACTTGAGGTGAGAAATTCTAAAATCTTTTTGTCTACTGTATATGCTTACGTGTTTAAACTTTACATTTATTTAATTATTTCACAGTGCCACAGTAGTACTATCACAGTTATATAAATCAGGGCAGTTGGTAAACGAATGATTTTCCCACTGAGTCATTGTTTATTAACTCCTTTCAAAAATTATTTTCACAGGTTGAGGAGCAAAACGAGGTATGACCGGTGAAGTCCAAGGACTCGTTTTTAATATGAAATAAGCCATAATATGAGTATTTGCAAAATAATATTTGGAATATCTATATGAATGTGATGCTAAGTAATTGAATAAGTTTCTATTTAAATTTAATAGATTTTGGGGATTTGGTATTGTTTCGAATGTTGACGTGGATAGCATCTTAAATATTCTATTTATTTCCCTTCAGAATTGTTGCTGGCTGAGGCTGTAGTCCTGCAAGTTTAGTAAAATTTAGTTTAGTTGCCTATTATCTCATGTATAATTTTTTTTTCTCAAAATTCAAAATGAGATGAAATGTTTTTTTTTTTTTTTTTTTTTTTTTTTAAATTTGCGTTGGTGTTTGATACCTACCCCTTAAACTTATTGCATTAGAAAAATTTTAATTAATTGACAATATTTTGTGGTGTTTTATAAACAACATAATGGTGCAAATCGGTTCTAATGATTTTAACAGTAAACTATTAAATGTTCTTTAAATAAAAATAAAGATAATTTGACGTAAATGGCTTATATATTTATAGAAATTTTGGGTCGTTACACTTGCACTGTTCTAGCACAAGAAAAGTACGTTTCTTCTTTGATTCGCATAGGAATTCATTCTTTCTTTGATTCACATAGGAATTCATAAGGGAGAAAGTAGGGCAGTCTATGAAGCAATGGGAGGAAGGATGTTACCATTTTGCTGCTGAATAGAGGTCGCGGTCGCTGAGGTGGCGGACGGACGGCGGCGAGGAGATCAAGTTTTGTGAGAACTATAGATGACTCATGAATTGAGATAGAATTTTCAAGAAGAAACTGTAATTTTATTCTTCAAAAGTAATGAATAGCCACAACTAGAAATCTGTGATTCAGTATTTCCACCATTATTAATCGAGTTGTTATTAAAGGTCCGTAAATAGATATCGGTGAATCACCGATATCTATTTTGTGAATAGCGGTGAATCACCGATATCTATTTTGTGAATAGATATCGGTGATTCATCGATATTTATTCAGTATTCTGCCGTTATTAATAGAGGCGTTATTAAAGGTCCCCTAAATAGATAATTGAGGTGTTATTAAAGGTCCGCTAAATAGATATCGGGTGAATCACCACTGTATGTTGTGAATAGATGTTAATCACTGATATCTATTTAGTATTCCACCCTTATTAATTAAGGTATTATTAAAGGTCCCCGAAATAAATGTCGGCTATTCATTGATATATATATATATATATATATATATATATATATATATATATATATATATATATATATATATATATATATATATACTCCCCCGTCCCATTTGCTGTTTGCACGTGGACAATTCTAAGGTCTTTATTTGCTTTTGCACGTGGATTAAGGAGTATTATTATTATAGATAAAGTGGGTAGTTGTATTAGAGAGAAGTGGTGGGTCATATTGTGTATTTTTTTTACTAAATAAAGGAAATTGGTACCTTTGAAACGGACGCCAAGAATAGTGAAATGAATACCTTAGAAGCGGATAGAGGGAGTATATATATATATATATATATATATATATATATATATATATATATATATATATATGAAAGTGATATCAAAGATATTGAACAATAGATATTGGTGAACCACCGATATCTATTAAAAATTCCCATTATATATGAAGATGATATTAATGATAGAATCCATTCCACAAATATTTTATTTATCAACACATCAAAGTATCCAAATTCCAAGTCTAACATTCTAACTTTTGAAGCACTAAAAATTAATGTCCTAAAAGAAGTGGAAAATGTAGCTAACGTCCTATCCAACCCACAAAACAAGATGTAAACCTTCTTGATTGATAAAGTGCACTCGATCACAGCTAGCTACACATATCTCCTGCATTAAAGGGAATAAGATCAACAACTCAGAATTACCGCAATTACACTATAAATTGCTATATCCATCATGAAGAAACATGAATTGATCTTAATTAGCAAATTAAAACCACTGGACTGATAATCAAATTTGGTAATTACACTCAGGTGGATGAAATATAGCAAAGCTATTTTGATCTCATAACAAAGATTCTAAGCCCCTAGGGTAGTTCATTAATAGCAATGCATTATAAACACAAAACTATCACAATCTTTTACACTTAAATGCATTCTTCATAAAGGGCCTTGCCGCAAATTATAACGAGAATATATCTAAATTCTAATCTTCACCTTCATTCTTCAATGTCAATGATGTTTTTGCAGCTTCAAAGTTCAATAATAGCTTCAATACCATATATTGCATAAGAATTCTTGATCAATTAAAAAAGTTAAAAGTTAATAAATAATTGAGCAAACATGCATGATATTGGAAATGAATAGGTTTACCGCAACTAAAATAATTTGAAGGTTATGCAAAGTTTAAAAGACATGGAAGCAATATCAAATTCCAGATGTGAAGTAACTTCAAGTAACGCTTTCACCTCAATCATTGAAACGATATTTAGAGGAAGCTTGTAATAGTTTATACATCCAAGGCTGAAAACCTAATAATGAGATGACAGAGTTTCCAAGGATTTACTTTCCAATATGGAAATGGATATGATATCTGATGTGGCTCCAAGCAGAGCCTTTAAGGATAGAAAGAGCACCATTGTAGGTTCTAATTGCATGTGTTATCTGATGAGAAGCAACATATGAGGTTCATCAATCATAGTATCATGAGAAAGAACAAATTATTTTGTTGGAAATAGTCATTACCTGATCGTATGGTAGAAATAATAGTGTTGGGCTATTTACTGCAAAGAACTGGGTAGAAATATCCTTGAGTCCTTTCTTCCGCCGCAAATCAAAAGCTTTTGCTACTTCCAGTGACAAAAAATACACCGCTGTCCACATACACCAAAAGGGCCAAAAAGGCATCTCCATGTCTGTAAGTATACAAATAATGATCATAAGGAGACTGAGTAAAACCATAGCTAATAAGTTTGGAGCTGAACTAAGCTCTTTTTCAACCTACAAACCTGTCCGGGAGTAGCCAAAAGTGTAGCCTTGAGGTAATTTCATATATACTTCATCATCAAGAAAACCATGCAAAAAAAGCATTGTTAACATCCATTTGGCAAATGGGATATCCTTTCATAGTAGTTATGGCAAAGAATAATCTAACAGTACCAACCTTAGCTACTGATGAATGATATTTTCACCTAGATTTTAGTATCTTTTTATATGTGTTTTCATGTTATTTTATCTGTATTTGTATTCTATTTGGTTGTATTTTGTTTTTTTATAGAAATGTATGAGAATGAGCTTAAATGTATGATTTCCAAGTAAAAAGAGAATCTAGGCGCGACAAGGAAGACGTATGAAAAAAATGGATCTCAATTTGGAGTTGAAACGAGGGAGAATGAGTCAAAGCAAAATGCTGAAAAAATCACGTCCAACTTGTGCAATTTTTCTGTACTCTTTTGGACCTCAAAACTAGATGTATGATATATGATTGGAAAGCAACATAAAACAGAATCGTTTTGGTATAAGAAATACTTCAATTGGAGCCCAAACGAGAAAGTTATGATCAAAATGGTGACGTCGCGCAAGCTGTTCCTATTTAGCACAGTTGTGCTATTTTGCATGAATTTTAACACCTTCAAATGTTGGAAGTTTTGTCAAATCTTTATATGAATAGAAAGCGAAGGAAAAGAGGATCGTGTGAGCGCAAGAATTACTGCCATTGGATATCGGATGTAGAAGTTATACTCGAAACAGTGGGACTACGCGGCCAGCAACTACACGGGGCATGCACGGCTCTGTGTGTTTTGGGCAAGTTTCGTGTCGTGTACCGTACACTGGCCGTGAAGGTGCTTTTTCTGCAAAAAAATTAGAATTCTTCTAGAAATTTTCCAAGGGGTATAAATACCCAATAGTTCAATATTTGAGGAGATTTTCGAAAGTTTCACCCCTACACACACATCACACACATTTTCTTTCATTTTTCACCATCTATTTCCTCCATTCTCCATTCATATCATCTACCTTTATCCCACCATCAAATCCTTCATCCAAATAGTTAGAGAAGCAAGGAAGAGAGGTGAATTGCAAGGGGAAGAAGAAGATCACCATTGGAGACATCCAAGGGAGTTTTCATCCAAACTTTGTATTGAAACCTTATTGTTTATCATGTTTTGTAAGAATTTTAATGTCTATGTTAATTTTCTTATGAATATGAGAGGTTAATCTCCCTTGTGAGATTAGCAATATGAATTGTGTTGGATAATTTTGAGTATTTTGCAATTGAATTCATATGTTGATTGAATTTGTTAATTTTCTATCATTGATTGTTAATTGCTTGATTTGTATTGTTGATTTGTGTGATTAATTGTCATGGGCATGTGATTAGATTGAGAAATCAATTATATGTTTAAGATAGTTCATTGAATAATTTCATCAAACACTTCATGTGCATTATAAATTTTAATGAGATTGAGAAATCCTTTAGGATTTACAATCCTGTGATAGAATATTCGATTGGTTAGATCGAGAAGTCAATTGATCGTGTGAGGGGACTCTTCAATTGAACTGAGTACCTAATTGGAATTGTTTGATTAAGAACCAACCTTTGAGTTATTTTGAGACCTTTGTGAGGATCTACAACATGTCCATCTCGAGAGAGAGTTTAGGTGGAATTCGTATTGGCCCTTAGTTATTAATCCATGACACATATGAATTCGTTGAATGATATATAGATTTTCCATACTATAAGTATTGCTAGTCTTATTCTCTATCTACTTGGCTCATTCATCCATCTCCCATTCATCTATCCATTTATTTTATTGTCATTTCTTGATTATCTCTCCTTCTTGATCATCTCTATAAAACTATGACAAATACGAGATCACTTAAACCCTAGTACCTTCCTCCCTGTGGTTCGATAAATTCTTTAATTAGTCATCCCGACTACAAATGGATAATCAAATGACGCCGTTGCCGGGGAGGCAACGATTGCTAGTTGTTTGACGAAGGAGTGTTTTGATTAGTATTACTGGAGACATTTTTATTGCTTTTTATTATTTATTTTGAAATTTTTTATCTCACTTTTTTTGTTTTGATAGGTACATAGAAACTACCTTGAGAGAAGAGGAAGGGGGATCAAAACCAAAAATAGAAAGTTTGAAGAAGAATTGTTGTAAGCCTTGAGAAGAGCATTTAAATGGATGGTTGGAACCAATTCACAAATATCTGTGGGGATCAAATTGCAAAGGTTCCACCTCCACAATCAAGAGGCTAAATGAACGAGAGCAACTATGATTATAATTTCCAAATGAATCAAGAGAGCTCTCACTACTACAATCAAGGAAAAAATGGAGAATGACAACAAGCTTACAATGCAAATACATTTCACCCTTATCAAGCATGTGCTTATTCTACACCAAATCCCAATACCAACACTTCTCCTCCATTCCAAAATTACGCTTATTGGAATTATATAGAAGATGTACTCAAGGTAGTGATGAAGGTCAAAATCCTCAGTTAAGTTTTCTTCAAAATTGAATCCTCCGAGATAATTACACCCGCTACCTTGGAATTGACAAGACAAATAAGAATGATGAATCAAGGTGCCTATGGTCAAGTATTGCCTAGTTCAAGTTTGGGGGGTGGTCAAAATGTGCAAGATATGTCGATTCCTAGCCTTATGGAGTAAGAAGAGCGGAGGATGCCTAACCATCAAGTAGGAGATGCTTCTTTCATGGGAGTGGATGATTTTCAAGAAAATTTTCTAAACAACTATGAAAAAAGTTTTCAAGAGAATTATCCACCAATTCAAGGATGGAATTTTGACAACAAAGAGGGAGGAGAGTTTCAACATGTTGAGGAAGAAAAATCATCTTTAGAAGTCTTGATTGAGATGATGATAGCAAACCTTGAGGAAGACAAGAAAAGAGATGAAGCAAGAAATGAGGCAAATGAGAAGAGGTTCGAAGCCTTGGAGCATCAAGTAAGCCAAATTGTAAGTGTTTTGATCAATTTTCAACAAGTAGAAGAATTTGAAGAGGAGAGCAAAGTCGAAGAAGAGTTGGAGAAAGAAGAGAATTTGGGAGATGAAGAATCAAATAAGGTGTTTGAAGAGCCTATTGAGATGAATGACGTTGAAGAAAGGGAACAAAGTCTAGAAGCAAATGATGATGACTTGAAGAGTGAAACGAACATTTCTAAACCTTTAAACTCTTTAAGTTGCTTCGAATTTGATAATATTGTTTACATTGACTTTGTCTTATCCATTGATTTTTCTCATATCCTTAGAAATAAAAGAGAACTCGAAGAGATGTTGGGTGTCTATTTGGTAAAGAGGAATAAGTGGTTTTCAATAATGGAGAGGGCAATGGAGTGTAAGCTCAAGAGAGTCGAATTTTTGAAGCCATGCTCAAATGATGCAACAGAGGCCGTCACTTGCCACAAGTGCCTCGTAGAGGAAGAAGCACAATGTTTAAAATTCGATGGCAAGGACGAAAGATATCCATTCCGATGAGTTCTCCATATCCCGTCCGGCTTGAAGACGTTAAACTTACCGCTAGATGAGAGGCCATCATTATCTTTAATGCTTTATTTCTTGTTTTAAATAAGGATGATGGAGTTGTTGTTTCTTGCATTTTGGCCATGTAGGTTGATTGTGCTCGTGAGGAAGAATGCATATTGAAGATACGAAAAGTGCTTGATTTGAAGTGTGTAAGTACGTCACACCATTTTTTTTACAAACTTAACTCGAAACTCTTGTTTCAATTTAAGTTTAGGGGGATATGGCGTGTGCGATATACTCTTTCTTGAAGGCATATACTTTTTGTGTTTTTGTGCTAATTTTAAAATTTTTCTTATGAGTTTTGGTTTGATTTTGGTATGATTGGTTATTTTGAAGTGCATGATAGTTAATATTTTTATTACAATTGTTGAGCTGATAGTGTTTGTTGAGTTTTTGAGCATAAAGGAAGGGTATTGGAAGCATGAATGGAGCTTGGAGTTAACGTTTTCCTTACCAAATGCCTATTGAGGAAGTACTCTATCACTTTTAGTTGCTTGACATTTTTTTGATTTGGATTGATGTGATTAGCATTTTGCTTCATGTGTTATGTTTTTGGGATGTTTATTTTCATAAGTTAGGATTTCCTTTTCAATCAAGATGGGGATGATTGTGAGCTTACTTGAATATGGATGTTATGAATGTGTGTTTCATTATTTTATGATGGTTTTGTTGTTTTTGTATGTTATGTGTTTTTGTATTGTTTCTTGTTTGGTGAGTCTTTCTTTTATGTGTTATGTGTATTTTTATTCTTGTTTAGGGATGTTTGGTGGTTTGTTTTAGGGATGTCGTGAGTCATTTTTTTGAATGTAAGTGATGATATGTTGTGGTGATAAGTGATGACAAGTTATGATTAAAAATCTCTACACTTTCGAATTGTGACATGTTCTATTTAACTTGTCCAATTTTGAGATGAATGTGGTGTAATAAGTTCCTTAAGGTCCGAGCACAAGCTTGTGAGTGTTTGAGCATCAACCGTGCATACATGGTATTTATTTCCATGAGTGGATTGGTTGTGTTTGATAAGTTAGAACTTGCTCAAGGACTATAGGAATGAGCCCGATTAGTGGAGATTAGTGATATGATCTAATGTCATCCTTGTTATTTATAGTCATTTGGGAGTTTGTTTAGGATTTATACCCATATGAACCTTATATATGTACCCTTTTGTGTGAGTAATTGAGGAGATAGTAGCTAGAAAGGTTTGATAAGAAAGAAAGAGAAGAAAGAAAATAGTAAACAAGCAAGAAAAAGGATGAAAAGAGCACAAGAAAGAATAAACATGCAACCATAAAATAAGAAAAAGAGCAAAGTACCAACAAAATGCTCAAGTATTTAAAAGTTCGAAAAAGGAAGCATGAATCAAAATAAGCTCAATCTAAGGAAAGTTGATGATTAGTGATTGTGATTATCAAAGTTGAGAAAGGAAGAAAGATAAGTGAAAGTATGGAAGAAAGTAGCTACCTCTTCGATTGCTTACACTTGATTAGTCACTTCTATCCATATTCTTCCTACTCTACCAAAGAGCTTATCATTACATCCTTAATGAAAGACCTTTTTGATCGCTAATGGAAACTTTGGTGGTTTGTGAATGTAGTCTACGAGCTAGCTTATAGTAGTCGAGTCAATCGGTTAATGAGTGTTGATTTATCCTACTTTAAAGAGTGTTGAGTGAAATTGATATCCATTGTGATGCTTGGACTAAAAAGGGACTATATTACAATTTATTTTCTTTTGATTGAACTTTTTGATTTCTCTTGTCATGAATCTAATGTTGTAGGATGACTTAGTATAGTTTGTAATTCTTATTACTATTGATGTGTTATTATTTATGTTCGTTTAGTCTTTTCCTAGGTGAAAATTTTTCTCCCCTTATTTTATCATTTTCGTTGTTCGGGGATGCACAACACTTTAAGTTTGGGAGTGTGATGAGTGATATTTTCACCTAGATTTTAGTGTCTTTTTATATGTGTTTTCGTGTTATTTTATCCGTATTTGTATTCTATTTGGTTGTATTTTGTGTTTTTTATGGAAATATTTGAGAATGAGCTTAAATGTATGATTTCCAGGTAAAATGAGATTCTAGGCGTGACAAGGAAGACCTAGGAAAAAGCAGATCTCAATTCGGAGTTGAAACGAGGGAGAATGAGTCAAGCAAAATGCTGAAAAACGCACGTCCAACTTGTGAATTTTTTCTGTACTCTTTTGGAGCTCAAAACTAGAATTGTAATAAATGGTTTGGAAGCCACAGAAAAGAGGATCGTTTTGGTATAAGAAACACTTCAATTGGAGCCCAAACGAGAAAGTTATGATTAAAATGGTGACGTCGCGCAAGCTGTTCATACTCAGCATGGTTGTGCTAATTTGCATGACTTGTTACACCTTTAAATGTTAGAAGTTTTGTCAGATCTTTATATGGATAGAAAGCTAAGGAAAAGAGGATCCCGTGAGCGCAAGAATTACTGTCATCGGATATCGGATGTAGAAGTTACGCTCAAAACATTGAGACTGTGCGGCCAGCAACTACACGGGGCGTGTACCGAATTCGTAACCAGAAACGCCTACACGGCCACCCCTGTGGCCGTATGCCGTACACAGGCCATGTAGGTGCTTTTTCTGCAAAAAAAATTAGAATTTTTCTAGAAGCTTCCCAAGGGGTATAAATGCCCAATACTTCAATATTTGAGGAGATTTTCGAGGGTTTCACCCCTGCACACACATCACACACATTTTTCTTCATTTTCACCATCTATTTCCTCCATTCTTCATCTATATTATCTACCTTCATCTCACCATCAAATCCTTCATCCAAGTAGTTAGAGAAGAAAGGAAGAGATGTGAATTGCAAGGGGACGAAGAAGATCACCATTGGAGACATCCAAGGGAGTTTTCATCCAAAATTTGTATTGAAACCTTATTGTTTATCATGTTTTGTAAGGATTTTAATGTCTATGTTAATTTCTTATGAATATGAGAGGCTAACTCCCTTGTGAGATTAACAATATGAATTGTGTTGGATAATTTTGGGTATTTTGCAATTGAATTCATATTTTGATTGAATTTGTTAATTTTCTATCATTGATTGTTAATTGCTTGATTTGTATTGTTGATTTGTGTGATTAATTGTCATGGGCATGTGATTAGATTGAGAAATCAATTATATGTTTAGGATAGTTCATTGAATAAGTTCATCAAACACTTCATGTGCATTATAAATTGTAAAGAGATTGAGAAAACCTTTAGGATTTAGAAGCATGTGATAGAAATTCGATAGGTTAGATCGAGAGGTCAATTGATCGTGTGAGAGGACTCACCAATTGAACTTAGTACCTAGTTGAAATTGTTTGATTAAGAACCAACCTTTGAGCTATTTTGAGACCTTTGTGAGGATCTACAACCTATCCATGAAGGAGTTTAGGTGGAATTCGTATTGGCCCTTAGTTATTAATCCATGACACATATGAATTTGTTGCATGATACCTAGATTCTCCATACTATAAGTATTGCTAGTCTCATTCTCTATGTACTTGGCTCATTCATCCATCTCCTATTCATCTATCCATTTATTTTATTGTCATTTCTTGATTATCTCCCCTTCTTGATCATCTCTATAAAACTATGACAAAGACGAGATCGCTTAAACCCTTGTACCTTCCTCCCTGTGGTTCGATAAATTCTTTAATTAGTCATCCCGACTACAAATTGCTAATCAAATGACGCTGTTGCCGGGGAGGCAATGGTTGCTAGTGGTTAGACAAAGGAGTGTTTTGATTAGTATTACTAGAGATATTTTTATTGCCTTTTATTATTTGTTTTGAAAATTTTGATCTCACTTTTCGTTTTGATAGGTACGTAGAAACTGCCTTGAGAGAAGAGGAAGGGGGATCAAAACCAAAAATAGAAAGTTTGAAGAAGAATTGTTGTAAGCCTTGAGAAGAGCATTTAAATTGATGGTTGGAACCAATTCACAAATATCTGTGGGGATCAAATTGCAAAGGTTCCACCTCCACAATCAAGAGGCTACATGAACGAGAGCAACTATGGTTATAATTTCCAAATGAATCAAGAGAGCTCTCACTACTACAATTAAGGAAGAAATGGAGAATGACAACAAGCTTACAATGCAAATACTTTCCACCCTTATCAAAGGATGAGATACGATTGCACATGTGTCTACTCGCACCACTATCAATAATCCAAGAATCCTTCCCCAAATCAGCAAACATGCAACAATCTGAGTCGATAAGGGATGGAGTAAATTTACCCACACCAGCAGAAGTAGAATGCAAAAAATTTGGAGAATTGGATCCAAAATACTTCACCATCTCCCTCTAAAACATGACAGAAAAATCAAAACATGTAGCAGAATCAGAATTTAGAGAGGGTTTCCTTGATGAGAGTGAAAATAAGCATGTTTAAGTTTCCAATCTAACACCTTTTTGATAGAATTGTTGTTATATATTAGCACAAGGGTCTTATATTCAATATACGTGAGAAAAAGGTGTACTTGAGGTGTTTTATTATGTTTTAGGTGAAAAAAGGACCAAAAGTGCAAAGTTTGAAAAAAGGTGCAATTTGTGCAAGGATGCTAAAAAACGTACGTCTTACTTTTGTAATTTATTTATGGAGATCAAAATTGAAAGTGTGATATATGGTTAGAAAGCCACAGAAGATAGGGCCATTTTTGCATAAAGAACTCCTCAATCAGAATCCAAACGAGAAAGTTATGATCAAAGTAGTGACGTCGTGCGAGCTGTGCCGAACAGAATAGCTATGTCAACTTCCATGGCTTTTTACACCTTCAAATCTTGGTGTTTCTGTGATTTCTTTATATATATAAATCCAAGGAAGAGAGGATCGCGTGAGCGTAAGAATTATTCAAATCAGAGGTCGGATGTTGAAGTTATGTGCGAAACGGTGAGACTACACAAGATTTCTCGATCATTGCTCGACCATAATCATCTTGGACGAGCGGAGGAAGTTTGGTCGAGTAAAATGTGCAAAACTTACAGAGAGCTTGCTCGACCATTGCTCGACTTGGAGGCCTTGTTCGACTTCGGAAGGCTTGGTCTAACAAAATGTCGCTGGTTCTATTTTTGTTAGTTTCGGTTTATTTTACCAAATTTAGTATATGTCTCAAGTAAAAGCTCATCCAAGGTCTATAAGGAGAGCTTACAAGTATAAAAAGGAGATGTATATCACATCATTATTCGTGGAATTCATCAGATTGATTTGGAGAGAAGCCACATCCATCCTACACCACCTCACTAGGGGGATCACCCCCCCAACTATCATCCACATCCTTTCCTCCATCCCTCACTTGGAAGATTTGTCTGAGGAATGAAGAGGAGAATTCAAGATGGAGAAGTGCTCACCGCTGAACAGGATTTCATGTTATGATTCTTAGTGAGGAGACTCTGAAGTTTCATTAGAACTATCATATATGAATACTTACTAATTGAATTGAATTCAGGTTATTAAGTAGGATAAAGAGGATAATTTTATAGTACCTATAAAGGGAGATCATATCGGGTTAGAGTACCAATTGGCCAGGGAAATAATTGATACTAATAGTACCTAGAAATGAGGGTGGAATTATATCTCTTGCTCTGAGATTATTCACACGTGTTACATGCATGTTTACTTGTGACTATAGAGTAGATATGCATGGTTTAATGATGCGTCCATGTTCCACAAGGCAGAGTCGGACATCAACACACGAAAGGGAAATTAATGCGTGAAACTGGATTATCCTAGAGCTACCTATTCTCCTATTTGATCTACTTTCGTATTCTTCAAGTGATATTTTATTTTAATTGATATTTTAATTAATTTTTTAGTAGATTCATAGTTAACTTAAAGTTTATTGCCACAATTCGACTTAATTAATTTAGTAAATAATTTAATTGATAATACGCTATCCTTTGGGTTCGATATTCACTTGGTCGCTTGCTTAAGCTGCAATTGATATCCTTAATATTTGGGGATTAATTTTGCTTGCAAAGGAAATGCACATCAAGTTCTTTGCCCCGTTGCTGGTGACGGATGTTATTATTAGTTTATTATTTCTAGTTTGATTAAGACTTTTATGTGTGATTATTTATTTCTATCTAACCTTGAATTTTTCTGAGGTACTTGTGCACTAGAAAAGGAGTGGAAGGAAAGGAACGAATAACATACTGAGCAAAACTTGGCCGGAGCAAGACAGAATCCGAATAATATTGTCATACGTAAAATTTTCACGAACTATGGGATTGGCAACATGGGCTTTATAGGAGCAAAGGGGAAGATAATGATTTTGAGATACATCCCGCTATTATCAGCATGGTGGAAAAGAATCCCTTTTCTGGAGATTGTTTTGAAGATCCATAGCAGCATCTCAAAAGATTTCTTGGTTATGCAAACACTCAGAAGGGTGCTGGAGATAATGATAATGTTAAGCGGATCACCTTATTCTAGTTCTCTTTGATTGTTAAGGCAGAAGCTTGGTATGAAACTCTTGACGCCGCAGAATGCACTACATGGGACCAACTGTAGCAGAAATTCTTAGAGAGATACATGTCACCCTCAAAGATCTTATGAATGAGGCAAGAGATTACCCAATTTGTTATGAATCAGGGTGAGAAATTTCATGAGGCGTAGGACAGGTTTAAAAACATGCTCAGGAGGTGTCCACAACATGAGATGTCTAAGGCTGAGTACATAAGCATCTTCTACTATGGATTGGATTGTGAGTCGCGTATTCTTACAGATGCATCATCAGGAGGAGCGCTGTTATCTAAGACGACAATTGAAGCAGAAAAATTATTTGAAGACATCTCTATGAATTCACGTGATTGGCCTACGGAAAGAAAAAGTGGATCATATGTACTTGGCAAGGTAGCGCAGGTTGAACATCAACAAGCTACTAGAATCCTAACAAAGGCAGATTACAGAGTTGACACTAAGAGGGCCTAGTATGCAACAACAAGAATTGAAGAGTGTTGAAGATACCTTCAATCGATACATGGCTGAGATTGATGCAAGGGTTGACCGCATCGAAGCGAGAATGAATATTGATAATGCAGATTTATCTAAGCAGTTGAAGGACCTTACCTTGATTATGGGGCAAATGGCTGCGAATGTGAATCAATATACACAAACATTGGAGAATAATGTCATCACATTGAGGCTGGGACAGAGTACAAAGGTCCGATGAAGATGGAAAGTGAGAGCAAAGGAAATAGGAGAGTTGCTCGACCAACCCTAATCAGCTCGACCAGATTTGATGGTCGAACTGAGGTCGAGCAATCTTCAGAAAAATAAAATTTTGATGCTCTGTTTTCTATCCCGCCGCTCGACCAACAACATTCTACTCGACCAAACCATCTTGGTCGAGCAATGGTCGAGCAACAACTGAAGAATGCAACTTCGCGATTAGACATTCTGCTCGACCACCAGCACTCTGCTCGACTAGATCCATATGGTCAAACAGAGGTGGAGCAGTTTCGTACAGTGCCCATTTATGTACCGAATGCTATACCTGATGTTCAGAGGTTGAGATCTGAGAAGCTTAGACTGCAGATGGATAATGAAGATGTGGTTTTCTCTCTTGATTAAGCAATGAAGATGCCCATGGAGATTCAATCATGCTAGAGTATAGATGTGATTTCTAACTTGTTTAATCTTGATTTTTCTATGACAGATGATTCTGAATTTGAGTGGAAGATTGACAAGTAGGTGTCTAGACAGCCATCGGAGGAAGAAAATTCCAAGGATCATATACTTGTTACCAAGAAAGGTGAGGTGTTAAGTGTAGAAAAGAAGAGGGAAAGAAAGTATTTGAAGGTGAGGATGCGAGAAGACCATCCTCTACCGTCATGACTCTCCGACGTTAAACATGAGCTCTTGTTGGAGGCTTGCCCTTCCATTTTATTGCTTTATTTATTTTGTGTGAGTAAGAAATTTTTATATTTAAGGTGCTTACTAATTGGCAATTACATCTCTTTTGCAAACTTAGTTTCAACTTACGTTTTTACTAAATTTGGGGGGTGTGATGTACTTACCTCATTGAAGTCCGAGAGTATAATCTTTTCTTTGTAATGTTTGCTATGGGAGTTGATTTTTTACGATATGTTGAAACTTTAATAGGTTTTGAGGTGTCGATTTTTTGCAATTTACCTAGTGTTCAGTGGTGTTTCTAGTGTGTGGAGTCGATTAGATAGTCAATTGAGTTTTTCTTATAGTTCTCCTATTTTATTATTGATGAATCCTATGATGATGAGTGTTTGAGCTTTGATGATAGAAAAAGGTAGAAGAGTGGCAAGATGACTGAGTTTAACAACTCGAGGAGCTCGTGAATAAGTTGAAGAAAAATCAGAAGCCCTAGTTTCCTTATTCTAATTTTTATTTGTGCTTTTAATTTATAGAGTAGAAGGATTGATTTTGATATTTTGATGATCCACATGTGAGCTTATATTTTTAAATTGTGCTTGGAATTCATATGCTCTTGAAATTGATGAAGGAAGTGTACTTGAGTTATATTGTGGTATGAAATTCTATGTGTACTTGTGGGTATTACTTATCATGAAAAGTGCTCTGTTACTTGTTAAAAATACATGTGAGATTTTGAGCCTCGTTGATCATGTTGCATAATCACATGATAATTCTTTTCTGGTGAGTATCATTCTTGTGCGTGTATTCTAGAACTTGTCTTGAGTCTCCTTGAATATTCAAGATTAGTGTAGCGGAATATGGAGATGATATTATGCCATCTTTGAATTGCCCATCTTTTCCCTTACACTTTACTTGAATTCATTATATCCCTAGTCAGCCCATTTGAGCCTTTTTAAATTCATTCTTTTGATAGCCAATAAAGTTTAATTTAAGAGAGTTATAATTTGAGGGATGATAAGGATGATGAAGGAAGAATCTTAAGGATCAAAAGAAAATTCATAGAGTAGTGCTTAAATCTAATACTCCATGGAAACAAACACCCTAAGGTAGTGCTTCAATCTAGTTCCCTATGGAGGATGTGAGAGGTAGTGCCCGAAATTATTAACTCAAAAGAGAAAAAAAAAAGAAAGAAAAAAAGAGGGTGAAGAAAAGGAGAATGATTGAGTTGAAGAGCTAGAAAAGCTGAAAAATAATATGTTGTGCTTGATTGAAGTGATGAGGAAGAATGAAAGAATGAGAGAGACTGCAGCTTGATTGATGCGAGTTTTGAGTCACTTATCCATAAATTTTCTACATTTTCCAAAGAGCCTACATTACAACCATATAAAAGACTTTTTTGATCTATGATTTGCTAGCTACAAGTAAAAGGAGAGTTGGGATAATAGGCAAGCTTATGGTTACGCATGCACTTGAATTGAATTGAGCGTAAATACCTTAACCCATAAGTGTACATATTTCACACTTGAGTGCGAGTGATATTCTTCCTGTGAGAACTTGTGAATGGAGCATTTGAATTGGTAGTGATTATCTTGACTTGTATGCTATGAATTGATTATTACATATAATGAGAGTTGCATGACCTAAGTTGAGGACAATTATATTTTGAATGGGGTATGTCCTTGTTTTCCCACTAATTTTCTTACTCTCTTTCTCTTTATTTTTATTTTGTTGCCTCGGGACGAGCAATAGGTAAGTTTGGGGGATTGATGAGAATGAAAATAAGCATGTTTAAGTTTCCAATCCAACACCTTTTTGATAGAATTGTTGTTATATATTAGCACAAGGGTCTTATATTCAATATACGTGAGAAAAATGTGCATTTGAGGTGTTTTATTATGTTTTAGGTGGAAAAAGGATCAAAAGTGCAAAGTTGGAGAAAAGGTGCAATTTGTCCAAGGATGATGAAAAACGTACGTCCAACTTTCATAATTTTTCTTTGGAGATCAAAATTGAAAGTGTGATACTTGGCTGGAAAGCCACAGAAGAGAGTGTCCTTTTGGCGTAAAGAACCCCCAATCGGAATCCAAACGAGAAAGTTATGATCAAAATAGTGACGTCGCGCGAGCTGCGCTAAATAGAATAGCTATGTCACTTTCCATAGGTTTTACACCTTCAAATCTTTGAGTTTCTATGAGTTCTTTATATATATAGAAATCTAAGGAAGAAAGGATCACGTGAGCGCAAGAATTACTTAAATCGGAGGTCGGACGTGAAAGTTATGTGCAAAATGGTGAGACTACGCAAGTTTGCTCGAGCATTGCTCGACCATAATTATCTTGGTCGAGCGTAGGAAGTTTGGTCGAGTAAAATATGCAAAACTTACAGAGAGATTGCTCGACTTGGAGGCCTTGTTTGACTTCTAAAGGCTTGGTCTAACAAAATGTCGATGGTTCTATTTTTGGTAGTTTCAGGTTTCGTTTACCAAATTTGGCATACGTCTCAAGTAAAAGCCCATCCAAGGCCTGTAAGGAGAGCTTACAAATATAAAATGGGGTGTAGATCACATCATTATTTGTGAAATTCATCAGATTGATTTGGAGAGAGCCATATCCATCCTACACCACCCCATTAGGGGGATCACCCCCAACCATCATCCACATCCTTTCCTCCATCCATCACTTTGAATATTCGTCTGTGGAATCAAGAGAAGAACTAAGAGGAGAATTCAAGATAGAGAAGGACGCGACGACGCCACATTTTAGATTTATTTCATTTTCTAATTTATGTTGTAATTTTTCAGACATCCAGGTAAGATCTATCCAAGACCCATGATTTTTCTTCATAACATCATGGGCTAAAGCCTTCTTGGTAGAACTAGGGTTGTGAAGGTTTTTACGAATTAATTGAACTTTTATACATAAACTCCGTACAACACTACTAGTAGATTTATTTTATATAAGATTGTGCTTTCATAATCCATATTCACGGTCGTTTTGTACTTCTTCAATTAGTATATAGAGTCTGAATATATATCTGGGTTGTAGATTGAGTGCGTTCACCGCTGAAAAGGATTTCATGTTATGATTCTAAGTGAGGGGACTCCGAAGCTTCATTAGAACTGTCATATATGAATACTTATTAATTGAATTAAATTCGGGTTGTCAGGTAGGATAAAGATGATAATTTTATAGTACATATGAAGGGAGATCATATCGGGTTAGATACCAATTGGCCAGGGAAATAATTGATGTTGATAGTACCTAGAAAGGGGGTGGAATTATATCTCTTGTTCTGAGGTTATTCACATGTGTTACACGCATGTTTACTTGTGTCTATAGAGTAGATATGCATGCTTTAGTAATGCATCCATATTCCACAATGCAGAGCCGGACATCAACACACGGAAGGAAAATTAATGCGTGAAACTAGATTATCATAGAGCTACTGATCGGTGTCATTTTCACCTAGATTTTAGTATCATTATTATGCATTTTTGTGTGTTTTTATTCATTTTGTATATTATTTGGTGGTGTTATATGAAGATATAGAGATATGTGCTTTGAAATTATAAATGTGTGATTTTCATGATTAATTGCCTTAAATTCTGCTATATTTGTGAATATTTATAGAATTGGTAAATTCGTATAATTTGTGTGATTTTCAAGTAAAAATGGATTCTATACATGATAAAGAAGATGTGGGAAAAATGGAGCTCAATTCGGAGTTGAAATGAGGAAGAACGAGCCAAAGCAAAATACTGAAAAACGCAAGTCCAACTTGTGTAATTTTTCAGTATTCATATGGAGCTCAAAACTAGACTTGTAATATATGGTTGAAAAACTACAGAAGAGAGGATCGCGTGAGCGCAAGAAGCATTTGAATTGGAGATCGGATGTGAAAGTTATGCGTAAACGATGAGACTGCACTGCACGCGATGACCCTACACGGCCCGTGTGCTGCTACACGGCCCGTGTAGGTGCAAAAGGCAGTTTTATGATATCCACTTATTCTAGAAGCTTCCATAGGGGTATAAATACATGTTTTGACCACAAAATTCGAGAGGAATCATTTTGGATCAGTTTCCACACACAATAAACACCAAAATCACACACATTCATCTCCATCTCTTCCACCCTGCACTTCATCCATCCAATCCACTTGATTTCCTCAAATCCATCTATTAATCCATCCATCCACCAATCTAAGAAGATAAATTCATCATTAGTTGAAGATTTTAGCAAGATCAAGGAGGAGGAAGTTCACCATCAAAGGGGAGCCAACTTACCTTTATTTTGTTATTTTCTTCATTATTTGGCTCAATTGGAGCAAGCTATGGATTATATTGAATTTGTAATGCTATGTAGTGGCTAGTCCTCATTTGAGGCTAGCAATATGATTGGTTAGGTATTATGTAGATTTTGCACACCACATGTTTGATGAAATGATTGTTATGAATATTTTCTATCATGAATGCTTATTCTCATTTTATGTATGATTTGTGTGATTAAATTCTCTATTCATAGTGTTAGGATGGTCATTCCAACATTATGCTTAGTGGTTTAATTGAATCATTGATTGCCTGAGATGACTTAGTTAGTATGAGAAGAGGTAAGTCATACCCTTCAAATGCTTAGAACCTTATGATATGACATTATTGATAATTATTTGTGAAAGTGTTTGATATGATGAGGGGAACCAAACCAATTTTCACTTGACCTTAGAAAGGGAACACTAGGAAAACGTCACTTCCTACAAGAGAAAATTCTGTGTGATAATATCACTATATGGGTATATTAATATTCATAAGTACCTATAGGAAGAGTTAGGATTGGTGACGCTCTTTGAGTGCCCTTAGTATCATTACATGAAAACCTTCAATGCATATGTGTGTGTGAGTCTACATAAGTCTTATCCATGATGTTGCTTGGCTTATATACTTCTTAGATTGTTCTCGTTCATCCATTTTCTATCACATTCATATATGTTCTATCTTTAATTGCTTTCCTAGTTGTTAGTTTGTAGTATAATCAACCCCTCCTTCTTTGATTCGTCCTACTAGAGTAAAGCATTTCTTAAATACGATTACCCACTTTCGCCCTTGGGTTCGATATTATATAAATTTTGTACTTGGTCGCTTAGGTGCTACACACGATAGAGTACACTTTCTCTAAATCAATTTAAGCAAAATTGAAACCAAGTTCATGGTGCCGTTGCTGGGGCAAAAGCCTTCGGTGTAATGTGTTTTGATTTGTTAGCTCTACTTAGGATATTTTTCTTATTTTTTGCATCTTATATTTGTTTTGAAAATTTTGTTCTAACTTGTTCTTCTTGATAGGTACATCAACATTGAAAGAAGGAGAGAAGGAGCAAAACCAAAAATAGTAAGTGGAGAAGATTGTAGTAGATCTTGAGAAGAAGAGTAAAGATATGGATCAATGCTACAATAATGGAATATATGGAGGATGGCAAGGAGCTTACAATGTTAATACATTCCAATCATATCAAGGAAACACTTATTCCATTCCAAGTTTTCACAACAATCAAGTTCCTATGGTTACTCCTCTACCCGAAAATAGTGTCTTACTTGAAATGTGTAGAAGATATGCTCAAGGGAGCAATGCAAGGCAAAGTTTTCAACCAAGTCTTCCTAGTTATGGGACTCAAAATCTTCAAAGTATGCCAACCTCATATCCTACGGTGCAACAAGAGTAGATGATGCCCAATTCTCAAGTAGATGATATGTCTTACATGCAAGGGAGTACTTTCCCGAGTGTTTATCAAGGAAATTATCTTCAAGAACAAAGATGGCAACCACTGAGTGAAGAAGCAAAGTCATCCATAGAAGAAAGATTTGGTCAAACTCATGGAGATGATCTATGAAATGATTGAAGAAAGAAAGAGAGAAGATGAGGAAAAGGAGAGAAGACTTGAGGCCTTAGAGCATCGAATGAGTGAAATGATATAAAAATGGAACACTCTTCATAAATTGGAGAATTTTGATGGAAAGATTGAAGAAGAGTTAGATGTAGAAGTGTGTTTGGGGTATAATGAAGTAGACTCAAGAGATGTTGAGCTTATTGAGGATAAGGAAGATAAGGTAAAAGAAAGATTAGAGGAGGAAAGTGAGCGGAGTAAAGAGCCTAAAGTAGAAGAAAGCTTAGAGGAGGAAGAAATTATATAGGATTTCTTGTCCCTTGTTGATAAGAAAATTTTAAGTGAAGATAAAGAATCAAGAGAGGAGTATGAATTAGATGAAGTGGAACAAGGTCTAAGGGCACTTGTTGATGAGTTCGAGAGTGAAATGAGCATTCTACACCTTTTAACTCTCCAAGTTGCATTGAATTTCACAATATTGTTTATATTGACTTTGTCTTACCTATTGATTCTTCTCAATGCCTTAGGTACAAAAGAGAGCTTGAAGAGATGTTGGGAACATATTTGATAAAAAGGAATAAGTGGTGGTCTCGAAAGGAGAGGTCAATGGAATGCAAGCTCAAACGAGTGAATTTTTAAAGCCAATCTTAAAGAATGCTACTGAGGTCGTTACTTGCCATAAATGCCTAATAGAGGAAGAAGCACAAAGATTAAAATTTGATGGCAAGAACGAACGATATCCTTGGCCATTCCGATGAGTTCTCCATATTTCGTCCGGCTTGAAGACATTAAACTTGGCGCTAGATAGGAGGCAACCCATCATTTATTTTAATGCTTTCATTTAATTGCTTTGATTTAGTTTTCTTTCATTTTTGGTTTGTAGGTTGATTGTGCTCATTAAGGAGAATTCATATTGGAAATACGAGAAGTGCTCGATTTGAAGTGTGAAGGTACGTCTCACCGCTTCTTGCAAACTTAAATTTCAACTCTTGTTTCACTTTAAATTTGGGGCATAGTACGTGGTGTGTCGTACCTTGATCTTTGTGATGCATATGCTTCTCTACAAGAAGATCATTGGTGGAAATTACAAGGGTAAATCCCACCACTTTTTGCAAACTTAATTCTCAACTTGTTTTGATTTAAGTTTGGGGGGAGAGTGCGTGGTGTGACTCACCACTTGAGTGTGTTTATTATGTTGATTGAGAGATCTTCTTGTAAAATTGGGTAAATTTTAAAATTTTTCACATGAGTATTGGTATGATTTTGGATCGTTTGGTTGTGTTGAAGTGTATGCTAATTCATTATTTGCTAGTAATTGTTGTACTAATGGTTTTGATGAGTTGTTGAGCACAAATGAAGTGTAGTGAAAGCATGAATTAAGCCCGAAAATCAATGTCGAGATTCAATGTGCATGCAATCCGGAAGCTCGTGCCAACCATTTCCATTACCAAATGCCTTTTCAGGGAGTTTACTTTAATACTCATCATTTCTATTTGCTTAGCATATACTTGATTTGATTTGGATTGTTTGGATTAGTATGCAACTTCATGTGTTATGTACTTGGGAGGTTTACTTGCTTTATTAGTTTTTCTTATTTTTGAATAAGGTGGCAAAATCTTGAGCTTACATGTTATTGGATGATTGAGGAATATATGCTTGAATTTCTTTTGATGGTTGAAAGGTCATTTTTGTTTTTTATGTGTTTTTGTGTTGTTTCTTGTTTGGTGAGTTTTTTTCTCATGTGTTGTTTTGTTTGTATTTTTTATTCTTGTATAGGGTTGATTGGTGGTATGTTTCGGGATGTTATGAGTCATTTTTGAATGTGAGTAATGACATGTTGTTTGTGATAAGTGATGGAAAACTATGTTGAGAATCTCTACTCTTTAAAATTGTGGCATGTTCTATTTAACTTGTTCAATTTTGAGATGAATTGAGGTGTAATGAGTTCCTAAAAGTTCGAGCAAAAGCTTGTGAGCGTTTGAGCCTCAACCATGCATCCATGGTAAATTTCTTTATGAGTGGATCGATGAGTCTTGATAAACTAGAACTTGCTCATGGCCTACGGGAATGAGCCCGATTGGTGGAGGTTAGTGAAATGATCTTAGGCCATCCTAGTAATTTCATAGTCATTGTTATATATTTCCTTACCTTATACATCATCCCTAGTTAACAACTTTGAGCCTTAAAGCCTATTTCTTGTGATATAAGCACATTACAAGCCATGATTACCCACTCAAGCCTTAAATATATACCTTTTGTATGGGTGATTGAGGAGATGATGGTCTACAAGGTTTGATGTGAGAATGGTACAAGAGAAAGAAGGAAATGATAAACAAGCAAGAAAAGGATGAAAAGAGCTCAATCAAAATACACATGCAATCTTCAAAGTAAAAAAGGAGCAAAACAAGAAAAATGTGCTCGAGGAATTCAAAAGTTGAAAGAAAGGAAGCATGCAAATTAAAAGAAGCTCAAGAAAACCAAAGAATGATAATGATTAGTACTTGTTATGAGAAATGGAAAGAAAGGAAGATAGAAATGTGAAGAAGTTGAAGAAGCTGATCATCACTTCGATTACTTACACTCGATGAGTCATTCTTATCCATAATCTCCCCACCCTTACCAAAAAGTCTAACATTACATCCAAAAGTAAAGTCCTTTTTGATCATTAGTTTAAGCCATGGTGGCTTGTGAATGTAGTCTGTGAGCAAACCTATAGTGCGTCAGGTTCAATCGATTGATGAGTGAAAATTACCCTACTTCATAGATTGTTGAGTGCATTTTGATATCCGACGTGAGGTTCGGACTGGTAGGGACTTTATTACTCTTAATTTTCTTAGACTTGAACTTGTTAATTTTTTTATGTCATGATTTTAATGTTATAGTGTGTCTTGATATGATTTGTATTCCTTGTTACTTATGATGTGTTGTTGCTTATGTTCTTTAGGTCTTTCTCTAGGTGAAAATTCCCCCTCTCGTTATCTTATTTTCGTTGCTCGAGGGCGAGCAACACTTTAAGTTTGAGGGGTTGATCGGTGTCATTTTTACCTAAATTTTAGTATCATTATTATGTGTTTTTGTGTGTTTTTATTTATTTTTATAGTATTTGGTGGTGTTATATGAAGATATGGAGATGTGTGCTTTGAAATGATAAATATGTGATTTTCATGATTAAGTGCCTTAAATTGTGCTATATTTGTGAATACTTAGAGAATTGGTAAATTGGTGTAATTTGTGTGATTTTTAGGTAAAAATGGATTCTAGACACGATAAAGAAGATGTGAGAAAAAACGGAGCTCAATTCGGAGTAGAAATGAGGAAGAACGAGCCAAAGCAAAATGCTGAAAAACGCAAGTCTAATTTGTGTAATTTTTCTTTATTCATATGAAGCTCAAAACTAGACTTGTGATATATAATTGAAAAGCCACGGAAGAAAGAATCGCGTGAGCGCAAGAATCATTCAAATTGGAGATCGGATGTGAAAGTTATGCCTGAAACAGTGAGACTGCGCTGTACGTGATGACCTTACACGGCTCGTGTGCTGCTACACAGCCCGTGTAGGTGCAAAAGACAGTTTTATGATATCCAGTTGTTCTAGAAGCTTCCATGGGGGGTATAAATACATGTTTTGACTACAAAACCCGAGAGGAATCATTTTGGATCAGTTACCACACACACTAAACACCAAAATCACACACATTCATCTTCATCTCTTCCACCCTTCACTTCATCCATCCAATCAACTTGATTTTCTCAAATACATCCATTAATCCATCCATCCACCAATCTAAGAAGAGGAATTCATCATTGGTTGAAGATTTTAGCATAATCAAAGAGGAGGAAGTTCACCATCAAAGGGGAGCCAACTTACCTTTAGTTTGTTATTTTCTTCATTATTTGGCTCAATTGGAGCAAGCTATGGATTATGTTGAATTTATTATGATTTGTAGTGATTAGTCCTCATGTGAGGCTAGCAATGTGATTTGTTAGGGATTATGTAGATTTTGCACACCACATGTTTGATGAAATGATTGTTATGAATATTTTCTATCATGAATGCTTATTCTCATTTTATGTATGATTTGTGTGATTAAATTCTCTATTCATAGTGTTCGGATTCCAAAGTCGAAAGAAAGGAAGCATGCAAATTAAAAGAAGCTCAAGAAATCCAAGAAATGATAATGATTAATGCTTGTGATTAGACAAGAAAAGAAAGGAAGATAGAAACGTGAAGAAGTTGAAGAAGTTGATCATCTCTTCGATTACTTACACTCGATGAGTCACTCTTATCCATAATCTTCCTACCCTTACCAAAAAGTCTAACATTACATCCAAAAGTAAAGTCCTTTTTGATCATTAGTTGAAGCCTTGGTGGCTTGTGAATGTAGTCCGTGAGCACACCTATGGTGCGTCGAGTTCAATCGATTAATGAGTGAAAATTACCCTACTTCATAGATTGTTGAGTGCATTTTGATATCCGATGTGTGGTTTGGACCGGAAGAGACTTTATTACTCTTAATTTTCTTAGATTTGAACTTATTAATTTTTTAGGTCATGATTTTAATGTTGTAGTGTGATTTGATATGATTTGTAGTCCTTGTTACTTATGATGTGTTGCTGCTTATGTTTTTTAGGTTTTTCTATAGGTGAAATTCCCCCTCTCATTTTTTCATTTTCGTTGCTCAATAACGAGCAACACTTTAAGTTTGGAGGGTTGACGGTGTCGTTTTCACCAAGATTTTAGTGTCTTTTATTATGTATTTTTGTGTATTTTTATTTATTTTGTATATCATTTGGTGGTGTTATATGAAGATATGGAGATGTGTGCTTTGAAATGATAAATGTGTGATTTTTATGATTATAAAGTGCCTTAAATTGTGCTACATTTGTGAATATTTAGAGAATTGGTAAATTAGTGTAATTTGTGTGATTTTAAGGTAAAAATGGATTCTAGACACGATAAGAAAGATGTGAAAAAAATGGAGCTCGATTTGGAGTTGAAACGGGGGGAGAACAACCAAAGCAAAGCTGAAGAACACACGTCCAACTTGTGTAATTTTTTTGTATTTGTGTGCAGCTCAAAACAGGACGTGTGTTGAAAAGCCATGGAAGAGAAGATCGCGTGAGCTTAAGAATCACTAAATTCAGAGATCGGATGTAGAAGTTATGCGCAAAATAGTGAGACTGCGCAGCACGCGATGCACTACACGACCCGTGTACTGAACACGACCCTGTAAGGGGTGGCCTTATTCCGACACCAGAAAATGCTACACGGCCACTTCCATGGCCGTGTTCCGCACACGGCCCGTGTTCTGACAAAAGTCAATTTTTTTATTTTTCCACGTTCTAGAAGCTTCCATGGGGGTATAATACATATTTTGACCACAAAATCCGAGAGGAATCATTTTGGATCAGTTTCCACACACACTAAATACCTATATCACAAACATTCATCTCCATCTCTTCCACCCTTCACTTCATCCATCCAATCCTTTTGATCTCCTCAAATCCATCCATTTTTCCATCAATCCACCAATTTAAGAAGAGGAATTCATCATTGGTTGAAAATTATAGCATGATCAAGGAGGAGGAAGTTCACTATCAAATGGGAGCTAACTTACCTTTATTTTGTTATTTTCTTCATTATTTGGCTCAATTGGAGCAAGTTATGGAATATATTGATTCTATTATGATTTGTAGTGGCTAGTCCTCATGTGAGGCTAGCAATATAATTGGTTAGGGATTATGTAGATTTTGCACACCACATGTTTGATGATATGATTGTTATGAATATTTTCTATCATGAATGCTTATTCTCATTTTATGTATGATTTGTGTGATTAAATACTCTATTCATAGTGTTTGGATGGTCATTCCATTATTATGCTTAGTGGTTTAATTGAATCATTGATTGCATTAGATGACTATGTTAAGTATGTGGGGAGTATGGCTATAACCTTCATGTGATTAGAACCTCATGATAGGACATTATTGATAATTACTTGTGAAAGTGTTTGATATGATAAGGGGAACCAAGCCAATTTTCACTTGACCTTAGAAAGGGAACACTAGGAAAATGTCCCTGCCTACTAGAGAAAATTCTTCGTGATAATATCTCTATATCGGTATATTAATATCCGTAAGTACCTATAGGAAGAGTGAGGATTGGAGACCCTCTTTGAGTGCCCTTAGTATCATAACATGAAAACCTTCAATGCATGTGTGTGTTTGAGTCTACATAAGCCTTATCCATGATGATTGCTTGTCTTACATACTTCTAAGATTGTTCACCTTAATCATTTTCCATCTCATTTGTATATGTTTTATCTTTTAATTGCTTTCTAGCTTAGTTTGTAGTATAATTAAATCTCCTCCTTATTGATTCGTCATACTAGAGTGAAGCATATTTTGAACACGGCTACCCACTTTTGCCATTGGGTTCGATATCTAATAAATTTTGCACTTGGTCGCTTACGTGCTACACACGATAGATTACACTTGCTCTAAATCAATTTAACCAAAATTGAAACCAAGTTCAGCTACCTATTCTCCTACTTGATCTACTTTCGTATTCTTCTAGTGATATTTTACTTTAATTGATATTTTAATTAATTTGTTAGTAGATTCATAGTTAATTCCTTAAACTTTATTGCCTCAATTCATCTTAATTAATTTAGGAAATAATTTAATTGATAATACATCGTCCTTTGAGTTCGATATTCATTTGGTCGCTTGCTTAAGCTGCAATTGATATCCTTAATAATTGTGGATTAATTTTGCGTGCAAAGAAAACACGCATCAATTTCCTCCACCTATCTTTGAACTTCTTATACTATAAAAGATATAATAGGTGTGACATGGGAATAATGTTATCTATATATTTCATTACATCAGTGGGTGCTTATATACAAATACATCATAACCTATATTTACAATTAAAGAAAGTTAATTAATTACAATTAATAGAAATAATAGAGAATTAATGTAGACTGCAAAAGATCAGAAACAGTAGCAAATCATGCGGGATGATTTTCAGCCGGATATTCTTTAATACGCCCCCACAAAATCGACGTTCCATAGGAAACAGAGATTTTAGAACATAACATTTCAAATCGTGGCCGAGGCAATGATTTTTGAGGACATCTGCCAGCTGATCTAGTGTATTAACATGAGAAACTTGAAGAAGTCCTTTTTCTATTAAATCCTTGACAAAACGAATATCAATGGTAATATATTTCATTTTGGAATGCAAGACTGGATGCAGAGCATGACGTGTAGCACTAATATTATCACAAAGAACTCTTGGAGATTGGCGACAATATATTTCAAGATCTCGAAATAAGTGTTTCAACCAACGCACTTCTGCAGCAACGGATGCTAAGGCAAGTTATTCTGCCTCAGTTGAAGATCGAGCGACTCCAATTTGCATGCGAGAGCGCCATGATACTATATTACGGCCCAAAAAGATCACATATGCTGACGTAGATTTGCTATCCACTATATTCCCACCAAAATCTGAATTAGAATATGCTGTAGTAGACAAATCTGAAGGGCAACGTAGGAGGAGTCCATAATGCAGAGTGCTCTTTAAATAGAGAAACAAGCGTTTCACTGCCACCCAATCATTACTTTTTGGATTAGACATAAACTAAGCTAGATGATTAACAGTAAAAGCATTGTCAGGCCGAGTGAGTGTGAGATATTGCAAGTTTCTAATCACACTGCGATACTCAGTTGGATCATCAAAAGAGGATGACTCAGATGGTGGTCGTGCATGCATGGGTGTTGACATTGGTTCCGCACCATCCATATGATAACGTAGGATCAAATCTACTGTGTACTTGTGTTGAGAAAGAAAGAGACCTTCTTTGCATGATGCAACCTCCACACCAAGGAAGTAAGAGAGAGTGCCCAAGTCCTTGACATCAAAATAAGATTGAAAATGCTTGATTACTCTTGAAATCTTTGAAGAGTCGGAACCTATAATGATTAAATCATCCACATATATCAATACAAATATGTGAAGATTACCACAGTGTAAACTGAACAAGGAGGTGTCTGTAAGAGATTGGACAAAGCCAAAATTGATTAAGCCAGAACTTAAGGCATGATACCAAGCACGAGGTGCTTCTTTCAACCCATATAGTGATTTTCGTATCCTGCACACATGAGATGTATGATTAGAATCTTGAAAACCTGGAGGTTGTGAACTCATGAGATGTATCCTGCCATGCTTAAGTAAGGCTGTGAACTCATCTGACATAGCAGCTCTCTAACGTGGATCTGATATAGCTTTGGAGACACAAGTGGGCTCAACATCATCTGGTAAGGGATACTTGGTTGAGGCACTAAATAATTTGGGTTTGAAGATACATCGTTTACTACATGTGACCATATGATGGGATCGATCTAGTATAGAAGCTTGAATATGTAGTGATGGTTGAGCTGGCTCATCAAAAAGAGTAGGCAATGATGGTGTGTTTGGTGGTGGTGGTAAAGGTGGAGCATTTGGTTAAGCAAGTGCATGCACTGCTAGTATGACGGAAGCAAGTTGAGATTCTTTCACAGATTGCCTATTTAACCAAATTTTTGCTGGGAAAGAATTTTCAACAATTCTGACATGTCGAGATAAAAACATGCAGTTATTCTCAACATCAAAACATTTATAAGCACTTTGGCTTGTGGAATAGCCTAGAATAAGCATGGACGTGATAGGTAGTCTAGTTTTCCAGAAGCATAAGGTTTTAACCATAGGAAGCACAAACAACCAAACACACGCAACTTCTGTAAGTTGGGAGGCCTTTTAAATAACATCTCAAATGAAGTACGCCCCTGCAAAACAAATGTAGGTAAACAATTTATTAAGTAAATGGATGTTTGTAAGGTGTGGGACCAATACTTGGTAGGCAGGTTTGCATGATGAAGTAAAGCACGACTAGTTTCCAAAATATGCATGTGTCATCGTTCAACTGTTTTTCCACCAAGGTGCGAAATTAGTGAAAAATAGAAGACACATGTGATTTAGTTGCAATAGGAAAAAATCAACTGTATTTTGTGAAGTGATCCACAAACAAGATATAAAAGCGTGATCCATCCATAGATGTGGTAATTGGACCCCAAACATCAGAGTAAACGTAATTAATGGGTGAGTAGAAATGAGAGAAGTCTCATAAAATGGTAGACGAAAAGTCTTGCTAACATGACAAGATTCACAAGTATTTGGCAAAAAATTGCTCTTATTCCAAAATGGAAACAATGTGATGACTATTCTTTGATGGTGGATGAACAAGTCGTGCGTGCCACACGGACTGAGTAACACGAACTCCAATAGCTGCAAAGTTTGATTTAAAATGGGATTGTTGGGCTTTAATAAGGTACACGCCATCACTGCATTGTCCTCGAGCCAGTGGCGCCCCTGTAGCCTGATCATTTACTAGAAAATAGAATTCCATGGAGACATCATTATCTTTAGTGAACTGATGTACAGATAAGAGATTTTGCTTTGCAGTTGGCACATGTAAAACTTTGGATAATGTAAAATTCCTAGAAGGAAACTTTAGTAAAGATGTACCAGTATTTTTGATAGGAAGGCCAGAGCCATCTGCAAGATGAACCTTCTCAGTGCCATCATACTGCGAAAGAATTGTTAAGTTGTTTAAATCTGCAGTAAGATTGTGAAAAGCTCCTGAATCCACTAGCCAGGATTGAGATGGGGACAAAGATGTTGGTGAACGAGCAACATTAGCCAAGGCATTAAGTTTATTGCAATAGGGTGCAATGTGACTTGGATAACCACACAGTTGACAAACAATTATAGGAAGAGTTGCTACCATTTTGTTTCGGGATGGAGTTGAAACCGCCTCTGTGGTTGGAGTTTCTCCCTCCTCTATTTGAAGTGCCGCGAGTGTTGAAATTTCTGAAACTTCTAGAGTATGTGTGCTCCTTTATAGACCCACCAGAGCATATTGCAACATTAGCAGTTGCTACCAAATTAGAGTTGTGGAGCTCGATTTGCCGAATATATGCTTCTTGAGCAATTACTTTTTCGTGGAGTTCAGAGAATGAAATTGGCGTATCACAGGCTTGTATGAACGATGCCAATTCACGATAATTAGGGCCGAGGCCATCTAAGATATAGAAGGCAACATTATCATGAGATAAACGATGATCAATAACGGCAAGTTCATCGACTTTAATTTGACTTGTTGAATGAATTCAGAGGTAGATAAGGAACCCAATTGTAATTTAGCGAGATCTTTCTTAAGTTGAAAACCCGAGAACAAGACTTTCTAGCAAACGTCTGATTGAGAGTGATCCATGCCTCAGCCACCGATGGTGATGCAGTGACTAGAGAATGGATTTCAGGTGATAAGGACCTTAGAATTGCAGCCAATAACAGTTGGTCCTGCTGAAACCAAGTGGAGTAATTTGTAGAATCTGTCTTCGGGGTTGCAGCGAGATCGAGATGGCTGCTTAGGTTGAGACCATTGAGTAGCGCGGAGAGATGATCTCGTCATGTTGCATAGTTGGAAGCGTTGAGTTTGATTGGAAGGTTCTGTTTGATTGGAATAATGGTTGCTGCAGCAGTAGTGTTGGTGGCCATGGTGATAGAATATAGGATATGCTCTTTAGAGTGTTATTGGCGTCTTGATACCATATAATAGATATAATAGGTGAGAAATGAGAATAATGTTTTCTATATATTTCATTACATCAGTGGATGCTTATATACAAATACATCATAACCTATATTTACAATTGAAGAAAGTTAATTAATTACAATTAATAGAAATAATAGAGAATTAATGTAGACTGCAAAAGACCAGAAACAGTAGCAAATCATGCGGGATGATTTTTAGCCGGATATTCTTTAATATATACCACTGAGGAACGCCATGTAATTTGAAACAAGAAAAAATCGTATGCCCTTTCAACGAGCAATGAGCATAGATCAAGCGATCCTTTTCCGTTTTAGGAAACCATTGACATCTTCTCTCCATTTTCAAGAATGGATCGTCTACCTGTTAACTGATACCATGTGAGAACTATAGTTGCAGGAAAGAAAACTTATACTCCCTCCGTCTGACGTAAATGTTGACGTTTGCTTTTTGCATGGAGATTAAGAGATATAATAGTTTAATGTATAGTGAGGTGAGAGAAATAATATTTAATATAAAGTGGGTAGTTTGATTAGTATTGTGTATGAGCCCTACATAGAATAATTAATTGTTTTGTGTGGGTCCAAATTGACAAAAAAGGAAATGTAAATCTTAACTTGGGACAACATAAAATAAAAAAGTGTAAACCTAAACGTGGGATGGAGGAAGTACATAGTAAAGAAAAAAATAGCTCCCGTAGGAACATGCCAAGTGACAAGGTCGTTGGAGCTCATGAAAAATATCTTCTTCATACGTGCACATGTTCACAAGTTTCACTGGAAGCCATTATTTCGAGCAGAATTGGTTATATCAATAATAGGCGGAGATGAAATTGAATTTGGGGTGATTGGATGGTAGGAGGGTAGCGATTGGTCTCTCCCCGGGAAAAAAATGAAAATTTAGGAGAAAATGTATTAAAGATAAAATTTTGACAAAAGTCATTGTAACATTCTCTGTGTTGCAACACAAGAGTAATTTTAGCATATTGGTATTAGTTTTTTGACTCAGTCAAATGAGAAAAATTTAGTTGCTTTCGATTATGAATTGATATACACCCACATTGAAATGTCACTATTTTACTATATTACTATATTGGGCGTCCAATTCAAATGTCATCATTTTTCACTTTTAGTAAAAAGGTACAACATGTGCCCACCACTCACTACTAATACGACTACACATCATACATAAATAATAATACTCCTTAATTTACGCACAAAAAGCAACCGATGACATTTGAACGGAACGGAGGGAGTACTAGTTAAGTTAAATTCTTATGAGTTCTTTTATATGTTTTTCTTCAACTAATTTAATTTGATTAATATACTATAAAATAACTTTTATTATAATTTTTTTATTTTTATTAATACAAATATTAAATTTAAAAAGTTTGTATCTTTTAATTTTTTAAATATTTTTTTAGTTTTCAAATTCACCCCTTTTATTTTCAAATTTTTATTAATTTAATATTTTTTTTTACTCCCTAAGTCCCACGTATTTATTCACACTTTTTATTTTGAGGTGTTTCATATATTTATTCAAATTTCATTAATTAAAAAAATAGATTATACATCCTACTTACTTTCACTACAAAAAAAGTGATGAATAGAGACGGTTTCAGAGATGACTTTTAATGCTTTGAGACGATTTTTGAGACGGTTTTACGGCCGTCTACAATTTGTGCGTAGCTAGAATAGAGACGGAATTAGAGACGATTTTATTTTGAGAAGGTATTTGCGACGGTTCTAAACCAAACCGGTTCGGTTATTTTTGAGACGGTATTTGAGACAGTTTATTGTCGTCTCCATTTGAGATGGTTTTGGAAACCGTCTCCATTTGTGCCAACGGCCGGAGAGTTGGCTGGAAAATTTAGAGACAGTATTAGAGACGGTGTTTAGCCGTCTCAAATTTGAAACAGTATTAGAAACGACTTTTTTCCGTCTCAATTAGAGACGGTTTTTTCCATCTCTAAAACCCTCTCTAATTATTAACTATGCCAAAATGTTGGTCCAGGTTCGAAGCAGAGCTACCATGGCCCGGCTCATCTCGAACCACCAGTCGGATCCCCTTTACATCATTTATTTTATATTTTCAATTCAATACATTATTATTATTATTATATTATTATATAAATATATTATTATTCTTAATTATTCTATTTTGCAACAGGAAAATAGCTAAAGTTAACCAAGTTTGACTTACAAATTATAAAATTGAAAATAATTTAACAAATTTAAAAAATGACTTCTAAAAAATTACATCAAATAAAATTTGAAATCCAATATTAAACACACAAACAATAACTAAAAATAATTTAACAATTTAATAAAATTTAACTGCCAAATTTTTAAAAATTAAACATAAAATCCAAAAAAAAAAGGTCGAACCTACGACTATCTGCTTTAGAAACCTACAACTATTATTATTATTATTATTATTATTATTATTATTATTATTCTACAATAATAATAATAATTATTATTATTATTATTCTACAATTAAATAATAATAATAATAATGAATTGAATTGAAAATATAAAATAAATGGTGTATCATATTGCAAAAATAAAAGTTGTGATAGAATTGAAAATATTAAATAGCTCGTGTATTGAACTGACAAAAATAAAAGGTCGTGATAAAATTGAAAATACTAAACAAATCGTGTATTGAATAGACAAAAATAAAAGTTCGTGATAGATTTAAAAACCCTCAATAAGGTAGTGAATTTTTAAGAAATTATTCCTAAAAAATATCATATAACACATGAGGCAATATATATATAAACAATTATATATATTAGTGATTTAACTATAAATATTTAATTAATATAAACACGTGTTCATAAAAATAATAAATATTGCTAAATTAATTTATCTTATTAATTTAAGATAAAGTAAATTTATGAATCTATGTAGCACATGGAGGAAAAAACTAGTATATATACTCCCTCCGTCCTGGAGAAATTGACGCATTTTTTTTGGCACAGAAATTAGGGAGTATAATAATTTAATGTAAAGTGAAGTAAGAGAAATAATATTTAATGTGTAGTGGGTAGTTGTATTAGTGGTGAGTGTGATGTGTGTGTGAACCCATGTAAATAAATAAATTATTTTTGTGTGAGTCTCATATCCTTTAAAAGAAAATATGTCAATTTCTGTGGGACAACCCAAAAAGGAAAGTGTGTCAATATCTTTGGAACGGATGAAGTATATTATAGGAAAACTTTTTTTGTCTACGTGTCGTCTTTAGAGCTCTCTAAAATGATGTGTAATTTTCATATTTTTTTTAAATATTCTATATAACTATTGAACGAATATATAATATAATGTAGGTGTTCTCTTGTGAGACGGGTATATGTGACTGATTTTGAGATAACTGGATCCATTGTTAAAGTATAGTAGTTATATAGGTAAAGTATGATTATTAATAATTAAAATATATTTATAGTGAATCATATTATAACATACTTTAATTCATTAATTATCATATTTAAAAAAACATTCTTTAGCTATACGAATTAATATAGCATTATTCGTTTCCAACTATTAACAGAAAAGATTAAGTGCAAACTATTATTTAAATTAATAGTTTAAGGGTACAACGATTATCTACAAATATTAATAAAATAATATAAAATATCATAACTATATATGTATTATATAACTATATACGTATTATATCAACAATTTTTTTTGGATTTTATATTTAATTTTTAAAAATTTGGCAGTTAAATTTTATTAAATTGTTTAATTATTTTTAGTAATTGTTAGTGTGTTTAATATTGGAATTCAAATTTTATTTGATTTAATTTTTTAGAAGTCATTTTTTTAATTTGTTAAATTATTTTCAATTTTAAAATTTGTAAGTCAGACTTGGTTAATTTTAGCTATTTTCCTGTTGCAAAATAGAATAATTAATAATAATAATAATATATTTATTATATAATAATAATATAATAATAATAATGTATTGAATTGAATTGAAAATATAAAATAAATGATGTATCAAATTGTAAAAATAAAAATTATGATAAAATTAAAATATAAAATAGATAGCGTATTGAATTGACATAAATAAAAATTCGTGATAGAATTGAGAATATTAAAAAGATCGTGTATTGAATTGATAAAAATAAAAAGTCCTAATAGATTTTAAAATCCCCAATAAGGTGGTGAATTATTTTAGAATTAACCCTCTTTTTTATTACTTTATTTTAAATTTATGAAATTAAATAACTAAACTTTATATATAATAATAAATTATATAACATTTATGTAAAATAAATATTTTTATAGACATTATTATATTTTTAATTGAAGATTTATGGTAATTACATACAAAATTTTAGAGTAATTAATTTTTAAGTGTAATTTTATAATGAATGGAAGGAGTAATATAATTTTTAAAATTTATATAAAAATGGTGGCAATCTCATTTTTTATTCCATATATATTATAATATTTAAATAATTATCTATTTGGAATAATTAATTGAATAAAGACTTATCAATTTTCTAGATAAGAATAAATATTTTGGTAATATATAATAGTGATATAATAATAAATATTAATATATAATAATAAAAAAATAAAAAAAAGAAAGATTATATATATAATATTAAAATAAAATATAAAAAATACAACAATTAACCACATCGCAACACATCATATTTTTAAAAGATTATTTAAGGCAGTATTTTCGCAATTAGTATAATATATATATATATATATATATATATATATATATATATATATATATATATATATAATTATTATTTAATATATAATTATATTTAATATTAATTACCCTTAATTTTATATTACATACATTTAAAATATATTACTCCCTCCACCCTTCAATACATATCAATTTTTTTTTAATCCATCTCATTACAAAGTAGTCGTTCACTTTTGGAATTGATGTGTCTCACAAAAATAATTATTATATCCAATCTATTATATATGGGCTGACTATCAGCACTAAAATAACTATCTATTACACATTAAAATATTATTATATCCCCAATCCAATATATTAAATTATCTTAATCCTTAATCCATGTGCAAAAAAAAAATGATTACCTTACAAGGGGACAGAGTGAGTATATAATTTAATTATATAATTAAAATTATTCTATTTATCACACAATAAATAATATTATACTTTAACTGCATGCAAAACTGAAACCTCAAGTCAATCTTTTATTCCATATATACATATTAATTAATGTAATTACACAGTATGACACATATATAGCTATGATACTATATGTTATTTTATTAATGATTTCGTAGATAATTTTAATCTATTAATTAATCTATTAGTTTAAGTAATAATTTTCACTTAATCTTTTTTGTTACTCTTAATCGTTTTGCACTTCGTCTAATATATTAGTTTTGCAGTTATAATCTTTTATGTTAATTTAATGAATGAGTTGGTCTCTTGTATCCCCAGGTGCACAAAGTTTGTAAGGGTACATCATTTTGTTCTAAAGGGTATACATTTTAATTAATAAGGGTATATCATTTTGTGCTAAAAGGTATACACTTTTCATTAATATTTTTTATTTTTTTCAAAAAATAAAGGGTACACATCTTTATACTAAAAGATATACAATTTAATACTAAAGAGTATGACTCACGGTGGGCGCACGACGTTGCCTTAATTAATAATTTGCACTTAATCATTTTATTACTTTGATTATAAAATTCATATATGCTATATAATACAAAAGACAAATGCTAATATATTTCTTCACGGGACTTTAATTTATGTTATAAAAAATTAAGAGTCATTTTAATTTAATATTATTTGTTGTGTTTATATGATACAACAAAGCACATATTAATCAACATGATATAAATATTACTCTAAAGGGTAATTATATAAACATATTACTACAATTTTTAAATTTATTTAAATTTTGTTAGAGTTTCCTTTGTACTTAAAGTTTACTTTTTTTACTTATATTTATTTAAATTTTGAAAGAGTTACTTTGTATTTAAATTAATTTAAACATATTTATTTAAATTGTGAAAAGTATTTATATTTTATACATAATTTCATAATATGATGATGGTCCGGTGGTCTCGAGGCTTAGTGGTGGCATGGTGACCATGATTCAAATCTCAATCCGTTCATTTTGATAAATTTAAAGGTTAGAAAGGGTAAAAAACTGTCTCTAATACCGTCTCAAATCGAAACCGTCTCAAATTGATACGGTAAAAAACCATCTCTAAATTAATTAATCCGATTCCCTGGCCTACCGACACTATCCGTCTCCAAAACCGTCTCAAATAGAGATGGTAATAAACCGTCTCTAATTGAGACGGCAAAAAACCATCTCTAATTCCGTCTCAAATTAAAATCATCTCTAATACCATTTCAAAAAGAGATGGTTTGTATCCATCTCAAAATTGAAATGGTTAAAAGCCGTCTCTAAATTACCCGATCCGATTTGTCGACACTTCCGTCTCCAAAATCGTCTCAAATTAAAACCGTCTCTGATACCGTCTCAATTTTAAACCGTCTCAAAAGTAAATTTGTTATTGTTGACCAATGGTCAACGAAAAAACGTCGTCTCTAATTCAACCGTCTCAAAAGTCGTCTCAAATAGATACCGTTATTATACTGTATCTAATTTTCGTCTCTAATCAAAGCTTTTTTGTAGTGTTTTTACACTTTTTCATCATTCCCAATAACGTTTTTCACTTTTTACACTTTATTTATTATTCCCAATAACTTTATTTATATTTTCTCTTTAAATTACCAACTTACAAAAAAACTATTTTTTATAACAGAATATTCTGTTGGTAAAACCCTTGATTCCATAGTTCAATTGACTTACCAACAGATTAGCAACGGAACATGTTGATAAAATTTCGTTGATAAAGTGATGGTTGGTAAATTTTTAGCTACGAAAAATCAATTCTGTTGGTGATACATTGCTAATAATTCCGTTGGTAATTTATATAATGATTTCCTTGGTGATCCGTTGGTAAATACCAACGGATGGAATTCCGTTTGTAAAATAGAGAATAAATCAGTTGGCATTCTGTTGATAAAACAAAAATATCATTTTTGTTGATAATTCATTGGTAATCACCAACAGATTAAATTACGTTGGTAAATTATGTTGCTAAAAATACACTCTCTGTCCCAAATTTGAACTTCAAGTTTACAGTAGATACGAAGTTTCAGAAAAGTCACCTTTTAACTTACTTTTGGTGTAGTATATATGGTATTTTTGAGTAATAAATAAATTATAAAATATATTATTTGTGTTAAAAATATGATGACAATTTTGAAATTAAATTATGTTAGAGGAATATTAGTTAGTTGATTTTTCCTTTTATAGAAGTGTGAAGTTTTTGGGACGACCAAAACAGAAAGTGTGAAGTTGAAGTTGGGACGGAGAGAGTAATTTTTTTGTAGTATTATCTTTACTTTTTCTTACATTATATATGAAAAATACAACACTTCTTAATCTCTGTGCCCGTATAAACGTGAAAATACCTAAGGCGGAGGGAGTATTTCTTTTGATTAATACATATATAAACTTTTTTCATAAACATTTTATTTTATATTGATTAATTTGTATACGTTAAATATATTCTATTATATCATTTGATTATTTATTTAAATATTTTATTTATAATTTCTCTTCGTCCCGGGTATTTGTTCTGTTTATATGGACACAGAGATTAAGAAGTGTTATTTTTTTAAACATATAATGTAAAAAAAGTAAATAAAGTTATTAGGTATGATAAATAAAATGTAAAAAAGTGAAAAAAATTGCTGGGAATGATGAATAAAGTGTAAAAATTCTATTATTTCATTTGATTATTTATTTATTTATTTATATTATTTATAATTTCCCTCCGTCCTGGGTATTTGTTCATGTTTATACAAAACACAGAGATTAAGAAATGATGTTTTTTTAATATATAAAGTAAGAGAAGTAAGGCTAAGATGATCATTTAAAGAGAAAAGGTAAATAAATTTATTAGCTATGATAAATAAAGTGAAAAAAAAATTGGGAATGAAGAATAAAATGTGAAAAATAGGTAAGACGTATAATGTAATTTTATTATTATTGGAATGCGAATAAGTACCTGGAGCATCTCAAAATAAAAAGTGCAAATAAATACTTGGAATATGGTAATTTTGTTATAAATTTTTTATTTTTATTGATTAATATATATATATATATATATATATATATATATATATATATATTAAATGTATTTTTTAATTTTATTGATTAATGTATATTAATTTATTTATAATTTTTTAGTTGTCAAATTTACATTTTTATTTTATTTTTGTTTTTTTCGATTGGTTATGTTTTATACTGAAAATTTTTAAAAAATTTCATTTATTTTTTTATAAAATTTTCCTAAACATTTAAATAAAATTGTGGTCAAGTTTAATAATATAAAATGGTACTATAAATTTTATAATAATATTTTTTTCCTTAATATACTTTTGTTTTTAAACTTTTTATGTATAGATGTTTTCTGTAAATTAAGTGCAAATCGAGTATTTGATATTTATTAAGAATTTTTTTAAAATATTTATTAAAAACCATTTTTTTTCAAGATTTTCTTCCCTACATATGTGTCATTCATTTAATGCGCGTAACATGAAATATAGTACCAAAACGTAACAACACATGCGAGTTCTGAGTTTTCTAATTTTTTTTTTCTGTTGATTGGTAATACTAATTCCCTCTTTTCCTTACTTTGACATTTATCATTACGTACTTCCTTCGTTCGCCGGATAGGTGTATACTTTGCCATTTTGGGCGTTCGCACCAAATGTATCTGGGCTGGAACTAACAAATTATGGGCCTTTTCTCTCTCATTCTGATCGACGCTGGTGTATATCTTATTATGATTAGGCTCTCAAACGTGGCCTACACTGTGGTAAAATGATAATATATCTGATTAGACCATAGAGTTTACACCGTTTAACTCTTGAAATTAACTTGGCCTACGGGGGATCAGGATGGTTACTGCATCAACTCCGCCATTTTCCAACAAATCGATTGGAAAACTCTCATTTAGTATAATATATATATATATATATATATATATATATATATATATATATTAAATGGGTCGAAGAGAAAAAAAAGATTAAATAGAGTTTATATTTTATGGCCGACATAAATTAAAAGTAAAATATATGAGTTGAATAAATAAAAAAAATTGAATTTAATAAATTAAAATTTGGTCGATAAATAAGAATATTTCTTAAATACTTTAAGAAATCGAATTTTTTATTGTTTATATAATGTTATATATTGATTTATTTTTATTTTACAATATTATTCTTTAATTTAAAATTAATAACACGTTCAATAAAATGTTATATTTTAAATAGAAAAATTAAAAGTTTGAAATTTCTTTTAACTATCTGAATAACTCATTTAAATTGCTTTGACTTTCATAATTTCAATTTGGATCACATTTTTAATTTCACGTTAAATTTTTTGTAAATTCGTGCACGTTATAATTTAGGTAAAAATTGATGTAAGACGTTGACCGAAAATAATAAATGAAATGGATGATAAATTATAAGATTCTATAAAAAAATAATAATAATATTTGAATTGATAAAAAAAATATTGATTTAGCAAATTATTCCATAAATAAATAATTCGTGATATGTTGTATATTATTATTTAATAAAAGTAATAACTATCTAATAAAACAAGCATAAGCATAGCATATAAGTGGAGTATTATTTGTCGGAGGAGTTTAAAAATAACAAAATTCAACTAGATATATAATATTAGAGACACTCTCATGGATTTTCTGTGAGATCGTTGTAAGACGGATCGACTCATTACTAAAATATGGATAAAATATGTATATTTGTTGTTAAAATATGTCAATAATAAATTAAATTATAATATTCTAAAATTATACCTTAATTCATTATTTATAATATTTTAGGAAATATACTTTAACAATCATTAAGCATATTTTATCTATATAATAGGTTCTAAGCACTTGAAGGGTATGACTTACCTCTCCTCACACTAACTAAGTCATCTCATTTAATCAATGATTCAATTAAACCACTAAGCATAATATTGGAATGATCATCCTAATACTATGAATAGAGAATTTAACAACACAAATCATACATAAAATGGTAATAAACTTTCATGATAGAAAATATTCATAATAATCATTTCTTCGAACACGTGGTGTGAAAAATCTACATTATCCTTTACCAATTATATTGTTAGCCTCACATGAGGACTAGTCACTCCAAATCATAATAAAATCAATATTGTCCATGGCATGCTCCAATTGAGCTAAATAATGAATAAAACAACAAATCAAAGGTTGATGGGCTTCCCTTTTGAAGTTGGCCTTCTCTCCCTTCAACATGCTCCAATCTTCACTCCTTGATGTTCTTCCCTTCTTAGATTGATGGATTAGTGGAATGGATGGATGGATTTGAGGAAATCAAGAAAAATGGATGGATGGATTGAAAGATAGATGAATGAGATGGAAGATGGAAGATGGATGAAGATGGAGGTGTAAAATGTGTAAAATGGTGTGTGATGTGTGTGGGCACCCAAAACCCTTAATTTTCTGCCTTCAAACGTTGATATTGGGGGTATTTATAACCCCTCACACCTGGAAATCGCATAAAGGAGAAAAACGCGACTTTTGGCCAAAGTGCAAGAAAACATGGGCGTGTTTTCCAGCACATGACCGTGTTTTTCTGTAAAATTTCAGCATTCTGTATGTTTTGGTCCTTGCAGAAAAACACGGGCACTACAATAAAAACATGGGCGTGTTTTATGTATTTTAGCCAATTTTCTATTTTCTTCAACTTTCTCCTTTCTTCATGCTTTTTATCACCATTTATCTTCATAATCACCTATTCAAAGACATGAAAATCATCATCATCAATTTTTCAAAATACTATATACAAAAGATACAAAAATACTAAACGAAAGAACGAAAACACACAAAAATGACATAAATTTTAGGTGAAAATAGCGACGATCAACCCCCCAAACTTAAAGTATTGCTCGTCCCCGAGCAACGAAAATGATAAACAAGAGGAGAAATTTTCACCTAGAAAAAGACCTAACGAACATAAACAATAGCATATCATAAGCAATAAGGACTACAAATCATATCAAGTCACCCTACAACATTAAACTCATAACATGAAAAATTAACAAGTTCAACTCAAAGAAAACTAAGAGTAATAAATTCCCTTCCGGTCCAAACCTCACGTCGGATATCAAAATGCACTCGAACTCTATGAAGTAGGGTAGTTTTCACTCATCAATCGATTGAACCCGACGCACCATAGGCTTGCTCACGGACTACGTTCACAAGCCACCAAAGCTTCAACTAATGATCAAAAAGGACTTTACTTTTGGATGTTATGTTAGACATTTGGTAAGGGTAGGGAGATTAAGGATAAGAGTGACTTATCAAGTGTAGATAATCGAAGAGATGATCAGCTTCTTCAACTTCTTCACATTTCTATCTTCCTTTCTTTTCTTTTCTCATCACAAGCACTGATCATTATCATTCATTTTGATTTCTTGATTTTCTTTTGATTTCATGCTACCTTCCTTTGACTTGGCATTTGCTTGGGCATATTTTTATTGTTTTTGCTCCTTTTGAGGTTGCATGTGTATTTGCTTGAGCTCTTTTCATCCTTTTCTTGCTTGTTTACCATTTCCTTCTTTCTTTTACACAACTTCACCATCAAACCTTATAAACTATCATCTCCTCAATTACCCACACAAAGGGTATATATATAAAGCTTGAGTGGGTATTCAAGGCTTGTATTATGCTCAAATCACAAAGAATAGGCTTTAAGGCTCAAAGTGGTTAACTAGGGAATGATGTATATGGTAAGGAAATTTATGGCAATAGCTATGATATAACAAGGATAACCTAAGATCATCTCACTAACCTCCACCAATCGGGCTCATTCTCGTAGTCCATGAGCAAGTTCTAGTTTATCAAGACTCAATCGATACACTCATAAAGAAATTAATCATGGATGCACGGTTGAGGCTCAAATGCTATAAGCTTTTGCTCGGACCCTTAGGAACTCATTACACATCAATTCATCTCAAAATTGAATAAGTTAAATAGAACATGTCACAATTTTAAAGAGTAGAAATTCTCAACATAGTTCGTCATCACTTATCAAAAACAACATGCTATTACTCACATTAAAAAAATGACTCACAACATCCCGAAACAAACCACCAAACAACCCTATACAAGAATAAAAATACAAACGAAACACATGACAAAAGACTCACCAAACAAGAAACGACACAACAACACATAACAAGCAAAAATGACCTTCCTTCCATCAAAAGTAATTCAAGCATATATCCTCAATCATCCAATAACATGTAAGCTCAAAAATTTGCCACCTTATTCAAAAATAAGAAAAACTAATAAAGCAAGTAAATTTCCCTAGTACATAACATATGAAGTTGCATATTAATCCAAACAGTCCAAATCAAATCAAGTATATGCTAAGCAAATAGAAATGATGAGTATTAAAGTAAACTCCCTGAAAAAGACATTTGGTAATGGAAATGGTTGGCATGAGCTTCCGGATTGCATGCACAATGAATCTCGATATTGATTTCCGGGCTCAATTCATGCTTCTACCACACTTCATTTGTGCTCAACAACTCATCAAAACCATTAGCACAACAATTACTAGCAAATAATGAACTAGCATACACTTCAACTCAATCAAACGATCCTAAATCATACCAATACTCATGAGAAAAAATTTTAAAATTTACCCAATTTTACAAGAAGACCTCTCTCTCAATCATCATAATAAGCACACTCAAGTGGTGAGTCACACCACGTACTCTCCCCCAAACTTAAATCGAAACAAGTTGAGAATTAAATTTGCAAAAAGTGGTGGGATTTACCCTTGTAGTTTCCAACAATGAGCTTCTTGTAGAGAAGTATATGCATCACAATAATTCAAGGTATGTCCACCACGTACTATCCCCCCAAACTTAAAGTGAAACAAGAGTTGAACTTTAAGTTTGCAAAAGTGGTGAGACGTACCTTCACACTTCAAATCGAGCACTTCTCGTATCTCCAATACGCATTCTCCTTACAAGCACAATCAACCTTCACACTTTAAATCGAGCACTTCTCGTATCTCCAATACGCATTCTCCTTACGAGCACAATCAACCTACACACCAAAAATGTAAGAAAACTAAATTAAAGCATTTAAATGAAAGCGTTAAAATAAACAATAGGTTGCCTCCCATCTAGCTCTAAGTTTAACGTCTTCATTCCGGACGGAATATGGAGAAGACATCTGAATGGCCAAGGATATCGTTCGTTCTTGCCATCAAATTTTAATCTTTGTGCTTCTTGCTTTATTAGGCATTTGTGGCAAGTAACGACTATAGTAGCATCCTTTTGAGATTGGCTTTAAAAATTCCACTCTTTTGAGCTTGCATTCCACTAACCGCTCTTTTCTTGACCACCACTTATTTCTCTTTATCAAATATGTCCCCAACATCTCTTCAAGCTATCTTTTGTACCTAAGGTATTGAGAAGAATCAATAGGTAAAACAAAATCAATATAAACAATATTTTAAAAATCAATGCAACTTGAAGAGTTAAAAGATGTAGAGATGCTCATTTCACTCCCGAACTCATCACCAAGTGCTTCTAGACCTTGTTCCACTTCATCAAATTTATACTCATCTATTGATTCTTCATCTTCACTTAAATTTTTCTCATCAACAAGAGACAAGAAATCATGAATAATCTCTTCATCCTCAAAGTTCTCTTCTACCTTAGGTTCTTTACTCCTCTCATTATCCTTCTCTAAGCTTTCTTTAACCTTGTCTTCCTTATCCTCAAAAATCTCAACATCTCTTGAGTCTTCTTCATTATCCCTAGAACACTCGTCTACCTCTAACTCTTCTTCATTCTTTTTATCAAAATTTTCCATGTGGTAGAGAGTGTTCCGTTCACTTATCATTTGACTCAATTGACGTTCTATGGCCTCAAATATCCTCTCCTCTTCCTCAACTTTTCTCTTTCTTTCTTCCCTTCCTTCTTCAAGCATTTTCATTATTTCACTTAATTGATCTTGCAAGGAAGGTTTCCCATCATCATATGGTGGACACTCTTCTTGAAAATTCCCTTGGACATACCCGTTTTGCATACTTGTTCCATTCCCCATTTGGTAATTGGGCATGTTCCATATTTGTCCCCCATTAAAGTTGGAACTAGGCATTGAGAAGGCATTTTGAGGTTCATAGCTAGAAAATTTGGTTGAAAACTTTGCCATGTATCACTTCCATGAGCATATCTTCCATAATTATTTTTGGATAGAGGAGTAACCGTAGGAACTTGATTGTTGTAAGAACATGGTATGGAATAAATGTTTCCTTGATACGGTTGAAATGTATTCACATTGTAAGCTCCTTGCCATCCCTCGTACATTACATTATTGTAGCATTGATCCATTTTTACTCTTGTTCTAAAGATCTACTACAATTCTTCTCCAATTACTATTTTTGGTTTTGCTCCTTCTCCCCTTCTTTCAAGGTTGATGTACTTATCAAGAAGAACAAGTAAGAACAAAAATTTTTCAAAGCAAATATAAAAGCAAAAATAAGAAAAAAATATCCTAAGTAAAGCTAACAAATCCAAACACCTTACACTGAAGCCTTTCTCCCCGGCAACGGCACCATGAACTTATTCTCAATTTTGGTATAAATTGATTAGAGTAAGCGTACTCTATCGTGTGTAGCATGTAAGTGACCAAGTGCAAAATTTAGAATATCGAATTCAAGGGAGAAAGTGATGTATCCGTATTCGAAAGATGTTTCACTCTAGAAGGACTAATCATTAAAGAAGAGGTTTAATTACACTACAGTTAACAACTAGGGAAAAAATTAAAGATAGAAAATGTACATATGAGATGGATGATGGGTGAAGGTGAGCAATCTAAGAAGTAAGGCAAGCAATATCATGGAAAAGGCTCACGTAGACTCACACACACATGTATTGAAGGTCATCATGTTATGATATTAAGAGCAATCACTTATGTACCCCTAATCCCTATGACCAAAGTAATTAGGTTCTCAACTCTTTTACAAGTTTAATTTTTCTAGAATTGTCTCTTACTCTCAATTCCCATGAAGGTACTATGACCATAAGTTTGGTTCCCCTCACTAGTTCATCACTAATGTCCTATCATGAGGTTCTAAGCACTTGAAGGGTATGACTTACCTCTCCTCACACTAACTAAGTCATCTCATGCAATCAATGATTTAATTAAATCACTAAACATAATATTGGAATGATCATCCTAATACTATGAATTGAGAATTTAACCACACAAATCATACATATAATAAGAATAAGCATTAATGATAGAAAATATTCATAATAATCATTTCTTCGAACACGTGGTGTGCAAAATCTACATTATCCTTCACCAATTATATTACTAGCCTCACATGAGGAGTAGCCACTCCAAATCATAATAAAATCAATATTGTCCATGGCATGCTCCAATTGAGCTAAATAATAAAGTAAACAACAAATCAAAGGTTGATGGGCTTCCCTTTTGAAGTTGGTCTTCTCTCTCTTCAACATGCTCCAATCTTCACTCCTTGATGTTATTCCCTTCTTAGATTGGTGGATTAATGGAATGGATAGATGGATTTGAGGAAATCAAGATGAATGGATGGATGATGGATGATGGAAGATGGAAGATGGATGAAGATGGAGGTGTAAAATGTGTAAAATGGTGTGTGGTGTGTGTGCGCACCCAAAACCCTTGATTTTCTGCCTTCAAATATTGATCTTGGGGGTATTTATACCCCCTCACACACCTGGAAATCGCATAAAGGAGAAAAACATGACTTTTGGCCAAAGTGCAAGAAAACACGGGCGTGTTTTCCTGCACCTGACCGTGTTTTTCTGCAAAATTTTAGCATTCTGTATGTTTTGGTCCCTACAGAAAAACACAGACACTACATAAAAACACGAGCGTGCTTTTATGTATTTTAGCCAATTTTCTATTTTCTTCAACTTTCTCCTTTCTTCATTTTTTTATCACCATTTATCTTCATAATAACCTATTCAAAGACATGAAAATCATCATTATCAATTTTCCAAATTACTATAAAGTGTTGCTCGTCCCCGAACAACGAAAATGATAAACAAGAGGAGAAATTTTCACCTATAAAAAGACCTAACGAACATAAGCAATAGAATATCATAAGCAATAAGGACTACAAATCATATCAAGTCACCCTACAACATTAAACTCATAACATGAAAAATTAACAAGTTCAATTCAAAGAAAATTAAGAGTAATAAATTCCCTTCGGGTCCAAACCTCACGTCGAATATCAAAATGCACTCAACACTCTATGAAGTAGGGTAATTTTCACTCATCAATCGATTGAACCCGACGCACCATATGCTTGCTCACGGACTACGTTCACAAGCCACCAAGGCTTCAACTAATGATCAAAAAGGACTTTACTTTTGGATGTAATGTTAGGCTTTTTGGTAAGGGTAGAGAGATTATGGATAAGAGTGACTCATCAAGTGTAGATAATAGAAGAGATAATCAGCTTCTTCAACTTCTTCACATTTCTATCTTCCTTTCTTTTCTTTTCTCATCACAAGCACTAATCATTATAATTCCTTTGATTTCTTGAGCTTCTTTTGATTTCATGCTACCTTCCTTTGACTTGGCATTTGCTTGAGCATATTTTTATTGTTTTTGCTCCTTTTTCTTATGTTGAGGTTGCATGTGTATTTGCTTGAGCTCTTTTCATCATTTTCTTGCTTGTTTACCATTTCCTTCTTTCTTTTGCACAACTTCACCATCAAACCTTGTAAAACATCATCTCCTCAATCACCCACACAAAGGTTATATATATAAAGCTTGAGTGGGTATTCAAGGCTTGTATTGTGCTCAAATCACGAAGAATATGCTTTAAGGCTCAAAGTGGTTAACTAGGGAATGATGTATATGGTAAGGAAATTTATGACAATAGCTATGATATAACAAGGATGGCCTAAGATCATATCACTAACCTCCACCAATCGGGCTCATTCCTGTAGTCCATAATCAAGTTCTAGTTTATCAAGACTCAATCAATCCACTCATAAAGAAATTAACCATGGATGCACAGTTGAGGCTCAAACGCTACAAGCTTTTGCTCGGACCCTAAGGAACTCATTACACCTCAATTCATTTCAAAATTGAACAAGTTAAATAGTACATGTTACAATTTTAAAGAGTAGAGATTCTCAACATAGTTCGCCATCACTATTCACAAACAACATGTCATTACTCACATTAAAAAAAATAACTCACAGCATCCCGAAACAAACCACCAAATAACCCTATATAAGAATAAAAATATAAACGAAACGCATGAGAAAAGACTCACCAAACAAGAAAAAACACAACAACACATAACAAGCAAAAATGACCTTCCATCCATCAAAAGAAATTCAAGCATATATCCTCAATCATCCAATAACATGTAATCTCAAGAATTTGCCACCTTATTCAAAAATAAGAAAAACTAATAAAGCAAGTAAACCTTCCAAGTACATAACACATGAAGTTGCATACTAATCCAAACAGTCCAAATCAAATCAAGTATATGCTAAGCAAATAGAAATGATGAGTATTAAAGTAAACTCCCTGAAAAAGGTATTTGGTAATGGAAATGGTTGGCATGAGCTTCCGGATTGCATGCACAATGAATCTCGATATTGATTTATGGGCTCAATTCATTCTTCCACCACACTTCATTTGTGCTCAACAACTCATCAAAACTATTAGCTCAACAATTATTAGCAAATAATGAACTAGCATACACTTCAACTCAATCAAACGATCCAAAATCATACCAATACTCCTGAGAAAAATTTTAAATTTTACCCAATTTTACAAGTAGACCTCTCTCAATCATCATAATAAGCACACTCAAGTTGTGAGTCACACCACGTACTCTCCCCCCAAACTTAAATCGAAATAAGTTGAGAATTAAGTTTGCAAAAAGTAGTGGGACTTATCCTTGTAGTTTCCAACAATGAGCTTCTTGTAGAGAAGTATATGCATCACAACAATTCAAGGTATGTCCACCACGCACTATCCCCCCAAACATAAAGTGAAACAAGAGTTGAACTTTAAGTTTGCAAAAGTGGTGAGACGTACCTTCACACTTCAAATCGAACACTTCTCGTATCTCCAATATGCATTCTCCTTACAGGCACAATCAACCTTCACACTTCAAATCAAGCACTTCTCGTATCTCCAATACGCATTCTCCTTACGAGTACAATCAACCTACACACTAAAAATGTAAGAAAACTAAATTAAAGCATTTAAATGAAAGCATTAAAATAAACAATGGGTTTCCTCCCATCTAGTGCTAAGTTTAACATCTTCAATCTAGACGGAATATGGAGAACTCATCGGAATGGCCAAGGATATCGTTCGTTCTTGCCATCAAATTTTAATCTTTGTGTTTCTTCTTCTATTAGGCATTTGTGGCAAGTAACGACCATAGTAGCATCCTTCGAGATTGGCTTTAAAAATTCCACTCTTTTGAGCTTGCATTCCATTAACCGCTCTTTTCTTGACCACCACTTATTTCTCTTTATCAAATATGTCCCCAACATCTCTTCAAGCTCTCTTTTTACCTAAGGTATTGAGAAGAATCAATAGGTAAAACAAAATCAATATAAATAATATTTTAAAAATCAATGCAACTTGAAGAGTTAAAAGATGTAGAGATGCTCATTTCACTCCCGAACTCATCATCAAGTGCTTCTAGACCTTGTTCTACTTCATCAAATTCATACTCATCTATTGATTCTTCGTCTTCACATGAATTTTTCTCATTACCAAGAGATAAGAAATCATGAATAATCTCTTCATCCTCAAAGCTCGCTTCTACCTTAGGCTCTTTACTCCTCTCATTGTCCTTCTCTAAGCTTTCTTTTACCTTGCCTTCCTTATCCTCAAAAGCTCAACATCTCTTGAGTCTTCTTCATTATCCCCAGAACACTCTTCTACCTCTAACTCTTCTTCATTCTTTTCATCAAAATTTTCCATGTCTTAGAGAGTGTTCCATTCACTTATCATTTGACTCAATTGACGTTCTATGGCCTCAAATCTCCTCTCCTCTTCCTCAACTTTTCTCTTTCTTTCTTCCCTTCCTTCTTCAAGCATTTTCATTATTTCACTTAATTGATCTTGCAAGGAAGGTTTCCCATCATCATATGGTGGACACTCTTCTTGAAAATTCCCTTGGACATACCCGTTTTGCATACTTGTTCCATTCCCCATTTGGTAATTGGGCATGTTCCATATTTGTCCCCCATTAAAGATGGAACTAGGCATTGAGAAGGCATTTTGAGGTTCATAGCTAGAAAATTTGGTTTAAAACTTTGCCTTGTATCACTTCCATAAGCATATCTTCCATAATTATTTTCGGATAGAGGAGTAACCGTAGGAACTTGATTGTTGTAAGAACATGGTATGGAATAAATGTTTCCTTGATACGGTTGAAATGTATTCACATTGTAAGCTCCTTGCCATCCCTCGTACATTACATTATTGTAGCATTGATCCATTTTTACTCTTGTTCTAAAGATCTACTACAATTCTTCTCCAATTACTATTTTTGGTTTTGCTCCTTCTCCCCTTCTTTCAAGGTTGATGTACTTATCAAGAAGAACAAGTAAGAACAAAAATTTTTCAAAGCAAATATAAAAGCAAAAATAAGAAAAAAATATTCTAAGTAAAGCTAACAAATCCAAACACGTTACACCGAAGCCTTTCTCCCCGGCAATGGCGCCATGAACTTAGTCTCAATTTTGGTATAAATTGATTAGAGTAAGTGTACTCTATCGTGTGTAGCACATAAGTGACCAAGTGCAAAATTTAGAATATCGAACCCAAGGGAGAAAGTGATGTATCCGTATTTGAAAGATGTTTCATTCTAGAAGGACTAATCAATAAAGAAGATGTTTAATTACACTACAGTTAACAACTAGGAAAATAATTAAAGATAGAAATTGTACATATGAGATGGATAATGGGTGAAGGTGAACAATCTAAGAAGTATATAAGGCAAGCAATATCATGGAAAAGGCTCATGTAGACTCACACACACATGTATTGAAGGTCATCATGTTATGATATTAAGGGCAATCACTTATGTACCCCTAATCCCTATAGCCAAGGTAATTAGGTTCTCAACTCTTTTACAAGTTTAAATCTCCTAGGATTGTCTCTTACTTTCAATTCCCATGAAGGTACTATGATCATAAGTTTGGTTCCCCTCACTAGTTCATCACTAATGTCCTAACATGAGGTTCTAAGCACTTGAAGGGTATGGCTTACCTCTCCTCACACTAACTAAGTCATCTCATGCAATCAATGATTCAATTAAACTACTAAGCATAATATTGGAATGACTATCCTAATACTATGAATAGAGAATTTAACCACACAAATTATACATAAAATGAGAATAAGCATTCATGATAGAAAATATTCATAATAATCATTTCTTCGAACACGTGGTGTGCAAAATCTGCATTATCCTTCACCAATCATATTGCTAGCCTCACATGAGGAATAGCCACTCCAAATCATAATAAAATCAATATTGTCCATGGCATGCTCCAATTGAGCTAAATAATGAACAAAACAACAAATCAAAGGTTGATGGGATTCCCTCTTGAAGTTGGTCTTCTCTCCCTTCAACATGCTCCAATCTTCACTCTTTGATGTTCTTCCCTTCTTAGATTGGTGGATTAGTGGAATGGATGGATGGATTTGAGGAAATCAAGAAGAATGGATGGATGAATTGAAAGATAGAGGAATGAGATGGAAAATGGAAGATGGATGAAGATGGAGGTGTAAAATGTGTAAAATGGCGTGTGATGTCTGTGGGCACCCAAAACCCTTGATTTTCTGCCTTCGAATGTTGATATTGGGGGTATTTATATCCCCTCACACACCTGGAAATCACATAAAGGAGAAAAATGCAACTTTTGGCCAAAGTGCAAGAAAACACGAGCGTGTTTTCCTGCACCTGATCGTGTTTTTCTGCAAAATTTTAGAATTCTGTATGTTTTGGTCCCTGCAAAAAAACACAGGTACTACATAAAAACACGGGCATGTTTTTATGTATTTTGGCTAATTTTCTATTTTCTTCAACTTTCTCCTTTCTTCATGCTTTTTATCACCATTTATCTTCATAATCACATATTCAAAGACATGAAAATCATCATCATCAATTTCCCAAAATACTATATACAAAAGATACAAAAATACGAAACAAAAGAATGAAAACACACACAAAAATGACATAAAATTTAGGTGAAAATAGCGACGATCAGACCCTTATACTTTTTTCTCTCTCTGGACCCTTCGTCTATCTTTCTTCCTTCCACTCTCCGATGAAATTCATCGAATAGGTGCTAGATCTTGATGGATCTGCGCTAGAACTTCCCATCCATCGATGCCGAGACGATCTTGACCGTCCACGTCACCACCCCAACATCGCGCCCATCTGCTACTCCACACTGAGATGTGCATCCACTACGCTGGGTCGCTCCTCGGGTCGGCTCCGATGTAGGCAGGGTCACAGCCGCCGAGGTTCTACCGGCTACTTAGCTTCCGGTGCGGCTAAGCGGGCTGGAGCTGGCCCAACACGTGAAGAAGTTCATGATTGACATGGAGCGGCGGGAGATGGTGCTAAAGTCAACGGTGGACATCAAAGGGGGCGGCGAAGGTGCTGTGGAGGGGCAGCGAAGGTGCTGTGGTGGATAGTCAAGTGATAGTGGATCTGTGTTTTTGAAGTTATTGATCAGGAAAATAAATCCAAATTGAAAATCTTTGTTAATTCTTGATTAGAGGAGTTTTTCCGGGAGTGATAATTTCAAAGGAGTGAACTCGATTGGAAGGTTGCTTTTTTTTTGGAGTGATAATTTCAGAGGAGTAAAATCAGAAGGTTGTTTTTTTCTCTCGTTGGGAACAATCTTGATTAGGTCTGATTAAGCATTAAGGGTACATGAGTCAAATACCATGTAAAAAGTTTTATCACTCCTGTTGTGCGATGGAGGGAGTAGTTTTTTTCATTTTTACATTGAGTAAGGCTCTTGTGCCCCTGGCGCACACCGTGCGCCTTTAGAATTTAGTATTATGAGTAAAGGTATATTATTTTGTTCTAAAGGGAATACATTTTAATTAATAAGGGTACACCATTTTGTTGTAAAGGGTATACACTTTTCATTAATATTTTTTATTTTTCTTTAGAAAATATGTTGGCATTCGATCGTTTCACTAACGCGAACCGTTAGGGTTCCATATGATTTTATAATCAGTGGAAATAAAAAAATATAAAAACGTATTATCTTTCACCAGGGTATGTTGAAGAAGAAAGATTCTCATCGGCAGCTTGCGCAGCCTCACGGTTTTGGGCATAACTTCCTTATCCGATACATGATTAAGTAATCTTCGTACTAAAACAATCCTCTCTTTAGTGACTTTCCAACGGTATATTACACGTATAGTTTAGAGATCCACACGATTTTAAAAAAATTATGAAAGTTGACGAGCAGCAGCAAACAACATCTTGATCTTCTGATGTATTCCCAAGTCCAATCTTGATGTCGTGTGGACGATGATCCTTAAGATCTTTTCAATCTATTGTTCTCTTTCTCTCCTAACAATGTTAGCCATGATTAATTATTATTAGGGTTTCCGGACAGTTGAGATGACTTATATATGAGCTACAGCAGGGACCAGGACGAAAAATTAGAGTTGGGCCTCCATTGGGCATAAGTATCCATGTTTAGCCCAAAACTTATACATAAGTCCAATAATAATAATAATAATAATATACCACTAAAATATTATTACCGCACTACCGTTCTAATCTCATAATTACGTTATGGTACCTTCTTATTATGAGCCTGTTAGTCTCCCCATGTTTAAGATATACAATGCCCATTAATTAATTAAGTTACTGACAACTCCATTAATTAATATCTCATCCGAGAGTAGTACCACTCAACCTCATTATCATGTCGGAATAAATTCACTTGCAGGGTTTACATGATAATCCTTATGATCTCCTCAAGGGAACATCATCAACCTATAATGGACACAGATTCCTTCTACAATCAACAGTGCACCATATAGACAACACTATTTCCCAACTCACCTAGTTTATTAATTTAATATTTAAATCTCATCTATTGATGAATCAAAGAGATATATATTGGCTTACGTGTCGAATTATTGTATAGGGATTAAGAGCACGAATATCCATAATAATTGAGATCAAGTTCTCTTATATAGTCAGTATAAGTCGAACGATCTCAAGCGGTCCTGCTTAATACACAAAGTGCACTAATGTGATTTTATAGTCAAGACAAACTAATACTAAATCACACTACAACCATCCCGATAGAGAGTCCTCGTCTATCTCGGTTGTGAGCATCTGTTTATACTTTACAAGAAAATCGATAATATGATCTTCCGCATGTTGTCGCACAACATATTATCTATAGTATAAAGTAAGTGGACTATTGCATCGACATATAAATAAATTATAAGATGCAATCATTTGATCAATGATTCTCGTTTTAAATATTGTTAATACTAAAGCTAGGGTTTTAGTATACAAACCAACAATCTTCCATTTATACTAAAAGACTATGATGTCATGTCTTCTACCATACATCTGATTCCCACTCCCACTACACGACCATCAAAGGCTTTTGCCTTAAGGTCCCTGTAAAAGGATATGCTAGGTTATCATCCGATGCAATCTAGGTGACAACAACCTTCCCCTCATCATACGATTTCTCGTAACATGTGGTACTTGCACTTAATGTGTTTATTTGCCTTATGAACTCGTGATTCCTTCAAGTTTGCAACTGTACCATTATCATCACAATAAATTGTTATAACCTTGGACAAACTCAGAATCACTTCTAAGTTCATCATGAAGTTTCTGGAGTCATATAGATACTTTGGCTGCCTCAGAGGCTCTAATTTATCTTCTTTCATGATGGAGTCCAAAATATATTTCCATATAACACTCTTCCATATTATGACTCAACTTCGAAAATTAAACACATAACCTTGAGGTTTATTGTCATCCCTATCTGATTAAAAAAATCCAAATCTATGTAACCCACAAGAAGCAGTGAATCTGTCCGGTAAGTCCACATATAATTTCTAGTCCTTCTCAGGTACACAAGTATATGTCTTACCACAGTTCATCATTCTTTTTTCGGGTTACCTTGATACTCACTGACCATGCCTTCAGCAAAACAGATATCCGATCTCATGCATAACATTCCTTATATTAAGCTTCCTTATTCGCCGAAGCATAAGGAACAATTTTTATCTCACTTATCTTCTTTTGTATCAAGATACATTTTCTTAGATAAAGTCACATGCTAAAACGAGTAAGGATTGTATCATTTCATGAAACATGAGATAAGCACAACATCCTATCTTGTGATCACCATGATCGCAAGGATATATTTTGCTTCTCTTAAGTCCTTCATTTCATACTGCTTTATCAACCATACCCATACGTCTGACAATACTCTTTCATTGTCTCTAATGAGTAAGATACCATAAACGTATAGTACAAGAAATACCACCACATTTCTGTCACTCTTTTCAATACACAAAACCCATCCGATCATTGATTAAATCCATGTCATTGGACTACCTCATCAAAACGGATGTTTCATGATCTTGAAGCATGCTTTAGTCCATCGATGAACACTTTTATGCTTACTATCAAAATGCTCTTACCCCGTTGTAATGAATCACTCTGGTTGCTTCACATAGATGTTTTCCTCAAAACTTCCAATCAGGAAAGCTGTCTTGACATCTATTTGAGAGTTCCTCATAAACAATATTATTAGCAATAGATAAAAGAATCCGGATCAACATAGGCATAACTACCGGCGAAAAGGTGATGCACGTTTTCTTCGCACGCGAAATTAATCCCCAAATATTAAGGATATCAGTTGCAACTTAAGCAAGCGACCAAGTGAATATCGAACCCAAAGGACGGCGTATTATCAATTAAATTATTAACTAAATTAATTAAGACGAAGGCAATAAAGTTTTAGGGTTTAATTATTAAACTAATAAATAATTAATTAAAATAACAAATAAAATAAAATATCACTCGAAGAATACGAAAGTGGATCAAGTAGGAGAATAGGTAGCTCTAAGATAATCTAGTTTCACTCATTAATCTCCCTTTCGTGTGTTGATGTCTGACTCTACCTTGTGGTTTATGGACGCATCACTTAACCATGCATATCTACTCTATAGACAGTAAACATGTGTGTTACACGTGTGAATAACCTCGAAGCAAGAGATATAATTCCACCCCCTTTCTAGGTACTATCAGTATCAATTGTTTCCCTGGCTAATTGGTACTCTAACCCGATATGATCTCCCTTTATAGGTACTATAAAATTATCCTTTTTACCCTACTTAATAACTCGAATTCAATTCAATTAATAAGTATTCATATAAGATAGTTCTAATGAAGCTTCGGAGTCCCCTCACTTAGAATCATAACATGAAATCCTGCTCAGCAGTGAAAGCACTCAATCAATAACCAAGATATGTATTAAGACTCTACATAACAGTTAATGAGGCACAAAACGACCGTGAGTATGAATTAAAAAGGCACAATCATACATAAAATAAATCCACAAGTAGTGTTGTACGGAGTGTACACACGAAAGTTTAATTAATTGGTAAAAATCTTCACAATCTTAGTTCTACCAAAAAGGCTCTAACCCATGATGTTACGAAGAACAATCATGGGTGTTGGATAGATCTTACCCGGATATCTGGAAAATACAAGAGAAATTAGAAAACAAAATAAACCCTATATTTGGGAGTCGTCACGTCCTTCTCCATCTTGAATCCTCCTCTTGGTTCTCCTCTTGATTCCTCGAACGAATCTTAAAAGTGATGGATGGATGGAGGAAAGGATGTGGATGATGGTTTGGGGTGATCCCTCCTTGTGGGGTGTGGTATGGTTGTGGCCTCTCTTCCTCTAATCTATTGTATTCTCCCCCAATTTATGAATAATGATGTGAAATATATATAGGTGTGAGAGGAAAATTAAATAAGGAAAGAAAAATATATATGGGTGAATTATGGAGGATTATGTGATAATGAGATAAATTATGTAAGTTTTGGAAATTTTCGGAAATTCTCGCTGGCAGCTGCGCGACTTCACGATTTTAAGCATAACTTCCTCGTCCCATCTCTGATTTGAGTGATTCTTGCGCTCAAGCGATCTTCCCTTCCTTGGCTTTCTATCTATTTAAAGAACTCATTGAAAATATAAGATTTGAAGGTGTAACAAGCCATGCAAAGTAACACAGCTGTTTTATTCGGCACAGCTCGCGTGACGTTACCACTTTGATCATATCTCTCTCGTTTGGATTCCGATTGGGGTGATCTTTACGCCAAAATGACCCTCTCTTCTGTAGCTTTCTAACCATGTATCACACATCCAATTCAGAGCTCCACATGAACACAGAATAACTATACAAATTGGACGTGCATTTTTCAGCATCATTGCACAAATTGCACCTTTTCTCCAACTTGGCACTTTTGATCTATTTTTCCACCAAAAACATAATAAAACACCTCAAGTACACATTTTTCTCATATATATTGAATATAAGACACTTGTGTTAATATATGACAACAATATCAATCAAGAAGATGTTCAATTGGACACTAAACACGCTAATTTCCACTCTCAACAAAAGGCTAACTCATAATCGAACCCTTTCTTTCTGAGTATACTTTTTCGCAACAAGCTTTACTTCTAAGGTTTTCACCTTACCGTATGATCCTCTTTTATTTTGTATGACCACTTCCAATGACTTTTACACCATTTAGTGGTTCTATAGGCTCCCAGATCTAATTTAGAATCCATAGATTCTAGTTCAGAATTCATTGCAACTTACTAAGATTCTGCATTTTTATCTTGTAGTGCTTCATCGTATCCGTGGGTTGATTTAATGTTTACTAGGGACCAACTCTCACGACTTTCCCAAAACATAAATCTATCAGGTTGTAAAACAACCCTCCCACTACGACAAGGCACTACATGCAATTGTGTATCAGATGTGACACGCGTTGTAGTTTACTTGTGATATACCCTCTTGTACATTTGGTACTATTACTTTGTGTTTTCCCTCTCACTTCCTTTAGAACAATTTACACATATGTTTGTGATTTATTACATCGTCCTTTCCAAAAATCTAGTGTTTGTGTTAACAATCACCTTTCGATCTTTTGGACTAAATAAATCATCACCCTCCATTTTTCTAGGATATCCCACAAACAGACAAACATTATACGACATGCTGTTTCTAGGGCATACCCATAAAATAAATTTAATAATTCGAAATAATTCATCATCTATCTAATCATTTCCATAAGAGTCTTTCTCTTATTATGATTAGAAGACGAGTTATTAATTACAATTTGTTGCATCCGTGGGATAAACACGATTTAAGAGTTTACAAATTGTCACCAACGTACCATAAAAGATTATAGCTCCATCCCTCATCACTATGACCATGTCATTTAAATGAAATGGAGTATCCATCCATAAATGTATAGAAATTGAAATGAAATTCTTTCTATGAAAACGTACGTAAAGACGATTTCTCAAAATCAAACGTTTATACATGTCGTAAGATAAATAAACAACTCCCATTGTAACAACCATTACTCTCGTAGCTTTACCCATGTCTATAATAATCTCATCATCACTTAATTGCAGACGTTTAGTAATTCCGGTATCTACACACAGCGTGTCAGTAGATGTCATCCCTAATCATGCTTCAACAACTAGTGAATGAGATACTAACCTTGTTCACATCTAAATGAAATTGGATTTCCTTTGCCACATGTTTTGTCAGAAGTTCGCCACCATATACAGCCTTTCGCATTTCAGGTAGAACTTGCTCAAAACATCTAGGCAAATTATGAAGAATAAATTTCTAGGTTTCCCCTTCAATTTGTTCCTCAAGCATTCCCAATTAATTCATCAACTTATCCATGACCTCTTGCCTTTCTAACTTACTCAAGTATCTGAAAAGTCGCATGAGACCATCATATTTTTATGAACCTCTCACCTCTCCTCTAGATACTTTAATAGGCATTATGGGATATCCTTAGTGAGAACACATATGTTTTCTTAAGCAATAAAAATCAAAACCAAGATTCTTTTCTAATCATCTAATTTTGAACAAGTAAATATGTTTATTTTAATAAACAATAAGCGAGATAAAACCATTTGAAAATTCAGAGAATCATAAATAAATACGCCGATCAAATCTTCGAATTTATCCATTTATATTGATTCCCTCAAAACAATATAAAAATAAAATTCACCAACATCTCAAGCACCGTGAGTCTGCATGCCACGTTAGTGTGAATGTATACGAACCCAAATATTTAAAAGAGAATGTTTTACCCATTAATTTCATTCGTTACCCTAACCTCATGATAAAATAATTAATAGTCGGTTCCTCTTTAGCCATGCAAATAATAGCAGTGACTCTGTTGGGGAGGATACTTATTATTTACACCTAAGTGTACACCATTATTTGATCCCAAGTCCGCGGCCCAAGCTTGTGTGCCTTACAGTTGGAGAAGTACACACGCGTTCGAATAACTTCTTACAATTATCAATTATAAGTTTGTACTAGTGAACCGCATATAAACTCATCCGTTAGGGAGGAAGGTCTATGCCAACAAGCAAGTTCATGTGCATCACATTACAAACAATAATTATTTAATGAAGTCTGTACCAGTGATCCGTGAAAAACTCATCCGTTGTGGAAGAAGGCCTATTGCTAACACGCATGTTTACTCACATCACTTACAAACTAATAATGGAGGCCGTGGGAATTATTTACCAATCTCCTCTCCCACTTAATTATTTAACATCGAGAGTTTTTACATACATACAATATTCAAGAATAAAATACGTGACCTAACATGCTCCTATCATAGCAATTTAAAACAGTAAATCACTTGGAACATGCATAGCATATATAACAATAATCAAATAATTAAATAAATTATAAATAATTGTATATCAGCGAATTCGATTGTTCGTCACTAAGCACGAATACGGGCAACGACCTCCAAATTATCAAATTTTCAAAAATCTCCCAATTATCAAATTTTCGAAGATATCGTCGAGATTATCGAAATCATCGATATCGACCAGATTATCAAATTTTAGAAAAACTTTCAAATTATCAAAAATTTGAAACTATCGATATTGATCGTCGATATCATCTAGATTATCGAAATTATCGATATCGACCAGATTATCAAATTTTCAAACATTTTCAGATTATCAAATTTTTGAAATTTCCAAATTATAAAATTTTCGAAAACTTCCAAATTATCAAATTTTTGAAAAACTCCAGATTATCAAAATTTTTAAAATTATCAAATTTTCGAAACTTCCAGATTATCAAATTTTCGAAAATATCCAGATTATCAAATTTTTGAAATTTCCAGATTATCAAATTTTCAAAAAATTTAAATTATCAAAATTTCAAAAATTTTTATATTATCAAATTTTCGAAACTTCCAGATTATCAAATTTTCAAAAATATCCAGATTATCAAATTTTCAAAAATTTCAGATCATCAAATTTTCAAAATTTCCAAATTATCAAATTTTCAAAAATTTCCAGATTACCGAATTTTTGAAATTTTTAGATTATCAAATTTTCAGATTATCAAATTTTTGAAAATTTCTAAATTATCAAATTTTTGAAAATTTTCAGATTTTAAAATTTTTGAAATTTTCAGATTATCAAATTTTCAAAAATATCTGGATTATCAAATTTTCGAAAATGTCAGATTATCAAATTTTCAAAAATTTCAAAATTATCAAATTTTCGAAATTTATAGATTATCAAATTTTTAAAATTTTCAATTTTTCAAATTTTTGAAATTTTCAGATTATCAAATTTTCGAAAATTTCCAGATTATCAAATTTTTTAAATTTCCAGATTATCAAATTTTCGAAATTTCCTGATTATCAAATTTTTAAAAATTTCCAGATTATCAAATTTTCGAAACTTCCAGATTATCAAATTTTTGAAAATATCTAGATTATTAAATTTTCGTCGAGTGCCGTCAAACGTATAGAGTATTCAACATAAAACAATAATTTCTAAACCCTAGTTCACGTTTGACACAGGTATATGGTATTTGAATAGGCTATATAGCATAATATGAATACTTAAAGTCTTTCACCTTTTTACATAAACCCTAATCTAACGTTTCACGCTTCACCACGAAACCGAAGCTCTGATACCAATTGTTAGCGTTCGATCATTTTGTTAACGTGAACCGTTAGGGTTCCATACGATTCTATAATCAGCGAAAGCAAGAAAATATAGAAACGTATTACCTTTCACCAGTGGTGGCCCTGAGGAGGGGCGAGAAGGGCGACCGCCCTGGCCCCAAAAATATAGGGGCCCAAAATATATATATAAATATATATATATATATATATATATATATATATATATATATATATATATATATATATATATATATATATATATATATATATATATATATATATATAATACTTGATAAAACTATATTTTAATAAAATACATAATTTATATTAGGTCATTAGAGTTTTTATAAAATTTGGCCCGTCAATCTATTGGACTTGAAAAGGGGCCCTGTATTTAGATATTAAAATGTATGAACCTAATTGTGAGAAAGGAAAAAAGAAAAAGATCATAACATTTATCACAAAGAAGATCATTAGATAAATTTTTTCAAAAAAATTGGAAGATTCGAAAGATATAATGCTTTAGCAAATAAATGATATAATGATTAGAACATCTTAATGAGACACTTAACATACATGAAAAACAATGGAACATATCACTAATATAAATAGTTTGATTGATTTACAAAGTAGATTAAAAAGAACCATAAATAAAGATTTACAAAAACAAATTTTCAAAGAAAAATTACATTGGAGATAATTTCTTTTGAGAATAATTGATATAATAAATAACCATAAATAAAGATTTACAAAAACAAATTCCCAAAGAAAAATTACATTAGAGATAATTTCTTTCGAGAATAATTTATATAATAAAATGTCTTGCTAGAAATATATTTTTGGCTTTTTTACGAAAGAAAAGAAGTGTTAATGAAGAAAATAATGAAAACTTTTTAGTTAATAAATATATAAAAACAAACGAGGGACTATTATTTTTGTTCGCCCCGAACCTCGAAAATGTCAGGACTGGCACTGCCTTTTTCCAGGGTATGTTGAAGAAGAAAGATTCTCGCCAGCAGCCTGCGCAGTCTTACGATTTTGAGCATAACTTCCTCATCCGATCTTCGATTCGAGTTATCTACTTTCCAAAATAATCCTCTCTTCAGTGGCTTTCCAACGGTATATCACACGTATAGTTTAAAATCCCACACGATTTTAGAAAAATTGTGGAAGTGGATGAACAGCAGCAGCAAACAACCTCTTGATCATAAGTCTAATCTTGACGTCGTGTGGGCGACGATCCTCAAGATCTTCTAAATCTGTTGTTCCCTTTCCCTCCTCACAATGTTAGGTGTGATTAATTATCATTAGGGTTTCCAGACAGCTTAGATGACTTATATATGGGCTACAGTCGGGACCAGGAGTAGAAATTAAAGTTGGGCCTCCATTGGACATAAGTATCCAAGTTTAGCCCAAAACTTATACTTAAGTCCAATAATAATAATAATAATATATACCACTAAAATATTATTAATGCACTACCGTTCTAATCCCATAATTACGTTATAGGTACTTTCTTATTATGACCACGTTAATCTCCCCATGTTTAAGATGTACAACGCCTATTAATTAATTAAGTTACTGACAACTTCATTAATTAATATCTCATCCGAGAGTAGTACCACTCAACCTCATTATCATGCCGTAATAAATCCACTTGCAGGGTTTACATGATAATCCTTATGAGTTCGTCAAGGGAACATCATCAACCTATAACGGACACGGATTCCTTCTACAATAAACAGCACAACATAGAGACAATACTATTTTATAACTTACCGAGTTTATTGATTTAATATTTAAATCTCACCATTGATGAATCAAACAGATATATATTGGTTTACGTGTCGAGGTTATTGTATAGGAATTAAGAGCACGAACATCCATAATAATTGAGATCAAGTTCTCCTATATAGTCAGTATAAGTCAAACAATCTCAAGCGGTCCTGCTCAATACACAAAGTGCACTAATGTGACTTTATAGTCAAGACAAACAAATACCAAATCACACTACAACCATCCCGATAGAGAGTCCCCGTCTATCCCGATTGTGAGCATTTATTTATACTCTATAAGAAAATCGATAATTTTATCTACCGCGTGTTGTTGCACAACATATTATCTACATTATAAAGTAAGTGGACTATTGTAACGACATATAAATAAATTATAAGATGCAATCATTTGATCAATGATTCTCATTTCAAATATTGTTAAAACATTGTTCATACTAAAGCTAGGCTTTTAGTATACAATCCAACAAAATAAAGGGTACATATCTTTATACTAAAGGGTATTCAATTTAACAAAAAATTCTAAAGGCGCACGGAGTGTGGTTTGTGCGCCCGGGTGTACACAAGTTTTTGCCTTTACGTTTTCTTCTTATTTTTTTATTATTTAAAATTTTAATAATAAAATTTTTTGTCCATTTAATTATTATAAATATAAAAAAGGTGATTGCTTGTTCACCTTTTCGCGTGTCTCCAAGTGTAGGGAATCAGTTGCAGATAAGCATGTGACCAAGTCTATTATCGAACCCAAAGGATAATTCTAGCCTTACTATTTAACCTTTTTATGACAACTCTAACTTAAGACAAATCTGAGTATTTAAGTGAATTAATTAAACCTAAGGTGCAGAAAATAAGTACTAAAAATAATAAAATAGCAAATAAAAATAAGGATGAAGTGTTCAAGAGAGAATATAGATAGCACTAGGAAATTTATTTAAATTGGTCAAATTAAATCACTAGACAATCAGTTAGAATTCATGCAGTTCTTATGAAAACAATCACTTAATTATGTTAAATCCATTTGGTGAAGTAAACTTAAAACATATATATGGTTCAAACCCTCAAATGCAGAAGAATAATTCCTACTCCCTTCTAGGTACTTAAGAAATAAACTTCAATTCCCACTTAACAATCTAAGAAACCAAATCCTCTAGATTGGTAATTAATAGATATATTAAGAGTACAATATTAATTATTATAATGAATAAAGATTGTATGGTTAAATCCCCTTTACCCATAACAGGTTGACAAATATAATTACTTTATGGCATAAGCAACAAGAATAAATATGCATCAGACAATGACATATCATGAATGAGGACAGACCATATAAGAAAAAAATATAAGTCTCAATTCAAAGCATTAATACGGGAATAAGTATACTGTAGATATTCAACCTATTCTAGATCATCAATTTAAACCAATTCAACCTTCAAAACCTAGCACTATCCAAGAAGTACTAGCCCATGGTGTTACAGGCAACACACATGATTAGGTATGAAGGCATAGCCATAGGTCTATAATTCAAATGCATAAAAGAAAGAATAAGAAAAATCCTAGATATGATGTGATTCTCCATTCTCTCTTCCGTGATTCTGAACCTTCTCGTTCTCCTTCTCAAGTAAGCAACACTGATGAACTCCCCGAGATGGGTGGATGGGATGATGCGGTAAAAGGGTATGAAAAAGTATGAATGGATATGGAGAGTTAGGGTTTGGAAAACCCCAAGGACTCCTTTTATAGTTGAGGACTGTAAAATCTCGAATTCTGACTTTAAAGTAGGTTTTTCACGTAAAAAATACGAACGGCCAAGAAAATGATGAAAAATGGCGATTGGGCTTCGTTGGGCAGTGGCATGAGTCGTGCCAAGGTCGGCATGGGTCGTGCCACCAATTGGTTGCGGCATTTCTCAGCAACTGGGCACACGGGCGCTGGCTGGGTGGACGGCACGAGTCGTGCCAAATGTGGCACGGGTCGTGCCACCTATCTGCAGCCTACATGACCTCACAGTTTTGCTCATAACTTCTTTATCTGGTCTCCGATTGAGGTGATCTTTGTGCTCACGCGATCCTCTTTTCCTTGGCTTTCAAACAAATAAAGAACTCACGAAAATTCAGTCATTTGTATATAGAATGAGTCATACAAAGTAAGGCACGAGTGGTGCTCCTCCTGGGTGTGCTGGGCGGTGGTGGCCACTCGTGCTGCATATGGCCGGCACGAGTGCTATTTTTAGCCCCGACTTTCGTTTTTGCTCTTTTTACCCCCGTTTTCCACCTAAAAACACAAAATAACACCTTACAAACATCTATAATACAAATATATGCAATTCAATCAAAAGATGCTCAAATACGGATATAAATTCCACACAACGGTGCTAAATTGGACTCTAAAACACGCAGATTTTCACACTAAATAAAGCCCCCAAACTTAAGATGTTGTTCGTCCCTGAACAACGAAATCGAACAAAGAAGAAAGATAGTGTGTAAAATATAAGGGAAAACAAGGGATATGACAACTAGGCCATTCAACACACAATTGTCATTAACTCCGGTCATGCACTCTCATCACATGCAATAATTCATTCATAGCATACAAGTTAAGACGATTACTAGCAATTAAAGTGCTTCATCAACTTATTCTCACGGAATGTATATCACTCGCACTCAAGTGTAAAAGATGTACACTTATGGGGTATGGTGTTTACACTCATATTCAATTCAAGTGCATGCATAATCATAAGCTTGCCAAATGTCTCAAACTCTCCACCGTTAAAAAGTATGATTCGACAATGGGATCAAAAAAGGACTTTTATTTGGATGTAATGTTGGCTCTTTGGTTAAGGTAGGTGTTTAAATATTTTTAAACTCACGAGCAAGAATACTCATTCGTCGTAGAAATATACCCCAAGGAATAAAATTATCGAACTCGAAGGAGTTTAAGTTTAGATTGAAAGAACACGTTAGCTCGTATTTTTATCGTTTTTATAAGGACGATCGGGGAGGATGATAATCAAGAAAACAAATCAAATAAAAGAAATCAAGATAAAATAGGAGAAAATGAAAAGGAGAAATGGTGTTGAAGGGCAAGTAGTAAGAAATGGGACTAGAAACAATTAAAGTGCCTTAGGATTCATTTTATCATGCAAAAGGAATAGACGAGATAGGTATTGGACTAGAGGCAATCATGAATTTATCCAAAGTTCCCTCTCGGGTTACTAAGGTTTTAGATCTCCTAGAGACTCCCAAATGCACCTAGGATCGATGCCCAACACTAACCTCTTCCATCTAGGTACTAATTAAATTTCAATTCTCCCTTAAAAGGTACTAATTAGAACCAACTTTCCCTTTTTGTGTACTAGGGCTAACGAATGGATTGGTTCCTCTCATCGGGTTCAAATATTCTTTCGGTCAAACCTAAACCCGATGTCTTCTCATGCTATTTCTAATACTTTGGAGGGTCGTTTCCGTTTCACCCCAAACAATATCCACATGAATTAATATGATGACACTTAATTAACATAAGCAATAAATTAATCAACAATCCATTAAATTAACATCCTACCCATAATTAATAAACCATGTCAAAATATAATTCATGCATCACAAAACCCATGAGAAGAAATCAAATATCAAATCATGTCTCTAACCCCACAAGAGGGATTAGCCTAGCATAATTAAAGTAACAAAACAAACAAATGATTCATTACAATAATCTATGGAGTCTAATTCAAAGAAAATTACAAAAAGAATTAAAACTCCCCTTTAATTTGACTTGTTGGAGATCTTCAATTTCTTCTTGAAATTTCTCATCTTGCTCTTAATTCCAAGTAATTCCAACACCAATTATAGAGATGGGTGAAAGATTAGAAGATGGATGGTGGAATGATTAAAGAAAATAAAAAAATGGAGAAGGGAGAAAGTAGAGAGAAAGTGTGTGAAGTGTGTGTGGCCTCCAAAAATGAAATGAAATTTTATTGATAATTCTTGCCCAAATTTTGGGAAATGAAGGTATTTATAGTGGTGGATGATCAAGGGAATTAGGACTAAATTGGATCATGGGCTTAAGGGTGGAAATGGGCTTTTTTAGCTCAAAAATTGGACTCAGAAACTGGATATTATAAATTCCGTACGATTTTATTGCAAGAACTTGTTGTGTCCCAGCGGTACCATGGGCGCGTTGTAGTGCGGAGGTCTCGGGTTCAATCCTCCAGCGTCTCAAATTATCAATTTTAATTATGGTCAACCTTTTGAGCGCAAAGTAGGGGATAAAAACCCATCCCAATCATCAAATTCGACTAGAATATCAGCTGGAGGTCGAATTTCTGAACATCCACCAACTCTGTATCCTTTTTTGCATTTTCTGATAAACAACACTTTTCTGAACAGTGTTGTCTTTCTGAAATGATGTTAAAAGCTGCCAAATGTTATCTTTTGCTATTTTCTCCATTTTTTGACCTTTTTCATCCCAAATTAATTCTCGTTTCCTTCTTTTCTGATTTTATATCAATAATACCTCATTCCTACAAGCAAAATAACATGATTCACACATTTTTTCTAAAAATACGAACACACAAAATACGAAATAAAGTATTAAAAATAAGATAAAAACACGCCAAAAACACACGAACACGACTCTAAAAATTAGCAAATTTTCACACTGAACAGTAGGAAATATATGGATAAGTGACTCAAAACTCGGATCAATCAAGCGCGCCTATCATGATCTTTCATTCGTCTTCCTCATTTCAATTAAGCACATCATCCTTCTTAATTCTTCAATTTTCTCTTTCTTTCATGCACAACATGTACACATTTTTTTCTTTTTTCTTTCTTCACTTGAGGTATCAGTTTTGGGCACTACCTCACACATCCTCTATAAGGTACAAGTTTCGGGCACTACCCTAGGGTGCTTGTTTCGTGGAGTACTAGATTTAAGCACTACTCCATGAATTTCCTTCAAATGCATTTTCAAGCTTAATCACTGTTACAACACCAATTTCATTCCTCCCCAATCTGTTATCAAGCTCCATCAACTCACTTTGAAAAGCCATTAATTCTCCTTCATAACGGACAATCAAGGCTCAAAAGGATTCAGATTACTCAAAGTGGTTATTTCTCGAAGGTTGCCAAAGAATGAGGTTTTAAGGTTCAACGGGGCTAACTACGGATAAACAAGCATATGGGTAGAGAATTATTTGGCTAAGTGACTCATAATAATCAAGGATGGCGTTAAATCATCTCCCATCATCTAACATAACATGTAGTCTCAAGTAAGACAAAAGGCAAGTTTTAGAATACACACACAAGAATGATACTCTCCAGAAAGAAATATCATGTGTTTATGTACATGAATAAGGCTCAAAATCTCACATGGGTTTTACAAGTAATAGAGCACTCCACATGGTAAGCAATATCTCACAAGTACACATAGAACTTCATACTACAATATAAATTAAGTCCACTCCCTTCATCAATTTCAAGAGCATATGAATTTCTTGTAGAAATCTAACAAATAAGACCAAACTAATCACATAACAAAACTCCAACTATAACACCTCAACTACTCAAGAATCCACATCATTTATTACATAAAAAATTAAAATAAGGAAACGAAGACACCTGATTTTTTATCTCCTCCACATTTTGCAAGCTCCTCGAGTTATTAAACTCGGTCAGGCGTAGGCCTCAGATAGAACTCAATTTTTCCTCCTCCGATATCCTTCATAATCATTAAAGCTCGAACATATCTCATCACCAATCAGAACTCATCAGTAAAATCATAGGAGAAACTCAAAGATTCAACCAAAAATTAACCACACCAAATCTAGAAAACACACACAAGACACTTGGATAGTCGCAAAAAATTTGAAAATCCGAAAATTCGAAATAAATTCCAAAAATTCTAAAAAAAATCAAACTCCAAGAATCACACATAAGTGAAGAAAACTTACCTCGATGCTTCAAGATATTGGGATGCACGTCCACCCCCCCCAAACTTAGTTCAAACTAAGTGAGAAACGAAGTTTGTAAAAAGTGGATACCATAGACGAAGAAGTACCTAATAGAATTTCCTACACCAAATAAACACATAAAAGCAATAAAATAAGAGGGTAAGCCCCCAACAGGCGCTCATATTTAACGTCGGAGAGTCACGACCGAATGAAGAATTTTTGTAGACTACAGAATAAGAGGGCGATCTTCTTTCATCTTCACCTTCCAATACTTTCTCCCCCTCTTATCATCCACACTTACCTCCTTACTTTTCTTTGGCACCATATGATCAGTAGAATCTCCTTTCTCAAGCTTTCTCATCTCATTCCTATCAATCTTCCATTCAATTTCAGAATCATTCGAAGATCAAACTCAGGATAAAATTGATCACAAAACAAAGAAAGAGAGAAAGGACTTTCAGATTCATGGGTATCTGGTGGTAAGTTAGGAGGCTTCAAGTAAACATCATCTATTCTTCATTTATCTATATCCTTCTTCTCAACCTTAACTACTACATCCTCCGCCACCTTTAAAGGTATTGTTTCTCTTGCACTTGCAATCTTGAGGCTCGCAGTAGTCGGCTTAAGCTTTCTTTCTAAATCCCTGCAATCAGATTTCTGTAAGTATTCAATGTATTCATTAGAAAGCTCATCATACCTATTATCAAAATCAGTAAAAATAAGAGCTAGAAGTTCGCTTTGGCATTTTTCAACAGGATCCCTAGACAGGATCAAAGGCAAGCTCTCCTTTGCGGCTCCCCCTACTTCTTTGATGCTTCTACACTCTTGCATATCAGTAGGCCATATAATAACTCTCTCAAGTGAAAAGACAACTTCTTTATCATTAACTTGCAACTTCAGTTCCCCCTTCTTCACATCTATATTCGCTCCTGCAGTCACAAGGAACGGCCTTCCCAAAATTAGAGGAACTCTGTCATCTTCTTCTTCTTCCATGTCTAGCACAATGAAGTCTACTGGAAATATGAACTTCCCTACTTTCACTAGGACATCTTCAACTACCCCCCTTGGATAGGTCAGGGATCTATCAGCAAGCTGCAATGCTACATATGTCGGCTTCAGCTCCCCAAACCAAGCTTAATGAATAAGGAATATGGCATCAGATTAATGCTAGTTCCCAAATCAAATAAGGCTCTTTTAGGTTGTCCTTTTCCAATTTTCACAGGGTATGGTGAAGCTTTCTGGATCTTTCAACTTCGTAGGAATTTTCTTTTGTATCACAGAACTGCAGCTCTCTATCTTATTCACTGACTCATCTCCCGTCAAACTCTTCTTCTTAGACATGATATCCTTCAAGAACCTTGCGTAGTTTGGCATCTCTTCTAAGGCTTCTGCGAGAGGAATATTAATAAGGATCTTCTTAAACATCTCCACGAACTTCTTGAACTTTTCATCTAATCCTTTCTTCAAAAATTGTTGTGGAAATGGAATCCGATTCTTTGTCTTTGGAATCCCCCAAATCTCTCTCAAATTCCACTTCTTTTTCTTTCTCTTTTCTTGTTGCCTTAGCTATCTGCCACTTTTTTAATCTAACTTCAGGCTCTTTCGAATTTTCATCAGTTTCAGGCACATGAAAATCATTTTGGACGAGATTAGCAGCACGAGAATCGAGATAAAATTCCGACATTTCCGTCAAAGATGGGCGCGAGTCGTGCCGGCCAGCACTGAAGCGTGTCGGAAGTCGTGCTGGCCAGAATCGGCAAATTGTGTGAGACTGCACGAGTCGTGCCGGCAGATCTGTGGGTTGTACCGGCCATCCTCGGTAGTCATGCCGCTTACTTCATCGATTGTCAGAGAGCACGATGCTCGTGGTACACTGATTTCAGGATGGCACGAGTCATGCCTAGGGTGGCACGAGTCGTGCCATATATCAGCCTCGATGCGATCATGTTCGTCCAACTTTTCGCCCTCCGTTTCATGTCCAGCTAATCTGATGGCATTGTTGGACCTTTGTACTGCGTTCTACTCCTCAAGGTGATAGCCATAACTTGCTCCTTTAGATTCATCACCGTTTGGGATGGAAACTTACCTTGTTGCTCTAATCTTCCAACTGCAGCTTGCAACTTTCCAATAGCAATATCAGTTTCTTTCTGCTTGCTTTCAGATTGCTCTTTAGTTGTCATCATTAGCTTAACCATCAAGTTCAACTGTTCTCCTTGCTGCTTCATCCACAGTTTCATCTCATCATCTATGGATGCTCTTCCTTCAACAGGCTTATGGGTTGGATCTACACCGGGAGGAGGTGCTACTGAATTACTCAGGTTTCAATATGACAAATTCTCATTCCTTCTCTGATTGTTGAAGTTGGAATTTCCTTGGTCATTCCTTCCACATTGCTGGTTACTAGGTCTGAAATTCTGTCTATTTCTATAATCCCCTTGAAAGTTTGACCCATAGCATAATTCGCTTCCTTCATCTGATCTTCAACTTGATCCATACTAGCATCCTCTTCTCTGTTTCCTTGTGTGATGTGATTCATCTTTTTATGCAACTCACTAAGTTGAATCTTGAGTTCTGACATCTCACTACTGTTGACCTGAACTTCTACTTTAGCCACTTTATCAAAAGCAGCTTCTCCTTTTGATCTCTCCATAGGCCAATCATATGTGTTAGCCAACATCTCCTCAAAGATCTCTTTTGCTTTATTTGTTGTCTTTTTGAAGATCGATCCACCAGCTGTCGCATCCACCAACACTCTTGAATCACCTCTTAGGCCTTGTTAGAAGAAGCATGTAGGTGTCTTTAGTAAATCCGTGATGTGGACCACAACACAACAGCTCCTTGAACTTTTCCCAAGCCTCATAGAAACTCTCCAAGGCTCCTAGTTTAAACAGTGTGATCTTTTGCTTCACCTTAAAAATCTTGGAGGGAGGGAAGTATTTATTCAAGAACATGTCAGCCAATTGATCCCATGTAGTACAACATCCTGCAAGAAGGTTGTTGTACCACTCTTTGGCTCTTTCCATTAGTGAGAATGGAAAAAGTCGCATCCTGATAGCATCCTCCGGAACATTCCTATGCTTCTGCGTCCTCGCATACTCATTAAATAACTGCAGATGAGCAATAAGATTCTCTAAAGGATTACCACTAAACTGTTGTGCTTGTACCATTTGAATTAGTCCAAACGGCAACTCAAAATTCTCCGCAGTGATTGCAGGTCCATTCAATCCAGCGTTCATGGTATGTTTCAGTTTATACTAGTCCCGCATAGGAGTTGGGGCCTGCTGATTGTCATCCATCTTAGCTACTTTTACATATGCTCACGCAGCTGATTAGAATAGTTTGGATCTAAATTAAATAAAATAAAAATAAAAGCAATTAAAAATTTAAAGTCATAAATTAAAATAAATCACAAAAGAATTAAATAGTAAAGCCTAGGGAATTATCCCCGACAATGGTGTCATTTGCTTGTTCACCTTTTCGCGTGTCCTCAAGTGTAGGGAATCAATTGCAGATAAGCATGTGACCAAGTCTATTATCGAACAAAAAGGATAATTCTAGACTTACGATTTAACCTATTTATGACAACTCTAACCTAAGACAAATCTGGGTATATAAGTGAATTAATTAAACCTAAGGTGCAGAAAATAAGTACTAAAAATAATAAAATAGCAAATAAAAATAAGGATGAAGTGTTCAAGACAGAAGATAGATAGCACTAGGAAATCAAGTTAAATTGGTCAAATTAAATCACTAGACAATCGGTTAGAATTCATGCAGTTCTTATGAAAGCAATCACTTAATTATGTTAAACCCTTTTAGTGAAGTAAACTTAACACATATATCTTGTTCAAACCCTCAGATGCAGAAAAATAATTTCCACTCCCTTCTAGGTACTTAAGAAATAAACTTCAATTCCCACTTAACAATCTAATAAACCAAATCCTCTAGAATGGTAATTAATAGATATATTAAGCGTCCAATATTAATTATTATAATGAATAAAAGTTGTATGGTTAAATCCCCTTCACCCATAACAGGTTGACAAATATAATTATTTTATGGCACAAGCAACAAGAATAAATATTCATCAGACAATGACATATCATGAATGAGGACAGACCATATAAGACAAAAATATAAGTCTCAATTCAAAGCATTAATAAGGGAATAAGTATACTGCATGTATCAATCAATTCTAGATCATCAATTCAAACCAATTCAACCTTCAAAACCTAGCACTATCCAAGAAGTACTAGCCCATGGTGTTACAGGCAACACACATGGTTAGGTATGAAGGCATAGCCATAGGTCTATAATTCAAACGCTTAAAAGAAAGAATAAGAAAAATCCTAGATATGGTGTGATTCTCTGTTCTCTCTTCCGTAATTCTGAACCTTCTCGTTCTCCTTCTCAAGTAAGCAACACTGATGAACTCCCCAGGATGGGTGGATGGGATGGTGCGGTAAAAGGGTATGGAAAAGTATGAATGGATGTGGAGAGTTATGGAGAGTTAGGGTTTGGAACACCCCAAGGACTCCTTTTATAGTTGAGGACTGTAAAATCTCAAATTCTGACTTAAAAGTGAGCTTTTTCACATAAAAAATACGAACGGGCCAAGAAAATGATGAAAACGATGATTGGGCTTTGTTGGGCAGTAGCATGAGTCGTGCCAGGGTCGGCATGGGTCGTGCCACCCATTGGTTGCGGCATTTCTTGGCAACTGGGTGCACGGGCGCTGGCTGGGTGGACGGCACGAGTCATGCCAAATGTGGCACGGGTCGTGCCACCCATCTGCAGCCTGCGCGACCTTACGGTTTTGCTCATAACTTCTTCATCCGGTCTCCGATTGAGGTGATCTTTGTGCTCACGCAATCCTCTTTTTCTTGAATTTCGAACCTTAAAAGAACTCACAAAAATTCGGTCATTTGTATATGGAATGAGTTGTGCAAAGTAAGGCACGAGTGGTGCTCCTCCTAGGCGTGCTGGGCTGTGGTGGCCACTCGTGCTGCATATGGCCGGCACGAGTGCTGCTTTTGGCCGGCATGAGTGCCCTTCTTGGCCGGTACAAGTCGTGTCGGCTGCTGTCCTTCTCCAAACTTCGCTCCCGACTTCCATTTTTGTTCTTTTTACCCCCGTTTTTTTACCTAAAAACACAAAATAACACATCACAAGCATCTATAACACAAATATATGCAATTCAATCAAAAGATGCTCAAATACGGGTATATATTCCACACAACGGTGCTAAACCAGACTTAAAACACGTTAATTTTCACACTAAACAGTGATGCACAATGGATAAAAAGTGATACGATGCTGTAAATTATGTCATGAACAATATATAATATAAATAAAAGTTATTACACGTTAAATAAAAATTGATAACGTCTTAAATAAAAAGTGATAACTAATTAAAAAAATATATTTTACTAACAATTTACTGAAATACTGTGATAACATTCTTAGTAAAAAGTGATTCATAATAATAAAAAAAAGTGATATCCGTCCAATTAAATTATTTCACGAATAATTCACTAAAATAATAAAAAGTGATAAATTTTTTAATAAAAAGTGATTTATAATCAAATAAAAGTGATATTCATCTAATTGAATCATTTCACGAAAAAATTACAAAAATAATAAAAAATGATAACATTTTAAATAAAAAGTGATACATCATAAAGAAAATTGATAATCATTTAATTAAATTATTTTAAAAAAAATTTTAAAATGAATAAAAAGTTATAATATTTTTAAAATAAAGTGATATCTATCATGATAAAATATAATAATAATAATAATAATAATAATAATAATAATAATAATAATAATGATAATAGCAGTAGGAGTAGTAAGAGCTAGGAGTAGCAAGAGTAGTAGCAGTAGTAATAAAAATAATAATAATAATAATAAGTGATAATAATTTTTTATTTAAAATGATTACTTAATTAAATATGACTTTTTTATTTTTTTTTTCATTCTACCGTATAGTATCAAATTAACATCAAATTTGATTGGTCAGTCATCTATTTTTTTTGATTAATAGTATAAAAAAATAAATTTAATTAGTTTTAGATAATTTTAAATCAAAAATCACAGTTAAATAATCCGTCTCCATTTTCTCATTCTTCAAGAGAATGAAATTCTCCATTATTTCTCTCCTTCTTCACTGTTTATCGTCATTCTCAAGAGATATGAATTGGTAAAAAGAAGATTGACAAGAGCTGATTGTGGTTTACCACGATCCCACCGGATGACAGAGAAGAGGCGGCCGGGAATCCATCGCCAACAGGAGGGGCCTGTCGGCCCGCGCGACGAGGTTACCAATTTGATGGAGGAAACAATTGACGAAGTTCTTGGTGTCAATGGCGGCTTCAGATCTTGGCCATTGCTTCTACTGTCACAACCATCACTCCGTATTCATCGACACGCCGCCGTGACGCCGTCCCATAAGTCGTCGTCGTCGCTGCTTGTCCACGGCGGCGGCCACTGGTGTACTGAGATTTCAGTTCTCGTTGCTGGTGCAAAGGAGAAGATTCTAGGGCAATGTCTAATAATTAAAAAATATAATTTTGGGAGTGTCTCTTCAGACTTTAGTAATTAATAAAGAAATTAAGGGTAATTTTGTAAAAATGGTTAATTTGTAACCCTGCATGTAAATAGGTATATGAATTTGGTTATATTGAGTTAGCCCTTACTCGGAGGGACAAGATATCCCTTGACAAGGTAACCCCGTCCCAGATGTAAACGCCCCCTAAAAATATAAACAAAAAAATCAAATATATTAAAAAAATATTAAATATATATAAATAATTATATATTTAATATTACATGTATATATTTAATTTTATCAATTATATTAATTTTTTATTTATAATTTATTAATTTTCATCTAGAATAAATATAAAATTAATTATACAATTTTATTAAAAATTTAATGAATAAAATTAAAGTAATATATTTTTAATGGGTATATAAAATTATATGAAATTTTTTTTAATTTATAAATAATTTAATTTTTTATTTTTTATTAAATAATATAATAACAAAGTTTTTAATTAATATTATACGTTAAACATAACAATATTAATATATTTTTAATTTTTAATTATATATATATACTCTCTCGTTCCACATTTATCTTCACACTTTCTGTTTTCGTCCGTTCCACATTTATCTTCACACTCCAAAAAAAAAACTTCACACTAACCAACAACCTCAAAAGTTACCGTAATTTCAAAAATATCACTCTCACCTAACACACATAACATACTTTATAATTTATTTATTAGTTAAAAATACAACAATACCCTTCAAAAGTCAATAAAGTTGGTCAAAAAGCAGCTTTTCTTAAACTCCATGTCTACAGTAAGTGCGAAGACAAATATGGGACAGAGGGAGTATATATTATGGTATAAATTAAAATAATATTTTATAATTTTTTATAGTTTATATTATGCTACATAAATAAAAAAAATAAAAAAATTGATTCCTTCAAGCATGAAAATGGGGAATACAATGAGGGTGAGATGAATAACCATTTCTTTGTTTAAGGAAATAGTGATTTTAAAAGGAATGATGATTCTCATTCCAAATATATATCAATCATGAGATTAGGAATCAAATTAGGAATGGTGATTTCATTCCTAATATATTAGCATTAACAATGAGGACGTAAATGCATGTATGAATAATAACAATGATGCTCAGTATGTATTTAACTGATACTGTATAATACAAATACAATCCGCGGCAACGTGTCTCGCCCCGCCTTAATTTTACGTATTTGCAGTAGAAAAGACACGTAGCTTTCTCTATTGGCATGTATTTACACTCTCAACATATATTTTCTTTGAGATAGAACTAACATTTACATTTGCAGCTCAGTGAGTAATGATAGTCCGTATTTCTGAGCAAAGAACAGTTATGTAGCTTTCATATATCCACACAAACGCATATTATTTGCTCTTCAGTTAAATCTAACAATTTTTCATGATGTTACAGTTAAGTAATTATGAATTTATGAAGGGTGATTGCAAATCAGTAGATCCAAATGCTGTGATAAGTCGAATAGCGCGCCAGAGAGGAGTGGAAATTCAACTATTGAGGATTTCAGATGTACCACCGACAACTCCGGCTCCACCTCCACACCACCAAGTAAGTCATGAAGGAGAGAAGAATTTCTTCTCAAGAGAAGGAGAGCGTCATGGGGAAAGAGTATAGTACCAATTGTTGTTATTTGGACACATGTCAACATTGGGGAGACAGAGATTAATGATGAAAGATGTTATGACTGTAGAGCCAATATATAGTTTTACTGGGGGAGGACTACGCTTTTATGGCAGTTTATGATGGTCGTGGAGGAACTGCGGTAGCGCTGATGTGCATGCACAATATTCTTGAGAAGCAGGTATACAAGCATGGCTAGGATGCAAAGAATAATGGTTTTAGTTGGGTAAAAGAGATGAATGAGTGTTTTAGAAATATGGATGAAGAGCTTCAACTGGAATACATGATGAATAGGCCGGAGGAGTAGCATAAAAGGAAAGAAAGAATCAAGGGTATGTTTACTATGGGGTCAACCGCTATGGTGGAGCTCATCGAAATGGAGTTGATTGTGGTGGCTAATTGCGGGAATTCAAGGGCTGTGCTTGGCTGTGGCAGAATCGTAGTGCCGTTGACAACCTCTCATCTCCTAGTGATGTGAATTGGCTTTTGAATTATATGCAAAATAAGAATGCATGACAAGCATGTACTCGTCATTAATTATCAAATTACAAAAATAATTGAATTAAGGTTTAATTCAAATATTCGATGTCTTAATAGTTCTTATAATTTTTTAAAACATTAGACTGATAGAGTAGACGAGAAAGAAAGGATTGAAGCTGCTGCTGGGGGGATGGTCCTCAATTGCAGTGGTCGTTGTGTTGAAGGATTGGTTTCCACTTCAAGATCTCTAGGTCTAAATTTCACCAACATACCATTTTTATTTTGTTAATTATCATGAACTAATCTAATCAGCTAACATATGGTAGGTGATGGATATCTGAAACCTGAAGTAAGGGTGATTAGACGATTTGAGCATGACGACTTTCTTATAATAGGAACTGCGGCTTGTTTGATGTTATAAGCAGCGACGTAGCATGTGATATGTGAAACAATCTTTAGAGGACAACAGACTTCAACGGAGGATCATGTTGATGGAGCAGCTGCTATGCTGGTTAGGTATGCAATGTCAAAAGGAAGTGACGGCAGCATCAGTGCTATGGTCGTGCAGATGAAGAATGGGTTGCAATTGTCAGGGGAAGGATCTCAGTGCAGATGAAGTGAAGCCTGTCAGGGAAAGAATCAGTGAAGCCTGTTTATTCCTACAACTTATTTTCTGCTTTTATGTAATATATGATCTATGTTTATCCTCTGCTATGGTTTGATCTAGAGTCCTAGTATTGTGTGATTCTTTTCCATGTTTGGTTTGATTTAGAATCCTAGTATGGTGTGATCTAGAGTCCTAAACATTTGGATTGCTTTTGTTGAAATCTGGAGATGATCAGTTTAGATTGCAGCTTCCAATTACGCTTGGAATATTAAGCGTGCTTCATTTAAGTGCCAAGCTATCAACGAGTCGAATCCGTCTCCACTGAGAGTGCATGGCCTGGTCGACCACCGGAGACATTATTATGCACCAACACTTCCACTGGCGCCACTGGCAGGGAGAATCAATATGTTGCCCGTGAGGACACGGTGCAGTATCAGATGAAGAACCATGTTGTTTAAATTTAGTTTGTTTTAAGTTTTAATTACATTTGTTATTGTTTATTGAACTATTATTTTAACCCCACTTGATATTCCATCCCCTATTCCAAAGGGATGGAATGGATGACATTGACACATCATCCATTTTTAAAATTTTGAATTAAGAAGTCAATTGAAATTGCACGACATAAATCACCAATACCTTGCTGAGTTTGTTCCAAAATATAAATTTTCTACACTTTTTCGTTATAAATGAATTAATTATATACACTAGTAGTGCATTATATAAATGATGCATAAATAAAAGATAGAACATAATTCTCGGACATTAGAAAAATGACAGCATTCTAATAATCATCATAAGAAAGAAGCTTATGGTCCAAATTCCTCATCAATGAGAAAAAAAATTGGAAAACACCAACAACAAATATAAGAAAAAGCCTCACGATATTCTCCTGTTTCCTATTTCTCCTTGCAATATCCAATATGTAGCAATTACTGTACAAATGTCATTGACAAAATAAACATGTTTCATTCAAACTGAAACCGCATGAGAAGTTTCACAGATTTGAATTTTTGGCCTTTTTTGTCATAGAGAGGTACTGCTCGTATCCCCTGTCTTAACTCGGACACAGCCAAACAAGTCTGCCCGGCAAAATCATCCTTTTCGGACGTGTCGTGATCCTTAACTTCAATCCTCAACATAGCGAGTTCTGGGACAGTCAATGGGAATGAGAACTCTTCATCCCAAAATGGAGTCCAATCATCTTCTATCACCCTTGTTTTCTTCTTTGCAGCATCTGCTGCCACACCTAATATATATATCTGCGACATGCAACATAAACTAATCACTAAGTGCTAAGTTGTTCATTTCCTTACAAGTAACCATATACAGTATATTTAATAATTGGTTTCACATCATTTATTGCCTTCTCGTTGTTATGCTGATGTGTCAAGGAAGTTGCTGACTCAGTCTGTTTTTTTATGCCATATCAGCACTTTGTTAGCTGAGTCAGAAACTTTATGCATAAAGGATCTATTTTACAATAAGTGTAAAGCCTTCGTAATGTTTAATTTAGTATAATGAGACAAATCATAAAAGATGTAGTAGTAGAGTTTGAATAGCATTGAGTAATATCAAGCTTGAATTCAGCATGATCGAGGTCAACATTGAACTCAAAGTTGACAGGGAAATTTGGGAAATTCGACTCAGCTTGTCAAGTTCAATGTTTTTAAGCACAAACTTAATGACATATATCAAAATCAAATAGTATACAACTTGATGATCAACTCAACTCAAATATATACTCCCTCCGTCACATTTCAACTTTTACATATTTCCAATTTGGGCGTCCCATTTCAATTTTTACATTTCTCTTTTTGGTAGATTGAACCCATACAAAACAATTAATATATCTATATAGGACCGACACACAACACTAATACAATTACTCACTTTACATTAAACTATTATATCTTTCAACCCACTACACATGAAAATACTATACTAATCTCCTCTCAAAAAACTAGCGTAAAGATTGAAACGGGACGGAAGGAGTATATATTTTTTAATAATGCACATTAATGATAAAATAACAAGCACACTTATGCTCACAAGCCACACGCTATCAATTTAGATATTGCTCAGCTCGAGCACCACTTGTATTTGAGTGGCTCAAGCTTGTTGAGCTCAAATTAATTCAAGGTGAAAATGAGTAGCTCGTGAATCAGCTAAACTTAATCACGCGCCCTATTGTCTATGAATTTCATGTTCTTTCTCACTTGAAGTTCAAAAATTCTCAACACTCAGCAATTCCAACATCGAAACATAGACTTTTGGTACCTTTGTATAGAAGTCCGGGGGTGAATAAGCATCAAAGTGAGTGTGACTGAAATCCAGCCTCCATCCATCTCCCATGTATACACCTACCTGTAAATTTGAAGTGGAACTCTTCGTAAACTAGCATGTCAATAGATAAACTAATTAGTTGGAAATGATCTGTTTTCACTTGCCTTCAATGTTTTCTTTACGGGAAGCGTTAATCTGGGATCAAAGACCTCATCATTCGGACCTTTAGTCATAAGCAAATCAGGCTTCTTCACATAACCACAACCTCCGTTGGATCTAAACAATCCATGCATCATCCGAAGTGATTTTCCATGGCCCTGTTACAATTTCAGTACAATTTGATCAAGAAGAAAAACAGGTGGTGCAGCACAGAATTGATACTTGAGAAGCGTCCAGTCATAAAAAGCAATTAATAGTAATCAAGAACTGTGTACTTCAAGATTACAGAACTAACTTGCATGTTAAAGGCAACCATCTGAGCACCATGCATCCATCCAATAATAGGCCTATAGTTCGATGAGGTTACTCGTGTTCCCTTAGGATAAACCCTCAGAATATTCTTCTGGGTGAACCTAACAAAATTAAACTTACAAAGAAGTTAAAGAAGGGAGTTGATCAATAATGATCGTAGAATGCCACAAGTATGTATGTATGTATGTATGTATGTATGTATGTATGTATGTATGTATGTATGTATATATATATAACACAAAAAGGCACCTTACAACATCTGTTGCATACAAATCCGCAGCCTTTTCAAGCCTTTGTTCACTCAAACTAAGTCGACTCACTTTAGGATCACTTACGTTTCTTAAAGCATGCCTCAACCCCTTCTTAGCATTCCCAGCATGAATGCCAATCATGCGCTTATACTCAGGTGCTGCATGATTCCCCGATCTTCGTAGCAGAGCTTCATAATCTTCTTCATCATCCTCATCACTTTGACTCTAATTACTCCAAAAACAGCAATATTACCACCTTAACAAATACATAACATATAAACCACACTAGTTACCTTGTCCTCATATTCGGGTTCAGCAGCAGCATCCCTCATCAGTTGTTCGTCTTCAGATGAATCGTTTTCCTGCACAGCCATAGTATCTCCATCCTTGTTACTTCCGAGGTACTCTTTTGGTGGCTTGGTTGACAATATGATTCTGTGCTTCAAGGCTTCAGGAGAGGGGAATTCCTCCAAGCATTCCGATTCGGGGCTATACAACATGTCTCCAAAAATTTGTGTAACCATCTACAAAAAAATTGAATCACGAATCAAATCAATAACCAATACAGGATTCATCTACTAATGTAATGTAAATTGCTGCAATCTTATCATATAATCTATAATGATCAATAATTCTTACGGTGGCCACTTTAGCTTGAAGATCTCGAGTAAGGTGATCCTCAAGAGTGATAATAACAGGATAGGGAGATTTAACAAACGCATGTTTTTTAATAGACTCTAAGCATCTCATCAGTGGTACTGGTGTTGTCAGAGTCCTGCAAGTTAATTACACAAAACTTCACATATCTTAAAACATCAGATTAAAAGGTGCATACAGCTATACATGCAGATTTATTGCAATCGAATAAACCCTAATTTGGAAAATTCCCTTTGAATAATCACTGAATCACAAATTAGCGGCAGTTAAGAATCCATGCGGCAGAGATTCGGAAGGTATTCTTGTTTTCAAGTACCTCCAATTGAAATTGAACAGATTACAAAACAATAGGAAGAAGCAAGCAAGATGATAGTCGAAGAGGGGGTAGGTACCTTCCATGAAGAACATGGATATTATCCTTAGCAGAGTTAGGCCAGAGATCGAGCTCAATTCCTCTGACACCATTCTCGAGAGCTTTAATGATGGGGATTTCACTGCAATAGCTGCTCAATTGATTTCCAGTCAAGTAGGAATTGTGGCCTGTGTATATGAAATAATGTTGCAGTGGAGCGTTCATATCGTGATGTACCTGCAATTGTTTTACATGACACACTCCACTATTTAGTGTAAATAACAAAATCAACAATAGCCACGTTCGAAAACATCTCTTTTCCCACTCATAGAAACAATTTTTTTAATCCAATTTTATGAGTTTGTATATAAAATATACTCTCCAAAAAAAATTTTTGTAATAATAAATAAATGATAAAGTATGTTACGTAGAAATAATTTTTTTTTAAATAAAGTATATGGGAAATAGTGTTTGTTTTTTATTTTTTATTTTTCTAGGAAATGTGCAAACTATTGCTAGATAATTTAAAATGAAAAATGTGTCATCTGAAATGAGATGGGGAAGTATATACTTAATTCAACTTGTTTTCAATTATGTGGAAAAAAAATAATAATTAAAAAAAACACGTACAAAATGGATAGAATAGGTGATATTCTCTTATGAATGAAACGGGTATATATAAAAGTGATTGTGAGAGGAGTGATAATTATTAAAGTATACTCTTCCCTCCGTCCGGATAAAGAGGTGCATTTACTTTTTTTCACGTAAATTAAGAAATATTATTATTTTATGTAAAGCGGGTAGGTGTATTAAAGAGGTGTGATGAATAGTGTTATTCATTGGTGGGCCCTTTTACTAAAAGAGGAAAATAATGTAATTTGGATGAAACGTTCAATATAGTAAAATAGTGTTATTTGAGCGGGACAGAGGGAGTAATTATTATATAGATAAATTGTTTTTATTGGTATTTAAAGTATATTTGTGGTGAAACGTACTACTATAACTAGGGGTGTCAATTTTACCCGCGGGTTCGGGTACCCGGCGGGTAATACTCGATCGAGTAAGGGTAGGGTAGAGTATAATCGGGTATCAGATAGGATACACCTATCCGTATTCGTTTAAAATTTTAAGGGTAGGGATGCGGTATGGTTTTTATAAAATATCCGTCTACCCTACCCGATTATCCTACCCGTTTACCCGTATACTTATTTATATATATATATATATATATATATATATATATATATATATATATATATATATATATATATATATATACTTTATTTCTTTATATATCTTTATTTCTTTATACTTATTATAATGATAGTTATTAAAATATGTCCTTCAATATTTATATATGTATTTTTTTTGGATGAATCTGTTGCCAATTAAATTTGAGATTATGGAACTATGAAGATCTTTGTTACATTTGAGGTTATCAAATCTGTGTAAACTTGAAGTCATGCAACAGTTGAAGTTGATTTTATAAACATTGCTTGACTAGTTTGATGAGTTTTTATTGTGCTACTTGGGTTTTTTAATGCTATTAGTATAACTTGAAGTCTTATATTATAGTTTGATTCATGATTCTTGTGTGGTTAAGAGTGATGATTTATTTATATGTTGGGTATTTGTATTTATTTGAGGTGAATAAGATAAAGAGAAGTATCAGCATCATAGGGATAAATGAGAATAGTGAAGATAACTAGGGTGGTCATTTTAAAATAAGTGAATATCCATTTACCCATGGATTATTCATTATCCGATGGATAATACCCGTACCCTACCAGATGATACATTTGAGGGTAATAGGGTAAGGGATCGGTGAAGGAAATAGATATAGGGTAGGATATGGGTTTGGCGTACCCGCACCATACCCTACCTGTTTACACCCCTAACTATAACACTTTAAGAAGGTTAATACTACTGTGCACCCGGGTGTACCTCAAGATACGGTGCACCCACTTTCAGATCGTATACAATTATAAGCAAAAACATATATAATTATGAACAAAAATATATATAATTTATTTGTTAGTTTTTTTAATGAAAAATTGAGTATAAAAAAATATATAACTATTAAAAAATATGTATACACTATTGAATAAACACATATAGATCCTAATTTTTTTAATGAAAAACTGAATGTGAAAAAAGTATACAATTATTAAGAAACATGTATACAAAATAGAATAACATGTATACAAAATAAAATAAAAAATTATACACATATGGGTGCACCCTTGTACCCGGGTGCATCAAATATCAACTCCTTTAAGAATATATTTTACTGTAATTCATTAGTCATCATACATTAAAAAAATATATTTTAGTTATCAATTAGCATATTTAACGTATAGAACGATTATACTTTAATAACTGGTCGACCCGTTTCACAACAGACTTTGTCATAGAATAGAAATTTAGTGGATAAAAAAGTCGAAAAAACAAAAATAATGGGGTGGGTCTTGCTTGAGACTGCTCACATGAGATCATTTTTCACTTTTAAAAATAGTTATCACTTTTGCTATAAATCGTTATCAGTTTCACTATAAAATGTTAGCACTTTTTTTACTCCTATATTATAATTTGTTCATGAAATAACATTATCATTTTTTATTAATTTATTATCACTTTCTTTTATAAAAGTTATCACTTTCTATCCGTCTCACGTAATGTGAGACGATTTCACACAAATCTTTATCTAAATAATGAATTGAATAGGCAAAAAAATTATGTCAAATAAGAAAAAAAATGTTCGAATAGAGATGCATAATATTATGTCAATAGATTTTAAAATATTCAAAAAATATAGATTGAATAAAATAAAAATTTTTGGGTCGAATAAACAAAATGTGGACCAAATATAGATTCATAGTATTTTTGTCGACATATATTAAAAATTCAAAAGACATAGTACGAATAGAGTAAAAAATTTTATGAAGAATAAAAAAAAGTTCGAATAATAAAAAAAAAGGGTTGGATAGAGGTTTATAATTTCTTACTGACAGATATTATAATAAAAAATACTCAGTATGGTTCGAGTAATGAAAAGAATTTGAGTCTAATAAATTAAATTTAAATCACTAACAATAAATAAGGGTTTTTTTTTAAATGTATAGTACAAAAATAATAGAAAAATATTTTTACTTTTGAATCTGTAAAAAAAAATTGTTTAAAAGTCTTTCATAATTAATTATCACTTTCGTTTTAAAATGTTATCACTCTCGTTATAAAATGTTACTACATGAAATTGTTCATGAAATATCATTATTATTTTTTATTAATTGAGTATTATTTTTTTATTTGTCTCACGAGCTCGTGAGACGAACTTACACAAATATTTGCCTATTATTTTTTTTACTCGTTAATTTTTTTAAAAAAATCTTATGAAATACAAACTCATGATGAAGTCTTGTGGAAGACCGTCTCACGTAAACTCTTACGTTAGACAGATAAAAAGTGATGAGTTGGTCTCTTGTGTCTTCAGGTGCATAAGATGTGTAAAGATACACCATTTTATTTTAAAAAATATACTCTTTAATTAATAAGACTATAATAATTTTATTGAAAAGATCGGCTGAAATATAAATAGTTTAAATGTTTGATTTAAAAAAATATTTTTTTAGGAAATAAAAGTACACATTTTTATATTAAAGAGTATACATACTACGGTACCATTTAAAATTAAAGGGTATATATTTCGAAAAATACGGGATTTTGGTGCACGGTGTCCCTGGGGACACGCAAGTTTTAGCCAAAAGTGATAACATCATTGACAAAAAGTGATACTCAATCGATGAAAAATAATAATGGTGCAGTGAACTATTTCATAAATAATTTATTGTATAAATAAAAAGTAATAACATTTTATAAAGAAAGTGATAATAATATTATCATTTTCTATCCATATCACGTAAGGACTTATGTGAGACAGTCTTTTTCATAAATAAATATTTATGATAAGTTAAATTTTATATTGTTATGTGATTTACATAAATCATACTCCATCCGTCTCATTTCAAATGTCAAACTTTTCATTTCTACAAAAGTTTGCACATTTCCAAAAAAAAAAGTAAAAAGTAAAAAACAAACACACTTCCTCATATACTTTATTTAAAAAAAACTATCTCTATCTAAAATATTTTAATGAAATAACGTTATAAACAGTAAATATTGCAATCAAATTTAATTATATTTGGGGTCGTTATTCTGATCTTAAATCTCAATTTCCAAAGCTTTATGGAGTAAGTTTTATTAAAAAAATGCTTTGTAAGCTCTTTAAGAGAATGGGTTGAGGGGGTGTAGGTTTGGATGTGGAGATGGAGGAGAGATGTTCAAGAAAGATAAAGTTATTTTTTACGAATTTCGTTCTTGTATTAGCATGTTCCCTTTCAAATTAGGTAAACAAAATGGTGGTGGAAACTGGATAAGATAGGTTGCTATACATTACAAGAAATGCTTATGAGACTTTGGTGTCCCTAAAAGATACTACACATAATGAAATACCATTAAAGAAAGAATTGTGTGATGTACGGAATTATTTTGCACCAAACAAAACTTCTACCATGGCTTGGAGGCTCTTGTGGGATTGTTTGCCGACAAAATCAAACATATTCTGTAGAAAAATAATTGTCTCTTTCGATGAATTTGTATTGTGTGGCCGGGGTGCCATGAAAATGGAAAAATATCATTTTGCATTTGAGAATCGTGAATAGAACAAGAGGAAAATAGTAAAGGAGATTAAGTTAAAGATAATGAAGTTGGATTTCAGCTAAAGATATACACAAAAATTTCTTTTCTTTTACTGAGTGAATAAAAAATTCTAAATTATTGTAGAAGATTAAATGAATCTTAAATTTCTCTATTCGGTCTACTATTTAATATTGGTACTTGTAGTATTTATTTATTGAAAATTTATCAATACAGGGCTTGAAAAATGGGTAATCTATCAACTCGGGGCTTGAATTATGTATACTATCGATTAGGTATTTGAATTAAGTAAAACTATCAATTCAGGGTCTGAACTTAGACCCTAAATTGATAAAATATGTGATAATATTTGACAAATTCACGCATTGAATTGATAGTTTTACATATTTCAGGCATTGAATTGATAAAAAAAAATCCAGACCCCTAATTAATAATTTACCCCTAATTCGGGTCTTAAATTGATAAAAGTCCTTATTTATTTTAAACAATACAATTTTATGCCTAAAAAAAATTCAGTTGACTTTACTGAGAGAAATATAATATATACTAAAAATTGAAACCATCAACTGGTCAATATTCTTTAAAAATAAATTAATAAAATAAATAAAATTAAAAGAAATCCCGATCGTACCCATAAAGTAAATATTCTTATTACTATTAACTAAAGATACACGTCTAAAAACTATTATTACATTATTACAATTTAATAATAGACTAGTAGTCATTGTAGTGATGATTAAACATATTTCTAATTATCACTATTAACAAAAGTAAATTTCTCTTAAACTACTACTATAATTCAGTGATTAAATATATAATATTACTTCAACGCTTTTATATCCTCAAGACGAGAAAAAGCTACCTAGTGCCGGCAATGACTAAACATATCGCAAATCATGTTTCCACACATAACATTCACATCTCCAAATACCAAAACATTACATGCATCATTAACCGGATTTTAAATATATACCAATTAGATGTACCTAATTTAATTTAAATTTAAATCCAAAAGTTATACTTTTGGAAGTATATATATAAACTTGTGTGAAACCACATATAAAAAGTTATATATATTTAGAAGTATATTAATGAATACTTAAAATGTCATACTTCAGAAGAAAAAAGTATTATTGAAAAATTTCAACATCATGACTTTTAAATCTCCCTTATAATTGTTTTATTTATTTATTCATTTTATATATACCCTAGTAATAAAAGCATCATACTCTAGGTGAAGTTATTATCTAATAAATTGGCTACAATTAAAACTAATTCATGAATTAAAGGGGAGAATTTTTAATTAAATCTTTCCCGAAACAATGGAACAAACTGATGATTAACAATTTATTAAGTATTACTTCAAATCTTTAATACTCCTAATTAAATGTTATACTTAGGATACAAATTTACAGTTTGCATCGATACCAACAATGTAGAAGGTTAGATAATGCAATTAAAAGGAATTGACTATGTTTCTAAAAAATAAAAAAGATAGAGCATACATACCTCTGGATTGATGGGGCCATTGACCTCATCTCGGAAGAGGAAATCGAAGAAGTCATCGACGGTAAAACTTTGTTGCCCCGTCTCATAATTACGCCGGGGCAACACTCTATGCATGACCGCGGCCGCGTGGGCCGCGGTAGAGCCTTCCTCCCCTTGGTACTCCGCCAGGAACCTCGCCAGCTGATCCGGTGTCATGACGGCCGCCCCCTCCGCGTAACGGAGGAACGCCGCCCTCACCTCCGGCGGCGGCTGCCACTCGCTGATCTTGAACTTCCTCTTGAAGCATCCGAACACCCGATAGTAATTGTAACTCCCCATTTCTCTATCTCTCTCCTACTCTTTCTCTCTCTTGATCACAATATGTGCTTATGATTATTTGTTTTTAATTATGAATGAGAATGAAAGCAATACGCCGCGTGTCTAACGCATATGGGGATTGGTTGAATGGTTCTTTCTTGGAAAGCTTATTGAGATAATATTAGTTTTAGATTGATACATAGTGAATTGTTTTATTAATAGAGGATTCTTGAAAGAATGTTATTTAAATAATAAAGGGTTAATTGAAAAAAAAATCACAAAAACTCAATTTGTGATTAATAGTAGGATTTTTTTTACAACAATACTTAAAGATTGTAATTTTTTTTGCAATTTTTTAAAAGTGAGAAAATTTGAAATATGAGTAAAATTCGTGATTTTTTTTTTCAATTAACCCAATAAAAAATATGAGGAAATTGGGAGGAGGTGAGGTGGGGTGGGGTGGGGTGCGGTGGTGTGGGGTGGGTGGGTAGGCTTTTAGGATGGGAAGGTGAAAGAAATGCACATTAAAGGAGCACAATTGTAGCTGGCGATGGTCTTTATTAATTTTAAGTATTAATTAATCAAGTAATTAGAATTGAATTGACTCTAGTGGGAATCCACGACTCTGCGTTTCCTTTTGGATTTATTCTCTGGCAAACAATTCATCGTTACGCTGTACTGTAGAACACATTATTAAAAAAATTAGGCAAATGACTTATTTATTGTGTCTTCCCCTTTAGAATTTTAATTTTATTTTGAGGTCGTCTTTTGTAAAGTCATCATCTAAATTTTTATCATTTTAGTACATAAAAAATATTTTTTAATTAATGAACTACTCTTTACGCTTCTTAACATTAATCCATAATTTACTCCGTTCCATCCAGAGGATTGTATTTGTTTTTTTCACGTGAATTAAGAAGTATTATTATTTAATGTGTAGTGAAAAATTATATTAGTGAGAGTGTAAGTCTCATATTTTAATTGTATTAGTGGATATGTGTAAAAAAAAATGGTATTTTTTAAATGAGACGTCTAAAATGAATAAAAATTACTCTTTGAATGGAATGAAGAGATTATTTCATTTCGAGAAGTTAGTTGATTATTTATTCTATGTACAATTTCTTTTTTGTTTATATTAAAAAGTAAATCTAGAGGTATATACCTGGTGCAAGAAATAATTTTACTTAATTATTTTCAATATCTAGTGATATTTTTATGAAGGGTAGGTGTAGCGTGAAACCATCTCACGTGAGATTATTTCGCTTTTTAATATAATTATCACGTTTGCTATAAAATGTTATCATTTTTCATTTATACTATAAATTATTCATGAAATAGTATTATCATTTTTCGTTATAAAAATTATCACTTTCATTCGTCTCACGTAAACACTTACATGAGGCGATCTCACACAAATCTTTACATTTTATCTTTATGATACACTATATTTTACTCTTGTAATTCATAGTATACTCTTTTATGATTTATTGTTAATTTTTTAAATACGATAACTCCCTCTCTAGCTTCCTGATATTTTTTAAGATTACAAACTATTACTCTCTCCGTGTCTAATATTTTTGTACACTTTTTCTTTCCGTCAATCTCAATACCGTGCACATTTTCAATAACGATAAACTAGTAAACTACATAATATTAATATCTTTTAAAACATAACAATATTACAAAGAGTTGATCTCTTGTATCCAAGTGCACAAGTTATGTAAGAGTATAATATATTTTTCTAAAGAGTATACACTTTAATAAATAAGGATATTTTTTTTTATTAAAAAGATCTGCTGAAATATGAATAGTATAAATATTTGATTAAAAAATTATTTATTTTTAAAAAAATAAAGGATACACATTCTCATATTAAAAGGTATACCAATTAATATTAGAGGATATACCGTCCGAAAAATGCAGGATTTGGGGGCACATGTCCCCAAGACACAAAAGTTTTAGTCTATTACAAAAATGTCATCTATTTTTCACACTTTATTCATTAATCCTAATAACTTTATATATATTTTTCCTTTAAATTACCGAACTTAATTCTAGTTTTTCTTACATTATATAAACCTAAAAACCAAATTTCCATAATTTAATAATATTAGGAACGGAGGAAGTATTCATTTAGATGATAAATCATTAATTTCGTAATTCACTAATCCTATATGTAATAGGATTTTAAACACTTGGTGAAATTAATAAGCGTACTCCTCCCTTAATTATTGTTATATTTATGAAATAATTACTAATAGGTACACTTTATACCCCTAATTACTATAAGATATATTGATTTAAAATAATTATTACTCTCACATACAAAATATTAAAGTAAAATATCAAATATAACCCTAAACTCATACACTTTTAAACTACAAACCCTAAACCCTCACCCACCGCCGGACCGCCGCCAGCAGGTCGCCGGAGCTCAGCCGAACCTCCGGCCGATCGCCGAAATTCTGCCGTCGCCGGAGCTCCGACGGCCGGTCGCCGGAGCTTCGCCGGACCACCCCACTTTTTTGCTACACACTTTTTTTTACTACACACATTTTTGCTGCACACAACATTTATGTGCAGCACATTATAGGTTAATATTGGAATATCACAATATATTTTGTAGTTAGTAGTAATATTTTTGTATGTTTGTATCTCATAGTAATTAAGGATTTTTTTTGTACCTAGTAGTAATCCTGTCTATATTTATCAAAAAAAAATCCTAAAATAATATTATATTTTCTATTGGTAGATGACACTCACACAAAATAATTAAAATTTTTTATGAGGCCCAACACTATATTAATATAACTATTTACTATATATTAAAATATTATTTCTCTAACCTCACTACAAATTAAAATACAATATTTTTTAATTTTCTGTGCAGCCATTAAACATAACAACAGGCAGAGAGTAATATATTTTTTTTCTTTCAAAAAATAATACTCTATCCGTCCTATTATATTGTTCCATTGTTTTATGTATTTGCTTCATTATATTCTTCACATTTTAAAACTTATAAAAGTTTCAAAATAAATAACCACTCATTGTTTTATTTATTTGCTTCATTACATTCTTAACATTTTAATGCTTATAAAAGTTTTAAAATAAATAACCAATCATGGTTAATATATTTATGTTTTAAAATATTACTCTCACCTAACACAATTACTTTATTGGGGCAATTTATGTAAGCAAGTCTCATAATAACATAGTTTTACACTTTCATAATAAATTACCATTTTTTTTTAAAATGTATTTTCTTTATTGGACTTTTTTTTTTGAGATTTTATAATGTTACTATTACTTTTATGTTTATTGGTATATCCATCAACAAATACAAATTTTACTATTAAAATATACTATACAAACCTTATATATACTCATGCATGTTATCGTGTGATCTTGACGTCGTCAAACGTCTAATATATATATTTATAAGTGACTTCAAAGTTCTATGTGCCAAAGTGTAAATTAACATGTACTTTTTTTTTTAAAAAAATTCTTAAAGAATGTCAACCGTTTCACTTAACAATACATGCATTTTCTTATTAGAGTTTGATATCATATGCGTCAGATATAGGTTCATATATTCGGTGCCCTTGTGAGTTAAGTAAAAATAAAAAGGTAAAATTTTTGGTAGATACAGTTTTTTTTTTAATTTTCCATCGAACCGGATCTTTTTAATGAAGATGGATCAAAAAGAGTAAGAGGGGTTAGCGCATCTCCAATAAACTCTTTAAAATTTGAAAAACATTTTCATAATATAAAGAGTAATTTTAATTTTAAAGAGTCATAATTTTTTTGTGCTCCAACAAATTCTTTAAATTTTGTTTTCCAATTTTAATTTATTATATTATTTTCTCTTTTATTGATTATTTAAACTACTTCTATTGGGTGAAAACACTACATTTAATGAAGTAATAAATTATGAAGAGTGATTTGTGTTCTTCAAATTTGAAGAGGGAATATGAATCTTTAAATTAAAAAGTTAAAATAAAGAATGGATTGAAGCTTGTTTTTCTTGTATTTCTCTTTAAATATGCATATTCTTCATTTTAGATGAGCTTTTGGAGATGCTCTTATCTCTTACCTTTCTCTCTCCATGTAAAGATATGCCCGCGTCCTTGATTTTATCAATGGAGATAGAAACTGTTTCAGATCCGACGACATCCATTTCGAGCACCGAAATTCACCCTTGTAGATCTTTTTATACACATTCATCAAATTGGGATCGAAGAAGGGCAAACACCCAGCAATGACAAACAAAACTATACCGCTAGACCAAATGTCGATCTTCGCGCCATTGGGAGGAAATGCGTCGAGTGATTGCCTATATGTCTTGATGAACGAGATAAACTATTTCATATTCATAAGTCTAGAATCGTTCTTAATCATAGTGTGGTTAGTCTTTCTACTTCCTTAGGGTAACATTTAATTCATATCCATTTCATCTCTTATACTTATTATTTGTGTGTGTGTGTTTTTTTAAAGGAAAAAGTTAAATATTATTATGAGTACAAGTAATACTCAAAAATCAAAAGTTATCAGAGTTTACAAATCACAGTGCAGGTGCACCAATATTAATGAAGAGAGACTCATCTAATTACAGCACATTATGGGGTTGCTACTTCCAAATGAACCTAACTGCAAAGGACCAAATGCATTCGATTATGTATTTTTTTCCCTTAATGCCCAGCGCGCCAAAGTATTGTAGAAAATGCATCGTTGGATCAGAAGCACAAGACATCAGAGATTTTAGCCAAGAATAACAAAGACACCAAACTTAATAGGAGAAGTTGCATTCGAAAAACAAGTGCTTCACCGTTTCTTCATGATTACCGCAAAGGCCGCACGAGAGATCATCTACATCTTTGAGAATGTTCCTACTTTTAAGAGCAACTCTAGTAGGAAGCCAACCTCGAAGGATTCTCCAGGCAAGCCCCAAAAATTTTGTAGGTGTTAATTTATTCCAAATCTTTAAGAAAGCCTTGTAAATATCTTCACTTAGGTTCACGGTAGCCGAGACCTGAGCTATTTAGCATTGACAAGTACTTCGTGTAGTGAATTGCCCATAACTTGAGAGTTTTCAAGTCCAAGCATCATCACCAAAAACCTGCATATTGAAATGTTTCAAGAGAAGACCATAATTGAGATTTCAAATCCAATCCCATGATAAGAGTTCTCGTCTCTAACTAAGGTTCCATTGCCAAATACCATCAACCAAATATCCCGACTCACCTACTTTTAATTCTTTATTAGAGCAAAGTGAAAATAGTCTAGGAAATGAACCGACCCACTTATCATACCAAAAATACGTAGACATTCCATTACCAATTTTTTTGGATATATTAATCTCAAACCAAGGACATTTCGAGGTGGAGAAGAAGAGATAAAAAAATTATCTCCACCAAGTTGACATATACTTCCTATTAACACAAACACCTGACAAAAGAGAAGAACAAACACCGTATTTGGAGTCGAGTATCCTTACCCATAGAGAGTTTGGTTCAACTCTAATCCTCCAAACCTATTTTCTATGTAAAGACTTATTGAATAAATCCAAGTGTTTCACACCAAGACCACCATTCTCTTTGGGTATACAAATATCATCCCAAGAAACCCATAGAACTTTTCTCTCATTCACACCACCACCCCAAAAAAAATCACGTTGCAATTTGGTAATTTTTCTCAAGATGTGATTAGGTAGGCGGTAAAAGGAGAGATAATAGGAGGGTAACGAGTTTAAGACTATATTAAGAAGGATGATTCTACCACCAAATGAAATTTTTTTGTCTTCCCAGCCTTTCAATTTGTTTTTGATTTTTGAATTACTCCAGACCAGATTTCCAAGCTATGGTTGCCAGCCCCAACATGAAAGCCAAGATAACACATAGGAAGTGATCCAATTACGCAACCAAGAAAGTTGCCAAAATCGTTTAAAATCTCCCAATCGACATTAATTCCAAATAATTGGCACTTAGAGTAGTTAATACGAAGTCCGGTCAATAACTCAAAATTTGCCAGAATGCACTTTAAGGCCAAAATATTTTTAACAGACGTCTGACCAATAAGAATTGTATCATCAGCATATTAAAGATGAGAAACTGAAATGCACTTACTCCCAACAGAAATGGAATCAAAGAGATCACTATTAATAGCCCGAGCCACAATAAGGAATAATAGAGGTGAGAGATGATCACCTTGTCTAAGACCACGCTCCAACTGAAATTCTTTAGTAAGGCTACCATTCACAAGAATAGAAGCAGAGGCAGTGAAAACACATTTCATAATCCAACCACACCATTTTGAATTAAATCCCATGCTTTCCATATCACCCTCTGATGAGTGATATTTTTACCTAGATTTTAGTATCTTTTTATATGTGTTTTCGTGTTATTTTATCCGTATTTGTATTCTATTTCGTTGTATTTTATGTTTTTATGGAAATGTGTGAGAATGAGCTTAAATGTATGATTTCTAGGTAAAAAGAGATTCTAGGTGCAACAAGAAAGACGTAGGAAAAAGCGGATCTCAATTCGGAGTTGAAACGAGGGAGAATGAGTCAAAGCAAAATGCTGAAAAATGCACGTTCAACTTGTATAATTTTTCTGTACTCTTTTAGAGCTCAAAACTAGAAGTGTGATATATGGTTGGAAAGCTACAGAAAAAAGGATCGTTTTGGTATAAGAAACACTTCAATTAGAGCCCAAATGAGAAATTATGATTAAAATGGTGACGTTGCGCAAGCTATTCCTACTCAACACGGTTGTGCTATTTTGCATAACTTGCTACACCTTCAAATGTAGGTACTTTTTCTGCAAAAAAAAAGCAGAATTCTTCTAGAAGCTTCCCAAGGGTTATAAATACTCAATACTTCAATATTTGAGTAGATTTTCGAGGGCTTCACCCCTACACACACATCACACACATTTTTCTCCATTTTCACCATCCATTTCCTCCGTTATTCATCCATATCATCTATCTTCATCCCACCATCAAATCCTTCATTCAAGTAGTTAGAGAAGCAAGGAAGAGAGGTGAATTGCAAGGGAAAGAAGAAGATCACCATTGGAGATATCCAAGGGAGTTTTCATCCAAACTTTATATTGAAACCTTATTGTTTATCATGTTTTGTAAGGATTTTAATGTCTATGTTAATTTTCTTATGAATATGAGAGGCTAATCTCCCTTGTGAGATTAGCAATATGAATTTTGTTTGATAATTTTGGGTATTTTGCAATTGAATTTATATGTTGATTGGATTTATTAATTTTCTATCATTGATTGTTAATTGCTTGATTTGTATTGTTGATTTGTGTGATTAATTGTCATGGGCATGTGATTAGATTAAGAAATCAATAATATATTTAGGATAGTTCATTGAATCATTTCATCAAACACTTCATGTGCATTATAAATTGTAAAGAGATTGAGAAATCCTTTAGGATTTAGAACCCTTTGATAGAACATTCGATTGGTTAGATCTAGAGGTCAATTGATCGTGTGAGGGGACTCTCTAATTGAACTTAGTACCTAGTTGGAATTGTTTGATTGAGAACCAACCTTTGAGCTATTTTGAGACTTTTGTAAGAATCTACAACCTATCCATCTCGAGAGGGAGTTTAGGTGGAATTCGCTTTGGCCCTTAGTTATTAATCCATGATAAATATGAATTCATTGTATGATATCTAGATTCTCTATACTATAAGTATTGCTAGTCTTATTCTTTATCTACTTGGCTCATTCATCCATCTCACATTCATCTATCCATTTATTTTATTGTCATTTCTTGACTATCTCCCCTTCTTTATAATCTCTATAAAACTATGACAAATTCTTTAATTAGTCATCTCGACTACAAATGGCTAATCACCCTCAAAAAGCCCCAGTCAGCTGAATCAAAAGCTTTTGCAAAATCAGTTTTGAAGAGAAGCGTTTCATGGTTCTTCTTCTTTGTCTCATCAATAATTTCATTAAGCACTAGCACCCCATCTAGGATTTGGTGGCCTTGTATGAAAGCTGTTTGAGCATTAGAGATGACATTCCTGATGATTTTGCTAAGCCTCTAAGCAAGTACTTTGGAAACTATCTTATAAGCAGTGTTGATCAAGGAGATGGGTCAAAAGTCGCCGATTGTGGTAGGAGAACGCTTCTTAGGAATAAGTGCGATGAAGGACGGATTGAAACCTCTAACAAATTTTCCATATTTATGGAAATGTTCAAAAAACAACAGGAAGTAGGCTTCAAAGAAGGACCAATACTCCTTAATGAAAGCAAAAGAAAACCCATCAGGTCTCAGACTTTTGGATGAGTCACAATTCAGAATTGCTTCTCTAATTTCAGATTCAGAGAAAGGTTCCAGTAGCTAGAGTTTTTATCGGCGCTTATCCTTTTCATTGCAAACTTAGTGACAATAGATAGCCTGCACAACTTACTAGCTTGGAAATAGTTTCTGTAGTGTGAGAATGTTGCATTTTTGGTCTTCTGAGCTATTGAATACTATTCTACATCAATACGAATTGCACCAAGATCATTATATTTCCTTCTTGTGTTAATGCACTTGTAGAAAAATTTTGTATTTGCATCCCCTTCTTTGATCCATCTGATTTTTGCTTTCTGGCTTAAGATATTTTTATGAAAGCTAAAATCTTGGAAAATATCTTTCAAAAGATCTCTTCTTTTTCAGTTTCTTCCATCTCAAGGCCAAATGTGCGATCAAGTAGATCAAGATTTAGCAACTCTTATTTTTTTTACTCAATTCTATGATCCAAATAACTAAAAATTATTTTACTCCAATCACATTTTTTTGGTTTTAAGGAGTTTGAATTTCTCTTTTACAATGAAACTGCCCCACTGTATGCTTATGTTCTGCCACATCGAAGTAAAAGCGTCCTTGAAAGTAGGATGGAGAAGTCAAGCATTGAAGAAGCAAAAAAGCTTAGGACCCTAATTTATAAGCTTATCCTCAAGGATAAGAGGGCACTGATCTGATATTGATCTCGGGAGCCCCTTAAAGTTGACAGCCGGATAGCAAGAAATCCACTCTTCATTAAGAAGAAAACAATCTAAATTGCTCTTACACTAACTGTCAGGCCTATACCAAGTGTAGCTCTTCCCAAAAAGGGGCAAGTTTATGAGTTTTGAATCCTTGACAAACTTATCAAAATCATCCATTTCTCATTACGAACAGAATTGAAATGATAAACTTGTCAAGGATTCAAAACTCATCGACTAACCCCTTAGATCAAATCCCTTTTACAAGATTAAATCCCCTTGGATTGGTCTTATTATCAATTCCCATGAAAGTACTATGATTCTAAGTTTTGTTCTTCTCATTAAATTACTCAAATGCCTCTTATAAGTGTTCTAAGCATTAGAAGAATGGCTTACCTCCCCTTACACTAATATGATGTTTATTTCACTAATTGATTCAATTCACCCCTAACATATAATATCGAAATGGCCATCCTAACATCATGTGCATAGAAATCAATAACTCAATTAATAAAATGAAACATGAATCACAATTTATAAGAAAGAAATCCATCATCAATTCAATTAACTACTAATAATCCCACAAATCTAGATTATCATCAATTCATCATGTGGCTGGCCTCACAAGAGGCCTAGCCAACAATAATCATCTTACAAACCTTATAAAGTTTATAAAATTCCATTGCTAACTTCAAATCAAATGAAATACAAAATGAATGAAAGTTGAATTTCTTCCATTGTAGATGAGGGTTGATCTCATTCCTCCATTAGCATTCCAAGCAAATAAGCCTCAAATCTCTCTAAGGATGGTATGGTGAACGATGTATGGAGTGAATTATTGATTGAAAGTAGTAAAAATGGATGAATTTGGTGGATTTTGGATGTAGAAGAGAGTGTGTGTAGAAATGGTGTGGAAGTGTGTGTTGGATCTTAAAAACTACTCCCAAATGTCTCTCTCCCGTAAATCAGGCTAAAATTGGGCATTTATACCCATTGGAATCTTCTAGAATACATGCATACTTATTCTGGATTTCTACCTGAGCTCGACTCGAGCAGCAGAGCTAGACTCGAGTCTACTCACTTTTCTCGGCATGTTTCTGCGTATTGACGGAGCTCGACCTGTGTGCTGCGCACGACCTTGGCATGGGTGAGTAGCTGTTTCTAATTTTTGCATACGACCACTATTACAGGGCCATGCGCGGCGCACAACACGATCTTGAGCACAAGCTCGACTCGAGTGTGGTCAAGTTCTATCCACCTTCTTTATTTCAGCTCCCGACTCCATTTTGCTCTATTTTTTTTATCTATTTTATATACATTTAAGCTTATTTCCACACCTTTATCAATCTATATCACACTTCTCTTAATTAACATGAATTTCCACCAAAAGTTACACAAATACGGATAGAAATATATAAAAATCCACAAATAAAGACACTAAAATCTAGGTGAAAATGACGACGATCAGTAGGGTATGGTACGGGTACAACAAATTCATATACTACCCTATATCCTATTTCCATCATCCTTACCCTACCCTATTACCTTCAAATGTATTATCGGGTAGGATACGGGTAATATCCATCAGATAATGGATAATTTGAGGATAAACAGTTATCCACAATTTTAAAATGGCCACCCTTGTTGCCTTCACTCTTCCTATTTATCCCTGTGATGGCAACACCTCTCTTTATCTTATCCGCCTCAAATAAATACAAATGCCCAACAACACAATTAAAACTAAATTAAGCAAGCAGCACAATTCCTTCCTATGCAACATATAAATAAATCATCATTCTCAACCACACAAGAATCATAAGAAATCCCACTAATTTTCTCCACTAAATTTCGATAAACCAATGCAGGAATCACTTTACTTTATCCAATCTAAGCTGCACAATTATACGAACAACATTAAAAAACCCAAGTAGCACAATTAAAACTCATAAAACTAATCTAACAATGTTTAATAAATCAACTTCAACTGCTGCATGGCTTCAAGTTTATACAGAATTGATAACTTCAAATGTAACAAAAATCTTCATAGTTCCATAATCTCAAATTAAATTGGCAACAGATTCATCCTAAAAAAAAAACACATATATAAATATTATAGGATATATATATTAATAACTATCATTATAATACTTTTCTTAAATCATAATCTCACTTACATCTTCTTCATCACTTGAAAAGGCCGTGACTCCTTTTATAATTCTAGATGATGATACAATATCTAAAACACGAATATTTGATATTAAGTTGTTAATTTATATAATAAAGAAAATAGTAAAATAACGTATGGAAGAAAATCAAACCATCATGTTGTTCCCATAGCCAATCTTGAGAACACATCAATGCTTCTAATGTTTCTGGGATGTGTTTTGGCATGATTCGTACACTAGTACTAAAAGCAGCCTTTGAAGCAACTGTGGAAATCGAAATGGCAAGAATATCCCTTGTAATTTGATGCAATGTAGGATATTTAGTCTCTTGTGTCTTCCACCGATTCAATATGTCAAAATCACCATGGATAGGCAACTTTTTCTCTTCTAGGTAACTTTCAAGCTCTGATTTCTCAACGGAATCAATGGCATACTCATTTAAGTATAATTCAAAAATATGCATACACGCCAGAAGTTCTTATGATACAGATTTTTGTACCGTTTCTGATGCATGAGATGATGAGGATTTGGTTCCACTACTACTAGTAACAGAGTTGGAGTTTGGAGAAGATTCTTTGTATTTTTTTTTCAAGATCACCCATAATCTTTCTAATCTTTCCCTTCTCATTTACATAGTTTTCTCCATAAAATTGATCATAAAAGAAATCAGTCATCTTAAACTTGAACCAAGGATCCAAAATAACAGAAATTGAGAAAACTTTATGAATGTCTTCCCAATATTTGTTATACTTCTCTATCATTTTTGTTGCCATCAACTTCACATCAATACGCTCAGAAGTAAGCCAACCATTCATTCTTGCCTGTATCTCACAAATAAACATAAAAACCTTATTTGTAGCAGCATATTTGGTACCAAAAAACATGTTGGTTAAATCATAAAACAATGCAAACTTCTCACAAACATCACTAGCAAACACCCAATCATCCTCAGTAGACAAAGCTTTTATAAGATGGATCACGTTTTTTTAAACGCGGGAAAATAACTTTATATGGCAATGCAAAATTCAGCATAAGGTAAACAGAATTCCACCTAGTTTTAACATCATGAGCAAGCTTTTTCTTACTTCGAATGTGCAATTAGCGTGCCGTCTCTTCAAACCTTTCTACTCTTTTAGGTGTTGCTGTCCAATAATACACACTTTCCCGAATTTTCTTAATGCTCTGCCCTATAACATCCATGCCATCTTTAACTATTAAATTCAATATATGGGCAGCACATCGTATGTATAAAATCTCTCCACCAAGTATCAATGACTCTTGGGAAAATTTATTTATCAACATGGAAACAACATAATCATTAGTACTGCAGTTATCTAATGTCACAGTAGAAACCTTACGATCAATATTCCAATCTAATAGTGTTTCAAACAAGACATCAGTAATCACTTCAGCAGTGTGTGGGCAAGCAACACACACAAACCTGTCATTAGAAATTAGAGAGAAAAGAAACACAAAAGTTAATATAATTTTAAGAATTAATTAATCATAAACTATAAGAATTAAGTTTACCTTATAATTATACTACATAGCTTCCATGAGTTGTCAATAAAATGTGCAGTAATTGCCATGTACCACTTCTTTTGATTATTAAAAGTCCACATGTTGGTAGTGATTGCAACTCAACTCGTGTTAACCTCCAACATATCCATGATTTTACTCTTCTCATCAACAAAATCTTCATAATATCACTACGAAGAGTATTTCTTGAGATAGGCTTGAAGAGTGGCTGACAAGTGTTCATGAACATTTTAAACCATTTATGTTCGACCATTCGCAGTGGATACTCATGTAGGATGATCATATATGCAAGATGGCGCCTAGCTAATACATGATCAAAAGTATAAATTTTCAACTATGTCGTCTCATTTTTGTTTGTGCTAGTGATTAACAAACATTGTCTTATATCCTTTGTGCTCCTCGAATGACACTTTCTTATATGAACCCGTAGGTGCAATGTTCCATTTTCACTACGCGCACTTAGCTTTTTATGGCAATAATTGCATATTGTTTTATCTTCTCAATTAATCTTTTCTTTTTTAAAATGATCCCAAACAACGGATACTAATTTTCTCTTTCGACCATCAGTTGCACTAGGATCAGTGGAAATTTTAACTTTTAAAGTATCAGTTTCTCCTAGTGATAGAGGATGAGTATCTGTATCTTGGGGTAAAGGATTTGAGTCTGTATCCATTCTATTAGCATCATCATGTTCATAGTGGCTGGATTGTTGTGAATGGCACATGAGACGGAGTACTCATCTCCACTAATGATAATAACACAGTCATTATATTCATACAATACAAAGATTTAATACTCATGATTAACAAGCAATTGTTGTAAAAAACACAGTAAAAAAACATTGCTATAGTTTTCTGTTTCAAGTTTCACAGTTAGAGAATATATAATTATGCGTCTTCATCTCATCTCATGTAGGCTTTAGTTTTTCCCCTCAAATTATTTAACTATATTTCAGGTTTTCAATATTTCAGTTCTTTAAAGAATATGAGCATTCATTTGTAGCTGATAATCTTTCATGTATGTTTCCTACCGAATTATTTTATTTTTCTTTGAAGTGATATCTAATGTAATGCCCCGATTTATAAAACAATTTTATAGGAAAATAGGCAATTAAAATAGAATAATTAAAACACATAAAGTACCATTTAATTTTTAACCATTCTAAACAGTCAAAATAATGGGAAGCTCCATGGCACTAGTACAGGTTGATACACAAAATTGATGTGCACCAACCACAATATCTGTAAAGCCATTACATACATATATTTAGGCATATTGGCATTTACAGGCTCAACACATCTTCTATATAATTACCTTGCCTATTGCCTTTGTCCTAACTCCTAATTCAGAATTCCTATAATTTGGGCATATGCTAATTTATAATACTAGTTCACGCACCAGTTCATTACATATCCTATTCCTATTTTTATGATACGTTGGCTCTTGCTTTACATACAATTAGGGTCATTCAACAAATGCTCATGAAGTATCACCAGTGCAAGTCCAAAAGGATAACATTTGATTAACAAATACTCTAAAATAAATATAGAGTAATAAATAGCAAGACCAACTTTTGGAGAGAATCTTTAATAGCCACAATGAATTTTAAAACGCAATTTGTTAGGCCTATCAAAAATAAAAAAAAGCTCTTCAAAAAAAAATGAGAGTTAACTTTTCGCAAGAAGAAGAAACAGATTGTGTAGAAATATACTATATAGAGGGCTTATTAGTGCATCAGACTGTTAAAAACATGTAAATAGTTCATACTTGGACATTTGTCCCATAAAAAAACAAAGAGCTTGATTTTAAATTAGATTACATTTACCACTGTTGAAGATGCAGTCACGCAGACGAAGAGCGGGCGGCTGAGCGAGAGAGGAAAGGCCGAGCGGGCGGCTGAGCAGCTGAGCGGATTTTTCACAACGACAGACGGAGAAAAGTCACTTCCAAGTTCCAAGTAGACAATTAGGGTTTTGAGTGAAAAATAAAATGAATTATTAGTTTAAGATGTTAAATGTTGTACAGTATAGTGTACTAACATATTTTCGATTAATATAAAGAAATAAATAAATAGATATATATATATATATATATATATATATATATATATATATATATATATATATATATATAATAAAGTATGCGGGTAAACGGGTAGGGTAAATGGGTATTTTATAAAAATCATACCCTATCCCTACTCTTAACATTTTAAACGGATACGGGTAATACCCTACCTGATACCCGATTATGCTCCACCATACCTTCGCTCGATAGGGTATTACCCATCAAGTACCCGAACCCGTAGGTAAAATTGACAGCCCTACTTTTAACTTCGTTCCCCCAACCTCTCACATTGTAGTAAAGAATTCGCATAAAAGAAAGAGTCACCTAGCAACAACAAAGATCAAACTTACAAGACGGTTGCAGAAAGAGCTGCGATTGCACTGGCTTCAAAGTTAGTTTCCTTCAAACCAAGTTTTTTCCCAAATTCCCACATACTTTATGTAGTCTCCGTAGAGTCCCATTCTCTAAGATCGCATACAAAAGAAATCCACTATGCTTTTTCCAAATTTTCTTCAACTTCAACGGGAAATTTTTCTTTTTCTATTGTCTGAGTTCCTATTTAAGGTCCTGTTAATAAGAGAAGGTGGTGTATCAGTAGGCCCACAAGTGGAATTATGAAAAGAAATTGCTTAATTGTTTGTTTTTATTGTGTAATTGCTTAATTGTTTATTTTTATTGCTAGTTGCTATTTATGATTGATTTCACACCCCCAAACCATATTGCTATTGCTCATATTAAGATGATTAAACATGAATCTGGATACATTTAAGGTTGAAATCAACCATAGACCGATATTTAACTTAGTTGCCTAAAAACTACTGAGATAGAGTACACTTGCTCTAATTACACGCAAAGAAGTTAGCGATCAAGTTTTTGGTGCCATTTTCGGGGAGATTAAGACTTCTAAGTACAATGAGTTTGTGTTTGGTTTCCTTTAATAGGAGGAATTTTTTGTTTGTTTTCTTGTTTCTATTTTTGTGAATTAATTGTGTGGTTTTTACATGTGTATGAAAATTAGATCGAAGGGTCTGCCACTAGATACTTTGGATTTAAAGTGGGAAGCTATACTTCGTAGAAGAAGAAGAGAAAGATTGTCGAGAGAAGAAGGAGAAATAGAAGATATTTTGAACAACTTGTACGTGTACAATGAATAAGGAAAAATGCACAGAACATGCAAAACCTACCTTAAGAGGTGAATGGACAGTAAGATGTGACACAGATGAGATAAGTCTTGCAAAAGGCACATAACCACCAATTGCAAGAAATTGTTCAACAAGTATTAGTTCAATAAAGAGTTGGTGTCGGAGTTCAAGAACCTCAAGTATAAGTCAACAATCAACCGGAGTTGGTGAATAGAAGATAAAGATTAGATATTCGCGATCACTTCCAATCTCCAGTTGAAAACTATATGATGGCTCCACTTATCAACGCAAATACCTTTGAGTTGAAATCCAGTCTGATTTAGATGGTGCAAATGAACCAAGTTGTAGGAGGTCTACTTGAAGACCTGAACTCTCATCTTGCCAATTTCTGTGAAATTGCCAATATATCAAGATCAATGAGAATTTTTTTCAAATTTTGTCCTCTACTTGAATAATAAGACACGATCAATTTAAGAGTTGTGTATACTTGAAAAGAGAACAAATGTGCAAGGAATTGAGTATACTTGAAAGCTTGAAATGTAGTCTAGAAAGGTTAGGTTGAGTGCTTATATTTTATTTCCAAATTGATTAAATTCTTCTTAGGCTTAATGGTATGTTTGAATTTTGTAGATAGCTAGAACAAGACATGGAGAACATTTTTTGTGCCTGATGAAGCCGAGCTTGCAATTATTTATAACAATCTACTGGAACTCAACTCTCATCCGACTCAAGTAGGGTGAGGTTTGAGAGACATTGGGAGAAGTATGCAACTCGATGGGAAGCCGTTTATACCCCAAGGTCAAAGCAATGAAATTTCAAACTCCACTTTGTATGTAAACTCTGGGAATTGAAGATGATTATCGAAAAGTATTTGAAAGAGTTGGGATGAGAAGGTTCTTTGACAAGAGACAGACTACGTTCAGACACCTTACAATGTAATTCTTGAGTATGCTAGATGTGATAAAGAACAGCAATCTTTTTCCCACTCTTATCATATTCCAACTAAACAATGAGATGCATGAGATCGGCACCCCAACACTCAATGAATACTTTGGCTACTCTCGTGATGAGAAGAGGGTCATCTACTCCTTCATAGATGATTATAATAGGCAAGCTTGTGGGTTCAAGCTTATCAATGATGGAACGGCCCTACAAGAAACCTACAACCCAGCTTATCTTAAGCAATGAGAATCCGGAATCTTGTAATGAGATAGTTGGAGAATCTTCACCAACACAGTTCTAGCCCGTTTGAAGAATGCATCAGTTGGATACAAAGAGCTTTAAATGCTCTACTTTTTATACAATGGATACCCATTCAACATGGTTGGGTATTTCATTGTACATGTGGAGAGGCTGGCTAAGAGACAAACTCATCAACTGGTGTTGATCGAATGCATGGTCACCATGACTGCAGAGGGACTAAGTATAGACATTGAGCTGATGGAGCCTTTGCAAGAAGACATAATGAATACATGAGCCTTAATAAAGATTGAATTCCTAAGAAGGTTTGCAAATTATTATGTCTGCTTCAACTGAAATGAGCCCATTTCCTCTTTTAGGTCCTGGCCTCACAATCATCTATTCTTCGAGGAAGCCAACAAATATGGCCATGGCAAGTAGGCAACACCCTTAAATGAATAAAGACTTTCATATAGCTAACCATGAATAGGTTGAGGTGTTGATCAAAGAGATAGTAGCTGAAGATGATACTGACTTGATAGCTATCAAAGCTAAGCAAGCACTAGCCGGAGGTTCACAACAAGCACCCATTGAAGAGGAACAAGAGTATCAAGTGGAGTTTGATGAAGGAATCCAGACCTTGAGGCACCAAAGAAGAATCAAAAGCAGTTTGATCCCATGCAGAAAAATGTCGCTCCGAGGGAAATTAATGGTGGCAAAGGATGGAGAATGATGTGAGGGAGCTCCAGAGAGGGCAGATAGATCATGGAGTCCAGCTGAGGGCATTATAAAATGGACAAGTGAGGACGGATGACAACTTCAGTCAAGTTGGGACCCACATCAACAATATTAAAGATATGATGACTAGAGTCTTCAATCTCTACCTCATTTATGAGTATCGACAAATTTTCCACGACAATTTTAGTGGCCTTCACCTACAGAACTATGAGGGAGAACTCTATAAATTTTTTTATTGAATTTTATTTGGTCTGTATAGTTAAACTGCTTGAATTTGGATGTTTTTTATTTTTATGTTTGTGTTAGATTTAATATTTTTTGGTTTGTGATTGGATTTCGGTTAGGTTCATTTGTCTTCTCTTTCCTTGATTTCTATGTAATGATGATTAGATATTCTTGATAATGGATGTATTTATTCTTGTGTTTTTCTTATTTTCTTTTCTTGTTTTCTCTTTATTATTTGTTTTGAATTGCTTTTCTTGTGATGTTTGGCTAGGGGTAGCTTTGGTGGAGTAGTTTTACTTTAATTTTATTTTTAGTTGAGGGGTAGAAATTTTGATAAGGAATACGAGTGGTAATATTTTACTTTTAATTTATAGTGATAAATTGTATTAGGACATTTTTAATTACTCTTTGAAATTGTTGCACATGATATATAAAATATGTTCAAGTTTGAGATAAATAAGAGTGTAATGTGTCCCTAAAGATCTTAAGCTCGAGCTAGTAAGATTTGAGCATCAATAATACATTAATATGGTTTTCCTTTCATTAGTGGATTAATCAAGTGTAGACAAACCAGAACTTGTGTGTGATATATGGGAATGAGCTCGAATGTTAGAGAATCCTAGAAAGATTCTAGACCATCCTTGTTTATATGAGTCACTAGCTATATTTTCTCTACCTTCTCATCTAGCCTTCGTTAACCCCGTTGAGACAGATAAACTTTCTCTTTCTATTATAACTCATTACAAGCCAAGAAATTTACTTAATTAAGCTTAAATAATAACCTTAAATGTGGGTGATTGGAGATTTTTGCTAAAGATAGTAAAGAAGAGTAAATATTGAAAATTATGATTGATAAGAGTTGCTGAACAAAGAATGACTATAAGACATGAGAACAAAAAGAACTGAAAAAGATGCTCAAGATTGGAAAAAGAAGTGATGAGTAAGTTCCAAAAAGAATGAAAGAGGAAAGAAAGAGAAAATTTTGAAGGAAGCAAAAAGAGATCATCTTTTTTATCAACTACACTTACTCGTAGTCAACTGGTGCCTAAATTCTTCCCTATCTTACCAAAAATCCTATCATTACATCCTTAAAAAGACCTATTTGATCTTTGAGTCGAGGCTATGGTGGCTTTTGAATATAATTTACTTACAAGTATATGGTGGGTCAAGCTTGATTTGGTGAATCTCATTTTTAAAAAGAGTTGAGGGCATTTATACAGTTTGAGGCTTGGATCGGAAGGGACATGATTACTTCGAGTTCTTTTAATTTTGAGCTTATTAAATTCTTCTAGATTTCTTTGAAGTAATGATTCCTAATATGATTTGTTATGCTTGTTACTTGTGAAGTATGTTACTTATTTTTCTTTATTGTTTTGTGTAAGTGAATCTATCTCCTCAGTTCTTTTTCTTCTTTTCGTTGCTTGGGGATGAACAACACTTTAAGTTTGGGAGGTTTGATCGGTATTATTCTCACCTAGGTTTTGTAGTATTATTTTGGTTATTTTAATATGTTTTTATTCCCATTTTAATGTAATTGGTGGAGTATTGTAGCATTTGTATAGTGATAAGTATGATATAATAAATGTCCAGGGTTTGATCAAATTATGCTTTAAACAGTTAAAAATAAAGAAAAACGAAGTCTTGAAGTGCAAACGAGGAAAAGCTCAAAATTGTGTTCAAACTCATGGAGAGTTGTGACACTCGTCACGAGTTACTCCAACTCGCCTTGAGGTTGGCACTATAGCTGCTAAAGGGCGATCTTGGATAGTCCCACATCAAAATCTTCAACTCGACCCTGCGAAAGGGCGAGTGCAAAACTCGCCATGAGTTCGTGGTAGCAACTCGCCATGAATGCAACTCACGATGAGTTGCAAAAAATGTGTCAGCTGTCCAGAAAACTCTGAATATTCTCTCAATTAGATATTTTAACTCCCTTTCATTATCTAAAAGTCAGTTTTTCATACTTATTGAAATACACACACTTTTCACCTCTTTTCACACACATTTTCTCTCATCTTCGCAAAAATCATCCTCCATCAATACCCATCAATCTCTCCATAATTTTCATCCATTTTCACACTATTCATCCACCCATTACCTATATAAGGGAAAATCATCAAGGAATTAAAAGGATCATCAAGGGAAGAGAAAACCAATTCTTTAAGAGATTTAGGGATAATTCTTACTTTTTTGTTATCTTTTCATTTTAAGAACTATTATGAAGTTATGTAATAATTTTATTATTATGGATTCTATAGTTGGCTAGTCTCATTAGTAAGGCTAGCCCCATGATGGATTAGAGATTTTTAGGTTTGTAGATTGAATTGATCTTTGATAATTTGATCTTAATGCTTATTCTTTAAATGTTATTTTGAGATATGTGGTTGATTTATTCTTTCCTGTAACTAGGATTGCAATATAATTAGATGTTAGGATGGTTGATTGAATCGCCTCATTCTAGGATATATGCATGTTAGTGTAAGGGGAGTTTAGCCAAGAACTTCGAGCGCGTAGAACACTTAAGATAAAATACTAGCTAAAAAGATTACTCATGCAAAAAGGATTAACTTAGTAAGGGGAACTCCATCTTTACAATCATAACACCCTTGTTTGGAATTGAGAGTAGGATCAATCCTAGGAGCCTTTTTAGAGATTGTAATAAGTTCATATCCTTCTTACCATGGCCATTGGAAAGAAGTGCGTCTAGTGATTGCCTCTATATCTTGATCAAAGAGAGAAACCATTGCATATTCATAAGTATAGAATCATCCTTAGTAATAGTGTGGTTAGCCTTGCTAATTTCTCAGAGTGACATTTCATCTGTATCCATTTCATCTCTTGTTTTTGTTATTTATTTAATTGCTTAATTGTTCATTTTTATTGCTAGTTGCTATGTGTGATTGATTTCACACCCCTAACCATATTGCTATCGCTCATATAAAGATGATTAAATAAGAATTTGGATACATTTAAGATCGAAATCTCCCGTAGATCTATATTTAACTTGGTTGCCTAAAGACTACTACAATATAGTACACTTGATCTAATCACACAATTTAGTGTGAAATCTGCGTATTTTAGGGTTCGATTTAACACTGTTTTGTAGAATTTATGTACGCATTTGAGCATGTTTTGGTTGAATTGCATATATTTGTGTTACAGATGCTTGTGAGGTGTTATTTCATGTTTTTAGGTGGAAAATGGGGTAAAAAGAGCAAAATCAGAAGTCAGACTGGGCGAAAGAAGGATTTGGTACAACATGGCACGACTCGTGCCAGCAACTTCGGCACTCGTGCCGGCCACATGCATCACTCATTTCGGCCACATGTAGCACGGGAGGCCACCTTCGCCCAGCACGTCCCGGAAGAGCACGACTTGTGCCACTCTCAATTGGGTGAATTTTTAAGATTTCTCTATATGGGTATAAATCCAAGAAAGAGAGGATCACGTGAGCGTAAAAATTATCTCAATCGGAGTTTGGATCAAGACGTTGTGAGAAAAACTATGAGGTCGTGCAGATCGCCGAAGGGTGGCACGACCCGCGCGGACGTGCAGCGCGAGTTGGTGGCACGACTCGTGCCACTGCCGACATGACTAGTGCCATGTCCCAGCGTGTCCAGATTGTATTTTTTTGGTCCGTTCGTGTTTTTGACGTGAAAAAGCCCACTTTTGAGTCAAAATTCAGGATTTATCAGTCATCAACTATAAAAGAAGACTTTAGGGAGTTACAGAGGAATAACTCTCCATAACTATTCATAAATTTTCATACCCTTTCCGTACCACAATACCAAAATCAAGATTCACCATCTCATCCACCCATCCTACTATTGGAGAGTTCATCAGTGTTGCTTACTTGAGAAGGAGAATGAAGAAGATTCACAACCACGGAGGAAAGAAAAGAGTTCTACGCCAAATCTAGGGTTTAATTTATTCTTTCCTTTTTGTTTTGAATTATAAATCTATGGGAATGCTTTCAACTTCAAACATAGGTGTTGCTTGTAACTGTTGGAGTTCGATCGTTTGGTTAACGTGAACCATTAGGGTTCCTACGATTCTATATCAGCAGAAGCAAGAACATAAAATCATATTAACTATCACCAGGGTATGTTGAAAAAGAGAATAAATTCTCCTGGTAGCATGCACAATCTCACCGTTTTGGGCATAACTTCCTCATTCGATCTTCGATTTGAGTGATCTTTGCATCAAAATGATTCTCTATTCCGTGGCTTTTCAATAGTATATCAACAAATAGTTTAGAGTTACATACAATTTTAGAAAAATCATGGAAGTTAACAAACAGCAGTGATAAACGACCTCTTGATCTTCTGCTGTATTCCTAAGTCCAATCTTGACGTCGTGTGGGTGTTGATCTTCAAGATCTTCTCAATTTGATGTTTCATTTCCCTCCTCACAGTGTTAGGGGTGATTAGATTAGGGTTCCGAAAAGCTGAGATGACTTATATATAGGCTACAACAGGGAATAAGAGAAGAAATTAGAGTCGGGTCTCCATTGGGCTTAAGTACCCAAATTTAGCACAAAACTTATACTTAAGTCCAATAATAATATATTCCACTAAAATATTATTACTGCATTGCCACTCCAATTCCATAATTACGTTATGGGCTCCTTCTTATTATGAGCCCGTTAGTCTTCCCGTATTTAAGATATACAATGCTCATTAATTAATTAAATTACTGACAACTCTATTAATAAATATCTCATCCGAGAATAGTACCATTCAACCTCATTATCATGCTGGAATTAATCCACTTGCAAGATTTACATGATAATCATTATGTGCTCCTCAAGGGGACATCATCAATCTATTTAATAGGACACAGATTCCTTCTACTACTATCAGCACACCATAGAGACAACACTACTTCATAACTCACTGAGTTTGTTGATTTAATTACATGTAAATCTCACCCATTGATAAATCAAAGAAATAAATATTGTTTTACGTGTCGAGGTTATTGTATATGGATTAAGAGCACGAACATATTTAATAAATGAGATCAAGTTCTTCTATATAGTAAGTATAAGTCGAACGATCTCAAGCGGTCCTGCTCAATACACACAAAGTGCACTAATGTGATTCTATAGTTAAGACAAACTAATACAAAATCACACTACAACCATCCCAATAGAGAGTCCCCATCTATCTCGATTATGAGAATTTGTTTATACTTTATAACAAAACCGATAATATGATCTTCCACGTGTTGTCGCACAATATATTATCTACAGTATAAAGTAAGTGGACTATTGCATCGGACATATAAATAAATTATAAGACGCAATCATTTGATCATATGATTCTCATTTCAAATAAATTGTTATAACATTGTTCATACAAAAAGCTAGACTTTTAGTATACAATCCAACAATCTCCCATATATACTAAAAGACTATACTGTCATGTCAACTGCCATACATCTAATTCTCACTCCCACTACACGACCGTCAAAAGATCTCGTCTTAAGGTCCTTGTAAAATAATTCACTAGGTTATCATCCGATGCAATCTTGGTGATAAAAATCTTCTCCTCGTCATACGATTTCTCGTAACAGGTGGTACTCGCATTCCATGTGTTTAATTGCTTATGGGCTCGTGATTCCTTCAAGTTTCCAATTGCACCATTATTATCACAATAAATTGTGATACCCTTGGACAAACTTAAAAACCACATCCATGTTCATCACGAAGTTACTAGAGTCATACAGATACTTTGGCTGCCTCAAAGGCCCCAATTTATCATCTTTCCATGGCGGAGTCTGACATATATTTCTATATGACACTCCTCCATATTATGGCTCTATTTCCTAAAATTAAACACATAACCTTTGAGGTGGATTTACTGTCGTCCTCCCTGACTAGAAAAATCCAAATCTACGTAATCCACAAGAAGCAGTGAATCTGTCTGGTAAGCATATATATAATTTTCAGTCCTTCTCAGGTACTTCAAATATGTCTTATTTCAGTTCATCATTCTTGTTCCAGGTTACGTTGATACCGACTGAACATGCGTTTAACAAAATAGATAGCCATTCTCATGCATAGCATTCTTTAGATTAAACTTCCTTATTTGTCGAAGTATAAGGAATCGTCATCATCACCTTTATCTTTTTTTGTCACAAGACACATTTCCTTAGATAAAGTCACATGCTAAAACGAGTAAGGATTGTATCATTTCATGAAGTTTGAAATAAACATAACATTCTTTCTTGTGATCCGAATCACCATTATTACAAGAATATATTTTGCTTCTCTTAAGTCCTTTATTTCATACTGATTTATGAGCCATACCCATACGCCCGACAATACTCTTTCATTGTCTCCAATGAGCAAGATACCATCTACATATAGTACAAGAAATACCACCATGTTTCCGTCACTCTTTTTCAATACACAAGACACATCCGCACATTGAATAAATCTATATTACTGGATTACCTCAACAAAACAGATGTTCTTTTAGTTTAAAGCTTGCTTTACTCCATCGATGGACACTTTTAAGCTTACACTTAAAATACTCTTCGCACTTTGCAATGAATCTTTCTGGTTGCTTCACATAGATATTTTCCTCAAGACTTCCAATCATGAAAGCTGTCTTGACATCTATTTGCTATACCTCATAATTCAATATGAGCAGCAATAAAAGAATCTGGATTGATTTAAACTTAGCTACCAGTGAAAAGGTTTTCTTATACTCGAACTCGCCCTTCTTTCTGAGTGTACCTTTACGCAACAAGCCTTGTTTCAAAGTATCACCTTACCGTCTGATCCTCTTTTATTTTGTATGACCACTTCCAATGGCTTTCACACCATTTTGCGGTTCTACAAGCACCCAGATCTAATTTTAAATCCATAGATTCTATTTCAAAATCATAGCAACTTGCTAAGATATTCATTTTTATCTTGTAGTGCTTCGTCGTATCAGTGGGCCAATTTCATGTATACTAGGGACCAAGTCTTACGACTCTCCTTAAACATAAATCTATCAGGTTGTAAAATAATCCTCCCACTACGATAAAGCACTACATGCAATTGTGTATCAGACGTATCACGCGATACAGTTTTCTTGTGGTATATCCTCTTGTACAATTGGTACTATGTGTTTTTCCCTCTCACATCCTTTAGAACAAATTATACATGACTTTGTGATTTATTACATAGTCCTTTTCTAAGAATCTAGTGTTTGTGATAACAATCACCCTTTGATCTTTGGACTATCAAATAAACCACCCTTCATTTTTCTAGGATATCCCAGAAACAAACAAACATCCTTATGACATGCTGTTTCTAGGGCATACCCATAAAATGAATTAGTAATTTCGAATAACTCATCATCTCCATAAGAGTCTTATCCTTCTTTCTGCCATAACAATCAGTTGGGGACTGCCCGATCATGACAACTTGGGATTCAATCCCAACCTCTGATAAATAGCTCCTAAACTTTCCTAAGAGGTACTCGTCATCGCGATTAAATCGTAATGACTTGATATATATTCAATGACACTTCACTGCATGAGCCATGCACTTTTGAATTAATCATAGTACTCAAACTTGCAGTTCATCAAATAATATCTAAACACCTCTCGTAGGGATAATCCTAGGACCGCATAAATCAGAATGAACCAATTCCAACATATCTTTGGCTCTACACCCCTTTGCCTTTAAAAGGCAATCATGACCTAGTTTCATATGCTAAAAGGTATGTTTGGTTCATATCTAAAGGTTCCTTTCTCTTATTAAGATTAGAAGATGCGTTATCATTACAAATTTATTGCATCCGTGGGATAATCATGATTTAAGAGTGTCTAAATTGTCCACCAATGTACTACAACATATTATAACTCCATCCCTCATCGTTATGATCATGTCATTTAAATGAAATGGCATATCCATCCGTATATGCATAGAAACTGAAGTGAAATTCTTTCTATGAAAAAGTGCGTCAAGACAATTTCTCATAATCAAACGTTTATTCATATCAAAAGATAAATAAACAACTCCCACTGCAACAACTACTACTTTCATAGCTTACCCATGTACTCAATTATCTCACCATCACTTAGTTACACGCTTTTAATGATTCCAGTATCTACATACAACGTGTCATTAGATGTCATCACTAACCATGCTTCAACAACTAGTGAATGAGATACTAACCTTGTTCACACTTGATGAAAATTGATTTTCTTCGCCACTTGTTTTGTCAGAAGTTTCCCACCGAATACAGCCTTTTGTATTTCAGGTGGAACTTGCTCAAAACATATAGGCAAACTATGGAGAATAAAATTGACCTAGGTTTCCCATTGTATTTATACTCAAAGTTTTTCCAATTCATTCATCAACTCAACCATGACCTCTTGCCTTTCTAAATTACTCAAGTATCTGAAGAGTCGCATGAGAATGAACATCATATTACTATGAAACTCTCATCTCTTCACTGGAGTATTAAATAGACACTAGAGGACATCTTTAGTAAGAACACATATATGTTCCTAAGAAGAAAAGATCGAAACTAAAATTATTCTCTAATCATCTAATTTTAGACTAGTATATATAATTTCTTTTAGTTAACAAAAAGTGAATTGAGAGCCATTTGAAAATATAGAGAATCATAAATAAATAAATAGATCAAACACTTCGAATTTATCAATTTATATTGATTCCCTCAAAACAATATAAAATAAAATTCACCAACATCTCAAGCACCGTGAATTTGCATGTCAAGCACCGTGAATTTGCATGTCACGTTAGGATAGACGTATATAAACCCGAATATTTACAAGAGAAGGTTTTACCCATTAATTTCATTCATCATCCTAACTTTATGACAACATAATTAATAGTCTGTTCCTTTTTAGCCATGCAAATAACAACAGTGATTCCGTTGGGGAGGATACTTATTATTTACACCTAAATGTACACCATTATTTGATACCAAGTCTGTTGCCCTAGCTTGTGTGCCTTCAGTTGGTGAAATCCACACGCTCTCGAATAACTTCCTACAATCATCATAAAGAATAACTTCCATGAATAAACTCATCCGTTAGGGAGGAAGGCACTATAGCAAACACGCAAGTTTATTCACATCACTTACAAACCAATAATGGAGGCCGCAAGAATTATTTACCAATCCCCTCCCCCACTTAGTTATTTAACACCGAGTGTTTTTACATGCATATAATATTCAATAATAAAATACGCATCCTAGCATGCTTCTATTAATGACAGCAAATCAAATAGAAACATGCATCCATATATATAACAATAATAGATAATTAAATCAATTAATGCACTTATATAACACGTAATAAACGCAAAAAATGTTGAATTTAAAAAACGAGCCCGATTGCCCACGGATTACTCCTGCATGACTCGTGCAATCCATCAGCATGAGTTGTGCTATCCAAAGCAACCATTGCTTGCCATTCTACCCAAACCCACACTGGAAAAATGCTCGTCTGGCCTGCAATCCACGCCCGTATGCCTCGTGCATAGCATGGGAAAAGTCGTGCCCTCACACGCCTGCTAGCAGAGCGCCAATTCACGTGCAACACGCTAAGATCTCTTCAGCACGACTCATGATAGCTACTGTTGTCGGTCGTGCCGTCAGTCCACCAGAGTCGTGCCTTCCATTTTGTGCAGCCGTGCCCTTCCTTTCTCCAGATTTGATCGGCCGCGTCTGAGACCCGATTGGAAACGAGAAGAGACGCACCCAGAACTCACCTAGACTCACCAGGAACCTTTATCAAATGCTCCCAGAACTGCCATTTGACTCACCCGGAACCTCCATCAGACGTACCCTAAACTCCGCCGATTGCTTGCTCCAGTCACCGTTTCCCACTGCAGGCTTCGACAACCACCAGCCGCATCCACGTCGATGTAGGTTCGGCCAACAGCGTGCGCTGTCGCACGCCTTGCAGCCAGGCCGTGCGATTAGCGACACATGCCATCTTTTGTGTCGCATCGTGGAATCTCACCATACAAGCCATCCCTGCCAGCGCCGCTGTGCATGCCATCACCCTTTCATCGATCATGCCGTGCGGCTCCGCTCATCGCCACTGTTATACAGAAAGGTTATACAACAAGATACAGAATATCCTTCACCCTAAATCATGTATGGCTCAAATAAACCCTAGCCTAACGTGTCACGCTTCACCATGAATTCAAAGCTCTGATACCAACTATTGGTGTTCGATCGTTTGGTTAACGTGAACTGTTAGGGTTCCATATTATTCTATATCAGCGAAAGCAAGAACATAAAATCATATTACCTTTCACTAGGGTATGTTGAAGAAGAGAATAAATTATCGCCGGCAGCATACGCAACCTCACTGTTTTGGGTGTAACTTCCTGATTCAATCTCCGATTTGAGTGATCTTTACACCAAAACGATCATCTCTTTTGTAGCTTTCGAACGGCATATCACAAGATCAGTTTCAAGTTACACAAGATTTTAGAAAATTTGTAGAAGTTGATGAATAGCAGCAAAAAACGACCTATTGATCTTCTATTGTATTCCCAAGTCCAATCTTGACGTCGTGTGGGCGACGATCTTCAAGATCTTCTCAATTTGCTATTCCCTTTCCCTCCTCACGGTGTTTGGCGTGGTCAGATTAGGGTTCTGGAAAGTTGAGATGACTTATATATGGGCTACAACATGGACAAGGAGGAGAAATTAGAGCTGGATCTCTATTTGGCTTAAGTATCCAAGTTTAGCCCAAAACTTATACTTAAGTCCAATAATTATAATATATTTCACTAAAATATTATTACTGCACTGCCGCTCCAATCCCATAATTATATTATGGACTATTTTTTATTATGATCTTGTTATTCTCCCCATGTTTATGATATATAATGCCCATTAATTAATTAAGTTACTGACAACTCCATTAATTAATATCTCATCCGAGAGTAGTACCACTCAACCTCATTATCATTTCGTAATTAATCCACTTACAAGATTTACATGATAATTCATATGAGCTCCTCAAGGGGACATTATCAATCTATTTAATAGGACACAGATTCCTTCTACAATCATCAGCACACCATAGAGACAACACTACTTCCCAACTTACTGAGTTTGTTGATTTAGTTACATGTAAATCCCATCCATTGATGAATCAAAGAAATACATACTGCCTTACGTGTTGAGATTATTGTATAAGAATTAAGAGCATGAACATCCATAGTAACTCAGACCAGGTTCTTCTACATAGTCAGTATATGTCGAACGATCTAAAGCGGTCCTGCTCAATATACACAAAGTGCACTAATTTGATTCTATAGTTAAGACAAACTAATACCAAATCACACTACAACCATCCCGATAGAGAGTCCCTGTCTATCTCGGTTGTGAGCATCTGTTTATACTTTATAAAGAAATCGATAATATGATCTTCCGCGTGTTGTCGCACAACATATTATCTACAGTATAAAGTAAGTGGACTATTGCATCGGACATATAAATAAATTATAAGACACAATCATTTGATCATATGATTCTCATTTCAAATAAATTGTTATAACATTGTTCATACAAAAAGCTAGACTTTTAGTATACAATCCAACAGTAACACCATAGGCTAGTCCTTTTCTGGATAGTTATGGATTATGAAGGTTTGAATTTCTTATGCATATTTATGCTTGTTGCTTGTGCCATAAAGGGATTATATTTGTCTATCTGTTATGAGTAAAGGGGATCAAACCATATAACTTTTATTCATTAGAATAATTAATATTGGATTATATCTATTAATTATCATTCTAGAGGATTTGGTTTCTTAGATTGTTAGGTGGGAACCGAGGTTTAAGTATTAAGTACCTAAAAAGGGCAGTCTAGTGCTCTATCCTTTAATAGATTTTGCATGAAGTACCTAGAAAGGTAGTATGAATTATTCTTCTGCATATGAAGTAATGTTCACATCACTAGGAGTGTTTGGTGAAGAAACAAGTGTAGTATGGGGTGATTCGACCTCAATTCGACCAGGTGCTCTGGTCGAAATGGGCACATAGTGGTAGAATTGCGCATCTAGAACACGATTCTCACTCCCTATCTCCGATTCAACCTAGATTCGACCAGAAGGTCTGGTCGAATTGAAGTCTCCCTGGTCGAATCGGCTCACTGTAAGATTTTTACCCTCCGATTCTACCTCAATTCGACCTGAAGGTCTGGTAGAATCGGGCTTCTGATAAAACAGAGTGCTCCGAAAGGGTGGATTCGACCTTAATTCGACCTGGCCCCCTGATTGAATTGAATAAATTTTGGTCGAATCGAGGCTCTGATGCTTCCAGATCACGTCCAGTAGGCCAATTCGACCTGTGATGTTGGTCGAATTGGGGTTGAATTGAGCCCTCAACGTGTTCAATTTCGATTCTGATCTCATTGGTCCCTTGTATTATGTTCCAGACCTCCATGTGATGGCGTTGCAGGCCTTTGGATTCTCAATACTTTGTGACGGGAGCTTCCCTTTCTCAATAGTTTGAGTGAGCTTGTTAACACTTTCTACCAACTCCCCCATCAACAATGTAAGGTCCTTCACTTGTGTAGTCAAATCCTTATGGTTTGCATCAATCTTCTTCTCTAACTTAGCCTCAAGACGATCCACTCTAGCTTCATTCCTAGCCATGTTCCTGTTCACCGTATCCTCAAAATCAGGTTTTCCTTCTTCCACTTTTGCACTCGGATCAACACCTGTTGGAGGTTGACTTGCATTGTTAGGATTACTCCATGAAAACTCTTGCCTCCTAGGTTGTTGATAATTACCCGAAGGACCACGAATGTTGTAGTTCCCTTGATAATTCCGGTTGCCTTGATTTTGATACCTCGTTCCTGTTGGCGCTTGGATCATTTGGTTAACGTGACCCGTTAGGGTTCCATACGTTTCTAATATTAGCGGAAGCAAGAAAACATGAAACGTATTACCGTTCACCAGGGTATGTAGAAGATGAAGGATTCTCGCTGGCAGACTGTGTAGTCCCACGAGAATGTCCATAACTTCCTCGTCTTATGTCAGAATTGAATGATCTTTGTGCTCAGACGATCCTCTCTTCAACGGATTTCCGTCAGTATATTGATCATCAAATTCAGAGCACTGTACAATTTTATATAGATTTAGCAAAGTGGCAGACAGCAGGAGCAAACTACCTTCTGATCTTCTGCTGTATGTCCCAAGTCCGATCTCGATGTCGTGTGTGCGACGATCTACGAGACCTCCTCAATCTGCTCTCAACCCTCATCACACGTGAATAATGAATTAGATTAGGGTTCCAGATAAACTGAGGTGACTTATATACATGGGCTACAGCAGGGACCAGAAGGAGAAATTGGGTTGGGCCTCCATTGGTCTTAAGTATCCAAGCTTAGCCCAAAGCTTATACTTAAGTCTAATAATAATAATATATTCCACTAAAATATTATTACTGCACTGCCTTTCCAATCCTAAAATTACGTTTTGGGCTCCTTCTTATTATGAGCCCGTTAGTCTCCCCATGTTTATGATATACAATGTCCATTAATTAATTTAAGTTACTGACAACTCAATTAATTAATATCTCATCCAAGAGTAGTACCACTCAACCTCATTGTCATGCCGGAATAAATCCACCTGCAGAGTTTACATGATAATACTTATGAGCTCCTCAAGGGGACATCATCAACCTATGACGGACACGGATTCCTTCTACAATCAACAGCACACCATAGAGACAACACTACTTCCCAACTCATCAAGTTTGTTGATTTAATTACATGTAAATCTCACTCATTGATGAATCAAAGAAATACATAATGCCCTACGTGTCGAGATTATTATATAGGGATTAAGAGCACGAACATCCATAATAACAGAGATCAAGTTCTCCTATAAATCAGTATAAGTCGAACGATCTCAAGCGGTCCTGCTCAATACACACAAGTGCACTAATGTGATTCTATAGCTAAGACAAGCTAATACCAAACCACACTACAATCATCCCGATAGAGAGTCCCCGTCTATCTCGGTTGTGAGCATCTGTTTATACTTTATAAGGAAACTGATAATATGATCTTCCTCGTGTTGTCGCACAACATATTATCTACAGTATAAAGTAAGTGGACTATTGCATCGTACATATAAATACGTTATAAGATGCAATCATTTGATCATATGATTCTCATTTCAAATAAATTGTTATATGATTGTTCATACAAAAAAGCTAGACTTTTAGTATACAATCCAACAATCTCTCACTTATAATAAAAGACTATGCTGTCATGTCTTCTGCCATACATCTGATTCCCACCCCTACTTCACGACCATCAAAAGCTTTCGCTTTAAGGTCCTTGTAAATGGATTTACTAGGTTATCATCCGATGCAATCTAGGCGACAACAACCTTCCCCTCATCATACAATTTCTCGTAATAGGTGGTACTTGCGCTACATGTGTTTAATTGCCTTATGGACTCGTGATTCCTTCAAGTTTGCAACTGCACCAATATCATTAATTTAAATTGTGATAATCTTGGGCAAACTTAGAAATACTTCAAAGTCCATCATGAAGTTTCTAGAGTCATATATATACTTTGGCTGCCTTATAGACTCCAATTTATCATCTTTCCTTGATGGAGTCCGGAGTCCGAAATATATTTCTATATAACACTCCTCCATATTATGGCTCTAATTCCTAAAATTAAACACATAACCTTGAGGTGGATTTACTGTCATCCCTATCTAATTTGGAAAATCCGAATCTACGTAATTCATAAGAAGCAGCGAATCTGTCTGGTAAGCCTACATATAATTTCTAGTCCTTTTCAGGTACATAAACATATGTCTTACCACAGTTCAACAATCTTATTTCGAGTTACCTTGATACTCACTGTCTATGCAATTGACAATACAATTATCCATTCTCATGCATAGCATTCCTTAGATTAAGCTTCTTTATTCGCCGAAGCATAAGGAACCGCTTTCATCACCTTTATCTCTTTTTGTGTCTCAAGACACATTCACTTAGATAAATTCACATGCTAAATGAGTAAGGATCGTATCATTTTGCTAAACTTGAGCTAAGCCTAACATCCTTTTTTGTGATCCGTATTACCGTGATCAAAAGGATATTTTTACTCTTCTTAAGTCCTTCATTTCATACTGCTTTATTAATCATACTCATACGCCTGACAATACTCTTTCATTGTCTCCAATGAGCAATATATCATCTACGTATAGTACAAAAATACCACCACATTTCCGTCACTCTTTTCTATACACAAGACGTATAGTACAAAATACCACCACATTTCCTTTAACTCTAGTTGCTTAACATAGATGTTTTCCTCAAGATTTCCATTCAGGAAAGCTGTCTTGACATCTATTTGATATCCCTCATATTCCATATGAGTAGCAACAGGTAAAAGAGTCCGGATCGACTTAAGCATAGCTACTGGTGAACAGGTTATCTCATAATCAAACCCTTTCTTACTGAGTATACCTTTTTCGCAACAAGCTTTGCTTCCAAGGTTTTCACCTTACCATATGATCCTCTTTTATTTTGTATGACCACTTCCAATGTCTTTTACACCATTTAGTGGTCTTACAAGCTCCCAGATTTAATTTAGAATTCATCAATTCTATTTCAACATCATTGCACTAGCTAAGATATCACATTTCGATTTTGTAGTGCTTCGTCGTATCCGTGGGTTCAATCCATGTTTACTAGGGACTAAGCCTCTCGACTCTCCCAAAATATATATCTTACAAGTTGTCGAACAACCCTCCACTACGACAAGACACTACACTCAATTGTGTATCAGACGTGACACGCGTTGCAGTTTAACTTGTGGTATATCCTCTTATACACTTGGTACTAATACTTTGTGTTTTCCCTCTCACTTCCTTTAGAACAATTTATACATAGGTTTATGATTTAATACATAGTCCTTTTCCAAAAAATAGTGTTTGTGTTAACAATCACCCTTTGATCTTTTGGATTAAATAAATCATCACCCTTCATTTTTATAGAATATCCCACAAACTGTGATACCCGAGCTTCTCACTACTCATGTGCCAATATAATTTAATTTTTGTTATGTGCATTTTATAATTATGTGATAATTGTTTTTACATTTTAATTATCTTTACATTTTATTTGATACATACGTGATAAATATGGTGACAATATGTGAATATATGGGTGCATAAATATTTAGGTGTATTAATTTGGATATATGAGTAAATTATTTTATGTGTATAAATACACTTTTTCTTAATTATTAAGTATCACACGTATTTTAATTATTATAATAATAATAATATTAAAAAAAAAAGAGTAAAAAATGGTGGCTGCATTATAGCAGCCAAATTTGAAAAAAAAAGCGCATGCATGTATATGGCCGTGAAAAAAAAAAAATAATAAATAAATAAATAAATTTCACCTCTATATATATGTATACACGAAAGTAGAAGAAGGAAAAGAAAGAGAGAGAGAGGAGAGAGAGAAGAAAGGGCGAGAGAGGAGAGAGAGAGAACAGAAAGGGAGAGAGAGGAGAGAGAGAGGAAGAAGAGAAAGAGAAGAGGGAGCACGCCGGAACGTGCGTGTCGGAGCGAATTAATTACAGTTCTTTACGGGGTTTATATTACTGTCGGAATCTAGGTAAGTAGAAGTTCAACTACAATGCATAAACATGTTATTTGTGGATTATTTGTAATTAATATGTGATAATTATATTATGGATTATTGGTAATTAGTTTAATTACAATATGAATTATTTGTGATTAAATTGTTATACAAGCTGTGTATTTATGTGATTTGGAGAAAGTAGGGTTCATATTTAATAATAGTATATGTAAATTATTTGTGATAATATTGTGATACAAGTTGTGGATCCATGTGATTGGAAATATTATTATTATCCTATATAGATCTGTGTGATTGGAAACTGTTGCAAATATATTTATATGGTTTGAGAAAATATTGGTTATAAGGATCTGTGGGATCCAAGATGAAGTTGTTATTTCAGAAGTGAATTTGTATGAATTGAAATTAAGTTGTTACTTTATTATGATTAAATGTTGATATTGATATTGTAAATAGTTTATGATGCACATTTAATTGTTCTGGGTGCATACCATGCATAAAGATAAAAAAGTGTTTTCCTCAAAATTAATAAGATACTAATGGTGTGTGCGGCCACTATATATGCATCTCTGTCAGGGTTCGGAAAAATCATTCCCGACATTTTTATTAGGGGTTCGGAAAAATCGTCCCCACCACTTTGCCAGAGTTCGGAAAAATCGTTCTCGGCACTATTTTCGGGGTTCGGAAAAATCGTCCCCATTGAGCTCTTTTGGGGTGCATATCATAAGTGTATCGTGGGGATCCCGCAACGTGAACAGTTTTAAAAATAAAAGAGATCAATTAGAAAAAATTAAGAAATAGGCGATAGAGAACTAAATGCATTTTCATGCACGGACATGCATGATTTCTACTTACTGAGATTTTTATCTCACTAGTTTATGCATTGTAGGTGAGTCTGTTGATGATTGAGTTTGTGATGTGACTGTGCAAGCTGTGGAGCTCCTTCCAGTTTTGAGAGGATGTACATAGATGACGACCTGTTGGGCTAGGCCGTGGGTTTATTTTGTTTTCCGCTGATGTTTTGGTTGTGTAATATAATAAGTATTGTCGCGAGTTTATCTGATTTGAGGTGGTATCAGAAACCAGTCACGTATGTTGAACTGGTGTGATTGTGTTGGTTATAAGCATATTATGTGAAAAAAAATACAGTTTTTATAATGACGATGGTTATGTAAATTAGTATTTGAATTATAAGTTATGTAAAGTGGGTCGTGTCAGAGTGGTATCAGAGCCTGGTTTGGGTCCTGCAGACTGTCTATGTACATGAACTCATTCTTTGGGAGCGCAGCTTTGCAAGTAAGTGTTATTTTCCTTCTGTGTTATTATGTGTCTTATAAATTATATTGGTCATGGGGTGCAGGAAGCGTAATTATTAGACAATATGGTAAGGGATACAAGTGAAAGTTCTGAAGGGGATAGGACTGCTGAGCAAGCAGCACTTATTGAAGGGAATAATCGTGATGCGGTGATTACTCGACTAATGGAATTGGTTGAGCGCCAGTCCCAACAGATACAGCAACTAATTCAGCAGAGAGATATGGGTGGACAACCAGAGGGTAATGCAAACCAAGATAGACGTCAAGCAGAACGTGTGGAAATGGTTTGTGAGAGGTTTCGAAAGTTGAACCCTCCAATATTTGAGGACGCAGCAGACCCCACAGATGCAGAGGATTGGTTACGCACGGTGGAAAACATGTTTCAATACAGTAGAATTCCAGATGGGGATAGAGTGCTATGTGCTTCTTTCATGTTACGAGGAAGTGCAGGCCACTGGTGGGATACGATTAAAAGTATCGAGGATGTCACGACTATGACATGGGAAAGGTTCAAGGAGCTTTTCAGAAACAAGTACTTTACGGCACCAGTGAGAGCCATGAAGATGAACGAGTTCATACAGTTGAGGCAAGGTGGCATGTCAGTCACATATTACCTTCGTAAGTTTGAGCAGTTGTCGAGGTTTGCTGAACATATGGTTAGTACGGAGGCACTGAAAGTGGAGAGATTTGTGGAAGGCTTAAGGCCTGAACTTTATAGAGATGTGAGTATGGCGGGACTGCATGGAGCAACATACTCACAAGTTGCAGAAAGGGCTCAAATTGCTGAGCAAGCGGAAACGAGGATCAGACAAGCGCAAGCTATTAGACGTCAATTTTAACAGAAACCAATACAGCAGTTTGGGAGAGTTGATAAGAGGCCGATGTCATTTCAGAGGCCGAATTCAAATGTTCAAGTGGAGCAAGGACAGAGACGAGGAGAACCTAACAAGCGTCCTAAATTTGATCAGGTTAAAGTGCCACCGGCGCCGCCACTACCTATATGTCCTAATTGTCTTAGATCACATGGTGGGGAGTGTCAAATTCCTCCGAGAACGTGTTATACATGCGGGGAGAAAGGACATGTGACTACTACTTGTCCTAAGAAAGGGAAGCAGGCACAGCAGGGAAGAGCTCCAGCTAGGATGTATACTTTGACGCGAGAGGAGGCAGACGCGAATCCCTCAGTTGTCACTGGTAAGTTCTCTATTTTTGGCATTTCTACATATGTGCTATTTGATTCTGGAGCAACACATTCATTTGTATCCACTGAGTATGTGAAAAAGTTGGGTGGAACACCTAACTTGATAGAAGCTAATTATGAGGTGATAATACCTTCTGGTGAGTCAAAGCAAACTAATCAACTTCTTCGAGGTTGTGTTATTCCTATTAAAGGAAGAAGACTCCTCGCTAATTTGATTGTGTTAAGTATGAATGATTATGATATCATATTGGGCATGGATTGGTTGTCAAAATACGGTGCTACAATAGATTGTCAGAAGAAGAGTATCACTTTTCAGCCAGTGAAAGGTGAACCGTTCACTTTTGTTGGAATCAAGAAAAGCTTTAGATTTCCGATGATATCAGCAGCAAAAGCACAGCGGTTGTTGGAAAGTGGTTGTGAGGTATATCTGGTGAGTGTAATGAATGTTGAGGGGCAGCAATGTCCAGTTATTGATAATGTACCAATAGTTCAGGAATATCTGGGGGTATTTCCAGATGATCTTCCAGGTTTGCCACCAGACCGAGAAATAGAGTTTGTTATTGAGTTACAACCAGGAACTGCTCCTATATCTAAAGCGCCATACAGAATGGCACCAGCTGAACTGAAGGAATTAAAGATACAGTTACAAGAGTTGCTAGACAAAGGATTCATCCAACCTAGTTTCTCTCCTTGGGGAGCACCAGTTCTGTTTGTTCGAAAGAAGGATGGCACATTGAGGATGTGCATTGATTATCGGGATCTCAATAAAGTTACGGTAAAGAATAAATATCCATTGCCTCGCATTGATGATCTGTTTGATCAGTTACAGGGTGCAGCTATCTTTTCGAAGATTGATTTGCGGTCGGGGTATCATCAGTTGAAGATAAAGAAAGAGGATATTCCAAAGACGGCATTCAGTACAAGGTACGGGCACTATGAGTTCTTAGTGATGCCGTTTGGATTAACAAATGCTCCTGCAGCATTTATGGATTTGATGAATAGAGTATTTCAGGAATTTCTCGATAAATTTGTGATTGTGTTTATCGATGATATTCTAATTTACTCTAAGAATAAGGAAGATCATGCACTGCAATTGAGAAAGGTGTTAGAGATTCTGAAGGAGAGGCAGTTGTATGCGAAGTTCAAGAAATGTGAATTTTGGTTAGACCGAGTTGTTTTCTTGGGACACGTGGTATCGGGAGAAGGAATTTCAGTGGATCCAGGTAAAGTTAAAGCAATCTATGATTGGCCACAACCCTCAAATCCCACTGAGGTTCGTAGCTTTCTTGGATTGGCGGGATATTATCGAAGGTTTGTTGAAGGATTTTCTAAGATTGCTTCACCATTAACACAGTTGACCAGGAAGAATGTGAAGTTCACATGGACAGAGGAATGTGAACAAAGTTTTCAAGAATTGAAGGGACGATTGACATCAGCACCTATCTTAACTATTCCTACGGAGACAGGAAACTTCAAGGTTTACAGTGATGCTTCAAAGAATGGTCTTGGGTGTGTATTGATGCAAAATGGGAAAGTGATAGCGTATGCATCCAGACAGTTAAAGGAGTATGAGAAGAATTATCCAACTCATGATTTAGAGTTAGCTGCAGTGGTGTTTGCACTCAAGATATGGAGGCATTATCTGTATGGGGAACGTTGTGAAATTTATACTGATCATAAGAGTTTAAAGTACTTTTTCACTCAGAAAGAGTTGAATATGAGGCAAAGAAGATGGTTGGAATTGGTGAAGGATTACGACTGTGTTATCAATTATCATCCAGGAAAAGCCAATGTGGTTGCTGATGCATTGAGCCGAAAGGCAATACAAAGTGTAGCTGCTATGATCGTAAATCAGAAACCAGAGTTGCTTGATTTGCAAAGGATGGGTATGGAGATCATTCAGGAAGGATCTTTGGAAGCAAGGATGGCTGCTCTGACACTTCGACCAACTTTGATGGATAAGATTCGACAGAGTCAACATGAGGATAAGTTGTTTGACAAAATAAAGAATGATATCAGCTCTGGAAAGTCTTCTGACTTCCAATTAGGAGATGATGGCGTGATTCGTTATGGAGGTCGATTGTGTCTACCTGAAGTGGATGACATTCGGAAAGAAGTTATGGCAGAAGCTCATTCAACACTCTACTCTGTGCATCCAGGAGCTACTAAAATGTATAGAGATTTGAAGACACATTATTGGTGGCCAGGAATGAAGAGAGATGTTGCTCGATATGTGGAACAATGTTTGACGTGTCAGCAAGTCAAAGCCGAACATCAGAGACCAGCAGGAACTTTGCAGCCTTTATTTATTCCAGAATGGAAGTGGGAGAATATCACGATGGATTTTGTTATCGGGCTACCGAAGACAGTGAAAGGTCACGATGCTATTTGGGTAATTGTGGATCGATTGACTAAGTCAGCTCATTTTCTTCCTATTAGCTCTACGTATTCCATGGATCGTTATGCCCAACTGTATATACAAGAGATTGTCAGACTCCATGGAGTACCACTTTCCATTGTATCAGACAGAGATACGAGATTCTTATCTGCTTTCTAGAAGAGTTTACATAAGGCATTGGGGACACGGTTATCTTTCAGCACAGCATTCCATCCACAGACAGATGGTCAATCAGAGCGTACAATACAAATTTTGGAGGATATGCTCAGAGCATGTGTGTTGAATTTTCAAGGTCAATGGAGTAAATTTTTGCCTTTGATAGAGTTCTCGTACAATAAAAGTTATCAGTCTACTATCGGGATGGCTCCATATGAAGCATTGTATGGGAGGAAATGTAGATCTCCAGTTCATTGGGATGAAGTTGGAGAGAGGAAACTTTTGGGTCCAGATTTGATTCGTGAAATGTCAGAAGCTGTTAACCGTATACGAGAGAAGATGAAAGTTGCTCAAGATCGGCAAAAGAGTTATGCAGATAAACGGAGGAGAGAATTGGAATTTGAAGTGGGTGATCAGGTATTTCTGAAAGTTTCTCCAATGAAAGGAGTAAGGCGGTTTGGAAAGAAAGGGAAACTCAGTCCAAGATATGTTGGTCCGTTCACTATCATTGAGAGAGTTGGCAATGTTGCCTATAAATTGGAGTTACCAGCATCGATGTCTAGAGTACATGACGTGTTTCATGTATCTGTGTTGAGGAAGTATGTTCCAAATCCATCTCATGTTCTCAGGCAGGAACCAGTTGAGTTGAAAGAAAATTTGAGTTACGAGGAGGTACCAGTTGAGATCTTGTGGCGAGAAGTGAAGAAACTCAGAAATAAAGAAATACCATTAGTAAAGGTATTATGGAGGAACCAATTAGTTGAAGAAGCCACTTGGGAAAGAGAGGATGAGATGATGGCTAAATACCCAGACCTCTTCAGGTAATTAAATTTCGAGGACGAAATTTTTATAAGGTGGGGAGGATGTGATACCCGAGCTTCTCACTACTCATGTGCCAATATAATTTAATTTTTGTTACGTGCATTTTATAATTATGTGATAATTGTTTTTACATTTTAATTATCTTTACATTTTATTTGATACATACGTGATAAATATGGTGACAATATGTGAATATATGGGTGCATAAATATTTAGGTGTATTAATTTGGATATATGAGTAAATTATTTTATGTGTATAAATACATTTTTTCTTAATTATTAAGTATCACACGTATTTTAATTATTATAATAATAATAATATTAAAAAAAAAAAGAGTCAAAAATGGTGGCTGCATGATAGCAGCCAAATTTGAAAAAAAAAGTGCATGCATGTATATGGCCGTGAAAAAAAAAATAAAAAATAAAATAAAAAAATAAATTTCACCTCTATATATATGTATACACGAAAGTAGAAGAAGGAAAAGAAAGAGAGAGAGAGGAGAGAGAGAAGAAAGGGCGAGAGAGGAGAGAGAGAGAACAGAAAGGGAGAGAGAGGAGAGAGAGAGGAAGAAGAGAAAGAGAAGAGGGAGCACGCCGGAACGTGCGTGTCGGAGCGAATTAGTTACAGTTCTTTACGGGGTTTATATTACTGTCGGAATCTAGGTAAGTAGAAGTTCAACTACAATGCATAAACATGTTATTTGTGGATTATTTGTAATTAATATGTGATAATTATATTATGGATTATTGGTAATTAGTTTAATTACAATATGAATTATTTGTGATTAAATTGTTATACAAGCTGTGTATTTATGTGATTTGGAGAAAGTAGGGTTCATATTTAATAATAGTATATGTAAATTATTTGTGATAATATTGTGATACAAGTTGTGGATCCATGTGATTGGAAATATTATTATTATCCTATATAGATCTGTGTGATTGGAAACTGTTGCAAATATATTTATATGGTTTGAGAAAATATTGGTTATAAGGATCTGTGGGATCCAAGATGAAGTTGTTATTTAAGAAGTGAATTTGTATGAATTGAAATTAAGTTGTTACTTTATTATGATTAAATGTTGATATTGATATTGTAAATAGTTTATGATGCACATTTAATTGTTCTGGGTGCATACCATGCATAAAGATAAAAAAGTGTTTTCCTCAAAATTAATAAGATACTAATGGTGTGTGCGGCCACTATATATGCATCTCTGTCAGGGTTCGGAAAAATCGTTCCCGACATTTTTATTAGGGGTTCGGAAAAATCGTCCCCACCACTTTGCCAGAGTTCGGAAAAATCGTTCTCGGCACTATTTTCGGGGTTCGGAAAAATCGTCCCCATTGAGCTCTTTTGGGGTGCATATCATAAGTGTGTCGTGGGGATCCCGCAACGTGAACAGTTTTAAAAATAAAAGAGATCAATTAGAAAAAATTAAGAAATAGGCGATAGAGAACTAAATGCATTTTCATGCACGGACATGCATGATATCTACTTACTGAGATTTTTATCTCACTAGTTTATGCATTGTAGGTGAGCCTGTTGATGATTGAGTTTGTGATGTGACTGTGCAAGCTGTGGAGCTCCTTCCAGTTTTGAGAGGATGTACATAGATGACGACCTGTTGGGCTAGGCCGTGGGTTTATTTTATTTTCCGCTGATGTTTTGGTTGTGTAATATAATAAGTATTGTCGCGAGTTTATCTGATTTGAGGTAGTATCAGAAACCAGTCACGTATGTTGAACTGGTGTGATTGTGTTGGTTATAAGCATATTATGTGAAAAAAAAATGCAGTTTTTATAATGACGATGGTTATGTAAATTAGTATTTGAATTATAAGTTATGTAAAGTGGGTCGTGTCACAAACAGACAAACGTTACACGACATGCTGTTTTTAGGGTATACCCATAAAATGAATTTAGTAATTCCAAATGATTCGTTATCTATCTAATCATTTGCATAAGAGTCTTTCTCTTATTAGGATTAAAAGACGCATTATTAATTACTATTTATTGCATCCGTGGTATAAACATGATTTTAAGAGTTTACAAATTGTCACTAACATACCTTAACAGATTATAGCTCCATCCTTCATTACTATGACCATGTTTAATAAAATGGAATATCCATCTGTAAATGCATAGAAAGTTAAATAAAATGCTTTCTATGAAAACGTACGTAAAGACAATTTTACATAATCAAACGTTTATTCATATCGTAAGATAAATAAACAACTCCCACTGCAATAACCACTACTCTCGTAGTTTTACCCATGTATATTATTATTTCATCATCACTTAGTTGCAGGATTTTAGTGATTCTGGTATCTACACACAACATGTTAGCAAATGCTATCACTAATCATACTTCAACGAATAGTGAATGAGATACTAACCCTGTTCACATCTTGATGAAATTGGATTTCCCTCACCGCATGTTTTGTGAGAAGTTTCCCACCATATACAACCTCTTGTATTTCAGGTAGAACTTGCTCAAAACACCTAGGCAAATTATGGAGAATAAATTGATCTAGGTTTTCCCTTCAATTTCTACTCAAAGAATTCCCAATTCATTCATCAACTTATCCATGACCTCTTGCCTTTTATTCTCACTCAAGTATCCAAAGAGTTGCATGAGACCATCATATTTCTATGAACCTCTCACATCTTCACTAGAGACTTTAATAGGCATCATGGGACATCCTTAGTGAGAACACATATTTATATTTTCTTATGCAGTAAAATTTGAATCCAAGATTCTTTTCTAATCATCTAATTTTGGACCAGTAAATATAATTTCTTTTAGTCAACTATAAGTGAAATAAAACTATTTGAAATTCAGAGAATCATAAAATATACACCGATCAAATCTTCGAATTTATCCATTTATATTGATTTCCTCAAAACAATATAAAATATAAATTCACCGACATCTCAAGCACCGTGAGTTTGCAAGCCACGATAGTGTGGACGTTTACAAACCCGAACATTTACAAGAGAAGGTTTTACCCATTAATTTCATTTGTCAACATAATTTTATAACAAAATAATTAATAGTCGGTTCCTCTTTAGCCATGCAAATAAAAGCAGTGACTCCGATGGGGAGGATACTTATTATTTATACCTAAGTGTACACCATTATTTGACCCCAAGTCCATTGCGCGAGCTTATGTGCCTTACAGATGGAGAAGTACACACGCGCTCAGATAACTTCCTACAGTCATCAATTATAAGTTTGTACCAGTGAACCGCATATAAGCTCATCCGATAGGGAGGAAGGTCTATGCCAACGCGCAAGTTCATATGCATCACATTACAAATATAATTATTTAATGAAGTCTGTTCCAGCAATCTATGAATAAACTCATCCGATGGGGAGGAAGGCTCTAATGCCGACGCGCAAGTTTATTCACATTGCTAACAAACCAATAATGGAGGCCGTGGGAATTAATTACCAATCCCCTCTCCCACTTAGTTATTTAACACCGAGGGTTTTTAACATGCATATAATATTCAGAATAAAATATGTAACCTAGCATGCTCCTATTACGGCAAATAAGATAGTAAATCAAATAAGACATGCAATCCAAATATATAATAAAAATTGGCAAATAAAAATAATTATTAGCAATTATATATAAGGATATAAAAATTGGCCAAAAATAAGTTGACTTAGTCAATACTTCAACCAATCAAATGAGATGACTTGCACAACAAGTAAGAAAACTTGTGCCCCAAGACAACCCCAAACACACGGATCACAGCAAGCATCAGAGCCTTTTCTTCCTAGTCCAAAAGCCCACCAGAAAGTTAGAGCACCGCTGTTCAGTTTTTCAGATTGCCGACGCCGCTCCAACCAAGCAAACGTCCAATGAAAACACGCCGGAAAAATGCTGCTCGCCGGAGTCCATCACACGTCGACAGCAACCACCGAGCTCACGGAACCAAGCAACCCGGAAACAGCCGCCTTTAGCAACACCGCTCCACCATGATTCCTGCAACGCCGTCCACCAACTCGCTCAGCCACGAGAAGGACTCGACCTGGTCGCTATGAAGACTCCCCGGAATGCAGCTTTGCTCCCAGCCTTAACTCGCCAGAAAATTGGACGAACACCGGTAAGAACCGCCCGCCGAAGTGTGCAACCAGCGCCGCAAGTTCCGAGTTTCGATGATACCCAGCCTCGCGCCTCCGATCGACTGAGCGCTCCGAACCAAGCGTCATCCTGAATGGACAATAAACAGACCCGCTCCAGAAACCAGTCGACCTGGTATGACTCACTCGAAAACCGACTGCAGACTCATTCGAAAAACTCTGCAACCTTTTCGGAACTCACACTGGACACGCCAAGACTCAACCAAGTCCTTGCTTGCCACCGCTCCCTCCAACAGCTGGTCAGACCATAGTTGGTTCGCTTCCCAGCCATATTATCGGAAGAACTCACCGTGCTCAGCTACTTTCTAAAGTGCCTCCCGCTTGTCTGCCTGGGATAAAATTCTCACGTTCGGCGCGCTAGGTTTATCACCGGACAGCATCGCCAAGTCGCACGTCTCCGAGCATTCTTGCGCGGCAAGCAGCGAGCGTCGCTCTCTGGTCATCCTCCTGGTGTCGCGCTCGCCTCCGTGTGCCGATACCTGACGAGTGCCCTTCACCCAGCAACCACACGGCGCCTGCTACCACGCATCATCCGTACGCTTTCAGCAGCCTTTAGGCATCTTTCTCCGCTCGGAAGAACCCCTTGTTAACTCACTTGCTGTGCCAGGGATATCCAGGCGTTTACCAGCAGTTCATGTGACCATCGCGGTTCAATTCTATCATACATCCAACAAAAGTCGCTCACTATCATTAGGCTCCGCCTGCCTCCGTGTTGCCACCAGCAGCGAGCCAATCGTGGCACTGACATCCGGTGCTCAACATCTTGTTGCCGATTGCGACTTTCATCAACGAACAGATGAACAGGCCCCGTTCCTCAACCATTAGGTATAAACGCCGTGTGCTGATCCCGACTTGATCACACCATCCTCGAATTGGTCCTACCAACAATCACCGTTCATTGATGTCCAAGCATGTGCGAAGTAAGAACCATCGAGCCTTTCACCGTCGGGCAGTACATCACTTTCACCACAGCCTCTGCTCATCGATCATTGACTCTCGTCGTACCACCAACGAGATCGCCGTGAAGTGAATTTAGGGTTTTCATGGAATTAAGTAATTATACAATAATATCAAAACCCTAATCATACATGTGATTCTATTTTGAACAAGAAACACATAGGCCACGTAAACCCTAGCCTAACGTTTCACGCTTCACCACGAAACCTCGCTCTGATACCAATTGTTGGCGCTTGGATCATTTGGTTAACATGACCCGTTAGGATTCCATACATTTCTAATATCAGCGGAAGCAAGAAAACATGAAACGTATTATCGTTCACCAGGGTATGTAGAAGATGAAGGATTCTCGCTGGCAGACTGTGCAGTCCCACGAGAATGGCCATAACTTCCTCGTCTTATGTCGGAATTGAATGATTTTTATGCTCAGACGATATTCTCTTCAATGGCTTTCCGTCAGTATATTGATCATCAAATTCTGAACACTGTAAGATTTTATATAAATTTCGCAAGGTGGCGGATAGCAGCAGCAAACTACCTTCTGATCTTCTGCTGTATGTCCCAAGTCCGATCTCGACGTCGTGTGAGCGACAATTTACGAGACCTCCTCAATCTGCTCTCAACCCTCATCACACGTGAATAATGAATTAGATTGGGGTTCCAGATAAGCTGAGGTGACTTATATACATGGGCTACAGCAGGGACCAGGAGGAGAAATTGGGTTGGGCCTCCATTGGGCTTAAGTATCCAAGCTTAGCCCAAAGCTTATACTTAAGTCCAATAATAATAATATATTTCACTAAAATATTATTACTGCACTGCCTTTCCAATCCCAAAATTACATTTTGGGCTCCTTCTTATTATGAGTCTGTTAGTCTCCCCATGTTTAAGATATACAATGTCCATTAATTAATTTAAGTTACTGATAACTCAATTAATTAATATCTCATCCAAGAGTAGTACCACTCAACCTCATTATCATGCCGAAATAAATCCATCTACAGGGTTTACATTATAATCCTTATGAGCTCCTCAAGGGGATATCATCAACCTATGACGGACACAGATTCCTTCTACAATCAACAGCACACCATAAAGATAGCACTACTTCCCAACTCATCGAGTTTGTTGATTTAATTACATGTAAATCTCACTCATTGATGAATCAAAGAAATACATACTGCCCTACATGTTGAGGTTATTGTATAGGGATTAAGAGCACGAACATCCATAATAACAGAGATCAAGTTCTCCTATAAGTCAGTATAAGTCGAACGATCTCAAGCGGTTCTGCTCAATACACACAAGTGCACTAATGTGATTCTATAGCCAAGATAAGCTAATACCAAAGCTCTCTACAACCATCCCGATAGAGTACTTGTAAGGCCTAAGAAATTGTTTAGATGCTGCTGCGGATCCTCGAAAGTCCATCCTAAAAAGGAGTTCCTTTCTATGAGCGGTGTGAAGATCGAATTTCGCATTAGCCCCCTTGCTCCTAGAAGCCCAAAGTATCCAGCCCCATTATTCTTGAAGACTTCACGGATGGCCAGATTATCTGGATTCGTTGCCATGTCGACTTCCTCTGCTGCTACCTTTGGATCAACTACAGTTTCAGTCGCTTCCGGGTTCAGTTCGTCCACTTCAACTCCAAAATTCAGAGCTGTAGTAGGTTCTACGTTCTTATTCTTACACTTCTTCTTCTTTTTCTTCCTCGATGACGCTCCGATCTTAAGATTATATGGTACTAATTCATCTTACGTGAGCATACACCTGAAAAGATTAAGAGTTAGAACATCAAAACAAGAATTAAAATAGTCCTAATAAAATTAGAAATAACAAAAAAATATTTTAAGCCGTCCCCGGAAACGGCGCCAGAAACTTGATAGGCATTTTCTCAACATACAATTTAATCATCAAGTATGAAGGGTATCAATCGTAGTTTCGAAGGTGACCAAGTTATATATCGAACCAAAGGGACGGATAAATATCAATTTAATTATGTTCTAGTAAATTATGACTATGTTGGTAATTATAATGGTTTTGATATTGAAATCGAGTAACAACTATTAATTGAAATAGTAAATAGAAATAACAAGAAGAAGAGATAGTAGGTTGTGATCAAGTAAGATAGTAGGTAGTTCTTTAGGTAATCCAGTTCCACTTATTAATTCATCTTTCATGTGACAGTGTCCAACTCTGCCTTGTGGTTTATGGACGCATCACTAGACCATGCAATTCACTCTATAGACACAAGTAAATGTGCATATGACACGTGTGTATATCCTCGGAGCAAGACGTATACTTTACCCCCTTTCTAGGTACTATCATAATCAATTATTTCCCGTGTACTTAGTACTCTAACCCGATTTGATATCCCTTTATAGGTTCTATAAAGTTATACTCTTTATTCTACTTATTAACCCGAATATGATTCAATTAACAAGTATTCATACAAGATAGTTATAATAAGACTTTGGAATCCCTTCACTTAGAATTATAACATCAAACCCTACTCAGCAATGAACGCACTCAACCAATAACCAAGTTATGTATTCAGACTCTACGCGATAATTATTGATGCACAAAACGACCGTGAGTATGGATTAAAAATGCGCAATCTTATATTAAATAAACCAAAATTAGTGTTGTACGGAGTTTACGCACGAAAGACTAAGTAACTCACGTAACCTTCATAACCTTAGAACTACCGAAGCGGCTCTAGCCCATGATTGATCTAAGAACAACCATGGTTAGTTGGACCTATCTTACTTGAATCTCCAGCGGAATCTCTGTCACAGCCCCTCCGGATGATGGACGATTGACTCTCCTCTCAACTCTACGTCACATTATCTTCTTAATCAAGTCGTCTCCCTATGATGCTGCACAAGCCTTCTTTTATACTTGTAATCATGTCTCATGGGCTAGGAATGGGCTTTTTAAGTGATCACACGCATTGACGGTGTGAAAATACGTATATGGTAAGTTTTCGAGCCTCAATTCGACTTCAGCAACAGGTCGAATTGACCATCACAAGTCGAATTGCAGTTCGAATTGGCACACTGTAAGTCCCAGGTGCTCGATTCGACCAACTGCCCTTGTCGAATTGAAGTGATGAGGTCGAATTGGCATTTCCACCAACCAATTCGACCTCGATTCGACCTGATGCCCAGGTCGAATCTCTCCTGTCGTGGTCGAATCCACCTTCTGCTCATGTGTGCTGCCAATTCGACCTGAAGGGCTGGTCGAATTGATCTCCTTCAGGTCGAATAGCACTTCTGCTTCGCCCAATCGGATGGCTTCGACTTCCTTTATTCAGTTTTCAACACTTCCACTCCGATTTCCTTCGAAAAACCACTCAAATAGCTCCAACAACACCTGATTCATGTCTTTTCACAATATATATCGGTTTACAACCGATTTCAACCTTCAAACACTCCATAATAGCACAAATCTAGATGCAAGATTCGTGAATTAACACACTCATCAGACACACACAAATCGGTGAACAAGCACACACAAGCAGAATTTAGCTATCAAAGATGAAAAATTTACTAAGAATTTTGAAATTATGTAAACTTGTCGGGTGGGATGCTTCCTATAAACACAGCGTCAGGCCTGAACACAACATCTCGAATGCTTTGAAATCACTAAATAAGGAACACTTGATACAGACAAATTCAAGGGATCACAACATTGGCACCAAATCCATTGAATTCTTTTGTCAAAACAAGACCATGTAGATACATTTTGCAAGGGTTTTACAATAGGGTGACAATTTGTAGCTTTCAGAAAGATTTTTAATAACCAAATGTAGTGGAGCATGTTAACATATGAGATTGATCGTGGGATGAGATTCTTGAATGGGAAATGAAGTGCAATGGAAAACCAAAAGCCTGGCCTATATGGTATAGGGGTGGAAATATGTGACACTGCCCAACAGGTGCGTACAGTCTGGCCTACTAAAAGCCTGGCCTGGTCCGACCTATTAAAGATATATAAATAAATAAAATGTATTTTGAATTGTAAAAAAAATAAAATTTAATGGGCTTTTAAGAGATTTACATGCCTGATTTATACGATTAAAAGGCTCAAGCCTACCGATACTTAAATAGTACCTATACCTGTTAAATCTAACGTGTTATTCGAGAAATCAATTCAACAATTTGAGTTTGAACTCGATTTATGCTCATTAAGTTATCAAATGAGCTCGGCGCATTAAGGCTCGATGATAATAATTAATTATTAATATATATAATAATAAATATAAAATATATTTATAATTATTAGGTTCAATAAAATTCTGCAAAACTCGATTAAACTCAAAAAAATTCGATTCATTTTGTTTAACGAGTCAAGAGCTCAATCAAATAATTTTCAAACCGAGCTTGAGTACATGGAGCAAGGGCTCGTTCAACTCATCATTTAACACCCCTACCTACTCTCATTTATATATTTTTTTAATTAAAAAAGATTTTCTGCATGAAATCATTTCATAAAATAAATTTAATAAGATGGATAATATATATATATATATAAATTTTTTATAAAAAAAATAAACTCATTTAAGGACTAGTGATATCCATGTTATAGTATCACTTTGTGAACTATACATTAATAATTTCGTAAAACTAATAAAAGCAATGAATTTTTAATGAAAAAATGCACTTGATATCCAGAGAACAATGCATATCTCAGATGATCCCACAAAAGTTTTTGCTTAAACTAACATGAATAACACGTTAATTACACTTACATGTGTTTTTTATTTTTTTTTTCCTTCCTTTAGATTCCATTATTTAAAATCAAAATGTAATCCACGAGGGAGATGAGTTTCATATGTGGTGGATAAGTAAATTGCAATATGAGCTTTACGGAAAACCACATCGTCTCAAATAGAAGGCCTATAATCGCCCTTACCATTAGGATTAATAGACAAATTTAATTGCATATTAAATGCCATGTAGATTATGGTAGAGGGCTCATTAGGGCACATGCATCATGACATACAAAGTAGTATACATTATTTATTACTCATTTCATTACAAATTCATCTTCACTTTTACAATAGTCACGAAGTTTAAAAAAAGACACTTTTTATTTATTTTTGAGGGTACGTAGTATGATATTTTTTAATAATAAATAAATAATAAAGTATATTATGTGTGTGTTAAAAATATGATGACAAGTTTTAATTTAAACTATGCTAGAAGAATATTAGTTAATTATTTTTTTATTTTTATGAAAGTGTGTAGTTGAAATTAAGGGAGTGGGAGTATTTTTTATGCCATTAACATAAATCTAACGTATGAGACATGATCTTTCTCATCTTTCATCAGCCACTTGGACAATTCTATCGGGCCATCATGATTTACGTAATGCTTTTCTATTCTTTTAATTAAAAATAAAAATATTAATCTTATTGAAAGAAAATTATATTTTAAATTATATTTATCTTTTATTGAGATGTGTAATAAATTTGTAATTCATAATTATTATTTCTATCATTCTAAAGAGTGATATTTTATATTCTCTGAAGAGTGAAATTTTGAAAAACTATACAACAAGTTCACACAAAACAAGTTCAAATTAAGATTGAAATCAAATATCCTGCATTTATATTTAATTTGAAGACAATCTTCCCATAGCATATTTGTTGTTGCAAGAGTTTGTTTCGTGTGAATCTATTGTACTATACATTCGCAGTTTACTTTTTCAAACTATAAAATTATAGTACCTCTTTACAATGATGAATTATTATTATTTTAAATAGTAAATTATTAGTTATCTCAATAGAAATATTAAAAATTTACCATATTATAAAAGAATTTAAAACAAGAACAAAAGCTTTTATATAAAAGAGTTTCTGTTCACTACTTTAAATTGTAATATTTTAGTATATATTAAAGAGCAAAATTTAAATTTACGTTCGATTACAATTACAAAGAATAATTTGTATAATTGTATGGTTGTAAATTACTTTTTAAATTCGAGTTAGTTTCTTATAAATCGGGTTTACATCATAAACCTTTATAAATCTTATTGTTCCCTTTAATTTAAACATCTTAGTAATACATAGAGTATATAGGATTAGATGGAGGACCACAAAGTTTACATCGTAAACTCGGTTTATATAAGACTTAGAATTGTTTTTTTATAAATTTATTTTGCTTTTTGAACCTCCCTTTTATTTTTATAAATATCTTGATTTATCTTTATTAAAGAATATGTTCCCAGACAATGATCAATCTTCTTTCATCTTAGGTCATATTCCCACTCGTTCTCGTGGCTTCTTTTTTTGTGGTTACGAAAGAATATTAATAATAATTTGTTCACTTTTCTTTTCTCTATTAAAAACATGGTGCACGTACATTTATTTTAGATGACAAATTCTTTCCGGAGTCGTGTGTACATATATTCTCATTTTTCTTTCTTTTCATCCCATGAAATATTACTCTACTCATTTAAATAAAAATAATTATTCATATTCAAATTCTATCATATTACAATTTTTCACATTGAGATAAATATTAATTTGATATTTACAGAATAATAATTCATCATTCTAAATAATATTTACTCCTTCCGATTTAAGCATAGATCATTTACTTTCTACACGTTAATATGTAAAAACCTTGATATCTTACATAAGACAAATATAAATCACTGAACATTGAACAAACTAGCTTATATTCTTATAATAATTATATTTATGATCATATAAGACAAGTTCAATCAATAAGTTCAATTACAAAAGGGGAAGAGATTGTGGGCTAACTCACTTATCATTGGGCTCCTCACTAAAGTGAATGACCCACGTTCGATTCTCTTTGAGAACGAATTAGGAGGAGAGTTATAAGAAGTCTTGGAGAAATGAGATGTATGAGTACTTAGTGAACTAACTGTTAACTATACTAACAACTAATATTTACCCGTTAAAAAAATGGAAGAGATTGAAGAATCCGAAGAAGTTCAATCGTCTCCGAAGCAACATTTCCATACAAATTATTAATAAGCATACGGGAGATGGCCAGGCCACAGTTTCAAAAAATGATGGGCTTGGTGATATGAATAATTTATCAAAGCCCTCGACAAGGGAGAATAAAGAGGTAATTGATTTAATTTCTAAACTGGGCCTTCAGTGCCACCCAATTGATCTGGTGAGTAATAAGAAAGTTTCACATAAGTATTTCTTTAGATAAGAAATAGAAGAATCCGTTTCTCCTTCTCATAGTGGTCAAATCCCAAGAGTTAAGAAAAACCCAATGTTTTTGTATAAACAAAATTTGTACTTATTAAATAATAAACACAAAAAAATTCCAATGATAATCCAAGATGGATTTAACTTAAAAATTTGAGTAAACAGTTTTCATCTATCCTCTGATTCATCTCTTGAGTTTACTTATTGGCTTTTTCAACTTTCGGAGCCGGATCTTCGGATAAAGCTTGTCCGATCTTTTATTTGGGGCATTAAAACGTTTTTCAGGAGGCGTCGAGCCTTTGTTCGGATCGAACATTGACTTAAAGATTTATTGTGAAGTATGCCGCTCAATTTGGTAGAACATTGACTTCACAGAGATTGCTAGAATTGTTCTTGACTTGAAGATCCTAACCTTGATTTCGAAATCTTGAACTTGACTTGAAGATGACTCGAAGATCTTGAACATTCTTGATTTGAAGATCTTGTACTTGACTTGGGATCTTAAACTTGACTTGAAGTTGAAGATCTTGAGAATTCTCCAGGTCTCCAGGATTTTTAGAATGAATGGAATGAGGACTGATTACCCTTATTTATAGCTGGAGGAAATAACCACTTGTAAGATATTTTCTCCTTAAAAAGATATGTTGGACTTTTCCCATTTAATTAAGCTTGTCGAACTGGATATGAGCCTATTTAATTTAAATAAGACTGCTGGATTGGATTTAGGCCTATTTAATTTAATTAAGCCTACCAGATTTGATATTTGGCTTAGTTGACTTGGATCATGCCCACTTGACATATTTTAGCTTGTTGGACTTAGGTCAGACTCACTTAACTTGGATTGAGTCCATTTGACTTGGATTTGGGCTCAAATATTTATACTCCATCCGTCCGCTTCAAAGGTATCCATTTTACTATTTTGGTGTCCGCTTTAAAGATATACATTTTCCATATTTAGTAAAAAATACACAATATGGCCCACCACTTCCCTCTAATATAATTATCCACTGTATATATAATAATAATACTCCTTAATCCACGTGCAAAAAGCAAATGGATACCTTAGAACCGGATGGAGTATTACTTATCAATTATTTATTTATTTACTTTAGGAATTAATTTATTTAAATTCCTTAATAAATAAATATTTAATACTCTCTCTGTCCAATATCAATGTATCCATTTGCTTTTTGCACGTGGATTAAGAAGTATTATTATTTTATGTGTAGTGGATAATTGTATTAGTGGAGGATGTGAGTCCCATATTTAATTTATATTAGTGGAGGGTGTGAGTCTCATATGTCTAAAAAGAAAAATGAATAGATTAAAGGTGGACAACCCAAAATAGTAAAATGGATAGAATAATAATGGGCGGAGGGAATATATTTTTCTTCACATCTTTATTTATTAGGCAAAAAAATTTAATTGCCCACACTCTCCACACTGAGATTGAAAGGCTTTCTAAATGATTTAATTTCACAAGAGGATGTGGAAGCTCAAGATAGACAAAAGAGAGTTAAAGTATAGAAAAATCATGAAAATATTACTATGAAGTATACACTTTTTAATCTTAATTAATTACTTTTAGATGCAATGAAAAGAAAAAATATTATCAAATACCCAATTTAATAGTAAAGAGACAAATACCCTCACTTGAATTTGATTAGCCCTCTCCTATAAATACTCGGATGGACCCGCTACCAAACCCACCTAATTATCACCTATGGCACCTTCAAGCAGGTTTCTCCAACCACCACCTCCTCCACAAAATGATGGCCACCAGCGACGCCACTTTCATCGGATGCTGTCGTACCGTCCACTGCCTTCCCCTCGATTGCGGCCTCTACCATGTCCCATTCCTTCTGAATTTCCCAACTGTGGGCACCACATGTCTGGCGGCTCTACATCGTGTCAGCGGCAACGCTTGATAGGATGGACGAATTGGAGGGATTAAGATAGGGCACTACGAGAGGCTGACGATCGATATCGAGGAGGAGATGAAGGCTTGATTTGGGGATTTGGAGGAACATTGCAGTGGCATCCCTCTGGTTGAAGCAGGCTTCAGATCTGGTGGAATTAAGATTGCGACGGTGACACCGTTAAACGACTGATCCAACTAATTGTAGAATATTTTCTTTATTTAGGCTTTATTATTTTTCCTGTATGATGTGGTTGAATTGACGAGTGTCCAATTGTGCTTGCTGAATTTTTTCTCTATATTGTTTAGAATTAGTGTAACATATCAAATACTCCTAATTGTTAAATTAAGCAACTTTGACTATTTTGATTATCACTCAACTGATGTTACATTCAAAATCTCCTGTATTGTACAATACATCGCCAGAATCAATTGATTCATCAATCCCGCAATCCATATGTACAATTGGGATCCAAAATATGAACAAAGATAAAATGTGCAAAAATAAGTGCATTTTGTGCAGAAAAATCTGCACATCGTACATCTACAATTAGAGTTCGATACCTACAAAATTTAGAAAAAAATGGGTTTAACAGCGGGAATTTGGGAGTAATTTATTATTGGGGTAAAAATGACAATCTATAATGAAATAATGTACCTAGGAATAATGTTTTTAAGATTGTGTATCTAATAGTAAAATTGATATATGTAGTGTACCTAGGAGTAATTATCTAAAAAATCAGTACCGCATAAAAGATTCAAAGAAGATGAAGGAGGCAGCTGCAACTTGGGAATTGGGGAAAAAATTAGGCATTACGTCTAAGCAGTCGGATAATGTGATGATTGATAGTTTATCAGAAATTATAAGAGTGGCAGAGACGAAAGAAAGTACAGGAGGGGTCGCGGGTTTTAAATGAAAATGTTATCGTACAACGTAAGAGGCTTGGGGATCAGGGCAAAAAGAAGGGAAATTAAAGAACTAATCATGAGCAAGGTATATATTTCTGTTGTATTCAAAAGTAAAAAATAGAATTGGTTGATGATATAGTATGGAAGACAATATGGGGTGATGAAAATGTTAGGTGGGCTTACTGAACTTGGTTTCAATTGATTAGAGCAAGCGTACTCTATCGCGTAGTAGACCGTAGTGGCCAAGTGTAAAATTTAAAAATATCGAACCCAAGGGCGAAAGTGTATATCCGTATTTGAAAGATGTTTGACTCTAGAAGAACTAATCAATAAAGGAGGGGGGTTGTTTAACACTACAAACTAACTAAGAAAGTAATTAAAGATAGAAAATGTACATATCTGATGGAAGATGGATGAAGGTGAGCAATCTAAGAAATATGTAAGGCAAACAACATCATGGAAAAGGCTAATGTAGACTCACACACACACATGCATTGAAGGTCATCTTATGATATTAAGGGCAATCACGTATGTATCACTAATCCCTATGGTCAAGGCAATTAGGTTCTCAACTCTTTTACAAGTTTAAATCTCCTAGGATTGTCTCTTACTCTCAATTTCCATGAAGGTACTATGATCATAAGTTGGGTTCCCCTCACTAGTTCTTCACTAATGTCCTATCATGGGGTTCTAAGCACAAGAAGGGTATGACTTACCTCCCCTCACACTAACTTAGTCATCTTATGCAATCAATGATTCAATTAAACCACTAAGCATAATATTGGAATGATCATCCTAACACTATGAATAGAGAATTTAATCACACAAATCATAAATAAAATGAGAATAAGCATATCCATGATAGAAAATATTCATAACAATCATTTTATCAAACATGTGGTGTGCAAAATCTACATAATCCCTAACAAATCATATTGCTAGCCTCACGTGAGAACTAACCACAAAAAAATCATTACAAATTCAAAATAATCCATGGCATACTCCAATTGAGCCAAATAATGAAGAAAATAATAAAATAAAGGTAAGTTGGCTCCCCTTTGATAGTGAACTTTTTCCTCCTTGATCATGCTATAATCTTCAACCAATAATAAATTCCTCTTCTTAGATTGTTGGATGAATGAATTGGTGGATGGATTTGAGGAGATAAAGTGAATTGGATGGATGAAGTGAAGGATGGAAGAGATGAAGATGAATGTGTGTGATTTAGGTGTCTAGTGTGTGTGGAAACTGATCCAAAATGATTCCTCTCTTAATTTGTAATCAAAACTTGTATTTATACCCCATGGAAGCTTCTAGAACACTTTTTGGACTTAAAACTGACTTTTGCACCAACTCGGGTCGAGTAGGTGCAGCTCGAGTCGAGTAGGTGCAGCGCGTGCAGCGCAGTCTCACCGTTTCGCACATAACTTCGACATACGAATTCTGATTTGAGTGGTTCTTGCGCTCATGCGATCATTTATTCTTTGGTTTTACAACCATGTATCACACGTCTAGTTTTCAGCTCCACACAAATACAGTGGATGTGCATTTTTTAGCATTTTGTTTTGGCTCGTTCTTCCTCATTTCAACTCCGAATTGAGCTCCGTTTTTTCACACATCTTCCTTATTGTGTCTAGAATCCATTTATTCTTGAAAATCATACAAATTACACCAAAGTACCAATTCTCTAAATATTTACAAGTATCGCTCAATTTAAGGCACTTAATCATGAAAATCACGCATTTATCATTTCAAAGCACAAATCTTCATATCTTTATATAACACCACCAAATTATATACAAAATGAATAAAAACACACAAAATTACATAATAAAAAGATACTAAAATTCAGATAAAAATTACATCGATCACTTACAAAGCGGCAAAGGGTAGAGTCGAAGGGATAATTTCATTATAGAATTATATAAATATTATGTTTCAAGCTCATGGTATATAAATAAAGCAGTGATCGTTAATGGGTTCTGGAACCAGGATGGGTGCACTAGATGATTGTGGTGAATGTGTACTCACCTTGCCTTCTTTAGGACATAATTCATCTTTGGGATATAATTTCTTGTGTTATTCAGCAAGAATCAGGTTCGTGCATATGCATTTTGGGTGATTTTAATTCAATAAGATTCGAATCTGAAAGGGTGGACAAAATTTACTATTACATGGTAGATCCTTTACATGTTATAATCCAAATGGTACTTGTAAAAGCAGGATTGACAGGATTATCATTAATAATGCTTGGGCTAACAAGTGGCCAGAGTCTAATCAGAAAGGTCTTGTGTAATACCCAGAAAAACTTATGGTTCCTTATTTACGTCAAATTCCATTTCTATTATTATTTTGGCCCAAACCTTAAAGCCCAAAACATGGCCTTTTGCTTGGAAGCCCATCTGAAAGGCAAATGTTACTCAACAGTATACTCCTCAATGCATCAGGTTCTTACCTCAAATGAGTAGATCTCCTCGTCAGTTACTTCTTCAACATTATGGAATCATCAATTCCCTGCAGTATGAAGTATTCCTCCCCATTTCAATCATCCATGAAAATTAAAGATCGTAGTAAACACCCATTTAAAACTTTCCATCAATTGTGGAGTTTCAATACACCCTAATCATTTTTTTCTCTCCTTACTCTAAATTGACGTTATCACTATCATACAAGGAAGAAGGGAAAGGTAAGTGATTGGTCGTTAATAGTTGGGATGACCAATTAAAAAATTTATCGAACCCAAGGGAGGAACGTACTAGAGTTTAAGCGATCTCAAGTTTATCGTGATTTTATAAGGAAAACGGAATGAGATTGAGGATAAGCATGCAAATGAACGCACTTAAACTAATGCAAGAAATAAGATAAAAGCAAAGATAAATGATGGGTTCCAAATGATGCAATGATGGGATTAGCAACAATCATGGCATAGATAATAAAGTAATCATGCAATTAATTATAATCTATCATGGACATAGCATAGGAGCGATCACTGATTCCACTTAAACTCTCTCTCGAGATGGATAGGATGTAAACCCTGAACAAGGCTCCCAAAAGCACTTAGGATCGAGATCAAAATGAACACCTCCCAATAGGTAATAATTACTCTACGAGTTCCCTAATTAAGTACTAAATCATAGGCAATATTCCCTTTTAAGGTACAATAAATTCACTAATGGTTTGAGTCCCCTCATCTAATCAACCAATCTCTCGATCAAGCTAATCAAATATTCTATCAAATGGTTCTAAATCTAGAAGGATATCTCTATCTCATTCTAAATTAATGCACATGAAGTGTATGATGAAATGATTCAATGAACTAGCCTAAACACATAATTGATTTCTCAATCTAATCACATGCCCATGACAATTAATCACACATATCATCATATACATCAAGCATCAACATTCAATGATAGAAATACACAAAGCCCATTCAAGACTATAATCAAATTACATAAAAACTAAATTATCCAACACCAATCATGGAGCTAATCTCACAAAGGAGATTAGCCTATCATAGTCTTAGAGAGAACAATATAGACAATTGTATCTATAAATCCCATGACAAATCTATAAAGATGTTCACCAAAATTAGAAATAGATTCCCCATTTGAAGGTCTTCAATGGAGATCTCCTTCTTCTTCTTGTAATCTTCACTCTCTCTTGCTTCCTTGATCACTTGGATGGTGGATTTGATGAAGGGGATCAAGTGGATTGGAGGATGAAGGGTATGGAGATGGATGGAATAGAGTTAGTGTGTGAAAATGTGGTGTAAAATGTGTGTGTAGCTGATCCCTACTGATCATTCTCTTATTTTACACTCAAAATGGACATTTATACCCCCTGGAAGCTTCTAGAACACGTTCTAATCATAAAATTGATTTTGGACTGAGCTCGGGTTGAGTTCGGGTTGGTGCAGCACAGTCTCACTGTTTCACACATAACTTTCACATTTAAAATCCGATTCGGGTAATTATTGCGCTCATTGCAATTCTCTCTTCCTTGGCTTTCTATTCATATAAGGAACTGGCAAAAATTCCATCATTTGAAGTGTAACAACTCATGCAAAGTAGCACAATCGTGCTGAGTAGGAACAGCTTGCATGACACCACCATTTTAATCATAACTTTCTCGTTTGGGCTTCAATTGAGGTGTTTCTTATGCCAAAACGATCATCTCTTCTGTAGATTTTCAACCATATATCATACTTTTAGTTTTGAACTCCATACGAGTATAGATAAATTATACAAATTGGACGTGCATTTTTCAGTATTTTGCTTTGACTCGTTCTCTCTCGTTTCAACTCCGAATTGAGCTCCGTTTTTTCTCACATCTTCCTTATCGCATATAGAATCCATTTTTACCTAAAAAATCATACCTTTAAGATCATTCATATACATTTCCATAAAAATACAGAACACAACCAAAATACACATAAATACGGATAAAATAATACGAAAATACATATAAAAAGTTACTAAAATTTAAGTGAAAATATCACTCATCAGTAAGCCCACTATGTATTGTTTCATCTTCTTACGCCTTACTCAGCTCATGCTAGTTTTCAATTCTACACTAAAGTTATTTCTACTAGCCACTATTTTTACTTGGCTTGAATTTGCCCCTTTTCATCCCATTGTCCCAAACAGAATTTGTATATGTCTCTATACACCAAAAATTTCAGAATTACAAGTATGATGGTAGCATGATATTGAACTTGTTATCTCGTCTCTGTACACTGGGTTTCGAAGGGAGTGCGAGACAATGACACTAGTGATCCAATTCCTATTCGTGAGTTGTTGAAGATGGGGATTTACTACTGATGCATTTTAATCTCTTATACTGTGTGTTGGAAATAAGTTTACTTATGATATCAACTATGAGCATGATGTATGAATTATACTTGATTCATGAAAACTTGGGTATTGGACTATGAAGTACCATGCCAAATATATATTTACGGATAATGAATCGCGACGTCTTATCAATATATGTTACGGGTATTGGACCGCAAGGTGCCTTACCATTATGATGAAATTTAAGTTGTAAGTATTTACTTTCTTTCAAACGTGGAATTGCTTAAAACGTGTCAGCGTGTTTGTTTCCATTGAGTTGTGGTTGTTCACCCCAAAACTATTTCCTTTACAGATTAGCGTGGCGGTAGCGTACTCGTGGCTGGTGTTAGCAAGAAAAAATGAATAAATTATAATAAATTATGAAGTTTGTGTTTGTCTTATTTTATGTTTGAACATGAAGAGATTATTGGGATATTGTTTTACCTTATATGTTTTTTATGCGCAATATTGTGAATGCTAAGGTTTGGATTAATATACTTTGATTTGAGATTGCTCACTAAATTTTCAAGTTTCTAGCTATTATGTAATGTGTTACAGAGATGAGGACGAACTATGGTTGCTGGTTAGTTAAATCCTTATCCTAGTTCTATTCTTTTTAATGGCATGTATGATGTTATGTGTTTATAGGGGTTTGTGGTTGCACTTTGCTTTCTTATTACTCGGGTCAAATACTTAGCTTTTTGTTAGGAATAAGGAGGGAACTCAAATGATAATATTTATTTATTAATTAGTGAGTCATATACATGTTTGTACAACTGCTGAATTTTATCTCCTTGCAACAAATCAAATTTAAATTGGCAACCTGGACAACTTAGTGGTAAATTTTGAAGTTGGTAGTGGGATCATGTGTTGCTGACAGTGAAATACAAATTTTATTAAAACACTAACCTTCCTTTTACTCGGTTATTTAATATTTTGGTGAATTTGTTAAAAATGGAGTTTCTGGCATTGAAATATAGTACTCTCCCAGTAGATAAGGAAAACGCTATTTTGTGTGAACTTAACTATTCATTCGTTAAATTATTTATTAAAGTACCCATTTGATTATATATTTAATTACTTATTTATTTTATTTCGTATAATAAATTTTGGGGTGTGACATCTTGCTCGTTCGATATCATATCACTGCCCTAATTGTATTAGAGAATACATGTAAAGGTCGAAGATCCTTTCACTTCATCAATGCTTGGCTTAGTCATCCTGAGTATAGAGACTTTGTAGAAACTAAGTGGAGCAATTATCAGATTGAAGGATGAGGAGGATTCATAATGAAGGAGAAACTGAGATTTGATATGATCGATGACACTCTGGGTTAGAAAATCACGAGATTATACAAAGAAACAGAGAGAGTGAGCGTTATTATTCACTGAAATAAAGCGCTAAGATACTTTGATCCAACAAATGGCAAAGTGCAGATAGCTAAAAGATGGAGATCCAAATTCTAGATTCTTTCATGGCCATATTAACATGAGAAGGAAAATAAATGAAATTCATGGCTTACATGTGAATGGATGCTAGAGTGAAGATGTGGATGAAGTTTGGAGTTGTATTCATGATCACTTTAAGGAGCATTATGAAAAGGATCTTCATAGAAAACCATTGTTGCTAAATAATCTCATTACAAAAATGGTTTCTCATGAAGAAAACAAATTGATAATGGTAGAGTTTTCAGAAGAGGAAGTAAAAGATGCTTTGTTGTCATGCAAGAATTCTAAAAGCCATGGCCCGATTGTTTCAATTTTTGTTTTCTTAAGGAATTCTGAAAAGTAGTTAAAGGAGACTTGATGAGAATGATGAAGGAATTCCATCAACACGGGAAATTAGTGCGTGGGTTGAATCCATCATTCATTGTGCTAGTCCCGAAGAAAGAAGTGTCCTCCAACCTAAACGACTTCAGACCCATTTCTTTGATCAGTAGTGTGTAGAAAATTTTGGCAAAACTTTTGTCTAAGAGATTAAGCAAGGTTTTTGGGTCTATCATTTCTCCAAAATAGAGTGCTTTCATTAGCAACAGACAAATTCTGGACAGTGTGATTATTCTCAATGAAGCTATTAAGGAAGCTAAAAGAAAAAAGGAGAAATTATTTTTCAAAATTAATTTTGCAAAGGCATACGATTCATTAGATTGGGATTATCTAAAAGAAATAATAGAGTGCTTCAACTTCCATCCTACATAGATTCGTTGGATCGTGGGATGTATTAAATCGTCATATGCTTTAGTCTTAGTGAATGGGAGTGCTTTTTTATTTATTTTAGTAGCTGAAGGTTTAAGCTTTATGATGAATAAAGCAGTTGGTACTAATCTTTTTTGCCCAGTTAAAATTGGCAGGTTCAAAATGAGTATTTTCTATTTACACAATTTGCAACAATTTTATCTTTATGGGAGATGCTTGTATGGAGAATATGATTTTTTTGGAGAAGATTGCTTAAAATTTGGGAATTTGTCTCTGGAATGAAAGTTAATATGAACAAATGTTATATATATAAGGTTAATGTGGAGGTGAACAAAATAAACAAATTAGCAGGAATTGTTGGTGTGAATGTGGGAAAGATTCCTTTTTGTGTATTTGGATGTCAATGTTAGTTTTACGCAGAGAAGTAAAAATGAATGGGAAGGCATCATCTAAAGAGTGAAATAAAGACTTGTGAAATGGCAAATGTTGAAGCATCTATTGGGGGCATAGTAACTTTACTCAACTCGGTATTATCTTCTATCCTTGTTTACTACTTTTCTACATTTTTTGCTCTGAAAACAGTATTGAGAGAAATCACGCTACTATAAAGACAATTTTTATAGGGTGGAAACTCTAAAACTAAGAAAATTGCATGGGTGAACTGGAAGGAAGTATGCAATCCTAAAATGAAAAGGTGGTTAGGAATTATATATTTAAAGCTCTTTAATCAAATCTTGTTGAGTAAATGGCTATGGTATTTTTTCATTGAGAGATAGTTTGTGGGTTAGACTGGTTGAATTTAAATTTGGAGTTGAGTGGAGTGGTGGATTGCTTTTCTCTGAACAAAGTAGAGGTATTAGCTTGAAAGACTGGTGGAGGGATGTTATCAAAGCAGCAACATGAGAACAAAATGGGTGGCTTATAAAAGAAATTTTTAAGAAAATATGAGATGGACAGAAGTCTTATTATTGGGAGAAAAAATGGCTGGATGAAGTAAGTCTTAAACGAGTTTCCCTAGACTATATCATTTGAGCACTAATAAGAAGCAAAAGTTTGTGAAATTGGTATCCACATGGCACATAGAGTTGGAAGTGGAATTGGAGATGTACTTTATCCGAAAGAGAGGAAGAGGAATGTTCTAAACTTGAAGATGCAATCAAACACTGCTCTATCAGTCAAAATGCTAGTGACAAATAGAGATGGAATTGTTCAGCGGAAGGAGGTTTTATCACAAGAGAAGTTATGAATGGAGGCGACAACAAGTAGATAATGACAGTAGTAATGAGGATTTGAATATGACATATAGTTTGGTCTGGTGGAGTACTATTCGTAGTAAGATCATTATACACTCATGGAGAGTTTAGAAGGAACGATTGGCTACAAAAGATATGTTGCAACTCAAAGGTGTTGCTTTTCCCAACAATAATCTAAGTTGTGACGTTTGTGGTGATTGCATCAAGTCATTGAGGCATGTATTGTTTGAGTATCATTTTGCTCATAATATTTGGATGGAAATCAGTAGTTGGTGTGGGCAGAATTTTATTGTGACCTCTAATCCTCTGATTCATCTTCTTTATTTCTACAGACTTTTCTACGGTAAGAGAAGGCGAATCATGGCTACTTGCGTTTGGGAGAGTACAGTTTGACTTATTTAGAGATCGAGAAATGCTAAGATTTTCAAAAGCGAGGAGTTTTCAGTCAATAAAGTTATTAAGGAATTAAAGTCGACAATTTGGAGTTGGTTAGTGATGAAAAATGATTGGAAAATTGAGTGATTTTTTCAAGAATGGAGTAGAAATCCTTTAATATTTGATCGGGTGTAGTAATCTATCATTGTGTTTTCCATTTGTTACATTGTAATGTATTGTTAGGTATTTCTCATGCCTCATATGTTTTATGAATATTTTTTTTCCGATAAAAAAAATGATCACATAAAACAAATACGTACTAAATCACTGTTCATGCGTAAGCCAACATAAATTACACTCTCATATTATAAAATTATCATAGAGTGTGTGTGTAACACCTAGATGATCATGTGATCATCATAATGACAAATGAAAGATGTATTTGTCTCCTAACATTGCCAATTGGTAACCCTTTTTTCATCTCATTTATATATATATATATATATATATATATATATATATATATATATATATATAAAGTATATTATAGCAGAAACTTTTCTTGCTGACGTGTCGTCTCCAGAGCGCTCCAATGTGACATGTAATTTTCTCAATTTTTTTGAATTTTTTAATATATTTTTTAATATTTTCCTTATTTACTTTTAATTTAACTTCCTTATTTAATATTTTTTAAATAATATATTTCTTATTTTTAATAATAATTAATTTTTTAATATTTTATTTATTTATTTGGGTATCATTAATTAATTACTAAATCTGTTAATGCAATATAAATTAATTAATATCAAATTAAATCATATATATAAAGGGAAAAAAGAATATTCCATATAATATTTTATCTCACCCACCTATAAATAAGATCTTTTGTTATTCATTCTAAATACACATTCGATTCTCCAAGAGGAATAGGAGATTTCTTCAAGTTTCTCTAGAGAATTTATTTATGAAAGTATAAAAATTTATTTCGATAGAGCAAATCAAGTAGATATTCGATCTACCTAATTCAAGTATTCTTCAAGAGGAAGAGAACTGATTCAAGTATTCTTGAATCGATTTACCTCTTAAGAATCGATTCTTCAAGAGGAAGAGAATCGATTCAAGTATTTTTTTAATATATTTACATCTTAAAAATTAATTTTTCAAGAGTAAGAGGATCGATTCAAGTATTCTTGAATTCTTAAGAATCGATTCTTCAAGAGGAAAAAATCGATTCAAGTTTTACCTCTTAACAATCGATTCACGTATTTTTTAAGATCTACTTCTAAAATATTGATTCAAGTATTTTTCAATTGAAAGATGATCGATGATTCAAGTACTCTTAAATCGATTTACCTCTAAAGAAAAAGAGGTTGAAAAACTAATTCATGTATAGTATTGAAAGCTTAAGTTCTTTAAGTTAAATCATTATTTCATAGTAATATTAAAATTTATTTGGTATGTAAATGTTAATTTTTTAAATTTAGTATATTAATATTTATTTATTTACATACATCTTAATTATTTATATGCATTATAAAATTTATTTTTTTAGTTGTTTTTATAATTTGAAATTAATAAAATAAAATTAAAAATAAAATTAATTCATTCATTACAAGTTTATGAATATTTAAAAGAATATTATATATAAATTAATTTTGTTTATATTATATATATTTTTTATGTAAATCGAATTATTATAATATAGTTAATTAAGAAATATTAAACCATAATTATGAGTAAAAAATAATACTCCATATATATATATATATATATATATATATATATATATATATATATATATATATATATATATATATATATATATATATATATATATATACTCTCTCCGTCCCGTTTTAATGTTTACGTTTCTATTTTGCGCGTCTCATTTCAATATTTACGTTTTTTTTGGAATATGGGACCCACTTAAAACAATTAATATATCATCCAACACTAATACACCTACACATTTTGCATTAAATATTATATTTTTCCACTCACTATCTATGAAAATATTATACTCCTTAATCAACGTGCACAAAATAAACGTAAATATTGAAACGAGACGGATGTAGTATATATTTTCATTTTGGGCGTCCGCTCCTACGGGTCTCATTTTTTTTTTATCCACACACACCCATTAATACAACTAAAATATATGACTCATACCTCTACTAATACAACTACCCACTATATATTAAATAACAATACTCCTTAATCTTTGTGCCCAAAAGTAAATGGCACCCTTGAATTCGGACGGAGGGAGTATATAGTATAGCATAGTCTTTTTTTTTGCTAACGTGTTGTTCACGTATAGTCTTACTATTTTTTTTATATATTTATTATGACTTATTTACTTTAGTATCATTAATTGCCATTAATAAATATACGATATAAATAAATTAATTAGTATAAAATCAAATCATGTATAGAAAGAAAAAAAAAGAATAAATTGAGATTTTTTTAATAAATAATTGATATTTATTTTAGACAAACAGTAAAATTAAGGATTTATTAGAGTTACATACTTTGATCATAATTGCACCTAACAACTATGTGGTTACACATTTTTTAGAGAGATAGAGGGAGTAATAAATAGTTTTCAATTGTAATATGTTATAAAGTAACATTTAAAAAAAATACAAGTCAAGATTCGTTCAAATAAATAAAATATATGTACATATATATTAACTTTTTACATGATTTAGTTATAAGTTACATTATCAAAAGTCAAATGTTATAATTTGTTGCAAATTCTTTATATTAATGTAAGAAATTGTCTAGCTATAAGAAGAAGAAAAAATTTCCTTAATTAATGTTGTTACGTTATTTAACATAAATTATTTAATTATAAAAAAATAAGAATAATAATAAAAAGCTCCCGCGTTGTATGCGAGTTTCATACTAGTATATATATATGCTAATATCAGGTGTAGCTTAAGTGCTTAAACAACTTTCCCACATTTAAAATGATCATAAGTACACAAGTTTATAAGAACATATAAATTGATCATAATTACATACGCTTCACTTCATAAAGAACATATAACTGATATTTAAACCAATCATAAACACATAAGCTTATTAGTATATATAAAATGATCATAAGCACACACACTTCTCTTCACAAAGAACATATTACCAATATTTAAAATGATCATAAGCACACAAGCTTCACTTCACAGTAATAAGAACATATGACTAACATTCTCTCAAGAAACAACTACTTCACGGAACAGATTATAAATTCACCCAAAACAAGAAACCATCAACTTATACAATTTATACCCTCAGAACAATATCATTATTGGGTGTGTGTCTCCAAAATGCACAACTGGTGACATGAAAAAAATTTTCAATCTGCACAAATCATGCATGGTGACATGTTTACATCCCCTACACCATCATCTCTTATTATAATCATCATTTTAGTTTGTAAAACCCTAAAATCCAAGTTCACAAATGAAGAGTGAAGGAGCAAATATTATACCTCATCAGCATATTCGGGTAACTTTTCCAATGCAGGGTAGAGGATATTTAAAAATCGGATCATGAATGCATCAGGCTCCCTTTTATAAACAGGGACCAAATGTGTTTCAGGGGACAACGAAGTGATAGAGCCACCAACCGACACATCATCAGAGTCGGGGACCACCTAGCCCTTCATATATATCCTTGATTTGGGAACCAAAGATCCAAGGGGATATGCTTCTGGAAATGTCGAAAATAACATATAATTACGAGCTGAATCGTTAACAGGATCGAAAATAGAGAAAACGGAGTAAAATCAATTGAAATCGCATCCAATAGTAAATCGACCTCTACTGACACTGTGGAAATAGATTCCTCCACTTGATTAGGTTTCAGAGTAGAGAGGGTTATGAGGTTTAAAAAGTAATTTTGATAAAAAGATAGGATTTCAGACGAAAGAACAGAGGTTGTTCGATTTTTCAACGATCTCTCAATTAAAGCACCAAATGAGAATCACTATTGAAATTAAAGGATAAATATCGAAACTCAGACTCAGGCCAGCAAGTACGACTATAAGAACCGAGACTTTGACAAATATCGAAACTCTAGCTCAGGCCAGCAAGTTATGACGATAAGAATCGAGACTCTGACTCAGCCAGCAAGTCAACGGGTTTGCAAACAATGTTACGAAATAATTAACTTTATTTACTTCTTGATTATTCATTCTTACACTTACAAATCATATTCAACTAAAATCTTAAAGATCAGGGACTTCCAATCTTGATAACTACCAATACCCTTCACACCCCATATACTTTATCAAACAACCTCAAAATTTACATTAATTTTAACTTTGTCATTTTTTTTACACACATACCATTACTTTTATATTCTTTATTATCTAAAAATACTACCACCCTCTAAAGTCAACAAAATATGTCAAAAAGAATAACTTTTCTTAAACAACGTGATACAATAAATGAGGGATGGAGGGAGTAATATTTTCTATGAAAAAAGAAACTCTATCTATCACATAAACAAATTCGCATTTACTATTTTTATTCTTCTCATAAACAAGTTCATATCCTCAAATAAGGAAATAATACATAATAACACCCTTCAACATACTTTAATTTAAAATTATTATTTACAACCCAGAACACTTAATTTTATAATTTTTATTAGTTAAAAATATAAAAACTACCTATAAGAAAAATCATTAATAAATATTTTATAATTGAGAAGTCCTGTGTGAGACCGTTTTACAGTAAGACTATTTTACGCTTTTGTAATTAATTATCACTTCCACTGTAAAATATTATTAATTTTTATTTATACTATAAATAGATTCATAAAATAACATTATTACTTTTCATTAATAATATACCACAACGTAAAAGTTATCATTTTTTTATGGTGAGACTGTCCCCCAAAATCTTTGCCTTTATAATTTCGTATTTATAATAACTCAGAATTCATTATGGAAGAGTAATATTTTTGATTAAAAAAATTACTAATTATTTAAGAAAATGGTTAAAAAAAGAAAGAGTGAGGCTCTAATATTTCCGAAGACACCGTGTCCCCAATCTCAATTTAGCTCGTGTTTCTGGGACACCATGTTCCTAAATTTAATTTAAACCCTTAACAATAATAAGGTTAAACAGGACACCGTGTCCACAATCTCAATTTAACTCTTGTGTCCCCAAACTCAATTTAAACCCTTAGCAATAATAAGGTTAAATAGGATATGCAGGGATGAGTTGGGGATCGGTGTCCAGGGACACATGAGTTTTTGCCAGAAAGAACTCGAAATGGTTTTCACACTGATGTTTGCCTACTACTTTCTCGGTTCGCTCGAGAGAGGGTATTTTTTTCATTTTGATCGTCCACTCCAAAGAGGGTCATTTCATTTTTTACACACATGGGACCCACACAAACATACTAATATAACTAAAATATGAGGTCTATATTTTTATTAATATATTTACTCATTATATATTAAATAATAATACTTCTTAATCAACGTGTAAAAGTAAAGGACCCGAAATCAACGTGCAAAAGAATAAAGGACCCTCTTTCTGCCAATCTCCTCCTATTGATACCCGTCTTGCTCAATTCGGAGATGGTGTTAAGTCTATGAGATGGCTAACACTAGAAGATTACTTCCCATTATAATTTTGTGGGTTGTTGTTCTATTTGGAACTCTTGCTTTGATTTTGGTAATATGTTTTTCTTCTTTTTCATTTTTACTCTGAATTCTTCCCAGTAAGGATTGTGTTCTGTTTTCTTCTTATTCATTTTGATTGTTCTTAACCCAAAAATTCTCTATATTTTCTTTGGATTTCAGAATCGATTAAGCGATCAAGGTGTCTCGTCAGAAAAAAAGTCGATTAGGGATAATAATCTAGCCAGTGAGGTAATCTTTTACTGAAAATCGATGAATTTGAACTTGTAGTCTAGAAATGTTCGTCACTTTCGTAATCGCGTTTATACTTTCTTTTCCTAAATTGTTTGAATTTTTGTAGATTGGAACTTTGAAGGATGTAGATCAAATTACACATAAAGTTTACTTTGACATTGAAATTAACGGAAAGCACACAGGTATATATTTATGTATTTTCTTGTGATTTTTTCATTTTATTTTTCTATACAAACTCAGAAGGGGGTATACAGGCTTTGTCAATTTATATGTTATCATTTTTGTTTTTATTTTTAATTATTATTCTTTTCTATGTGGTCTGGTTGAACACTTTTAGCATATCTCTTACTCCATTTTATACTACTATTTTATTTACATCTTTCTCATTTTGGCTTCAGTAGCAACTAAAGGGATTGGTAAATTTATTCTCACTGAAGTCCTATACGCATAGAGCATTATGAAAGAGAGGTTATCATAGATTATGATGAATATGATTTTATAACCTCGTAGTTCCTTAATCTTTTTTTTTGATAGGATTGTTGATTCTTAATCTGTATTACAAATCCAGCTATCCATCAAGAAAGATGTTCTCAGTTTTCTCATGCAAATTTAACATTGTGTTGTGTAAGTTGTGCTACTTGTACTTAAAGATGATCCTCTTGTCACATCAAGAGGAGCAAGAGCTAAACCACTAGGGCCCTCGGGCATTGGAATGCTTTTGAGAAGTAATTCTTTATTGTGAGATAAGAGTTGAAAACTATGTTAAATTAGTCATTTGCATGTTATTGGATTTTGTGATATGGTTTTAGTGGACTTAGGTGGAAATTATGGAGTGTATGTAGTATATAACAAGCAACATCAAGTGAATAGATGTGTATATATGGTTGGTTATGATGAAAACTAACACTCCCTATATCCCGGATATAAGCACATGTATGTGGGCCCGTAGATAAAGAAAAGTTTTTTAAGTGTATAATGTCAGAAAAAGTAGGGGTAAGTTGGGTAATTTAAAGAGAAAAAATAAATAAAGTTGTTGGGATTGATGAATAAATTGTAAAAATAGGTTTATTGTCTAGTGTATTTTCACTATTAATGGAATGTGCAAAAATACCAAGGACGACTCAAATGGAAAGTGTACAAAATACCCGGGACATATGGAGTATTTTGTAATTGTAGCATTCATGCACATAATTTGGTGTATGCAAAGACATGCTTAATTGAAATTTCTTGTACATGCATGCAGAATCCTTTAAATTTTTTAATTGTTTTTAACTTAATCTTGGTACTCTATGATATCCTATGATATTGATTCTGTGCTTCTTGCAGTAATGTAAACAATTGAATGCGCATAATATTCAGCTGCTATATATTTGGGGCTTGAACTTTGGACCAATGCCACTATAAATTATTTTGTTACAAATTTTGATGCATTACTTTATTTTTTTTGTCTTTGAACTCAAGCCCATGGTCTTTTTACAATGTTGCTCTCTTTGACCGTGCTATTGCTTGAGCTTCCAATTTGTTTGTCCATATGTAGTTCTTTATGTTAGAATTTGTCCAATTTTGGTCCGAAATTCAGACAAGAAAGGGGCTAAATTTGATAAAAAGAGCTAAATTTGGACAATAAGGACCAAAATCGGACAAAAAAAAAAGGACCAAGATTGAGAATTGCAAATAAAAAATGAATAAATTGGAATCCGTCATACTTGAAGGACTATATTCCCGTTTATTAGATTATTAAAAGACAGATTAATCCCATGTGATTGGAGGTTTACCTTTCTAGGAAAGATGGGTTTACATAGATTAAAGGTAGGATTTCAATCATATGAGTCAATGTGGAAATGTATAGATTTAAATCAATAGCAAGAAATTCTGTGCATGTCTCAACTAGATGATATTAGGATACACGCTTTTACATAGTATGACATGACGCGGCACAACACCTTCATGCCTTTATATAATGTGTCGTGGATCAAGAGGCGAGTGTTGTGGCTTCATGAAAAGCTGTTGAGACCATACACAAAAATGGTCCGAAAAAGCCGAAATGGAAACAAGTGTTGGATCCTCAAGCTTAGATTTGAATTTGATTAATTACGCAACCTTTATGATGACCTAATAAAATGGTGGTTAATTGGAGAAGAGCCCATTTGGCTGTGGATTTTGTGATGATTATTTTCTCAACTGTCTATAAACCATGATGTAGTGGTGCTCTGTTCTCAACTGGTTTGCTTGTTTGCTCCGTGTTCGATGACTAAGTGGGGTGGGCTCTTTGATAGTAACAGTTGCATTTTACAGGGATTACTTTTGATATCTTTTATAATGGTGTAGATATATTATTAACACAGTTCTTGAAATTATATTATAGAAAATATGAGTATAACAACAGAAGGCCTTGTGGTATTCATCTTTAATAATTGCTACTGGTGACATTTTCAGGTCGTATAGTGATGGGCCTCTATGGAAAAACTGTACCAAGGACAACAGGTAAATTTTGAATTGTTCTACGAAATGTGATGACCTCCTTTTAATGGCTTGTTTTCACAAATATGCTTGTGCTTAACTTCTTCATTTTTACTGCAGAAAATTTTCGAGCTCTTTGCACGGGTAGCCGAGTAACATATTCTCCCTTTTAGTGCTTTAATTCTGTTATTCAAATATACAGTGATGTCAAGTAAGTTCGTTAGACCTGTTCTGCACTCTGGATATTGAATATACTGCAACTGTATCTGGCATATATTTTGCATTTTTCCTGGCATACTCCACATCTCCAAAACTATTGTGCTTTAGTTATCTATATTTATGCATATCTTGGATTAATCACGAAAATATCTTAAAACCTGTTCAATATGAATTGAATGGGTGTTACTCTGGCTTCTACAAGGTTTGGAGAGGGTGAAAAGAGGAAATAAGACGATGAATAAGTACAGAGCTTCGTAAGAATTGTATGGTTATGATAATAGATTTTCTACAGAAGAACTGTTTGGATTTCAGTGAGGTCGTTTCCTTTCTTCCAGATAATGTGATTTGAGGTTTCACATGGAATTTGGAAATTAATGTTAATGCTCTGTTCTGTCTGTTGTCGTTTTGACAGTCTGGGCGCTTGTCCTACTTAGTCATCAGCTTACATTTATTATGACATACATGGCCAAGTGTAAAACCTGTTAAAATATTGAATTAAGTTACATATCCAGAGGGCATGTGCCCTGGTAAATTGAATGCAAGTAAAGGTTTGGCCTTAATATTGGTCGGGGCCTAGTTTATAATGCACTGGTAACTTGGATCTAATTATAGAATCTTTGTTCTCAGGGGAGAAAGGAATCGGATCTAGCGGGAAATCTCTTCATTTCAAAGGAAGCAAATTCCACAGGATCATACCAAGCTTTATGATTCAGGGAGGTGATTTCACTCGTGGCGATGGGAGTGGTGGGGAATCAATATATGGTGATAAATTTCCTGATGAGAACTTCAAGTTAAAGCACACAGGCCCTGGTGAGTATTCTCAGTGTCTTATCGACTAATGATCTATACATGAGCAATGTATACATCAAATCTGGAACTTTAAATTTTGTTAATGTTAATATGTATACATCATCTATCAACAGGAGTTCTGTCAATGGCGAATGCTGGTTCAGATACGAATGGGTCTCAATTTTTTATCACAACAGTGAAAACAAGCTGGTAAGAAAATTGTTAAAAGATCCTCTGAAAAATGCATGCTAGTCGTTTGAGTTTCAATGGAGACGAATACTGCCTTCTATAATCATTTACCTCAATGACGTCGTTGTTGCTTCCAGTAATATTAGTTAGATTTGTGGTCAATAGAGTTTCTTCCAGTATTCATTGCCAATCATTTGTTCTCCTCATGGTTTAACTCGTTATTCTTGGAAGGTTGGATGGGCGCCATGTGGTGTTCGGGAAAGTGCTTTCCGGCATGGACGTGGTGCGGAAGATCGAGGCACAAGGAATGCAGAGTGGAACACCCAAAAAAACAGTAATAATTTCAGACAGCGGTGAATTGGCTTTGTAATCCGTTGAACTTTGTATGCCCCCCTCTGTTGGAATGTTCTTGTAGTTATACAAACTCGGGAACAATTTCTCTTATCCCCATGTTGAGTTGTTTGTAGATTTAATTATCATGAGAAACTGTGCTTTTTCTTCTAGTAAAACTCTGATCTTAAAACTGATGAAATAATATACTTCTATTTCAGAGCAATGTGCACAATGCTTTTTCACAGATATTAAGAAAATTAAATTTTCACCAATTTATTGACTTATTGATGATATTAAAGTGTAATGTAAGTTTCTTTTGTTAATGATTTTGCCATTTTTAGATTGTTCAAATGATGGACATAAGTAGAAATTGTTTGGATTGCTTACTGAATTTCATGCTTTTCATTCATTCAATTTTCCACTATTGTAACCCAACAAAAAAATATACTTAAATTTATGGAATATTGATTAGAATGAATTATGGATAATATTTGCAGAAATAGAATTTTGAAATTGGTATTGTAATAAAAGTAGAAAATAATAGTCCATTAATAAGATGTAGATAATGAATTACAAGTTCCAAAGAAATCATACAAGCAAGGGTTTAGCCCAATTTTCACAAGTCTAGTTTTACAGAAGAACCAATCGGATCATTGCTTCTTCCCGGAGTCGCTCTTCCGATCATGGCGGCGCTGCTGACAAACGCTCGAGAAATTGGCTGATAGATCGGAGTAGAGAGAGCTGACCTTGGAAATGTTGCCGTTGATTTCCTGAATCAACGCCACGTTCTTCACCATGTTGTCGTGCGTTTTCGATTGGTGATTCTCGTTCACCTGCTGGATCAAGACTCGATTCCGATCCAGCACCGATTGGACCTGCCGGAAATTCTGGCTGAAGGCTCCCCAAACCGCCGGATCTCCGCCGTCGAATTCTTCGCCTTCGCTCGGGTTCTGGAGAGTTGCGGTAGAGCGGTAGCGGTTGTCGGATGTGTTGTCGTCCATTCGTTCAGAGGAGGAGGAGGAGGCGGCGGCGGCGGTGGTGGAGGAAGACGGCGATGATTTCATACACGAGAATCGGCGATGTGAATTGGGCTATTTCAAGAGTGGAGGGTTGGTTTATCTTGCGAGAACGGATTGGACGGAGTGGTGAGTCATCTCAGTATCACTCTGCGCGATTTTTCGCCGCGTGTACTCACTCGCGTTCTCATTTACTCTCATTATTATTGTATACTACATGAAATGAAAGTGAATCCTCCTTCTACACATTTTATTTTATTTTAAATATGTCAAAATATATGGTAAAACCTTCGTAATAACATATTTTCATTTTTACATGTCATTGTAAGATTTATATTTCTTCCTTCACACAAAATAATTAATATATTTATCTACTATAAATTAAAATGTTATATTTATCATCCATTACACACTAAAATAATATTTCGTCCTAAAAAGAACCGTGTGTGATCGGGCAAGACGTAGGGAGTATGTAGGGTGTACGGACGTACGCTAATTTGTGTACTTATATTTAATTTATGTAAACTTATTAATAAAGACAAATATTTGTAAGAATCGAATTTATATGATTACGTATGTGAACCTTATTGGTTTATGTTCTATTATATTATACCTGGGGTTCAATGTTTATTCTTAAAGTTAGAATATATTGACACTAGACTCACTAATTAATAAATACTCCCTTCATCCCATTTCAGTTTTTATATATTTCCAATTTGGACATCTCATTTCAATCTTTACATTTAATTTTTTAGTAAATGAGACTCACACAAATTAATTATTTCTCTCTCCATGAGTCCACAGATTACACTAATATACCTACCCACTTCACATTAAAATAATATTTCTCTCACCTCACTACACATTAAAATACTATATTCCTTAATTTACATACAAAAAGTAAACGTAAAGTTTGAAATGGGAAGAAGGGAGTACATACTATACATTAATCAGCTAAAATTTATACAATTTGTTAGCAAATTTTTTAAAAAACTATAAGTTTTTCAATGAAACTTTAATAGTCCAATTGAATATATATATATATATATATATATATATATATATATATATATATATATATATATATATATATATATATATATATATATATATATATATATATATATATTATTCAAACTATAGTTGAGGGGCATGTGCGAGTAACTTGATTGATGATAATTTCAAACTTTAATTAGTGAAGCAGGATGAAGAAAAATACTCCCCGTCCCATAATATATACGTTTGTTTTTTGTAATGTTGATTACGTAGTATCATATTTTAATGTGTAGTATGAATTTTTTAACTATATTTTAATCCTTTGGTCTTTTAACTTTAATTTAAAATACGTCAAATTTTGTAATATTTTAGAATGTTTAGAGATATTAATTTTAATTCTTTAAGAAAAATAGAACTAATGTGAAAAAGATAAATGTATACATTATAATGGTATGGACCAAAATTATCAAATCTACATCTTTGTGTAAGAGTGAGTATTTTTGTAATTAAGAAACTAATAAATGAGAAGGAAAAGGTTGGATCACACGCGCTGCAGGGAGTAGTGGTAGAGTAGGTAGGAGCAAAATATCTAAAGATATTTATGAAAAGAAATCTGAAAAAGGGCAATGCTCTTTCCGCTTTTTGGGCCAACGAGGCAAATACTATGTTCGATAACGATGTCGTATCGATTCCAGATGGGAATTTACGGTTAGGGCTGGCAACAGAATAGTATGTCCGACTACCCACCTATTCGAATTCTATTGGAAATAATACACACAATTATAAATGGATTTTCTTTAGAATGTGTAGGAATATAAGCATTGCGTTGCCGTTTATTTTATTCATATATTAAATAACTCTCTCCATCCTTAAATTAATGAGCAGTTGATAAAACAAAATAGAAAGTGTGACGAAGAGAATATTAGTTTCATCTCGTTCGTACATGCACATTTTTTCAAAATTCTTTAACACTTAAAAAATTAAACGTATCGTTGATTATTTAAATAAATTTTATAATTTTAAAAATGTGTAATTTATTTTAATTTTTTATGTTTAATCAAATTATAAATTTTTTATTTTTATTTTAGATGTTTTTTAAAAAATATAAGATAATTATTAAATATTTATTGAATTTTATGTTTTTTTAAAAAAAAATTAAATAAAAATGATTAAAATTGATAAATACGTAAATAGTAAATGACTAAAATTGGATTTAAAAAATTTTTGGGCAAAGTTCCGACAACTTTTTTAATTTTCTAATCATAATTGATCAAAATTAGATAAAAAGACTAAAATTGAACAAATAGGTATTAAATTTGAAAATTCAAATCTAAAAGAACCAAAGTTGAAATCAGATTTACTGATCAAATGTGACATTTTACCATAAAAAATAATAATAATTTTTCACTGTGTTTCTAATAAATTTGGAGAAACATATCGCCACGTAAGGTCCGTGCGGCTTTGGGATATCTACGTTGTTGGGAAAGAAGGAAAATTACATAATATCATAAACACTTATGTGAATTGGGTTTACATACATTAATATGTAATGTTGAAAATTGATTTATTGAAATTTCCTAATTTTAATTGTTTTGCTTTTTCCTGATTGTTAGGTAATTTATTTTATGAATTAATGTGTGTCTTATCTTATGGGATTGAGTTAGTTCCAATATTTTAGGAAAGAAAAAATCTTTCTTTATTTCTTCTGTAAGAGAGAAGAATGTGGAATACAGGTGTTAAGAACGTGGGAACGCAGCGTCGTGGATATCAAGTAAGAAGTGGAGAACGTGGTTTATAGAATTGGACTTGATCTCCAAGAAAAGCAGAGCGTGGGATGAACTGCTTGGAGAGCAAGGTTTTTTTACTGCTATAAAAGGATCGTTATCCTTTCACTTGTTGTAGAGCAAAACACCGAGATTATACATTGAGAGAAGAAAAGGATTTTAGTTTTAGTTTTGATATTCTTTGTGTTGGATATCATTCTCGATATTCCATCTGTGAATCCTATGTCTAAGGATTTAGAATATGATTTCTTTTTGTGTTTGATTTTCGTGATTTGTTTTTGTAATTGTCTTGAAGTTTTAATAAGAATATTTTTCCCCGGTGAAGGCATCACAAGTTGTAAGACTTGTGAGAAAATTAATTCTGATTTCTTCTTTTTATTCCGCTGTGCATTGTGTTACATTTTGTGTCTCGACATCCTTTATGTTAAGACATTGATATACACATTCTACTATATCCTTGTTTAAACGATACGCCGTTCTTTTGGCCCACTCCAAATATATTTTTCAATCAGTGTCTCCCCCAGCACTTTCATTTGGCACCAGAGCCTACAGTTGATTTATACTAAGTACAGATCATTTTTTTTCCTGTGTTTAAATTATGGATTATTCTATTTCTTCTTTACGCCCTCCAATTCTTGATGGAACTAATTATTCCATATGGAAGGTGCGAATGCAAACTCACATCAAATCAATTTATGAAAGAGCTTGGTGTTCGGTTATTATTGGTTGGAGTCCTCCACGAAAAATCGATATGGACAATGACACAATCGTTAAACCTGAAGGATAATGGACTCCAGAAGAAACCCAAATTGGAAATTACAATTCAAGAGCTTTAAATGCAATTTTTTCATCTATTGATGTAGTCACGTTCAAGATGATTACAAATTGCGTTTGTACAAAAGATGCATGGGAAATCTTACAAGAACATTGTGAAGGTTCTGAGAGTGTTTGAAAATCTAAAATGAGATATCTCAGAACATGTTTGAAAATCTTTGTATGGATGAAGATGAATCAATATCTTCATACAATGAAAAAATTTTCGATATTGCAAATGAAGCTCAAACTTTGGGAGATCCGATCAGCAATGAATGACTTGTCAGTAAAGTCTTGTGATCACTTCCAGAGAGATTCCATGTTAAGGTCTCTGCTATTGAAGAAACTAGAGATACTGCAACTCTTCCTCTAGGAGAATTGATGAGTATTTTAAAGACCTATGAACTCAACTTTGGGCATAAACAGGTTCCACTTAATTCTCCACACATATTTTATACAGGTGTGAATCTTGCTCTACAAACTCAATCTTTTACACCTGTGAAAGAAGAAAGTTTCGTAGAAGAAGAAGTCGATGAGATAGAGTTGTTGGATGAAGGATGTGCGAATGTTGTGTTGCTGACGAAAAAGTTTAACACAATCATCAAGAAGATGAATGAACAAAATCGCAGCAGCGTAAATCCGCGCATTCAGATTAACAACTCTCCTCAAGTGTCTTCAGCACCTCATGCACCACATCAGACAAAGAGGTATACACCACTGAGAGGCCTGCAGAAGTCACAATCTGACCCTGGTTGTTCAAGAAGGACAAGCTGGTATCCTCCAAGCAGTCAAATTGAATTGAATGATATTGATTCAATTCAATGTAGAACTTGTCATGGATTTGGGCATTTTGCTAAAGAATGCGCAAATACTCTAAGGAGAAGGAAGATGAATCTAAATACCACCTAGAGTGATGATGATGGAACCTAACATGAGAATTTTGATCAGAACGTATTATTTGCCACCATCGATGAGAGTATCAGTTTTGATGAAGACAGCAGCGATGTCGTAACATCTGTCACGACGTCAGACAAGTATTTTTATAAAAAATTTTGATAGTATGAACTGTTTTAACTCATCTGTTGTTTCTAAGACAGAAGATACATTTGAGGTGAATGATGAAGCCTTGCAAGTTATCAATGAACTCAAAGTTCTATATGATGAACTTCTTGGGAAGTGGAAGGATCAACGCAAAATTATTGATTCAATTTCAAAGAAAAATGATGAACATAAAGTGGTGACCACTCGTCTGGAAGTTTCTCTCACTAAGAAGGACATGGAATTGAGCACTGTGAAAAAGAAGCTTGAAGAAGTTACTCAGACCTTTAACAGATTGAATGAAGGTAAGTATACTCTAACTGAAGCATTGTCTTTTGGTCAAACTAGTAAGGCAGGTTTAGGTTACAGTCCTGAAAAAGTATTTTCTAACTTATATGTTGATGGTAGTAAACCTGTTAATTTTGTCAAACCTGATGTGTTATCTGATGTTCAAAAGAAAGATACTACTCCAAAAAGAAAAGGAGTTAGGAAAAGACATTACGTCTGTCATTACTGCTTTGTTAGAGGTCATATCCGTCCTTTTTACTATAAAATAAAAGAAGATATGCAATCTGATAAAATACCGTCTTCAGTGTCTTCACATTCTGCTCCACACCCTAAGACTAAACAAATGGATTCGTAAATCTGATGTTACATGCAATGTCGTCTATACTTCTTTAAGTAGTAGTATTGCAGGATCTTGGTACTTCGATAGCGGGTGTTCTCGCCATATGACAGGTACAAGAGAGAATTTGATGGAGGTAAGGTTACCTTTGGAGGCGGAGCAAAAGGTAAAATCACTGGAAAAGGTATTTTGAATCTTGAAGGTTTTCCAAAATTGCTTAATATGTTTCTAGTTGAAGGATTACGTGCAAATTTGATTAGTATCAGTCAGCTGTGTGATGATAATTTGCGTATCCTGTTTAATAAAGATTCTTGTGAAGTTTTTGATGATTCTAATTCTTGTGTCATGATAGGTAAGAGATCTATCGATAACTGTTATTTGGTTGAAATCAGATTTGTTGCATACAATGTGCGTGTTGATGACACTATCTTATAGCATCAAAAACTTGGTCATGTTAATTTTAAAAATCTTTTGAAACTTGCAAAGTTTGATATTCTTCGTGGTTTACCTTCTTTAAGTCAAAATGATAATGTGGTGTGTGATACATGTCAAAAGGGAGATGTAGATGATAGAAAGAGTATGATTGGTGGATGTGTCTTTTTCGAAAATAATTTGGTGTCTTGGCATAGTAGAAAGTAGAATTGCGTCTCTTTATCTATTGTAGAAGTTGATGTAGCTACTGGAAGCTGTTGTACTCAACTCCTCTGGTTAAAGAAAATGATTGCACTATGGGTACGCATCTGACACTCTTACTATTTTATGTGATAATACAAGTGCGATAGATTTCTCAAAATATCCAGTACAACATAGTCGTACAAAGTACATAAGTATTAGACACCACTTTATTCTGGATTAGTTGAGAAAAATATAATTAAATTAGATTACATTCACACTGAGCACCAACTTGCAGATATATTTACTAAGGCATTAGATTTTCAGAGATTTTCAAATCTTCAAAAATCTCTTGGCCTTTGTAAAATTTGAGTTTTTTTTAAATCCCGATATTTTTTTCCTTTTACTGTGTTCTTTTTAAAAAAATTATTTCTTTTGTTAATCTTGATAAAATTATCTTTTAAATTTATGATTTCTTGCGTTGATTACCCAACCCTAAATGAATCCGATGTGAAAAATAATTAGCAATAAAACACCAAGTCGAAAAGGTGGTTGCTGATTAATAAAAAATAATAAGGAAAAGAAAGGGTGTATAATCTTGTCACTGAGTAACTAGGTGCACGGCGGTGGCTACTACGATGCATTCTTTTCAAAAGGTGATGAGAAAGTACAGCTATATTCGTTTATCACTGAGTAACTAGGGGCACGGCGGTGGCTACGGCATTGCTTTCTTTTCAAAAGGTGATAAATTGGAATTTTTCCAAAAAAAATGGATAAAAATAAAATTCTGGGTCTCACGTTGAAATTTAAAATTTAAATGATAATTTAGTCATGGTTTATCTATTTACGGTTGTTTATTTTGTGATCTTAATTTTTTTAAATCTACGTCGTGTTTAATTAAGTGCTTTGATAATTATCCTTATTTTTAGGATATTGTTGATATTGTTGAGATGTTTTTTATATTTATCCATTTTTATTACCATATTTAAATAGTTAAGGTGCTTTCTTATTCTTTCTTGCGTATTCGATCTCTCTTCTGTACACACGGTTAATTTTTTTCTCTCCATCATGAATACCGATCAGTTAACAATGATCGTGAATTCTGCCACCCAAGCCGTGATTTCCCTATCTTTTCTCCATTCTGTTCCTCCCGTATAAACAATGATCTATTGATCTTCCTCATGAACTCCGTTGTCAGTCTATAATTTTTTTTTAAAATGTCCTGACATCTCAAGTTTTTCATCTCTCTAATTTAGAATGTCCCGGCATCTTAATGTTTCAACATCTTTGATTTGGAATATCCTGACATCCAAATATTTCGTCTAAACTCTCAATACAAGCTTTCATCCATTGAGTAGTTTGAGATTCTGTCATCTCTGATGAAAAGGGAACATTTGTACCGTATTACTCTTCCCCAGACATGTGTTGTTTCTTCGCCAAAAACTTCTATGAAGTTTGTTACATAAGAATTATGGGGGAGATGGCATTATTTATGTCTGATCCGAGTAAAAATGGAGATGTTGATATGCTGGTCTTGGTAAACATGGAGATGAATTTTAATATTGATAGAGATGCAAGGTGGTTCTAATGTTGAGAGTAATGTTAAGGACATGTGAAAGGAATGTGTGTTTCTGATGCTGAGAACATGTCTGATGTTCATTAATAGGTTGAAGTGGTTTGCTGCTAGAACTACCGATGGTTATTTTGTTGTCTTGTTTTGGATTCATATTGGTTGAATTCTTGATAATGGTTTTAATGTTTAGGAGTTTATTTTAGTTGCGTGATTTTATTATGGGGAAAATATGTTATTTTTATTATGGGGGAGAATGTATTTTGTCTTGTGGAAAGTTCATCTTTGTGATTTGCCGTATTGTTCAACTGCTCCTTCTGTGCTCTCTTCTCCATCTTGTGAGGTGTCAACAATATTTCTTTGTCAATAAATCTTGCTCCTCACCAGTCATGATACAGCACTTCAGAAAGAATATTCTCGTGTGCTTAATGTTCGTGATCAGTTGCAAAGTTAGTTGCCTAAGAACCATGGGGAGATGACGTAGGTACAGGTACAGGTGGCGTAAATAATTCTGATGCTGATTAGGATTGAATATCCGATGAAGATGCTGTTTAGCAGTACTTATGATGTTTTTGGTTTTTGGTTGATGCTACAGACATTCTATTTTTTTTATATTGTTGGATATCGTTTTTTTTGTTTAGATATTACATTTCAGATTTCAAACTATTTGTGAAATCTAATATTTTTGGAGTTTATTTTTTTTTCCGATTTTTTAATTATGGGGGAGTGTATGACTTATTTTGTTTGTCATGTTGCGTATTATAGGGGAGTTTATTTGGAGTTTATTTTTTCTGCAGGAAACCCAAAATGGGGGAGATTGTTGAAAATTGATTTATTCAAATTTCTTAATTTTAATTGTTTTGCTTTTTCCTGATTGTTAGGTAATTTATTTTATGAATTAACGTGTGTCTTATCTTATGGGATTGAGTTAGTTCCTATATTTTAGGAAAGAAAAAATCTTTCTTTATTTCTTCTGTAGAAGAAAAGAACGTGGAATACAGGTGTTAAGAACGTGGAAACGCAGCGTTGTGGATATCAAGTAAGAAGTGGAGAACGTGGTTTATAGAATTGGACTTGATCTCCAAGAAAAATAAAACGTGGGATGAACTGCTTGGAGAGCAAGGTTTTTTACTGCTATAAAAGGATCGTTATCCTTTCACTTGTTGTAGAGCAGAACACCGAGATTATATATTGAGAGAAGAAAAGGATTTTAGTTTTAGTTTTGATATTCTTTGTGTTGGATATTATTCTCGATATTCCATCTGTGAATCCTATGTCTAAGGATTTAGAATAGGATTTCTTTTTGTGTTTGATTTTCGTGATTTATTTTTGTAATTGTTTTGAAGTTTTAATAAGAATATTTTTCGCCGGTGAAGGAATCACAAGTCGTAAAACTTGTGAGAAAACTAATTCTGATTTCTTCTTTTTATTCTGCTGTGCATTGTGTTATATTCTGTGTCTCGACATCCTTTATGTTAAGATATTGATATACACATTCTACTCTATCCTTGTTTAAATGCTACGCTGTTCTTTTGGCCCACTCCAAATCTGTTTTCCAATCGGTGTCTCCCCAGAACTTTCATGTAACCCTATTATTTTTTAGTACATAAAAAATTAATCTTTAGACACATAAATTGTTACTCTTCTAAATTAAAAATTACTCTTCAAATTCTTGTAAACCCTGATTTATCAATTACTTTTTAGTACATGAAAAATTACTTTTTAGACAATGAATTATTACTTTCTGTATAAAAATTAGTACTTTTCAAATAGTAATTTTTTATATATTAAAGAGTAATTTTAAAAAATATAGTTTACATGAGATACACTCCATCAATATATAGTACATTTTCTTTTATGGATGTTCAATGAAACCATTAAAATAAGTTTTTTATATATATTTTCGGCTGTATGTTATTTTATAAAATTTGATCTACACTTTGAACATAACGTGTAAAATATTAAGAGTGCTTCTAATGTACAATTGTTTTTAAGGTACAACTAAACACATTTGGAAAAAATGGATCAATTATATAAAGAAATATTGACCCATTTGAAAATATTTCTTTTCATTCCAACGTGCCACTCCCCCTTCTCCCCTCCAATGTGTCACCACAGCTCTCTACCGCGCAGCCAGCCACCTTCCCACCAGAGATCTGAATCACGCCATACGCTGTCCCCAACACCCATCGGCCCTTTGCTCGTATCGCTGCCGGCGCCAAGGCAGCCGCCGGAATCCACACAAGGTACGTTTGTCACCAAGGAACAAACCAGATCTGCCGCCGAGGTCCACAAGCCGCTGCCAACTTCCTTTCAAATCCGCCCTGCCGCCTACTCATCACCATTACACTGCAACACCGCCAAATCTGCGATAGGTAAAATTGGGGATAGAACAACCACCTACTAATCACCTGAACTTAGTCTCAATTTTGGTACAAATTGATAAGAGTAAGCGTACTCTATCATTGTGTGTAGACGTGGTGACCAAGTCCAAAATTTATAATATCAAACCCAAGGGAGAAAGTGATGTATCCGTATTCGAAAGTTGTTTCACTCTAGAAGGACTAATCAATAAAGGGGGAGTTTAATTACACTACAAACTAACTAAGAAAGCAATTAAAGATAGAAAATGTACATATGAGATGGATGATGGTGAGCAATCTAAGAAGTATGCAAGTCTTAACCACAATCAAGATCTAGACATCACCTAAACATGCAAGTTTCTAATGGCAAACGTAATTGAAAATGGAATAGAAGCAATCACATATGTTCCCCTAATCCCTATGGTCAAGGCAATTAGGTTCTAAACTTTTTACAAGTTTTCAAGCTCCTAATATTGATTCTTATTCTCAATTCCCTTAGAAGGTACTATGATCATAAGTTTGGTTCTTCTCACTCAATTATTAACCAATTTAGATCCATTAACTAAGTGTTATCTCATGAATGTCCCAAGCACAAGAAGGGTATGACTTATCTCTCTCTACACTAACATACATGATCATATAATAAAATGATTCAATTAAAACCCTAGACATAATATTGGAATGGTCATTCTAACACTATGAATAAAGAATTTAACCACACAATTCATAACATGACTCAAGTAATCATAGATCATGAGATAAATTCCAAAATCAATTAAATTAAACCATTAAAAATCCTACATATATAGAATAGTCTCAATCCATCATGTGGCTAGCCTCACATGAGGACTAGCCACTAAAATTCATTGCAAAACAATACAATCCATGGCTTGCTCCATTTGAGCCGAATAATGAAGAAAATCACAAATAAAAGGTTGATAAGCTTCCCTTTTAAAGTAGGCTTGATCTTCCTTCAACATGCTCCAATCTTCACTTTGTGTTAATTTTCCCTTCTTAGATTGGTGGAAGGATGGAATGAAAGATGGATGGATGGAGAGGAGTGTGTGTGAAATGGGAGGTGTAGCCTCCAAGTGGAGGAATGGGAATGGGAATGGGAGTTCTCCCCAAAAAATGAGAATGAGGCTATTTATATGTTGGAAGATTAGGGTAAAAATTGGGTAATGGGCTTGAGTGGAGAAAATGGGCCTAAGTGAAGAAATGGACTTTTTGGGCTTAAAAATTGAATCTAGGAAAATTGAATAAATCTCATATTTGATCAATTCCTTCATCAACTGGGTTAAGTGGCCCAGCGGTTCAGGGGCTGGCCTTTAAGCTCTCATGGAACACGGAGGTACATGGTTCGAATCATGCCCAGCACACATTTTTTATTTAGTTGCGAATCAAGCTCAAACTGGTTTATAGAGCTTTCCGTACGGTTTGATAACAAAACTCGTTGTAGCCTAGCAGTAGCATGCTGTGCATCCTTGCGGGATGTCTTGTGTTCGAATCTCACCTCTCGCACTAATTTCTTTTTTAATTAAAGGAGGGGAAGACAAGCTCACCTTTTGCGCGAAGTAGGCAAGCTCACCTTTTGCGCGAAGTAGGCAAGCTCACCTTTTGCGCGAAGTAGCGGATCAGCATCCTTGGGCTCAAAAACTCAATCGAAGAGAGAAAAATTCGCTCGAATTTCTCTTACAGTGGCCATCCCTTATTTTCTACATACGACAACGCTTCTGAGGTTCCAAAAGACAACGCTTTCAGCCGTTGTCTATTCCATCATTTCTCTACCTCAGAAAAAGTATTGTCGTAGCCCTCTTCTAAAATGTTTTCTTTTCAACTGCAAACCTATTTTTTCTCCTTTTCGTCCCAATTTAATTCCCGTTTTCTCCTTTTCTAGTTTTTGCTCAAATATACCTCATTCCTACATGAAAATTAGAATAATTCACACACTTTACTCCAAAAATAAAAATCAACAAAAATAAATAATAAAATACTAAAAATAATATAAAAACACCCAAAAATCACACGAACACGACTCTAAAATCTACTAAATTTTCACGATAATCATCACCACGACCACAGCACCGCCAAAATCTGTCGAAATTGCTAATGCTTTCAACCGGATCTGCATTGGTGAAATTGGATATGGAACAGGTCCAGGATTGATTAAAGATGACATGAAATGTCACGCCCCGACCCCAGACAGAACGCGACAACCGCCACGTTAACCATAAATTTCGCAGAATGGGTGCACTCCACTCCACAAAGTTTATAGAAAACGTAAGGCTTGCTATCAAGTACCTGTAGAGCTGAACAACTGATAACAACGGGTACAACCCAAGGACATCATCTCAAAAAGTATCAACAAGGATTTACAAAGGTACAAAATACAACGGTGTAACTTAGTTTAAAGAAAATATACATGAACGATATAACATCGCGAAGGTACAAAAAGAACATCAAGGGGGTCACCAAATATAAACTATACAATCTCGCCAATGAATCCGTCAATTTACATAAAAGAGAAAGTACCCAAAACACGGATTGGATGATGAGCAAACGATAGGCAAACCTCCAACCAAAACGATATCAACAGCCTGAAAAGGAAAGAATGATGGGGGGTGAGCAAAACCACTAGCTCAGTGAGGTGATAAGCCGGTCACCCCGACCCTTATACGAAGCATGTACTCCCACTCGCGGTTCATAACATAAAATCCCACAATTCGTCCCACAATAATTATTCTCACTCAGTGTACATATTAATGAAAATAAAAACCTTAGTGCACATTTATGAATAACACAATTAGTTCAAACAACATGTTATCACATAAAAGACGCGTGGGTAGTCAATATCCTCCTCGAACTGAGCTCTCCGTCGAGAGACAGTCCAAGCCCGTCACCGTTACTCTAGATAAAATGCACATTAATATTCTTTCTCAATACGCCAAGTGCTAAAGTTCACAATTCAATATCGACGTGAATACTTGAAATGATCAAACATATAAACATATATGACATGCATGTCCCACACCGGTGACGTTGACTGAGCCTATAATAGACTGATCCATCTAACGATCACCCTCCAGAGTATCAGTATTTGGCAAATGGACAGGTGCCCCGTTAGATCTAACTCACCCAGGTTTGCCAATCACGGGCAACTTGGTTGTCACTCTAACTCACCCGAACCGCGACAAATTCGGGCTACTTAATCAATGTCGCTCCAACTCACCCGAACCGTGACCAATTCGGGCTACTTAACCTTGGTACCAGGCATACATATGCATGTGCATCATAAGATGAATAACGACTCAAGTTAGAGTCTTAATTGGCACACAAGAATAACCAGAAATCAATAAAACTCATAAAATGGCTAACATGACTCTAACCAGAGCAATCGAGCCAACCAGGCTCTTTACCACATAACACAATACCAAATAATTTTCTTATCAATTAATTAAAACTAAAATAAATGCACATTTATCGAGGGTCCACACTTCCCACAAGAGAAGGCGTTCCCGAATTATCAACTCACAAGGAAGTGATTAACTCTCTCCGGAATCTGAAGTCGGTCCCTTGCCCTTCGTCGATGGTTCTTTACCTAGAAAGGAGATGAGCAATTAATGACAAATTAAATATAACTAACTATTAGCGTTAACATCCCTTTCATTGCTAAAAACAAATCCTAATCGAGTTCGAACGAGTCGATATTAAATAAAAATGGCATGTAACTCCTTAACATCAGTTCCCAATCCCATATAACCATTTCAATACATTAACTAGACGAAACGATAGAAAATAAGTTTGAATTCGACATAAAAATTCTGAAATTTTCCTGCTAGCGGCAGTTTACGAGAAAAATCATAACTAATTGTAAAATAATCGGATTGAGGTGTTTCAAGTGGCTACGGAAAGCTAACGAGTTCAGCTACATACAGAAATTAAGTTTGCAAAGTTTCGAGGACAATAGCTATCTCGAAATCAGTTCGAACAGTCTACAAATTTCCCACATACCAAAAAGAAAAACCCCACAAAATTACAAAATTATGGAAGAAGGAAGCTTAATTCACACACCACTTACCTCAAAACAACTTAAAAACCACCTAGGATGAGGGTTGTAAGGGAGAATTTGGTCAACAAGGGTTTCTCCTCTTCCTCTCTTCTTTCCCCTCTTTTGCTTTTCTTCTCCCGTTCTTCTCTCTCTTTTTTTTTTTAACTTTAGTCTTACTAATTATATATCAGCCCATTTAAGTGGGCTGAAACTTTGGGCCACAAAATAAATAAATAAATAAGTTTGGGCTTTCTAAAAAAATTCTAATTGGGCTTAATTGGGCTGACCTTTTGGGCCATAAAAATAAATAATTAGGTTTTGGGCTTTCTAACAAAAATCTAGTTGGGCTAAGATAGGGCTGGCCTTTTGGGCCATAAAAATAAATAATTAGGTTTTGGGCTTTCTAACAAAAATATAGTTGGGCTAAGATATTATAAAGTATCCCCTCCTCTAAAAAGTTTCGTCCTCGAAACATAAACGTACCTAGAGATGAAAAGAGATTTGGATGGTGTTGACGCATGACTGACTCTGGTTCCCATGTTTCTTCTTCAATTTGATCACTTCTCCATAGAATTCTCACCATAGGAATGGATTTGTTACGAAGCATTTTCTCTCGGCGATCTACAATTTGAACAGGTTGTACTTCGTACGATAGATTTTCCTTTAATACAACTGGGGGATCTTTGAGCACGTGCGAAGGATCTGGTTCATATTTTCTAAGCATAGAGACATGGAAGACATCGTGAATCTTCGACAATTCCGATGGTAGCTCGAGTCGATACGCGACACGAACAATCCTTTGCACGATCGTAAACGGGCCAATATACCTTGGACTCAACTTTCCTCGACGGCGGAATCGCAACACGCCCTTCCATGGAGAAACTTTCAGAAAAACTTTGTCTCCTTCATTAAACTCCAAATCGCGCCTCCTATTATCTGCGTAACTTTTCTGTCGATCTTGCGCTTCCTTAAGTCTGTCTCGAATAAGTTGTATTTTTGCCTTCGCATCTTCGATAAGCTCTACTTGTTCGATTTGTCTCTCGCCAACCTCATCCCAAAAGAGTGGTGTTCGACACTTTCGGCCATACAGAGCTTCGTACGGGGGCATTCCAATGCTTGAATGATAACTGTTGTTATAAGCAAACTCCACCAAAGTCACGTACTTATCCCAGCTACCTCTCAAATTCAACACCACTGCACGTAGCATGTCTTCTAGTGTCTGTATAGTTCTCTCTGACTGTCCATCAGTCTGTGGATGAAACGAGGTACTGAATAGTAATTTTGTACCTAGCGCTTTCTGCAGACTAGGCCAAAAACGGGAAGTGAATCTTGGATCACGGTCAGATATGATTGACACTGGTACTCCGTGCAATCTCACGATCTCATCGACATATAACTTGGCAAGTTTCTCTAAAGATTCGTTGGTATGCACTGGAAGGAAATGTGCCGATTTCGTCAGACGATCGACAATGACCCAAATTGAGTCATGACCCTTTTGGGTTCGAGGTAAACCAGAAACAAAATCCATTGTGACGTTTTCCCATTTCCACTCAGGAATAGGTAGTGGTTGAAGCATACCGGCTGGTTTTTGGTGTTCCGCTTTAATCTGTTGGCATGATAAGCACTTTGATACAAATTCAGTAATGTCCCGTTTCATACCTGGCCACCAATAATGCTCCCGAAGTGTTCTGTACATTTTGGTACTACCAGGATGCATAGCATAGGCTGAAGAATGGGCTTCCTCAAGAATAGCTCTACGAACATCAAGTTCTGATGGAACACAAACACGATTTTTAAAAGTAAGAAGTCCATCATCCCGAATTCGAAATTCGGTTTCTTTTCCTTGATTTAGCTTCATAATCTTCTGTTGTAAATAAACATCGTGTGATTGTCTTTCTCGAATTTGCTCGAACAAGGTAGGTCTAACCTCGAATTTGGCGATTAAGGCAGAATCATTAGACTTTTCACAATCGAGCGAAATGTGTAAAGATTTAAATTGCTCCAACATAGGAAGATAAAAAGATTGAATTGAAGCAAGTGAGGTAGAAGACTTTCTACTCAGAGCATCTGCAACAACGTTCGCCTTGCCAGGATGATAATCGATGACTAAGTCATAGTCACTAATCAACTCCATCCATCGCCTTTGCCTGAGGTTGAGCTCCTTTTGCGTGGTGATATACTTTAAGCTCTTGTGATCAGTGAAAGCCCGACAAGTTGCACCATACAGATAGTGTCTCCATATCTTCAATGCAAAGACGATTGCAGCCAACTCTAAATCATGTGTAGGATAATTTTCTTCGTTCTTCTTCAATTGCCTTGAAGAGTAGGCAATAACCTTTCCTTCTTGCATGAGAACGCATCCTAATCCTTGTCTCGAGGCGTCGCTATAAATGGTAAATTCTCCAATCGCTGGGTCTGGCAAAGCAAGAATAGGAGCTGAAACGAGTCGTCTTTTCAATTCTTGAAATGCTTCCTCGCATTCTTCACTCCATTCAAATTTTACCCCTTTCCGAGTCAATTTAGTCAAAGATGAAGCCAATAACGAAAAGTCTTTGACAAACCGTCGATAATATCCAGCTAATCCCAGAAAACTACGAATCTCTGTCACGTTCTTTGGACGCTCCCAATCTAGTATAGCTTGAATCTTCACTGGATCGACGTAGATTCCTTCTTTAGAAATGTGATGACCCAAAAAGCTTACCTCGCGAAGCCAAAATTCACACTTCGAGAATTTAGCATAAAGCTGATTTTCTCTGAGAATGTTCAGAGCAATTCTTAGATGATGAGAATGCTCGTCGTCCGATTTAGAATAAATAAGAATGTCATCAATGAAGATGATGATAAACTTATCTAAGTACGGCCGAAAGACCCGATTCATAAGATCCATAAAAGCTGCAGGAGCATTTGTGAGTCCAAAAGGCATAACACAGAATTCAAAATGACCGTATCTGGTTCGAAAAGCAGACTTAGGGATATCAGATTCCCTAATCTTGAGTTGGTGATAACCGGATCGCAAATCAATTTTTGAGAACACAGTTGCTCCTTGCAATTGATCAAACAGATCATCGATTCTTGGAAGAGGATATTTGTTCTTGATAGTCACCTTGTTCAATTGACGGTAGTCGACACATAGACGAAGTGATCCATCTTTCTTCTTGACAAAAAGAACTGGAGCACCCCATGGAGATGTGCTAGGTCGTATGAAACCCTTCTCCAATAATTCACCAAGTTGTGTCTGGAGTTCCTTAAGCTCAGCAGGCGACATTCGATATGGAGTAATCGATATAGGTGTGATTCCAGGAAGTACGTCAATGGAAAAATCAATCTCTCGATTCGGAGGTTGTCCTGGTAAGTCTTCGGGAAAGACATCAGGAAATTCATTCACGATTGGGATGTCATCTAGTTTAGTTTCAGAAAGAGAAGTATCGATGACAAATGCCAAGAATGCCTCACAACCCTTACGCATTAATTTATGCGCAGTCAACATTGAAATAAAAGAGAGGGATCTCGTTTGAAGTTTACCCTCAAAAACAAGTTCTGAGAATCCTGGTCTACGAAAAATAACAAGCTTCTCGTGGCAATCGAGAATTGCATGATGAGAAGAAAGCCAATCCATGCCAAGAATAACATCAAGATCAATCAAAGGCAATGGTATCAATTCAGCCTCTAAAATGACATCTTTGATCTTCAATGGACAACCAAGGAATACTGAATCACGAATTAGACGCTCTCCAAGAGGGGTATGAACGATGATTCCAGGTGACAAATGAGAGATAGGATAATCTAAGATCGCAGTAAGATCATCTCGGACATAAGACCTATCAGAACCTGGGTCAAATAAAGCGTAGACCTGATGGTCTCCCACAAACACATGGCCTAAAGAAGCAATATTAGGTGAGATTGTGATTTAAAAATTTGAAAAGATAGAATTTCTTACGAATGTTTTATTCGTAATCAAGTGGCATAACAAGGCGGGGTTAGATTTAGCATGTGAAAATACTCAAATTATAAATTACCTGTCACAACCTTCGGATCTGAGCGAGCCTCTTCTTGGGAAATATGAAATACTCTAGTTTGCTTCCTTCCTTGCATAGGTGATTGAGTACTAGGGCCGCTTGAGGCATCGGGCACTCTGGTAACTGCAGATCGAGTATCTCTGGGTGTAGAATATGTTAGTTTACCACGAAACTGACCAGAACCCTGACTGCTCGTTCCCATAAGCTGAGGACAAGAACTTCGCATATGCCCCGGCTGTCGACACTGAAAACATACTTGAGGAGCCTTACAGGGGCCGTCATGATATTTTAGGCAATTTTGGCACTTGCGATTTTCACCAACCGATCCCGAGACATTGCTCCCGCCTCTACTAAACTGCTCCCGAGGTTGAGGAAAACTAATAGATGCCGAACTTGGTGCGCCACGCGAAGATCCCACACCCCTATACACCTTCGATGCATTTCCTGGAAATGCGCTCCCTTGCCTTTTCTTTTGAGATCGTTCTGCAAGCTTATGTCTCGCCTGAACTAAACTTTCTACCCTCAGGGCTTCTTCTACGAGATCGTCAAGACTCTCGTACTTGTCTCCGGACTTGATGCGATCTCGAATATTTAAATTAAGACCATCTTCAAATCTCTTGCATAAGTCTCTCGTCGTATATGACTCAGGAGTGAATTCTCGCAATTCCAGAAATTTGCTTTCGTACTCAACGACCGACATAATGCCTTGAAAGAGGTTGAAGAACTCCTTTCTCTTCTGATCCTTGATGTACTGAGAGAAGTATCGATCTTTGAATCGTTCCACAAAGATAGCCCACGTAATAGTAACCGAAGATGTCTCTTTTAGATTCTGCCACCATCGTCGTGCATCTGGGCCTAACAGCTTGGTCGTAATGACCACACGATAACATTCTTCAATCATCAAGGTGTCAAAGGTCTCTGTAATCTCCTTTAACCATGCCCCCGCTTTTGAAGCATCTCTTGCACCGTCAAATTTCGAAGTCCCCATGTTTTCAACTGCTTTCACCAAATCAGGTATAAAAAGTGCACCACGAGAAGCAGAACCTCCTAAAGCCATTTCTGGAGTAAAAACTGGTACATTAGATGTAGGTCGAATCGATTCATTAGCACGAAGAACCTCTTCAGTGACAGTCGTAGTTGTATGAGCCGTTGTAGGTGGTGGAACACCATGTATTCGAATGTGATCATAATACAATTGGTACTGCTCGGGTGTCATCATGTGCTCAACCCGCAACTGGGCCCGTGGTTGCTCTACCTGGGAAACTGGCACCCTATGATCAGAATTGATAGGGTCCATAGCCGTCGGAGGAACGGCATGATCAGAAGAAACATGTCCTCGAGGTCCACGAGGAACAGAAGAGAGTAGAGGACTCGGAGGATCACGAGGAGCGTGTCCTCGACCTCGACCTCGACCTCGACGACGAACTGGAGGTGCCATAATAACTGAAAGGAAGAAAGGAAAGAAAATGCAAGGTCAACGTCAAGGCAATACGATACCTTAGGATGACATAGAAACAAAGTTGGACTCATTGGCTCGACTAAAAAAGAATGAGAATCATAAAACCAGGCTCTGATACCAAGAAAGTTGTCACGCCCCGACCCCAGACAGAACGCGACAACCGCCACGTTAACCATAAATTTCGCAGAATGGGTGCACTCCACTCCACAAAGTTTATAGAAAACGTAAGGCTTGCTATCAAGTACCTGTAGAGCTGAACAACTGATAACAACGGGTACAACCCAAGGACATCATCTCAAAAAGTATCAACAAGGATTTACAAAGGTACAAAATACAACGGTGTAACTTAGTTTAAAGAAAATATACATGAACGATATAACATCGCGAAGGTACAAAAAGAACATCAAGGGGGTCACCAAATATAAACTATACAATCTCGCCAATGAATCCGTCAATTTACATAAAAGAGAAAGTACCCAAAACACGGATTGGATGATGAGCAAACGATAGGCAAACCTCCAACCAAAACGATATCAACAGCCTGAAAAGGAAAGAATGATGGGGGGTGAGCAAAACCACTAGCTCAGTGAGGTGATAAGCCGGTCACCCCGACCCTTATACGAAGCATGTACTCCCACTCGCGGTTCATAACATAAAATCCCACAATTCGTCCCACAATAATTATTCTCACTCAGTGTACATATTAATGAAAATAAAAACCTTAGTGCACATTTATGAATAACACAATTAGTTCAAACAACATGTTATCACATAAAAGACGCGTGGGTAGTCAATATCCTCCTCGAACTGAGCTCTCCGTCGAGAGACAGTCCAAGCCCGTCACCGTTACTCTAGATAAAATGCACATTAATATTCTTTCTCAATACGCCAAGTGCTAAAGTTCACAATTCAATATCGACGTGAATACTTGAAATGATCAAACATATAAACATATATGACATGCATGTCCCACACCGGTGACGTTGACTGAGCCTATAATAGACTGATCCATCTAACGATCACCCTCCAGAGTATCAGTATTTGGCAAATGGACAGGTGCCCCGTTAGATCTAACTCACCCAGGTTTGCCAATCACGGGCAACTTGGTTGTCACTCTAACTCACCCGAACCGCGACAAATTCGGGCTACTTAATCAATGTCGCTCCAACTCACCCGAACCGTGACCAATTCGGGCTACTTAACCTTGGTACCAGGCATACATATGCATGTGCATCATAAGATGAATAACGACTCAAGTTAGAGTCTTAATTGGCACACAAGAATAACCAGAAATCAATAAAACTCATAAAATGGCTAACATGACTCTAACCAGAGCAATCGAGCCAACCAGGCTCTTTACCACATAACACAATACCAAATAATTTTCTTATCAATTAATTAAAACTAAAATAAATGCACATTTATCGAGGGTCCACACTTCCCACAAGAGAAGGCGTTCCCGAATTATCAACTCACAAGGAAGTGATTAACTCTCTCCGGAATCTGAAGTCGGTCCCTTGCCCTTCGTCGATGGTTCTTTACCTAGAAAGGAGATGAGCAATTAATGACAAATTAAATATAACTAACTATTAGCGTTAACATCCCTTTCATTGCTAAAAACAAATCCTAATCGAGTTCGAACGAGTCGATATTAAATAAAAATGGCATGTAACTCCTTAACATCAGTTCCCAATCCCATATAACCATTTCAATACATTAACTAGACGAAACGATAGAAAATAAGTTTGAATTCGACATAAAAATTCTGAAATTTTCCTGCTAGCGGCAGTTTACGAGAAAAATCATAACTAATTGTAAAATAATCGGATTGAGGTGTTTCAAGTGGCTACGGAAAGCTAACGAGTTCAGCTACATACAGAAATTAAGTTTGCAAAGTTTCGAGGACAATAGCTATCTCGAAATCAGTTCGAACAGTCTACAAATTTCCCACATACCAAAAAGAAAAACCCCACAAAATTACAAAATTATGGAAGAAGGAAGCTTAATTCACACACCACTTACCTCAAAACAACTTAAAAACCACCTAGGATGAGGGTTGTAAGGGAGAATTTGGTCAACAAGGGTTTCTCCTCTTCCTCTCTTCTTTCCCCTCTTTTGCTTTTCTTCTCCCGTTCTTCTCTCTCTTTTTTTTTTAACTTTAGTCTTACTAATTATATATCAGCCCATTTAAGTGGGCTGAAACTTTGGGCCACAAAATAAATAAATAAATAAGTTTGGGCTTTCTAAAAAAATTCTAATTGGGCTTAATTGGGCTGACCTTTTGGGCCATAAAAATAAATAATTAGGTTTTGGGCTTTCTAACAAAAATCTAGTTGGGCTAAGATAGGGCTGGCCTTTTGGGCCATAAAAATAAATAATTAGGTTTTGGGCTTTCTAACAAAAATATAGTTGGGCTAAGATATTATATGAAAATTCAAAGTCTGATGAAGTGAATCTTAGTTTTGGTGATGTTGATTAATTGGGTGATCATTAGAACAAATCCAAGTTTCTTTTCATGTAATGTTAAACTATATTACTTTTTTAAGAATACTGTATTACTTATTATTAATTAATATATATGTGTTAATATGGTGGAGTTAAGAGAAAGAATAATCAAGGGAAAACGATTGCTATAAAATTAACGTTGAAAAAGTACACCTGGTGAATTTGTTTACTATGCTTCAGATATGTAATCCCTCTATTACTTCAAATATTTGTTATCAAATATTGTATTTTTTTGTAATTCAATAGTGTACAAGTTTTTCTTAATAAGTGTATAACGTTTCTTATTTTTCTAATATTTTTAGTTTTATACACTATTTTTTTAAAAAAATACAGTTATAAATACAATCATATACATTGATACAATAATTCTAAAAGTTAATTAATATCAATTTGAATTGAAAAAAATAAATTAATTCCAAAAATATTTGAATATTAGGAGAGAGGGCGTGAAAAATTAAGAGAGAGAGAGAGTGCGGAAATTAAGAGAGAGAGCGTGAAGAAGCAGTAGAGTGAGCACGAGAACAGGAAGGAAAGAGATTGAAATATGAGTAAAAATTATTTATATATGATGGATCAATTGAATTTGGGTCACCATAAAACAAGTGGTAATAGGTAAAAATACCCAATATTTAATAGTAAAATATCAATACCAACAAAACATGTACCGATATCTATACCAATATTGAAACCGATATACTTACCCACACTAGAAGCATGTATAGGTGACAGTAGGGGTACCGATATACTCCGACATTTGTCTCGATATTGGAACCGACATCCGTATCGATATTGGAACAAATATACTCCCCACCCACAGGTCACATTTGGTATTAGGGGTTGCAAGTCTGAAAAGTGTCATTAGGTTAAATGCAAATACTAGTGTGCAACAATTTTATGTTAACAATTGAGTTAGCTCTACCCAATTTATTTTTTTGACTTGGAATATATATAAGGATTTTAAACCCTAATTCCATTCCATTCACTCATTCTGTCTTCACTCCTCTCTCTGCTGCTCTCTCCTCCATCTCTCTCATCTATTCCCACAACGCTCTCTATCCTTAACTCATCGTCGTTCCTTGTTACCATTTCCAGAATGCAGCATTTTGGTAGACACTCCACTGGACTTTCGTTGCTCCAAATCTGTCGCCTAGGCCCGCATGCGGCTGCCACCGCAGTCTGACTTTGGAGTCACCGCTGCGGCGTTGATTCTCTTCACTTTTCCAGCGGTGCTGATTCTCTCTATCTCCACCACTCTACCTCTTCGTGAGATAGCAGCGCTGCCGCGGTGATTGAGTAATTGAGATCTTATTGTTAGAGTGTAACCTGAATAAGTATAAAATGATACTCCTCTCTATAAGCTTAAGCTTTTAGATGAGGTGGTTATTTAACATGATATCAGAGTCAAGGCCTAGCAAATGTCCAGGGTTCGAACCTCACCACTGCCCATTTATGAGAAAATTCCACATGCAAGGCTTGAGGTAAAAAGAGGGGCGTGTTAGAGTGATTTGTTTAATTATTAAATGACACTCCTCTCTATAAGCTTAAGCTTTTAGATGAGGTGATCATTTTTAAGCCTAAACATCTTATATGCTAAAACTTCTTTATTCAATGCTCTTATTGGAGTTCGTGAGCTAAAAGGATTTAAGTCTGTAGCCAAACATTCTGAATGGCTTGCTGTTATGGATGAGGAGCTCTCCGCTTTTGGATCTAATGATACATGGGATCTTGTTCCCCGACCTCAAAATATTAATGTTGTTGGATTCAAATAGGTTTTCTGCACTAAGTTTTTGGCAGATGGATCTATTGATAGACATAAAGCCCGACTTGTGGCTCAAGAATTTAGTCAATTGTCTGGATTTGATTTTTCTCATACTTTCAGTCAAGTAGTAAAAGCTTCTACAGTTCGAATTGTTCCCTCTTTAGCTGTGATGAATCGATAGTGTTTGCACCAACTTGATGTAAAGAATGCATTTCTTAAGTGTTTGCACCAACTTGATGTAAATAATGCATTTTTTAATGGTATTCTTTCAGAATCTGTTTTTATGGAACAACCTCCAGGCTATGTTGATCCACGCTACCCGAATCATGTGTGTTGTCTAAAAAATGCTTTATATGGCTTAAAATAGGCTCCTCGGGCATGGTTTCAGAGGCTTAGTGACTTTCTACTCAGTAATGTTGGCTTTCTATGCAGTAAATTCTTATTCTTCTCTACTTATTTACATTTAGGGATCTTCTACACTATATCTTCTAGTGTATGTTGATGATTTTGTTCTTACAGGGAATTCTCAGGATCACATCAGCTCTTTTATCTCTCGTTTACAATGAGAATTTGATATTAAAGATATTGGCAAACTTGGTTACTTTTTCGGTCTTGAGGTCACTTATACTTCACAAGGTCTTTTTTTGAATCAGGTCACACTCTAACACTTATGAAGCCCGTGAACTAACATGCATCTCCTGCGGATCTAATTTTATATCTCAAATGGTTAAATTGGTTGACTATTCTTCAATCTTCTAATTTAAGATCTTCATGTATTGGTGATATTTAAGATGGTAAATCTTTTAATTTGTTGGTGAAATTGGCAAAAATTATGATGATGGTGGTGGATGCAGTAAATTTTCATTCTTTATATTTTGTTGTAAGATACGTATGATTTCGAGTCTTACAAAGAAAAATAATGCTTATTTTTAGCTTAGCTCTATTTTTGTAAAGGCTCTTTGCAGGAGCTTTCTTTTTTGGGCCGCCTGTTTGTCTCTTTTTGGCTTTTCCATCCCCACAATATCTTTATCCTTTGTTCTCTTTTCTTTATTTTCATTTTATCTTTAATAATATTACTAGTTTGACATGTATGATTTTGGGGCTTATAGGGAATACTGTATTAGTTGTGATTTTTTAATGCATATGCTTTTTTTAATTAATGCATATGATAACTATTTTACTCTAATTCAATAGTATTTTAGTGTAGTTACATAATGAATAAGTTTTTTTAATTAATATATACATTTTCTTTAATAAATGTATTTCTTTTTTAAAAAAATTATTAAAATATCAATATGTTCATTTATATTTCCATTCATTTTTAGTTTCATAATTTAGTGTAAAATATAATACATTTTACGTATTAAATGTATACATTAACACATAAAATTAATATAAATAATACAGTGATTTTAAAAGTCATCAAATATTTATTCTTAAGAATTTGATTAATATATTTCAATTAAAAAGAATGGTAGAAAAAGCATACTAAAGTAAAATATTAGAAACTTGTAGAAACAGAGGAGTTAAAAGATTGTCATGGCATATATATATATTAATTTATAATAACGGGAAAATGTTCAAAATGACCATTATACTTGTGGTATAGAATCAAAGAGGACCCCGATCTTTTATTTAGTACGTTTAATCCCTTTTTATCATGAAAATGTGTCAAATGCACCCATGTGCTTATCCCAACAAATCAACAAACCCTTAATTTCATTTTTTTTAACATCCAAGCACTTTCTCTTTCTCAATAAATTAAATTCATTCTTCATCTTACAAAATAAATTACTATAAAATAACATATCATGAGTTAATAATAATTTTAAGTAGGTCCCATTGTTTTGGGAAGATCATTCATTGCTAATCACTCTTCAACTTGAGTAAGTTTACTGTATAGCTTGAAGCTTTTCATACGGAGAATAGTAGATTAAGCTTTTGTAAGCCTGAGTTTCTTCCTTCCATTGTATCATCATCATCTGCATCTCTAGCTTCACTGCCAATCACTCACTCACTCACTCACTCTCTCTCTCTCTCTCTCTCTCTCTCTCTCTCTCTCTCTCTCCGCTTACATTCAAGAAAGATGAGGCTGTCTGTATAGATCACCAGACAGATTATCATTGAACCCATCTATGTGATCGGATTCCACCTTCTTGACGGCGTGAGTCAGGCTCAGAGTCAATGACGGATAGTCGAGCTTCTATGGGGCAAATTTGTGTGATTTGACGTGATATTGTGAGATTTTGACATACTTGTTTTATTTATTCATTTTTATTATCTTTGTGCCTTTTTCATGGAGATTTCTCTATGATTTGACATTACACATGTTTACAATGCTTACCTGTACTAATGACTTGTTTTTCATTTTGTTTTCTAGATTTGTATGATTTGACGTGATATTGTGAGATTTTGACATACTTGTTTAATTTATTCATTTTTATTATCTTTGCACTTTTTTATGGAGATTTCTTTGTGAGATTTGACATTACACATATTTAATTCTCATTAATTTATACATTTTTATTATTTTTTCCACTTTTTTCACGGATATTTTTTCTGTGAGAGTTGACATTTGTTTAAGATTTGACATTACACATGTTCACATGTTTAATTCTCATCTGTTTATTTATTTTTTAACTTTTTTCATTGAGATTTCTCTGTGAGATTTGACATTACACATGTTTACATGTTTAATTCACATTTGTTTTTGCAAAACTTAATTGAAAATCAAGTTCAAGTTATAATGGATGAGCTAGATGAGCTAGGCACCCTTGTTTTAGCAAGGAAATGTAGGATTATCATATCGAGCATTCTTGGCGGTGGTAATTAACAATTATAAATTTTATGAATTCTTAAGCAGTTATTTGCTATTACTAATATTTTTACAAATGGCAGAGAATCCCTGCACCCTTTGTTAGGGTTAATATGGGGGGACTTCAAAATCAGGGCCGACCCTAACAATTTAGGGGCCCGTGTCAAAATATTAAATTGAGGCCCTTAAATTTTTTGTAATATGTATAAACTTTATAATAAAAATAGTTTACAAAAAAAGTAATATTACAATCAATATATATATATTTTCACAGGATAGTAAGAGCAATCAAACATTCAAATGCTAATGTTGATATGAAGCATGTCAAGCAAGGGTTAGTTATTGAAAAATTTTAGATCTTCTAGCATTTTTGAAGCAAAGTCATCAATAAGATCTTCAAAATCAAGTTTATCCAACATTTCATTTTCTATGCATAAAATTCCTAGTCCATTTAATCTGTCTTGAGACATAGTTGAACGCAAATGAGTCTTTATCAATTTCAATTTCGAAAAACTTCTTTCTGCCGATGCCACGGTAATAGGTATAGTTAGTAATATTCTATAAGCAATTGAAATATTAGGAAAACAATCCATAGTTTTTACAAACTCAAGAACATCAATGGCCGGATTTGATTCTGGTGGTAAACATGTTTGCAATACTTGGGATTCAGAAAATAAATCAGGAGCATCAATGTCAGATTTATCATTATGTGTAAGAGCAAGTTGAAGATTGATGTAACTTTTACGTAATTCATCACCATCTAATGAAACCAATTTCTTAGGATAAAACATAAAATCAAATATATTCTCAAAGACTTCAAATTGTTCAAACCTACTCTTTAAAGATGAAATAGCAACATCAACTATCACAATAAAATAATTGATTCTAAAAGACTCCTCAGGTAATAATGAAATATCTTCAATACTGTTTTCATCAAATTGTTTTTTTTTTATATGTTTTACGCTTTTGAGAAAAATTAGGATCAATTTCCAATTTAGATGCAAGTTCTTTAGCTAATATCATAGAAGATTGAAAGCCTTATTCCCTATATTTTTCAAAATAAGAAACCAATCCTTTCAAAATAATTATTACAACATCAATTTACATATCCTCAGGTTGCATTTTTTTGCTAACCAAGTTAACTTTTTTTAAAATACTGTGCCAAATAGTCATGCCCAACAAAAATTCAAAATTCTCAAGCTCATGCATTGCTAAAGATTCAGCCTCACTCTTAGTTTTGACATCTTCACTAACTCTTGATAACTCATATAATGCATCTCTTATCTCATTTGGTTGAGTAATTATGGTTGTAACACTATTAATATGACTTTCGTATCTTGTTGTAAACAAAGATTTCAAAGTTAAATGGTGAATACACTCCCTCCGTCAACTGTCAATCTATCCATTTTACAATTTTGGGCTGTCCATCCTTAATCTATCCATTTCCCTTTTTGGACTATGGGACGCACACCCTCCACTAATATAACTACCTACAATACATAAAATAATATAATACTCCTTAATCCATGTGCAAAAAATAAATAGATACATTGAGGATGGACGGTGGGAGTATGATTTAATAAAAGCTTCCATTTGTTGAACTAGAAAACAAAGTATATATGTGTTGCAAAACTCCAAAAAATGAAACAACTTTAACACAAGATTTTTCCATGTCACAAATAGTCAAATTTAGAGAATGACATGCACATGGCATATAAAAAGCTCTTAGATTGTTTTCTAGTAATCGTTTTTATACACCTTGATTTTTTCCTTTCATATTGAAACCATTATCATAACCTAGTCATCTTACATCATCAATGTCAAGCTTATGAGTTTGTAAGATTGATTGCAATTCATTAAAAAGTCATAATCCAGATGTATCTTCCACTTTCAAAAAATCTATAAAGTTTTCTTTTATTTTAACAAGAGGACCTGACATATTCACACAACGAATTATCATTGTCATTTGTTCATGGTGACTTACATCAGGAGTGCAATCAAGTATCACAGAAAAATACTTTGCCTCTTTGATTTTTTCAATAATAGCACATCTCACTTTAGAGGCTAATATAAGTATTAATTCATTTTTAATTTTATGAATAAGGTAATGATAATGAATCTCTTTAATTTGAATATGCCTAAAATGTTCTTGCATAACTAAATCAAATTCTGAAATTAGTTCAAGCAGTCCAAAAAAGTTTCCATTATTATCTTGATAAATTTTTTCATTGTCACAATGAAAAGCCAAATTACGCTTTACAAGACATTTTATGACAGAAATAATTCTTATTAAAACAAGTTTCCAATGTTCTTTCTCTTTCTTAATATTCATTTGTATCTCTTTATCAATAGTTTCATGTTTTTAAGTCAAAATTGCAAATCAATCTAAGTTTTCATGTTGGTGATATGCTCTATACTCTTTTCATGATTTCTTAGTCTTTCACCCAAACGTTTCCAATCATTAACACCTTCATTTGCAAGCAAACTGTTATTGTTAACCATTTTAAATAATTTGCAACAAAAACAATATACTTTATCTGCATCTTTTGAATACACAAGGCATTTCCTATCTTGATTTTTCCCATTAGGTAATTTTATTGTATAATGAGAAATTGAGAAGTGCCTATAAAGTGCATCTCGAGGAAACACGAAAATACTTTCTTTTATTGGACCTTTTTCTATCAAAATATCTCTTAGTTTATAATCAAGGTTATCCCAAGTTCTTGGATCATACATATTCAAAAAATAATGAGTTGGTTGTAGTTCATTTTCATTCTCAATTATATTCTCGATTGTATTCTAATTTTGTTTCAATATTTCTTCATCCTGCTCTTTTTTATCATCAACTATATTATCAATTTCTTTATTTAAGTTTTCATTATTGTTTTCTGTAAACTCAATATGTTCATTAAGTATATCATTGTTCATTTCATCTTCGTCATTTATATCAAATGAATCTGCAGTTGAAGTATTTGGTTTAAAAAATTTATTAAGAGCACATTCTTTAGTTTTAATAATCTCATCTATTCTTTTTCTTTTGTTTCGTTTTTTACTACTAGATTCATATTTTCTTGGTAACATATTTAATTAAATCAAGTTTAAAATCAATTAAGATAACAACCTTTTTCAAAAGGCCAACTAACAATGCCAGCAAACAAATAACTTTACTAACAAAAATAACCATTTTATTGTGTATGGACCAAAATGCCCTTTATTTTCAATTTTTAAATAATATCATTTAAACCTCCAAATACATCCATTTTAACTCCCGTTTTCAACATTTTCTTCCTACTCAAAATAGACATAGTCCATTACGACCATATCAGGGCCAACATGCTTCCGTATATTAATTAAACAACATTAATCTTATAATTAACCAACTTAAAATAGTAACAGTACCTTTTTTTACCGTTAATCCACCGGGTATTCTGGAGGTTTTACAGCTGCTCCACACATGAGCCAATCACGCGCCCCGCAGTATGATGGATCAATCCAGTTCTTTCAACGGACCTCAGCACAACCTTGTTCATTTCCTACACCGGGTGTACAAGATGCTGCTAATGTTTCTTATCGGAAAGTATGAAGATTAAGGTTTTAGAAGAAATGGAAGGTTACATATTTCTGACAGTAGCCCAAGATTATTTATTTATGAAATAGAAAGATTTATTACACACTCATGACACTCAAACAAGAGGAGAAGACTTCTCTATCTACTTATGGTAGCTGAAATAGAAAGACTCATACAAAGAAATGAAAGAAACTACAATGTTTATTGAAAGAGACAATATATGGTGATGGTCGATGCTTTCTGCTTCCTCATACTCTATATTTGTAGAGGCTTGTGAACTTAAAATCTGAATTCCAAAGCCTCCTAACTTCTTGTGACGTCACTGCTTACATCACATTTCTTGGGTGCATTCAGTAGCTGGCTGCATTGGATGCTCTTTTTATCAGTTGGCCAGGTCCACTTCTTCTGGCCTCTTTTGCTGCAGGATCACATGTCTTTGTTTCCTTGCAGGGTCACCTGGCTCTTGCTTTTTTGGAGAGTAATTTCTCCCCTGTGGTATCCGAAGGGTCCTTCGGCTCTTGGTTATTTTGAAGAGGTTTTACCCTCTTCTTTCCACGTGTCTCAAATTTTTGCTGTGACAGGTCCATTTTTCATGTTTCTTTCTATGCTCAATTACACTTTTTTTCCAAACTCTGGTTCAGTCTGGATGGGGCAACTGGTGCATATCCTCTCCTTCCACCTTCCTCGGTGGATCATACTGTAAATGTTTTTATAAGTTTCCCTGCTCATCGGTAGCTTGTTTTCCCAGAGCATATTTCTCTTATTTCGAAATAGTCTTTCGCATACTTTGTCTTTTTTCCTGTTAATGTGTTCAATAGTAAAGATATGTTCTCAGTGTAGTCCTCAAATTTGAACGGAAACTTGACTTTGATCATTGCCTGGAAGCAGACGTACAAACCCCTCGCTCTTCGCGTAGAGATTTGATCCTCAGAGTTGGTTGAAACCAAGACTAGTTCCTTCCCTGAAGGCTCTTTGATGCTATTCACAGCTTTAATATCTGCCCTTCATAGCTTGATATAATAAAAGGCCTCATGATGGCCTTTTCCAACTGGTTTTGGAGCTGCACTAATGAAATATAGCTCCAATGGTTCTCCCCTGGACAAAGTATTGTTATTTGACCGTACCTTGAAAACTGCATCCCCTATCCACTTTGGTAATTTCGAGATTTCTAGGAAGTTGGGTGCCATGGTATATATTGAGGCTAATGACCCAAAGCTGAACCATTGCTTGAAGTCTTCTAGATTCGACCCAGGCCTCATCCGGATTCGGGGATATTCCCTAGACACATCTATCCTGCACTTCTCCAGATGGATTCCCTGTTGTGTGTTCAATTTCTCCCAACTGGCCTGGTATTCCTGCCAATGAGAAAAATCAGCTAACTTAATACCAACCTTAGCGGTGCCCATCATAGGCCTAAGGTTGATCTCTCCCTCTTTAATCCCAGAGGTGCTGGGTTGACTCGTGACTCTAGATGTCACTCCAGAGCCTCAATTTTTTCTTGGACCAATTCTTCCCCTGGAAGTTCTGATCCAAAACTCGTGCTAGGGGTACTTGAATCCCCTGCTTCGGGTTTAGGGCCTCATTCCCGAATGCACTCCTTTTGCCGATTGTTCATGTCTGCCCGGAGTAAAGGCACTTTTATTGTCTCGAATAGACCCGCATGACTGTGGATACAATCTCGTATTAGATTAGACACTTTGGTCTTATTTTCTGGTGGTAATTTTCCAGCGACATTAGAATTCATTGTAAGAGTTTGTAATCCTTTTGGAGCACCGTAAGGAGGTCCATCAGGTGCTTGGATCTCATTAGGATGTAGTCTATTTCACCTCCTTTCATCTCTCATCAGGAAATCTGCCAAAATATTTTCAACAGATTTAATAATGAAAATATTAAAATCATAATATTGGCATTCAACTTGCCATCTTAAAAGTCTAGCCTTTTCTGGTTTTGATTCAATTTTATTTTTTAGAAAGGCTTTGACACTCGTGTTATCGATTTTGAGAATGAATTTCTTTGCAAGAAGAAATAGCGGCCATTTTTTGAACGCCTTTCGGACTGCAAAGAACTCCTTTTCATTGATGTGCCATCTTTTTGCCTCATTCTCCGCAAAGAGTCCGCTGCAATATCTGCATGACACCTCTCCTTCTGGCGTGGATTTGGTAAGAACCGCTGCCCACCAATGGTTACTTGCATTTGTGTATAGTACCAGATCATCCTCGTCGTTTGGAATGGCTAAATTCAAGAGCTTCTTGCAAACCTTCTTTAGATGCTTAACCATTTCTCAGTGTGATTCCTCCTATTTGAATTCAGCATTTTTCTCCAATAGAGGACTAAACACCTTTTGATATTGTACTAGATTGTTGTGAACATTCCAGCAAAGTTAACAACTCCTAAGATATTGTGCTAGATTGTTGTGAACATTCCAGCAAAGTTAACAACTCCTAAGAAACTCTGGAGTTGCTTCTTGTCTTTAAGATCTTCAGGAAATCCTTAAACCTTTTCTACAATGTGTGGCTGTAGAATAACCCCAGACTTATCGATCTCAATTCCAAGAAACTCAATCTGTCTTGTTGCTATTACTACTTCTTTTCAGAAAGCACTAATTCATCCTTGTGACATACTTTTGAAAATACTTCCAGATGTGCCAAATGCTCCTTCATATTCTTTGAGGCTATGAGGATGTTATCCTCATAAACAAACATGAATGAGAAATAATCTTTGAAAAAATTATCCATCTTTCTCTGGTATATCTGAGGTGCGTTTGCCAAGCCTTTAGACATGACATTCCAGATATAATGTCATTGTAGTATGGAGAAGGCTGTAAACTTCTTACTTCCTTCTTCCATCATAATCTGGTAGAACCCAGATTTGTAATCGAACTTTGAAAATAATTTGGCATTCTTGATACAGTTGACCAAGTGTTCCCAACTTGGTATATAGTATCCATCGAATTCCAAAATGTTGTTGATCCCATTATAGTTGATTACAAGCCTCGGCTTCCCCCGCTTGACTTCTCCATGATTACGAACTAGAAATCCTGGACTGCTATATGGAGATACTCCTGGTGAAATCAACTTAAGATCCAGATGTTCCTTAAGTATTTGCTGCAAATCCTTCCGATCCTCTTGATTTATCAGGATAGGCTTGTATCTCACGAAGTCGTGCTCCTTTCCTTCTTTTACTTTGAGTGAGGCTTTGACTTTGTTTTTGTCCCACCAGGCTAGAGGATCCTCGTTGAAGTTCCTTTGTATCTTCTTATTGATGTCTTCCAAAGATGTTTGTTCTTTGATTGTGACGTCTCTCTATAGGTTTTCTCCCAAGCTTGCTTTGAGAAGGTGGATTGTATTTTCCTTTAGGTTCTCCATCTTCCATCCTCCTCTGGTCTCGGTTCTCATTTGAAGGACCGCTTCGCCATATCTTCTTCGATCATTCATCTTTGGATGGCTAAGTTTTCCTTCATTATCACTACGCTTGCGCGAAATTTGATTGGTATTTTTTTTAAATGCATTACGCAATCTTGGTGTGATGATCTTATGTTCACAAAGGGTTGTGAAAGTAAGCCTTCTTATTGCGTTTTCTTGGGTAAAATGCTTGAATGTCTGAAGGAAATTATTTCCTAACAGAATATCTGCCGCGATATCATGAAAATATATCGGTGGATTTTTACCTTGCACCATGGGGTACGATCCGCTCCTCCGATCATGATCTCTGCTTGCTTGATTCCTCTTTTAAGGATTAGTACCCTTTGTGAGAAATCTTTCCCTAGTACTGTTGGTAAATCTTAGCCTGAGCCTTTAGGAAAGACTCCTTCCTTTGTTGTGCAGATACCGACTCTTGAATCGATGTATGCCGTAAAATACTCTACACGGTGCTCCTTATATATAATCCCGATGGTGATATATATCGAAAATGGACTTATGGTCATGGGTAGGTCAGAGCTTATAACCCTGAGTTTCTGCTAGTGAACCTTGTATCTCTTCCTTTTGACCGTGAATTCTATTTCGTCTTGTAGTCGTTCCCAAGGTTTGTAATCCTCGAGAAACTCCAAGCCCAACACTAGTTGTTCTGGTAATCTTCCTGCAACTCCCTCGTTAATTAACTCAAGATCACCAAGTTTGAGCTGTCCTTGGTATCTCCCATTTGTTGGTTGTTGAAGATAACATAAGACATCACAAGGAATAGAGTTTTCCTTTTTGGTGATATCGAATATTACTTCGACTCTTCTCAATCCTTCTGTGTATTTTAGTTCACCTTTAGTTGTGAACTTCTTTGGTTCCTGGATTACCTCCACGATCGGCTTCTTTCCCCATTTTTCACTATTCCTTCTGTCTTCTTGGAAAGAAAACCTTCTCTGCTCAAATCTGAGGCAGTCTTGCCTACCCTAGACCGGCTTATCCCTGATTTGCAAATCCATATCGTGGATTGACAGTAACTCCATTATTTCTGGCCTGGTTGCGCATGCATTCCTTTCGAACACTTCTGGAATCTCAATGTATTCCTTCATTTGGAATAGATCCGAATGATGAGTGTTGGAGATAGCATATGAGATACTGTAGGTGATAGAGTACGACCGATTCACTTCTTTCATCAAATATTTATTCTTGAAGTCTTGATGAAGGGTGAGTACTCTAATGAAATCTTTATCTGCCAGATTATAGACAATTCTTGGACAGATGTAGGATGCCACCTTGCCCGCGTACAGGTTTCCTGAGATTCCTCCCAGGCATGCCTCTCTTGTATTCTTGATCCTTTTATCAAAGATTGCAATATCAATTGGTGTATCGATGCCTTCTTTGAATGTTGCTTTGATAAGGATCCGAATAGCTCCGATATGGATCCAAGACATGGTCTTGGCAACTTCTCTCTGGAGTTTACTGAGTTCCTTCTTGATCTCATCAACAGGAACTTGTTGCATTTCCATTATATTTCCTGTGAGCTCCATGGGAATGGAAATTTCCCCTTTGGTCACCTTGTATATAATGTTGTGCTTTCTTCTTTTGAAGGTGAGAAACCGCTCTAATCGTCCCACAGTGAATCCATTGTATAGATCGAGTCTTGGATCCTCTCTCATGATTCTCATAAGAGTCTTATGAGATATAGATGTCTGGGAAAAGAATCCAGACATATCCTCTTGCATCTCTTTTCTGAAGTTTTCTTCTTCACTCCGACTCATCTTAAGAGGATTCATCTTAGCTGAAGAATTCTTCTTCATAGATGCTTTCGTCTGAGCTATATCTTCAAACTAATATACATGTACCAGATCTTGGAAATAAATAGCTTTCTCCATTTCTGGAGTGGTTTTGAACTGTCGCACTCCTCGCTTCTAGTTCTTTGGGTAATCTGGTGAGATATGCCCTCGGGCTCCATACGTGTAGCAGTTACAATCCTTGAATCTTTCATTGGCTCGTGTGGGTGCTCTTTGGAACGTCTTTCTCGTGGGAGTTCTTCATGTACTCCTCTGGTTTGATCTTGAGGATGAGGCTTGATTTCTTGAACTCCATCTTATTGGTCTAGAGCTTTGCCCTGATTTATAGCTTCGGGCCTTCTGTTTACACCAAAAGGATCTCAGTCTTCTGGACCTCCATCTCTTCCTCTTTAAGTGTAAGGATGATTTTTCTTCATCCTTTTCTGCTTCCTTAGGCTTCTTCCAATGATAGTTGGAAGATCATTGCTTTGACAACATAAGGGTACTATCATGTTGATTCTCCTTAATCTCTTGTAGTTTTTGTGTAGTGATGCTTGTTGACACCACTCTGCAATATTGGCTTTAAGGAAAGACATTCTCCTTGCTATTGAATCCAGCTCACATTGTTAATATTCTCTGATCAACATTTCTCTCCATGGGCTTTGAATCTTGGTAAAGAATAGGTGGAATACTTCCTCCTCCTTGATCTTCGATTTCCATCTATACTCTGTGAAGAGTTTGATGTACTCATTTACGTAACAGATGTCAAGTAGATCTAGGCTGTATAGAGCATTCCTATACTTCTTCTTCTTTTCTTCTTCCATTCCTTTGAAATAACCAACTCTGATGAAGTGGATCTTGAAGATTTTGGTCATGCGATCAACAATATTACCAAGGTATTCGCCTTCCATGGTCTCCTTCTTGACTTCTTCTGAGAGTTCCTCCCAGGCGCACTTTACAGATCCTTCTAGGCTCATAGTTAGGAATCTTATGAACTCATCTTTATCCATTTCTAGTGCACCTCCTGCAATTTTCATTACATTTGTCCACTCGTCGATCAAGGACTCTTTGTTCTCGAAGTCTCAAGTGTCGAGGTTTAGGATCAACCTGTATGGATTTATCGGTTCAAGGTAGGACCAACCATATGGGGTGTTGTGTAGGTTTGATCCTCGAACTCGGCTTATTCCTGTTGACAATCCCAACGCCTTCATCTTGAAATTTCCTTGTCTTGCTTCATGGACTCCATGTGATCCAGAAGTTCCTTTATTTTGGCTTAGATCCTATCGTGTCTGAGGAGCCTGAGATTGTTGTTGAGAGTTCGAAGTCTCTCTAATATTTATTTTCAGATCTACGATAGTTAGTCCTTGGAAAGACTCATATAGATCTTGTAGATCCTCAAGATTTTCTCTTTCCATCCGGGGATGTGGATTCTCCTCGAAGGATAGCGATCATCTTTTCACTCTCCCTCTTTAGCCTTGTGACCTCCGTCATCTTTCCCATTTGGTGTAAAAGGGGTTTTATTCCGAAGGTTGGTGGTAACCTTCCTCCTGGCCTTCTCCCCATCACCTTGGTATCCAGGGACTCTACTTTCTTGATCAACTTCTTGATGAGGTCGAATTGTTTATTCTGCAACGTCTCCACTTATCCATCTTGAGGATAATTTCAAATATCGTCTTGGACATGTTTTGACAATATTATCTAAAGAATTTTATTGTCTTCTGTAATTCTCTAAGATCTTGATTTATCTTAGAGTTATCTGCATCGATCTCTTTCCACTCTGTCATTTTCACCTCCATGAAAAGTGATAGGGCTTGCAAATCTCTCTTGGACCTTGATTAGGCTGTCTTCTCTATTGTTTGTGTCCGGGGACACGTCCATGGATCTCTGTGAAACTGTGGAGTTCCACTATGTTCCTTGATACTTCCTTGGAGTATTTTATTTCCATCTGACGGCTTTGCTCTAGGTGTTCTTCCTCGGTGTAACTGGCATGAGCCTCTGTCCGTTTCCATCCTCGTTTGAGACCTTTCCAGAATCAGTTGTTGGCATCAACCTTCTTTTCTACTAGTTGTCTATACAAAATATTATAGTATTGTTGTATAAAGTTGCTCATTTCATCATATCCAATGGTCCAGAAGGCGCTATTGCTCCAGTTTTGAACAGGGCTAATAGTCCTGTCACTCTCGGATGTCGAACTTTCATTTGGATCCATATTTCTTTGAAACTCTCCTCTCGTTAAATGATATAAGTTTATAATATTTTTTTCTATTCATAAATAAATAAACCTATGGCTCTGACACCATTTTGAAGCGTGAAGATTATGAAGAAAATTGGTATAAATTGAAGTATGGAGGTTGAAGTATTAATTAAGATGTATGGTCAAGTAGTGTTGTGAAAGACATATTGTTAAAAACATGTTGAAAAGGGTTTGGACCACTTGACCAACTTTAGGGACATTTTGGGGATTTTTTCAAATGTTGGCTATTTTTGTTTCCTTGCTAGTATTGTTCTTTGAATTTGAATATGTGGCTGCTTTAGCACATTACCCTAACAATAAACAACAAACAAAATAAATTTATATATAAAGAGCAATAGAACCTGGTATGTGATGTTAATGAATCACTCCAACAAAAAAATTGGGGACAAGAGCAATCCACTTCTTTGATCTTTATTTCAAGACTTTTATTGATCTTCAGTCTATAAAATAATCATCACAACAAGTTAATTTATATAAAATTCTCTTTTTTACAAAATATAATAAAACAAAAAGGGAAAGCAAATATATATATACATATATATATATATATATATATATATATATATATATATATATATATATATATATATATATATATATATATATATATATATATATATCATAAAGAGTAGAAGAATATTAATACAAATAATATTAATTTACCTCTAATCTTTGAGCTTTGAATGTATCAGATGATTATGAAACTCAAAAGAAGTAGCAAGATGAAATATAGAATTATAATGTGAAATTTGGTATTTAAATGACTAAATTTGCATAAAAAAATAAAAGGGAATGCAGCGATTTAAGTTTGGCAATAATTCTGTATTTTTGTGTGAATATTCAACCATGAATCTGTGATATTGTGGCTTATTGGAGAAGATCTAAAAAGACGATTGAGTTGTCTTGGAGAGAAAGAGCAGATTGAGTTGGTGATTTTATGTAGGAAAGAGTCGTTAGATATTCTTTAACGTTAACTTTAAGTTAGCTGGGCCCTTTAGGATTAAATATATAAATTAAATTTGGGCCTAAATATAATTAATCCATTATGAAGTAGTGTATATATATACATATGGACACAAAAATTATGCCGGCCCCCAAATTATGGGGCCCATGGCTTGAGCCCACGGGGATAACCCCCAGTGTCGGGCCTATTCAAAATAAAGCGGTATCCCTTGAATACATGGTAGGGATGTGCTACGTAAAGAGGTGACAGTGTTTTATCGATCTTCATGTTTGATATCCAAGGGATGGAGAACGGTCATTGGGGACCTCCATCTTTACGTTGGTGACCATATAATCTTCCAGCACATGGCAACAAGGAGGCTTTGGGTAGGTATTAAGTGGTATTAAATTTGAAGTTTGTTTTAATTGCGAAAATTGGGCAAAATTGAAAGAAAACTCATAGTTATGGGACAAAATCGATACAAATATCTTTTTTGGGCCTGAAGCTCAAGCTGTTGGGGAGCATGTTGATAATGGGGAGCAAGCAGTTGATGTAGAGCAGGTGATGAGAGTGAAAGTTTACGTCTTTTCGGTCTCACAATACACTGCTTTTGTTAGAATAAGGTCATATATTCTTGTGGGATTGCGTGGTTTACATATTTTGCATGATTATGGTGCTACTAAGGTGTTTTGTTGAGTTTTGAAGGTTAAAACAGGTCAAAATAAAGCAAAACCGAAGACGACCAAGAAACTAGTACGAGTGCAAAAGGGGCCAACACGAGTTGCAGGACCCAACACGACTTGCCAACACGACCAGTGTTGGGGTCCGTGAATGTCCAGAGAGCCAACACGAGTTGTAGAACCCAACACAACTTGCCAACACAACTAGTATTGGGATCCGTAGGCAATCCAGTTTCAGAGCATCGCGACATGACTAGACAAGCAATAGCACGAGTTTTCAACACGACTCGTGTTAGTGTTGCTCGAGTTACTTTTCAACATAACACTGGTCGTGTTGCAACTCGTGTTGTATAGGGCCAACTTGTGTTGGGTTATTTTGGGCTAAAAATTGGGATTTTTACCCTACAGTGCGTGAAAAGATGGAATAACAGCCAGTGGAGTCAAAATTCGTGGCCCATGGTGTAAAAAGGGATCAAGACTCCTGGAGAATGAGACCGAACACACACCAACAGAAACAGATCATGAATTCCATTCATATGCCATCCATCCACCCACCCACATCAGACCATTCATCCATCCATTCCATCGGTCCGGAGGAAGATTCAAAGGCGGTTGAGAGAGGCAATTCAATCTGAGAGACGGGGAAGGAACATAAACCACGTGACATTAGGGTTTTGTATCTTTTCATTATTTCTTCTTTTGTTGATTTTGATATGAAATTGTCAGCCATGAGGGTTGTGTGTAACCTCATGGGCTAGATACTTTTACAGTTCTAAGGATTGAAGATTAGAGTAGTTGATTTGAAAACGTAGACAACGTATGTGAATTTATGCTATTGATATTTTTGTTTATTGGATTAATTGAGACTATGTTTATATGTGTGTAACATCATCACAATATATTATTGATGTTGTCCGTTATGCTTGGTATGTTGTGTTAGCTTGTGTACACGCATAATTGATATTGTCTATTTGCTAGAGATTATAGTAGTTTGCCCGTGAACACAATAATTCCAAGGGCTGATAAACTAGATACTTGATTTTCTTGATGGAACAATGCAATTAAGAATTCAAGTAGGAAGTGAATAGCATTGAGTAGTATTTTCAGAGAATATTTTTTAGTCAAGCTAGCCAATCGGAGGTTCTTTAAGTTTGCATTATTAGTATCTAGGAAGGAGGTTCAAAACTGCTCACACATCTTTTGTATAAATTGAATAATACTATTAACTTGAAATCGAATCATATTTGGTGGGTTAATAGGGCTTTGTGATGTATTTTCATTGAAATAGCATGAATGAACAATAGGACGTCTAGAAAACCAAATCAACTACACTACATCTAATACCTTAGAGCTGTTATTTCTCTCTTAATTCATTCTCGAATAATTCTTCCTTACTTTTATTTATTAAGTCATTAATTATTTCAGCACTTTAGTAATTAATTAAATTCATATCTTGAAATTGGTTACATTAATTCTAGTTGGATAGTAATTTAAGTAAAATAGATAATTAACTGTCTCAGTGGGAACGATATTTTACCGGGGTACTTGCCTCTGCAATTGACATCTCTATACTTGGGGATTTAATTAAAGTGCGCAAAATACACCTAATAGTAGGCTGTTGGGGAGCAGGCTGCCAAAAGCAAATATCACCTAGACCCAGACCCATCTTGACCCACCCTCTAAACACCCTTAGATCAAACCAAAGCAGAAATTGGGCAGCTTCCTTTTTCTCTGCATTGATTTGTTGGTCCACAACAGCATGCTTATCAGCTTGCTCCACAGCAGCCTGCTCCCTATCAACAGCTTGATCCACAATGGCCTGCTCCACATCAACTGCCTGCTCCCCAACAGCTTGTTCTTCGGAGAAATCAATAACTAGAACAAGGCTAGTATTGCATAAAACCCACGTAGGGGGGCGATTAAGAAGAAGAGAGAAATCAAAATGAGAGAGAAAGGCGTGAATATTAGTCATTAAGTGAAAGTTCGCTAATGAAATCGACCCAACTCCCAAGTCCTACCATCTCCTCTCCAAAATCTTGATTCATACCTGACGTGACCAAATCTCACAAGTTCTTGACCAAATTCAGAATGTCGAAATTTAGAAATACTAATTACATTTTCGTTGTTCTGATTAGTGAGGCTGTAGAGTTATTTTGTGTTTCATTGTAGATTTTTTTTTCTTTCTTTTTTCTGTTTTAATAAGTTCTTATAAGTATGAAAATGGTGTATATCTGAGGAATTTGTAGGATAAGAGATGAAGATGAAAAAATCCAAACAATAGGAATAATAAATTAAAAATTAATGGGCCCACTAGTTAACAAAATATTTAATTTTTAATCCATGAAATGTTATTTTATGGAATATAATTTACCAAAAAAGTTAATATAAATTAAGGGTGAATTCAACTCTTTTTCAAGATTAGAAAGGTTTAATAGTATCAAAAGAAAGATCAGGGTTCTCTTTGATCCCACAACACTAATATAAGGATCTACATGACTCTTTCCCCTATAATAACTAATATAATGTTATAAGAAAAATAATACACTATAATACATTAGCAAAATCTACACTTATTCTATTGATCCAATTAATGTACTCCCTCCGTCCCAGACAAAGAGATGCATTTGCTTTTTGTACGTAGATTGAGGTGTATTATTATTTTATGTAAATTGGGTAGGCGTATTAGAGAGATGTGATGGGTAGTGATGGGCCATTGGTAGACCCTTTTTACTAAAAGAGGAAAATAGTGCAATTTGGATGTGACATACAATATTGTAAAATGGTGTTATTTTGGTGGGACGGATGGAGTATAATAACTAATACTATGTTATATGAAAAATAATACATTAACAAAATCTACACTTATTTTATTGATCCAATTCCACATCGCCAAATCTCAGATTCATTCCATCAAACTCTGAATTCAATTCCATAATTAAAAACTTGTATAAATCACTGTTTGTGAAACTGGACCAGACCGGTCGGAAAACCGATCAAATTACCCTTTAAAAACTATTTTTGCTATAAAATCGGAAAAAATTGATTCGGACTGGTCAAAACCAGAAAACTGGATGAATCGAAAACTTTCAATTTCTTTTTTTTAATTTAAATGGTGAGGCCTAATTGTTTATCATATTCGTGCAACAACTAACTGAAAAAGCATTTGGGGATTGAAAAATGCAATTATCTATTGACACTTAATTAAGATAATTGATTACCCACATAAAAGTAGAAGATTTTTTTTCTATGGGGAATGACACTTGATGCCAAATCTTTGCCTTTTTGGGTAGGTCTTGGGTGAAACCGTCTCACGGATCCTAATTCGTGAGACGGATCATTCATTAACCCAAATAGATATATGGGGCGGCTATTCTTACCCCCGATTTTAATAAACATACCTTAGACTAAAATATCCTTAAATACTAAGACAAAAATACCCTTTTGAAAATAACATGATTAAAATTACTACTATTCTTACCCCAAAATTTTAAATATACCCCATAAATCCTATAAATACTAGTAAATCATAATTAAAATTTTAATTATTTAATCTTTTGATTAAGCAAGAAAATCATCGAAAGAGTGAGTCGAACAATAAAAAAATTCAAAATATTTTAAAATTTTATTGTATTTTAGAATTATACAGATACACATGAAGTCTGAAATAGGAACACATATGAAATGAACGACCAATATAACTAAATATATACCACTTGTTCGCTCGTAGAACTAAACATAACTATGTAAAAGACGAATTAGAAACTGGTGTTAAAAAATCTTGAAGCACAACTTGCACAACAAGTAAGAATGGTGAAGAAAACATCCATTTATATAGAGGGGTATCAACTAACGACATTAAACTAGGTCATAATCAAAATTATAAAATAAAAATAAAAAAGAGAAAAGAAAAAAGAAGATTGAAGGAAAAGTATATTGGGAGGATTGAAATCTTTAGAAATTGAAAAGAGTGGTGAATTTATTACAATCTAAATAAATTTTCGTTTACCTCTCAATGTTCCATTTAACCTAAATTCAGTTGATTCCAACCCATCCACTAATGAGAGTGAAAATAAGCGTGGTATAGTGTTTAATTTAACACCTTCTTGATTAGAATTGTTGTCATATATTAGTAAAAGTATCTTATATTCAATATATGTGAGAAAAATGTGCACTTGAGGTGTTTTATTTTGTTTTAGGTGGAAAAATGATCAAAAGTGCAAAGTTTGAGAAAAGGTGCAATTTGTGCAATGATGAAGAAAAATACACGTCCAACTTGTGTAATTTTTCTGTATTCTTGTTGAGTTCTGAATTAGAAATTTGATATATGGTTGGAAAGCCACAGAAAATAGGGTCGTTTTGGCATAAATAACACCCCAATTGGATTCCAACTGAGAAAGTTATTATCAAAGTGGTGACGTCGCGCGAGCTGTGCCAAACAGAACAGCTGTGTTATTTTGCATGGCTTTTTATACTTACAACTCTTAGATTTTTCTTGATTTATTTATATGAATAGAAAGACAAGGAAGAGAGGATCGCGTGAGCACAAGAATAACTCAAATCAAAGCTCGGATGTGGAAGTTATAAGCGAAACGGTGAGACTGCGCAAGATGCTTGAAACCAGTTCGACCAAGCTATTTTGGTCGAATCATACGCCTGAAGTGCGTTAAATCGCCGATTTTGATTCGACCATGGTTCAACCAAGCCTTAGGTCGAACCACATGCCTAGGACGAGTCTGAATCTGATTTTTACACTCCTAGTGTATGTTTTTGCATATTTTCCAAGAAAAAGCCCATCATACGTCCATAAGGAGAGCATACAAGAATAAAAATGGATTTAAATCACACCAAGAATGCATACGGATTGGATACAACACAACACTACCATCCTACACCCCCCAACCATCATCCACATCCTTTCCTCCATCCATCCATCACTTTGAAGATTCGTCTGTGGAATCAAGAGGAGAACCAAGAGGAGAATTCAAGATGGAGAAGGACGCGACGACTCCCACATCTAGGGTTTTATTCGTTTCCTAATTTATCTTGTATTTTTCAGACATCCGGATAAGATATATCCAACACCCATGATTGTTCTTTATAACACCATGGGCTAGAGCTTTTTTGGTAGAATTAGGGTTGTGAAGGTTTTTACGAATTAATTGAACTTTCGTGTGTAAACTCCGTATAGCACTATTTGTGGATTTATTTTATATATGATTGTGCTTTCTTAATCTATATTCAATGTCATTTTGTACATCTTCAATTGGTATATAAAGTCTGAATATATATCTTGGTTGTAGATTGAGTGCGTTCACCACTGAACAGGATTTCATGTTATGATTCTAAGTTAGGGAACTCCAAAACTTCATTAGAACTATCATATATGAATACTTATTAATTGAATTGAATTCGGGTTATTAAGTAGGATAAAGAGGATAGTTTTATAGTACCTATAAAGGGAAATCATATCAGGTTAGAGTACCAATTGGCCAGGAAAATAATTGATACTGATAGTACCTAGAAAGGGGGGTGGAATTATATCTCTTGCTCCGAGGTTATTCACACGTGTTACACACTTATAAAGTGAGCGCAAGCATCACTGTTTCACGTATAACTTCCACATCCGAGCTTTGATTTGAGTCATGCTTGTACTCATGCGATCCTCTCTTCCTTGGCTTTCTATCCATATAAATAACTCAAGAAAACTCCAAGATTTGAAGGTGTAACAAGCTACGCAAAGTAACACAGCTGTTCTGTTTGGCACAGCTCGCGTGACGTCACCACTTTGATAATAACTTTCTCGTTTGTAATCCAATTGGGGTGTTCTATATGCCAAAACGACCCTCTATTTAGTGGTTTTCCAACCATGTATCACACTCCAATTCAGAGCTCCACAAGAACACAAAAAAAATTACACAATTTGGACGTGTGTTTTTCAGCATCATTGCACAAATAGCACATTTTCTCCAAATTTGTACTTTTGATCCTTTTTCCACCTAAAACACAATAAAACACCTCAAATGCACAATTTTCTTACATATATTGAATATAAGACACTTGTGCTAATATATGACAACAATTCCAATCAAAAGGTGTTAAATTGGACACTATAACATGCTTATTTTCACTCTCATCAATCCCTCAAACTTACCAGTTGCTCGTCCCGAGGCAACAAAATAAAAATAAAGCGAAATAGAGTAGAAAAATTAGCGGGGAAACAAGGACTATGACAAATACCCCCTTCAAAATACAATTGTTCTCAATTTAGGCATACTCTCATTACATGTAATATTCAATTCATAGCATACAAGATATGACAATCACCACCAATTCAAATGTTCCATTGACATGTTCTCACGAGAAGTATACATCACTCGCACCTAAGTGTAAAAGATGTACACTTATGGGTTAATTTGTTTACGCTCAGATTCAATTCAAGTGCATGCGTAACCATAAGCTTGCCCATTGTCTCAACTCTCCTTTTACTTGTAGCTAGAAAATCATGGATCAAAAAGGTCTTTTATTTGGTTGTAATGTAGGCTCTTTGGAAAATGTAGGAAATATATGGATAAATGACTCTAAACTCAGATCGATCAAGCGGCCGTCTCTCTCGATCTTTCATTCTTCCTCATCACTTCAATCAAGCACAACATTCTCTTCAAACTCTTTCATCTTTCTCCTTCAAGTACTACCTCTCACATCCTCCATAGGGTACTATATTTAGGCACTACCCTAGGGTACACACCTTCTTTTTTCCCGTTTATCCCTCAAATGCTCCATTTAACTTAATTCAGTTGATTCCAACACATCCACACACCTTCTTTTTCCCCATTACCACCTTCAATCTATTTGTATGCAGAATGCTTCTGAGTGGTCATTTATTTTCTCCGTTCTTGTGGGCGTGAGTAGTGAGAGGCTGTATTGGCGCCACCACGATTCATGACAGGGTGAGAGTTGTTTACAAAAATTTTGATTTAATCTTAGATGAATGAATTAAAATATGAGGATAAATATGTCTTTTGATGGGGTATGTTTAGTAATATATCTACATGAATTAATTTATATTGGGGTGCATTTAATAATTGGGGTACGTTTATTAAAATTGGGGGTGCAAATAGTCGCCCCCTAAATATATATTTTATATTAAATTAAAAAAGTAATTAAAGAAAAAGAAGGCCTTGTTTGGCTTTACTAATTAAGATTCTCTCTTTTACTCATCCGTACTTTCGCTTGTGTGTTTGGGCAATTCCCAATGACGACACAAATATAACATCACGTTTAATGTTATACCTTAATTAAAAAAATATTATTATTAATTAATTTTAATAATTTCCAACCACCAAAATATTACTCAATTTTCTAACCCCTTTTCTCATCTCATTTGACATTATCCAAACACTGGAAACTGATCGAGACTACAGGTTAGGAGTATATATATATTTTCACTTCTAATAAAACATATTATACATTATTAATAATTATTATTAATTATTTATTAGATAGTTTAATTATTTTATTATTAATTTATTTTAGGGTCACTTACTATTTGATACATAAAATAATGCATAATTGTTATAAACTACACTACTAAAAGTACTGGCGGAGGTCAGGCGGCAATCCGGCCGCCGAAGGTCCGACGGTGGGTAGGTGAGGGGTAGGGTTTGCACAATTTATTTTGTACAATTTTGTTTTTGCACCTTTTTTTTTTGCATAATTTTTTTTGCACATTTTTTATTAAATTGTGCAAAATAACCTAAGTCTTTTACATGTATCCGACTCCACATAGAAAATTATGAAAAAATAATTTTTATACAATGGTTTTACACATTTCTTAACTTAAGTCTTCTTTTACACTTATCCCGATTCCACATAGAAAATTATGCAAAATTAATTAAATTGTACAAATATTTTATGTTGAATAACCAGGTCACAGATTTTTTTTCAAGTAGTTGTACCTTCTTCCCTATTCATTTCAATTGTTTCACAAAATAATCCAGATGTGTGTGTGATGTTGACCCCTACCCCTACCACAAAAGAATTATTCAAAATTGCAACAGTTCATCTTATTCATCATAAATAATCATGACTTGTAATAACCATACTATGCCTTAACCACCACCTGACCCGTACTTCTTTCCAAACACAAGTAACTGCAGGCTTATCATAGCCAACAAGCACACTGGCACAAGCAACGGCCCTGAGAATGTTTGCACCCACACCCTTGAACAAAGATTTTGCACCCTCGTTCTTCAAGATCTGAGAGAACGCATCCAAAGAGCTTTTGTATTTTGCTGCTTCATCGGAGATCATCATCATTCTTCTACGAACAATATGAATTGGATATGATGCAAGACCAGCTCCATTTGTGATGAGCCAACCGAGGGCAAAGCTGGAGAAGAAGCTATTATGAAATTGAGAGATTTTTCTTTAAATTATAACACTAGTGTAGTAACTAGACAGATACAACCAAGAAAGAATGAGCTTCAAAATTTGATGAAATTACATGCAGCAAACCAACAACAAAGATGAAGACAATGTCTGATTAATTGTTAGGTTAGTTGACTCTTAATATGATAAAATTAGTATATGCATGCATCCCAAAGATTTACCATAAATGATCGACCACTGGTTAAAGTGGTCCGGACGTAAGTTCACCTGGAGATAAAAGAAACTGAAATGCATTTCACTAAAAACATCTTTACTGAAAGGCAATTCCAAAGCCACTTTGCTCCAATTACACAAGCAATTCAATATGTATTCACTTGCAGAACTGAAACCTGCTGCCTCATCCTAATGAAACAACTAAAATTCTACTTTGAAGCATTAAAAAATCATCTCATTAGACAATGCAGCAGCTTGAATCTGGTAGGAAGATAAGGACAATGATAGATAGCGCGTGAGACGGTGACAGCAATGTTTGATTAGTGGGAGGTAGGTTTCATAACAAATGTTCATGTCCAATGATATGCTAAGTTTTGTATCACTGGTCACTTGGTCAAATTATGTCTTAGGATATAATGAATCTGTAAGTAGGTGGGATAAAAAACATGTAATAACCTGACTTTAAATTAAAACCAGGCCTTTGGCTATCTCACCAAGCATTAGCAGTTAGCACACAAAGTAAACCTAGTAACGGGAGTGGTTAACGTGTGGAAAACTAGTTGTTGCAGAAGAAGTAAAAGAGTCCTAAGGAATAATATAATCAAGATAATTACGAGTATAGGTACTTGCAAGTTTCCAGTGAGCATTACTGGCTTCAAGGATTCGCACATTCCAAAATATAGACCACGGTATACAATGATTCCCACACAAGATATATTGAATCCTCGATACAATCCATCAATTCCATCTGACGCTAAAGTCTTCCTATAGACATCAATCAAGCCATTGAACTGCCTACCCCCTTCTTTGCAGCCTTGGCATCATTTGCCAACCTGGTACGAGCATAGTCCAATGAATAAGCAAAGAGGAGGGAAGAAGCACCAGCAGCACCTCCTGAGGCCAGGTTCCCAGCAAACCATTTCCAATATCTATCTTTATCTTTCTTAAAGTTAAAAAGCTTCTTAAAGTAATCCTTGAATGCAAAATTCAAGGCCTGCAAGTAATTTAATAGATTGACTTAACTTGTATGCATGGAGAAAGGAAATACTTAAGAGAAATAGTAAGTTCAGAAGTTAGGATTTATATTACTTGCCTGGGTAAGGAGGTAACGGATCACGTCAGCAGTGTTCCCCCTCCACAATGAACCAACTCCTTCATCTTTTATTGTTCTGATGAAGTAATACCCAATGCCTTTGTATGGTTCAGACAACCTACCAGACTTGATCATTTCATCTTGATTTTGTATTAAAAGTTTCGCACGCTCAATTGGAGCAGCAGCAGTTTTAGACACAGCAGCCGAGACTCCACCATGAGAAAGTCAATAGCAAAGCTGGTAAATCCTTTCTCTAATGGGTACCAGGGACATAGTGGATTTCACCATGGAAAGGTCAGTTGTTGATCGAGATGGGTAAGTCATTGGAAACTGCAATGCAACATTGGTGAGTTCCCATATTTGAATTTCGGTTGATAGTAAGATGGCTGGGAAAGACCACCTTCAAAAGCCTGAGCTGGAGATGATCTGAATAGCTGACCAGCCACCTTCTGAGCAGTGGTGGGGTAGCATGGCTGATCCATGGTAATTGTTTTCTGTGTGCAGGGATGAACCGGACGAATTCGACAAACACGAGATTCAAGAGGCGGTGCTCTCCGCCTTGACCTTACGCTAGTGGTAGCACAACGAAAAATTAGTGGTGAGCAAATAGAGGGAAGCTATGGTTTAAGCAACCTTCAATCAATGAATAAATTGCCAAACGCAAGAACAAAAGATGAGCAGACACCAGCCAATCAATGAATAAATTCAGATCTCAGAACCAAATACCGATTTTTTTAACTGCACCAATAATCTCAGGGAAAAAAACAAAATCAGGATAAACATCGAAACTTTTTTAAGAAAAATTACCAAAATCGGATCAATAGCCAAAGGAAATCAATTTGAAACCCTGGATTCCAATTTAAAATGGAAAAATCAAAGCAAATCAACGAGATCCAAGAGCAATCAAAAAAATAAACCAGTATCTAGGAACCAAACCGATTGTTTTAATTGCATCAATAAGCAGATCAATCAATTCTCAGGTAAAAACAAAATCATCAGGATAAACAACCTAATTATTTCTTAAGAAATAAAAACCAAATCGTATAGTTTCTTCTGGATCCAATAAACAGAAACAAAATTCAAATAACAACGCTCAAATTCTGAAAAAAAAGGATAAACAGAAGAAGAAGAATTGCGAAATATTACCTTGACAGCAATGCGAGAGCTGATTTGAGAATGAATCTAAAGAAATAAAGATGATAAGGATGAAGGAATAGAAGAGAAAAGACGTCATTATATAGGAGGGAGTAATTTGTGCGAAAAAAAAACTTGTGTAACTACAATCCACTTAGATGATTTCTAAAACAGATTGGGCCGAATTGCGCGACGGAGCAGCGGCTGAGAAGAGAACAGAGCACCACCACGCTTTGGCGGCGTGCAGGACAGGGCCGCACCACCGCGCACCGGCGGCACATGACAGAGCGCCACCGCGAAACAGGGCAGCGGATGGAGGGAGCCAAGGCAGCAGATCTGCTGGATTTAGTTGAGAAGAAGTGGGTTGACTTAGTTGAGGGAAATTTTGTCTCTTTTATCCACTAATTGTGTATTTGATTGTATTTTTTATTTCTCAATGTATTTTATAGTAAATAAGCTTAACTATATATATACTTCAAAAACATATTTTCTTGAATTCCAGATAAATTCGAAGGAACTCTAGCAAATGATATCAGAGAATTTATTAGTTGAAAAACAATCATTTAAATGAGTCACATGAGATCAGAGAATTTATTAGTTGAAAAACAATCATTTAAATGAGTCACGATTTAGGAATATATAAAATCCTAAACCCAATATACATATATTAAATTAAAAATAATAATAATAATGTACCAGAGTTTTTACCTATACTTTTTGGAAAATCATCATAGAACTCACAAAAGTATCGGTAGTTAAACCTACACACATTATATATATAAGATAAGAAATCGAGAATCATAATTAATGATAATATGTATATTAAAATACAAAGGAGAAGATGAGCATCAATTAGACGGATGAGCATCTCAATGATTGCAGAGAAACAGGTGTACTCAATATACATATATTAAAATAATTGTTGTGAAACTTGCAGCTTTCAATACTCTGAAATCTACTCTCTATTACTCAATATGATGATCACACACACACTCAACTGGTTTTAATTGGAAGCGAGTAGCAATAAATGAAACAGTAGAAAACAAGAAGAAATGCACAAGAGTTTATAGTGGTTCGATCAAAATGATCTAAATCTACTTTCAAAAGGAATTGGCTTCTCTTTATTGACAGATGATTACACAGGATGAAGAAGATGACTCCCTAACACATGAAGAAGAGAAAGAAGATAATGATGATTCCAGAAGGAGCTGATTGCTTTTGTAGGTGGCATGCGGTTTGGATTCATTGCAGTTGTGTAATTGCTGTCTAAGGTCCTCCAATTAAGGCTTGACATGTCACAACATCATAACAGCACTCTTAACAAACCCTACTCAGCTCAACTGCCCTTCAACCAGCTCACTTGATCACCACAGATACACAACCTCCAAACAAACCCTTTCTTGTACATGTATACTTGCAGCACTCCGTATGTACATTACCAACGTATAAACTTCCAAGAAATACATATGCAACGTTCATACACCTCCTGGCCAACTTAATACACCGGTTGCATGGAGATCAAGATCATGTTTTATCTTCAACTTTCAACAATTCTCCACCTTAAAACATGTATCACAATTATCAATAAACTTGCTGCCAATACCCTTTGTTGCTGCTCAATCATGAGCAGCTCCCTCCAAGTTCACTAGAATTACATTCCAACTAAGCTCAATCTTAGTTCAAACTTTGAACTAGGCAAGGCTTTAGTCAGACAGTCTGCAGGATTGACAGATGTGTCAATCTTGTGCACTCTTACAGTTCTATTTTCTACAAGATTCCTTACAAAATATAATTTAACATCAATGTGTTTTGTCCTCTCATGATAGCCCTGATGCTTGGCTAAATGGATTGCACTTTGATTGTCACAGAATACTTCACAGCCTCCTGTCTTACCCCAAGCTCTTCCAATATACTAGAGATCCACATTCCTTCCATGATAGCTTCAGTTAAGGCAACAAACTCAGCTTCAGTTGTGGACAGAGCAACAACTGATTGATGCCTTTAGAGCTGTCAAAAGTGAGTTGAGCCCACGAGCCAACCCGCCCAAACCCACCTTAACCCACCAATTTCTCAACTCAAAATTAACCCGCTCCACTTCAAACCCACTAAAGTGTTGGCTAACCCGCACCGCCCCACCAACCCAACATCAACCCACTTTTATAAATTAAATTTTTAAAAAGTGACATACAATATTTAAATTTAAATATTTAAATAATAAATATTATCACACAACCCTATCCCCTACCCACCCCACCCCCACCCCACCCCCACCCCACCCCACCCCACCTACCCCAAAAAATTTTTAATTTTTTTGGTTTTTAATATTTAAATAATAAAAATATAATCACCCAACCCTACCCACTCCACCCACCCCCAATAAAAAAATTTTTTAGATTTTAATATTTAAATGATAAAAATATAATCACCCAACCCTAACCCCCTACCCACCCCCACCCCCCACCCACCCCAAAATTTTTTTTTAATTTTTTTAAATTTTAATATTTAAATAATAAAAATATTATCAACTAATTCTACCCCACATCCACCCACCACCTCCAACCCACCCACCCCCGACAAATTTTTTTCTTTAATTTTATATTTTAATATTTAAATAATAAAAATATTAGCACCCAACCCTAACCTGCTACCCCTACCACCCCCAGTCCCCACCCACCCACCCACCCCTCAATTTTTTTTAAATTTTAGATTTTAATATTTAAATAATAAAAATATTTTGGGGGTGGGTGGGTGGGTGGGTGGGGATATGTTGAGTGATAATATTTTTACTTTTTAAATATTTAAATTTAAAATTAAAAAAAATAATTTTTTTTGGGGGTGGGGTGGCTGGGGTGGGGTAGATAGGGGGTAGGGTTGTCTGATAATATTTATTATTTAAATATTTAAATCTAAAATTAAAAAAATTGAGGGTGGGTGGGTGGTTGGGGTGGGTAAGTGGGTAGGGTTGGGTGATAATATTTTTATTATTTAAATATTAAAATTTAAAATTTTTAAAAAAAAATTTTTTTGGGTGAGTTGGGAGTGGGTGATACGGGGTGGGTGGTGGTGTGGGTGGGTGGGTGGTGGTGGTGGGAATAGGGATGGTGAGGGGGTGGGTGGTGGTGGGTGGGGGTGGGTGTGGTGGTTAGGTGGGGGGTTAGGGGTAGGTGGAGGTGGGGGTGGGGATGGGGGGTCGGTGATAGGTGGGTATGTCATATGTGGATAGGGGGTGGTAGAGCGTGGGCTAACCCGCGGCCCGCCCCACCAGTGGCTCGACCCACCGGTAGCCCACCGCACTAGGGCCCGCACCACTTGAGCCTATCAAAAGGTGGATTGTGGTGGGTTGTGCGTTAAACCGCCCCACCAACCCATTCTGACCGCTCTAGATGTCTTGATTTCTAGCTTATAGTTGTTCCAAAAAGAGTGAAAACATAGTCAGTCAATGACTTTCTTGTATCTAAATTTGCTGCATAATATGCATCAACATATCCACTTAACACTTCACTGAGCTGCTCTTTTCTTTGAAACTTTAACCCTCTGTAAGTTGATCCTTTCACATACTTCATAGCCCACTTAACAGCTTCCCAATGTGATCTTCCTGGATGTCCCATAAACATCTGGCTTACAACATACTATACAGTACATGAGGCTACCAACTGCACTAGCATAGGGAATTTTGTCCATTTCTGTTGATTCTGATGTAGATGAAGGTCCTTACTGCAGTGACAGTTTCAAACCTTGTTTAAATGGTGTTGAAACTGATTTACTTTCATACATATTGTACCTTTTCAGCACTTTACACATGTAAGCTTCTTGATTAAGAAACAAGCTTCCCTTGCTCCTGTTTCTGTTGATAAGAAAATACCAAGTATCATCTTAGCTTCCCATAGATCTTTCATGTCAAAATCTGATTCCAGTAAGTCTTTAACTCTCTGTATACCAACCATGGAGTGGCTAGCTATCAACATATCATCTACATAGAACAACAGGTAAGTGTATTGGTCATTTTCTTGTAAATAATACACACAGCTATCATATGAGCTTCTAGCAAATCCACAGCCCACAATATATTGATCAAACCTCAAGTACCATTGTCTAGGGCTCTGCTTAAGACCATAGAGAGATTTCTTATGCAGACAAGCCTTAGAACTTTGATTCTGAATACTTACTCCCTCTGGTACAGCCATGTAAATTTGTTCTTCCAATTCACCATGTAAAAAAGCTGTTGTCACATCTATTTGATGTAGTTCAAGATCATACTGTGTAACTAGTGAAAGTATGATCCTTATAAAGCAATGTTTGACAATAGGTGAGAAGATTTCATTATAATCCACCCCTTCTTTCTGTGAGAACCCTTTGGCTACAAGCCTAGCTTTATATCTGTCCTTTCCATCTGGAACTGCAGATGGTTTCTTTTTGAAAATTCATTTGCATCCCACTAATTTCTGCCTTTGAGGTTTGTTAACAATCTCTCATGTTCCATTCCTCTCAAGTGACATAAGTTCTTCATTGATGGCAGTAATCCACTTATCATTATCAGTGCTTGTTATAGCCTCCTTGTAGCTCTTAGGTTTACTAGATTCAATTTCTGTGGTTGTGTATAGAGCATATGATACAAGATCAGTTTGAACATATCTTGATGGTGGATTAATTTCCCTCCTCTGTCTATCTCTTGTAAGATGATAAGTACTTAGCTCATTTCTGCTGTCTGTTACTTCTGAATTTCTCTCTGAAGTTTCTTCAAGCTCCACCTCAGACTTAACACTCTTATCAGCTGTTGTAGCATGCTCAGTTTGCTCCAGAAATGGCATCCTTGACTCATCAAACTTGACATCTCTACTCACAAGGAATTTATGATTATCTAAACTCCATAACTTGTAATCCTTCACTCCTGATGGAAATCCTACCATCACACATCTCAAGGCACTTGGATCTAGTTTATCTTGCTTTATGTGTGCATAAGTAAGACATCCAATGACTCTTAGGTTGTTGTAGTTAGCAGGCTTTCTCTTCCACACTTGCTTAGGTGTTTTGAACTTTAAAGGTGCAGAGTGACTCCTGTTGATCAAGTATCATGCTGTAGTTACAAGTTCTCCCCAGAAACTCTTTTGAAATCCTCCTGCACTGATCATACATCTCACTCTCTCTAGGAGTGTTTGATTTAACCTTTTTGCAACTCCATTTTGTTGTGGAGTTGATGGAACTATTCTGTGTCTTTTGATTCCTCTATCTCTACAGAACTTATTGAATTCATCCGAGAGATATTCTAATCCATTATCAGTTCTGAAACATTTCAATGTCTTTCCAGTGATGTTCTCAACTTCTGTCAGCCAATCTTTGAACTTTCCAAAAGCTTCATCCTTGGATTTCAGAATATATATCGATGCTTTCCTTTAGAAATCATATATGAATGAGATAAAATACCTTCCTCCTCCTTTTGTTGGATTCTTGGAAGGTCCCACAAATCAGAGTGAACATAATCAAGTATGGATACAGATGTATTTTCACCAACACCAAATTTGAGCCTCTTTGATTTCCCCATCACACAATGTTCACATAGCTTCAGATTAACTGATGTTTCTCAACATAACAGTCCTGTTTTATTAATTCTTGCATCCCTCTCTCACTAATATGTCCTAATCTTCCATGCTACAGTGAAGAGGTATCAAGATTCTTGGTAGCACATACTTGTCCAGAAACTGCATTTCCATTGAGGAAATAAAGATCATGTTTCCTGATACCTTTCAAAAAAACTTCACTTCCCTTTATAACACTGATCATGCCATTTGTCAAGATAGATGTGTATCCCATGAAATCCAACATACCAAGAGAAATTAAGTTCCTTCTGAGCTCAGGGACATACCTAACATTATGAAGAATTCTTACTTCTCCATCTGCCATTTTCAACTTCACTGATCCCATGCCTTTAATGCTGCATGTTTTATCATTTTCTAGTAAGACAGAACCTCTAGTTTGTTGCTTGAAATCGGTGAACAAGTGCTTACTAGGTGTCATGTAGAATGTACAGCTTGAATCCATTACATATTCAGCATTAACCTCTGAATTTGCAACAGTCAGAGCTTCAATAAAACCTTCACCACCTTCTTTGGCATGTACTGTATGATTTACTTGAACTTTTGGTTCTGTTTCTTTGCCCTTTTCTATTCCCTTCCCTTTGTCAGCTTTTCATTTGTAACAATTCCTCTTCATTTGTCCAGGTTGGTGACAATAGTAACAATTTCTTACTTCATCTTCCTTAGTTGATTCACCCTCTTTACTTTCTGTCCTTCCACTGCCAGCATTAGACTTATTCTTCTTGTTATTTTTCTTGGGTTGATTGTTCTTATTGACAACCAGTCCTTCTCCCCTTGAGCTTGCAACATTATGTGATGCAAGCTGCAATTCTCTTGACTTGAGGGCAAGCAATTCACTGTCAAACTTGACAGTGCCTTGATTTGCATATAACAAGATGTCTTTAAAACTTTGAAATGATCTTGGAAGTGCTTTCATCAGCATGAGGACCCTTTCTTCTTCATAAATCTTAACATCAACACTTTCAAGATCATCCAAAATCTTGATGAATTCATCTACTTGGCTTAGTATAGGCTTTTCATCACTAATCTTATATGCATGTATTTTCTCTCTGATATGCAGCCTATTTGCTAGAGTTTTCACCATATACAGAGACTCCAATTTATCTCAAACACCAATAGCAGTTGTTTCTCTAGCTACTTCCTGTAATGCCTTATCTCCCAAACATAAAATGATTGTAGAATGAGCTTTACGGAGTACCTCATTATCAATCTGCACTCTTGGAGGTCCAGCTGCTAATGGATCTTTGATGATCTCAATCTTGGTTGGTGGAGGTGGCTTCAATGCATCAATCAACCCCTGTTGTGTCAAGATCGCCTGCATCTTGAGTTTCCAGTGAATGAAATCCATTTTCTCAGAGAGCTTCTCAATATCAAACCGGGTGGTGTTCATCTTCCTGGATTCAGCTTCTTTGATTTCCCACGGGACGACGCCAATTGTTGTAAAACTAGCAGCTTTCAATACTCTGAAATATACTCTCAATCACTCAATATGATGATCACACACACACTCAACTGGTTTTAATTGGAAGAGAGTAACAATCAATGAAACAGTAGAAAATAAGAAGAAATGCACAAGGGTTTATAGTGGTTCGAAAAAGATGGTCTACATCCACTTTTAAAAGGAATTGGCTTCTCTTTATTGACAGATGATTACACAGGATGAAGAAGATGACTCCCTAAGATAGATTACACTTAGATCATCAAACACATGAAGAAGAGAAAGAAGATAATGATGATTCTAGAAGGAGCAGATTGCTTTTGTAGGTGGCATGCGGTTTGGATTCGTTGCAGCTGTGTAACTGCTGTCTAAGGTCCTCCAATCAAGGCTTGACACGTCACAACATCATAACAACACTCTTAACAAACCCTACTCAGCTCAACTGTCCTTCAACCAGCTCACTTGATCACCACAACTGATACACAACCTCCAAACAAACCCTTTCTTGTACATGTATACTTGTAGCACTCCGTATGTACATTACCAACGTATAAACTTCCAAGAAATACGTATGCAATGTTCATACACCTCCTGGCCAACTTAATACACCGGTTGCATGGAGATCAAGATCATGTTTTACCTTCAACTTTCAACAATAATAATAATAATGTACCAGAATTTTTACACATACTTTTGGAAAATCATCATAGACGTCACAGACCGTGAAACTAAGGTAATTAAACCCTAGATGCTTTATACATATATTAAAAAATAATAATAAATATATTAAAAAGTAATAATAATAATAATTAATTAAAAAATGGAAGACAAAAAAATTGGATGAAATATTTTTATGTCATAAAATACTCCCATAAAAAAACAAAAACACAATTTGTTGTAAAAGAAAAACTAAAAAAGCAAAAAATATAAAAATTCCCTAAAAATAGCTACCACAAAATACTTTTTATATCATTTTTTTAGGGTCTCTTTATACCACATTATTACTAATAGATACAATATGTCAAAAATATTACTAATTAATACATTATTAATGAGTAAAATATCTTTGTTACCCTTATTTTAATTGTGTTCAAAAATAATTTAAAAGAATAGAATTTTTAATGTTATATATTATAAAGAAAATCATCACATGATTTACTCCCGAAAAATAGGTGGAAGTTTAATGCAATTAACAAAATTCCTAAAATTTCTCATTCCAAATTTGATTGAAAGCACGAGAAATGTATGTTGATTGATATCCAATGGATACTTTCCCACATGTTAATGTGTGTTCAGAAATTCATAAACATGATGTTCAGGATATTTATATTATAGTGTTCAGAATATTCAAAAATTCATAAACACGAAGTTCAGGATATTTGTATTTAAGAATTCATATATGTTTATGTTCAGAGTTAATAATCAGTTTTCTTTCACCTAAAAAGACCCACATGTTGATGTGAGTTCAGAAATTCATAAATATAGTGTTCCAGATATTTAGATTATATTTGTATTCAGGAATTCATATATGTAGTGTTCAAAATATTTATATTTAGAATTATTAATCAATTTTCTCTCACTTAAAAAAACCCATGTTCAGATATTCTTTCAAGATAATTGTGTTCAGGATTAATAATCAATTTTCTCCAACTTAAAAAGGTGTTGAATAATGTGAGTATAACACTTATTGAACATTAAATATTATGAATACTTACTGATTTTGAATAAAAAAATATTTTAATGAATGAATATTAAATATATTAAATACATGCTGAATATTTCGTAGAATATTAAGAAAATATCTCTGAATACATCGTAGTATTCGGAATTTCTATTACTAACATCATCACTCATAATATTCAAAAATCCTACATGCTGTGTTCAGGATATATTTTAAAATGGTAAATACATTACATGAAGTAACAAAGTATCAATCTAGCAAACCTAGAATAATTATCTAATCTAGAAAACAAATAGCAACAAAATAGAAAGAATAAGTGAATTCTGAGCTTCCTTTTGAGTTAAATTCATTTTTTGCTATATACCTAAGCAAAACTTTGATTTTTGCCCTAAAAAGATAAGTGGTTCAATTTTGCCCTATAACTAATTAAATTTTGCCCAATTTTCTCTGAAAAATACGAATTTCACTGAAATCCGCCACGTCATACTTCAATTTAGGGGTTTCCGGCTGATCAATCCGAAATTTTAACTTTTTTAGCAAATGAATTCACCACGTCGTTATCATGGGGGGTTTGCATCATCGTTATCACTCAATTATCATCAGTTTCACAGATTATTGCTTTTCTCTTTACACTACTGATACATCACTTGTCAAAAAACACTTTCCATTGTCGAATTTCCAGCTTCTATTTCCTTCATTTCTTCACATATTCGCATAATTGCTTTAACCAAATGGCCAATTCACGTGAAGTAAATATGCCCATTTTCGATAGGCAGGAGCAATCTTCCGTCGCTTCAGACAAAGGTGAGACGGTATCGACTATAAATTTCACAATTTTATGAAAGAATATCTCAGATTGATTTATGTTAAAAAAACGTCCTTTTAATTTCGCATTTGATGCTTTTTTCTATATTTTTTACGAGCTCTGTCTTCTACCTATGGGGATTGAATTAATGATTCAGTTATTGCATTAGGAAGATGGATAGAGAGAGAATTTTTAGAGAGGGGGCTGAGAGAGTGAGAGATCGGGTAGATCTTAGGACAACCCATTCCGAGTGGATCCCAGTGAGGCAGAAAACTAGAACCGTGAGGAGACATAGGGAGAAACTGGTGTCAGCGTAGGGAAAGGTTACTTAGAACAGCCAGGATGGAGACTAAGAATCAATAGTGAAGATCTTGTGCAGACTTACTTCTTCCAAAATTTGCCAAAGAAATTTGAAGAAAAAAGGGTATGGAAAGAATTCCAAAAAGCAGGTTGGATAGTGGATGCATTTTTCTTAAGAAACTAGACAAATATGGCAATGTTTTTGGGTTTGCAAGGTTAAACTTAACAAGAAAGAGGAAGCAGAGGATGTGCTTAACAAACTGAATAACATTTGGTTTGATTCTTACAAGCTAAGAGTTTATTTTCCAAGGTTTGATAGAAAGGCAAACACCACCCAACATCCAAGCAGCCCAAGAAAGGGAGTCGAAAAGATAGGAAAATATCATATTCAATGGAATCAATTGCAGGAGAATGGAGGATGTGACGTTCAAGGATACACTAATTGGAAAAAACAAAGAAGTCGGACCTGAAGCGTAGGAACACATACAAGTAAACTTTGTAACATCAGACAATGAGAGAATATGGGTGAAGGAGGGCTATGTCGCTACCCTAAAAGATGAGTTCGATTGGGAAAAAGACAACAAAGAAATACAAGATGAGGTAGGTAAAAGTTTGAAACTTTTTTACATGGGTGATAATATGGTACTCATCCAGAACACAGGGGAAGAAAGAAGAGATATAGAAGATATGGTGTAACTACTGGTTCAAGTGGAAACACAGGTGGAGACCAGAGGATGCTAGTTATAGAAGAAGAGTATGACTGTTTGGTATGGCGTCCCGTGTCACGCGTGGAGTGATAATTCTTCAAACAAGCTAGCATGGGACTCGGGTCTTTTTTGGAATTGGACGAGAGCACAACAAACAAACAAAGACTAGATGTAGCCAGAGTCAGATTGACAGTTCCTACGATAACATTCATCAACAAATCCATTAAAGCTAATATCGACGGGAGAGTCTTCACCATTAGAATGGTAGAGGAAAATATCTTTCGGCAAAGCGAAGAGGATGAGGGGATCAGTTCTAAATCTGAAGAGGAAGAGGATGATCTGGATAACTCTCTCAAAATTCAAACGGAGGCGAAGGAAGTTTTAAAACAAGCAGGACCGGTGTCGGAATTGACAACCAGAGTAATCACTCCGGAAGATAGGCATGGGAACTCTAGCGCTCCATTCGAGGCAGATCTGACAAGAAGCAGATTTACATCAATTTCCCAGACTCATGGGGAGACAGACAGAAGGGTATAACTGCAGCAAAAAGAACGTTATGAGTCGCAAAGTTTAAATTTTGTTGGACAAGACGAGTCAGATGGGCCCCCACCAGGATGGGAATTATTTCAGCAATGGATGAACATGGATTTGAATTGGAATGGCCCAGATAAGAATAGCCCAAGGAACCAAACAAAAGAAATCAGAGAATGGGAGGTCCCAACAAATATAAGTAATGAGGCCCAATCAAGTGATAAGCCCAACATAAGCCCAGAACAAACAGAAAAAGACCATGAGCAGATTATCCATAATAAAATAGATTCCATGGACGGAAAACTCAAGATAGGATCTAATGAAATTGAAGAACCTACTCATATTCATGATTTGAGCATGGGTTGAAAGCAAGAATTGAAGCAGCTAAAATTTGGGAATTAGGGAATAAGTTGGGCTTGCGGTCAGACTCGTCGGATGAGGTAATAATTGAAAATTTTGAATCCTTGGTTCATAAAAGAAAAAAGAGTATTGAAAAGTCTAAGAATGGGGGAGATGGGATTGATAAATGAAGATCTTCTGCTATAATTGTTGTGGTTTGGGGTCGAGGGCCAAAAAGGTGGAGTTGAAAGATTGGCTTTATAAGGAAAAGTTTGACATGAGTTTCATTCAAGAAATCAAAATGGAATCCATTGATGACAGCATATGCCATGAAATAGGAGGGCTATATAAATTGAAATGGGTGCATAGGGAGTCTGAAGGAAGGTCGGGAGGAATCTTAACATTTTGGAATAAGGTTAGATTTATAGCAAGAAGCTATTGGCATATCCCGGGAGCAGTAATTGTGAATGGAGTATATATGGAGAACAATGTTGAATGTTGTTTAATAAATGTCTATGCACCATGTGACGTTGGAGAAAAGGCAATTCTTTGGAATCAAATCAAATCCATTGTCAATCAAGCGACTGACAAGTGTGTCTGCGTTGGAGGCGACTTCAACACGATCAGAACTACATCAGAAAGGGTGGGGATGAGGGTTGGATCCAATAATGCAGATATGAGAAGATTTGATAATTTCATCAGAAGTGCTCATCTATTGGATGTTCCTACACAAGGGAGATCCTTCACTTACTATAGGGGGGATGGATCCTACAAAAGTCGATTGGATAGGGTCCTTCTCAATTCCAGTTGGATAACAGCATGGCCTAATACTTACTTGAGAGGTTTGAAAAGAATAAACTCGAATCATTGCCAATTGATGTTGGACATAAAGAGTACTGATTGGGGATCTAGGTCCTTCAAGAGTCTAAATGCTTGGATTCACTTCCCAGGGTTTAAAGAAATGGTGATGAACAAATGGGCCACGTATTCGAGATCATGATGGGGAGGATTTGTCATGAAGGAAAAATTAAAACTCTTGAAGAAGGATTTAAAGATATGGAATGTGAACGTATTCGGCAGGATTGATAAAAGAATTGAGGATAGGAAAGAGGTAGTTTGAAAATTGGACATTATGGATGATGTATTTGGACTTGAGGATGAAGAGGTTGAGGAGAGAAACAAGGAAAGGGCTTTATTGTTGTGTGATATAAAATCAAGAAACTTCATACTCCAACAAAAGGCAAAGTTGAAATGGCTTAAACACGGTGACATAAATTCCTCGGTCTTCCACCGATTTATCAATGGGAGGAAAGTTAAGAATGAACTGAAAGGGTTATACATCAATAGGTCATGGTCACAAAACACAGTCGAAGTGAAGCAGGCAATACACGAGATGTTTAAAAGCCATTACAGTGCGGAAAACACACCTAGACCAAGAATCAGCAGCAACTTTGTGTTAAAGAAATTTGATCATATTGACAGGGTGAGACTAGTCGAACCGTTCTCGGAGGAGGAAGTCAGGGCCGCCATAAACTCCTGTGACATCATGAAGAGCCCGGGCCCAGATGGAATGAGCATAGTTATATTCAAAGAATGTTGGGATGGCTTGAGAGAAGATTTTATGAGGTTCATGAATGAATTCCATGCAAATGCCAAACTCACTTTGGGGGTAAACAACTCATTTATCACTTTGATCCAAAAATCAATTACCTCTTCCAATATTATGGACTTCAGACCGATATCTCTAATAGGTGGCCCCTACCAAATCCTCGAGAAGGTTTTAGCAAAAAGGATGAGTTCCGTACTGGGAGACATCTTTGCGGAGGAACAGATAGTTTTTGTGGAAGGAAGGCAGATTATGGATAGTATTGTATCCTTATCCAATATCATAGAGGATGCCAAAAACAAAAAAAATGAGATCTTTTGCTATAAGATTGACTTCGCAAAGGCATACGACTCATTGAACTGGCAATACTTGGAGGACATACTTAGAGATTACAACTTTCATGATAAGTGGGTATCTTGGATGAAGGCATGTGTGACGACTGCACGAGCTTCTACTACAAGTGGATCCTTTATCTCCTTTTTTGTTTATTGTGGCAGCAGAATGTATTAATATTTTCATGAAAAGGGCAGTGAATTTGGGGCTTTTTGAACCTGCAGAAATTGGAATGGCGAAATCTCTGTGTCTCATCTACAGTTTGCCGATGATACTATATTTTATTGGGAAATCTAGTCTGAAAATGCATTGTTTCTAAGAAGAATGTTAATGGTCTTAGAATCTCTAACTGGATTGTGAATCAACTTGAAGAAATGCTCCCTAGTTGGTATCAATGCAGAACCTGGCATGATTCAAGATATGGTAGAAATTTTGGGATGTTCAGTCGGCGGATTACCAATGAAATACCTGGAGTTTTGGTCGGCGCCTCTCATAAGAAAAGTCAAGATTGGAATTATGTTGTAGAAAAAATCAAAAACAGGATAAGAAAATGGAAAATTTTGAAACTTTCCATTGGAGGAAGATTGGTGCTCATGAATGCTGTGCTAGCAACTATACCTACCTACACCTTGTCGATGTACTTGGCTCTTACGATTGTGCTAAAAAAATATGCTCCTTACAAAGGAGATTTCTTTGGGGTGGGAGTGAGAACTCGAAGAAAATTGCCTAGATTGACTGGAAAACTATTTTTCTTCCTAAACAAGCTGGGGGCCTTGGGGTTAGGGAATTGGGTGGCTTCAATAGGGCTTTTATTGGGAAATGGGCATGGAGAGCGTTACAGAAGGGGGATAGATTATGGGCTAAGATAGTAAAAGCACGTACAAATGGGGAGGAGGATCAGGCTTTAATCCATGGAGGGTAAGAGGAGGGGGGCATAGGAGAGAGTGGTGGGGTGGAATCGTATCGAGTCTGTCAAACAAAAATGGGGAGTAGTTTAAGGGGAATATTAGAAGAGTAATAGGAGACGGGTCTAGTATAAAATTTTGAGATGATGTGTGGGTAGGAGACAAACCTTTAAAAGTATCATATCCTAGGCTCTATAGATTGAGTCAAAGAGAGGGAAGCAGGGTGTTTCAAATGGGATCTTGGGATAGAGGGGGGTGGAAGTGGAATCTCACATGGAGGAAAGAACTTAGGACTTGGGAAGAGGAGCTGGCTAATGATCTTATTGATGTTATAAACAGGTACCCAGTATAACACCAGAAGAAGGACAACTGGAGATGGCAGGTGAGCAAGACAGACGACTACCAAGTGAACAAAGTTAATCAGCTGATCCAAAGGAATGGCGATGGAGGAACTGCACCAACGATGAGTTTATATAAGAGATTATGGAACAATTCTGCACCACATAAATGCATTATTCATGCTTGGAGGGTGATGAGGAAAAGAATCCCAACTGCCACAGAGTTACATAAAAGAGGAAGCCTTCCGGAAAATGCATCTACAAATTGCAATTTGTGTAGTGCTACATTGGAGGAGGTCGTACATATATTCTTTGAATGCCCCAAAACGTTAGAAATATGGAATGAATGCTTCAAATAGTTGGATCTCCAAGCACCGATGTCAAATGAACCCAATGTAAACTTTTTGCATTTTTGTAACCTCATGTCTAGTAAAAAGAAGAATAAGTTACTTGTAGAGGTGTGGATTTGCTTAGTGTGGTTGGTTTGGAATAAGAGAAATGAAATTGTATTAAAAAATGGCAAATGGGATTCAAAAGGAATCATGGCCGAATTAAAAGTACGGATGTGGAGTTGAAATTTTGCGAAGAAAGGAGAATTTAGGAGTGATTCTAGCTATGTCATGTGGAGCCGGAACCCTTTTACTTGTCTATCGTAATGAACTCTTTTAGGCATGTGCTTTGTTAATTATAGACTAGAACTTGGCTATTATATTTCTCTTTACATATTGAGGTATTCTTGTTGTATTAGAATTCATGTTGGAAGAGTTGGGCGTTGTGGACTGCACCACCAGTTGTAAGGCGGGGTATCTCTAATGCTCATTTCATTATTCAATAAAAGTTTCCTTTTCTTGATAAAAAAAAAAAGAATTATTGATTCAGTTATATTTTCCGAGTATACAATAGAATTAGCAAAATTTATTTGTTAAACAGCTTTCATATAATTTTGCAAATGATTTCTTTCTAAATTTCACTGAAAGAGGTTCCTTTTTTTGAGCCAATAAATTTGGTAATTTGGGGGTTCGCGTAGTAGTTATCGTGTGGTTATCCTCTTTTGTGGTTATCCTCTTTTTTCTTTTTTTTTTAAAAAAAATTACAGGTTTTAATTTATTTTATTGATTTTACTTTTTTATTTTATAATTTCTAATTTATGATGATTTGGAAATGAAAAAAAAGTGGGATATGACTTGGTGAATTCATTGGCTCAAAAAAATCAAAATTGTCACGTCGGATTGACCAACCGGAAAGCCCCAAATTTAAACATGACGTGGCGGATTCCAGCGAAAATTGGGCAAAAATTGAATCAATTCGTTAGTTATAGGGAAAAATTGAACCACTTATCTTTTATATTGCAAAAATTGAAGTTTTGCTTAGTTATAGGGCACAAAATGAATTTAACTCCTTCCTTTTTGCAGCTAAAATATAACCAAAGCAAAACCATCTCTGCTTCCATGTGTAGTCATTATTAAATCCAAACAATACATGCCCCTGTGATAATTGAGATAAAATAGATATATAACTAATACACATGCACAAAATATTGTTCGCTGCTATTATAATGGGATGAATCAAATTTGAAAATCAATAAGGATATAACGAAATTGAATATAGGGAAAAATGATTACTCTAGTGTCATCTTGAATACTCGAAAAATAGTAGTCTCATATTCTCACCTTGGAAACGATTGTGCCTAATTTACTTATTAATTGCAAGCCCTTCAAACATAATCAATTCAACAAAGAAATAAAATTTCTCAACACATTTAAAAATACTCAACGAGTTACAGATGGATCAAGGTTTTTGTAAAATACATAATATCACAAATTTCTTCCCTAGAGAGACAATAATATACAGACCTGATCGCTAAATCAACCTCATTAAACTTATTACAAATCTGAATTGAATATAGAAAAATCAACGTTTACTGAACTCTCAAATTACCAAAATATGCCTATTGAATCAAACAATAGTGATGACCACAAGGGGCAACAGAGTCGGCGAGGGATGGAAGGCAAGGGCAGCGGTGGGAGTGAGATTAGTAAGGAGAAACTGTTTTGCGTGAACATAGTGATGGAGAGGCAATCCGGGGAATTCTAGATTAATGTCGAGGCCAAGACCGATGACTCCAATGATGGGGGTTCGGTCTAAGGACTTGGCTAACAACGTGGGGGAACAGGTTGAGAAAGTCTCCACCCCAAAAGTTTATTGTTCTTGGGCAATGGTAGCGACGAAATTAGGGTTTGTAAGACGATGCATCAACGTACCAAAGCGTAATCAGCAGTCCGAAAACCTTTTCTCCTCCTGGCCGGAGGAAGAAAGCCGGGAAATTTGGGGAAATATAGGATTTTGAGAGATAAAGAGAGAATATGATTATTTCTTCTCGAGTGGTGTTCAACCTTTTATTAGGTAGAAAATGAATATATCGATAGTATTATGTAAAAGATTAATCGTAAGGCTATATTAAGAATTCATATATATATATATATATATATATATATATATATATATATATATATATATATATATATATATATATATTGTATCTATTAATAATAATTTTATGGAATTATTACTATTCAGTACAAAATATACAGTAATATTACTAGTAGATACAAAATATATATTTTATTATTATTATTTACAAAATATATTATAAAAAGACTCAACTACCCTTTTATATATTAACTAACTGATAGAATAGTGAGAAATACACGTTTCTATACTCAATTTATTTCTTCCGTGTCAATTCTCTCTCCATGGTTTTCACATTCAATTTCAATTCTCTCTCCACATTAAACACTATGCGAATATAGGAAATCATCGTCAAAGGAGTGAAAGTGAAACATAATCATTGAAGAACAACTCCTTGTGCAGAAGATCAAAGAGGTTTATCAGAACATTAAGAATTCACCACCATCACGAGGCAAGAAATATGGCGACACGTGTCACGACATCAACATTCACAACTGAGTTCCTCCATTACCGATTTTGAGGGAGAACGTGGGGAGAAAATATTTCTAAATACAAGTTAGGGATAAATTATTTCTGAATACCGATTCCAATTACTTTTTGAATACCGATTTTGAATAAATCTCTCTCCAAATTCTGAATACTTAGTGGAATATTGAATTTTTTTATGAATACCAATTTTGAGGGAGAAATTAGTGAGATGATATGATTTAGCAAAATTAAGGAGAAATATTTATGAATACCGATTCTGAATGTTTCGTGAATAACGATTCTAATAATTCTTGAATATTGATTCTGCATACTTCATGAACAAATACTATCTCTCTCCACATCCTGATTACTTCCCTATTTCAAATTTTTCGATTAATTAATATTACAATTATGTAAAAAATATATATTATTTTTAAGATAATAATATGATGATTTTAAATATGTGTCGTATGGCCATAGATTTAGATAATTAATTGGGAGGAAATTTAGGAGTAAATAATGGAATGTTGTTTCTAATATTAAAATAATAATATATTTTATCTTTTAAATTATTATTGAATACAATCAAATTAAGAATAGGAAGGACATTTCTCTAATTGATAATGTATTAATTAGTAGTATTTTTTAGGATAATGTATCTATCAATAATAATATAGTATAAAGTGTACTTAGAAGTAATGGACCCTAATTTTTCCTATTGTATCTATTAGTTATATTGATGTATATTTTGTATTGGAAGGTAATAAATTCTATTTTATTAAGACATATAAAATACTTGTGATTATACAATAACATTAATTATAACATTAATTATAAAAACACAATTTGTTGTGTATCTCTATGGATGAAATACTTGTGATTATTACATTAATTAACAATAATTATAAAAACACAATTTGTTGTAATAAAAAAAGGTGATTGCATATGAAATTCGCATATATATCCAATTGCACACAAGTATTTGCAAAATAAAAATCTTTTACTAAAATGGGCCTTAACTAAAACTGATCAAGGTACTAGGATGATCGTACATACCACTCATAATTTTTTTTATAAATTTGTTTTGATCTCTCTATTAGAAGGCTTTGAAAAGCCTATAAGAATCTAAATTCTTAATTGTACGTTTATCGTTTTTAATTCTTTATCTTCCTTTGGCTGAAATAGCCCAAAATAATGTGTAATAGTTTTCTTTCTTTTTTTTTTTCTTGTGAATGTAATGCTACATATGTATAAAATTTCAAATTAACAGAAGTGTATGCATACATACACAGGTGTATAGAATACAAACTCTAGCCCATCAACGATAGGAAACAAAATAAAATCCAATGGTTCCATTTTCCATGCATCCCTTTCTCTGGTGAAATATAATAAATAAATATGTATTAAAATTAAGAAAAGTATTTTAAAAAAAAAACTATTACGACCTACACTTATTATTTGTATATTAACTAGTAGGGAGCATCTCACTCATGGTGTTAGCCTGTTTTTAGTTTATATTTTAACACCTAATTTGGATGGATGATAATTATACATTGATCTTACTATCAAAAGACTACTGTCTATTTTAAGATTACAATGGCTAATATTTGTCCAATAATTTATAATATTTCTACCAAAAAGTCCACTGCCGTATATTTTACTCATACAGTCGCTATAGCACGATCAAAACTTTATGAAAATTGTTTGATGTTATTTATTTTAGTTTTGTTAAAATCTGATACACTACAAGAAACTGCCGGAATACCGACGGTTTATTGATTTAATAGGATTTATTTTAAAAAAATCATCAATAAAAATTTCCAACGGTTTTTGCGACGGATTATCGACGGAATTAGCGACGGATTTTTTTTTATCGGTAAATCCGTCGGTATTTTGGAGGGAATAAATCCCGGAAGATTATCGACGGATTAAATACATCGGTAAATATATAAATATTTATTTATAGGAAATTAATTTTAATTTTTAATTTAGCGACGGATAAATCCGTCGGTAATTATATTAAATTTTAGTTTTTAAAAATAATTTTAGTCTTTAATTTACCGACGGATAATTTTCGTCGGTAAATATATTAAATTTTATCTTTTAAAAAATTAATTTTAGTCTTTAATTTACCGACGGAATAATCCGTCGGTAAATATATAAAAATTTTATTAAAAGAAAATTAATTTTAATCTTTAAGTTACCGACGGAATTAATCCGTCGGTAAATATATTAAATTTTATTTAAAAAATTAACTTTTGTCTTTATTTTACTGACGAATTAAATTCGTCAGTAAATATATTTTTATTTTAAAAATAATCAATTTAGTCTTTAATTACCGATGGAAAAAATCCGTCGGTAAATATGACACAACTTTTTTATTATTTATAAAAACAAAACACGTTTTTTCTTTTTTTTTAAGTGAATCATTTGTAATTGTAACCCTAAGAACAGAAATCAAAATATCTTCCCCAAATGAAGAACTCTAGAATGTGACGATCGAAGGCTTCCCGTCGACGAAATTGAAGAACAGGGCTTCTTCTTCCAACTTGCCGCCGTCGATTTCATTCTGCTCCGCTGGTGCACGACCCTCTCTAGCCGTTGCCTTCCAGCGGCTTTTTGGTCGTCGCACAGTCTTAAGCCCTTGGGTTCCTACATCCGGCGATCGTCTGACTCCGACAGACCCAGCGTCAAGGGCTCCTTCTTTCTCTTGAATCTTCCTTGGTGAAGATTCCTATTTGCCGCCTCTGACTGATTTAGCCGTCTTCGGTAAGCACTCACGTCGCCCCTGTCAATTGTTGTAAATCCCTCTCAATTTCCCCATTCTCCTATTGATGAAGACTTTGCTTCCAGGATACCTTCCTCAGATCTCTTCTATTAATCTGGATTGGCTCTCGTGTGAACTGCAATTAGGTTTGTTTGTCTTCCATTTATTCTTATTTATTTATTTTTTATGAGAATCACTATGATACTGGAAGAGTGCGGTGTTGTGGGTGATGTTGATTTGAATGTGAGGTTGAGTTTGGGCATTTTATTTTGGAGAGATTCAAGTGAGTGTTGTTTGGGTTGGTCAATTGTTGTTAATTCAGTCAGATTTGTGTTTCTGTTGTCAATCTATTGAGATGCTATCTTGAAATAGAAACGGCAGTGAAAATAAGGCTTTTGTTTTAATTGTAGAAACATGTGATTTTGGAGCTTGATAAACTGCTAATTTGTTTAGTTTTTGTTTGCCTGATTTTGATTTGGTTGCTCATCCATATCTTAGTTCATGAGCTCACCGAATCAGGCATCTGAATGCTCCCATAATCCAGATATTAATAATCCTCTTATTGCAAGATATTAATAATCAAGCAGAAAAAAAAGGAATCAAGGAACTGGATGTCGTTATGGAGGATATTGATAATCCTCTTATTGCTTTGGATTGCTTTATTTTTTTGTAATTTTTTAAAATTTTTGCATGGATTTTTTGTGTGGTGTGTGATAATTTTGTGTTTATACTCTGTTTATTTTTTTATCATTTGTGTGAGTTTGGGGGATGGGGTGGGGTTCAAAGTTGTACACTCGTGAGCTTGGTTTAATAGTTCGTATCATAGATAGCTAGGAAAAGAAAACATAGATTATTTTAGAGTATCTTGTCCTAACAATTTGGTTTAAGGCTAAAGTGTGATTTTTTTTATTTATTGATTCATATTATCCTCGATTTAGAATGATGAGGACATGTACGATTGTCATCATATACTTTTTTGTTTTAATTTATAATTTATCAGTAATATTTATTTGGTGAAGTTCTATACGACCTCAAATATGCACTATTAATTTGATAATGGCTTCTTAATTGCAAAATGAATAACTTTAAAGTTGTATATTGAAGAGATCATTATTCTCTTAGGCTGTATTTTGATGAACTAGGAGAAATCACAGTTGGTTTATCGTTAATAAAGAAGATATATATTTTGGTGTTGTGATCAAGATATTTTAATTTGTATTTTATACTAAATTGATCAAACTCTATATTTTTATGCTTTAGATTTATTTGAAAACCCCTCAGCAAGAGAAATTTTTGTATCACTTAAGGTTGAAGCTTATGTTGTTGCTTAGCACAAACTTGTGGTGGGAGTAGTGTAACTTGTGTTGTCTTAACTAGTTTGCTCGACCTTTGAATTGACATTGTTTTTATATTGTATGTTAATATAGATAGTTTTTTATTCAGCTGAGGTTGCTGGAAGGAATGTGATGTCAACAACTTCAGTTTTGACAACAGGACTCGTCTCACATAGGTGTGATGCCCTCTACTTACGAACTTGTTCATCTACCTTGTTTACTTTATCTTACTTGTTTTATCTTGTTGCTACTCCTTACACATTCAATTTGAAATTATGTTCAATAATCTCTTGATTATTAGGAATTGAGTGCTTGGAAATTAGGGGAGGTCTGATCTTTTTCAATAATTTAGTCATTCAAATTTTGATTAAAAAAAATAACTACTCTATTCTATTCAATACAAAAATCACATTGCTGTTTAGAATCGGGTGCTTCATTTATTTTTAGACTTGGAACTTATTTTTGTGTATAGAATTCTTACTATTTGTTTTTACTTATCTATGTGCAATGAAACTATTATAATGTCTTGTAAACCATAGTTACAATTAAGGAGCTATTTTAGTGAAAGTGTGATAGAGTGCCACCTATAGTTCATATTTACAAGCAATGGGCTTTAAAGAAAGCAAGTAGTAATAAAATTTTTAAGTCTAATTATAATTGTTGCTAATATACATTTTATTTGTACTTTCAGTTTTTTCATCTGCGGATATATATATATATATATATATATATATATATATATATATATATATATATATATATATATATATATATATATATATATATATATTTATATATATATATATATATTTATTTATTTATTAGATGAAGTGTACCCTAATTTTTGTTCTCTTCAGGTTACTAAGTCTATGATGTTATTGATATGGTAATGTATGACATAGTTTAATGAAATCAGTAACTAGATTGCATATATTTAGAAGCTGCTTATTAATAGTTGATTTTCTTTGTAATTGATGTTGTTATAGTGGAGGATGTAAGAGATATGTGGCCTCTATTGTTGAAAAACAAAAGAATTGAAAGCAGATAATTTCTCATTCCGAATATGGAGATGAAATAATTATTTGTTACTAGTGAGTATTGTGTGTTCTTTCTTTCTTTTGACTGGTCTTTTGCTAATCAGTGTTACATTATTAGGGAGATAATTTACCTAATCTAAATTGATTAAATATTTTCTGTATACAGTTGCTGTTTGGATATCAACCTAGTAGATGTGTTGAGCAGCAAAAGGATTAACGAGAAGTACCATCTCATATATTCAAGAACAGTCGTGCACAAATCGAGCTGCAATCGAATGTTTTGAATTGTAGAATAGTTGAATAGCATATATTTGAATGACATATTCCTTAGTTTTTCAATTTTTTGTATTCCTTTGAATTTGAAATTGTGGAGATTTTAGAATTTAAATATTATATTAGATGATGATTTATATTAGGTCGTGGTGTTTTGATTCTTTATTTAATTAAAATTTTTTAATTGGTATTAATATTAATATTTAAAAAAACAATATTAAAAAATATATTAATTACCGACGATTTTCCGTCGGTAAATTAAAAAATCATACAAGAATACATAATTTACCGACAGATTTTTTCGTCGGTAATTAGCGACGGAAAATTCCGTCGGTAAATTCGTCACTATTTTATGACCTCCGACGAAATAACATATGCAGATTGCTGACGGGGAATTTATATACCGACGGAAAATAAATTCCGTCGCTAAAAATTTACCGACCATGGTTTTATCGACAATTCCATTTCCGTCGTTAATCCGTCGGTAAAATGTTTACCGATGAATTTTTCATATTTTAGCGACGAAAATTTCCGTCGGTAATGCGGCAGTTTCTTGTAGTGATATAATATCAGGTGTAGACCTTGATAAGTGTTAGAGTGATTTGATTAAGTATTAAACGGTTATCTTCTCTAACAGTTTAAGCTTTTAGATGAGGTGGTCATTTAACATGATATCAGAACTCATGGTTAACAAAGGCCCAGGATTCGAACCTCACCATTACCTATTTATGAGAAAATTCTACATTGCAAGCTTTTGGCAAAAATTCCCCCCTATGTAATATTATCACTGTGTAGACTTTGATGAGTTTCTAAGAAAGAAAAAAAAAAACCTTTGACACCTCTTATTACTATTATGCCTTTGACATGTATATCTCTCTCCTCTGCCTTTCGTCTTACGCCTTTGAGACGTATATCTCTCTTCTCTCCCTTTCGTATATCTCTCTTTTCTTCCTTGATACCTCTTATTATGCCTTTCACACGTATATCTCTCTTCTTTGCCTTTGACACCTCTTATTGCGCCTTAGACACGTATATCTCTTTTCTATCTTTGACAACACGTCTTTGACACCTGTCTTTGCCCATTTGACCCATGTCCCTTAGTTTATTAGCTGCCTTTGACACCTGTCTTTGCCATTTGACACATGTCCATTAGTTTAAATGCTAATATGTGTGTTTTCCTCTATTTTCCTCTTCTTACTTATGCCCAGGGCGGACGCACAGTGGGCCGTACTGGGTCGAACTTTTCAAAATAATTAGTATATATATAATGTTAGAAGTAATATATCTACAAGTGGTCTAGTGGTTTGCCTAGAGGTAATGAGAGGTCGGAGTTTAACTCTCCCAAAGCTCCTCCTTTTATTTTAAATTGATTATTTATTAATATTTCTTTTTTATATTATATCATTATATTATTATTTATGGGTTTATTTGACTTAAAATATTTTGCTTATGTTTATTTGACCAAAAATACATTGAAGTCGTATTTGATGCTATTACTTACAAAATTATTTACACTTCTTTGTTATATTACAATATTTTTTACACTCGTAAAGAAAAGAATAATATTTTTATCTGATATTTAAAAGATTAAAATTTCAAAATTATCAATCTCATCTAATACATACAACACACTTTACATTTTTGTAAAAATACTAAAATATCTAAAAAAATATTAGAAAATAAATAATTTTTCTTAAACAATATGAAACTGTAAATATGAACCGTTTTGTAAAAGGAAGGAATTTGGGCCCCAGGACAAATTTCGTGCGTTCGCCACTATTTATGCCTACACCTCTCTCTTATGTTCTTCACGAGTCACTTGCTTCTTTTGCTCCACTATCACCACACTCTTTTAGGACCTCCGGTAGATTCTCTTACCCAAGTATCATTACATCCTCGTCTTCTGTCTCGACAGATCAACCACATGGAAGGCGAGATCAACCACATGTGGCCTTCGGTTTCTCTTACTCAAGTATCATTACATCCACGTCTTCTGTCTCGACGAGATCAACTACATGGGGTCTTCGGTTGGAACTGGTGGGTGAAATGGGTGGAATCATGTCACCAATCGAACAGGGGATGGTATCAGTAGGGTTTACCATCTTTTGGGATGAAATCTCATCATGAGGTTGATGATGATCAGGTTCAACACCACTCAGCAAATTTTTCAGGGTGATACCAGCATCAAAGTGGTATATGTTGAAGTCATGATGTGAGGTGATCCCACATGGGAGGAATACTGTAATGATTCACAATGTATTTTGGGGGAGTTTGCTTATTTTTAATCACTCATTTTATTTTATTTTATTTTATTGATAGTGAGTCTTAAAGATAATGGAAATTGGTGTGAAGAGAAATAATTTTTGTCTTCAATTTATAGAAGAAAATGAGAGGGTGGTACTGGAATATACTATGGGGGTGAGTCGAGCGTGAGAAGTGAGAGTGATCATTTTACATTTTTTTAAATTACTTATAATGTTATTCTCCTGCCTTCCGATTTTAAGGTATCATTTGATTTTTGCACGTGAATTTAGGAGTATTATTATTATATGTAAAATGAGTAGTTATATTAGAGGGAAGTGGTGGACCATATTTTGTATTTTTTTACTAAATAGGGGAAATGAATATCTTTAAAGCGGACACCAAAAATAATAAAATAGATACCTTGAGTATTTTTTTATTTATATTATAAATAAATTATTCATGAAATAACATTATCACTTTTCTGTAATAGTTGTAAAATGTTATATTTTTTATTTATATTATAAATAAATTATTTATGAAATAATATTATTACTTTTATATAATAGAGTATCATTTTTTATTATAAAAATTATAATTTTTTATTCATATCTTATGCAAGTCCTCTCACACAAACCATTGTCGTACCTTGGAAGTACGTTCATTTTTTATTTTCTCCCTTTTTTAAATCTTTTATTAAAAATAAAAATAAAAAATTTCTGTTGTTGAGGAGCTGAAGGGGAAATAGGTTGAAAATAACACCTTCGGGTAAATATCGATTTTGGTCCTATAGAATAGGCCAATTCCAAATTTAGTCCTCAAATTTGGTAATTTTTCAAAAGTGATCCTCTGGAGTCCGATTTTAGTCATTTTCGTCTACTTTTGGTCTTTTTTGTCCACTTTTGATCACTTAAAGTGTTGTTTTTGCTTTTTGGCACGTGGATTAAGGGATATTATTATTTAATGTGTAGTGGTAGTTGTATTAGTGGGAGTGTGGACCCATATTTTAATTGTATTAGAGAGGGTGTGTGGGTCTCATGTGTGTAAAAAATGAAATGGGACCCTTTGAGTAGGACGATCAAAATAGCAAAAATGAACTCTTTGGTAGGGACGGAGGGAGTATATATATTTCTTAATAATTGGATAGTCTATTAACATCTAGTATTTCAATAAAAATACTAACAGAAAATTTGCGTATATATTTTTAATTATTAGTGTGTAATATATTTTTATTCATAAGTGTATAAGTTACTGAAAGTGGTGCATAGTGTAACCGGGTGCACAGAATAATTTACCTATAAAATTTAGGCAAAAATTTGTGTGACATGTCAAGGATCTCATTTGGTGAGACGGCTCCTCCATTAATCCAATTTGACCGCTTTCTAGAGTTCATATACTCCATTCGCCCCGTGTTAATGTTTACGTTTTTCATTTTGATTTGTGTCAAGTTAAGGTTTACATTTTATTTTTTATCTAGTTGGACCGATACAAAATAATTAATTATTTCAAATATGACGCACATAATACTAATACAACTACCTACTTCATATTAAATATTATTTCTCTCAATTCATTAAATAAAATATTATATCTCTTAAAAAACAAATGTAAACATTTACAGGAAAAAAGTATATTATATGTGAAAATTTAACGTTGGTTTAGTGGCAAACTACATCTTCCTCAAGGAAACGGAGCTGTGCTCGAGTTGCGCACATGTTTTAATTTCTTTTAAGCACCTTAATATTATTTTATTTAATTTAAAATTAACGTTTTAAAGCTACTAAATTTTAAATTTAAATGAACTTTATATAATTATTTATTTATATTTAATACTAATGATTTTTATTATTTTTTTAGCATCTTAATATTATTTTATTTATTTAAAATTATTTTTTTTAATGTACTAAATTTTAAATTTAAATAAACTTTATATATATTTAATACTAATGATTTTTTTTATTTACAATGTGCAAAATATAAAGTTAAATATTATAATAAAAAGTGACAATATTTTTTTATAAAAAGTGATATCATGAAAATGCCCTTGCAATTAAATTATTTCAATAAAAAAAATCCTGAACTAATTGGACTGTTAAATAAAAGTGATGTTTGGCCATACGAATAATTAAAATTAATAATCCCTCCATCCCACAAAATCGTTAATTCTTTCTTTATTTGTTCGTCCCACATAATCGTTCACCCCAAAAAAATAAATACTTTATTTTAATTCAACACCTTAAAAGTGCACATTAATTTCAAAATGGTATTCATTCTTTCCACACATAACATACTTTGAACTTTATTTATTACCTAAAAGTAACAAATTACCCCCAAAAGTCAATAAAATTAGTAAAAAAATAATATTTTCTTAATATTCGTAGTACAGTAAAGGTAAACGATTTAGTGGGACAGAGGAAATAATATTTTTTATAACAAGAAAAAATATAATTATTTAATTGAATTATTTTAGAATCAATCGGATAGATAAAATGTTGCATTTATACTTAAAAGTGAGATTTAAATCAATGAAAAGTGATTTTCCTCAAATCGAATAATTTTATAGAAAATTCATGTGATAAATAAAAAGTGATAATTTTTTAATAAAAAATAATAATTCTTTTAATAAAAAGTAACATCTGATCAAGGAAAAATGATGGAGTATCTGTCAAAGTGAATTGTTTTTGAACAATTAATAGAACGAATAAAAAAATAATAACATTTTAATAAAAAGTGATACATGATCAACGAATAGTGATATCCGTCCAATTAATTATTTCATGAACAATTCATAGGACGAATAAAAAGTAATACTCAATCAAGTAAAAGTGACATCCATTAAAATGGATTATTTAATGTTAGATTATTAGGAAAGAAAAAGGTCATTATATTTTTAATGAAAAGAAATACAAATTCAATAAAAAGTGATATTTTTTCTATTAAACTATTTTAAGATTAATTTGTAGAAGGAATAAAATTTAATAATATTTTTTTTAAAAAAAAAGTTTAATTGTGATCAATAAAAGATTTAAAATTTATTTAATAAAATAATAAATCTAAATATTATTTAAAAAAGAAAAAATACAAAACTTAAAAGCATGACGCCCATGGCATTAGCAGCATATTATGAATTAGCGGCTGCCTTAATACTGGAAATGAATTAGCGGCTGCTTAAATAAACTATGTGGGTTAGAGGTAGGGGTGATCATGGTGTGGTGCGGTGCGGTTTGGACGGCTTTTCGATAAAATTTAAATTGTCTTGTTGTGAGCGATTCGGTTTTACTTTTAATTTTAAACTGCAATTTTCTTTTGTAATTTATCACTCAGTTTTTAATGGTTTAGCGGTCAGTTTTGGCAGTTTAACGGTTTTAATAATAAGATAACATATAATTATATACTATATAATATGAAACTTAAATATAGATAAATTTAAATGTCTCTAAATGCATTTTAATAATCCATAATGACAATTACCAAATGTATGATTCTAAACTATTCTAAAATGTCAAATTTTTAATGGTAAGAACTCATTTTTTATTTTAAATTTATAGTATCTCATTCTAATCATGAATTTAAATGTCATTATATAAATAATTAATTATCATGAACGTTTTTTTTAAAGTCATCATCATTTGTTAGAAAATTTGACAATTATATAATTTTGACAATATAAAAACATAGGCTTATAAGAGCATAGAAGTTGAGATTCCAATATATATATATATATATATATATATATATATATATATATATATATATATATATATATATATATATATATATATATTCTTATTGGTGACATGGCAGCAGAGAATGTAAAACACTTTTCATTTTGTTTTTATTTTTATCAGTTTTTATATTTTTTACATTTTCTTTTCTCTCTTTTTGATTTCCTTCTTAATTTCTTATTTTTTATAATTTTGTATAATTCTTCTTTCCTTATTTAACTTTCCATATTTATGTTATTTTTGTTTTTTTTTTTTTTTGCCATTAAATGTCATTAAATATAGGTTGTATTCCTTCTCATATAAAACTTCATTTGCCACTCATTTTTACAATATTGAAAGTTTCTCTCCTCATTTAGTTCCTACGGTAATGAACTTGGATCATAATATAAAAATTTTTAGAGTTGGGTTTGCTTTGATTTTTTTTAATATGTAAAATTTAAACATTTGATTGTTTGTTTAAATGTTCATTAGTCTAGATTTTTAATTGGGAATCACTTTTTTTTTCTTTGTTAGTATTTATCTTTTATTTCTCTCATGAGATTAGATTTGTTCATATCCAACCATTTGATATTTATCCTTGATAGTTTCAAGGGTGAGTTCACCTTGATGTACAAAATAAATATTTAGAGTTGCTCATATGTAATTGTTGATTTTATTTTGTTCTTAAAATTATATTAAAATTGTTGATTTTATTTTTCTCATGTATCAATATTAATTGTAATAAAATTGTTGATTTCATCATTTTTGTTGTTTCAAATTTCTTGTTATTATTAATATACAAGACTTCTTTAAAGATTTAATAGAAAGAGAGTTGAATCTTATCTCATCATAAAACAATAAAACAATGAACTTGGATTGGTCCGACATCATGCCCATCATAAAGCAAATGTGGAGATTTGAGTATGATGTGTTTTAATATAATTATATATTATATATTAGAATTGTGTATACTAATATAACTTTTGTAAACAGCTCACTCCCTATTGATTTAGTGTACATTTAAATTAATGTTGTATATCATTTGGTTATAACAATTGTTTTAAATTAATCAATTCATATTTAATTGTTTATTTTTTATAGAACTATATTTTAATATTAATTTAATTCTTAATTATCAATTCTAATCTTTAATAAATAATTTTGGTTTGAATTAATTTAAAGATAAAAAAGAAATAAGAAATTTTGGATTAACTTAAAGATTATAACGAAATAAGTAAGCAATGAACATTTAATTTTTTCTAATTATTACGACACCATTATAGTTATTATTAAATTTGAATTTAAAATGATTTATTATTCTTTCCATATTCTTTTTTATCCCTGTTAATTCTCTATCATCATAAATACTTGGATTGTTTATTTATGTATAATTATTTATGGTAAACTTTTATTAAATATATATTAAGTAAGAATTTTTTATTAATATTAAATTAAAACAATTAATTAATAGTAATCATTAATCAATTTATAAAAATTAATTGTTATCATTAATCAATTTATAAATCAAGAAATTAAGCTATGTACATATCAAAGGATCTAATTAAGAATTAAAATTCTTGAATCAAGAAATCTACTTTTAAAGATAATTTTTCAATTGATCAAACATAAAAATATTTAATTCATATTACACATCCCTCACATTTGAAAGAAGTTATTATTAATTAAAATTTAATATTACTTTAAGAAAAAGTTATTAATTAAAATCTAATATTACTTTAAAATTTTTTGTTAGAAATATGCTTTTAACGAATTAAGATTTTATAAGCCAAACTCTTAAATGTGTATAAATCTTAATTACTGAATCGATATATTTCCACAATCAATATATATTGAATAATGTAAATATTGTTTTTTTGCTAAGATCTTTTACTTGCAACCCTCTTATTTATTAATTCATATTATATTTAAAATCAAATAATTAAAATTAATAAACAATACGTTATAAAATTAATTTTATCAATTACCTTCCTTATAAATAGCTATATAATCTAAGTCAATTTTAAAAATAATTATGCCCAATTATCAATTACCTTCCTTATAAACAATGGTATAATCAAATTTAATTTAAAAATAATTACTCTCAATTTCTTTAAAACTTCTATCAATCACCTTCGATATAAAGAGTTATATAATCAAAATTAATTTATATGACTGAATTCATTTTGTTGAGATTTTCATAGACATAAATCAAGTTACAATAAAATCAAATAATGTATAATAATAATTAATTCTTAAAAAGTACTTTTAGTTTTTAATTTTTAATTGGTGTAATATAAAATATAATTTGAGTTATTAATTTTTAAAATTTATTTTTCAACATCAATTTCAACATCTGAATTCATTTGTTGAGATTTTCACGTACATAATTTAAGCTACAATAAAATCAAATTATTTATAATTAGAATTAGTTTATAAGAAATACTTTTAGTTATTAATTTTTTAATTGGTAAAATATTTTTTAAATATTTTTAAAATATATAAAATATTTTTCAAATATTTTTAAAATATCAAGAAATATTTTTATTTATTAAGTTTTAATTGGTATAGTGTAAAATTAAATTTGAGCATCTTATTTATTGATTCATTCTATATTTAAAATTAAAATTAGTAAACAATACATTATCAAATGAATTCTATCAATCACCTTCTTTATAAAATGCTATATTATAATCAAATTCAATTTTAAAAATAATTATATCTATTCCTTTAGAACTCATATATATTACCTTTAGTATAAAGAGCTATATAATCAAATTCAATCTAAAAAATAGATGCTCACACTTTTTTTTAGAATTTATATCAATAACCTTTGATTTAAAGAACTATCAATAACCTTTAATATAAGGAACTATATAATAAAAATCAATTTCAAACATAATTATTATATATAATATTTTTTCTATTACTTAATAAAATTTAATTTGTATTTTGCATTGATTTGATTTAATTGATTTCTTAACTTTTAAAATTATATCAATCAATTTAACGATATTTAATAAGATTTATTAATTTATTACAAAATACTTTGATAATTCGTCTACACATATCAATTTTTTTTCCCTTTGAAGATTATTAATTTAATTACTTTGATAATTTGTCTATAAATATCAAAATCTATGACATATGTATGTGTTTTCTTTTCTAGCGGCTTATCTTATGTGGGTCAGAGCATTCTTATATTTCAATTTTTTTTTGTCTTTGAAAATTACTAATTTATATATGCAGTTCTGTTAAAAAATATCTATTTTAGTAATTTATATGGGCAGTTCTATTAAAAGAATATCTATTTTTCCTTAATTTTTTTCTGTAGGTTACTATCAAGTTATGGAATTCATCGCTAAAGTAAAATTGACGCCATTTTTTTTTTTTTATTAAAAAAAAAAGGCCACACAATATTTGAAATTTAGTTGCATGGATTTTTCATTGCAGTGAAAATAAAAAATTTCTTTAAAGATAGAAAAAGTTAATATGTTGAAATGAAGTATACGATAGGTTTATTTTTATTTTAACTCATGTGTAATCAAATGATTTTTGGATAGGAAAAATATTTAAAATGTGAAAAAAAAAATGGTAAATCTTGCGTGAGACCATTTTACTCTTTTTAAAAATAATTATCACTTTTGATATAAAATGTTATTACTTTCGCTAAAAAATGTCATCACTTTTCATTTATACAATAAATTTTTCATGAAACAGTAGTATTACTTTTCATTATAAAAGTTATCATTTTTTATCCGTCTCACGTGAGGGTTTACGTGACACGGTCTCACACGAGTTTTTTTCAAAAAATTATTACTATATTTGAGATTTTATTAAAATTTTTAAGAAAATTAATAAATGTTATTGCAAAATGTTAAACAATTTTATCTATATATATTTTAAAAATGAAATGAATTCAAAAAGATTTATAAAATTGTAAAGAGATTCCAAAATTCTAAAAAATATGTATATATTTAAAAAATTGAAATACATTTTATTTTATTCTAAATAAAAAATATTTATAAAAAATTTAATAGCATTTAATGAAAAAGGTTTAAAATGTATTTTGAATTTATCATATTTAATCTTATGAAATTAATATTCGAATTAATAATATCAACCATATTTAAAATATATATTTAATTATGCCATGAAAATAATAAATGGTTATACATTCTCAATTATCATTTTTTTATATATTTTAAACATTTTTCAACATTTTTTTTTTCTTTTCATATGAGTTTTCTACGTTTCTACATGAATTTTCATTTTTATAATCTAATGGCATACACTATGTTTATCTTTTTATATTTTCCTTTATAATACGTGTAATTTTGTAATTTGTTCTATAAAATTAGTGCTCCACAGTATAGGAATAGTGTTATTAATTAATTTTGTTATTAAATATATATAAATAAACTTAGAAGTTTGAATGAATAAATGGTTGATATTTGAGTTTTAATTAGACTTAAATTAATAAATAGTACTCCCTCCGTCCCAAACTTATGTTCACACTTTTCGGTTTCGTTATGTTCACCACTCAAAAAAGAAAATTTCACATTAACCAACAACCTCAAAAGTCATCTTAATTTCAAAAATATCACTCTCACCTAAAACACATAACATACTTTATACTTTATTTATTATCTAAAAATACCACAATACCCTTAATAAGTTAATAAAGTTGTCAAAAAATAAATTTTCTAAAACTATGTAGGCGGCGAACATAACTATGGACTGAGGGAATAGTAACTAACCAAGGTTGGATTTTGTGTTATTGTTTGAAGACTAAATTAATATTATTATAATGATTTGAATTCGTTAAGATTTTATAATTTTAATCTTTAATTGAAATCAATTCTTATGAGTTTGATTTTTAAGACTTATTATGTACAATATCGGTTAAAATAGTACTCCATCTGTCCGCTTCTAAGGTATCCATTTGCTTTTGCACGTGGATAGTTCTAAGGTCTTTATTTGTTTTTGGCACGTGGACTAAGGAGTATTATTATTATAGGTAAACTGGGTAGTTATATTAGAGGGAAGTGGTGGGTCATATTTTGTACTTTTTTTAAATTGATACATTTGAAGCGGACGCCAGGAATAATGAAATGAATACCTTAAAAGTGGACGGAGGGATTATAATATTTTATTTTATAAGCTTACATTTTGCAATTATATTTATTTACATGTCAACTATCTTTGACATCTCAATAATGAACCCAATGTGAAATTTAAAAAATTAATGTGAGAGTCTCTTTTACTAATAATTAAGTTCCTAAAAAACATAACACATGTCGTCATCTGCAACGTGAATTCTACTAAGAACGTGATAATCTATTTTATTTTTCTATTTCATCAATTATTCTATTTATTAAATAGATACCGTGTGCTACAATCTTTAACTAATTTACGGATACGTGTGCAATGGTTTAATGAATTCTTTTTATTGTATTTTAGTTGAAAAAAATAAGTTATAAAACATAAGTAGAATAACATTGTTGAATAGAAAATTCGGACCACAACTCTACCCTCTTTGTTGTTATTTTCTATGTTATTCATTAACTATAATCGACAGTCGTTATATCAAAAAAATTAATATATACTCCCTCCGTCCGGTTATAAGGTATCAATTTATTTTTTGCACGTGGATTAAAGAGTATTATTATTATTATTATATGTAAATGAGTAGTTGTATTAGACGGAAGTGGTGGGTCATATTGCGTATTTTTTATAAAATAGAATAAATGAATACCTTTGAAGAGAACACAAAAAATAGTAAAATTGATACATTAGAAGCGGACGGAAGGAGTATAATATTAGGTGTGAATTTCATTGCATAGATTCCATTTAATAAACAACGAAAAAAATTATCATGATTTATAGTACAATTTCACTAACAAATTGATAGTTTATCGACTGTGAATACGTTATTGGTGTCGTATCAAATATCACCGTTAACAATTGGAGATAACTTAAAAGAATTGTAGTATAATATAATTTTTAAAACTTTAATAAATTATATGTAAAATTTTATAATGTAAAATTTATAAAAATTAGTATTATAATATATAATAAATTAACTATATATAAAATTAATAAATATATTACATTTTAATATAAATTTCACATAATAAAATAAAATAAATGAATTTAATATTGATATATTAAATGATTTAATCAATCTCGTGCATCGCACGGGCTCAATACTAGTATTCATATACATGTGGATACGTATAGGCGATGCGATACAATTTTAGGAAAAAATCGAAATTACACCGCTATGGCGGTTCAGTTTTCTCAAATATAAATAAACTACAATTTATGTAAATATATTATTAAGGCACTGCAATTTGGTGCGGTGCGGGCGGTTTGAGCGATTTTAAAAAATTTATGCTCACCCCTGATTAGTGGGGATCCATCTCATCTAACAAGATATGTGAAATGATCTCATACAAGACTCACCTTAGAAACTATTGCACATAGTAATTGCTTACTTCAGGATATCCCGTGCCAAACCAAGTCTGAATTTTATGTGCCACTTTGGTTTGATATCCTTGTGACACTCCATTGGATGAGTGACACGTAGGAGAAAAGAGGGAAACTAAACCTAAGTCAACCAGTAAACCCTAGGGGCAAGGGATTAGATTTCTCCACCCCGCCATGTGTTATTCAATAAAAATATGTTATATGAGATCTCACACCAAAGTGTCACAAGACATCCCATGCCAAGCCGAATATACATATATTAAAAACAAAAAAAAAAAACTTCTTCCATCCCAACTTATATTTCTCTTATAGATACATAATTTAATATGGAGTTTTAACTTACTGGTGCTCTATTCTTAAGATCCCTGATAGTATTTTCTGTCGAGTTGAGAAGATGATTAGGCTTATCTTGTGGGGTTCCCGTAAAGGCCTAGTCGCCTAGAAGGATGTCACTAAGCCTAAATCAGACGGTGGCCTTGGGTTGAAAAACTTGAGAAGTTGGAATGATGCTCTCTTGACTAAGGCTTTGTGGGATATTCTGTATTCACCTCAACAAACAGTCTCTGTGGGTTCGTTAGATTCATTCTGTGTATCTGATTGGACATTCTTGCTGGAATGCTGGCCCTTGTTATTCTGCTTCTTACTCTTGGCGATCCCTTATTGTCGTGGAAGAGAGTGGGTATGTATGTTGGTCTCTCTCGTGATATATTGTCTAAAGTCGCCAGTTGTGTTAAAAACGACAAGTTGAATGCTTCTCTAGTTTACAAGCTCCTCCATCCCAGTGACCCTGATGATAGAAGGTTTATCTTTTCAAGGATTTGGCATAAGTGGTTTCCAAAGAAATTTTCCATTCGCCTATGGCTGATCGCTAGAGGCATACTTCTCACTAAGGATCGTGTCTGGTTCCATAATGGTGATAGAGAGTGTGGATTTTGTATCCGCCATACTGAGATGGCTTCACACTTGTTCTTTCTTTGTCCTTTTGTAGCGGAGGTGTGGAAGAAGGTGAAATGGTGGCTGAGATGGAGTAGGTCGGTTCATACTGTCCAAGCAGGCTTTAAAAGGATCTACAAAGATTAGTGGGCTTCTCTTCAACTGAAGAAGAGGTTAACGTTAACACTTGCTATCTGCGTGGTAAGAGTGTGGGATCACAGAAATGTATTCTTATTTGACAATGCTAGCGCCTCCACGACGCAACTAGCAGATCGAATTAATTATTCTAGAAGTGTGTAGATTGGAGTTGTTATTTTAATTTCTTTGTGCTCTTGCCCTAGTTTTAGGGTGATTTGCTTTTATTTGAATTGTAATCTTTTGAACTGTAGTCTGAATATTATTTACATTTTTCAGAATATGGAACGGACGAAAATGAAAAATGTGAAATTTAATTTGAAAATAATACATTAAAAGTTTTACCCATCCTTATTGAAGTATCATTATAGACCATAAAATAATTGGTGTATAAAACAGGTTATATCGACATAAATTCGGTAAATGACATAATTTCACATCAGTTGGCTTCGTCCACAAATTTAAAACAACTTTTTCATATAAAATTAAATGCGACTTGAAATAAGACACAAAATTAAAAAACAATGGGCATAACACAGATAATCAGTGAGTGAGTAGAATAAGATCTAATAATGTTTGATTATAGAACTTCTCAGTTTGCTTTAATAAAAAAAAATGTTTGATTATAAAACTTCTCAGTTTTGCTTTAATAAAAAAAATGAATTGAGATTTTGGATTTCATGCAACAATAAATATATTTTGATTTTATTTTAAATATTTAGGGTGAGTTTAGAAATTAGGTATGTGGTGATTGAGATATTAATAATATATTTTTAATAGGCAAATTATTCTGTGAGTGCACCGTACATTCATTTTCAAAAATTTACACACTAATGAATAAAAATGTATACACCTTGTTAATGAATTTTTTTGTTAGTTTTTTAATGAAAAATTGAATGTAAAAACTTTTATAATTATAAATAAACATACAATACACTACTGAATAAAAATTTATACACATATGGATGCATGTGTGTACACACAGTTGCACAAAATATCAACTCATTTTCATAAGGGTATTTTAGTTCTTTTTAATAAGAAATATTTTAATTTAATTTTTTTTACGGGGTATGTTTAGTATTTTTGTGGTACGAATAACCGATTCCTTTAATTGTGATTTAGTCTCAACATTTGAAATTTTGGAAAAAAAAAAATACTACCTCCATCCACTGTCAATCTATCAATTTTACTATTTTGGGTAGTCAACTCTTAATCTATATATTTCCCATTTTAGACACATGGGACCCCACACACACTAAAAGAATTAAAATACTAACACAACTACACACTACACATAAAATAATAATATTCTGTAATTTACGTGCAAAAAGCAAACAGATAGATTGACAAAGGATGGAGGAAATACCAATTTATATATATAGAAATATGTACTCGTATATATACATTCAAATTGCACCATATAAATTTTAATAGTTTATATTTAAATTATAGAATTACATGCTTATTTCTACCTCCATCCGTCAAGTACCTATTTATTTTTTGCATGTGAATTAAAGAGTATTATTATTTTATATAAAGTAAGTAGTTGTATTAGTAATGAATGGTTGGTATGTGTGTGGCTCATTTGCTAAAAAGGAAAATTGGATAATAACTTATGAGAGCCCCTAGGGTACCACCGGTCCATGAAAAATTTATGGAACCGGATCCTAAATAAACACCATATGAAATCTCGCGGGTGCTATGCTGGATCTTTAATGATTTTACGTGTCATAAACAAAAAGGAGCATGGGCCGCAAACATGTCACGTGTCCAACTAATGAAAGCGCTCCTCCACTGTCCGCTTTTCTTTGCCCACTCCTTTTTACCATTAATAAATGCATACACGTCACTCTATTCTCTCTCTTCTTCTTTTGTACTTTTCCCATTAATAAATGGATGTCACTCTATTCTCTCACCTCTTTTTTTTTACTTATAACCCTTTTCTTTTTTCCATTAATAAATACATGTAACTCTCTCTCTCTCCTCTTCTTTTGTACTACTAGGATAAAAAATTTTGTTCAAATGAAATGTTTATTTTAATAAAGAAAATTTTATTTTCAAACGAGTTGGATTGATTTATAACATTAAGTTTTTTTTTTAAGAGTTGTACTATTATAACACATACTTATATATATTGTACTTTTGAATTTTTCACATTTAACATTATTTAATTATTTTTTTCTCTTATTACACCCTTTAATTTTCAAAACAAAAAATTAGAGTTTCAAATCAAGGGTAATCTAATTTATTATAAAGGGTAATCCAATTAATAATAAAAAACCTTAATTTTCAAAAAATCAAAGTTTAAAATTAAAGAGTAACTCAAATAATTATAAAGAGTAACACAACTAATAGAAAATAGTACCCTAAAGTAATTCAAAAACTTATTCATTGTAACATAATTCATTTTAAAGAGTAACCTAATTCATTTAATTGAGTAACATAATTAATGAAAAAGAGTAACATAATTCATTAAATTAATATGTTTAAATAAAAACAAGTAATACATTAGTGAAAAGATTAGTACTCTGAAAATACACACAATATGTACTGTGCATTTGGTGTGAATTAAACTTTTAATTGCTAGTGGTTTGTTAATTTTGTTCTATCTTTGTTTGTTTCTCAAGAACACATTGATAATTTCTATAAGAAGTCTTTATTAAATACACAAATTTCTTCGTGCAGTTCTTATTCATCCTTTATAAAACTTGGAACTAACCATTTGGATGAACTTAAACATGTCCACAAATATAAATATAGAATAGGCATACTATCAATGTTTGTTTTAATATGTAAATCTAACTAAAGAGCAAACCCATCAAACAATGATAACAACTCCCACCTAAATAAAATCCCAACTCAGTTACGCGCTCACCTGTCTTTCTATCACTATGGCTTTAGCTGTATAAAATCAAGAAAAGCATTATATATATGTTGAGAGAGAGAGAGAGAGAGATAGATTACTGCAACTGAACCAGTGTTATCAAGTATACCAGAACCACCAAAGGAATAGTTAACACCATGCATTATCTTACTACCCCTTGTTGAGGGATCAGAGAAAGGAGGTATAAAATTTGGAATGTTGAGCTTTTCTCCCAATATGTCAACCACATTCTTCCCATTGGTGAATCTTCATAGGGGGAGAAATCTGCTTTGGCTAGGGAATTTGGAAGGAAATTGTTGTTTCCATTCACAAACATGCCTTTGATTTTGGACACATGGTTTGTGGCGGAGGGGGCGGAAGGGTTCAACGGAAAGGGTTCTGGGAGTTGAATTTTGGGGTATCTGAGGAGGTGGTAATCGAGGAGGGAGAAGAGTGGGCCTCTTGGGGAGTGGTTCATCCAATTAGGATGAGGAATCAGAAGAGTGTCGCTTGGTGGGGGTGAATACAGTGGTGGTAGTTTTGGAGGGGAAGAAGGCGGAGGAGTGGTGGTCGGCGGCGGTGAAGAGGTGGAGTAAGGAGCGGCAAATGTCATCTTCTTAGAGGAATTCTTGAGTTCTCATATTTTCAATTTATTTTGTCGAAAAGATGAGAATGAGGGTTGCGAGATCCAGTGGAGAGAGAAAAGAGAGGGTCGCAAGATCCAGTGGAGAGAGAAAATAGAGGAGTGAAGAGAGAAAAGAGAGGGTTGCAAGATCCAGTGGAGAGAGAAAAGAAAATAGAGGGTTGCGAGATGTGGAGAGATAAAGAGAGCGTGTCAATGTAGAGAGAAAGGAGAAGATTGAGGATCTTTTTTAAATCTTTTTGACCCAACGCACTAAAAAGATTCGGTCTTATGAATTTGAAAAATAAGCCAGGCTCATTCTAGTGATTGTCATAACTTATACTCCCTCCGGCCATCATCAATCTATCCGTTTACTTTTAACACGTAGATCAAGGAGTATTATTATTTTATGTGAAGTGGGTAGTTGTATTAGTGGAGAATGTGGGTCCATATTTTAGTTGTATTAGTGGGGAGTGTGGGTCTCATATGTCTAAAAGGAGAAATGGATAGATTAAGAGTTGACTGACCAAAATAGTAAAATTGATAAATTAAGGATAGACGGAGGGATACTCCCTCCGGCCGGTTATAAAGTAACCGTTTGTTTTTTACATATAAATTAAGAAGTATTATTATTATATGTATAGTGGATAATTATATTAGAGGAAAGTGATGAGACATATAGTGTACCTTTTTATTAAATATGGAATATTGATATTTTTGAAGTAGACGCCTAAAATGCTAAAAATAGATACCTTTGAACTGACCGGAAATGTGAGGAAGTATATTAATTTATATATAGTAATATTGTTTTTCTCTTTATTATTAAGAATGTGGTTACACTATCTTTATTATTAGAATATTTCGGTGGAATCTAGGCTTTTCGAGGCGGAGATCGCCGCCGTTGAGTCGGAGTTTGGTTCCACGTTCCTGCCGGACCTCTGCTCCATCCTCCAAAAGGGGCTTCCCGTGGACTCGGGGTATTTTAAAAGGCGATTATCGTCTAAACAGCAGCTTGAGATTCTGACCAACCTTCCGATTCTTGGGAATCTATAAAGCAGTTTTGAGAAATGAATTTTGAATTGAATCGTAGGGTGATAGACTTGTTAACGGTGGTGATCGGGTGGTGAAGCTGGCTAGAAAATTCTTTAGTACTGCTCCGCCGCTTGTACCGATATAACAGAGCTTCTACATTCCGACGAAGCCGTGCATTGCCGGAAACCTGGTGTTTTACGTGCATGGGAAGGAAGTCAAGCTCTAGAGCTTCGACGTTGCCGGATTCTTCCAGCAGGTTGAATTCGAAATGGGCGGAGCAGCGAACGATGACGATTTAGTGACGCTAAGGTTGTCCGATTGTCACCAGCACCTGTATGGGTGAAGACCGAGGCTCGACGGTTGGAAGGAGCTTGCGGAGAACACGGGGGCGTGTTCAGAGGCGCGCGGGTGATGGAGTGGGGACTTGGGAGGGTGAATGGAGGTGTGGCGGAGGCTGAGGGATGGAGGTTGGAGGGTGCAACTTTACAAATTAATTAAAATATTTATTCCCTTTCTTAATTTATACATAAAAAAAAATATACTCTTTCATTCCAAGTTAAATTTTAGAATTAATTACTTTTAACTACACAACATTAACTCTTATTATTATAAGATATACATGGATTCAAATTTATCTTTATATATATATAATAAAACACACTTTAAAAGTTAAAATTGAACTAATTTTTAATCTATGTCATTGATTTTGATTACTAAACATTTTTTAATCTCACTCGTTCATCACATTATTCAATCTCATTCATTCATCACAATTATAATATTAGATTTTGGTCATAGATTTTTTTGTCATAATAATGATACCTTATTTAATTTAAAATGATATCTTATTTAAAATGATTCATTATATGTGTGCTTAATATTATTTTTTCATTAAATATAATACATAACTATTACTAATTTTAATTATTACGTTAATTATTCTTAAACAATTTGAACTAATTTTTATTTATATATGGTTTAGGGTAATTTTATTTAATTATTATAATAACTTATTAAATTAATTTAAATAGATTATATTGATTTATGGTTTAGGGATATGGTTTTAGGGTTTAGGGTTTATTGTAATATATTATTCCATTATTATTATAATAACTTATAAATTAGGGTTTAGGTCATATTTTTGCAATAGAATTATATTATATTTATTTTATATTTAATCAGTAATAGTATAAGTACATTTAAAATATTAATTTTAATACTTTAAAAATAATATTAGATGGGTATGAGTAATTTACGAGTATTTTTTGATGCACTGGTATCCGATCCATAGACCGACTAATTCGGGGGAGGCCAGAAACCCACCGTCCACTAAAAAACTTTGGGACGGATACAATTATTGTAATGAATTTTTAAAATATTAATTTTTAAATGATATTTATTTATACACGGGTATGCGTATTACGAAATAAGAAAGTATCTTACATAATTAATAAACACCCTAAAAAATAAGTATGAGTAGTTAAAAAAAATATCATTAGATTTTGAAATTAAAATAAAAAATTATAATATTTTTGTATTCAATATGCACTACATGATAAATATTCTGATTGATGTCTATTTCACCAGCCAGTGGTTGTTGAAGCCACTAATGTTAAAAGTAGGCGCTAATAGACATCGGTCTTTAGTCATAAGCATATAAATATATATTAATAATTATAATTTTCACGGGTAGTTCAAAAAAATATCATTAGAATTTGAATTGTGTACGTGTATGAATCAGGTATCCACAAATATTAAAATTATACAAAATATTTTATCTATATTATATACTCCCTCCATCCCATAGAAGTTGACACACTTTTCATTTTGGTTTATCCCACTAAAGTTGACACATTTCCTTTTTAATACATGGATCCACACAAAAAATAATTAATTTATTCTCATGGGCCCCACATATCACCTCTAATACAACTACCCACTACACATTAAATTATTTCTCTTACTTCACTTTACTCCACTTTACATTAAATTATTATACTCCTTAATCTCCGTGCCCAAAAAAAATATACCAACTTCTATGGGACGGAGTGAGTAATATGTTATGAAATAATTATATAATTAATTAATAGTTATAAATTTTATTTGATCATATTAAAAATAATAAAGTTGATATTATATTTAATTCATAATTAATTAACAATAATATAATTTTTATTAAAATATTAATTTTAACACAAATATATATATATATATATATATATATATATATATATATATATATATATATATATATATATATATATATATATATATATATATTAATACATTAATTTAAACACTAAAAAATATAAATATATTATAAATATATATTACTAATTATAATTTTTATTTAATCATATTTATTTTAAATATAAATATTTTTCTAAAATAAATTAGTATTAAATGAATATGTGTAATCTACGGTATTGATAAACGAGTTTGGGACGGGTATGAGTATCATAATATATTTTTTTAATGAAACGGGTATGAAAATGAGTAGTTTTATTTACGTACGGATACCCCTATAGTGGATATCATACCCGCTATAATCCCTAACAACTACCCATTATAAATTAAAATATTATATTTTTTTAACTAATATATAATACAATAGTATATTCTTTAATATTTGATTTGATTATTTGATATAACAAATACTTGGTTTGAGAAATTAATCATTGGTTTGATTACAATTCATTTATGAGAAATATATATATAAAAGGTTATAAGAAGCTCTCTTATAATATAATTAATTGAAATGCCTATAATTAAATTATGTCTAGATTTAAATGTAGTTTTTAGGAGATTTATATAAATGTATAAGAGAAGGTTTTCATTTTTCAAAAATATAATAGCAATTTTAAGTGAACGATCTATTAATTTTTTATTTTTTCAATTTATGAATAGAATATGTGTAAATAATTTTTCTTATAGAAATGAAACAGAGAAATAAATATATTACCTGTGAGTAATTCTTTCATCGATCATAATATCGATTTGTTTCACCCTTAGGTAAACATTAACCAAGCATACGGGATGCAATACAATAATAAGTTGGGATGATATTATTATGAATATTTTAAATTGGACATATTTGATCACGGATGGTGAACATTTAAATGGATATGAATTACTGGTACTCCTAACATCGATATTGATTATCTCTAATAATTATATTTCTTGGTACCCCATTTTACCCTAAGCATATTGATAAATAATTTTGGTAATAAACTTTTAAATGGCACGGATGTGAAATGATGACTTCACCCATGTGATTTATGGTATACTTACTTATTTTAATTGTAAAATTTATCTAAGATATAATTAAGGGGATGACTATTTGTACCCCCAAATTTATTGAACATACCCCAAAAAAGTAATTTAAATTAAAATATTTTAACTAATATGACTTAAATACCCTTGTGTAATAATATATTCATAATAAATACTTTAATAGATGTGCCCCAAATTACTAAACATACCCCACTTTAATTATAATTTAATAACTAGGAAAACAATCAAGCTATGTTCTTCAACCCATAAACTTGCAGAGCAACCCTTCGTCGAGGCCGAAGCCCCCTGCATCTCTCCGATGTTATCACCAAAATAGACCCCAAACTCATGAATAGATTCCTGCCCTATAAATTGGATGATGTGCAGGGACTTGGCATGGCCGTACAGGTGACCTCCTTCTGGTGCGCAGCCTCGCCGTCGGCCTAGTAATGTCACACAAGATCGCCGACGCGCTGTCATTCTTCTTGTTCGCCAACACGTGGGCCACCGTCGCCCGGAATGTCCCGCCGCAGACCTGCCCACCCTGAAGTTCGAATTCGCCGCCATATTCCCGCCGTGGAGTATCTCCGACTACAAGACGAGCACCGGAGTGGTGAAGGTAGAACTCGCCGTCAAGATCTTCACGTTCGCCGCCGTCGTCGAGATTTATGGGGTTGAAGAACATGACTTGATTATTTAGTAATTTTGTTTCCCTAAGATTTCTTTGATTTTGAAATCCACGTCATTAAAATATAATTAAAGTGATCATAAAATTATAATTAAAGTAGGGTATGTTTATTAGTTCTGGGGTACATTTAGTAATGTTTACATAAGGATATTCTGGTAATATTAATTAAAATATTTTAATTTAAATCACTTTTTGGGATATGTTTAGTAAATCCGGGGATGCAAATAGTCACCCCCTATAATTAATTCAATATCAAAAGAGAATTTATATTATATTTAATTAATAATAAAATATTTTTAATAAAATATTATCCAATAAATAAATATAAATATAGATAAAATAAATAAATATTAAATGAGTATGGGTAACCCGCGAATTTTGATAAATGAATATGAGACGGGTACAGTAAGATAATAAATTTTTTAACGAGACGGGTATATATATGGGTATTTAATAAACGGATACGAGTATAAGTATCCAAAAAATACGGGTATCCTGCCTGTTGCTATCTCTATTCCTACATGCTATAACTTCACACTTTTTATTTTTGTTTATTTCAAAATTTACGCACATAAATATTAACACTCTTAAGGTATCACAAAATTAAATAATAGATTTTATATTATATTTAATTAATAATAGTATATTAATTATTAATAAAATATTAATTTAAAATGAGACAGGTACGAATACGAGTAATTAATATTTAAACGGATATGAGTATGAGTATCCCAAAATAAGCGGGTACCTTACCCGTTGTCATCTCTATTCCTACATGCTATAACTTCACCTTTTTTTTTTGTTTATCTCAAAATTTATGTACATAATAATATAATACTTTTACGGTACCCTAAAATTACTACTTGCTTTTTCTATAAAATTTATGTAATATGTTATAAATAATTACTACATTTTTAGGAATGTAAAAATTATTATCGGACCGGAAGTAGTATATATATATATATATATATATATATATATATATATATATATATATATATATATATAATACATTTAAAATAATATTTTAATCAATATTTTTCAAATTATTTAAATAATTTAATCAATTTTCAAAACTCTAATCTCAAAAAATTACAATATAATAATCCTTCCGCCTACTTTAAAGGTGGTCATTATTTTTCTTTCACGTGAATTAATGAGTTTTTTTTTCTTATGTGTAGTGGATAATTTTATATGTAGTAAGTAGTGAGTAAAATGTGGGACCATTTTACTAAAAGAAATAAAATTGATACATTTAGAGCGAACACCCAAAATGGTAAAATAAAGATCTTTAAGATGAACGGAGAGGGTATATGTAAAACAAATAATAATAAAAATAAATAAATTAAAAGTCAACCATATTGCATGCACGGGTTCAAACTTACTTTGAGATAAAAAAGATGTAATGATATAGCTAATATAACCCTAGTATTAATTAAATATTTTAAAATTAGATTTTATCTAAACTGCCTTCCCGATTTTTATGCCTAACACGTCAATTAGTTTATGTCTTCCTAAATCGTCAATTAATTTATGTCTTCCTAAATCTTTTTTTATAAATAAATTATCAATCTCTCTCCACATCTAATTAAAGGGCAGACATCATCGCTGCAAGTCGCCATGCCACACATCGTGCAATTGAGGATCTTTTTTTTAATTCTTTTGTAATATATTTCTCTTTTGTTTTCGTTTCTTTCCTCTGTCAATGTTAACCTCATTCTTTTGATGGTAGGTAGTTATTAACAAGTTAATATTTCATATTTTGATGTTGGTGTTGTTGTTTCTTGGAATTAATGTTATCTTTTCGTGATTGAGTTGGTGGAAGTATTTTTATTTTCCGGCAGATATTGGGTGGCATCGACGGTGCACGGCGGTGGAGTACAATCGGACCACACGACACTTCGCCGTTGAAATCCTCTCGTCTCTGCCTCTATCTCTTTCCTTCGAAGCCTAAAACTGCCGCCTCCATGGGTTCTCTGCTCAACGGCGCCATCCGCCGCTTCCCTTCTCTCTCCCTCACCGTCACTTCACCGCCATCCGTCGCTTCCCTTCTCTCTCCCTTACCGACCTTCGTTTCCTCAATCGCCTTGGCACCGGCGATATCGGCTGTCTACCTGGCCAAACTCAAGTCGGCGCCCTTCTCGCATTGGCGGCGGACCCACCGAAACCGCCGTTGTCTACGCGGCCGAGCCAACCTAACCGGCCCTTCCCTCTCCAGATCTCATCATTCATTCCAAAATTGAAGTTACCAGTCTTCTCCCAATCCCGTTGCGCCGCCTGCTTCACGAACTATCGTCAACCACTGCAAGTATCTCGCCGTCATCCGGGCAACCCACACTATGCGCTGTCACTAGAAATCAAGCAATGCCGCCAATTCGCCTCCGTTGTAGGAAGGAAGAAGTGACGACGTAGTTGAAGGTAAAGTTTTTCGTATAGTTGCAGAAGTGGTGGAATTCTTCAGATTGTTGGACATTTGGAGAGAAGGATGAAGATGATGATGTGGAAATTTCCAGGGTGGAGCGAAGGATTAATTGATGACAAGTGAGGAAAGAAGAAGGTGATGATGTGGAATTTTTTGGAAGAAAGTTTGACACGTCAGCCACCGGGCATGCTCCAGCTGCCCGGTGGCTTGATTTGCAAAGTTTGCTTAAGGTCGAGAACTTATTTGTAAATATTAAAAAGTTTGAACTAATTTGAAATTCGCAAAAAAATCAGGATTTTTGGCGCAATTAACCCTACATAATATAACTGTGTTGTGCAACAATTGTTGTGTAGATTTAGTTAATATACGATGAGTAAATTTGAATTTTCATAAATATATGTTTTTCCTAAAATATATTTTGGGTAAAAGTAATAAGTTTAATTTTGAGAAATAAATCTCGTACCTAATTGAAATTCATAAATATATGTTAGTTTCTTAAAATATAGCTTACATAAAATACAAATCTCATTAATTAAGGGATTGATGAGATATAAATTTCATGATACAATTATATTATAAGGTATATTTGGGATTGTGTAATGTAATTTGATATCTAATAGTATTAATTTTAGGTGGACGTACCTAGAAGTAATAATTGGATATAATTTGCACCTAAAAATAAGTATCCCTAAATTTTACATTTTAGGTTTTCATCTGTCCTACATTAAACTTCACCCCTAAAAAAGGAAACATCACATTAATTACAAATTTACCTATTCTTACTTAACACAAATAACATACTTTATAATTAATTTATTACCTAAAAATACTACATTATCCTCCAAAAGTCAATAAAGTTGATAAAAACAAATTTTCTTTAAACTCTGTGTCTACAGTAATGTTGCAATTTAAGTTAGGACTAAGGGAATATTTTTTCTTAAATTCCGTGCACAAAAATACGCGAAATACGTGAGTCGTGAAATTCTTAATTCTTTGTTCGTTTATAAATCGTTTTAACTTTTAATTCTTCATCTTCCTTTGGCTGAGATAGCCCTAAATAATGTGAACTCATTTTTTTTTTTTCAAAGAAAACTTTTGAGTGAATGTAATGTACTTTATTATATTTTTCATATCAATAAATTTCAAATTGACACAAGTGTATGCATACAAATCCAATGGTTCCATTTTCCATGGGAGTTCTAAAATACAGCTAAACTTGATACAAAATAAGTAGGTGGGGGAAAAGACAAAGAATGTGATAAAGTTACCTTATGTACACTCGCACTTGACATCGTGATACAGATCAAATATGAATACACTCCTACTGTTTTTCGGCCTCAGCTCCGTTTAATAGCTGCTTCGTTGATGAAAACTTTCAACTTTCCACTAGATATCGCCACTTTAGCAGTACCAAAACATACCTAGCAAGAATGATGTGCAATGTATGTTGTCCCAATCTAATTTATGAAGACGCACAAACAGCTCCTGTGAACGACGAAATGGAATGGTGACCTAGTGCATTAGATACTATATCTATGTAAAAAGAAGGAAGAAATGCATTTAAGTTGAAAAAAGAAAAGCGCTCGTGAAAATTGAGACTGCAAATGAAGTAATATTACTGTCTCCAAATGCAGAAACCATACGTGGGGTTCGACTAATTTACTATGTTAGATAACAGGAAGAAATGAGAGAGCATGGAGAGGTAACCTGAAGACCAAGAAGCACAGCAAAACTTCCCTTCATCAATATGTTTCACATCAAGTCCAATGAACCATGACCCAACACTAATATCATCATGAGCGTAACTACGAAGGATCAATCTGCCAAATAGAAGGACCAGTGAACAAAGACAAGCATTTCATCAGATTATAAAATTATAGGGAAGTGAAGTAACATAGTAGGGAATGAGAACATCAAAAAGGCATGCCTGTTAATTGAAATAAACTGGGCTAGTGGTTGTGATATAGCAAAAATTTCACCAGAAGCGTGTCGGAAGTATCTGCACAAGAAAGATAATCAATTTAGCGCCCAATTAAGGTAGCAACATGAGTGCAATAACAGGCAAAGACACAGCACAGTGTAGTACCAATCAAATCATAGAATCAACAGGAAGAGAAGATTTCTAACTTGTGAGATTGCATATTTGATCAAGGCAGTGCCATATGATGGACAAATTTCTTGTTACATGATATATACGCAACGCATGCGGAAGTGAAAGAGGCTACCAAAATCACTTTAAAATCTAAGCTGCAAGAGGAGTTGGCATGTAATTTGAATCAATATTTAGCAGACAGGATTCCACCCTGGAGTCACTCTGCGTAACTTTTCATAAGTAACTAATAATTACTAAATTACCACACCCACCACACCCCAAATATAAAGCAAGTAAAACTCCAAACTCTGAAAGATTTAACTCTGACAACACAAGTTAATCTTCAGTGAGCATCCTGAAGTGTTTAGTATAGCTCAATTCTCATCAAAGGTCAACTTTAAATAGATCGTAAACAATATTCACTCTTGTTACAATCTTATAACGAATTCACTTAACATAATGTCAATGGCACAATAATGTTTTAAAAATTGGTTTCTAAAATCGAGCAAGAAGTATAGAGACTTGTTGGTTAAGGATAGGGCTAGTAAGAAATATGCGGAGAAAAAAAGGTCAAGAGGACATCTATTACTTACGACTTCCCATCACCAAATTTCCACCAGTCAGGTTCATACCACTTATGTTTCCTGCATATCCAAAAGAAGACATTAACCAATACAACCTCAAGATCTTCTTAACAGGCCATCCAAAAGAAATGACTCAGCTAAAAGATTCCATTAACTTACGGCTGAGAGAAAACTTCTCCTGACTTCATACATCCAACATAAACACGGGGCTTCTCTAAATGACTTGCAAGCACAGCTCCAAGAGCATCTTATAAATAATTAATGCCAAGTAAAGAGAAGAAATGAAAAAATCAGTTAAATTTCAAGTTCTGATAGGATATTGCAGATTGAAGCAAGATACAAAGGGCTGTCTTAGGCTTCTTTAAAATATCAAATGATCATCAGGTTGACCTCAACGTTTATATCAAACTCAAAGAAGGATAGAAAGACATCTTGTTTTTACACATTTGTTTCCAACAAATACCAAGTTATTGGGAAGCAAACATATCTTCATGGGGAATTTCTTATTAAGTTATTAACCAAGTGATTATTCATAAGAAATTTAAGAAACCCCGTATACAGAATTAATTGATTGAAAAAGGTTATTTCAAATGCCATGCACCATATTGACCTAAAAGTTTAATACAAGGTCAACAACCAACTTTTTTCTCAATTGATTAACGTCAAAGGTCATTATGAATTGAAAAAATACTGCTGGTAGATATTCACATAGACTACAACAACAAAAATTTTATAGCCTGGCTTGACAAAAGTACCTTTTAAGATTTAGATAGGTGCATGGTTCTTTCCCAACACTAAGAACAGGTTTTGTAGGAACTTTTGTGACACGTAAAAATCTAAATAATTGGATCAAGAATAAATTATGTAGTATTTCAATCTAACAATCACCGATAAAATATTTAGCAAACTCTAAGGCCTACACCTTGAATAAGAAGTTCATTTGAAAATCAGTGATCAATTTAGAAGCAACAAATAAGCCCAATGCACTGTAGTTTCCTATTAAAGCAAGCAAAAAATAAAAAAATAAAGAACACATACCAATATTAACATATACATCATCATTAATCTTAGCATAGAACTCAGCATCCCAGTGCTCCACAGCATGAATGAAAAACAATTTTGTCTTCTTTGCTCGCTCTTCAGGAGTTTCCACATGATTTTCCTAACAAGGAATATAACAAAAAGCTTGGTCAATTACCAATTTAAAAAAACACTTTTGCTAATTACATGATTGTAGGGAGGAGAGATGCTTCCATGGTATCAGTGTCCATGATTATCACTAAGCTGTCTAAGCAATTCCATTCAGATGGTAGAAAGGCAAACTCAAAAACATACGTACCTTTTACAAAATTTTCTCTTTTTTTATTTTTAATTTTTATTTTTTGACTGAAAATCTTCTCTTACTCTATAAATATTTAAAAGTAAGATAGAAAAGAAAAGAAAAAGAAACAATACTTTAGGTGGAATTAGTGATTCTTGCAGATAGTTAAATCCAACTGAACTAGTACATAGACAATTCTATAGGAGAACTAGCTAGAGGCTATAAAGCATACTCCAGTTTCCACATCAAGAGGGCTCAGTTAAAGCCATAATAAACATTCGCGTGTTAGTGATGGAAGGGTCTTCACTGCAAGAATTGCACCATTTCATTCATTAAAAGCAAAAAGCAAAAATTTAAAAGGGATTATTCTCATTGTGTAAGGGATTAGAACCCAAATTATATATTTTAAAACTGTGAAACTGAAATCATACAAGAATTATGAAGTCATTAGCCTCCCTATTTTCACTGTCGATCTCCCTGTCCATACTGTCACCTTTATTCGCACTGCATTGATGAGTAATATCAGTTAAAACACAGCCTCTAAGCTATTCTTCTATCACATGAGTCAAAATGATATAGACCTTCTCCCTATCACAAATCGTATGACAATCCCCTTTTCTTCCTCCAGTTTTTTGAGAGCAGTGCCTACATCGAGTAAATTCTGATAAGCAATACTCAAGAAGCAACCAAAAGCGATAACAGATGTCTTAAACAAATGGAAGTATGTATAGGGTATCCTAAAAAGTGAAAAGTAAAATCTATAATATAATGTAGCTAGGTAGCTATCCATATTCAAGACCTTAGTCTTTCACTCAAAACTAATGAGGGATCCCCATGCTTAATATCAGAATGCAGTTATAAGAAGAATACATTTAATTGGAACTGAAAGGGTGACAAAACATGGTACATCCACTTGTCATGCCAGAGAACATGAACAAAAATACAAGTAGAATGGTATACCAGTAGGCATCCAGGCCTTGCGAATGGCATTTCTGTTGTTCTTGCGTCCAAACATTGTAATTATTCCTACGACAGCCAAAATATTTTTCTTTGTAGCTCCACCTTTTTCCAACGTATGCTTGGACATAAAACCTTCCTGCCTGGCCTTTTCCAACTCCACTTGAAGAGCAGCTAATTTCTTCTGATGCTCCCTGAATAACAAAGTATCACATATCAAGATGCCCAACTGATCCTACAGAGTGCAAATATAGCTTCAAACAAGATACGTGCATACATCCACTTTCACCCAGGGCCAGGATACAGTAGATAAATCCAGAATAAAACTACCTGCAAGTAATGATCTTCATTGTGTCATCTACAGAAATGGAAGATTTTCCCTGACACCAAAACACGAAGATTACATCAGTTTGTCTTATTGAAGGACATGGCTATGCAATTTCTGCAGAATTCAACAGAAAAATCATAGTCCTCATTGTATTTAACTTGCTACACCAGGTGTAGCAATCACCACCCATTTACACATGCGCCCACATGTACGTGTGTAAAAATGTCCTTTATATGTGAAGTTTCTGTTAGTACACCCAGTGGGCTATGCATCTAATGCACCTAGTTCTCACTTCTCATATTGGTCATGAGCTGTTACTTTTGCTCGATGGACCTCTCTCTATTGAAATACTGTACAAAATATACAATATAGATGCATTGACAGACATTATAAGGAAGCAAGTAACGACTTTTGCTTGCTTTTACTCAACTGATGGACACCATCTAGTGGCACCCACAGCAAATTATTTTGTCATCAACAAAACTAATCAACTGCTAAAGCTTTACAGTGCAATACTAAGCAAAGTGAAGACATATCCTAGACTTTTTACAAGCCTTGTTTATCTTCCTGATTTCCCACGAAGGCATAATAGCAAAACATATCCAAAAATCTGTGTGATTTTGCAATTTAGGTGAACTTATGTGAAATGCAAAAAACCTAGGGAGGCAACAAACACCTCCAATAACTCTCTGTACGGCCCAAAAAATATTGGAGCAAGTTACTGTTTTTTTTTTATCGGGTAAATGTTAGTTGTTAGTATAATTAGTAGTTAGTCACCAAGTACCCTTACTTTCCCTTTCTCCAAGCCTCCTTATAACTCCCCTCCTAATTCGTTCCCAATGAGAATCGAACCTGGGTCTCCTACTTAAGTGAGGAGCCCAGTGGTTAGATGGGCTAGCCCATCTGGTTATTGGAGCAAGTTACTGTTACTTTAATCAGATAATGTTAAAACTTAAATGATTAAATGCCACCAATATATGTCAGCAACTTTTTACTTGGTATAAAATTTAAAGATTGAAAATATGTTCAATGTCAAACATCATCAAATACATTCATCAATGAATAACATCACTTTACTTGGTATTGAATTTGATCTAAAAAATGAGTTCAGAATCGAATGATCACTTAGTATAAAATTTAGTCTGCAAAACAGTTCAGCATCAAGAACATTGAACATGTTCGGCATTGAATGACATAAAAAATAATTGGGATATTTTAGAAAAGAGTATTTAGCATCCAGAGTGTATAGAGAGTTGGGGGTGGTTTGACGTTCGTTTTTCTTTTTAAAAAATATACATAATGTGCATTAGGATCCTCATATCAGGGTTGGAATTTTTAGGGAATTAGGCATTCCAGAAATTGCCACAAATGAAATAGGCAGTAACACATTTCCCTATCGCACTTCTTTCAACATGAAGCTACATCTTTCTTTCAAAGGCACTTTATGGGAAAAAAAAAATCAATGCAAAACCCACATTTCCCTATCGCACTTCTTTTTCTAGAGCATATATGCAAGCTCAAAAACAGGAAAAAAGAGAGGGAAAACAAGAAAGTTAGAACATAGTAATTAGAAAGAATAATTTACCTGGCCAGTTCTTTTATCAAGCTCGTTGATCAAATAAACCCTGCTCTCTGCATCCTGCCACAATCTAAACCAATGCTTTCCCAAGTTAAGAAGAAACAAAAAGGCAAGTTGCAAGAGAAAGACACTACATACCGGCCAGCAACATACAAAGAAGCCATGGCAGAAAACATGGATAACATCATCAACGACATCCGACTCCCGGAAGACGATAGCCGGTGATTAGATCCCCGGCTACCCATTTCGCCTAATACGCCGTCGTTTCAGTAGAGAAAAGCTAAAACCAAAATCTTAAATTAAAAATGTGACTGCCTAACATACAACCAATCCAGCGTGAAGTACAAGAGAGAAGCGTGATTTATTATTGGTGGGTTTATTGAAGGTTGTGTTGCAAGACAAATTCTCTTATAATATGAGAAGCGATACTTTATGTGTTAAAATATGTTTATTAGTATTTAGATAAAGTAAAGTGTTAAAATATGTTTATTAGTATTTAGCCAAATTATGTTTAATTCTTGTTAAAGTATGATTTTCAAAATTATGATAAATGATATATTAGGATATTATAATATGATTCATTATTAACATATTTTAACTATAAATAAACATATTTTTCTTATATAATAAACATATTTTATCTAGATCTGTCTGGCAATCCATTTTACAAAAGAGTAGGTATTGCGTGAGATCGTCTCACGTGAGACCATTTTACTTTCATTATAAAACGTTATTACTTTCGCTATAAAATATTATCACTTTTCATTTATTTCATGAAATAATATTATCATTTTTTATTAATTAAGTATCACTTTTTATTATAGAAATTATCATTTTTTATCCGTCTCACGTAAGCCCTATGTAAGACAGTCTTACACAAATCTTTGTAAACACAAAAACCCAACTCATGATAGGGGTATTTAGGTCAGAAAAGTGGGTAATTTTAATTTTTTATAAGTCAAAGTGGATTTTTTTAGGGCAATTCTTGTGCGAGACCGTCTCACATTGACATAAGTCCTTACGTGATACAGATAAAAGATTATAACATCAAGACTGATACATAATCGATGAAAAGTGATAATGGTACATTGAACTATTTCATGAACAATTTATAGTATAAATAAAAAATGATAACATTTTATTTTATAACGAAAATGATAACGTTTTATAGTGAAAAAGTGATAACATCAAGAGTGATACACAATCGATGAAAAGTGATAATTGTGCAATGAACTATTTCATGAACAATTTATAGTATAAATACAAGGTAACATTTCATAATGAAAATGATAATAACGTTTTATAGCGGAAGTGATAATGATTTTATCACTTTTTATTCGTCTCATGTAAAACAATCTCAAACAATTTTTTTTTTCTTTTTTTTTAAAGATATTTGAATTGGGCAACGCACTTCCTCTATTTAAAATGAGTTGGTTAGTATCTCACTTCCTCATTCTCTTTAAAGGGTTTCTTTCCTTTCTGCTGTTTCCCTTTGATTTGCACCTATCCTGAAGTGTTGCTTATAAACCAAATACAGATTCTTTGTTACAAAGTATTATTAATGCGACTAAAAAGATAGACAAAACATGGAATCAAAAGCAATGTCTGTTTAAGAGAATGGTATAGCTGCTCCTTTTGAACAAACAAATGTTGCATTAAGTATTCTACAAGTATATTTGGGTGGCCTTAGCAGTATCGCAACAGCCAAAAAAATCAGTGTATCACCTAAGTATTGTCTGCTTTGAAAAGAATATGAAATCTTCCTCAGATATAAATCCACGAACCAGCTACGACAGACGAGTCCTCATGGTGTCAAAGCTTTTTGAAATTTTAAAAGCCAAAGTGCGATTTGCAATCCGAAAAACCGAGTCTCTAACAGCAACTCCTCGAACCAAACATGAATCCGAGATAAAAAGAATCTGCTCTGCAACAACTATGACTCAATAACTGCTTCAGAAGAAACTTTCCCGACTATCAGAAATGTCTCAAGAGAAGATCCATCCGTCTGTTGAAAATAGCATAGCAGCACTTGTAAGGATCACGAAACAAGAGTTATGCAGTCGAACACTTAAGTTATTCTTCCTTGAGACTAGAGTATCTTAAAATGAAGTATTTAAAAATGCAAATCTGGAAATAATACGTAAACTTGTTTTTTAATTAAAAAGAAAAAGAAAAAATAAACAAAATGACAAATGGGATCCAAATAAATAAATAGAACAGGATAATAATTTCCCGTAGAATGGATCCAAATTCAATAGACAAAGTAAAATGTCACAAATTGAATTCACTGCATGCAGGTAAAGAATTAAATCAACATTTATATTGTGACAAGTCTAAGAATTGCCTTACCAGTGCTCTATTAACCGCACGTAAACAATCATTTGTCTTTAGCATTAAAAGAATTACACGTGGGAGCCTCCTCAAAAGCTCTGTGATTTGTGGAAAATATTGCGAAGCATACATCTGCAGAAAAACAAACAAAAATAAAAAGAAGGAAGATTCTATCTATTAGGACAGCAGGCTGCTGAAAGAAGAAAATCATAAACATCTGTAAAAATTTGTAAATAGCTCCTCAATACTAAAAAAGTCACAATCGCATGCAGTGTTCAGAAATGCACCTATTAAGTATTTTTTTTCATAATTTTCAGTTCCAAGAATAGTATAGTTAGCACACAGGGAATCACAAGTAGATCTTCTACGATAAATCCAATAGTTTAAATGGAATAAAAAGTAAATCGGTTCAAACAAAACATACATCTTTGAGCCTTTACCCAAGAGAAACATGGTCACTTGGAGTTCTGAACGAGCACTATCAGAGCCCTGAATAACAAGATGATCCATAGCTGGATCAATGACTTTATTCCACGGTCTCATCGTAAGGATGCCAGCAAACAGAACGTAAAGATCCTCCCCAGTACCTAATTTTACACTATTTTCTTTAATTGCATTTGCATCAGAAAATACCAAGCCCTGTAAGGATGTCAAGGTAAATTTATACCAGATAAGATTTCCCACTTAATCATCAGAGGGAAAAAGCAGAATCTTAATAGAACACCATGACCTTCCAGAGGGATGCTTAACTAATTCGCACCGAGGTGTCAAGATCCTTGTACAACCCATGGTCAAGAAGCACCAACTGGGGTTTATTCTTTCCTGAGAATGAAAGAAAAGCAAATTTGAGGTTAATAAATATACCTGACCATATTAACTAAATTGAAGAGGAATGAAGAATTAAAGACTAAAAAGTCATAAGCATGTACATACACCCACCAAATTTAGAAAAATACGTCTGCAACTTAAAGCCCATGACTTTAAGAAACCAAAAGATGGTAATATATACTCTTATTTATCAACAAGGACCTCAAGCATCTAATGAAAATTCAAGACCAACCAAAGACGCTGTTGAAAGTGATTACATGCCCAGATGACATGACAATTGTGGTCTTTGATATGTCCATACAAGGTTTAGTTCAATGGATTAAAAAATACGTGCCTATCTATCAGACAAAAGAACAGCAGAGAATTGTACTACTATTAAACTATGGTTGATATTTAATTAGTTGATGCAAAACACAGAGTGCTCTAAAGCTATTACTCTAATTTCTTCACCATAATAATCCAAAAGCAGATTGTGGGCAATCAATTGCAAGAACTAAAAAGAGCACACCCGACATTTATAATACATGCAAAAAAAAAAAAAGTAGTTAAAGTCAACTATGTTATTTATAGATAGAAGGAGGAAGCATCATAAGCATAAAAGTCAATGCTGGGTTACTGAAAGATCTTAACAATGCCTCACCAAAAATGCTCCTACTTCCAGATGGCAAAGGTCGAACTAGCACATTTGCAGCATGTGGATCACAGTGTACAAAACCATGTTTAAACATCATTTCAGCAAAAGCTTGACTTAGCTGAACATGATAAAGCAAACATTTTATTAGAGCAAGTGAAGAATAATTAGCACATTTAGTATGATAACTTTTCTTGCACTTAGGTTATAAATAAAGTCATTTAGATAATCCCTATGCCCTGTCAATGTATAATGTAGAATCAAGTTCAACAATAATTTTATCATGGCTTTGTCAAACTCATAAAGTAGCTTCCAGAAAAGTAAAAAAGAAGATGCTAAATGGATAGATAACTTCCCAGTCTAATTTTAAATGCTTAATCATAGTAGTGGTTTTTGAGGTATCATGACACTAAATTTTCCAGAAGAAGCACACACTTACCAAGTTCGAAACAGCACTTGGCTTGATACCCAGCTTCCGGATGGACTGATAATCATTTACTTGTGCTCCATCAATAAATTCCATCACCAACAACTTGGATGTACTTAAGTTCCAAAATACTCTAGGAGCATAAACATATTCTGCTATATGTAGAGAGAACCTCCGAAAGTTATCCATACATTTTACGCTGTTTTTGGCCTCACTCAAGAAATCTAACTCCTGAGAAGTTCATTGTAACAGATCAAAAACTGTCTTCAAAATGTAAAGATTATAAAAGGTCACACCTTTGATGAAGTGACTGAAAACCTACAACCATAGAATAGTTAGACAATTTATCCTAAGATTGAAACATGTTCTGCAAGAAAGGGACCTCGGAACAACATAGAAACAGGCAACATTACAGTATGTGAAACATGGAAAAGTAACCAAACTTAATCTCATTTAAACTGGGAATCAGAAATTGAACTTAATACAGAGATAGATATGAGCTTAATTTGCATGTGAAAAGACTAACATTTAGAAATTACTAAACAACTCAACAAACTTTTCGGTATACTTAAATAAGAAAATGAATGAATATTGAATCTACTGCAGAAGAAGAAGACCGCTAGTGTTCTAAAAACTCGCAAGCATATAATACTGCCCTTGAGCCAAGAGGCTGGCTGTTACAATATCCTACATCAATTCCACTTGAAATTGTGAGAGGGAATGTAGGTGAGGGGTCAACCCTTTACCTTCGGCAATGGTTTTGAACTTTTGGGTGTGGGCTCCCAAACTTATATGCATAACAATTTGGCCTGACCAGGCAGATACGGACTGGTTGTGGATAGGGGCTACCCGAAGTTGTGGGCTTCGGTATGAGGATTGTCACCCGGCATGTGCTGTTCACAGACATCTGGTTCAAAGGGGATGCATTGTTACGGCATCCCACATTGATTCCACACGAAAATGTGAAATGGCATATATGTGTGGGTCAAACCTTTACCTTTGACCATGGTTTTGGGTTTAAGTTAGGGCTACCTAGCTAATATATGCCTAACACTGGCCCATAATGTCTTACTCCAGTCTAAATTGTAAAACCCCTCAATGTGGCTAATAAAGATGCAACATGTAAATGGAAAATGCAACATTCAAAGAACAGTTTGCTATAATTGTAAAATGCGAACCTATCACAAGATAGACTGTAATGCATTTACTAGCGCCCATCTCAGTGAAGATAATTAAGGACACCGTTCAAAAAATTTAGAGTTATGGTTACCACATCTTTCTCAAACTGAACTGAAACAGACTTTACTGAAAGTTTATAGAAACCTTCAGCTTGATTTTGGACCTACAAACTTCACAAGAGTATTAGCCTGTAGCACGAACTTGCATATTTTTGAATTAGTTTATTTAAAAAAAAGTGAAATAATAGTAATCAATCTGGAAAAATAATAGAAGAAATTAATGGAAGGTACAGACAGGGGAGAAAGTAGAGGCAAGGGAACCCCTAAAATTATTAGGAACTTGGTGACTCAAAAAGAAAATACACATCGCATGTTCGCAACATGGGAATTTAAAGGATCAAGGATGAGAATTTTAAATGTGGATACAAGATTGAAAAGTTTCCAAAAAAATACACAACAGAATATATTTTTCATCATAACTTGTATGTAGGTAAGCTTATAGTGTTGATGGTGGGAGGGGGAATTAACAATTTGCAAACATATAGTATGTTATATGTGTGGTATATATAGGACTGGGGAAAAATATCGAAATTTCGGTATACCGCCCTTATCATATCGAAAAATACCGATTTTACCAAAATTTTAGGTATGTCGAAATTTTTGGTAAGGTATGATACCGTATTGAAAATTTTGGTACGATAAAGGTATATAAATTATCAATACCGTAAAATATTTAATTTTTGGGTAATATGATACGGTACCATACTACATATATGCAATTATAATTATTATTTATATATTATAATTTTTAATTAAATTATATATATACACTATTTAATTAAAAAATTAAATCTAATATCCTACTGTAAATTTCATAATTATAAATGGGTGATAAAGTTGATTGGCTTTCATGATATCTTGCACTTATTTTTTAATTATGTAGTTCTATCCTATATATGAAAATTTTAAAAATGTTGATTTTAATATAAGTTCCATATGGTTCTTGTGTAGATCTCTTGGGTACTATTTATTTAATGACAAACACTTGTGTAAATTGGGTTTGCATGCATTAATTATATAAACATTGTTACTCTTTAGTACATAAAAAATTACTCTTTAGCACATAAATTGTTACTCTTAAATTAAAAAATTACTCTTCAAATTCTTGTAAATCCTGATTTATCGATTACTTTTTAGTACATGAAAAATTACTCTTTAGAGACATAAATTATTACTCTTCTGTATAAAAATTATTACTCTTCAAAGAAAAATTTTTTATATACTAAAGAGTAATTTTAAAAAAATATGATTTACATGTAAACCCGGTTTACATGAGATTCACTCTTATTTAATTTTGTCGTTTGTGAATTGTCGTATATTTTTCTTATTATGAATTTGTTATCTATTAGAATTTGTTTTATAACTATCTTTCACTTTTTTAGTACAGTTTTTAATTAGATTTATTGAATTTTAGGTGCATAACGACATAACAAAATATTTAATAGGATGGTATATACCGATATTTTAGGTATGATACTGTATACCGAAATATTGGTAAGCAAAAGGTATACTATTTTCCTATACCGAAATAACGGTATACCGAACTATGATATACCGAAAGTTTAGGTAAGGTAACGGTATGATTTTTTATATACCGAAAATTTCGGTACGGTATTTGATATGACAAAAAATCTTCGGTATGTCATACCGCCCAACCCTAGGTATATAGACTCAAGGACAGGGTAGCTGCCAGCTGCTACTAAACACCCTCCATCTCAACCCTACAAAGCACGTATTTTATGGCAGATGGAAATGCAGTTACACTAACATAGTTAGATATAAAACATCATCTGATAAAAGGAAAAAATAAAAGAATTAGTAAAATACCTTGGGTAAGCTTTCCCGCATTTCATCAACCAACCACCTGCACAGAATTTGAATTTCTTTTTAAAAGGGACTTAAATAGTTAAATAAGACTTAAGCAGCATAATGACCAATATATTATGCATAGGATATTCTCATTATCATTTTGCACCATAGAACATGCCCAGAACTATCAGCATTTCAAATATAAAGACTCTGGGCTCTTCATAAAATTTACTTTGAACCTGAAATCAAAAGAAGGAAAAATCCAATGCAAAGTCTTCACAATCATCTCCACAGTAGCATAATCAGCTGCTGCAGTGTCCGTCATGTGAGTATGCTGAACCTGAAGTGGAACAATATTAATAAATGGAAAAAATCATCATTGAACATCAACACTGAAGAGCATAAAGGTTGAAAAGTTTGAAACCTTCACAGCAACTTTTTGGCCATCATGAGTTCGAGCTATGTGAACCTGAGCTAAAGAAGCACTTACCTATGGGGGCAGGATCAAATTCATCAAAAATCTGCAGAACATTAGCAGTGGGAGTCTTAATGAATTTGGTTAACAAAAGGAAAGGGGTATTATGTAGGCCTTTTGGTTCATCACAAAGAGTCGTATGCTCATGGACGGTACTTAAAAATGAATAACAGCACTTACCTAATCAGGCATTCCTCCAAGTTCTTTCTTGAAAACTTCAAGCACTTGGTCAAATGATGAGACTGGGCATTTGTTCAACATTGATTGTCTCATTATCTGTGCATATTCATCTGGTACCAAGTATTCCTGAAACAATGCAATTTATGAAGTCCTAAATATAACACTTCATTTACAGCATACCAGATGACTAATATGCTGACCTAGCTTGATGTATATTCCACCATTCCTGAAACAAAGTTCCTGAAGCTTATGTGCACTTCTTGTGTGAACTTCATGTTTAATCCTTTCCCTTTCTATGCTACCATCTGGCAGTCCCCAGAGGGAATATTCATAATCTGGTGATAAGAAAAACAAGACCGTCAATCTGTATTTTCAACCGGAGGTGGAATTAGAACCAGTGCAAAAGGCATCATTGACAATTTTTTCTGAAATAGTACTTTCCAATTAACCATTACCCGTTAATTGGTATGCAAATTATACATCATCACAGATTAGAACCAATGTGTCAGCTCTGTGATCATTGTAGCAATGACACCACTAATTGAATCTGGAGAATCAACAGGCAAATTGTCTTGAATTGACAGGATTTACAAAACCATTGAATATAAGTTTATCCTATGGACCCCAAAAACTTAAAATTCTTATTATTATCTTGTTTATTTCAGAAATTGATCTTTTCCATGTTATGTGTTATTCTTTGTAGTTTGCAAATTATAATGAAGTTGAAAGATTGTTAGAACTTTTCTTGTACTCTCGCAGCCAAACAGAAAGAATACATGTTCCGCTCTCTGTTTTTCTTTTTCTTTTTCAAGTACTAGGCTTATCAATTTCTACCTACACGAGATCTAGCTGACACACATTTGCAATTCATTTTCTATTCTTGACCTAGATTTTGATTTTCAATAAGTGTACACATTGTCCATTCAGTAGAGCACCAACTGTTGGTTTCAAATTCTGTTACAAGCTTAGTAAAGTATAATATGTACGACATTAAGCCAAACTAAACACCCAATAAATCTCTACCCAGAATCTTTTAGAAAGAGAACAATAGCCTGACAAAAGCTTCAGTCCGATTTGACTGCTCATTCTAAGTACCAAGCAGACCCCATGATTGATTTGAGATATTGATAAGGTAAATACCAGTACATTCAACGCTGGGCATAATGAGTACAAGGCCCTCACAAAATCTCTTTTCGTCCTATGAACTTGAAGGTGTATGAAGTTTCATAGTGGATGTTTTAAGCCAAACAATAGAGACTGGATTTTAAATTAAAACGAGCTAGGCCAGGCAGAGATAATTATTTATCGGTGAGGAGCAACACACATACAGAAATAATTTTTTCCAACTAACCAGATGTCCTCCATACAGAAATATTGACATAATTTCTTCATCAAGCGAAAAACACACGATAACATGCTTCGTTGAATACAGTTAGACGAGACTACTCTTTTACTCGAACTTAAAAAATCAAACAAAGCTTCCAGGAAATGCCAAATGTAGTATGAAATAGCTTCACAATAAGCAAACAAGAAACCACAAAGAGTATGAATTCGTCGGACCGAAAGCAATAGTGGTGGCGGTGGTAGCATCGTGGACGAGGCGGAGGTGAACGACGGTTGCGAGCTTGACAGCTGAAGCCGGATCGTCGGAGTTCGCAATAGTCAAGGCGCCAGCGCCGGCTCCTCCCGCCGCCGCAGCCGCCAAAAATAGCTTAGTTGTGGAGCGCCAAAAAGATCGGGCAGTCATTTTCCTCCTGGTAGAAGAGTTTCCTTCTTATGGAATTTCAAGGAGAAAAGCAGAAATGAAAATCTGTTCCATGAGTAGGGAAAAAGCTCCCCTTTCTAATGGAGAAATAAGATTTAACTCCACCTAATTAACCTATCGCAGAATTGAATTACGCAACCCTACTCTAGATTTATACTCGCCCCGCATGGCTCAAGTGGTAGAGGGAAAGGTGAAAGTTCTTTCAACTGAGCTTGATTGCTGCAGGGAGGGGGTTCGAATCCTGCCTTTGGCATGGATTTGGCCCCTTGCAAGCAAGCACAAGTTTAACAGTGAGCCCTCACTATAAGTTACTTGAGACACTTATAGTATGGAGTATATATTAATTATATATTATTAATATTCAATGAATATGTATATTACTATCTTAAAACGAAGAGGAAAAGATATTATATATATATATATATATATATATATATATATATATATATATATATATATATATATATATATATATATATATATAAAAAGGAGCAAATCAACATTTTTTATTTCCCCTTAAACAATCTCATTTTAATATCTCCTCGATTTATCACATATCTTCCAAATTTCTTATCTTTTCTTTAATTTATCGTTACATTCGGATATCTCTCCAATTTATCATATTTTCATCAATTTATCATATGTGATTGCCCAATTTCTCATCTTTTTTTCAATTTATCACATGTTATCATTTATCATGTTACATTTTGATATCTCCCTAATTTCTCATCTTTTCTTCAATTTATCACATTTTATCACATATTTTCGCACCTTTCTCATCTAGCATATTTAATCTAATTATAACTAAAGATTATAACCTCCTATTTGTCAAATAATATCAATTACATTTATTTTCATTATTGTATCTTAATTAAATATTTTCAAACATACTCTAATATGATTATGAAATTATTTCATTAATATTATATTCCCTCCGTCCCACGAAGTACTTCACGTATTGTTGTGCGCGGAGTTTAAGAAAAAATTGTTATTTTATGTATAAAGTAAGAAAGAGAAGAAGTATTTCAATTAATTTAATGAAAAAGGTGTGTAAAGTTATTGGAACGTGTGAAAAAGTGAGTATTATATTGGGATATGTGTAAAAAGTAGGTATTGTTATAGTGTATCTTTTTACCATTTTTAGTAAAAGTAAAGTGTGAAATACTTTGTGGGACGGGTGAAAAAGGAAAGTGTGAAATACTTTGGGGGACGGAGGGAGTATATATTTATGTCTTAGTGTTAGAGAGTTTAATTAAAAAATATTTGACTCTAAATTACTAATATATTTGGATAGATATTTTTCTTTTGGAAATCTTTGTATCGTTGATTTAATTAAAAAAAATATTTGACTCTAAATTACTAATATATTTGGATAGATATTTTTCTTTTGGAAAATTTTGTATCGTTAATCTTTTGAACAAAACTATTCTTTTGTAGATGCAATATATCAATTATTTATTAAAAAAACTTTGGGTTAGTTAACTGATTCGTTTCTTTTATCATGTAGATTATTCCAGAAAATTTTGTCAGTATTAAGAACGTAAATTGACTGAAACGCTAACAATGGTTGATAGTCAGAATTGCTCATGGAATGTTACTATAATTTTAAGAAACCATTAATTTTATGTTATTGAAAGATGGTCTAAATTTGAAAAAGATTTAAATATATTGTTCCACAATATTATATCTTTTTTATATATAAAAGAAAACTAAAAAATAAAGAGTACATAAAGAAACCTAAAAAAATAATGAGAAAAACACATTTTATTTATTTATTTATTTATAATATTTGATCGCCTGTGAAAATTAAATAAGGATATATAAGATGCGTATATAATAAATTTGACAATTTCACGAAATAATTTTATATGAAGTATTATATATAAAAGATGATTATAATAAATTTGAGTATTTCATGAAATAATATTTATATGTTTTAATTTTTTTAAAATCAATCTCATGCAACGCACGGGTAAGTTTTTCTAATATATAAAGTGAATTATTTAATTATAATTTTTAATAATTTAATGGTAGAAGTATTTAGTGAGTATTTCTTCTTAAATTTATTAATAGTACAAGAAATAAATAAAATTATTTAAAAAAATAAATTTACAATTTCAAATCGAATCGAATTCGAATTCAATTATTCAATTTCGAATTTAAATATTCAATTTCGAATGTTCAATTTCGAATACTCGTATATATTCGAATAGTTCATTTAGTACTTTCGAATCGAATACGAATCCGATTTCGAATTCGATTAATAATCGAATACGAATACGAATATTCAAATGTTTAATCAAATATCATTCAAATACCTTAGTATTCGATTCATTTACAATCCTAGTTCCGGACAAAGGTCTCATTTGCTGAATATAGTAAATGAAAAATTTTCGGTGGGATGGAGAGAGAATATATTAAATAATACTCCTTCATATAGCAAAATGGAGACATTTTGTGGGACGGAGAGAGTATATATTAAATAATATTCCTTCATCCACGTGTAAAAAATAAAAGCTTTTAGGATATTTACTATCAAGTACAAAATAGAATATATATTTACTGTTAGATGCAAATCCAAAATTTAATCGAGATACAAAATTGTAAAATATAATGCTCTTCTTGTCCCAATTGCATTATGTTTACCAAAATTAAATTTATAAATATCTTAATTAGTGGAATTTATTCCCTTATCCAAACTATTTTTTAGGAAACAAAATATTTTTCTAAAAAATCAATTTTGTTGCATATTAATTTAATGTATCTATCCTAAACTCACGTATTTATCTAAACTCAGATTAAGTAATAGTATTGAGCTATTAAATAATTAGAAAATGATAGTGTTTAAATGTATATTAATTATATCTGCACAATAAATTTATAAATTTGCACAATACAGTTAAATTGTTGGACAACAATGTTGCATAATTTAATATTAAGTCATGAGAATTCATTCCTTATAAATCTGAGCATCTTTATAATTAGATTTCTGCACAATACGTCTTATATTGTTGCACAATATATTTAAAAGTATAATTAGTTTGCTGTACAACACGGTTATATTGCTGCACGACAAGGTTATATTACAGCACAATTAATATATATTTTTGCACAACCTATTTTGTGTACGTTTTCATCCCAATCTTCGTGTCTCGTATCGCACGTAGATGTGTGTTGGAATTTTTTTATTTCTTTAATTAATTTAAAGTGACGTGGCGATTTGATTGTCTAAAGATAATTAATGATATAATAAAAAAAATGGTATAATATTTAAAAAAAAAAAAGAAGATAATGAATATTTATATCTTTTTAAGTAAGATTCAAATTTTACAAAATTAGCAAGATAAGGGATATAATAGGAAGTTTAACATTAATTTTTGTAGTTATTAATAATTTTATATATACTTTGTATCTATGACTAATATGTAGTTAAGAGTAATTATTCCAAGATCTTCTTTGAATGAGAGGGGGAGTTGACAAATCTAACAAGCATGGTATATTCCGCTATAAATTTGGAAGGCAAATTCAAGAAAAACAAAATAGAGTTGATATCCTGGATGTATATGTGCATCTATATGTGTATAATTTTTTACTTAATAATAGTATATTATCTATATATATATATATATATATATATACATAAAATAGGATAGTAGCTTCTAGGACAAGTTGCCGCCAAAATGAAGAAATAAAAAATATATATGGTAGATAAAGAAAATAGGGAGTCTATGCAATCAACGTACAAGGGAAGTCTCACCAAAAGAAATAAAACATTGAAAAATGTAAAACTTCTGCGAGAAGATACATTATCTATATATACGAATGGTTTAGAGAAGAAAATATATAACATTTCGCAGTGTCGACAACGATGGTTGACAGCGTGTTTGAGGAATGGGATGGCACCGTAAGTCCAACCAACAAGTTAACACAAAGTTTTGTTAACGCTTTATTTGGTGGAGATGAATCGCTGTCGAAGTATCATATAAGGTTTTGTTAATGCTCTATTTGGTGGGGGAGAATCGCTCCGATGGAACGCTTTATTTGGCCTGGTGGTGAGGAGAAGCGGATGAAAGTATAGAAATAAATTCTCCAATTCTAATTCTCTAATTCCACAACAAGTGAACAAGTGAAGGGCAGTAGTGTGATGGTAAGAATAGAGGGGAAAATAGTATGCATTTTCTTAACTAATTTTAATTTTAGGTTTTGTTATTTTTGAAGTATAATCTGGAATACCTATAATATACTACAGTAAAATAGCAAAAGAAATTAAATAATTGCCAAATATTTTAGCAAATAGAAAGCATCAATCAAAAAAAATAGATGAGAAATAAAGATTGAAGAAGAAGCTTGATTCTTTTGTGGAGACGGTGTAATATGTTTTTGGTCATTTCTTTTATTATTTTTATACATTTAGAGATATAATTAATGATCAATATATTGTATTATTGAAAATTTGAAAGAAATATATATATATATATATATATATATATATATATATATAATATCAATATTTATTTGGTTAATGAATTTTCAAAGAATATACACAAAATTTATCGATATTACTAAAATAAGTAAATGAAACATAGTGATTATGTAAATTTATATAGTGATTATGTAAATTCACTAAGAGGAATTTTTTTTTAAAAAAAAAAAATTAAATGAAATGTAGTGATTGGGGGCGAAGAAATATGAATTGAAGAGGTAAACTAAGAAGGTTTAGGGCATATGATTAATTTGGTCCAATAATCATGATATTAAAAACAAATACTTACTCCTTTTTGGTTTATAAATTTATCATTATATATGCTATTATATATGTTATTTAAAAGTTAATATTCAATTTAATATATATATATATATATATATATAATATTAAAATTGGTAAATTTTAATTTTTAATACATTACCATAAATTTTATATAATAAAAGTATTTATTACATAATTATTCTATGTACTATTTTTTATTGGTATTCTTGAGGAGTGTATATATTTTGTTAATATATTCATATATATTTTTGGAATTTTTGAATTTTTATTGGTATTCTTAAGGAGTTTATATATTTTGTTAGTATTTTTTTCGATATTTATGTTTTTCTAAGATTTATATTATTGAAAGATTTATGTGAGTATGTTTTAGACATCTGTGACATAAAGATATATGAAAAAGGAATAGATATTAATGTTAGTGTATAATGGAAAATGCATAGATATCAAATCACTTGAATATTAATCAGAATATATTATATTTTTTTTTTTTTGAAATAAATGAATGTAAAAATATAACATAATTATATGACACAGTTTTTTTATAAGTAGGAGAAATCTGTTATATAGATCCTGCCGCAATATATGTCAGAAGTCATTAGAAGGGATCCTGCCGCAATATATGTCAGAAGTCATTAGAAGGGAGAAAGAACCCTCAAATAGGGCATGTCAGGAGTCATTAGAAGGGAGGAAGAACCCTTAAAATAGGGTGTGAGATGTTTAATGACATATTGATGTAACATCTCCCGTAACACCTGCTTATGGAATGACACGTATGGGGTGGAGAAATTCAATCCCTTACCCAAGGGTTAACTGGTTGACTTATGTATAGTTTCTCTTCTCTCTCTTACGTGTCACTCATCCAACGGAGTGTCACAAGAGATATCATACCAAAGTGGCACAGAAGATCCAGACCCTTAAAATAGCTACACATCTCGAAGTATTTGGGATCTTAAATGTATAAGTTTTTGAGTAAATATATAATTTTCTTTGTATTTATATATATATATATATATATATATATATATATATATATATATTTGAATTTATATGACTTAGGAATTTTTATTAGTATTCATGAGTATTTATATTTTGTTAGTATATTTTTCGATATTTATGTTTTCTTAGATTGATATTACTATAATAAATATTTTATACTTATATTAAAATTTTTTATATAATTTTATGTACTATTAATATATTTTCTTGAGATTTTTTCTATACTTATTGTTTTGGGATGATATTTACACTTGTGTGAAAAACAAAATATAATAAAAAATAAAATTATTCAAATTATATTGATGTAATTAAATAAAAAATAAATTAATATTCACTCTAAGCATCAATGTCACATGTATTTTGTTAATTTAAATTTTTTTGTGTAATATTATACCATGATTAAGTTATGTAATGTAAAGTGAATTAAAAATGGTTAAATACTTTTTTAAAATAATACTTAATTGATTAAAATTGATTGTCATCCAATAAAATTATTATATTTGTAAAATAAATAAAAAGTAATAATTAAATATCCGTCTTATACAAAACTTAATTTGTATTAATAGAGAGTGGATCCTCTCCAGTTAATGGAATGAATTTCCTCTCACAATGCTACAGTGAAAAGGAAATTGAGTCAATTTATGGGAGATGATCATTATTAATATATCAATATTGAAATAAAATATATTAGTCTAAACTCAAATCAACTACTCCGATGTAGTTTCGGGTGTAGTGTCTAATCATTGTAATTTTTTTATATAACTACTTTTTTTAAAAGTTATTATTTATGCACAAGTAAAATAAATAAATAATGATCATATATATATATATATATATAATGAATATTTTTTAGAACATAGGAAGTATATTTTATTATAAGTATGTTTATAACGAGTACTAAAAATAGTAGTAGTATAAATTAATCATATATTTTGTTTAAAAAATTATTATATGAATGGTAAATAAAATAACATTAATTAAAATTAATGAGGGGTGGTCACATTTTAATCATTTATTTATATACTATATATGTACATAATTCCACCTAATTCACCTGACTTTTTCTTTTTACTAAGAATCATTTTGTTTTTTCAATAAATATAAAAGTATTTTTATAAAATAATTATTGACTATAAAACAACATAAATAATGGGTTAAAATATCTTTACTTCGTCTTTGTATTGAAAACTTGAGAGTTAAAAATAAATAGGTATTCACACATCTTCTCAAACAAAGTCATATATTCATTCTCTTTTCCAATAAGTTTTTTTTCTTTCTTATTTCCCAATATTTTTTTTTCCTTTCTTATTCTTTAGTTTATCCGTTATAAATAGCAATGAGACCTAAATACTAACACCTCTTTATTTGAGAAACATAAATTGAAAAGATAAACAACACTTAACTTTTTATATTATTTACATATATATCTTTATATAAAATATATTTTGATTAAATTTATATTATCCGTGCATCGCACGGGAACATTACTAGTTTTTCTTAATAATTGTATAGTATTTTTACATTTAATTTCTCATTAAAAAACTAACACAAAATTCACTAATAAAGTATATACATTTTTATTTATAAGTGTATAAGTTTGTGAAGGTGGGTCCATAATGGAAGCGAGTGTACTTGATAATTTGCCTAAAAAATACTGCACACTAAACAAAAAAACAATTTGATTTTCTACCCTACATATAGCGTAGTTTTTTCTTTGAACTGACCAAAAGTCATTTACTTGAATATTTGACAAATGTGTTTGAGTAAAATATTCTATTAAAATAATAAAAAATTAAAAAATCATAAAAATTGAACATGTTCGGCATTGAATGACACAAAAATAATTGGGATGTTTCAGAGAATAAAATAATTCTTGAATTAATTTGTCGGGTATTTAACATCCGGAGTTTATATAGAGTTGGGAGTGGTTTGAAGTTAGTTTTTCTTAAAAAAAAAAAAAGTTAAAACTTGTGTGCTCCCGGAGATACCGTGTGCCCAAATACCCTTTAGTATTAAATAATATATTCTTTAGTATTTAATAATACTCCCTCCGTCCCAACTTCAACTTCACACTTTCCGTTTTGATCCTTCCCAAATTCAACTTCACACTTCCATAGAAGGAAAAAACAACTAATTAATATCCCTCTTACATACTTTAATTTCAAATTTGTCATCACATTTTTAATGCACATAACAAACTTTATCATTTATTTATTACTAAAAAATATCATACTACCCCCAAAAGTAAATCAAAAAATCATTTTTCTTAAACTACATATCTACAGTAAACGTGAAATTCAATTTCGGACGGAGAAAGTGTACCCTTAAGTATAAGGACGTGTACACTTTATTTCCTAAAAAAATAAAAATTAATGAAAGTGTATATCATTTAAAACAAATTATTGTACCCTTATTAATTAAAGTATATACCTTTTAGAACAAAATATTATACCCTCACACACCTTGTGCACCTGGGAACACAAGAGACCAACTATTGCCACAAATGAAATAGACAATAACACATTTCCCTATCGCAATTCGTTCAACATGAAGCTACATCTTTCTTTTAAAGGCACTTAGAAAAAAGATCAATGCAAAACCAGAGGCGGATGCAGTGTAGGGACGAGAGGCACAGTTGTACCCCAAATTAAATAATAATGGCTATATATAAAACATGTAGTGACCAATACTCCCCAGTAGCTTGGTGGCTCTCCTACCTTAACCACATGACCCTTGACCATGTGGTCAAAGGTTCTCTCTCTAGAACTTTCCCTCCCCACTCTCTATCCTTTGTTTTTCTTCTTCCCAACAAATTCGATGGAGGTCAGTGATCTGACTACCCATCAAGCGTTGTTCTTTGCCCTGATTCTTGGTAGCCATGAAAACTAGGAGATCAAAATCATCTCATTCCTCTTCCTCTAGCAAGAAAGGAAGTAAGAGATGTACTAAGAAAAAACATATCTTGCATGTTAAAGGTGTCTCTTCTTCTGCCCTTTTATTCCCTTCACCCATGGATTACACTCTCAACACCAACGTATCAATTCTGGATCTTTCTTCGGCTGCGGCTGTTGAGGAATATTTAAGTGATGATATGTTTGAAGCTCAAAGAGGAATTTTAATGGAGATGATGGAAGAAATGGATGAGACACCAATGATGACTCGTTTAATCCAAGTAGATTCGATGCTTCTTCAATTATCGAAAGATTCTCAGCTACCGCTTCAGTCTCCGATTGCAGTTCTGCCACTGCTGCAGTCACCGGAATCTACCCTGCCACTGAGGAAGTCACCGAAAACTGATCCTTCACCATTGCAGTCGAATGAGGTAAGTCAATCGCTGTTAAATTCGAAGACCCAAGAACCTCCTATAAAGAACTACCCAGAAGATGGATTGCTGAATGAAGTAGCAGATCCAAACATTGGGTTCATTGTTCAAAATTTGAAATCGGATTTACTATGTGCTTTGGAAGGCGTGATGGTTGGTACTAATAAAGTGGATGAAACATGCACCTCTTTCGAAAGATGTCTTCACAAAAGGAGTGACGTGACTTCTCTTCTTTTTTCACAAAAGTCAAATCCTTTTCCTAATCCTCTCTCCTCTCATTCTGACAACCACATGCCTCCAGAAAAGCCTTGCACTTTTAAGTACAAACTTTTAGGAATGCAACCTTCTCTCTCCAATCCCTTACCTACCTCATATCCTATTCCCTCATCCTCGAGACATCCGCCTACTCAACCTATCACCCCAGTCACTATCCCAAATTTCTCTTCATCAGCCATGAATTCCACCGAAAAAAGGATGTTGTCTCTCACGTCGTTCAACCCTAATTTGTGCCTCAAACCGCGGCCCATGCTCCCCATTCTTCTCCCTCCCACCATGTCTTTACTACTCCACCTCCTATATCGCCCCAACCACCGCACACCCACAACCTTTCTACCCCTTCTATTCCATCTTCCTCTTCCCACCCCCTTGCTCCCACCAATTCGACCATCCCCAACCCTGTCCTTACCTCTAACCCTCCTCCAACTAACCCTCCTCCAGTTCCTCCTTTTGCTGAGCCCACCCACAATAATATTATTCCTAATCATTGTCTTAATTATAACCTTCAATTCATACCCCCCAACATCCAGGAGTTGTGGAAATCCCCCCTGATGAAGACAATGAATGAAGCTTTACACTTATTGGTTATTTTGCATGTCGCTTTCCGGGGTTCCATGCAGTAAAAGAGATCACCAACAAATGGGGAGTGGAGGTGACTACCCTCACCCATGATAGTGGTTGGCTCATATTCAAGATAAATAATGAAGAGGATGTAGAGTCAGTGTTGCAAAATGGCCCTTATCAAGGAAAATTAACATATTTGATGTTACGAAGAATGTCGGAGGACTTTCAATTAGATGAATCTGGAATTTCTACAGTTCCCATTTGGATTTGTTTTCCTTATCTTACATTAAAATATTGGGCCCCAGATAAACTCAGCCTCATCACATCTGCTATTGGTCATCCAAAGATGCTAGATCATTGTACTGCCACCAAAGATCGTGTCTCTTTTGCAAGAATTCTGGTGGAAGTTGATGCATAAAAAATATTGGCGGAAGAAATTTTGATTAAGACTGTTAATGAAAGGTTCAAACAAAAAATCATCTACGAGTTTCACCCAAAATATTGTAAATCATGCAACTCTCTTAGCCATCTTACCCAAGAAGGCAGATTTAAAGAAGGTATGAACCCCTTTGCTCATGATCAACAGCAAAACGAATAACAGAAACAAAAAGAGCAGCTTTTTCGAAATGCAGGTCGCAAAAGAAATTGAAACAGAAATCGAAACCGCAAGAAAAATGAACAACATCAAAATCAAAATTTTGATAATCATCAGAGATATCAGAATAACACCAGGTTCGATCAGACACCCCCACCTGTTCCTGTTCAGGCAGCACATCATCCTCAAAAGCAAATGATTGCCCAAACACCCACTCTGGAACCCCAACAAGTCCAACAACAACCTCTGGAGGCTACACCTGTCAATCATACTCCGACTCAATATTCATCAGGAGACAGCAATATTCACAAAGGAAAAGGAACTTGGGTCCTAATCTTTAGTAGTGGTGAAACTTCGGCATCAACAGAAAGGAACTTCAAGAAGACCAAAACTGATGGGATTGACGATAACATTGGGAAGTTGGAAGACTATGGAGATTGGTTAAGCAAGAAGGTTGAAGAGGAAGGTTTTTCATCCTCCGAATACTCTTAATGAGCCTCCTCATTTGGAACGTGCGTGGGACGGGGCGCACACCAACCCACAACGCACTTAAAAAATTGTGCGGGATCATGATGTCGCTTTAGAGGGTTTAGTTGAGACTAAGCTTACTATTAATTTAGTAGATGATGTAGTTAAGAAAGTGTTTCCAGGATGGAAATGTAAGCACAACTTTGATCTTTGTAATGGTGGCAAGATTTTGATTGTTTGGGATCCATTGCGTTTACAACTGGAAAACTTTGTTGCAACTGATCAAGCCATAACTGCGAATATCCAATGTTTCACAACTATGAAAGAATTTTCCTTGTCAGTTATTTATGGACACAATAGATACGTTGCTAGAAGATCTCTATGGCAACACCTCATCTCTCTTTTATTCTAATACTCTTCCATGGGTGTTGGAAGGAGACTTCAATAGTGTACTTTTGATCATGAAAGAAATGGTTCAAGTAAGAATCCGGGCATTAGAGAGATGCAAGAAAGTTGCTCTATCTTGGGTATTGAGGATACCAACTCTTCTGGATGTTTTTTCAATTGGTCTAACGGAGCTTCTCGCTTTAAGATCGATAGAGTAATGACTTCAAAATATGGAGAAGTATGGGTTGGGAGCTACACACTTCCTTTCTTCCTCAAGGAACTACCTTCGATCATTGCCCTTCCATCACCTACTTCCAAATTCCTAACCCCCACTCTATAAAGCCATTCAGAATTTGTAACTTTTGGACTAACTATGAAATTTTTTTACAACTAACCTCTCTTCATTGGCAGGTGTTTACTGCAGGTACGAAGCAATATTCCCTTTGTCAAAAATTAAAATTGTTGAAGAAACCCCTGAAGGAGCTACACAATCAAACCTACAATCATATCTCAGAGAGGGTGAAAAGAGGAAGAAAATGTTTGATCCATCTCCAATCACTTTTTATGTCAAACCCGAGGAACCACGAGCTACACTCGGAGATTGGAAGTGAGATCAACAAGCAGAAGCACCTGAAAAAGTGTGAATCTAATTTCTTATTGCAGGTTCTCAAAAACAAGCACATAAAAAATCAGGATCTAGAAAAGGGTGAAAAGAGGAAGAAAAGTATTTTTACTCTCTTATCCATAGTAATGGAGCTAGAAATAGTATCTACAGAATTTTCATTGATCATGGACCTACTACTTCCTATCAAGAAATGATTGATAAATTCCTCACTTATTATCAATCAATTCTTTGTGAGGAGGGTCATGTAGCCTATACTGTGGAGTAGGAAGTGTTGGACTTAGGGCAGAGGTTGAGTGAGGAGGAAGTAGGTAGACTAGTAAGTCCAGTTGAGAGGCAGAGATTAAAGAAGCATTATGGTCAATTAACAAGAATAAATCTTCAGGTCCTGATAGTTACAGTTCAGCCTTCTTTCAGAGTGCATGGAGCATAGTATGAGTAGATGTGGTGGCGGCAGTTAAAGAATTTTTTCGGAAAGGGAAACTACTCAAACAGATTAATTCTACTTTTATTTCCTTGATTCCGAAAAAGGCACATGAAGCAGGGGTTCGAGACTATAGGCCAATCAAGTTTGGATTTGTTAAAGGGAGGAAACTGAGGGATTGTGTTTTCTTAGCAGAAGAGATCTTCAGAGCCTATGGGAGAAGCAACGGAAATATCTCCCCTAGGATGGCAGTCAAAGTTGATATATCCAAAGCATATGATTCAGTGTACTGGAAATTTCTCTTTGACTTACTTGAGGGGTTGGGATTTCCACCTTTGTTCTGAAGATGGATTGATCAGTGTGTGACTACTACCTCATATTCCTTGCTTATCAATGGCAAGCTGAAAGGATTCTTCAAAGGCAAGAGGGGTTTACGTCAGGGTGATCCTATATCCTCACTCCTCTTCGTTATTTGTATGGAGTATTTCAGCCATCTAATGAAAGCAACCGTGGTACATGGTGAGTACAGATTCCATTCTAAAATTTGTAAACGTATTGACGTTTCTCATTTGATATTTGCGAACGACCTGCTTATTCTGGGATATGGAAAATGCTACAGTAACAATACTTCATCAGATTTTGGAGAAATTTGGCGGGGTGTCAGGCTTGGTGGTTAACCCTCAGAAATCCAATCTCATTCCATTCAATAGAGGTGCCGTTCCTTTTAAGTACTTGGATATACCTATTGTAGTAAGAGGATAGGAGTGGAGGATTTCACGTCTCTATTGAATGATATTGACCACATAATTTAGAATTGGTCTTCTAAATTGTTGTCATTCACGGGTTGATTGGAACTTATCACTTCTGGGATTTATGGTATTCTAACCTCTTGGTGTTGTATTTTTAAAATCCCCATAGTGGTGGTCAATAAGGTGGAGACTTTAATTCGTAGATTTCTATGGGGTATGAAAGTGTGCCCGGTGAGTTGGAAGGATATCTGTTGAGAGTGAAATTTCACGTATTTTAGGTCTCACATTACACCATTTTTGATAGAATGGGCCATGATTCTATGTAGAATGACATGGTTTTCATATATTACATAATTAAGATGTTACTAACGTGTTTTGTTGAGTTTTGAAGGGAAAAATATGATCAAAAGTTCAAAGTTGGAATGAAGATTGAAAGCGTGAAGGAATGCTGAAAACACACGTCCACATTGCATAATTTTTCTGTCTTTTTTTAGAAATCCAAATTGAGCATGTGATATATGGTTGGAAAGCCACTGAAGAGATGATCGTTTTGGCGCAAAAACACTCTAATTGAAGTTCGTGTGAGGAAGTTATACTCAAAAAGGTGAAATCGCGTAGTGTAGTCTCTGCCTCTCGGCTCGAGCGGGACCCACCATGGTCGACTTTTTGGCAGAGCCGGGGTCCTACGGAACCCTCACGACATCCTTGTTTCACCCATATGCCGCTCAGCACCTTCCAGGCATAGCTCGGCTCGAGCTAGGTGCTGAGTGGGGTCCAAATGGGATCCAGATGATGTGGCAAGCCAACACAGTGCCGCTCGAATGCCGCTCGGCTAGGTCTAGGCTCAGGTCGGGCCGAGTTGGGTGTCAAGTGGCCAAAAATTAGGCCCAGACGAGATATGTTCGATTCTGCACTATATTTATACTTTTTAGATTGCGTTTTGAAGCAGTATCGACACAAAACAGCCCTGCAACAGTACAAGAGAGATCAAGGGAGATCGATACACAAATTGGAGAGAACTCATCCATAATTCATCGTCAATTCACACCTCCAACACCTTCATATCAGATTAACAACCTGATTTCATCATCCATCCAACTTTCAAGAGGGTTCCAAGTGCTAATTGAGGGAGAATCGAGCAATTGGAGAGATGGAGAAGGAACGCGAAACTACGCTTACGCTAGGGTTTCATAATTCTTATCTTTCTCTTTCTGTTACTTTGATTTTTGGTATGAATTGTTTAGCCATGAGTGTTGCTTGTGACCTCATGGACTAATTTTATATACAGTTCTAAGGTTTGATGGATTGATTTGGGAATTTAGACCAAAGAATGGGATTTTATGCAGTTGATATTTTGATTCTACTTATTTCATTAAGACTTGATTTTCTGCTTCGTAACGTCTTCATAATATTTTCATGACATCCGCTATAATGCTTAATTTACTATGTTAGCTTGTGTACGTTCATGATTAGTATTGTCTATCTGTTAGGGATTGGAGTAGTTCCGCTATAAACACTTAAATTCCATGAACTGGTCAATCAAATACTTGAATTGTTTAGTGGAACAATGCAATTAGACATTCAAGTAGGAAGTGAATAGAACCTTGTAGTAATTCCTGAAAATATCTTGTTAGTCGGGCTTACCATCCGGAGGTATTGTTGATTGTTTTGATTAGTATCTAGGAATAAGGCTTGGTAATATTTACACACTTTAGGATTTAAACCAGATTAGACTGTTAGCTTTGAATCAAATCATATTCGGTGGGAATAGGGATATGTGGTGTATTTTCAGTGAAACTGCATGAATGAGCAATCGTAAGTTTAATAGCCCAAATTAATTAGTCAATACCTGATACCTTAGAACTGTTCGTCATCTCTTGGTTAAAACTTGCTTTTATTTTTATTACTTTTAATAATTCAGCTATTTAATATTTCAGTATTTTAGTTAATTAATTCACAACAAAACATTGGAATCGGTTACTCAATTCTGATTAATTAGTAATTTATAGTAAAATAAATAATTAACTGTCTCAGTGGGATCGATAATTTAACTTGGGTGCTTGCTGCTACAATTGATATCCTTATACTTGAGGATTAAATTATAGTGCGCAGAAATAGCCTATCAATATCCTTCAACCTAAGAATGCAGGGAGACTAGGGTTGAAGGACATTACTACTTGGAACAAGGCCCACTATCGATGGCCTTATGGGATGTACACAAGGAAGCCTCATCACTTTGGGTTAAATGGATTCATTCTGCTTACATATCAACTTCTCAGTGGACAGTGCTCCCTCCTGGAGCTAATTCTACCTATTTATGGAGAACATTGATCGCCATTAAGAATGTGATTGTGAGTGAGGAGGAAGGGGATGAAGGAATAGTTCACATTATGGAGATGTGTTGTAATAATGGAGTCTTTAGAGCCAGACATATGTATACACACTTGAGGAGCAGATACATGAAGGACTCAACCTTTGTATATAAACAGATCTGGTACAAATGGATTGTGAGGAAATACATCGTCAGAATGTGGTTAGTTCATAGAGAAAGACTCTCTACGAAGGACAGAGTATGGTGCACAGAAGAAGATAAACGATGTGGGATTTGTTTTGATCTGGAAACTACATCGTATCTCTTCTTTCATTGCCCCTATACCAAACACATTTGGGATGAGGTAAAGAGATGGATTGGATGGAGGAGAGGAATGATCAACTCAGTTACGGATGCTTTCCGTAAGATAATTGCAGATACCCGAGGAAGCAACAAGGCAAGAAGGCTTCTTTTCATCACCTTTGCTACCATGATCTATCATATTTGGATGAAAAGAAATGCCTTACATTTTGGTACGGGGATGCTAATCTAAGACATATAGCAGATAAAATCAAACTTCAGATAGCGTCTCTGCATTTAAACTTTTGATGTAATAGTTAGAATTGTATTCACCCTAAGCCATGGCTTAGGTAGTTTGCATAGGTTGGGTAGGCATTGTAATCGCATTGTACACAAGTGCTTTGTAACCGTTTCTAGTGAAATAACATTTATCAATTCAAAAAAAAGGGTTCGATTCCCACAACTTCACTCCCTCCTCTCTTTATTGAATACACACCCCATTTTAATTGTTTAAATCTTAATTTCATTATATACACACACCCTAAAAACTCACATTTACTATTAGAGAATATTTTATTTGGTTAGTCCCACATCGGTTGTCGTATACATTCTTTGATTATTGTAATCTGTACATTAGGGATATTGTACTTAGTTAGTCCCACATCGGTTGTTGTCTACATTCTTTGGTTGTTGTAATTTGTATATATCTTCTCCAATATTATCAATACAATTATCTTTTCACTCTATCTTCTATATGGTAATCAGAGCCTAATTGGCTAACGCCTTCCTTATCTTCCACAATCCCCTCAGCCCTTGATTTTTTTCCTTTCGTCATTCACCATGGCTATTGATGAAAGCAACATCATAGCCACCCCATCAGATGCCCCGCCTAGCCTTGTGGCCTTCAACACCACATCTCAAGCCTCACTCAAACTCATATCGGAGAACTATGTAGCGTGGAGTTTTTAAATGCGAACACTCCTCTCCGGCTACGATCTGTTCCAATTTGTTGATGGAACCTATCCCTGCCCTGCCAAGACCATCACCATTAACAACACCCCTGCTCCAAACCCCTACTATGCATACTAGCAGCGCCAAGATCAGTTGATCTTAAGTGCGCTGATCGGCTCCATTACGCCTACGATGATCTCGTTCATCGCTTCTGCCACCACCTCTCATTAGGCATGGACAACTCTTGCTTCGATCTATGGCAAATCTTCTAGGGGCCGTATTCTCACTCTCAAGAATCGGATTCACAATCCGATTAAAGGTACGGAATCTGTCACATATTTTATGCTTGAAATAAAGGGAGTTGTTGATGATCTTTCTTTATTGGGGGTGTCCATTGATCTGGAGGTTCTTGTTCTGAAAGTTCTCAATGGACTAGATGATTCATACAAGGAAATTGGTTTTGCCATACAAGCCCGATACTCTCCAATTTCCTTTGATGAATTACATGAGAAACTTCTAAGCATGGAAGCATAGTTAGAAAGTCGGCAGCCCGCTCTGATAGTGCCACCAGCACCTGTATTTGTTGCTTCCACTGGACGTCGTCCCTCAGCTCCTACAGGATGCTCCAACCAGCGACAAACTGGCACGATAATCGTGCCCCTTATCGGACAGCTCAATCTAACACCATACCCCATGCATGCCCTGGGTATCAGGGGCACTGCCAACTATGTGGCGTTCAAGGCCACTCGGCTCATCGCTGTCCAGATTTGCCTCCGCAAACAAATGTTTCTCCTACTCGAACACTCGATCAGTCTACTTACTATTCGCCATTCACTCACTCGGCTATCTCTGCTCCTTCGCAGCCTGGTTGGGTGCTAGACTCGGGCGTCTCTCACCATATCACCACCGATTTGGCCAATTTGTCGCTTCATTCTCCTTGCGAGGGGACTGATCATATAATTGTTGGTGATGGTACATCGTTACAAATCTCTTATATAGGTTGTCTTTCCTTTTCCACTCTCCCCACTTTGAAACTCCATGATTCTCTATTTGTTCCTAACATGTCCAGAAATCTCATTTCATTCTCTCAGCTTTACCAGCAAAATAACATTGATATTTTGTTCTCTTCTTCTCTTTTTCAGGTGAAGGATCGACAGTCAGGGGTGGTTCTTCTGCAGGGGCCGCGCGTTGATGGGTTGTATGTTTGGTTGTTCGCTACTCTCCCACATGTCTTCACTTCTGCTCGCCACTCTACTATCTTGTGGCATACTCGTCTAGGCCATCCCTCCCCAAAATTACTTTCTCATGCTTTGTCTAGCAATAATTTACCTGTCTTGAAGCCTTTTGAATTTTGTTGTGATTCCTGCAAGTGCATAAAGAGTCGTAAACTCACGTTTGATGAGTCATCCTTGAAATCCTATATGCCTCTTGAATTATAGTTTTCTGATGTTTGGACCTCACAATTAATGTCTTATGATAGTTATAAATATTATGTTCTCTTTGTTGATCACTTTACTAAATATGTTTGGTTATATCCTCTCAAACGCAAGTCTGATGTCCTTCCCACATTTATTGCCTTCAAAGCCTTGGTTGAAAATTATCATAATACTCGCATTCGCACATTGTATTCTGATAATTGTGGTGAGTACATTGCTTTGCGCCCTTTCTTAACACAACATGACATCGCTCACTTAACCACACCTCCTCTTACTCCTGAACACAATGGTGCATCAGAACGCTGACATCGCCATATAGTTGACACGGGACTTGCTCTTCTTCATGGTGCCTCAATGTCTCTTCAATACTGGCCTTACGTCATTTCTGCAGCTACGTACATCATTAACCGTATTCCTAAAGTAAACCTACACATGCAATCATCCTATGAAAAATTATTTCATAAACCCCCTAATATTTCTAAACTCCAGGTTTTTGGTTGTCAGTGCTACCCTTAGCTTCGACCTTACACCACAAATAAACTTGAAAATTGGTCTTCACCTTGTGTCTTTGTTAGGTATTCACTCACTCAAAGTGCATATCTTTGCCTTGATCGTCACACAAACAGAGTCTATACGTCTCGACATGTAGATTTTACAGAACACATCTTTCCGTTCAAAGATAGGCTTCAAACTCCTACTGAATCCCCAACACCTCTTGACATCTCTTCCCTACCTATACCACATTCTCTCCTCTTCCGAGCAAATACACCACCACCTGGAGCCACGCCCGTGCCTTCGACCCCTCTTTCGCTAACAACAACTATGATGTCGTCACCTGTGCAGACCACCCCTCCGCGTCCTCCTTCACCTCCCCCACCACCTCGACATCCGATGATCACTCGTTCTCAAAACAACATCTGCAAACCAAATCCTAGGTATTTCTATGCCTCTTCTTTACTCACTGATGTTGAACCCACTTCTGCCTCACAGGCTTTGACATCTTCATGTTTGCGCGACGCCATGACTGCTGAATTTAAATGCCCTAGTTAAAAATAGAACGTGGTCTCATGTCTCTATCTCTACTTCTCAGAATGTTATCGGATGTAAATGGGTTTTTTGTATCAAAAGAAAACCTGATGGTTCTGTGCATCATTACAAAGTCAGACTTGTTGTGAAAGGTTTCCATCAACAACCGGGTGTTGATTTTTCTGAAACTTTCAGCCCTGTAGTCAAACCCACAAGTATTCGTGTTGTTCTGAGTATTGCAGTTTCTAAGCGGTGGCCTCTTCATCAATTTGATGTCAACAATGTTTTTCTCCATGGCACTCTAGCAGAGGAAGTTTATATGACCCAGCCACCAGGTTTTATTGATTCTGATTGCCCTACTCATGTCTGTAGATTACATAAGTCCATCTACGGTCTCAAGCAAGCTCCCCGTACATGGTATTATGCTCTTTGCAGTTTTTTGGTGTTTTATGGCTTCCACTGTACGAAGTCGGATGAGTCGTTATTTTTCTATCATCATCATGGAATCCTAGCATATTTCTTGGTGTACGTTGATGATTTAGTACTTACTGGCAATGATGCTATTTTGCTTAAAGAATTTGCAGCTGCGTTGGCATCCCACTTCTCCATCAAAGATCTAAGTCCTCTTTCTTACTTCTTGGGCATTGAAGTTCACCGTACTGCTGATGGATGTCATCTATCTCAGTACAAGTATCTCACTGATCTTTTATCTCGACACAATATGTTATCAGCTAAACCAGTTTCTACTCCTTTACCTGCTGGGGCTAAATTCACTATGAAGGATGTAACAGATCCTTATGATGCATCTAGTTATCGCCAAGCCCTTGGCAGTCTCCAGTACCTTCTCTTAACTCGCCCTGATATAGCCTATACTGTTAACAAGCTGTCTCAATTCATGCATGCACCAACAGTTACACACTGGGAGAGAGTTAAACGCCTTCTATGATATCTGAATGGCACATTTCATGTCTCACTTCATCTACGGCGGGACTCTCCTCTAAGCTTACACTGTTTCACAGATGCTGACTGGGCTGGTGATATTGATGATCGGTCCTCCATTGAAGCTTATATTATCTTCCTAGGGCTAATCCCATTTCTTGGAGGTCCCACAAATAAAGGACTGTAGCTCGTTCCTCGACTGAGGCTGAGTATCGCTCTATCACCTCTGTCGCTACCGAAGTGCAATGGACTCGTTCCCTTCTTTCAGAACTATATGTATTGACGGGTTCATCAACTCCTGCAATTTATTGTGATAAATTGGTGCTACCTACCTCTGTTTAAACCCTGTTTTCCACTCTCAAATGAAGCATATCGCTATTGATTATCACTTCGTTCGAGATCTTATCCAATAATCACAACTTCGGATAACTCATGTTTCTTCCTTCGATCAACTAGCTAACGCCCTTACCAACCATTGTCTGGTCCGCGGCTTGCCTTACTTATGTCCAAGATTGGCGTAGTAATCCGTCCGCCATCTTGAGGGGGCGTATTAGAGAATATTCTATTTAGTTAGTCCCACATCAGTTGTCATATACATTCTTCGATTATTGTAATCTGTACATTAGGGATATTGTATTTAGTTAGTCCCACATCGGTTGTTGTCTATATTCTTTGGTTATTATAATATGTATATATCTTCTCCAATATTATCAATACAATTATCTTTTCACTCTATCTTCTATATTTACCCTTTTAGTTTTATAAGATACACACCCCCTCTACACGCTTTACACTATAAATTGCCAGATATTTCTATTGGATTGTAGCTTTCGATTTTTTGGAATAGAGGGAAGAACCACCGTACTTCTCCCAAATGACAAACTAATCGCCACCGCCTCATTCCCTCACACCTCTCCGAAGAGATTCAAAGATCCTGATTTAGAAATCAAATGACCCATACCTTCAACATGCGGGGTGTTGGCAACTCTACCAGACACCCCTCGCTCACAGGCTTTGTCGAGGTGGACGACGTCGTTTCCATTTGCACTTGGGCCTTCCAAATCTCTCCGCCCGCCGCATCCTCATCGTCGGCTCTTCCGCCGGTGAAATTTTTTTTTCATACAATAAATATTCATATGTCACATAGCGCAGATCTGAAATTAAATTACGATTTGAATCTTGAAAGTGGCAAGTAATTACTCACTGTATAGTATTGATTAAGTATTGAATTTTGTGAGTAATGTTGGATTACTCATGAAATTCACCAATTATCTTCCCTTTACAACCCTAATCACACTTGCTTCACTCATATCCTCAATTTCAATTGCAAGAAATTTATTTTTTTGAACCATAAAAAGGCTGAACCTAGATACATACCCTCTTTATCTATGTATCACATGTTTGATGTTGGAGATAGAAGTGTAGCTGAGAAGGTAATTTTTTTTGCTGTGAAAGATAAATGTCTGTTATTTGGTCTAAAAGCTCCTCTGCTAGTGGCTCCTAACTTGCCATTTTAGTTGCTGAAATTAGTTGAATAACATAACTTGTGGAACCTTTTTTATTGGTCTTTGTAGTTTGTACAATAAATCCTTTTCAAGTCTTGACTCTAAATTCTTTGTTTTCCTTGTTTTAGCATTCACTGATGGTGATTCTTTATTGTTATGGACTGTCTGTGTAAATGTTGAGTTAATCTGTTGATTTGTGTTGTCTACGTATATGCATCTGTGTGCACATGTTATTATTACTTTTTGTTAACTCTTTCCTTTGATCACCATTTATAAGCATTTGCTTCATCATCATGTATCTAATGTCTTGCACTCTACCTTCCTTGAGTTTTATTCTTGCACTTTTCACAATTTCAATATAATTATTGGTTGTTTTTGTTACTCCCTCCTATCCACGTAAGTTTTTTTTCACATATAAATTATGAAGTATAATATTTTAATGTGTAGCTATTTTTAGTGTACTTTCACATTTTTACACTTTTTAACTTAATTTAAATTTATGATAATTTGTGTATTATTTAAAAAATTACCGTATTAATATATTTCATGTGATTTTGCTTATGTAGTTCTTCTTAACTCTGATTAGTTTGTTTGAAAAGACTTGTTTTCAAAGATTTATGATCTTGTGAGGTTGAGCAAAACTAAGTTCATAATCAACCAGAAAGCATTCATTATACATTTGAAGTGACTCCTAATGCAAATATCTAACAAGTTGCCCGTTTTTTTTCACCTCCAGATGGTTTTATGGCGAAGATTTGTACTACGAGCACGTAATAGTAGTCGGTCATCCATTTTGAGGAAGTAGATAGATATTCATCATTTGAATATTCTCCTATCAATGATAAATTATAGACTATGAGTGAACACTTGAACGTTACATAGTTTAACTATTTATCAAGTACTATAAGATTTATTTTCTTACTTTATTAAAATGCGCAGATAAGGAGTTTTACCTCTTTTACGTTTAATTTCCAGTATGGAAGTTGAGATAATTGCAAAGGCCATAAAATGGGTCTCAAAACAGCCCCTTATGTATTTTTAATTTGTGATTAATCTGCGTTCTATTTTGTGATAAGTTAATTACTCCATATGAAATACATTTTCATAACAAATATGATTCACTGGTATATCTATCGCTTTATATATACTTATGTTCAGCCTTCTTTCCCTCTTGCCTGAATATACCAATATTCCACATAAAAAGCACATATTTGTTGGAGATAAAATCTTTCACTCCACACATTGCAGCTCTAATTACCGCTAGATGATGCTTTTACATTAGAACATCAAATTCAAATATAAGATATTAGGATAAAATTTCAGATTAATTTCTGATGTAAAACAAGGTTGGCATAAACTAAATAGACAAGACATTGTTTCTTATCAAGTAAAGATAAAAAAAATTCAAGCCAAACCATTCTATTTTATGTTTATCACAGGCACACTCTTCTACATATCTTATTTTTCCACTGATGAAAATAACTCCTCCCAGGAATCATATTTATCATAAGACTAAAGTGTGATTTTGGATAGCGTAATGTAATAATGGAAAAGGAAAAGGAAAGAAGGCAGAATATTAGTCAACATTATATTATCTGCATATGCAAACAATAATTATATCTACCTATTTTTTATAATAGCAATACTATTTCTTCAAGAAAGACAAAGTTAAACTTGTGCGTGCAATTGTTACTCCAACTACCATGTTAGCTAGGTGTTGTCTCTTAATTCTTAAATTTTATTTTTTAGTTGAGGATCAAATTTTTTGAACTCGCTAGGTGCATGAGAGAACACTTTGTCATGTAATTGCCCATCCGACACAATCTACCAATTCATAACCATAAACATGCTCAAAAACTATTATAAACATGCTCAAAAACTATCTCTTTATGGCTGACCATATAATTCTCCTATCAACTAAAATAATCAAATGAATACATATACAAGTATATAGTATAACACTCATTATATATAATGATGACAAGATATTTATTTTAAAGAAATCTAAGACATAGACCACTTTCCAAATCGTTTAGTAAATCAAACATGAAAGATGCATAACATAAGCATGTGTTAAATACTGAATGACTAAGGAGATAGAGGAAATGTGTTTAACAAACTCCTTGGTAAGATAGAATAAAAAAAGTTGTTTTTTTAGCAAAAATATTAATAGTGGAAAAATATCACATTAAAAAGTATGACTAAAACGTTGATTAATTAAGAAATGCATCAATTTCTTCATCTTCTGAGACATTATAAGTGGCTTCATTTTCATTTAACACAAATCCTTGTTTGTATAAGGTTTCCCAGTCAGCTGCTTCTTTTAGACTATTTGTAAGATAAGCGGTGGGAACATTTGGCAAGGTGTGTCTAGTTTTAAAAATACCTACATATTGATAATATATTAATTAATATCATGAGCGATAAATATAGAATAATTGATAAAAAAAAATAATTACCTCTATGAAATGGTTTCCATTAATTAACGCGATACAAATCACTCTGGGCACATCGGGAGGCAATGTTTTCATGGTAAAAATGTAAAGCTCTCTAGGGGCGTTAATTTAACTAATGCCACATTAAAGCATGATGCAACCAGATGTCCCATTTCAGGTAATGAAAAATAATATGGTTTTTCAGCCGGTCTTTTATAATAATTCAACATTTTCTTCACCAAATCCACATGTCCATGTTCCATAAAAACAACATTGTACAACTTCTCGTGTACTTCTAACTCCCTTAAAGTTCACCGCACACTCTACCCCACGAATGTTCTCCATAACCCAAAATATCTGCAATTGCATGATATACACAATGTCCATATCCCAAAACATTCGTATACGCAAGGACAAATTCTTGATATTCGGATGGTAGAGAATCAAGTATCGCCCCATCTATCTTTGGAGTCTATTTAAATTTTTTTAAAAAAAAGTGCTATACTGTGAGGAGAGAATAATGTTATTATAAAATGTAAATTTCATCTTAGTAAGTGAACATGTACATGTTTCTTTCTCGTGTGGTCATTAGGGAATATTGATTTTTTAAATGTAACTGTACCCTTCTTTTTGTTAAATTTCGGACGACCACGAGTACGTACAGCAACCTTAGGCTCTGATAGTGGAGTGGTGGTTGGATTTACTACCTCTATTATTCATTTTAAAATGAACTCCCTCTCTGACTTTTTTGAAATTTTGAATGTGTTGCTCACACAATCAAAAACCTTCATCAGTTGAAGATGTTGCTCATCATTATCATCCCGATTAATTGAATTTGGCGACATATTAAGCTTTTTCCAGAATTTATCAACAAAATCTAGTGTAATGTGAGTACCCAATTGAACGTGTGTTGCAATATCATGCACACAAGACAAACCACACACTGCTTTAATTGTGCATACACACCCCTCATGGTTGGCATCAACCTCATTCACCCGAACAAACTCCTCATAAATTTTCTCTAAAGCTGGTATGGCCACTGCATCGCGTAACCACTCTAACACTTTTGGATTGAATTTGTGTAGTGCTCTATAGATACTCTTTTCAAAGTGTTTTATTGCGTTATGTGACGTTTCGAGTATGGTGTGAATATGGAACCAATTTGTTTCAAAATTCCCTTGGCTGGATTTTAATTGTCTCTTTAATGCTTAATGAATGCTTTCTACCCTAAATAATAAACTAGTTATAACAAATATAATTATTTTAAGTGAAATTAAACTACATGTAATATGACATTATAACCAGATACCTGCTCGTTGTTGTGTTGCCAAAATGCATAATCTTATTCATTCAGATTGAGACAAATTTTTCCTTGTATGGAATAATCCATTGATCCATTACATACCCAACAGCCTCGGGATAGTTTGAAAATTTTTTCTAAAAAATAGCCAGTTGTTCATGAAATGTCGTTTCAGATTCTGCAAATACCAGCTCATTCCAAGCATAGTTGAATAGGTTCCACTGTTCATTTGTACTGAATTTCTTCTTACATGCTTGCAAAATATTTCTGTTGATATGCCACCTACAAAGAAAATAATGGGTTGTGGGGAGCGTGGATTCAATTGCTTTCATCAATGCTAAATCTCTATCTGTAACAATCACATTTGGAAAAATCCAACCATCAAATCTTTCAAAACTTCACATGCCCACGTGCAGTTATCTTCTTTTTCTGACTTCAGATAGACACATGCAACTTGGAATGTCATGGCGGTTGATGTGACTCCCATAATTTCCATCAAAGGCAAGTTATATATATTAGTTTTATAAGTGCAGTCCATCAACAACACATTTGGAAAAGCAATTAGCAATGCTTGTTGGATGTGCATAAAACAGATCTTTTACAGTATTTGAGCTTTCACATCTTCTATCTTTGAAGGAATATCCATGAGCATTTAACTTCACCATAAGAAACTGTATTTGTGACTGATCATCCCGTTTAAAAATCTTATGTTTCGTTCGACAATTATACACAGTACTTATGGTGGAAGTGTTTTGGAGAAATTTAACCTGAAGAGAATGCAATATATCCTTCGGTGCGGTGTTGGTATTCGACATATCAACAACAAACTCTTCTTCATCGAGCGATAGTCGACCAGCATAAGAATGACCCTCTAGATATTTTCCAAATAAATAATTCTGTACACCACACTGAACTACCGATACCCATTCACCTAACATGGTTATTTGTTTCCCTTTTAAAGCAAATGTACACCCAATTTTTTTCGTCCCAGTATTTCATATGACATCAGACTTTAGTTTTAACTCATCTGTGTGATCATCTTTCTCAAGAGATTCTCTTTTCCTTTTTCACTTGAACCTACGATACTCACCACTGCATTCACAACCCAAATAGACTCTTGACATTTTTCCCATGATTATTCTTGGACCTCTTCACAATTATGACCATAAGATATACTCTTTTAACTTTTTTAACCCAATCTATCAAAGCTTAGCATGACTCAAATACTTTTGTTGTTGCAAATGCTTCAGTATAATCGGTATACTCTATGTCATCCTGAACCTGAATATTTATATTGTCCTGTGACATGTAAAGCAAATAAAACCACATTACTCAAACGTTCAACACTATGTAATTTATTCCAACATGTTTATTATTTATACAAATACATTACTCTAATACATGGTTAATGAATTCTACTGACATTCTATTTTTTAGCATTCACTTATTCCACTTAATTCAAGTAGATCAGTTTACATTTCTACATATAATCTGTCCGCGCTTGCCAATGGCCGTTGCTCACACCTATGAAACCTTGGGAGGCGGAAAAGAATCTTTGTTCAATCAAATACTTCTGTTGCTAGGCCATATGGTGCAACAGACAGAAAGCTCTATGTTGGCAATTTACAATTCAACTTGACAGAGCTTCAACTTAAGGTTGTATATCCTATTTTTGGTGTCATCTACTTAATATACATATGATTATTCCTGCATCACCTAAAGCTATTATGTGTAACTTTCTCTGTCTTTGTTTATCTTTATAATTATTATTTGATCTGTTCATTATGTGCTTTTTTTATTCAATTAGATCTATTTACAATTCTGCATATAATCTGTCAACATTTCTGGGAATTTTACGATTACATGTTCAATATTGTAGAGTAAATAAATTATTTAATAAGCTCCTAGTTAGATACATTTTATTAAAAAAAAGAGAGGATATTATGTCTTGCATTGACTTATGAAAGGACTTGCATTAGCAGAAAGGGCAACTAAATCCAACTAATAATGAGATCACTTATGAATGGAAAAGCATAGTAGATTGTGTCAAACAGCAGTATCAAAATTCAAAACCCTGATCCAATTGAATTGATCAAATATTATCCCAAACTAAAATTGTGCCATATGCCCACTATCCCTTAAATACAGCTTGCCTTATGTGAACTACAAACACTCTCCTGGCAATTTTTTTCTTTTTTTTATGTGATTTCTCACTGTATACAATATTGTCGACGTATTGAGATGTATAAAATAACACAGATTACAAAACATATATAAAATACATTAAATAATACAATAAATTAAAGATTAATTAATAATTAGGGTTTATGACAAAAACATAAAATTGATGAACTTGTTCATAAAAACAATAAATTAACTTACATTAACTTGCTTTTCTATCTTCATCTCAATATGTTCTTCATCTTTTTTCATCTCAATATATTCTTCATCTTTCTCCATCTCAAGAGTTACGTAAAATTTACAAGTTTGTATTTGAAGTGTTATAATTTAGGATTTATTAAATTAGTATAAAATATATAAGGGGGGTATATATTTATTGAAATAAGGGTAATTTAGACTTTTTAAAATTATATTTTTTTAATTATATATTAATGGGGTGTGTATTTAATAAAAGGGAGTGTGTATTTAGTAAGACCCTAATTTATTTATATTTTCATTTCCAAATGCCCACTTTTGCAAACTGTCTCACCAGTTTACGTAGGTCAATTATCCATTTTTCTTTTTATATTTATATTATTTATTTATATTTTTTAATTATTTTATATAAATTATTTATGGGTTAATTATGTTAAAAGTTCCAATCTTTTCGCAGTTTGCGAATTAGTCCAAACTTTTCAATAATTACAAATAAGTTCTTGACTTTAAGTTTGTTTTGTAAATCAAGCCACCGGGCAGCTAGGTGCCTGCCCGGTGGGGCCTGCCCGGTGGCTGACGTGTCCCTGAATCTACCACGTTGCCATTCCACACATTCAAAACGACGCCGTTTTGAATCCAATAATAAATACATGTATAAAAAATAACAATAAATCTACGTATTAAATAAAAGTAAAGAAAACGACATCGTTTTCTTACCAGCCAAGTGAAAAACACGTCCTGCTCTTCCCCTAACTCTCGGCTATCCAACCGCCACGCTAAGTACTACCTCGTCCACATCGTCAGAGCCCACAAATGAGTCGACGATAAAATACAACTGCGTTTTTCCGGAAGAAGATGACGAAGGAAACATCGGCAACAAACTGAACATCGAAATAGGCAGAATTTAAGATTTTGATTTTAATTTTTTTAAGTACTATATCCTCGCTATCTCGAACTCTGGGGTGAATTCCAGATCGATAAAGTATCTCGTCGACGAGTTTGAGAGAAGGTAGATGAACTTGTAGTTACCGGAGGTCAGTCCGCCAGAGTTCTCACATTTTGTCTTACAACTGCCGCATTGTAACCGCAATCTCTCAGAAACGCCATCACGTTTTCCTCACAACATTCTTCTCCGATTTCGCGTAGGAAAACTTCTGCACAGCTAACAGAACGCGACTTTGGAGAATATTTTGGAACTCATCCATACGATCCAGAAGAATAGGCTTAATTAAATCCGCATTCCTCACTCTAGAGTCACTCGTGAACGGATCGCAGTCTGAATCGGAATCGTGACTCTCCGATGGAGACACCTCCCCATCACAACCGTCGAAACCGAAGAATAGCTCGGAGATACTAAGGGATGTGACGTCGTCGTCATCGTCACCGCCATGGGCATTGATGTAGAAAATTTGCTAAAACGACGTCGCCTCCAAATTTGAGTTTTAAGATTTTTATTTATTTTAATATGTGGAATATCCAGCAACGCAAAACGTGAATGCGTGGAATGAGAAACAGTGACACGTAAGTCACCGGACAGGCATCCAGCTGCCCAGTGGCTTGATTTGCAAAACGGGCTTAAGGCCGAGAACTTATTTGTAAATATTAAAAAGTTTGGACTAATTCACAAATCGCGAAAAAGTTGGGACTTTTAGCGTAATTAACTCATTATTTATCAAACATGTTTTTCTTAATGTTAAGGTATTATACTACACCTTTTTTCTTTTTTTTTTTCTTTTCTTTTTTCATTTTAAACCTTGGTATTTCTTTTTATCTTTCATTTTATATGGTACTTAAATTATTAATTGCAACATAAATTTAATTGAATTATTATTTGTTCTAAATATGTATTATAAATTCATGATAATAATGTCTTAAATTACTTTTTAAAAATGAAAATTAGATAGTGTCACATAATTTTCCATTTATATTTATTTATTATAGGATTTTGAATATTAAAAAAATAATATTTTTGAAATTATATATCGTACCCCAAAGCATTTTTTTCTGGATCCGCCTCTATGCAAAACCCACATTTCCCAATCGCACTTCTTTCTCTAGAGCATAAATGCAAGCTCCAAAATAGGAGAAAGAGAAGGAAAACAATAGAGTTAGAACACAGTAATTAGCAAGAATAATTACCTGTCCAGTTCTTTTATCAAGCTCGTAGATCAAATAAACCCTGCTCTCTGCATTCTGTCACAATCTAAACCAATGCTTTGGCAAGTTAACAAGAAACAAAGGCAAGTTGTAAGAGAAAGACATTACACATGGCAGAAAACATGGATAACATCAACAATGACATCCGACTCCCGAAAGACGATAGCTGGTAATTAGATCCGGAGACGGAGCCACTATAGGACCAGGGGGCTTTACCGCCCCCTAAATACCTAGAGCTGTCAATTTGGGTTGAACCCAATGGGTCAACCCGCCCCAAACCATAAAAACTCATCAGTATCCTGCCCCAAAAATGACCCAACCCACCCGCCCCATTTAAGCCCACTACACAGTGGGTCAAAGTGGATCGTGGGTTAACCCGTCCTAACCTAATAATCTATCACCCATTCCCATCCCCTGCCCACCCATCCCCCGCCCACCACCACCAACCCACCCAAAAAAAAAATTTAATAAAAAATTTAGATTTTAATATTAAAATAATAAAAATATTATCACTCATCCTACCCCTGCCCACCACCCCCCACCCCACCCCCAAATTTTTTTTTATAAAAATTTAAATTTTAATATTAAAATAATAAAAATATTATTACTCATCCTACCCCTACCCCCACCCCACCCCACCCCACCCCCAAAATATTTTTTTATAAAAATTTAAATTTTAATATTAAAATAATAAAAATATTATCACTCATCCTACCCCTACCCCCACCCACCACCTCTCCAAAAAATTTTTTTTTATAAAAATTTAGATTTTAATTAATATTAAAATAATAAAAATATTATCACACAGCCTACTCATACTCCCACAACCCACTCACCCAACCTCCCCCAATTATTTTTTAATATTAATTTAAAAATTTTATAAAAAAATTGTTTGGGAAGGGGGGCGGGTGGGTGTGTGTGGGTGGGGGTTGGCTGTTGTGGTAATATTTTTATTATTAAATATTATAATTTAAATTGTTATAAAAAAAATTTTTCGGAAGATGGGTGGGTGGGTGTGGGGTAGGATGGGGTAGGGTAGGGTAGTAATATTTTTATTATTAAAATATTAAAATCTAAAATTTAAAATTTAAAATAAAAAAAATTGGCAAGAGGTGGGGGTGGGGTGGGTAAGTGGGGTATGCTGGTAATAATTTTTATTATTTAAATATTAAAATTTAATAAAAATTTTAATATTAAAATAATAAAAACTTTTTTTTGGGTGGGGTGGGGGTTGGGGGGGGAGGTGGGGTGGGGTAGAGTGGGTGGTAAGTGAAACATTCTTAAAAAAATACTAATAAAAAAATAAAATAATTGGACCAATCTATGGATCGATCCACCAGTGACCCACCCCAACCCGCAAGTAACCTAATCCGCGAGTGACCCAACTCTCAAGTGACTCGATCCGCGTGTGACCCAACCCATTTAAGCCCGTATAAGAGCGAATTATGATGAGTTTGGGCTAAACCGATCAAGCAACTCATTCTAACCGCTCTAAAGATACTACTGTATATTCATTCTATGACAAAGTAATAAAGATGGCACAACGGCTTGGGTACCACACTCCAAATGCATAGACACATGTTTGATTCTTGAAAAGTTTTATCGATACTTCTTAATATTTTTCAGGATAAATATCTTTTTTTATTCTTCATCATAGGTTCACATATACACGTTAACCTAAAATTTTAATTTTTTTTATAATCATAAAAAGAAATTATATAATTTTTATTTAATTCATTTTTCTATATTGTTTTTATTTACATTGTAACTTTTGTGTAATTTGATGATTAATTACTTGTATAATACTATTATCTCTACATAGTCATAAAAGTTAAGACCTGGACTAATAAGGTTTTAAAATGTTTAAACAATATGTGAACATTAATATTCTTTTAATTTTATCAAATTCCTCTAAAAAATTTAATAATTAAAGTTAATAATAATAATAATAAATAAATAATTTTGTGGGACGAAATGAATATCCTATTTTACAGTGTTATGTCGGCCCTCTGAGTTTAAATTCTGGCTCCGTCACTGATTAGATCCCTGGCTAGCCTAATACGTCGTCGTTTCAGTAGTGAAAAAGTTAAAACCAAAATCTTAAATTAAAACTTCCTAACAAACAACCAATCTAGCGTTAAGTACAAGACATAAGGGTGATTTATTATTGGTGGGTAAGACAAATTCTCTTGTACAAGAATTGATTATGTGAGATGTGTTAAAATATATTTATTATATAGATAAAGTATCTTTAAAGATTGTTAAAGCATATGATGAATGATATTACCTTCATCCCATCAAAAGGTCCATATTTATTATATTAGGTGCTTCATTCAAAGGTTCTCATTTTCACTTTTAGTAAAAAGGTCCTAAATAGGACTCACCACTCACTACTAATACAACTACCTACCACATATAAAATAATAATATTCCTTAATTTAAAAAAAAAAAAAAAACAAATGGCCACATTTTGGTGGGAATGGAGGGAATACATTAGAATATGATTTTAAGGTATTATAATATAATAATTCATTATCAATACTATATTTTAACTACAAATAAATATATTACTAAAATAGTAAGCAGATTGGTTTCATAAAAACTCAATTCACAGGAGAAAAGATACAATATGACCGGGGCATTTAGTTCCATACAATAGGAGTATTTAAGTCTATTTAATAGAAAAGGGTTATTTTATTTAGTCAAAATGGAATTTTTTTTTCCTTTTAGATATTTGAATTGGGCAACGTATCTCATTTTCTCTATTTAATATGAGTGGGTACGTGATATAGAGTAGGATTTAATATATTTGAAATTCTACTTTATAACAAAACGCATTTTGAATTAACACAAGTAAAATCCTAATTTGTAAGATGTAAACCAACGTGGCCTCATTCTTTTTAAAGTGTTTCTTTCCTTTCTGAAGTTTCCCTTTGGTTTGCACGAAGTGTTGCTTATAAACCAAATACTGTGTCAAAATATTATTAATGCGACGAAAAAGATGGACAAAACATGGAATCAAAATCAGTGTCTGTTTAAGAGAATCGTATAGCTGCTTCTTTTGAACAAACAAATGTTGCATTTATTATTCTACAATTAAATCTGGGTGGCCCTAGCAGTATCGCAACAGCCAAAAAAATTAGTGTATCACCTAAGTTATTGTCTGCTTGGAAAAGAATTTGAAATCTTCCTCAGATATAAATCCACGAACCAGCTACAACAGACAAGTCCTCATGGAGTCGAAGCTTTTTGAAGTTTTAAAAGCCAAAGTGCGATTTGCAATCCGAAAAACCGAGTCCCTAACAGGAACTCCTCGAACCAAACATGAATCAAAGATAAAAAGGATCTGCTAAGCAATAACTTCGACTCGATAACTGCTTCAGAAGAAATTTTTCCGACTATAAGAAATGTCTCAAGAGAAGATCCACCCGTCTGTTGAAAATAGCGTAGCAGCACTTGTAAAGATCCCGAAACAAGAGTTATGCAGTTAAACACTTAAATTTCTCTTCCTTGAGTCTTGAGTATCTTAAAATGAAGTATAAGTATTTGAAAATGCAAATCTGGAAAAAGTAAGTAAACTTGTTTTTTCAATTGAAAAGAAAAAGAAAAACAAACAAAATGATCAATGGGATGCAAATAAATAAATAGAACAGGATAATAAATATTTATTATCCGAAGAATGGATCTAAATTCAATAGACAAAGTAAAATGTCACAAATTGAATTCACTGCATGCAAGTAAAGAATTAAATTAACATCTATATTGTGACAAGTCTAAGAATTGCCTTACCAGTGCTCTATTAACCGCACGTAAGCAATCATTTGTCTTTAGCATTAAAAGAATTACACGTGGGAGCCTCGTCAAAAGCTCTGTGATTTGTGGAAAATATTGCAAAGCATACATCTGCGAGCAAGCAAACAAACAAAAATAAAAAAAAAGGAAGATTCTAACTATTAGGACAGCAGGCTGCTGAAAGAAGAAAATCATAAACATCAGCAACATATTATAAATAGCTCCTCAGTAAAAGTCACAATCGCATGCAGACTTCAGAAATGCACCTATCAAGTATTTTTTCATGATTTTCAATTCCAAGACAAGTATAGTTAGTACAAAGGAAGATCTTCTACGATAAATCCAACAGTTTAAATGGAATAAAAAGTACATCTGTTCATACAAAACATACATCTTTGAGCCTTTACCAAAGAGAAACTCATTATTTCTATAAGAAATAACTTCCAACACATGGTCACCTGGAGTTCTGAACGAGTACTATCAGAGCCCTGAATAACAAGATGATCCATCGCTGGATCAATGACTTTATTCCACGGTTTCATAGTAAGGATGCCAGCAAACAGCTCGTAAAGATCCTCCCCAGCACCTAATTTTACACTATTTTCTTTAATTGCATTTGCATCAGAAAATACCAAGCCCTGTATGGATGTCAAGGTAAATTAATCAGATAAGATTTCCTACTTAATCTGAGTAAAAAGCAGAATCTTAATAGAACACCGTGACCTTCCAGAGGGATGCATAACTAATTCGCATCGAGGTGTCAAGATCCTTGTACAACCCATGGTCTGGGGTTTAATCTTTCCTGAGCATGAAAGAAAAGCAAATTTGAGGATAATAAGTATACCTGACCATATTAACTAAATTGAAGAGGAATGAAGAATTAAAGATTAAAAAGTCAAGAGCATGTACATACACCCACCAAATTTAGAAAAATACGTCTGCAACTTAAAGCCCATGATTTTAAGAAATCAAAGATGGTAATATATTCTCTTGTTTACCAAAGATGCTGTTGAAAGTGATTACATGCCCAGATGATGACAGTTGCGGTCTTTGATATGTTCATACAAAGTTTAGTTCAATGGATTAAGAAATACATGCCTATCTATCAGACAAAAGAACAGCAGAGAATTGTACTACTATTATACTGATGGTTGATATTTAACTAGTTGTTGCAAAACACAGAGTGCTCTAAAGCAATTACTCAAATTTCTTTACCATGATAATCCAAAAGCAGATTGTGGGCAATAAATTGCAAGAACCAAAAAGAGCACACCCCGACATTTATAATACATTCAAAGGAAAAAAAAAAAATCAGTTAATGCCTCACCAAAAATGCTCCTACTTCCAGAAGGCAAAGGTCGAACTAGCACATTTGCAGCATGTGGATCACAGTGTACAAAACCATGTTTAAACATCATTTCAGCAAACGCTTGGCTTAGCTGAACAAGATAAAACAAAAATGTTATTAGAGCAAGTGAAGAATAATTAGCACATTTAGGATGATAACTATTCATTCACTTAGGTTTTAAATAAGTCATTGAGATAATCCTATGCCCAGTCAATGTATAATGTAGAATCAAGTTCAACAATAGTTTTATCATGGCTTTGTTAAACTCATAAAGTAGCTTCCAGAAAAAAGTAAAAAAGAAGATGCTAAATGGAAAGATAACTTCCCAGTCAAATTTTAAATGCTTAATCATAGTAGTGGTTTTTGAGGCATCATGACACTAAATTTTCCAGAAGAAGCACACACTTACCAAGTTCGAAACAGCACTTGGCTTGATACCCAGCTTCCGAATGGACTGATAATCATTTACTTGTGCTCCATCAATAAATTCCATCACCAACAACTTGGATGTACTTAAGTTCCAAAATACTCTAGGAGCATAAACATATTCTGCTATATGTGGAGAGAACCTCCGAAAGTTATCCATACATTTTACGCTGTTTTTGGCCTCACTCAAGAAATCTAACTCCTGAGAAGTTCATTGTAACAGATCAAAAATTGTCTTCAAAATGTAAAGATTATAAAAGGTCACACCTTTGATGAAGTGACTGAAAACCTACAACAATAGGATTGTTAGACAATTTATGCTAAGATTGAAACATGTTCTGCAAGAAAGGGACCTCAAACAGGCAACATTACAGTATGTGAAACATGAAAAAGTAAGCAAAATTAATCTCATTTAAGCTGGGAATCAGAAATTGAACTTAATACAGAGATAGATATGAGCTTCATTTGCATGTAGAGAGACTGACATTTAGAAATTACTAACCAACTCAACAGACTTTTCAGTTTACTTAGATAAGAAAATCAATGAATATTGAGTCTACTGCCAAAGAAGAAGACCGCTAGTGTTCTAAAATCTCACAAGCATATAATACTGCCCTTGAGCCAAGAGGCTGGCTGTTACAATATCCCACATCGATTCCACTTGAAATTGTGAGGATGTAGGTGAGGGTCAACCCTTTACCTTCGGCCATGGTTCGGAGTCCTGGCTTCCTAGCTCATACGCATAACAATTTGGTCCTACCAGCCGGATCCGGACTGGCTGTGGATAGGGGCTACCCGAAGTTGTGGGCTTCGGTATGAGTATTTTCACCAGGACAGTTCACAGACATCCAGTTCAAAGGGGATGCATTTTTACGACATCGCGCATTGAATCCACATGAAAGCGTGGAAGGACATATATTTGTGGGTCAAAACTTTAGCTTTGATCATGGTTTTGGGTTTAAGTTAGGGCACCCTAGCTAATATATGCCTAACACTGGCCCATAATGTCTTACTCCAGTCTAAATTGTAAAACCCATCAACGTGGCTAATAAAGATGCAACGTGTAAATGCATTGCAACATTCAAAGAGCAGTTTACTATAATTATAAAATGCAAACCTATCACAAGTTAGACTGTAATGCATTTACTAGTCCTCATCTAAGTGAAGATAATCAAGGAGACCGTACAAAAAATTTAGAGATATCAAGGCCCTTCAGGTAATCAGATACCAAAAAAATATGGTTACCACATCATTCTCAAACTGAACTGAAATAGACTTTACTAAAAGTTTAAAGCAACCTTCAGCTTTTGATTTTGGACCTACAAACTTCACACGCGTATTAGCCTGTAGCACGAACTTGCATTTTTTTGAATTTGTTAATTTAAAAAACAGCGAAATAATAGTAATCAATCTGGAAAAAATAATAAAAGAAATTAATGGATGCACAAACAGAGGAGAAAGTAGAGGCAAGGGAATCTCTAAAAATATTAGGAACTTGGTGAATCAAAAAGAAAATAAACACTGCATGTTCGCAACATGGGAATTTAAAGGAACAAGGACGAAAATTTTTAACTGTGGATATAAAATTGAAAAGTTTCCGAAAAAATATGCAGCTAATAAAGTTGATGGTGGGAGGGGAAATTTAACAAATTGCAAACACATATGTTGTATATGGGGTATAAAAACTCAAGGACAAGGTAGCTGCCAGCTGCTACTAAACACCCTCCATCTCAACACTAAAGAGCACCAACTTTATGGCTGATGGAAATGCAGTTACACTAACATGGTTGGATATAAAACATCATCTGATAAAAGAACAAAATAAAAGAATTAGTAAAATACCTTGGGTAAGCTTTCCCGCATTTCATCAACAAACCACCTGCACAGAATTTGAATTTCTTTTTACAAGACTTAAGCAGCAAACAACATTAGTATAATGACCAGTATATTATGCATGGGATATTCTCATTATCATTTTGCACCATTGAACATGTCCAGAACTATCAGCATTTCAAAAACAAAGACACTAAGCTCTTCATAAAATTTACTTTGAACCTGAAATCAAAAGAACGAAAAATCCAATGCAAAGTCTTCACAATCATCTCCAGAGTAGCATAATCAGCTGCTGCAGTGTCCGTCATGTGAGTATGCTGAACCTGAAGTGGAACAAATACTAATAAATGGAAAAAACCATCATTGAACATCAACACTGAAGAGCATAAAGGTCAAAAAGTTTGAAACCTTCACAGCAACTTTTTGGCCATCATGAGTTCGAGCGATGTGAACCTGAGCTAAAGAAGCACTTGCTATGGGGGCAGGATCAAATTCATCAAAAATCTGCAGAACAAAGCTACATTAGCAGTGTGAGTCCTAATGCACTTGGTTACTAAAAGGCAAGGGGGTATTAAGTAGGCCTTTTGGTTCATCACAAAGAGTCATATGCTCACGGACGGTACTTAAAATTGAATGACAGCACTTACCTCATCAGGTACTCCTCCAAGTTCTTTCTTGAAAACTTCAAGCACTTGGTCAAATGATGAGACAGGGCATTTGTTCAACAATGATTGTCTCATTATCTGTACATATTCATCTGGTACCAAGTATTCCTGAAACAATGCAATTATATGAAGTCCTAAATTAAGCATCGCAACTGTAAAAAATTGTAACACTTTATTAACAGCGTACCAGCTGACTAATATGCTGACCTATCTTGATGTATATTCCACCATTCCTGAAACAAAGTTCCTGAAGCTTATGTGCACTTCTAGTGTGAACTTCATGTTTAATCCTTTCCCTTTCTATGCTACCATCTGGCAGTCCCCAGAGGGAATATTCATAAACTGATGATAAGAAAAACAAGACCGTCAATCTACCTGATGTGGTATTTTCAACCAGAGGCGGAAGCTAGAACCAGCGCAAAAGGCATCACTGACAAATTTTTCTAAAATTGTACTTTCCAAAACCATTACCCGTTAATTGGTATACAAATTATACTCATAACAGATTAGAACCAATGTGTCAGCTCTGTGATCATTCTAGCAATGATTTATCATAGCTCAATGGAACCCACCACTATCTGAATCTGGACAATCAACAGGCAAAATGTCTTGAATTGACAGGATCTACAAAATCATTGAATCTAAGTTTATCCTATGACCCCAAAGAATGTGTTTGATGGAAGAACTGAGGCCTTGAAATACCTTCTTTTTTAAATTGATTTGGATAAATTTTCAAATCCTTACTCTAACGGTTCTATGTTACGTAAATACGGTAAATACGGTTATATTTTAACATTATACTATTATATATTTTGCTTAAAAAAAAATAATCCTACCACCTAGCCTAGACATGCACCGATTAACCGGAACCGGCGGTTCCAATCGGAGAACCGCCGGTTTTAACCGGAACCGCAACCGAAAAAAGGAACCGAAACCGGTAGAACACGGTTCGGTTTCGGTTCCATTCGCGCACGAACCGGAACCGCCGGTTCATCGGAACCGCCGGTTCTCCGGTTCACGGTTAAACGGGCGGTTCCTCGGTTTTTTTTTTTGGAGCGGGAATTTTTGAATTTTGAAAATTCAAACGTGCGGCCGAGATCGTGTGACCGTTGAAGATCAACGACTGAGATGGACGGCCGAACCGGAGGTTCCGGTTTGAACCGGCGGTTCCGCCCGATTTTTTATTTTTTATTTTTTAAATTCAAGGGTTGAGATTTTTTTGAGTTTAAAATTTGAAATTGATGGATGAGATCACTTCCAATCCTCTATAAATACCCCCCAAGTGTGATCAATTTGGGTACACAACATTCACATTCAATCTACTACTAGTCTACCACTACACTCTCTTCTCTACATTACTTCTTCTTCTATTCCACATTCTTGATTGATTCTACATTTCTACTCAACTACTCAAGTTCTCAATCTCATCTCAACTCTTAAGTCTCAAGTCTCAAGTTTCTTTTTTTAGTTCATATATATCAAACTAAAAAAAAAAGTTGTAGTCTTTTATTTCAATTCTCTTATTATCACTTTCATTTCTATTCTCTCATTATCATTTTCTATTCTTTCCCACACATATACTACTAATTAGTATACTTCTACTTCTAGTCTCTTAGTTTTATTTCATTCTAGAGGAAAATCCATACCCAACACCTTAAATTGTCCTCCACCACCTCCACGCCAACTTCCACCAACTCTAGAAGATATTGAACTTGAAAATATTCCTTCGAATGAAGAAATCTCCCCTCATTTGTTCAACTTGAATGTTAGGGAGATACTTGGAGATGATTTCCCCTCCGACGACGACAACGATAATATTCAAGGTCAATCACAACAAAGGGCGAGTGGAAGTCAACCAACCTCGGGTGGTGCGGGTACCGGAGACGGAGCCGGAGGCTCTAGCGGAGGAGGAGGATCGACTCGAAGTTCTCCACAAGTGTTACGTTCCGATATATTTTCCATTCATTTCAAGAAGGAGACGATTGAGAATTCGAATGAATTCAAAGTTATTTGCAACTATTGTGGCACGAAGTATAAATTCAAGCATGGCGGAGGATATGGAACGTTCATCAAGCACATAAACTCGAAGCATCGGGACAAGATTGACATCTCAACCGGTCAAACACAAATAGGACGAGGGTTCACGGCCTCTTCCGGAGGAGAAGATTCATCGGCGTCGGGTAACACTATTTTTAAATTTAATGAATCTAATTATTTGAGATTATACCTTAAACTTATGTGCACCAAACATTTGCCATTTAACTTTGCGGATAATGTTTTTTTTCAAGATTGGGTAAATCTCACTTTAAATCCTCAAGCCCCACATTTGCATCGTAATAAATGTAAACTTGGTGTTGCTAAAGTTGTTAAAGAGTATAGTTTGGTTTTAAAACAAATTTTGCAACAATTACCTCATAAAGTGTTTATATGTTCGGATATTTGGAGCAATTTTTGGCAAAAAGCGGATTATATGGGTATTACTTGTCATTGGATTGATAGTTCATGGAATTTGCAAAAAAGATTAATTGCTTATAGATCATTTGATTTTTCTCATACCGCCGTTAATATTGCTCACAAAATTAGTACTATTTTGCAAGAATATGATTTAGTTACAAAGATTTTTACAATCTCATTTGATAATGTTAGTGCTAATACGGCTAGTTTAGAAAGTCTTATTGATATTTGCAAACATCAATTGGTGGTAGATTTTTTCATGTTAAATGTATTTGTCATATATTGAATTTATGTGTTCAAGATGGTATAAGTGCTTTGAAAACACACATTCAACCTATTAAAAGTGCTATATGGTATATAATGAGAAACCCTTCCGTTACTTAAAGTGGAAAAGATATTGTCAATCTGTGAATATTCACCCAAAAAAATTTCTTTTAGATGTTTCAACTCGTTGGAATTCGACGTATAAAATGTTGCATGACTCTTTTGATTATAAAGATCATATTTGTGCTTTTTACTCACAAGATGCGGGTGGTCAAATCTTGTTTGCTATTCAATAGGACACATGTTACACTCTATGTGATGTTTTGCAAATTTTTAATGATGCTACAGAAGGACTATCCGGTGTTTATTATCCTACTTCAAATTTAATTGTTGATAATTGTGTTAAAATTGTTATGGTTTTTAGTGCTAATGAAGCACACCCGTTGTTGTCAAATGCTATTCTTTCCATAAAATCTAAGTGGTTAAAATATTTTTTTCAAATCTCGGACTTGTGTTTAATTGCTAAATTGTTGGACCCACGTATTAGAACGGATGGTTTAGAAGAATTGTTAACGCTTTACTATGATTCATTGTATGCTAATTGTGATTCTCCTACTAGACAACAAACTCCTAATCCTAAAGACATAGTTGCAAGTACTTATAATCTACTAAAGGATCTTTTTAAGGAGTATAAAGAACAAAATGATATGAACGATGATCAATCTAGTGGTGATGATAGTAGTGATAGTGTTGATAATTCTAGGAAATATGATGCTCTTCAAAAATTTTATAATTTTTATGATGCTAGATCTCAAAAACGTGCACGGGTTATATCTAATCCTTTTCAAGAACTTGATTCTTATTTTACTAACACTTTTGAGTTTGAAACAAGCGGAACTAGTTTTGATATTTTGAAGTGGTGGTCAAGGAGAACAAAGTCATTCCCTATTTTATCATTGATTGTAAAAGAGATTTTTGCATCTCCCGCCTCTACGGTTGCCGTCGAACAAGCATTTAGTCTTGGTAATCTCACTTTGGATCCGACACGATCCAATTTAAGTGTGACAAATTTACAAAATTTGTGTTTGCTTGATGATTGGTCAAAGGCGGAAAGACGGATTCAACATCAAAATGAAGAAGACCGATCGGATGATGAAATTACGGAATATGGAAGCGAGTTAGATTGGTAGAGTAAACAAAAAAGACCATCACCATTCACCTCCACCGAGTCAAAGAGGTAGGTTGAGGTAAGTTAAGAGAACTACGTGGACTTTGATTCATTTCGAGGATACGTAGGCAACTTAAATTTAAGTTGAACTTGAATTTTCAAGTTTAACCCTTAATTTAAGTTCAAGTCCTTCCCCCCTCTATTATGTTGTTGTATTTTATCTTATAAAGTTTGTATTTTTAAAATTTTTGAAGTGTAACAATAGAGTAGTTGACATGGAAGTAAACTTGTAGTGTTCTCTACACTTCTACATTTGTAAATTGTAATGGTTTAGACTTTAATAATTAAATTTTTATGTGATCCCATTAATTAATATTGTATGATTATTGTGAATTTAATATCAGCTTTGAAATTTTTACTTGCATTATTGAATATTGCATAATGCATACATCAACATCAATATCATGTTTTCAATTTTAATGATATTATTATTATATTAATTCAAATTCAATATTTCAATTTTCAATTACACATGTTTCACTTATTTAATAAATAAATTACACATAATAACTGATAACACATGTATGATGTATAAATATAACATAAAGAAAAAAAATCGGAAAACCGGCGGTTCCGAACCGGAACCGGAACCGCCGGTTCCGGAACCGGCCACCTTATTCCCCGGTTCGGTTCCGATTCCCCCTCCGTTGAAACCGGAACTGCCGATTCAGAACTGGAACCGGCGGTTCCGAACCGGGATGCATGTCTAACCTAGCCTATCACATCCACTCACACAACCTATTTTTTTAAAATAAAATTTTAAATTTTAATATTTATATAATAAAAATATTACTTACCCAACCCTCCTCAAAATAGTGAGGAGCAACACACAGAGAAAAAATTTACCAACTCAACAAGAAGTCCTCATACGGAAATATTGACAAGATTTCTTCATCAAGCCAAACACACACCATAACATGCTTCGTTGAATACAGTTAGACGAGACTACTCTTTTACTCGAACTTAACAAATCAAACAAAGCTTCCAGGAAATGCCAAATGTAGTATGAAATAGCTTCACAATAAGCAAACAAGAAACCGCATAGAGTAGGAATTCGTCGGACCGAAAGCAATAGTGGCGGCGGTGGCGGCATCGCAGACGAGGCGGAGGGGAACGACGGTTGCGAGATTGACAGCTGAAGCCGGATCGTCGGAGTTCGCAATAGCCAAGGCGCCTGCGCCGGCTCCTCCCGCCGCCGCAGCCGCCAAAAATAGCTTAGTTGTGGTGCGCCATAAAGATCTGACAGTCATTGTCCTCTGGGCAGTTTCATGAGTAGGGAAAAGCTTCCCATTTTAATGGAGAAATAAGATTAAACTTCACTTAATTAATTGAATTACGCAACTGTCAGGTGTGTTTACTTGATACATACGTAACGTAAGATGATTTTTTTGAATTTGACAATTATTTTTTAATTTTTTAAATAGAATTTTATTTATGATAAATAAAAAATATTAAAATTTTATTATATTAAATATTAAAATTTTATTAAATTTTTTTTGGCTTGGGATAGGGGTGGTGGTGAGTTTGGGGTAGAAGAAAGGGGTTGAATTATAGATTTATGAAAATGAGTGGATTTTAAGTTGTATGGATTTTAAATCAATTAATTTTAATTCTATTATTTAGATGAATTATAGATTAATGGAAGAATTTTCAAATTTATAATTCAACAATTATTTTTTAATTTTTAAAATAGAATTTTATCTATTATAAATAAAAAATAATGAAATATTGAGTTTGGAGGGGTGGGAGGGTTAGAGAGATATGATAGGAGGGAAGGGGTAGAGCGGTTTTTGTGTGAAGTGGATTGGGATAGGTTGGGTGGTAGGGGTTAAAATATAAAAAAGAAAAATTAAAAATTAAAAAAAATTAATTAATTTAGTAATTTTATATATTAATATATCTATACACTACAAAATGATTTCAAATAATACGGTTTGAATAAGGATTTAAAAATTAATTCAAAACAACTAAAAACATCAAAATCAATTCAATGATTTAAAATCCATTCATTTAAAATCTTGAATTTATAAATTCATGGATTTAGTGATGGATCAAACATGAAAGAAGTATTTGAGGAATGCTTTATAAATTCCTCATCAAATCCTTCCATCCAAACACAACTTTAGATCTTACCGGATCAAGATTGTCTAACTAGACTTAGTAATCCTCTTATAAAAGTCTGCAGGGTAATTAATTTGGATTTAGAATAATCTTTCACATAGTTAAGCTGGCTTGTCGCTTGCCTTAGCATTACTAGTTCTTCATCCTTGAATTCTTGCCTTTTTTTCTACGTGATTTATTTTATTTGCATTAGTTTAATCTTTATTTTTAGTTTTATTAGTTTTAATTATTTGTCTTCATAAACAACCCCCAGATTTGTCTTACATTGTAATTATCATAAATAGAATTAAATTGTTAAATCTAAACTATCCTGTGGGCTCGAATTTAACTTAGTCAAGCACTGCAATTGATCTTTTACACTTGAGGGTGAAATTCATATTTTCGAAAGAAAATGGTGAACATGCAACAAATCTGAAATTCTCTTAACAACTGTCCAATCATAAGAACTTGGGACCCCATCCTCACCCAAATCAGAAACAAAGGTGGACTCTTGATCCTCATATCTCTCAAATGTCTTTTCAAATTCTAAAGCTGTGTTTGACATCAAATAAGTCGAATTCCACCTAATGGCCACATTTAAACACAATGACCTTTTGCAAGAAATCATCTCATACTCTACACTCCTTGAATTTCCTAATTCTTGCAGGAGAACTTCTTATATACCTCACCGCATCTCTCACACGCTTCACATCCTCTAAATCTTCAGAAACAACCAAATTAATCACCTGTGCAATACATCGCATGTGAAGATATTTACAATCTCCTACACTATTCTCCCAACAAAACATTTTTCTTTTCAAGAAAGCAAGAGCAGTGTCATTTGAACTTACATTGTTCACATTTATAATAAACACATTTTTTAAACCCCATTCAAGAAGATAGTTTCAATGGCTTTACCAATGTAATCACCTTTATGACTAGAACCGGAACAAAATTAATGATCTTCTTATGCAAATTCCAATTATTGTCAATAAAAAGAGCAATAATGCACATGTTATTAACTCTTTGCAAAGATGTCCATGTATCAGTGATAATAATAATTCTTTGACAATTAGATCTCATAAAAGACTTCAACTTTGCCCTTTCATCAGCATACAACATAAAGTAATCTCTTAAAATTGTCCATCTTGAAAGAATTTTAAACCTAAGACCTGCTTTATCATAACTCCTTTAAATCCATCACCTTCTATGTATTTAAATGCCAACTCATCAACTATAATCATACATGCAATAGCTTGTCTAATTGCAATTTGATCAAATTTTCAAATACCAAGTGTGCTCACCAGAGGCGGCTCTGGGTGGTGCTGGAGGTTCAACCGCACAGGGCCCAACCCCGGTGAGGGCCCCCAATTTTTATTATATATATATATATATATATAATAAAATATGAATATAAATACCTAATGCCTTAGTTGAAACCACTTTATTATCTTTTCCGTATTCACTTGAGTTCAAGTTTTTTCTGGAGACATGGATTCTCATGTGAAATTTGGTGTGACATGTCATGTGCATCTCTTTATAGAAGACACGTAACATGAATGAAAAATCTAATCCTTTTACCCCTAAAGTTTATGCGTTAAGTTAGAGTATATTTTATTTCCTCTCTCATACGTGTCACTTATCAAAAAGAATGATACAGAAATTATCACATTTAAGCGTCACATTTTTTTAAAATTTCATCTGCTATAGTTAGTTGTTAATTTTAACATAAATATTTAACTTTATTTGATAAGTTAATTACAAAAGTTTATTTCTTCTACTTTATTCACACAATCCTTCTTCTTCTACCATTCTTTGTAATTTTTTTTAATTACTTTTCTGTTAAATTTGTTAATAAAAATTATGATTTTTAATTAAAAGATATTTAACTTTATTTTAATTAATGAGTTAATTAATTGTATTTAATGTGATATTTTTTATTATAATTATACCATTCTATATATTTAACAAGTATAATTATATTAATATTTTAATTTTATTTATTTTATATTTTTTAAAATAATAAAAGGCCTTATAAAAATTTCGCACAGGGCCCATGAAATTAATGAGCTAGCCCTGGTGCTCACGTCACTAGCCTCTATCCCACCATTAGGTTGCAAATTTAATAGTGTTTGTTTTATTTCTTGAACATGTGGATTATGCAGTTTCTCATATGACCATTTAGTGATGATGTTCCATTTACATTAGGATCATAACATAACAAACTGTTACAATAATTGCACTTTGCTTTAGTGTCACCATTCTCATCTACTCTCTTTTCAAAGTAGTCTCATACCTTAGATTTTGGTTTCATTGTCTTTTTCTTCTTTACTGAAATTTCAGCTTTCCTACAACTTGAAGATTGTTGTAGGCTGACTATCGAGGTAGGTTTGAAGCTTGAACATGCTCATTAAAACCTTTGTCAGCTCTTTCCAAGCACTCGTCTTCGTTTGTAGTGGGAAAACTTTGAAGTTCCATAATATTTGCTACAAAACAAAAACAAAAACACATCTGCGTTATTATTAATAGTAAGTTAGTGACATTATAATTTACTTTTCGAACCACAAATTAAAGTTAATTAAAGTTGATTTTGATATGAAACAATTAATTATGAATAATATATTTGATACTTATGCAATTATGATTGCAAGTTGCAAGGTCAGTCATCTCTTAATTTATTGCCAAGAACTCTTAGCAAACCAAATATATATAAAGGTAAATAAACTATATGAAATCAAATTTTACTTTAAAGACTTTATAAACTTTTATAAACTCATTTCTCCTATCTTTATAGAAAAAAACAAAGAAAGATATTCAAGATCTCTGCTGTTCCCATTTTGTCTTTAATTATATATTATTATCAAGATTAAACATTTAAGCCAATATTGTCTTATGTCGGTTTAATTCCCCCAACATAGACGTAGGCAGTTAAGGACAGGGGGGGCATTGGCCCCCCTGACATTTCAATAAACTCTAGTATATAGTATATGCTAAAATTTATCCAGTATAATAGACATAGTATGGTGGTTAGGTCCCTCTCTTATCTTTTAAAGGTCAAGGTTTCGCCCCTTGAATGCATCTTAATTTTTTATTTATTTTTTCTTTTAATATTGTTTTAGTTCATTATTATTTTATTTATTTTAATATATTAGTTTTATTTATATTATAAATTTTTTTTCTCTTTAGAATTTTCCTTCTTTTTAATCCTTTTAATTGGTATAATTTTTATCTTTTTATTTTTCCTTTAACATTGTTTGTGTTACATTTTATTTCATAAGTTATTATATATTAGTTATAATATATATATATATCCTAAATTAAAATAAGATCTAAATATACTTCATGGATCAAGATTAAATCACGTATATTTTAATAAATATCAATTAAAAGTATATTTTAGTTTTAAAATTATCATCATTTTTAACATACTTGGTTTAATATTTTATTAATAAAAAATCATCAAATTGTTCCAAAAAAATTGATAAAGTCGTTAAAAAATAGTATCTTCTTTTGAAAAATGCAAATAAAAGACGAATGAAGTATTTACTTTACAATACTATTTTGGCACCCCCTCAATTTAATTTTTGGCTCTGTCACTGCCCCCAATAATTTTCACTGAACACAGAAAAAAAAACCATTTTAAAAGGAGCATAAAAAGAAAACATGTTCACAAAACTAACGAAGTGCCCACAAAACTTGAGCAAGAAACTATAAAAAGGAGTGGATTCTTTATCATACTAGAAATTAAAAAACATAATGATGGCCACTAAAATATATATTTTAAAACAATCAACACAGAGATGATTTCTCAATTACAAGTAAAGGAAAAGTAGGTACATGCATGAAAACTTTGACAAGATCTCTCTCTGGGACAAGCAGCATTGTTGTCAGTGCACTGTGCTGGAACGGGGATAGGTGGAGAGCCGACTGCCGAAAGAGTGAGCTAGGGAGGAATGAAATAAGAAATTGAATCGGGCTGCACTAAGGTTTTTGAGTTCTGACTTCTTCTAACTATTAAGATATTCAATAAGTATAATACTATTATTAATATATATTAGGATTTTAACATATATATATCGGTTCGCTTTTTTAAATATATTTTTTCCCAAAGCGAACCGGAATGATCACTGAAATTCTGAAAAAAAATAAAATCGAAACCTAACCGTACATCCAAAAACCAAACTGATTTTCTTATTTGGTGCGGTTTAGATCGATTTTCGATTTTGTCTATTCTTTGCTCACCCCTACTTTTGGTAGCAGGTTATACTTTTATATCGCACCATTTTGTAATTTCAATGCTCGAATATGAATTATGATCTACATGCTTTTTTTCTAGCTCTCCGATAAATTTTTCTAACTCCGCCCATGATTTCATTAAGCAAGAAATAAGACATTTGAAGTTCCACCTTAGTCATTATGAGCTTGATATATTTACTCGTACAGATTTTCAAGGTATTTTAACATCGTCTCAGTTATGTTAAAGATTGGCTGAAACAAGGAAAGTCGAAGATTTGTCACTTGATTGAGAGATAAATTCATCTTGTACTAACTCTTCCAATATCAACAGCTACTGTAGAGAGAGTATTTTCAGCCATGAAAAGAAATCAAACAAGACTTTGAAGCAAATGGATGATAAGTTTCTTGCGAATAATTTGATCGTATACATTGAGAAAGAAATAGCTAAGACCTTTTCCACAAAGTCTATAATTTCTCATTTTGAATCGATGAAAAAGTATCGTCTACACTTTTCTTAATTTTAGACATTGAGGATTGCATGAATATCTCTAAATCCTTTTTGTAGCAAGTTATGCTTTTATATTGCACTATTTTGTATTTTTCAACTCGATTATGAATTATGATCTATATGCTTTTATTTTTATCCCCCCTAATAAATTTTTCTAGTTAGCTCTGCCTCTACCTCAAATAGTATTTAATTGTATCTAGAATGATTAGGGAGCTAGGTACAAATTTTAAGATTTTTAAACTATTAAAGTGACAGTAAAGTGATAATAATGTGACAAAATTTATACCTGAGTTGGGGGTATAGAACTGGAGATGCTTTTAAGTCGCCTAATCATGTAGGCAAGGTCATGAGTTTAAACTCTTACGGCATGATTGATATGATAGAATGAAATTACACTGGAATGGAACAATCTTAGGAATGGAATAGAGATGGGAAAGGAATGACAAAAAATAATTATTATCATGATTGATATTGACCAGGAATAAACGAGGTAATAGAAAATACATTCATTAATTTATTCAAATTTCATTTTATATAAATTTTACATTAATTTAAATCTTAATAAATTTAATATATTTTAATAATTATTCTAATAAAAAATTATAAAATTAAAAATAAAAAATTATAATATTTAAAATTTAAATAAAAATCTGTATGTAATTTTAAAAAAAATATTTCTATAAATAAAATAAAATTTTATATTTAATATTATATATGTGTATTGAATTTAAAAATAATATTAATTTATAATATTTTGTATATAATTTAATAAATTTTATTTAAAATAAATATTTAATTAATTATATAATTTTTAAATTTTAAATTTCTTTCTTTTACTAATTTTTATTTTTCTTATATTATTTTTATTATAATGAGTATTAAATTATAAGAATTTTTATTTTAAAATTTTAAATAATTTAATATTTTTATTGAATAATTAAATATTATGTTTTTTAATAAGAAATTTATATATTAAATGAAAAAATATTATTTTATTTTTTATTTTCGTAATTATACAAAAAGTGATGTGATATAAATAAAAATAAATTATTTATAATTATTAATGTATCTTTTGTTATATAAAAAATAAAAAATAAAAATAAAATTTTGATTCCATAAAGTATGGAATACTTAAAGCCACGGGGGTGGGAGGAATGATGATTCCCAATTGTGTAGAATACACATTCCTTATGGAATGAGTATTCCCATTATAAAAATCTTACCAAACGTAGGAATGGAATGAAATTGAGAATTCTGATTCAATTCTCAACTCATTCATGTATACTAATCATGCCCTTATAGCTTTATAAGATTTTTATATATTTTTTTCTTTTTTATGTATATGTGTTTCTCCTAATATTATATATATTATTTTTTTCTTTTATTTTTCCTTTTCGTGGTAACATATTAATATTAATATTTTATACCTCAAATTATAAAATACAACACAAATTTACACTCAATTCATTACTATTTTTCTAAATTTATTGTATAAATTTATAATAATAATATCTGAAATTGCTTTTTACAAATAAAAATTTGATGATGTTAAAAGTAATTATAATTTTTGCATTTTGATTTATTTATTGTGTGATTTTGAATATTAAATAATATTTTTACCACTTTTTTTTTCTGGATCAGCCCCTGCACATTTGTTAGTAAACAAAAAAGTATTGGAGCATTTGCGTCAAAATTACGAAAGTAATCATTCTGAACAGTTTCTACACACACTTTTTACCACATTACACACACACTTCACCTCCATTCATTCATTCCATTCATCCTCCATCTAATCCACTTGATTTCCTCAAATTCATCTACAATTCCATCAATCTACCAATTCAAGAAAGAAATATTATTAAGGAGTGAAGATTGGAGTATGTTGAAGGAAGAGAATGCCAAGTTTGAAAAGGAGGTCTCTCAACCTTTGATTTGTAATTTTCTTCATTATTTGACTCAATTGGATCATGTCATGGATTGTAATGAATTTATAATGATTTGTAATGGATAGTTTGTTAGTAAACAAAAAAGTATATATGTGGTCTTACATGAAAAAATTGTGCATGTGGTCGCAAATGTATTTATAAACATAGTCACGTGAGGGGTCGCAGATTATGGATACTTATGTCCAAATTTTTAGAAAAGTGACATTTTTTCAAAAATTTTATGGTGAGAGTGACATTTTTCCAAAATTAAGTTTGAAAAGTGACATTTTTGCTGACGTCTTTAAATTTATAGTATAAATAAAAAGTGATAATTTTTAATAAAAAGTAATAACATCTTAAATAAAAATGTTAAATATTTAATAAAGAAATTTTAAAATTGTGTCGTCGTGAGATGATCGCAGGTTGTTCGATACTCCCCCGTCCCATGAATATTTGAATATTTTACTAAATAAGACGTCCCACAAATATTGTTACATTTTCTTTTGTTATAAGAGACCCACATAAAATAATTAATATATCTTTATGTAACCAGGTTGGCTAGCCACCTGGCCACTGGTTTCATCACTTAAGTGAGAGACCCAGGTTCAATTCCTATTGGGAACGAATTAGAAGGGGGTGCTTGGTGAACTAACTACTAACAACTAATATTTACCGATAAAAAAATTAATATATCTTCATGTGCCTATATATAATACTAATACAACTAATCTGTATACATTAGAATATTATATATGAATTTACTAAATACTCCCTCCGTCCGGAACAAGGTATACGTTTACTTTTTCCACGGAGATTAAGGAGTATAATATTTTAATGTGTAGTAAAGTGAGAGAATGATATTTTAATGTGTAGTGAGTAATTGTATTAGTATAGTGTGTGGGCCTCTGATGAACGTTTTCTTCGCACACAAAATTAATCCTCAAGTATTAAGGATATCAATTGCAGCTTAAGCAAGCGACCAAGTTAAATATCGAACCCAAAGGACGACGTATTATCAATTTAATTATTTACTAAATTAATTAAGACAAAAGGCAATAAAAGTGAGATATAGAATTATTAAGCTATGAAATAATTAATTAAAATAACAAATAAAATAAATTGAACACTAAAAGAATACGAATGTGACTCAAGAATGGAGAATAGGTAGCCCTAGGGTAATCCGGTTTCACTCATTAATTTTTCTTTCGTGTATCAATGTCCGACTCTGCTTTGTGGAATATGGACGCATCACTAAACCATACAAATCTACTATGTAGACACAAGTAAATATGCATGTAATACGTGTGAATAAACCTTGAAACAAGGGATATAATTTCACCCCCTTTCTAGATATTATCAGTATCAGTTATTTTCCCCTAGGATTTGTACTCTAACCCGATATGATCTCCCTTTATTGGTACTATAAAATTAACATCTTTATCCTGCTTATTAACTCGAATTCGATTCAATTAATAAACATTCATATATGACAGTTCTAATGAAGTTTCAGAATCCCCTCACTTAGAATCATAACATGAAATCCTGTTCAGCAGTGAACGCGCTCAATCAACAACCAAGATATATATTCAGACTCTATATAACAGTTGAAGATGCACTAAACGACCGTGAATGTGAATTAAAAATGCATAATCATATATAAAATAATTCCACTAGTAGTGTTGTACGGATTATACACACGGAAGTTCAATTAATTCATAAAAACTTTCAAAAACCTAAATCTACCAAAATAGTTCTAGCCCATAGTGTTGTAAATAATAATCATGGGTGTTGGATAGATCTTACCCATATGTCCGAAAAATTACAAGATAAATTAGGAAACAAATAAAGCCCTAGATGCAGGAGTCGTCACGTCCTTCTCCTTCTTGAATCATCCTCTTGGTTCTCCTCTTGATTCCACAGACGAATCTTCACAGTGATGGATGGATGGAGGAAAAGATGTGGATGATGGTTAGGGGGTGATCCCCCTTGTGGGTGGTGTAGAATGATTGTGTCCTCCCTTGGTGTGATCTGCATCCCATTTTATACTTGTAAGCTCTCCTTATAGACCTTTACTTGGCTTTTTCTTGGAAAATACGCACACACACGCACTGGAGGTAAGGAATTACCAAAAATAAGATTTTATTTCCTCGCTCGACCAGAATAGTCTTGGTCGAGCGTGGTCGGCATTGGCAGAGCGGCACTCGAGCGGCACCTCTGTAAGCTGAAACTCTGTACAGTATCTTGCTCGACTATTTCTGATGTTGCTCGACCAAATCATCTTGGTCGAGCTGCACCTCGAAATCCATATTTTTCAATTCTGAGCACTTTTGACTTGTTTTCCACCTAAAACACAATGAAACACCTCAAACACACATTTTTCTCACATATATCGAATATAAGACACTTGTGCTAATATATGACAATAATTTTCATAAAAAATATGTTAAATTAGACACTCAAATACGCTTATTTTACTCTCATAGTCCCATGTGGATATAATAATTATTTTGTGTAGGTCTCATCAACCAAAAAGAGAAATTATACTTTATTTTGGAACGGACCAAAATGAGAAATGTATACCTAGTTGTGGGACGAAGGGAGTATTAAAATATAATATTCCTTAATTATCATGCGAACACTAAACTAAACATGGAGGAGGGAGAGTTATAAAGATGTTAAAATAAACAATCTACTCGAGAGCTCGACTCGGCTCGAGTTCGGCTCAATTCATGACTACTCGAGCTTTTGTTAATGAGCTGAGCTGAGTTCGGCTCCATAAGCCTCGATTATTTTAATAATAATTATAATTAATAATAATATTTATAATATTCACTTCGTCTCACAGTAATAGTTACATATTTCCAATTGGGACGTCCCACCTTAATAGTTACAATTCTCATTTTGGCAAAATAAGACTCACACACAAAAATTAATATATCTCTATGTGGCTCACACACAACACTAATATAACTACTCATTTTATATTAAAATATTATTTCTTTCAACTCACTACATATTAAAATATAATATTCCTTGATCCCCGTGCAAAAAGAAAATATATTATTATTGCGGAACGGAGGGAGTATTGTATAATTATTATAATTTATAACAATTTAATAATTATTAAATTAAAAAATAAATATAAAATATATTCATTAAAAAATTGGCTCAATAAGGCTCGTTGAGGCTGGATAAACTCGGCTCAGTTCACTTAACGAATCAAACCGAGCTCAACTGGATTCGAAAATTACTCGAGCGAGCTTGAGCTCATTTTTAAGCTTGTTTCCTTATCGAGCGAGCGAGCTCAGGTCGAATAACGGGTTTAAGGGCGAGGAAGTATATAATACTAGATAAAGTTTTTTGTGAGACGATCCTTATGTGAGTTGATTTATGAAACGTGTTAAATTATATTGTTAAAATATATTATTGATAGTTAAAGTATGTTTTCCTAAAAGTAACATGTTAAAGTATGATTGTTATATAATCAAAGTATGATAATTAATAGTTAAAGTATGTTTTTAGGTGTTATAATATGATTTATTACTAATATAATTTAAGTATCAATGAACATATATACTTTAATAATAGATCGACTCATCTCGCATACACAAGAGAGTTCTCGAATGGGTACGACTATTTGCACCCCTGGTTCTACTAAATATACCCCATAAATTTATATGACTACAATACCCAAATTTATTAAGAGGTAAATACCTTCTAAGTTATATATTAAGATTTCTACCCATAAGGTGTTCGATTGTTGTAAACGAGCATCTTAATGGGTTAATATAGGACATTGTTCTTTATCCATTTCTGTTGATCAACGATAGGTATTCCCAGTAATATTCCTCCATGATTGTATATATCTTTAAATTTAGTTTGTGTTTATCCAATTACTATATCCAACTTCTTTAATTTCTTAATTTATATTTGAGATTTGGATTTATTTGAATACATGACACATAGTGACATAGAGGACTTATAAATCAATATTGAATGTTCGATCTCTTCATTATATATATATATATATATATATATATATATATATATATATATATATATATATATTTTTTTTTTTTTTCATACACCTTTGAATCAACAATATATATATATATATATATATATATATATATATATATATATATATATATATATATATATTTTTTTTTCATACACCTTTGAATCAACAATATATATATATATATATATATATATATATATATATATATATATATATATATATATATATATAATTATTAATTAGTAGAGTATATATTTGTATTTTTCTAAAATATAGAAGTAGTACTGTATATAAATAATGGGAAACCATTTGAGGAAGAAGATATATATGGGAGATGTGATTGCTTTCGATCTCAACTTTGATTATTTTTTCATTGTGGTCTTGATGCGAACAACGTACGCTTGTAGATTTAGGCATTTAATTCATATACTATACAAATCTTTGTTATTTCTTCATATTCGATTGTGTTTTATGGATTGTGTAAGATTCTACTATTTAAAATGTTTAATAAGTTTTGTTTCATGAAAATGGTAAAATCGTCTAAGATGGGTACGTTCAATGATTTATATATGTGGGTGGCTATTTGCAACCCCAAAATTGTTAAATGAACCTCAATTACTATATGTACCCCACTAAAATTAAAAATTACATATTTAAAATACTAAATACACCCTATACAAAGACAACTTTACCTTTTTAATTAATTATACTCAAATTAAAGAAAAATTAATCAATTACAAATTCAATAAAAAAGAAAAGAAAAGAAAACGTTCGAATCGCGACTGACGTGTTCTGCGGAATCTGCCGCGACTGATCAGAAGCGAAAGGAGAGGGAAGAACTTTTATCTACAGTCAAGACTTTGTCAATGTTAAGTAAGTATCATGTCTTGTTTGACATTTTGCTTCTTTATTCTGTAGTTTACACGAATTTTAGGGTTTTGGTTGATTTAAAAATTTGAAAATTAAGCATGGGTAATTTGAATTTGTGTTTCTGTAGCGTGTAGTTGTACTTTTCTTGCAATTTTGGATTGAATTTTCCATGAATTAGAAGTAATTAGACATGTTTCTAAGTAGTAGGTATGTGAATTCCAAAACCCGCTGCAGTGTGTTCTGTTTGACCGCTACAGTCGAACACCTTAGGTTGTTCGGTTGTTACAACCGATCGACTTATTTTTATTGTAGTTTTTTTATGTTTTACACATCTGCAGTCGAACACCTTAGGTTGATTAGCTGATACAACCAGATGACTTTTTTTTATGTTTTACGCATTTGTTGCTTTCTGCTGATGGATTGTCTCCTACGACTCCACTCCAATACAAGATTTATGCATTGCAAATCGAATAAACATTGTAGTTGTCAATGGTGGGCTGCCATTCAAGGATTTCTTCGAAATTGAAGCCGATGATTTCATCTTCTCGGGGCTACACCGACCCAGATGTTGGATTGTATACTAAAACTCTAGCTTTAGTATGAATAATGTTTTAACAATATTTGAAATGAGAATAATTAATTAAATAGTTGCGCCTTATAATTTATTTATATGTCGATGCAATATCCACTTACTTTATACTGTAGATACTATGTTGTGCGACAACACGCGGAAGATCATATTATCGATTTTCTTATAAAGTATAAACAATGCTCACAACCGAGATAGATGGAGACTCTATATCGGGATGGTTATAGTGTAATTTGGTATTAGTTTATCTTGACTATAGAATCACACTAGTGCGCTTTGTGTGTATTGAGCAGGACCGCTTGGGATCGATTGAGTTATACTGACTATATAGGAGAACTTGATCTCTATTATTATGGATGTTCGTGCTCTTAATTCCTATGCAACAACTTTGACATGTAAGGTAGTTTTTTTTTTTGATTCATCAATGGGTTAAATCAACAAACTCGGTGAGTTGGGAAATAGTGATGTCTGATGCGTGTTTTATTTGCATGCAAAATTAATCCCCAATTATTAAGGATATCAATTGCAGCTTAAGCAAGCGACCAAGTGAATATCGAACCCAAAGGACGGCTTTTTATCAATTTAATTATTAACTAAATTAATTAAGACGAAGGCAATAAAGTTTTAGGATTTAATTATTAAACTAATAAATAATTAATTAAAATAACAAATAAAATAAAATATCACTCGAAGAATACGAAAGTGGATCAAGTAGGAGAATAGGTAGCTCTAGGATAATCCAGTTTCACTCATTAATCTCCCTTTCATGTGTTGATGTCTGACTCTGCCTTGTGGAATATGGACGCATCACTAAGCCATGCATATCTACTCTATAGACACAAGTAAATATGTTTGTAACACGTGTGAATAACCTTAGAGCAAGAGATATAATTCTATCCCCTTTCTAGGTACTATCAGTATCAATTATTTCCCTGATCAATTAATACTCTAACTCGATATGATCTCCCTTTATAGGTACTATGAAATTATCCTCTTTATCCTACTTAATAACCCGAATTCAATTCAATTAATAAGTATTAATATATGATAGTTCTAATGAAGTTTCGGAGTCCCCTCACTTAGAATCATAACATGGAATCCTGTTCAGCGGTGAACGCACTCAATCTACAACCAAGATATATATTCAGACTCTATATACCAATTGAAGATGCACAAAACGACCGTGAATATGAATTAAAAAGGCACAATCATATATAAAATAAATTCACAAGTAGTATTGTACGGAGTTTACACACGAAAGTTCAATTAATTGGTAAAAACCTTCACAACCCTAGTTCTACCAAAAAGGCTCTAGTCCATGATGTTACGAAGAACAATCATGAGTGTTGGATAGATCTTACCCGGATGTCTGGAAAATTACAAGATAAATTAAGAAACGAATAAAACCCTAGATGTGGGAGTCGTCGCGTCCTTCTCCGTCTTGAATCCTCCTCTTGGTTCTCCTCTTGATTCCACAGACGAATCTTCAAAGTGATGGATAGATGGAGGAAAGGATGTGGATGATGGTTGGGGGGTGATCCCCCCTTGTGGGGTGTAGGATGGATTTGTGGCTCTCTACTCACATGAATAATGATGTAAAATATATATAGGTGTGAGAAGGGAATTAAATAAGGAAATAAAAGATATGGATGAATCATGGAGGATTATGTGATAAGGAGATTAATTGTGCTCCAAGAAATAGGTAATTTTCGAAAATTTTCGGAAATTATCGAAAATTCTCGCTGGCAGCTGCGCGACTTCACGATTTTAAGCATAACTTCCTCGTCCGATCTCCAATTTTAGTGATTCTTATGCTCACACGTTTCTATTTTTCTTGGCTTTCTCTGAATATAAAGATCTCACCAAAAGTCCAAAATTTGAAGATGTAACAAGTCATGTAAAGTGGAACAATCGTGCTGAGTAGAAACAGCTTGCGCGACATCACCATTTCGATCATAACTTTCTCGTTTGGATTTCGATTGTGGTGTTTTTTATGCCAAAACTATCCTCTCTTTTGTGCCTTTCCAACCTTATATGACACTTCTAGGTTTGAGCTCTACATGAATACAGAAAAATTACACAAGTTGGACGTGCATTTTTCAGCATTCATACACAAATTGCACATTTTCTCCAACTTTGCACTTTTGATCCTTTTTCCACCTAAAATACAATAAAACACCTCAAGTGCACGTTTTTCTCACATATATTGAATATAAGACACTTGTGCTAATATATGATAATAATTCCAATCAAGAAGATGTTAAATTGGACACTATAACACACTTATTTTCACTCTCATCACTGTCTCTATGGTGTGTTGTTGATTGTAGAAAGAATCTGTGTCCTATTAAATAGGTTGATGATGTCCTCTTGAGGAGCTCATAAGGATTATCATATAAACCCTACAGGTGGATTTATTCTGGCATGATAATGAGGTTGAGTGGTATTACTCTCGGATGAGATATTAATTAATGGAGTTGTCAGTAACTTAATTAATTAATGAGTATTGTATATCTTAAACGCGGGGAGACTAATGGGCTCATGATAAGAAGGAGCCCATAACGTAATTTAGGATTAGAGCGGCAGTGCAGTAGTCATATTTTAGTGGAATATATTATTATTATTGGACTTAAGTATAAGTTTTGGGCTAAACTTGGATACTTAAACCCAATAGAGCTCCGACTCTAATTTCTCCTCATGATCCCTGCTATAGTCCATATATAAGTCATCTTAGCTGTCCAAAAACCCTAAGATTACCCGTCTAACCATAAGTAGGGAAGAGAGAACAACAGATTGAGAGGGCCTTGAGGATCATCGCCCACACGACGTCAAGATTGGACTTGGGAATACAACAGAAGATCAAGAGGTTATTTTTAGCAACCTGATCGTCAACTTCCATGATATTTCTGTATTCGTGTGGAACTCAAAATTGGCTATGTGATACATGGATGGAAAGTCACGGACGAGAGAATCATTTTGGAGTAAAAATCACTCAAATCGGAGATTGGATGAGGAAGTTATGTCCAAAATCGTGAGGCCACGAATGCTGCCGGCTAGAATTTTATCTTCTTCAACATACCCTGGTGAAAGGTAATGCAAATTTATATTCTTGCTTCCGCTGATATAGAATTGCAAGGAAACCTAACAGTTCACGTTAACCAAACGATCGAACGCCAATAATTGGTATCAGAGCTTCGGTTTCGTGGTAAAGCGTGAAAAATTAGACTAGGGTTTGTGTCAAATGTAGATTAGGGTGTAGAAATTATTGTTTCTTGTTGAATACTCTATCCGAATACGTTTGTATGATTGTCATCGATGAACGTCATCGGCTGCATGCTGAATGAGATACGGTGACTGACGATAGGCGGGACGCGGCTGTATGGCAAAGACACGGACGACTTAACAGCGGTGCTGGGAGGCGGCACGAGTCGTGCCCTCAGGCTGGGTGGGGAGAGGTGTCGGGTGATTAGTGATATTTTCACCTAGATTTTAGTGTATTTTTTTATCCATTTTTGTAGTATTTTATTCGTTTTATGTACTATTTGGTTGTGTCATGTGTTTTAATGGAAATGTGTGAGAGTGAGCTTAAATGTGTTAATAACAGGTAAAAACGGAGTCGTGAGAAAGAAAAAAGCATTGCAGCACAAACATGCCCAGCCGTGTAGGGTACATGAGCCGTGTGCATGCACAAGCCACGTGTACTGCGCACGGGCCTGTAAGAAATAGTCGTGCGATGTCATCATAACATCCTAAACGCCCACCCTTGTGGCCGTGTTCATGATAAGAACCGTGTGCTGGCTGAAGCTGAACGTTGACCAGAAACCCTAACACGACTCGGGCCGTGTGCATGCACACGAGCCGTGTAGGTGAACGTTAAAAAAAAGGAACAAGGAAGAGAGGAAGATTGCAAGGGAAGGAAAGAGATCACCGTTGAAGCACTTCAAGGGAGTTTTCATCCATACTTTGTACTAAACCTCGTAGTTTTGTCATGATTTGTAAGGATTTAATTGTCTATGTTAATTACCTTATGAATATGGAAGACTAATCTTCCTTGTGAGATTAGCAACATGATAGTTGTTAGATAATTTTGAGATTTGTGTATTTAAATTCATGTGTTGATTGGGAAAATGGATTTTCTATCATTGATGCTTGATATCTTGAGGTTTATGATGATTTGTGTGTTTAGATGTTCTAAATATGTGATTAGATTGAGAAATTAATTATGTGCTTAGGATAATTAAGTGAATCATTTCATCAAATACTTCATGCGCATTATAAATTGTAGAGTGATTGAGAAATCCTTTGGAATTTAGAACCCTTTAATAGAACATGTGATTTGTTAGATCGAGATGTCAATTGATGATGTGAAGGGACTCTCTAATTAAACTTGGTACCTAGTTGGAATTGTTTGATTGAGAACCAACCTTAGTGCCTTTTTGAGACATTGTAAAGGATCTACATCTTATCCATTCCGAGAGGGAGTTTAGGTGGAATTCGTGTTGGCCTTAGTCTTCTACCCTTGACACATGAGTTTAATGGATGAATCTTAGAATTACAATGTCTTTAATGTTGTTAATCTCACTTTTGTTCAATTTGGAAAACCATCCTACATTCATCTATTTGCTTTATTTGATAATTGCTTGGTATTTGATTTGATTACTTTTAATTACTTGTTTAAACAACCAACTCTTTGATGATTCGTCTCTATAAAATTACAAGAAACGTGATATCGCTTAAGCACTAGTACCTTCCGTCATGTGGTTCGATAAATTGTTGAATTGGTCATCCCAACTATAAAATGGTTAATCATTGGGTGCTATCGGCGCTTGACCGCTTGCGGCGAGGTGAAGGCGGGCGGCACGAGTCATACCAGTGGCTGGCATGAGTCGTGCCGGCATCGAGCGGCGTTGGTCCACGCTGGAGATTGGCACGATACGTGCAGGCTGGCGAGGTGACAATGGACTTAGCTGGCACGACTAACCGGCACGGATGGCACGACTAGACAGTCGGTGTGGGCACAATGAAGGTGGCGAAACGCACAGGTTCTGAAACAGTCGGCATGACCAGTGTGGAAAATCGGCACGAGTTGTGTCGGCATGTGTACATCACGATTGACGCGGAAGCTGTAGAGTACATGGCATGAGTTGTGCAGGTGTGATACGTGGCTGGCGTTGGGAAGGCGAATGTGTGGTGGCACTGTTGTGGCGTGCGGCACAACTAGTGCCGGCTTCTGGCACGAGTCGTGCCTGCAGACATCCGGCGAAGGTGGGCGCATGCCGTGGCTATATATGACGGACTCATTTTTCATTCGACGTGTTCCGGCGAGTTCCGACTCAAGGCAACCCGTGTTGATGAATGACTTAGGGAGCAAGTAATTCTGCTTATTGCGTATGACATCAGTTCAACAGCTGGAGTGTCGGACAAGACTTTCTTATTTAGTGGTGATTTAATTCGTGATATATAACTGCTATAATTGATTTAATTGTCTATTATTATTATATATGGTTGCATGTCGATATTGATGATTTCGATAATCTGGACGATATCGACGGTCGATATCGATAGTTTCGAAAATTTGATAATCTGAAAATTTTAAAAATTTGATAATCTGGTCGATATCGATTATTTCAATAATTTGGACGATATCGATAGTTTCAAAAATTTGATAATCTGGAGATTTTCGAAAGTTTGATAATCTGGAGGTTATTGCCTGTATTCCTACTTGGTGGCAAACAATCGAATTCACTGATATATAATTGTTTATAATTTATTTAATTATCTGATTATTGTTATATATGTATGCATGATTCTCTATGATTTACTACCTTAATTGGTGTAATAGGAGCATGCTGGGTTGCGTATTTTATTTTGAATATTATAAGTAGGTAAAAATCCTCGGTGTTAAATAACTAAATGGAAGAGGGAATTGGTAAATAATTCCCGCGGCATCCATTATTGATTTTAAGTGATGTGAGTAAACTTGCGTGTTGGCAATATACCTTCCTCCCCATCGGATGAGTTTATTCATGGATCACTGGTACAAACTTCTTTATGATGATTGTAGGAGTTATCCGAGAGCGTGTGTACTTCTCCATCTATAAGGCACATAAGCTTGGGCAATGGACTTGAGATCAGATGATGGTGTACACTTAGGTGCAAATAATAAGTATCCTCCACATCAGAGTCACTGCTGTTATTTGCATGGCTAAAGAGGAACCGACTATTAATTATTTTGTCATGAGGTTAGGTTGACAAATGAAATTAATGGGTAAAACCTTCTTTTGTAAATGTTCAGGTTTGTATACGTCCACACTATCGTGGCGTGCAGATTCACGGTGCTTGAGATGTCGATAAATTTTATTTTATATTATTTTGAGGGAATCAATATAAATAGTTAAATTCGAAGATTTGATCGGTGTATTTATTTATGTGATTCTCAGTATTTTCAAATGGTTTTATTCCACTTATTGTTAACTAAAAGAAATTATATTTACACGTCCAAAATTAGATGATTAGAAAAGAATATTGGTTTCGATTTTTACTGCTTAGGAAAACAGATATGTTCTCACTAAAGACGTCCTCTGATGCCTATTTAAGTCTCTAGTGGAGATGTGAAAGGTTCATAAAAATATGTTTGTCTCATACAACTCTTCAGATACTTGAGTAAGTTAGAAAGGTAAGAAGGTCATTGTAAACTTGATGAATGAATTGGACGTCCTTGGAGTAGAAATTGAAGGGGAAACCCAAGTTAATTTTATTCTCAATAATTTGTCTAGATGTTTTGAGCAAGTTCCACCTGAATTACAAGAGACTGTATTCGGTGGGAAATTTCGTACAAAATAAGTGGCGAAGGAAATTAATTTTCATCAAGATGTAAACAAGGTTAGTATCTCATTCACTAGTTATTAAAGCATGATTAGTGATGACATCTACTGACACGTTGTGTGTAGATACCGAAATCACTAAAAACCTACAAATAAGTAATGATGAGATTATTGAGTACATGGGTAAGCTACGAAAGTAGTGGCTGTTGCAGTGGGAGTTTATTTATCTTTTGATAGGAATAAACGTTTGATTATGAGAAATTATCTTTACATACATTTACATAGAAAGAATTTCATTTTAGTTTCTATGCATTTACGGATGGATACTCCATTTCATTTAAATGACATGGTCATAGTGATGAGGGATGGAGCTATAATCTGTTATGGTATGTTGGTAACAATTTGTACACTCTTAAATCATGTTTCTCTCACGATGCAACATAATAGTAATGATAACCCGTCTTCTAATCTAATAAGAGAAAAGAACCTTCAGATATGAACCAAACATACTTTTGGCATCTGAAACTAGGTCATGATTGCTTTTTAAGGCAAAGGGGTGTAGAGCCAAAGATATATTGGAATTAGTTCATTCTGATTTATGCAGTCCTAAGACTATCTAGGCAAGAGTGGTTAGATATATTTTGATGCACCGCAAGTCTTAGTACTATGATTAATTCAAAAGTGCATGGCTCATGCGGTGAAGAGTCATCAAAAATATATCAAGTCATTACCATTTAATCGTGGTGGCGAGTACCTCTTAGGATAGTTTAGAAACTATTTATCAGAGGTTGGAATTGAATCCCAAGTTGTCAACACCGGGAATACCCCAGCCGACTAGTATGGCGGAAAGAAGGAATAACACTCTTATGGAAATGTTAGATAGATGATGAGTTATTTGAAATTACTAAATTCATTTTATGTGTATGCCCTAAAAACAGAATATCGTAAGGATGTTTGTCTGTTTGTGGAATATCCTAGAAAAATGAAGGGTGTTTTATTTGATAGTCCAAAAGATCAAAGGGTGATTGTTAACACGAACACTAGATTTTTAGAAAAGGACTATGTAATAAATCACAAACCCATGAATAAATTGTTCTAAAGGATGTGAGAGGGAAAAACACAAGGTATAGTACCAATTATACAAGAGGATATACCACAAGAAAACTGCATCGCGTGATACGTCTGATACACAATTACGTGTAGTGCTTTGCAGTAGTGGGAGGATTGTTTTACAACCTGAAAGATTTATGTTTTGGGAGAGTTGTGAGACTTGATCCCTAGTAAACATGAAATTGACCCATGGGTATGAAGAAGCACTATAAGATAAAAATGCGATATCTTAGCAACTTGCAATGATTTCTGAACTAGAATCTATGGATTCTAAATTAGATTTGGGAGCCTGTAGAATCGTGAAATGGTATAAAAGCCATTGAAAGTGGTTCTGCAAAATAAAAGAGGATCAGACAGTAAGATGATACTTTGAAACAAAGCTTGTTGCGTAAAAGTACACTCAGAAAGAAGGGTGAGTTCGAGTATGAGAAAATCTTTTTCGCAGGTAGCTAAGTTTAAGTCGATCCGGATTCTTTTATTTATTACTGCTCATATTGAATTATGAGGTATAACGATTAGATGTCAAGACAGCTTTCGTGATTGAAATTCTTGAGGAAAACATCTATGTGAAGCAATCAGAGTGATTCATTACAAATGGCTAAGAGCATTTTGAGTGTAAGTTTAAAATTGTCCATTGATGGACTAAAGCAAACTTCAAAATCTTGGAACATCTATTTTGATGAGAAAATCTAGTAACATAGATTTAATCAATGCTCGGATGGGTCTTGTATATTAGAAAAGAGTGACGGAAACGTAGTGGTATTTCTTGCACTATATGTAGATAGTATCTTGCTCATTGGAGACAATGAAAGAGTATTTTAAGGCGTATGGGTATGGTTCATAAAGTAGTATGGAATGAAGGACTTAAGAGAAGCAAAATATATTATTGTAATCATGTTGATTCGGATCACAAGAAAGAATGTTGTGCTTATCTCAAGCTTCATAAAATGATACAATCCTTACTCGTTTTAGCATGTGACTTTATCTAAGGAAATGTGTCTTGAAGACACAAAAGAAGATAAAGGTGTAGAAGGCGGTTCCTTATGCTTCGGCGAATAAGGAAGCTTAATCTAAGGAATGCTATGCACGAGAAAGGATATCTGTTTTGCTGAATGCATGCAGAGTCAGTATCAACGTAACCCGGAACAAGAGCGATGAACTGCGGTAAGACATATTTGAAGTGCCTGAGAATGACTGGAAATTATATGTAGGCTTACCAGACAGATTCACTGCTTCTTGTGGATTACGTAGATTCGGATTTTTCAAGTCAGGTAGGACGACAGTAAATCCACCTCAAGGTTATGTGTTTAATTTTAGGAAGTAGAGTCATAATATGGAGAAGTGTCATATAAAAATATATTTCGGACTCCATCATGGAAATATGATAAATTGGAGCCTTTGAGGCAGCCAAAGTATCTGTATGACTCTAAAAACTTCGTGATGGACTTGGATGTGGTTTCTAAGTTTGCCCAAGGGTATCACAATTTATTGTGATAATAATGGCGCAGTTGCAAACTTGAAGGAATTACGAGTCCATAAGACAATTAAACACATTGAGAGCAAGTACCACCTGCTACATCGTATGATGAGGGGAAGGTTGTTGTCGCCAAGATTGCATCGGATGATAACCTAGTAAACCCTTTTACAATGACTTTAAAGCGAAAGCTTTTGATGGTCATGTAGTGGGAGTGAGATTCAAATGTATGGCAGTTGACATGACATCATAGTCTTTTAGTATAAGTGAGAGATTGTTGGATTGTATACTAAAAGTCTAGCTTTAGTATGAACAATGTTTTAACAATATTTAAAATGAGAATCATTGATCAAATGATTGCATCTTATAATTTATTTATATGTCGATGCAATAGTCCACTTAATTTATACTATAGATAATATGTTGTCCGACAACACGCGGAAGATCATATTATCGATTTCCTTATAAAGTATAAACAGATGCTCACAACCGAGATAGACGGGGACTCTCTATCGAGATGGTTGTAGTTTGATTTGATATTAGTTTGTCTTGACTATAGAATCACACTAGTGCGCTTTGTGTGTATTGAGCAGGACCGCTTGAGATCGTTCGACTTATACTGACTATATAGGAGAACTTGATCTTTGTTATTATGGATGTTTGTGCTCTTAATCCCTATACAATAACTTCGACACGTAAGGTAGTATGTATTTCTTTGATTCATCAATGTGTGAGATTTACATGTAATTAAATCACAAACTTGGTGAGTTGGGAAATAATGTCGTCTCTATGGTGTGCTATTGATTGTAGAAGGAATCCGTGTCCTATTAAATAGGTTGATGATGTCCCTTTAAGGAGCTCATAAGGATTATTATGTAAACTCTGCAGGTGGATTTATTCTGGCATGATAATGAGGTTGAGTGGTACTACTCTCGGATGAGATATTAATTAATGGAGTTGTCAGTAACTTAATTAATTGATGGACATTGCATATCTTAAATGCGGGGAGACTAACGGGCTCATGATAAGAAGGAGCCCATAACGTAATTTGAGATTAAAGCGGCAGTACAATAATAATATTTTAGTGGAATATATTATTATTATTGGACTTAAGTATAAGTTTTGGGCTAATTTTGGATACTTAAGCCCAATTGAGGCCAGACTCTAATTTCTCCTCCTGGTCCCTGCTGTAGCCCATATATAAGTCATCTCAACTGTCCAAAAACCCTAAAATTACACGCCTAACCATGAGTAGGGAAGAGAGAACAACAGATTGAGAGGATCTTGAGGATCGTCGCCCACACGAAGTCAAGATTGGACTCGTGAATACAGCAGAAGATAAAGAGGTTGTTTTCAGCAACCTCATCATCTACTTCCATGATGTTTTCGTATTGTGTGGAACTCAAAACTAGCCGTGTGATATATGGATGGAAAGTCACGGAAGAGAGGATCGTTTTGACGCAAAATAACTCAAATCGGAGATTAGATGAAAAAGTTATGCCCAAAATCGTGAGGCCGCGCATGCTGCCGGCGAGAATTTTATCTTCTTCAACATACCTGGTGAAAGGTAATGCAAATCTATATTCTTGCTTCCGCTGATATAGAATTGCATGAAATCCTAACGGTTCACGTTAGCCAAACGATCTAACGCCAATACCGGAAACACCTCAAACCCATTTAGGGCGGTTCTTACAACTGTATTGGTCAACTCGGTTGTCGGACTCAACACTCAGGGCATGGCCCTGTCCCGACTCGATTTCCAAACCAATGGATACATCCCGCCGCACGCGCACCCCAGGGCAATGGAATCCGTTAATGTTCTTAAAGGTTCCATGGAAGTTGGAATTCTTTCAGTAACTAATGAGATATTCGCGGAGGATCCACCCATTAGTAGTGAGTTTCTTGCTCAGGTGCTATCCTTGGATCAGAAAACTGTCGAATATATCCTGCTCCATTATCCAAGTACTTGGATTATCTAAACGGGTCATGCTAAATTGATTTGCTAGTTTAGTTTTTTTAATTCAAAAAATAAATTCATTGATCGAATGAATTAGATCGATGGATGAGTGTAGGGGTAGCGCACCGTGAGAAAAATAGCACGGAAGAAAAAATATTGTCATGTACGTATATTATTTATTTTGCTGATGGATTGACGTTTCTTTGAATATTTTGATTATGCTCATTCTTTACGATTATTGCTTATTCCGGGTGATCATCATTCTCAATTTTCGCTTGTTCCTAGGGTTAGGGTTTAGGGTTGATCGTGGTTTAGTAATTATAAAAATGAGGTGCATTTAGAGATTGAATTATAATTAATTTTATTTTATTATTTATAAAATTTATTAACGTCTTCTCATATTATTATATTTTAATTCTATAAATTATTGTAGTTCATTAACAATTTCGGGGGTGCAAATAGCCGCCCCCTTTATATATTTATCATTTAATTTTAATAGGGTTTGTTTAGTAATTGAGTTTTATTTAATAAAAGGGAGCATCTATTTGCACCCCCAAAATTACTGAACGTACACTAAAATTATTTAAATTGACATAATTACCCTTATAAAATTTATATCTGTTCGGTTGTTGCAACCGAACAGTCATCTAACGAACTGTTCGGTTGCAACAATCGAACAGAACAAAGAATTGATCTATTATTTGTTCGGTTGCTGCAACCGAACAGAACAAATAATTCATTTATCTTATCTGTTCGGTTGCAACAATCGAACATAACAAAATTTGTAATTTTTTTTAAAATTTATATCTACATTACCCAATTGATAAAGTAACAGCAACAATCGAACATAATAAAATTTGTGATTTTTTTAAAATTTATATCTACATTACCCAATTGATAATATAACAGATAAGTTTTATAGATATCAACAATCTTTAAACAAATGTTTTAAGATCGATGGTGTCATGAAACTTATAAATCGATGGTGTCATGAAACTTATCTATTATCATATTTATATATAAATATGATTTAAAAAAAATCAAAAATCTTATTTATATATAAATACGAATATATACTATTGAAAAGGAATGAATTACCAAAAAAAAAAAAAAAAAAAAAGTAAAATTGATTTAAATGTGCATTTTCTTGCATCTGTGCGTGCGATGTGTATGTCGATGGAAAGAAATGGCATAAGAAGCCCTTTTTGTTCGTTTGAAACATTTTCAGCGTCATCTTCATCTCCATCTTCGGTGTTCCCCAAAAATACACACAATACCCCGATTCACCCTTTCGCATCTGATACCGACTGTTCTAACATACTGTGAAATTTAAGAAACCCAATTCTTTCCAAGGTTTCTCGTCCGCTGCCCACAAGGATCAGTTAAGCTATTATTCAATCGTATATTCAGTCGTGTTATTTGAACTTTGCCGCAGCACTCGCAGCCCCTCCGCGGCGTCGTAGGAAACGCGGAGATGAGGTTTTCTTTCGACTTAGCAGAACCTGAAGGCCGCCAATCGCCAACTCCGCCGTCAAATTCAACTCCGAAAGCTGAGCTCGAATGGTTCCCTCTCCAGAACCACCCGCTCTTCTCCTCCGCCGCCTCTAAACCCTCTCCTGCGACCGCCGAAAGAATGCCTCCAAATCTCATGGCCTGTGATGGTGATTCCCGACTTTATGTTTGGGATTTGAACAAGAGATGTCTCCATCGAATCTCAATTCGGCTGGGTGAACCCGACCCAACTTCCATTATTGCTGCTTCACCCTTGAAGGTTCTTTCATTTCTCCTATTGTTTTGGATTTTATTATGCATGTAAGTGTACTGTGGCGCGTGATTTTAACCTGTGAAATTGGCATTAGGGCTTTACGAGAGGTTTATGTACTTATGTATCTTTTAAGTTGGTTTTATTATTGTATCACCTCTTAGATTAGGATGTTGCTGCTTTTAGGTATTATCATAGGATAATTCTACTCAATTGAAATGTTTTTGATATTCAGGAATGAAAGATTATTAACATATATCATTATTTAAATGGGATTTTACGTTTCAACATCAAACAATCCTATGAGAGAGTGGCAAGTTTGTACAAAGAAATGAGTGTGGGATGCCTATACTTACTATGGTCTCTTGCAGGTGTTACAAGCAGAAACACCATTGAATTTTGAGGTGAATAAGATTTCTATTAACCGAAACAAGTCCGCTCTTCTCCTACTTGGATCAGAAGGCCTACGGGTTATGTACCTCTTTGGACGCTCTTCAATGGAAGAAAATACCATCATTTGTCGGTATGCAAATGTTATATTTAAAGTGTCCACCGTGCATGTGTAAAATATCAGTAAGACAATTCGTTCATGTATCTTCTTGTATATCAAGTTGATGTCTTACCTTGATCATTTTGTTGGTACTTATTCACGATTTCTCATTGTAACAGAGATTTAGAAGTTTAGGTGTACCTAACTATGGGTATGAGTGGAGTTTAACATATTGACGTGAACAAAGTATTCAAAAGATGTATAGAAACCTTTTTTTTATTTCGACCCATTTTCTTATTCTGCTGAGTCATTCTTATTGGTTGTTCCTATTTAGCATGTACAGATCATTAGAATGGTTAACATATGTATTTGCTCTGAAATGGAAAATCTTAGTTGGGAGTTTCATTTGGCTGATGTTGTGCGTGAGTTTACAATGAGAGGAGAATACTTATTCAACATCTCAATCACTTGATCCGTGTTTGACTTGGAATAGAGCAATCCTGGCATATACCGAGTTTCTAATATCATTCCTGCCATATTAAGTGGCACACATTGATGTTCCTTGGATAAGCTTTAACATGCAACTATATTCTGTTTACAGGACTGTTTCGATTGGACCTGAAATTTACTTCAACAAAAACAACTTTATACGCATTTTGCAGATTTCTTGGCACCCTTACAGCGATAGGCATTTGGGAATCCTATCCTCTGATTCCGTCTTCAGGCATAACTTCTTTCTTCAATTTATTTTTTGAAGTCTTAATATTTGATATTTGTTGAATCAATTTGTGTGGTTCCTACGTTCTCAAATATTGCGAAGGTGGGACTAGGTTTATTCTTGATTTGTGTAGAGAATAATTTCGCTGGAGATTCTGTCAAAATGAGTTGACAGTAGTGATATTAATTTGTTGCTGTTGAATATTAAAATTTTAGTTACTTGCGTAGTTGCTTACCCACCCAATTTAAGAAAAGACCATTTTACTTAAAAGAGTGTGTAACTATCCATTTTCATTAAAAGAAGCAAGCTTCATCTTTATATGATAAAATAATCCATTACAGATTCTCTTTATGATCTAATAAAATCAAATGCATTTATTTCTCAAATTAACTTAAAATTTTTTGGGTAGCTCCAATATATGGGTTAATATGATTTATTGGATGTGATTTGGTTTCAGGATATTTGATTTGTCCACAGATATTAAGCAACCAGAGCAGGAATATTACTTACAACCTGTAGAGCCTGGAAGTTCCCCAAATGCTGCTGCGATACGCCCAGTGGATTTCTCTTTTGGTGGGGATCACTTGTGGGATAAATTCAGTGTAAGAGGGTTCTCTTTCACTGCCTGTCTTTATAATTTTCTCCATCGATCTTTCATTATTAGTAGTAGCAATTTGTCTGTTTTGCAACTCCAGTAGCATTTGCATTATTGCATGCTGGGTAAAACCGTAAAATACGTCATTTGATTTTGGTTGATAAACTGTGGTTTGCATTATGTTTAAAACACGTCTAATATATATCCAAACTTGCAACTTATTACTCCCTCCGTCCCCCAAAATCGTTCAACTTTACTGTACCACGGATATTAAGAAAATGTTTCTTTTTGACTAACTTTATTGACTTTTAGGGGTAATTTGGTATTTTTAGGTAATAAATAAAGTATAAAGCATGTTATGTGTGGAAAGAAGGAATGGCATTTTTGAAATTAATGTGTACTTTTGAAGTGTTAGATTAGAATGATATTTCCTTTTTTGGGGGATGAACGATTATGTGGAACGAACAAATGAGGAAAGAGTGAATGATCTTCAAGGACGGGAGGGAGTATATTTTTTTTAAAATTTATACCTATCATGTTACTGTACAGATTACTCATCTGTCTTTGTGTTACTTGATTGGATCTTATTGACATATTCCCTGCTTATTGGTTTTATGTTATTTCCCTTTTATTTCTTTATATATTTTTAAAATGTATTTTTTATGGAGATTAAAAGACTGATGGTGCTTCTCATTTTCAGGTTTTTATATTGTTTAGTGATGGATCCACTTACATAATATGCCCAGTTATTCCTTTCGGAAGGTAAACTATGATGCCTAGCCTTTGCCCTTCTGATTATCTTGGCTATTTGGAAATCTCAGATTTTCTTAAGTGATGTGATCGCCTAAAAAATATAAAATTAATGTTGGCGATTTAGGTTTTCCTACTAATATGTTGTCTGAACATGTCTTTTATTGGACATACCTTTTTTGATGATGCTAATGCTGCCGCCTAAATCAAGTGCTTAAATATCACAATTTATGGATTTACCCTCTATTTTATTTACTACTATTAACTTTCTTGTCTTACTTTATCAGTGTTTGTTAGTTCTGAATATCTCTTTTACTTTTAAACAGTGTGTATAAATGGGAATCAGTTTTGGAAATGTATAATGATGCACAGACATTTGGGCTGAAATCTGCAAATCCAAAAGCTGTTAATAATTCTAACATGGCAATCTCTTGGATAGAGTCAACATTTCCTGACTTAGTTCGTCAAGCTGGTGATGATGGGCAGTTGCGTATAGTTAAAGCTCAGCCTTTTGTTTTATTGGATGCATCAGTTACATTGCAGGTAATTTCATCACTTCCCCTGTATCTGTAACACAATCTTGTCCTCTTTCATGTTCATTCTGATTGGAAGTATATGAGTTTTCAAATTATGACTATGTTCTTTGACTGAGACATATCTACGTTTCAGTAACCTGATTCTTTTTCCCTTCTCCTAGGCAGATGATAGTTAAATACCATTGTTTGATTTATGATTTTATTCCTCAAGATAGATGATAGTTAAGTACAATTGTTTGATTTTATTCCTCAAGATTCAATGCATCTCGTCTTCAATCCCAGGAAAGATATAGACTTCTTTGTCCCCTAGCCTTCATTGAATCCCTGCACTTTGTATTTATTAAATGACTCGTTTTTCAGGGACCCCTGCGTAAAGTATGTCATGATATGAGAGAAGATTCTGATGATAAAAAAGGAGTATGTGAAGGACGTGCAGTTAGTTTTCTTTGCAGTTTAGTAGGCAAAGATACAATTCTTGTTACTGCATGGAGTGGTGGGCAGTTACAAATAGATGCACTAGCTGATGAAATTCAGCCAGTCTGGAAAATAGGAACTTCACCTCGTATCTGTGTTGATTCATCTGATCATATACTTGGTGTTGCTATGATTTGTGAATCTGCTTCTTGTGATCTTTCTATTTTGAAGATTGACCACCCACCTTATCATACTGCTTGGTTGGGCCATCCACCTCCTTTGCTTAGGTTGGCTATTGTCGATTTAGCTTTGCCTAATAAATTTAATTCTCTTTTTGGCATGATTTCCGATCCTCTTCTACCTGAAAGAATCTTCTGTATTCATTCTGGAGGTGTAGATTCAATTCTCTTGCATTTTCTCCCTTTCACTAATCAGACAAGTGGGAAGGAAGAGCCAATGAGAACTCCATCTGTGCATTCTGTACTTAGTACCTGCCCTGGGGACTCATCCTCACCATCACCTCTTCATGGTTTCCTGGCTTTGTCCGACTCCTTTGGAAGTTCATGGATTGTGGGACTTACCTCTTCTAATGACTGTATTGTACTCCAGATGGAGACTTGGAATCTGTTGCTTACAGATAATATGGATGTAATGAGAGAAGCTTCTGTGAAAGATGAAATAGGCGAGGTAAAAGATACAGAAATTTCCACAATAATCAGCAAAGAACTTCTTAGTGGACCTAAGGCAGTTCTATTGCCTCCTTCTGGGCCAAGTGTACGTTCTATAACTGCTGATTCCATTGAAGGAAGATCCATGCTTCATCAGTATTTCAAGATGTTTCATGAAAACTATGTGGAGTATGCACACAAGGTACGATCTATTGTGTACTGAATGATGTTTCCAATAGTCTAATGTTATAGCTGGAGTCTGTGGCATCATTAGTAGGTTCTTCTACTGTTGTACTAGAATTTAGTGCAGAAAATTGTTGCATAACTAACGTTGGCAATTGCTAGTTTGGACATATGGAATCATACAGCATACAATCTTAAACTATTATAGTAGATATTATCCCATTCATCATGTCTTGTTTGACATATCTTCATGAATTTAAGATTGTAGTTTTCTGTTTTTTCTAGGTGTACTTCGAACTCCAGCATCATGCACCTCAGTTGAAAAAAATACTTGATAACCAGCATTCCCAGTTGCAAAAAATGCAACAGAATATTTTGGAAGTTGAAAAGAAAAAGGAAACTATAGAGGATCGCTTAAACCGAGCAATTAAGCTACACAGCTTCCTTGAAGTTCGGTTACAAAACTTGAGGGGCCTGCCTGGATCACACAAAAAACCACTTTCACAAGCAGAGAGAGATTTCAAGTCGGAACTTGGTAATTGTTTTGCTCATTTTATTCTGTCATTCTAAAAAACTGCCGATTATAGTTCTCTACTTTCAGGTATGGCCTGGGAAGTGCGCAAAATATAGGACCAGAACATTGGGCTGGCTGAAAATACCTGAGTATCTTGATTAGTGAATATGTTAGAAAAATGTGTGAGAAACTGGATGTTATCTCTGAGAAAACTAAATCTTTTCACTTCCTCGTTATTTTTCTAAATTTGTTAAGATGTGGGGGAATAATTAGTCGTTAAGCCTAATTGCCTTTTGGAAAGTGTTGTTATGGAAAGTACATAATTTTTTGAAATAATTTTTGGATTATCATTAGTTGACTGTTTTTCTTTTGCGTGAATTTCTAAATATTTTTTATATTGGGAAAATTTTGTAAATTCAGATATGTTTTCTAAATTTTGAAATTGGAAACCTTGAAAGGAAAAAACGTTATAGACAATAGAACTCCATTCTTGGGCAGTAGAGGTTGTAATTGGGCATTCATTGCAATGTTTCTCTCTCTCTTTTTTTTTAAAAGATGTTTCTCTTTCTTTGATTTGCTCTCCAAAAATGTTTATGAAAGGAAAAAAATAATTTATATATATCATCATTTTATTACTCGATATTTCAAGATTCATTACATGCTTCCACTTGAGGGTAGATATGTTCATTCTTGATCAGATTCATTAGTCAAATCCATTCTTGTTTGTCTCCCGCAATTCAATATAGTGATATTGAAATAAGCTTGGTCTTAAACCACAACCTGATAATTTTCCATTTCACGCAGATAATTTTGTTGGATTGGAGATGGACGCACTTCACTCGTCCATTGAAGCTGTGAGTGCAAGGTTAAAAAGACACTTGCATTCAGTACAAGCAAACTCGTCGAAGCAACCAACCCCGAGACCTGGACGAAGGGGGAACAGGGTTGAAGATGAAGTGTCCCAACTGAAATCTTCACTCGCGAAACTCTCTTTGATGAACACTGAGAACAGCAAAAAGGTCAAACTCGTCGAATCTGCACTACGAACCAAGGAAATCACCAACCGATGATATCACGACGCAAGATAACATCTGCTATCAAGAGTCGAGGATATTTTTGGCCATGGCTGATATGATATTTTTGAAGGTTGTGATGCATCAGGGGCTTTTCTGTCTTTTGAGGCCTTATACTATTACTAGTAATTCAATCTAACACTAGCCTATGTGGGATATTTCAAAGACGCAGGTAGCAATTGCCTACAAACCTGAAGAGGTGGAGGGACTTCAAGATGGAACATTTTTAGAAATTTGAGATTTATTTTGTTGACAAATCCAGGATATTTTATTTAGAAAATATCTATTCACTCCACTAACTGAAATTTGATGTCTTGTATATTCAAACAGTTTCATCTTTCCCATAAAAAACAACTGTAGTTAAAACTTATTCTATTACAGATACTTGGTAGTAGTGGTGCGGATACAGTGGTAATTTGGACGAATGTGTTGAGTCTATTGACTATAGCTTAGAAGAAGATTTGCAACAATTTCTACGCTCTGCTTCTTCCACTTTTCCCTCTTCGTTTTTAGCTTCTGCATCATTTTCCTGTCATTCCACCAACAATAATGTATCATGAAAATAAAAGAAATGGTCCCCTATTAATAATTATCTTCATTTCTGTTAAATTTATTCACCTCTTCTTGCGATTATTTACTATACTACAAACAAAAATAAATATAGCACTTTCAAAATCAGAGAAATTAAAATTACTCACATTTGTTACACAATTTTTAGTATTTGTGTAACGGAATATAACTCGATCCATAAAATTATATTTGAAGCGGCTAGGGTTGAACGGTTTAAATTATTAGTAGTATGATCATAATATAGTTATTCGATCCGAATTCGATAAAATTATATTTGAAGCGCCTAGGCTTGAACGGGTTAAATTATTAGTAGTATGATTATAATATAGTACCCTCTCCATTACTAAAGAATGTTTACTCTTTACTAATTGGTTCATCTCACATAATTGTACACCCAAAAAAAAAAAAAACTCCCTCGGTTTCCTTTCAAATGACACACTTATCATTTTAGGTTTGCTCACAAAAGTTTGCATATTTAAAAAAAAAAGCAAAAAATAAAAAACAACCACTCTTTCTCATAATAAAAAAAAAACCTACCTAACATACCATATATACTTTATTATTTATTTATTATAAAATAATAATACTATTATATTCCTAAAAGTTTTATCACTTTCTTAATCTCCATGTAGGATTGGAAGGTGCAGTCTTTTATGAGATGGAGGAAATATAATTCTACTCTAACACCTAAAAAATGCACATTAATTTCAAAATTGTCATCCATTCATTCCACACCTAAGATATTTTATACTTTGTTTTTTACCTAAAAATATCACATTACCCCCTAAAAATCAATAAAATTAATCAAAAATTACAACAAAAATGAACATAGTTCGGGGACGGGGGAGTAATTTGTATCAAATATATTATCATATTAGTCGGATGTGAATTTCTTATGTATCACTTTTAAAAGTTACTCTCTATATGAGACGAATTGTGAGATAGATCAACCAATTGTTAAAGTATATTTGTTATACAAGTAAAATACATTTATTTGTAATTAAAGTATGTTTATAGTGAATTATACTATAATATCTTACTCCCTCCGTCCATCCTCAATGTATCCATTTGCTTTTTGCACGTGAATTAAGGAATATTATTATTTTATGTGTAGTAGGTAGTTGTATTAGTGGAGAGTGTGGATCCCATAATTTATTTGTATTAGTGGAGGGTGTGGGTCCCATAGTCAAAAAATGGAAATGGATGGATTAAGGTTGGACGACCCAAAATGGTAAAATGGATATATTGACAATAGACGGAGGGAGTAAAAAAATACTTTAATTTATTAATAATCATAATTTAGAAAAACATACTTTAATCAACAATAAATATATTTTACCTATATAACAATAATACTTTAATAATATATCGACTTGTCTCATATAATTACTGTCTCATGGATTTTAATTATTTTGAATAGTCCCAACTTAAAGTTTACAATTTTTATTTTTGTCAAGTGTGACCATACAAAATACTCTCTCCGTCCCAAACTCGTTGTCTTACTTTCCGTTTTCATTCGTCTCAAACTAATTGTCTTATTCCAAAAAAAGAAACTTCATATCAACCAATACCCTCAAAAGTTTATCTTAATTTCAAAAATACCACTCCTACCTAACACACATACCATACTTTATAATTTATTTATTACTTAAAAATACCACAATACCCCTAAAAAGTCAATAAAATTAGTCAAAAAACTTTTCTTAAACTCCGTGTCTACAGTAACTAAGACAACGAGTTCGGAACGGAGTTACAGTAACTAAGACAACGAGTTTGAGAATGGAGGGAGTAATTATTTGTACTACGATCACCCCCCACTAATAAAATTACACATAACATATTAAATACTCCATTATATTTCTCACCTCACTGTTTATTAAAATACTCCCTCTGTCCCACTAAGCTCCTCACTCTTCCCTTATTTGTTTGTCTCACTACACTCTTCACCCTCCAAAATTAGTAAAAGTTTCAAAACAAATAACTTATCACTACATTATATCTTCAAAAATGTCACCCTCACTTAACTCACATAATTTACTTTATCATTTATTTATTCGTTAAAAATACCACAATACCAAAACAAACATTAATATTAACGCAGGAGGAAGGAGTATTGGATAGAATAATATCTAACCACTAATAATCTATTTTTTTTGTTAACAAATCATTGATAAATATAATCAAAAGTCACATAAATCTCAATATATTTTTTTTTATCACTATATCTCTACTAAAAAAAATTACCTTAATCCTTTGGTGCATGTGTGAGTGGCTGTTTCTGTGGCGAGAGTTGTCGATCGGAGTAGCACTTTGGGGAGAGTACAACTCCCCCTGTCCACGTGGCTCTTTATCATCTTCGGTTTTTATATGAAGAGCATATTCGGGAGAGTACAACTCCCCATGCTTCTTCCCATTGTAATTCGAATTTCCACTCATTTCTTTCTCCACCTTCTTTTCTCTCTTTCTGTATTTGTGATTACATAAATTCTGGCAAGAAGGTACTATTTGGGAAAGAAATCAAAGAGTATGCACCGAATGCTGAAATGTGGATACGTGTAAGCGTGTCTTGTTTATCCGGCTTTCAACGTATAACCAGCTTTAACGTGGATATTTTGTGCTGCGTGCGTTCGATCGTTTAGTTAATGTGAACCGTTAGGGTTCCATGCGTTTCTAAATCAGCAGAAGCAAGAATATAGAAACGTATTACCTTTCACCAGAGTATGTTGAAGAAGAAAAGCTGCAGAAAACAACCTCTAGATCTTCTGCTGTATTTCCAAGTCCAATCTTGACTTGTGTGGGCGATCCTCTCAATCTGCTTCCTCTCCTACTTCTAACGTGTTTTAGGCATCTAAGGTAGGGTCCAGAAAGTTGAGATGACTTATTTATGGGCTACAATAGGGACCAGCAGAAGAAATTAGAGTCGGGCATCCATTGGACTTAAATATTCAAGTTTAGCCCAAAACTTATACTAAGTCCAGTAATAATAATATAGTCCACTAAAATATTATTACTGCACTGCCGCTCCAATCCCAAATTACGTTATGGGCTCCTTCTTATTATGAGCCCGACAGTCTTTCCATGTTTAAGATATACAATGCCCATTAAATAATTAAGTTACTGACAACTCCATTAATTAATATCTCATCCGAGAGTAGTACCATTAAACCTTGTTATCATGCTGAAATAAATCCACCTGTAGGGTTTACATGATAATCCTTATGAGCTCTTCAAGGGGACATCAACAACCTATTTAATAGAACACATATTCCTTCTACAATCAACAACACACCATAGAGACAACACTATTTTCCAACTCACCGAGTTTGTTGATTTAATAAATAAATCTCACCAATTGATGAATCAAAGAGATATACACTGGCTTACGTGTCGAGATTATTGTATAAGGATTAAGAGCACGAACATCCATAATAACTGAGATCAAGTTCTCCTATATAGTCAGTAAAAGTTGAACGATCTCAAGCGGGCCTACTCAATACACAAAAAGCATACTAATGTGATTTTATAGTCAAGACAAACTAATACCAAATCACACTACAATCATCCCGATAGATTATCCTTGTCTACCTCGGTTGTGAGCATCTGCTTATCATTTATAAGGAGCCGACAATATGATCTTCTGTGTGACGCTGCACACCATATTATCTACAGTATAAAGTAAGTGGACTTTTGCAATAACATATAAATAGATTATAATATGCAAAATGTTTGAACATATGATTCTCGTTTCAAATAAATTGTTAAAACATTGTTCATACAAAAGCTAGACTTTTAGTATACAATCTAACAGTCTCCCACTTATACTAAAAGATTACACTGCCATATCTGCTGACACGCATCTAATCATCATTCCTTCTACATGCCCATCAAACGCTTTCGCTGGAAGACTCTTAATAAAAGGATCAGCTAGGTTATCCTCCGATGCAATCTTAGAACAACGACCTCCCCTCTTTTAATGATGTCTCGTATCAGGTGGTACTTGTGCTCAATGTGTTTACTCACCTTATGGGCTCGTGGTTCCTTCGAGTTTGCTACTGCACCACTCTTATCACAATAAATTATGATCACTTTAGGCAAACCAGGAATCACATCCAAGTCCATTAAGAAGTTTCTGAGCCATACTACTTCTTTAGCTGCCTCAGAGGCTGCTACATATTGAGCTTCCATATTAGAGTCCGCAACACATTTTTACTTCACACTCCTCCATATTATGACTCCTCCTCCAAGAGTAAATACATAACCCGAGGTGAATTTACTAACATCCCTATCTGACTGAAAAATTGAATCAGTATAACCCACAAGTAATAAAATATCTGCCCGATAAATCAACATATAATCCCTAGTCCTTCGCAGGCACTTCAGAATATGCTTTACCGCAGTCCAATGCCCTTGTCCTGGTTACTTTAATACCTACTGACCATGCCCACGGCATAACAGATATCCGGCCTCGTGCATAACATGCATACATTAGACTTTCTACTGCCGAAGCATAAGGAACCGCCTTCATATCCTCTATTTCCTTTTGTATTTTATGACACATTTCCTTAGATAGAGGTATTCCATGTCTAAAAGGTAGAAAACATTTCTTGAAATCTTGCACGCTAAAATGAGTCAGAATTGTATCAATGTATGAAGCTTGGGACAAGCATAACATTCTTTTCTTGCTATTCCTTATTAATTTGATCCATAGAATGTGTCCGACTTCTCCTAAGTCCTTCATTTCAAACTGCTTGGATAGCTATACCCTTACACCCGATAATACTTTTACATTATTCCTAATAAGCACGATATCATCCACGTAAAGTACAAGAAATACCGCTACATTTCCATCATACTTTTTGCACACACATGATTCATCCGGACATTGAATAAATCCATATGACTAGATTACTTCATCAAAATGGATGTTCCATGATCTAGAAGCTTGTTTCAATCCATAAATGGACCTATTAAGCTTACACTCAAGATGCTCTTCGCCTTTTATAATGAATCCCTCTGGTTGCTTCATATAGATGTTTTCCTTAAGATTCCATTCAGGAAAGCTGTCTTGACATTCATTTGCCATACCTCATAGTCCATATGAGCGACAATAGATAAAAGATTCTGGATTGACTTAACATGACCACAGACGAGAAGGTTTCCTCATAATCGATTCCTTCTTTCTGCGTATATTCTTTAGCAACAAGCATGGCTTTAAATTTTTCCACCTTACCGTCAGATCCTCCTTTTCTTTTGTAGACCTACTTGCATCCAATGGCTTTCACACCACTGGGCGGTTCTATAAGCTCCCAGACTTGATTAGAATACATAGATTCTATCTCAGATTTCATTGCCTTTTGCCGTGATTGAGCATTTTTATCATGCAGTGCTTCGTCGTAATTCCATGGGTCGATTTCGTGTTCACCAGGGACCAAGTTTGACGACTCTCCCAATCCCATGAATCTATCCGGTTGTCTCATAACCCTCCCACTACGACGAGGTACCACAGACAATTGTGTATCATGTGTGACACACGGTGCAGTGTCTTGTGATATATCCTCTTGTACAGTTGGTATTATATTTGATGTTTTCCCTCCTACTTCTTCTAGAATAATTTTACTTATGGGTTTGTGGTCCATTATATAATCCTCTTCCAATCTTTATGTTTCTAGAAACTTCGTAATGGACTTAGATGTAATTCTGAGTTTGCCCAAGGTTATCACAATTTATTGTGATAAAATTGATGCAGTTGCAAAATTGAAGAAATCACGAGCCCATAAGGCACTTAAACACATTGAGTGCAAGTACAACCTAATACGAGAAATGTTATGATGAGGAAAAGGTTGTTGTCGCCTAGATTGCATCGGATGATAACATAGTTAATCCTTTTACAAGGACCTTAAGGCAAAAGCTTTTGTTGGCCAAGTAGTGGGAGTGTGAATCAGATGTATGGCAACAGATATGACAACATAGTCTTTTAATATAAGTGGGAGATTGTTGGATTGTATACTAAATGTGTAGCTTTTTGTATGAACAATGTTTAGACAATATTTGAAATGAGAATCATGTGATCAAACATTTTGCATAATTATTTATGAATTATTGCAAAAGTCCATTTACTTTATACTGTAGATAATGTGGTGTGTGGCGTCACACGGAAGATCATATTATCGGCTCCTTATAAAGTATAAACAGATGTTCACTATGATACCCGAGCTTCTTACTACTCATGTGCCAATATAATTTAATTTTTGTTATGTGCATTTTATAATTATGTGATAATTATGTGGCAATTATGTGATAATAATGTGACAATTATGTGATAATTGTTTCTATATTTTATTTATCGTTACATTTTATTTGAGACATTCGTGATAAAAAAATTGGGACGGTGTGTGAATATATGAGTGCATAAATATTTACGTGCATTAATTTGGATATATGAGTAAATTATTTTATGAGTATAAATACACTTTTCTTAATTATTAAGTATCACACGTGTTCTCGTAATAATAATAGTGGGTAGAAAAATGTACACGTATGTGTATTAATTTGTAAATGTATTATATCTTAGCTATTAAGTATTGCACGTAAATTAAGAATGGATAATAATAAAATAAATAAATAAATAAAAAAAGGTTGAGGCAGTGGGATAGTCGTGTACGACTTCCACCCCACCCCTCTCTCTCTCTATATATATATATATACGTTAATAGGCAATTGAAAGCAGAAGAGGAAGAAAAAAAAAGAAAAAAAAAGAAAAAAAAAAGAAGAGAGAGAGAGAGAAGAAAGGGAGAGAGAGGAGAGAGAAGAAAGGGAGAGAGAGGAGAGAGAGAGAGGAAGAAGAGAAAGAGAAGAGGGAGCGCGCCGGAATGTGCGTGTCGGAGCGAATTAGTTACAGTTCTTTACGGGGTTTAAATTACTGTCGGAATCCAGGTAAGTAGAAGTCCAACTACAATGCATAAACATGCTGTTTGTGAATTATTTGTGATTAATATATGATAATTATGTAATGTGTTATTTTTGATTAGTTAAATTACGTTATGAATTATTTGGAGATTAAATTGTGATACAAGCTGGGGATTTATGTAATTTTGGAAAAGTAGGGTTCATATTCAATAATATTATTTATAAATTATTTGTGATAAATTTGTAATACAAGTTGTGGATTTATGTGATTTAAAATAATATCATCATCCTATACAGATCTGTGTGTTTGGAAACTGTTGAAAATATATTTGTATGGCTTGAGAAGATATTGGTGATAAGGATATGTGGGATCCAAGATGAAATTGTTATTCCAAAAAGAGATCCGTGGGATCCAGGGTGAAGTGGTTATTTTATAAATTGATCTATGTGATTGAGGTGAAGTTGTTATTTTATAAGAGGATTTGTGTGAATTGAAATTAAGTTGTTGCTTTATGGTGATTAAATGTTGATATTGATATTGTAAATGGTTTATGATGCACGTTTTGGGTGCATACCATGCATAAACATGAAAAGTGTTTTCCTCAAAATTAATAAGATACTAATGGTGTGTGCGGCCACTATATATGCATCTCTGTCAGGGTTCGGAAAAATCATTCCCTACATTTTTTATTAGGGGTTCGAAAAAATCGTCCCCACCACTTTGCTAGAGTTCGAAAAAATTATTCTCGGCATTATTTTCGGGGTTCGAAAAAATCGTCCCCATTGAGCTCATTTGGGGTGCATATCATAAGTGTATCCTGGGGATCCCGCAACGTGAACAGTTTTTAAAATAAAAGAAATCAACTAGAAAAATTAGAACATAGGCGATAGAGAACTAAATGCATTTTCATGCACGGACATGCATGATTTCTACTTACTGAGATTTTTATCTCACTAGTTTATGCATTGTAGGTGAGCCTGTTGATGATTGAGTTTGTGATGTGACTGTGCAAGCTGTGGAATTCCTTCAAGTTTTGAGAGGATGTACATAGATGACGACCTGTTGGGCTAGGCCGTGGGTTTATTTTGTTTCCGCTGATATTTTGGTTGTGTAATATAATAAGTATTATCGCGAGTTTGTCTGGTTTGAAGTGTTATCAGAAACTAGTCATGTATGTTGAACTGGTGTGATGGTGTTGGTTATAAGCATATTATGTAGAAAAAAAAATTTATATGCAGGTTTTTATAATGATGATGTTTATGTTAAATAGTATTTGAATTATAAGTTGTGTAAGGTGGGTCGTGTCAGAGTGGTATCAGAGCACGGTTTGGGTCCTGCAGACTGTCTATGTACATGAACTCATTCTTTGGGAGTGTAGCTTTGCAAGTAAGTGCTATTTTTATTCTGTGTTGTTATGTGTCTTATAAATTATATTGGCTATGTGGTATAGGAAGTGTAGTTTGTAGACAAAATAGTAAGGCTACAGGTGAAAGTTCTGAAGGAGATAGGATTGTTGAGCAAACAGCACCTCCTGAAGGGAATAATCGTGATGCGGTGATTACTCGACTAATGGAACTGGTTGAGCGCCAGTCCCAACAGATACAGCAACTGATTCAGCAGAGAGATATGGGTGGACAACCAGAGGGTAATGCAAACCAAGATAGACGTCAAGTAGAACGTGTGGAAATGGTTTGTGAGAGGTTTCGAAAGCTGAGCCCTCCAATATTTGAGGGCGCAGCAGACCCCACAGATGCAGAGGATTGGTTACGCACGGTGGAAAACATGTTTCAATACAGTAGAATTCCAGATGGGGATAGAGTGCTATGTGCTTCTTTCATGTTACGAGGAAGTGCAGGCTATTGGTGGGATACGATTAAAAGTATCGAGGATGTCACGACTATGACATGGGAAAGGTTCAAGGAGCTTTTCAGAAACAAGTACTTTATGGCACCAGTGAGAGCCATGAAGATGAACGAGTTCATACAGTTGAGGCAAGGTGGCATGTCAGTCACATATTACCTTCGTAAGTTTGAGCAGTTGTCGAGGTTTGCTGAACATATGGTGAGTACGGAGACACTGAAAGTGGGGAGATTTGTGGAAGGCTTAAGGCCTGAACTTTACAGAGATGTGAGTATGGCGGGACTGCATGGAGCAACATACTCACAAGTTGCAGAAAGGGCTCAAATTGCTGAGCAAGCGGAGATGAGGATCAGACAAGCACAAGCTATCAGACGTCAATTTCAGCAGAAACCAATGTAGCAGTCTGGGAGAGTTGATAAGAGGCCGATGCCATTTCTGAGGCCGAATTCAAATGTTCAAGTGGAGCAAGGATAGAGACAAGGAGAACCCAATAAGCGTCCTAAATTCGATCAGGGTAAAGTACCACCGGCGCCTCCACTACCTATATGTCCTAATTGTCTTAGATCACATGGTGGAGAGTGTCAAATTCCTCCGAGAACGTATTACACATGCGGGGAGAAAGGACATGTGACTACTACTTGTCCTAAGAAAGGGAAGCAGGCACAGCAGGGATGAACTCCAGCTAGGGTGTATACTTTGACGCGAGAGGAGGCAGATGCAAGCCCCTCAGTTGTCACGGGTAAGTTCTCTATTTTTGGAACTTCTACATATGTGCTATTTGATTCTGGAGCAAAACATTCATTTGTATCCACTGAGTATGTGAAAAAGTTGGGTGGAACACCTAACTTGATAGAAGTTAATTATGAGGTGATGATACCTTCTGGTGATTCAAAGCAAACTAATCAACTTCTTCGAGGTTGTGTTATTCCTATTGAAGGAAGAAGACTCCTCGCTAATTTGATTGTGTTAAGTATGAATGATTATGATATCATATTGGGCATGGATTGGCTGTCAAAATACGGTGCTACAATAGATTGTCAGAAGAAGAGTATCACTTTTCAGCCAGTGAAAGGAGAACCGTTCACTTTTGTTGGAATTAAGAAAAGCTTTAGATTTCCGATGATATCAGCAGCAAAAGTACAGCGGTTGTTGGAAAGTGGTTGTGAGGGGTATCTGGTGAGTGTAATGAATGTTGAGGAACAACAATGTCCAGTTCTCAGTAATGTTCCAGTAGTTCGGGAATATCTAGAGGTATTTCCAGATGATCTTCCAGGTTTGCCACCAGACCGAGAAATAGAGTTTGTTATTGAGTTGCAACCAGGAACTGCTCCTATATCTAAAACGCCATACAGAATGACACCAGCTGAACTGAAGGAATTGAAGATACAGTTACAAGAGTTGCTAGACAAAGGATTCATCCAACCTAGTTTCTCTCATTTGGAAGCACCAGTTCTGTTTGTTCGAAAGAAGGATGGCACATTGAGGATGTGCATTGATTATCGGGATCTCAACAAAGTTACGGTGAAGAATAAATATCCATTGCCTCGCATTGATGATCTGTTTGATCAGTTACAGGGTGCAACTATCTTTTCGAAGATTGATTTGCGGTCGGGGTATCATCAGTTGAAGATAAGGAAGGAGGATATTCCAAAGACTGCATTCAGTACAAGGTACGGGCACTATGAGTTCTTAGTGATGCCGTTTGGATTAACAAATGCTCCTGCAGCATTTATGGATTTGATGAATATAGTATTTCAGGAATTTCTCGATAAATTTGTGATTGTGTTTATCGATGATATTCTAATTTACTCTAAGAATAAGGAGGATCATGCACTGCACTTGAGAAAGGTGTTAGAGATTCTGAAGGAGAGGCAGTTGTATGCGAAGTTCAAGAAGTGTGAATTTTGGTTAGACCGAGTTGTTTTCTTGGGACACGTGGTATCGGGAGAAGGAATTTCAGTGGATCCAGGTAAAGTTAAAGCAGTCCATGATTGGCCACAACCCTCAAATCCCACTGAGGTTCGTAGCTTTCTTGGATTGACGGGATATTATCGAAGGTTTGTTGAAGGATTTTCTAAGATTGCTTCACCATTAACACAGTTGACCAGGAAGAATGTGAAGTTCACATGGACGGAGGAATGTGAACAAAGTTTCCATGAATTGAAGAGACGATTGACATCAGCACCTATCTTAACTATTCCTACGGAGACAGAAAACTTCAAGGTTTACAGTGATGCTTCAAAGAATGATCTTGGGTGTGTATTGATGCAAAATGGGAAAGTGATAGCGTATGCATCCAGACAGTTAAGAGAGTATGAGAAGAATTATCCAACTCATGATTTAGAGTTAGCCGCAGTGGTGTTTGCGCTCAAGATATGGAGGCATTATCTGTATGGGGAACATTGTGAAATCTATACTGATCATAAGAGTTTGAAGTACTTTTTCACTCAGAAAGAGTTGAATATGAGGCAAAGAAGATGGTTGGAATTGGTGAAGGATTACGACTGTGTTATCAATTATCACCCGGGAAAAGCCAATGTGGTTGCTGATGCATTGAGCCGAAAGGCAATATAGAGTGTAGCTGCTATGACCGTAAATCAGAAACCAGAGTTGCTTGATTTGCAAAGGATGGGTGTGGAGATCATTCAGGAAGGATCGTTGGAAGCAAGGATGGCAGCTCTGACACTTCGACCAACTTTGGTGGATAAGATTCGACAGAGCCAACAGGAGGATAAGTTGTTTGACAAGATAAAGAATGATATCAGCTCTGGAAAGTCTTCTGACTTCCAATTAGGAGATGATGGCGTGATTCGTTATGGAGGTCGATTATGTCTACCTGAAGTGAATGACATTCGAAAAGAAGTGATGATAGAAGCTCATTCAACACCCTACTCTGTACATCCAGGAGCTACTAAGATGTATAGAGATTTGAAGGCACATTATTGGTGGCCAGGGATGAAGAGAGATGTTGCTCGATATGTGGAGCAATGTTTGACTTGTCAGCAAGTCAAAGCCGAGCATCAGAGACCAGCAGGAACTTTGCAGCCTTTATTTATTCCAGAATGGAAGTAGGAGAATATCACGATGGATTTTGTTATCGGGCTACCGAAGATAGTGAAAGGTCACGATGCCATTTGGGTTATTGTGGATCGATTGACTAAGTCAGCTCATTTTCTTCCAATTAGCTCTACGTATTCCATGGATCGTTATGCCCAACTATATATACAAGAGATTGTCAGACTCCATGGAGTACCACTTGCCATTGTGTCAGACTGAGATACGAGATTCTTGTCTGCTTTCTGGAAGAGTTTACATAAGGCGTTAGGGACACAGTTATCTTTCAGCACAGCATTCCATCCACAGACAGATGGTCAATCAGAACGTACAATACAAATCTTGGAGGATATGCTCAGAGCGTGTGTGTTGGATTTTCAAGGTTAGTGGAGTAAATTTTTGCCTTTGATAGAGTTCTCGTATAATAACAGTTATCAGTCTACTATCGGGATGGCTCCATATGAAGCATTGTATGGGAGGAAGTGTAGATCTCCAGTTCATTGGGATGAAGTTGGAGAGAGGAAACTTTTGGGTCCAGACTTGATTCGTGAAATGTCAGAAGTTGTTACCCGTATACGAGAGAAGATGAAAGTTGCTCAAGATCGGCAGAAGAGTTATGCAGACAAACGGAGGAGAGAATTAGAATTTGAAGGGGGTGACCAGGTATTTTTGAAAGTATCTCCAATGAAGAGGATAATGCGGTTTGGAAGGAAAGGGAAACTCAGTCCAATATATGTTGGTCCATTCACTATCATTGAGAGAGTTGGCAGTGTTGCCTATAAATTGGAGTTACCAGCATCGATGTCTAGAGTACATGACGTGTTTCATGTATCTGTGTTGAGGAAGTATGTTCCAAATCCATCTCATGTTCTCAGGCAGGAACCAGTTGAGTTGAAAGAAGATTTGAGTTATGAAGAGGTACCAGTTGAGATCTTGTGGCGAGAAGTAAAGAAGCTCAGAAATAAAGAAATACCATTAGTAAAGGTATTATGGAGGAACCAGTTCGTTGAGGAAGCCACTTGGGAAAGAGAGGATGAGATGATGACTAAATACCCAGACCTCTTCAGGTAAGTAAATTTCGAGGACGAAATTTTTATAAGGTGGGGAGGATGTGATACCCGAGCTTCTCACTACTCATGTGCCAATATAATTTAATTTTTGTTATGTGCATTTTATAATTATGTGATAATTATGTGGCAATTATGTGATAATAATGTGACAATTATGTGACAATTATGTGATAATTGTTTCTATATTTTATTTATCGTTACATTTTATTTGAGACATTCGTGATAAAAAAATTGGGACGGTGTGTGAATATATGGGTGCATAAATATTTACGTGCATTAATTTGGATATATGAGTAAATTATTTTATGAGTATAAATACACTTTTCTTAATTATTAAGTATCACACGTGTTCTCGTAATAATAATAGTGAGTAAAAAAACGTACACGTATGTGTATTAATTTGTAAATGTATTATATCTTAGCTATTAAGTATTACACGTAAATTAAGAATGAATAATAATAAAATAAATAAATAAATAAAAAGGTTGAGGCGGTGGGATAATCGTGTACGACTTCCACCCCACCCCTCTATATATATATATATATATATATATATATATATATATATACATTAACAGGCAATTGAAAGCAGAAAAGGAAGAAAAAAAAAGAAAAAAAAAGAAAAAAAAAAGAAGAGAGAGAGAGAGAAGAAAGGGAGAGAGAGGAGAGAGAAGAAAGGGAGAGAGAGGAGAGAGAGAGAGGAAGAAGAGAAAGAGAAGAGGGAGCGCGCCGGAACGTGCGTGTCGGAGCGAATTAGTTACAGTTCTTTACGGGGTTTATATTACTGTCGGAATCCAGGTAAGTAGAAGTCCAACTACAATGCATAAACATGCTGTTTGTGAATTATTTGTGATTAATATATGATAATTATGTTATGTGTTATTTTTGATTAGTTTAATTACGTTATGAATTATTTGGAGATTAAATTGTGATACAAGCTGGGGATTTATGTAATTTTGGAAAAGTAGGGTTCATATTCAATAATATTATTTATAAATTATTTGTGATAAATTTGCAATACAAGTTGTGGATTTATGTGATTTAAAATAATATCATCATCCTATACAGATCTGTGTGTTTGGAAACTGTTGAAAATATATTTGTATGGCTTGAGAAGATATGGTGATAAGGATATGTGGGATCCAAGATGAAATTGTTATTCCAAAAAGAGATCCGTGGGATCCAGGGTGAAGTGATTATTTTATAAATTGATCTATGTGATTGAGGTAAAGTTGTTATTTTATAAGTGGATTTGTGTGAATTGAAATTAAGTTGTTGCTTTATGGTGATTAAATGTTGATATTGATATTGTAAATGGTTTATGATGCACATTTAATTGTTTTGGGTGGTACCATGCATAAACATGAAAAGTGTTTTCCTCAAAATTAATAAGATACTAATGGTGTGTGCGGCCACTATATATGCATCTCTGTCAGGGTTCGGAAAAATCGTTCCCGACATTTTTTTATTTGGGGTTCGGAAAAATCGTCCCCACCACTTTGCCAGAGTTCGGAAAAATCGTTCTCGGCATTATTTTCGGGGTTCGGAAAAATCATCCCCATTGAGCTCATTTGGGGTGCATATCATAAGTGTGTCGTGGGGATCCCGCAATGTGAACAGTTTTTAAAATAAAAGAGATCAACTAGAAAAATTAGAACATAGACGATAGAGAACTAAATGCATTTTCATGCACGGACATGCATTATTTCTACTTACTGAGATTTTTATCTCACTAGTTTATACATTGTAGGTGAGCCTGTTGATGATTGAGTTTGTGATGTGACTGTGCAAGCTGTGGAGCTCCTTCAAGTTTTAAGAGTATGTACATAGATGACGACCTGTTGGGCTAGGCCGTGGGTTTATTTTGTTTCCGCTGATATTTTGGTTGTGTAATATAATAAGTATTGTCGCGAGTTTGTCTGGTTTGAAGTGGTATCAGAAACCAGTCATGTATGTTGAACTAGTGTGATGGTGTTGATTATAAGCATATTCTGTGGAAAAAAAATTTATATGCAGGTTTTTATAATGATAATGTTTATGTTAAATAGTATTTGAATTATAAGTTGTGTAAGGTGGGTCGTGTCATTCACATTCGAGATAGACGGAGATAATTTCTTTCGGTATGATTGTAGTGTGATCTGGTATTAGTCTGTCTTGACTATAAAATTACACTAGTGCACTTTGTGTGTGTTGAGCAGGACCGCGCTTGAGATCGTTCGGTTTATACTGACTATATAATAGAACTTGATCTCTGTTATTATGGATGTTCGTACTCTTAATCCCTTTACAATAACCTCGACACGTAAGCCAATATTTATTTTCTTGATTCATCAATGGGTGAGATTTAATTATTAAATCAATATGCTTGGTGAGTCAGGAGATGATACTGTCTCTATGGTGTGCTGTTGATTGTAGAAGAAATATGTGTCCTAACGGAATTGGTTGATAATGTCACTTTGAGGAACTCATAATGATTATCATGTAAACTCTGCAAGTGGATTTATTCCGGCATGATAATAAAGTTGAGTGGTACTACTCTCGGTACATATATTAATTAATTGAGTTGTTAGTAATTTAATTAATTAATGGGCATTGAATATTAAACACGGGGAGACTAACGGCTAATAATAAGAAGGAGCCCAAAACGTAATTTGGGATTAGAGTGGTAGTGCAATAATATTTCTTTAGTGGACTGATTTATTATTATTGGACTTAAGTATAAGTTTTGTGCTAAACTTGGATGCTTAAGTCCAATGGGAGGCCCAAACCCTAATTTCTCCTTCTGGTCCCTGTTGTAGCCTATAAATAGCCAATCTCAGCAGTTCGGTAATCATACTTTTACATGCCAAAACCATGGAGAGCACATTAGGATTGTAGATTGAGATCGTCTTGTAGATCGTTGCCCATACAACATCAAGACGTGACTTAGGAATACAACAGAAGATCAAAAGGTCGTTTGCTGCTGCTGTTCATCAACTTCTACGATTTTTCTAAACTTGTGTAGAACTCCAAACTGGACGTGTGATACACCGTTGAAAAGCCACTGAGAAGAGGATTGTTTTGGCATAAAAATTACTCAAATCGGAGATTAGATGAGGAAGTTATGGCCAAAACGGTGAGGCTGCGCATGCTGCCAGCGAGAATTTTTTCAAAAATTCCATCTTTTTCAACATACTCTGGTGAAAGATAATGCATATTTTATATTCTTGCTTCCGCTGATATAGAATTGCATGGAACCCTAACGGTTCACGTTACCCAAATGATCAAACACCAACACTTTTCTCTTATTAGTAGATGTATTATTCAATTCAATTTGTAATACTGCAGGAGAAACGGATTAAGAGTATATAAATTATCTATCAATGTACCATCACAGATAATAATTCCATATTTTCTTAAAACAACCTTGTCATTAAAAGAAATTGAATATCCATCCTTAAACAATTTAGAAACTGAAATTAAATTCTTTCTAAAATGAGGTACATAAAGACAATTCTTCAAAATAAGAGTTTTATTCTTATTGAAAAATAAATTAACGTCTCCCACTGCAACAACCGCTACTCTTGTAGCATTCCCCATGAGTATGGAAATCTCCCCATCATTAAGCTGTCGGGTTAGGTGGAACCCCTGCAAAGAATTGCAGACATAGTCAGTGTCTCCCATATCTACACACCAAGTGTCAGCGGATACAACCGCTAAACAAGATTCAACAATTAGTAAATAAGACTTACTATTCCTGTTCCCCTTCAGAAGAGGGTAATCTGCCTTGTATTATCCCGACTGTTTGCATTTGAAGCACTTGCCTTTAGGCTTCTTGACCGCACCACTCTTTGCCTTCACTTAGTTCACCGGTGCTGAATTTCCTTCCTCTTATTCCTACCACCTCTCGGTTTGGGATAAGCAGCATTCAGCAATGTGAACCTGATGAGCTCGACCAAACAGCCCTTCCGCCACCACAAGTTCTGTCAGAAGCTCCGCCAACGTGTACAAACGTTTGTTCATACTGTAGTTTAGACGGAACTGCTCAAAACTCCTAGGCAAGCTTTGGAGTATGATATCGACTTGGGTTTTCCCATTGATTTCAGCTCCAAGGACCTCCAACTCATTGAGTTGGCCCATCATCCTGAGGACATGTTCCCTTACGGGAGAGCCCTCAGCCATTTTGATGTTCATCAACACAGCCATGCCCTTCGACCTAGCAAGACGACTTTGGTGTCCGAAGAATTCTCTAAGATTCTGCATCATATCATAGGCTGAGTTCATAGCATAATGCTGATGCTGAAGCACGTTTGACATAGAAGCCAAAATATAACATTTAGCCATCCTATCAGCTTTGACCCACTTATTGTAAGCAGCTCTTTCCTCTTCAGTACAAAAATAAAATCTTCAACAATTAAAATGATGTTCATGTTTCATTTTCAGTCAACATAATTTGAGTCAGTAAGTTTGTGTTCTTTAAGTATAACAGAAAGTGAGTTGAGTGCCATTTGAAAATCCTGAGAATCATAAATAAATAAACAGATCAAACACTTCGAATTGAATAAACTCATCTGATGGGGAGGAAGGCACTATAGCCAACGCGCAATTTTATTCACATCACTTACAAACCAATAACAGAGGCTGCGGAAATTATTAACCAATTTCCTCTCCCACTTAGTTATTTAATACCGATGGTTTTTGAATGCATATAATATTCAAAAATAAAATAGCAACCTAGCATGATCCTATCATAGTAATTTAAAACAGTAAATCACTTAGAACATGCATAGCATATATAACAATAATTAGATAATTAAATCAATTATAAACAGTTATATATCAGCTAATTCGATTGTTCTCCTCCAAGCACGAAATTGAGCAACTACGACTATGCGGGATTCGACTCGAATGGCAACCATCTCTAGAACTTGAGTCGAGCAGCATCTGTATCTGCATGTCGTCAGCCATGACCAGAACTCTAGTCGAGCCTTTTCCTGGCCTTCAGCTCAATTCGAGTGCAACCCGTTCAACGTGAGCCCTAACTTGCGCGCCAAGGCATCCTGTCATTGCATCCGTATCATCGCCGGTCAGGGCTCGATCCGAGCACCACCACTCACCGCCAGACGTGTCAGACCCGCGCAGGCCCCAACCTCCGCCCACATGCCGTGCCGCAACCGTCGTCGTCAGCCGCGCGCCGCCTGCGCAACACGCCTGCCTCCAGCATGCCACCGTGCATGTCAAGAACTCGAAACTGACCACCCGGCATCCTGGCCTATCTTTAGCGCCATACGCCTGTTGTACCGCCACGCTTCGACGTGCCAACTCGCTCCCGTCGTCAGCTTTCCCGCCGTGTCCCATCGGCCACCATATCCGTCAAATGTATAGTGTACACAAGTACAATACGAAATATTCTAAACCCTAAACCACGTTCGACAAATAAACCCTAGCCTAACATGTCACGTTTAGCCATGAAATCGAAGCTCTGATACCAATTATTGGCGTTCGATCGTTTGGTTAACAATATCATCCTATCGAAACTTAATCCAAAGTTTAAATTTGGGTAAAATTAAAATACCCCATACCAAATTCATCTTCATGTTTACTGTTTGTATGGATATTAATAAATATTACATTTTGACATGCTTTTGAGGATAGTTGGGTACTTTTGAGTAATAAATAAATAATAAAATATATTATATGTGTTAAAAAGGTGATGATAAATTTGAAATAAAAGTTCGTTAAAGAGATACTCCCTCAATCCCATAAATGTTTGCACCCATCATCTGACATGGAGATTAAGAAAAATGATAACTTTTAGGGGTATTATGGTATTTTTTTGTAATAAAAAAAATAATAAAGTATGTTAGGTGTAGTATGTTAGGTGTGTTAAGTAGATGTGATTTTTTTTAAAAAATAAAGTGTATGAGGAAAGATGATTGTGCTTGACTTTTTGATTTTTTTAGGAAGATATAAACTTTTGTAGGACAACCCAAAAAGAAAAGTGTGTCATCTGAAATGGGACGGATGAAGTATTAATTAGTTGCCTTTTCTTTTTATAAAAGTGTGAAGTTGAAGTTGAGACGAATCAAAATGGAAAGTGTGAAGTTGAAATTGGGATGGAGGGAATATTATTTTATATACTCTCTATGTCCCCTTTAAAGGGTACTCCCTCCATCCCAAAGATGTTGTTACATTTTACTAAAAAGTGTGTCCCATAAATAATGTTACATTTATCTTTTTGGTTAATGGGACCCACACAAAATATTTAAATATCACTATGGGGCCCACAACACCCCACTAATACAACTATTCATTTTATATTAAGCTATTATTTCTTTCACCTCACAATACATTAAAATACAATATTTCTTAATTTCCGTGTAAATAGTAAACGTAACAAGAATTACAGGACATAGAGAGGATGTTTTATTCTTTTTATGTGGATTGATTAGTATTATTATTTAATGTGTAGTGAGTAGTTGTATTAGTGGGTGTTTGGACCCCATATTTTAATTATATTAGTAGGTAAACGTGGGTCCCATATATGTAAAAAAAGAAATGAGACTTTTTTGGGACCCAAAATAAAAGAAAGTAGACTCTTTAAAGGGACGGAGGGGAGGAGGGAGCAAGTAGTTCTTAGCTAACCCATCCATGCATGGACATTTTAGAAAGCATGACAAAGATGTGTTTGATGGCAAGTATAAAATAAAAAAAATAAAAAAAGAAAGGGAAAAAAGAGGGATTTCGTTTTCGTTAATTCATACTTAAAAGGATCTTGCACATTGATATGTGTCATTCATGAACAACAAACATGAACAAATTCAAAAATACATCAAGTAAGCAATTTTTAGTATTTTTATAAATTATTTTAAATGTATTTAATAGTTATTGAGTATCACTTTAATTCTATAAATGCAAGGAGCATGAAGATATGATGACAAATAAGCCTAAAGGTAAGCAAAGAAAAAGGTGGAGGCAAGCTTATAAACATAACCAAGAATTTATTGTTTGATATAGGAAAAAAGTGGGGTTAGACTATTATTGGGGTCTTCTACATTAAATAGGACTCGAGTATTTTCTTAATTTCTTCGCTTCAGATATAATTATAGAAGAGAGGACGATAAATTGATTGATGATAAGAAACATGTGGTATATATTTTAGTGTTCCATTTAAGACAAGTCTTTCCATTAATTTTTTCCGTGTAAGATATGGCACGGTTCTACATGTCCGCGCGTCCAATCAATTCAATTAATGTACGTACGATGTTGTATTATCTAAATAAATTTCGATAAATAATACACCCTCCGTCCCAAAGTATTTCACGTGTTATTGTGCATAAAGTTTAAAAAAGTTGTTATTTTATATATAAACTATGAAAGTGGAAAAGTATTTTAATTAATTTAATAACAAAAGTGAATAAAGTTATTAGGATATGTAAAGTGATTATATTTGGATGTGTATAAAAAGTAGGTATTATTATAATATATATTTTTTTTACCATTTTTAATAAAAGTTAAATATGAAATATTTTGTTAAAAAAACGAAAAAAAGTGTGAAATACTTTGGAGATGGATGAAGTAAATAGTAGTATATGGTATCTCTTTATCATCCCATTTAATCAAATTTTGATCCTAATAACATATGTTCCCTCCAACTCCGAGAATGTTTGTTATTCTATGTTGTTTAACTAAAGTTGCTCTTTTGACAAATTTATTAACTTTAGAGGGTACTGTAGTATTTTTATATAATACTCCATCCATCCGATTCTAAGGTATCTATTTACTTTTTCACTTGGATTAAGGAGTATTATTATTATATGTAAAGTGGGTAATTGTATTAGAGGGAAGAGGTGGACCATATTGTGTACTTTTTTTACTAAATAGGGAAAATTGATACCTTTGAAGCAGACGCCAAAAATAGTAAAATGAATACCTTAGAAGCGGATGAGGGATAAAAAAAATAAAGTAATTGTGTGTATGTGAAAATTGAGTGTTGAATTTAAAATTAAAATAATTTTTGAGGTTGTTGAATAAAATGATGTTTTCATTTTTAAGGTAATGTAGAGTGAGAAATGAACTCCTTGCACATGATATATAATATATAATTCCTATATTTAAACGGACTGATTATCAACTCTATGGGTATATTTGGATCGAAGGATTCGAGGAAGGATTTATAAATCCCTCCTTCATGTTTGGGTGCCACTTGAAATCAATGAATTTATAAATCTAAGATTTTAAATCAATGGATTTGAAATCATAGATTCGATTTTGAATTTTTTTAATTGTTTTTTAATGGATTTCAAATCCTTACTCAAGCCGTATCATTTGAAATTCTTCCATTGTGTAATTGATATATTAATATATAATAAAAATAATATAGTATAAAATTAATATCCATGATACATATGAATTTGATACCTAATTCCTAGAATTACCATTTCTTGATTGTTGTTAATCTCACTTTTACTTAACTTGGAAATCCACCCTTCATATATCTATCTTGTTTGTTGATCATTGCTTACTTGCTTGCTTTGATTGATTTTATTTACTTGTTTTAACAACCTCCTTTGATGATTCGTCTTTATAAAATTACAAGAAACGTGAGATCGCTTAAGCTCTAGCACCTTCCTCCCTGTGGTTCGATAAATTCTTGAATTGGTCAACCCGACTACAAGTTTTGGTTAATCACCCCCACTCCAAAATAAATTATTTAATAAAATTTTAGATTTTAATATTTAAATAATAAAAGAAATTAGTTGTTTTTGACGAATTAACAATGAAATTCGTTGATAATTTTCTGTTGATAAAGTGGCGGTTGATAAATTTTTAGCAACAAAAAATCAATTCCATTGTAATTTGTTATTTCATTGATAGTTTATAATGATTCGATTGGTAATTACGAATTGAATTTTATTGTTGGTAAAATAAAGAATAAATTTGTTGGCATTCCATTGCTAAAAAAATATAATCCTGTAATTACCAATTCATATATATTTTTTTGTTGCCTATCCATTGGTAATTACCAATTTTGTTGTTAAAATAGAGTTTTTTTTAGCGATTATCGCTTCATTAATGGAGTAATTTTTAAAAATACACTCCTGTAATTACCAATCCATATATAGCCAATCCATTGGTAATTACCGATTCCGTTGTTAAAATGGAGTTTTTTTTAGTGATTATCGCTTCATTAATGTAGTGATTTTTTAATATAAAGTTAGTCTCCTGTAAACTGGGTTTACATCATGATCTATGTGCTCTTCCTTGTAAACCCTTATAATACTGTAGTGCTTTTTAACTTAAACATCCTAACTAAACATAGGGTATAATAAAATTGTAGGGAAACCACAGAGTTTACACTCTAAACCCGATTCACAGGAGTGTTTGCCTTTAAAATAAAATGATCATTTTTAACTCTTTCACTTTTTATATGGGTCCTGTTATATATAATCCTCTCTCCATCCAGTAAGCTTTTTTTTATTAAAAAAATAGTATAAATTTTGTTGGAAGATTAATATTTAATTATTTTTTAAAAAAGATATAGTATAATTTTTTTGTTCTTACATTGAATTATTTTTAAAATAATTTAAAGTATAAATAAAAAGTAATAATTTTTCATATTCAACGTAATAATATTTTATAGTTAAAGTGATTACTAATTACTAAAGCGTAAAGTAATTTCACTGTGAGGCGATTTCTCACAATATCTGCCCAAAGAAATGTACTTCATCTATTTCTTAGAACTCTTCACAATTTCTTTATTTGTTAGTCCCACAAAACCAAAAAAAATAATACTAAAGCGTAAAATAATTTCACCGTGAGACGGTCTCCCACAATATCTGCCCAAAGAAATGTACTTCATCCGTTTCTTAAAACTCTTCACAATTTCTTTATTTGATAGTCCCACAAAAAAAAATATATAATTTGTTAGTAAAAAAATTATCAATTTTTTAAATTAATATTGAACTTAGTCTTAATTTAGGTGTAAATTAATTTAGATTAAATGTACTCTATCATTTGTAGTACGAAGGTGACCAAGTGCAATTTATCAATCCCATGGAAGATCGTATCTGGATTTTTTTTTTTGTTTTTTTGTTTTTATCATACTTTGTAAAAGCGATCGAATTTTGATTTAGTTTTATACTAACAATTAAATTAACAATTAACTAGCAAAATGAACTAACAACTAGATTATCAATTACCAATAACGTAACAAGATGAAATGGAATGGATGGAATAGATCTTAGAAGAAAGCAAGACTAACCACACTCATGATTAAGGTACTAACTAGATATGCAAGACTACAACATTGAACTTCATTGATCATGGGCTAGAAGCAATCACTATTTTACTCCTTATCCCTATGGCTAAGGTAATTAGGTTCTCAACTCTTTTACAAGTATAAATCCCCTAAGATTGTGTCTTAATCTCAATTGTCATTAAGGTACTATGATCCTAAGTTTGATTATTCTCACTCAATCACTCAAGTGTCCTATTATAAGTGTTCTAAGCATTTAGAGGTTATGGCTTACCTTTCCTATCACTAACATACATGATCAAACAATCAATTGATTCAATCAAATATCTATATATTACATTGGAATGACCATCCTAATATCATAGATAGAAGATTTAAATACACAATTAAGAACATGAATCATGAATCATTCATTATAAAAGAAAGTCAAAATCAACTCAATTCAACATTTAGAATCCTACGTATCTAGCATCCCCTTAACTAATCATATGACTAGCCTCACAAGAGGACTAGCCACCAATTATCATCATACAAACCTTACAATGTTTACATGAATCCATTGCTAACTTCAAATCAAAAGAAATACAAATTAAAAGATGAATTTATTCCCTTTTAGAATGAGAGAGATCTCTTTCCTTCATGTGCTTTCAACTCTCCAATGCCTCAATTTCTTCTAAGGATGGTGTGGGTGAAAGATTTATGGAGTGAATTATGGATTGGAATAGTGAGAATGAATGAATTTGATGGATTATGGATGTAGGAGAAAATGTGTGTGAAAATGTGGTGAGGAATTGTGTGTTTTGATCTTGTAACTGCTCCAAATGACCCCTCTCCCGTAATTCACGCTCAATTCAAGTCTTTATACCCCTAGAACCTTCTAGAACATGTGCAAAACTTAATCTGATCTTTGCACAAACACGGCTCTTGTAGCAGAGCATGACTCGAGTAGGCGCACACTTTTCGGCGTATTCTGCGTGTTGACAGAACACGACTCATGTTCCACACACGGCCTCAGCATGGGCGAGCATGTGTCTCAGGTGCTGGTGCACGGCCCCGCTTACAGGGCTGTGTTCGGGCATGAGCTCGACTCAAGCGTAGAGCTCGAGTCGTGTCCAAACACTCACTGTTCTCCTTCTCCATTTTGGCTTCCAACTCTATTTTGTTCCATTTTTGACATGTTTTACACATATTTAATCTCAATTCCACACATATATCCATTTATATCACACTTATCCTAATTAACATAAAACTCCACCAAAAGGTACACATATACTAATAAAATAATACAAAAATTCACAAATAAAGACACTAAAATGTAGGTGAAAATAATGACGATCAAACATCTAAATATAAAAAAATAATATATTCACTAACAAATATAACTATTAAATAAAATTAATATAGATTATGTAAAATAAATGTGTATGTTTTGAATGTGGGCACGAATTAATGTCTATTGTACACCCGGATGCATACATCTTTTGTTTAATTTTAATTAAAAAAAATGATATCTTAGAAATAAAAAGTGAGAACAGTAGAATTAAAAAGTACTCCCTCGGTATTGGAATATGTTTCACATTTACTGTTCCACGTTGTCTACATAAATTATTTATTTGATCAATTTTATTGATTTTAGGGGTATTTTAGTATTTTTAGGTAATACACCCTCCGTCCCGAAACAAGGTATACGTTTGCTTTTACAAGGAGATTAAGGAGTATAATATTTTAATATGTAGTGAAGTGAGAGAAATAATATTTTAATATGTAGTGAGTAGTTGTATTAGTGCAGTGGTACTTGGGTCCCATATGAATATAATACTCCATGAGAAATATATACATTGTTTTGGGATGAACCAAAATGGAAAAAAGTGTATACCTAATTATGGGATGGAGGGAGTAAATAAAGTATAAAGTAATGCTATGAGAGTTAATTAGGAGTGACAAATTAGAAAGAGTGCAGGAACAGTGGTTCCACCCCTTCTTAATTAATATATTTTTTTATATTTATATAAGGCCATTATATCCCAAACTCTAAGGTTGTGTTTAGATTGAGTTATTTCAAATGCAATGGAATTGAAAATAAGTGGATTTTAAATTCATTGAATTTTAGATCAATTCATTTGAATTCTACTGTTTGGATGAATTGTGGATTTATGACAGGATTTCAAATCTATAATCCAACAATTATTTTTGAAATAGAAATATTAAAATCTAAAATTTTATTAAAAATAAAATTTTTCTTTTGGGGTGTGGGGTAATATTTTTATTATTTAAATATTAAAATCTGAAAAATAAAAAAAATTTGGGGGTATTTTTATTTTTATTATTTAAATAATAAAATCTAAAATTTTATTTTTTGGGGGTGGGGTAGGCTGGGTGATAATATTTTTATTATTTAAATAATAAAATCTAAAATTTTATTAATTTTTTTTGGGGTGGGTGGGTTGGTAGGAGTAGACTGAATGGTAATATTTTTATTATTCAAATATGAAAATCTAAAATTTTATTAATTTTTTTTTTGGGTAGGGTGGGGGTGGTTTGTTGTAGTGGGGGAGGGGGGTGAGTATGGAAGGGGGTAGGGTGGGTAATAGGGTTTAAAATTATAAAATATGTATAAATATATATTTTTTAATTAATTTATTATTTTATATACTATTTTTATATATTAATATATCAATTATACAACTGAAATTTCTAATCCCTGTTCTAATAATTTCATCCAAGCACACCCTATGGGTGAAATATATATACTCTAAACCACAACAATAAAGTTATAATTATAACCTAAATCATAAACTATGAGCTGAAATATACCCTAAGTCATAAGGGTGAAATTATAATTATATCCTAAACTTTAGACTCTAGGTTGAAATACACCCTAAACCATAAGGGTGAAATTACAATTATATTCCTAAATACTACAGGTGAAATATACCTTTAGAACTATAAGGGTGAAATTAATCCTAAATCCTAGAGCTAAATTATGTCCTAAACCACTAGGATAAAATATCCATATGGGTGAAATTATAATTATACTCGTGAAATTAAATATAAAAAATAAAAAACGAAACATAAAAAAGAAATGAAAAAAAAGAACTAGAAAGAGGCAGTGAAAATATTAAAATTGGGAATTAGGCAGCGGTTCTACAAATTCAACTTGGTGGAAACCCCCTCCCCCAACAAAAGTTATGATAAATTTAAATTTAGAGAAACTTTTGAAGTTATTAGATTAAAGTATGTTTTTTTCGGAGGGGATGAAAGTTATGGTAAAATCAATGATGGGTTTTGAAATTTTTGGAATACGACATATAATTATAAAAATACTATTCTATTTGTCTTCATAAGTAATATAGTATTTTTTGTGTGCAGATAAAGAAAAGTTAATTTTTATGTTTAAAGATGATGAGATGTGTGTAAAAATTAATTATTTAGATAATTTAATGAAAAACATGTATAAAGTTGTTTACATGTGTGTAAAAAGTGAAGAGTGAGGCTCTTTTGCCTCCGGGGTACACCGTGCGCCTTTAGAATTTAGTATTATGAGTAAGAGTATTTGTTTTGTTCTAAAGTGAATACACTTTAATTAATAAGGGTGCACCATTTTGTTGTAAATGATATACATTTTTCATTAATATTTTTTATTTTTTATTTTAGAAAATAAAGGGTACATATCTTTATACTAAATGGTATACAATTTAACACAAAATTCTAAAGGCGCACGGAGTGTGGTTCGTGTGCCCGGATGCACACAAGTTTTTGCCAAATGTGAATATTATTGAGATACGTTTCTACCATTTTAAAAAACGTACATAAATGTTGAGAGGATAAAAAAAAGTATGAAATAATTAGAGGGACGGAGGGAGTATTTGATAATCAAAACCGTAGAATAAATAAATTAACACTTTAAAATTATAATTATTGTTGACATTGTTGAATTTTCATTTGTAAAAAGCAATTTAAAATATTATTATCATGAATTTATAGTGTAGATTATAAAAAATAATATTCACTCAGTCCGATTCTAAGGTATCCATTTTACTATTTTTGGCGTCCGCTTCAAAGATATCAATTTCCCTATTTAGTAAAAAAATATACAATATGGCCCAACACTTTCCTCTAATACAACTACCCACTTTACATATAATAATAATACTCCTTAATCCACAAACAAAAAAATGCAAATGGATACTTTGGAATCGGATGGACAGAGTAATAAATTGAGTGTAAATTTATGTTAATTTAATAATTTGGGGTACGACAAATATTTATACTTACAGTAATGACTTAATGTTTAATGTGTGTGTATATGTGTGTACATACATATGAGGTTAAGCCAACGCTTGTGTATTGATCAACTTCCATGGCTATTATTTCCTTGATAAACATTCCTCTCTTCATCTTCCTCATATTAATAGTGTTGTTTACACCACCATCTTGCTCCCACAACAACATTGATCTACTTTCACTATATTCTATTGACCTTTCAGAGAAGGTTTGCATCAAAAAAGACGGGGTTTTGGCAAATGTAGTCCGTTCTTGACCGAGCGATAACTTCATTTTTATGTTTTTTTTTGAATTTCAATAAGATTTCCTCCGCTTAATGGATACTAGCCTTCAAGTCTGGCATAGATCATGATCCAAACGGCAGCTTCACCTCATGGGATCAGACAGCTGATTACTGCACATGGGAAGGAATTGTCTGTGGTCACAAACACCCCTATAGGGTGGTCACCATCAACCTCACATCTCAAGGATTGGTCGGAACACTCTCTCCATATCTGGGCAATCTCTCTTTTCACAGGACCATTTCTCTGCCACACAACAGCTTCCACGGCCCGATTCCAAGTCAACTCGGTCTCCTAACGAGACTTGAGTACTTGGACTTGGGTTCTAATTTGTTGGAGGGCGCGATTCCCAACAACTTGTCCCAGTGTCGTAATCTTGTTTATCTCAGACCTGTTTCGCAACCGTCTTTCGGGAAACGTACCGCCTGAGATTGGTTCACTGCTCAATCTGGAGTATCTAGATTTGTCATGGAATATTCTGTCTGGGCAAATCCCCCCATCTATTGGAAATATGACATCACTACAGTGGCTGCTTATGTATTCCTGTGGATTGGAAGGACAAATCCCCAGATCACTGGCCCAACTTCGCAGCCTCACGTACCTCAAATTGGTCAACAATAGTTTGACTGGTAAGAGCGCTCTCTAAATTTTCACATTTACGGTTTGGTTCTCTCGTTATATTTTGGTGTTACATCTCTTTTGCGCACTGTTGAATGATTGACACTAATGACATAATAAAACATACTCCCTCTGTCCTGCTTTAAGGTTTACGTTTTTTCATTTTGGTTGTCACAAGTTAAAGTTTACATTTCCTTTTTTGTCATATCAGACACATACAAAACAATTTATTATTCTATTAGGGTCTACAAACAACACTAATACAACTACCCATTTTATATTAAATATTATTTCTCTCACCTCATTACACATTAAAATATTATATCTCTTAATCTCCGTGCAAAAAGCAAACTTCAACGTTAATGCGGGACGGAGGGGGTATACTGTAAAAGGAAAGTTTAAACCCCTAGGGCAATGGTTGAAATTTTCTTACCCGTTCATGTGTTACTCATCTAACGAATGTAATAGGAGATGTAATACCAAGTGTAACAGAACACCAGAGATCCTTTAAGGGCATGTAAAATTTAAATTTTTTTGCGTAAATTAATACTCCCTCAGTCCGCTTCTAAAATATCAATTTTATTATTTTTTTTCGTCCGCTTCAAATGTATCTATTTTTCCTATTTAGTAAAATGTACACAATATGCCAACCACTTTCCTCGAATACAACTACCCACTTTACATGTAATAATAATACTCCTTAATCCACGTGCAAAAAATAAATGGATACCTTAGAACCGGACGGAGGGAATAATTTTTAGGTAATAAATACTTCATCCGTCCCATGAAAAAAGTTATGTTTACTATTTGCACAGAGATTAAGAAATACTATCCGGGTTGAGAGATATAATAATTTAATGTGTAGTGAGTAGTTGTATTAATATTGTGTGTGAGTCCCATGAAGATAAAACGATTGATTTATGTGGGTCTCATCTACTAAAAAATGAAATGTAACTCTTAAAGCTAGACGTCATAATTAGTAAAATGTAACTCTTGTGGCGGGATGAAGGGAGTATACTTATTAGTAATTAAAGTATGTTTCTTAAAGCATGATGAATGATGTATACAGTATGATTCTATGATGTTATAATATTATTCATTTTAAATATACTTTAATTATCAATAAATATACTTTAATAATGGGTAGACCCGTCTAAAAAAAAGTTCCTTTTAACTAAGGCAGTTTCTATGAACCGACTGTATTTCCCTCTTCTTTTAATTTAAATTAAAAAAAAATTATACCTATGTGATTCATGTTGTATTTTTTATTCTTCTGGTTTATATGTCAATTTACTCCTAGGTTTATATAAGTTTAATTAATTCGCACAGTATAATTGTAATTTCGCATGGTTAATGTCCTGTTTTACCACTAGGGTTTATATTTAGTTTAATTAATTCTTATATTATAATTGTAATTTCACTCTTTTGTTCATGTACCCTTATGATTTATGTCTATGTTATCCCTAAAATTTATGGTTTACTCTTAAGTTTTAGTGTTAATTTTTAGGGTACAAATCATTATTAAAAAAAATAGCAAACACTTGTGTGAAATCGTCTCACGAGAAAACTTTTGTTAGAGAAATAAGAAGTGATAACATTTTAATAAAATGTGATATTTAGATTTATGAAAAGTAATAATAGTGTAGTAAATTATTTTATGAACAATTAATTAGTATAAATAAAAAAAGCATAAAATAATTCATTATTGATGTAAGGTATAAGCATAAAATATTATTAATATCAACTACATAATTATAATGTAATATGTCATAATTACCCCCATGTGTTTGCACATTTTTTTGTACAATTTTATCTGCACCTTGTTTTTTGCACACTTTTTTTACACATTTTTTCACGTTTTTCTGCACAATTTTATTTCATATATAGTAATAATTTATTTAATAATAAATAAAGTAACATCTATAATCATTGATGTGCAACAATCCAACGTTAAAAAAGAATGTGCAGAAAAAATGTACTCCCTCCGTCCGATTCTAAGGTATCCATTTGCTTTTTGTACGTAGATTAATGTGTATTATTATTATATGTAAAGTGGGTAGTTGTATTAGAGGGAAGTGGTGGGCCATATAATGTACTTTTTTACTAAATAGGAGAAATGAATACCTTTGAAGCTGACGCCAAAAATAGTAAAATGGATACTTTAGAAGTGGACGGAGGGAGTATAATGGAATGTGCAGAAAAATTATGTAAAAAATGTGCAAAAAAAATACTCCCTCCGTCCGCTCGAAAGAGGATTTTACATGTGAACTCGATTCATACAAGTATTTATCGTTTCTAGAATATTCTATATCTTAATTTTATTAATTGTATTTAACCATTTAAATTGGGATTTTGGGGTGGTGAATTTAATTGAAAATTCATGATATCATACTGAAGGTAAAATTCCCTAAGAGATTGGACATGGCCAATTTAGAGATATTGCACTTGGGAATGAACAAACTAGAGGGCTCATTGCCAAAAGAAATTGGGAACATCACAGCTCTTCAGGAATTATGGAACAACAATTTAAGTGGTAAGATCTTGTTTATAATTATTTAGTTATCAGATTTGAACATAAAATAATTATTTTATATCATTTTTAAAATCACGTAATTCCATTCACCTATTTTATATGTGGTTTTTTTTTCTTTTTTTAAATGCTTATTATGGTTATATGAACATGTACATCATGTCAAAGTTAACTTAGGGACTAGGGATTACTGTTAAACTTTATTGGTGAGATTGATTTGAATCTGGTTTACACGTGAATCTTAATTTCGTAAAATTACTTTCTAATTGGTACATAAAAAATTTACTCTTTAAAAAATAATTTATTTTATCTAGAAGAGTAATAGTTAATTTCTCTAAAAAGTAAATTTTCATGTACTACTGAGTAATCGATAAATTATGGTGTGCAAAAATTTAAAGGTGCAAGTCTTTATAGCAGTTAACACTTATATAGATTCAAATGTACATAGGATTCAAAGCACATTACTTTGTTTCTCCAAGTATAATTTATGGATATTATTTGTTAATTTCTATATATATATATAATTAAGTAGAATTACGTCATAGGTGTTAAATTTGAGTATCATGACTGCGTGGAAACAATTTTTTCAAAATTTTAAAATAGTTATCTCCTTTTATCAAATATATTATTATTTTTTATTAAAAAAATTACTATTATTATTTATTTATACCACAAATTATTTATAAAATAATTTATTATTCTATTATCACTCACTTCATTAGTTCAAATATCATTTTTTGTTAAAATATTATCATTCCTTACATGTCACATGTTATCTCTTTATATCAAATATATTACTCCCTCCGTCCGTAAGATATCCATTTGCTTTTTTCATGTGGATTTAGAAGTACTAGTGTTTTATGTAAAATGAGTAGTTGTATTAATAGCGAGTGGTTGATGTGTGGGGCCTTTTACTAAAAAGGGAAAATAAATATCTTAAGAGTGGTTGACAAAAATGTCAAAATTGATACCGGACGAAGGGAGTATTATTTTTATTAAAAATATTATTACTTTTTATTTATATCACAAATTATTTATAAAATAATTTATTGTACTACTATTATTACACTTTATTAATTCGAATATCACTTTTTGTTAAATTATTATCATTCCTTACTCGTCGTACGAAAATCATTCTGTGTCTGAGAGAGTGTTTTCCCATAATCTTTGGAAAATTTCGAAAGAAATTTTTGTTCCAAAGAAATTAAAAATATTGGACATAGCAGACAACCATCTATGTGGATCATTGCCAAGAGAAATTGGGAACATGACAGCTCTAGAAGTCCTACATCTGTGGAATAATGCATTAAGTGGTATGTTATTTTTTCTCCTTTCTTATTTCAATATTAACAAACTAACTACACTCACTCAATTATTTTAAGATGCTCTATACAAATTAGAATTATTCATTTAGCTTAATTACTTCAATCTTTTTTAAATGTGTGTAACAACAAATTTTGTATTTATTAAATAATAAACACAAAATAAATTACAAAGAAAATTCAAGATGGATTGAACTTGAAAATTGAGTGAACAGTCTCTAGCAATCCTCTGATTCTTCTCTCGAGCCAATTTGGCTTTAACTTTGACTTGTTGTGTTGACTGTGTTAACTGCGTATGTTGAGTTGAGTCGGATCTTCAATTGAAGTTTGTCCGAACTCGGATTTGGAGGTGTATAGCGTTAATCCAGATGGGTCGAGCCTTTGTACGAATTAAACGTTATTCTTGAAGCTTTCCAGCGAAGAACGCCGAAGAACTTGAGTTGAGGAGGTGTATAACATTAATTCGGAGGGGTCGAACCTTTGATCGAATTAAATGTTATTCTTGAAGCTTTCCGCGAAAAACGCCGAAGAACTTGAGTTGAGGAGATGTATAACGTTAATCTGGAGGGGTCGAGCCTTTGTTCGGATTAAACGTTACTCTTGAAGCTTTTCGTGAAGAACGCCGAAGAACTTGAGTTGAATAACGCCAAAGAACTTGTGTTAAATAATGCCGGATCAGAGAGGTTTGGAACCTTGATCTCAGATTGCAGGTCGTTCTTGGCTTGAAGATGCTTGAAGATCTTAATGGAGCACTGCTCGTGTTCTTGATCTCTTCAGAAGCATCTGCGTCTTTTGATGTTTTAGTATGTTTAGAATGAATAGAGGAGGGTTCCTTATATAGACTCAATTATTCACTAATTTATTTTAAGAATTTATTTATTAAATCCCTTAATAAATAAATAATTAATTGATAATTATATTGTATTAATTTGCCACATATTTTCCTTTAATAGAAAATAAAATTTAAGTGCCTACAAATGCCCCATCGCATTTTGTTCATGGACGCCTTTGCGTTGAAGTGAACAAATTGTCATAATCCATTTTTTATCAATATGATTGAATTTTATTGCTTGCCTCACCAACTTGATATAAATAGCCTGAATTATGACTGAAATTAGTGAAACGCTAACTGCCTACGTACCTCATTGAAGAGGATCAAGTTATAACGTAGTTCAAGGGGATATGATTTGATTTGAATGCGGGGTGCCATACACAGTTTATACTCATGTGGGCCCGGAGTAACATGCAGTTTATGCTCGTACGTCATGGAGCATTGAATTGAATTTGTTGACAATTTATACTCGTGTCAATGAGTCTTGAATTTGAACTTGTAGACAGTTTATACTCGTGTCAAGGAGCCTTGTGTGGACATTTTTCACTCATGTCGAGGAGCTTTGTGTGTAGAGAGTTTATTCTCTTACCAAGGAGATTTGATTTGATGTGTAGATAATTTATACTCATATCAAGGAGTATCGACCATGTAGAGAGTTTGTCTTTTCTCAAGGAGATTTGATTTGATGTGCAAACAGTTTATACTCATATCAAGGAGTATCATGTAGACAGTTTACGCTTGTGTCGAGGAGCTGAGAATTTTAGATAGTTTAAGCTCGTATCAAGGAGCGTAATGTGTGGGATTTTAGATAGTTTTAACTTATATCAAGGAGCATAATATGGGCAGTTTACGCTCGTGTCGAGTAGCTTTGCACTTGAGTTTGTCAACAGTTCATTGCCCCCATATTCTGGGATGCACTATCTTATCTTTGACTTCATTTCTATGAATCTTTATAGAAACTGCAGTCTTTGGATATGGTTCTTCTCCCAAGGGCTCATCAAAAGTTATGTCTTCAAACTCATAAGAGTCTTGAATAGATGGACATTCGATGTCAAGCTCAACTCCATGTCGTGAGCTCTTGCAAAAATTCTTCAAAAGTTTTAGGCCGAATTCCTTGGAGTATGTAGCGAAGATTCCACTGCATACCTTGAATGTACATTTCGATAGCTGAAGTTTTTGACAGTTTTTCTTTAGAATTGAGGCTTAGGCTCCTCCATCTGTTGATGTAGTTGATGACGTATTCTTTATCACTTTGACGAATATTTGTTAGCTCCATCATGCTATTAGTTCTTCGTGTGCTATAGAAGCGGTTGAGGAATTCTTTTTCAATTTGCCCCCAACTGTCGATGGAGTTCGCTTCCAAGTCAATGTACCAATCGAAGGCATTTCTTTTCAGCGATCGGACAAATTGTCTCACCATGTGATCTCCGTAGGTCCCAACATCATTGCATGTCTCAATGAAGTGTGCCACGTGTTGTCTCGGGTTTCCTTTGCCGTCGAATTGTTGAAACTTGGGAGGTTGGTAGTCAGTTGGCATCCTCAAGTTGTCAATTTTCTTTGTATAAGGCTTTTTGTAGGAAACAGAAGATTGGGAGCTCCTTTCAAACTTATCTTTTATCATCTCCAACATAATGGCCTTTAGTTGGTTGATAGGAAGCGTCCCGTCAGTTGAAACTTGTATCTTATCCTCAGTTGGCTTTTCTTCGGATGGATGGTGTTTTGCTGAGTCCTCCTCCTCACGTTCATCCTCAACTTATTTCCCCTTTACATGACTTGTCTCCGCATTCTCCATTTTCTTCATAAGTTCAGAGATTTTTAAGTCTTGAGCTTCCATGTGCTTGGCGAGTCCTTCAATGGCTTTCATCATACTCGCGAGTTGTTCCTCGATAGTTATAGCACTCGTCGTCATTACTGCAGTTGCAGTTGAGACATAGTGAGCTTGGCGTGGAACGAGGAGTTGAACAGACAGAGTCTGCATCATCACCATTTTTATCGCCCTGCAATGACTTATTGAGAGTAATCCACACCATATGGTTTTTTTTTTGAGGAGCCTTCAGGGATACTTCTTGTAAAGTCTTCAACCTTGTCAGTTTGCAACTCTAGAGGCTTTGATGCGGTAGGCCTTCATTTTGCAATCTTTAATGTAGCCATCATTTGAGTCTTTATAGCTTGCAGCTCTGAAGGATTTGAGGTAGATGACTTTTTGATCACGATCCTAAGAGGAGTCATGTTTTGTATCTTCGAGCTTGTAGAGAGAAGAGATGAGAGGAAAAGACGATTCCACCGGGCATGCCAAAATTTGTAACAACAAATTTTATTTTTATTAAATAATAAACACAAAATAAATTACAGAGAAAATTCAAGATGGATTGAACTTGAAATTTGAGTAAACAGTCTCTAGTTATGCTCTGATTCTTCTCTCGAACCAATTTGGCTTGAACTTTGACTTGTTGTGTTGACTGCGTATGTTGAGTTGAGTCGGATCTTCAATTGAAGCTTGTCTGAACTCGAATTTGGAGGTGTATAACGTTAATCCGGAGGGGTCGAGCCTTTGTTCGGATTAAACATTATTCTTGAAGCTTTCCCGCAAAGAACGCCGAAGAACTTGAGTTGAGGAGGTGTATGACGTTAATCCGGAAGGGTCGAGCCTTTGTTCGGATTAAACGTTATTCTTGAAGCTTTTCATGAAGAATGCCAAAGAAGAGTTGAGGAGATGTATAACGTTAATTCGGAGGGGTCGAACCTTTGTTTGGATAAAACGTTATTCTTGAAGCTTTCCGCGAAGAACGCCAAAGAACTTGAGTTGAATAACATCGAAGAACTTGAGTTAAATAATGCCTGATCAGAGATGTTTGGAACCTTGATCTCGGATCGCAGGCCGTTCTTGGCTTGAAGATGCTTGAAGATCTCAATGGAGCACTGCTCGTGTTCTTGATCTCTCAGAAGCGTCTGCGTCTTTCGATGTTTTAGTGTGTCTGAAATGAATGGAGGAGGACTCTTTATATAGGTGAAGGGTGAGGATGCCCCATATATAACTCGCAATTTGATTGGTCAACGCTGATTTTACCTAATTCTGTGGGCTTGAGTCTTTCCATCCTTTCAAATTGATTGGTTAATATTGATTTGACCTGATTCTGCAGGCTTGAGCTTATTTAAATGGATCTGTCCCAATTATCAATTATTCACTAATTTATTTTAGGAATTTATTTATTTAAATCCTTTAATAAATAAATAATTAATTGATAATTATATTGTATTAATTTGCCACATATTTTCCTTTAATAGGCAATAAAATTTAAGTACATATAGTGTAATTTTCCCAAGTGTCATTTTACAATCAATTATTAAGAACACATAAAAAGAATTTAATAAATGGGTTAATTGCACTAAAGTACACGACCTTTTCCTCTTTTCTTAATTTAATCATCAACTTTTTTTATTGTCAATAAAATACATGACTTTCTTATTTTTCTCAATTTAATCACAAACTTTCTTTTCATCAATTAAATACATGACTTATTTGTATTTTTTTATTTTAATCACAAACCTTTACTTTTAATCTTTTATATTTTTCTGTTTGTTCAAAATTTTACTAAAGAAAAATCAATGGACATTAAATAATTTAAATGCAATGCATAGATTACATTTATATATTAAATAAATTGTAAAAAATTCATAAAAATTCACGTAAATTTCTCCAAATTTAATTAATTATATTTTTAAATAATTCGAGAATTTCCAAATTTAAAAAGAAATAATTACTTGAATGGATAATTAAATACAGAATTCAATAAAATATTAAGAATTGATACGAACACAAATTAATAACATAATTAAGAAAAAAATTTGAATAAAAATTGTAAAGCTTTAGAATGAAAATTGATTACATAAATATTAAATAAATAAATAATAAACAACTGTAAAAACACTTCACATAAAAAAGTTTGCAAGAATTAAATATGAATTGATGTGACTATGTATTTTTAAAAGAGTTCAATATAAAATTCACTTTCTAATTATTATTAATAAATTATGTTATATAATTTATATTTAATATATGTATAAATATAATTCTTAATTAATATTAGCAGTTGGTAGACTAAAAACTATTTAATAAACTTTTTTTATTTACGAAAGAATTTTGATTAAATGACAAAAATATAAAAATTATGTATATTTAACAAAAAAAATTGTGATTTAATTGAGGAAATACAAAAAAAGGTCGTGTATTTAATTGATACAGTGAAAATTCGTGATTAAATTGAGAAAAAAATATAAGGTCATGTATTTTTTTTACAATAAAAAAAGTTCGTGATTAAATTGAGAAAATATGAAAAGATGGTGTATTTTAATGCAATTAACCCTTAATAAATCCATAAGATAAATAAAGCAAGCAAGAATTAATCTCAAATAAAGAAGTTACGAAGAGGGATTTAGGTTTTTTCTAGTTTCCTTCGAATCATTGATCATTGCAAAATGCAACAATAATTAATAATAAAACTTAATAGCCATAGAATGCTGCGACAATTTTGCATTTATGCAGATCCAAAGAGGATGGAAAGATGTGTTTCGTGAAATCGGATCCCAAAGATAATGAATGAAGAAAGCAAGAATTCAACACATAAAAATGTAAAATGATATTGAAATTAAAAGGCAAGAACACAAGCAATTTATGATGGTTCAACCATCTACTTCCACTTGTGGGTTTTTGAGCTTATATATAGTATAATATATAGATGAACAATGGCTTAAATCAATCTGGCTACAAAAAGCAAGAATACACTTTTCTTCAACAAGAATTATCTAAGAGTGAGACTCTTGTGCGCCCGGGCACACAGATTTAGATTTGTGCCAATTTGCAATTTCTGTACCCTTTTACAATTTAAACTCCTTAACAATACATAGGTTTAAATAGAATAGGAAGAGGAATGGTTGTGTTCACATGGGGACATGGATCGTGTCCCCGAGGGCGCAGAAGCTTTTGCCTTTATCTAATAGCTAATGGAGAGTTAACTGTTTCCTGTTAATTCTTTCTCAAATAATTAGCCAATCCCTTGAACTGAATACTGCAAAAGAAACTGATGCAAAAACATTTAAGATGATCTCCAAAACTGGCTGTAAAAGTCTTCCTCGACTCATGCATGCCTCCATGGAGCTCTCTTAGCTGGAAGATTAATAATGATTAGATCTCCTAACGGTTTTAGGCATCTCATGTTCACCCAAACACACTGCTTAAACCCATTAATAATAACTCGTTCCAGTACGAAAGAGTAATTATTAAACTACCATCCAAATCTTAAATCATGGTATGACCTCATTATATGCTCATAAATCTTCCTCGTATTTGAAATATTAAATGTTTGTTAATTAAACTTCCTGATAACTTAATTAATTAGCATCAAATTTTGAGAGTAGCATCACTTATCATGCCAGTTAATCCAATTGTTTACATCAACATGCCAATTAATCCAATTGTTTACATGATAATCCTTATGAACTACTCAAGGGATATCGTCATAATTATTAGGACACACATTTATTCTATAATCAACAACATACCATATAAGCAATATCATCTTATAATTCATCGAACTTTTTGATTTAACAAATAAAGTTCATCCAGTGATAATTAAAGAAACACACACTAAATATACGAGCTTGTTATCATATAGAGATTAAAAGGACAACATTCATTATAACTAGGGTCTTTTTATAGAGTCGGTACAATTCGAACATCGATTGATCCTGCTCAATACACACGAAGCATACTTTAATCTTGATATAGTTGGTACAAATCGAACAACAGAAATTGATCCGGCTCAATACACACGAAGCGTACCTTATTCTTGTATCCAAGCATCTCTTCCAGCCTCCACCTTACATTTCTCATTTAGAGTAGTAAAAAACCTTTTTAGTTCATCACTGATAAGCTTAAACACAACTCAAATTTTGAAGTTGAAAGAGTTTTAGTGTAACAATCTGCCGGATTATTATTGGTGCTAATCTTGCAGACCTTAACTAATGCCTTTATCTACAATGTCTCTCACAAAGTAGAGTTTGACATCTATATATTTTGTCCTTTAATGATAACCTTGATGCTTAAAAAAATGAATTGCACTTTGGTTATCACAAAAAAAACTCCACAATTTGTTGAATCAATCCAAATTTTTTTAACTAAGTCATTCAAACAGGTTGCTTCTTTAACGGCCTTAGTAAGAGCAACATATATATTCTGCCTCAGTAGTTGAGAGAGCTACAATTTATTGATGTGTATGTTGGTATTTAAAATAATTTTGTGTGTGGCGTTTGATGTGTGACATGAGCTTATTTGTGGTGTGTGGTTTTAGTGAGAGAGTGAGAGTAGGTTGCAGCTAATTTTGGAAAATGAGTTTCTTAGTTATGCTGCTATTACACTTATACATGTTCCGTTCCATCGAATTCTGAGATTGTTTCTCTAGATTTGTTTAGATGATCCACTGCTTTCTAGATTACATCATATACTTGATATTTCTAGATAATTCTATCCCTTTTTAGTACTTCTAGATTAATCTAGATAACTCGAGATTATTTTATTTTATTAATGTGCATCAAATACTACTACTCCCCATTGATGCATATTTGGATGATCTGAGCTTTTTTCGTAGTATCTCGAACCTTGATTTTGGTACCGCCTTAATTTCTTTTGTCATGGCCTTTTCTTGATGACGACTTTGAAGTTTACTGACTCAACTTTACTTGAGATTTTACCATTTTGTCAATATTTTGAAAGATCTTCTCATCTCCCGTTATATGATTGTTGTTGCACCCACTGTCTTGTCACTCCCTTAATACTCCTCCTTTAGAATATCAAGGCTTTCTTGGATGTCTTCGCTCCACTGATCCTTGGAAATAGTGACTCTGCCAGAGCTATCTATAGTACGTAGAGCGTCAAATTGTCCTTCTCCATACTTCTGTCTAGATTTTCTTTGTCTATGTTAGACAAAGATGATATGTCTATAGGGACATTGTATCCCTTGTCAACGATCTCCCAAAGGCCATGAGACATAAAGTATGTCTTCATTTGAATGGCCCAATAGTTATAGCCTTCTTCCGAGAAGGTTGGAATTGAGATTTGGTTGGTATTGGATAGAAAGGACATTTTTGAAAGTTTAGAAATGATTTGGGTAGTATAGTGAGGGTCTGATAACATTACATTAAGCTGCAAACTAAGCTTAATTTTGGATTACAACACACCATAGAGTTTACATTAAGTTGCAAACTAAGATAGCATAAATATTATCATCATCTCTGACTTCTCCACTTGCCCCGTGATCTTGAAAGAGTTTTGGGCCTTGCTTAATAGGAGTTGTTACTGATTTATATTGATCCATGTAATATCTGTGCAACATTTTTTGCATATATGATTTCCAATTCATAACAAAAATAGCATCTTCTTTCTCCTTTTGATTTACATTCCAAGTATTCCTTCTGCCCTGTATTAAGGTTTAAGTTTGCATTTTGCAAGTAGATTAAAAGATATAATATTTTCATGGGTAGTGATTTAGAGATATAATATTTAATGTGTAGTGAGTAGTTGTATTAGTGTTGTGTGTGGGTCCCATGTAGAATAAATAATTGTTTTTTGTATCTAGTTTTCTTTTGATGTCCAAAGATATATAGTAGGCTCTACTTCTGATTCTTTGGTTCACTTACTATCTTCCAAGTGTCATTTTTCTTCAATGATGCAAGCTCTTGTTTCGCAATAGTCAACCACTGTCCACTCTCATTGTAGCTTATAAGTTCAACATAAGTTTTTGGTTCAAAAGACTCCACCTCAAGTGCAGTTGAATAGTGCAAAGGATAGCATATTTTCTTGAACATATCTTACAAGTGGATATATTACTCTCTTCTTTCTGTCTCTTACTAATTGATAATCACTACTATCACTTCTTCAAAAGATATCACCCCACTCTGTTCCCTTTCTTATAGATCGTTCAACTCTTATTTTAATAACCCGTGACTCCACCTCAACCATTCCTTGAACTTCTCAAAAGCCTCATCCTTGGATTTTAGTATATATATATATATATATATATCTATACCTTTCATGAATAATCATTAGTTATGGAAATAAATACTTATCTCCTCTTTCAGTGAGAATCTTCCCAAACATCAAGGTGTATGTAGTTAAGAACAACTTGTGTAGAGTATTCTCCTACTTCAAATATTAGTCTCTTTGTGTTGTTATAGATACAGTCTTCACGTAATTCAATTCTTTATATGTCTCATCAAACAGATTTAACTTTAAGAGTTTTTGTATTTCATTTTCACTAATATGTGCGAGTCTTCCATGCCAAAATAATTTTTTTCTTCATTATTTATTACATAAATATATGTCTAATTCTGCAGATCCTTTTTAAGTAGTACTATAAATCATTTTTTCTCTTGATCCTTTTTCTTGAGAAAATCCAAGCAGCTGCTTAAGTTCAGCATATGTAGTCTCTAACTTATCTAAATTAACTATCTTAATTGTTAAACAACTATTTCTTGGTTCAGCCACCAAACTGATCCATCCAACAACATAGAAGATAATCTGTTTCATGAAAATTAGAGGATCGAGAATACCATCACACATAACAGTTATAGTAGATGAAATAGGTAAATAGAATAGGCAATTTCATTTACTTTTTCTGTAAATACATGTTTAAATTTAGAGTCGTGCATCTAGATAATCTCAATCATTATATTAAAATAGGGAAAATATCAATTTTGGTTCTATAGGATATGTCAAATCCAACTTTAGTCCTCAATTTTGGTAATTTCTCAAAAGTGGTCCTCCGATGTCCGCTTTTGGTCCACTTTTTGTCCTTTTTGTCACTTTTGTTCCTCTAGAATAGACCAAATAAGGACTAAAAAGTGGATAAAAAGGACCAGAAGTGGACAAAAAAGATCAAAAGCGAACACTGGAGGACCACTTTTGAAAATTTATCAAACCTTAGGACTAAAGTTGGATTTTGTATATCCTAGAGAACCAAAATTGATATTATCCCTATTAAAATACTAATCAATAACCACCTTTTATCAAAATAAAATAATTAAAATTTTAAAAATAATAAATAACTAACCCCTATATAACCTCTGGGTTCACCGGACCACATAATAACTCTTAAATTTAAAAGGTAATTAGAGTAGGATTTATTTTATATTAGAAAATTCATACTCCTATGTATACGTTTTATTTTAAGATGTAACTGAGAGGCTGTACTGTTGCTTGCTATGTATTGTTTTAGGTAATATTCCCAGAGAGCTGTTCGTAAACAACTTGTTCACAGCCAACGACTCGGAAATAGAACTTTCCCACAACAATTTCGAAGGTTATCTGCCAACGGATATTGGAAGAGCCCAAAATTTGAGGTTTTTAAACCTAGGAGCAAACAAACTTTCAGGCGCCATACCTTCCACCATTTCTAAACTGATAATGTACTCCAATAATCTAACTGGAGAGATCCCACCATCCATCTGCAACTTGACTTCTATCCAATTTCTTATTCTATCACACAACAATTTGGAAGGAACAATTCCACAGTGCTGTCATGAAAACATGAGCAAATCATTGTCCAGCTTAGCCTTAAACGGAAACCACCAGTTGAAGGGCCAACAGATTCAACGGCACAATTGTTTCGACAGGTACTAAGCTTCCCTTTCCCAACTTGCAAATTTTCGACATATCCGAGAATGAATTTACTGGCACTCTACCGGGAAAATACATTATGAATTTTAAAGGCATGGTGAATGCGAAGGAGGATGAGAAAGAACAGGATATGTTCTCGTTTGATGAATACCAGTCCACGTTCATTGTGAAAGGTCTGGAGCAGCTGTTGAAAGGAATAAGGACAACTTTTACGGCCATTGATATGTCCTCCAATGGATTTTCTGGCGGCATTCCGCCTTCCTTTGGGCTTCTTAACTCTCTAGTCTACTTGAACTTGTCGCGAAACGGTCTCATAGGACGTATACCTCCAGCGCTCGGAGACGTGCGCGCTCTCGAGTCGCTGGACATGTCGTCTAATAGGTTGGAAGGAGAAATTCCGAAAGAACTCACGAGGTTGACATTTCTTTCCAAGTTGAACCTTTCGTTGAATAATCTTTCTGGGGAGATTCCTCGGTCCAATCAGTTTGGTACGTTCGAGAATGATTCCTACGTTGGAAACTCGCAACTCTGTGGGTTTCCATTGACGAAAATTTGTGAAGGGAAGGGTACACGATAGGCAATGCCAGTAGAAGAGGAAATGGATGGTTCTGGTTTTGTATATCAGGGATTTGGTTGGCATGCTGTTGTTTTAGGGTATGCATGTACCTCTGGGTTATTTATTTTTGGAACGTAAAACCACGAAATATGATTGGTAGGATATTATTTAACTTGATTTATTCCACAACGGATCTTTTGCGTTATTTTCGTGCATCATCTTCTGTGTCACGCGTTAAGTGATTGACACGTAAGAGCAGAAATAAATCCAACCATTGCCCTAGAGTTTAAGGTTTAGGGTATAGTTTCCTCTCTCCTACGTATCGTCCATCTAACGATTTGACATAAGAGATGATGTACTAAAATGACATAGAGAATCCGAGCTGTATTTATTTTACTATGTATTAAGTCTTAAATTTCATGTGTCTAGTGATTGGATTGAGATTAAATTAATATCATTATTACGCATACATCTACCAAAGTCACTCAAAGAATATTGTAATATTACACATCTTATATTCATGTTCTACCTAGAGTATTAATGCCATATATATAGAGTATCAATGCTTCATATTCGGTGAATGGATATGTGATTTATGTAACATCTTTTTTATTGTATTAATAGTTGGATGACACGCAGAAGATGTTAGAGTGACTTGATTAAGTATTAAATGATTCCTTTTTCTATCAGTTTAAACTTTTAGATGAGATGGTCGTTTAATATGGTATCAAAGTCATAGCCACCTGAAAGGTTTAGGGTTCAAACCTCATCGCCACTATCACTTTTTATCCGTCACAAATAAGGGCTTACGTGAGATGGTCTCACAGAATAAAGCCAGATGAACAGTTAAAATTAAAGTAGCTATAAGTTAAGGACCAAAATCAGACACTAGAGGATCAAAATTGCGAATTTAGCAAATTTGAAGATTGAATTTGAATTAGATCAAGGACCAATTATGATATTTTTCTTGATAGCGCTTTTAATAAAAAGTGATACATAACTAAGTGTTAAACTTCCATTTGAACTACATTTTGTTCCTTTTTTTAACTAGAGTTTTTATCACTTTTTACCCGTCTCAGATATTGGCTTACGTGAGATGGTCTCACAGAATTAAGCCGATGAACAGTTACTGAAATAGGTAAATTTTATTTCAGTCCCAACAGTACGATATACAAAGTACAAAGTGATTCCAAGTCTAACTATCAATACCTTGATTAAGGTCAAGGTGTACAATCTAGTAATATAAAAAAAGAGTGACTATATTACTTAGGTTCTATCCGCAATGCATTCAGGGGAAAGCATCCTGGAGCCGAAGAGTAAGGCATTCCTTTCCATCCAAATGGTGTAGATCATGGATGAGAAAGCAATGAAAAAAAGTCTCTTGACCTTCTTGTTACCCCAAGCACCTGCATGTATCTTCTGAAAGGCATCTCCAACAGACGCGAATTTTCTTCTCCACCCAATTCCTGATCCCACTATTGCTCATAGACTTCCATGAATGCGAAGCATTTGCTGATGAATGAACTACTACCCACTCTTGTTGTCTAAGGTACATGTTGAGAGTGAAATTTCACGTATTTTAGGTCTCACATTACAATGTTTTTGATAGAATATGACCATGATTTTGTATAGAATGACATGGTTTTCATATCTTGCATAATTAAGATGCTACTAACGTATTTTGTTGAGTTTTGAAGGGAAAAACATGATCAAAAGTTCAAAGTTGGAATGAAGAGTGAAAGTGTGAAGGAATGCTGAAAAACGCACGTCCATGTTGCGTAATTTTTCTGTATTCTTATAGATATCCAAATTGATCATTGATATATGGTCGAGCGGGACCCACCATGGTCGACTTTTTGGTCGAGCCGGGGTCCTACAGAACCCTCACGATGTCCTCGTTTCACCCATATGCTGCTCGGCAACTTCCAGGCACAGATCTACTCGAGCTAAGTGTCGAGTGGGGTCTAGGAGGGTCCCTGCTGACGTGGCAAGTCATTCTGATGCTGCTCGGATGCCGCTCGGCTAGGTTCATACCCAGCTCGGGCCGAGCTGGGTACCAAGCGGCCCAAAATTGGGCCCAAACGAGACATGTTCGATATAACACTGTATTTATTCTTTCAGATCGCATTTTGAAGCGAGAATCGATTGAAAATAGCCCTGCAACAGTCCAAGAGAGAATTAGGGAGATCAATACACAAATTGGAGAGAACCCATCCATAATCCATCATCAATTTATCCTTCTAACACCTCCATATCAGATTAGAACCTGATTTCACCATCCATCCATCTCCAAGTGTGTTTCAAGTGCTAATTAAGGGGAATCGGATGATCGGAGAGATGGAGAAGGAACGTGGGACTACGCTTACACTAGGGTTTCATTATTCTTATCTTTCTCTTCCTTTTGCTTTGATTTTTGGTATGAATTGTTTACCCATGAGTGTTGTTTGTGACCTCATGGACTAATTTTATAAACAGTTCTAGGGTTTGATGGTTTGATTTGATTAATTTGAGAACCTAGACCAAAGATTTGGATTTTATGCAGATGATCTTTTGATTTTACTTATTTTATTAAGACATGCTTTTCTGATTCGTAACGTCTTCATAATATATTCATGACATCCGCTATAATGCTTTAATTATTGTGTTAGCTTGTGTGCATTCATGATTGGTATTATCTATCTGTTAGGGATTGAAGTAGTTCCGCAATAAACACTTTAATTTCATGAACTGGTAAATCAAATGCTTGATTTGTTTAGTGGAACAATGCAATTAGACAATTAAGTAGGAAGTGAATAGAACCTTGTAGTAATTTCAGAAAATATCTTGTTAGTTGAGCTTACCATCCGGAGGTATTGTTTCTTGCTTTGATTAGTATCTAGGAATAAGGCTTGGTAATATTTGCGCACCTTAGGATTTAAACCAGAATATACTGTTAGCTTAAAATCAGATCATATTCGGTGGGTTAACGGGGTTATGTGGTGTATTTCCATTGAAACTGCATGAAAGAACAATTGTAGGTCTAGTAACCAGAATTAATTGGTCAATACCTTATATCTTAGAACTGTCGCTTATCCCTTGAATAAAATTTATCTTATATTTACTGTTTTTAATTAATTCAGTTATTTATAATTTCAGTATTTTAGTTAATTAATTCACAACAACACTCTGAAAATCGGTTACTTAATTCTTATTAAATAGTAATTTAGAATAAATAAATAATTAGCTGTCTCAGTGGGATCGATAATTTAACTTGGGTACTTGCTGCTACGATTGACATCCTCATACTTGAGGATTAAATTATAGTGAGCAGAAAAAACCTATCAGTACACTGAGTGTATCCAACATACCCAAAGTGAGGAAGCTTCATTATGGATATCCCACAAAGCAGCTGCCATAAGTGCACTATTCCACTCGGTGATGTCCTTCAAGCCCAGCCCTCCATTATGCTTGGGTTATGTAACATCCTTCAAACTAACAACACTCACTTTGCTTCCCCTAAAAAATCTCTTAATCAAGGTTTCCAATCTCGCGATCACTGTTGCCGGCAGCTTCACTATTGTGCACTAAAAGGACAATATTCCGTAGATGCCCGAAGAGATCAACTCTAATCTGCCCGTGAAGGTGAGAAGTTTGGAAGACCATTTTTGTATCATGTTGTTGACATCATTCAGGAGGGGAGCAAAATCATTGATTCTCATTCTTTTGTTGCACATCGGAATTCCCAAGTACTTGAAAGGGAACGTACCTCTAGTGTAAGGTAGTATCGTGTTGACTCGACGTAACACTCTGTGGTCCATCCCTACTATAAATATGTTCGATTTGGTGGCACTTACAGCTAAACCCGACACTTTTTCAAATGTCTTCAAGATTTTGTCAATACTTGTCGTTGTTCGGACATCACCATACCCCATGATAAGTAGATCATCCGCAAAAATTAAGTGAGAGTATCCACTCTTTTACAGAGTCTAGAATGAAATCTGTACATATTATCCCTTATCTCGTTCATCATCAATCTACTAAAATATTCCATGCAAATAACGAAGAGAAAGGATGAGATAGGATCTCCCTGTCTCAAGCCTCGCTTACCTCGAAAAAACCCCTTTGGCATTCCATTAATCATGATAGAGTATGTAAGAGTTGTTACACATTCTCTGATCCAAGAGCAAAATTTAGCAGGGAAGTTCAAACCATGTAGCATGTCAAATAAGAATCCCCAGCTAACCGAGTCGTAGGCTTTGTTGATGTCAATTTTAATTGCCATCCTTGGTGCGGTCGCTCTACATCCATAACCTTGAAGATTTCTTCTGCTAGCAAGATACAGTCTCTCATCTTTCTCCCTTTTACAAAACCAAACTGAGCTTCATTCACAATGTTGGGTAAACACCTTCTCAACCGGGTGTCAAGAATTTTTGTAATAATTTTATAGACCGTGTTGCAACACGAAATAGGTCTATAATCCTTCACTTGTGGCTCATGGGTAGTCTTAGGAATCAAGGAAATAAAAGTAGAGTTAATTTGCTTCAAAAGTTTCCCTTTCCTGAAAAATTCCTTCACAGCCCCAACTAGATCATTCCTTATCACACTCCATGCTTTTTGAAAGAAGAGAGATGTGTACCTATCTGATCCGGGAGATTTATTCTTGTTGATCATCCATAAGGCTGCCTTGATTTCCTCTTCTGTTACTTCTTCCTCTAATTGCACTGCTTCAGACGAGATATTTTGGGTCCTTGGTTTAATACCTCCTCATCTAGTTGCTCCATTATTCCCGAATTATTACCTAATAGGTTAGAGTAAAATTCTAGGAATGTATCCACCATCGATTGATAGGAGGTAGTGGGCCTATTTCCTGTGAATACTCTATATATCCCATTTCTGGAGGAATTCCCATTAATCAAGTTGTAGAAGTACCTGGAACCTCTGTCTTGATCTCGAATATGCTTATTCTTCAGGAGTTGAGAGATATAACTCATCTCACATTTTTCCAGGTGTTTTACAGGGGCAAGGGCATTACTGATTTCAAGAGAGCAGCCACGGTTGCCAGGATTTTGGAGAAAGTTCAGCTGTTAATTCTCCAGATGGTCCCTTGCTCTCTTAACCCTCTCTTAGATGTGAGTATAGTTCAATCGATGCAATTCCCTCAAAGGGGCTTTTAGAATTCTGATTTTCTTGCACAAAATGAATTATTTCATTCCTTGGATTTGAACCTGCCACTTGTTAGTAATCAAAGAGATAAAATTGTCATGTTCAGTCCATAGATTAAAGAACCTGAATGGCCTGATCATTTGGGTGGAAGTCTGCAAGAATTCAGAAATTGTAGGGCAATGATCGGAGCACGTGCCATGTGGCAAAAAGCTTGACTCTATCCTCCATCAATTATTTCTCCACAGTCTACATGTCATCACTCGCTCAAGTTTCGATGATGTTGTACCATTCGTCCATATATAGAAACATCCAGTTGATGGAGTATCGATCAATCCCAATAATGAGATGATCTCATTCATCTCTCTCGAACCCGAATTGATGGAAGTAGAAGTAGATTGTCTTTCATCGGCAGATAGGACACAATTGAAGTCCCCTGCTACTATCCACGGTTCATTATTTAAAGCATAAAACTCCTCCATATGCTCCCATAATCTCCTTCTTGCCACATATTTATTGCATGCATACACAATGGAAATGATAAATTTTCTCATAGTGATCATACACATAGCATTAGCAGTAAGGACTTGTTCATGGATTACAAAATTATCCAACAAAACACGTCTTCTATCCCAATTCACCGCAATTCTTCCACCATTACAAAGATTGAAATTATGTCTACATTCCCATCCTGGTACAATTTTAATGGTAATTTCCATGAGTTTTGTCGGAGTGAGCTTTGTTTCCAGCAAGCCTGCTACAACAACATTATGTTCCCACACTATTCTTTTGAGTGCCATGTGGGTGGGTGTGCGGCCTATTCCATGCACATTCCAAGTGAGGAGACTCATGAGGAATTGTCATCGGATGCATAGCCATCCGAGTGGGCATTCCGAAGGTTCTCAAACTCAATGTCCAACCAAATTCTTTTTTTCTTGAAGTTCCTGCCAGTGGAAGATGGTGCGCAGTCATCACTGTAACAGGGTGGGTGCCTCTTGAAGTATTCGTCATACATCATACCTCTGTACTTAGTAGCGGACAACTTTCTTGCCTCCAATTGATCCTCTGGGATGCTTTGTTCCTTTTCTATATGGGGAGCCTCTGGGTTAAGAACTTCCATGGTTAAAGTAGGGGGTAGGGGCGGAATTGGGTGTGGAATTGGTTGCCCATTCCCTTCATCAGCAACTGTGGCAGGGATGATTGGATGAGGATTGGCAGGCCGTGGGTGGCCTGCTCTATTTCGATTAGGACGTCGCCCTCGATTTCTATTTCTGTTCATGTTTTTATTTCTCCGATGGCTAACTTACTGAAATAGCCTCTCAATCTCCTCCCCTTGACCATGAGGAGGTGGTGGGGTGGAGGAGGAGGGGGTGGAACTTCATTGCCCTGTTTGTTTAGGTTGCATCCCTGAGTGGTGTGTCCAAGTCTAGCACAATGAGTACAGTATTTGGGAATAAACTCATAATCCACTTCTTGAAGAAAACCTCCACTAGATGTGTTTAGCCAAACAACTTCAGGAAGGGGTTTGGAAGCATCCACTTCAATGAGCATCCGAACATAATTGACTCATTCTTGGTGCACCGTAACATAATCTGCAGTGATTGGGTACCCCACAGATGAAGCAAGGAGACTTAAAATATGGGGAGACCACATATTCAGAGAAAGAGAGAGGAAGACAATCCAAACTGGGACAATGGAGATTTCTTCATCATCGAACCTGAAGTCCGGAGTCATTCTTTTCATCATCAGATAGATTCGGTTGGAGTCATAAGGGCCACCATAGTAGACTTTCTGCAGATCCTCTTCACTGAAGATCTTAAAGATAATACAACCACTTTCATGGAAGAAGGTTTCAACTCTTACTCCTTACTTCCTGGTAGTTTCATGTACAGTGGTAGCTTCGGGGAATTTACCGGCAAAGTAACCCACCAAAGTGAAATCCCAATGGTGGTTTCGGTGCTCATCAGGTACATCAACCACTCCCAGTTGTTTGGGGGGAATGTACTGGAAAGTAAAGGTCGGGTCAGGATGGCGATTGTGATTGGGTTCGATCGGAGGAGTTTGAGTTGAGCGTGGAGTTATAGGCTGTGGAACTTGATATTTTGGACATGTGGTATGGTTAGGCTGTGGTTGGTTTGAAGCAGGATCAAGATGATTTGTCTGGATGAGGAGGCTTCAAAGTCATGGGTTCGAGGAATGGTTAGGAGGAGGTGAGCAGGGTAGTTCGGGTTGAAATGAGTGAAGGCTAGAGTACGGGTTGGGGGATGGGAGGTCGTCGGAGCAACTGGAGGAGCCATGGAAGGAGAGTTTTGTTGGGATCGAGGTAGGGGTGACAAGGGAGAAGAGTTGGCAGGGTTGGTAAGGCCAAATCCCATCAGTTAGGGATGTCAACGGGCCAGGTCGGGCCGAGTAGTTAACTACCCAGACTTGGCCTGTTTCAAAGATGCTAGCCCAGACCCACCCCGTGCCCCACACGAGTCCTACTTCAAAGACACACGCCCCGCCCTGTTCTGGGCGGGTCCGCTCCATCCCGCCCCGTCTTTTTTTTTAAAATTAACAATTATCTAAATTCTAAACTAAACATCTCAAACTCACACTGTATTTTCATCAACAGACATCAAAACTCATATAAAGTAAATGTAATCTCATCCATCAAAACTCATCTAAACTCATCAAATCTCAGCCATCACCTTGACTATTATGAGATTCCGGCGAAAAATGACTGGGAACGGTGGCTGGCAGATGGCGGCTGGTCCTTTGAAACTTGAAAGAGATGCAAGAGAGATGGTACTGCCGGGACTTTGGAAATGGGGGGAGGACATTGGCTGTCGGGTGGTGGCCGATGGCTGTGGTGGCCGGTGGCTAGCGAAATTTGGAAGAGAAGAGAGAGAGGGGGAGAGGGGGAGAGTGAGTGTGGAGGCGTGAAATGGCTGGGCTGGGGAAGGGAATGGAGAGAGGTAGGGGAACTAGGTTTAGAGCTTTACAGACTGAATTATTATAGTATCATAATTAATAATTAATATAATTATATATAATATATTATTATATAACATATATAATATAATATACTTATTATTATATTAAACAGGACGGGGCTTAACCAAGACCCGGACCCACCCCCGTATTCTTACGGGTCCAGGCCGGCGCACCCCGTTTTTGCTCTGGGCCAAATATGGACCGTCCCAAATCTTGTTGGTCGGGTCGGGTCGGGCCAAGATTGGCATCCCTACCATCAATGTATCTTTAAAAGGTGTTGGATAGGGGGACCTACCTGAAGGAGTGTAGTAGGGAGTAACTGTTGAGGCTAAGTTTTTTTAATTTTGATTCACGTGATCCCCTACCAGCATATCCTCACCAACTTTATTCCTTAAATTAGGCTGCTGGGAAGCAGAGTCCAAAAATTGGTCAACACACTCAACTTCTTCCAGCCTATCGGATGTTTCAATTTCCGGCACTTGCTTTTCCTTTTCTGACTGTAGATTCTTCACCATTTCCGGCCGTAAATACTGCTGATTCCCCTCGTCTCTACTAGATGTTCCAATCTGAGGCAAATAAACCTGTACCGGCGATGGCGTGAGATCAGTAGTCAGCATGAGTTGGTTCAGGGAGCAAATTTTACGAGATGGGGGGCTTCTAGGTTGTTGAATTCCTTGAGAGTAAGCACCGTGACTTTCTTCCTCGAACTTCTCCTCAACTCACCGGTACGGGAGGAGGGCGGAGCTCGGCGGCCACGTCCAGCCATGTGGTCGAACAAGGCTCTGGTAATGGAGACTACTCCATGGCAGCCATGTCACTAGCCTCCATTTCCTAACCAAAGGAAAAGGAAAATGAGGGATGAAAACTAGAGAGAAGGCCGAGGAAATTTGGTAGAGAGAGAAATTAATTTCAAAAGAAATTCCATTTGCTTTATTCCGATGAACAGTTAAAAGTAGCTATAAGTTTATGAGTTAGTCTACTGTGAACCGGGCTTACGATGTAAATCATGTGACTCTTCTTTAATTTAAACCCCTAGCATACATAGTATAATAGCATTGGAAGGGGGGACCATAGGGTTTAGAGTGATAAAAGACTCAAATCCATATACTATGTTGGAATATATCAGCAAATAATAGATATTTGAGAGTTTGCAAAGCTATTGCTCTTACAATTTTAGTTTATATTTTTTTGATAAGTACTCATCTACGTACATGAATTTTTATAATAGATGATACATCTTGAGAATTGCTTTTCTTGAAAATATAAAGTCATGACACTATGAAAATCTAGGAGGCACTCTTGACCCACATAATTACAAATTACCATCTAACATATTAAACAATATATGTAAATAGAGTTTATAAGATATATGTAAATAGAGTTTATAAGAGTGTAAGTTTAATTAGGAAGCCCCATAAGAATGAGGACCGATAAAAGAAAAATAATAATGGTAAATTGAAGAATTATTATTGCACCAGATGGGCTAGGAATTGATCCAAGATGTATACTCAGATCTCTGGATAACTTATAATAAACATATAATTTATGCACAAATTAAATGAAAAGCTTTCCACTATTGAACGAAAATTAAACTCGTTTCTTTCCCCCACAAAATGTATTCTCATATTCAAAATATATATACTTCATTCCAATAACAACTTCAAATATTTTTAGCTCGTTTCAACTTCAAACTTTATTTCCGTTAAAAAACATGTCACTCAATTATTATCCTCACATCACACTTCAATTTTAAAATTATCATTTCTTCTTTCTACACATAACATATTTTATAATTATTTATTACTCAAAATATCACATGTTTATACTCAATAAGTAATTTTTCTATATTTGCATGTCAAAAGTAAAAGAGAAGATGAAGATGAGAAGAGTAACAGTATATCTTTTAACTTAGGTTAATTGCTTTAAATTTATAATAAGAGAAAGATACACAATAAAAAATGTTAGAAAAGAGAGAACTACCTCCTCCAAAAATTTATTATATGCGTGTTCTCTCCATATCCTAGAGAATTGCCAGCAATAAGAAGGAAGTCATTCTCTTAACCTCAGGTTTGTTTGGTACTCCTTTTCCGTCTTATAGTTTTTTTCACTGAGTTTTACATTAGTGGTTTTTAACGAGGCCAACTGGGGCTCTGATCGACTTCTTTGGCCTTGCATGGCACGTTTGACCTCTCTACAGGTTTGTATTTTTTCGACATCTCATTCTTGTTTTTTTTTTTTTTTCATCATGTTTGATTACATGTTTCAGGAAGTGATGAAGAAGGAAGTTATTCTGTGGAGGATAGCAATAAGTTTAGAATAAAACCCATAGAGATCCCAATGACTCCTACAACTACTGCAAACTTTAGGGAGAAGCTCCCACTTTTGCTTTTTCTTCGCCTTTTACATAATTCCTGCACACACAAATTTCATTACATATTGGAGTTTGATTGAATTTTTAAATTGAATCAATAATCAAGTCAAGGATGTTTTGGTCATTAAGAACATTTAAAGCGTAATTCTTAAATTTAGGAGTATGAACAAATTTGATAAAGCTAAACAGGATACTTTCTTTCATTTCTCCACAACAATGCCACTCTTTAATCGTATATCGTTCAACGAAATGCCCAATGAGTTGGGCATACCATTAAAATATTATGTTTGAGTTAGTCTCCTGTGTACCGAATTTACAGTGTAAATTCTATGATCCCTTTTAATTTAAACCCTAACATTAGGGTATAATAAGATTCGAAGGGAGAAGTATAAAATTGGAAGGGGGAATCACAGGCACCTGATTTTACATAAGTATACATTTTCAACTCTTTCTTCATTAATACATCATGTTTTCTTTCAAAACTAGAAAATAAAAAGGATATCGACACTCTATGTTTAGGCTTTTTTGTCTTTTCCTTTTTTATTTTAGTTTTTTTTTTTTAATTTTTTCAAAAAGGTTGGATACCTATACATAAGTAAAATACAAGTAAAATATTTTTAGATAATATAGGTTTAAAATTTCTCTCATAATATATAAACCCTGAAATAAAAAGTTTAGTATATTTTCTTTTCTATGAGTTACTATTCTATTAGTCTCTCCATCAGCCGAATAGGTGGACATTTTACCATTTTGGGCGTACGCATCAAAGGTGGACATTTTTATTTTTAAACATATGGAACCCACACACATTACTAATACAATTAATATATGAGACACACACACCCCACTAATACAACTACCAACAACACATTAAATAATAATACTCCTTAGTCTACGTGCAAAAAACAAATGTCCATGTTTTCAACGGATGGAGGGAGTACTTACTAATACAGACTGTTCAAGCTCTTGAAATATTTTGGTGCTATATTTTTTATGGCGACTTATTAGATAAATGACATACACGAAAGATAAAATCTATACTCAAAAAGAAAAATATCAACCCTAAAGAAAAATGTTAAAAATTTTCTAATATGTACTTGTTATTCATTTAATGCGTACAGTACAGTATTTAACACTAAAATGTAAAAGGACATGCGGTTGCTCTAATATAGAATAGTCACACTCTTAAGAAAAAGGAAATATATTTATTTACTATTGAAATTCCATTTTTTTAAAATATAACATGAAAAAATATATATTAAAAAAAATTCAACATATAATGTTTACTTATTTAGTAAATTATTAAATAATAAAACAAAAATAAAACATCAAGATACTAATAAATCTCCTAATTGATCTAATTTGTGAATGTCAACTTTTCAAGCAATATATGTTTGCAATTAAAGAAATAAATTGTAGTATATAGACTAACCAATTGTTCCTGTAGCTGTTGTTTTTGCTTAATAGCCGCATCTCTTTCTTCTCTAAGACGCTGCAAACCCTCATTCTGCACCATTAGTTATTTAATTATATACTTTAATTAACATACATATTATTCATATTATAATAGTATTATAATATGGCCCACCACATGTCATTAATACAACTTTTACTTTACATAAAATAATATTTTGTCCGTTTTATAAAAGTTTTTAGATTCTTAAAATAAATAAAAAAATTAAAAATCAAAACAACTAATCTCATCCTTAAACTTTATTTACAAAAATATCATCCCACCAAATAATACCTTTATCTATAAAAACATGTATAAAGAAAGTAGGATTGAATAATACCTTTATCTATTTATTTATTCCGAGACTAGAATAGGAGCGATCAAGTTGCACTAATTTGAGGTTCTTACAAATAATATATGCTCACTATTTTGCGATGTAACAAAAATCTGATTGTTAATAACCTTATATATGCACATGGGTTATTTTGGGTACACTAGGGTTTATATAGGGTAAAAATTAGGGTATGGTAGGTAGCTATTGTTTTATTTTTAATTATTTTATTTAGTGACTAAAATTAAATAAAAATCTAATATAACAGTTTAGATCATTCAGATGCATTACCGTTCGACTCATTAATAAGTACGAGATTGAAAGTAATAAAAGTTAGAATGTTACCGAATCTGTATCAAGGTTTCCACGAGTTGAATGGGGAGTGATGTAGAAGACTTTGAGTTTGTACTCTTGCATTGCACTTCCAACTTCCTTACTGAACTGTATTGTATGTACACACCATAAGTTACTACTCAACATATACATGTCAATATATATAGGATTTCGATGGAATATTGTAACTTAATTAATATGAAACTATAACAAAATGACACGGTGTGTGTGTGTTTTTTATTTTTTTTAATCATTTTTGGGGTCATTTTCTGGTGCACCTCATATTAATAGGTTAAAATAGAGGTAGTGGTAGTTTTTTTAAAAATAAAATTAATTATATTTTAAAAATAAAATTAATTATATTATTTTATTTAATAATTAAAATTAAATTAAAAAGTAATTTAACGATTAAGAATGTCCATGTGCTTAGACTCCATTTTTAGGTATCACTAGTCAAATGAGAGAGGAAGAAATTTAATTCTTATCTTCAGAGATCTTAATTTTATTTTTAGATTTAATATCATTTTCTCTCCAGTCACTAATCCTTGTAGCGGATTGATATATCCAAATTTGCAGGAATGTTATTATAGATATGGCATTACATCTTAGCACATGTATTTATATTAAAATAGTAAAACTGTACTTTTGATCCATTCGGAGAAAACCATTATAAAAATATTCTCATAGTTTCAAATCTGATTCCAAAAGTCACATTTTTTAGAAAAATGTCACAAATCAAATCCTTCCATAAGTCATCTTCTTACGACTTCATTAACAACAATATTATTATTATTTAATGACGATATAACATGGTTTAACATTAGTACCGATTGACTAATGTAATACTGGGTTACCCTTTTAAAATTACAAAGGAAGTATAATCCTCATGGTGGGATGAAAGAGTACAAAACATAGCATACATATATTGCAAACAATTTCCTCTCTATATATATTTTATGATTTTTTTTATTATTATTATTTTTAATTTATTTATTTTTTTGGTATGCTTTTAGAGAAGCTACACGCAGAATTGAGAAAATATAAGCTCGAAAAGCTAAAAAGCTTAAACCCTTAAAGGAGAGGATTAGATATCTCTTTTAACTCTCGTGTGCATTACTCATTCAGATTAATAGCATAAAACCACATCGTATTTTTTTGTCATTTTAATACATTATTTTTTTGTCGTACGTTATATGATAGACACATAAGAGGAGAAAAAAAATTCAACTATTGTCACTAAAGTTTAAGTTTTCCTTTTTAGGTTATAGTTTCTCTCTTTCTCTTACGTATTATCCATCCAACGGTATGACGCAGGAGATTATGTACCAAAATGACACAGACAATCCGACCGACTTAAAACATAATAAAAAAGATGAAATGAATGTATAAATTAATGTGTAGAGAATGTGGTTAATTACCGTATCTTCTGGAAGATCATCGACAGTAGTATTTGGGGGTACGATTGTGCTTTGCAATAGAAATTTATCTCTACATTGCATGTTAGGAGGGTACTCCCTTTGAGCTTGAAGGGTCACTAATAAATACAAATCACTATTAGTAAGATCACATACTACTTTTTATTTTATTTTATTTTATTTTTAAATCGGAAAAAGAAAATTTTATTAAATTACACTCTAGGTATGATAAATATCCAGAAATGCAAGTAAAAATGTGAGCAACAAGCACAAATCCTAATTCTACATGTATGGCTGAATGTATGATAAAATTAAAATACTACAGTTCTGACATATTAAGCTTCACAATCTACCAGATAAAAGATCACTTAGTACTTAATTTACATAAAAGCAAAAATATATAGTATGACACGGATATCCTATTATAGTAAATATTTTACATATCTTATTACATAACAAGTGAAAAAAAAATTTTGAAACTTGATTGATATCCTCTAAAGAATAGATTTTATTTATTTTTTACGATGTTATCCATCCAACCATTCAATTCAATTATACAACAACAAAATATAACTAAAATTCGGACTAATATAATATAGTCCTATTGGAGAAATTCATTATCTTATCTTATTCCAAAAGTGTAATTAATGCCACGTAGGAGGCAGTACCTCTTATTACACAAGAATCCCACGGGTGCATGACACCAATGTTTGGCCGCACAAAATACTTCTTCGGAGAAGTAGTTTTCACCTGCAAACAAAATATTTTTTTATATATAAAATGTCCAAAATTATAGTAAAATTATATTAACTTAAATTAAGAATATTATTACAGCTATATATACGTGTACCTTGAAAACAACATGATGCTCTGTGTTGTTTGTAACTTTAAGATCACAACAACTTAGTTTATCCAGCTCAACTGAGAAGAATTAATCATGTTAAACAAATAAATACTCATATTTTATTAATTAATTAAAAAGAACAACCATCAACTTTACAACTTACGCTACACAAACTTTAAAATTAAGGCATTAGAAGTTGTAGAGTTTATGCTTGATTTCAATTTTAAGGGCAAGAATTGCGTGGGAGCATCTTGCGATCGTTTTTTTTTCTTTTTTAATATAGTTATTACTTTTTATTAAAAAATAATATTACTATTCATTAAAAATATTTTTACTTTTTATTTATACTACGAATTGTTCGTGAATGTCACACTTTTCATTAATTTGAGCATCCTTTTTTATTAAAATGTTATCGCTTCTTATCTGTCTCAAAAGAAGTCTTCCAGTAGACAATCTCATACAGCTATTTGCCCAATTTTAATAGTGTAACTTCTCTCAAATATTAGTAATTCCAAATATGGTCCTTTGTTTGTTTTTTTTTTTTTACTTTTTTAAAATTATTTATATGTCAATTTTAATTCCATAAATTATACTATCATTTTTTAAATTTTAGTCCTTTTATGTTAAATTTGGTTAATTTTAAAAAATGAAAGGATTGAAATCGTACTCAATATAAGTTATATACTTAAGAGAGAAATTTAAAACATATAAAGGTTGGGTTTCTTTAAATTCGAGATTGGAAAATAAATCACATTAATATGAAAAATACTAAAATTGAAAAAGTAGAAGTACTAAAATTGAATTCATAAAAAGTTAGTATAAAAGTAAAATTAGTAATAAGTCCTATAATCCACGTGCATTATGTGACTCTCATGCAATATTGTTCACTAGATTAGGATAACATCTGACAATATCATAACTAATCTAATCTTGGAGCTGAGCATACAAATTACAAATTACAGATGAGACAAGTTCTTCAATCATTATGTATTACAGTATTTGATAATTAACATTGGTGTGAGTGCATGTCACGTTGAATTCGATGGTTTTACATTTTCTTAATTATTTATAATTTGTTATCACTTTGTACTTGCACTATATATGAATTATTATATGAAATGACAAAGAGTCGTAAGAGACTGTCACACGAGGTGACTTCCGCGAGATAAATAAGAAGTGATGATACTTAATAAAAAATTGATACTCAATTGATAAAAATAATGTTGCATTGAACTAAAGTATTTCATAAATAAATTATAGTATAAATAAAAAGTGACAACAAATTTAAAGAAAGTGATAATAACATCTCTAATAAAAAGTGATAACTATAATTAAAAAAAGTGTAAAATGATCCCATCCAAGATGCCTTATATGAAATAATTCACTTGAACGATTATAAGTTTCATTAACTAAATATTACTCTTTATTAAAAGAGTGCGGCTCTTGTGTCTACGGGGACACCGTGTCCCATCTCAATTAAGCTCTTGTGTCCTCGAAGACACCATGTCTCCAAACTCAATTTAAACCCCTAGCAATACATATGATTAAATAGGATATAAATGGAGGGGGAGAGTTGGGGATACAATGTCCCCCCACGGGAGTTTTTGCCTTATTAAAAATGTTATACTAACTTTTTTATCCATTTCATAACATGATTTTATAAAACAGTCTCACACAAATATTTCAGAACCGGGGAATGGATTTGGGTATGAACAGATGCCATGCATTTTGATTAGTTCCATCCCAATGGTGATCTAACCCCCCACCCCCACCCCCACCCCAAAAAAGAAAAAGAAAAAAAATCTGGGCAATCTTAGATTAAAGTGGGATTGGGATCGACCCAACAATGAACATGAATACAAAAGTTGAGAAATTTTAAGAATTGGAAAAACTTACATCGAAACTTGAGCTCCTCTGGCTGTACAGAAATCAAGTGTTTGTCCATGGTTGTAATTAAGCAAACAACACCAAATCACTGCATAACCAATAATTTCCTGCACCTCTCAATCCAATCGATATATACATAAATATATATACATATATGTGTTATTATAATTTTGATGTGAGATTATGTAATAAGGAATCTAGTAATAGTGTCGGGGAAGGTGAGAGAGTTGTGGAGCATTACGAAAAAGGAGGATCACAGAGAGAAGAATTAGTTAAATTAGTTTATAAGTGATATACCACTTTTACGTGTTTTTTAGTGAAATTTTGTTGTACTCCTTTCATATAAAATTCGTCGCATTTTCCGTATTTGTTATTTTAATTTATCCAATAACGAAAAAAAAATTAATTCCAATTTTTTCACTTTGATATGCATAACATACTTTACACATACCCTGGTTTCATATAACATTCACACTTTCTTTAGACTACCGTCATTCACAACCCACAACAACTCAACTCAATAATATAATATTAATTTCTCTTTCATCCACATATACAACCTACAACCCAATCCAACCTCAACTTTTTTATAATCCATCAACAACCCAACTCAACCTATCTTTTTAATAAAATATTCATTATCTCTCATCTATATTTACATCACAATTATTAATGTAAATTATACTATAATACTATTTTAAGATTTTTTTTAATTTTAATGAAGATTATAATAATTGCATAAATTAAAAATATTTTAATTTTGCTGTGTAAATTATTTTGTTGAAACCTAGAAATAACATAGTAATACAATAACTTAAATTTAAAAAAATAATAGAATTTAAGATTGAGAAAAAATAAAGATATTTTTATTGTGATTAAAAATATATTAATATTAGAGTCTACTAATAGATAAAATAAAATAAATTTAGAATTTTGATTATATAAAAAAATAATAATAATAAATTGTATATAATTTATTAAGAATTTAAAGTATATATATATTAAGTAATATATTATTAACCACCAATAAGATTGTGACATTTGTCTCCTACTGTATATGTGAATGGGTTGTATAATAGGTTGGTCAAACCCCCACTACCTCAACCGGTTGTTGCATTAATTTTAATTTTCAATTTACTATTTCTCATTCTATTTTGTCTTATTCGCTCGACCCGCTCAATCGTGGCAATGGGAATATCCTTATACTTTTCTTATTTGATTTGAGTGCCCCCACAAATCTTCAGTACTCCAAAAAATAAACATTATTTTATCAACAATCTTAAAAGTTAATTTTTATTTAAAATTTGTTACTCTTTTATCAAACACTTACTATTATTTTATATTTTTTTACTAAAATAAATTATTACAATATCCTTTAAAATTAACAAAGTTGGTCAAAAATAATAATTTTTCTTAAATAATATAAAACAATAAATCTAAAACATTTTACGGGATGGAGGGATAAAAAGCATTTTATGGGAATAAGGAATTATTATTTACTCCCTCTATCCAACAAAATCCTTCACACTTATCATTACTTTATATATTTTTATTATCATAAAATATTATGATACACTCTAAAATTAATAAATATTAATAAAAAATAATAATTTTTCTTAAATAATGTAAAACAATAAATCTAAAACATTTTACGGGATGGAGGGATAAAAAGCATTTTATGGGAATGAGGAATTATTATTTTCTCTCTCCCACAAAACCCTTCCCACATACCATTATTTCATATATTTTTATTATCATAAAATATTCTGATACCCTCTAAAATTAATAAAGATTGATAAAAAATAACAATTTTTCTTAAATAATATAAAACAATAAATCTAAAACATTTTACGGGACGGAGGGATAAAAAGCATTTTATGGGAATGAGGAATTATTATTTACTCTCCTTCTGTCCCACAACACCCTTCACACTTTCTTAATTTGTTTGTCCCACAATATCCTTCACACCAAAAAAAAGGAAAAAAACACTTTATCCAACAATCTCAAAAAGTTACTTTAATTTTAAATTCCTCACTTCTTTTTTCACAAACATGCCATTACTTTATACTCCCTCCGTCCCATTTAATTCATCTTCATATTTACTGTACACAAGCAAATTAAGAAAAATAACTTTTTTAGTAACTTTTGGGGGTAGTTTAGTATTTTTGGGTAAAAAAATAAATGATAAAATATGTTAGGTGTGTTAAAAAGGTGATTGCAAATTTGAAATTAAAGTATGTTAGAGGCGGTTTGGATCTCCTATTACATTTTGGTGTTACATCTACTGTTACAAACCTTTGGATGATTGACACGTAGGATAAACTAAACTATACCCTAACAATCAACCCTAAGGGGAAAGGTTGAGATTTTACTCTCCGCATACGTGTCACTCATCTAATGCGTGTAACAGGAGATGTAACACCAAAATGTAATAGAACATCCAAGATCTGTTAGCGGGATATTAATTATGTATCTTTTCCTTTTATTTTGGAAGTGTGAAGTTGAAATTGAGACGGACTAAATGGAAAGTGTGATGTTGAAGTTGGAACAGAGGGAGTACTTTTTTATTACTTAAAAATACTACAATACCCTATAAAGTTAATTAAGTTGGTCAAAAAGTACAACTTTTCTTAAACAACGTGGACAGTAAACGTGAAGCGTATTGTGAGGCGGAGGGAGTATTATTTATTTACATCATCTAACCTCCGTCTTATTTATTTACATCATCTAACTTTTAAGAAGTTCAATTTTTCACGTGGTTGCAGAAGGCATAAATGGTTTAACAAATGAATTTTCCAATTTTAAATAAAATAACAAAACAAAACAATTAGGTATAGTATAGAAAAAAAAAATTCAGAATGTATACGTACTTTACATTCACCAACATTCTTAATTGGTTGGATATCCTTCGACAACATCGATGGTATGTATTTGTGAAATACATTATTCCTCATAACATTCCTTAATAACCTACAATCATTTCTGATGAATAATGTTATTATGAAGTACTCTTTCCGTCCCGGTCAAATTGAATCGTTTGACTGCATAAAGCTCTCACAAAAGCTACAGTGAACGGTGCAATATGGGTGGGACGGAGGGAGTACAAAATTACTAAGTTAAGTTAAGAGACTATATAGAGTCGTGGATACTTGATAATGTCATCATGAAACACAAAATTACTAAGTCAAGAGATTGTATAGAGGAATCGTGGTTATCAGAAGTTTTCTAAGGGTAATTTATTGTTGATCTGTTGCTTCCCGTCCATGTTTCCATATCAAAAATTGCGTCAGCGAAAATAAGAAAATCCTTCAACTGCAGAATTTGCCTTCAACTGCAGAATTTGCTGAAAAACCCTCCAAATTTGGAAAACTACAAAATCGTCCAATGCGAAATTAAAAATACCTCCAAACTGCAAAATTGTCCTTTGTGAAAACTGTAGAATCGTCCAAATTTGAAAATACACAAGTATCAAACAACATCAGCCTCCTCAATTGGGATGGAAATTTATATGCTGGAGGAAGGCAAGCTCTAAGGACGTATATAAAACTTAAGCTTTTCAAAGATTCTCCAATTTCCCTAAACTGTCAAATGATCATTTCTTTCCAAATTTGAAAACACACAAGTATCAAACAAAGTCAGACTTCTCAATTAGCATGGAAATTTATATGTGGAAGGAAGGCGGCGCGCTCTGAGTACGTACATAAAACTTAAGCTTTTCAAGATTCTCCAACTTACCTGAACTGTCAAATTATCATTTCTTTCTTGTTATCCACCATCAAGGCTAGTCGGTCTCGAATGCCCAACTTCTTCAGATTGTGAGCCCGTTAAAAACATTTTCGATGAAACTTTCAAGATTAGTCGGACGTGAATACCCAACTTCTTCAAATGGTGAACTTTGTTAAAAACATTTTCGGTACAACTTTCTGGTGATATCGTCCAGGATCTATCCTCCCGCAATTCCGATTCCTGAGGACCCGCATCTCTCTTCTTCTTATTCGCATCCATGTGAATATCCAGTGCTTTCAAAGAGTTCATAAGTTTAGGTTTAGAGTCTTCTTCTTCCACATCCACCTTCACAGAGAGAGGAAGCTAACCATTGTAAATTTTAAATTATATTAATTGAAATTAAAATTGATGTTTTTACAATATTAGATCATCTAACTTTGAAGAAGTTCAATTTTTCCAGTGATTGTAGAATGCTTAGGTGTGGTTTAACAAATGAAATGAATTTCACAATTATAACTAAAATAGCAAAATAAAACAATTAGGTATAGGTATAGTATAGAAAAAAAAGTTGTATGTATTCGTGAAATGCATTATTCCTCATAATTCCTTAACAACCTCCAATAATTTCTGATAGCCCACGGGAGTAAATTTTAACCGGCGGCGATGATAATGTCAAAATAAAGCACAAAATATAACTCAAGTCAAGAGATCATACAGAGAAAATGATAATCTCATCATAAAGAAAAAAAATTACTCAAGAGATCATATAGAGAAATTGTGATTTTTGTGCAGATAGTTCAAGAAAAAAATCATTCCCCAAATGATTTTTCAGAATTCTAAGGGTAATTTATTGTTTTCGTCCATGTTTTCATATCAAAACTGCAATATCATCCAAATTTATAAAAAATTGGAAAATCCTTCAAATTGCATAATTTGCAAAAACTGAAAATCCTCCAAACTTGTAAAAACTACAAAGTGTGAAGTGAAAACTAAGATTCTCCAAATTTGGAAAATCGCACAGTGTGAAGTTTAACTTGGAACGGGGAGTATATAATTTGGGAGACAATCCCATCAGTATGAAATGAAAATTTAGTTTTCAATATGAAAAGAAGTGGCTCATGCCTCACATGTCAATATTACATTATACACCACACATTAAGGAAAAGAAGGGGCTCTCGCCTCACATGTCTTAATAATACAATATATACCCCACATTAAATAATACTTCTTCTGTCTCATAAATGTATTTACGTATATACATGTATGTATTTGGTGGCACGTAGTTTAAGAAAAATTACGTAATTTTTTGTTGTAATGATATGAAAAAGAGAAGGGATATTTTGGGTAATTTAATAGAATAAAGTGTATTATATAATTGCCTTTGACTAGATTAGGGATGTAATCGAATCGAACCGAGCCGAACACTACTAAACTTGAGTATCGTTTGTTAAGGAATTATCGAACTCGAGCCCAAGGACAAACTCGTTAAATATGAAAAAATATCGAACTTGAGTTCGAACTCCAACTATTTGTTAAGGCTCGCGAATGTGTTCACGAACACATAAATTAACTTGTTCATGAACATTTTTTCATAAAAATTTAAATATTTTTGTTCGTAGATATTAAAAGAACGTTTCGTTTATAAATATATAATGTTATTCATAATATTAAAAAAAACTAACAAAATATAAGAATAAACGTTAAATAAAATATTTAAATATTTAAATAATCACTTAAGTTATTATCATATTTGTGTGGTTTAGTATAAAATATTTAATTATTGAATATTAATAAATAAATAATAATATATAATACTAAAAATAATTATAAAATTTACGAGCACCTTTGAGAGCTTTTAACTAGCTCATTAACAAATATGTTCGCGAGCTTTCGAGCCGAACACCCTTAGACTTGAGTTTGATTTTGATAAACTATTCGAGCTCAAAATTCAAGCTTGGTTTGGCTTGTTAAGGTTAACAAACGAGCTCAAAAAATACTTTATTGAATCGAGACTTGAATAGTTCGCGAACGATTTGGTTCATTTACATCCCTAGACTAGATTGTTTGTAAAAAGAAAGTGACATTTTTGTAATAATATAGTATTGTAAGGTTATTGATATTGTGAATTGTTTTCATTTTTTGGATGTGAAAGCATTATTGAAATAGATAGTGTGCAAATATCCTTGGGACGGTTATTTCTTAATTTATATGCAAAATGAATTGGTGTCCCTTGGTCTCCACCATTTTTAATTAATTCATACTCCTTCATTAATATTATTTTTTATATTATTATACTTAAATGAATATTATACTCTAAATCATAGGGATAAATTATACCTTAAACCAAAAGGGTAAATTAAAATAAACACAAGGGTAAAGTTACAATTATACCCTAAATCCTAGAGATAAATTATACTCTGAACTACAAGGATAAAATTACAATTATACCCCTAAACCCTAGGAATAAATTATATCCTAAACTAAAAGGTAAAATTATAATTATACTTTAAAATTAAATTAAAAAAGAAAAACAAAAAAAATAAAAAAATGTATATAACAACAAATGAGCAATCTGTACCAGCGATAACAGTAGGAAATAGGGGTGAGATTGGGGGTGGGGGCCACGGTTCTACAGATGTGAAAAAAAAGCCGGGCATACATAAGTCATTGTCTAAAGGCAAAAATTTGTGTGCACCAGGGCGCACGGATCATATTCCGTGCGCCTTTAGAATTTTGTGTTAAATTAGTATAAAGATGTGTACCCTTTATTTTCTAAAGAAAATTATTGTGTGTATCTGGGCGCATGGACAACACTACGTGCGCCTTTAGAATTTTGTGTTAAATTATATACCCTTTAGTATAAAAATGTGTACACTTTATTTTATAAAGAAAAAAATATTAATAAAAAGTGTATACCCTTTAGAATAAAATGGTGTACCTTTTATTAATTAAAGTGTATACCCTTTAGACCAAAGCAATGTACCCTTACCCATAATACTAAATTTCTAAAGACGCACGAAATGTGTTCCCGTGCGCCCGAAAGCCTAACTCTTGTCTAAAATCAAATTTAAAATATTTTAAAATACATTATAAATGTAAATTTATTTTTAATTATTTATTATACAGACAATAGAATATCAAATTAAAGATATTGAAAAAACGATTAATTTGATATATTTTCAAGAAAAAATGAATTAAAATAAAAAAGTTTTAAACATTTAAAAATTTAAGTGAAATTTTAAATATAAAAACAGAAAACAAGAATGCCCCTCATATATATATATATATATATATATATATATATATATATATATATATATATATATATATATATATATATATATATATATATATATATATATATATATATATATATATATATATATTTATTTATTTATTTTTAAGTCAAATACAGATATTATATTTTTTTTCAAAAGAGATAAAAAGAACACAGGCTCATTTAGCACAACATGGGTCAGGATTCTGTAACGTGAAATCATAAAAGTTGGCCCATCCTTTGACCAGGCCAGGCATGGTGATTATCTTTGGTAAAGAACCAAGAAGAGACCAAATTCTAATTGCCCTAAATAGATACTTTAGAGTTATAACAAAACACAAATTGTTTGATTAGTAGGCCCAACCCAAAAGAGAGCCGGTTATAAAATTCAAAGTGTAAACCGAATTCACGGTGTAAACCTTTGTGATCCCCCTTCCAATCTTATACTCCCTTCGTCCCGTCCTGATAGTTACATTTGCTTTTTGCATGAGATTAATAAATATAGTATTTTAATGTGTATTGAGGTGAGAGAAATAATATTTAAATGTAAAGTAGGTAGGTGTATTAGTGTGATGTGTGGACCCATAAAAAGAGAAGTAATTAACTTGTGTGGATCTCATATGCCAAAAAGGAAAACCCGCGTACTACACGAGATCTTGAGTTATTATCTTTATTATTATAATTAAAAAATCCTATTATAAATATTTATGTATTAATAAATTTTTCATAAAAATATGAGAAATTTACAAGAATGCCACTTTAAATCAGTGTTTTTAGAACCGGATCGGAATGGCCGATTCAATCGGTTCAACCAGAAATCGGTGCCGGCACCGATCCGAAAACCCCCTACAAACCGCTTTGCCTGTTAAATCGAGAAAATCGATTAAAACCGGACAAATCGGCTAAACCGGCCAAACTGGAAACCGTCGATTTCTTTATTTATTTATTTATTTATTTATAAACTCGCTGCTTTTTTCCTGATCTGAGGAGAGGGAGGAGAAGCAGATCAAAACTCAATTTTTTTTTATTTCTTATACTTCATAAAAGCGTAGATCTGAGAGTTTCTTAATAATAGAGTAGATTTGAGAGCTCTTTGTTTCATGAAGGAGATGTGAGAGAAGAAGAACAATTAGAATCTATAAAAAAAATTTGAAATTCAAAGCGGGTTTAGGCAGCAGTATGTGATGGCAACAAACTCGACGGATTCACGTCGTGCCTGGTTGATGGGTTCGCCAGCGTGGTTGATGGGTTCGCCAGCGTGACTGGCGGCGGTTTGACGAAGCAAATCTTCCAAAAATCTTATTTGGAGAGAGAAGTCTAGCATTCTTAAAGAGAGGAAAAGTTATAATGGAGAGAGAACTTACGCCATTTTACTGATGAACTGATTTTGGAAGGAGTCTGCTCTTACTCCCAATTCTAAGAGAGAGAAAAGTTATAATGAAAACTCACGCTGGTAAGCTGATTTCTACCCTTCCACCTCTTGATTATTGTTTGTTATTTGGGCTTTAGAAATAATATTCTCTTGGGCCATCACTTCTAAATAAATTGGACCAGTTGAAATTAGGGGTGTCAATTTTACCCGCGGATGCGGGTATTCGCCGGATAGTACCATATCGGGTGAGGGTAGGGTAGAGTATTTTTAAGTATAGGGTAGGGTAGTACCCGTTGCTTGTTCACCTTTTTGCATGTATCCCCAAGTGTAGAGAATCAATTGTAGCTTAACGTGTGACCAAGTAAAAATATTGAACCCAAAGGATAATTCTAGACTAATTAATCTAATCATGACTATTATAATTTAAGATAAATTTGGGTATTTTAAGATAATTAATTAAACTAAAGATGCAGAAAATAATTATTAAAAATAATAATGTAGCACATAAATAAATATGAAAGTGCTCAAGAGAGAAGATAGATAGCCTTAGGAAATCCAGTTAAATTGGTCAAATCAAATCACTAGACAACCATTAGAATTCTTGCAAATTTTATGAAAGCAATCACTTAATTATGTTAAATCTCTCTTTTAAAGTAAACTTAACATATAAACTTGGTTTAAACCCTCAGATGCAGAAGAATAATTCATACTCCCTTTCTGGTACTTCATGCAAAATTCATTAAAGGCTAGAGTACTAAACTTCCCTTTATAGGTACTTAAGAATTAATCATCAATTCCCACATAACAATCTAAAAAATCAATCCTCTAGAATGGTAATTAATAGATATATTAAGTGTCCAATATTAATTATTTTAATGAATAAAGGTTATATGGTTAGATCTCCTTTACTCATAATAGGTTGACAGAATTAATCCTTTTATGGCACAAGCAACAAGCATAAATATGCATAAGACAATGACATATCATGAATGAGGACAGACCATATAAGACAAAAATATAATTCTTAATTCAAAGTATTAATAAAGGAATAAGAATACTACAGAAATCCATAACCTAGTCTAGGTCATTAATTCAAACCAATTCAACCTTCAAAATCTAGCACTATCCAATAAGTACTAGCCCATAATGTTACAAGCAACATCCATGGTTAAGTATGAAAATAATCCCATAGGTCTATAATTCAAAAGTAAAAAAGATAGAAAAAAAAACTCTGGATGTGGCGTGATTCTCCTTTCTCTCTTCCGTGATTCTGAACATTCTCGTTCTTCTTCTCAAGTAAGCAACACTGATGAACTTTCTGGGATGGGTGGATGGGATGATGAAGCTTGATTTCGATATGGTGGGAGAGAAAGGGTATGGAAAAGTATCAAGGGTTGTAGAGAGTTATTGTTTGGAACACCCCAAGGACTCCTTTTATAGTTGAAGACTGATAAATCCCGAATTCTGACTCAAAAGTGCACTTTTTCACATTAAAAATGATGATTCGGGCACGCTGGGCCATGGCACGAGTTGTGCCGGCCATGGCACGAGTCGTGACGCACAGGGCCTCTCGTCCGCACGGGTCGTGCCACCATCGGCAGCCTGCACGACCTCACGGTTTTGCTCATAACTTCTTCATTCGAATTACGATTGAGGTAATTTTTATGGATCTTCTCTTCCTTGGCTTTCTATCCATATAAAGAACTCATGAAAATTCGCCCATTTGAGTGTGGCACAAGTCGTGCAATGATTGGCACGAGTTGTGCTCTTCCGGCACAGCTTGCGCGACTTCACCCTTTTGATCATAACTCTCTCATCTGAGCTTCGATTAAGGTGTTTCTTGATCCAAAATGACCTTCTCTTCTGTAGCTTTCCAACCATATATCACATGACTAGTTTGGACTTTCACATAAATACAAAAAAATTATGCAAAGAGGACATGCATTTTTCAGCATTCTTTCAGGATTTCACTCTTTATTCCAACTTTGCACTTTTAATCCATTTTCCACCTAAAAACACGAAATAACACCTCAAATGCACCAGTATCTTAAATATATGAAAATTAACCATTTAGTGCTAAAATATGAACATAAATTTCACAAAATGGTGCTAAATCGAACCCTAAAACATGCAGTTTTTCACACTAATCACCCGTACCCGCATGAAAACTTTAAGGGTAAGGGTAGGGTATGGATTTTATAAAATAACCAATTACCCGTTTATTTATTACATATTATATGATAACCATATTACATATATTATAGTAATATATATTGTATATTTATATAATAACATATTATATACATAAACTTAATTCCATGCATTTGTAGTTAATTTGTTGAGTATTATTGGATTAGTTCGTTTAACTATGCATTAGTTTGTATTTTTGTTTATTTTAGGTTTTCATTGTGTTACAATATTGTATAAGGTGAAAGTTACTCAATTATATTTTAAAATTATTGAATCTTATAATATGTTGTATTGATAATTATTTATTTTAATTTTTTTTCTTCAAATGTTAGATTCGAGCCATATATATGGTATATGATAAGTCGAGCTATACAAGTAGAGTAGGCCAAAATAGATTATTTGAATTTTTTTCTTTTAAATTGCGGATAACCGTTTACTCACGGATTATTCGCGTACCCGATGGACACTATCCGCGCCCTACCCGATGATGTGTTTTAAGGTAATAGGGTAGGGTAAGGGTATGAAAATATGATTGAGGATAGTATGTGGAGTAGGCGTACCCGTATCCAACCCTACCCGTTTACACTCCTAGGTGAAATTGCTTAAATTATATGTAATATAATATTTAAATAACAAAATATTATTAGAAATAAGTGATTTTTTTTTTCGATTGAACCGTCGGTCCGATCGGTCCAACCGGTTGAACTGCCAACCATTATGGTCTCTGATTCTATCTCCGGTTCAGTTATAATAACACTGCTTTCAATATATTTTTTTTAAAATGCTACCCACAATAATATTTTAAAAAAAATTGCCACTTTTTAATTTTTTTAGAATCAAATACCCTTTAATCACTTAAGCGACCCTACCTGCGACTATTTGTGCGACCTATTATGCGACTCTACGCTTCAAGTATAAGCAACCTCTTGTGAAACTAATTATGCAATTGCTTACAAAACAACACACGCGATCATCTATGTGACCTTATATGCGACCCTGCATGCGACCTCTTGTGCGATCCTGCATGCGACCATTTGTGCGATTATAGGCAGAAACATATAGTCTCATAATTGGTCACACAAACAGTCACAATAAAGGTTGCACAATACCATGCGACCTTTTATGCGACCAACTGTACGACCCTGTACGTGACATTTTGTATATGACCAACTCTGCGACCTTGTACGCGATCTTTTGTATGACATTGAAGGTAGACTTTTGTTTAGTGAAAACAAGATACTAGATTTATAGATGTTATACCCATGGACAGTAGTATATACTATGTTTGTGATGGTGAGATACATAGGCAGGTTAACCTAAGAACTAAAGAATGTGGCGTAAGATTTTCCAACTTGAACAACTTCCATGTTCAAATGCATTAGCTATTGGTTTGAATCACAATTTTCTTCCATTTGAGTCGTCATAAAAAAATTATAGCACAAATGCACTTATATTATCATATGTTGAACCTATGTTTCCTATTGGGAATGAAGAAGAATGGGATATTCCAGACCAAATTAAAGACATTATTATGCTTCCACCCAGAATGTGTGTCTCAGCAGGTCCACTGAGGAAACAACGAATATTGTCTCAAGGAGAAGAGGTGGTGAAAAGATTTTGCTCGCATTGCCATTGGATTGGGCATAATCGAAAAATATGCAAAATTCTCAAACCTTTACATCCACCATCATAGACTTTGTATGGACTTGGTATGTTTACATCTTTTTTGTAATTTCTATATTCAGTTTGTGTTGACAATTTAATTTGAGACTTTAAAATTTATTATATTTGTTCACTTCACAATGTTACTTACTCCCTCCGTCCCGAACTTAAGTTCACTGACACTGTAGATACGGAGTTTAAGAAAAGTTACTTTTTGACCAACTTTATTGACTTTTTAGGGGTATTGTGGTATTTTTAAGTAATAAATATATTATAAAGTATGTTATGTATGTTAGGTGAGAGTGAAATTTTTTAAATTAAGATAACCTTTGAGGTTGTTGGTTGATGTGAAGTTTCCTTTTTTTGGTGGTGAACATAAGTGTGGGACGGAAGAAAAGGGAAAGTGTGAACATAAGTGTGGGACGGAGGGAGTATGTTTTACTAGGTAGTCACAAGGTTAGTCGCACAACACACAATTAATCATCCTTTGTATGATTTCAACACTTTGAATTCTCTATTCTCTGACATTGAATAAGTTCTCAGACGTTTCACAAGTGCATCCTTATTCAAAAAAGTTTGTCCAATCCACAAACTGGATGCAGCACCCTTAGAAGATTCTCCAAAGCTACTAGGGTTCATATTGGAAGACACAGACACTGTCTTTGCCAATTTTCTTGGCATATCTCCAGCTTGCTCTTTAATAGATATTGTTGACTTTGCATGATTAAATATTTTTGGAGGTATCCATGAATAAGGTTGCGAGGATGATGGTGGAATGACATCAACTTCAATTTGCTCATCAATAGGCCCATCAAGATTGATCCTTTCATTTTGGTCACGATCTTCTTTTTCGGATTCAAAGAAGTCATGCTCGCTCACAAAAGAACTGTTGGGTGCATCATATTCAAACTGAATGCCACCACTAATATCATCATGATTCTCATGTAGAATTGTCTTCCTTGATGAATTAGTCAAAATCTAATTAGGAGAAACCACTGAAGTTCTACTTGCCATAATAATTTCCAAATACAAGGACAATGACAATGGATCTTTCTTATTCATCATCAACAATGTTTGTACATCATATAACTCATTTACTGGACAAGGTGGCATGATTCCATTTGATGTATAGACAAACCAATATGACATCTTAATGTCATGATTTTCTTTGTTAACTTTAGTCACATCAAACATTTTGTCTAATAATTGTTCATAATTTGTATCTATATCTGCTCACACAATTTTTGACTTAGTTTCCTCTCCATCATATTTCTATTGACCGGAATCACATAGCCATTTTTCATCCCAAAGGCATAGAATATGAATCTTACCTGAAATTTGAAATATATATTCAATATTAAAAAAACGTTAAAAAAAGTATATACATTATTTAAGTGCAGTGTTGCCTCATTTGTTTATATGCTTGAAAAATCATGTGCACGCGACTAACTACTCAAGCGACCATTCATACGACTACACATGCGACCATGCACGCGACTACTCATGCGACCATGCACGACTACTCAAACAACTATGCACGCTACTATACATACGACTATAAACCCGACTAATCAAGCGACCATGCACGTGACTACTCATACGACCATACACGTGACTAACTAAGCGACATGCACGCATGCGACTACTCACGCGATCATTCATACGACTATACACGCGACTAACCTCGCAACTAACTATGTGACCTACCAGCGACTGTTCACGCAACCATTCGTGCGACTTATAAGTGACTACTTACTGAAGGTGCGTGCGACCTTACGCGCAACCTTTCACGTAACTTTTTGCAATTTGTAATTTATATACCTCAAAGATTATATTTTTACCAAAATATTCACAATATGTGTGTTAATCAATATTCTAAACACTTCAGGTGATGTAAAAATTCTTATTAATCTAATCAAACACCAAAATAACATAATCTCAACATAACTCACATGTTTATTTTCACAAAACCCTAAATTTAGTTTATGAAAAATAAATTGTAAGATTTACTAACCTAAATTCATATTGGGTTGCATTATGCCGTTGTCACTTTCCTCGTATGGTTGTCTTCTAAATCTTTAAAATTTTTTAAGAAGAATGATAGAGTGAGAAGAGAGAATGAGACAAAATAAACAATAGTGTGAGAAGAGAGAATGAAATTTATGTGAGTGAAGGGGTATTTGGGTCTAAAAAATTAATAAAGTGGCATTTTAAAAAAAAAATATTGTGGGTGGCATTTTTTATATAAATGTATTGAAAGTGACATTGTTAGAAATATTCCTTAAAATATTGTACTTTTTTTACAGTTAGAATAAATATTAAAATTCATATTTTTTTCATATATAATAAAATATAAAGTTAATATATATTTATAAATCTGATTAGCTTAAATCAAAATTTTGTACTTTCAACATAATATAGATTAATTATTCAATTTTACTATTTATTTATTGGATTTATTACTCTTAGATACACACTTTATAACTTATTTACTATGAGATATATTGGAAAACAGAAAATACAATCAGACAGAAAATACAATCAGATACTCAAATTAGTGGATAAAGAGACAAAATTACCCTCAACTAAATCAACATTTACTCTCTCCTTTTGCACCGTCCCATCGCGTCCCAGTCAGCAGACTCGCTTTGTCGAATTTTCATCGCCGCTTTCAATGGCGATCCCGTTTGCCCTAGCCACCGCCGTCAATGGAATAATCTTCCCCTGCTAGGCTCCCATCATTCTGCCCAATTTGCATCTTGATTAGAATGTCACAAAGAGTTAACGATTCGCACCTATTGCCGTTCTGGCGATTGTACCAGCACCATCAAGGGCTCTTTCCCTCTCTATGGCGATGGAGGATGATGATGTCGGTCGTACTGACTTCTTCTCTATTCTATTGGCAGCCTCAATTGTCTAATCAGCCATCGGAGATCTTTAATTATCCACCACCGTCTAAGGGTAGCATCGGATGTCCGCTTGACCCTTTGTTGGTGTGCTTCTTTCTACTGGTGTGAGGACATCTCAGATGTGTCCTCGACACCTTTTTCACTGCCTAGGGCAGTTCACAATTCTCGCCGCTGTCGATTTCTCCAGCGCGAGTTAGTACTCTCTATTATTTTAGGGAATCTGAGGTTGGTTGCAGAGATTATTCAAGATGATTCCTGTCATTTTCTTGCGATACTCCTTTGTTTTCATCACAGAATCTTACTGTAGGCACTTGAATTTTATTGTCTATTAAAAAAATATATATGATAAATTAATGCAATAATTATTAATTAATTATTTATTTATTAAGGGATTTAAATAAATAATTCCTAAAATAAATTAGTGAATAATTGATAATTGGGACAGATACAGTCAAATAAGCCCAAACACGCAGAATTATGTCAAATCAAGGATCAATCAATCAAACTGTGTTATACATGGGAAGGCCCAAGCCCGCAGAATCAGGTCAAATCAGCCCTGGACCAATCAAATTGCGAGTTATTTATAGGGAATCCTTACCCTTTCCCTATATAAAGAGCCCTCCTCCATTCTTTCCAAACACACTAAAATATATGAAGACGCAGATGTTTTAGAGGAGATCAAGAATACGAGTAGTGCTCCCTTGAGATCTTCAAGCATCTTCAAGTCAAGAACAGCCTCCGATCAGAGATTAAGGTGTCAAGCCCCTCCGATCCGGCGTTCTTCCAGTCAACAACCTCCGATCAGAGATAAAGGTACCAAGCCCTTCCTATCTGGCGTTCTTTCAGCCATCAGTCTGCGATCCGAGATCAAGGTTCTAAGCTCCTCTGATTCGGCGTTCTTCCAGCCAACCGCCTCCGATCAGAGATTAAGGTGTCAAGCCCCTCCGATTCGGTGTTTTTCCAGTCAATAGCCTCCGATCAGAGATAAAGGTGTTAAGTCCCTCTGATCCGTTGTTCTTTCAGCCAACCGCCTCCGATCAGAGATAAAGGTGCCAAGCCCCTTTGATCTGACGTTCTTCCAGCAAACCGCCTCTGATCAGAGATTAAGGTGCCAAGCCCCTGCAATCCGACATTCTTCCAGTCAACAACTTTCTCTACAGAAAGCTTTCCAGTCAACGTTCAATCTGAACAAAGGCTCAACGGCTCTGGATCAACGTTAAAAGACTACATATCCGAGTTCAGACAAGTTTCATCTGAAGATCCAGCTCAACACACACGCTGTCAACACAGTTAGCATACACTCCAGTCAAAGAAGTCAAAGTCAACACACACAAGTAAAGTCAAGTCAAAGTAATCAAGTCAACCCAAATTGGTTCGAGAGAAGAATCAGAGGATTGATTGAGATTGTAACTCGTTTACATTATCTTTTATATTAAATCTATCTGAAATTATCTTTATACTCAATTTGTATTTATTTCATCATAAATAAAAAGTTTGTTGTTACAAATTTTGACACCGAGAGCTATTCTCTATGAAGGTCAAAGACTTCAGAGTTGTCTGAATAGTTCTTCGATTTCTTCAACGAGAGTCAACTCAAGAACGAAATACGTCTGGGATTCAGGTTTTAAGCTGCCCGGATCAAGCATTCTTAAGTCAAGTTCTTCGGTGAACGACTTATAATCTGGGATTCAGGTGCTAAGCCGCCCAGATTTATGCATTCTTAAGTCAAGTTCTTCCAAGAATGGCCTATAATCTAGGAGCATGGATTTAAGCCTGCTTAAGTCAAGTTCTTCGGTAAACGGCCTATAATCTGGGATTCAGGTGCTAAACTGCCCGGATTTAAGCCATCTCAAGTTCAGGTTATTCAAAGAACGACCTATAATCTAAGACTCAGGTACTAAACCACCCGGATTTAAGCCTACTTAAGTCAAACGGCCTATAATCTGGGATTCATGTGCTAAACTGCCCGGATTTAAGCGTTCTTAAATTAAGTTCTTCAATGTTATTCATGAAGTTAACAACGTTCTAATATATTGAATAATGTTCTTCACCAAAAATCTTCAAGGATCAGCATTTAATTCGAGAAAAGGCTCGACGCCTCCGGATTAATATTATAAATCCACGAAGCCGAGTTTGGACAAGCTTCATCTGAAGATCCAACTCAACAAAAATTTTTAACAACAAAATTTGTATTTATGATGAAATAAATACAAATTGAGTATAAAGATAACTTCATATAGATTTAATATAAAAGATAATGTAAACGAGTTACAATCTCAATCAATCCTCTGATTCTTCTCTCGAACCAATTTGGGTTGACTTGATCACTTTGACTTGACTTGTGTGTGTTGAATTTGACTTCTTTGATTGGTATGTATGCTGACTGTGTTGACAACGTGTTGTTGAGCCGGATCTTCAAATAAAACTTGTCCGAACTCGGATGTGTAGTCTTGTAACGTTGATCCAGAGGTGCTGAGCCTTTGTTTGGATTGAACGTTGACTGGAGAGCTTTCTGTGGAGAAAGTCGATGACTGAAAGAACGCCGGATCGGAGGGGCTTGGCACCTTACTCTCTGTTCAGAGGCGGTTTGCTGGAAGAACACCAGATCAGAGGAGCTTGGCACCTTTATCTCTTATCGGAGGCGGTTGGCTGAAAGAAAGCCGGATCTAAGGGGCTTGGTACCTTTATCTTTGATCGGAGGCTATTGACTGGAAGAAAGCTGAATCGGAGGGGCTCGACACCTTAGTATCTAATCGGAGGCGGTTGGCTGGAAGAACACATGATCGAAGGGGCTTAGAACCTTGATCTCGGATCGCATGTGGATGGCTGAAAGAATGCCGGATCGGAGGGGCTTGACACCTTTATCTCTGATCGGGTTGACTAGAAGAACTCCAGATCGGAGGGGCTTGACACCTTAATCTCTGATCGGAGGCTGTTCTTGACTTGAAGAAGCTTGAAGATCTCAAGGGAGCACTGCTCGTATTCTTGATCTCTTTTGAAGTGTCTGCGTCTTCATATGTTTTAGTGTGTTTAGAATGAATGGAGAAGGGCTCCTTATATAGGGGAAGTATGAGGATGCCCCATAAATAACTCATAATTTGATTGGTCCAGGGCTGATTTGACCTGATTCTGCGTGCTTGAGTCTTTCCATGTATAACACAGTTTGATTGGTTGATCCTTGATTTAACCTAATTCTGTGGGTTTGGGCTTACTTGACTGTATCTGACCCAATTATAAATTATTCACTAATTTATTTTAGGAATTTTTTTAATTTAAATCCCTTAATAAATAATTAATTAATTAATAATTATTGCATTAATTTGCCATATATTTTCCTTTAATAGGCAATAAAATTCAAGTGCCTACAAATGCTCCCTCGCATTTTGTTCATGGACGCTTCTGTGTTGAAGTGAACAAATTGCGATAATCCATTCTTCGTCAACATGATTGAATTTTATTGCTTGTCTCACCAACTTGATATGAATAGCCTGAATTAAGACTGAACTTAGCAGAGTGCTAAGCTGCCTACGTACCTCTTTGAAGAGGATCAAGTCATAACGTAGTTCAAAGGAACATGATTTGGTTTGGACGGGGGTGCCGTATACATTTTATACTCATGCGGGCCAGAAGTAACATGCAGTTTAGGCTCGTTTGTTGAGGAGCATTGAATTGAATTTACTGACAGTTTATACTCGTATCAATTAGTCTTGAATTTAAACTTATAGTCAGTTTATACTAGTGTCAAGGAGCCTTGTTTGGACATTTTTCACGCATGTCGAGGAGCTTTGTGTGTAGAGAGTTTATTCTCTTCCCAAGGAGATTTGATTTGATGTATAGATAGTTTATACTCATATCAAAGAGTGTAACTTGAGGATTTTGGATAGTTTAAACTTGTATCAAGGAGTATTGTGTGGACATTTTTAGCTCGTGTCGAGGAGCATACCATATAGATGGTTTTAGCTCATATCAAGGAGCGTAATGTGTAGAGAGTTTCGTCTCTTCTCAAGTAGATTTAATTTGAGTTAGACAGTCTAAGCTCATATCAAGGAGCATTGTGTGGATAGTTTTAGTTCATATCAAAGAGTATAATGTGTAGACAGTTTAAGCTCGTATCAAGGAGCATAATGTAGACAGTTTTGGCTCATATCAAGGAGCTTTGACTTGATTTATCAACAGTTCATTGCCCCCCAATCTTGGGATGCGCTATTTTCTCTTGCTTCCACTTCATTTCTATGAATCTTTATGGAAAATGCAGTCTTTGATTGCGGTTCTTCTTCCACGAGCTCATCAGAAGGCATGTCTTCAAACTCATAAGAGTCTTGAATAGAGGGCCATTCGATAGAATTTGATGTCAGGCTTAACTCCATGTTATAAGCTCTTGTAGCCAACTCTTCAAAAGTTTTAGGATGAATTCCTTGGAGTATGTAGTCCACTGCATCCCTTGAATGCACATTTCAATAGCTGAAGTTTCTGACAGCTATTCTTTGCAATTGAGGCATAGGCTCCTCCATCTATTGATGTAATCGATGACATATTCTTCATCACTTTGACGAGTATTTGTTATTTCCATCATGCTAACAATTCTTCGTGTGCTATAGAAGCGATTGGGGAATACTTTTTCCATTTGCCCCCAATTGTTAATGGAGTTGGTTTCCAAGTTAATATACCAATTGAAGGCATTTCCCTTTCGAGATCGAATGAATTACCTCACCATGTGATCTTCGTAGGTTCCAGTATCGTTGCATGTCTCGATGAAGTGCGCCACATGCTGTCTTGGGTTGTCTTTGCCATCGAATTGTTGGAACCTAGGAGGTTGGTAGTCAGCTGGCATCTTCAAGTTGTCAATTCTCTTTGTATATGGCTTTTTGTAGGTGGCAGGAGATTTGGAGCTTGCTTCAAACTTGTCTTTTATCATCTCTATGACGATGTCCTTTAATTGGTTGATATGAAGCATTCTGTCAGCTGAAACTTCCACTTTTTCCTCAACTTTCTTCTTTTTATGTGAATGATGTTTCGTCGAGTCTTCCCCCTCTTGCTCATCCTCAACTTGTTTCTTATTTGTATGGCTTGTAAGTACAGAGTTTTTTACGTATTGAGCTTCCATGTACTTGTTGAGTCCTTCAATGGCTCTCATTATACTTGCGAGTTGATCCTCAATGGTCACAGCACTTGTCGTCATCACTGCAGCTTCAATTGAGGCAGGTGGTGAGCTTGACGTGGAGCGAGGAGTTGAGCAGACAGAGTCATCATCATCATCTTTATCGCCCTGCAATGGCTTATTGAGAGTAATCCCCACCACATGGTTTGTCTTTGAGGAGCCTTCGAGCATACTTCATGTAAAGTCTTCAACCTTGTCAATTTGCAACTCTGGAGGTTTTGATGCAATAGGCCTTCTTATCGCAATCTTTAATGGAGTCATCATTTGAGTCTTCACAGCTTGCAGCTCTGAAGGATATGAGGTAGATGACCTTTTGATCGCGATCCTAAGAGGAGTCATTATATGTGCTTGTAGAGAGAATAGATGAGAGGTAGAGAGTGTCCCACTAAGCGTGCCAAAATTTGTAACAACAAACTTTGTATTTATTTCATCATAAATACAAAGTTTGTTGTTACACTTACAAGACAGGAGACATCGCCTGCTCGTATCCATTTTCCTTCTCCAACACGTTGCCCTATTTCTCATCTTCTTACCGTGCATCAGAGACTATTTTCCAGTACTTGTACGCTAGTGACACACACATCTTTGCTTCTTGTGAAGATTTCTTACATACTATATTTTCTGTTGTTTCAAACTCTCGATATTAGATGGAAGGAGTATACTGTGAGATCAATTTGATGATCTCATTCTTGAATGGGTAACAGCACATAAATCACTTCCAATTGGTTACCCGATGCTTGGTTTTATTAAATTGGCCTTGTACTTGCTCTTGTATATTTTGTTTAGGCCTTTCCAAGGGCTGTGCCCAATCCTTGGTGGAGTTTTATAAGAACTTAACCTATACATGTTCAGAGCTACAAGGATATCTTATTTGAACATGTTTATCTTGTCATGATATTGTGACATCTGGTTGATGTATTTCATGGAACTGTTCTAACATTTCCAAAACCAAAGTGGAATACTAAGGATGATTTGATCTCTTGTTCTGAGGCAGCTACTATGAATTACTACTGAAGATGCGTGTCACATGTTCCTTTTGTTCTTGTATTGGGTTATGATGCAGGTATCTTCAATCTTTCATTTGATCATTTATTTGTTAAATATGTTGCTGTAACATTTCATGTTGAAATGCTCGTGCTAATTTAATTTTGTGAAATCATGGGGTAATGTTGAATTGATGAGTAAAGAGTGTAGTTTGGAGGAGAAAGGACATTGAATTATGTTCTCGTTCATCTCAGTTTATGGGGTGTGATAAGTTGGATGAGGGTGAAATTGGAATTTATGCAATGTTGGGGACATTATTCAATTATGCATAGTGGTTAGGTTATGCGAAGTGGATTGGAAGTCACTTAGCTGCTTGCATTTAGGCATCTGTCTATAAATGAAGGTTGTACAACTCCTAAACATTTATCCATCTTTTATTGTATAAACTTGCAACCTGCCTAGTATATTTTGTAATATAGAGAATTCAAGAATTAAATTATACAAATTCTATATTTAACAGTATTAAACAAATATGTATATATATATGTATGTATATATATATATATATATATATATATATATATATATATATATATATATATATATATATATATATATATATATATATATATATATATAATTTTGGTTTACATTAAAGAGAATATGTAAAGGCTTGATCACAAAAGTGTTCAATAATATGTAAACTTATGAGACTTTTAATCAAACTATGAATTAAATAAAAATTTTAGGAGATTGGGATAATATAATCAAAGTGTAGGAGTAGTTATGAATCTAGACAAAATTGAGAGATTAAAAAAAAGACGACGGTAACGTGGCAACAATCTGACATCGTTGCATAGCGGCTGCGTACACGTCACACCGCGGCAGCACCATCAACTCTCCTAACTTTTAATCCTCCTTTCAACTGTTCCAATTCTTCTCACCATTTTTCTCCCCGCCCAATTCTTAAACCTTTCTACAATCTTCTCCTTCTTAATTCTTTCCTCTATCTTTTTCGTCGCCCAATCCTTCAACCTCTCTGCAATCATCTCCGAATCATTAGCTACCGAGCGCATTGATCTCTCTTTACGGTTGTCTTGTTGTGTTTTTCTGACTTCATGAAATACTAGGGTGTTGACTGCTTTTACCTATATTTGAATATGAGTTTTCAAGACCTATAATTGGGCCGGGAAGGAGGGCCGGGGCACATTGAATAGGCCTCGTCCAATGGAATCTGAATTGGCTAAGGTAAATGATTTTTTCCCTTTCTTTGATCTTTTTGTGAATTTTCTGATGGCTTCTGTTTTTCTAAATTCCTCTGCGGTTATTGTTTTCTTTTAAGTAATTTTTATTGATTTATCGGCTAATCTTGATTGTTTGTTCATTGATTGCTAATTATTGACTTGCGTAGATAATCTTTCTTTTCTGCGACCCTGTCAATCTTTCCTTAAGTAAGGAATTTGTAGTACGAACTATAAATGAACTTTTTGTATGTTTATTACAATGATTTTTTGTCGATAAAGTTGGTGCTAAATAATAAAAATTATATACAGTATATTTTTTTTAGCTTACTATTGTATCTCCAATGTTGAAAATTTAATCTCTTAGTATTAGTTAGCCTGGAACTGGATCTTTCTGGATAGAACAGGGTAATTAGGTTTTTTTTTGCTCTTTTATTTTCCAATCAAGGTCAAAATCTCCAAGAGGCTGCAATCATGAAATATTATTGCTTGTCTGTTGTGGCTTTTGCGACGCATGAGAAGAAATATTAATGTAATAATATAGTGTATAAAATTTTATCATATACAAAATAATAAAATAAGTATTAAATAGAATAAAATAATTGTAATACTCCCTTCGTCCCAAATTAATTTTCACGTTTTGCATAGATGTTAATAAAACTCACTTTTTTATTCACTTTTGGGGGTAATTTGTTATTTTTGAATAATAAATAAATGATAAATTATGTTATGTGTGTTAAAAAGTGATGATAAATTTGAAACTAAACTGCCTCAGATGGAAATTAGTTAGTTTTTCCTTTTATAGAAATGTGAAATTGAAATAATTTATGTTGTTAAAAAATTGATGCGTGTTTTCTTTGCACGTAAAATTAATCTCCAAGTATTAAGGATATCAATTGCAGCTTAAGCAAGCATCCAAGTTAAATATCGAACCCAAAGGATGTCGTATTATCAATTTAATTATTTACTAAATTAATTAAGATAAGACAATTAAGTTTGAGGTTTACAATCTAATTAATTAAAATACTAAAATTTAAATAACAATTAAAATAGAAAAAACACTAGAAGTATACGAAAGTGACTCAAGAATGGAGAATAAGTAGCTCTTTCTATTTATTAATTTCCCTCTCAAGTGTGTTGGCCGACTCTATCTTGTGGACTATAGACGCATCACTAAACCATGCAAACCTACTCTATATATAAAAGTAAATATGTGTAATACTTGTGAATAATCTCGGAGCAAGAGATATAATTTCACCCCCCTTTTTAGGTACTATCACTATTAATTATTTACCCCTAGGATTTGTACTCTAACCCGATATGATCTCCCTTTACAGGTACTATAAAATTAACTTCTTTATCCTTAACCTCTTTATCCTGCTTATCAACCTGAATTCAATTTAATTGATAAACATTCATATATGACAGTTTTAATGAAGTTTTGGAGTCCACTTACTTAGAATCATAACATGAAACCCTGTTCAGCAGTGAAAGCGCACAATCAACAACCAAGATATGTATTCAGACTCTATATATAACAGTTGAAGATGCACAAAACGACTGTGAATATGGATTAAAAATATGCAATCATATATAAAATAAATTCACAAGTAGTGTTGTACGGAGGACACACAAGAGAAGTCAATTAATTCATAAAACTTTCAAAACCCTAGACTACTAAAACGGCTCTAGCCCATGGTATTGCGAAGAACAATCATGGGTGTTGGATAGATCTTATCCATATTGGCATTCGATCATTTGATTAACGTGAACCTTTTGGGTTCTATACGATTCTATATCAGCGGAAGCAAGAACATAAAATCATTTTACCTTTCACCAGGGTATGTTGAAGAAGAAGAAGAATTATCACCGACAGCATGCGCAGTCTCACCGTTTTGGGTATAACTCTCTCATCCAATCTTCGATTTGAGCGATCTACATGCCAAAACGATCCTCTCTTCAGTGGCTTTCTAATGATGTATCACATGATCAGTTTAGAGTTCCACAAGATTTTAGAAAATTCATGGAATTTGACTAACAGCAACAGCAAACAACCTCTTGATCTTCTGCTGTATTCCCAAGTCCAATCTTGACATCATGTGGGCAACGATCCTCAAGATTCTTTCAATTTGTTATTCTCTTTCCCTCCTCACAGTGTTAGGAGTGAATTAGATTAGATTTTCCAGACAGTTGAGATGACTTATATATGGGCTACAATAGGGACCAGGAGGAGAAATTAGAGTCGGGCCTCAATTGGGCTTAAGTATCCAAGTTTAGCCCAAAACATATATTTAAGTCCAACAATAATAATATATTCCATTAAAATATTATTACTGCACTGCCGCTCTAATCCCAAAATTACATTTTGGGCTCCTTCTTATTATGAGCCCGTTAGTCTCCCCATGTTTAAGATATACAATGTCCATTAATTAATTAAGTTACTGACAACTCCATTAATTAATATCTCATCCGAGAGTAGTACCACTCAACCTTGTTATCATGTCAGAATAAATCCACCTGTAGGGTTTATATGATAATCCTTATGAGCTCCTCAAGGGGACATCATCAACCTATTTAATAGGACACGGATTCCTTCTAAAATCAATAGCACACCATAGAGACAGCACTATTTTCCAACTCACCGAGTTTGTTGATTTAATATTCAAATCTCACCCATTGATGAATCAAAGAGATACATACTGGTTTATGTGTCGAGGTTATTGTATATGGATTAAGAGCACGAACATCCATAATAACTGAGATCAAGTTCTTCTATATAGTCAATATAAGTCGAACGATCTCAAGCGGTCCTACTCAATACACACAAAGTGCACTAATGTGATTCTATAGTCAAGACAAACTAATACCAAATCACACTACAACCATCCCGATAGAGAGTCCCCGTCTATCTCGGTTGTGAGCATCTGTTTATACTTTATAAGGAAACCGATAATATGATATTCCGCATGTTGTCGCACAATATATTATCTACAATATAAAGTAAGTGGACTATTGCATCAGACATATAAATAAATTATAAGATGCAATCATTTGATTAATGATTCTCATTTCAAATAAATTGTTAAAACATTGTTCATACTAAAGTTAGGCTTTTAGTATACAATCTAACAACACATATGTTTGGAAAATTACAAGATAAATTACCCATATGTGGGCGTCATTGCATCCTTGTCCATGTTGGATCCTCCTATTGGTTCTCCTTTTGATTCAGCAGACGAATCTTCACAATGATGAATGGATGGAGGAAGGGATGGATGTAGATGATGGTGTAGGGGATGATCACTCCTCGTGGAGTGGTAGCAGTTTTCAATCTTTTCAGATGTAAACTGCATCCCTTTTATACTTGTAAAATCTCTTAATAGACCTTTGATTGGCTTTTTAGATGAAAATACACAGATACATGTACTGGGGTTGTAAAACCGTACAGATCTGGACTTGCGCGACCTTGCTATACCAAAGTGGTTCTGGTCGAGCAAAAATGGCTCTGGTCAAGCAATGGTCAAGCAACACATCTGGAAACTGAAGCCTCTTGCTCGACAAAACTGGTCTTGGTCGAGCAACTTTGCGCAGTCCCACCGTTTCGAGCATAACTTCCACATCTAAATTCCGATTTGAGTGATTCTTGTGCCAAAATGACCTCTCGTTCTTAGATTTCTATCCATATAAAGAACTCATAAAAACTCCAACATTTGAAGAACACAAGTCGTGCAAATATAGCACGAGTCGTTCTGGTCGGCACAGCTTGCGCAACTTCACCGTTTTGATCGTAACTCCCTCATCTGAACTCCAATTGAGGTGTTTATTGAACCAAAATGACCGTCTCTTCCATAGATTTCCAATGACGTATTAAATGCACAATTTAAACTTCCAATAAAATAAAAAAAATTACACAAATTGGACGTGTGTTTTTCAGCATTCTTACACACGTTACACCTTTTCTCCAACTTTGCACTTTTGATCCTATTCCACCTAAAACAGAATATAACACCTCAAATGCATATGTTTCTTACATATATTGAAAATAAGACACTTGTGATAATATATTATAACAGTTCTCATCAAAAAGGTGTTAAATTGGACACTAAAATACGCATTTTTCAATATCATCAAAAATAAAATAAAAAATTAATAACTATTTAAAATCTCAAACTAAGATGATTAATTTATAATATGGAGTATATAATTATTAAAAAATATAAATAGTATTTTTGGTAGAAAAATATTAATTAAAAAATAGAATATAAATAATATTTTTATTATTGAGTTCTAATAGGGTATAAAGTTATATTTTAAAGTATATTTGTATTTGGTTTTTCGAATTGGACGGTTCAGTATAACTTTTCATTAATTATATTATAACTTTTTATATGTTTCATGTAAGGACTTACGTAAGACGGTGCTTTGTTCTACGAATTCATTGAGTGTTCAACGCTGGGGGTGTGGAATTGGGCACCACCAAGTCAACGTTGGAGTTCTACAGGCTGATCGCCTACGTCGGTAAAACCGGCAAGAAGAAATAAGCAACATTGCACTTTTTTACATTCATTTTGTTCGTATTTTGTTATTTGTCTATTTAAGTTGAAGATATAGCAAATATTGCATCAGTGATTTTAAGAACCAGTTCATTTGTTCAGATCGATGGTGCAGCTAGGTGCAAGACTTTGATGATTGGGCAGGAGGCGGTGGTGGACACACGCGAAACGGCGATGATGGTGATGGCAGACGGGAAGGCTAATTTCTTCACCGATGGAATAATACTTGGAAGTAAAGACATCGATGCTAATGGATCGGCACTTCGAGGTACTCCGTCGGTCAGATCTACCACGCCACTCCACAGTCGTTGCCAGAGTTCGTCGTCATCATGACCAGCCACCACTCTCATTGAAAGATCTATTCTTCGTTCAGATCTACGATGTTAGGAGTCAAGTTTTGGATTATAAAGTGGAAGAAAAAGGTATACCAGATTGAATACCAACAAAGCCTAAAATTCAATCTTAATGGGAACGTTTACGAATGGAATGACACAAACTGAGGTTTGCTGGTCATAAATTCCCTTAGATTTATAAACTGCTCATATCTTTGTAATTTGTAGAAATTTTAATCAACTTCTTACGGTAATTGTAATTCACATGGAAAATCAGCATGTCGTGCAGAAAAATTAACCAAAGCAAAAAAAATCTGCATTTCTTAAGCAAAATCTGCATTTCGTGCAGAAAAATAACTAAACCACCAAAGAAATCTGCATTTCTTAACCAAAATCTGCATTTCGTGTAAAAAAATATAAATCCCATGTAGTTTCGTGTAGTTGCGGGATTTTGGGGAAACATGCCATTAATTGCGGGGATTGGGAGAGAAATTGGATTTGGAGAAAAATTTGTAGTTCATGCATTGTTTAGTGTCAAAATTAGTATAAATTTAGAGTTGTTTTGTGTGTGAATTTAGTGTTTTTCGTGTGTTTTTGAGTGTTTATTTTCGTATTTTTGTATTTTTGTTGGATTGATGTTTGTAAGAGAAATGTGATTTGTGTGTAATTCTTACAGGAAATGACACTGAAATGATCAAACTTGGAAAGGGATGCATCTGGAAATTCGGAAAAAAACACTGCAAAATAGAAAATTGCATAAAATTGAGAAATTTGACTGAATTTCTCATATTCGGGTCGAATATCTGAGAGAAAAAATTCAACCCGAATATGTCAGCGTGCCGGAATACATGCACTTGTTTAAGATAAGAAATTCGACCATGGTTTAAAATTTTGGTCGAATTTCATGGAAAAAGGAGATTATGCATTGCTTATTAAAAGCGTGTCGCGATTTTACATAAATTCTGGCTGAATATCTCATATTTTGGTCGAATTTCCAACAAAAATATGCAACTTCGTGATTTGCCCTAATTTTTCATTAGCAGCCACTCTACACTATATAAAAGGCTGAGATACAAACTTGGAGGCAGTTAGAACATAGCACAACCCATTCCTTAGGTGATTTTGAAGAGATACAAACTTGGAGGCAGCTAGAACATAGCACAACCCATTCCTTAGGTGATTTTGAGCATTTCCACACTTTCACTTCATATTTTTCATCCATTCTCCATACCTTTCACCATTTGGTGTTGAAGAATTCAAGGAAGTCAAGAGCTAGAGGTGGAGATCAAGGAGTGTTGAAGAGTCTCTACAATAGGAAAGATTTATATCTTTTTTGTGTTTCTTTTGGATTTGAAAATATGGATATGTGTAATGAATCATTTATGAGTTTTGTTACCATTATCATGTTAGGCTAATCTCTCTAGTGGGATTAGGAATATGAAGAGCACATTAGATTTATATTATCAAACCAAGAAATAAAACAATGAAATAATGTAGTTAAGTGTAATGTTTTAAGGATTGTGTATCTAATAGTTAATTTTACATATGCAGTGTATCTAAGAGTAACTATCTCTTTATAAACCTTAAAATCTTAAAATTAAAATTATCACAAAATCATAATTTATTTTCAAATGAAAAGTATTTTCAAATTAAGTACGTATAATTTAAATATTTTATTATACAAATATGACTAAATTTAATGAATAAAATTTCCAAAACAATTTAATATATTCCTTCGTCTCACTCAAAGGGTAGTTTTTGCTTTTTACACGTGAATTAATGAGTATTATTATTTAATTTATATTAATGAGATTATGGACCCCATATTTTAATTGTATTAGTGGGTGTGTGTGGGTCTCATATGTATGAAAAAAGAAAGAGGACTTTTTAGGTGAGACGCTCAAAATGAAAAAAAAAAACTCTTTGGGTAGGATGGAGGAAATAATTATTTATAAATATTTTGATTATTTGCAATTTTTCCCCTCTCTCTTTTCAATTAATATCTGCATTGGCAGCTCAACTGGTCATAGGAGTGACATCTTGTATTTATGACCAAGGATCGAATCCCACAGTCACAATGTGCGAGCAACCTTTCAAAATGAATGTGGCTCCTTGTGTGCAGTGGGCATAGTCTAGCCTCTATTGATTAGTTGAGTCACCATAATTAACTTCTCCACCACTCTATCGGCTGGGGCGTAGGGGCGCCTAGAGTGGAATATTCCACCTTTGTACCTATCTCTCCTTTTTTTTTTCTCACTTTCTCACTCTTTAATTTAAATAATTAATACACCTAAACTATTTAAAATACAAATCATATAAAAAAATAAAAATATTTAACTAGTGAATACTCCCTCCGTCCCATCCTAATGGTTACATATTTTTATTTTGGGCGTCTCATCCTAATGGTTACATTTCCCTTTTTAGCATATGAGACTCACACAAATTAATTATTTCTCTCTTTATGGGCCCACACATCACACTAATACACCTACCCTCTTTACATTAAATTATTATTTCTCTCACCTCAATACACATTAAAATACTATATTTATTAATCCCCGTGCAAAAAGCAAACGTAACCATAAGGACGGGATGGAGGGAGTATTGTTATTCTATTTGTTATGTTTGGTTAAATCTGGTTAAATATTTTATAAAAATATATAGAAAAGAGAGAAACTATATTCTAAAAAAGAAAGTATTAAGAAGAATGGTCGAATTTGTTAATCATATAATTAATAACATAAAAATGTATGATACACGAAAATGGCAGAATTTGTATGCTCTTCGTCTCAAACTCACACTCACTCCACTAAAAAAAATAAAAATCAATGATTCTATTTTACATTTCCTAAGAGTAGATTAAGAATATGGTTACTTACTTTCGAGGTGATTTTGCGGCTCGAATTCTATGTGTCATTTGGTACATCATATTCTGTGTCACACTGTTAGATTGTCAACACGTAGGAGAGAGAAACTATACCCTAATCCTTAAACCCTAGGGGCAATGGTTAGATTTATTTATCCCTCTTACGTGTCAATCACTTAACGTGTGACACAAAAAATGATGCACGGAAATGGCGCTGAAGATCCAGTGTGGTGATTTTGGTAATAAATACCTTAACCTCAAATTTCTTAATTTTTTTTACACTTTCATCTTATCTTCGCAAATTATAAAAAAATAAAAATAAAATCCAAAAATCTTATATTACTATAATTTAATTTTAATTTTATAATTTTTTATTATAAAGAAATATCAAAGTATCCATAGAAATTAGTCAAAAATTAATTTTCTTAGGAATATTTTTAATTAAGGCCTGAAAAATGAGTAATCAATCAATTCGAGGCTTTGAATTATATTTTTAGATCCTGAATTGATAGTTTTATATAATTTAAGCCCCTAATTGATAGAAAAAATAATTTAGCCTTAGAATTGTTTTAGGCCTCTGTGAAAGTTAAAGTGTCTAGATGAGTTGAGATGAAAAAATAAATGATAAAGTATGTTAGATATGATAAGCAAGAATGGCATTTTTATAAATAATAAATATAAGAGAGGTAACTTTAGTTGACTTATATAATATTTTAAAAATGTAAAACTTTTGTTAGAATGAACAAAAAAATAAAATTTTTTAAACACTTTTGGAACATATAGATTATTCCTCATGAACATCACAATTTAAAATTGGGAGGCTAGCCCATTTAACCAATTTTTTAAGTTGGAAATTATTTTCAACTATCAATTAATTAATTTATATAACATCCCTTTGTTCATTTTTGGATCAAAATATGTCAATCATGTCGGAATGCTATGTCGGGGTTCCAACATCGAATCCGACATCCGATGAAATATCCCACCCTGTCAGAATGGTATGTCGGAATTTTCGACACCGATTCCGATATGATAATTAAAGATGATATTTAATTTGAAGATATATACATGAATAGCTCTAAGGAATTAGTATGCGTGATTTATGTGCATTAATCAAATATTTTCTCTATTTATATAGTTTTTTTAAGATATACATTTATTGATTGATTTAATTATCTATTTCTAATCAAGTAAGAATAAAAATAAAAAAGGGTCACAACCTAATTATTAATAAATACATTAATCTAATATAATTAATGCGGGATACACAATGATTTTTTTTCAATATTACCATTGTTCACAACGTTTAATATTCAACGTTTATACAGAACAATAATTTTATTGAACACTGATGTATACTACATCAAATAAAAACAGCAAACCCGTATTTCTCTAACAGCAATAACTACTACATCTCTCTTAAACCTCCGGCGAGTAATTTTTTTTAAATAATTCAAATAAAAATAACAAACACAAATAATTCAATGTACACTGATATACACTATTATTATACTTATCACTCAGATTTTAGAAGAGTGAATTTAGAAAAATTCATTGTCCTAATTCTCTCTGCGGTGACTTTCTTTTATTCCCCTCTCTAAATGCACACTGATGTACACATTTTGAAAGAAATAATTTAGAAAAAAATCATTTTTCTAATTATCTCTGCGGTCACTTTCTTTATTCCTCTCTCTAAATGTTGATGTATAGATTTTGAAAGAAATAATTTAGGAAAAAATTATTTTACTAATTCTCTCTGCAGTCACTTTCAATTATTTCTCTCTCTAAATGCACACCAATGTATATATTCGTCTTAATTCTTTTAATTGTGACTTCATTCTTCATTTTGTGACAAGTTTTCAATTAATTAATCAAAATTCAGATTGATTAAGTACATTATACACACGTGTGTACAAATTAAGGTTGTATTCAATGACTCTATCTTCGACAATTATTTATCTCACCTAAATGTACACTGATGTATATTCATATAAATAGTTTATTCATTTTTTTCTCCCAAAATTATTTATCTCATATGAGTGCACAGTGATGTATATACATATAAATACTTAATCATTTTTTTTTAAAATTTGCATCACACAATGTACACTGATGTTTGTAAGTATGAGTAATATGGGAAAAATAAAATTAAATTTTGTATCACGTAATTTTCTATAGCGAATGTATGAATTAGTAATATCTAAATACGTTTTGTACCTAATATTTATTGACTCAATAAAAAATAAATTATATTAGTATCGTGATTTTATTTACTTCACTCTTTTCTTTCGACTGATCCAATGTGATGTTGAGGCTACATTGTTGGTTTAAAAATTTTATAAGAAAATTAGTTGGATATATTCTTATATAAGAATATATATATCCAACTAATTTTCTTATAAAAATATTTACATGAATAATAACAACAACAACAACAATAATAATAATAAAAATTTGGAAATATTTTATTGATTATCTATTCCTAACCAATCATAAAAAATATGATTAAAGTTGATCTTTAATTTATAGATATACATGATTTAAAGATAATAATAATAATATTATTAATTAATAATAAATAAATAAATAAAAGTAATATTTCTAACTAATAAAGAAAAAGATTAAAAGTGGTGTTTAATTTATAAATATAGACTAATTATAGTGTGCACCCGGGTGCACCCATATATAAATATAATCAAAAACATATACAATTATGAGCAATAATGCATACAATTTAATTGTTAGTATTTTTAATGAAAAATTGAGTGTAAAAAATATACAATTTTAAAAAAAACATGTATACACTATTGAATAAAAAATTATACACTTATGGATGTTAGTTTTTTTAATGAAAAATTTAGTGTGAAAAAAGTATACAATTATTACAAAACACGTATACAAAATAAAATAATATGTATACAAAATAAAATAAAAAGTCATACACATATGGGTGCACCCTTGCACCCGGGTGCACCCAATGTACACTCATAATTATATATGATTTAAAGATATACATGGATAATAATAATAATAATAGAAATATTATATATGTGATATTAAAACAATAAAGTAAAAAATATACATAATTAACTATATCGTACTATTCGCAATTAATATATATAAGATACGAGAATGTTCAGTACAATCGGTCCTATCAAATATTTGGTAGGACTTGATCCTATTTCTCTCATGTTGAATTAAATTCGCGGATCCTTACTTTTTTTTTTTTCCGGATCCAAGAGGAGAAATCTCGACGGGGTTGCTGTCGGATCTCTCTCGTCCTCTGTTTCCTCTTACTCCCTCACCCCCCTTGTCCGCCAAATCGCTGAGAAATCGTTACTGTGTTACCTACTCACTTGAGAAGCAGGCGCAAATTGCTAATTAATTTTTTGAGTCTATCGAATAAATTTGAGAAAACAATTGGAATTTGGGGGATCTTTTATTCGATATTTGTGATTGGTTGTTTGACATGGTGAATGGTGAGGATGACGTGACGATCAAAATACTGTATTGTGGAATTTGTCACTTTGATTTGCACTGTGCTAAGAATGAGTGGGGTTTCACTAGGTACCCCATTGTGCCCTGATCATGAAATTTTAGATTGAATATTGAAAATTGTTGGTATGCAGGCATGAAATAGTTGGTGTTGTGACTGAATCTGGGAAGAATGTGGAGAAATTCAACTGTGGTGATAGAGTTGGGGTTGGGGTGATTGTAGGGACATGCAGGGCATGTGAGGTCTGCAGAGATGATCTTGAGAACTACTGCCCTAAACTGATTTTCACCTACAATTACACTGATAAAGATGGCTCAAGAACCTACGGTGGTTTCTCTGATACAATTGTGATTGATCAGCATTTTGTGCTTCGTTTTCCGACAGCTTGCCGTCGGATGCCGTTGCTGTGTGCCGGGATCACCGTGTACAGCCCCATGAAATACAATGGAATGACAGAGTCCCCTGGGAAGCATTTGGGGGTGGCTGGACTTAGAGGATTAGGCCATGTTGCTGCCAAGTTTGGCAAGGCTTTCGGGTTGAAAGTCACGGTTATTAGCACGTCTCCAGATAAGTAAGACGAAGCTGTAACAAGCTTGGTGCTGATGCCTTCCTTCTCTCCTCTGATCCTGCTCAGTTGAAGGTAGTTTGTTCATTCACTTTGGTATCTTCTACTATTTGCAATCTCCAAGAATCTTAGCTAGTTTATTGTGGACTTCCTTTATTGATTTACAGGCTGCAGTGGGAATTATGAACTTCATCATTGATACAATAGCAGCAGTTCATCCATTAGCCCCACTGCTAAGTTTGATGAACTTCATCATTATTACTCTAGGCTTACCAAACAAACCTCTTGAGCTGCATATTTTGATTATGAATGTAATTGGTGGTGCTTTTCATTCATTAATTTGGCATATTTCTGATATGGGTCTGACTTTTATGTGGGTGATTTTTTCTTTGACATGATCTGGGTTTTGTTATTGAGCCTAGAATCTTGATAACGTGAAACTTTAGTCTGTTTCTTCTTTCTCCCACATCATCTTTATGATTGTTGGTATTTTTTCATTTAATTTTTTTTGTGAGTTTATGATCTACACGTACCCAACACTGTACCCAAAGTCCGCATTATTATTACTTGTTTGGAAACCAATCTACACACAAAATGTAGAAGTTTTCTTTCTTTTTGTTAAAAAATCAATGTCTCCAATAAAAAAAAATATAATCAAATTTATTGTAAAAAGTAACCTAATTTTTTATAAAAAGTAACCTAATTATTTATAAAGAGTAACCCAATTAATATAAAAATATACAATTTAATTATTCATAATACATGACTTCATTTTTAAAAAATTAGAGTATCAAATCAAAGAGAATTATTCATAATACATGACTTTATTTTTAAAAAATTAGAGTATCAAATCAAAGAGTAACCTAATTCTTTATAAGGAGTAACCTAATTATTTATAAAGAGTAACTCAATTAATATGAAAATATACAATTTAATTATTCATCATGACTTCATTTTTGAAAAATTAGAGTATAAATAAAGAGTAATCTAATTCATTATAAAGAGAAACCTAATTATTTATAAAGAGTAACCCAATTAATATGAAAACATACACTTTAATTCTTCACCATAGATGACTTCATTTTTTTAAAAATAGAATATCAAATTAAAGAGTAACCTAATTTTTTATAAACTGTAACCTAATTATTTATAAAGAGTAACACAATTCATTATAAAGAGTAACCTAATTAATAATAAAAAAAGTAACATAGTTGACAAAATAAAATAGAACATATACATATCAACAAGAAGAGTAATCTAAAGCTTATCATAGTAATCTAATTCATTATAAAGAGTAACTCAATTATTAAAACAAAAGTAACCTATAAGATAATGACAAAAACAAAATAAATTTGTTCTCCATGTATTGTCCAATTAATGTCTCTCCAGTTAGCACCCGAAACTTAACTAAATGTAGACATAAATTAAAAACCATTATAAAGAGACTAGGTTAGAGTGTATTATGGACTAATCTCACTCGTCATAGTCACGTTGATCAATAGAGACCTAACAACAACAATCTTATATCAGCACAATGAAGCTCACATCTGCACAACACTAGAACTCAGTAAAAGAAATTATTGTTTCACTACACAAATATAAATGAACAGCTAAATCTTTTTGTTCTCATAACAAAAACAACCGCAATACCCTTATAATCACACTCATATAATTATATACTGCCTCCATCCCGGCATAAGAGGGTCATTTACTTTTTTGCACGTAGATTAAGAAGTATTATTATTTAATGTGTAGTGGGTAGTTGTATTAAGGGGAGTGTATGTCCCATATTTTAATTGTATTAGAGGAGGTGTGTGGGTCCCATATATGTAAAAAAGGAAAGAAGATTTTTTGGATGAGACGACCAAAATGGAAAAATGACCATCTAGCTTGGGATGGAGGAAATAAACAAAAATACTACAGATTTCAAGAGTCCTAGTTAACGCGGGTACGGTTCACCTTGAGTTTGCGTCCCACTACTCATACCAAGCCATGAACTAATTGTACCTTCAACTCACCCACAACCCCAACACCCGAAGTCTCAGCATGCCGTCCCTCCTTTTTTTCCCTATCCTTCCTTTTTTACTATGAATTGCATACATAATTGCCTCGGATAATGCCTTATCTTCTTCTCCAGGACTCAATTTTTCAGCAAGGTACTCCTTTATAGACACCCCTTTATCACTGTGGCATGGTGACCTACCTCCATTTCCTTCTTCGTCCGACACTTTGTGTTCGTACTTAGAAGACTCTTCCTTATCTTGGCCACCGTATCCAATTTTTGATGCAACCATATTCTTTGTGGACGATAGCCATGACATATATTTCCCCAGCAATGGTGTCTCGGGGCATGGATACAGGTTTAGCAGGATCAAAAGATTTTGGCAATTCTGGACCAGAGTGTTCGTTGTTGGGATTCAATCGAATTCGAAATTCATTACGAACGTGCAGATTATTGGCCTAGCAGTGAAAAAATTGAGAAAAGATTGGAATTGGGTTTGTGACGTGGAATGATTTGGGGAAGAGAATGGCGGATATGCGTTCCAAATCCGATAAGTGAATTTAACAGGTATATGAGATTCGGTTGCACCAATTTAAAAAAAAAGACTAGTGTACAGAAGTCTTTGTCATAATATATATATATATATATATATATATATATATATATATATATATATATATATATATATAATTTTTTTGGAATTAAAAACCTTCCTTATATAACTACTAAATATAGATAATTTTTTCAATTAATAGCAATTGACAAATAATAAAATGAAAATACTTAAATAAATTAAGTGATTGCCCCGATCTGTTAACTAATAACAGGCCCAAGTCCAACAACTAATAGAATAGGCCCAACAAAATATCTAGCGTCCTAACCGTCCGACTCCACAACGCCACCACTGCCAATAAACATCTCCGATCACCCATTCCAGTTGGATTTTTCATCATCTCATACATCAATCCCTATTTCAGATCTCCTTATTGAGCCATAAAATGGGTAAGGTAAGAGAGTGCTAGCATATGACCCAATTGAATATGGGCTTTCTGTAGTTAGATGAAGATTATCTTCCTGAAGGGGCAAGCTCATTGCATCCACGCTTTCCCGTCAGGCGCGTCGATATCAGCACAGAAACGTTTCAGGGAAGAACCGGATCGGTCGGCCAGTCCGGTTCTTACAGCCGGTCCTTTCCGGTTCGAACCGGTAGGTTAGTGTTTTCTGCTTTAAATCAATTTCCAGACCCTCCTCCCTCTCAGTTCTTCTATCCCATATCAAGCCATTTTTTTCTTTTTTTTAAAACTCATTTCTCCCCCTGGAAATTTTTGCTATTTAAATCTCTAATTTATCTCATTGAATTCACAAACGAACACATTGATAACTTAGTTTGAAGGAGAGTTTATGATTAAATTGTTGAATTTGAGCATTAATGTAGAACTTCGAGGAAATTTTCAAAAATTCATCTCTACATTCAAAAGGTATGAATTTTTCTTCTACTTGATCAATGTTTCAAATATATGTATCGTTGGAGCATGTTGTAGGCTTACTGTCAAACACTTGGCGTACTAAAGAGTCTAGTGCTTTGAAACTGAATTCTAAGCTTACATGATTGATGAAAACATGAAATGTGAATTTTTCTCTTGTTCTTTCTTGCAAATTTGTGAAGATATGAGACTTGATTTGGGGAATAGCATGCTTGTTCTTGAATTTATGGTTGAGAGCTTATGAGAATAAGCGACTAAGAGTTGAATGGAAAGCTTTAAATGCCTCATGTGCTTTAAAATTATCTTGAAATTTTGGCTTTATAGTTGGAATGAGTTTACTTGATGATGATGGGAATTAAATTGAGCTATATTTACTTGTGAGATTGGTTTGAGTTTAATTATGGAGAGAAGGGAATAAATGTTGAGCATAAGACAAATTTGTGACTTGCATTCTCTTTAATGAGTAGTATTAATTATTCATATGTAGGATTTTTCATATGCCATGATTTGGAATAAATTCATAGTTGCTGCTAAACTTGGAGATTAGAGGGAGGGTAGATGCCAATAGTCCATACACTGGAGAGGTCAATGTAATTTATTCCAAGGGACGCCATATAACTTAGTAGTTACTCAGGGCTTCAACCTGTAATCACTGTAAGTTCCTAATCAATAGGGCAATGGAAAGGGTCCTCCTGCATTAGCAAATAATCTAGAAACATTTGCTAATCATACTTTCACTATGCTAACAGATGTTTAATTGGTCCTGTTTTCAGCTCTTAAAATCTAGTGTTCCTCTTTTATACAATGATGCTGTTATAAGTTGGCAAAAGATTAGTGGATGTTTATACTTTTTTCTTACCTTATGTCCTTGTTTCATCATTGTTTAATGACATTTCTTACTTAAATATCAGTTACTGGTGATACCATAATTCTTGATTTTTGAAATTTGGAGCAAGGCCATGGAGGAATCCAATAAAAGCTATGCAGTAATTAAACCTATTGGGGAGCCTGTTATGAGAGGTCCTTGGTATAACGAATTACTTGCTGTAGCTCACAACCAGCGTTTTGTATCTTGCGCATTTTCCTGTTTCTGGACCACAAGGCACCGGAATTTATCAACTAAAGGCAGTATATAATGGAGGTTCGTTCCATTTTCTACAGAGAGCTCATTTTAAGACTTGAAACCTTTCTTCTCCATATTCTAAATACATCTTTCCTGTTGTCTTTGGTTTATCTGGAATGAATTTGCTTGTCCTAATAAAATTTATGGTGCATTTCCAGTTTGGTTAGGTTTGTTGAGAAATTGGTCTTGGTGTGAACACACATCTTGACCAATTTATATCGTAGCTTTTTATTTGGTAAATTTTTCTGTGAAATGAATTGTTAATGCTAAATCTATTTAACTATAGTATCCTAATATCATAGTTTCCGTGGGACACTTCTTCTTTTAAAATTAATGGTATATTTATTATATAAAGATAAATATTTAGTTTGAAGTTCAACAATTTTTTGTTCATAAGATGCTAAAGAGCATGCAATTTAGAAGTTCACCACTTTTTCTGAAGTAGATATGCTAAGCGAGTGTTAATCACTATTTAAAATCTAAACTGGAAAGTATACAGTTTCGTTTACTTTACAATCAACTAAATATTATCATCATAACTCATAATAAAATATTCTCTATCAGTACTTCATGATTTTACTCCTCTGCTGGCACCATCATCTGCCCTCTTAATTTGGACAGCTAAATTAAAGTATATTTGGGGTGAGCACTCTACTTGCACAGTTAAGAAACATATAGTCAAGAATAAATATTATATTCATTTCATGCTATAAATATTCCCTAATAAATATTACAATGACAGTTATTCGTGTACCTAGTAAATTGTTGTGCGGAAAAATTCAAATTTGCTGCCCTGTCATTTTTCTTGTATTGTTTCTACTTTTTACGTTTTAGCAGGCGTGTGAATAATTTCCTTTTCCAAATATACATGGCTATAAAAAGGCCTGCGTTTTGTTATTGTTGATTCTTAACTGAAACTACAATCTACAGAAAATTCTGAATCTCAATCCTTCAATTTATGGGGAATACCTTCTGATCTTACATATAAATCCTCCATTCTACTTCATTTGTAAAAAGTTATAATTAAAAAAAAACCTGGTGTTCCGGATGTTAATTATTGATGGTGATGTTGAAGATGCGAGAAAGTATTGTCAATTGAGATAGATAAAAGAAAAAAGTATCTTTTACTCTTTTGTCTGATTTGACTAATGATTATAACCCGCCAATTTGAAATTCTCCAGAAGTTTCACATACAGCGGTTGAGAGCTTGCAAGGGCTTTTACTCACACTGCGATGCAAGTCACATGCTCGATGAAACTCTAAAACCACTGAATATCTCTGTTCACCGTACCATGCTCAACCTCATACACCAAAATCATCAGAGTGAAGCACTGCATGTGTTCAAGAGACATCTCCTAATGGATACTTCCCAAATTGATGATTTTTCAGTTGCACTTTCTGCTAAAGCTAGTGTTGGACTCCCGAAAATTGGGTATCAAATTCATGGATTTGCTATTTCTTCTGGTTTTATGGATTGTGTTTCTGTTTGTAATTCTTTGATGAACATGTACTGTAAGTTGCGGGATTTGAGGAGGGCTTTATGCATCTTTGAAAAGTTGAAGAACCCTGATACCGTTTCATATAACACAGTGCTATCAGGATTTGAAGATCATGATAGTGCGCTCATTTTTGCTCGTGGGATGCATTCTGTTGGGATTGCTTTTGATGCAGTAACATGTACCAGTACCCTTGCCCGTTGTGCAGATTCTGAGGAGTTCGATTTTGGGTTTCAATTGCATTGCCTTGTTTTAAAGATTGGTCTGAAGGCAGAGACTTTCATTGGGAATGCTCTAATTACAGTGTATTCTAAATGTGGAAAAATAATGGATGCTGAGAGTGTGTTTAGTGAAATGCCTCGTAAAGATTTGGTTTCTTGGAATGCAATTCTCTGTGGTTATGCTCAGGAGGGAAGTTATGGGTCGAAGGCTAGTTTGACGTTTATTGAGATGTTGAATGGGGGCATGAAGTTTGATCATGTCTCATTCACTAGTGTAATTTCAGCTTGTGGCCAAGAGAAAAGATTTGATTTCGGGAAGCAGGTGCATGTTTTCTTAGTGAAGAGAGGATATGATAATCATGTTTCGGTTTGCAATGTTTTGATGTCAATGTATGCAAAATGTGGTTTTGTTGAAGATGCACGGCTGGTGTTTGAGAATATGATTGATCGTAATGTAGTGTCTTGGACAACAATACTTTCCATAAATGAAGAAGACAGTGTGAATTTATTCAAGGAGATGATGAGAGATGAAATATGCCCGAATGATGTTACATTTGTTGCTCTAGTTCATGCTATGATAAAACACAATACGGTGCAAGAAGGTCTAATGGTCCATGCATTCTGTGTAAAGTCAAACTTCCTCTCCAACATTAACGTGGCTAATAGTTTCATTACCATGTATGGTAAGTTTAAGCTGGTGAATGATTGCATTAAGGTTTTTAAGGAGCTCGACTATAGAGAGATCATATCTTGGAATTCTCTAATTTCTGCTTACACTATGAACGAGATGTACCAAGAAGCTTTACGAGTTTTCTTTTTGGCTTCACATGAATTAACACCAAATCCTTATACATTTGGTAGTGTCTTGCATGCAATTGCCTCATCTGAATCGATTTCTCTGAGGCTAGGCCAAAGATGCCATGGTTTTATAAAAAAACTCGGATTGGATACTGATCCAGTTGTCTCAGGAGCACTTCTTGACATGTATGCAAAGAGAGGGAGCATATCTGAATCTCAGATGATTTTTTCAGAGTTGGCACAAAAAAACCAAGTTGCGTGGACAACTATACTCTCTGCTCACTCAAGGCATGGAGACTATCTTAAAGTCATGAAGTATTTTGAGGAAATGGTGATGGACGGCGTGCAACCTGATTCTATTACGTTCTTATCTATGTTGACATCATGTGGTCACAATGGTATGGTTGATGTAGGAATTGGAATTTTTAACTTGATGGTTAATGATTATTCTGTAGAACCATCTGCGGAGCATTTCTCGTGTATTGTGGATATGTTGGGTAGAGCAGGGAGGCTGAAGGAGGCTGAAGAAATGGTGAGTCGTATTCCTGGGGGACCTGGGATATCTGTTCTACAAAGCCTTCTTGGGGCATGTAAAATTTATGGAAATGTAGAGATGGCAATGAGGGTATCTGATGCTTTGATTGCTATGGAACCTAATGATTCAGGTTCTTATGTTCTGATGTCTAACTTATTTGCTGAGAAAGGGAAGTGGGAAAATGTTGCAAAACTGAGGAAAATGATGAGAGAAAGGAAAGTGACGAAAGAAGTAGGATTTAGTTGGGCAGATGTTGGCAATGTTGATGACTCATTACAAATGCATGCATTTTCATCAGGAGACAAGTCTCATCCCCTATCTAAGGAAATCTATATGATGGCTGAATTGATAGGATCAGAAATGAAAAGAAGAAAAGCAATTCTCTGTCACTTGTGAATTTAAGTGACTCTGTGTGCTCTAGTGTAAATGCCAGACAATCCTACTGAGAAATCAATTGAAAAGGTGATCAATATTTTCTTTAGCATCTGTTCTACTTCTCGATATTCTCAGTTTAATAACATTTAGTGTTCTGTAGTGTCGTTCGCACTTTAGTAAACTTCAACTCTTTATTGGAAAAAGAACCAGGGATCTTTTTCTTGGAATGTGTTTTGCTCCCAAATAGATTTTACCGCTAATATCTAAACACACTCTCTCTGTCTGTGTATTTGTATGTGGAATTGTCCTCCTCTTCCAATGTTTTCATCTGCACTGTTGCCTCTATCAATTACTGATGGAGTTGGAAGATAACAGATTGGTGGAAGCTGTTGGTATATCTGTGGATGACAAAAGTTTACGTTACTGACTGCATGTGTCTCATCTCAGGTAACCTTCCACTCCATACTAAATTAAAATTTTAGGGTAGCTCATTTTTAGATGTGTTATGTATGTTGCCTCTATCTTGCTTCTTACTGTCTATTTTACTGATTCAACCAGGTTATTGTTCATACTCTGTTCCTATTTTTTTTCTTTTTTTTTTTTTTTCGAAAATGTGCAAGTTCAAAATGTATAAAGAGCATTGGCTAATGAGTTTGCTGAAAATAAATTAGTTGTGTACAATTTCAAATTTACTTCCAGGTTGTGTAACTTATTAGCATAGAGCACTGGGTAATGTTATTTTCTACTAAAGTGGGGCATAAGTTTTTAATGCTGTACAATTTAAGTTTCCATTTGTAGCTTTATAGATATGGAAGTTGTTTTAAATTATTTTTTGTGTGACATCTAAGCTTATCAAGTTTATGGTGATTGTGGAGATCTTAAAGTGTAGGGTTACTAATGTTCCGTTTATGGAATTGGGTGCGCCAATGCTGAACAAAAAGTTGCTGTATCACGTCGTTGCTTGAACAAGGTACAATGACTATGACCGAGTGAGAAGCTCATGTTCTATTTCTATATTTTTTGGCAGCATAGTAAATGATCTACTTCTTTCTTGCAATGAATGGACCTGCAGAGAAATTTGTGTTTTTTTTTTTTTTTGCCTTAAGAAGCTATTAAGTATATTGAGTTGCATGCATGAAATTCCATGTATTATACACACATGCAATTACTTTGAAAGAGGTGTGATGGCCATGTCCTTATCCAATAAGCATTTCGAAAAAAGTAATTAAGGGGGTGCTTGGTTGGGTTAGCATAGGTATGAATGGAAGGAGTAAACAATTTCATTGCTGATGCTATAGGAGCTTAAAAATGAGAGTTGCTTGGTTGGGGGTAATGGAAGGTTGTAATGAGAATGAAGACATGTTCGTTTCCATTGTTGATACTTGGTTGGTTTGGTGGGAATCAAAATTCCTCAATAATTTTCCATTGATTCAATAACTATTTTCCACCCTTCAGTTATTTTCATTCCCATTGTGATTGTCTTCAGCGAAAAATTGATTGAAATCGTGCAATTTGAAATTAGGGTGAAGCCTATTGCACTATAAATTCGATACAACAAGTTCCTTTTCTTTTTCTTCTTCTTCTTTTTTTTTTTTAATTTTTAATTATGATTAAAAAGATAATTATAACTTTGGAATTATCATTAGATCCTAAGGTAAATCATGAACCCTAAAAGATAAAATGAATAGATCATGAATTTGAAATTTCAATTATATCTTAAAAATTAATAATACTAAATTCCGAAGGTAAAATTGGGTAAATGAAACATGAATAGTATGGGTGAATACGCCATGAACTACAATTGTAAATTATAAAAGTGAATACAACACTTTCATGCAATCAACTGTATGGAACTGTTTCCTATATTAGATAAAACTAAAACGTTATTTGGACCTTTTGTAAAAAATTGTGGTATCCAAGTTTTTAACATCTAATACACAAGTTCAATGATGGTAAATGGGAAGCAGGACATATGGTAGATTAAGTAAAAGCACAATAATGGCCATGGTATGCTTAAAAGTTAAAGAATGTCATCATGAATCAAGCTACAAAGGTTGAACCGTTTACCCTCTTAGTTATCTTATTTAATTCTTTGTTGATTGATTTTGAGTTTTTTTGAAGAACATAAATAGTTTATGTCTCTTGTTTTTATAATTAGATAGATGGTTTTTAATTTGTATTTGGGGTACTTCTTTGGAATGAAATATCCTTTTCTATTAAAAATAATAATAAAAAAAATAAGCAAAAGGAATTATACTCATTGTTTCCATCACTTTACAATTTCACATTTACTTATTTGTTTGTTTCAATAAATTTTCTACATCCAAAAATAGAAAACACTCGATACAAATAATATTTTAATACACTTTATTTATAAAAATCCTATCACCACCTAACACATATTATACTTTATTTAATCCCTAAAGACTTCATTATTCCCACAAAGACAATAAAGTACTAATTAATTTAATATAACGTGATACAGTAATTGTAAAAACACAATTGAGACGGAGAGATTGCTACACAAAAGTTGCCAACTTAGTATTGAGTGGATGAAGAAGGCAACGATTGAGAAGGTGGTGAATGGAAGTATAGGCGTGGTCAGGATAGAGTGCAGATGCCTCTAAGTCTTGGTCTGTGAGTTCAAAACTGGTTTGAGCACCTTGCACCAATATGTTATGAAGAATGGATAATGATATATTATCTGGGGCTGGTAGATCTGGAATCACAAACTTTACTTTAAATCACGTATTAATGAATAATAATAATCTCTAATTGAGTTCAATCTATAACTAAACTCTTAACATATGTAACAAATGAATTTTATTTGGTCCTATTCCTATAGATATTTATAATACTAATATCTTTGTGGTGTTATGAACCATCAAGTATATATAATAAAATATTATACAAAGTAAAAATGCTAAAGCGTGTATATTGCAAGCAATCTATTGTAATAACAATTTGTTTTTCTTTTAATTATGAGTTGCAAAAGATAATTATAACCTAAAAATTAATACTATACAAAGTGAATGTTTACTTTACATTGAGTTAATATTATTTAATGGGCCATATGAACTTATTTATCTTCAATGCCCTTTAATAAAAAAAAAAAAAAAAAAAAAAAGAAGCCCAATGAAATAGAACTTAGCAGGATGTGAGTTATTATATCACTTGAAACTTTCTCACACTTAATCACATGGTCAAGTTTTATTAACCAACATAGTAACTCAACATGAAACGAACACTCCCTAAGCCTAAACCCTAACTCTAGTGTAAAAAGGATTATGAACACAAATCATGTATAATATTATATTATCGTATAATTATAGTTGTAGAATTAACACTAAGCACTAAAGATTAATTTCTAGATTATCCTGAAAAATTTAAGAGATTTCTAGTAAGATTTAAATGTTCCGTGTAAAAAGAACAAAATTGCAAAAAAAATATCAAAATTAGACAAAAAATACTAAAATTGAAATATCGAGAGTATCATATGTGGATTCAAAGAAGACGAAAATGTGAAACTGATGAAAATGTAGAAAGATGGTGTAGTTTACTTACATTGGGAGAGGTGGATGATTTGTTGGTCAGAAATGTGAGTTTTTTCGATTGTACGGCCAGTAATTTTCTCCCAATAAGCAACCAACTCTAGTTGGGATATTATATTTTTAGGAGGTTTGCACACCATCACCTTATTTGCAGTGCGTGGGTCCGTGGCTGCTCTCAATGTGTATGCTGCTACATCTTCTTCGTACACGAATACCGCTGTGCGAAGAAAATCAATCCAATAACTTTATGTTAAATTAATGTGAAAGAAACAACTTTGTTGAATGTGAAAGTGATAATAAATTGATGTGAGATTATAATGAATATAGAAAGTTGGTAAACGGTGATTAATAGAGTTGGTTGAATGACAGACACTCGTGGGAGGCCAATCTCATGGTAAAAGATATGTTAGACTAATAAGAAGTAATTTAACAATTTAAAATAAAAAGTAATATTTGATTTATAAAAAATGATGATCACCCAAATGACTATTTCATGAACAATTAATAATTAATAATATAAAAATAATAATAACACTATATTTTAAATGAAAAATGATAGTAACTAATTAAAAAAATGTAAAACGGTTTGATATTAGCGTTGCTCAACTAGAATAGTTGTAGGTTTTCAAAACCAAAAATCGTTATCTAAATTGAAACAAACGAACCCTCAAACATTGTTATTAGATTTTTTGTGCTTCTATTGTTAAAAGTCATGCCTTAGCATTAGACTAGTTTAACTATTTTGGGATCTTTCCAAATAAAATAAAAAGATATAAGATGGTTTATGTTTTAAATTCGTTTAATATTATCTATTGTTTCCTTAACTCCACTCACCACTCGACAAACCGAACTAAACATAACCTACAAATGGAATGATTTTTCCCCGAGGGTGACTAGCTTTAGCTGTCCGTTCTCAGGTTGGGCAGTAAGGGCGGAACTGGCTTTATCTTTGTGTAAAAGAAGAATAGGAAGCAAGCGAAGGGGAAGCCAAATGTATTTACCGTTGATATATTTAAGTTATCAATTAAATGAGATGAAAACTAAGTTCATAAAAACATTTGTTGTGCAAATCAAATTTGTAAGTCCATATATTTATATATATACCTTTGGGTAGACCGGTTCCATAGATGGTAAGTTGATTGGATTGGTGGTGTGGATGCAGCAGATAGTTGACAAAATATGCAGCAAACGAGTTGGCACAAACGAATGTGCAGGGAATCCCTGCTTCCTGAATTGCTCGCCGTATCATCTTCTTGTTGTCTAGAAGCTTCTGGAATGGTGGCAGGGCCCCGCTCACCCGATCTACTTCGTTCCCGAACTCCGATGGAATAAATCTCTGTCATCCATTCAAATTCCCACTATTAAGATCACGGAGGGAGCTTTTCCCGTAAAGGAAAAAACTTCTCGGTTAAATTGTATTATAAGGTTATCGAGTTTAGTTTTATTTCCTTTTATGTTGTGAAGAGTTGTGGATGGATAAAAGACGGAAAATGTGAAGATAAGCACCCTATTAAACAACTATCTCTCTTTATGAAGGTTTAAAAACAAAAACAAATCGTCTTGATTCATGTTATGCCTTGTTATTTTATTTGGCAAATTTTGCTGGTAATAGAGGAATAAATCTTATGCCCTTCTTAATTTATTTGGTAATATTTGCTGGTAATTGGGAAATTGATAAATTTTATTTTTTTGTTACTTTATTTGGCAATGTTTGCTGGTGGTTGGGGAAGAAATTGTCTTTTGTGTCCCACAGAGTGTATAAGGGTATATTATTTTGTGTTAAAAGGTATACATTTTACTTCCTCCGTCCCGCCACAAGAGTTACATTTTACTAATTATGGTGTCCCGATACAAGAGTTACATTTATTTTTTAGTAAATGAGACCTACATAAATCAATCACTTTATTTTCATGGAGCTCACACACAATACTAATACAACTACTCACTTTACACTAAATTATTATATCTCTCAATCCACTACACATTAAAATATTAAAATATTATATTTCTTAATCTCCATGTAAACAGTAAATGTAACTCTTTTCATGAGACGAATGGAGTAATTAATTAATAAGTGTACAATATTTTGTTATAAAAGTATACACTTTTCATTAATATTTTTTATTTTTTTCAGAAAATAAATGATACACATCTTTATATTAAAGGGTATACAATTTAATACTAAAGAAAAATAAATAAAAATAAAAATCACTTAAGTTTAAGCTCTCAATTTAATTTGAACATCAATTAAAAAGTTGATATCTACTGCACCCAAAACTGAAGCCATCCCTAAGTGATAACACTGTTAACAAAAAGTGATATTCAATCGATGAAAAAAGATAATGATGCAGTGAACTATTTCATGAACAATTTATAGTATAAATAAAAGTGATAACATTTTTTAGCGAAAGTGATGACATTTTATAACGAAAATGATAATAATGTTATCACTTTTTATCCATCTCACATAAAGGCTTACGTGAGACGGTCTCATACAAGTCTTTGCCAAAGTTATTTGCATTTGTACCAATACCTTTCAATCCTTCCATGTAAAATTTAAAATTATTTGAGGATCCCATCATCAAACATAATTTATACAAAATTAATTTATTAATTTATAAGTAATAATTTTTATTCATAAAAAATGCTATAATTATTTTAAATTTGTATTTGAAGTTAAGATTTTTATTATAAATTAAATTAATATTGAAATATTTTATGGATTTATTAAAATGAAAAATTAGAAATGTAACGATAATTACTACATACAGTATTTATTTTGGAATAATAAAAATAGAAGAGCACTAAAGTGATGACTCACCAATTTGACTATTAGTTTGACTTCTTTCATTTTTAATAGGTACAACGTTTTAACTTTTGTACTGCCTACTGGGTATAAAAATCCAATTTATATATCTAGCTGCCAAATGGAGATGTTCTACAAAAGTGAGATATGTTTAATAATAATTAAAGAAAAGGTAACCATCATCAATAGTAAATTGAAGAAGTAAAGTAACAGCAAGAAGAAGAGGGGAGGAGAAGAGATAAGAAGACGACGAAAGATCTTCAATTCTATTAATCATAATGTGTTTTTCTTATATAATTAAGAAACTATCCAACTTCATTTAAAAAATAAAGTTGGCCATTTTTTATAGTAATAACTACATCATCAATATCACAATATTTGATAGTAACGACCACATCATTAATTATCATAACATTTGATAGTAATGGTCACATCATTAATATCATAACAAGTACAAATTTTGCTCACCTTGGATTTAGAAGTAATTACGTATTAGGTAATGCCCAACTAATTTAAAAAATAAAATAAAAAAAAACTTTCTTATGTTAATTTTAAGAAACTATCTTTTCTAATGCTCGAATTGATAAAAAAAATCCTTTAATTGCATATATTCTAGTAAAGCAATGATAAAGTGAAAAATAATTTTTAAATTAAAATTCGAGTAAATAAAATGTCAAGTTAATATAATCGAGTTAATGTATTCGAACAATGTATTCAATTAGTGTTTTTGAGTTAAACAATATATTCAAATAATATTTTTGAGTTAATGTATTCATGTTAACCAATGTTTTCAAATAATGTATGCGAATTATTTTTTAGATCTTAACTCAGTTTTACTTCAATTGTTTACTCAAAAATTCGAGTAAATGGTATTTTGATTAATTTGAGAATAAAAATATAGTAATATATTTTTTTAATGTAGAGTAACGAAGTATTTTGTTCATTCCTGTTTGGTACTATAATATTTTTCCCTATATATTTATACCTCTCATTGTAGGTGTTCTCATTACGGTCAAGTACTTTAAATATATATTATTTGTTCGCAATTTATTTCCAATTTTAAAAAACCAGATTTTAGTTTTCTAAACCTGCTTAGATTTTACAAATCACTATTTTATAATCTTCAATATATTCATCTTTCGTATATCATTTCTTTTCAGTTAATACTCATTCTCTTTATCTCTTCTCTTCTCTTTTATTATATAAGTGAATATTTTCTTATATATTGATTTAATTTACAAATTTATTCTATCAAAAAATTAATAATAATAAAATAAAATTTAATTAGTTTTAAAATTCTACAAAAAGCCAAAACAATTATCACCTTAAGGTTTATGCGAGATTAATAAATCATGAATAAATATATTTTATACTCCTTTTCCTTAATGTATTTATTTTATTATTTTGTGTCATATGCTTTTAATTTATTCATTTCCCCTTTTAGATATATGTGATCCACTCACAATATTACTATAATTAAAATATGGGCTCACACATCTTACTAATGCAACTATTCACCATATATAAAATAATAATACTCCTTAATTTACGTGCAAAAAGCAAACGAATATATTGAGAAGGGATGAAAGTGAGTATTTGTATTGAGTTTTTTGTAGGTTGAGTTTGATTTTATGTCAAATTAATGAGTGTGAAGTACATGAGAAGGAGAGGGAAAGAGAAAGTGTATTAATTAAAGGAAGAATGTATTAAAGGTGTCATATTAAGAGATTAATCTAGTAACCAACCTTCACATTTCCACTCTGTTTCATGGCTTTGATAATCTTGATCTGATCAAGATGCTGAGGCACAGGCAGTGCTGATATCACAACATCCACCATTTTTATCACTTCAACCAGCTTTTCATGCTCATCCAGCTCTCCCTACCACATAATTAAACAACTCTAATTTGTAACCCCTTATATATTATCCATCCAATGTATGAAAATGATTAAAACAATTGAAATTAATAACATATACATACATGGAAGATAACAACTCCCATGGATTGGAAATCTTTGAGAAGTTGAATCTTGGAAGGATCCATGGGTGGACGAACATATGCATAAGTGGGATGGCCCATTGAAATGCTTTCACGGGTCAAGTATTTGCCCAGATAACCAGTTGAACCAAATATCAGTATTTTGCTCTTTTCAACACCATCCATTCTTTTATTCTTTCTCTTCTTTCGTACGTACCTCTCTTTGAATTCTCTATTCTTTTTATAGCTGTATTTGACACCATTTTATAAATTTTATTTAAATGGGTAAATTATCAAAACCCCCATATTTGTCAAAACTACCAAATAAACTTTCTTATTTAAAAAACTACTAATTACACCCTTTAACTTATTTTTTATTTGAACATTGATAAAAATATTCTTTTTAATAAATATAAAAAGAAATGACATTAATATTCATGAATATAACATTGTATTTTTAAATTTTAATTTTTTAAAAATTTTTTAAATGTAGAAAATTGAGATTAGAAAGATTTTTTTAATTTTTTCCATGTTAAAAAAATAAAAAAATCTTAATCCCTTGATAATAAAATTTAAAAATAAAAATACATAAAATAGTGAAATTCAAAAATACAATGTTAAATTATTGGTATTGATGTCATTTTCATGTTAAAAAATCCCTCTAACCCTAATTTTCTACATTAAAAAAAATAATGAAATTTAAAAATACAATTTTAAATATATGGCTCTTTGATATTATTTCCACCCTTCTTTATTTTAAGGAAAAATGGTATTTTTATTAATGTACAAATAAAAAACAAATTACATGGTGTAATTGGTAATTTTTGAAATCATAAGGTTTATTTCATAGTTTGGACAAATCTTGAGGGATTTTTGGTAATTTACCCATTTTAAATTATATGTCGCTTTTTATTAAAAATTTACTCCCTCCGGCCACTTATAAGGTAGTCATTTTCTTTTTGCACGTGGATTAAGGAGTATTATTATGTTATGTGTAGTGGGTAGTTGCATTAAAAGTAAGTGGTGGGCCATGGAGTGTACCCTTTTACTAAATATGGAATATGAATACCTTTGAAGTGAACTATCAAAATGGTAAAAGTGGCCGGAGGGAGTATTACTTTTATTTAAAAATATTGTGGATCGAGAGAGTATTACTTTTACTTAAAAATATTGTCAATATTTATTTATATTATAAAATAATTATAAAATTATTAATTGCACTATTAATATTTTTCATCAATTTAATATTATTATTATTATGAAAATTTTATCTTATCTGTCTCGCGTCACCAAAACAAACGACGGTCTCATTTGTTTATCACCCTAATACTAATATTTCGTCACCAAAACAAACGACGGTCACCCTAATACCAGTATCTTTCAGTTGAAGAGAACCTAGTTCTTTTTTTATTGGATGAGAGAGGGTAAGGTGGGTCTCACTTCACATACCAATCTAATTCTTTTCATGGTAGATAATAATCCATCCTAAATTCCATTAATAGTAGTCAACCTTTTTATTTATTTATGGAGGAGTATCAAATATAAGGTTAAACTCTCTTCTTTTCGCCCAAAATAAAATTCACACTCCCTATAAACTTGTAGTTAAAAAAAATGAATTTTCTAAGGATAATTTGATATTTGTTTAATAATAAATAAAATATATTTTCTTTATCCCACAATAATAGATACATATTTTTAATTTGAATCTCCCACCTCAATAATTATATATTTTTTATTAAATGGAACACATACGAAACAATTAATATATCTTTATAGGGTTCACATACAATACTAATACAACTATTCACTATACAATTAAATACTCCCTCCGTCCCACAACACGTGGTGCATTTTACCATTTTCGTCAGTCCCAACATAAGCATTTTACCATTTTCGTCAGTCCCAACATAAGAGGTGTATTTCTCTTTTTAATAAATGAGACCCACACAAAACAATTAATATATTTCCATGAGACCCACACACCATACTAATACACCTACTCACTATGCATTAAAATATTATTTCTCTCACCTCAACTACCCTTAACTACTCATTAAATATTATATCCCTTAATATACGTGCAAAAAAGTTCCACCACCCTTGTAGTGAGACGGAGGGAGTATTATTTTTCTCACTTCACTATATATTAAAATATTTTATTTTATAACTCCTGTTCAAAAACCAAATTTAACTATTATTTCAGTATGGGTTAGATGGAGTTTGACAATTTAATAAATAAAATTATATTAAAATTAAAAAGAATTGAAATTACAAGTAAAAGAATAATTATTACATTAAGAAAATTAAATAATAAATACTCCCTCCGTCCCGCACCAAGGATTTCTTTTTTTCATTTTGATCGTCTCACCCAAAGGGTTTCCTTTCCTTTTTATACACATGGATCTCACACTCACCCTCTAATATAATTAAAACATGGATCTACACTCTCACTAATATAACTACCCACTACACATTAAATAATAATACTCCTTAATTTACGTGAAAAAAAGCAAAATGCACCCTTATCACGGGACGGAGGGAATAATAAATTAATCTAACAAGAATAAAGAGTATTTATATATTTTATCATTGAGAGGGACAAAAATGGAACCAATTCCATGAAAATTTCATGGAACCCGATCCCAAATCACAACCATCTTAAGATTTAGCTGGTTTGCTGGGTTCTATAGGATCTTCTATGCATCTGTACGTACATTAAGTTCAGGTTTTTTTCCCAAAACACGTCACTCCCCCTTCTCCCTCCCTTCTTCTCTCTCCGCACTTCTCCCTCCCTTCTTCTCTCTCCGCCTAGTTCAGAAGGCAGCCCCTTCTTCTCTCTCCCCATTCTTCTATCTATCTTCCTAGTACTCAAGGCAAGTGGTGGTGTTCGCGTTTTCCGGCGGCAAGAAGTTCTTTTCACATCTTTAGTGGTGATAAACAGCAAAGAGGCGATGGGCAGCAGAGATTCCTTGATGGTGAGAAGTGTTGACGAACTCCGGCGGCTGTCGCTACACACGACTGATAGCGGCAGCTGGCCTCGCATTTTCCGGCAGCAGCAGACGGCGGGCGGTGCTCGATTGGGCAGCAGTGTGCGGTGGTTCGGCTAAACAATAGTTATGGTGGCGGCGGCGCGTGGCAGCAGCAGATCTGGCGCGGAGTGGCAGCTTTGACTTGGAGATGGGGAGGGTGTAGAAGAGGACGATCTTCTTAACCTTACATTCGCGAAGACTGCCGCCTTTTTCATTGTTGTAGGTATGAGTAATCAAGGGCAAGACATTAATATTGATGATTGGGAAGATAAATTAATATTGGGAATAGCAATTGATCAGTGGCTACAGGGACTAATGATATAGTAGTGGTAAGAAAAAAAAAAACACTTTTGACTTATTAACATTGGGATGAACAATAAATTAGTTGATAGAGATAAAGATAAATAAGTGCTTTTTATATTTTATTTGAAAATAGTGATTCAACTAATAATTGTAAAAAATGATAATTATTTCTATAGAGCAACCCATTAACTTAATTATTATAAATAATAATTTAATTAATTTTAAAAAATAATTTAATTATTTTTATAGAGTAATTTAATTTAGGTCAAAAAGTAACCTTGATTGAATCTATTCAGATAAAAAAATAAATATTGATTAATAATTACTATTTTAACCGTATAATTCTTTTTAACTAGTAATTAATGTTTATGTCGCTCAAATTCTTAAATCAATGAATAATTAATGTTTCTTTTCATAATTGTCTCTATTATTACGATACATCAATCCCAATATATTTTTAATATCATCATGGATAAATTTATTGTTAATATAAATTTAACATAATATCTACTAAATTAATTTGTTCAATTTACGGGACAAAATAACACCTCTTAAAAAAATAATCAGCAAGCATTATAATTTCTTAGTGTCATTGTTAATAAATTACTAAATATGGATAGACACATACTCCTACATTTTTATTATTAGATAAATTTATAACAATAAAAACAAATTAAAAAAATAGAGAATATACAATGATAAATTTAAATTTTCTAGCTATAATTAATAATTTCACTATAATTTTTAAATAAAAAATTAAAAGTGGAGTCAATTCATTTTATTTAATTTAATATTTTTTATTAAAACATTAAAAAATGTCGTCTAAAAATATCAAAAATAAAAAATTTAAGAAATATTAATTATAAAATTTCTTTTTGAAAATATAATTTCCACTATAATACAATTTGAATATTGAAATAATTTACATGGTTTAGCTTACTTTAAATTATATAAATTTATAATTTCACATCTCTTTTTAAATAAATTAGATCTTACCCAACCAAACGTTGCACGGAAGGAAGTATTATTTATTTTTATGTTTAAATTATTATTTTTATGTTAGTCATAATATATATATATATATATATATATATATATATATATATATATATATATATATATATATATATATATATATATATATATATATATATATATATATATATATATACTGTTAATGAGTTATATATAATATATGAATGTATATTAGATGCAACTAGTTTCATATTTTTTAATTGTGCACTGGGTCAACCCATTTGGAAATGAGTCATATAAAATCTAAAATTAAGCCCAAAAATTCATTCTTACGGCAACAGCATTCACCGATTCTCTCCCACCACGGCGATTCTCTCCCATGGCAGTCCACTGTCGATTCCCTCCGCCGTCAGGTTTCGGCGATCTGCCGCCGTCATCTGACGATTTCACCGCCATTTGTGCTCTGCCAATTTTGTAGTTGTCTCATCTGATAGCAATTCTTCTCCACCGTGATTCTTTTCTTCTATTCTGTACGTGCGCATCTGATAGCGATTTCTCACTTCTTATTCAAATTTCACCAGCAATTGTCCGATTCTCCAATTCATCCGCATCGTGTTGGAAAAATACGCACTGAAAAAGAAGAAGTCAAATTCAAAATTAGGTAAATTTAACTTCAAATTCGGATTTAGTATATGCAAATATTTTGATATGTGATTCTATATATTGTATTTTCCAATTTCATATTCAGGTAGAATTCTTCCAATTTTGAGATTTTTTTTAATTTTTACGCTTAATTTGAGATCGAAACTCAAATTAGACAATTTTGTCTTTTTCGAATCAATTCAAGGATATGTTTTCTCTGTTAATTTCTGTACTGTATATGTTTCTTTACTATATCTGAAACTCAATTTTCTTTACTGTATATGTTTTCTCTGTTAATTGTACATAGGTATGGTTTGAATTGTACATGGGCATAATTTGTATATTGGATTATTTTAACTGTATATGTTTTCTCCGTTAACTGTATATAGGTATGTTCTGAATTGTATGCGGTCATGATAGGTATCTTAGTAGCATTATGCATTTGATGTGATTGATTTTTCTTTATTGTATATGTTTTCTCTATTAATTGTACATAGGTATGGTCTGAATTGTACATGGGCATGATTTGTATGTTGGATTATTTTAACTGTAAATGTTTTCTCTGTTAACTGTATATAAGTATGTTCTGAATTGTATGTGGTCATGATAGGCATATTTGTAGCATTGTGCATTCGATGTGATGGATTTTTCTGTACTGTATATGTTTTCTCTGTTAATTGTACATAGATATGGTCTGAATTGTACATGGGCATGATTTGTATGTTGGATTATTTTAACTGTATATGTTTTCTCCGTTAACTGTATATATCTATGTTCTGAATTGTATGTGGTCATGATATGCATCTTTGTAGCATTGTGCATTTGATGTGATGTATTTTTCTTTACTGTATATGTTTTCTCCGTTAATTGTATATATATATGTTCTGAATTGTACATAGACATGATTAGTATTTTGGTAGCATTTTGCTTTCGAAGTGATTGATTTTTCTTTACTGTATATGTATTTCTCATTAATAGAATAGAAATAACCAGTTCTGTTTATTATATGCAGATTCTATTTAAATTTTATGCTCTACTGAAGATGAGGAGAGTAGAGAATATGAGAAAGTCGCAGATTCACTAGTTGGATAATAAAGAGACACAGTTAAGTAGATGCACAAATTGTATTGTAAGCATACAAGAGAATTAGGATTTAGTGTACGCCAGAAAAGTATATATGTATGAAAGCAGTCACATTCGATTCTCAATTTTTATTAAAATTCATCAACCACATTCCGTTAAGAAGTAGCTCATGTTTAATCATCAGATGTAAAAGTAACTTGATCATTTGGAATCAAATTTCATGAATACATCTTATGAGAATACAAGAATGGACTTGTTTTAAAATAAATATGGACAAGAAAAGAGTGAAATTGAAGCAATATATTTAAACCTTGCTTAATTTTGGGATGAATAAACTAAATGCATTGTCCTACTAAAAAAACACACATAATTGTGTCACAAATGGACACACAATTGGGTTACAAATGGAGTTTAGAGTGGGGAAGTTTAGAAGAAAAGAAGGCCTAATTACAATTACAATAATCCAATATCTTTATACGTAAACAAACATGATAAGTCCAACATCCAATCTGGAATAAAATTTGCATAAATAGATGAGTTCACTACATAAATACATGTCTACCAAAAAGAAAACCAAAAAACTCAGCAGCTTCACACTTTCAAGAACATTCAGTGGCCACTCTTGAATGAGATGACTCTAATATGACATGGTGATATAGAGCAGCAAGGGCAGCTCCAATGAATGGTCTCTCCTAGAACACCCAACAACACAACGAATGCAAAGTTACTCAAGTTACACATAACACTACTACAATAGCTATGTCATTCCATGCGTGCTCTCTGTCATAGATGATTGTTGTACCAAGGCTCCGAGCAGGGTTGATTTAGTTACTTAGATGTAGCGTACTTTCTCTTGCCTTTCCAACCTTTAGATGTAGAAGCAGTCCTCATTATAGATGCCTAAACATAAAAACACAAATATTAACACAGGATAATCATCTTCAAAACCAAATAAGAAAGCATGGGAAAAACTGAATCACAAAAAAAGTCAAACATATAATCTTCACAATCGATAGAGAGCATGAGAATGTTAAAAATTAATTTCTTACACAAAACAGTGAAAATAATCAACAGAAAAACTCAAGAATCATAAGTTTCTTGACTACTTAATTCATGATTGATGTCTAAATTCTACTTTTCTTTCAGAACAACAAGGAGTCTCTGTTATATTGATTTCTTTCTCTAATCTTTCTCAAAGGAAAGCAACAAGTTAAATGAGATTTATAAAAATAAAAATTAAAAATTAAACAGTGATATGCTACCAGCTAATTATTTCTCACTCTAAAGAAATTTGTCCACTGTATATTTTCTTAGTAGATATACAACAAGTTGAACATCACCAAGTTCAATTATTCCAATACTTGCAACCCCATCCAACAAATTAACTAAATTAAGAAAATAACATGATTAAACAATATAATTTAACAAAGAATTTAGGTACACAATAGATTGCAAGTTACTGTATAGAATCTCACTAATTCGCTTCCAACTATATGAACGCCCTCGTCTTCAACTCCTACGATGCCAACAAGCGGTCCTCCATACCAACAAGCACATCAACGTCAGGATCAGGTCGAAGTACTTCGACAGACTATGATGGTGAGATCCAAAGAACAACTGGATCGAGACGGACACCAACGACATAAAACAACAACACGCTCTTCACTCCCATCAAAATTGTCGCCAGCACCATGGCTCTCAAGTGCGTGGGCAAAAATCAGTTAATGTGGTGTCTCAATCAGGATGAGATCGAGATCTAGAAATGAAGAGAATGAGAAAATTAAGTTAGAGTTTCCAGATAGATGAAGAAAGAAGAAGGAGTGAGGCAGGAGGAACCTAGGGTTTCCAGAGAGAAAGAGGGAGCGGAAGGAAGACTAATGTTTGGTCATGGATCTGAAAATGAAAACGGGAAAATTGCATTTATACTATGGATTGTAAAAATGAGTCGGATCTGGGTGCAACTTTGCACCCAGTTGCACCCAATAAATTTTCATAATATGTAAATGTAATTTTTTAATTATATAACGTAGTTTTAAGTTTATAAATTAAATTACATAGTACACTTATTTTTCATAATATATCAGTCTTTACATTTTCTATATTTATCATAAAAAAAATCTTCAACTTTCTAAAATAGTAAGAAGATCAAAACAACTAACTTCCTAGAACTACACTTTATTTACAACAATATTACACATTCCTAGTGTACCAAAAAATACTCGTGTCGTTATCATCCCTAGTTGTACCAAACATATTCTCCCACACTATTACTTGTAAATACTTTAGTTTGTAGAACTATATCTTGTCAGTGTGCCTCTATCATATGCATAATCTTTTGCATAATATATACTCTATCATATCATTCTAATCCTAGTCTTACCGTCACATTCAAAAAAAATTATTATGACTCATTCCAAATTCTTTATTAATATTTACGGGTCAAGATTAATATTTAAAAAGTGTACTGAAAATTAATCAATTGAATAAAAATGATATTTTATCGTAAAAATAGATTAATACATAGTAAAAATTAGTATATAAAAAGATAAAATAAATTTCACAATAAATTTGAGTTATAAAATTAAATTAATATTATATACTAGTTTAAATAAATTAGTTCAAAATAAAATAGAAATAAATTACTAAAAAATATATAAGTAAATTACCAAAGTATAAGTATGAAACTTTTAGTAAATAGATAAAAACATAAAAAAAGTGAAACCATTATAATGAAGAAATCAATAATATTTTCATATACTGTATTATTTAATAAAGTATCATACTTATACATATAAACAGTGTAAAAGTTTTTAACTAAACTGAAATAACTATTATTAGGAAGAAATCAATAATATTTTCATATTATTTAATAAAGTATCTTAGTAAATATAAATAGTATCTACGTTATTAACTGAAATCACCGTACTATTATTTTTATACTCAATATTAGTATTTGGTAGAAATTATTCCAATTAGAATTACATTGACATATTATTATTTAAGAGTTCGACTCCGGTGCACTTGTGATACCGATGCAACTGAACGATTTCAACATCAATCTTTAATTTAATATTTACCATTAATTAAATTAAATAATTAAAAATAAAAATTATAAACTACCCACTAACACACTTTTTAACCTATAAATTATGGGGTGCATCTAGTGAACTCAAAATCACTCATTATTTAATAAAGAGATGTATTTAGCCAGTTAGGGTGGGATGATAAGTGGATATTATCCTCGAAAATTACACTAAAATTGTACCATATAAATTTTGAATTAAAAAAAATAAAAATCTTAAATTTTTTGCAAAGACTTGTATGATACCGTCTCATGGATCGTGAGTCGGATCTTAAAAATCCCAAAAATGTCGACCTGCGAAAATTGAAGTAATTTCACCCGACTAAATTTCGCTAACTAATTTCATTAATTACGGGGAATTACCAATAATAAATGGTTTAATACATGTTTCATGCGTTTATTTTATTTTATTTATGCCATTATATCATTTTATTTTAGTATAGTATTGATTCAAAATTTGAAAAAAAAATCCACCATAATTAAAAAATACGGTATTTTTTATTAGTATTCCTACTTGTTTTTTAGTGTAAATTATCTCACAAAAATAATTTTATAAGATGATAAAAGTGATAATATCTTTTTATAAAAAGTAGTGCTTAATTAAGATAAAAGTGATAACCAATCTCATAAATAACGAATAAAAAGTGATAATATTTTTAATAAAAAATGATATTTAATCAAGAAAAAGTGATAAGCAATCTCATAAAAGGATTTAATGAGAAGGATAAAAAGTAATAATATTTTTAATAAAAACTAATACTATCTAACTAGAAAAAAGTGATGCATGAAATATTTTTTATAATAATTGTTCAATTAATAAATTATTTTATAATTAGATTGTAAGACGAATAAAATGTAATAACATTTTTAGTAAAATGTGATACATGATTATGAAAAAGTGATAATTATGTAATTAAACTATTTTACAAATAATGTATGAAACGTATAAAATATGATGATATTTTTAATAAAAAGTGATTCTTGATTAATAAAAAGTGATATTCATTCAATTTAATTATTAATTAATTTCATATTAAATAATTAATAATTTTTTTAAATTAATCTTATTGAAGAAAAATCAAATAATAAAAAAGAAGAATAAGGAGGTAATGCTTGCATGCAATGTCGATCAACTTTTATCTTTGAATTAAACTAATTATAGCTGTGATATCAGCACTCTTAGCTAATTCAAGATTCATAGGCCTCTGTCTCACGTAAGGAGATTTGTATACGAGTATAATTAATTGCACTTAAAAATCTATCTTTTATAAATTATCGTATTATACCATTAAAATAAAACGTTTTATAAAACACTTAATGAAATGATCATGGTAACAACTTTATTTCCATGTTATTTGGGCAAACATTATTTTATATGCAAAAATAATATGTTTAATAAAATTTTAATCACCTTTGTAAAATTAATTATAGAAACATAAATAAGTTTAAGTGTAACGCCCCGACTTACACTATGGGGTTGAGACGCTACTAGATATAAATTCCCCAATATAATAATAGAGGGGTCGAGAATGCACAGCGGAATAATATAAAAAAATCCCTAAAGCGATAGTATAATAAAGTAAAAGTTGCATAAAGATTATTACATATTAGCATCTACTCACCCGAGTAGAGTGAAATATCCAAAATAAGTACGTTCAGATGATATATTTGAAATAAAGTTCTAACAAAATACTAAAATATAAGTCATAATATAAAGTCTTCTAAAGGCTTGGGTCAACTGCGAAGGCCTCTCCATCTTCTAAATCTTGTTCTGAAAATCAATAAGGGGTGAGCGTCTAAAATACACTCAGTGGGTTAACTTAAATGATTGCACAGTTAAAAATAAATATGCATGTCAAATATACCATAAGATGTAACATATGCCATTTAATAAAATAATTTGCACATTATTGTTCGATAACTCAATGAAAATATTTTAGACCGGATCGTCATCCGATAACTTGTGCAAGTTGATAAATGTGTACCAGGCCGTCACCCCAATACAATGATAGCATACTTTGAAATATATTTTAGTACTGAACCGACGTAGCCAGTAACTTGTGTTAGTTGGTATATGTGCACCGAGTCGTCACCCCGTACAAGTGTTAGTAGAAAATATTTATCATCGAACTAAAAGCACACATGACACATAACATATCATATCAGTAACACATATCACATCTTAACATAGCAATCATGACATAAAATGTAACACTCGGTAAAGAGTGAAAGTTACCCCCACCTTAATCTTATCGAAAACGTGTAAAGTGGACTAGGCTTGCTCGTGAGTCTCAGGTATGCCTGCAAATGTATATTAAACTGAGTTCAACTTCTAATATTAATACCTATTATTAAAACTAATTTCTAAAAAAATAGTTTACACAAACTAATTATTGTTATATAATAATTATTAATTTAATAAAATATTAAAAAATAAAAATATATCCTTTAAAATAATAATTTAACAATTATAGTTTTCTACTTTAATAATAAGTTTTAACATTAAAATATAAATTCAAATGACATTCATGTTTATAAAAAAAAAATGGATATAAAATAAAGATTCTACATCTAAATTAATAATAGTGACAAAATTATATGAATATTTAATATAAAAAGTTAAATTAAATAAATAAATAAAATAAATAACAAAATAAAATAAAATGAAATAAAACAAATAATAAGTAAAAATAATAATAATAATGATAATAATAGTAAATTATAATTAATATTGAAAAGGAATTAAATTAATAGAATAAAATATTAAATAACATAAAAAGTTAAATTAAATAAATAAATATAAAATAGAATTAAATGAATAAAACTAATAATAAGTAATAATAATAATTATTATAATAATAATAATATTAAAAATAGTAAATAAATAAATAAATAATGTAAATGAAAATCCAACATGATTGCTGATTACGCAGCTCATCACCTTTAATATATATATATATATATATATATATATATATATATATATATATATATATATATATATATATATATATATATATATATAATGTCTCAACTTGAGTTATACAACTCCATTTGAAAATTCGAAAGTACGTATGAAGTCCTCGCAAGGTGAGGATCACATGCATACCAATATTTCATGAAAATAACGAAGTTTAAAGGGGACAAAATTTTTGATACGAAGTGGGTATCCTCATATTTTCTTCATTTCACATCAAAACTCAAAACTTATTATATGTTTGTGATCCTCGTGAGGAGGGCTTCAAAATGACCTATAATATCAAATCTAACTCACACCGAAATAAAATGTGTCATTAAAGGGTCGAAAGCTTCGTCTTAAGTTTTTCTTACTCATACGAAATTCATTTCACAAAAGAGTTATATATATGAAATCTACACATCGAGACGATCATTTTTGTATATAACATGTAAAGATTCAATAGAGAAACAAGAAATTCTTAAATCTACAGAAACTTGAAAATAGGTTTTCATATATATATACACATAAATGTATACCTTTTACTCCTATAAAATAAAAACGTTTCTAACTCCCCCCACTTTTACCAATAAGAATGGGTTATGTATATATAGCAGGTAAATTCAACGAATGTGGCTTTTCAAGTGGGGTTTACATCATCAACTACGTCATGTATCTTCTTATCCTCTGACAACACAATAGATAACTAAGCACATGTGCTTATAATAAATATAATAATAATATGTGTGTGTGTATATATATATATTATAATTGTGTTATTATATCCACCCCTACTAAAATAAAAATTTCGTCCTCGAAATTTCACTTACTAGGTATAAATAGATTCTTATATTTATTTCGTATGTCGTCTTCACGTTCCCATGTCACTTCTTCTGTATTGTGTTGACTCCATTGGACTTTGATTAAAGCAACTTCACGATTCCTTAGCTTATGAACTTTCCTGTCAAGAATGGCGATAGGAAATTCCTCGTATGTTAAGTTATCATCAATTGCTAAAACTTCATGGTTAACAACATGGCTTGGATCAAACATATACTTCCGTAGCATGGACACGTGAAATATATCATGCACTCCAGCTAGCTCAGGTGGTAAAGCTAATCTGTATGCCAACTCGCCGATTCGTTCCAAAACTTCATAAGGCCCAATGTATCTTGGCTTAAGTTTTTCTTTCCTTCCAAATCGAGAAATTCCTTTCATTGGTGAGACTTTGAGAAAAACTTTATCTCCTTCCTGGAACTGTAAATCTTTGCGTCTCTTATCAGCGTAGGACTTCTGTCGATTTTGCGCAGTCAAAATTCTTCTTTTGATCTTTTCAATCGCTTCAACTGTCTTTTCTACTATCTCTGGTCCTAGAACTTTCTTTTCACCAACTTCATCCCAATAAAGAGGAGATCTACACTTCCTTCCGTAGAGTGCCTCGTAAGAAGCCATGCCTATTGTGGCTTGAAAACTGTTGTTGTAAGCAAACTCTATAAGTAGTATGTATCTTTCCCAACTTTTCCCAAAATCTAGGACGCATGCCCTCAACATGTCTTCCAATATTTGAATAGTCCTTTCAGACTGGCCATCTGTTTGCGGATGATATGCCGTGCTAGACTTTAGCTTCGTGCCTATTGCGTTTTGTAAACTGTGCCAAAATTTTGATGTAAATCTTGGATCTCGATCAGAAACTATAGAAACTGGTACACCGTGCAATTTGACAACTTCTTCTAGATAAATTTGTGCAAGCTTATCCATTCTATGGGTCATTTTCACTGGAAGAAAATGTGCTGACTTGGTCAAACGATCCACTATCACCCATATTGCTTGATTTCCTCGCACTGATCTTGGTAGACCAGTAATGAAATCCATTGTGATATGCTCCCATTTCCACTCAGGAATCTCTAATGGTTTCAAGAGTCCTCAGGGTCGTTGATGTTCTGCTTTCACTCGCTGACAAGTCATACACCTTTGGATAAACAGGCCTATATCCCTCTTCATATTTCTCCACCAAAATGCATTCTTCAAGTCTTGATACATCTTGGTTCCTCCTGGATGTACCATGTATGGAGTACAATGAGCTTCTGATAAAATTTCTTTAATAAGATTCTCATTTTTAGGAACACATAATCTTTTTCAAAAAATGAGTGTTCCATTGTCTATGAGAGCAAATCCCCTTCCTTCCCCAATCTTCACGCGTTCCTTAATTTTTCTGAGAAATCCGTCTTCATCTTGAAATTCCTTGACTCTATCTCTTAGAGAAGGTTTAATCATTAATGCAGTTAATAATGCATGAATGCTACTTGGTGGTATTACTACTTCCAAACTCATTCAAGAGAACTCTGCCACCAATAATTCTTGGCTTGTTATAGAGTAGGCTAATTCCCCTTTGTCTTTTCTGCTTAAAGCATCTGCTGCCACATTTACTTTTCCTGGATGGTACAGTATGGTACAATCATAATCCTTGACTAATTCCAACTATCTTCTTTGCCTCATGTTTAATTCCTTCTGTTTGAAAAAGTACTTCAAGCTCTTGTGATCCGTATAAATTTGACATTTTGCTCCATACAGATAGTGTCTCCAAATTTTCAAAGCATGCACCACAGCTGCCAATTCTAAATCATGAGTTGGATAGTTCTGTTCATGGATCTTGAGTTGTCTAGACGCATAGACAACTACTTTATTATGTTGCATCAGAACACATCCCAATCCTTGCTTTGAAGCATCACTATAGATGACAAATTCTTCTGTCCCATCAGGAATTGTTAATACAGGTGCAGTGACTAATTTCTGTTTAAGAAGGTTGAAACTATTTTCACATTCTTCCGTCCAACAGAACTTAATTTCCTTGCGAGTAAATTTCGTCAAGGGTCCTGCAATCTTTGAAAATCCCTCAATAAATCTTCTATAATATCCAGCCAATCCAATAAAACTCCGTACTTCTCCTACATTTGTAGGTGTCTTCCATTTCTCTACTGCTTCCACCTTGGTCGGATCCACCTCGATTCCTCGGGCTGACATAATGTGCCTAAGATAGACAACTTTGTCTAACCAAAACTCACATTTCTTGAATTTGGCATACATTTTTTCCTTTCTTAGTATCTCTAGAACGATTCTCAGATGTTCTTCATGTTGTTTCCGATCTCTAGAATACACTAAGATATCATCAATGAACACAATCACGAATTTGTCCAAGTACGAGTGGAAAACACGATTCATCAAATCCATAAAAATTACTGGTGCATTGCTGAGACCAAAAGGCATTACTACGAACTCATAATGTCCATAACGTGTTCTAAAAGCAGTCTTTGAAGTATCGCTCTACTTGATTCGCACCTGATGATATCCAGACCTCAGATCTATCTTGGAAAACACACTAGCACCGCCCAGCTGATCAAATAAGTCCTCAATCCTTGGCAAGGGATATTTATTCTTGATGGTAAGTTTATTCAGTTCTCGATAATCGATACACATTCTAAACGAACCATCTTTCTTCTTTAAGAACAAAACAGGTGCTCCCCAGGGTGAAACACTAGGGTGTATGAAACCCAATTCCAAGAGTTCTTGTAATTGGATCTTCAGTTCTTGTAATTCCTTTGGTCCCATTCGATAAGGTGCTTTTGAGATTGGTGCTGCTCCCGGTACTAGATCGATTGTAAATTCTTCTTGTCTTTCAGGTGGCAAGCCTGGTAAGACTTCTGGAAACACATCTTCATATTCCCGCACGATGGGAACATCCTCTATGCTCGTCTTCTCATCTTCACTTTTCACGATACTTACTAAGAATGTTTGGCATCCATCTTTCCTCATCATTTTGTTTGCTTTAATTGCAGAAATAACTCGCGGTACTGCTCTAGCTTTCGCCCCGTGAAATGTAAACTTCTTATCTCCTGGGAGTTGAAACTGTACTTCTTTTTCACGACATCTTATCACTGCATGATTAGCTCTAAGCCAATCCATTCCTAAAATTACATCAAAATCTTTCATCCCAATTACGTGGAGGTCTGTAAGTAGGACTCTGTCATTTATCTCTATCTTCACATTCTTGCACAACTTCATGGTTCGAATGGAGTTACCCGAAGGTATACTAACCTCAAGAGTTGACTCGTCAAACTCTTCACAATTATTTTCTACTTTCTTATACATCTTAGCAGATATGAATGAATGAGTGGTACCCGTATCAAAAGTATAAGTGCAGGAGTGCCAAATACTGATAGCATATCTGCCATTGTTTCTGGTTCTTCTTCAGCTTCCTGCTGTGTCATAGCATATGCACGTGCTGGTCTAGTACTCGATCCTCCTCCTACTTTAGTCTTTGGGCATTCTAGTATAGTGTGTCCCGGTTGCCGGCATCGATAACATATTCCAGTTCCATATAAGCATGTCCCGAGATGATTCTTTCCACATTTCGGTCCTGATCCTCCTCCGATTTTTATTTGCTTGTTTTGAATTTTAGGGTTTCCCTTTCCAATCACCGATCCTTCCCACTTGCGTTTTGCAGGTATCTCAATTGCCTTCTTATTCTGGTTACTGTTGTTTTTCTGTCGGGACTCAATTTCTTGAGCTCTGGAAAATGCTTCTGTAAAAGTCATCGTTCCTTGACCAGGCAAGATAGTACTGATCTCGGATCGCAATCCCTTTTCAAATCGTCTAGCTTTCTTCTCCTCCGTGTTGTCAAGATGCGTGGCAAATCTGGAAAGTCGATTGAATTCTCTTTCATACTCATGAACACTCATTGTTCCTTGTTTCAAGTGAAGAAAATCACTTTCTTTTTCATCTCGGTAGGATTGAGGCATGTAGTTTTGAATGATCACATCCTTGAAGTCTTCCCATGTCATTCTTGTCTTCTGTTTGGGTGTTTTGGTGCGTCCGTAAGCCTCCCACCAGAAATCAGCTTCACCCACGAACTGGAAGATAGCGCACGCAATCTTCTATGCATCATTGCAATCGAGATAGGTGAAAATTTTATCCAACGATCTCAACCATTTTTCAGCTTCTGCAGGGTCCTCCGTTCCGTTGAATGTTGGTGGATTGAATCTTCGGAACTGTTCAATTACTGAGGCTGGTTCATTTCTAGGAATACGTTCTGGTAGTGGTGGTCGTGCAGAGTTTGCCTGAAATTGTTGAGCCAATCCCCGAAGGATTGTCACTAAATCATCTCCTGGATCGCCATAAACGTTTTCAAGATTTTCATTAGTAGGTAGGTTTTGTGGTCTTCTTCGACTCATGATCTGTTCAAAATTTTTATACTCATCATTATTATATGTTGATATATCATTAAAATACAATGAGTAAGATGTATAAACACACATAATTATATATATATATATATATATATATATATATATATATATATATATATATATATATATATTAATAGCAAAATGGTGTCGTTGGCACTCTGATTGTTAAGTATACATATGCATCTAAAAGTCATTCTTAGTCTAAAATACTGTCAAGAAAGCATATTTAGTGTGACATCTAGGTTACCTATATACATCACCCAATTATGGGTAAAAAAGGTTACATCTATTGGAACATGTCGCTACTAACTATAGCAAAATCTTAATAAGTCTGAGTTAGGCTAACCGCTAGGGTGTCCTAATCCTCCACCACTCCATCAGAAATATCCCCATCAACCTCGAAATCACCAGGTATATCAACGAACATTTCAACAGGATCCACTGGTACAACCATCGGAAAATGCATCATCGGCACACCCAGGAATCCGACAGGGGGAAGAGGTATCTGGACTCTAAGAGCCCATGTGTGGTACAAACATACATTAAAAGCCACATAATTCAGCTCGTGGCCTGGAAGAACCACGAACATCTCAAAATAAATCTGCCGAGCAATCTGAGCCCACACGTCGGGCAAGGTATGAATGAGGATGAAACAGTACTGCACCTCCATCACACTCCGAGCTCCATGAAAATCCTGATGATGAATGATGAGCATTAAGGCGAAATGAGTGCCTAAATCATCAATCTCAGTCCTGCCTCGAAGGGCGGCTCGTTGGACTCTAACAGCGTTAATATGAGCAATAACTTCTTCCATCTGATTAACAAAATTTAAATTTACTCTAAGATCAATAAAAAATTTAAAATATTTAAGAATTAAAATAATCACACATAAAATCCTAAAGTGTAATTATAGCATAGTCATAAAATAGCCAATCCTAGGGTCGGCATAAAATTCTAAGTTAGGTACTTGAGCAAGTCTTAGATAGACCGCTCTGATACCACGCTGTAACGCCCCGAGTTACACTATGGGGTTGGGACGCTACTAGATATAAATTCTCCAATATAATAATAGAGGGGTCGAGAATGCACAGCGGAATAATATAAAAAAATTCCCAAAGCGATAATATAATAAAGTAAAAGTTGTATAAAGATTATTACATATTAGCATCTACTCACCCGAGTAGAGTGAAATATCCAAAATAAGTACGTTCAGATGATATATTTGAAATAAAGTTCTAACAAAATACTAAAATATAAGTCATAATATAAAGTCTTCTAAAGGCTTGGGTCAACTGCGAAGGCCTCTCCATCTTCTAAATCTTGTTCTGAAAATCAATAAGGGGTGAGCGTCTAAAATACACTCAGTGGGTTAACTTAAATGATTGCACAGTTAAAAATAAATATGCATGTCAAATATACCATAAGATGTAACATATGTCATTTAATAAAATAATTTGCACATTGTTGTTCGATAACTCAATGAAAATATTTTAGACCGAATCGTCATCCGATAACTTGTATTAGTTGGTAAATGTGTACCAGGCCGTCACCCCAATACAATGATAGCATACTTTGAAATATATTTTAGTACTGAACCGACGTAGCCAGTAACTTGTGTTAGTTGATATATGTGCATCGAGTCGTCACCCCGTATAAGTGTTAGTAGAAAATATTTATCATCGAACTAAAAGCACACATGACACATAACATGTCATATCAGTAAGACATATCACATCTTAACATAGCAATCATGACATAAAATGTAACACTCGGTAAAGAGTGAAAGTTACCCCACCTTAATCTTATCGAAAACGTGTAAAGTGGACTAGGCTTGCTCGTGAGTCTCACGTATGCCTGCAAAGGTATACTAAACTGAGTTCTACTTCTAATAATAATACCTATTATTAAAACTAATTTCTAAAAAAATAGTTTACACAAACTAATTATTGTTATATAATAATTATTAATTTAATAAAATATTAAAAAATAAAAATATATCCTTTAAAATAATAATTTAACAATTATAGTTTTTTACTTTAATAATAAGTTGTAACATTAAAATATAAATTCAAATGACATTCATGTTTATAAAAAAAAATGGATATAAAATAAAGATTCTACATCTAAATTAATAATAGTGACAAAATTATATGAATATTTAATATAAAAAGTTAAATTAAATAAATAAATATAATAAATAATAAAATAAAATGAAATGAAATAAAACAAATAATAAGTAAAAATAATAATAATAATAATAATGATAATAATAGTAAATTATAATTAATATTGAAAAGGAATTAAATTAATAAAATAAAATATTAAATAACATAAAAAGTGAAATTAAATAAATAAATAATAAAATAGAATTAAATGAATAAAACTAATAATAAGTAAAAGTAATAATAATGATAATTATTATAATAATAATAATATTAAAAATAGTAAATAAATAAATAAATAAATAATGTAAATGAAAATCCAACATGATTGCTGCTTACGCAGCTCATCACCTTTAATATATATATATATATATATATATATATATATATATATATATATATATATATATATATATAATGTCCCAACTTGAGTTATACAACTCCATTTGAAAATTCGAAAGTACGTATGGAGTCCTCGCAAGGTGAAGATCACATGCATACCAATATTTCATGAAAATAACGAAGTTTAAAGGAGACAAAATTTTTGATACGAAGTGGGTATCCTCATATCTTCTTCATTTCACATCAAAACTCAAAACTAATTATATGTTTGTGATCCTCGTGAGGAGGGCTTCAAAATGACATATAATATCAAATCTAACTCACACCGAAATAAAATGTGCCATTAAAGGGTCGAAAGCTTCGTCTTAAGTTTTTCTTACTCATACAAAATTCATTTCACAAAAGAGTTATATATATGAAATCTACACATCGAGACGATCATTTTTGTATATAACATGTAAAGATTCAATAGCGAAACAAGAAATTCTTAAATCTACAGAAACTTGAAAATAGGTGTTCATATATATACACATAAATGTATACCTTTTACTCCTGTAAAATAAAAACGTTTCTAACTCCCCCCACTTTTACCAATAAGAATGGGTTATGTATATATAGCAAGTAAAATCAACGAATGTGGCTTTTCAAGTGGAGTTTACATCATCAACTACGTCATGTATCTTCTTATCCTCTGACAACACAATAGATAACTAAGCACATGTGCTTATAATAAATATAATAATAATATGTGTGTATATATATATATATATATATATATATATATATTATAACTGTGTTATTATATTAAGAGTTTTAATTATCTAAATATAATAAAGATTTTAGATTTAATGAATACAATTATAAATAATAATAATAATTTTTTATATAACTATATTTATAGTAGAATAGTGAGAGAAATAAAATAGCACGGTCATCATAAAATTATCTAAATTTAATTTGACAAAAAATGGTTGGCTAAAAATGTTAAGAGTAAACTAGAGAAATAATTTTATAAATATATAATCATATATTAATATATTTCGAACCATTAAAATAATGTGATGAGAAAAAATATGTTGTGACTTTAAAAAGTCATTATGATTAATTATTTATAGAAAACAGAAAAATTTAATGCTAGCACATAGAAAGATGTGTGATAAATCCAAATGAATGGGAAGGGTATTTTTGTAAATAACTTACCCTTCCTTTTATATGAGAATTACACAAATACCATGTTATAGTGTTCTATCCATTTAGCACTTCCTTATTTGAAAATAGTGATTCAACTAATTGGAAAAAGCGATAATTATTTCTATAGAGCAACTCATTAACTTAATTTATTATAAATAATAATTCAATTAATTTTAGAAAATAATTTAATTATTTTTATAAAGTAATCTAATTTATGTCAAAGAGTAACCTAATTAATGAATAAGAGTAATCTAAAAATTGGATTAAATAAAACGTAACAGAAACAAATCAAAATATAGAGTAATTAAAAAACTTGTTCATAGTAATCCAATTTATAATAAATAGTAACACAATTAATAAAAAAGAGTAACTAAGAAGCTGATAACGAAATTTAAAGAGTGGTCCAATTAATTTCAAAGAGTGATCTAATTAATTTCAAAGAGCAATCTAATTATTTTAATAGGGTGATCTAACAACGTATATATGACATACAATTTAATTAATTTTAAAAAGTAATCTAATTAATTCTAAAGAGTAATCTAATTAGTTCTAAAGAGTGATCTAATTAATTTCAAAGAGTATCTTTATTAATAATAATGATGATAACGAGGTTATGCTTAGACTTAGTTTAGTTAATCACATTTGCTTCAAATAAAAAAATGACATAATTAACACAAATATAAATAGCTTTGCATACTCCTATTTTTTATATTATCATTTGACCCATGCATTAAACGAGAATAAGTTATCAAAATGTTATTGAATTTTATTTAATAATTAGAATTATATTTGAATTGAAATATATTGTGTATGTAACTATTAACTTTTTTTTAATATTATTTAAATTCTACGTTATTATATTTTGAATTTTTAATATTTGAAATTTAGAAATTGTGGTATGGTGATTGGAGTACTTCATTCTTCCTACGAATGCTGTTACATTTACTGTTTGCACAAGATTAAGGAATATTGCATTTATTGTGTTATGAGTTGAGAAATATTGCGTCATACAAATATTGTTATATTTTTCTTTTTGATAAATAATACCCACACAAAACAATTAATATATCTACATGGAACCACACACAACACTAATACAACTACCAACTATACTATACATTAAAATATTATATTATATCTCAGCCCACTATAGATTAAACACATAGATATATAAAATATGCCCCAAAATATGTTGTCTATAATATATAAAGTTCACAAAAAATATATATTTCCCCCGTCCCGCAAATATTATATTTGATGAAAATTATACATATACCCCATATCTATTACGTATGATCTAGATTGATAAATAAAAAATATGACATTAATTTATAATTTAAAAATTAAACAAAACACTTGTTAATAATAATATTATTATTATTATTATTATTATTATTTGTAGCATAAATTGATTGTAAAAGACAAAATTAATTTATAATTTTGTATTAAAAAATTGAATTAATTAATAATTTAAAAATTAACAAATATATTCCCTTCGTCTCACTCAATTTGTATTAAAAAAATATATTCCCTTCGTTCCATAAGTATTGTCATATTTTATTAAATAGTGCATCCCACAAATATTGTTACATTTATATTTTTGGTAAATGAAACCCACACCAACACAATCAATATATCTCCATGGGACCCATACAATACTAATAAGCTACCCACTATACATTAAAATATTGACAAAAATTTGTGTGAGACCGTCTCACATAAGCTCTTACTTGAGACGGATAAAAAGTGATAATATCACTAACGAAAAGTGAACAATTTATAATATAAATAAAAAGTGATAACATTTTGTAGCGAAAGTGATAATATTTTTATTGCTAAAGTAATAATAATTTATTAATTTTTTATCTGTCTCACGTAAGGGCTCATATGAGACGGTCTGACACAAGACCTACCCTAAAATGTTATATTTTTTAACCCGCCACGCATTAAACACATAAATATACTCCATAAAATATACCCCAAATGTATGGCATAAATTGATTTATAAAAAATAAAAATATTAATTTATAATCTTGTATTAAGAAATAACGTTAATTTATAACTTAAAAATTAAATAAAACACTTGTTAATAATAATAATAATAATAATATGTATGACATAAATTGATAAAAGAAAAAATGACATTAATTTATAAATATAGCAGTAAAAAATACTCTAAAAATCAAAATATTAAAAATAACTGAATCAATAACGACAATTATTTTAAATTACTAATTTCCATAATTGATATAGGTTATTAATGTCATTAATTATTAATAATTACTCCTTCCGTCCCATAATACCCTTCACCTTTCCTTTGTAAATTACAAAGAAAAGGTGAAGGGTATTGTGGGACGGAGGGAGTATTATACTATAAATAATAAGAGAATAATTTAAGTAAAATTATGCATATTTAATTTAAAGGGAGTGCATAAGAAAACTACCATATATGTTTAAAATCTCTCTTGAGAAATTCTACCATATATGTCACACATATAAAATAGAAAAACTCAATATCTAACGTTAATGTGAGAAATTAAAGAGAAATTGAGAGAGATGAGTGTTAGATTGTATACTAAGAGTCTAGCTTTTGTATGAACAATGTTATTAACATTTTATTTGTATGTCTGTGCAAAAGTCCACTTACTTTATACTATAGATAATATATTGTGCGACAACACGCGAAAGATCATATTAATTATCGGTTTTCTTATAAAGTATAAACAGACGCTCACAATCGAGATAGATGAGAACAATCTATTGGGGATGGTTGTAGTGTGATTTCGTATTGTTTGTCTTGACTATAAAATCACATTAATATGCTTTGTGTGTATTGAGAAAGACTGCTTGAGGTCGTTCAACTTATACTGACTATATAGAAGAACTTGATATTTGTTATTATAGATGTTCGTGCTCTTAATCTCTATACAATAACCTCGACACGTAAATGAGCATAGATTTCTTTGATTCATCAATGGGTGAGATTTACTTGTATTAAATCAACAAACTTGGTGAGTTGGAAAGCAGTACTGTCTCTATGGTGTGCTGTTGATTGTAGAAGGAATTCGTGTCCTATTAAGTGGGTTGATGATGTCCTCTTGAGGAGCTCATAAGGACTATCATTTAAAATTTTGCAAGTAGATTAATTCTGGCATGATAATGAGGTTGAGTGGTACTACTCTCGGATGAGATATTAATTAATGGAGTTGTCAGTAACTTAATTAATTAATGGACATTGTATATCTTAAACATGGGGAGACTAACGTGCTCATAATAAGAAGGAGTCCATAACATAATTTGGGATTGGAGTGGGAGTGCAGTAATAATATTTTAGTGGAATATATTATTATTATTGGACTTAAGTATAAGTTTTGGGCTAAACTTGGATACTTAAACCCAATGGAGATCCGACTCTAATTTCTCCTTCTAGTCCCTACTGTAGCCTATATATAAGTCATCTCAATTATCCAATAACCCTAACTGATCGCGCCGAACCATGGGAAGGGAAAGAGAACAACAGATTGAGAGGATATATACAACAGAAGATCAAGAGATTGTTATTCGCAGCTGTTTTTCGTCAACATACCCTGGTGAAAGGTAATACGTTTCTAATATTCTTGCTTCCACTTCTTTAGAAACGCATGGAACCCTAACGGTTCACGTTAACCAAACGATCGAACGCCAACAATGAGAAATAGAGAAGGGATTTTGACTAAAACTTTTGAGCGGGAAAAAGAGTTTGACCACATGTGCTTTTATATATACTAGTTTTTTTAGACGTGCTATACGTCGTACGCACGTCATATTTTGTAGTATTTTTCATTTATCTTTATGCATTTATTTTTTATTTTAAAAAGTTATTTTTCAACATAATCTATAAATGTATAAAAGCACTAAAGTTGAGCAAGCACATTTTCCCGCCAAAACCTACAGTAACAATTAAATAGTGTTAACCTATTTTTCGGTGACCAATGTGATATAAGGACACTAAAGTCAACAGCCATCAGTGTGTCACATAGAAATCAATAAAATTATTACAGCTGCAACACGGCCTAATTTAAAAACTATAATACTTATGAATTAAAAATTTGTTTCCTCTGTTACTGAAGTGATAGATTGAGTTCTACACCATCGTCTCTTTGACTAATACCCAAGAACAAATATGGAACATTACATAACTTTCTGACATCTACTCAAAAAATTAGTATTAAAATATGGAGCAAAACTTCTTCCACACACTTCCCTCGGAGCTAAATTTTTCCTTATTAAAACGGGAGAGAGACCAAAACCCTGCAAGAGTCATTCAAGGTGTGGATGAGTACCCAAAACTTTTACAACAACTAATATCAATTCATTTGGAATGGATACATTATAAGATATTTGAAAAACTTTATCGATCTAAGTCAGTTATATTGAAGGAATGTACTTATATACATGAGCTTATTAGTGTGTTGTCATGTTATATATCTAGAGACACTTGAAGCTCATGAAGGTTCAAGCTGAACCATATGTTATATAGGTTGGAAGAAAGCAAAATAGATTGATCGCTCAAAGAAACCTTGAAAAGAATAATACTGTTATGTATTCAAAGTGTAAATTAGCAAAGAGATTAAATGAATATACAGTTTTAGCGAGATGTCAACCACAATGCTCTAATTGTTGTAGTTTATCTAAATTACATAGCAAAAATAATACAGTACCTCATATGAAGATTTGATTATCATTCTATTATGAGTAAATATGAAAATTGGTCTTGTAAGTATGACGTTTTCCAACTTTAGTTCTTTTTTTTTGTAATTCTCAATTTTGATTCTTTTTGGTCCACTTTAGTCCTTTATGCTAAAAAAAGTCCAAAAATGGTTCGAAAGTGTATACATTAAGGACCAAAAGTGGACCAAAAAAGGATCAAGTTTTGAAAAAAGGACCAAAACTTGACCAAAAGGACTAAAAGTGGACAAAAAATGACCAAAATTGAGAATTGCAAAAGAAAAATGACTAAAATTGGAAAACGTCATACTTACAGGACTAATTTTGATATTTACCCTTCTATTATAGAAACGATGGGGATGAAAAGCGATCTTCGAGGTGATCTCTGCATCGCTTTCGTGAAGAAGAAGTGGTGCCGCTCTCAGTATTCATGGATGTTTTTGGTAGCATCACATCCAAACGACTGGCTGACCGGAAACCAATGTCGCCGGAAAACTGTTCCTTTAATTGATGAGAACCCAATCCCTGCCAAAACGGATGAAAGTGATAGATTCAAATTCAATAAACAAACATAAAAAGGCTGTAATGCCCGAAAAATTTCTTATTTAATAATTTATATTTTACGCATTTTTATAATTATGTGGTATTTGTTTCTATATTTTTATTTGTCTTTAAATTTTATTTGAGATATCTGTGATAATAATGGTGACAATATGTGAATATATGTGTACATAAATATTTACGTGTATTATTTTGGATAATAATAATAATAATATAATAATAATAATAATTAAAAAAAGAAAAAAAAAGTCAAAAAGGTGCTGCCTACCTTAAGTTGCCAAATTGAAATTTTCATGGCTTTGCGTCCCCTGCCCCTTTTTGCTATATACATGGGTGTTGAGAAATTCATCACCTCACACCCCAAACTCAATCGAGAATTGTGTCGGAACGAGAAAGAAGGAATTAATTATGGATCTTCATGGGTCTATAGTATTATTATTGTCGGAGTTCAAGTAAGTAGAAGTCCAAATATAATGCATAAATATGTTGTGTGTGAATTATTTGTGATTAATATGTGATAATTATGTTGTGAATTATGTTGTGATTAGTTTAATTATGTCATGAATTATTTGGGATTAATTGATTATACAAGTTGTGGATTTATATCATTGTACTATATAGATCTCTGCGATTAGAAACTGTTGAAAATATATCTGTATGATGTGAGAAATATTGGTGTAAGGATCTGTGTGATCCGAGATAAAGTTGTTATTCTAAAAAGAGATCCGTGTGATCCAAGGTGAAATGCTAATTTTATAAATGGATCTATGTATTGAGGTGAAGTTGTTATTCCAGAAGTGGATTGTGTGAATTAAAATTAGTTGTTGCTTTATTGTGATTAAATGTTGATATTAATATCGTAAATGATTTATGATGCATATTTAATTTCCCTGCTTGTATACCATGCATAAACATGAAAAGAGTTTTCCCAAAATTAATAAAATACTAATGGTGTGTATTACCACTATATATGCACTGAGTGGCGGAAAGGGCGACATGGGGAAATCCAAAGTAGGCTACCTAGAGTGGGCCACCGTCTTGAATTATTGTGAGAGAGTGTGATGAGCTCATTTCCAGTGCATATCATAAGTGTGTCGTGGGGATCCCGCAACATGAACAGTTTTCGTAATAAAAGAAACCAACTAGAAGAATTAGAAAATAAATGTATTTTTCATGGACTATCATGCATGATTTTTGCTTACTGAGTTTTATCTAACTAGTTTATGCATTGTAGGTAAAATCGTACATGATACTGGTGGTTGGGGTCCCGTATGATCCTGAGAGTTGTATACATGAATGACGACCTGTTGGCCGGGCCAGTGTAATGAGCTGTTTTATGAAAATTGTATTGTATAAAAATGAAGGAAAAATGAATATTTATTATTGTTTATTATTGGTGAGAAAAATTGGGTCGTGACAGAGTGGTATCAGAGTACGGTCATGGTCCTGTAGAATGTCCATGTGTACAATCTCGGAATCTGTGGTGCACCACCAAGACGAGTATGTTCTATGATATGTTAAATATGTGATTTTGTAAGAACATAATTGTGGTCTTATTTATTTCATATGTGATGATTATAAAATGTTGAAGTAGAGTGAGACTAAATTTCGAGGACGAAATTCTTATAAAGTGGGGAGATTGTAATACCCGAAAAATTTCTTATTTTATAATTTGTATTTTACGTATTTTTATAATTATGTTATAATTATGTGGTAATTATTTCTTTATTTTTATTTGTCTTTAAATTTTATTTGAGACATCTGTGGTAATAATAGTGACAATATGTGAACATATGTGTGCATAAATATTTACGTGTATTATTTTGAATTATAATAATAATAATATAATAATAATTAAAAAAAAGAAAAATAAATAAAAAAAAGGTGCTGCCTACCTTAAGTTGCCAAATTGAAATTTTCATGGCTTTGCAGCCGCCCCCTGCCCCTTTTTGCTATATATAGGGATGTTGAGGAATTCATCACCTCACACCCCAAACTCAATCGAGAATTGTGTCGGAACGAGAAGAAAAGTTCAAGTAAATAGAAGTCCAACTACAATGTATAAATATGTTGTATGTGAATTATTTGTGATTAATATGTGATAACTATGTTGTGAATTATTTGTGATTAGTTTAATTATATCATGAATTATTTGGGATTAGTTGATTATACAAGTTGTGGATTTATATAAATTTGAAATAATATCATTGTACTATATAGATCTGTGCGATTAGAAACTGTTGAAAATATATCTGTATGATGTGAGAAATATTGGTATAAGAATATGTGTGATCCGAGATGAAGTTGTTATTCTAAAAAGAGATCCGTGTGATCCAAGGTGAAGTGCTAATTTTATAAATGGATCTATGTATTGAGGTGAAGTTGTTATTACAGAAGTGGATTTGTGTGAATTAAAATTAATTGTTGGTTTATTGTGATTAAATGTTGATATTAATATCGTAAATAATTTATGATGCATATTTAATTGCCCTGGTTCATAACATGCATAATCATAAAAAGATTTTTTTCCCAAAATTAATAAAATACTAATGGTGTGTACGGCCACTATATATGCACTGAGTGGCGGAAGGGGCGACCTAGGAAGGAGCGACCTGGGGAAAGCCAGAGTAAGCTATCTAGAGTGGGCCACCGTCTTGAATTATTGTGAGAGAGAGAGTGATGAGCTCATTTCCGGTGCATATCATAAATGTGTCGTGGGAATCCCGCAACGTGAACAGTTTTCGTAATAAAAGAGACCAACTAGATGTATTAGAAAATAAATGCATTTTTCATGCACTATCATGCATGATTTCTGCTAACAGAGTTTTATCTCACTAGTTTATGCATTGTAGGTAAAATCGTACATGATAATAATGGTTGGGGTCCCGATCCTGAGAGTTGTATACATAGATGACGACATGTTGGTCGAATCGGTGTAATGAATTATTTTGTAAAAATTATATTGTATAAAAATGAATATTTATTATTATTTATTATTGAAGAGAAAAATTGGGTCGTGACAAAGGCAAATCACCTCATAAAGATATTACAGCGGCGCCAACTGAGAGAGATGAATAAGATTCGGTTCGGAGGAGATCCACCGCTCGGCGAAGGCGCCGGAGGAGAATCGCCTCTTGAAGGCGGAGAACCACCGCTCGGCGGCGACGACATAACAAGAGATCCCGATGGAGGCGGGGTCGAAGCCGGCGGGGACGGCGGGCTGGTGTTGGGAGATGGGGTGGAATGAGAAGAAGACGCCGTGGATGGCGGAGGAACGGTGGGAACGGTCGGCGGACGCGAGGTAGTGGCTAGAGGAGTGGGGTGGGTTCGCTGGTGGAGGAGTGACCACGACTAGGGGCGGCAGTGCGGAACCCTGAAACGCTTTACAGAAAATTGAGAAATAAAATTTAATTAATTAAGGAATAAAGTGGGTAAAGAGGGCAGAGATTATTTATTCAATAAATTTTAAATTTTAATACAAATATCTGGGGAGAGAGAATATAGAGATTATTTATTCAAATATTTTAATACAATTTGATAGTAAATTGGGAGAGAGAATTATCCAAAAATTAAAGATGAGTGAGAAAGAATTGCGAGGAGAAAAAAAGATAAATATGAAAAAAAAAAGTCTTCACTAATTTGATAGATTTTGTAAGATAAATTTAATATTTTTAAGCATTAAATAAATTAAAATAATAAGGGTTGAAGATGATAGAGAAGAGCTGGAAAAAGTTTCCTTAATTTGTGATTGCAAGAGGAATTGTGATTGAGATCAATCAGATGTCATTTTGGGATATTACCAAATTTATCTCATCAATTTTATTATTTTCCAACATCAATAAGTTAATTGAATTGGATTTAGTCATGTTTATATAAGTTAATAGCATAGTAGAAGTGAAAATCCAAATACATTAATTATTATACACTTAAATGTATTCGAATATAGTTTATTGAGAAATATATAGATTTTCTATATAGAATATATATATATATATATAGATGGAGTAAAATAAAAAGATTTATTTTAGAAAAATAGATGGAGAAGAAGAAAAGAAGATAGCATTTTATAAATGATTATTATACTTATTTGTTTTCGAAAAAAAGTGATTATTTGAAATTCATTGAAAACTGAGTGAATATGGGATAATAATTCATTCTATAAATCATTCTATAAAATATATAATCATTTCCAAAAAACATATAGATTTTGTATATGAAAGGGAAAAAAAATTCCTATAGAAAATTATATATCATATATAATCTTCTCCAGAAAATATATAGATTTTTGTATATGAAAGGAAAAAAATTCCTATTAGAAAATTATATATTCCGTTAGTTCCGCACCAACGGTGCATTTTGTTTTTTTGCACGTGAATTAAGAAGTATTATTATTTAATATGTAGTGGGTAGTTGTATTAGTGAGAATATGGGCCCCATATTTTAATTGTATTAGTGGGTGAGTGTGGGACCCATGTTGTCACGCCCCGACCCCAGACAGAACGCGACAACCGCCACGATAACCATAAATTTCGCGGAATGGGTGCACTCCACTCCACAAAGTTTATAGAAAACGTAAGGCTTACTATCAAGTACCTGTAGAACTGAACAACTGATAACAACGGGTACAACCTGAGGACATCATCTCATAAAGTATCAACAAGGATTTACAAAGGTACAAAATACAACGATGTAACTTAGTTTAAAGAAAATATACATGAACGATATAACATTGCGAAGGTACAAAAAGAACATCAAGGGGGTCACCAAATATAAACTATACAATCTCGCCAATGAATCCGTCAATTTACATAAAAGAGAAAGTACCCAAAACACTGATTGGATGACGAGCAAACGCTAGACAAACCTCCAACCAAAACGATATCAACAGCCTGAAAAGAAAAGAATGATGGGGGTGAGCAAAACCACTAGCTCAGTGAGGTGATAAGCCGGTCACCCCGACCATTATACGAAGCATGTATTCCCACTCGCGGTTCATAACATAAAATCCAACATTTCGTCCCACAATAACTATTTCTCACTCAGTATACATATTAATGAAAATAAAAACCTTAGTGCACATTTACGAATAACACAATTAATTCAAACAACATGTTATCACATAAAAGACGCGTGAGTAGTCAATATCCTCCTCTAACTGAGCTCTCCGTCGAGAGACAGTCCAAGCCTGTTACCGTTACTCTAGATAAAATACACATTAATATTATTTCTCAACACGCCAAGTGCTAAAGTTCACAATTCAATATCGACGTGAATACTTGAAATGATCAAACATATATGACATGCATGTCCCACACCGGTGACGTTGACTGAGCATATAATAGACTGATCCATCTAACGATCACCCTCCAGAGTATCAGTATTTGGCAAATGGACAGGTGCCCCGTTAGATCTAACTCACCCGGGTTTGCCAAGTAACGGGCAACTTGGTTGTCACTCTAACTCACCCGAACCGCGATAATTCGGGCTACTTAATCAATGTTGCTCCAACTCACCCGAACAGTGACCAATTCGGGCTACATAACCTTGGTACCAGGCATACATATGCATGTGCATCATAAGATGAATAACGACTCAAGTTAGAGTCTTAATTGACACACAAGAATAACCAGAAATCAATTCTCAAATAATTCACAATAAATGATATCAGATATCGAGCCGGCAAAGCTCTTCAACATAAGTTAAAATCAATAATACTCATAAAATGGCTAACAGGACTCTAACCAGAGCAATCGAGCCAATCAGGCTCTTTACCACATAACACAATACCCAATAATTTTCTTATCAATTAACTAAAACTAAAATAAATGCACATTTATCGAGGGTCCACACTTCCCACAAGAGAAGGCGTTCTCGAATTATCAACTCACAAGGAAGTGATTAACTCTCTCTGGAATCTGAAGTCGGTCCCTTGCCCTTCGTCGATGGTTCTTTACCTAGAAAGGAGATGAGCAATTAAAGACAAATCAAATATAACTAACTATTAGCGGTAACATCATCTTTCATTGTTAAAAATAAATCCTAATCGAGTTCGAACAAGTCAATATTAAATAAAAATGGCATGTAACTCCTTAACATCAGTTCCCAATCTCACATAACCCGTTTCAATACGTTAACTGAACGAAACGATAGAAAATAAATTTGAATTCGACCTAAAAATTCTGAAAATTTTCAGCTAGCGGCAGTTTACGAGAAAAATCATAACTAATTGTAGAATAATCGGATTGAGGCGTTTCAAGTGGTTACGGAAAGCTAACGAGTTCAGCTACGTATAGAAATTAAGTTTGCAAACTTTCGAGGGCAATAGATATGTCAAAATCAGTTCGAACAGTCTGCGAATTACCCACATACCAAAAAGAAAAACCCCACAAAATTACAAAACCATGGAAGAAGGAAGCTTAATTCACACATCACTTACCTCAAAACAACTTAGAAACCACCTAGGATGAGGGTTGTAAGGGAGAATTTGATCAACAAGGGTTTCTCCTCTTCACTCTCTTCTTTCCCCTCTTTTGTTTTTCTTCTCCCGTCCTTCTTTCTTTTCTTTTTTATTTTAACTTTAGCCTTAATAATTATATATCAGACCATTTAAGTGGGCTGAAACTTTGGGCCACAAAATAAATAAATAAATAAGTTTGGGCTTTCTAAAAAAAATCTAATTGGGCTAAGATAGGGCTGACCTTTTGGGCCATAAAATAAATAAATAGGTTTTGAGCTTTCTAAAAAAAAAATTATAGTTGGGCTAAGATAGGACTGACCTTTTGGACCATAAAATAAATAAATAGGTTTTGGACTTTCTAAAAAAAATCTAGTTGGGCTAAAATATTATAAAATATCCCCTCCTCTAAAAAATTTCGTCCTCGAAACATAAACGTACCTAGAGATGAAAAGAGATTTGGATGTTGTTGACGCATGACTGACTCTGGTTCCCATGTTTCTTCTTCAATTTGATCACTTCTCCATAGAACTCTCACTATAGGAATGGATTTGTTACGAAGCATTTTCTCTAGGCGATCTACAATTTGAACAGGTTGTACTTCGTACGATAGATTTTCCTTTAATATAACTGGGGGATATTTAAGCACATGCGAAGGATCTGGTTCATATTTTCTAAGTATAGAGACATGGAAGACATCGTGAATCTTTGACAATTCCGATGGTAGCTCAAGTCGATACGCGACACGATCAATCCTTTGCACGATCGTAAACGGGCCAATATACCTTGGACTCAACTTTCCTCGACGGCGGAATCGCAACACACCTTCCATGGAGAAACTTTCAGAAAACTTTATCTCCTTTATTAAAGTCCAAATCGCGCCTCCTATTATCTGCGTAGCTTTTCTGTCGATCTTGCGCTGCCTTAAGTCTGTCTCGAATAAGTTTTATTTTTGCCTTCTCATCTTCGATAAACTCTACTTGTTCGATTTGTCTCTCGCCAATCTCATCCCAAAAGAGAGGTGTTCGACACTTTCGGCCATACAGAGCTTCGTATGGGGGCATTCCAATGCTTGAATGATAACTGTTGTTATAAGCGAACTCCACCAAAGTCACGTACTTATCCCAACTACCTCTCAAATTCAACACTAATGAACGTAGCATGTCTTCTAGTGTCTGTATAGTTCTCTCTGACTGTCCATCAGTCTGTGGATGAAATGAGGTACTGAACAGTAATTTTGTACCTAGTGCTTTCTGCAGACTAGGCCAAAAATGGGAAGTGAATCTTGGATCACGATCAGATATGATTGACACTGGTACTCCGTGCAATCTCACGATCCCATCGACATATAACTTGGCAAGTTTCTTTAAAGATTCGTTGGTATGAACTGGAAGAAAATGTGTCGATTTCGTCAGACGATCGATAATGACCCAAATTGAGTCATGACCCTTTTGGGTTCGAGGTAAACCAGAAACAAAATCCATTGTGACGTTTTTCATTTCCACTCAGGAATAGGTAGTGGTTGAAGCATGTCGGCTGGTTTTTGGTGTTCCGCTTTAATCTGTTGGCATGATAAGCACTTTGATACAAATTCAGCAATGTCCCATTTTATATCTGGCCACCAATAATGCTCCCGAAGTATTCTGTATATTTTGGTACTACCAGGATGCATAACATAGGCTGAAGAATGGGCTTCCTCAAGAATAGCTTTACGAACATCAAGTTTTGATGGAACACAAACACAATTTTTAAAAGTAAGAAGTCCATTATCCCGAATTTAAAATTCTGTTTCTTTTCCTTGATTTAGCTTCACCATCTTCTGTTGTAAATAAACATCGTGTGATTGTCTTTCTCGAATTTGCTCAAACAAGGTAGGTCTAACCTCGAATTTGGCGATTAAGGCAGAATCATTAGACTTTCACAATTGAACCAAATGTATAAAGATTTAAATTGCTTCAACATAGGAAGATAAAAAGATTGAATCGAAGCAAGTGAGGTAGAAGACTTTCTACTCAGAGCAACTGCAACAACATTCGCCTTATTAGGATGATAATCGATGACTAAGTCATAGTCACTAATCAACTCCATCCATCGCCTTTGCCTAAGGTTGAGCTCCTTTTGCGTGGTGATATACTTCAAGCTCTTGTGATCAGTGAAAACCCGATAAGTTGCACCGTACAGATAGTGCCTCCAGATCTTCAATGCAAAGACGATTGTAGCCAACTCTAAATCATGTGTAGGATAATTTTCTTCGTTCTTCTTCAATTGCCTTGAAGCGTAGTCAATAACCTTTTCTTCTTGCATGAGAACGCATCTTAATCATTGTCTCGAGGCGTCGCTATAAATGGTAAATTCTCCAATCGCTGGGTCTGGCAAAGCAAGAATAGTAGCTGAAACGAGTCGTCTTTTCAATTCTTGAAATGCTTCCTCGCATTCTTCACTCCATTCAAATTTTACCCCTTTCCGAGTCAATTTAGTCAAAGATGAAGCCAATAACGAAAAGTCTTTGACAAACCGCCGATAATATCCAGCTAATCCCAGAAAACTACGAATCTCTGTCACGTTCTTTGGACGCTCCCAATCTAGTATAGCTTGAATCTTCACTGGATCGACGTAGATTCCTTCTTTAGAAATGTGATGACCCAAAAAGCTTACCTCACGAAGCCAAAATTCACACTTCGAGAATTTAGCATAAAGCTGATTTTCTCTGAGAATGTTCAGAGCAATTCTTAGATGATGAGAATGCTCATCATCCGATTTAGAATAAATAAGAATGTCATCAATGAAGATGATGACAAACTCATCTAAGTACGGCCAAAAGACCCGATTTATAAGATCCATAAAAGCTGCAGGAGCATTTGTGAGTCCAAAAGGCATAACACAGAATTCAAAATGACCGTATCTGGTTCGAAAAGCAGACTTAGGGATATCAGATTCCCTAATCTTGAGTTGGTGATAACCAGATCACAAATTAATTTTTGAGAACACAGTTGCTCCTTGCAATTGATCAAACAGATCATCGATTCTTGGAAGAGGATATTTGTTCTTGATTGTCACCTTGTTCAATTGACGGTAGTCGACACATAGGCGAAATGATCCATCTTTCTTCTTGACAAAAAGAACTGGAGCACCCCACGGAGATGTGCTAGGTCGTATGAACCCTTTCTCTAATAATTCCCCAAGTTGTGTCTGGAGTTCCTTGAGCTCAGCAGACGACATTGGATATGGAGTAATCGATATAGGTGTTATTCTAGGAAGTACGTCAATGGAAAAATCAATCTCTCGATTCGGAGGTTGTCCTGGTAAGTCTTCGGGAAAGACATCAGGAAATTCATTCACTATCGGGATGTCATCTAGTTTAGTTTCAGAAAGAGAAGTATCGATGACAAATGCCAAGAATGCCTCACAACCCTTACAAATTAATTTATGCGCAATCAACATTGAAATAAAAGAGAGGGATCTTGTTTGAAGTTTACCTTCAAAAACAAGTTCTGAGAATCCTGGTCTATGAAAAATAATAAGCTTCTTGTGGCAGTCGAGAATTGCATGATGAGAAGAAAGCCAATCCATGCCAAGAATAACATCAAGATCAATCAAAGGCAATGGTATCAATTCAGCCTCTAAAATGACATCTTTGATCTTCAATGGACAACCAAGGAATACTGAATCACGAATTAGACCCTCTCCAAGAGGGGTATGAACGATGATTCCAGGTGACAAATGAGAGATAGGATAATCTAAGATCGAAGTAAGATCATTCCGGATATAAGACCTATCAGAACCTGGGTCAAATAAAGCGTAGACCTGATGGTCTCCCACAAACACATGGCCTAAAGAAGCAATATTAGGTGAGATTGTGATTTAAAAATTCGAAAAGATAGAATTTTTTACGAATGTTTTATTCGTAATCAAGTGGCATAACAAGGCGGGTTAGATCTAGCATGTGAAAATACTCAGATTATAAATTACCTGTCACAATCTTCGGATCTGAGTGAGCCTCTTCCTGGGAAATATGAAATACTATAGTTTGCTTCCTTCCTTGCATAGGTGATTGAGTACTAGGGCCGTTTGAGGCATCGGGCACTCTGGTAACTGCAAATCGAGTATCTCTGGGTGTAGAATATGTTAGTTTACCACGAAACTGACCAGAACACTGACTGCTCGCTCCCATAAGCTGAGGACAAGAACTTCGCATATGTCCCGGCTGTCGACACTGAAAACATACTTGAGGAGCCTTACAGGAGCCGTCGTGATATTTTAAGCAATTCTGGCACTTGCGATTTTCACCAACCGATCCCGAGACATTGCTCCCGCCTCTACTAAACTGCTCCCGAGATTGAGGAAAACTAATAGATACCAAACTTGGTGCGCCACACGAAGATCCCACACACCCCTATACAACTTCGATGCATTTCCTGGAAATGCACTCCCTTTCCTTTTCTTTTGAGATCGTTCTGCAAGCTTATGTCTCGCCTGAACTAAACTTTCTACCCTCAGGGCTTCTTCTACGAGATCGTCAAGACTCTCGTACTTGTCTCAGGACTTGATGCGATCTCGAATATTTAAGTTAAGACCATCTTCAAATCTCTTGCATAAGTCTCTCGTTGTATATAACTTAGGAGCTAATTCTCGCAATTCCAGAAATTTGCTTCGTACTCCAAGACCGACATAATGCCTTGAAAGAGGTTGAAGAACTCCTTTCTCTTCTGATCCTTGATGTACCGAGAGAAGTATCGATCTTTGAATCGTTCCACAAAGATAGCCCACGTAATAGTAACCGAAGATGTCTCTTTTAGATTCTGCCACCATCGTCGTCCATCTAGGCCTAACAGCTTAGTCGCAATGACCACACGATAACATTCTTCAATCATCAAGGTGTCAAAGGTCTCTGTAATCTCCTTTAACCATGCCCCCGCTTTAGAAACATCTCTTGCACCGTCAAATTTCGAAGTCCTCATGTTTTCAACTGCTTTCACCAAATCAGGTATAAAAAGTGCACCTCGAGAGTAGAACCTTCTAAAGTCATTTCTGGAGTAAAAACTGGTACATTAGTTGTAGGTCGAATTGGTTCATTCGCACGAAGAACCTCTTCAGCGACAGTCGTAGTCGTATGAGCCGTTGCAGCTGGTGGAACACCATGTATTCGAATATGATCATAATACAATTGGTACTGTTCTGGTGTCATCATGTGATCAACCCACAACTGGGCTCGTGATAGCTCTACCTGGAAAATCGGCACCCTATGATCAGAATTGATAGAGTCCGTAACTGTCGGAGGAATGGCATGATCAGAAGAAACATGTCCTCGACGTCCACGAGGAACAGAAGAGAGTAGAGGACTTGGAGGATCACGAGGAGCTTGTCCTCGACCTCGACGACGAACTGGAGGTGCCATAATGACTGAAAGGAAGAAAGGAAAGAAAATACAAGGTCAACATCAAGGCAATACGATACCTTAGGATGACATAGAAACAAAGTTGGACCCATTGGCTCGACTCAAAAAGAATAAGAATCATAAAATCAGGCTCTGATACCAAGAAAGTTGTAACGCCCCGACCCCAGACAGAATGCAACAACCGCCACGTTAACCATAAATTTCGCGGAATGGGTGCACTCCACTCCACAAAGTTTATAGAAAACGTAAGGCTTGCTATCAAGTACCTTTAGAACTGAACAACTGATAACAACGGGTACAACCCGAGGACATCATCTCATAAAATATCAACAAGGATTTACAAAGGTACAAAATACAACGATATAACTTAGTTTAAAGAAAATATACATGAACGATATAACATTGCGAAGGTAAAAAAGAACATCAAGGGGGGTCACCAAATATAAATTATACAATCTCGCCAATAAATCCGTCAATTTACATAAAAGAGAAAGTACCCAAAACACTGATTGGATGACGAGCAAACGATAGGCAAACCTCCAACCAAAATGATATCAACAGCCTGAAAAGGAAATAATGATGGGGTTGAGCAAAATCACTAGCTCAGTGAGGTGATAAGCCGGTCACCCCGACCCTTATACGAAGCATGTGTTCCCACTCACGGTTCATAACATAAAATCCAACATTTCGTCCCACAATAACTATTTCTCACTTAGTATACATATTAATGAAAATAAAAACCTTAGTGCACATTTATGAATAACACAATTAGTTCAAACAACATGTTATCACATAAAAGATGCGTGAGTAGTCAATATCCTCCTCGAACTGAGCTCTCCATCGAGAGACAGTCTAAGCCCGACACCATTACTCTAGATAAAATGCACAATAATATTCTTTCTCAACACGCCAAGTGCTAAAGTTCACAATTCAATATCGACGTGAATACTTAAAATGATCAAACATATAAATATATATGACATGTATGTCCCACACCGGTGATGTTGACTGAGCCTATAATAGACTGATCCATCTAACGATCATCCTCCAGAGTATCAGTATTTGGCAAATAGACAGGTGCCCCGTTAGATCTAACTCATCCGGATTTGCCAAGCAACGGGCAACTTGGTAGTCACTCTAACTCACCCGAATCGCGATAATTCGGGCTACTTAATCAATGTCCCTCCAACTCACCCGAACCGTAACTAATTCGGGCTACTTAACCTTGGTACCAGGCATACATATGCATGTGCATCATAAGATGAATAACGACTCAAGTTAGAGTCTTAATTGACACACAAGAATAACCAGAAATCAATTCTCAAATAATTCACAATAAATGCTATCAGATATCGAGCCGGCACGACTCTTCAACATAAGTTAAAATCAATAATACTCATAAAATGACTAACAGGACTCTAACCAGAGCAATCGAGCCAATCAGACTTTTTACCACATAACACAATACCCAATAATTTTCTTATCAATTAACTAAAACTAAAATAAATGCACATTTATCGAGGGTCCACACTTCCCACAAGAGAAGACGTTCCCGAATTATCAACTCACGAGGAAGTGATTAACTCTCTCCGGAATCTGAAGTCGGTCTCTTACCCTTCGTCGATGGTTCTTTACCTAGAAAAGAGATGAGCAATTAAAGACAAATCAAATATAGCTAACTATTAGCGGTAACATCACTTTTCATTGTTAAAAACAAATCCTAATCGAGTTCGAACGAGTCGATATTAAATTAAAATGACATGTAAGTCCTTAAAATCAGTTTCCAATCCCACATAACCTGTTTCAATACGTTAACTAAACGAAACGATAGAAAATAAATTTGAATTCGACCTAAAAATTCTGAAATTTTCCAGCTAGCGGCAGTTTACGAGAAAAATCATAACTAATTGTAGAATAATCGGATTGAGGCATTTCAAGTGGCTACGGAAAGCTAACGAGTTCAGCTACGTACAAAAATTAAGTTTATAAACTTTCGAGGACAATAGCTATGTAAAAATCAGTTCGAACAGTCTGCGAATTACCCACATACCAAAAAGAAAAACCCCACAAAATTACAAAACCATGGAAGAAGGAAGCTTAATTCACACATCACTTACCTCAAAAAAACTTAGAAACCACCTAGGATGAGGGTTGTAAGGGAAAATTTGATCAACAAGGGTTTCTCCTCTTCACTCTCTTTTTTCCCCTCTTTTGTTTTTCTTCTCCCGTTCTTCTTTCTTTTTTTTTTAACTTTAGCCATAATAATTATATATCAGACCATTTAAGTGGGCTGAAACTTTGGGCCACAAAATAAATAAATAAATAAGTTTGGACTTTCTAAAAAAAATCTAGTTGGCCCAAGATAGGGCTGACCTTTTGGGCCATAAAATAAATAAATAGGTTTTGGGCTTTCTAAAAAAAAATCTAGTTGGGCTAAGATTGGGCTGACCTTTTGGGTCATAAAATAAATAAATAGGTTTTGGGCTTTCTAAAAAAAAATCTAGTTGGACTAATATATTATACATGTGTATAAAAAAGAAAAGGAGACCTTTTGGATAGAACAACTAAAATGGAAAAAAAGAGACCCTTTGGACGGAATGGAGGGAGTATCACTTAGTAGAAAAACACAGAGTCTATGAGGCAATAAATTTTGTAATATACAAATATTTTTAGAAAAATTTATATAGATTTTTTATATATTGAAATAAAGAAAAAAAGTGAGAAAGGAAAGAAGTCTCCGAAACAATAAATTTTGTAATATATGAATATTTTTAAAAAGTTTTATATAGATTTTGTATATATTGAAATAAAGAAAAAAAGTGCTATAGAAAGTGGAAAAAAAGAAAAAAAAGTGAAAAGAGTTCCTAGAAAAAATATACGCAAAAGCTCTTTTGCACCAGGGTGCACGGACCACATTCCGTGCGCATTTAAAATTTTGTGTTAAATTGTATACCCTTTAGTATACAAATATGTACCCTTTATTTTCTAAAGAAAATTATTATGTGTATCTGGGCGCATGGACAACACTCCGTGCGCCTTTAGAATTTTGTATTAAATTTTATACCATTTAGTATAAATATGTGTACTCTTTATTTTCTAAAGAAAAAAAATATTAATGAAAAGTGTATACTCTTTAAAACAAAATGGTGTACCTTGCCTTTAGAATTTTATGTTAAATTGTATACCATTTAGTATAAACATGTGTACTCTTTATTTTCTAAAGAAAAAAATATTAATGAAAAATGTATACCCTTTAGAACAAAATAGTGTACCTTTTATTAATTAAAGTGTATACCTTTAGACCAAATCAATGTACCCTTACCCATAATAATAAATTTCTAAAGCTGTGCGCCTGGATGCACGCAAGCCTCACTCAAAAATATATAGATGGATAAAAAGAAAATGAGTTCATTTTAGAAAATATAGATGAAGAGAAGAAAAATATATATATGGATAAAAAGAAAATGAGTTTATTTTAGAAAATATAGACGGAGAAGAAGAAAAATAAAATAGCATGTATCACTTATTTGAACCTCTTTAGAAACAAGTGATTATTGAAATGGAAGCTCATTGGAAACAAGTGAATATTACTTATATGAATCTCACTAGAAACAAGTGATTATTGAAATGGAAACTCATTGGAAACAAGTGAATATCAGATGGTAGTTCATTCTAAAAAAATATATGAATTTTGTATATTGAAGGAGGAAAAAATTCCTATTAAAGAGGATATATCACTTATTTGAAACAAAGAAGTCGACAATAAAATTTGTAAGATATGAATATTTTTAAAGAAAATTTTATATAGATTTTGAATATATAGAAAGAAGAAAAAAAAAGTGCTATAGGGTAGGAAAAGAAAAAAGAAAAAAAAAATTCATTCTTGAAAATCTATATATATAGAGAAACAAAAAAAAGTTATTTTAGAAAATATATAGATGGAGAAGAAGATAGCAAACAAGTGATTATTTGAAACTCATTGGAAATATTAGATGATATTTCATTATAGAAATATATAATCATCTTGGAAAATATATAGATTTTGTATATGGAAGTAATAATTTATTCTAGAAAATATATAGATTTTGTATATGAAAATGGTAATTCATTCTAGAAAATAGGAAGGAAAAAAACTCCTATAAAAGAGCATATATCACTTATTTGAAACAACTGGAAAAAAATCTCCAACTTAATAAACTTTGTAAAATATAAATATTTTTAAAGAAAATTTTATATAGAATTTAAATATAGAAAAAAAAGTGCGGTAGAAAGTGGAAAAAAAAGAGTTCATTCCGAAGAATGTATAGACGGAGAAAAAGAAAAGGAGATCATTTTAGAAAATTTATATAGATGGAGAAGAATAAAATAACATAGCATGTATTACTTATTTGAAACTTATTAGTAATAATTATACAAAACTCATTGAAAACGAGTGAATATTGGATGATAATTCATTCTAAAAAATATATGATAAACCATCCTAAAAAATATATAATAATTTTACAAATTATATAGATTTTGTATATGGAAGGAGGAAAAAAATTCTATAGAAGAGCATATATGACTTATTCCAAACACATTGGAAAGAAGTTTCCGAGGCAATAAAATTTGTATTATATGAATATTTTTAGAGAAAATTTGAAACTTAATAATTACAAAATAAATGAAATTATTGATTTTGAAGAAACATAGGTTGAAATTGAGGAAATTTAGAAGGGGGAATCAGGTGCAAACTCTATCATGGCTTCGTGGATTTCCATTGCAACTCATTATGCTTTGTCTCGACGAGGAAATAAAAGCAAATCAAATGAGATAAGATAAAAAGGTGGAATAAATAATTTTGATTGGATGCGATTGGATGCAGCATCAAGATAATACTTATGGTTGTAAAGATATTGATTGTCAGCCCATAATAATTATATAATATTGAATGATATATTATTAAGATAGTAGATTTTCTTTAACAATGATATAAATTAAAAATTATGAGAGATTTTCTTGTGAAACGAGTTATTTGTGAGACGGGTCGATCCATCACTAAAGTATGCTTATTATATAGTTAAAGTGTGCTTATTGTAATTAAAGTATGTTAATAATAAACTATATTATAACACACTAAAATCATATTTTAATATATAATCTAAGCATATTTTAGTAAATATACTTTAACAATCATTTAACATACTTTATCTATACAAATAAGCATACTCTATTAATGGGTCGACCTGTCTCGCAAATAACACGTCTCAACAAGAGACTTTATATTAAAACTGTGATTTAATATTTATATTATTATGCTAGATTTAATCAAGTTTATTTTTCGATAAGATATTATTTTAAAGTAATTATTAAGTTATTAAAATTAATTATTTTATTTATCGTAAATAAAATTAATTTAATATTTAAAGGCTCAACTTACTAAATATTATAAATTAATTGTTAAATTTAATAATAAAAGTAGGGAAATGATGGTTTCTAAAGTCACCATACATGCATATAGTATAATTTTATCTAATTTCATTTTTATTCATATTAAAAATCGTGCATAGGTGACATTGGTGTGTTATTTATATTAATCTCAATTGTTAAATTAAATTTTTATTTAATTTTAACTATTAAATAAAATAAGTTTATTAAAAATAAATTTAATAATTATCCAATGTATTCTAATTGTTACTCTATTAATTTTTTTATCGGACAAAGTTAGTGGTTAATAGTTAGTTCATCAAGTTTCCATACACCCTTATCCTCCAAGCCTCCTTATAACTCCTAGATGCACCAGTTTATCAGGTACACCCTAAAATTATCCAAAATTAATTATAATTTATGATATAAAGCGTATAAATAAAATAAAATTTTAAAATAGTTAATGTAAGAAGAATTATTATAAATTTCCTTTTTAAAGATGGTTATAAGGAGTAATATTTATTAATTATATATCATACAATAACCGGATAATATTATATTTTCCGAATTACTTAACTACTTAGTAAATAGTAATTTAATACCTTTAGAATTGTATTTTACCTATCCCAAAATATAGTTGGTAGCTAAAATCATAGATCCCATGCTATAATCTTATACAAATTCTATTTCAAAAGAAAATAAACCTTTAAAATAATATATTTTTATATTATTTTTATATATTTATTTCTTTTCAAAACCGTGCATCGCACGTGTGTATTACTAGTAAGTAATGAATAATTTAACCAAATTATCAAATTATTAATTGAATCAAAACTTCTTTATGAACAATGTTTTTTGTCTAACAATGTTCATCCAATTTATCAATAATCGTTATATAAACTATCAAATAAGTATTCCCTCCATTCCATTCAAATTGTTCCATTTTCTCGTTTTGGGCATCTCATTCAAAGAGTTCTCTTTCCTTTTTTATATACATGAAACCCACACACCCACCCACCAATACAATTACTTACTACACATTAAATAATAATATTCCTTAATCCATGTGCAAAAAGGAAGAACAACCCTTTACATGAGACGGAAGGAGTAAATTGATATATGTATATTTTTTGTCCTGTGTCTTTTGTTTTTTTATTTTATACTACTTTGAATCTTGCATCTTTACTCTTTTATAATAAATAAATTAAAAAGTATGTTATGTTTGTTAGATGTGTTAGGTGAAAATGATAAATTTGTAATTAAGATATCCTTATAGGATTAAAGATTGATGTAATATTTCATTTTTTGAGTGATAGAGTTTAATGTGGGACGGACGAAAACAAAAAATGTATAATTTAACTTGGGACGGAAAGAGTATATATTTCTCTGTAAATCTTTTACTTGAATAATTTTTTTTAATTAAAAATCATTCACATCATTATACTAATTTTTTACTGCAATTCTCATGTTGTTGTGCTTTATTAAAATTTTCATATACATTAATTGTTTAAATAAACGGAAAATATAATTTAAAAAGTTTATTTATTTATTTATTCTTACCAGTAGACAATATATATTAATAGTTATGAAATTTTGAAATGAAAATTTAAGAGTAGTTCTTAATTTTTTTTGTTTATATGTGAAGTAATTTATTATTTAATAGTAATCCTTTTATCCACAAAAAGTTTTTTCTTTAACTGTGTATGTATATTAAGTAAAATGAAGTTTTCGGAAGTATTATGGTATTGTTCTAGTATAAATAAATGATAAAATATATTAGGTATGTTATATATATATATATATATATATATATATATATATATATATATATATATATATATATATATATATATATATATATATATATATAATAAATTGTATGAGAATTTATAATGCTTTGATTTTTTTACATTTTTTGGAAGCTGAAAAATTGTGAGTCTAACCAAAATAGAAATGGTGTTTTGTGAGTTGGAAGGAGTATGTATAATTCTTGTTATTATATTATTATAGGGCAAACACTCGTATAAAATCGAGTTTATAGTGTAAATCATGTGTCCCTCTTTTCAATTTTATTATATCTTATCTTATGTATTGTTAGGATTTAAACTAGCAATCATAACTCGCATTGCATGGACATGATTGATGTTTAATTTATTTATTTTTAAATTTTAATTTTTTTTACATATACCCCATCCGTCCATTCTAAAGGTCCTTATTTTACCAATTTGGGTGTTCACTCCAAATGTATAAATTTTCTTCTTTCAGTAAAATGGTCACATATATGACTCACTATATATACAATTACCCACTACACATAAAAAAATAATACTCATTAATTCACGTGAAAAAAACATAATGACCACCTTTAAAGTAGGCAGAAGGATTATCACATTATAATTTTTTGAGACCACATGTTTGAAAATTGATTAAATTATTCAAAGGGTCTGTAATTTATTTAAATTATTTAAAAAATTTGAAAAAAAATTGATTAATATTATTTTAAATATATTATATATATATATATATATATATATATATATACTACCTTCGATCCAATAATAATTTAAAGTGTCTGTAATTTATTTATACGATTAATAATTTTTAATATATTATTTTAATTTTGTGGTACCTTAAGAGTGTTAATATTGTACTATATATTATTATGTCCATAAATTTTGAAATAAACGAAAATAAAAAGTGTGAAGTTAGAGCATGTAGGAATAGAGATAGCAAAGAGCAGGGTTTTCGCATTTTTTGGGTACTTATACTCGTATCCATTTATTAAATACCCGTATATGTACCTGTCCCATTAAATACACTTATTATCATACCCGTACCCGTCTCATATCTATTTATCAAAACTCGCGGGTTGCCCGTACTCATTTAATATTCATTTATTTTATCTATATTTATATTTATTTATCGTTTAAATTGATATTTTATTAAAAATATTTTATTATTAATTAAATATAATATAAATTCTCTTTTATATTGAATTAATTATATTTTAGGCAAAGTTTACAATTAAATAAGTTTTTAACATAAGAAAATATTTTAGATAATGAAATTAATAATATACAAAATAAATAAAATATTATAACAATAAAGATAAAGATTGTGTAAATGATGTTATCTATTCTCGTTAAAAATAAAATAAAAAATATTACAATAAAATAAAAAATAATAAAAAAAGAAATTTACTTTTAAAAAATAAAAAATAATTTAGATAAAGATTGTACAAATGATATTATGAATTCATGTAAAAAAATAAAATTATTTAGATATATAAATAATTAATTGACATATACTATTATGGGAGACCAAGAAAATGAATGGATGAGATAAAATAAAAAACAAAATAAATGGATGAGATATTGTTAAAAATTGGTAATCACAATTAAGGGATGATATGTTACAATAACTAATGAAGGACTAAGATTCAATATTATCAACCTAAATTAGGTAGGTTAAAACGGGAGGAAAAATTTTGATCTAATTTTGACTTTTAATGTGTGTTTGATTATATATAAATGTTGGAATTTGGATCGTTTGGCTCAGCGTGATCCGTTAGGAATCCAAGTAAACAATAACAGTGGTCAGGGTTGATGCAGAGGATGAATAGATGCAGAGAACTACCTCTTGATCTTTTACTGTATGACCCAAGTCCAATCCTGATGTTGTGTGGGCAACAATCTACAAGATTTTCTCAATCTGCTTCTCTCCTTTTCTCACGTCCAAAAACGGCGCAGAGTGTGGGTTTTCAGAAGCTGAGATGACTTATATACATGGGCTACAGTAGGGACCAGGAGGAGAAATTGAGTTGGGCATCCATTGGGCTTAAGTGTCCAAACTTAACCATATAGTCCACTAAAATATTATTACTGCACTACCTTACCAATCCCACAATTACGTTATGAGCTCCTTCTTATTATGAGCCCATTAGTCTCCCCATGTTTAAGATATACAATGCCCATTAATTAATTAAGTTACTGACAACTCAAATTAATTAATATCTCATCCGTGAGTAGTACCACTCAACCTTATTATCATGCCAGAATTAATCCACTTGCAAGATTTACATGATAATCCTTATGAGCTCCTCAAGGGGACATCATCAACCTATAACGGACACAGATTCCTTCTACAATCAACAACACAACATAGAGACATCACTATTTCTCAACTCAATGAGTTTGTTGATTTAATACATGTAAATCTCACCCATTGATGAATCAAAGAAATATATACTGCCTTACGTGTCGAGATTATTGTATAGGGATTAAGAGTACAAACATCCATAATAACAGAGATCAAGTTCTTCTATATAAACAGTACAAGTCGAACGATCTCAAGCGGTCCTGCTCAATACACACAAGGTGCACTAATGTGATTTTATAGTCAAGACAAACTAATGCCAAATCACACTACAACTATCCCGATAGATAGTCCCCGTCTATCTTGGTTGTGATCATCTGTTTATACTTTATAAGAAAATCGATAATATGATCTTCCGCGTGTTGTCGCACAACATATTATCTACAGTATAAAGTAAATGGACTTTTGCACAAACATATAAATAAATAATTAATAATATGCAAAAATATTTGATCAAATGATTCTCATTTCAAATAAAATTGTTAAAACATTGTTCAATATAAAAGTTAAGCTTTTAGTATACAATCTAACAATCTCCCACTTATACTAAAAAACCATGCTGTTGTATCTGCTGACACGCATCTAATCCCCATTCCTTCTATATGCCCATCGAACGCTTTCGCTGGAAGGCTCTTAGTAAAAGGATCAGCCAGGTTATCCTCCGATGCAACTTAGTGACAATGACCTCCCCTTTTTAACGATGTCTTGTATCAGGTGGTACTTGTGCTCAATGTGTTTACTCACCTTATGGGCTCGTGGTTCTTTTGAGTTCGCTACTGCACCACTATTATCACAATAAATAGCGATTGCTTTTGGCAAACCACGAATCACATCCAAATCCATTAAGAAGTTCCTAAGCCATACTCCTTCTTTAGCTGCCTCAGAGGCTGCTACTTATTCAGCTTCCATGGCGGAGTCAGCAATACATTTCTGCTTTACACTCCTCCATAATATGGCTCCTCCTCCAAGAGTATACACATAACCCGAGGTGGATTTACTGGCATCCCTATCTGATTGGAAATTCGAATCAGTATAACCCAAAGGTAACAAAGTATGTGCTCGGTAAACCAGCACATAAACCCTAGTCATTCGCAGGTACTTCAAAATATGCTTTACCGCAATCCAATGCCCTTGTCTTGGGTTACTTTGATACCTACTGACTATGCCAACGGCATAATAGATATCCAGTCTCGTACATAGCATAGCATACATGAGGCTTCCTACTGCCGAAGCATAAGGGACCAGCTTCATTACCTCTATTTTCTGTTGTGTCTTTAGACACGTCTCTTTAGATAGAGGTATTCCATGTCTGAAAGGTAGAAAACCTTTCTTGGAATCTTGCATGCTAAAACGAATCAGGATTGTATCAATATATGAAGCTTGGGATAAGCACAACATTCTTTTCTTGCGATCCCTTATTAATTTGATCACAAGAATGTGTCCGGCTTCTCCTAAGTCCTTCATCTCAAATTACTTGGACAGCCATACCCTTACGCCCGAAAATACCTTTACATTATTTTCAATGAGTAGAATATCATCCACGTAGAGTACAAGAAATATCACTATATTTCCGTCACACTTCTTGTACACACATGATTCATCTAGACATTGAATAAATCCATATGACTGGATTACTTCATCAAAATGGATGTTCCATGATCTTGAAGCTTGTTTCAATCCATAAATGGACCTTTTATGCTTGCACACAAGATGTTCTTCGCCTTTTGCAATGAATCCTTCTGGTTGCTTCATATAGATGTTTTCTTCAAGACTTCCATTCAGGAAAGCTGTCTTGACATCCATCTGTCGTACCTCATAGTCAATATGAACAACAATAGACAAAAGAATCTGGATTGACTTAAGCATGGCCACATGCCAGAATGTTTCCTCATAATCGATTCCTTATTTTTGAGTATATCCTTTAGCCACAAGCCTTGCTTTAAAGGTTTCCACCTTACCGTCAGATCCTCTTTTTCTTTTATAGATCCACTTGCATCCAATAGCTTTTACACCATCGGGTGGTTCTATAAGCTCCTAGACTTGATTAGAATACATGGATTCTATTTCAGATTTTATTGTGTTTTGCCATAATTGAGCATCTTTATCTTGCAGTGCCTCGTTGTAATTCCATGGGTCAATTTCATGTTCACCAGGGACCAAGTCAGATGACTCTTCCAATCCCATGAATCTATCTGGTTGTCTCACAACCCTCCCACTATGACGAGGCTCCGCAGGCAATTATGTATCAGGTGTGACACGTGGTGCAGTGTCCTATGGTATATCCTCTTGTACAGTTGGTATTATGTTTGGTGTTTCCCCTCTTACTTCTTCTAGAATAATTTTACTCTTGGGTTTGTGGTTCATTACATAATCCTCTTCCAAAAATCTGGCGTTCGTGCTAACGATCACCTTTTGATCCTTAGGACTATAAAATATACCACCCCTCGTTCCTTTAGGATACCCTATAAACAGACAAACATCCGTACGCGATTACAACTTATCAGCATCTTGCTTCAACAGATGTGCCGGAGCACCCCAAATCCGAAAGTGCTTAAGACTAGACTTTCGCTTGGTCCACAATTCGATGGGAGTATACAAATTATCTATCAATGCACCATCACAGATAAAAATTCTATTCTTTCTTAAAACAACTTTATCATTAAAAGAAATAGAATATCTATCAATAAACAATTTAGAAATCGAAATTAAATTCTTTCTAAAATGAGATACATAAAGACAATTCCTCAAAATAAGAGTTTTATTCTTATTAAAAGATAAATAGACGTCTCCCAACCGCTATTCTTGTAGCATTCCCCATGAGTATGGTAATCTCCTCATCACTAAGCTGTCTGGTTTGGTGGAACCCCTGCAAAGAATTGCAGACATGGTCAGTGGCTCCCGTATCTACACACCAAGTATCAGCAGATACAACTCCTAAACATGATTAACAACTAGTATAAAAGACTTACCATTTCTGTTCCCCTTCAAAAAAGGGCAGTCAGCCTTGTAGTGTCTCGGCTGCTTGCATTTGAAGCACTTGCCTTTAGGCTTCTTAACCGCACCAGTCTTTGCTTTCACTTTTCACCGGTGCTGAATTTTCTTGCTTCTTCTTATTCCTACCGCCTTTCGGCCTAGGATGAGCAGCATTTTCAGCAATATGAACCTGAGGAGGTCTACGAAACAGTTCTTCCGCCACCACAAGTTTTGTTAGAAGTTCCGCCAACGTGTACAAATGTTTGTTCATACCATAGTTCAGGTGAAACTGCTCAAAACTTCTAAGCAAGCTTTGGAGCATGATATCGACCTGGGTTTCCCCATCGATTTCAGCTCCAAGAACTTCCAACTCATTGAGCTAGCCCATCATCCTAAGGACATGCTCCCTTACGAGAATGCCCTAAACCATTTTCGTGTTCATTAGAACAGACATGCCCTTCGACCTAGCAGGACGACTCTGATGCCCGAAGAGTTCCCTAAGATTATGCATCATATCATAGGCAGTGTCCATAGTTTGATGGTGAGTGTGAAGCACATTTGACATAGAAGCCAAAATATAGCACTTAGTAGGTGCCGGAGGACATTCCTCAGTGAGAACAAAGATATAATCTTCAGCAGTTAAAACAATGTCCATGTTCCGCTTCCAGTCAACATAAGTAGTGCCAGTAAGTTTGTGCTCTTTAAGTATAACAGAAAGTGAGTTGAGTGCCATTTGAAAATCCTGAGAATCATAAATAATAAACAGATCAAACACTTCGAATGTATCAATTTATATTGATTCCCTCAAAACAATATAAAATAAAATTCACCAACATCTCAAGCACTGTGAATTTGCATGCCACGTTAGGGTGGACATATACAAACCCGAACATTTACAAGAGAAGGTTTTACCCATTAATTTTATTCGTCAACTTAACTTTGTGACAAAATAATTAATAGTCGGATCCTTTTTAGCCATGCAAATAACAGCAGTGACTCCGTTGGGGATGATACTTATTATTTACACCTAAGTGTACACCATTATTTGATTCCAAGTCCACTGCCCAAGCTTATGTGCCTTCAGTTGGTGAAATCCACATGTGCTCGGATAACTTTCTACAATCATCATAAAGAAGTTTGTATCAGTGATCCGTGAATAAACTCATCCGTTAGGGAAGAATGCTCTATTGCCAACGCCAAGTTTACTCACATCACTTACAAACCAATAATGGAGGCCGCCGGAATTAATTACCAATCCACTCTCCCACTTAGTTATTTAACACCGAGGGTTTATAACATGCATATAATATTTCAATAATAAAATATACATCCTAGCATGCTTCTATTTTAAGTAATTTAATTAAAAAATAAATCACATAGAATATGCTCCCATATATAACAATAATCGTCAAATAAAATAATTAATTCAGTTATATATGTCAGGGATTAAGGTAAAAATAAAGAGTCAAGCAAATGGGCGTATTAACTCAACCAATAAATTAAACTAGAGAAATTTGAGCCCACCAAGCCCACTAGCACAAAAAAACAGCCCATTAATAAAAGGATCAGGCCCATTAATCCTGCCAGCCCCCTTTTGTGCCCATCAGGCAGCCCAAAACAAATTTATGGAATTGAGCCCACCAAGCCCTGAGATGCAGTAACACGATCCATCGTTCCGCAACGCCGCCTTCAATATCACGGAAGCGGTCGACGCTGCCCACGCCATCAATTGGAGAAATAAACACCCCACGCCATACACGCGAGAAGCAACAACCTGTTCCCTCCCAGCCATGTCGTGCCCTAAACTACGCCCGGAAAGTCGCTGCCTCGTCCGGAGATTGGTGCAGCTCGCCTGGTATCCGCGTCAATCGAGAGCCGCGCCTGGAATCAACACAGACTCGCCCAAAAAACGTAGCCTGCAGCGCTAACCGTTGTTTCAATTTCGTCGTCGTCGTCCAGAACTCACTGTCGATTACAACCGACTGGATCCGCGCTGGCATCAAGGTAGGAGCGTCATCGTCATTCTTTGATCAGCGACCAGTCATCGACAATCAACGCCGAAGCATCGCTAAGACACACCCACGCCAGCGACCATCACCAGCCATCGACTATCAGCCCCGGTTCAGTCGCGCGCCTCCGATCTTCTCCGTCACGCCATCGTGCATCGCTTCATCAACGTGCACGCATAGCCGCGCAGTCACGCCGTTGGGCAGCCATAACCGCCTGGAGCTTTCACACTGCCTACCAGCAGCGACTTCATCATCCAGCCCAGACTCGCCCCACCATCCTGCTCTGACTCTCCCTGAATCTGGTTGGACTCGCCCGGGTCCTACTGTCCAGGTCTGCCGCCACCGTTCGCTGCCTCCCATCAGTCGCCTTCGTCGATCTTTCTTCAAGGTTAACCGGTCTTACACCGTTGGCAGCCCATGATCGTGACTTTCTTTCACCATCTCCCGACGCACATAGTTCATCCGTGTGTGAATCCAGCGTGTTCAATCATCAACTAACACACGCCAAACCTACCGAAAAGCACATAGGATAATTCACAAAATACTAACCCTAATATTCATGCTTTTTATCGGCAATAAACACACAAATAGCACATATTTTAACCTAACATATCACGTTTCACCACGAAACCGACGCTCTGATACCAATTATTGGCGATTGGATCATTTGGCTCAGCGTGATCCGTTAAGAATCCAAGTAAACAATAACAGCAGAAGTAATAATTAAAGTTTACCTTTCTTCAGGGTTGATGTAGAGGATGAATAGATGCAGAGAACTACCTCATGATCTTCTGCTGTATGACTCAAGTCCAATCCTGATGTTGTGTGGGCAACATTCTACAGGTTTTCTCACTCTGCTTCTCTCCTTTTCTCACGTCCAAAAACGGCACAGAGTATGGGTTTTCAGAAGCTGAGATGACTTATATACATGGGCTACAACAGGGACCATGAGGAGAAATTGAGTTGGGCCTCCATTGGGCTTAAGTATCCAAGTTTAGCCCAAAACTTATACTTAAATCCAATAATAATAATATAGTCCACTAAAATATTATTACTGCACTATCTTATCAATCCCACAATTACGTTATGAGCTCCTTATTATGAGTCTATTAGTCTCCCCATGTTTAAGATATACAATGTCCATTAATTAATTAAGTTACTGACAACTCAAATTAATTAATATCTCATCCGAGAATAGTACCACTCAACCTTATTATCATGCCAGAATTAATCCACTTGCAAGATTTACATAATAATCCTTATAAGCTCCTCAAGTGGACATTATCAACCTATAACGGACACAAATTCTTTCTATAATCAACAACACACCATAGAGACAACACTATTTCCCAACTCACCGAGTTTGTTGATTTAATACATGTAAATCTCACCCATTGATGAATCAAAGAAATATATACTGCCTTACGTGTCGAGGTTATTGTATAGGGATTAAGAGCACGAACATCCATAATAACTGAGATCAAGTTCTTCTATATAGACAGTACAAGTCGAATGATCTCAAGCGGTCCTGCTCAATACACACAAGGTGCACTAATGTGATTCTATAGTCAAGACAAACTAATGCCAAATCACACTACAACCATCCCGATAGATAGTCCTCGTCTATCTCGGTTGTGAGAATCTGTTTATAATTTATAAAGAAACCGATAATATGATCTTTCACGTGTTGTCGCACAACATATTATCTACAATATAAAGTAAATAGACTTTTGCACAAACATATAAATAAATAATTTATAATATGCAAAAACGTTTGATCAAATTATTCTTATTTCAAATAAAATTGTTAAAACATTGTTCAATACAAAAGTTAAGCTTTTAGTATACAATCTAACAATAAAGTTAAAGATTAAAGTAGGACCACAAGTTTATATTGTGAACCCGATTTATAGGAGACTAACTCTTATTATAATTTATCTTGATAATAAATTACCGATTCTAATTTATTTTAAAAAAAATCCATTTATAATTAATTGTGATTCCGGTTTATAGGAGATTAACTCTTATTATAGATTATCTTGAAAATAAATTAACGATTCTAATTTAAAAAAAAAAATAAAATCCATTTTTAATTAATTGTGATAAAGTGTAAGTATTTAAGATAAGAAATGATTGTGTAATATTGATTATGAAAAATAGTTTATACTCTTCAAATGATATTTACAGTGAAAATTAGTAAAAGTTATTAAAATAATTCATCATACCAAAAGTATCATTTTAAATTTTAATTAATTTTCATACAATCATATCTATTTATCAATGTATGTAGTACTTTGATCTTTTAAATATACTTCATTTCTTATTAAAAAAAACATTGTTATACTTAAAATTATATCTTAAATCTATATTGTAATATGAAACAAATAAATATTAGAAAAATTTCATATTTAGGTCACTTATATGAGCTCAAATATAGAAAAATAAAATAAAAGAAGGTAATGTAAACATAAGAACACAAAGGGCAATCAAATTCTCTTTCTCATGGTAAGATGTTATCATAATAAGAATACAACCAAGAGTCGCATGAAATATAAATTCAATAGTTGCATTAAGTAGAAAATTAATTATTTTAAATAGTAATCCAAGAGTTGCTATTCATGAATAAAATTTAAATGAATCATGAATTATTAGTAAAAATTAAATTTATAAATTTATTAATATAATTAATAGGTAAAGAAAATAGATGAGAACAAAGTTGGAAATGTTAACACTTGCTAAGGCACTTTTAATATATTATGATTATGATTATGATATGATATGATTATGATATGATAATATTGCAATAAAATTAAGAAATAAAAAAAAAACGCTTCAGAGTAAAAAAAACATAATATTATTTCCACTTTAGTTAATATCATAATAAGTAGTTTAACTCTTCCAGTTCTTTTCTTATTTTAAATTTTATACTCAGCTATTGCAATTTAATTTTGTATAATTAGTTTTCATTCAATTATTCATCTTCTTCAATTAAGTTTAGTATGTTAATGTTTTATTATAAGAGTCAACAGTAATAATCTTAATACTAATTGAAACTTTTGTAATTAATTCTCTTTAGGATATATAGTTAATATTTTTTTCACATTTTTACATTAGAAGAAAAAAAGCTAAATATATACTCTCATTCACTTTTTTAAATACCACTAACTTCGTATTGTTGCATATTTATTTATAACCACAAAAGACTACATCACCATAATTAAGTGAATAAAAAAAAGAAAAAGAATAGAATTCAAGTTTTTATATTAATAAAGAGTAAAAGCTCTCAAAAATAATACATTATATATATATATATAATTTAACAATGTCATCACGTTTTTTTTAGTATTACATACAATAATATGATGTTAATATTGATTAGCAATGGGAAATAACTCTTCATTATCCAAAAAATGAAGAAAACAAAAATTAAAGATTGTTTGACATCGTAGGAAAAATGTCATATGTAAATGTGAATATTACATTTGTATATATGAGCATCCTTGAAATATTACCACCTTCATAAGCATGCATAAACATGCATTGCACCACCTTTCATTCAGAATAAATATTGTTTGCACATCATCCAATAAATAAGCTTTACATGTTAAGATTACGGATTGCGATTTTAGGATTAACCACCACCAGTGGCGGACCTATATAGGAGGTAGGGGGACACTGGCCCCCCTGGACTTTTGCTATTAAGTATTATATATATGTGAAGTATTGCAAAATTCCACATTTGCCTGGTGGTGAGGCAACCAAATTAATATGTTAAGGGTCTAATGTTCAATTCCCTTTCAGGACGACCACCACCATAGCCCTCATGCTCGACGAAATCCCTCTCAACTGAGAAGCAACATAGAGGTAGTGAATTGGTGAAACTATACAACATAAATCTGCATTAGTTAAAAAACACACGGATTGTTAAATAGCAAGAAATAAACAAACAACAAATATATTGTAATAAGAAATAAATATATATTAAAAAGATTTGATATCAAAGTCACTTATATGAACTCAAATATAGAGAAATAAAATTAAAGAAGGTAATGTAAACATAAGAACACAAATGACAATCAAATTCTCTTTCTCATGGTAAGATGTTAACAAGTATATATAGATAATTAGGGGCGATCATATTTTTTTGGAAACTGCCAAAATCGCATTGCACCGCCATTGATTATTTTTCGTAATAAACCGCGATTATTTGTTTTTATGTAAAATTGCACCTCATAGTCGGGGCAATTATATTTTTTTATTAAAAATCCACCGTACCGCAACGCCAAATTATTTTATAATTTATTATCAATAATCATCGATTTTTGACTTATTACGTATATAGTGTCATATACTTAGACATGATCTTTTTAGTCTATGTTTTAAAATTTACATAATACTATGACATATATTGTGTCTTTTTAATATTTAATCTCTTACAATACATTAACTCATATACTTAGAAATTATTTTTTTAGTCTAAGTTTTTAAATTTATTTAGTACTATGACACAGTGTTGTTGAAATCGGACCGGACCGGCCGGTTCTGTTGGATTATATACCAAAAGTCTTGCTTTTGGTATGAACAATGTTTATAATAATATTTAAATTGAGAATCATGTGATCAACTGTTTGCAATAATAATGTTGTTGCAAAAGTCCATTTACTTTATACTGTAGATAATGTGGTGTGCGGCGTCACACGGAAGATCATATTATTGGTTCCTTATAAAGTATAAACAAATGTTCACAATCGAGATAGATGGGGACTATCTATCGGTATAGTTGTAGTGTGATTTAGCATTAGTCTGTCTTGACTATAAAATTACACTAGTGCACTTTGAGTGTATTGAACAGGACCACCGTTGAGATCGTTCGATTTATACTGACTATATAATAGAACTTGATCTCTGTTCATTATGGAAGTTCGTACTCTTAATCCCTATACAATAACCTCGATACGTAAGCCATTATTTATTTTTTTAATTCATCAATGAGTGAGATTTAATAGTTAAATCAATATGCTCGATGAGTTGGGAGATGGTATCATCTCTATGGTGTGCTGTTAATTATAGAAGGAATCCGTGTCCTAAGAGAATTGGTTGATGATGTCCCCTTGAGGAGCTCATAAGGATTATCATCTAAACCCTGCAGGTGGATATATTCCAACATGATAATAAGATTGAGTGGTACTACTCTTGGTATATATATATATATATATATATATATATATATATATATATATATATATATATATATATATATTAATTAATTGAGTTATCAGTAACTTTATTAATTAATGGGCATTGAATCTTAAACACGGGGAGATTAACGGGCTCATAATAAGAAGGAGCTCATAAACGTAATTTGGGATTAGGGTGGCAGTTCAATAATATTTCTTTAGTGGAATGATTTATTATTAATGTACTTAAGTATAAGTTTTGGACTAAACTTGGATACTTAACCAATGGGAGGCCAACATCCTAATTTCTCCTCCTGGTCCCTGTTTTAGTCTATAAATAGCCACCCTCAGCAGCTCATTCAAACACAACAACGATACACTTCACTCGAGAGTTATCGTGGAAATGAGAGGGCTGTAGATTGAGTTCTCTTTGCTGATCGTTGCCCACACAACATCAAGGAGAAGCTTTGAAATACAACAGAAGATCGGAAGATCATTTCGCCGTTCATCCTCTACATCAAACCCGGTGAAAGGTAATTCTACTCTTGTACTTCCGCTGCAGTAGAATTATATGAAGTCCTAATTGTTCACGTTTGCCTAAAGATCCAAAACTCCAACAGGTTCAACCGAGAACCGGCCTAGACACCTCCAAAACCTCCAAAATCGCTTTTGCTCTTGGACCGAGAATAACTGGCTCAAATCGGTAAAAATTGGAAGAACCGAGAAAATTGAAATAATCGAAAACTACCTGTTCTTTATTAAAAATAACTAAAACTGAGACCAGCTGTTGTGTACGGGTGTACATTCTGTTATTGAAAAAATTCACAGAAAATTCAATTTGAAACCTCCTATTGAGAAAGTCGTAAAGTATTACACCCAATTCTCCATTGTAGAGGAGAAAAATAAAATAAAAGGTTTCTCTTCAAGGAAGATATGGAGTCATCGAAGCCTCTACAAACTTTTAAACCACCGTGATAACTTTTCGAGTAATATTGATGGTTGTTTGTTAAGGGAGAGAGAAAGAGTAATAGAGATAAATAGAGAGAACCGTAGATGGAGCGTAAGATAGACAATAGAGAAAGCAGAGGGAGGGTAAGAGAGAAAGTAGAGAAAGCAGAAAGAGCAGTTGTTCTTAGTTGTCGCCCCAAGGGAAAGTAAACTCATGGTTATATCCAGATTTGTCATTGATTTATGCTTTGTAAGAGTGACAAGATTGAAGGTTTGGTATTTAGACTACTTATTATTCTAATCAATTTAACTAAGAAATCAATTAACAACTAAATGTACCAAGTATCAAACAAATGATAAAATGAATGGAATGTGGATAGAATGCACTTAAGAAGAGAGCAAGACTAATCGTACTTATGATTAAGAAATTAGCTAGATATGCATGACTCTTAATATTGAACTTCATTAATTATGGACTAAAAGTAATCACGTTTTTACCCCTAATCCCTATGGCCAAGACAATTAGGTTCTCGACTCTTTAACAAGTCTAAATCTCCTAGGATTGTTCTTACTCTCAATTCCCTTAAGGTTTCTTAAGTGTCCCCCTATGAATGTTCTAAGCATAAGAAGGGTATGACTTACCTCCCTTCACACTAACATGCATGCTCATCTTAATATATGATTCAATTAAACCACTCATCATACTATTGGAATGACCATCCTAATACCATGAAAAGAGAATTTAATCACACAAGTATTGAAATGAAACATGATTCATTAATCATAAAATGAAGTCCAAAATTAACTCAATTCAATATCTCAAATCCTACATATCTAGCATTCTTCTCAATCAATCATATGATTAACCCTACTATAGGACTAACCACTACACATTGTGTTTAGATCAATACATTCCAAGGCTTACTCCATTTGAGCCAAAATATGAAGAAATATAACAATTGAAAATTAGACCGGCTTCCTTTTTTTGAAGATGGCCTCCCTTCCTTTCAACATGCTAGAATCTTCACCGTTGATGATTTCCTCTTCTTAAAGTGATGGATGGATGAATTGATGGATCAAGTGGATTGGATGGAGTAAATGTATGGAGATGAATCAAATGGATCTAGTGTGTGAGAATGTGATGTAGGATTGTGTGTAACTGCTCAAAATCTGTATTCCTCCCTTCAATTTCGCACAAATTAGCCTTTTATATCACTTAGGGACCTTCTAGAAGCTTCCGGAACATTCTGAAATTTACACTGCCTTTTGCACTTATACGGACCGTGTAGCAGCAGACGTAGTTCGGCGTGAACTGCATGTTCCCAGACACGGCTCGTGCAGTAGCGCACGGCCTCTCCCATGGGCATGTAGCTTTTTTTTATGACTGCGCACGGCCTTCTCGAACAGGCCCGCGTTCTTCACACGGAGAGTGTGCTGGCGCACGACTCGTGTGCCAGAACACGGCCTTCTCCTGGGCGAGTCCTGCGTTTTGATGCTCGAACACGGCCATCTCGGACAGGCCCGTATTTCGAACATGGGGCGTGTCCGAGCGTACCTTGTTCTTCCTTCTCCTTTTTGCTCCCGATTCTATTTTTCTCCATTTCTTGATCTGTTTTGCACATATTTAAGCTCATTTACACATTTCTATCAATCTGTACCACATTTCACATAATTACATAAACTCCACCAAAAGTTGCACAAATAAGGATGAAAACATCCGAAAATCCACAAACAAAGACACAAAAATTTAGGTGAAAATGACAATGATCAGTAGCGCCGCTGGTGGAGGATGGAGAATAACCCTACTTCCCTACATCTATTCCTTTTAAATACACTTAATTTAAATGGGCCCTAAAAAATTAAAATGAATGAGCTCTAAAAAATATTATACTAACATAAGTGTGGGCTTTGAGTTTGAGCTTTGGCCTTTCATATTTATTAAAAAAATTATTATATTATTTTTTAATAGTTATTTTAAAATATAATTAAAAAATATAAAATTAAATGTTCGGTTGAACCAGTTCGATAATTCATGATAACGCATATTCTAATTATTTCTTCATTTTATTTATACTTTTCAATTTACAACATATATGACATTGAAATGTTATGTTGCATAAACTAACATTAATACTTACACTAATTTAAAACTGCCAAATGTTATGTTTTATAAATTAACACTAATTTAAAACTACAAAATAACCGATCGAAACCGCTTAAAACTGCATAATTAGTTATTTTAATAAACCGCCCAATTTATATATTATAGTATAAACTAACACTAATTTAAAATCGCAAAATAACCAATTGAAACTGCTTAAAACCGCACAATTAGTTATTTTAATAAACCGCGCGATTTATATATTATAGAAGAACATACCGCCTATAGCAATGCAATTTGAAATTTTGAAAAAAAAAATCGCAAAACTGCACGGTGAGCACCCCTATAGATAATAAGAATACAACCAAGAGTCACATGAAATATAAATTCATGCATTAAATAGAAAATTAATTATTTTAAATAGTAATCCAAGAGTTGTTATTCTTGAATAAAATTTAAATAAATCATATATATATATATATATATATATATATATATATATATATATATATATATATATATATATATATATATATAGATTACTCCCTTCGTCCCATACAAGTTGACACACTTTCCTTTTTGGTTTGTCCCATTAAAATTGACACATTTCCTATTTAATAAATGGGACCCACATAAAAATAATTAATCTGCTCTCATGGGCCCTACATATCACCTCTAATACAACTACCCACTAAACATTAAATATTATTTCTCTCACTTCACTTTACTTCACTTTACATTAAATTATTATATTTCTTAATCTCCGTGCCCAAAAAAAATTATACCAACTTTAATGGGACAGATGGAGTATATGATATAGATATAGATTCATGCACTGATGTCATGAATCAGTGTTGGAATATTTTCGATAAGTTTCATTTGATAAAATGTAAGTATGTTGATTCTCATATTCTAAAAGGAAATTGCTATTTGGATCAATTTGATCAGATCAATAGCCTTTCATTAAGGTCCAATTACTATTATAACCTTACTGTTAATTTAGGTTATTTTAGTTCATTTATTAGATTATTTATTTTCTTCCATAAATATATAATAGTTAAGGAGAGTATATATTAAGTGGACTATTGCATTATATATATATAAATTATAAGACTCAATCATTTGATCATTGATTCTCATTTCAAATAAATTTTTAAAACATTGTTCATACTAAATCTAAAATTTTAGTATACAATCCAATACTATTCAATACACACAAAATGCCCTAGTGCAATTTTATAGTCAAGACAGACTAATGCGAAATTACACTACAACCATACCGATGGATAGTCCCCATCTATCTCGATTGTGAATATCTGTTTATAATTTATAAGGAGCCGATAATATATTCTTCCGTGTGACGCCACACACCACATTATCTATAATATAAAGTAAATGAACTTTTGCAACAATCATAATTGCTAACGTTTGATCACATGATTCTCATTTCAAATATTATCAAAACATTGTTCATACAAAAGCTAGACTTTTATTATACAATCCAACAATCTCCCACTTATACTAAAAGACTATGTTGTCATATTTGATGCCATACATCTGATTCCCACTCCCACTACTTGACCAACAAAAGCTTTCGCCTTAAGGTCCTTGCAAAAGGATTTACTAGGTTATCATCAGATGCAATCTAGGCGACAACAACCTTCCCCTCATTATACGATTTCTCGTATCAGGTAGTACTAGCTATCAATGTGATTAATTCCCTTATGAGCTCGTGATTTCTTCAAGTTTGCAACTGCACCATTATTATCACAATAAATTGTGATAACCTTGGGCAAACTCAGAATTACATCTAAGTCCACTATGAAGTTTCTAGAACCATACCGATACTTTGGCTGTCACAAGGCTCCAATATTATCATTTTTACATGATGGAGTCCGAAATATATTTCTATATGACACTCCTCCATAGTATGGATCTACTTCCATTAAATACATAACCTTGAGGTGGATTTTCTATCGTCCCTATGATTTGAAAATCCGAATCTAAGTAACTGTCAAAAAGTAATGAATCATTCCGGTAAGCTTACATATAATTTCTAGTCCTCTTTAGGCACTTCAAATATGTCTTATCATAATTCAATATTCTTGTTCCGAGTTACCTTGATACCCATTAATTATGCCATTGGCAAAACATGTATCCAATCTCGTGCATAGCATTCCATAGATTAAGCTTCCTTATTGCCGAAGCATAGGGAACCACCTTTATCTATTTTATCTTCTCTTATATCTTAAGACACAAATCCTTAGATAAAGTCACATGCTAAAACGAGTAAGGATTGTAACATTTATTCGAAGCTCGAGATAAGCAAATCATCATTTCTTGTGATCATTATCACCATGATCGCAAGGATATATTTTACTTTTATTAAGTCCTTTATTTCATACTGCTTTATTAACCATACACATACGCTCGACAATACTCTTTTATTGTCTTCAATGAGCAAGATACCATCTACATACATATAAGAAATATCACCACGTTTCCGTCACTCTTTTCAATACACAAGATGCATCCAAGCATTGATTAAATCCATATGACTGGATTTTCTCATAAAAAACGGATGTTCCATAATCTTGAAGCTTGCTTTAGTCCATCGATAGATACTTTTAAGCTTACACACAAAATGCTCTTAGCCCTATGCAATGAATCACTCTGGTTGCTTCACGTAGATGTTTTCCTCAAGACTTCCAATCAGGAATTCTGTCTTGACATCTATTTGTTGTACCTCATAATCAAAATGAGTAGCAACAGATAAAAGAGTTCGGATCTACACTGTATGATCCTCTTTTATTTTATATGACCACTTCCAATGATTTTTACACCATTTAGTGGTCCTACAATCTCCCAAATTTATTTAAAATTCATATATTTTATTTCAAAATTCATTGCAAAGTACTAAGATTCCGCATTTCGATCTTGTAGTGCTTCGTCATATTTCCATGAGACGATTTCATATTTACTACGGACCAAGTCTCACGACTCTCCCAAAACATAAAAACTATCGTGTTGTAAAACAACCCTCCCACTACGACAAGGCAATACATGCAATAGTACCAATACATAGTATTGGTACTATATTATGTGTTTTTCTTCTCACTTCCTTTAGAACAACTTATACATAGGTTTGTGATTTATTACATTGTTCTTTTTCAAAATCTAGTATTCGCGTTAACAAACATTCTCTTGATCTTTTGGACTATTAAATAGATCATCGTTCATTTTTCCAGGATATCCCACAAATATCAATGCAATATGTTGTTTCTAGGGCTTACCCATAAAATGAATTTATTGATTCCAAATAACTCATCATTTATCTAACCATTACCATAAGAGTCTTATTCTTTCTTTCCGCCACATCATTCAGCTGGGGTTTGCCCGGTGTAGTCTACTTGAGATTCAATCTCATCCTCTGATTAACAGCTCCTAAACTATCCTAAGAGGTGCTCGCCGCTACGATCGGATCACAGTGACTTGATATATTTTTCATGATGCTTCTCCGCTTCAGCTATGCACTTTTTGAATCAGTCATAGTACTCAGACTTGCAGTGCATCAAATAAATATGTCTTGTTTCTAGAATAATCGTCAAATATTCATAACCACCTCTCGACAGGATAATCTTAGGATCGCTTAAATCAGAATGAACCAACTCCAACATACTTTACATGGCTCTATCCCCTTTGCCTTGTAGAGGCAATTTATCATTTTAACTTCCAAGTAAGACTCACAAGTTCGATAGTTTCCACTTCCAATAAACCTTACGGTTCATCGCTATCAACTTTCGAATTGTACTTAAGTAAAATGATCTAGTCTTAGATGTCAAAATGTATGTTTAGTTCATCTTCGAAGGTTCCTTTCTCTTACTAAAATTAGAAGATGCGATATTAATTACTATTGTGTTGCATCCATGGGATAAACATGATTTAAGAGTGTAAAAATTGTCACCAACGTACCACAACAGTTTATAGCTACATAGAAACCAAAATGAAATTCTTTTTATGAAAAACGTACGTAAAGACAATTCCTCAAAATCAAACGTTTATTCCTATCTTAAGATAGATAAACAACTCCCACTGCAATAGCCACTACTTTCGTAGTATTACCCATGTATACAGTAATCTCATCCTCACTTAGTTGGAGACATATAGTGATTCCAATATCTACACACAACGTGTCAGTAAACGCCATCACTAATCATGCTTCAACAATTAGTGAATAAGATACTAACCTTGTTCACTCCTTGATGAAAAAGGCTTTCCTTCACCACACGTTTTGTCAGAAGTTTCCACCGTATACAACCTCTTGTAATTTAGGTGAAACTTACTCAAAACAACTAGGCAAAAATAAAATTGACTCGGGTTTCCCCTTCAATTTCAACTCCAAGTATCTCCAATACTTTCATCAAGTCAACCATGACCTCTTGCCTTTCTAACTTACTCAAGAATCGAAAGAGCGACATGAGGTTAACCATCATATTTCTATGAACCTCCCTCTCATCTCTTCACAAGAGAGTTTAATAGGCAATAAAGAGCATTCTTAGTGAGAACAAATATTTAATTTCCTAAGCAGTAAGAATTAAAATCAAGATTCTTTGCTAATCATTTATTTTGGACCAATAAGTATGTTTTCTTTTAGTTAACAATAAGTGATATAAACTATTCGAAAATTTAGAGAATCAAGTAAATAAATACGACAATCAAACTCTTCGAATTTAAACTTTATATTGATTCCCTCAATAAACAATATAAAATAAATTCACCGACATCTTAAGTATGTGAATTTGCATGCTACGTTTGTGTGGACGTATACAAACCAGAACATTCGCAAAAGAAGGTTTTACCCATTAACTCCATACATCATAATTAACCTTATGATTCAATAATTAATAGTCGGTTGTCCTTTAGCTATGAAATTTAATAGCAGTGACTCCGTTGGGAAGGATACATATTAATTGCACTTAAGTGTATACCATTATTTGATATAAGTACGTTATCCAAGTTTGTGTGTCTTACAATTGGAGAAATCCACATGCCCTCAAATAATTTTCTATAATCATCGATTATTAATTTGTACTAGTGATCCGCAAATAAAACTCATCCATTGGGGAGGAAGACATTATAGCCGACTCGTAAGCTTACTTGCAACACATTACGAATAATAATTATTTAATGAAATTTATTCAAGTGATCCTCAAATAAAACTCATCCGTTGGAGAGGAAGACACTATAGCCGACTCATAAGCTTACTTGCATCACACAATAAATCAATAATGGAGGCCGTCGGGATCTTAGTCAATCACTCTCTCACTTAGTTATATAACAAGAGGATTTTTGCATTCACACAGTATAACAGATATAATAATGCAAATAAACATGCTATTATTACGGCAGTAAATCAAATAACACATGTCATCAAAATATATAACCATAATTGACAAATAAATCAATTATAGCAATTATATATAAGGAATAAAAATAAATTCAAATTGAGTTGACTTGGTCAATCACCAACCAACTAATCAATGAATTGCACATGAAGTAAGCATTCTTGTGCCCCAAGCCACATCCCTCACGTTGCAAACAGGAAACTGCAAAGAATGTCAGCGCCTCTATAGCCATGCTATTGCCGCCGGAGAACTGCCTTTCGCCGGAACCCCATTGCTCAGCCATCAGATTACCCTCGAACCATGCCGTCCGTTGCCGGCTATCACGCTGGCAGCAGCTACCGGTCGCCGCTGATGCTCAGCCCCGATGTCCACCCGCTGGATTGTGCCACCAGCGCCGCATGTTCCGAGTTCCGACAACAGCCCCGAACAGCGCTGTCACGCCGACTAGTGCTCCCACACGTAAGTGCATCCCGTCGGAGCTTCTTACCCTACCATGCTTCGCCGTGCCTGCAACCATGAATGACCATCGCAGCCAGCTTTCAACTCGCCGACGTGTGCTGCCTCAGAAACAGACCCGACCAGAATCGGTGGAGTCCCAATCGTAAACGCTGTGATGATCAGTCAGAATACACCAGGGACCCGCTCAGAACGTGGCGAGACTCAATCAGAAGTTGCAGGGGACTCGACCGGTTGCTGATTGATTGCGCTTTAACAAAACGTCATTTCTGACATCCTACCGCCGTATAAAACTGCTGCCGACGATGTACAGCACCGGCACCATGCATGCCGTTGATCAAGCTGATGATCAGCAACGATCATTCCTCGGAGCGCATGCCTGTAACACTGTATCAGCATTATCCAGCCTTCGTCCAGCCCAGCACGTGAAAGAGACCCGCTTGGAAAGCACACTGACCTGCTCGAAACTCAGCGCAGAGTCGACCTGAAATTCCGCAGACTCGATCGGAAATCATCTGGGCTCACCCGGAACTCCATGAGACTCGTTCAGAAACTCCTTCAGGCCCATGAAACGCCGCCTGCAGAGCACCTTAGTCATCTCTCCATCATCGCCGTGATATATGATGTCATTCATCGTTGCTGTCCAGCCTTGGTGATGAGCCACCACGCAGCGCCATTCCTTTGATCGATTATTGACCATCCAGTGCAGTTGTGCTGCTGTTCATGACAGCCGTGCCAGCGGCATCACTCCACCCTGCACCCGCCAACCGTGTCCAGTCGCGGGTCGCGACTTTTATCGCCGGCCACAACCCATGATAGTGTGTCGTCACGTTCTCCGTCATACAAATTGACAGCCACCGGGCGCCACCTTTCACCGTTCTGCTGTCGCCGGGCAGGCCTTTCACACGCCGCGACACGTACGGTGTAGAGTGTGTGATGTGTGCAATTAGGGTTTCAACAAGTTCAAGCAATAAAACCCTAAACCCTAATATCACATAATCTACTTAAACTCTAAGCCTAACGTGTCACGTTTAGCCATAGAACCAACGCTCTGATACCAATTGTTGACATTTTGATCTTTTGGTTAACATGAACTGTTAGGGTTCCATGCGTTTCTAAATCAGCGGAAGCAAGAAATCATAGAAACGTTTTACGTTTCACCAGGGTATGTTGAAGAAGAAAGATTCTCGCTGGCAGCCTGTGCAGCCTCACGACTTTGAGCATAATTTCCTCATCCGATTTCCGATTTGAGTGATCTATGCGCCAAAACGATCATCTTTTCCGTGCCTTTCCAACGAAGTATCACAAGTACAGTTTGTACTTACATACGATTTTAAAAAAATCATGGAAGTTGACAGACAGAAACAACAAACAACCTTCCGATCTTCTGTTGTATTCCTAAGCCACGTCTTGACGTTGTGAGGGCAACGTTCTACAAGACGATCTCATTCTATAGTCAATCTCCTTAATTCACGGTGTTAGACGTTTATAGAATATCTCCAGACTGCTGAGATTGGCTATTATATAGGCTACAATAGGGACCAAGAGGAAAAATTAGGATTTAAGTCTCCCATTGGGCTTAAGCATCCAAGTTTAGCTCAAAACTTATACTTAAGTCCAATAATAATAAATCAGTCCACTAAAGAAGTATTATTGCACTGTCACCCTAATCCCGAATTACGTTATGGGCTCCTTCTTATTATGAGCCCGTTAACCTCCCCGTGTTTAAGATTTAATATCCATTAATTAATTAAGTTACTGACAACTCCATTAATTAATATATTTACCTAGAGTAGTACCACTCAACCTTATTATCATGCCGAAATAAATCAACCTGCAGGGTTTACATGATAATCATTATGAGCACCTCAAGGGGACATCATCAACCAATTCCGTTAGGACACGGATTCCTTCTACAATCAACAACACACCATAGAGACAACACCATCTCCTAACTCATGGAGCATATTGATTTAATAATTAAATCTCATTCATTGATGATCAAGAAAATAAATATTGGCTTACGTGTCGAGTTTATTGTATAGGGATTAAGAATACGAACATCCATAATAACATAGATCAAGTTCTATTATATAGTCAGTATAAACTGAACGATCTCTACGGCGGTCCTATTCAATACACACAAAGTGCACTAGTTCAATTTTATAGTCAAGACAGACTAATGCGAAATCACACTACAACCATACTGATAGATAGTCCCCATCTATCTCGGTTGTGAATATCTGTTTATACTTTATAAGAAGCTGATAATAAGATCTTCCGTGTGATGCCGCACACCACATTATCTGTGGTATAAAGTAAATGGACTTTTGCAACAATTTAATTGCAAACGTTTGATCACATGATTCTCATTTTAAATATTATCAAAATATTGTTCATACAAAAATATAGACTTTTAGTATACAATCCAACAGGAATAGACCCGCTAATAGGCCCAATGTACCTGCTGGAATATGATGAGAAGTTATTCCTCCAGGAAAAAAAGGATCAAAACCTTCCACGCCCCACGACGGATTTACAGGTTGCACTTTTCCTGACAGTCCATAAGGATCAGACACCCATATTCCAGGACCGTACAGGCCTATTACATGAAATGCTCAACCACCAAAGCAAGCAACTTCGGAGAGAAATAAATGAATTCCAAAGATCTTAGGCAAATCTAAAGAAGGTTTTTCTGTATGTTCATCAGAAAATACTTCTAGATCCCAATAGACCCAATACCAGATAGCTGCCAAAAAGCATAAGCCAGAAAACACAATATGTGCCCTAGCTACACCTTCGTAACTCCAAATCTCTGGATTCGTTACAGTCCCCTTTGTGATACTCCAACCCCCCCACGAATTGGTTATTCCTAAACGAGTCATGAAGGGTATAACGAACATACCCATCTTCACATTGGATCAAGAACGGGGTCAGGAGGATCAAAAACTGCTAATTCATAGAGAGCCATTGAGCCCGCCCAACCAGCAACCAGAGTTGTATGCATTATATGAACGGAAAACAATCGGCCGTGATTATTCAATACAATGGAATGAACACGATACTAAGGCAAACCCAAGTAAAATACCCCTTTATCAAAGAAAAATAAACACTACGTAGCTTTATTGCATTGGAATATACTATGACTATCCTACGGACTTCTCCCGTTTAGTGGATTATTTCGTAACAAGGTTTTTTAATTCTATTTTGTTCGAAATAATGAAAGAATTTTGTTTGTAAAAACAAAGAGAAGTAGATTTATTTTATACTTGATACATACCAATACGCAATGGTGGATTGATACCACTTTCTATGAGTAAATTTGTTCATCCTAATTTATCATTAGAGGGTCCTATTCGTAAAAAAATTTCTTTATTTTTTGTCTTTCTCTTTGAATTTTTTAATCTATGGATAAAATAATTATGATAAAAATATGATTCTAAAATTAGAAAGGCAATAAAACCGCATCGTTACGTTTCCACATCAAAGTGAAATAGAGTATTTAGTTCTTTTTTCTTTCAATTTATGCCTATCGGTATTCCAAAAGTACCTTTCCGAAGTCCTTGAGAGGAAGATGCATCTTGAGTTGACGTATAGTGCGACTTGTCAGATATATTGGGTCATATGGAATTTCCCCGTTCTCTCCCCCGATCGAGATATCCTCTGTTTCGCCCAAGAAGGAGAAATGGAATCACCCATAAATTAGAGCGTGAAGTGCAATTAGGTGCATTGTTTGAGAGAATTCATTGTACTATTATCAATTAGAATAATTTATGGTTGGCTTTGGTTGGACTAAAAAAATGAAGTATCCAGGCTCCGTTTAGAAAAAACCCAATTGGTAATATATTTAGGATTACTACGTGTATCCTAAAGGATTCCTGTTTGTTATTTGTAAATTCATAAAAAAAATGGTGGTTAGAAGATTTGTCCTATATGTGCAAATCAAAATGGGGCAGATATTTACCTGGAGTAGAGCATAAACCTAAAAAGATGAAAGAGACCCATATGGGAACAAGAAAATACCGTCATGATTTGGATTGAATCTCGACGAAACAATATATCAATGAAAAGTGAATTCAATAAGTTTTTCTATTATTGTTATAAATTTAATTATAAAGAAGAAATCAAAATTCATCTATATTGAAAAATCGAAGAAAAAGCCCTTTCGTTAAAAGTCCGAAAACCATGCTATGAAAAAGAATAGAAAAAAAGAAAGAGGACTGGAATCTATACATTGCTTCTTTTTTCGCTATTTTTTGAACCGTATGCACCAAAAGGTGCATGTACGGTTCCTAAGGGATACAATTTTACCCTACTCAACCAACTTTATCGAGAAAGATTATTTTTTTAGGCTAAGAAGTGGATAGCGAGATCTCGAATCAACTTATTGGTCTTATGGTATATCTCAGTATCGAGGATGATACCAAAGATCTGCATTTGTTTATAAACTCTCCTGGCAGATGGGTAATACCCGGGGTAGCTATTTACGATACTATGCAATTTGTGCAACCAGATGTCCATACAATATGCAGGGATTGGCGAGTCCATGGGATCTTTTATCCTAGTTGGAGGAGAAATTACCAAACGTCTAGCATTCCCTCACGCTTTGCGCCATTGGAATTTTTTTATTTGAGAGAAAAAAGAAAACTATGCCTTCGCCATATGAATATTAAGTAATAATAGCATGGCACTTCGAATTCGATATGAAAATTTTTTGTATTGTTTTTTTTCAAAAGATTCGATTATGTATCGAGAGAGTAGTATGAGATAAAAGATATTTCCGATTTTATCTTATTTATCGAAAGTCCAATTTAGCGTTACAAACTTGATTGTTTTAACACCGAATGGCTCTTAACAATATTTTAACAATATTTAAGTTATAAAAAAAGAGTGAAAAAACCAAAATTTTCCCTTTTTGCTTGGATAAAAAAAAAACTTTGGGATTGCTGAATCAAAGAAAAAAAAAGAATCCATTTGAAAATAGAAAGCAACGGAGCCATCATAGTATTTTTGAACTCCTCCAAATGGAAGGGTGACAATTTGATCATTTACTCATCTGGGGCTGATAGATTCGATTTTTATCTGGAAAGTGAGGGTCAATTCGATTGTATAGCCGTATGCAATGCACAAAAGATGATGTCTGTACGGTTGTTCAATTCTAATCTATTTTTTCTTATTATTCTTTTCACGCCTTTTTTGTTCCTTTCATCAAATTAGATAGAGAAACCTTCTATCATCAGGGTAATGATCTATCAACCCGCTAGTTCTTTTTATGAGACGCAGACGGGAGAATTTATCCTAGAAGCGGAAGAACTGCTCAAACTCCGCGAAACCCTCACAAGGGTTTATGTACAAAGGACGGGCAAACCAATACGGGTTATATATGAAGACATGGAAAGAGACGTTTTTATGTTAGCAACAGGAGCCCAAGCTTATGGAATTGTAGATCTTGTAGCAGTTGAATGAAAAAAAAAAGGAATCCGCGATTTAATATTTTAGCTCCGAGTTTAACTATTTTATTTAAAGAAACTAAAAAAAATTCATAATCATCCGGTTAGGATCAATCAATCTAGCCCATTATGTATATGATTCAACATGCCAACTATTAAACAACTTATTAGAAATACAAGACAGTCCATTCGAAATGTCTCAAAATTCCCTGCTCTTGGGCGATGCTCTCAGCGTCGAGGAACATGTACTAGAGTGTATGTGCGACTCGTTTAGATCATAAGCTTATACAAAAAAGTAAGAAGTCACTTCCAGTATGAATGATTAGTCCAGTAAATAAGATAGAATTGAATAAGGAACTCTATTTACTATCTACTTAACTATCTAAAAATAAGTAAATTGATCCTTCTATTGTGTATAAAATTTATGGTTTCCACTGGTGCAAATCCAATTGCCTGAATTTAAGATGAGAAAAAATTCTCCATTGGTAGCAAATTATTATCCATTAAGCGGAGGACATCTTATTGAAATAAAAAAAATATATAAAAATGAAGTTATAGCTCGATCAAGAATGGACTACGAGGGTCAGCTGCCCAGCTAAATTTCAGAATTAAATATCGTTTCTGTATAGGCGGATCTTATTGTAAAAGACCTCTTACTGGATAATTCATAAGTAGAGCCAAAGAGTGTGATGTGAACTATATAAGTTGCCAATAACATTGATGAAATATTAAATGAAGTGAAGTAAAGGCTCCGGTGTATAGAGAAGACCTCGCCGTTTATGAAGTAACCATAGAAACGATGAAACCCACTATGTCTTTATCGATTTCATTTTGTGAAAATCCCTAAAAAAGAAAAAAATCGTGGTTGGGGAGGTTATAGTAGCCAAAGCCATAGGAATTTGTATTTTATACATTTGACAAATCCGTTTCGTTATTAATAGACTAGGGCGGGTAAAAGAATAACTGAAAGAAAGGAAATCAATTAGTTATTTGTCAAAATTGGATTTAATTTATTCAATTACCAAAATTAAACCCGGATATATAGCCCAGAAGCGTAGAACAAAAATTTGTTTTTTGCATCAAGTTTTCGGGGGTCTCATTCAAGACTTACTCAAACTATTACTCAACAGAAAATAAGAGCTTTGGTTTCGGTTCATCGGGATAGGGATAAGCAAAAGATCCTTTTTCGTCAATTGTGGATCACTCGTATAAACGCAGTAATTCGGGAAGGGTGAGTATTCTATAGTTATAGTAAATTAATACATGATCTATACAAGAAGCAGGTGCTTCTTAATCGTAAAATACTTGCCCAAATTGCTATATCAAATAGAAATTGTCTTTATATGATTTCCAACAAAATAAAAAAAAATAGATTGGAAAGAATACGCTGGAATAATTAAATGAAGTTCCACGGAGAATGAACTCCAGGAAGGTGGGTTCCAAATTACTATAAGAAAATATGCTAAAGTAGTCAAAATGAATGAACACGTTCACTAAAAAAAATATTTTTTGCGGTTCGTTTGTTTTCCTTACAACACGATAATAAAATCTGAATTCTCTAATTTGTCAAACAAAACACCAATACGCGTTTTAGTTCAAAAAGAATAAGTCTATGTATTTCTGGTTATAAGACCAGTCGTTCTGGTGGTCGACTCTATTATTTCAAATTTTTTCTCATTATTGAGAAAAGGTAACAAAGATAAAATACGAGCTTGTTTTATAGCAATATTAATTAATCGTTGTTGTTTTAAGGTCAACCTATTCATTCGTCTAGATAACATTTTTCCTTGTTCACTAATAAATCAACTAATTAAACTCATGTTTCTATAATAAATTCGATCCTCCGATTGAATCGGAGGCAAACGCCTACGAAAAGATCGCTTGGATTTCAGAAAAGATCACTTGGATTTATCCATGGTTTGTTTGTTTAGTTTATTTCTTATCCCGAAAATCCTATTTCTTAATTGTCATTTTTTTACTCCAATTTTTTATTTAAATGAAACATCTTCTATTTAGATTTCAATATGTTCTATATAAAAACTGTATAATATCATTTCCTTTCAAGGATAAGACATACTTGGTTCGACCTATTTCTTTATTTCCACATGAATCATATGTTTGTAACAATAGAGATAGAATTTTCTCAATTCTAATCGATTAAGCATATATTTTGAGTAATATATATGGAAATGCCAGTTGGTACCTTCTTAACACTGTTTTGGATACAATTGGTACACTCCAAAATCACCGTTACCCGCGCATCTTTCCTCTTAGCCATGAACCTCCTTTGTATTTTTTATTTACTCAACTCTTCTATTTTGATTCGAAATGAAGAAAAAGAAAGGAAGGAAAAAATATAAGTTACTAATTTGAAATCCAACTCTAAAAGATCAAAATCAATAAAGTAATATCAAAGCCATAGTAAATAATAATAAGTAAGACAATGATTTCGAAACTCTATTTAAACCCGAAGAACGTCATTTAAATATCTTATATTCTTGCCCTATTCCCCCATTTTCCTACTCTACCTCTCGTGCCTCTATTATTTATTATTAATTATTAATATTGATTTAATGATTTAATTCGAATTTGAACCTGAGTCTCGCAGACGTTTTTTAGATCTCGCACTATAGTGTACTTAGTACTGGGGCCACAGAGAGATATGTTTTTAGATCTCGCATTGAAAAACCTCGTTTTATTTATTGTAATACATAAGGATAATGCATGTATGATCAGATGCATAGGCCACTTATAGTTGTACACGGAACCCTCAATTCCAATTTAAATGTACAACGCTCTATAAGATTTTTCCCTTCTTATTATATGTTAAATGAGACTAAAAAGACGAAATGGGCAGAAAAATTGTGTTTCTCATCTTACTCATTTCTTCCTTTCTGTTTCCTTGGGTCTGTTAGTGGGAGTTGCTTATTTCAAAGATATGAACTAGCTTAGATTCTTTAGTGATTCTCTAGTTTTGGTGTTGTGATCTTGTTGTGTTGTTCTCTTATTTGTTTTCTACATGTTTTATCCTTGCTAGATTCTTTTCATTCTAGTGTGAATCCTCTGTATTAGTTTGGCCGTGGTTGCTACTTGATAGCTAGTATTTGTTTTAGCAATATTTTAGGTGTTTCCTACTTTGTTTTTCTATTTAAATTGAAGAAGCATTTGTACTATTATTTCATCTTAGTCTCACTATCAGGAAAATGGGTTTCAATATTTATTATTGTTGGTGAAAGCCTGCTACAATTACTGTGTTTACTTTTGTTTTTAGCTCAAAGTTGGTAATGAAGAGGACTTTTTCCGCCGAAATGGCAAATGAAATTTAACAATAAGGTTAATTTCATGGCATTCTTTTCTTAGATACTTACAGAATTTACTCCAGTTATTTTGAGAATTAAGTTCTTGTTTGTCAAAGATTTGTTAATTCATACTAAGATAGGATGCTGGGCTGATGTGAATTTCTCTACACGTTGTGATGTACATGGCTGAAGTGTAAACTGAAGGTTGTTCTATTTGGCTGTATCAATGAGCAAGTAAAAATACTGAATTGTCATTGACATTTTTACACAACACTTAAAATGCAAGTTTGGTGATAATTACTTCTTCTATGTTTCTTATATTAATTTTCAATTCTAGTCTTTCCTTTCTTGGATTTTCTGTATTGAGAAGTTCATTTATGTTTGATATAATAGTTAATTGGGTATGGATGTCAGAACTCAGAATGGTAAACTAAATCTCAAACTGTCTAGTTGCATGATTAGAGTCGTGTTGTTTGTGTCTGTTTATGTCATCCTATTCATGTTATGTGATTGCCTGCTCAATCTTTAATGATTTTTTGTGGATGATGGCATGATAACAAGGTAGTACATAGTAATACTGGTTGTTGTGATTTTCTGATTGCCATTCTTGCTTTCTTTAGTTGCATTTAACTTACAGGTGTGTGTGGCTACTACTGATGCTGTAGAAGCTTGCACTAGTGTCAATGTTGTTATGGTTGGTGGATTCCAAGAAAAGAGGACAATCACTTGGTTCGTTTTTTCATGTTTAGAGGACCTATATTTAGACGGTACTTGTATCTAAGCATATTAAGGGGTAAGAAAAATAGTTGTACGATGTATATTTAGGCCGAACTTGTATTCTTAGTGTAATGTATTTGGTTTTGCCAATATTTGGATTTGATAGGTTTTTTAATATTTTGTGTATTTTTGGATCATTTATATTGTATTTAATCCATTTTAAATTTTATTATTTCTTTAGTTAGTTAATTAATTAATTAATACTCCCTCCGTCCCATACTTATCTACACCGGTACTGTAGATACGGAGTTTAAGAAAAGTTATTTTTTGACCAACTTTATTGACTTTTTAGGGGTATTGTGGTATTTTTAGGTAATAAATAAATTATAAAGTATGTTATTTGTGTTAGGTGTGAGTGATATTTTTGAAATTAGGATAACTTTTGAGATTGTTGGTTAATGTGAAGTTTCTTTTTTTGGGTAGTGAAGATAAGTGTGGGACGGACGAAAACGGAAAGTGTGAAGATAAGTATAAGATGGATGAAGTAATTAATTAGTTAATTAATTAATTAATTGTGTATATTATTTTTTGTCAAGAGTAAAATGAAAGGATAATAAATATATTATTAGGTATATATTTGAAAAAATTAACTAATTAAAAAAATTAATAAATTTGACAACATATATAAAATGTAGTAATAATATGCTAATGGACAACATATATAATTTGTTGTCATTTTTAAAAAAAATTGTAAATAAAGACATACAAAGACAACACAAATAATGTGTAGTCCTTGTGCGTTTTTTTTCTAAAAAAAGGCCCAAGGACTACACATTATATGTGTTGTCTTAAATTAGCTCTAGGACAACAGGGGCTTCGACTACATATCATTTTTCCAAAAACAAGCTAATAGTAACAGATTATATATGTTGTCTTAATGTTTTTTTGTTGTAGTGACCGCCGCCGCTGAGAAAGCAGCAGGGCACAAGTCGAATCGACACTCGATGAGCTTTACTATGTACTGGCTCGGCCATCACACTAGGGTTCTGTGGCACCGTTTTAGAAGACGTCGTTTCCACCCTCACCCTCCTAGAAATCTAGTTGCGTCGACGTTAGGTGGGGTAAGTGAGGTTGGAGCTAGATCCGACAGTGGGGAAATTGGAGGGAAGAAGAAGAAGGGGGCGAGGGCAGGGAAGGGTGAGTGTTGTCAGACGGGTGGTTGGGGTTGGGGAGGAAGAGAAGGGGAATGTGAGAAGAATGATAGGAGAAAATAGGGTAAGCAAAAAAAATCACGAACGTTCAAAATAATCCTTGCCTTGTAAAATTTGCAAAAAAGAACACCACAATTAAGTATTGTTTCAAGGCAAAAACTTGTGTCCCCGGGCATACCGTGCGCCCATACTCTTTAGTATTAAATTGTAATATTAAATTGTATACAATTTAATGCTAAAGAGTATGGACACATGGTGTACAATTTAATACTAAAGAGTATGGGTGTACGGTGTGCCTTGGGGCACAAGAGACCAACTCTTGTTGCAATACACATCTAATTTCTCAAAAAAGATTCCCACTTTTAATCACAAATTGAAAGCATTTTAGAACAATACTTAAAGATGGTGTTTTTTTTTCCAATTTCTTAAAGGATTGGAATATTTTGTAATAAGAGCAAAGTGTTTTTTTTACAATTAACCCGTTATTTACTATTTAAAAGAGTTAGTCTCCTGTGAACCAGATTTACAATGTAAACCTTGCGTTCCCCCTTTAATTCAAACTCTCAGCAATATATAGGGTCCATAGGATATTGAAAAAGGGGACCACAAGGTTTAGAGTAAAAAAAACCCGAATTCACATACTCCCTCCATTCGGTTTCAAAATTAACGTTTGCTTTTTGCACGTAGATTAAGGAATGTAGTATTTTAATATGTATTGAGGTGAGGGAAATACTATTTTAATGTAAAGAGGATATGTGTATTAATGTGATGTTTGGGCCATAGAGAGAGAAATAATTAATATGTGTGGATCTCATTTACAAAACAGAGAAATGTAAATATTGAAATGGGACATCCAAATTAAAAATATCTAAAGATTGAAATGAGACGGAGGAAGTAATAGGCTATATAAACCGAATTTATATGAGTATTTGTGTATTTAAAAATACAACTTTATACTTAAAGTTAATAAAAAATTTTTTTTAAACTTTGTATCTACAATAATGTGACGAAATGGAAGGAGTAATAAGTTAACTAAGATTCAATTAATAACAAAAATTATGTGGATTTTTTTTCAATTATGTATATATTATATAATAGGATAGAATTTTATAAGTAATACTCCTCTCATCTCAAAAAGAAGTTTTAAATTTTTATTAGATACGAATATTAAAATAATATATATTTTTGGGGGTTTTATAATATTTATTTTTAAATAATAAACTAGATATTGTCTATTCAATATTTATTTTTAAATAATAAACTTGATATTGTCTATTCATTCGTTACATGGAAGAAATTATATGCTCTCATTGACAGAACCCCATCCACCATGACAAATGAAAGCACATGTACTAGGATGTCATAAATAATATCTTAGCATGTGGTGTCCACTTTGGCAACAACAAGTCCTTTATGAGCTACCCTCCCCAAGAATCCCTCGTGAAATGCCTCATATATGAACTCTATCTTCTCTTCAGAGGGGCATCATATATAAACACGATCTGATGTCCAAAATATATACCCAAACAATGATAATACCAACATCAAACAATTTTATAACAATTCTAACCAATTGTACTCTAAACAATCCAAAATACCCCAACCCTAAACAATTTACACCCCTCTTACTTCCCCCTTCTGCCGCCGCAGTCGCCCACCGTCGGTCACTGATATGGTAATCGTCACTCACCGAAATGTTTGATTAGAAAAATAAATTTATTTTTTCCAAAAAATTAAGGGTATACGTTCTTAAACTAAAGGGTACATCATTTTATATTAAAGGGTACAATTCACGAAAATCATGAGATTTAGAGACACGATGTCCCCAGGGCATGCAAGTTTTAGTCTATATATATGTTCCAAACGTGTTTATTAATACTCGTGGTCAAAATTAATAATTAAAAAGTGTACTGAAATTTGATCAATTAAATGAAGACGATTTTTATTGTAAAATAGATTAATTAAATTAAATTAAGAGGGTATTTCAAAGTAAATATTAAATTAAAAATATATATCAAATTTAGAAAAAAAATCAATAAAAAATATAATCTTTAAAATTACATTAAAATTAAATAATTTAAAGAGATTGTCCCAATACTAAGAAAAAATTAAATTATCATAATATAAATTTTATGTAAATTAAATTAAATCAATTAGATATTAATTTATATGTTGATTGAAAATTAATATATTTATTGATAATTAGTCATAAATACAAAAAAATATCTCAAATATCTACTAAACTTATACTATTAATTAAAAAATATATATTTTTAACATAAATAGGCTTAATGGTTGAGAAGATTAAAATTGAATGATTTCTAAATGATAAAAATAGAGAAAAATAGAATTTTCGTGTTTGCTTTTATATATACTAGTTTTTTTTACGTGCAGTGCACGTACGATTTATTTTGGGAATTCATTTTATAATTATCTTGATTTATTTTTAATTATTTTTTGCTGAATAATTTAGTACATTAATTTTTTTATGTTATATTGATCATCATATCCAACCAAAATTATATGGACACGCCCACATGGTAAATGCAACGTTCAACTATGCATGCAAAAATACATGTTATAGTGGGAGATAAACTCCAACATTTTGAATTGTTTGTTCTTAAAAATTTGTTTATTTTCATTGCAAAGTAAAGTTAGACAAATGAATTTAAGAAGAAATGACTTTCTTAGAAGAGAACAATGATTTATTTAGGTAATAAGATAAAATCGCAAAACAGTGTTTGATCATTGGAGTTATGGAGAAATAACTTTGTAAAGAGGGAACAACAATAATTGTTTAAGCAATAAAGTAAAATAATTTCTTACCGTAAAATAAATTATATAAATAGGTTATTTGAAGACTGGAGAGCAAGGATCACCAGTACTCAGGTAAATATGTTAATTCATTTTACCACTACATGCAATCCTAATTAACATCAAGACAACAGTCCATATAGAATTTCAACTAATAACTTTATTAAAGCCCCATCTATAAGAAATTAGTGATCATCGATTAAGAAAAGATATAGACGTACATAACTAAAAGAAATAAATTCTTAGATATACCTTTCCTAACAGATTAAAGTAGTAATTAAAAAATAAAACTTAAATGAGTCAAATCTCTCATTAACCAGATATTTGTCTTTATCCTCCACATCCTTACAGTGATCACCAATAGAAAATATGTACAAAGACAGAGTGTGAGATAGAGATGTAAAAAAATTGTCTGACATAAGGTGGTTTCTTCAATTTTCTTTTTCCTAAATGGTTGGCACAATTATACAACAAAACAAATCCATAAGGAGTGATTATTATATCGTAAGTGTATGCTCAACTTTTGCAACCTCTGCAAGTACACGACTTTCATCAATGAAAGGAAATTGGGAAATTCCCCAAGATCAATAGAAATCATAAGCATTATTTGATATCAAATTCTAAATTATGGCATTTATTTATATCTAATGAATAGACATATATATAGAAAGTAAAATAAAACTTACCTTTTATGTGTACAGCTTCTTGTTCATGTCCACTTCGAAGTCTGATTATTAGCAAGAAAGATAAGGACATTTAAAGTATGAACATATTTTTATAGATGTTTAAGTATACCAGTAGGGAAAAAAAATCAAATATAGGCAAGTTTGGATTAGTCATCAATTTCCTGTGTTGTTTTTCTATTTTACTTTATCATTTAGGATGTGCTGGAACGTAATAATTAGATTGAGAAAATGATGCATATAGAGTGGTCAATTCATGATAAAATACAATTTTAATAAAAATATTCTAATTAACAACCAATTTGTATTCTATATAATTAAAGAATATGGAAAAAGAAATTATAAGTTAATTATAAATATTAAAAATAGAAATAATAAAAATATATAGAATGGATTGAAAATTTCAAAGATAAATATTATATATATATATAGTTAATGTGAAGGCAAACACAGGGTTCATTTGAATCTTGTTTTACTAATTACTATTTAAATACATGAAAAATTATTATTTAAAGAGATAAATTATTGTTCTTCTAAATGAAAAAAATTACGTTTTAGAATAAGAAAAATTACTCTTTCAAATATGAAAATTAATTTATACAAATAAAAAAATTACGCCATCCTCTATAGAAAGATAAATTATTACTCTTTCACAAAAAATAAATAAATCACTCTTCAAAGAAACAAAACAAAAATCTTTCTATCTCCCTATAATTGTCAATTTCCTTCTACCATTTCATTTTTATAGTTAGGTACTTCCACATTCCCTTCCAAGTTTATGTGGATCTTTCTTCTCCTTTCCATTTGACATATAATATTGAAATTCAAACTGAGAAGGGGTTATGATGGTTAGAAAGAATAGCTGTTCTAGATGAAGAAAAGAAATAGAAAAACGATAGGAAAAAAAAAATAATTTCAATTAGTTATTTTCACCAAATGAAATATTATTCTTGACATTATTAACTGAGTTTTCATGATTGATGAAAGAGAATAAAATGTCTAGAGACGCTATCTCATGAGCAATCATATTAAAACCACATCAGGAGAACATGTGTATTAACAGAAAAGAAAAAAAATACAATATGAATACGTTTTGGCAAATATGTTTTGATAAAATCTAATATAACTCCGTTTGGTTGTTTAGAACGAAAACTACCATCCATAAAAATACTTAAAGAAATTGCCACCAATGATGTGAATAAGGTATGATGAAGCTAACAAACCAGTGCATCCATCCTAGTATATACACTTTCTAATTTTCATGCAATAAAGAGTTTAATACTCTCCATCATTATTAAATATAATAATTCTCACAAACCAGATTCTAGCTAGAGTTTAAAAGGCTTATGTTTTTATTATTAAGAATGGCCAGTCTATAATGACTTTTGCAATAAATAAATAAAGTAGTAACATATAAAATGGAATATTGAAAAAATCAACTATATATGGAGAATCTAAATTGTTGCACCGGTCTGGTGATTATGCATCTAAATCTAAAGGAAACAATCTAGAGAGACCTACAATAACAATGACACTATATACATTAGGACATGGAAAGAAGTCAATCAGAATAAATATAGGATCACTCACCTTCAACAAAGAATTTTTATGATGTTGATACGCATCGCATTATTTGAAGAAGTGAAGCATTTGATGCATGAAATTGTGAAATGAAAGTTGCATATAAATAGGTGATAAATAAACATATAATGTATAAACTCAAGAGTTGCGAAGTTAATAATTTAAACATCGCATTAAGTTTAAGATTAATTAGATTAAGTTATAAACTCAATAGGTGCATGAAGTTTCAAAAGTTGCATTAAGTTATGATTATAATCAAGAGGTGCATTAAGTTTAAGATTAATTGTATTAAGTTATAAATTCAAGAGATGCATGAAGTTAGAAATCCAAGAGGTAAATGATGATTAAGTGAATTTTAAATGATTAAAAATTAGAAATAATTAATAAGTGAGGATAAAAGTAAATATATTAGGATTATGAATTTTAATATGATAAATAAAAGATAAAAATGTAATAAATATAGGTAGGGATAAAATGGGAAATAATGTTAATACCTACCAAGGCACTTTTAATATATTAAAATATGTCAAGAATGTTAAGTAGGTGTGATTTTTTTAAAAATAAAGTTTAAAGGAGAAAGTTTGACTGTTTTACTCTTGTTTTGAAGTGAAAATTCGTGTGAAACATAATAAAACATAATAAAAGGTAAAGAACTTTTTTTTTTTTTAAGGATGGAATATATTTTTATAATAAAACATCACATATAGTAAAAATATAAAATATTTTTGTAATAAATAAAGTACAAAATATGTTATGTGTATTAGGTAAAAATGATATTTTTTTTAACGGGTAGATTTTGGGTGAGACCGTCTCATGTATCCCCTTATGTTAGACGGATTATCTATGGATTAAGTTCAATTAAAATAGAATTAAGTAAAAGTAAGGGATATGTTTGATTATTTTAAATAATTATATTAAAAATAAACTTCAAATTAATAGTTGCATATAATCGGCCGTCACCCATTTTGTTGTAATAACGGCTCGTTTGATAGGTAAGATAAGATAAAGGAGTATATATATAAGAATTGAGATTGAAGTAAAGAAAAATATACATAATATGAAAAATAAAGATTGTTTGATAGGACGTATTAAAATTAGTATAGCAGAAAATTGTAATGTTTGGTATAATATAAAAGAATTTTGATAAATGCTCAAATTACTTTTATAACCCTTATTTATATTTTAAATTGCAGCTTTACCATTCACCATTCATCACAGAAATTAATTCTGCGATTTTAAGTTTGGTCTAGAAAGTGATGGCCACCGTCGTCCGACCAACGATGGACCATGGGCTGAGCAATTTTAGGAGAAAAATAGGAAAAAAAGCAAATAAAAAAGAAGAAAAAAAAATGAAAGATAAACGAAACTTAAGTAGAAAGATCATGCATGTACTTGGGTTTTCCTCTTCCCATTTTAATTGAATTTTTTTTCGATTCTACCCAGGTCACCTCGTTTCCCAGCTATGGCACTATGTGGAATCCAAACTAAGGGCAAAAAGAAGCCATTTTCAACTGATTTCTAATATAGATTAAAGATAATATATAGAATTGAGAGATTTTATTCAACTTGAATCAAGAAATGCTAGATTTGAGTAGAGAATGGGAAAAAATGGGTAAGGCTATGCGAGAGAAAAGAAAGAAACTCCTAATGAGAAGTGAAATTGGCTACAGACGTGGAGGAAGACAAGGACAAAAATATAATATAATTTATTTATATTGATTCACTGTCAACATCATAATTTTAATATCACGCCCAGCGCCAGATTACATTTGTGAAGAGGAACAGGGAAATGTAGCGGGCCAATGATTTAGTATCTGGCCTCTTTAAAATATGTACTCCCTCCGTCCCATTCAAAGAATTTATTTTTTTTATTTTAGACGTCTCATCCAAAAGGTCTTCTTTCTTTTTTAAACAAATGGAACTCATACACACCAACTAATACAATTAAAATATAGGGTCCACACACCCACTAATACAACTTCACTACACATTAAATAATAATACTCCTTAATCCACGTGACAAAAGCAAAAGTTACCCTTTGTAAAGGACGAGGGAGTATTGACTATCAAACACAATACAAGAAGATATTAATAATGTTATTTACCCATATTATACCCTATCAAACGAGGCGTTAGGATTATAATATGATAAACAAAGGATAAAAATGTAATAAAGAAACATAAGTAGGGACAAAGTGAAAAAAAATGTTAACACTTGCTAAGCCACTTTTAATATATTATTAAAAGTCAATCATTTTCTTCCTATATTATACCTACCTTATTTCAGAATTTATATTTTTCAACCTTAATAAATTTTAAGACCATCAATTTAATTTTTAATTTTTGTTAATTAATTTGAATTTAATTATGAGTCTTTTGAAATTCACACGTTACTCCAACTTCTTAGTTAATCAAATTTAATTAAGATCAATCTTTTGAAATTCAATCATCACTCCAACTTCAAAACGTGCATCATATATAAATAAATTAAGAAATGAGCAATGCATGAAATCTGACTCTAACTCTTGACTTTCCAAACACTTTTTAGAAAAAAAAAATGGGTGAAGATGGAAGTAGCAAGAGGTGCAAACATTCCACTGAATTATATTGAATTTGACATTGCACCGAACCAAAATAAGTTATGTCTCTAACGATTTCCATCACGTCTCACACTTTGGTCAGTGATAATATCAGTATAACACTCTTCGTTTATTTTTATCACGTTTTGCATAGTTACATATTAGAAGGCCATTATTTAGCTACCTTAATTGTATTTATTTATTTATTTTATTAGGACAATGTTATTCAAATAAATTTGATTTGGATCAATAGCATTTGAATGATATAGAATTACTATAATATCCTTCATTTATACTTGGTTTTTAATACAATATAATTTTTTTTCTTGTGTATGCATGTTCCAATGCAACATTTATTAATTGTATGTTCTCAAACATTCAAAGTCAACATTAGAATTTAAAGTGGTGATAGAGCATCATAATTATATTTTTTATTTTCTATTAATTCATAAAATAAGCACACATAAATTGTATAATTATTAACAATATTATAAACTATATATAGATTTTCTAACGAATACATAAAATGAAAAAATTCTAACGAATTATTATTATGAGTTATTTGATATTAATATATTAGAGATCACCGTATAAAACTATTCTAAATGTTTGAAAACTCACATTCAAATAACGTACAATGACGCACTAACCCTAATCATGTTTAAAGAGAAATGTTACCTTTTCTCCGTAGGGTTAAGTTGCAGCGGAAGATTACGTACGAACCGATTGGTACTCACAGAATACACTGTGATCTCTGAATCAAATCTTCAATACGGGGTTGAAAGATTAATTTTCACGATATTGAATTATTGTGGAATATGATGACTGGATTTTGTGTGTGATTTTGGGAGAGAAAAACGAGAGAGAAAACGCTTCTCTACATTCTGCGTTCTGCTAAAAGTTCTGCAACGCGTTTTCACTTCTTCAGCGTGTTAGCGTTTCACTTTCTGCATGCACTATAAACTGTCTTCACGCAGTTGTATTTCTCCAAGAAGATTGGAGTTAAAATTGCCGTTTCATAACTACCTTCTCTCTCATCCACTTTCATAGATGGAATTAATATTAAATAAATAATATTAATAATTATTTACATCTCTCACTCACAATGAAATCAAAAGTCACCTGACTCATTTTCTTCATGAATCATATTCCCGCACAGATTAATATATCGTGTGACCCACGAGATATAAGTTTTTATCGCTATACACTTGTTAGAGATATATAGCAACTCAACCAGTTTATCAATGAAACTCAACAAGGTCGCTATACCCCAAAACTCTTGAACATTTAACATAAGTTGACATATCTCTTTTCAATCCCTGAATTTGTCAGAGCATTTTCAACCATTTTGCAAAAAATATGTATTCATAATCAAGACCCTGATTGTTTGACTAGTCAATGAATCACAATAGTATATGTTAAATTAATACATTCTTTCCATCTCACTAATTATCTACAGTCTCCTACATCTCCGTTATAAACCATAGCTCTTTTGGTAACACGCTAAAGTAGCAACACCAAAGTGAAGACTAAGAATATAGTAGAAAGTCATATAAGGGTAACCAATAGATAAAGGATTCGTACTTTTGAGAAAATAGGGATAATTTCTCAATCCTGTTGGGGTCAACTTAGCACATGTAATTTTCCTAAAACACATGTCACAATGTCTTTAACTTTCTTACAAGAAAGTGTATGTCGTATTTCATCTATGCTAGAATCGTGTAAATCAGAGTTCAAGTGTGAACCATACACTTAACTTGGATATCCTCCCTCCAAGGTATAGGATCTTCGTCGATTTAGCTTTACAACAAGTTAGATTAGATTCGTGGCGAAATCTATCCCGATTACATTAATCATAGTAATCTCATCTCTGTGCTCCCACTAAGCCAGAGGCGATTGCTCGTATGAGAAAGTCAATCATAACTTGTCGACATACTATTATATATGAACCATCACATATAATTTATAAAACATATATATATATATATAGTTAAGCCATTAACTATTCCATTAACATACACAAACATATTCAACTCATCGTTTTAAATCCTTCGCAAATGTAATCCCTTTACATGTACTATGTATACATCTCTAGGAATTGGTTTGGTAAAAAGATCTACTAACATCAAATGAGTAAAAATGTAACTAAGAATCACTTTCTTCTTGTCTACAGTATCTATAATAAAGTTGAACTTCATGTCAATGTGTTTGGTCTATCCATGATATTTGGGGTCTTTTGTGTAAGCAATAACCGCCTGATTATCATAATTAATTAAAACAGCTCCCACTGGAGTGTTTGAGATCTCCAAATGTTTCATGAATCTTCTCAATCAAATAGCCTCTTGAACTGCAAACGCACATGCGATAAACTCGGCTTTCATTAGTGGACAATGTTATTCAAGTCTGTTTTTTGCTACACTATGATATTGCTCCATTGTTGAGCAAGAAGACATAACCGGGAGTTGATTTACGTTTATATAAATCACCACTCCAGTCAGCGTCTATATACCCATTCAATGTATTGTTATTCCGTTGATAACAGAGAGAATAGTCTGCAGTTAATCACATTGGAATATGGTACTCTGGCCATTTCATTCTTTTCATCTTGAGTCTTGAGACACTTTTGCTGACTCAATGATTCGCCTTTCACAATGGGAGTATCTATAGGTTTGTAAGTGTCCATCTTGAACCGTTCTAAAAGTTTCTCGATGTAAGTCTCTTGAGACAAACCAAATAATTTCTTTGAACGATCCCTATGAATCTACACACCAAAGTATGTACTCTGCTTCACTCATACCTTTCATTTCGAAATTTGAAGACAACCATCCTTTTATGGTTTCAAGATACTCTTTGCTATTTCTAGTTAGAAAGGATAGAATCACAAAACAACCATTGGACCGTTTAACGTAAATACAGTGGTCTTTGTTTATCATAACAAAGTTATATGAGATTATCATATGTGAAACCTCAAATACCACTGTCTAGAGGATTGTTTGAGTCTGTAGATCGACTTCTTCAATCTAAAAACTTTATCCTCTTGACCTCGAAGAATAAATCCTACAGGCTGCTGCATGTAGATTTCTTCTTCTATTTCTCCATTGAGAAATGCGGTTTTAACATCCATTTGCTGTAATTCTAAATCCATACTAGCCACTATAGCCAACAGTAGACGAATTAAGGAAAACCTCACTACAGGTGAAAAGGTTTCTACATAATATATACCCTCTTGTTGAGTATAACATTTTTCCACCAAGCGAGCTTTATACCTCTCTATTGAGCCATCAACATTTCTTTTGATTTTAAGAATCCATTTATTCCCAATTTTCTTTCGTCCTTTCGAAAAATCTACAAGTCCCAAAACTTGATTTGACTTCATAAACTCCATCTCCTCTTTCATCTATTTCTCCTTTTTCGGACAAGTTAGAGCTTCTTTAACGTTTATGGGCTCTTCCACATCAGCAAGAAAAACATCTCAACTTTCTGGTGAAACCAAGAAGACACGTCCTTCAATGTCGTAATGCCTTTTCGGCACATGTTTCCTAGAACTTTTCGAGATAAGATAACTGATGATGGTCTTCTGTAGACAAAATGCTCTCATTGGGAATCATCTAATTCTCAATCGGCAAATATCTATCAAGATCCACACCATCAGCTTATTACTCCCACTCGGATCTTGTAGTTATTGGTTTTCTACTATCTCGAAAGCAGGTCCGGCATCCCTGATGGCCCATATACTAGGAAATTCAGTTTTAAAAAAATGAGCATTATGTTATTCTGTCTCAGTTAAGCTCCCATCGTGATCTCCTATGAACATGTAACCCTTAGAATTCGAAATATCTTATGAAGATACATTATTTTGCCTCTAGGACCCAACTTTCCATACTGACTCGATGAATCATGTATGTAAGCTACTGTCCCCAAGCTCTAAGATTACTCAAGTTGGGTTTTTTACCCATCCAAAGTTCATATGGAGTCGAAGCAACTGACTTAGAAGGTACACAATTAAGCACATAAGGCGGCATAAGTAACGCATCTTTCCAAAAAGAGACCGGTAGATTAGCTTGTGCCATCATGGATCTCACCATCTCCAACAAAGTCCTATTCCTTCTTTCAGCAACACCATTTTGTAGAGGTGTATAAAGAACTGTTAATTGTCGGATTATACCCTTTTCATTAAAAAATTCCTTGAATTGTTCTGTTATATATTCACGTCTTCAACTTCACTCAAGTATTGTCTAAAACAATCCAATTCTTCAGACTTATGAGATATCATATAGACTGAATAATCATCAATAAACTTAATGAAGTAGTGAGCTTCATGCCGTGCTCTCACATTTACAGGACCACATATATCAGAATGGATTACTTTTATTGGAGATTAAGACATAATAGCTTTACCAAAAGATTTTCTAGTCATTTTGCCAGCAAGATAATGTTCGCATTTGGATAATTTGACTTTAGAAGAAAGATTCAACAATCCTTCTTTCACAAGTTTATTCATCCTATCTTGCCCAATATGACCTAATCTAGCATGCCAAACATCATTATTCACATTTGCATTACTTGAAGAACGAGCATTTAGCGAATATGAATAACCATCATAATAACCAAATGTCATTCTATTACAATTTAAAACCACAAAGCCATCAGTTATATGTCCATATGCATAACAAGTATCATTAATACTAATTACCACGGTGCCTTTAGTAATTATTACATCATAACCCAAAATACGTAGAACTGAAATAGAAATTAGATTTCGTATGATCTCTGGAATATATAGAACATCATGTAGGATCAAGTCTTGACCATCGTCAAGGTCCAATTTGCAAGTCTCAAGTCCTTTGACTTCGACTCGTACATTGGTTCCTACATATATCCACCTAGTTCCCTTCATAACATGGCGAAAATCTATTAAAAACTCCTTTGTCTCTCGTCACATGGTATGATGCTCCTGAGTCTATAATCCACAATGGATAAGAATCAGACAGTAAGACAGCACTCGAGACATTAATTTCACACAAAACAGAATAAGATGAATCGCCCTTGTCCCTCCTGAGCTCAAGGCGCTCACGAGTATAATGACCAAGCTTACTACAATTGTAACATGGCATCTTGCTTTTATCCTCCTTATTCTTTTTGTCACACTTCTTTTCCTTTTACTATTCATCAGTTTTAGTTGGATTATTTTCAGGTTTACCATCACCACCATCAGATCGTCTTCCCATCTTTTCCTTCTTCCAATCCCTTTTCATTTTGAAGCCTAAAGCTCCCTTAGAAGTAGAACTGATATAGAAAGTCTCAGAAGAAGGCTTTGAGGCTCCAAACCTCTCATCTTCTAGCCCAACATGACAAGCAACATCATTGAAAGTTTTGATGCTTTCATTGAGAGTCAAGTTGACTTTGAGATGTTTCCTACGATCAGGTAATGAGCGGATCAGGGCTTGGATTTGTTGTTCATCAGTGAGCATGACCGGTAGTCTTAAGTTCGATTATTATATTAGACACCTCCCTGAGATGTTGTCTAATGTTATGATTTGGTTTCTTTTCATAAGTGTCGAACTTAATAGTCAACTGCGTAAGGCTTGTAATCGATATACCACCATATTTCTCATATAGATACACCCAGATATTATATACGGTGGGATACATGAATCATCGCATCGATTACTGAGCTTATACGAAGACCTCGTGCAATGGAATTTCTTTTCTTTTCCCATGTCTGGTACGCTTCTTGGTCACGCCTCCCTTGATTTCCAATACCTGCGCCTGAATTAACAATCACTAGGTTTATAGCATCCAATGCATCTTGTTGATACAATATGTACCAAATTTTATGACGTATTGTGTCATAATTGTCACCATTAAGTTTCTCACTTTTGTTCAACTCAAGGACAATATATTTCGATGTCATGATCTTTGATAGAGATTAAAATGATTCAGTATGTTAATAATATTTTATTAAGTTTTACGTTAAGCCAAACAGAGACATCTCAATAAATAACACATGACTTAATCTCGAAAAATAGCTCGGAGACTATTAATCATCAATCTCATCAAGTGTCAAAATACTAGATTCTTGCATAGAAGGTTCAAGTAATTAACAATAACATTGAATTGCCACTAATAAATCAAACTTAAACAACCATCCATAATAGCAAAAACACCAAGTCTGATAAGTCATGAATATAAAATTCTAATGAACTCCCTGAGTTTCCAATTAGAAATACAATGGAAATAAACTAAGGAAATCTATGGATCAATCTAATTTATCATCACTAGATTTCCATTGATGCTCATAATTAAATTTCTAAATCCCCACACTATAGATAGCTTGCCATATAGGATCTATATGAGGATTCTTTATCTGACGTTTTTCTCGACCATTCAGTCTCAAAGAATCAGAACGTTGAATCCTTCCCATCCTTAAGCAGGCTGATCTTAGTGCCTGTGTCCTATCTTTTGCAACAGAAGCATCGACCAAATCTTGCATAATTTGTCGACCATTAGGTTTCACTTCATAAGTCTCCCACTGAACCCAAAAATCTTTTTGTAAGTCAGGAGGCAAAGTGTTCGCCCAGGTCTTAGGACAGGAAACTTCAAAATGCTTATCACGTTGAATCGTATTGCTATAAATTAAAGGCAACAATCGGTTGTAGAGTTCAATCAATTCAATTGTGTGGTCCCTTATGTTGTGTGTTGACTTTATTTTATAATTCAGAAATTCATGGAGGACTTCATCTTTAATCCTAATGTCTTCCTCTGAAATTATTCCTTGTCTTGACATACCTCTGTGAAAATGAGAAACAAAAAATAACACACCAGTATTAGTCAAACTATATCACATGAATTTCCTCTCCATATAAAGCATATGGAAACAACTTTCCAAGATGCAATAGGCATATTCACAAGTGAATCAGTTCAACTCACTTTGGCTCCCACTTTCATAGGCTACATAAGTTTGAACAATTCATACATCACTCAGCATCATGAATATAGAATTAAATGAAACATTAAGGTGCATTATTACCAATCAACATCATGAATTTAGAATTAAATGACGTATTAAGGTGCATTATTACCAAAAATTGCAACCAAATAGTCACCCCATAGGTTCGTATTTAATAAATATGTCATAAAATGAAGCAAAACCACACATACATACTAAAGATGACGTCAAACACTCTTGAAAACGTCACTATTGGACTCCACGCGTTGAAACACGTTGGAATACATCGAAAAAACACTCGTAAATGTCCAGTACGCTCCTGCAATGCATCCACACATGCTGGCATGCGCCTTCATGCGCCGGCTGTTGGTATGTCACTGACCAGCACGTGTGTCACACGCGCCACTACCGGAAGCGGTGTCTATCGAAGCGTGTACACCACGCGCCACCATCGGAATTGCCATTTCTGGTATGTGAACCCACGCGCCACTGCTAGAGCCACCGTATGCCAGCGCGTTATTGCCACACGCCACTATCGAACTCTGACCCTCCACTGGGCCCGATTCCGAGCTGGCCCGCTTGGTCCGACCCAATTTTTTCTGGTCCGACCTGGTTCAAAGACAATTTTGATTTATTACAGAAAGGTCCCTGAACTTTCTCTAATTTTTAAAAAATGACCCTGCAATTTTCTGAAACTTTATAAATTTGACCCAATTTCAGAAAAAAATTTAAAAAATCATAAGTTGAGTTTTAGAAGGCCAAAAATTGCACAAAAAATACTGACGGACTCCTCTCGACGAGGCCTATCTAGTAGTATAATCAAAACATGCTTTTGGTTGCACAAAAAATCACACCCTTTATCAATGAACGGTGAATGAGAACGTCATAAACACATAGCCACTGGATAAAACCATAATCTGGATAATGCTCACATAAATAACCCATCAATGTCACACAATACACCGATCATATAACATCAAATAAAATTCATGTGAGAATGTTCAAATTATAGAAGCAGAAAACTAAAAACATGAAAATTCAGAGAGAAACATAAACACGAAATACCAACCATTGGCTCTGATACCAATATTGGAAAACTCACGTTCAAATAACGTACAATGGCGCACTAACCCAAATCATGCTTAGAGAGAAATCTTACCATTTCTACGTAGGGTTAAGTTGCAACGGAAGATTACGTACAAACCGATTGGTACTCACGGGATACACAGTGATCTCTGGATTAAATCTTCAATACTGGATTGAAAGATTAATTTCTATGATATTGTATTATTGTGGAATATGATGACTGGATTTTGTGTGTGATTTTGGAAGAGAAAAAGGAGAGAGAAAATGCTTCTCTACGTTCTGCGTTCTGCTAAACGTTCTGCAACGCATTTTCACTTCTTCAGCGTGTTAGCATTTCAGCATTTTGCATCGCGTTTTCACTTCTTCAGCGTGTTAGCGTTTCAGCATTCTGCATGCACTATAAACTGCCTTCACGCAGTTGTATTTCTCCAAGAAGATTGGAGTTGAAACTGCTGTTTCATAACTACCTTCTCTCTCATCCATTTTCATATGTGGAATTAATATTAAATAAATAATATTAATAATTATGTACACTAAATATAAAATTCAAAATATAAAGATAATTACTTATAAAGCAATTATAAGTAATTACTTGAAGAATTTAATTGTGTGCTATCCACATCTTTCGTCTACTCGAAAATAAGGTTCATTAGAAAAAAATTAAAAATATTGAGTTGATATCCTATGTCCATTGATTTTTATTTAATAGTGTATATATATTTTTTTAATAAACTAGATTTTACTCTTTATATTACAATTATTTAATTTTTATTTACTTTAATGTAATTCTATACTATTTTTATTAATTAAATAGTATGGTATCTACACTTAAATTTTTTATAACATTAATTTTTACTTGTACTTATAGATGACAATGTATAGGATACGCACTTAATTAGGAAAATCTATATCATACTCGTCTCATTTAAAAAATCCATTATAATATATGTATATATCCCAAATCAATAAAAATATTCATTTATTTTATATATGAATGAATAATGTATTTATATTTTTAATGTTTAAATTAATATTTTAATAAAAATTATTCTACCCTTTCAATCCCAAAAATAAAACCTTTCACCTTGTTAAAATAATAATTAAAAATAATTAAAACAACTTATTCATCTCTAATTTACACTTATGAACACCTAAAATACATTAATATTTATTATAGAAAAAACTTTTTTGAATACCTGCATAAACCGGAATCGCATATGAACCTCAATTCAGTGATTACTCTTTAATACATGAAAAAATTACTCTTTAAATAAATAAATTATTACTCTTAAAATTCTTGTACCCTAATTTACCGACTATTCTTTAGTATATGGAAATTTTTCTCTAGAGAAATAAACTATAACTCTTATGAATGAGAAATATTATTTTCAAATTCTGATGTCTACTTTTTTATATTTTTGCTGAGCAGAATTTGAAGAGTAATACTCCCTCCGTCCCCAAAAGTATTTCACACTTTCCTTTTTCATCCGTCCCTCAAAGTATTTCACACTTTACTTTTACTAAATTTGGTAAAAAATACTTTATAACATTAATCACTTTTTACACACATCCCAATATAATACCAACTTTTTCACATATCCCAACAACTTTACACACCTCCCAACAACTTTACACACCTTTTTCATTAAATCAACTAAAATATATATTCTTTTTCTTACTTTATACATAAAAATACAAAATTTTCTTAAACTCCGCACACACCAATACATGAAATACTTGTTGGGATGGAGGGAGTATTTTTTATTCATAATTACTCCCTCCGTCCCAGAAGACCCTTCACACTTCCTTTGTAATTTACAAAGGAAGTGTGAAGGGTCTTCTGGGACGGAGGGAGTAATTATGAAATTATTAAATGTAATACTCCCTCCGTCCCATAAAAAGAGTTATGTTTATTATTTGCACAGAGATTAAGAAATATAGTATTATAATGTGTAGTGGGTTGAGAGATATAATAATTTAATGTATAGTGGGTAGTTGTATTAGTGTTGTGTGTGGGCCCATGAAGATAAAGTGATTGATTATGTGGTTCCCATCTACTAAAAACAGAAATGTAACTCTTATAGCAAGACATCATAATTAGTAAAATGTAACTCTTGTAGAGAGATGGAGGGAGTATAATATAAACTCAATTTATTTTTAAATAATTATAAATAAAAAAATGAAAAAAAACATTCATTAAAATTTACTACACCATAGATAAAAAAGTTTTGCTCATTTTTAATAAGTAAAGACATGTGTGAGATCTTCTCATAGATTGACTTTCGTTAAACGGATAAGAAGTAATAATTATTATGAAAAGTGATAATAGAATTGTGAACTATATAATACTCCGTCCTTTGTGTTCGATATTTGACTGGATCACTTGCCTAAGCTGCAATTAATATCCTTAATACTTGGGAATTATTTTGTATACAATGAAAACGTTTAACAAGTTTTTTGTGCCATTGTCGCGGACGGTTGTTATTATTAATTTTATTATTTTAAGTTTGATTAAGACTTTTATTTGTAATTATTTATATCTATCAACCTTGAATTTTTTGAAAAAATATAAAGGAGAGGAAGGAAAGGATTAAATAACACACTGAGCTAGACATGGCTGTAGCAAGGCAGAATCCGGATAATGTTGTCTTACGTGAAATTTTTAAAAATAATGGGATTGGCAACATGGGTTTGATAGGAGCAAGGGGGCAGATGGTGATTTCGAGTTACATCCCGTTCTTATCAATATGGTGGAGAAGATCCTATTCTCTTGGGGTTCCTTTGAAGATCCACAATAGCACCTTAGGAGATTTTTAGGTATGCTAACACTTAGAAGGGTGCTGGAGCTAATGATAATGTTAGACGGATCTCCCTATTCAAGTTCTCTTTGATTGATAGGGCAAGATATTGGTATGAGACTTTTGATGCAACAGACTGCACTATATGGGACCAACTGCAACAGAAATTCTTAGAGAGATACATGCCACCCTTAAAAGTGTTCAAAATGAAGCAAGACATCTCTTAGTTTGCTGAGAACCAGGGTGAGAAATTCTATAAGCCTTGGGATAGGTTCAAAGATATGTTCAGGCGGTGCCCACAACATGGGATATCTAAATCTCAGTACATAAAAATCTTTTATAATGAATTGGATTGTAAGTCGTGTGTTCTTATTGATGCATCATCAGGTGGTGCGTTGTTATCTAAAATAGTAATACAAACAAAAAATTTGTTTGAGGACATCTCTATGAACTTTCGTGACTAGCCTACAGAGAAGATTAGAGGATCATATGTGTTGTGGAAGGTAGCGCAAGTGGAGCATCATGTGGCTAAGTCAGACAGGATAGATGAAATAGCAATGAGTCTCACGGACATTAGTAAGATGCTAGTGGCCCTGCAGAAGCAGATTAGTGAGTGGACACAAAGGGGCCTAGTATGTAACAGTAAGAAGGGAAGGCTAGTGTTGAAGATACCCTCAACTGATACATGGCTAGGAATGAAGCAAAGGTGGATCGAATTGTGGGAACAATAAATGAACAAAAATAGCAGAATGAGAAATGGAAGTTCTCATTGAAAGGTCTGATAAATCCAAAAAAATCCCGCAAAGCCATCACATTAAGATTTGAAACGAGGTATGATGGTCCAAAGATGCCAGAATCTGATTCTAGAGCATCAGGAAGCTCGTTCAACCACTCTACTTCTGTTCGAACAGTTCAGTTTAACTCGAACGGAGCAACTAAGAACTCCCAAGAAATTGTCGATGTCCCATTCTACCATGCCATGTCCCGTTCAACAAAGGAGCTTGGTCAAACAGTGGTCAAACAACCTAGTTCAAAGTCGAACAGTGATGTTGTGATCACTGATGCCCCGTTCAACCAAGGAGACTGGTCAAACAACATACCTGAAGCTTAGAATAATCCAGTTTCATCCCAGGATCAGAATGAAGAGATCATGGTTGAGAAAAAGTGAAAAAGAGCCAAGAGACTGAGAGCCAAAAAGGATAAACTGAAGGAGGTTGAAAGAGATGAGTGGGAAATTCAAAAGACAAAGATAGTTCCTCTAATTCCTATGAGATTGGTCAAGAAAGAGTTGGAAAAAAAGTACAAGAGGTTTCAAGACATCATAAACAAAATCAGCTTGAACATCCATTTCTCTGAAGCAATCATGGAAATTCTTTATTATGTTTGATTCCTAAAAGATTTCATATTGAAGAAGAGAAGCTTGACTGGATTAGAGACAGTGAATCTAATAAAAAATTGTAGCTCGATTATTCAGAAGAAGTTGTCAGAGAATTTTAATGATTCGGGTAGTTTCATCATACCTTATGAGATAGGAAAGGGCCGGGACGTAGAGTCTTGTGTGATTTGGGGGAAAGCATCAATCTAATGCCATATTTAGTTTTTAAAAAGTTTGGTTTGGGGGGTGTTGAAGCCTACATCCATTGCCCTGCAATTGGGTGACAGATCCATGACATTCCCAAATGGGGTAATTGAGGATGTTCTGGTGAAAGTGGGGAAGTTTATCTTTCCTGTGGATTTCTTAGTGTTTGAGATGGAGGATGACAAGGAAACTATTCCTCTTATTTTAGGGAGTCCGTTCATTGCCACAGCTGGAGCTAGCACTGATATGAGGAAAGAGGAGTTGAAGCTGAAATTACAATTATGATGAAATTGTTTTCTCACTTGATAATGCTATGAATTTGCCCACTGAAAAGAAAAATTGCAAAAACATTGAAGTAGTAGAGGAGATCGCCAAAAATAGCTCACCCATAATCCTTACTAAGGATTCGCTTGAGAGTAGCATAAGCGAATCTCTTACTTTTCCTATTACTTATTATGATGAGATTCTTGATGTTCCGTTGGTTTTAAGAAGAAGTGATGATTCATATTTTAAGCCTCCTAACTTACCTTTGGATATTCATGAATATATTGAAGTTAAAAATTCTAACTTGTTTAATCTTGATTTTGCTAGGAAAGATGATTATGAAATTGAGTGGAAGATTGACAAGGAGGAGTCTAGACAGCCTTGGGAGAAAGAAAATTCTAAGGATCATATTTTTGTGACTAAGAAAGGTGAGGTGGTAAAAGTAGACAAAAAGAGGGAAAAGATGTTCTTGAAGGTGAGAATGATATAAGACAGCTCTCTGATCCAGTTGTCTAACAAGTTGCATACCGCCGAGCTCTCCAACATTAAGCATGGGCGCTTGCTGGGAGGCAACCCATCATTTTTATTGCTTTCATGTTTCTTTTTTTGTTTGTGTGTGGAATTACTATATGTAAGGTGCTCACGCCTATGCAATCACATCTCTTTGCAAACTTAGTTTCGAACTACGTTTGAACTAAGTTTGGATGGTGTGATATTCTTACATTATCTTATTTGCACTAATGGTATAATTTTTCATTTCATTTTGTGTTTCTTTTGTTAGGAGGTCGATTTTTTGTGATTTTTTTATATTTTTGATCATTTCAATCTTCCTATTTTTTGCGACTATCCTAGTGTCTTGTGTGTTTTTATTTCATTTGTGTGTTCCCTAGTGTTCTATGGTAGTTTTTTTTTCGTTTTTCGATAATTTCAATTTTTTATTTTTCTAGTATCTCTTATTTTATTTATCATAAATCTTGTGATGAGGGTGTTTTTGAGTTTTGATAATTGAAAAGGGTACTAGAGTGGCAAGACAAGTTCTACACTGAGGCTTTGACCTGACAGAGTTGAACAGCTCAAGGAGATCGTGCATGTTTTAAATCAGGTGTCCTCGTTTACTTATTCGAATACTTATGTGTGTTTTTAATTCATGGAAGTTGAAGGATTGAGATCTTGGTTATGTGATCAATTTGAGCTTGTAGCGTTTTAATTTTGTTAAAAATTCATATGCTTTGAAATTGATGAAGGAAGTGTACTTGAGTTATATTGTGGTATGAAGTTCTATGTGTACTTGTGGGATATTGTTTACCACGAAAAATTTTCTATTACTTGTTAAAAACTCATTTGAGATTTGAGCCTTGTTGATTATGTACATAATTACATGATATTTCTTTTCTGGTGCGTATCATTCTTGTATGTGTATTCTACAATTTGCCTTTTATCTTACTTGAAACTACAAGTGTGTTACATGATGGGAGATAAGTTAAGGCCATCCTTGATTATTATGAGTCACTTAGCTAAATAATTCTCTACCAAATGATATTTATCCATAGTTAGTCCCGTTGAGCTTAAAAATCTCATTCTTTGGCAGCCTATGAAAAATAACCACTTTGAGCATTTGAATTTTTTTAGCCTTGTCTTTCCTTCTAGAAGAGATTTAAAGACTTTTCAAAGTGTATTAATAGAGTTTGATAACAACTTAGGAAAGAATGAAATTAGTATTGAAACAGTGATGGAACTTGAAAATGCATCTAAGGTAAAGCATGGATTAGTGCTCAAGTTGCACTCTATGGAACACCCTGGGGTAGTACTTAAATCTAGTACCCTATAGAGGATGCGAGAGGTAGTGCCCAAAACTGGTACCTCAAGAAATAAAAAGGAGAAAAGAGAAGAGAAAAAAAAGTTGTGCTTGAAAGAGAAAAGTGAAAGAGTTGAGGAGGATGTTGTGTTTGAATTGAAGTGAGTACGAAGAATGAAAGATCATGATGGAATGTTCACTTGATTGATTCGAGTTCTGAATTAATTATCCATATATTTCCTTCATTTACCAAAGAGCCAACATTACATCCAAAAGAAAATTCATTTTTATCACATTGTCAAATCATACTTTTATTGGTGGAGAGTTTGAGACATTTGGCAAGCTTATAGTTACTCATGCACTTGAATTGAATCTGAGCGTATACACCTTAACCCATAAGTGCACATCTTTAACATTTGAGTGCGAGCGATATATACTTCACGTGAGAACATGTCAATGGAGAATTTGATTGGTGGCAATTGTCTTATCTTCTAAGCTATGAATTGATTATTTCATGTAATGAGAGTTGCATGACCTAAGTTGAGGAGAATTGCATTGTGAATGGGGTAGTTGTTGTAGTCCTTGATTCCCCACTAATTTTCTTACTCTTTCTCTCTCTTTCTCTTTATTTTATTTCGTTGTCTCGGGATGAGCAATATGTAAGTTTGGAGGTTTGTTGAGAGTGAAAATTTATGTGTTTTAGTGTCAAATTTGAACACATTTTTTGTGAGAATTGTTGTCATTTATTAGTACAAGTCCCTTATATTCCATATATTTGAGAAAAATGTACATTAGAAGTGTTTTATTGTGTTTTAGGTGGAAAAATGATCAAAAGTGCAAAAGTTTGAGAAAAGGTGCAGTTTGTGCAAGGATGCTGAAAAATACACGTTCAACTTCCGTAATTTTTCTTATTTTTTAGGAAAACCAAACTAGTCATATAATACACCGTTGGAAAGCCATGGAAGAGTGGAGCGTTTTGGCGCAAGAATCACTCAAATTAGAGTTTGTATGTGAAAGTTATTTGCGAAATTGTGAGACTGCACAGTCAGGCCTAGCAGGTCGAACGGGGTCCGTTCGGGTTGAATGTGATCCATTTTTTAGCTCAGATTCATATTTAAGACCCCAAGTGCGTTTAAGTGTGTCTTTTGAAGTGAAAAGGCCCAGAAATATTATTTTTAGGGCCAAAAGTATAAAAGTACATCATTAGAAAGGTTGAAGGAGAGACTCCACCTCCACAAGGGGATCACCCCCACACCAGCCATCATCCAAGCCCATCTCTTCCTCCATTTATCCATCACTGTGAAAATTTATCTGTCGAATCAAGAAAGAGAACTAAGAGGATTTAAAGAGACAGAAGAAAGAAAGAAGGAGATCGCAGTGAAAATTCACTTAATTTGAGCTTTGATTTCTATGATAATGATGTGTGATTTGATCTTAAGTCAGGACAAATCGAGATATGTAGTGGAAAGTCACGGCTCAGGTATGTTTGAGGCCGTTTGAGCTAATTTTAGAAGGAAGACATGACAGAAGTGCTCAGAACTAGAAGGGGAGTGTTCAGGAACCTGGTTCGACCAGGAGGTTCTTGGTTTGACCAGCCATGAAGGTCGAACCATGGTCGAACCACACGCTTGGAGGTTCGTCTGATCGTCGATGTTTGATTCGACCATAGTTCGACCTTTGTTTGACCAAGGATGTAGGTCGAACCCCCACGCGGGACATTCTCAATCCATATTTTTACACCTTCAGTACAGGTTTTCACTTAAAAGGCCCATTAGAGGTCTATTGGAAGACTTGGAAGTATAAACGGAAGACCATACACTCCAGAAAAGTACTGTATTCATTCTACACAACATCCATACCCTAATTCCATTCGAAGGAGATGTGGAAAGAGATTCGTCTATCGAATCAAATGAGAGCTAAGTGAAGATTCAAGACAGAGAGAGACGCGACGGCGCCCACATCTAGGGTTTACCTCGCCTCTTAATTTATCTTGTAATTTTCAAGACTATGGGTAAGATCTATCCAACCACCATGATTGCTTTTCGAGAATATCATGGGCTAGAACTGCTTTGATAGTTCTAGAGTTATGAAGGTTTTACAATTTAATTGAACTTTCGTGTATACTCTGTACAACACTACTTGTGGTTTAATTTATATAAGACTATGCATTTTTAATCCATATTCAGAGTCGTTGTGTGCATCATTAATTGTTATATATTGTCTGAATATATATCTTGGTTATTGATTGAGCGTGTTCACTACTGAACAAGGTTATATGTTATGATTTAAGTGATCGGACTCTGAAATTTCATTAAAATTATCTTATATTAATACTTGTTAATTGAATCTAATTCGAATTAATAAGTAAGATAAAGAGAATAAATTCATAGTATCTATAAAGGGAGATCACATCGGGTTAGAGTACTTAGTGCAGGAAAATAATTTATACTTATAGTACATAGAAAGGGGGTGAATTATATCTCTTACTTCAAGGTTATTCACACGTGTTACAGGCTTATTTACTTATGTCTACAGAGTAGATTTGCATGGTTTAGTGATGCATCCATGTTCCACAAGGTAGAGTCGGACATTGATACACAAAAGGAAAATTAATGAGTGAAACTGGATTGCCCGAAGAACTACCTATCTTCTCACTTGTTCACCTTCGTTTAATCTTTACTACTTATCTATTTTATTTTTTATTTAATTATTTGTTTAGTAGTTAATTAATTATTCACAACATAAATTGCCAAACTTAGTCTTAATAGATTAGTTTGTAATTAAATTAATAATAATTCGTCCTTTGGGTTCGATAAATACAACTTGGTCACTTATCAAAGCTATAATAACATCCTTCATTCTTGGGGTTAATTGTGTGTTGAGAAACGCTCATCAAGTTCTGGCGCCGTTGCTGGGACGACATTAATTATTAATTTATTATTTCTAGTTTAATTGAGACTATTCTATTCTTGTCTTTATTTTCTAACTTTGGATTTTTCTCAGGTGTATGTACACCAGATCGAAGGGAACTAATTTAGAACCTTTTGATTCGGAAATAGAGGCATCAGCAAGGAAAAGGAAAGCTAAGAAGAAAAAGAACAAGAACTTGAAAGTAACTGAAACTCTTGATTTAGGAGTTGAAGTTGAAGCATTGAACTCGAAAACGATTGAAGCTGCAACCGAAGATAAGTCGAAAGCAGAAACAGTCAACATGGCCTAGATAGGGTAAATCCGGCCAATGTTGACATTCGTGAAGTCTTTAAGAATAACGAAGGTGGCAACTTGGGGCTGTTAGGAGTGCGAGGGGCCGATGTGGCCTTTGATCTTCACCCCACTCTTATCAGCATGATAAAAAGGAACCCTTTCTCTGGGGGGCCTTTGAAGATCCTCAACAGCATCTGAATAAATTCCTGGGATATGCAAGCACACCCTAAAACGCAGGAGATCATGAGAATGCAAGGACGATCGTGTTGTTTAAATTCTCGCTTACTGAAAGAGCGAGAAACTGGTACGATACTCTGAATACTACAGATTGCACTACATGGGAGCAATTGAAATTGAAGTTCTTGGAGAGATACATGCCACTTTCCAAGGTGTTTAGAATGAAGCAAGACATCAATTAATTTACTATCAATAGTGGTGAGAAGTTTCATGAGGCATGGGTCAGGTTCAAGGACATGCTTCAAGGGTGCCACAACATGGGCTATCTAAGGCTCAATACATCAGTATTTTTTACAATGGGTTGGATTGTGATTCTTGTATTCTACTTGATGCATCATCAAATGGAGCACTACTTGCTAAGATATCCATTGAGGCCGAAAAGCTCTTTGAGAATATTTTGTTGAATTCAAGAGATTGGCCTACTGATAGAGTGAGGGGCACCTATGTACTTGGGAAAGTAACGCAGGTTGAGCATACTATGGTAAAATCGAGTAGAGAAGACGAGATCGTCTCTAGTTTGGCTAATATAAATAAGTTACCTGAGTCTCAGAAAAAGCAAATTACGGAGATAGCACAACGAGTACCAGTGATGCAGCAGGATTGTAGTGAAGAGAGATAGATCCAAGAAGAATTAGAGGAGGAAAAGTATGCCATGGGTCAAAGTATTCAAGGAACAAGGTTTCAAAATCAAGAAAATCGGAATTACCAAGGGAACTATAATAATCGTGGTTCCCCGGTTAATTATCAACAACCAAGGAGGCTGGAGTTTTCATGGAGTACTCTTAATGCAGCAATACAACCTCATGTTAGTGTTAATCCAGATCCTAAGATTGAAGAAGGAAAATCTAATTTTGAGGATACAGTGAACAGGTACATGGCAAGGAATGATGCAAGAGTGGATCGTTTAGAGGCAAAATTAGAGGCAAAAATTGATGCAAATTATGATCATGAGGATCTATCTAAGCAGATAAAAGACTTGACATTGTTGATGGGACAAATGGTTGGGAACGTGAATCAGTTAACACAAACAATAGAGAAGGAAAAGTTCCCATCTCAAAGCATAAAGAACTCGAAAGAGTGTCATGCTATCACGTTAAGGTCAGAACGCAGTAAGAGGGACAATGAAGCCAGAAATAGATTCTGGAGCTTCAAGAGCTCGGTTTGACCGTGGTTCAACCAAAACCCTAGATCAACCAGCTCTAATGAGTCGAACCAAGCACCTGGACATTCTCCGGAGCTTTATTATGGTTGGTTCGACCATTACAAACCTAGTTAGACAAACCCTAAAGGTCAAACCATGGTCGAAACAGCCTGTCCGCGAGATGCTGAACTTTCTGATGTCCGGTTCGACCAATACAGACCTGGTTCAACCAATCCACTTGGTCGAACCATCATCGAACCAGCCTGTACAAGAGATGTCAAACTTTATAATGGTCGATTAGACCATTATGGACCTAGTTCGACCAATATTTAAGGTCAAACCGAGGTCAAACCAGTCTATTCGTCTTCCAGCTCTGCGCAGCTGATGTCCAAAATAGTTCTACACCATTACATGAGCAGAATAATGAGCTTATAGTGGAAAAGAAGTAGGAAAGAGCCAAGAGATTGAGAGTCGAGAAGGACAAAGTGAATGAGGTTGAACGTGATGAATGGGAAATCCAAAGATACCTCCTACGTTTCCTTTCAGATTATTAAAGAAGGGATTGAAAGAAAATTTCAAGAAGTTTTCAGCTATCATAAACAAGATAAGCTTGAGCATTCCTTTCTCCGAAGCAATCTTGGAGATGCCATATTATGCCTGTTTTCTGAAGGATAAACTTTTGAAGAAGAGAAGTTTGAATAGAATTGAAACTATGAATTTATCTGAGAACCGCAGCTTGATCATCTAAAAGAAGCTACTAGCTAAGTTAAAGAATTCGGGAAGATTTACTATTGTATGTGAAATTGGAAAAGGGCCAGCACGATGAGCCTTGTGTGATCTTGGGGCAAGCATCAATTTGATGCCTTTGTGTGTTGGGATTAATCGTTTTATTACTAGGATCAACTTGATGAGTGTTTTGTCAACACACAATTAATCCCCAAGTATGCATGATGTTATTGTAGCTTAGATAAGCGACCAAGTTAAATATCGAACCCAAAGGACGGCGTATTACCAATTGAATTATTTGCTAAATTAATTAAAACAAAGCAATTCAGTTTGAGGATTTAACTATTAATCTACTAACAAATTAATTAAAATAACATTTAAAATAAAAGCACTTAGAAGAATTCGAAAGTGACTCAAGAAAGGAGAATATATAGCTTTAGGATAATCAGTTTTATTCATTAATCTTCCTGTCGTGTATCAATGTCCGACTCTACCTTATGGAATATGGACGCATCACTAAATCATGCATATCTAATCTATAGACATAAGCAAACATGTGTATACCACATGTGAATAACTTAGGAGCAAGAGATACAACTTCACCCCTTTTCTAGGTACTATCAGTATCAATTATTTTTCTATCCAATTGGTACTTTAACTCGATATGATCTCATTTTATAGATACTATAAAGTTAACCTCTTTATACTACATATTAACCCGAATTCAATTCAATTAATAAACATTCATATATAATAGTTCTAATGAAGCTTTGGAGTCCTCTCACTTAGAATCATAACATGAAATCCTGTTCAGCAGTGAACGCGCTCAATCAATAACCAATATATATATTCAGACTCTATATAACAGTTAATGATGCACAAAATAACTCTCAATATGGATTAAAAATGCATAGTCATATATGAAATAAACCACAAGTAGTGTTGTACTGAGTATACACATGAAAATTCAATTAATTCATAAAACCTTCAAAACCCTAAATCTACCAAAACAGTAGCGTATGATGTTGCGAAGAACAATCATGGGTGTTGGATAGATCTTACCCATATATCTAGAAAATACAAGATAATTAGAAAACGATAAAAACCCTAGATCTGGGCGTCGTCGCGTACTTCTCCATCTTGAATCCTCCTCTTGGTTCTCCTCTTGATTCAACAGATGAATTTTCAAAGTGATGAATTTTTTTAGCCTTGCCTTTCCTTCTAGAAGAGATTTAAAGACTTTTCAAAGTGTATTAATAGTGTTTGATAACAACTTAGGAAAGAATGAAATTAGTATTGAAACAGTGATGGAACTTGAAAATGCATCTAAGGTAAAGCATGGATTAGTGCTCAAGTTGCACTCTATGGAACACCCTGGGGTAGTACTTAAATCTAGTACCCTATAGAGGATGCGAGAGGTAGTGCCCAAAACTGGTACCTCAAGAAAAAAAAGGAGAAAAAAGAAGAGAAAAAAAAAGTTGTGCTTGAAAGATAAAAGTGAAAGAGTTGAGGAGGATGTTGTGTTTGAATTGAAGTGAGTACGAAGAATGAAAGATCATGATGGAATGTTCACTTGATTGATTCGAGTTCTGAATTAATTATCCATATATTTCCTTCATTTACCAAAGAGCCAACATTACATCCAAAAGAAAAATCATTTTTATCATATTGTCAAATCATACTTTTATTGGTGGAGAGTTTGAGACATTTGGCAAGCTTATAGTTACTCATGCACTTGAATTGAATCTGAGCGTATACACATTAACCCATAAGTGCACATCTTTAACACTTGAGTGCGAGTGATATATACTTCACGTGAGAACATGTCAATAGAGAATTTGATTGGTGGCAATTGTCTTATCTTCTAAGCTATGAATTGATTATTTCATGTAATGAGAGTTGCATGAAATAAGTTAAGGAGAATTGCATTGTGAATGGGGTAGTTGTTGTAGTCCTTGATTCCCCACTAATTTTCTTACTCTTTCTCTCTCTTTCTCTTTATTTTATTTCGTTGTCTTGGGATGAGCAATATGTAAGTTTGGAGGTTTGTTGAGAATGAAAATTTATGTGTTTTAGTGTCAAATTTGAACACATTTTTTGTGAGAATTGTTGTCATTTATTAGTACAAGTCCCTTATATTCCATATATTTGAGAAAAATGTACATTAGAAGTGTTTTATTGTGTTTTAGGTGGAAAAATGATCAAAAGTGCAAAAGTTTGAGAAAAAGTGCAGTTTGTGCAAGGATGCTGAAAAATACACGTTCAACTTCCGTAATTTTTCTTATTTTTTAGGAAAACCAAACTAGTCATATAATACACCGTTGGAAAGCCATGGAAGAGTGGAGCGTTTTGGCGCAAGAATCACTCAAATTAGAGTTTGTATGTGAAAGTTATTTGCGAAATTGTGAGACTGCACAGTCAGGCCTAGCAGGTCGAACGGGGTCCGTTCGGGTTGAATGTGATCCATTTTTTAGCTCAGATTCATATTTTAGACCCCAAGTGCGTTTAAGTGTGTCTTTTGAAGTGAAAAGGCCCAGAAATATTATTTTTAGGGCCAAAAGTATAAAAGTACATCATTAGAAAGGTTGAAGGAGAGACTCCACCTCCACAAGGGGATCACCCCCACACCAGCCATCATCCAAGCCCATCTCTTCCTCCATTTATCCATCACTGTGAAAATTTATCTGTCGAATCAAGAAAGAGAACTAAGAGGATTTAAAGAGACAGAAGAAAGAAAGAAGGAGATCGCAGTGAAAATTCACTTAATTTGAGCTTTGATTTCTATGATAATGATGTGTGATTTGATCTTAAGTCAGGACAAATCGAGATATGTAGTGGAAAGTCACGGCTCAGGTATGTTTGAGGCCGTTTGAGCTAATTTTAGAAGGAAGACATGACAGAAGTGCTCAGAACTAGAAGGGGAGTGTTCAGGAACCTGGTTCGACCAGGAGGTTCTTGGTTTGACCAGCCATGAAGGTCGAACCATGGTCGAACCACACGCTTGGAGGTTCGTCTGATCGTCGATGTTTGATTCGACCATAGTTCGACCTTTGTTTGACCAAGGATGTAGGTCGAACCCCCACGCGGGACATTCTCAATCCATATTTTTACACCTTCAGTACAGGTTTTCACTTAAAAGGCCCATTAGAGGTCTATTGGAAGACTTGGAAGTATAAACGGAAGACCATACACTCCAGAAAAGTACTGTATTCATTCTACACAACATCCATACCCTAATTTCATTCGAAGGAGATGTGGAAAGAGATTCGTCTATCGAATCAAATGAGAGCTAAGTGAAGATTCAAGACAGAGAGAGACGCGACGGCGCCCACATCTAGGGTTTACCTCGCCTCTTAATTTATCTTGTAATTTTCAAGACTATGGGTAAGATCTATCCAACCACCATGATTGCTTTTCGAGAATATCATGGGCTAGAACCGCTTTGATAGTTCTAGAGTTATGAAGGTTTTACAATTTAATTGAACTTTCGTATATACTCTGTACAACACTACTTGTGGTTTAATTTATATAAGACTATGCATTTTTAATCCATATTCAGAGTCGTTGTGTGCATCATTAATTGTTATATATTGTCTGAATATATATCTTGGTTATTGATTGAGCGTGTTCACTACTGAACAAGGTTATATGTTATGATTTAAGTGATCGGACTCTGAAACTTCATTAAAATTATCTTATATTAATACTTGTTAATTGAATCTAATTCGAATTAATAAGTAAGATAAAGAGAATAAATTCATAGTATCTATAAAGGGAGATCACATCGGGTTAGAGTACTTAGTGCAGGAAAATAATTTATACTTATAGTACATAGAAAGGGGGTGAATTATATCTCTTACTTCAAGGTTATTCACACGTGTTACAGGCTTATTTACTTGTGTCTACAGAGTAGATTTGCATGGTTTAGTGATGCATCCATGTTCCACAAGGTAGAGTCGGACATTGATACACGAAAGGAAAATTAATGAGTGAAACTGGATTGCCCGAAGAACTACCTATCTTCTCACTTGTTCACCTTCGTTTAATCTTTACTACTTATCTATTTTATTTTTTATTTAATTATTTGTTTAGTAGTTAATTAATTATTCACAACATAAATTGCCAAACTTAGTCTTAATAGATTAGTTTGTAATTAAATTAATAATAATTCGTCCTTTGGGTTCGATAAATACAACTTGGTCACTTATCAAAGCTATAATAACATCCTTCATTCTTGGGGTTAATTGTGTGTTGAGAAACGCTCATCAAGTTCTGGCGCCGTTGCTGGGACGACATTAATTATTAATTTATTATTTCTAGTTTAATTGAGACTATTCTATTCTTGTCTTTATTTTCTAACTTTGGATTTTTCTCAGGTGTATGTACACTAGATCGAAAGGAACTAATTTAGAACCTTTTGATTCGGAAATAGAGGCATCAGCAAGGAAAAGGAAAGCTAAGAAGAAAAAGAACAAGAACTTGAAAGTAACTGAAACTCTTGATTTAGGAGTTGAAGTTGAAGCATTGAACTCGAAAACGATTGAAGCTGCAACCGAAGATAAGTCGAAAGCAGAAACAGTCAACATGGCCTAAGATAGGGCAAATCCGGCCAATGTTGACATTCGGGAAGTCTTTAAGAATAACGAAGGTGGCAACTTGGGGCTGTTAGGAGTGCGAGGGGCCGATGTGGCCTTTGATCTTCACCCCACTCTTATCAGCATGATAAAAAGGAACCCTTTCTCTGGGGGGCCTTTGAAGATCCTCAACAGCATCTGAATAAATTCCTAGGATATGCAAGCACACCCTAAAACGCAGGAGATCATGAGAATGCAAGGACGATCGTGTTGTTTAAATTCTCGCTTACTGAAAGAGCGAGAAACTGGTACGATACTCTGAATACTACAGATTGCACTACATGGGAGCAATTGAAATTGAAGTTCTTGGAGAGATACATGCCACTTTCCAAGGTGTTTAGAATGAAGCAAGACATCAATTAATTTACTATCAATAGTGGTGAGAAGTTTCATGAGGCATGGGTCAGGTTCAAGGACATGCTTCAAAGGTGCCACAACATGGGCTATCTAAGGCTCAATACATCAGTATTTTTTACAATGGGTTGATTGTGATTCTTGTATTCTACTTGATGCATCATCAAATGGAGCACTACTTGCTAAGATATCCATTGAGGCCGAAAAGCTCTTTGAGAATATTTTGATGAATTCAAGAGATTGGCCTACTGATAGAGTGAGTGGCACCTATGTACTTGGGAAAGTAACGCAGGTTGAGCATACTATGGTAAAATCGAGTAGAGAAGACGAGATCGTCTCTAGTTTAGCTAATATAAATAAGTTACCTGAGTCTCAGAAAAAGCAAATTACGGAGATAGCACAACGAGTACCAGTGATGCAGCAGGATTGTAGTGAAGAGAGATAGATCCAAGAAGAATTAGAGGAGGAAAACTATGCCATGGGTCAAAGTATTCAAGGAACAAGGTTTCAAAATCAAGAAAATCGGAATTACCAAGGGAACTATAATAATCGTGGTCCCCGGTTAATTATCAACAACCAAGGAGGCTGGAGTTTTCATGGAGTACTCTTAATGCAGCAATACAACCTCATGTTAGTGTTGATCCAGATCCTAAGATTGAAGAAGGAAAATCTAATTTTAAGGATACAGTGAACAGGTACATGGCAAGGAATGATGCAAGAGTGGATCGTTTAGAGGCAAAATTAGAGGCAAAAATTGATGCAAATTATGATCATGAGGATCTATCTAAGCAGATGAAAGACTTGACATTGTTGATGGGACAAATGGTTGGGAACGTGAATCAGTTAACACAAACAAATAGAGAAGGAAAAGTTCCTATCTCAAAGCATAAAGAACCCGAAAGAGTGTCATGCCATCACGTTAAGGTCAGAACGCAGTAAGAGGGACCAATGAAGCCAGAAATGGATTCTGGAGCTTCAAGAGCTCGGTTTGACCCTGGTTCGACCAAAACCCTAGATCAACCAGCTCTAATGAGTCGAACCAAGCACCTGGACATTCTCCGGAGCTTTATTATGGTTGGTTCGACCATTACAAACCTAGTTCGACCAACCCTAAAGGTCAAACCATGGTCGAAACAGCCTGTCCGCGAGATGCTGAACTTTCTGATGTCCGGTTCGACCAATACAGACCTGGTTCAACCAATCCACTTGGTCGAACCATCATCGAACCAGCCTGTACAAGAGATGCCGAACTTTCTGATGGTCGATTAGACCATTATGGACCTAGTTCGACCAATATTTAAGGTCAAACCGAGGTCAAACCAGTCTATTCGTCTTTCAGCTCTGCGCAGCTGATGTCCAAAATAGTTCTACACCATTACATGAGCAGAATAATGAGCTTATAGTGGAAAAGAAGTGGGAAAGAGCCAAGAGATTGAGAGTCGAGAAGGACAAAGCGAATGAGGTTGAACGTGATGAATGGGAAATCCAAAGATACCTCCTACGTTTCCTTTCAGATTATTAAAGAAGGGATTGAAAGAAAATTTTAAGAAGTTTTCAGCTATCATAAACAAGATAAGCTTGAGCATTCCTTTCTCCGAAGCAATCTTGGAGATGCCATATTATGCCTGTTTTCTGAAGGATAAACTTTTGAAGAAGAGAAGTTTGAATAGAATTGAAACTATGAATTTATCTGAGAACCGCAGCTTGATCATCTAGAAGAAGCTTCTAGCTAAGTTAAAGAATTCGGGAAGATTTACTATTGTATGTGAAATTGGAAAAGGGCCAGCACGATGAGCCTTGTGTGATCTTGGGGCAAGCATCAATTTGATGCCTTTGTGTGTTGGGATTAATCGTTTCATTACTAGGATCAACTTGATGAGTGTTTTGTCAACACACAATTAATCCCCAAGTATGCATGATGTTATTGTAGCTTAGATAAGTGACCAAGTTAAATATCGGACCCAAAGGACGGCGTATTACCAATTGAATTATTTGCTAAATTAATTAAAACAATGCAATTCAGTTTGAGGATTTAACTATTAATCTACTAACAAATTAATTAAAATAACAATTAAAATAAAAGCACTTAGAAGAATTCGAAAGTGACTCAAGAATGGAGAATATATAGCTTTAGGATAATCAGTTTTATTCATTAATCTTCCTGTCGTGTATCAATGTCCGACTCTACCTTGTGGATTAAGGACGCATCACTAAATCATGCATATCTAATCTATAGACATAAGCAAACATGTGTATACCACATGTGAATAACTTAGGAGCAAGAGATACAACTTCACCCCTTTTCTAGGTACTATCAGTATCAATTATTTTTCTAGCCAATTGGTACTTTAACTCGATATGATCACCCTTTATAGATACTATAAAGTTAACCTCTTTATCCTATATATTAACCCGAATTCAATTCAATTAATAAACATTCATATATAACAGTTCTAATGAAGCTTTGGAGTCCTCTCACTTAGAATCATAACATGAAATCCTGTTCAGCAGTGAACGCGCTCAATCATTAACCAATATATATATTCAGACTCTATATAACAGTTAATGATGCACAAAATAACTCTCAATATGGATTAAAAATGCATAGTCATATATGAAATAAACCACAAGTAGTGTTGTACGGAGTATACACATGAAAATTCAATTAATTCATAAAACCTTCAAAACCCTAAATCTACCAAAACAGTAGCGTATGATGTTGCGAAGAACAATCATGGGTGTTGGATAGATCTTACCCATATATCTAGAAAATACAAGATAATTAGAAAACGATAAAAACCCTAGATCTGGGTGTCGTCGCGTACTTCTCCATCTTGAATTCTCCTCTTGGTTCTCCTCTTGATTCAACAGATGAATTTTCAAAGTGATGAATGGATGGAGAAAAGGATGTGGATGATGGTTGGGGGTGATCCCCTCTTGTGGGGTGTGAGATGATTGTGTTCTTCTCATATGATGTAAAATATATATAGGTGTGAGAAGGAAATGAATAAGGAAATAAAAGATATGGGTGAATCATGGAGTATTATGTGATAAGGAGATTAATTGTGCTCCAAAAAATAGAAATTATGGGCTAATTTTTGAAAATTTTTGTTGGCAGTTGCGCGACGACACGATTTTGAGCATAACTTTCTCGTCCGAACTCCGATTTAAGTGATTCTTGAGCCAAAATGATCCTATCTTCCGTGGCTTTCCAATCATATATCACACTATCAGTTATGAGTTTTATACAAACACAGAAATATTATAGAAGTTGAACTTACATTTTTCAGCATTCCTCTGACTTCACACTTTTGATCTTTTTTCCACCTAAAACACAATAAAATACCTCAAACGCACATTTTTCTCACATGTATTAAATATATGACACTTGTGCTAATATATAACAACAATTTACATAAAAAAGTATTAAATTGTATACTAAAACACACTTATTTTTACTCTCATCACTACACCTAGGGTTTAATTTCCTAATTCTTTTCTTTCTATTTCTGATTTTCCGGACTATAGGTAAGATATACACAACCCCCATGTGTGTTTTTTATAACACCATATGCTAGAATATTTTTGGTAGTTCCAGGATTTTGAAGGTTTGAATGAATTAATTGATCTCTTGTAGTACCCTGCTGACAACACTACTTGTGGATTATTTTATATTTGATTGTGCTCTTTTAAATAACTTTTTACGTTATTTTGTGCATCTTCAACTTTTACATAGAGTCTGAATATATATCTGGTTGTAGATTGAGTCTGTTCACACTTATTAGGGTTGCATGTTATGATTCTTAATGAGGGACCAATACTCCCTAGGCTTCATTTGAACTTTTGAATATAAATGTTTATTAATTACATAAATTGCAGGTTAATAAGAAAGATTAAGAGGGTTTTTATAGTACCTAAAAAGGGATATCATATCGGGTTTGAGAAGAATAAATCTTATTCAATCATAGTTAAGTTTGCAGATGTCTTAGATTACATATGGACATGTTGTATAGTTGGTACAAGTGTGTGATCAGATGCAACGGGGACAGCTGCATGAGTTTCAAGCTTAGGAAAGCACAAGAATGGTGCAACCAGTGATCATCCGTAGAGGAAAGAATTGATACTGATAGTACCTAGAAATGGGGTGAAATTATATCTCTTGCTCCAAGATGATATCCAGTCTTATATGCTTATTTACATCTGTCTATAGAGTAATTTTGCATATATAAGTGATGCGTTCATAATCTACATGGAAGAGTTAGCCGATACACTTGAGAAGGAAATTAAGGAGTTTAAACTGGATTACCTTAGGACTACCTATTCTCCATACTTAGTTTTATTTCGACTTCTTCCAGTGCTCTTATTTTATTTTCTATTTAATTTTTGTCTTTTAGATAATTAGATTAATTATTCTTAAACTTGTCTTAATTAAATTAGTTGATAAGTAAATTGATAATACTCCGTCTTTGGGTTTGGGTTTGATATTTAACTTGGTCGCTTACCTAAGCTGTAATTGATATCCTTAATACTTAGGAATTATTTTCTGTGCAAAGAAAACGTGTTACACTAGCTTATTTATTATAAAAAATATCATAAGACCCTAAAAGTTGTCACTTTTCCATAATCTCTGTGCTGGAGAACGAATGTAATTGAAGAGAGACAGAGAGAGTATTATTCATTGTGCCGTCAACTGTACGGATTTAATTTTATGTACCCATTTTTTCTTTCTCGTAACAAATATTTTTATTTTTAATTTTATAATACATATTCCCTCCATCTCATTTCAATGTTTACGTTTATTTTTTGTACGTAGATTAAGAATTATACTTCCTCAGTCCTACTCAAATGGTCTCTTTTTTCCATTTTGGTTGTCCCACCCAAAGGGTTCTCGTTCCTTTTTTATATACATGGGTCCCACACTCACCCACTAATACAATTAAAATATGGGCCCACACTCTCACTAATACAACTACCCACTACACATTAAATAATAATATTCTTTAATCCACGTGCAAAAAAGTAAAATGCACCCTTAGTGCGGGACGGAGAGAGTAGTATTTTATCGTGTATTGGGTTGAAACATATAATATTTAATATAAAGTGGGTAGTTTGTATTAGTATTATATGTGGATCCTATGGAGATATATTAATTATTTTTTATGAGTCTCATCTACCAAAAAAAATGTAAAGATTCAAATGGCTCAAATGAGACGTACAAATTAAAAATATATAAAGATTGAAATGAGATCGATGGAATATGTATTTTTTAATAATTATATTATTTTTTATATTCAATTATGTCATTAATTTTTTTTTAAAAGAATAACAGAAATTTGCTAATAAAATAGCTAACGAACTAAATTTTAATTCATTAATGTATATATATTTATTAATAATTATATATGAATTGAATGTGGGTGCAACGATTAGCGTCCGTACACTTAGGTGTACACGATAATTTGCCTAATTGATATTTTGTCTAATTTATTTTTGCTCGAGATTTATTTGAGTTTGAAAATTGATAACCTATTGTTGTTTTGAATTTTAGAAAGACTAGTGTGAAACCGTCTCATAAAATGATTTTCTTGAGATGGATAAAAAATTATAACTTTTACTATAATGAAACGTAATAACGGTCATGTGAACTATTTTATGAACAATTTATAGTATAAATAAAAAGTGATAACATCTTTAATAAAAAGTAATAATCAATTACTAAAGTGTGAAATAATCTCACCTTGAATTTTTGGTATGGTGAGTTTTTACATTTGAGATAGGCTCTTGTGAATCTTATTTCACATAAATCCTAATTATTTAAAATTAATTGTGATTAAAATTAATTGCGAAGAGAATTACACCCTTAAATATTTAAAAACCTCGCTATGTTTATTTTCGATTTATCTAAATTTTGAAACCCTATTAATAGCAGTATGTGTTTATTGAGTAGGTACGGTGTGAACTATACTTCATGTAAACCCTCCCATTAAAAAATTGCAGTAATTAATTTACTTTTGTAATCTCTCTACATACCATAATTATTATTTTTATTTTAAAGGAAATTCAATCTTTCTCATGGCCTTATTTTGAGTTGAAATATTAGTTTGATATCCGTGTGTTCGTACAGAACACCATATCTAGGTAATTATTCTCATTCGTTGACTTTATTGCTTCATATAAAATGTAGGTTATTTGTGTCATAATGTATAAGCTACACTTGCTTTGAGGTTTTTCATGATGATGTTCTTGTTTTGGTTTGTTTTCTTTTTCTATTTCCCTTTTTGATTCTCATGCTGTGGTGTAGGTCTTAATAAGAAAGTTCTTTTGGTGGTTTTTTTTTTTCTTTTTCTTTTTTGTAATACGGGATGATGATTACTTATTAGATTTGGTGAAGAAGATTACTTTTTGTAATGAGCGTTGAATCTCTTTGAGGTTTGAATACAATTTAGTTCAAATATGGATATCTTTTAAAGTTTTCTAGCTAATGAGACGAAGGACCATGCTCACAAGTTGTCTGTTAACATGTAGTTTATTTAGGTGAAATTTTAAAACGATATTGACAAAATTTTTCAACCAATTTTCTAAGTAATTAATTAGTAGTGCTAATGAATTAGTTTAGTTTGATAAGAACACATTTTCTGGAATGATCACATTATAAAATTTATTCATTAATTATATATCTTGGCTAAGTGACATAATTGACATGTTCTACTGAAGATTTTTGCACTTTACTTGGTATCTCACTTTGCTTCCATGATGACCATAAAGTGTTTTTTGCATGAGATACTGTCATCTTTAACTCTGCCAAAACTTGTTCACTCTTTTTCTTCACTCAAAATAATGAATTACCCTCAAGTATAAGGGATCAATTGTAGCACACGCGTGACCATGTTAAATTATCGAGCACAGAATTAAAAATAAACAGATTACCACATAAATATAATTTGCACCATCAGGTAACCAATTCCAATTTTGAGTATTAATTTATTAAACTAATTATGCGGAAAAATAAATATTAAATGAAATAAATCAAATAAAAGCTACTAACAATTACAAGTGTTTCAAGAGAAGATATAAAATAACTTTAGAAAACCCAATTTAAATCAGTCAAATTAAATCATTAGATAATAAGTTATAATCCTGCATAATTGCCATGCCTTTTTGGTTGTGCATTGTATATTTCATGAGTGTAACGTTAAGTAAAATATACTAATAAATGCAGTCTTTCTCCCTTCCAATGAAATTTGAACGTTTAGTAAAATATATTTGGCCTTTTTTAGTGAATTTTTTTTCTTTTTAAGATGGATTATAACTTGAGTTGTCGATGCTTTAATTTATAATTACAGGATTTGTCATTGTTATACACTATAGGGTGAGCATGTTGTAACTTTTTTGTGAAAAGCAATCAAACTTATGTATTGGATTAATACTATAAATTATGTATAATAACAAGAATAACTCATCGTGGAATAGGAGTATTTGAGTGACGATAGAGCTTATGAAATTTTATCAGTTTTTAGATTTTAGGATTCAGCTCAGCCCAAAGCCGTGCTAATTAAGTTTTTTTTTTTATGTTTATAAAATATAAAAATAAAGGATTATATTTTCTTAAAATATTTCAATGAATCTATAAAATTCTTTTAAATGTATAGCCTGTAAAATTAACTTTTACAATCAATAACATTCGAATTTCGCATTAAATTGTACTCCTTTAAAGCATTAAATTATACTCCTTTACAGTATTAAAAAGGATATAGAAAAAAAAACTCACATTCAACTTACTATGTTAAAAATTAAGATTATCGAAAAAAATAACAAAGAAAAAAATAACAAAAATATAATATTACAAAGTATGACGAGTATCCGACGTGCAACGCATGTATAAAAAACTAGTTATTATAAATGTATATGAGAATATGGGTGTATAGACTAGCATTCACAAACTCTGTACACAGGATATCCCAACTTTATCTTGAATGAATAGTAAATGATAGGGTAGTATTCTTAAAAAAATTTAGGTTTGGACCTCATTTAGTAAAAAATAAAATGTAAATATTTATGTGAAATGCAAAATATAATATTCTCTCATTTCCAGAATAAATTTCATACCTTTCGTTTTCGTCCTTCTTACATTAAATTACACCACCTAAAAAAGGCAATATCACATCAATTTCTAACCTTAAGAGTATATTTTAATTATAAATTTATCACTCCTACCTAACACATATAATATACTTTAAAATTTATTTATTATCTAAAAATATTATAATACCTTTAAAAGTTAATAAAGTTGATCAAAAAATAATTTTTTTTAAACACAATATCTACGGTACAAGTAAATGTGGAACTTGCGATCTCGTAAACACGCTTATGTTGGTGGACTGACAATGAGCAATCTGCAGAATTCTTGTTAAAATTTGTGGAAAAAGAGCACATTGCAATTCTTTAAAATATATCTTGGAAAAAAAATAACAAAACATCAGTGGCGGATGCAAGATTTTCGTGGAGGGGGCCCAATTCTTCTCATACAATGGTTCATGTTTTTGTTGTATAATTTTTAAGAAGAATTATTTTATTTATCATCTTATATTAACATTTTCTAAGAATATTTTAGTATTTTAAGTTGTGTTAGGTAAAAGTTAGTATAATTTTGAGATTAAAATTATTAAATGAATATGTTATGTTAATAATGTATCAAACATTTACCGCAGGTACAATGTTTAGTCCATATTTATCACAAGATATATAGCAAAATATTTATTATAATGAGATACAATATATTATAGTAGGATACGCTAATTACCCCTTTATGAATTTCATGTGGCCAATTTTTGAATAGGAAAGTATTTACTTTGCAACTAATTTCCTAACGAAAGAATTTTAAATTAAATGCTAATTCCCTAAAAAAAGAATTTAACTTTTTAAAAATAACGTGAACTTATGTAAAATTGATAAATCAGTGTGATTCCTATAATATTCTTGGTTTTTTTAGGATTAAGGATATTTTTATAAAATTCACATTTATGAAAAAAATTATTTCACTTCACTCTCAAATTATATAATAAAATTGTTATGTACAGTATGAAAATTTGTGTGCAGCATAATTATTTAGTAATTAAAATTAATACTATGTATTACTCCCTTCGTCCCGTTTCAATGTTTACGTTTGCTTTTTGCACGTTGATTAAGAAGTATAATATTTTAATAGATAATGGGTGGAAAAATATAATATTTAATGTAAAGTGGGTAGGTGTATTAGTGTTGGATGATATATTAATTGTTTTAAGTGGGTCCCATATTCCAAAAAGGAAAAAGTAAATATTGAAATGAGATGCGCAAAATAGAAACGTAAACATTGAAACGGGACGGAGGGAGTACATTATAAATGTTATGCAAATTATGTGCAGCGAAAATGTCATGTGAATAAAAAAAGTGATTTGTGAACGTAAATATTATGTGAATAGTAGGTATTATGTGCATTACAAAATATTATGTGCAGCATAATTGTATGTGAATAAAAAATCAATGCACAATAACATTAAGTGAATCATTAATTTTTATGCTCCACAATAACATTTTTATGTGCAACAAAAAAATTTATGTGCAGTAAATATGAGAATCCAATATGGACATTAATATTTTTTTTTTGTCTAATAACGTTGAATAAGGAAGGGAATTTATTGTGATAATTGACCACTATTAATTGTATTGAATAAGGGTAATGTAGGTATGTTGGGGTGAATTTATGTAGTTATAAGTTAACTTTTAATTCCATTGTATCTAAGTATACTTAGGTATTGAACTGTGTATCTCTTAATAATTATTCCAAATAAAATAAATAAAAGAGATAAAAGAGGTAAAAATATAAATATTAAGTAAACAAAAGAAATAGAAGAGGGGAAAAGTCTTAATAATTATTCCAAATAAAATAAATAAATAAATAATGCTTGTCCTGAAAGGGAATCGAACATACCCTCAACATATTAATTTGATTGCCTCACCACTATGCAAATGTGGAATTTTGTAATATTTCACACATATGTAATACTTAGTAGTAAAAGTCCAGGGGCCCAGTCCTATGTAGGTCCACCACTGCAAAACATCATCCCAACTGGCAATCAAATAACAATGATTTCTAGAAGTTCAAAAAATAAATGAACATAACAATAAACACATTAAACACCAAGAATGCGAAAATGCATGCATAGTAATATCATTGTTTATAAAAGCCTCTCTCTGTCGTCAGCCACTCAGCCAATAAAAGATCGCAGCCAAATTAGGAGTGACATTTCTACCAGAAAGAGGCTTACCAAATGCTCTCAATGCCTTACCGATGAGATCACCTTCGTATAATCGCATTGGCATCGTTATAGGCAAAAAAGATGCAATCCAGATTTTTTTTCCCTTCCTCTAATACCTGCTTAGAAAATGGAACTTCTGGAAAGTCCGGTACTCAAGAGTTTTGCGCATGGTAAACAAATGAGGAATTTTGGGAGTTAATAAACAAAAGTTCACTTCTTCAGATTCACTTTTAGGCATTAATTGAAAGAATGTGGGATTCTGTTACAGAAACTCAATTTATCGATTAATTAATTTTTGCACTTTTCCTATTTTCCAAAATTTCTCTAATTTTTTTATTCCAAATTTTTTTATTTTCAACTTAATTTACAATACCATACCATTTAAGAAAAGGCAAAAATTCTTGTGTTCCCATGCTCATATACGACCGCCGGCTCTTGAACTCAAAATACATAAACAACCTGACCCGCTTCCATCACAATTTCGTTTACTCGGTGGAACCCGGGCGCACAAGGGTCTTACTCTAAGATAAATACATTTTTTTTTAAATAATAAAATTTTAAAATACGGATGTGGTTAATTTGGTATTTATAAAAGATTAAAAAACATCACATACATTATAATTTTTTTATTTTTCAATTCTAATTTGTGTCAATTTCAATAATGAAAGTTTTCAAGTTTTGGTTTTTTAAGTTCTTATTCATATTCAATGTATCATTTATTCTCTATTAAGTCGTTCTGCTTCTGCAATATTAATTGCCAAGAGGAATTGAAAATATATTCAAACAAAAACATAAATTAAAGAATTAAAGAATAGAATATGAATAAAAACCTAATTAATGTAGTTAAGGTTAAGCATGTAAATAAAAAAAAAATTAAGTGAGAATAAAATAGGAAAAAACTTTGTCAAAACACTCTAGTATATGATATTCCCTCCGTTGCATACTCATCTGCGCCGATAATGTAGATACGTAGTTTAAGAAAAGTTATTTTTTGACTAACTTTATTGACTTTTAAGGGCTATCGTGGTATTTTTAGGTAATAAATAAATTATAAAGTATGTTATATGTGTTAGGTGGTAGCGGTATTTTTGAAATTAAGATAACTTTTGAGGTTGTTGGTTTATTTGAAGTTTCCTTTTTTGGGTGGTGAATATAAGTGTGGGACGGACGAAAATAGAAAGTGTGAAGATAAGTGTGGGATGGAGAGAGTATATGATATACTCCATATTTTAAGAGTCACACTACAGTGCACTCGGTGCACCTAAATAATCTAAATTGTTAGATAACATTTTTAATCAATTCGAACCACTAATTAAAATAAAATAATTAAAAATAGATATAATAATTATTCACTACACCCTAACATTTACACTATTAACCCATAACTGCACCATATATCGGGTGCACCCCAGAATAATCGATATTTTAAATATTGATATTTGGCATGAAAATTCTTTTTTCACTCTCGTTGCAAATAACCGATATTTTAAATATTGATATTTGGCCTGAAAATTCTTTTTTGTTGCATGTATAAATCTTTATCATGCATATTATAGTAGTGGCCTCTACGTCGACATTTATATGATATATATTTTAAATGTTGATATTTGGCTTGAAAATTCTTCTTTGCACTCTCGTTGCATATATAAATCTTGAAAATTCTTCTTTGCAGAAAAAAATCATGATATTCTTATTATTGATATAGTATTTTTCTATCTAAAAACAAATAAGTGTGATATAGTCATTACATCTATAAATCTTTTATCATGATTCTACAGCACTAATACTGTATGTTGGTCTTAATCACAGTTGACATCACCAATTCTGACAATTCCTTTTCCAATCTTTTATCTGGTCTATGTCATATCAATAGCTGCTGCAACTCATCACAAACCATCTCCACATCACCAATTCTGACAATTCCTTTTCTAAACTTTTATCTAGTCTATCGCATATCTATAGGCTGTTTCTCTCCGATCAGGGCCACCCGACTCCAAATAAGTGAACATTCCTCCCTGTTTCCGCGGGACAAGTTCGGCATTACCAAATAAGTGAACATTCCTCCATGTTTCCGCGGGACAAGTTCGGCATTAGCAAGTGACTGCAGGTAACAACTGTACACCTTGATATAGTGTTCAATCAACCACAGTTGTCCTTCCATGCTTCCCACACCATACTATAATAGAAAAAGAGAAAAAAAATCTTGATACATTTTAAAAAAAAAAAAAAATTTAAGTGTGACATTTTCATATAGTTGCTCTCAATGTTGAATGCACAAACGGATCAAACCAGCAGATTGCTTGAACAAATTTTGAATACAGAATCAAAATTGATTCAAAATCACAAAGTTAGATCAAGAACAAGTGTGTGCTAGTGTGTTTGGAGAACTTTGAAGAACAAGATGTATAGTGGTTCGGCTTATTAACCAAGCCTACGTCCACTTGATGATGATGATCGTTTTTATTGCTTTCAGAGGATTTATGAAGGTTACATACATCTGATATACACAGATTACACCATATATATATACTATGCAGAATCAGTTGAAACTTATAGGACCATCACGTGTGTGTAACTTCCAGCTGATATTTTGGTAGTTAGATCGAATCATTTTCTGTTATAACTAACTCCAGCTCATAGCTAACCCTTTGAGCTTTCAATCCGTGTGTGGAACATTCCAGAATATGCTTCCAAACACTCCCTACACCAGCTGCAACACACCCTATCACAACTCCTTCCACATGCATTGATTTCAGTTTTATCAGGTATGATCATGCACCCGTTTCTGGTGATTAACATGATCACACATAACTCAACTACAGATACACTCCTACTAATGTTGATCAGACATTAAGTGTGAGGTTTCCATCTCAGTTGCATATATAAATCTTTATCATGCACATTATTATAGTAGTGGAAATAGTAGTGGATGAGTAGTGGATGCCGTACTATAATAGAAAAAGAAAATAAAATCGTAATATTAAAATATATTGATATGATATGATATGATATGATATTTTTAACTTTATTAATGATATATTTTCTTTAAAAATTTATTTAAGTGTGACAAATTGTTATATTTTAGATTAAAGTATACACACTTTGATGGTTTTCAAAAAGTTTAGAATTCTGAATGAGTGTACACAAAGACAACATAATATATTTCATTAAAAAAATAAGTGTATTAATAGAGATAAATATGAGTAGATTTAATATAAATATTAACAGATGGGATGTCCCAAATTTTGTGGGATTAAATAGTTAAATATATTTAAAATAAGGGTACAAGTGTCTCAAATTAAAAATAAGAGTACTAGAATGTAATAGAATATACTCTTTGTATATTTTAGTAATATATTGGTATGTTGAATGTTGTTAAGAGTAAATATCCTAAATATATAAAATTACAAAGTATTTGTTGCACTGATACACCTTGCATCCTAGTTATTTATGTGATATTATATTTTTGAAGATTTAATATTTATTCTTATGATTAAAAATAGGCAAAAACGGGGGATACGGAGGGATACTCCGTGTCCCATGTGAACACAACTTTCCACATCCAATTATATTTAAATATATGTATTGCTAGGGTTTAAATTGTAAAGGGATATGGAAATTGCAAAGGCGCACGGAGGGTGCACGGGAGCCTCAGTCTTAAAAATATTTAAAATTAGGGACACCTTTGAGAGACGAGTTATGTGAATGGAAATGAATTCCAACTGATCTTTTGAAACATAAGATAGAGCATGTGATGGAATAGGTGATCCAAATTTAATTTATAGGAGTCTAACTCAAATGAAAATGTTTGAGTACCGGCGATTGTTCATAATTCTATTACTAATATAAAATAAAACATACACAATCACATTAACGGGCTCATCTGTGTAATCTTTATTTTGTAAATCCATGTCCAGCCCAAAATGAGAATTGTGGAAGCTAGATGTTTGTATATTTCCGTAAGCCCACCATGCAGATGATCAAGTTAATAGGCCTCAGGTTCATAATTTTAGCCCATTATATTTCCATCAGCCCTCCTGCTAGGAAGATCAAATTTATGGGCCTCAATTCTTTATTGTAGCCCATCAGCTTAACTCCATCACAATTCCCAACTTCAGCCCGTCCTCAATGGCACAAGATGTAATATAATACTTTGATGTGACATCTCCTGTAATATTTTATTATATAATGATACGTGGCGGGATGAAGAAATTCAATCCCTTACCCTTAGGATTTACTGGTTGACTTAGGATATAGTTTCTCTTTTCTTCGATATATTACTCATCCAAAGAAGTTGCACAAGAAATATCACACTAAAGTGGCGCAGAAGATTTAAATATGTCGTCAATGTCCCTCGATCCACCAATCGCCATACATATTTATGTACACACATTTATTGAGTTCAATGCCCCTAGGCATATTGGTCCTAATTAATGTGATGATTTTAAATTCAAGACAACGAAGTGCACAAGAAATATCACACCAAAGTAGCATAGAAGATTTAAATCCGTCGTCAATGCCCCTTGGTCGCGCCAATCGCCATACACATTTATGTACATACACATTTATCGAGTTTAATGCCCCTAGGCTTATTGGTCCTAAATAATGTTTTTATTTTAAATTCTTGATACTCATCAAGAATTTAAGAGTAATCAAGGTATTAGGCCATCAAGAATTTAAGAGGAATCAACATAATAGGCCCAATAAGATGATACTCTCCCGTCTCAGATGACATATTTTTTATTTTGGTTGTCCCATAAAAGTTTGCATCCATCTTCTTAAAAAAGCAATAAGTCAAACACATTCACTCTTTTTCATACACTTTATTTACAAAAAAAATTATATTTACCTAACACACCTAACATAATTTATCATTTATTTATTATCAAAAATACCCCTAAAAGTTATCACTTTTCTTAATATGCGTGCAGTGTGCAAACATTTGTGTGGGATGGGGTGAGTATATTTTAGATGGAAGGAAGATATTCTTGAGTTCGTTAACTGTGGGGAGAGTGCGGCAGCCGGTCTCCAATTAAATTGTAGTGCCATGCAACTGTAATGTGTCCAAGTTTTAAATTAGGTAAAAAAATTTAACACTTTATTATATATGATGATAATAAGAAACAGATGAGATAACTTTTGTCTGTCTCTTAAAAAAACAAAAAGACCTCTTGTACTTGTAGAGGTAGTGAAAAGTTTTACCATCCAAAATAAAAATAATCTTTGCCATACAAAAGTTCATCTAATCTTTTACATCTAAATAAGGAGATCTAAACAAGAACGTTCATATACATAAGTACAGTTTCTTCAATGATATAATATTTAATCGTTCATCTAATCTTTTACATCTAAATAAGGAGATTTAAACAAGAACGTACATATACATAAGTACAGATTCTTCAATGTTATAATATTTAATCGTTTCAGGATGAAAGGAATAGGAGAGTCGTATGCATGCTTCAATTGAAAATTTTTAATTAAAGATTATCATCCCAAAGTAATTGAATTCAGAGACTAGATTCTCTTCTGTACTGGAGGATCTAATTCTCTACTATTCAGGTGAACAACGGAGAATTAGACCATTTCATACCAGAGAGTATTGTATCATCGATTCCAACATAGTGTTTCATCTTATATTTTACATTTTAAATGATTGACAAATCTCCTGTGTCAAACCGTTTGATGGACGACACGTAGAAGAGAGGAAACTATACCTTAAACCTTAAACCTTAAACCCTAGGAGCAATGGTTGGATTTATTTCCGCTCTTACGTATCAATCACTTAACGTGTGATACAAAAGATATATTCCCCCGAAAAAGAGGGAGTATTATTTTAAAAAAGAAAAGTATTCATAGTTAAAAAAAACAAAGGATCATATATACAATGAATTTCAATTTAATTTAATTAGAGAGCATTAATATTGCATCTAATCAGTTTTATGTGAAATCTATTACGCTATAAGCATACGTGATTGAGTCTCATCCCACATATTTAGAAACATTGATAAAAATGATTATTTTGGTGAGAATTTAAAAGTTATGAGAATATTTCGGAGAAATTAAGTTTTTTAAAATTATTTTGAATAAAATAAATTTCTACGAAATGTTTCTAATTTTAAACTCTAACAACTACCCTTGCTATTGTGAAACTAGTTATACGGTATATCTTAATTTTACTCTTAAGAGCGTAAAATATTACTCTATATGAATATATACTTTTTATAAAATAAATTATTACTCATTTCAATATAAATATGAAAAATTTACAGCATACTCCCCCTGTCCCCCTAAACTTTTTACATTTTCTTTATAAATTACAAAACAAAGGTGAAAAGTTTCGCGGGACGAAGGGAGTATCAAATTTTGAATAAAAGTAATGATAAAAACTTGTGTGAGATCATCTCACGTAATAGTTTCCATAAAACGGATATGAAGTGATAGTATATTAATGAAAAGTGATAATGCTGCAATGAATTATTTCATGAACGAGAAGAAGTGATAACATATTAATGAAAAGTGATAATGTTACAGTGAACTATTTCATTAACAATTTATAATATAAATAAAAAGTGAAAACTTCCTTTAGAAAAAATGATTACATATTTAATACAAAGTTTAATTAATTTAAAAAATGTAAAATAATATTATCGTGTGAGAGGGTAAAACCCAATACTGTTCCAAAATAATAATTTTTATATGAAGAGTAGAATTTCACCATTGATTTGAAAAGTAAGATTCAATGTATAAAAGAACAAAACCTGAATGTATGAACGAACACTCAAGTGTAAAGAATAATTTGCATACTATATAATAAAAAAAATTAACTCATTTTTTATGAGATAATAATTCTCAAGTGAAGAGAATAATTTGCATATATGATATAACAAAAAAAAAAACTCATTTTTTATGAGACAATAATTATCACATGAAGAGCAACACTTCATGTGTGTGTATATATATAGATAAATCAACACTACTTTGCATACCTAAAAATATTAGGATTCCACATATATAACTTTCTATATAAATAGTCCACAGAATACTTTGCCTAATTGATTAGTTCTGAATAAAATTGAGATAATTAAACATAAACTCTTAATCTGAATAAATGATCACTAATACCACATGCAATCAAATAAAACAAAAATAAATAAAATAAACTCAAATTCATGAGTGAAAGTGTTAGAAAGAACCTAAAAGAGTAAAATTACTATAGTAATAATTGGATGATCAAAGTGCCAGCATGGATAGAGCCACCAAGCTTTCCTCTCCTTCCGGTCCAGCTTGCGCATGCCTCGCACGTGTCACCCTTTCGTAAACCAACCGGAGAGCCCTCTGCCACCGCGGCCCACCACCTCCGCCACCACCGCCGACGGCCTCCCTTTCGAAGGCTATTTGGCTCAACTGGAAGAAGAAGAGTCTCAAGGCCTCGCCCATGTCCGTGCAGCTGTCCTGAAGAGGCCGGAAACTGAAGGCGAATTTAAGGACGAACGGCCAAAGCAAAGCCGTCACCAGAGGCGTCAGGCCGTGGTGGCCGCCGCCTCCGATGAGGCTCAGCTTCGCCACAGCCACCATTGCGAAACCCATCCCGCCACCCACCTTCCTAAAACAGATGATCAGTTGGTCCGAGGGTTTTTTTCTCTTGGTAATTATGTTGGCCACTTTAGAGGATATGGTAGTAGGTGCTACGTAAATGATATATTTCGAATTAGTATAGTTTTATTTATGTGACTTTATATTTATTTAATATATGTATGTATGTATATTTGTTTATTTATTTGTGTGTGGGTGAGTGTAACAATTTAACTTCTTCTTGCAGTTGTCAATAATTGAGAACATGCAACAATACTCACTGTCTCTTTTCAATTCTGAGTTTTTTGTTTCTCTTGATTTTTTATAATTACACACGGGTTATTTTCGCATTTCTACAAATATTTGCTAACATAATTGATCATTTGTTTTAATAATTAATAGTTAATACATATAAATACATTTTCAGCTTTAACCACTAATTTCATTAATATATTTTTCAATTAAATACCAAAAAATAGGTTTACTATGATTTGGGGTTTTAAATTTTTATTTTATCAATTAGAAGTCTTGAATATATAAAATTATCAGTTTAGAATTTGATATCATAAAATATTTAAAAATATAATTACAAACTCCATTAAATTTTATATATCTTTGTAATAATTTATTAACATTAAAATAGCAGTTCAAAAATGTAGCAAATTTTAACGATTATTATTAAATTATTTTAGACAAATTTCATGATTTTAGGTTTGAATTGATAGTTTTATGCTCCTTCTATCCTAAGGTAAGATTTAAGTTTGTTTTTTACGTGTATATATATTAAGGGACATTCTCTCCTGTTTATAAAGGAGTAGTGAGTTTATTAAAGAATACAATTTTTAATGTGATGTGAATAGTTAATTTGTATTGTATGTAAGTTTAAGAATGATATTAACTGTTTTGTAGTAGTCTCACTCCTCAAAAAGTAAATGTAAACTTTATCTTTTGATCAAGTAAACTACAAAACGTAAATCTTGTCTTGAAATGAAAGGAGTATATTTCAAATCCTTAATTAATAATATAAACAAAAACTTAAACAATTACATCAAATTAATAATTTACCAACTTTTAAAACCTTACATTAAAAATATTTTAAATAAAGTGTGAGCATGAACAATCTAGCTTTCATTATTTTTTAAACCTTACATTCTATCTTTCATTATTTTACAAAACATATACCATATGATATATTTAGTGCATTGTTATTTTTCTTAATTGATTTCTTTTTAAATTATGTTAGAAGGATGAGTAACACATATCTACAATTAGTAAATAATAATTTTCCATTTCAAAACATATACATCAATTAATTTAATATGGTGTAATTAAACATGTCAAAATTAGCTACATATGTTTGATTTATAAAACTTATAGTATAACATGACAAGTCATAATACAATATATGGAACTCTACAAAAGCACATGCATAAATTATCTTTAGCGGCACAGATGTAACTTTGTATCATGATAACACATATATTTTGTTTTAATTAATTATTACTCCCTCCATCCCAACAAAAGGTCCTCATTTTACTATATTGACATCTCATCCAAATGTCCAAATTTTTTATTTTTAATAAAAAAAAAGTCTCACATGTGCCCCACCACTCACTATTAATACAATTACCTATTGCACATAAAATAATAATACTTCTTAATATACGCACAAAAAGCAAATGGTCACCTTTGGGCTGGACGGAGTGAGTATTTCTTACTAAAAATATTAGTATAATATTATTGAAGATAATATTTTCTCCGTCCCACACTTATGTTCACACTTTCCATTTTCGTTCGTCCCACACTTATCTTCACCACCCAAAAAATAAAACTTAACATTAACCATCAACCTTAAAAGTTATCTTAATTTCAAAAATATCACTCTATAACACACATAACATATTTTATAATTTATTTATTACATAAAAATACCACAATATCCCTAAAAAGTCAATAAAGTTGGTAAAAAAATAATTTTTCTTAAACTCAGTATCTACAATATCGGCGAACATAAATCCAAAATAAAATGAGTATTTTATTAAAAATATATTCTCTCCGTGCCATTACTGTTTTTCACTTTTCAGAACTCATTAAAAACTTTTAGAATATGTTAATACTCCCTCCGTCCCCTTCTAAGGTATCCATTTTACTATTTCTGGCGTTCGCTTCAAAAGTATCTATTTCCCATATTTAGTTAAAAAATACACAATATGACCCACCACTTCCCTCTAATACAACTATTCCATTTACATATAATAACAATACTCCTTAATCCACGTGCAAAAACAAATAGATACCTTATAATTAGAATCGGACAAAGGGAGTATATTTTATTAATAAATAGTACTTATTAAATAATAAACCAATAAACTGGTTCCCAAAGAATTAAACAATTTTTTTAAAAAAAAAAAAACTTAGAATGAGAAGAAAAAAATTTATGACAATGCCAATGATATTTTCAAAGATGGAGGAAAAGTCATGACTTGCAGTGATCTTGAGATCCAATAGACACCTGCCACATCTCACAGTTGTTTATATTATTCCTTATAAATACACTTTTTTTGTTTTCAATTGGATACCTTTTAAGTGCAGAGATAATTTTGGTTTAGTTGGGGTATATCAAATCATATACTAGTAAAAAGTAGATTTTGGAGAGTAGAAACAATATCCGTAATTTGGTGAAATAGGTATCCCTTGAATGACAGTATATGACAGTCATTCAAATCAGTTGAGATGGTGTACAACGTCACCGTTTCATATCACTTTGTACCCCCCATTCATTGTTCACATTTACGGAATGTTAGGTTGAAGGCTTTTCATATGAGAAACAGAAAAGGAATGAAAAACAGTGTGTTTGAATCACTGGTTTCATACCCTATCCTCTGCTACACCACTTTTACAAAAACAACCAAGGATTCAGAACTTCATTTTTTGTTGCATTAACAAATACTCATTTCATTCTCATTTATAAATTCGTCGTATGTATGTTACTTCTAAATATTTTCACGTTGTATTCGGATTTAGGGTTTAGGTTGCATTGAGTGTATAATTTTTTTCATTAAAAAAATCGATTGAAATATGAAGAGTATAAATATTTGATTAAAATTTTTTATATCTTTTTTTCAGAAAATCAAAATCACAAGTTTTTATACTAAAATGTTTGACATTTAATATTAAAGTGTAAAACTTTCAGAAAATGTTGAATTTAGGGGGCATAGTCCCGGGCAAGTTTTATCCTTTTTTATTTGAGGCAATCTTGCGTGAGACCGTCTCATGGTGAGATCATTTTACGCTTTCGAAATAGTCATCACTTTTCTTTTAAAATATTATCACATTTCATTTATACTATAAATTGTTTATCACTTTTTAATCTATTAAGTATCACTTTTTTCATATAGAAATATTAACACTTTTTATTTGTGTCAAAAAATATATTATGTAAAACGATCTCATAGATTTATTTGCCATTTTTTATTGTTTTATAAAAAGGTTCGATCCCAATTCATTAGTTTTCCATTATAAAATTTCTTTTTAAACATTTAATTTAATAAATATTTGTTGTCTAAGAAATAGTAAAATTATATATTACTCCCTATAAAATACTGCTCTGATACTTAAAATGTATTCGTTTGCTTTTTACGTGTAAAATTAAATAATATTATTATTATAAGTATAGTGTATACGTAGTTGTATTAAAAGAAAATGGTGAACCATAAATTAGGCCCTTTCATTAAAAAAGTATGAATACCTTTAAATGATTGTTCAAAATAGTAAAAGGAATATTTTTGAATTGATGGAAGGATATGAAAATTAAATTATCATAGTAAAAAAATTTATTCCACCCACAAGATTTGAGCTTATCAAATATAATTAATAATTATAAGTCATTTTCTGCTAAGAAAATAGTGTAACTATGGAGTATATAAGATAAGATTACTCTATACGCCACTACCATTCTCCATTATTATTGCCACATCCACGTTGCACTCCTTCTAATAAGTCTCTAATAAACCAAATGCACTTATGTCGTTAATTAATTAGCTTTTGATAACTAACTTAATAGGGATTTCATAATTTCTTTTAGTGATAATTTTTTAAAATATTATAAATTAAATACTTTAATTTTAAGACAAAGTCTCTAATGAAACGTTACTTGTAAGACGTGTTAAAGTATGTCTATTATATAGATAAAATATGTTTAATGGTGGTTAAAATATGTTTTGTAAAGTATGATGGATGATGGATTAAAATATAATTTTAGAATGTTATAATATGACTCATTATTGACATAATTTAACACCAAATAAGCATATTTTACTAATAAATATACTTTAGTAATGAATCGACTAATCTCACAATCGTCTCAAAAAAACCCGTCTCACAGGAGAGCCTCTCCAATTATGATACTGCATACCTCTGAAACAAAGTATTTCTTGTACTGAGTTCAGTTACACTTTAATTGATTAATTTTTATTATACACCGTGTCTAAGAATATTTAACGGTACTGTTATTATCTTTTCAATTTATTATTATAAATAAAGAAGATTTACTGCATAACTTAGATTCACAGAAAATTAACTTAGTTTTACTTTTGAATTTACTTGCAATACAGTAAAATTATATATATAATTAATATTATTTTATTTTTAAATTTTAATATTAATTTTTAAAGTTTAGTGTTGATTTTAAATTATAATTTCATCCACGTAATATTTTACCGTCTTTTAAATGTTTTCACAACATGTAATTATACCCACAAATGACAAAACTCCTTCTTTTTTTGCTAATTATACTGTGCACCCGGGTGCACTCTAAGATAGGGTGCACCTACTTTCAAAAACGTATACAAATATAAATATAAACATATTCAATTATGAACAAAAATGTATACAATTTAATTGTTAGTTTTTTTAATAAAAAATTGAGTGTAAAAAAATATACAATTATTAAAAAATATGTATACACTTATGAAAGCTAGTTTTTTTAATAAAAAACTTAGTATAAAAAAATATACAATTATTAAGAAACACGTATACAAAATAGAATAACATGTATACAAAATAAAATAAAAAGTTATATACATATGGGTGCACCTTGTATCCGGGTGTGCACCTAATATCCACTCTTTTTTTATGAATGAATTGCGTATTTTATGCGCTTATGTTATAAGCCATTTGTTCATTTATAATTGCATGTTTTTGTTATATTAATTGAGTTTTACGTTGAATTACCTCCAAATTGTGAAGATTGCCCTTTCGCACATAGATTATAAAAGTATATTTTTGACAACTTTATTGTTTTTCTAAGTAAAGTGTGTCGTGTATTAGTTATAAATATCAATTTCGAAATTAAAATGTATTATAAATAAGTTGTTGAATTTGTTATTTTTAAATTATTCACATTTCACAATGTATTAATATTAACGAAAATGAAAATTGTTCGTATTACTATAAGATGGAATGAATATTATAAGAACTTCGAACTCATGCAAAACTTTACAAACGCATGCATGAATCACCTAAACTAAAGTACTGGAGGAAAGAGTAAACATAACGAAAAAGAATCTAATAAAGAACTATATATTAATTAGAGACAAATAAAAGGGAGGATTGATAAAAGACTAAAAGTGGTATAATGAATTAGTGTTTTATTAATAATTTATAGTATAAATAAAAATAATAATAATATCTTAAATAAAGTATAAGATTTTGATCGTTTAAGTATGCATCAAACGCGTCATAGGCCTAATCGCGGGAGCATGCCAATAGATTTCATGTGTTTCAAGTGATCTCACATTAAGATATTTTCACTTTTTTATAAGATTATTGATGATAATTAATTTAAAATCTTACTCTTTAGATTGTAACAAGTGCAAATTAATGACGGAGTATAGGATTAGGCTTATTGGCCCCCTAAAATTTAAAAAATTTCACACTTCCCCTGACTTGTCTATTCCACGATATATTACTTAAAATAATTAAATAAATAATTTTTTATTCAATATTTTCAAAAGTTATTTTAGTTTCAAATTTATCATTTTTTATAATTCATAATCATAATATTACTTTACACTTTATTTATTATAATTTACAGGAGATGTCACACTAATATAAATAAATTTAAAAATAAAATCAAAAGGGTTGAAATGGGACTTATAATAAAAAAAAAAAAAAGGAACAATAATTGTTCCCCTTTATATATATAAGAATACGTATGTAGATGTTTGATTTGATTAGATGTGTGTTGACATAAAATGTGTATTTGGAATTATAAGATTGATAGTAATGGGACAAAATTGGTGGGGTGTAATAATTGTTGTGGGAAATTTCGTTGCAGCTTCATCAAAATAGGACTCTTCTACTCAATAATACCACTGAGTATTGATAACAGGTAATCTCTTTTATCTTTTTTTTCTTTTGACATGAAAAACGAAACTACCTCTTCCCAATTCTTGAAAACGATCATGTATTGCTACCCACAACTGCTCATGTGTTGTCACATTCCGGATCAATCTAGGTCTTGTTTGATTTTGGAAATGGGCATTCAGTGATCGGACCAACATGTCTCGATTCGAATTTTCTGTGTCGTTATAGTATATTATTGAATGAGTAACATGCGAAAACGATGAGAATTTTATTAAAAAAAAAACTCAATTCCTCAAAGAAATTGATTTGATTTCCTCCGTCGGATGGTAAAATTTGTAATAGAGAAGATAATAGTCACTTCTTTTTTCATTTTTAATAGTCAATTTTAAGGTATTAATTTTCTTTTTTGAAGTGAGAGTTCTACGCTCATAAACTAATACTTCAAGTTATAAAATTACAACTTATGACATTCTTTTATTTTGAAAATAATGGCAATACAGTAAAGTTTAATAAGCGTAGTCTTTACTTCTCAAAAATATTGATAAAAAGGTTATGCGTACATGGTCGATGAAAAATAATACTACATGTTCAATTAAATTATTTTATAAACAATACTAAAAATAAATTAAAATTAATAACAATTTTAATTAGAAATGTTAATTATTCAAGAAAAAAATATTATCTCCGTTCCGGGTATTTTTACCCGTTTGTACGGGCACGGAGATTAAGACGTTTTATTTTTTAATATATAATGTAAGAAAAAGTAGGGATAAATTAGTGATTTAAAAAGAAAAAATGAATAAAGTTATTGGGAATGATGAATAAAGTGTAAAAAAGTAATTAAAGTTGATGAGATTGTAAAAAGTAGGTAATAAAATATTATGTATTTTTACCAAAAATAGAATGAGTAAAAATACGTGGGACACCCTAAAATGAAAAGTGGGTAAAAATACGTGGGACGGAGGAAGTACAATAATCTCACATAGACTTACTCCTAGTATTAATACCTTCTCGTAGTTCATTTTTGTATTTGTATTAATACTCACATATCTGTCATAAATACTGACATATTTGTAATATCTTTGTATAAATACTCTTTGTAATAATACTCACATCTTTTGTATTAATACTCTTTGTAATACTCATATAAATTTTTGTAATATCTCTGTATTAATTATTGTTACTCCTAGTAATATGTCTCTTGAAAAAATTATCTTTACAATCTCTATTTTTGTCCGTCTCATAATAATTTGTATAACCCAAGAATGGAAATATCATTTCAATGGTATTACTTTGATATATATCTTAACTTTAAAATCGTCTTTTCATCTTAATTTATTTATTATTTAAAAAGACTATGTTTCTTAATTTTAAAACTTACTTTCTATCTTAATTTATTTATTATTTTAAAAGTTTACGTCCCTTTCAAATATAAATTTGTTAAGACTTCATATCTTCCACGTACAAACTGTACTTGACCCAGGGGAGTTTTGATTTTCTGGAGAAGCTATTATATCACCGATTTTGACCTACTAAAGTGACTTCCACTCTTTAATTATAATTCGTTGAAAACACTTTTCTCAAGTAAATGAAAAGAAAGAAGTTATGAAGGTTTTCCTTTCACAAAACAACTTGTTAACTTGCATAGCTACACTATGACATAACTGTATTTTTATTCACCTTAATAAATATATTACATTTATATTCAACTGTATCATTAGTTTTACATTTAAAAATTATTATAGTATTTTCATTTTAAAAAATACAACTTAATTCACTAACAAATTATATTAGTTTTATTTTCGTTAATGTATACTTCATGTATTTATTTATAAACATTTATTAATTGAATATGAGTGCACGGAATATTTTTCCTAATATCAAATATGATAATACCACATAACATACATAAAATACCTTATATTTTATTTATTACTACTATATTACTTTAAATGTGTCAATAAAATTAGTTTTAAAAAAACTTTTTATAAACTTCTTATCTACATTATCAATGTAAATTACTCCCTCGGTCCCGTTGATAGGTATTCATTTGCTGTTTGTACGTGGATTAATGAGTATAATAATTTAATGTGTAGTGGATTGAGATATATAATATTTTAATGTGTAATGTGTAGTTGTAATAGTGATGAATGTGGGTCTCATGTGTAGTGAGTTGAGTACAATAATATTATTTTGAGAGTCACACCAACCTTTAAAGGAAATATATACTTTATATTGAGACGGACCAAAATTATTAAATTGACATGTACGAAGTGACATATTTTGGAAGAGAAGAGAGCACAAATTTATTTAGAAAAAAAAACTCATAAAATATTGTTTTAGTACGGTCTCATGCAAAGTTTAATCGTTACGAATTAGTACATCATATTATTATATATTAATTAATACTTCAGTATTCTTGTAATGGACAAACATAAAGTTGCGTTTGTATCGACAGGACCCGAACACTTATGTTTAATGTAATTAAATGAGTTGGGCTCATTTGTCTTTAGCGTGGGCCTTTTTTTTAGGATCATTTACTTAGAATTTACTTGGAGCATTTATGTTGTAAGGACAAAGTATCTAGTATAGTACTAGATGTTGCAACTCTACTCGCACCATTTTTATTTTCATTTGACTCCCTATTTAAAATTTTTGATACTGCACAATATTGACATCATCACAAACAATAATTATATAAAGCATGCTTGCGTGAAACAGTTTTTCTAATTACTTATTGCATTTTATTAAAATGCTATCACAAATTTTTATAAAAATTATTATTTTTTATTTATATTATAAATTGTTAATAAAATAGTTACTGGATTATTATAACTTTTCAGTAATTGAATACTCTCTCCATTTCACCGAAAAACTCTCATTATACTATATTGGGCGTCCCATTCAAAGATATTTATTTTACCTTTTTAGTAAAAGGGTCTTACATATGGCCCACCATTCAATATTAATACAACTACTCATTACACAAAAAAATAATAATACTCCTTAATTCACGTGCAAAAATCAAATAGGGACTTGATCAGGACGGAGGGAGTATCATTTTTTTTCAAATATTATCACTTTTTACTAGTCTCACGAAAGTTATTATGTTAGATGGTCTCATTATTGTTTACCTGATATAATTATGGCAAAGACTTGTGTGAGACCGTCTCATGGAATGACTTCCGTAAGACGGATAAGAAGTGATACATTTTATAACAAAAAAATATATATCTAACTGATGAAAAGCGATAATGATATTGTGACTAAATATTGATAAACAATTTTATAGTATAAATAAAACGTGATAACAATTTAAAAGAAAGTGATAACATCTTTAAATAAAAATATTAATTAATTAAAAAAGCGTAAAATAATTTTAGCGGATGTATCATGTACACTACAAAAAAACTAGCCGACAGTGACGGACTTTGTGACGGAAAGCGCCCGTCACCGAACATGCTTTATAAAGTGTTTGTGACGGTCCCGTCACAATTAGTGACGGATTTTGTGACGGAAAACATTAGTGACGGAATTTGTGACGGTTTCTTTTAACTAATATTTGTGACGGAATTTTCCGTCACAAACTTATATTTTAAAAAAAAAATTGATTAGGCAAGAATCGAACCTTGTTGCTCATGTGAGCCATCACAATTAGTGATGGATTTTGTGACGGAATTTGTGACGGTTTCTTTTAACCAATATTTGTGACGGGCTTTGTGACGGAAACTTCTAAAAAAAATTGATTAGGCAAGAATTGAATCTTGTTGCTCATGTGAGCCATCACAATTAGTGATGGATTTTGTGACGGAATTTGTGAATGTTTCTTTTAACCAATATTTGTGACGGACTTTGTGACGGAATTTTCCGTCACAAATTTAAATTCTAAAAAAATTGATTAGGCAAGAATCGAACCTTGTTGCTCATGTGAGTGCTTGACGGCTCCATGCCGAACCGGCTACCACTAATCCATTTACATTTTATTACATTTCTACCCCTTATATCTTCTTTAGAATTTAATTGTGTAGATTGACCTCCAATCGAGTTTGAACCTGGGTGGGCACTAGGCAAGAGTGCTTGTGCACAAGTGTTGAGCCAATTTAGCTGGCTCAATTTAGCTACATGTGTTTTGTGTTAGTCTTTAATAAATATTGTATATATTCAGTTAATTTATATTAAAATAACATCAACCAACTTTCAAAATAAATATGGTGGCAATATTGATTAATGTAATATATATTAATATATGACAAATAATTATTAAAACATTAATTTATTTATTTTATTATTTATTTATTTAAGATAAATATTAAAATTTTCATAATTAAATTAAAAAATTCTTATAAATTTTAAATTCTCAATCTATAAATAATATCTAAATACAATATTTATTTATAGATGAAAAATAGGTTAATTTGCATTAAAATAAATAACATTCTCCTAATTTCTCAATTTAATTCTCTTGTTAAAAAATATATAATCTTTATATTTTTCTTAATTCAATCACAAACTTTATTTTTATCCATTAAATACACGATCAATTTTTTTAATTTAATCATCAACTTTCCTTTTTATATATATTTTATATATACTAATTACGAATACGCTGCTATAAATAACTTTTTAAAAGTATGAGGTCTCGCAATGTGGTTAAATTTCGTATTTTTTTAATTTATTGTTTTAATATTACATATATAATATTTCTACTTTTTTATTATTATTATTATTCATGTATATATATTTAAATCATGTATATCTATAAATTAAAATCACTTTTAATCATATTTTTTTGATTGGCTAAGGAATAGATAATCAATAAAATATATCCAACTTATTAATATTATTATTCATGTATATCTTCAAATTAAATATCACCTTTATTCATATTTTTTATTGGAAATAGATAATTAAGTCAATCAATAAAAATATATCCAACTAATAATTTATTTTTTTATTTTTATTCTTTCTTGGTTACAAATAGATAATTAAATCAATCAATAAAAGCATAGATATCTTTAAAAAAACTATATAAATAGAGAAAATATTAATTAATATACATAAATCACGCATTCTAATTCTTTAGGGCAATTCATGTTTATCTTCAAATTAAATATCACCTTTAATCATATTTTTTATTAGTTAGAATACTACTTTTATTTATTTATTTATTCATGTATATTTTTAAATTAGTTATATCTATAAATTAAATAGCACCTTTAATTATATTTTTTGATTGACTATAATAATTCATCAGAGTATTACGTGGGAATCTGTACTCGTATATATATAATCTTAAAAGTTTTATTATTTAATTACAAATTCATCTATTACAAAATATATGACTATATTAATTAATAAAAATCAAGACACATAAATATTTAAATTATAACAATTCATACAACTCATTGTCGTTTAAAATTAAAGTAACTATGTTCTCATAATTATTTTGATTTTAAAATTAACATTACTATACAACATAATATATTCAATTATTCAAAGTAAATAAATCCACAATAAATATTAAAAGAATAATAATTTTTTAAAAAAAGTATCTATGTTCTCATTATTATTTTGATTTTAAAATTAATCTTATTATACAACACAATATATTCAATTATTTAAATTTAAATAAATTCACAATACATATTAAACGAATAATAATTTCTTTAAAAAAACATGTAAATTTAACCTTTTGTTTTATATAATTAAATTAAATAGCATAATGTACATGTGTAACGAGCAAGTACAATTTTAATGATTTTTTTTAAATTGTAAATTGTGACGAACAAATTCCGTCACAAAGTTTGTGACCAGGGCCGGCCCTGAGCATAGTCAAGAAGGGCGATCGCCCAAGGCCCCCAAATCTTAGGGTTCCCCAAATTATACCTACATAATATATATATATATATATATATATATATATATATATATATATATATATATATATATATATATATATATATATATATATATATATATATATATCTTAATCATTATAACTGTATTATACTCAGCACTGCTATGGTAAACTTAATTATTTTGTAATCTTAATTATTATGATCGTTGTATACTTAGCTTTTCTTCTCTTTTTAATATTATAATCTTAATCTTAATTTATTTTTTTATTTTTTATTGTGTACTCACCCTATATAAATCTAACGTTTAGTAAACATTTTTACAATTCTCATTCTTATCGAATTTCTATCTTTCTCTTAATTCTCTTTCTTATGGAATTTCATCAACAATTCAATATCCAATCCTCTTAATTCTCTTTTATTGTTATTTTATTGATTTTGTTATTTATTTACTTATAATCATCAATCATGTTTTCTAGAAAATATGCATAGAGTATTACAAAAGAAATAGTGATGAGTTACATGAAATGAATACGGTGGGAATTGAGAATAAAAATGAGTTAAATGAGAATGAGGAAGAGAAATTACTCAAGAGTAATCGAAGATGAAATAGTTTTAAATGAGAAAAAGTTGCTAAACAATAATGTTGAAAAGAAATTTACTTAAAAGTAATTGAAGATGAAATAGTCTTAAATGAGGAAAAGTTGCTAAACAATAATGATGAAGAGAAATTTACTTAGAGTAATTGAAGATGAAATAGTCTTAAATGAGGAAAAGTTGATAAATAATGAAAATGAAATAGATGTTGATAATGAAATTTAAAAACATGAAAATATTCTAGAGAATGAAGATTATACGTGGGATATATGTGATCTTAGAGCTTAGGATAACATTGATAATAAAATTAGATATATATTGGTGGAGAAATGCTATGCGAAATGAAGTACTTAGACCGTTTAAGCCTTCTGGACCTACTTCTTCCAAGCAAAAGATTGTGGACTAGTTCTTAGAGAGGGTTCTTATTAAGGAGAAAGGGTTGGAGTTAGTGAAGCCGGTTGAGAATGAGGAGGTGAGGGCTGCGGTTTGGAGTATGTATGGGGATAAATCATGGGGGCCTGATGCATGGTGATACCTCTATGTTCTTTAAAGAGGCCTGGAGTATTGTGGGGAGCAGTGTTTGCGGTGTAATTAGAGAATTCTTTGAGTCTTCTGAAATAACTGAATGCAACGTTAACCACTTTGATTCCGAAGAAGAAATTCGAACCTATGGTTAGAGATTTTAGACCAATGTCTTGCCGCAATGTTGTGTACAATATTATTTCCAAGATTATGGTGGGACGGATGAATGACTTCGACTCGGAGAGATTTGTGGGATGGATCATGGAGTGTGTGACTAATACGTCATACTCTCTACTCATAAATGGCTATCCTAAGGGTTTCTTTCAAATGGGAAAGGGGTCTTGGGTAAGGTGATCTTGTTATTTGTGTTGTGCATGGACTGTTATAGCAGAATGCTCATGGTTAAGATTGTCAAAGGAACCTTCTCTTATCACTCGAGATTATGTAGGGCGATGTCTTTGTCCATTTGGCGTTTGCGTATGATCCACTCATTTTTGTGCATGGTGATGTTCAGTTTGCTAGGGTGGTGTGGGAGATTATTAGAGAATTCCAAGTTGTCTATAGTTTAGCGATTAGTCAGGAAAGATGACTATGGAGAGCAAGGGAAGCTATTTTGGGGGAACTCCTTTTCATCTATAGGAATGACAATTTGGTCCGACCCGCTCTCGCCCCGCCCCGCACAGAGAATGGGACGAGTCCGCCCTGCCCCGTGCACAGGCCAAGTCGGGTTTGGATCCTAGCCTCGCCTCGGCCCGCCCTGGCTTGTTACTAAAATATTAAAATTTTTTATTTAAAATATTTATTATATAATATAATTTAGGGTAGGTCTTGCGTGAGACCGTCTCACGTGAGTTCATTTTTCACTTTTTAAAATAGTTATCACTTTCGCTATAAATCATTATTACTTTCGATATAAAATGTTATCACTTTTTATTTATACTATAAATTGTTCATCAAATAACATTTTCACTTTTCATTGATTTATTATCACTTTCCTATATAAAAATTATCACTTTCTGGCAGTCTCACGTAAACCCTTATGTGAGACGGTTTCATACAAGTCTTTGCTTATAATTTATTAATATATACTTTCTCCGTCCCAAAATTATAGTCACGTTACTGTAACACGTTTTTTAAGAAAAGTGTTCTTTTTAACCAAATTTGTTGACTTTAGAGGGTATAGTAGTATTTTTAGGTAATAAAAAAGTATAAAGTAATGATATGTGTGTGAAAAATGAGTGGCAAATTTGAAATTAAAGTAACTTTTGAGATTGTTGGATAAAGTGATGTTTGTCGTTATTTGGTTGTGAACAAAATTGTGGGACAGACAAATGTAGAAACGTGAACGAAATTGTGGGACGGAGGGAGTATTAAATATTATACATACTTTTTTATTTAATTTAAATAAAAGAAATCATATATAAGAATTATATATAATTATTACAAATCATTTTATTACAATATTATATATCTAATAAAATAATTTTAAAAAAGAAAATAAAGTTTAATTATTTAATTTAAAATTTAAATTTACTTAATTTTATTTTAATTTAAAATTTTCTATTTGAATGTATTATAATTAAAAAAAAAGGGGTCAGGGCATGTGTCCTCAATAGCTAACCCGTAGCGGGGCACGGGGCGGGGCACGGGTATAAGAGTGCGGGGCCGCCCGCCCTGCCCTGGCCAATTGCCATCCCTAATCGTCTACTCCCTTTGATAAGTGTACGTTTACTTTTTACACGTGAATTAATGAGTATAATATTTGAAAATGTAATGAGGTGAGAGAAATATTATTTTAATTTGTAGTGGGTAGTTGTATTAGTGTTGAGTGTGGGCTATGTGTAGTGGGTTGACTATAATAACATTATATTGTGTGTGTGACATCAATCCAAAAAGGAAATTGATACTTTGTATTGGGACAGACTAAAATGGCAAAATGAACACTTATTAGAGAGACGGGGGAGTAAGAAGCCTTCCGATACAGTATTTGGGAATTCCTTTGAGTGGGAGACAGATAATAGTGGAGCAATTTCCCCCTAGTTCGCCAGATTACGGAGAGCATCTGACGATGGTCGGCTAAAACCCTATCATTTGTTGGAAAGCTGGAGTTGATACATTGTATTGTATGGGGTGGGTCTTGTCTTTCTAGTTTTCAGTTGTGAAAGTACCAAATGGTGTCATTCGAAAAATTGTGAAGCTTATGAGGTACTTTATGTGGGGTGCAAGGAAAGGATTAGTGGGGTGTTGTGATGATACAAAACCTATAAAAGAATGGGGATTGGGTTTGAAGGAGATGAAGTCATGGAATGATGTGCTTCTTTGTAAGGTTCTTTGGGATGTTCATTCGAACAAAGAGTCAATATGGGTTAAGTGGATTCTCGTCGTGTACTTGAAAGGGATGAGTTATTGGGAGATGTGGAATAGCAACACTTCATCTTATGCGTGGAGATCTCTGTTAGGGGTATTGAAGAGAATTATAGAGAAAATAGGAGCACAAGGGAGAGTAGAGAAGGTGCTACACTACAAGTGAGGGATTGGGGAAGAAGAGTTCATACAATTCAAGATGGGCTCAAGTAGATATACAAAGATAGGAGATGCACGTTAAACAAGAAAAGTTGAGGACTTTAGCCCTTACCTCATGTGTGAGGAAAGCGAGGGAGTGTAAGAATGCATAGGTAAGCAAAGTTATCTACTATACATCTGTTGCCAAACATCAAGATGGCGTCTTAGTTATTTTGTTTTCAGTTTATCTGCTTGTTTGATTTTTTTTTTTCTTATTTCTAAGTTGTCCTTTATGATTTAATCTCTGACTAAAATTTATGATTTTCAGATTAGGTTGAGAAATGTGTTAGATTAGATCGAATTATTTTTAAATAATTTTTATTTTCTTAATTAAAATTAATATCTATTTTTGACATGATTCGATATACCAAATTTTTCGATAATTCAAACTTTCTGTATGAAACGGTAGGTAAATTTTTTTTGGTATAAAACATTGTTTACCCAAAAATTAGTATGATATGCTTTACAGAATGGAATCTCTATGAATTTTAAATTACCAAAATTTCAACATGAAAAAGGGAACGGCTATTTGCACCTCCAAAATTACTAAACGTGCCCCAAAAATATTTAAATTGACATAATTATTCTTATAAAATTTATATATATTCGATTTTTGTAACAGAACAATCATCTAACAAACTGTTCGGTTGCAGCAATCAAACAGAACAAAGAATTCATCTATTATCTGTTCGGCTGCAGCAACCGAACAGACAAAGAATTCATTCATCTTATGTGTTCGGTTGCAGCAACCGAACAAAACAAGATTTGTGATTTTTTTTAATTCATATCTATATTACTAGATAAGATAACAGATAAGTTTAATGGACATCATCGATCTTTAAACAAAGATTGTGATTCTTCTCCCAGTGAAAGTAAGCAAGTTTCTGTTCAACGGAAGTAGCAGTGTACCAGTGGTTTGATAGAATCTAAAAACTTGCTTACTTTAACAGGGAGATGAATCACCATCTTTGTTTAAATATCGATGATATCTATAAAACTTATCTGTTATTTATTCGATAATTTAAATATAAATTTAAAAAAAATAATAACAAATCTTGTTCTGTTTGATTGTTACAACAGAACAAGTAAGATAATAATTACCGAACAAATAAGATAGAAGAATTCTTTACTAACTGTTCGGTTGCAACAACCGAACAAATATAAATTTTATAAGAATAATTATGTCAATTTAAATATTTTTGGGGTACGTTCAGTAATTTTAAGGGTGCAAATAGCTGCCACTATGAAAAAATCTACTCCCTCCGTCCCGACAAATATTTCAAGTATTGTGGTGCGCAGAGTTTAAGAAATTTTTATTTTTTTATGTATAAATTAAGAAAGAGAATAAATATTTGGGTTAATTTAATGAAAAAGTTGTGTAAATTTATTGGGATATGTGAAAAAGTAAGTATTATATTGGAATGTGTGCAAAAAATGGATATTATTATAGTGTATTTTTTACCAATTTAAATAAAAGTAAAATATGAAATACTTTGAGGGACGTATAAAAAAGGAAAGTGTGAAATACTTTGAGGAACGTATAAAAAAGGAAAGTGTGAATACTTTCAAGGACGAAGGGAGTATACCATAATCAATTATTTATATGGTGCTCCTATGAAAAAATCTATACCATAATCAATTATTTATATGGCCCAATATCATGCTATTAAATTGAGTGGATCCAGCTCCCAACTCAGTTTGTATAAAAGATGAAAAATAATAACTGTCTTTAATAAAAAAAATAATAATTATATTTGATCAGGAAAAAAAGAAATCTCACTCGAGTATTCACCTGATTAAGGAGATTCCTTCTCTTCTCATAACGCTTTGCTGAAACTCATGCAATATTGAAGTATAGAGTAAATGTTAATCGTATAACACTCCATTAGAGCACACTAGTCTCTCTCCAAAAATGTAATATAACAAGAGTAAAAAACAAAACACTTATTTCCTTAATGGGAAACATGCAACTTTTTTTATAACAACCAAATTTCATATAAATTATCAGAAGTTGTGGAAGCAATGGCGCTTTACTGTTGCCATTTCCCCTCTTTCTCTTGTCTCATCTTAGTTCCTGGAGTACGACACTATCTCGAGTAATTTCTTCAGAAAGTATTCAAATCAAAGCAGAAAAAGAAACAACGAAAGGGTGGAGGATGCAATGACTAGTGAAAGTATTCAAATCAAAGCAGAAAAAGAAACAACGAAATGGTGGAGGATGCAATGACTAGTAGCAGAAGACGGTTTTTGGTAAAGGAATAAAGGATTGTAGTGTTGAAAGGTCCTACTTTTCCAGATTGTGCATGAAGAATTCAAATTTACAATTCTAAACAAATGGACAAAATTATGTTAAGATACACAAACTAATATATTTACCTAAGAGCTTGGTAACAACCGGCCGTTATACATCTTATCAAGCAATTGTCGTGCATCTGGTCTCCGAAGAAGACCTTTGTTATTCGGTAAACCTGTACCCAAACATACCGGACAGACTAATTTCCCACGACCTGCATCAGTGATGGAACCATATTGTTCAGAACCTAATACTGGACTTATTGACTGAAAATCAATTTTTTGTTATCCCTCGAATTATAAAAAATTCAAGCCAGGCATACATACCATATATCCATAGGTATCTTGATGTATGTCTGTAAAAAGTAATTTGTTGAATGAATCGTGAGAAGGTAATTACCATAGCAGTTTGGACATTCTGTAAAAGCGTAGACATCTTTCGCACGCTTTCTGTTCAGAGCTTTCCATTTTCCTGTACCACCACACATATCACCTAAATAAAGAGCAAATGAATATCTTGGACTAGATAAAGTGAGCACAAACCTGCTGAATTGAACATAAAATATGAAGACCATGAATTGGGATATTCTCAGTTTTGTTATGTATTCTAAAGTTTACTGCATCAACAATTATTAAAACTGATAATCATCCGAATTGTTTTTATTCCCACATAATTAATCATTTACACGCATACAACTCTCACTATATTACTGTGCTTTTTTCAGGACACACCTCTGCAATTTAGCAAAATTTAAATTAAAGAAACAGAAATAAGATCGCAATGTATTTGACACTATTGATGATATGAGCTGATGATGATCGGTGCGTAAATTTTGTACTAGTCTCTGCGCCCAGTATTGCGTGTTAAAGGGTAGAGGGAATCAGAACACTTGTTTATTCATGCATAACAGTGACTATCATGAAAAATATTGTTATAAAATCTCTACACTTACAGATAATAGCGCCACTGCCTCCGCAATTGCGACAAACTGCTTTCTCTTTCCCTTCCAAAGCATTTGCCTTGGGATCAGAATCCAGAACACTTGGAGCTACTATAAATGCCATAGTTGAACATAAGCAAGTAAGACACTGACGGCGAGAGGTTACTGCATGAGTTGCCTGTTTGCAAACAAAAAAAAAATCAAAAGAGTTGACTGTGTTTCCGACACACCCAATAAATTATTTCACAATGAATATGACAAGCAATTACAATGAAATTATTAACCAAGAAAATAAGAAACAAATCAAGATTGGAAAAGGGACCTGTGATATCTAATCTTAGATATTAGAACTACTATTAATGTATTTCTCACTTTAAAGGTCGACAAATAATATGCTAAATCAGAAACTCATCCATAGGCCATTAGGCTACTATTCTGTTAGATAGTGTGATGCTTCTTCCAATTACAGATCATGCCACTGTAAGAGCAACATGAGGAATCCTTTTGTAAAAAATAGTAAACAGCTTACAGGGCATAGCATTTAGAATGTCTAAATATATCACATCTCCATTAACCATATGACAAATATAGTCCCTTTCTTAGTATAATAATAAAATGTATTTTACCAAATAAAGTAGAAGTCAGCACCAATTGAGGAAAATATCGTTCACAAAGTCAATTGAAACAGAACTATTTGCTCCCAAGTCCCAAGGCATAGAAGATCAAAATTCTTCCAATCATTGGTTGTAAAGATTAACGAAGCCTAAGAAGCATTTTAACTAGATACCTCAACCTACTTGATGAGACAATCGAAAATCTATATGTGATTGGAACAATCTTACTGCTTTTGTAGACTATCAAAGTATTCTCACTTGGATAAAACCGAAGAGGGAGGACAGAGAAAAGCTCTTTGGAGTTACGACTAAACCAAAAAACTATAATAAGTATCAGAAATAGTTAAAATCAGCTAAACAATGTTAGAGTTAATAGTTTGAATTCATAGAGTCAATATAGACGCTACCAATAATGGGACATTACAATCTGTTACAGATGTTCTACAGTACACCCCAGATTGTCTATCATTGAACCAAATATTAACCTAACTAAAATTCCCACATATGGAAACTAAGATGTGTTCCACACTGGATTAAATAGGTTCATGCCCACCAAATAAAGGTTGCACCAAAAAATCTGAAACTATATCAATAAAGTTTGAACAATTTATTGAACTGAATGATTTGAACCAGAGAGAGCACAGGTCCTCAAGATGATTAAAATCAGGACCTTTTTTTTAATGGGTAGATCAACACAGAACCCATATCACTTAAAGTCGATGAAGAATCAACACAAGTGCATAGAACATTTCTCCTAGCTACTATCAGAATCAGCTGCTCAAGATTGGAGCTCAAATAATCTCCCAAGTTCAACATTATCCCATCAGCTATATATTCCAAATTTATGCTGCAGAAAATATTCAAAATCCCAAACATAGAATAGCATTAACAAACAGCATCTGATACTAACTAGGAAGTTGTGAAGACACACAGACCTCTGCCTTAATGAGTTCCGACGAATTACTGGAAGTAGCCCGAGAGCATGCTTCATCCTCCAGGCCGGATTTAATTTGCAATCCAACTCGATTGAAATTAGCACCTATAGAATCAATCAAGAAAAAACCTTGTTTTCAGCATAATTAAACTGCAATTATTATTTTCTCTCCCAATATCTGCTACTTATTCATTGGAAAAGGAAGAGAAAGTGGTCAAAAAATCAATACCAAAACAATATATATACATTAAAAAAAAAAAAAAAAAGAGCCATGGAAAACTGAATTAAACCAAAGAATCAAAAGTCCATACTCCATCACATTCCTAAATTACGAGACAGAAAAATTCAACAAAGAGCTATGACCTAATTCTTACAATTAACTTCAAAGGACCTCTTCTTAAGAGTTTCACAAAAATTATTTTCAATAAATTGGCAGAAAAATTGGAATCCGTTGTGTTCATAGATGTAATTTCAGGAGAAATAAATAAGAAGTGAGCGAAACAAAAGACTTACAGTGGTTTTTAGGAGGTTGCAGAGAGAAGCTTGAGATAGCAGAGGACACATGTGAAGAGAGATGAGAAGCCATCTCTCTCTCTCTCTAAGATTTTGAGAAGGAGATGAGTTATCTTCGTGTGGCTGTGGTAATCAATATCGCACTTTCATTTTAGATGAATGTAATCTAAGTCTACAGCTAAAATCATTTTTTACTTATTTTGGAATAACTTAATTTTATTTTTATGCAAATACTTTTGTAAAATCAAGTTCATAGTATAAATATTGTGATCCATCCTTTCAATCATATATATACACTCCATATTTTACATAATTTTCTCTACTTGGGTTAGTAGAGATTCAATTGGGGAATTTTTAGGGGCCTTGAAATTTATCAGTCAAATTATGAGACATGAACTAAAGTAATTGGGATAATATGTTCTATAATACTCCCTCTGTCCCACACGGTAAGGGTAGTTTTTGTTTTTTGACACGTGGATTAAGGAGTATTATTATTTAATGTGTAGTAGGTAATTGTATTAGTGGGGAGTATGAGCCCCATGTTTTAATTGTATTAGAGGCGATGAGTGGATTCCATGTGTGTTAAAAAGGAAAGAGGACTCTTTGGGTGAGACGACCAAAATGGAAAAAAAAAAAGACCCTTGCCGTGGGACGGAGGGAGTATATGCAAGAAGCTTTTATACATACTAGATTTTTAAACGTGCGTTACACGTTATTTGTATGTTATACTCGGGAAAGTATATCTTAAACTCAGTCATGATTTCAACCTTCTTATTTAATTATAGCATGATATATACTTCCCATTCTTATGTAAGATAAAAATATGAGTATTTTGAATAATTCAAATAGAAAAGGTGAATAAAAGTTATTAACTTTTTAGGCAAATAAATTGTAAAAAGTGTGTAGGTGTAGCCTCTCAAATTTTATATTATGCATGTCTTTCCTTTTTTTTTAAAGCACACCTGTATATTGTCTAATTCCAATAAAAAGGAGATCATTCATCTTGGAGAAAAGTAAAAACCACGTACCATGTGATTATCATTGGTCCATTTTTTGCATTTCTCAATAACTAAAACGTATTTATGTTCTTCATTATAATGTGAAAGGCAAATGACTCATGGATCAAACACCAAAATATCAAACATCAAGACTTTGCTAATAAACTCAAAGAAACGCCAAAATATTAAATATTGCTGTAACAAAGAAACTATTGAATGACATCATTTGTTCCCAACATATTTCAAGAATAAAGAAAACCCTGCAAAAACATTTAAAAATTAACCTATACAACCAAACATGACCATTCTTCTTCTTGATATGGAGAGAGTTTCCAATCAACAGGCAGATTAAAACCGAATCACATGCATCCATAATTCTCCTCTTCTTCCTTCTACTTCCCAACTATCTACTTAACCCTTTCAAAAATTCAAACAATTCCTCCTCCGTCTGCAACCCTTCCGTCATAAGACATATCTCATCCCACTAAGGATGCTCAACAACTTCCAATGACACAAAATCTACCGCCAGCCCGTCCTTATTCAAGACTTCCATGTCTCTGTCCTCCACATTCTCACACACAATAGTTTCATTTATCAAAGAAAACTCATATAATCATCGAGAGGTTATATATTAACATTAACATCAATGACACCAATGACCCTAAATACCCAACCCCCTTTTAGCCATTTGGAATAAGCAGCGGTATTCATCAGATTCAGATGGATAGTCATATATTAATGCTAACAGTATATCTCAATACTTTAGAACAAATGTAACTATGAAGCAGTGAAAAAAAATCCCTTATACCATTAATTTTCTCAATCATGCCTGCAGTGAAAATCATTTCACACTTTTGAGCCATCATAACTCTTTAGTGCCTTCTCAATGATTTCATCAAAACTCTGCAAAACCATTTAACTGAGTTAAACATCAATGAAGTTATGGAGAAAAATGAACTCAAACCTTGTATGCAGCCTCAATTGATGCCAGAGAAGTTAGTCCCAAACTTGACCTTTTTTTCAAATAAATAGGCTGGTATTGCTTCAAGTGGAGTAGAAATCACTTACTAACCTGAGACGGATGATCTTCCATCAGCAGAAAAAATCCACATCCTCGCCCTCCTTGTCTTTCCGGAAAGCACCCAAATGTCTGCCTCTAACATTACCAATGCTATTATGCTTGGCACGGAGGAAGATCATCTTGTAATAATTCTTCAAGTGAATACGCTCCATCAGAACCGAGGGAATGTCTGTATCAGATTTCGATATTTCGTTGTAACTATGTCCACTCAGAAATCTAGAAACAACATGATAATATTGGGCGTACCACAATAGGACCAGAATTTAATTTCTGAGTCCGCATTGGAGATCAACTTCTTCCCTGCTACAACATCCCAAACCCAAATCCTATTAGTACTTGGTCTCTTCAAAATCTAATTTAACAGACCAGTATCTCAAGCAATTAAATATGAAGTAAAAAATAATAATCCAAGAAGTAGACCAAGCTGGTTGAAATGTGTCATTATCTTCTTCCTCGTCATAAATTCCTCATTTTTTAATCACATTTTAATAAGGATACATTCATCTCTTGTTTAATATTAAGACTTACGGCTACTGTAATGTGGCATGATAGAGCACAATGCCAATGGCAAGTATCATATTTGATATGTGAAGAACACAATTCTTCTCTCAGAACGCTTTTTCAGCGAATTAAAAAGACCAATGATTGCTAAAATAATACATGGAATATTAGATATGGTGTTGAAGAACTCAACTATATCGGAGAAGTTGATACAATTTGCCTCACGCCACTCGTGTGTTGAAGTCACAGGTCCCAAAAAACTTGACTGTCCATCTGCAATTTTTCAGTAGTTAAACTTGTGCTTGATTTGCCTTATAAGATTGTCTTGGGATTCTAAGATTCCCAAATCCTACAGTCAAATTTCAAGCATGACCTTTTATTTCATTTGGTAGCATAGACATACACATTCACACATTGTTTGCAAGGGCAACCTAAAAATGCAAAATTGACAATTAAATGAGTATGTTTAACTTATCAATCTTAATTCTTTTAACCATCGTATAAAGCTAAACCTGTTCAGTGGTAACACCAAACTGCATCTGCCTTTGTGATCATTCGCCTTTCCCAACGTAAACCTTCACTTAGAATGTAAATCGGGACAATCATACATCTTGCACTCCACGTTAATGGGATACGCCATCTAATAGTAATAATAACTCAAATTAATATAGAGAACTGTCAAATCTAAAACTATAAATTTCTCTCGAAATCAATAAAATTAGAGTTTGAAAAGAGGTACGTCATTAAAGAAAGGTTCTCTTACATTATAAAAGTAAAAGTTTGATGAACGAACCCAGTAGTGATGTAGGATGTGATAATACTGTCGCACGAAAGCGTTTCTCAACTCTCCTCCAACCAAATCACAAAACCAAATAAAAGCACTGCCAAATATTCAAAATAAATAAACCAATTAAAAAGAATGGTTCGCACGATAGATTTAAAAAAAAAATGTGAGAGTAGAAACTCACAACTTGCGCAGAAACATGTTACTGAGCCTCTGCCTCCGGCATCCTAGCAACAGAGATCTTCGCGCACATCCTAGGATTTACCTCCTCCACCAATCCCCAAGGCAGGGGCGGTGGAGCCCTAATGGTGGGTACACCATTTATTTAAAGGCACAGTTTTCGTTGATTGCTCTCACAATGTACGTGCTATGTTGTCTTCTGTTTTTCTCTCTTCTTTTATTATCTTTTTTCCCTTTTTTTTATTCGTTAAAATTAAGAGTTGGTCTCTTATGTCTCCAGGTGCACAAGATGTGTAAGAGTTTTAAAGGATACACACTTTAATTAATAAGGGGTACACCATTTTATTCTAAAGGGTATGCACATTTTATTAATGTTTTTTATTTTTTTAAAAATAAAAGGTACACATCTTTATACTAAAGACAATTTAATACTAAAAGGTATGAGCGCACGGCGTGTGCGACTGTCCCGAGAGCACACATATTTTTGCCTAAAATTAATTATTGATTATAATTTTAATAATATATATACACCCCTCATCCCAAATATTTTCACAGCTACGTATTTTCACACACGTATTTGGATATGTGTATTATAAAAAAAAATATATAATGTAAAATAAAAATTAAGGATAAGTTGGGTGATTAAAGAAAAAAAAAGTAAATAGTTGTTCATGTATAATTTTTTACTAAAAGGGTTTAATATTTATTTCGATAGGTCTTGCGTGAGATCGTCTCAAGACCATTTTACACTTTTTTAAAATGTTATCACTTTCGCTATAAAATGTTATCACTTTTCATTTATACTATAAATTGTTTATGAAATAACATTATCATTTTTCATTAGTTTAGTATCACATTTTCAATATAAAAATTATCACTTTTTGACTGTCTCACGTAAGCCCTTACATGAGACGGTCTCACACAAGTCTTTGCCTATTTATTTATTAATTCTTAGAGTATAATTATAATTTACGAGTGTATATGTGTATATAAGAGAGATTTATTAAATTTAAAATCAAAATATTAAACCTAAATTAAGGATAATATTTAAGATTTATACTGTATGAGTAAAATAAATAGACTCAAAGGTGAAATTATAATTATAAATTTATTTTTTAAGAATTAATAAATAAATATTAAATCCTGTGCATAAAATGAGACTTGAACCACTAAAGTAAACTATAAGAAAAAAATTACAATTATATTCTAAAAGTTTTATGATAAGGGTGAAATTATAATTATATCTTAAAATTAAGACTAACTAGTCTTGAAAATAAAAATTGAAATATAAGAGTAAAATACATCACGGAGCATAAATTTCCATGAGGGCTAAAACATATCATAAATTAATTTGAATAAAATAATATATATATTATTATAAATATAATTATTTAATAATTAATTTATTATAAAAAAAGGAAAAGAAGTCAAGGTCAATAGGGATGTAATCGAACCGAGTCGAGTCGAACACTACTAGGTTTGAGGATCATTTGTTAAGGAATTATCGAACTCGAACCTGAGCTCGAACTCGACAAGAAAAAAAATATCGAACTCGAGCTCGAATTCAAACTTTTGTTAAGACTCACGAACATGTTCACGAACATATAAACTAACTTGTTCATGAATATTTTTTCACGAACATTTAAATAATTTTTTACGTGGATATTAAAATAATGTTTTGTTTATAAACATTTAATGTTATTCATAATATTAAATAAACAAACTAACAAAATATAATAATAAATGGTAAAAAAATATTTAAATATTTGTATAATCACTTAAGTTATTATCATATTTGTTTGGTTTAATGCACAATATTTAATTATTGAATATAAATAAATAAATGATTATATATAATACTAAAGAATAATTATAAAATTTACAAACGCGTTTGCGAGCCATTAACGAGCCCATAAACAAATATGTTCGCGAGCTTTCGAGCCGAATACCCTTAGACTTGAGTTTGGTTTGATAGACTATTCGAGCTCAAAATTCAAGTTTGGTTTGGTTCGTTAAGGTTAACGAACGAGTTCGAACGAACATTTTATCGAACCGTGACTCGAATAGTTCGCGAACGATTTGGTTCGCTTACATCCCTAAAGGTCGCAAATATAAGCATCGAAATACTTCCCCTTCAAATAATCCTGTTGTAACGACGTTAGATTTATTATTTAAGGGAATGGTTATATTATCTTAGATTAAATAAATAGAGGGTGGATTTGACTTATTTGAATAGATGGAGGGAATAAATGTTTAAAAAATTAGATCAAGGGCTAAAGTAATCCAATGGAATAAGATCAAGGGTGGATATGATTTTTGCCCAAACAAAATATATACCAAATGTTTCTTATTTTTGAGAAATTATGTGTAACACGTCCTATATGTCTATTTATTTACAGAAAAAAACTAAAAAAATTAGGAACTATAGCAACTTAATTATAATGAAACCACTCAACTCGACAAAAGTTTGGGGACAACAAGTTTCCTGCTAATTAGTGAAAAACAAATGATATTAGAAGTTCATGAAAAATAGACATAAAAAACCAATTGCCAAAGGGTTATCTAACAACAACAATCGCAACACATTATTATTGCACAAAGGAAACCAATTTTGGGAAAACAGGAGAAACTCAATAAACTAAGAAATTAGTATAAATCAATTTTTTCCATAAAGAACTAACATAAGAAAGATTCAAGTGGAACTCCCATTAAAAAAAAAATGAATCATAAAATGAAGTCAAGCAAGCTAAAGGCTATGTGCAAGGCGACCGCGCAAATGAATTAGAAGAATAGTTGATGATGACATAAAGGTAAAAGAAGGCAAGTATTGCAAGAAAAATCAGGCTCAATTCTGTTCATAAATAAAAGATCAGTAACGTAAAATAGCTTGATCAATGAAGTCTAAAATGACGTAAGATCTCATATGAATCCCTATGAAATGACAACAAAAAAACTCTTAAGAATTATAAATGAGTCTTACCATTAGTGTGTATATACAAGAACAAGCATCAATCATTACCCAAAATCTTAACCCAATTATAAATGAGAAGAACTCCAGTATGTCTGTTGTTCCCATCAACAATTTTTTGATATTATCATCTATATAACTTTCGTTCATCTACTGAGAGGAGCATGGCATCATGTAGCTTATACTAAAAATACAGCTTTTCTAAACTAAAAATACAGCTTTTCTAAATGAATCTGAATTCAACATCCGCTAGTAAAACAGAGCAAGATTATTTAATTACATGGAAAAATGTGGATAAAAGCAATTGAATTGAGTTACACAGAGAATCCAAAAGGAAGAAAAGGGAAATATAGGGAACACGACACTGGTCAAAGATGTAGAGTGAATCAGAGAGTATTCTGTAGAAAGGTTTAGCTACCATGGGGCAAATAATTGGCTGAACTCTGAAGTTTCTGACAAGTAGAAGGCTCCGCCCTCAACCTATATTTAAGAAAGAAATTCACAACAATCCAAGGAAAACATCTCATGTCCCTGCACAAAAAATCCAATCCCCAGCAAATGGTGACTGATAATGTTTAGTGTTGACCAAAAAATGATGCGAATGATATAACATCGCAAACTATCTGAAATCCAACCACTGATAAAACCTCCAAGTTTTCTACCTTCTGTGTGCAGGCAGAATAAGCATAGCATCTGCTCCATGACAATAATCCAAGTATAATTCCCTAAAAACTAATCTCAGTATGCTAGCCACGCAGCAGATTCCCTTGGATGTAATCAATGGGCACTCGCTGATATCTATACTGGCATACAACTTCCACAATGATCAAATTGTAAAACCTATATTCCAAATAAAAATACCATTAGGTCCATCTAGAACATAAGCACATGAACCTTTTGGTAAATAATTAAACACAACCCAAACATGGTTCAAAGTTAAAGAAACAGAAACAATGCCTAAAGAAAAAAAAGGAGTATCATTATGAATGAATTTTTTAAGCAAATGATAATTCTCTATTTCTAGAAGACAATAAGAGGTGGCATTGGTTAAACCTTGTTCAGGAAACAACACAACTACAAAAAATAGATATATGGTGATTCAAAGGTAGATAATAAAAAACGAACCTTATTTTACATATTAGTTTTTAATTTCTTCAATGCAACATAAGTGTATAGAGCAGGTTAAGATTTTAGAGGGGCACCGAAGAGACACCCAACAACAAAAGGAAAATGTAGAGTGTTTATAGCAGGTTAAGTTCAGGGGGAGCTTGAGGAAATTAAACCTCATTCCCGCTTCATTACTTAGAACATGCACTCACGGACAATGCATCTGTCTTACTATCTATAAGAATATAGAATGAAACATCCCAAGGATTGCTCGTAGCACAACTAACATCATCATAATACAACTTTAACATTCTGATAAGTAATATTTTGAAGTGGCTGCTAGAAAACTACTCATTCTTCCATAACATGCAGAATTTCATTAGTTTCTATATGCATTCAATCTTATGCCTATGTGAGGTTTCTGTCATTTTTTCACATATGATTTTCATATGTTATGAATGAAAGATATATTAGTGACTTTTTTGTGAGAGAAGTTGTGTTGTTTGTCTTCCATCTACTAACTCTCATAGCGAAACATTTGATATTTTGGACAATAAATATTAACAACTACAAAGGGACAGAAAAGAAACAAAACATATTAAAGATAACCTGAACAATTCTGCATTCAGCAAGACGATTGCCAAAATATGCTTTCCTAAAATTACAACAGGAGAATCAATTACACAGAATGAAAAATTCAATAACAAAATTGTACTAAATTTTAAAGCCTATACCTCCAAGCTATCTGAATCGCACAAGCGCCTTGCTGGCAAGCAACAAACAACAAATCTTCGACGCAATTGGGGCTGATTTTCTTCTTTCACAAATGGGTGATCCTTTGGCATGGCATACCCAGTCTGGAACGAGACTCCATCAGAAGAGAAGAACAAATTGGAGAAAAGGGGGGTGGCGGTGCTTACTGGAGCGAAACCGGTGGTGGGTGTCGGCAAGTACTGGGCATAGATGACGGCAAAACTCCGGCGGGCACGACTACTTTCTTCCGGCGATGGCGAGTTGAAAGGATATCTGCTGTCGATGAGCGACGAACGGCGTTTATTCGCGACTCCGAAAGCGCTGGTGTTGGGCACGCATCTCCGGCGGCGGATCCACTGCGCCATTGAAAATGTAGAGAGCGTAGGAAATAAATTAATAAATCCTAATACCTTAAACCTTATTACGATTAACGAGATCAAAATTATAATGCGGAAGCGTACCTAATCCAATGAGTCTCTAGGCGGAACACGAACTCAGATCAATTGTTATATGGTTCCTTATGGGGACCGTAGTAATCCCTGAAGACCATGTGCGGCTTAGTATTGGGGACCATAACTTGGGAGTCTTTATATACTACTTGACTAGACCACTCATAATCACCTAATCATGTAGTATTAGGTATCTACTCAATAAGCTCATATCATTTAATATTATAGCCCATGGACATTTAATCTTAATTGGATCACTTAATTAAGTCCATAATATAATTGAATAGTTAATATAATTGTATAATAATATATTGCCCACAATTAGATTATAATGGAAATTAATAATTTTCAACAATCTTCCACTTGGGCTATATATTTTTCGTTAGCAATTATATCAAGAGTCCTTAGTTGCGCAACTTTATGCTATTACTCTTCAGGTTATACTTAACAATCTGGTTCATCTCATATACTAATATGGAACTACCGCGGCATACACCACATTATAAATCGTGATTAAACCCCGACAATTACCAATATCAATATACTCAATGACATAGATCAAATATGGTGAGTAGCATGAAAATTACATTTCAAATGTGATCAACATCATGTCTATTTCCAACTGGTCCAACTTTAAACTTTAGTGAGATCAATCCATAATGTAAAATATTACAAAATGAAATTACTTAAGTGAATTCACAATGAATTCAAAGCCATGAACTTTATTCTGCAGAAAACTGAATTATCCAAATCAAAGTGTTTTGAAAACTTTAAAGAACAATAAATATAGACTCCCACTGAACTAATGCATTCTAAAACCATATAACACCCATATGATTAGCTAGCTCATAAAATTACAGGGCGTTGAATACATAACTGGTGGATCCATATTTAGAGTCTATCATAATATGCTCTTCTAAAATTTTATCTACACAAAACACTTTCTTTAACAACCAAGAATTCTATGTCAATTTGTTTGACTTATAAGTATTCTTGTCATAAATACTTTACTGCGAACTAACTGTCACAATGAACTTTATGTGACAAATCTTCGCAACCTTTATTTCATGTTTGAATGCCCTTAGTGTGCTACTAATTATGTTGTCATGGTTAATGAGCTAAAGTGTTTGCTTAATACTTTTACTTGTATAGCTCTCCGACCAACAGAAAATATAGTGTGAAGTGAATCTTATACTATATTGACATCCAACAAACTCAGAATCAGAATTCCTCATGATCTCTAACAAATTTGATCCCTGATGTACATACATATTATTCTTAGTTCTCTATACATACTTTATAAAGATCCATACTAGAGTTACTTAAATGTCTACGTAATATACCAATCAACATAAGCCAAATTAGGTCTTGTAGAGACCTCATCATACAACAACTTCCAACAACCAATGAATATGGAATGTTTCTACATTTCTTAAATCTTTAGTTTAACTTTAGGGCACCTGATTGAGACTGCACTTGTCTCCCTTAGTTTAACTTAAACATTCTCCCACTGAATCATATAATCATCTACATTTGTCTCAAAACCAAATGAGATACTTACTTCATGATGATACTTGTGATTCCTTTACGAAAAAGAAAAAAAAAATTTGCTTGAATGCATAGATGAATTTCCTATTAGTTCTTAAACCATTTAAATTGTATCATCAGTGTTGCGATCAAGGAACTTTATCTTTACTTCCATCTAATATAATTCAAGATCAAAATGTGCTACTAATGTCACGATTATCTTATAATAATGTCTTCCTTCCCTTTTGAGTATAATCCTATATCAAGATGCAAACCTAATCATCTTGTATTGATTTATACTCATAACTTATAGCATTAACACACTTTGGAGTAATTGGACCTTTCATGGTTTGATGAACATTGTTTGAATGTTCTACCATTAATTCCATAGTGTCCTCATTATTTAGGAGAAAACTACATAATCTTCTGAATAATCTTTCTCCCAACTCTAGTGGTTTCCTTAGTGACATTAATTCTTGAGGTTGGTGAATTTGTTATTCCTTAAATATTATTGACATTGTCATATCGTTATTCTGAATTTGCACTAATTCTTTAAAGCATAAGTGGGGATCGAATCGACTCCCCCTTAAGGACAATGTCTCTAATATTATTCTTCCCCCAAAATTAACATCCTCACATAATACCGTATTACCCGTCTCAAATATGATCCGATCAATTGGATCATAAACTTATTATCTTTATTTAATACCAATAAATTAGCTTGTATCTATTTGAATCCAATTTTCTTTAGTAGATCCCAATGATCTAGCCTTAGTTGAATATCACCATATGTGAAACTCAAAGAGTTCTCACAACTACTTTGGTTGGAACTTTATTGAGACCATAAGCTGTAATCTTTAGTATTTCTCCAATTAGTAACCATATATTGTGGAGTACTATTTTTGTCTTTTAACTACACCACAACACCATTCATACTAAGTAATCTTAATGTGGTGTATTATAAAACAATTCCACAAGTCTTTAGGAGAAAACGAAAGATTATACTTTAGTTTCTTTTTTAACAGCTTTCCAAACGGGTTTTTCTTTGTTGTCCTTATACTTTATTGAGACAGAGTTTGTTAAAAACTTATTAGTTCATTCTTATTGTTGAAGTTCTCATCATGTATAATTTTGTTGTTGACATAGGTTAAACTTAATTAACAGACTTCTTAATTGTACAGAGAATTAATCCAAAATGATTATCATGCTTGTACTAAACTTTATAATCTTTTAAATTTTAAATAGTTTAGAATCATCTCAAGGAATCTATCACATCATTAGTATCAATATCAACTTGTAAGTGACACTCTTTACGTAGTAGTCAAATACTGACAATAAAACTGTCAAGCAATATCCTTCCTTTGGGCCGACTTATTACTCACATGTTAAACAAATAATCGTCACATATTTACCACCACAGGTGCTTGTGTATTTCTGCCAAATATTAATCTACCTATGGGCCGATCAATACCCGCATGAAGATACACTTGCAAAACATTATTAATTAGGGACCCATCACAAGACACCTTGTGCAACATTAACCTCGTCTATGGACAAAAATTAACTGCAGGGGTAATCTTGGTGCAACAATCAAGTATTGACAATAAGTTCTGTCAAACAAGAGTCTATCTGTGGACCGACTCATGTTCACATGAATAATCCAAATAATTATCACATACTTATTATCACATGTGTGTTATTATTCTGTCAAACTGTGCCTACCTGTGGGCCGAACACAGAACACATAAATAATACCACACTCATCTATGTAATTTCATTAAAGCTTTTCTCCACACACGATATTGATGTGGCAACATGGTGCTTCGATTGACTAGATTGAAGGTTTACTAAACTAATTAAATAAATATTAAAATGTTTAATTTAATTAAACGACATTAAAAAAAATATCTCCCCAATTATACTTTACTTAAATCCCACATACTAAATAGGAATTTAAGATGATTCACATATTTTAAAAAAAAAAAGATAAAAGATTTCTTAATTTCATTAGGATTCTAAATCCTGTATCCATATATTTTACAAAAATATGTATGCAGTCATCAATAATTATTAACGACCAAACTAATTAACAATAACTTAATTGATCAAATAAAACAAAATCATTCACATAAGTACCGAATTGCTTGCCAAAGGAAATTTCAATTCGATTCGACTGCATGCAAACCTATGCTATTGAATCCCAACTCTTTACTTAATAAATTCAAAGTTAATCAAATGCTTATTACCAATCTGCCATCACCAGTCTATTCTAATATACATGGATTCACATCCATTAATTACCTTATAAGGAATTTTCGATGTAATACTTTATGTAATTAAATTTTCGTATGAGGATCCATAGCATTGAATTTATTAAACTTAATTAGGGATTTTAAATCCCAATACAAAATATGTTAAATAAGGCAAATATACATTATCATATCATTGAAGAATATGCTTGGAATTATTAATTCACCGAAAGCATTAGTCGAGAATATATTATTCTCATTACAAATCCAATTTACCATTTGATTACAGAAGTTGATTTAATACACTCCAATTTAAATCAACAAATCAACCCACCCAAAGTGTAATTAACAATCCAGAAGGTTCATTATATTGTAGAGCACTACTTAATCAAAAAGGTGCTAAACAATTCGTCTGATCTAAAATTATCATTTTTCGCCAATGATTCAAATATAAATATTTGGATCTAACTCATGATTTCAAATCTCAGAGAATTATAAATAGGGTGGCTCTGATACCACTTGTAGGAAATAAATTAATAAATCCTAATACCTTAAACCCTATTACGATTAACGAGATCAAAATTATAATGCGGAAGCGTACCTGATCCAATGAGTCTCTAGGCGGAACACGAACTTAGGATCAATGATTATATGGTCTTCCTCAACTAAGCTTCCTTATTCCTTATGAGGACCATAGTAATCCCTCCCGATGGGGAGAAGGGAAGACCATGTGCGGTTTAGTATATTGGGGACCATAACCTGGGAGTCTTTATATACTACTTGACTAGACCACCCATAATTACCTAATCATGTAGTATTGGGTATCTACTCAATAAGCCTATATCATTTAATATTATAGTCCATGGACCTTTAACCTTAATTAGATCACTTAATTAAGTTCATAATATAATTGAATAGCTAATATAATTGTATAATAATATATTGCCCACAATTAGATTATAATGGAAATTAATAATTTCCAACAGAGAGGTCGGAGACGTTTGGTGGGCGGGGGCGATTTTAAAGCAAAAGAAAAGAGAAATCCTGTAGATAGATGAAGGCGGAGAGAAGTACCAGTGACTGTAAGGAGAGAATGGACTGTGCTTACGTACACAACACATGGTGTTGACGTGTAGAAATTAAGGCAAAGGGCATACCTTAACTGGCCGAAATTCGAGTGAATTCTCTTTATGAGTACCCCGGCCCCCACCGCCTCGGATTGGTGGAGGAGGTAAATCGACGGTGACGAGTTTCTTATTGGGTAGTTATGATGATGGGCTAGGAATTAGGATTGTTGATTATCTGAAGACGAATAAAATCTTTGATATAAGTCTAGTTGTTGGTTGTAATTTATCTCATGATTATCTTTGTTGGTTTTGTTTTTATGAGAAAAAAAATCCACATATTATTATGTTTTCTAGTGCAGATTCTATAGTCGAACAAGTATGATTAATAGCATCATAGAGAGCGTTAGTAGCAGCATGTCTGGTAAGGTCAAATGCAAGAAGGTTGAAAGACGTCGACGATCTTAGAGTACACATTAAGAAGAAGTTTTCATTTCCTTATTGAAGGAGCTGGCTGCCATTGGATGGAAGAATGAGAATGGCTTAGACTTGGTTATCTTAGTAAGCTAGCAGAAGGAATGAGTAAGGCTATTCCAGGAAATGATTTGTGTAGGATCAACTCTAAAATAACTACGTGGAAGAGATTATATGCATCTCTATCAACCATGTTTGATGGTACGCATCTATCTGCAAAGTAAACTGCCAGCTAAACTTATAGGACCAAGTGAGAGGTTTAGTTTTCCAGCTGATATGATGCATATATCTTCCATCTAAGTAACTGTACAACCACCCAATGATCTCAACTGAACGATCTAGCCCATAGATGATAGGAACTGATCCATCCTAGCCACTAAAAGTCATGCCACAACAGACCCTCTTCAACTTGCATCCAACTTAAATATTATTACCTGGCTCATGTAGTTGTAATTGTAATCCAACATCACTTGTGTCCTTGGATACAAATTAGCTATTGGTCAAGAAAGAGGACGTATCTTCAATATGTTGGATGTTATTGCAAGTATGAATCTGATGATATGCTTGATACTTCACACATGCTTGCGAAGAATGTAGAGTGTTTGCAATTGTTCAGAGGATTGCCAGAACAAGCTCGAGCACGATACCTACGACGATTGCTAAACAAGGAATTTGATTGACTCTCAATCTCCCGGTGAAGATGCTTTGTCAATTGCATCTTCTTTTTTATATATATGTAATGCATATCTGCATTTATACTATACAGGAACATATCTCTAGCTTGAACATTACTTTTGATAATTATGTGAGTGGAAGAATTTGACTCTTTAAGTTTTCTAAATTTGATGTGTAATCGTAATGATGATCACACAATATATTATCAATCAAACTTTGGTGTGTAATGCTAATGCATTTTTGAAGAGTCGTGCATGCCAAATAAGTTAATGCCCAGTAAGAGACAACTCTTCATTTCACTGCATGTGTTATTTTATTCTTAATCAAATTAGTGCTATAATTAAGTAAAATGCGATGATGTACACACGTGAGTTTAATTAATATTTTATATTACATATCTTACAACACCAACTCTATAAAAAATCGCTTCGCACCAATATCAACAAAGCACTAATACTACACAATACATAGTTAGAGTAATCAACCTTCATACAGAAAGCAAATTCATAAGTCTTTATTTGAAGTCCGCCGCCAAATACGAAGCAAAGCATGATATGACCACTAAACTGATCATTTCTTGTGTTTAAGAATTTTTAACACTTTAATGGACTAGATAATGCAATAGAAGAACTAGAGTCATATAAATTTTTTTCAACTTTTATTGAACGGACTTATTCAATGAACTGGGACTTATGCTCTTATGAAACTAATGCAAACACTTGATGAACACTCAAGAATTCACACACTTAAACGTTTGATCTCTCACGTTTCACTCACGAATTGATTGATGAACGAAAATGAAATAAAAAAAGATCAACACGAAGATGTATAGTGGTTCGGCATAAGCCTACATTCACTTTCCTAAGAGAAGAAATACACTAAACAATGATGAAGGTTACAAGCTTACAAGCACACTCACAAACTCTAATTCTTAATGCATGTTTTCCCTAAACTGATGTGTACAGATGGTGTGATGAAGATGATCAGAAACGGCTGAATGATTCTTCAACTTATATGGATGTGTGTCCAATGTGTAGATTCCCTTCCATCCAATCAAAACGCACACACTTCAATCAGTTGTAACCAACTGATCATTGCACCTTCCAGCTGATGCTTCCAGCTGCCACTCCCTCCATCTGATCACCTTGCTTTCTAATCAATCCAACGGCTTGATTCTACCTCTGCATGCAATCCTTCTACACTCTTAATCCACCAATGCATAAGCTCCACGTGGCATGTTCTTAGTTCCCATTCAACACACACATGCATGCAGCATACACACATGCATGGTCTATATCTTCACAAATCTCCACCTTAGACCTTGCATCACCATGTTAGCTTCATCCTCTCCGCCTTGTTGCATTTTAAAGGTTGCAGCCACCTTCCTTCCTTACTCAATTCAACTGAATTAATTGCTTACACAGCTCATACTTATGAACTGGTAAGACTTTTGTAAACATATCAGTTGGATTGTCATCTGTTTTGATCTTCTTGACACTTACTACCTCCTTGTCTATCATGTCCCTTATGAAATATAACCTTACATCAATGTGTTTGGTCCTTTCATGATACTCTTGATGCTTGGAGAGATGCACTGCACTCTGATTATCACAATGGAATTCAACTGAACCTTGCTCAATCCCAAACTCACTCAGTATACATGTCAGCCATAAGCTCTCCTTAATTGCTTCTGTAAGTGCAACAAATTCTGCCCCTGTAGTTGATAGAGCCACTATATGTTGATGAGTTGCTTTCCAGCTTACTGCAGTACCAAATAGATTGAATACATAACCAGTAAGTGACTTCCTAGTATCAAGATTTGCTGCATAATCAGTATCAACATATCCAACTGCTGCCTTATCCCATGTTGCCTTTTTCTGAAACTTCAAGCCTGCTGTGATGATACCTTTCACATACCTGAGAGCCCACTTTACTGAACTCCAATGTAGCAGACCTGGATTACTCATAAACCTACTAATCATGCTCATCACGTAAGCTAAGTCTGGCTTGCAACATACCATTGCATACATCAAACTACCAACAGCACTAGCATAGGGAATATTGCTCATTTCAACCTTCTCTTGATCTGTCTGAGGAGCTTGGAGTAATGACAGGCTCACTCCTTGCTTTGCTGGTGTAGTTACTGTTTTGCTGAGATTCATATTGTATCTCTTCTACACTTTGTCCAAGTATGATTCTTGAAACAACTTCAGCTCACCAGCTGACCTATTTCTCTCAATCTGCATACCAAGAATCACCTTTGCTTCTCCTAGATCCTTCATATCAAACTCCTGCTTAAGTATCACCTTTACTTTATCTATACCAGCTTGATCCTTACAAGCTATAAGAATATCATCTACATACAAAAGTAAGTATGTATAAACCCCTTCCTTGAACCTAATATAAACATAATTGTCATGTAGGCTCCTGTTGAATCCATTTGAAGTAATGTAATCATCAAACTTCAAATACCACTGTCTTGGACTTTGTTTTAGACCATACAAAGATTTCAACAGTAAACAAGTCATATTCTCAGCTCCTTCAACACTTACACCATCAGGAATCTTCATGTAGATATCCTCTTCTAGATTTCCATGCAAGAATGCAGTAGTGACATCCATCTGATGTAACTCAAGATCAAACTGAGTCACTAATGCCATCAAAATTCTGATAGAACAATGCTTAACAACAGGTGAGAATATCTCATTATAATCAACACCTTCTTTCTGTGAGAAACCTCTTGCTACAAGTCTTGCCTTATACCTAGCGCCTCCTTCTTTGCTTGTAACAGGCTTCTTCTTGTAGATCCATTTACAGCTTACTAACTTCTTGTTCTTTGGTCTGTCAACAATCTGCCAAGTCTTGTTCTTATGTAGTGATAGTAGCTCTTCTTCCATAACAACTATCCACTTGTTATTGTCATTTCCTGATATAGTTTCATCATATGTTCTTGGCTCATAATTTTCTATATCAGATGCAACATACAGTGCATATGACACTATATCAGCTTCCATGTATCTTACTGGAGCTTTAATCTGTCTTCTTAACATATCCCTTACAAGTTGATAGGAACTTAAATCATACTTTGAACTGGATGAGCTAGGAGAGCTATCTTCCTTATTCTAATCAGCACTGTTATTTTCTTCATTACATTGTTGTACTTCCTTCCTTGCTTGCTCCACCTGAGGCTCATCAAAGTCTGTAGTAATAGATACTACAGAATTTCTTTCAACCAATGACATCTTCTTTTCACTGAATGTGACATCTCTGCTAACAATAAACTTGTTAGCTTCATAACACCACAGTCTGTATCCTTTTACTTCTTTGGGGTATCCAACCATTACACATTTTACTGCTCTTGGTTCCAACTTGTCTTGCTTCACATGGGAGTAAGCCTGACATCCTATTACTCTTAAATGATTGTAACTAGGAGCCTTTCCAGACCACACTTCTTCAGGTGGTTTGAATTTTAAAGCTGCTGATGGACATAGGTTGATCAGATAGGCTGTTGTAGTCACAAGTTCACCCCAAAAACCTTTTGTAAATCCTCCACTACTCAGCATGCATCTTACTCTTTCTAACAATGTCTGATTCATCCTTTCTGCAACACCATTTTGTTGTGGAGTTCCAGGTGTAGTCTTGTGCCTCTTAATTCCCTTTTCTCTATAGAAAGTATTGAATTCTTCTGAAACAAACTCAAGCCCATTATCTGATCTCAAACATTTCAGCTTCTTTCCTGTTTGATTCTCTACCTCAGCAAGTCATTCCTTAAATGCAGTGAATGCTTGATCCTTTGTTTTAAGGTTTTTAACTCATAGCTTCCTAGAGTAGTCATCTATGAAGGATGTAAAATATCTTCCACCTCCAATAGTTGGATTTCTTGATGGTCCCCATAGATCTGTATGAACATACTAATGCTTTTCTGATGAAGTATGTTCTCCTGAACCAAATTTCAACCCTTTGTGTTGCTTAGAATGCAGTCTTCACATTGATCCATCTTACAGGTTGAACTTATGTCTAGTAGCTTCTGTCTTGCTAGCTCATGTAACCCTCTCTCACTTACATGAGCTAGTCTTCCATGCCACAAAAGAGCATCTTTTTGATCTTGAGAAGTGTTCAACTGTCCATAAATAACTAATCCTTCAAGAAAATGAAGATCAGAGGTCTTAACACCTTTCATTACTACTGACTTATCCTTTATAATGGTAAGTACACCTTTCTTCACATAATACTCACATCCCAAGGAGTCTAACATTCCTAATGATATCAGATTCCTTCTCAATCCTGGTACATACCTCACATTTGTGAGCAACTTAATGGATCCATCAAACATTCTGAATTTGACAGAGCCAATACCCTCAATTTTGATGGCTTGATCATTGCCTAACAAGACTGATCCCTCATGATATGGTTTTAAATCAATAAACCAATCCTTAACTGATGTCATATGAAAAGTGCAACCTGAATCTAACACCCACTGATCTGACACTTGACCAGAAACAACAACCAAAGCTTCAATATAATCTTGTTCCTTGTTACCTCTATTTTCAGTCACCTGATTTGCTTGGATTCTTTGATTTCCACCTTTTTCAGCAATCTTCTTGGCCACCATTGCTTTCCACTTATGACATTACTTCTTGAAATGACCAGGCTTGTTGCAGTGGAAGCAATTATTGTTTTCTTCATCTGCTGATGCACCTTGATTACTTCTTTCATGTTTCTTCTTGTCAGCACCAGCCTTCTTATCATTCTTGTTCCACTTATTCTGTTTGTTGGCAACAAGACCTTCTCCAGCAACTGCATTATTTGATGTCTTATGGAGCACCTTTGCTTTGATTGCTAGAATCACTTGCTCCAGGGAGATAAATTCAACATTTCCATACAACAATGTGTCTCTCAACCCTTCAAAAGACTTAGGAAGAGCTAACATCAATATGACAGCCTTATCTTCACTTGACAGTGCTACATCAATGTTCTCTAAATCATCTATGATCTTATTGAAATCATCTAATTTACTTAGAATGGACTTATCTTCTGATACTTTGAAGGAGTAGAGCTTCTGCTTGGTGTACAACCGGTTTGCCAATGTCTTCACCATGTAAAGATCAGCAAGTTTCTTCCACATATCTCTTGCAGATGCTTCCTTTGAGACTTCCCTTAAAGCTTTATCACCTAAGCATAGAATGATTGCACTTCTAGCCTTTGATTGTTGATCTTGATCTGCAGCTAATGCAATTGCATCCACAACAGCTACTTGATCTGCTGGTAGTGGTTTGATTGCATCAGCCAACCCTTGTTGGATCAGTACAGCCTCTATCTTCATCTTCCACAAACTGAAATCAACTTTTTCTGAAAACTTCTCCACATCAAACTTGGTTATAACCATGATTCTTCCCTTTTGATCTTATTACTTGTGGCTGCTCCTTCTTCTTCCCACAGACAGCGCCACTTCTTATGAAACTAATGCAAATACTTGATGAACACTCAAGAATTCACACACTTAAACGTTTGATCTCTCACGTTTCACTCACGAATTGATTGATGAACGAAAATGAAATGAAAAAAGATCAATACGAAGATGTATAGTGGTTCGGCGTAAGCCTACATTCACTTTCCTAAGAGAAGAAATACACTAAACAATGATGAAGGTTACAAGCTTACAAGCACACTCACAAACCCTAATTCTTAATGCTTGTTTTCCCTAAACTGATGTGTACAGATGGTGTGATGAAGATGATCAGAAACGGCTGAATGATTCTTGAACTTATATGGATGTGTGTCCAATGTGTAGATTGTCTTCCATCCAATCAAAACGTACGCACTTCAATTAGTTGTAACCAACTGATGAATCAGTTGTAACCAACTGATCATTGCACCTTCCAGCTGATGCTTCCAGCTGCCACTCTCTCCATCTGATCACCTTGCTTTCTAATCAATCCAACGTCTTGATTCTACCTCTGCATGCAATCCTTCTACACTCTTAATCTACCAATGCATAAGCTCCACGTGGCATATTCTTAGTTCCCATTCAACACACACACATGCATGCAGCATACACACATGCATGGTCTATATCTTCACATATGCATCATTGATGGAGTTCATCTTCATTGGAGTTAAATACAATTGGTAGATTATGATCCACATGATCCTTCATCGTTGCCTTGCATTTGCACATGCCTTTGAGTAACTTTCTTTCTTGCCTTCCCATTTTTTACATCCCCACATTTTATCGCCCAGTTTTCATGTCACGCCAGTGATTTTCTTGAGCCATCCCCTTTCATGTCGATTTCTCGCTCTTATTTTATCGTGTGTCTTCAATTTCTTGCTTTTTTTTCAATTTCATTCAAAATTCCTATCTTTTATGATTACACAACCTTGTTTATTTATTGTAGTTTCATTTTGAAGTTAACCTTTACAGTTTTAGCTATTACTCATCCATGAGAATAGGCTAAAGGAATGCTCTGAATCTTACAAGTACGCTTTCAAATAAATAAAATTTAATTCTGTCTGATATATGCATATTTATGGGGATAATGCAACTCTGTGATGTATGATGCTTGTATGGATGAGTGTTACATTGCCTGATCGTGACTGGGAAAAAAGATGATGCTTAAATTACTATTTGATTGGTTGAATTTTACTGCTATTAGGTGAGAGTGTTCATGCAAGAAAATTAACTCGACAATGGGATATAAGTTCAACACTTTAAACTTTGTAACTGCTATTGATTAGTTGTTGCACTCATATTTTGCATATGTTCTTACATCTCTAATGAGGGCTTTTTGTCTATTCCTAGGCATTATTTAATTCATTGCCACCAGAGGATTATAAGAATGATATTTTGGTGTTAGGGGTTGATGGTAGATATTTAACAAGGAGGTTGGGCTGCACAGGTGCTCAAATTTAAGATTGTCCAACAGTCCAGTCGCCTTTGTCTCGTTTATTCTATATGATGAAGTTACTATATCTGAAATACAGACAATTATCAAAATGGTTACTGGCAATGGTGATGGTAAAATCTTGGTGGGCAGGTAGTTTCTTCCATTTGGTGCAAATGGATTACTTTCTTGTAGATGGGTTTCCCCCTTATTGTTTTCTTTCGTTGTACAATGTTCTTGTTGAAAGAGAGCATATATAAAGTTATATGAAACATTGTTAGTGGTATTCCCTATTTGTTCAAAGGCCAGCTTTTGCAATTTCTACATTTATCATTGAGGTTTTGTGCTGCAGGTAGAGAACATCCAATTTATTGGGCCATTGTACAATAAGAGTAACTTTACATAGTCATCATATAAGCAACACACAGGCACTCTTTCATCTTATACTCCTTTATAAAAATTATCCAAGGTTGCAAATAACATATTATAGGAGTTGACATCTGTGATTGCAGGGATGGTATAATGTCTCGCAAGCCGTTTTTGCTATAATTAGGAGGAGACAGACAGGACTCCAACTCCTATTGTATTCATATACCTTGTTACACTTTTCCTAATAGTCATTAACTGGTAAATATTAATGAATTATTCTTATCATGTCACCACAGGCTAATGGTGGTTTTATAATGAGTGTAACTACGCAAGTCACAATCCTGGTGGTCTTGACTACGGTTGGGGTATTAAAGTGCATTTGAGAATTTATTCAAGAGCCTTTTTTAATATTATGCATGAGTATTCTTCTTGCAATCAGTCATTTTTGCATATGCTTTCGTACACCTTCATTTTTTACATCACATTATACTAATTTTTTTGGAATCTGCTTTTGCAGTTCAACTAAGTGGCCAACTTGCATTCGAGTCTATAACTGACAAGATTAAAGTAAATTTGTTCTCTATATGTATGTGATCATGCAGGTCCTTTTGCATAGATTATATTAATCAGATATTTGAAATTGAATTCTTAACAATTCATAGCATCATTTTGCCATTTTTATTTTTTCTTCGTCAACATTTTCATTTCATTTTAAGTCTGATTCTACTTTTAGCAACAGGTTAATCCTTTGCAGATCTTCATGAGGGTGCATATGTGTTGGGCTTATTTTGAAAGGTTCATCGATGGAGGTGAGAGGAAGAGGATGACAAAGTGAGTCCTATTTCAGATTATTGAAAACTGAGCCTTCCAGAACTAATCTTTGTCTTGTATTTCTCGTGCAAGTAAGTAGTAACAGAGGAGGGTAAAGTAAGAATATGCTAAGGTTCAGTCAAAAAATTTCTCTCAAGCCCAATTCTTCATCTTCTATTTAATAATTGGACCAGCACAGTGGACTTCTAAATGCAGTGTAGACGCCACCACCAAGGCAGTTAAAAATGTGCCAAAGACTCCTCAAAATGTACTATTTCTTTTCTTATATTGAGGTTTCTAAAGGGTTGAAATTATCGTCGTTATATCACCTTTCAATTGTTGCATAGACACAGTGCTAAATCAATCTCATACATTTACAATAACTTAGAGAAACATTTTGATTCTTTTATATTTACTAGTAATACACCCGCGCGGAAAAGTATTACATTTTTTTGTTTGAATATCAAATTTATAATTATTTTTTGCATTGATATAAATAAGTCATTTTATTTGATGACAATGAATGAATGTAAATACGCTCGGTGGACAGTAGTGTTGATTATTGTTATTCTCTTTGAGTGGATGGTAGTGTTGCAAAAATATTGTTAGTTCTTCACATAAGTATAAATGTTTACGACAACAATTTTATCTCTATTTTAGAGAGAATCATGAATCATCAACTTAATATTTTCTTGGAAGATTTAAGATAGGTATTTTGTTAGACAATTTAATCCATTTAAGTAATAAAAAATAATACTTGAGTTTCAATGTAGTGAATTAATTCTCCCAGCACAAAACAAAAAATCATTTTGAAGACTAAAATGACAACTCGTTTAGTAGTAGAAGATACTATAGAAGAAAATAAGTCATCACAAATAATGAAAAGATCAAAATACATTTATTTCCATTCATATGCCACACTAATTTATCAGGTCATATATGTAACATCTACTTTTAATTTGATGTTAAGGAGTATACTTCCACAACTATGACGAAAAAGTCAAATATGCTAGGGTACAAAACAGGTTTTCTCAACTATACACTGATTAATTAGGTCATATATGTAGCATCTACCTTTCAGTTAGGAAACAAAATTCCCAAAAATAAGATACAAAATTCCACCATAAACTGAATTATAGAGTACCCATCCCAGACTTGGTAAAAAAATGGAGACATACACGATTGATAATATAGAAAAAAATGCACTAAAAATTAAGGTAAACTAAATCAACTAAATCTTCAATAGCTGGGATCTCACCAATTCTTTATAATGACTGCTTGTTTGGTTCCTTGTCAGCTCCAGTGGCCATCACAGCTTTCTTCCTCGGGGCAATCATTCCAACTTTCACATCATGAATACTTCAAGCAATTTACCATTTGACCACAAATAAGATGGGCCTTCATTTTACCAATGCCATTTGATAAGATGAATCGCAAGGGAATGAGCATTTCCTTGATTAATCATCCCAAAAAAAGTCATGTAATGTTCAATGAAATACCAACACATCAAGGGTAGAAATAACATTGAAGAATATATTCACCAGACTATTTAAGCTATACGTATAATAAGCATGTACCCATACCTGTCCTTGTTAAATATTCATTTTAAGTTAACTCTTGCATGTTTAACACTTCAAAAAGGAGTATAAAATAGGTTGTATTAAAGAAAGCATTTGCATTATCATGTCCTTAAAAGGCAGATATGAGGTAAATGATTTCAGTATTAGGTGATGATATTTTATAAGTACAGACTAATTGAGTACCTGAGCAGGAACCATGGGTGCATTGATTGCAGTAGCAGGAAGTTGTCCCTTCAATGCTCCCAAAACAGCTTCAGCAATTTCAATAGTAACACCTTCGTGATGTAATTAAAATTAAACAATTTCAGAAGAAACGTTTTTATTATGCTACTATAAGTATAATCGGGATAGAGAAGTATACAACAAACCTGTGCTTCCATAATACTGGCACCAAGATGTGGAGTTGCAATAACATTCTCATTTTGCACCAACTTGCTACTTTAAATACATGAAAGACGACCTACAAAGAAACATAAGAAAAAGGTTAGTTATGATGCATTTAGTTTTGCTCAGTTAAACTGCTACGTATGCTACTCCAGTGTCTGTTAATTTAAAAGAAAATGATAATTCATAGGTGACATTGTCTCATTCTTGCTCATTTCTTCTAATTCACACCCCATGAAACCCAAAGTCCTGTAGTTATTCTAATTCAAAAAGTTGTTCTTCTCCATGATAACTACAGGAAAATAGGAAATCCTCGGTGTGGACCCAATGTTTTTTTTTGTAGCACCCAATGCATGAGCATCCTCTTCTCTCTTTTTTTCCCAAAGTATCAAATGATTTTCTAATTTCTTTGCATTCTGAACTTGAAATAAAAGATGGTGTTTAGCAAAGTATTCTCATTAGCAATGCATGTTCAGTTCTTGATTCAACTCAATACTAAAATATACTATCATTAAACCCAACCAAGCTTAGATATGAACACTTGCAACAAACCAAAATGAACCATATAAAAGACTCAACTTAAGTAAAATAAAACAGAATAACCCACCATCATAATGGCATTAATAATATAACAATACTTCACAAAATGAAATAGCTAGCAAGTTTGCGTATTATTTCATTTTTTAAAATTATTAATAACACTACCTTCATCAGCAGATACAAAACCAAATAATAAGCAGCAATGCCATTGTCTTCATAGACTAAACAAATGTAGGAAAGCAAGTTGATGTTTAGCTTCTCGAACCTATATATACAGAGGATTAGATGATAAACCTTGAAGAGGAAACTCAGGCTTAAACATTGTAGCCTCAGGTATGACAGTAATATCCAATGTTCAATTTCAATAAGCAAGCAAGATGTGAATTAGAACATGAGGAAAGTATATATATGCCGATGATCCTAAGTGTGCTTGGTGGTCATACCTTATGAAGAAAATGAAAAGATGAGATGATGTAGAATGAAGATAGAATCAGTATGGAGTTGAAATGCAATACAATAAGCTTCGCATCCTGATGATGTCCGAACTTCATCACATGAAGGCACAATCAATGATATTAGAAATATTAATTCTCAATGGAACTGAATGGCAACAGAAAAGGTTGGAATTCTATGCACCAATCCTAGAAATTCCAAGATGTGTATGTAAATGAAGTATCCTACAGTTGAAACAGTAAAGAAGAGGTAAATATGAGTGGGGTAGATTGCACGCCAAAGGTTACGCAGTTACTTTCTCCAGAATGAGTTAATTTGGAGATGAGTTCATTGTTGAAGGACGTACCCCAAATTGACTGACCTCCTCTCCTAAAATATTCAAATAGGAGTAAACATTAAACCTCAATCAATTTATTCTCCTTCTTCAAATGAGATATAATCAACGAAAAAATTAATGGTGGCTCGATCAATTACACAAACAATTTATTATATGTAGACCATGCATGCATGTAGGTGTGTGTGTGGCTTATATTAGTAAATATACACATGGAAGGTGGTGAATGATTAGCAGCAAAGTAAGTTGAGAAGCTAAGCTCAACAGGCTGCCTAAGATGAGTAATGTGAAGCCATAAGATCAGAAGTGAAGCTGATAGATTGCTGCAGGTTGTGATGGAGGTATTGTTTGATCAAGTGAAGATTAAATGATAGGAAGTTAGTTACAACTGTTAGCAATAATTGAAAGGAAGTTAGAATGGCAATCAACTGATCTATTTGACAGTTAGAAAGAGACTAATGCAGCTTGATCAGTTGGCAAGGTTCAAGTGCAATCAACTAATCATTAGTTGATTACTAGGTGATATATGTGTGATGATAGATGAGAAAGTACAGCAGATCAGATGATGTTTCTGCGGCTGTTAACTGTCATTTCATGGCAGTTAACTTGGCTAGATCATTCAGTTAGGATTCAAGAAGATAAGTTGCTGATTGGATGGTGAAGATTCAACACAATGTGATCAACATAAGTATTAAAGCCATAGGATCAAGAGGTGTGTTGTTGTGAGAAGTTGAAGTAGTTAGAGCAGTTGCAACTAAGCTCAAAACTGATCATGTTGAAGTTATGATTGCTGATGTGTTTAGTCTGCAGCAATGGAGTATAAATGCATCATCATACACAACAAATGGTAGAGTGAAGTCGATCATCATCATCATACAAGTTAGTGAATCAAGTTAGGGTTTTCTTAAGTGTTCTAGTTCATCATCTTCATCATATTGTAACCATGTTTCATCAAGATAGTGATTACTCTCCTTAAGAGTGGATGTAGATCAACATGATCGAACCACTATAATTCTTGTCTTCATATTTCAAGTTTTAAGTTTTTCTGATTATTTTATATCCATACACAATATTAGTTAGAGTTGAATTATCAAGCTTGTTCTTATAAGCTTGTTGTTCTTCATAGTGTTGTGTTGAATTCATAACAATTGGCGCCGTCTGTGGGAAGCCAAACCAGAAGAAGACTCAGTGGTGGAGAAGAAGATTAGATGGTTACCACAAAGTTTGATATTGAAAAGTTCACAGAAAAGGCAGACTTCAGTCTGTGGAGGATGAAGATGGAAGCCATTTTGGTTCAACAAGGTCTGTCAGATGCCATTAAGTTATTGCCTGAAGATCAGATAGCAGGAGTAGGTGCTGCTGGTCTTGCAGCAGATCAAGAACAACAAACTAAGGTCAGAAGTGCTCTCATCTTGTGTCTTGGAGATAAGGCTCTAAGGGAGATCTCTAAAGAAACTACTGCAAGTTTGGCAAACCGTTTGTACATGAAGCAGAAGTTATACTCCTTCAAGGTATCAGAAGATAAGTCTATAAAAAAGTCAGTTAGATGAGTTTAACAAGATCATTGATGACTTAGAAAACATAGATGTGGCTCTGTCAACTGAAGATAAGGCTGTCATTCTTATGTCAGCACTTCCAAAGTCTTTTGAAGGTTTGAGAGATAATTTATTGTTTGCTAATGCTGAATCAATCTCTCTTGAGCAAGTATTGTTGGCAGTTAAGGCAAAGGTACTTCACAAGAATCCACAACAACAAGCTAATGCAGAAGGTTTGACAGTGAGGAAACAAAACCAGTGGAATAAGAACAACAAGAATAGTAAGAGTGATGTTGATAAGAGGAAGCCTGAAAAGAACTATAGTGCACCAGCAGATGAAGAAGAAAACAAGAATTGCTTCCACTGCAATAAACCAGGACATTACAAGAAGCAATGTTATAAATGGAAAGCAATGGTAGCAAAGAAGATAGCTGAAAAGAGAGGAAATAAGAGGCCTCATGCAAATTAGGTAACAACTAATCAAGGTGCTGCAGACTCTGATTTCATTGAAGCAATGTCTGTGAGTTCTAGTTCAGTTTCAGAAGAGTGGGTTATGGATTCTGGATGTACTTTTCATATGACTTCAAGAAAGGACTGGTTTACTGAATTGAGGTCACAAGATGAAGGATCAGTAATGCTAGGTGATGATCATACTTGTAAGATTGTTGGAATTGGTTCTGTCAAACTTAAAATGTTTGATGGAAAAGTCAGAATGTTAAACAATATTAGATATGTACCAAACTTAAGGAGAAATCTAATATCTCTTGGAATGTTAGTTTCTCAAGGTTATGAGTGCCATTTGAAAGGAGATACACTTGCTGTCATAAAAGGAAAGTTAGTAGTTGTTAAAGGATTCAAGAGGTCTGATCTGTACTTCTTGGATGGTTCAGTTGTGACTGGATAAATTAATACAACTAAGGATGAGAGTAGTGTTAATGTTTGGCATGGGAGGCTTGGTCATATAAGTGAAAGAGGTTTACAAGAACTTGCAAGACAGAAGTTACTTGAGATCAGCTCAACCTGTAAGTTAGATCAAAGTGAGGCTTGTATATTTGGGAAAGCTAAGAGGTTGAAGTTTGGTGCAGTTGAGCATACTACCAAAGCTAGGTTGGAATATGTTCACTCAGATCTTTGGGGGCCTTCCAAGACTTCAACAATAGGAGGTGGGAAATACTTCATTTCATTTATTGATGATTATTCAAGAAAGGTGTGGATTAAAATTCTGAAAACAAAGGATGAAGCACTATCAGTTTTTAAGGTGTGGTTGACAGAAGTAGAACTACAAACTGGAAACAAGGTCAAGTGCTTAAGAACAGACAATGGTCTTGAATTTGTGTCACATGAATTCAATAAGTTTTGTCAAGAGAAAGGTATTAAGAGGCACAAGACAGTACCAGGTACTCCACAGCAAAATGGAGTTGCTGAGATAATGAATCAGACACTTCTTACAAGAGTTAGATGTATGATGAGTAGTGGAGGTTTCTTAAAAGGTTTCTGGGGTGAGTTAGTATCTACTGCAGCCTATTTGATTAATCTGTCACCATGCACAGCACTCAAGTTTAAACCACCTGAAGAAGTATGGTCTGGAAAGGTACCAGACTATAGTTATCTGAGGATCATAGGATGTTTGGTGTATTCACATCAGAAACAAGATAAGTTAGATCCTAGAGCAGTTAAGTGTGTGCTAGTTGGCTATCCTAAAGAGGTAAAAGGGTACAGACTATGGTGTTATGAGAATAACAAGTTCATAGTTAGTAGAGATGTGACATTCAATGAAGGAAGAATGCCTTTATTGGAGAAAGGATCTGATAAGTTGATAACTACTGATAAGTGTGAGTTTGAGGTGGAGCATGATGACAAAATAGTTGTACAGCATGATCAAGATCAAAGAGAGGATAGTGTAAATGAAGAAATTGCTGCTGAAGAAAGGTCTGAATCATCTGTTTCAAATGAAAGAAGAACTCTAAGTAGCTATCAGTTGGTTAGAGATAGGTTGAGAGGGCAGATCAAAACACCTATAAGGTATATAGAGGCAGACACTGTGTCATATGCATTATATGTAGCATCAGATGTTGATGTCTATGAACCTAGGACATACTCAGAAGCAGTTTCCAGCAAGGAGAGTATGCATTGGTTGGATGCTATGGAAGAAGAGCTGCAATTTTTAAAGATGAATAATACTTGGATGATTGTTGACAGGCCTGCTAATCAGAAGTGTGGCTTTTGGAAGAATTCATATTTCTTATTCATAGAGATAAGCAGAATATATACATGATAGGTTCCCTAGAATAGATAGCTAATTTACAGGGAATAGACAGCTAATTACAGCTAATACTAATTACAGGAATAGACAGCTAATTTACAGGGAAAAACAATCAATAAGCTAATCATCTAATTTTGGATAGTTTGACTTTCCACACTCCCCCTCAAACTATGCGATAGATACTCCTTAGGCCGAGTCTGGAATTAAGCTCACTGAAGTTGGGTCTGAATAGGGCTTTGGTGAGAATATCTGCTATCTGCTGATGAGAAGGAACATAGTTCATTGTCACAATCTTATCTTCTATTTTCTCATTGAGGAAATGCCAATCAATTTCAACATGTTTTGAACGATCATGTTGGACGGGATTCTTAGCCATTGCCATAGCTGATTGATTATCACACATCATCTGTATAGGACCTTGGAAACCGATTCTGAGTTCTTTTAGTAATCGTTTTAACCAAATTCCTTCACAGACGCCTTGAGCTAAGGCTCGGAGTTCTGCCTCAGCACTGCTACGAGCGACCACTGACTGTTTCTTGCTGCGCCAAGTGACTAGATTTCCCCACACAAATGAACAATAACCAGATGTTGATTTTCGATCAATCTGACATCCTGCCCAATCGGCATCTGTAAAGACTTCCACAGATCGATTGGTCGTCTTTTTAAAGAAAAGTCCTTTTCCAGGATCTTCCTTTAAGTATCTTAAGATGCGATGAACAGCATTCATGTGATCAACTGACGGATTGGTGAGGAACTGGCTGACACGGCTCACTGCATAACTGATATCCGGCCGAGTGTGAGTGAGGTAAATCAATTTACCTACTAGGCGCTGATATTGTTCCTGATCAACTGTTTCTTCTTCTGCTCTAGCCTTCAATTTGACATTAGGATCCATAGGAGTATCTGATGGACGGCAGCCACTCATTCCGGTTTCATGAAGCAAGTCTAACACATACTTGCGCTGAGAGACAGATATTCCTTGGCGTGATCTACCGACTTCCATACCGAGAAAATATCTAAGGAGTCCTAGGTCTTTTATCTCAAATTCTTTGGATAGGACGGTTTTAAGCCTCCTTACTTCCTCTTCATTGTCTCCTGTGAGAATAATATCATCGACGTATACAATTAGGATGGTTACCTTGCCATTGGAGGCATGCTTGACAAACAGTGTGTGATCGGCTTCGGATTGGTAGTAGCCATCCAGCTTTATGACCTTTGAGAACCTCTCAAACCATGCTCGTGGTGACTGCTTGAGTCCATACAGGGACTTCCTGAGTTTACACACTTTACCTCTCGTCTGACTATTCTCAAATCCTGGTGGAATCTCCATATATACATCTTCAACTAAGTCTCCATTCAGGAACGCATTTTTCACATCCAGCTGAAATAGTGGCCATTCTTGGTGTACGGCAAATGATAGGAGAACTCTTATGGTATTGAACTTGGCAACTGGAGCAAAGGTTTCCTGATAGTCAATCCCATAGGACTGAGTGAATCCTTTTGCTACTAGACGTGCCTTGAATCGATCAACACTTCCATCTTCCTTCTGTTTTACTGAGAAAATCCACTTGCATCCAACTGCTCTCTTTGAAGGTGGCAGTGGTGTGAGAGCCCAAGTCCCATTTTTCTCAAGGGCCCGATATTCTTCAAGGACAGCAGCATGCCATGCAGGACTTTGTAGGGCTTCAAATACATCTCTAGGAATCTGGATTTTGTCTAGGGCAGACACAAAGGCCCTAAACTTCTGTGATAGATTGGCATACGATAGGTGATTCTGAATTGGATGCATTGTACAGGATCTGGTACTTTTCCGAAGAGCAATTGGTAGATCCAAGTCAGAGATAGTGTCAGAGATAGGATCGTCTACTGGTTCGGAATCCGCAGCCTCTGGCTGTGGACTAGGAGCTTGTTCAACCTGTGCTATTTCATGTGTCATTGGATCCGGAGTTGATTCTTGGTTGTGCTTGGTCTGCTCTAGGCGTGTTCTCCTCGTATAGACTTTAATGGGCTTATCTGGAAGAGTGAGATGGTCAGGTTGAATGTTGGAAGACTGAGGTTGCTCGATGGGTTGACTGTTGGAAGGTTGGGGTTGGTCGATCACAAGTGGTTGAGACACGGGTTGAAGAGTGTCAATGAGAGAGGACCAATTCCAATTCTGAGATTCAAGAATATGAGTGTCCCCCTGAACCTCAGAATTGGAGAAGAATGGACGGTTTTCAAAAAATGTGACATCCATGGTATTGTAAAATTTCTTGGTTGTAGGTGAGAAGCATTTGTACCCTTTTTGATTTGAAGAGTACCCAATGAACATGCATTTAATTGCCCGCTCATCAAGTTTACTTCTATTGTGTGGGTAGACATGGACAAAAACAGTACAACCGAAGATTTTTACTGGAATTTTTGAGACAAGGTGGGATTTTGGATATAAGTGGACTAGGGCTTGGAGCGGTGTTTGGAAGTTGATGACACGAGAAGGCATCCTATTTATCAAATAGGTTGCTGTAAGAACAGCTTCACCCCAGAATCTTTTTGGGGCATTAGCTTGAAACAAGAGTGATCGAGCCACTTCTAATATGTGACGATTTTTTCGTTCAGCTACCCCGTTTTGTTGTGGAGTGTCCACACAAGAACTTTGATGAACGATGCCATTGTTATTCAGGTATGTGCCCAGATTGGAATTAAAGAAATCACGGGCATTGTCAGACTTGAAGACTTGTATATCTGTGTGAAATTGGGTTTTAATCATGGCATGAAAGTTCTTAAATATGTTAATGGTTTCGGATTTATCTTTCATGAGGAAAGTCCAGCTTATTCGGGTATGGTCATCAACGAAAAGTAAGAACCAACGAGCTCCAGTGAGATTAGGTATTTTATTGGGACCCCATATATCCCCATGGATGAGGGAAAAAGGATGAGATGGATTATAGGGAACAGGTGAATATGTGCTACGAGTATGTTTAGAAAGCTGACAAACATCACATTGAAACAGATTTGGATTTTTACTAATGAATAGAGACGGAAACAGACGCTTTAAGTATATAAAATTCGGATGACCAAGACGATAGTGCCATAACATGACTTCACTATCTTTATTGGAATGAAAACAAGACTTATTCTTGCCTGACTTAAGTTGTGGACCAACGGGAGAACTATTTGCCTTGAGGAGATATAACCCGGAACAGAGTTCAGCACTGCCAATCGTCTTCCCCGAGTCCAAAGCCTGAAAAACACAGCATTGAGCAAGAAATTTAGTCTCACAGTTAAGATCAGAATTAAGTTTACTCATAGAGAGTAAGTTACAATCTAAATCTGGGACATATAGCACGGATTGGAGAGAGAGAGTGGGTGTGAGGCGTATGGTCCCTCTTCCAGTGACTTGGGACCGTGATCCATTAGCTATGCGAACAGTCTGATATCCATAATATGGGACAAGTGTAGTAAACAATTTTCTATCACCTGTCATATGGTCGGAGGCGCCAGAATCGACTATCCAAGAGGATGATGGGTTTTGATTTGCTACATGTAAGGCAAAATGTCCAGTACCTAGAGAATCATCAGTGGTTGCTGCATTGGCAGTGACTTGAGACTTAAAGAGTTGTTGGAGAGCATCCATCTGTTCCTTAGTGAAGGGGCTGGAGGATGGTTTCGGTGTTTCAGCAGTAGTAGTATTGCCTCGCGGTTCCTGCTTTCGAGTAGGCTTCCAATCAGCAGGTTTGCCGTGTAAATCCCAGCAGGTTTCCTTATAGTGGCCTGGTTTCCTGCAGTGTTCACACCAGGGACGTCCTCGTCGTGAACCCGAGTTTGGAGGTTGCTTTCGAGCAGCGAGAGCTGTGGATTCTTCTGTGGCAGCGGCTAATGCAGAGGAATCAGATGAGGGTGTGGTGGTTGGAGTGCCCAGCATAATCCGTTTCCGGCTTTCTTCTCGACGGACTTCAGAAAATACCTCTCGACGGTTAGGGAGAGGTTTCATGCTAAGGATTCGTCCACGCACTTCATCGAGAGACTTGTCAAGTCCCATAAGGAACTTGAATACTCGTTTAGTTTCAACGATTTTCTTGAAGTATACAGAGTCATCAGTGCACTTCCACTCATGGGATTCAAAGAGATCCAACTGTTGCCAGAGCCTGGTTAGTGTGGAGAAGAAAACGGTGACTGACTGATCCCCTTGGCGCAGGTCTTGGAGAGTGCTTTCGACGTGGAATAGCTCCATGGTGTTGTCGCTGGTGGAGAAGGTTTCACGGGCAGCGTCCCAGATGTCTTTTGCTGATGAGTAGAGGAGAAAATTTTCTCCTATTTCTGTGGTCATGGAACTGATAAGCCATGACATGACAAGGTTGTTTTCTGTTCTCCAATTTCTGTTTGTTGGATCACCAGCAACAGGTTTAAGAGCTGCCCCCGTGAGATAGTCATCGCGACCACGACCGGCTACAAACATCATCATGGACTGGGACCATTGAAGATAATTGTGGCCGTTGAGTTTGTGACCGATGTTAGGGGCAAGGGAGGAGTCGGCTGGTGTTTGAGGACTGATTGGGATATTAGAAGGAACATGGGTTCTAGTGGAGGATGAGTCGTGGGAGGTTTGGTCGGAATGGGCCATGGAAACTCAAGAGGTTTGAGATAGAAGAACCAGGCTGAGGAAGAGAGGCTGCAGTTGCTTGGACAGAGAGGGTGAAGGGCAGCAGCAGCTAGGTCAACCTTGCTTTGATACCATGTGGATTTTGGAAGAATTCATATTTCTTATTCATAGAGATAAGCAGAATATATACATGATAGGTTCCCTAGAATAGATAGCTAATTTACAGGGAATAGACAGCTAATTACAGCTAATACTAATTACAGGAATAGACAGCTAATTTACAGGGAAAAACAATCAATAAGCTAATCATCTAATTTTGGATAGTTTGACTTTCCACAAGAAGCTTATAGGCTGTAAGTGGATATATAAGAAGAAACCAGTTACTAGCAAGGAAGGAGGAATTAGATATAAAGCAAGGCTTGTAGCAAGAGGGTTTTCACAGCAAGAAGGTGTAGATTATAATGAAATCTTCTCACCAGTGGTTAAACATTGCTCTATAAGAATCTTGCTGTCATTAGTTACTCAGTTAGATTTGGAATTACATCAAATGGATGTAACAACAGCTTTCTTGCATGGAAGTTTAGATGAGAAGATTTATATGAAGATTCCTGAGGGAGTTAATCTACAAGGAGCAGACTCAAAGGCTTGTTTATTACTTAAATCACTATATGGTCTAAAGCAAAGTCCAAGACAGTGGTATCTCAGATTTGATGAGTACATTACTTCAAATGATTTTATCAGAAGCATGTATGATAGCTGTGTGTACATAAGATGTGATAAGGGAAGCTATACTTATCTACTACTTTATATAGATGATATATTAATAGCTTGCAAAGATATGATAGGAATCAATTCAGTAAAAGATACTTTGAGGAAGGAGTTTGACATGAAAGATCTTGGAGAGGCAAGAATGATACTTGGAATGCAGATAAAGAGGAATAGATCAGATGGAGTATTAAGATTATTTCAAGAGTCATACCTGGATAAAGTGTTAAAGAGGTACAATATGAATCTTTGTAAGAGTTCATCAGTACCAGTTAAGCAAGGGGTGAGTCTGTCATCTCTTCAAGGGCCTCAAACAGATAAAGAAAGGTTGGAAATGGGTAAAATACCTTATGCAAGTGCAGTGGGCAGTCTAATGTATGCTATGGTATGCTGTAGACCAGACTTGGCTTATGTAATGAGTGTGATCAGTAGATTTATGAGTGATCCTGGTCTTGTTCATTGAGATACAGTGAAGTGGGCACTGAGGTATGTTAGAGGAACTATATCAATTGGATTGAAGTTTCAGAAACAGGATGCTTGGGATGATGCTGTTGTTGGTTATGTTGATGCAGATTATGCAGCTAACCTTGATACAAGGAAATCAATGACAGGTTATGTGTTCAAATTATTTGGTACAGCAATAAGTTGGAAGGCTACACATCAACACATAGTGGCTTTGTCCACCACTGAAGCAGAATTTGTTGCTCTTACAGAAGCAATAAAGGAAGGTATCTGGTTGATTGGTATTTTGAGAGAATTTGGAGTTCAGCAGAAAAGTATTGAGGTGTATTGTGATAATCAAAGTGCTGTACATCTCTCAAAGCATCAAGGATATCATGAGAGAACTAAACACATTGATGTGAGACTTTATTTCATAAGAGATATGATAGAAGAGAAGTTAGTTGCTGTCAAAAAGGTTAAGACAACTGAAAATCCTGCTGACATGTTCACTAAGGCTCTACCTATTCAAAAGTTTGAATTGTGTAAGAGTCTTATTGGTCTTCACTAAAGGTGGAGAAAGAGTGGTGAGCTGCAGCCTGTAAGTGCAGCAAGGTGGAGTGTTTTTTGTCACTTGTGATGATAGATGGTCTAAGGTGGAGATTTGTTATATGTAGACCATGCATGCATGTAGGTGTGTGTGTGGCTTATATTAGTAAATATACACATGGAAGGTGGTGAATGATTAGCAGCAAAGTAAGTTGAGAAGCTAAGTTCAACAGGCTGCCTAAGATGAGTAATGTGAAGCCATAAGATCATAAGTGAAGCTGATGGATTGCTGCAGGTTGTGATGGAGGTATTGTTTGATCAAGTGAAGATTAAATGATAGGAAGTTAGTTACAACTGTTAGCAATAATTGAAAGGAAGTTAGAATGACAATCAACTGATCTATTTGACAGTTAGAAAGAGACTAATGCAGCTTGATCAGTTGGCAAGGTTCAAGTGCAATCAACTGATCATTAGTTGATTACTAGGTGATATATGTGTGATGATAGATGAGAAAGTACAGCAAATCAGATGATGTTGCTGTGGCTGTTAACTGTCATTTCATGGCAGTTAACTTGGCTAGATCATTCAGTTAGGATTCAAGAAGATAAGTTGCTGATTGGATGGTGAAGATTCAACACAATGTGATCAACATAAGTATTAAAGCCATAGGATCAAGAGTTGTGTTGTTGTGAGAAGTTGAAGTAGTTAGAGCAGTTGCAACTAAGCTCAAAACTGATCATGTGGAAGTTATGATTGCTGATGTGTTTAGTCTGCAGCAATGCAGTATAAATGCATCATCATACACAGCAAATGGTAGAGTGAAGTCGATCATCATCATCATACAAGTTAGTGAATCAAGTTAGGATTTTCTTAAGTGTTCTAGTTCATCATCTTCATCATATTGTAATCATGTTTCATCAAGATAGTGATTACTGTCCTTAAGAGTGGATGTAGATCAACATGATCGAACCACTATAATTCTTGTCTTCATATTTCAAGTTTTAAGTTTTTCTGATTATTTTATATCCATACACAACATTAGTTAGAGTTGAATTATCAAGCTTGTTCTTATAAGCTTGTTGTTCTTCATAGTGTTGTGTTGAATTCATAACACAATTTAAGTCCAATTCTAGTCATAGGTTTTTTCACCGAATTTATCTGAAAAAGTGAGCTGACCTTGGACTTTCCGCTGGGCTTTCTGTCTTGGTAGCTCACAAATTGCTTGCCGTCGGTAGCAGATTTCACTGGTGCATCGAGAGGCTTTTTAATGGGGACGCTCACTTCGTCTGTGTCTTTATCTCCCAAAGCTCGTTCGAAGCTTGAATTTCAGAGTAAGGCGGTTCATCTGAAGCGCCGCCTCATCCACCGTGAATTTCATCGAGAAATTCCAGGTAGGGTCGGTGTCTCCGTCGAGATCCTCAGGCGTTTTGGTCTTTTGCTTGGAGCGATCGTCGCCGTCGGAGATCGAAACGCCGACGTAAATATCCATATTCGTAAACAGGATTGCTTGGCGGATTGAAGCGTGATTTTTATTGTTGAGATCCAAAAATGGTGAAAAAGGATTGCTTCTCCCCGTTTCTGCTTCTCAATGTTTTCCATTAATAACTTATTAAATTAAGTTCAGTGGGAGGAGTTGAAACGTTTCGCATTTCTAAAAGATTTTAAACTCAAATAATGCAAGCAACATAATTACACTTGCAGGAAAGTAAATATACATAAAAAAACGTATGGGCTGACCGGGCAGGCTCGACATATAATAATTACGCTTGTTAATTACTGCCACAGAATAGCTGCTTCAATAAAATTTTTTAATTAAAAATTCACTTTCTAAAAATAAGTGTTAGTTTAGGCGGAAAAACACTACTTACTATATATGACAGACTTTTCTATTTTTATAGATAGATGTTAGTTGTTGCTTAAGAAGAATGCTTGAAAGATGTATTGATGTTTTTCTTGAATTATGGGAGATAACTTGGAAAAATAACCTTGGTTATTGAGATTCCAATTGCTACAACAAATCAAGTTTGTGCAATTTCATCTTATAATTGTGATTTGTGCAATTTCATCTTATAATTGTGGTTTTCCAAAGGTTGTTTATGTGTTTTCTTAGATTAGAATATATTTGCACACATCTAAAATTGCACTAAATGAATTATTTTAGAATTTGTGTCATAACTATATTCTTTTGCTATTATATTGCTGCAATTGATACTCCAAAATTATTAATGTCATTTAGTGTATTATAAAAATAGTAATTATATGAGAATATTAATCTCTTTCTATCGCTTGTATGAAGATTAAAGTTTATATATTCTTCATCTACAATTTGAGCGCTTCGCTGACAGTTAGGATTTGAAAGCATTCAATTGTTTGTTGAGTTGTAAATAGTTGGAATGAGAGCTAATTCATGCATTTGAGTTTGCTTCTTATTCTGATTGGGTTCGTTGGTGATAAATATAAAAAAAACTAGATTTGTGAATTGACGTTTGTGGGAGAAATGTAAGAGTGATAATCAATCTTGTTATTCAATTATAGCTCCAACCATTTAATTCATTCAAATTGAATCAGTGCTTATAATATTCGGTGATATTTGGTTTGAGGTTATGTGATGTTTGAAAACCATGAATAATAATTCTATGTTTGTTTTGGGTTTTGGATAGGGTAAGTTCTAACTTTATGTCAAATCATGTATTAATTTTATTTAAAAAGTTAAATGAAAGAGGAAAGATAAAGAAAGAAAGTGTATTAATTGACGAGAGAGAATGTAGTAGGTATATATAGGGTGGTTTTTAAAATCTAGATATGTGTTTTGAAAACTAAAACTTAGGTTTAAAACCCGAAAACGAACACCACTAATGTCTCCATGTTTGTCATGTTTCTTAAGACTTTTTTTAAGCTTGAAGTGTGGAATACACATCTCCTTCATAAGTGAGTAACTTCCATCATAGATTTTCACTTAATTTTATGAATCTATCCTTTATACTTATCATGATATTGTCTATATTAAAATTTTTTGTTGCTTGAATAGATCTCACAAAAACTAGTCATCTAAAAGAAGTAACCTCTCACCGATTTTTACTTGCAAAATTACGTGCCTAGCCCATCAACATTTTAGGTGCTCCCAACCTAGTTATACTAAAAGAAAAAAATATCATTTGATTTATAATAAATTTTAATTTGATTTAGTTGTTTATGAATACGATTATTTAAAATTTCAGCCTAAATATATTTTCTATTATTAATTTACATTTTGCTATATTATTTTATGTGCACAATTTGATGAATATTAATATTTTTGACAAATAAGTTTCTAATAAATGACACGTCATTCTTAACTTGGTCTAATCTACGACGTATACTTTAATTTAGGAGTGGGTATAATTTTTCTAAAACCTTCAAAAACCAATTGACTCTCACCATATTGTACCATGCTTAATGATAGTTCTACTAAATCACAATTAATTTTATTTAAGAAAACCGTACTGCTTGAACGGTGCAATTTTAATTTTTATCTAAAATTGCAGCACACCGTTTTATATTATTCAAATTATAAATATATTTAATTATATATGAGCTCGTTTGATAGTGAGTATGAGGTATAAAAGAATTGTGTATAATGAGACTTGTTATGATTAATTGTATTGATGTTTGGTATTATGGAAAAATTGGATTGTTATAGTTAGGTATTAATTATTTTATATTTGTTATTGAGTATTTACAAATGAGATAAAAAATGACATATTTTCCGTATCCTGATATTAGATCACTAATTCACTAATTCGGGATATTTATGTGTTCATTCATAATATGCATATAGGTGGACATTGTTTGACTAGTCTTAACTTGAGTCATTTGTGTGTGTCCAAAAACACCCTACAATTTATTTGTGTTAGATTCCGTCGAATATCCGGAGAAAATATGGGTCATGATTTTAAGTGGGTAGCAAATGTTATTAGAAAATTGTTTCTTGAACAAGAAGGGGCCAACATTATTCTCGCTCCCATCATCCAAACCACACATCATGTTTTGGATTTGGCAAGGCAGGATTGTAGTAAAGGGAAGAATCGAGAAGGGTTGTTGATTTCATTAGAACATGCGGGGATAATATCAAAGACACTAAGTCGATAAAACGCCTAGGTCAAAGCTATGATTATTTGTTAGATGGGATGACCAGTTGCAATGGATGGAATATTAAATTTGATAAGTCACCCTATCTCATTTCAATCCGCAATGAAATGGAGTATTATCATGGTGGAATAACACTGCTAGTAAAAGAGAAGTGAAGAAAGATCTCATTAGCTGCGCTCGTAACTTGGTGGTCCATTTCAAAGATGGTCATGATTTGAGTGGTGAGGGTCACGTGACTGATCCGTTCTTGCGGATGAAATCATTGATGATGTTCTTTTTCAAGGATTATTTCTTAAATATGCAGCGTTCCACGGGTAATTTAGGTTATTTAAATTTTTATATGGGTAAGGAATATGAATTTTAGTCTGTGTTTCATTCTTATGATTTTCAAGTTGTTGTCTGTAGGTTAAATCTTCGGTAATTCTACCCTTAATTCATGTTTTTAGGTTGCAAAAATCCTCTGATTCTAGATTGATCTTATTTGAATGTTTGATGATTTTTATATGAATTTATATATGTTCAATATTGTGTTTGCCTGTGTATAAAAGTGATTTTGAATTACTAGAAGAAATTTTTATTTCAGACATGAAAAAATGGAGTAACATTTATTGATATTGGAGTTTGGAGGCCATGGGTAGGTTATCTATGGTTCATTCAGTAACTTGACTGTTTAAAAATGAATCACATTGGAAAAAAAATGCAACTCTCCAAATTTGTCAATTGGGGATGTTTTTCCATTGGTTTCCTGCGAATGATATATTTGTAAAGCCCCAGTAGAATTGAAACAAAGAAATTAGTTCAACACGACATGCATGTCTGGTTTTATGTGTCTAATTAGATTCTTGAATCTCTTAAGCAGATTCTGATCAATGGTTTGGACCAGGTTATTATTTGAACAAAAATGAAAAGATAAGAAGTTTATTTGGAGCCCTTTCTTTTGTTTACTTTGTTATGGTCATCCATTTACTTATATCAGTGTTGTCGAAATCGAACCAGACCGGCCGGTTCGACCGATTCAATCGCGAATCGGTGCCGGATTCGGTTCGAAAACTCCCCAAGAATCGTTTATTGAGTCAAACCGGAGGAAACCGATCAAAATCGGTCAAAATCGGAATAATCAGTTCCGACCGGCCAATCGGAAACTACCGGTTTTTGGTTACTTCCAGCTCACGACGGTGCTGTACGTGGTTGGCGGCAGATCTAAATGGCGGACGGCGGACGGTAGATCTAGACAGCGGATGGAAAATCTAAAAGTCAGACGACGGCAGAGTGTAGACCTAAACGCCGACGACTGAGCGCTTAAGGGGAACTGCCTTTCACGAACTCATAAGGAGACCTTCGTTTTTCCCCATTGACGAAGAGATCTATCGGTGAAGCTGTAACTCAGTGACTGAGGATGACAGTCTATCAATAGCGAAGCAGCGTTGGCTGCGTTGTTGACACTTGACAATGTGTGGCCATTTAGGGGTTTTTTATATTTATATATCATATAGATGTATGGGCGGTAGGTTATATAAGTTGTGGGCTTAAGTTAATAGCCCAAATCACCTATATTCTTCCCTTTAAAGCCCAATTTTATATAACTAATTAAAGTCTATATTGTAAACTAATAAAATATTATTAAAATAGGTGATTTTCGTTTTTTCCGGTTGAACCGTCGATCCAACTGGTAGCGAACCGTTGGGGCCGCCGGTTTGTTTCCGGTTTGATTATAAAAACACTCACTTATATTTCAGATCTGTTGGTTTTGAAATGAGTGTTGCTTTTGAATCTATAGATATGTTTTGTGGCCTATTTCCATTGTGTTATTCTGATTGATCTCTGTTTCTTTCATGTTTTATCTCAGAGTGCAAACAGGTATTATAGATCACTAGTAACTCTCCTGTCATTGCACAGTCTTTTATATAATAAAATTCATAATATAATTATTAATATTTTTTAATTTTATTTATTTCAATAATATATAAGTTTATATATTATATATATGATAATATTTATATATTATTTATATAATGATTGTTCCATTCGGCCTATATTTAAAATGGTCACTATGCATTAAGTTACATTTTATTTGGTCACCTACATAAAAAAAAAAATTTCTAGCTACTATTAAAGGTTATTATCAATTTACCCTCATAACTGTCAGGAGAAAGGGCAAAAAAATCAAGGGGTCATCAATATGTTTTTATTGAGCGCATTAAATGGTGGTGGATAGGACCACATTTAAAATTATAGGAAAATATCAAAATATTAATTCTTCTATTCGGCCTAAGTTTCTTCTATTCGACCGAAAATTCCTTCTATTCGCCCTATACGACTTGGCCTATTCGGCCTATATTTTTTTCCAAAAATAATTAGAAAAAAATTTCATACGGATAAAATTTTTCTTCTATTCGGCCCAAATGGTTGTTCTATTCGGCCAATATTTTTTTTCAGAAAAAATTAGAAAAAATTTCTTACAGATCAAAATTTTCTTCTATTCGACCTACATGTATTTTATTCAGCCCAAGTGGTTGTTTTATTCGGCCTATATTTTTTTTTCAGAAAAAATTAGAAAAAAATTTCATACGAATAAAATTTTCTTCTATTCGACCTACACATCTACTATTCGACTCAAATAGTTGTTTTATTTGGCCTATATTTTTTTTCCAAAAAAATTAGAAAAAAAATTTATACGAATAAAACTTTTCTTCTATTCGACCTACATATCTTCTATTCGGTCTAAATAGTTGTTTTATTCGGCCTATATTTTTTTCAGAAAAAATTAGAAAAAATTTCATACGGATAAAATTTTTCTTCTATTCGGCCTACATGTCTTCTATTCAGCCCAAATGGTTGTTCAATTCGACCAAAATGGTTGTTCTATTCGACACATTTTTTTTTCAGAAAAAATTAGAAAAAACTTTCATACGGATTAATATTTTCTTCTATTCGGCATACATGTCTTCTATTCGGCCTAAATGACATTTTGGCCACTTCCAATAAAAGTGGCTAGAAATAATTGTTTTTAAGATAGATGGCTAAAAAAATTATTTTTAAGTGAAAGTGGCTATTATGTGCCATTTCCAATATATATATATATATATATATATATATATATATATATAATAAATGGAGTATAAAATATGAAGTTATTTGTAAATGAAATACAATTTGTTTGACTAATCAAGTTGAAATATTCTATAATAAATAAATGAAAAGTATGCCATGTGGGTTAAATATAATAAAATGTACTTCTAATAGAGTAATATATATATATATACGAAGTATATATACATTGTTGTAGTAATCTAATTTTTTTTTTCTATTCCAAAATTATTTGTATTAATAATGTCCATATGGCCTTTTAAAAAAAATTATCTAATGCTAATTGATCATCCTTTTTACGTAGCACATTCTATGAGATGATATGAAAACAGTAGTTTTTATTTATATTTTTTATTATTTTATAAAGAAATTATGACTTACTATAATTCTTAGTTTTTTTTTATGTACAAATGGGATACTTGAAACATCAAAATAGAAAAGAAACTACGATATAAAAGAAGAATGCAAGCTCAAACCAATAAAGGCAAACAATATCAGTTCCATGGCACAGGACATTCAATCATCACTCCCACACCTGTTATTTATGGGACTGGATGCTACAATGTGGAAATTTGTTCTATATGGTTAACACACAATATTAGAGATGGAAATAGAATTTAGAGAGTACACATTCATTATGAATATAGGTGAGAATATATGGCTTAATAATAACTCTCAATTAAAAAAATTACCAGGTAATTCAAGAACAATTATGTTACCAATTATGATTGAAGAATTAGGATTATGATTAGAGATGAGGAAAAGTTTTCCAATAGAAGATGCTGAGGCCACACCATTTCAGATCACACCTTACAACTTTTTCATCCCACTTAAGCCACAATGGCAGGCATCAATAGAATTTATCCTTCCACCTTCTCCGGCGGTGGAGAACCGCCACTGCAAGTAAAATCCCTGCCAATTGATTTCCGAGCGCAAATCAAAAGCCTTGAATCTTCTCTCATTCTAGTAGCCCTACATGAGATCCTTCCACCTGGCTTGAATATCTTTCTTCCAACTACTTCGTCTCAACCTTTGCAGAGGTGCCGCTGGTCTTTATTTCAGACATCAACAATGCCGGCGTGGCCTTTATTTCAGACAGCATCTTCTCCCGCCCGGTGATGACCTTCGTTTTCCAAATTTATAAATACTTTCGTCAATAAAAGTTCCAATTGGTTTCTCTCCTACCAAAGTACAAATGCTCTTGAATTCTTGTATAACATGAAAAGTAAAAGGAAGAAAGGAGATATGAACAACCAAATTGATTGTATTTCTGTTTGCGCTTTTGTTTTATGGAGAAGGGAAGGTATATAAAATGCACACACATCCATTGAAAGAATCTCGACCACGGATCACTCCATCAAAAACTCTGAGATATTGATGCAGTTGACTGGTGGAGGCACATCCGCAGTGGTGCCATTGATAATTTGCCATGATTTCAAACATGTATTTCAAAAAATATTATTAGTTTTTGGTGATCTAAGTTAATAAACCTGATAGAATATTTAACCAGGTGAACTCTGTGCCTTGTTTATAAATCCGCAGGTGAACTTGAAACGTCATAAAAGTAAATTTTGTTAAGAGTGTAATTAGATGACGTGAAGGTAATCAACCCAAAAAATAGTCTTGTTTATATTTCATATTAATTAGGGCTATGTCCACCCGATCAACATAGTAAACTCAAAGTGTTTGAAACTTGGATTTACGGAAAAAGAATGTAGGTAGTTATTATGTTAACAGAAATTTGAGTTTCAAATGTGTGCATCATATACTGTTGTAATCTATTAGACTATAAGATGTGTGCGAATGAAACTCAACACGAGCATGAAGTAATGATTTTTATCATTCATATATTTTCTTAACTGGTATCTTACATGAAGTCCTTGGATAGATTCAGATGAAAACAAACATAACTCTAGCATTGCAATCTTTGCAGAACCCCTCCACTGTCTGAGAAAACCAATAGATTTTGGTTTAACAAAATTATTTTCTGCCAATTTCTATCAGGTTCTACAAGTCCCCTCCCCCCCCAAATTGCTCATTTAGTTCATCACTTCATCTTATTCCAACAGTGATCATTTAACAGCTTGACCAATACTAAGAGACACTGAAAGGGGGAAAAGTTTGCATAGCCGCATCTGGAACCATGACTGACAATTCTCCTAAAACTTAAAAGCTCAACTTTAATCGAACCAAGGGTATAATGGACTTGATTTTTGTTGAGTTCTAAGAATGCAGCCCATTATAACTTCCAACAAAAAAGGATATATGAAATATATGTACAAGAAACAATTTCATGTTACTTTTGATTTCTACTTCAAATTATTACTCCACGCACCTTAACCACAAACATCCCATGAAATGAATTAATAGAGACAACTAAAAAATAAACCAATGTTCATTACTAATAGGTTAGACCGTTAGATACAAATAATAAAAGGATATTATGATGAGTAGTAATATTTCATGACAATGTTGCAAAGATCCAATACATCATATATTAGAGTGCAACCGATACTCAAGTTAGATCTAACGTATGTTATAAGAATAATTATGATCTATTTTGAACAAAATCTTCAAAAGAGCACGTGAGTTTACCTAATTTTACAGTAGTTTGAAGTATTTGATTTTTTATTTTTTTTTCCTGTTAAGGAGCTTTGCCATGAGAACAGTCTTGAAAGTTGGAAGAGTAACTGGTTATCAGATCGGTTTATTTGAAAAGGCACTAAACCCGCGCAATAAAACCATCTGATTTCTCTTGGCGAATGTCTTTTTTGGGGAATGTTAATACATATTGTGTGTGGTGGGTGTCCTAATTTTTGGACAGGTTATACAATTCCCAAACAAAGTGGTTATATTCAAGAACGTTGAATTAGATCTTTGTAAAAAGACAAAGGATCACTAAAGAATGTAATTTCGTTAGTACGCAAAGACAAAGTTGGATGCAGTGTTTGTTGCCTTGAAAATTTTTTAACTTGGGTTCTCCAATTACCAACTTTGAGGCATGCTTTTAGTTCAAATAGTAACTTGCAATATGTTATTGTTCTAAAGTCTTGGTTATGTGCCTGTCCTTTTCCATTTCATTGATTGTCCTTGATGAACTAAGGATTCGTGTAGCATATGAAATTGGAGTAGGAAATGAAAATTATGTCAAGTTTGCTGCTAAACTCTCTGTCTTCAACCCTCTTGTGATTGGATATTTAATAATCATTGCATTCCCAAACTTGACTCCAACATAAGTATATATGAGATCATATTATAATCTTTAAATTCATTGCTTAACTGCCGAATGAGGAGATAAATAAGCTTGACCTTGCAATGCCCAAAAAACCATCCCATAGAATTGTGCAAGGTCTGAACAAATTAAAAGAGTTTTAATGTCAGTAAATAGTTCAACAAACTACCAATGCATAGAAAGATAAAAGTATATAAAATTGCAAAATCAAATAGTTAACTGACGGAAAAATAAAATAACATATTAGCGCCAGTCTATGTCATTTCAGCCATGAGGAGAAGATAATAACATATCATAATGCAAAAGGTAGAACAAGCATATCGAAGAACACATTGGGTGATTCTCTAGCTACAAGTATGATTGTATTTCCAACTAAATTTTTTATATGAAATTGGTGACATGAATACATATTATGTTTACTGGAGGAGCTTAAAGTCTCATTTTATGTATTTTAGCACGATTAGACCCATCAACCATCTAATAGAGCAGACGGTTACTTGATTTTCCATGAAATACATAAGAACTGAAATTAACTTACGAAAGTTTAATCTGATATAGCTATATACTAATAACACCACAACTTTCATGTCAAACATATCATGAGCAATATTGATTTGCTTACCTTTTCAAGAGACCTTGACGATGTACAATTAGAGAAGGTTTCAAATAGACTGGAAGATAAACTGGGTGAAGAAACCGAGATAATACTCTATAATAAAAATTGAATGTATATAGGTTAGTTTAATTACAATTCTTTTTAGGGACGGATATGTGCCATCGCTTATAACAATAATCTCATTTGGAGTTGTAGGGGGATTTGGCCAAACAACAACCTCAAATGGTGGATTGGAGACTCACCTTGGCGAAAATAGGCCATATATGATGTGTCTTGCTGAGAAAGAACACAACACCATACACAATGAGAATAACATTATTAGATAAATGTTTGTATATATAATTTTAGAGAATTTCAATTATTAACGACATTACGTAACATTATTATGCCTCGTCCTTGGCATAAAGAGTAGCATCCACCAGTAAAGATTGTCTGTTGTAAGATAGTGGAATCCGCCATCCATCCCCTACCATCTCTGTTAGTAACTGCAACCAAACAACAACAAACAAATTGGATTACCATGAATAACAAAAGAAGAAGATTCATCATCTTTATTAGTAAATGCAACAATAACAAACAAATTGGATTACCATGTATAACAAAAGAAGAAGATTAGAAATTTAGATAGATACTCCTAAACAAAAGAAGAGAAGATTAAATAGATTATCTACAATCGACACACCATACATACCATGAATAAGGACCCTGTGACTTGATATCAATCTTCCTATCACTCACTGTCTTCATCACAATTCTCTCTTCTTCCCTCTTACAACTCTATTTATTCATCAACATTCTCTCTTCATCCCTACCACTCTGTTTTTTCTTCATCATCTTTCTCACAAAACGAACCATGCCAATAACTAAAGATCGGCGTTTTTTCATCTCGCCCGACATTAGACCAAATAAAAGCAAGCTGCTGGAAATAAACATCAGTAGAAGTAGTATCATAGCAAGCTGCTAGTCCAATGCGTGAAGGACCAAATTTGTCACTTTCGTGTTAGAAATCTGCCTAGCAGATGTGACACGAACAAGGGCTCCTTAACTTCCAATACCACGGCCATCAAATCAGGAACCACTTACATCAAGAGATGAGCATCCAAAATCATATATCAGTCAACACCAAATATGCGTCATCAGTCGAAAAAAATGCAAAAAGCACAATAAGTAAAAGAAACACTCCAGGCCGACTGATATATCCAATACGCCATGGCAAACAGGGGCGACATTAACAAAGAACAAGAAGCGGTTCTGGTCAAGGAAGATATCCACGCCGAAGCATGGAATCTAGAAGATAACAAGAATCCATAATCTACACCAGATGCAGCAACAGACGTACAACAGCATGGTGTGCTATCGGCTGGTGAGTGGCAGAAGCACCAAAACCAGAGAAACGACCAGGGGCACCAGTTAAGTGTGGCCGACCCTATCGAGATTGGGATCGAGCAATCAATCCCTCAAAAGATCCTTTCATCATCGCACGCTGGAGAAGAGATTCTTGCTAAATCAGTCGGCGGTGAGGGGGACTTCGAATCAAAGCATTCCTGGACGGTGTTGGGCGTGTTGGTCATAGGACGAAAAGGCCTAGAAATTATGTGTGGACTTACCGGACAAATTCACTGCTTCTTGTGGGTTATAAAGATTTGGATTTTTCAAATCAGATAGGTACGACAGTAAATCCACCTCGAATGTTATGTGTTTAATTTTGAAAGTAAAACCATAATATGGAGGAGTGTTATATAGAAATATATTTCGACTCCACTATAGAAAGATGATAAATTGGAGTCTCTGGGACAGCCAAAATATCTGTATGACTCTAGAGACTTCATGATGGACTTGGATGGTTTTCTGAGTTTGCCTAGGGTTATTACAATTTATTGTGATAATAATGGTGCAGTTGCAAACTTGAAGGAATCACAAGTCCATAGGCAATTAAACACATTAAGAGCAAGTACCACCTTATACGAGAAATCGTATGATGAGGGGAAGGTTGTAGTCGCCTAGATTGCGTCGGATGATAACCTAGTAAATCCATTTACAAGAACTTTGAAGCGAGAGCTTTTGATGGTCGTGTAGTGTGAGTGGGAATCAGATGTAAGGTAGAAGACATGACAGCATAGTCTTTTAGTATAAGTGGGAGATTGTTGGATTGTATACTAAAAGCCTAGCTTTTGTATGAACAATGTTTTAACAATTTATTTGAAATGAGAATCATTGATCAAATGATTGCGTCTTGTGATGCAATAGTTCACTTACTTTATACTGTGTATAATATGTTGTGCGACAACACGCGAAAGATCATATTATCGGTTTCCTTATAAAGTATAAACATAGGTTCACAACTAAGATAGACGGGAAATCTCAATCGGGATGGTTGTAGTGTGATTTGATATTAGTTTGTCTTAACTATAGAATCACATTAGTGCACCTTGTGGGTATTGAGTAGGACTGCTTGAGATCGTTCGACTTATACTGTCTATATAGGAGAACTTGATCTCAGTTATTATGGAAGTTCGTGCTCTTAATCTCTATACAATAACCTAGACACGTAAGGCAGTATGTATTTCTTTGATTCATCAATGAGTGAGATTTACATGTAATTAAATCAATAAACTCGGTGAGTTGGGAAATAGTATTGTCTCTATGGTGTGCTGTTGATTGTAGAAGGAATCTGTGTTTGCTATAGGTTGATGATGTCCCCTTGAGGAGCTCATAAGGATTATCATGTAAACTCTGCAGGTGGATTTATTTTGAAATGATAATGAGGTTGCGTGGTACTACTCTTGGATGAGATATTAATTAATGAAGTTGTCAGTAACTTAATTAATTAATGGGCATTGTATATCTAAAACATGGGGAGACTAACGGACTCATAATAAGAAAGAGTCCATAACGTAATTATGGGTTTAGAACGGTGGTGCAGTAATAATATTTTAGTGGTATATATTATTATTATTGGACTTAAGTATAAGTTTTAGGTTAAACTTGGATACTTAAGCCCAATGGAGGCTCAACTCTAATTTCTCCTCCTGGTCCCTACTGTAGCCCATATATAAGTCATCTCAACTATCCGGAAACCCTAACTGAAAAGTAATTCATGCCTAACACTGTGAAGGGGGTTAGAGAACAGCAGATTGAGAAGATCTCGAAGATCGTCGCCCACACGACATCGAGATTGGACTTGGGAATACAACAGAAGATCAAGAGGTCGTTTGCTGCTGCTGTCCGCCAACTTTCATGATTTTTATAAAATTTTACAGATATCAAAACTGGCCGTTTATAAACTGTTGGAAAGCCACTAAAGAGATGATCATTTTGGCACGTAGATCACTTAAATCGGAGATCAGACGAGAGAGTTATGCCCAAAACCGTGACGCTGCGTAGGCTGCCGGCTGGAATCCTTCTTCTTCAACATACCCTGGTGAAAGGTAATATGTTTATATGTTTTCTTGCTTCCGCTAATTATTAAAAATGTATGGAACCCTAACGGTTCACGTTAACTAAACGATCGAACGCCAATAGAGGGGAAGGTTGTAGTCGCCAAGATTGCATCGGATGATAACCTAGTAAATCCTTTTACAAGGTCCTTGAGGCGAAAGCTTTTGATGGTCGTGTAGTGGGAGTGGGAATCAGATGCATGGTGGAAGACATGGCAGCATAGTCTTTTAATATAAGTGGGAAAAGCCTAGCTTTTATTTGAACAATATTTTAACAATATTTGAAATGAGAATCATTGATCAAATGATTGTGTCTTATAATTTATTTATATGTTCGATGCAATAGTCCACTTATTTTATATTGTAGATAATATGTTGTGCGACAACACGTGAAAGATCATATTATCGGTTTCCTTATAAAGTATAAACAGATGCTCATAACCGAGATAGACGGGGACTCTCTATCGGGATGGTTGTAGTGTGATTTGGTATTAGTTTGTCTTGACTATAGAATCACATTAGTACACCTTGTGTGTATTGAGCAGGACCGCTTGAGATCGTTCGACTTATACTGACTATATAGGAGAACTTGATCTCAGTTATTATGAAGTTCGTACTCTTAATCCCTATACAATAACCTCAACACGTAAGGCAGTATATATTTCTTTGATTCATCAATGGGTGAGATTTACATGTAATTAAATCAATTAACTCAGTGAGTTGGGAAATAGTATTGTCTCTATGGTGTGTTGTTGATTGTAGAAGGAATCTGAGTCTGTTATAGGTTGATGATGTCCCCTTGAAGAGCTCATAAGGATTATCATGTAAACCCTGTAGGTGTATTCCGGCATGATAATGAGGTTGAGTGGTACTACTCTCGGATGAGATATTAATTAATGGAGTTGTCAGTAACTTAATTAATTAATGGGCATTGTATATCTTAAACATGGGGAGACTGTCGGACTCATAATAAGGAGTCCATAACGTAATTATGAGTTTAAAACAGTAGAGCAGTAATAATATTTTAGTGGTATATATTATTATTATTGGACTTAAGTATAAGCCATTGGGCTAAGCTTGAATACTTAAGCCCAATGGAGGCCCAAATGTGATTTCTCCTCCTGGTCCCTGCTGTAGCCCATATATAAGTCATCTATGTTATCCAGAAACCCTAACTGAAATTAATTCACGTCTAACACTGTAAGGAGGGTGAGGGAAGAGTAGATTGAGAAGATCTCGAAGATCGTCGCCCACGACGTCGAGATTGGACTTGAGAATACAGTAGAAGATTGGAAGGTTGTTTGCTGCTGGTGTTCATCAATTTCCACAATTTTTATAAGATCGTATAGTTCTCCAAAATATTTGTGTGATATACTCACGGAAAGCCACAGAAGATAGGATATTTTTGGCACGTAGATCACTCAAATTGGAGATCAGACGAGAGACCAATGCCCAAAACCGTGAAGCTGCGTAGGCTACCGATGAGAATTCATCTTCTCCAACATACCCTAGTGAAAGATAATACATTTCTATGTTTTCTTGCTTCTGCTGATTTAAAAATGTATGTAACCCTAACGGTTCATGTTAACCAAACGATCAAACGCCAACAAACTTTACCATACTGAAAGTTTCGGTATACCATAGTTCGGTATACCAAAACTTCAGTATAAAAAAATATAGTATACCTTTTGCTTACCATTATTTAAGTATACCTTACCATATTGATTATTTCGGTAGATACCGTCAATATTAGATGTTTAATATATCGTGTTATGGGTAATATATCCCTCATGGTTTATCAGGCCCAAGAGGCCCAATAGACCCATTACACCCATGATGCTAGAAAAGGGAGGCCCAACCCCTCGAGGGCCCAATTGAAGGACAGAAAACTGAAGGGAACCAAGGCAGCCCAATAAGGAATGTAACAGTCCAAAAGCCCAGCCCATAACGAATAAAGTTAAGCCCGCTGAACAAGTACGTAACTGGGAAGCGAACCTCGGCTTCGGAGGAACACCTCGGCAGTTATCCTCCCTCCTGGTCGAGACCTCGGAGGGGCTCGTCAGCGGTGAGAACAACCTATCCAAAGACCTAAGGAGGACGACGAGAACAAGATAATAAAGGACAGACATCATAATGAGAGAATACAGGTACTACAGGCTAAATGACAACACTAACGGGAAGAGGATATGTCTTTGATAGCAATCCTAACTAGAAGACAACAACTGACTAGCACGCCCTACTCCAACAACCAATGGGAGATCAACAAAGGACGGAGACACCCTGCAAACCTCCTGCTGTGCAACAAACGACGCCCAGGTTCCCTCTGCAGTCAGTCGGTGTACCAGACAACCGCGTTGAAAGCAAATTGCCTTCATCCAGGTGTCGTAACACGATTGGATCAACTCTAGGGTTTTAGGGATGATATAAGTAGCCTCTCTCGCAAGAGAGAGATAGGACATGAGCACTCACTTTAGACATTACACTTGTAAGAATCTGGGAGAAACGAGTGTTGTTCTAAAAGGAGAGTAATAAAATCGATGATGTTTTTTGGTGGAATTTGAGTCTTGGATAAGCTTTAATCTCTTTATTTGTCTCAATTTTATAGATTATTGTGTTTGATGGTATTCGTTCTTGGTGTCTTTAATTAAAATCTTAAACCTTTTACATACTTAATTAGCGAGCCAAGAATAGCCGTCAACATACTTAATTGGCGAGCCAAGAAAGAACGTTGAGGAAAGAGAGAGTGTAAACTAAACCCCACTGGAAGGAAGGCACAGCGAATATTTCCGCCGACCGGAAGCAGGGACCCAAAGACAGCCCCACCACGTAGGGAATCCAAAAAGAAGGAATCCACCCCCGCCGGAGGTGCCGACGGGGAATGGAGCCCGAGCATAGCCACGACCCGGAAGGGATCAGGAAGCTGAAGCAAGAGGAAGGTCCAGTGGGGAAGAGCCTCAACAACCTCGCTCGTAGAATCAAAAGAGAGCCTGACTTGCTACTCGGTAAAGATCGGAAGAGAAAGAGGTTCCGCGGAGAACCCCATCTATTTCCCAGAGGGGGCATAACAGACGCAGGAGGTCGAGGAACCCAAGGTCTTGTTCGTCCTCAATTTCCTATTCCCATGAGAGTTGAGATCCTTCGTGGGAGGATCTGCCTACAACCGAGTTATCCCTCCCTCGAGGCAGGAAGAACCAGAAGCCCACCTCACGAAGAGGAAGGGGACAGAGAGAAGTCCGAACGGAGGCAGGGATGGAACACGGATGGGCGTTTCCGAATGCTCAAACCAGATATCTACAGACCTTGATAAACGAAGAGGTAAACAAACGCTTCGCAGATCTGGAAAGGAAAATGGCTGGAATAGGAGGAGTTTTTCAAACCTCAGTGGCCACATCGCCTTTCACGGCAGAGATCAGCAACACTCCTAGGCAGCAAGGGATCAAGTTTCCTTCGAGCTTGATCTTTGACTGTGATTAAGCTCCATATTCGCATATTGAAAAGTATCTGATGTGGATGAGGGCTCAGGGAGCGAATGAGATCACTTTATGCCGAATGTTTCCACTGACCTTGGGAAACAAGGCCTATGCCTGGTTTAGAGTAGTCCCGGCAGCTTCCATCAAAAGTTGGGGAGAATTGATGGAAGTATTCTTAATGCAGTACTCGTATCTGGGGGCACCGAGGGAGCCAAAGTAAAAAGTGGTTAATATCCGCCAAGGTTCAACAGAAAGCTTACGAGACTTTCTGAAAAGATTCAATGAGCAGAGGTCGATGGGGAAGTAATTAGAGACGAGGCCTGTCTCATCATGGTCATGGGAGCACTTCATCCAGAAACCAGTTTGTGGAAGGCAGCACAGCTTAAACCACCCATATCCTACGCAGCCTTTATGGTCATGGCGCATGAGCATATTCATGCCGAAGACATCTCCAAAATGGCAAAAAAGGATAGCCATCAGGGCACTTCAGCAGAACCAAACAAGAAGAGGACAAACGCAGGAGGAACGAAGAAATATAAAGTACCTTCCACTTTCAAACCATTCACGGAGGATACTGAAGTACAACAGATGTACGAAGAGCTGAGTCCGGAACCAATTTTAATGTTGCCGAGGTCTTCTACTATGTCAAAGATCAACAGGTCCTTCGAACACCGAGGCTGGTCCTTCGAACCTCGGAGCTCACCAACCTTCGAAAATATTGCATGTATCATCTGACGCATGGGCACAATACCAACCAATGCCGAGATCTTATCACAGAACTATGGAAATTGTTTAAGGAGGAAAGGTTAAGAGGAATGCTGCAAGCCTCGAAGCCGAGGGTGTACAGGAGGGACGCCAATCTTCCTCCTCCTCCGGGTCGACCATGGTCTCCTGGAAGAGGACAGAATGATAGAGCGATGCCCTTACCCCCTCCGCCTCTGGGCCGACCACTAGTATTTGATAGGATCGGGGAACCAGCCCCGAGAGAAGATAGGCTGGGTGAAATACACATGATGGAGCCGGTAGAAGAAATCCACTATATCGGAACCTCCCAAGCATTGACAATGGCATCCAAGAGGAAGAGGAAGGCCGAGCTAAGGGACTTAAATCAGCAGATCCCCCAAGTATGGTCGCTGACCTCGGCATCAAAGGGGGTGACGGAGGCGGATATCATATTTACCGAAGCCGACTTCTATGGGATAAGTGCGCCTCACTCCGATCCTTTAGTCATCTCACCGATATTGTCGGGAATCAGAGTTCATAGATGCTTGATAGACACGGGGGCATACGCCAACATAATCTTCAAAGAGGTATTCAAAAACCTAGGAGGAGAACGTCACCACAAGGTGAGGTCTTGCGGTGACGAGATCAAAGGGTTTGGCAATGCGTTAACGAGACCCACCATGGAGGTAGACTTGTAGGTCTAACTGGAGGGTTTGGATGGAAGGACTCGGATGCAGAAACAATTGACCTTTAAAGTGGTCGATCAAGCCTCCACATACAACTGCATACTATGATGCCCATTGATTCATGCCTTCGGAGCCATTCCATCAACTCTGCATCAGTGCCTCAAATTTATAACGGCAGATGGCAGGGTAGCGACAGTGATAGGAAATCAAATGAGAGATAAGGAATGCTCGTTTGTGGAAAGAGTGGAAGTCTTGAGCTACCACAACATTGACTACGAGATGTTAAGTTTCGATGACATCAAGGAAGAAGAAGAGGCCCCGGAAGCACTAGGAAAAACGACGAAAACACAAGAAGGGGATCAAAATAACAAGGAACTCGAGATGATCTTGACAGTAATAGAGGAAAAGGAAATAGAGAAACAAGTGGACGAGATACCGATAGCGGCAGAGGGAATACATCAGGATTCGAATATCCAGATAGCGAAAAAGAAAGATGCGGCAACAAAGGTTCTGAAGAGGAAGCATGTGATACCGGATGAGGATCCGAGGACAAAGCTAAAAGAAGGAGCCTCGGCAGCTAGAAAAACAGAGGTGGTACAACTGGACCCAAGAGACGCCGACATCAAGGTCAAGAACAGAATGGAATGGGAGAACAATTTCAAAGAGAGGCTAATCCAATTGTTGAAAGAAAACCTGGACGTGTTCGCCTGGAACCCAAATGAAATACCGGGGGTACATCCGAAGTATGCGTGTCACAGGTTGAACATTGATCCCAATATCTCGTCTTTCCATCAAAAAAATAGAAAGTTCAGCTCAGAAAAGAATGCAGCTTTGGAGCTAGAAGTGCACAAACTGTTGGCAAGTGGAAGAATTAGTGAATGCAAATACCCAATAAGGATACAAAACCCAGTGATGCTAAAAAAGAAGGAAGGATCGTGGAGATTGTGCATCGACTTTACCGACCTAAATAAGGCATGCCCGAAGGACAACTATCCTCTTCCATCGATCGACCAGATGGTCGACGCTACTGCGAAACACATGATAATGAGCTTCATGGATGCTTTCTCGGGATACTATCAGATCCTCATGCATCCTTATGACAAGGCGAACACAGCATTCTTCTGCGGAAGCAGGGTGTATGAATGGAATAATATGCCGTTTGGATTAAGAAATGCGGGGGCCACTTATCAAAGGTTAGTGAACAAGATGTTTGAAGAAGATATCGAGAAGATTGTCGAGGTTTACGTGGATGACACCGTAGTAAAGAGTCTGGAAAAGATGGATCATTACGAACATCTGAGGAAGGTTTACAGAACCTTCCGACATTATGGGATGAAGTTAAACCCAAAGAAGTGCACATTTGGGGTGAGCAAAGGAAGTTTTCTCGGGTATTTGGTCAGCTCAAGAGGGATCGAGATGAACCCGGAGAAGGTAGAGGCAATTCTGAGGATGGATCTCCGAGGCACATGAAAGAAGTTCAGAACCTGACGGGCAGATTGGCAGCCCTAAATAGATTCATATCAAAGGCGTCGAACAAGTGCAAGCCGTTCTTCGACGTCATCAAAAAGGCTAAGTTCGAATAGACGGAAGAGTGTACGTAGGCATTTGATGAAATTAAAAGAGAGCTATCAGATCCCCGAATCCTCTCCAAACCCTCACCAGGTGAGACACTGCAGCTATACCTAGCGGTGTCGGGAACCGCGATCAATTTAGTACTGGTCAAAATAGAAGAGAAGAACCAGAAACTGGTGTACTTTATAAGCCAATCCCTGAGAGACGCGGAACTCAGATATCCGGTAATAGAGAAGGTGGCATATGCACTGGTCATGAGCTCGAGGAAGCTGAGACCATACTTCATGGAGCATACTGTCGAAGTACTAACGACATTCCCTTTGAGGCAAGTACTCCAAAGACCAGACGCAGCGGGAAGGCTGTTGAAGTGGTCTGTCGAATTAGGGCAGTTCGACATAACGTACTTACCGAGGAATGCAGCCAAGGGACAGGTCATGGCAGATTTCATAATGGAACTAACTTTTCCAATCCCAGCCGAAGAGGGAAAAAAAAGCCCTGGATCATGCACGTGGATGGCTCAGCAACAGCAACGGCATTGGGCGCGGGAATCATCATTCGAACCCCATCTGGGAAAACCTTCTCAACCACAATTCGATTCAGCTTTTTGGCTACCAACAACGAGGTAGAATACGAGGCCTTACTGAATGGTCTGAGGATGGTACTATCCATGGGAGCAGATGAGCTGATGATATATAGCGATTCGCAATTGGTGGTAAACCAGATAAAGGGAGAATACGAGGCTAAGGATGAGCAGATAAATCACTACTGAGGATTGGCGGTAGGCATGTTACAAAAGTTTAAGCAAGTGTTTTTGGAGTGCGTCGGCAGAAGGAATAATATGGGAGCCGACGCACTGGCCAAGCTCGCCACAGCCTCGAACGCCGAAGATCTAAACAACAGTAATATAGTGAGGCAATAATGACCCTCGAACACCACATTATGGGTTCTGGACAACCAACCGGCAGAAGAATTTTGGATGACCCCGATCAGGGCATACCTCGAAGAAGGAAATGTGCCCACGGACAAGGACAAGGCCAGACAAATCCGGCTTCGGTCAGCAAGGTACGTTTTAATGGAAGGAAAGTTGTACAAAAGAGGATATTCTGCACCACTCTTGAAGTGCTTGATCCCTGAAGAAGCAAACTATGTACTAGTAGAGATCTATGGAGGCATATGTGGGAATCATATAGGAGGGATCGACTTAGCCCACAAGGTGATCAGACAAGGTTATTTCTGGCCGACACTGAAGAAGGATGTCACCCAATATGCGAGAGCATGTACAACATGTCAGATGCTGACACCGATAGTGAGAGAACCTCCGGAACAACTGACCTCGGTGTTTAGCTCATGGCCTTTCGCAAAGTGGGGAATTGATTTAATCGGACCGCTTCCAACTGAAAAGGGAGGGAGCAAATTCGCCATTATACCGGTAGATTATTTCACAAAGTGGGCAGAAGCTGAACCCCCTCTCAACGATCATGGAGGCCAGGGTTGAAAAGTTTATATGGCAAACATCGTGTGCCGATTTGGGATACTCTTCGCCATCGTGACGGATAATGGTAAACAATTCGACTACGACAAGCTGAGAGAGTTTTGCGAGGACTATGGCATCAAGAAGTGGTCTTCTATACCGTACCACCCACAATCCAACGTGCAAGTTGAAGCGGTGAACAAGATCATCAAGCACACACTGAAGGCCAGGCTAGAAAAATTGGATGGGAAATGGCCAGAGGAGCTGCCAGGAGTACTATGGGCTTACACGACGAAAACAAGAACATCCACTAATGAAACCCCTTTCTCAATGGCATTCAGAGCCGAAGTAGTGATACCAGTAGAAATAGGAGAGCCTAGTGCCAGGGTTGCCCTTCACCAAGAAGGAACAAATGATGAGTTGATCCAAGAAAGCTTAGACCTATTGGAAGAAAAGAGGTTGAACACGGAGTTGCATAACGCGATCTACAAGCAGAGAGCGAAGAGGTTTTGCAACTCCAAAATAAAGCTGAGGAGGTTCGAAGGTGGCGAGCTGGTGTTGCGAAGAGTGCTGGGCACAACGGCAAAAGGCACGGGCAAAAACTGGGAAGGCCCCTATGTAATCAAGAGAGTTCTAGAAGGAGGAGCATATGAATTGGAAGAGGTGGATGGCAAGAGGATACCACACCCATGGAATGCACAGCACTTGAAGAAGTATTATCAGTAAGAAGAAGAAATGCGAGATGAACGAGGTTGGTAACAAAACTTTTCACAGCTTCTAATCAAGGCACTAGGCCACACCATATGGAAATACAAATTGTATGGAAATATCTTCAATGATACATGGTGGTGGAAGTCAATGTGTTTATCATTAATGGGAAAGATATTTATTTACTGGAACATCGCGGTTTCGGGGATATCGACAAGTTATATGTGGTTAAAAGGAATGGGGTACTCATCACAAATGGTAAAATATTCATACATTGGAACACCGTGGCTTTGGAAAGTTTGATATATAAACACCACCTTGTAAACTGATAAAGGATATCGTAAGTACAAATGGAGGGATATTGAAGAAAGTAACCAAAGAAGCGAAATAAAATGGTAAGGTGGAATAAAAAAAGGCAAGGTTAAACTAGTAATAAGGGGTGAAAATGTCGGATTCAGGGAAATGGGAACAAAGATGCCGAAGTATCACCTCGGGCAAAAATGGAAAATACAGAACCGGAATGAAGGTGGGAACAACGGACCTCGGGATGGCACCGAAGGGTAGGATGGACATAGGTATGGTGGATAAGTACAAGGATCGGAACATCAGGTTTACGATAAGGAAAACTCTCCTAATGAGGGGACACGGAGACCGGAATGATGGAACGAGAATAAAGGAAGGCAGCTTCAAAACATCACCCAAAGGGCAATACAGGCTAAGAGCTAAAGTTTTGAGGTCAGGATGGAACCTCAGAATAGCATACAACCAGACACAAATAGGAGGCACATCAAACAAGAAATACAAACATCTACATAAGGGATGGTCAAACAAATATAAATACATAGAAAATAGAGAATGTGCAGCTAAGGCACACCAACAAGTATGCATCAGCGACAAGCAACCATCAATTATCAGGCAGTGATACCAAAAGTGCAGTCAGAATTCAAAATACATGAACGATCGTGAACCAAGAAAGTAGACAGAATTTCAAAATATACAACCAATCATAAAGGAGAAAAGTTCGAGATAACATCAGGGTCAGAACAAATAGAGATGAACCATCAGGTAGGGACGGTGGATACCATCAATCTTTCTTTCGACTGCTAAAAGAATGGAAAATGCTCGCCATCTTATCTTCCATCTCCTTCAGTTGAGCCTCAACACGGATGACCCTCTCCTCTATAGAACCAGGACAGGGAACGCGCTGCTCCAGAGCCTGGATGTGAGCCTCAGCTTCGGCTAATCTAGCTTGCGCTTCGGCGGCCTCAAACTGCACTACATCTCGAGCGACTTCGGTCTCGGTTAAGCGCGCCTCCAGGGACTCTAGAGTAGCTTGTCCCATATCGACCTCAAACTCAGAAACAACCAATTTCCCCCTCTGATGCTCAACAAGAGAAGTCAACTGAGCATTCTCTACCTCCAGAGCGTGTATCCGTTCCTTAAAACTTGCGGATGATTCTTCGGAGAGATCAACGAGCCGACCTTCGAACGACCAATACTGATCCATGGCATATAGGAAGGAACGGAGTAGCATAATCAGACAGGGGCAAAGCAGGAGGAGCACCCTCGGAGGAAAAACCGCTGTGCGACCAAAACCGTAGAAGAGTCTTCCCATGGTAGTACCACCACATGTCGGAAGAGGAATAACCAGGTGTGGGATCGTAAGAGGTATCACCAAAAGTCTGCTGAACCCCGAAAGGCACGACACCACTCGGAGCCCCCAAGATAACAAAAGGAGAACGAGTAAAAGCATCAGGAAAAGGGGAGGAACTGATGTCACAAACTTCGATCGTATCCAGAGGAGCCACGGAGGAGCTTACAACGATAACACCTGTACCATCGTCTCTGGCCTTCTTTGAAGGACGTGTAACTAGAGCAGTGCTATCATGAGTATCCTCTTCGAAAACATCGTCCACCAATTTAGGCTTCTGCTTCGGAACGAGGGTTTTAGAGACCTCAATCTCAGACCCCCATTTCTTCGACTTCGGGGCTCGAGGGGCTTTTTTGGAACCCTTCTCCGTAAGATCCACACCTGGCACCTGTACAAGATCGGATTCCAACCTTCGGGAGATAAGATCTGGAACCTCCCCCATCATAACCGAGGTAAGGGACTGCACGGCAAGTGGGACCTTAGAGGATTTCGGAGAGGAAGTCTGAGAAGTCTTCTTCTTCCCTTTGGAGAGTGCAGTCCGTTGGCGAGCAGAATGGAGGGTACCCGTGTGAGCGGGGTCAAGCATAAGACGAGGAAGTCTCCCCTCCCCTAGACATGATAGAAAAGACAAAGGAAGAATTAATACAAGAAGGTAGAACTGTACGATGAACACTCCAACTGAGGAAGTAATCACAAATGGACTACCTGGCATGGCTATAGACGTGGTAGTAAAGCCGGTATCAAAAAGATTGGATCCTCGGAGAACCCACTGGTAACTTCGCCTCTTTTTGGAGAGTCTGCAAATACGGCCCAAAGCCTTCCGGAATCCAGCCGACAGGGTCTCGAGGGTACAAGTGTCACCTACTGCATAGAGCAAAAGAAAGAAATGTTAGAGTGCCCCACGTAATATTAAAAATAACCGATGGAAACATACACGCACTAAGGTCAGGTTTGTAGAAGGAACTCCGAGGGAGCACGCCGGGATTTTGAGGGTCCCCAAGGTCATAAACGGAGTCCCCTCTCCAAGACACACGAACCCAGAACCATGGATTCTTCCATCCCTTAACTGAACTGGGTAAAAAAGAAACAAGGTTGGTGTGGCGCGGCACCAAATAATAATAACCCTTTGTCCGATTATTCGGGGTGAGTCGATAGAGAAAATTGATCTCGGCAGTGGTCAAGAAGAAGTACTTCCTTTTTCGGAAAAGGACCAAAATTCCCATTAACGCTGCCCAACCGTTAGGAGCCAATTGAGCAGGGGCTATACCCCAGAATTCGAAAATATCTCGGATGCAGGGTGAAGGGAAAACCTAAGACCGAGTTCGAGCTGCAACTCATAAGCGGCTACGGTATTCGACGGAGCATAACACATACGGGCATCAGGAGAAGGAAGATAGAAATCAACGTCCTCCCCACATTGAAATTTCCCAAGAGCGATAACAGGGCTCTTCTGCAACCATGAGTCGTCAAGGGATAAAGGAACCCCGATAGTCGAAAAAGGGGTATCCATATCCCATAACGGAAGCTCCCCGAGATGGCCCAACAACCCAGGACCGCGTCCACCATGTCAGGGTTAGGCTCCAACGTAAAAGCTGAGACAAAATCAGCCACCCGTTGGTCAAAGGCAATTTGAGACGGAGAGGGGGGACCCAGACGCTCCTCCAGAGACGAGGAGGATGACGGTAAAAATGACCCAGAACTACCGAGAGAGGAATCAGTAGAACGAGAGGGGGATCTGGGAGATCCAGAAAGAAAGGAAGAACCCTCGCAAGCCATAATCGAAAAAAGGAAAGAAACGCGGGGAGAGGAAGAGAAGGAGAAACCCTAAGGCCACGATAGTGATAAGTCCAGAAAAGCGAAGAGAGATAATCAAGAAAAGAAGGGAAAAGAGGAAGAGGGGAGAATAATACCTGGAAGAAGAGCACGAGCGCACCAGATAAAGGGAATACTAACTGCCGGCAAAATCAAAGGGAGAAGTAAGGGGAAGCGAGAAAAGGAAAACTGGCAGAGAGGATTCAAAATTCAAAATTCAAATTGACAGATTACACCCAAATACTAGAAATACCCCCCACCAAAATGAAAGTATCTCGAGGCGACACAGATAACCAGACGAGACAGGAATAGAGCAAAGGGAAGGCAACGGAGGGGAACAACGAAAAGCCGAGATGGAAAGAACACTAATATCGCAGGGGCCGAAGCATGAGGGATATAACCTATGAAGTACGAGTCGACCCTGAATAATATCAAATCATGAAATTATTCAGGCTCGAGGGGCTAATGTTGTGGGTAATTATCCCTCATGGTTTATCAGGCCCAAGAGGCCCAATAGACCCATTAAGCCCATGACGCTAGAAAAGGAAGACCCAATCCCTCGGGGGCCCAATTGAAGGACAGAAAACTGAAGGAAACCAAGACAGCCCAATAAGGAACGTAACAGTCCAAAAGCCTAGCCCATAACGAATAAAGTCAAGCCCGCTGAACAAGTACATAACTGGGAAGTGAACCTCGGCTTCGGAGGAACACCTCGGCAGTTATCCTCCCTCCTGGCCGAGACCTCGGAGGGGCTCCTCAGCGGTGAGAACAACTTATCCGAAGACCGAAGGAGGACGACGAGAATAAGATAATAAGGACATGCATCATAATGAGAGAATACAGGTACTATAGGCTAAAGGACAACACTAATGGGAAGAGGAGATGTCTTGGACAACAATCCTAACTAGAAGACAACAACTGACTAACACACCTTACTCCAACACCCAATGGGAGACCAACAAAGGACGGAGACACCCTGCAAACCTCCTGCTGTGCAATAAACGGCGCCCAGGTTCCCTCTGCAGTCGGTCGGCCTACCAGACAGCCGCGTTGAAGGCAAATTGTCTTTATCCAGGTGGCGTAACTCTATTGGATCAACTCTAGGGTTTTAGATATGATATAAGTAGCCTCTCTCGCAAGAGAGAGACATGACATGAGCACTCACTTTAGACATTACACTTGTAAGAATTTGGGAGAAACGAGTGTTATTCTAAAAGGAAAGTAATAAAATCAATGATGTTCTTTGGTGGAATTTGAGTCTTGGATAAGCTTTAATCTCTTTATTTGTCTCGATTTTATAGATTATTGTGTTTGATGGTAATCGTTCTTGGTGTCGTTAATTAAAATCTTAAACCTTTTACATACTTAATTAGCGAGCCAAGAACAACCATCAACATATAGTTTTACATGTACTAATCTACTATATTGTTTAAAATTATATCATTAATTTATGAAAACAATAAAAAAATCCAAATAATCCATCATAAACTACAATGAAATTGATAAAAACAAGTACGTATATAATCCACAAATTATAGACAATATAGAAAATAATAACAATTCAAATTTAAAAACATTAATAAAACATAATATATTTAAGAGTTTAATCCTAGTGAGTGGTTGGTGAATTGAGAACCAATAAGTTCTAAGTTAATTAATAATTAATACACTCTTAAATTAAAATTAAAATTAAAATTAAAATAGTTACAATTATAGTTTAAATTTAAAATTATAAATCCTATAGTACATTTAATTTTGGATATCTTTACCGTACCAAAAAATTTAATACGGTATCATATCTTACTAAAAATTTCGATATACCTAAAATTTCAGTAAATTTAATATTTTTTGATAAGATAAGTGCGGTATACCGAAATTTCGATTTTTTTCCTAGCCCAATGGGTGCTTGTCAAGCGGTGGACTATTCCACCTTTAATGTGCCAATGTGCGTAGGTCTGTTAAACGAGCCGAGCGATCTCGAGTAGTGCATACTCGAGCTCGGCTCGATTTGATAACGAGCTTACGAGCGAGCTCGACTCGAAAATTAATCAACCGAGCTCGAACTCGAGCTCGAGCTCGGCTCATTTAGCAAAATGAGTCGAGCTTCGAGCCTAATCGAGCAGGATTTTAATTAATATATGTAATATTATATTTAATAATTATTATTAATATATATAATTATTATTATATAATATTTATTTTTAATATTAATACTCCCTCCGTCCCTCCCAAAGAGATGCATTTACTGTAACTTTTGTGAGATCTTTATGCAGTCAAACTATACAGTTTGACGAGGACAGAGAGAGTATTATTTATCGAGCCTTATCGAGTCGAGCCGAGCTCGACTCGATAACGTAGCGAGTATTAAAACGAGTTCGAACTCGAGCTCGAATAGACACGAGCCGAGCTGAGCTCAATCTTTATCAAGCCAAGTCGAGTTATCGAGCAGCTTGATTAATGTAACAGCTCTAAATGTGCGAAAGAACGGCGACACGATAGATACACGTAATTTTTGAAGGTCCACTTTGAGAAAATTGTATTACCACGGAAGGGCGAAGCATATGGGAAGGCGCTTATGCTCTGATTAACATACGAGTTTCCCTCAAATCATTTCCATTTTCATTTTATTTTCTCCATTTCTTGCACTTTCGGTTTCCATTCTTCAGAGGTACAACCATCAACAAAAATACTTTCTTTTTTTAATTTATTTCAATTTACTTGTTCTGGGTTTTTGCCGTCTACTTCTGGTTTTCCATTTGTCCATTGCTTCACGTTCAATCAACTCGAAATCTTCTTGAAGTTTCCAACTTCTGTGACGTGTGTTGTTTCTTTCCTTTTTTTATTTTTTTATTTTTTAGGTTTTGTATTTTCTCGTCTAAATTGTTTCATTTTTGTTGAACTTGTGGGGTTGAGAAATTGAGATGGGGAGAATTTTTGAAGTGACTCTTGAAGGCAAGATTTATAGTTGTAAGCACTGTGGAACTCATCTTGCTCTTGGTGATGACATCGTCTCCAAGGTTTATCATTTTTCTCCTTTCTACTTATCAGAATTATCAATCTTTTATTCTTCTTCATCGTTTGCTGTTAAATTTTGAATTCGAGACTGAAAATCACTACTTTTTTGGGTTTTTTTTTGACATGGGATGATCTTGGAGTTGTCACTGTGAATTTTGGTGGTTTTAATTCCATTGATGATCGGTTTTTGGTTTTCAATCTTGTGTAATCTGGGCGTGTTTCTTTTTTTTTTCTTTTTTTTTTTTAATCTGATCTGTTTATGGCCGAATGGTTGACTTTTCCCTGTTGATGATTCTGCTTAATACTTGTGTTGGAGGAATATTCTGACATTACATTAAGATGCTTTTATCCTGTAATGTAGGAGAATTGTAATCACCTTAATGTATCAAATAAGCCTATATGTGTAACGATTGCTGTATTTTGCTTGTTGGTAATTTTTCGAAGATCGTCTCTTTGTAAGTTTTAACTATACATTGGTTGGAGGGAATTGTTGCCTTTATAGCTCTAAGAATTGGTTTGAAACTTGGATCCCAGTTGTCTGGAGAGTCTGCATTGTTGGAATGACGAAAACTCCATTGAGATCACTCTGTTTTGATAGTGTTAAAGTATTATTCATGTGTTCCCTAAATACCCTGGCTTGGTGATTAGTGATCAAAACTCTATAGAGGAAACTTTTGATAGTGTTAAGTATTATTCATGTGTTCACTAAATACCCTGGCTTGGTGATTAGTGATCAAAACTCTAGGGGAAACTTTCGGTTTATCGAAATGGATGTCTATAGTGGATTATTGCTTGCTTTTCTCTCCTGTACTAAAGATTTTAGAGGAAGCATTGGGTATCATTATAGCCAGTATCGTGCACACATGGCTCTGACTTGCTAGTAGTGGTCAACATGAAAAATGAAGTGTCGTGTGTTTGTTGAAGAATCTATCGTGAAGTAACTAAAAATTTTGCATCACATATGGCGAGTCATGAGACTCAATGGATGCCGTATTTCAATTTAATACTTTACCGTGGATTAACTATATCTAAATGCCTACGTTCTTTTCTTTCTGAGTACTATTGTGTATTTAGATTATACATTTTATGATAGATTTCTATGAACATTCATGACCAACTTATTAAATAGGTAAAAAAAACTTGTCACATTCAGTGGAAAGAAATTTCCAGATGGAAAGAAAGAACGGTAACAAGAAAATGAGTAGTCCAATGAGTATAATTGTCTTTTTTGCGACTTTTTATACTTTAAAAGGTTCAATATGTGTTACTTGCGAGTTTAGCAATTTCACTACTATACTTAGTTCATACACAAATTCTTTGGCTTATTCCTTGTATGGTTCTTTGTCTCAGTCTTTTCACTGCAGGCATGGGAAGGCTTATCTCTTCAGTAAGGTGTAAGTTTTTCTTTTTATTTTATTTTATTTGGGAAATATTTGCATTTGATTTCTTTTGAGCGCATGAAATGACTTCATATGATGGGTAAATAGGTTGGTGAAGAAATATTCCTTTTTCGTGGTTTTGCAGTCATTTGATTTATGGATTTATGGCAAATATATGTAGTTTCTCATGTCTTGAAGCTAGACTGGAGCCTACCTAGCAGATCACTAGATAGGAAGCCTATATGAGGCTGATATAATCGAATATACTATTTGGGCCTTAGTCACCTTAAGTTTTGTTACTGCATGTTTTAAGAACTTAAAAGTTACATGATGGATAATGCATTTCTCTGTTCATTCTCATCTCCAATGTCTCCGAGAAATAATAAAAATAACTATCTAGAGATCTCGATCTGATCTGGCTTGAGAATGCCGTGCATCTTGGTGATGGCCAAAATTATTGTAGCAAGTAGTTGGACTATAAGGGGGGTGGGGGGTCATCTGTATTCGACAGTACAAGATCCTTTCATTTGCTCATGTGTGCAGTGTTACATATAAATAAGTTCAAGAGAATTCCATCCCTTTATTTTTCTTTATTTTCCAGAGTGAACGTTACTCTTGGGGAAAAGGAAGAGAGAATGATGATGACTGGATCGCACGTGGTGGCTGATATATTCTGCGTCCGATGTGGTTCAATTGTTGGTTGGAAATATGTAAGTTCATCGGGATGCAAAAAAGTCTTATTGATTATATAATTCAACGTGCTTCGTCTTATAGTCTTGGTGTGATAATCTTCAGGAAACTGCCCAGGAAAAGAGTCAAAAGTACAAGGAAGGCAAGTCCGTTCTTGAGCGGTGCGTTTCATGTCTAAATTTCGAACTAGAGTAATCGTTACAATGATTTGGAGATGACAAAGTTTGTACCTCACAGGTTTAAGATATCTGGACCAGATGGAAGTAATTATTGGGTGAGCCATGGAGCACATTTTGGAGGAAGTGATGCTGATGATGCTTGATTTGTGATGTTGATGACCAATACTACAGATTCATCTCCAATTGTACATTCTTAACCCCCCCCCCCCCCCCCCCAGTAATGTACATACATTTGAATTAACAATGATTCTGTCTGCTGTTGATACGATCTGAAAATCAAACAATAGCATTCGATTCTAAGATCTTTGAAAGAAATCATAGAAGTCAGATTGAGCTCAAGTCGATAAAGATATTAAGTTTGATTGATTTTTGTGTTCTATAAAGTTAAAGAATTTATTTTGATAAAATCCAACGCAAACTCTTATCTCAATACGTGAATGATAGATAAAAGGATACAAGTATAACACTACTCAAGTTTGTGTAATTGTGTTCTGTATTTGCAAGTGTATATTTTAACGTAAATATACTAAAAATTGGCAAAAACTTGTAATACTCAATTAATAAAAAGTGATAATTTTATTTCATGAACAATTTATAGTATAAATAAAAAGTGATAATATTTAATAGTGTAAGTGATAAATTAATTTAAAAAGTGTGAAAAGTGATAGTAATGCATTAAATTATTTTATGAACAATTCATAGTAAAATAAGTGATAATATTTTTTCATGAAAAACAATAACTTACGTAGGACTGTCTCTCATACGTGTTATCCTATAAATTATTGAATTCCATGTCTAAGCTTAAGTCTGAAAAACATGGAGCTTATGTTTATATTATTTTTATGAGGATCAATAGAAAATGGATTGATAAAAGAACTCAACGAAGGAAAACAGTAACAAATAAAAAAATAAAGATAGAAAGATAAGTGCTAAAGATTAAGTAGTTAAATATGAGATTAGAAACATGCTGTTCAACAAGATTCACAGTATCATGCAAAGGTCATTGACTTAATCAGGTTCAACTAAAGGCTTATTACCATCAGAGCTGTTATTTGACTCGATAATTAGAGTATTACTGCATACTCAGCTCAACTCGAGTAGTTATTCAGCCGAGCCCGAATTTGATTCAATAAGGAATTGAGCTTAAAAACAAGTTCGACTCAACTCGAAAATTAATCAAATGAGCTCGAGCTCGATTAAGCTTGTTAGCATAGCTAGTCGAACTTGTCGAGTCGATTTTAATTAGTACTTATATTTTTTTATTTAATTAATAATTTAAAATAATACTTAAATAATTTTTATTATTGGTAATATCAATAATAATTATAATTTTAATTAAATAATCGAACCTTATCGAGTTGTGCTCAGCTCATTAATAAAATGAACATAAGAAAAGCTCGAGTAGTCACAAATCGAGCCAAGCTGAGCTCTTGAGTAGCTCGTTAAACTTAACAACTCTTTTACCAATGTATCTAAGGCAGTGCCGGTCCTGACAGTTTCTAGGTCCAGGGCGAACAAAAAGAATAGGCACTCGTTACTCTTTATATATTTTTTTAACTAAAAAGTTTTTATTATTTTCTTCATTAATACTTTCTTTTCTTCCATGAAAAACAAAATATTTATTTTTATCAACACATTTTACTATAGTAAGAAATTTGTTCTTTTTTTCTTTTCTCACAATCAGATTAAAGCTTTTTAATATCTAAATATAGGGCTCATTTTCAAGTCCAATAGGTTAATGGGCTAAATTTTATAAAAATTCCAATAACCTAATATAAATTATATATTTTATTAAAATATATGTATAAAACTATTATATACATATACATGGATTAAATTTTAGGGCCCCACATATTTGGGGGCTAGGGCGATCGCCTCTTCGCCCCTCCTCAGGGCCATCGCTGATCTAAGGTTCCCTTTTGAATTATCAAAGTTGTTGATCCTTACCAAGACACCCAAGTGCAAATAGGATCCCTTTTGAATTATCAAAGTTGTTGATCCTTACCAAGACACCCAAGTGCAAATAGGATCGATTATCAAAGTTGTTGATCATTACTGGAGGATGTTTTCTACTGTTCTAGATATTAAATAATCTCATTAGATTATGAGATCTAGAGTTCACATTGATAATAATGTAGCTTAAGAATAGTGGAATATAATGAGAGCGAACTATACTATATTGTTAAGTAACAACAAAAAAAAAAAGTTGACCTCTTAAATATCAAGTCAGATAGGGATTGCCGATCTAACAAAGAAATATGTACGTATTGGGTTCAATAGTACTCGGCTCGGATTCTCTGAGTCATTTTGGTACATCACGTAGGAAAGAAAAACTATACTCTAAAACTTAAACCTTAGGGAAAATGGTTGAATTTATTTCCCCTCTTACTCTTATGTGTCAATTACTTAACACGTGACATAAAAGATGATGCACAAAAATGATGCAGATGATCCGGTGTGAACAATGGTGGCCTCACCAAAGTGAAAAAAAAAATCCCACTTAATTAAAAGACATCCACTGAAACTCAACAAAACTCATGTAAGAATATATCTAATTTTTAAATATGTGGTATAATGCAATGAAACTTAACAAAACTCATGTAAGAATATAACCAAATTTAGCAAACTTCAGGTAGGAGTTAGATTTTATGAAAAAAAAAAACATATACAAGCTATGGGCAACCCTGTAATTTGTAGACTAAGCACTAATGCAGCTCATTTTAACTTGATTTCATATGCTACAGACTTTGATTTCCATATTCAATAAACAAAAAATCGAAAACACCTATGATTTCTTAATTAACTTTTTTTTAATTAAAAATTGAATACACCCCTCCATCCTCTCCGTCCCCATCGAAAACACCTATTATTTTTTGGCACGTTGATTAAGGAATATTATTATTTAATGTGTAGTGGGTAGTTGTATTAGTGAGAGTGTGAGTCTCATATTTTAATTATATTAGTGAGTGTGTGTGAGTCTCATGTGTGTAAAAAAGAAAAGTGAACTCTTTGGATAAGACGTTCAAAATGGAAAAATGAGACCCTTTGAGTGGGACGGAGAGAGTATGTTTTTCCTTTAAATTTGGGGTGAGAGAGGAAATGGGGTAAAAAAACATGCACAATTTACACTATTTTAATTATTATAGAGAGGATGTGGCAGGCAGAGTTAGCAAGGAATTGCAAGAGGGAAGTTCTTTGTTATTTTGGTGAACAATATTACAGTGTTTATGAGATAGAAGTAGAACAGACTTTTGACTTTGAAGAGGGGCTTTTCATTGCTATAAAGTGTAGATACGATCCAATCTTGCTTTAAGTTGGATTCTGAAATTGTTGTCAACTCATCCAGTAAATAAATTTCACAGTATACCTATTATAACAAGATTCTACAAAATATTCAAAGGAAAGCTTCACGAATAAGGAATGTTTCCTATGGTTGAGTAAGACTATTTTTTTTTCTCATATTCTAACTTTATATGTTTTCTCCTGTGTTGCTCCTATTTTTTTAAAAATTAATAATCCTATGTAATTGTGAGCTCCGTTGATGTTGACATTTAGGCTTTCTAATATAGCTTTTTTTTAATATGAAGTACACTATTCTTTACTTTAAAATTAAGTTTATACATTTTTTTCTTTTACTTAATCTTAACTCTTTTAGTATTAATCTTATTTTACTAGTAAATAATTATTTTAACAAAAATGTATCACAAATGACATTCATTAAAAATGGGGTCTTTGTTTAAAAAATTTCCTTTAAGAATCCTTAAGAGTGCTCCAAATAGTATACTCTTCAACGGGCAAATGAATACTCCCATTGTTGTAAGGTGAATGGTACGATTGTTACGAATATTAAGAGAATTTGTTTTTTAATTACTTTTAAGATAATTTAGTATTTTTTACAATAAATAAATTATAAAATATATTATGTGTTTAAGGTGTTAATAGCAAATTTAAAATTAAATTGTATTATAAAATTATTAGGTTAATTGCTTTTTTATACTGTTTGAATTATGAAGATGAGTTGAAACCAACAAAAATAAAAAGTGTAAAATTGGATTGGGACAAAGGAAGGACAAAAATTCTTCTACAATCTTATAACAAAAAAAAAAAAAAAAAAAAAACTTGAAATTCAATCAAGTAAAGTGAAGAGTAACTAATTTGTTCACCAAGTCATATCTAAAAAATACCACTATTTCTTTAAATTATGTACTCCATTATGGATATTTTTTTTGAGATAAATATATAGATTGTGAGGTGAGTTGATCTATTGTTAAAATATAATATATTAATTGTTAAGGTAAAATATGATTATAAATAGTTATAGTAGGTTTGTAGTGAATTAACATTTTAAAAATATTTTTTAATTTATTATTACAGATTAGTATTTCGCGTAACGATTATATTTTAACACTAAGTCGTATCTTATCATTTTTCTCACATAATTATTGTTTCACATAAAGATTTCCCAGATTGCAATGCACGTAATTGAGAATATTTTTTTTATTGAATCGGAAAATTTTGTTTTTTTTACAATTTATTACTAGAATAGCTGATGTAAAAATAAAATGAAATAAAATAACAGCACATTTGATAAAAGGCAGTAGAGCAAATTCCTGTTCCAATTCTACTTACAAATATATGCACTGCCATCACTGACCAATTCACATCAAATATTTTCATTTCTTTCCAGAAAGGGGAAATTAGCAGAATTCTGGCACTCATCCTCTTAAATTGCAGCCTCTGAGGATCGCCGATGGCGGAATCGAAGAAGATTAGAAGCGAAGCGAGTACCAGCGGCAGCGCCGGCGGAAGAGGAGAAAGCGTTGTGGTCGATGTTGGTAGACGGAAAAGCACATGTGGCTACTGCAAATCTGGTGCACGCACCAGTGTTTCTCACGGTTAGTGTCTTTATTGCTCCTATCTCCACAAATTTTACTCTACGCTCGATTATCTGAGCATAATTCTAATACCTATCTGTCATACCAATCAAAATTACGTTTGAATATTGACGGAATCTCTACCACTCAGGGCATGATTGAATTTTGAGCTTTTGTGATGTATTATCTTTTTATTAGATACATAGGTTATATGAATTCACAAATTTTGAGTTTTGTGAATGTTTTACTGATTATACTTTGAAGTTACAATTTATGATTGTTTAGCATGATGATGTATATACTTCCTTTTTTTTTTTTTTTCAGGGTTATGGGCGCAAAGTTTGACAGTTGATGACTATCAAGGTTTGTTCTCTGGCGTCATTTCCATAACATCGTATGGGGAACTTGTTTTGCTCAGCTGCTTAATGTCTTAATGTTGTGATCACTAAGCAGTTGATTGCATTATTGTTTATCTATTTCTAACTTTAATTCACTTTCAGTATTATGCCATGATGCCTGTTTTCATAGGTTGGAATTAGTAAGAAAATCATTTGTGTGTTTGATTTTTGTTTATTGAATCTGGGGACCATGTCTGTAGCATATGAAATCAAGTTAAAATGAGCTGCATTAGTGCTTTACCAATGACTATCGAGTCGCCCATAGCTTGTATGTTCTCTTCATAAATTTAACTCTTACCTGAAGGTTGCTAAATTTGACATATGCGTGTATGAGTTTTGTTAGTTTCATTGGATTATACCACATTTCTTTTAACTGCACCAGGGTTTTTTTTCTCTCTCTCTCTGTAGCTCTCCTTGACAGAGGCTGGAGAAGATCTGGCTGTTTCTTGTACAAACCCGACATGGAGAAAACATGCTGCCCCTCATATACTATTAGACTCAAAGCTATTGATTTTACTCCTTCAAAGGAACAAAGTCGAGTATCTAAAAAGATTCATAGGTACGCTCGTTATGTAGTCCAAGACTTTGCTCCTTATTAGTTAATATTTGAGAAAGAAACATGAAAGCTTTCTGGCTGTAGTGCTGGGAACTTGAGACATTTTTTAGTTGCGAAATATATTCATGGATGTTGTTGGTATTTATTTGATGAATAAGATCAATAAGTGTCTTGCTAAGACATTGTCAATGATTTTCATGTTGCGATCTGACTTACAGAAATCTTGTTTACACGTGTTTGACTCGAAATATGATCATCGAGTGCATGCGTGCCACTTCTGTTTACATGGTGCATAGGCTCATTAAATGAATTGTTAAGTAGCATTGCCAATGATTAATTTCGTAACTGAATTTGCACTTATTATGTTAATTTGTGATTGGCCCAAGAAATGAGCTTGCACCAGCTCGTGTACAATGCCTTAAGCTTATTATTCAAACAGAATTGAATAAATAATCCTTGTTCAGAAATAATCCACGAAATGGGGAAGTCTGTAGCATAGTTTTAGTATATTCCAATGCAATAAAGTGATGTAGTGGTTATATTTAGCATTTTGTTCCACTTTAGATGTGCATCCCCCCCCCCCCCCCCCCCCCCCCACACACACACACACACGCTGTCCCCTTCTTTTCTTTCAAGTGGGTTGTGATTTGCATTTCTCTTAATTCTCTAGTTTGCTTGCAAATCCAGTTCTACTTTTGATAAATATTATGAAGATTCAATGTCTAAGAATGTTTCTGGTGTTTGTGGTAACTGTAGAATTATTCCTTTCTAGATTTGTAGATGGAGCATTAGATGAGAAAATAACTGACAAGTTATCTGATGAGCCAAATAATTCTGGGGAGCCATACAACATTAAACATTATTGGGATACAAATTCTGCTGCAATGAAGTCCTCCATAGATAATGTCAAAGATAAGGACAAAGCTGAAAAGCTTATTAATTACTTGTCAGACCATATTAATGACATGATACAGGTATGCATGAAAAGTGGGGAGTTTCCAATGGTCATAAAATTTCCAGAGGCTTCCGTCAAAAAAGTTGCGCCGGCCAAGAGAAAGCTTCAAGCTGAAAAGTCTGAAGAACTCATGTTCACATGCAATGTTGCCTTCCAAATTGCAGCTACCATAAGACGAGTTAAGAAAGATATTGAGCATGTGAAATCATCTAAACATGGAGAGGGAGGAAATGTAGAATTACCTGACCTTTCGCCTAAGATGATAGCTGAAATTGTGGCTAGCCACTCGAAGCAATTTGTGGAATCCTATGGATTGTCAATCAGAGCTTGCAATGGACACATAAATTTCTATTCTACTCTGAATCAGGCAGACTCAACTGAAGTTGAAACTGATATGATCTCTAAAACTTCTACGGCAAGTGTTGCTGATGACAGGCTTTTAAAGAAAAGCTCTGTTGGATGTCGCAGACAACAACGGAGGATTGAGATACTGTTGAAAAGGTCTAGCTTTGATAATGAGGAATACGCTTTGTACAGGAAATATCAGCTTAGAGTGCATAATGACACACCTGAGCATGTCACTGAAAGCTCATACAAGAGATTTTTGGTTGAAACTCCATTAGTATATATTCCACCAAATGAGGATGATGCAGTACCTCCATGTGGCTTTGGCTCTTTCCATCAGCAGTATGTAGTAGATGGGAAGCTAATTGCAGTTGGAGTTATTGATATATTGCCTAATTGTTTGTCAAGCAAGTATTTGTTTTGGGACCCGGATCTTGCCTTTTTATCACTTGGAAAATATTCAGCTTTAGAAGAAATTAGGTGGGTTTGTGAGAACCAAGTACATTGCCCAAGTTTGAAGTACTATTACCTTGGCTACTATATTCACTCCTGCAGCAAGATGAGATACAAAGCTGCGTACCGACCATCCGAGCTCCTCTGCCCTCTTCGTTATGAGTAAGTTTACTGAGTTTATGTTATTGAAGCACATGCTATATTTTGAGAATATGGTGTAGTTAAACTCCTCTTAGGTGATTGCAATCCATATGACCTGAGGTGCCTTTGATCTGCTATATTATGTCTTTTTTAGATTCATCAGTGAACTAACCAGAATAAGAAAAAAAAGCCAAATGGAAAGTACCTTAAATGGCATATTAGGTACTTATATCTTCCAAGCTTAATTAAAATTTCCAAATTCAGCTATCATAGTATTTATGTCATTTCTCGTGAATATCATTCTCACAATGATATTTAAAAAAATTCTTTCAAACCATATATAATTAGGCGTCTTAGATTTAGCACCAACTTACCATGATGGGAAAGTTTTGATTAATTATTCTGTAATCATTATTCATGAACTGCCATATTTTTTTAAGTTGACACACAAAAGTTTTCATTGCTTAATATGATATGTTAAGATGTGTTTCTACCGTATCATCATTGTTCATGTATTCATTTAAAGTTCTTGTGCCACAATATACTGGTAAAAAGTTAATTCTACATCAGTAAATTTTTGTTACTGCGTTACAATTAAATATGTGTAAAATTGCTCAGAATCTACTTCGTTTTGGAGGTCTAGGGTTGGGTACCAGAATAAACTTGTGCAATTTGCATTTATTAACAATTCATATAATTTAAAGGATACTCCTGCAAAAGATTCCTACCATGTCTTATGTTTTATATTTCTTATGTAACTATTCCATAAACTTTTTATATTTTTACTGGTTAATTTGTTGTCTGCACTTTTACGTCGTCCCTATCTACCATTTCCACTTATTCATCTGGTTCATTGACATTATTATTCTCTCAGGCAGCTGAATTTTAAACTACAACCTCTTACGGGTCATTGCTGAATCTTCATGGTTGGAAATTCATTTAATTACCATGTTAGATATAGATATAATTGATGCCAGTAGAAAGTGTACTTATTACACTTCCTTGGGAGTATTTGTAGAAGTTTGTAGAACTCATCTTCTCTACATAAGAAAGTATTTGTTGTGATTTTACTTAAATTGATGTTCAGGATACGAACATGAAACAATTACCTTATCTAAGATCACCTTCTGCTGATTAGGGAATCCTATGGATCAAGAAGATTCATCAAAACGTTTAGAAAAATGAAAAACCTTCTATTTTCTACTTTGTTTAAATACCTGCCCTTTTTGACCCACTGCTTCTTATTGGCATGAAAACTAAGTTATCAAAGAAGATTATCTAGTTAGGTTGATCGCCAGTGGATAGTTAGGCATGGGTCAACAAATAAAGTTCATAGCTTTTAAAGGCGAAACATTTTGTCCATCTTTTCTGAGGGTTGTTGACTTTGTCATTAGTATACCTGATGTAGGTGTTGTCTAATTTCCATGTTTAGAAATGTTGGACAAGATATACCGTCTGTCTGCTTCAAGGTTTCTGTTGTTTTAGTTATTGTTTCTAACCTGACATATACCTTTTTATCAGGTGGGTTCCGTATGATATTGCAAAGCCATATCTAGACCAAAGAAAACATGTGGTTTTATCAGATTGTGCCACTTTACCGATTGGGGAGTCATCAACAACAAACGCCGATGACAGTCATATGGAAATGCAACAAAATGATTTTGCCCAGGATGCCTCAAATGATGACCCTGTGCACGATGATATGATGGTTGAACTTGACTCAGATTCTTCCGATGTTGAATCAGACTCAGATGCTGGTGCAACCAGTGTGGACTTGGAAGATGCTGATGTCAGTAATATTTTGATTGGAGTGAGAGGAACTCGTCTTAGATACAAGGTGCATGACGTCTTGCGTACTTTCTAAAACTTGTTGAAACCATGAATAATATGTGGCATTTCTTACTGCTTTTATACATAAAGTTATAAGTGAAAACAGGAACCATTTTGCCGTGGAAGATCTTGGTTGTAAGATGAGTCAACTTTTCTTAAAATATTGATATGTATTTGAATGAACAATTATATCGAACATCTTAAAGAGAATATACTTATCTTGTGCCGTAATGTAATATTCTAACCTTTGGTTGAAGGACCTGGTGCATGCATTTGATCCAAAAAACGCGAGGTATATCGAAAGCCAGCTACGGAGCTATGCCAGAGTTGTGGGTGCAGAGCTCTCCGAGAAGATGATTTACTTCATTGGGTGATTTTGTCGGTATATTAATCATTCATCAAAATCTTTCTGCATAATATCAACGTTTGCTCTGTTCCGAGGTTGCCTAATAATATACCTTTTTGAGCCACTGATACCCTTTTCATCAATTCATCCAAGCCAATCTGCTCATCACTATCTATGCATGTACTTCATCTTCTTACAGCAAACTGATATTCAAATATCAGATGTTACTTCATTCTGAGTTAGTTAATAAATTGTGGAATTGTAACGTTATTTCTGTAATTTATGACGTTGCATCATTCATGATTTTTTTTTTCCAATTCTTCCTACAGTGCCATTTTTCTCATTTTATTTTTATTATATTATTATATATTTAAAAATGTTAAGCAACGGCTAGCAAAACCAAATTTGAAGAATAAGGCTTTTTGAGATAATATGACAATATAAGTATCATCATTTTGCTAAAAGAATTTTTCGATTGACGTCCTGAATGGCATTGTTAGGCGAAATTGATTGGGAATTCTATTTTTTATACTCTATTGTTTCGCCGAAAATCCCCATTTTACTATATTTGGTGTTTCATTCAAAGGTTCAATTTTATTCTTTTAGTAAAAATGGATCAACAACTATATATTGCACTCCTTTAATACAACTATCTAATACACATAAAATAATAATACTCTTTAATCTACGCGTAAAAGATAAACGACCACCTTTGTTCTGAATGGAGGGAGTAATTCATACTCGAAGTGGAACTGAAGATGGTATATGGGATTTTTTTGGATTCAGTTAAATAAATGAGTTTTTGGGCATTGGGACATGAGGTACGTTTATTTGTCCCTATTAATCTGTGAATTATATGCATGTATAACGTGTTATTTACAATTTAGTATTTTTTGATGATGAGTTCAGTTCAGTTTAGGTATAAAAAAACTACAGATATGTACAGTGACAAAGTCTCCTTTACAGATTCAACTGAAAAAGTAATATTTTTATGGGTGAATTTTTACTCAATTAATTTTGATCGATATTGAAATTGATCCATCGATTTCATCATTTTTTAAATTAGTTCATTAAGTTTATAAAATACGACAAATAGTCCTCTCACCGACTATAGCGGGTTTTCCATCGGATAATGATAACGTAGATTTATTATTATTTTTTTAAAGTATGATGAATAATAAATTAAAGTATATTTTTAAAGTGTTATAATATGATTTACTACAAACATACTTTAATTATTAATAAGTTAGCTGATTTACCTATATAACAACTATACTTTAATAATGGATCGACCTGTCTCACATTCTGTATCACATAAACCCGTCTCACATGAGAGTATTCTATCAATGGGAGTAATATTTATTGAACTAAAACTCCATTAATTTTTTTAGTCTTTTTTAAATTATTATATTAATACTCTTAATATCATTTTTTTACAAAAAAAAATACCATTAATATTTATTGTAATAAAATAATATTTTCAAAACCATTTAACTTTTTCTTTAAAACAAATTTGCCATCTACTTCAAACACATTCAAATAATTTTCAATTTATTATTACTTTTCATTTTGATATTACTCCCTCCATCCAGGACTTATGTTCACCGGCTGCAGATACGTAGTTTAAGAAAAATTGCTTTTTGACCAACTTTATTGATTTTAAGGGGTATTGTGGTATTTTTAGGTAATAAATAAATTATAAAGTATGTTATGTGTGTTAGGTGAGAGTGACATTTTTGAAATTAAGATAACTTTTGAGGTTGTTGGTTAATGTGAAGTTTCCTTTTTGAGTGGTGAACATAAGTGTGGAACGGACAAAAACGAAAAGTATGAATATAACTACATAAGTGTGGGACGGAGGGAATATTATTTTCATTGATAATATTATCATTTCAATTTATACTATGATTATTTTCAAATTATTATTACTTCTCATTTAAATATTATTATTTTTATTGATAATATTATGATATCAATTTATACCATGGTTTATTGCACATTTATACCATGGTTTATTGCACGAAAATCATTTCTCAACAATCAAATATCATTTCTCATACGTTCATTACTTTGTTCATAAAATAATTGAAGATCATTTTCTACCTTATTTTTAGTGATATTTGGGTAAACATCAAATATGTTCATAAAATAATTGGAGATAATTTTCTACCAAATAAGTGATATTTGGGTAAACATAAAATATGTGAGTAATTTTTAGTGATATTTGAACAGCTTTTTATTGATTTTCAATACTATATCTTTTCATGCTAATTTCATCTTTTCCAAAAAATGGTCTTTCAAAGTTTACAATTTTAATTTAAATTAATTTCTTGTAATTTATTATTAATATTGAAAATTCATCACTCTATATAATTCTTAATTAATCTATTTTATAAATTTAATTATAAAAGTAAATTTATTACACTATCAAATTAGGGTTGTTATTCAAGCAATAACTACTCCAAGCGAGTTCATAACTATAACTACTTCAAGCGAGTTCGAGTAGTGTTGAAATTAATTGGCCTAACTTGGTTCGGCAATTTGTACTTCGCCATTGCATTATTGACTCATTCCTTAACGACCGCTCTTGAATTTGTCCGTACGGTCGCGATTGCATTATTAATCAATTCTTTCACGGCTGCTCTTTAATTTGTCTGATAAACCATTTTTCTACGATGTCTGATTAAAGAAGGAAATTTTGATTACGGTTGGGGTTGGGATCAAGGAGAATGAACCAAGAACGGAGAGAATAGTAAAAAATACAAACCCTAACACTACATTAAAATATATAGAACCAAACAAATACTAATGATTTATCTTTCCCTTTTTGTTCATACACTATTTTTAAAGACAAATCTCTTAATTTTTAAATATCGCCCAAAATTAAATTAATTTACAAAGATACCCATAAAGAAGAACGCTACATATCCATTTGATTTGATTCAACTATTACAGGTCACTATTTTCTCGCAGGAAGTCCTCGCCAAAATCACCGTCCATGGCCAGCCTATGGCGAGCCGCGATGGGCTCCGCCCAAGCCGATGCCAACGACTACGACGGCGTAGAGTTCTGGGGAACACCCGAGCGAGCTGGATGGCTCATGAAGCAAGGCGAATACATCAAGACATGGCGCCGTCGCTGGTTCGTTTTGAGGCAGGGCAAACTCTTCTGGTTTAAGGAATCCACCGTCACCCGCGCGTCCAGGCCACGCGGCGTCATCCCGGTGGCCAATTGCCTCACCGTCAAGGGCGCCGAGGACGTGCTCAATCGACAATTTGCCTTCGAATTGTCCACTCGGACCGATACGATGTACTTCATAGCCGATTCTGAGAAGGAAAAGGAGGACTGGATTAATTCGATCGGACGATCTATTGTTCAGCATTCGAGGTCCGTCACTGATAACGAAATCCTTGATTATGATAGCCGCAAAGGTTCGGGGTAAGATTAATCAGATAATTTTTCAGATCTTTTCGTCTGCCGTTGGAAAATAATCGTAATAAATTTTCGGGTTCGATGGAAGATTCTAGTAAATCTGTGTGTTCTGTATATGGCTGATTGATGTATGTTCTCAATTCTCGTGTTATTTCTGAGTTTCTATTGTATTATAAGTGTATTTGATGTTGATTGAACGATAAATGCCCCCTGAATGTGATGTTGTATAGTGTTGTTTACCAAATTGTTTTCTTTAAAGAACATCAGTACTGAAACTTGAGCATTAGGTACTTAGTTTGGTTGATTTACATAGATTTGTGGTTTTAAGTAGGCATTTCTTTCTTTAATTAGGCATCTAATAGAAGGGATTGAATGGGGGATATGGGGGGTTTTTGAGTCTAATGGTATTTAATAGTTCTCCAATATGTGAACATCTTCATATTTTATTGTTCCACATTTTACATTGCAGAAACAACCTTAGCTAGGCTTTCCTTATAATAGCCACAATTATCAATGAACTAGAGAAAGAAAGAAAGAAGAAAAAGTGATAATGCTCCTCATTCATATATGCTCAAGGTGAATTCCAGTTTTCTATTTGGGAACACAAGTCAAAAGTCCACATGCTTATTTTCCAAGGAGTTGGTATCACTTGTTAATATGGTTTTCCTCTGTATTTCTTATAACCCAGTTTACTTATTTCCTAAGAATATCTGTACATGCATAAATTGTCAGTTTTTCTTATTCAATATTGATAAGAAGGGTGTTGTATGTTTGTATTTTTTGACATTAATGATAAACACATGAATTTAGCTGTCTTCAACATCTTTCCAGGCAAAATAATATCTTGTGTCCATGTGACTTGTAAAAAAAAGGTTTGAGTGGAGTGTGGATTCATATCCCATGTGGGTTGTCTTCTATAAAGCTTATCACCAGCCAATGGACTAATCCATTTTGTCAGTTTGTTTTTGGCTCTCTACATCATGGAATTTCTTAACAATAAACTTTTATCTATTTGTAGCAGATAGTTGTGTTCTTTCCTAGATGCTGATTTCAGAATTTTAGAGCATATGGTGTATTAGAGAACTACTTGATGGCATTGTTAAGTCCAGCACATTGATCACTTGAACTTAACACTTCTTTTTGAACCAAATTATAATTAGAAGGATTCCATTAATATAATTCTCTTTAATTTAGTTAGCTCATTGAATGGGGAGTGCATTGTTTTATATACAAGGTGGGAATTTACAAGCTCTTGAAGCCCCTCGTTTCTTTTCTTGAAAATTTGAATATTGTGATGATCACCTTGTGCTAGATTTTTGGGATAGGGTGAGTGTAGGGAAGGTTGGGTGAATGAGTTGTATTTATATACTCCATTTTAGTTAAAATCTTTCTTGTCATTTTATTTTTGTTCTCAATCTTTTTAAGGCTAAAGAGTATCTCATAGAAATGTGTTCTTATCTCCTTTTGCAATTGTTGGGGTAGAACAAATGAAACTTCACATTCTATGCAGATAGAGAAAAAAAAAATCATTAAATAGTTAGAAATCAGAATGAAAAAGTCTAACTAGGTTTTTGAATAAATGGTTGGTAACTGCTTGACTAAAATTACACGTTCTCGAACTATTGTACCTGGATCAAGTCCTTTAAAATCATTTTTGGTACGAATAATCTCTTTATATAATTATATATATTTATAGAATAGAGCAGGTATACAAAATTTTGTCCATTAATTAAGTTGTATAGGTGCGAAACAAAATTTTTCCCCCTTGGAATATATTATGCAATTTACCTGTACAATTGTCACACGTCTGTTGAGGGTTGCGCTAGCCGCTATGGAAGTGTAAACGAGGCGAACTACTTGCAAGTTTGCAACTCTAGTCTTTAAGCGGTTAAAATAAAGGAATATTTCTAATCTAAAATTTAAAAAATGGTTAAAATATTGATCTGCAGCCTGAAATATATGTAATATATAAAATTATCAAGGGGTTTAAATTTATCACATACTCCTTGTCTCTTTTCTTGTCTCTTATTTGTTAGGTTCTGAATTAATAATTTTGTATATTTCAAGACTTTAATTTATAATAAAGTGTAAATTACCAACACCCCTAAAGATTTGTTCAATCGGATCGGGACGGAGGGAGTATTTTATTGGTACATAACAATACTACTGGCACATTCAGAACTATGTTCAGAATTTCTCTAATTTGATGAGCTGATACCAATATTGTTTAAATCAAGTTTGATGAGCTGATACCAATATTGTTTAGATCAAGATGACATCACATGTTTTGTATTTGAACATCATATATTATCATTTTGGTATTAGTTATTAAGCATTGTATGACTTTAAACTATTTAAATATGTTGTAATTGATTTGCTTATCATATGTTGTGAGTTTTATTGAAATTTTAAATTTTATTTATACATTAAAATTAGTTAAAATATATTGCAAAGTTAAATAAATAATTTTCTCTTTTTTTCAAATTTTCGCGATTTTCTTAATTTTTACCGATATCAATATCGATATTCGATATATCCATCAATATATCCGTAAATTTGAGATACCTATATTTTTACCGATATCGATATTTTAAATCTTGCATGTATATAAGAATTTGGGCCTCCTATTTTTTGGGCCCACGAAGACATCTCTCAAGCGGGGCCTGATATACAAGGGAGGAGAGAGAAGATGGAGAAAAATGGTTTGATGTTCTGGTTTGTGAGAGAAAGTAGAACATTAATAATCTATCCGTCCCAAACCATTCTTCACACTTTCCTTATTCGTCCATCCCACATCACTATTTACACCTTAAAAAAACATCACTTTATTTAACAACTTCAAAAATTACTTTAATTACAAATTTACCACTCTTTTTTCATACACATACCATTACTTTATATTTTTTTATTACCTAAAAATACTACAATACCCTCTAATGTCAACAAATTTGGTAAAAAAGTGCAATTTTTCTTAAACAATGTGGTACATTAAATGAGAAGGGTGATCTGGGATGGAGGGTGTATTTTTTTAAGTAACAATGAATTAATAAATAATTAATACTACTTCGGTCCATTCCAAAGAGATCCATTTACCTTTTACATGTGAATTAAAGAGTATTATTATTACTTAATGTGTAATGAGTAGTTGTATTAGTGAGTGTGTGAGCCCTATATCTTAATTGTATTAGTGGAGTGTGTGAGTCCTATGTGTGTAAAAAGAAAAAAAAAGCCTTTAGGGGGGGGGGGGGCGTCCAAAATAAACAAAAATGAGACTTTTTGTAGCGGACGGAAAGAGTAATATATTGAATTATATAGAAATGGTGTAAAAGTAATTTCATTACCAATCTAACTAAATTATATCACCGATAAACACTTCAATCTTATTAATGTGAAAACTATATAACCTATTAAACAAGAATATCAATTTATTTACTCCCTCCGTCCCTTGGTAAGAGTCCCATTTGCTTTTGGGCACGTGGATTAAAGCGTATTATTATTTAATGTGTAGTGAGTAATTGTATTAGTGGGTATGTGTGCCCCATGTTTTAATTGTATTAATGGGTGTGGATGAGTCCCATATGTCCAAAAAAGAAAATGAGATCCTTTGGGTGGGACAACCAAAATGGTAAAATTGGACTCTTATCTAGGGATGGAGGGAGTATTTCCTTCGTCCATAAAACACTTAACGTTTATTGTTCCACGTTATTTAAGAAAAATTGTACTTTTTTTATCAACTTTATTGATTTTAAAGTATATTATAGTATTTTTAGATATTAAAAAAGTATACTGTGATGATTTGTGTGAAAAATGAGTGATAAATTTGAGATTAAAATAAGTTTTGAAATTGTTGCATAATGTAATGTTTAATTTTTTTTTAAGGTGGAAAAGATTTTGTGAGATAAACAAATGAGTAAAGTATAAAGAATTTTATGGGCGGAACGGTACATACATAATATATACTACTTTTATATTAGTAATGTAAAATGGAATAGTGATTTAGTAATCGACCAAGATTAACTAGCGGCGTCCAATACAATTGATATTGTTTATCAAACACTATATGAAGGGGTTACTGGTCTTATTTCATTGTATTATATGGACAACAAACAATAAGAGAAAGCCTGGGGACAAAAATATAGGGTGAAAGGTCACGTATGACCCTAAACTTATACCCCAGGATTAACTAAGTCCTCCATTTATAACCTTTATCTTTTAGAAGAAGATCAAATGCACCTTTTATTTTTTATAAATCAAACAAATGAGTATTTTGACTATTTCCTTCAAAATTTTAAGATATTTTCAAATCAAACTTTAATAACACACCATTAACAAAACTTTTTACACCTTTTACAACATGCCTTGTATACTTTTTATTTTTTTAATTTTTCTCATTTCCTCAATTTTTGAAATGGAAGAAACATAAAAATTTGGGAGAAAATTGAGTATGAGTTAGGTTAAAAATGAATAAATAATAAAAAATAAAAATAAAATGGCTTGTATACTTTTTATTATTACTCAATTTTCCTCATTTCCTCAATCTTTTGAAACGTAAGAAACATATGAAATTTAGGGGAAATTGAGTATATAAGTTAAGTTAAAAATAAAAAGTAAAAATAAATAAAAAATAAAAATAAAATGGCATGTATAATTTATTTTTACCCAATTTTCTCTCATTTCCTCAAATTTTGAAACGTTCAATAAGTTAAGTTAAAAATAAAAATAAATAAATAATAAAAAATAAAAATAAAATGGCTTGTATAATTTATTTTACTCAATTTTCCTCATTCCCTCAATTTTTGAAACCGAAGAAACATGTGAAAATTGGGAAAAAAATGAGTATATAAATTAGGTTAAAATAAATAAATAAAAAATAAAAATAAAAAAAAATAAAATAAAAATATAATTTGTAAATAGTAAAAGGTGGGGAATTAGTCAAAAGGGGCTATTTGTGGATATATAAAAGTTGAGGGTCCAATATGATCCTTTGTTCAAATATAATATGAATTATAAAAATATAATATTATAAGACCAGAGATTAATAATTATATCTGTGTAAGGATAATGAATTAATTATACAAATAAATTAGCTGAATTACAAAATTTCATGAATGATTATTACCCTAACGGATAAAATCTTAATATATATAATTGAGAAGTAGTTGCCTAAAATAAATTTTTGTAAAAACATATGTGACAACATTATGTGCATTCTTAAAAATTCTATGTGTTGGTTTTTGATTGAGTAGTCTTTATTTAATTCTTTCTATTTATTTATTTTTTAATTTAATGATTAATATTTATCAACATTTAATTACATATAATTATGGAAAATTTTTAAGTGTGAAGCATTAATAATTAAATATATTAATTTCTTTATTCTACATTATAAAAATAGATATTAAATTAAGCTATTTAAAACATATAATAAATAAATGGGTTATTAGTTTTATTAAATCTGAAATAAAAGGAAATAATCTATATTTTATCAAAATAAAGTGTGTAAATTAATATTTCATTGATTTATAATATTTTATTTAAAGTCAAATAAAAATAAAATATTAGTTAAAACAATTAAATTAAGTATGTAATATATTTCATAATAAATTAAGAAATAATGTAATAATATTAATTACTTTTTAAAAAATATATTCTATAATATTAATTTTAATTACTCCAAGGTACACACTTTGTACCCCTAATTACTATCAGATACATTGATTTAAAATTATTATTATTATATTCAAAATATTAAAGTAAAATACCAAATATACCCCTAAACTCATACACCTTTAAAGGACAAACCCCACCCACCGCCGGACCACCCGCCGGACCACCTACCGGACCACTGTAGGACCGTCGCCGGCCGGCCGCCACAATAAAATGTTGTCGGCCGCCGCTATAAAAATATAATATTATAAGACCAGAGATTAATAATTATATCTGTGGATAATGAATTAACTATACAAATAAATTAGCTGAATTACAAAATTTCATGAATGATTATTACCCTAACTGATAAAATCTTAATATATATATATATATATAATTGAGAAGAAGTTGCCTAAAATAACTTTTTGCAAAAATATATGTGGCAACATTATGTGCATTCTTAAAATTTTTATATATGTGTAGGGATGTAAACGAATCAAGCCGCTCGTAAGCTATTCGAGACTCGATTCGAAAAAAATTCGTTCGAGTTCGTTCGTGGAAAAAAATAAGCCGAGCCGAGCTCAATTTTCGAGCTCGATTATTTTTTCGAGCCGAACTCGAGCCCGAGAGTGTTTGGCTCGAAAGCTCGCGAATATGTTCGTTTACAAGCTCGCGAACGTGCACGCGAACATGCTCGTTTAAAAGCTCGTGAACATGTTCGTTTATTGGCTCGCGAACATGTTCGTTTATAAAGCTCGCGAACGTATTCGATTATAGGCTTGTGAAAGTGTTCTATAATAGGCTCGAATAGTGGTCAATATGCTCATTCTTCATATTATTACTCCATTATTATTATTATTATTATTATTATTATTATTATTATTATTATTATTTATTATAACATATTAATATGGTAATTTTATAGTTTAAAAAATTTTACATAAATAAATAAACTTATATATATATATTATCAATATAATTTATAAGGGATATAAATTTATAATTTTAAAAATATAGTATACTTTAAATTAAAGAAAAATTTTAAAGTATGACAATGAAAATAATGAAATTATTAAAACTTAATCAATAAAAATAAAATTAAAAAGAGAGCGCATTTTATTAATTATAAATAATTAATTGAAAGTCATATTTATAATGGGTTTAAAGATATAAATTTTTTATTTTTCTATTTCTATATAAGATTTAATTTTGATTTATTTATACTTAAATTTTGAATAAATATATGTATTTATATACATTAAATTTTAACTAATAGTAATTAATAAAATTATAAGTATTTTAAAGTCGACACCTCATTAATACACACACACATATATATATATATATATATAAAATTATATGTAAAAATAAATTAATTTAATATAATTATTTATTTATATTTTAATAGTATAATTTTATTTGAAGGAGAAATTTCGAATTTATATACACCCGTATTTGCCTTTTATTATTATTATTATTATTATTATTATTATTATTATTATTATTATTATTATTATTATTAATGGGATAAGATAAGGATACATTCAATTTTTAGGCAAATACTTGTGTGACATCGTTTTACGTAAGGTCTTACGTGAGACGAATAAAAAGTTTATAAAATGTTATAACTTTCGCTATATTCCATATAAAATGCTAGTTTTGTTTATATTATAAATTATTCATAAAATAATTCACTATACTATTATTACTTTTTATCGATTGAATATCACTTTTAATTAATAATATTATCACTTTTTATTCGTCTCATGTAAATATTTACGTGAGATTGTTTCACACAAGACCTACCAAAAAATTCAAATTAAATACATACTCCATATACATATAAATGTTAATTAAAAAAAATCTTTTGTTATATTATTAATATATATTTTAATTAATAATTAATAGTTCTAATAATTAATAAAAATTTATAATAGCTCTAGATACCACTTTTTATATAAAAAATTATTAATAAAATTTTATTATTCATGAGACCTCACTCAAGCCTTTATACATTAAAAACTAAAAAATAAATAATTTTCAGCTTAACGAGCCGAACGAGCCCGAGCTTGAACTAATGATTAGTTTTTATCGAACCGAATTCGAGCTCGAGCTCGAGTTTAATTTTTTTATTCAGTAAAAATATTTCGAGTCAAACTCGCGAACTGTTCGCGAGCTCTATATTTTACACACGAGCCGAGCTCGAGCCTAAAAAAATAAAATTCGAATCGAGCTCGAGCCCCTTAAAAAAATTCGAGCCAAGCTTTGAGCCCGGAGATGTTCGGCTCGGCTCGACTCGATTACATCCCTATATATGTGTTGGTTTTTGATTGGGTAGTCTTTATTTAATTCTTTCTATTTATTTATTTTTTAATTTAATGATTAATATTATAAATCAATTAAATATTAATTTACACACTTTATTTTGATAAAATATAGATTATTTCCTTTTATTTAGGATTTAATAAAACTAATAACCCATTTATCTTTTATATGTTTTAAATAGCTTAATTTAATATCTATTTTTATAATGTAGAATAAAGAAATTAATATATTTAATTATTAATTCTTCACACTTAAAAATTTTCCATAATTATATGTAATTAAATGTTGATAAATATTAATCATTAAATTAAAAATAAATAAATAGAAATAATTAAATAAAGACTGCCCAATCAAAAACCAACACATATAAAAAAATTTTAAAAATGCACATAATGTTGCCACATATGTTTTTGCAAAAAGTTATTTTAGACAACTACTTCTCAATTATATATATTAAGATTTTATCAGGGTAATAATCATTCATGAAATTTTGTAATTCAGCTAATTTATTTGTATAGTTAATTCATTATCCTTACACAGATATAATTATTAATCTCTGGTCTTATAATATTATATTTTTATAATTCATGTTATATTTTGGGGAAAAGGGTCAAGTAGGAATGTAATCTTTTCACCCCGGATCATCTAAGCCCCTAAACTAAATTTTTATTCATCCTAGCCCCTCATCTTTGAATAAAGGATTATATTGAACCCTCAACTTGGAAAGATTACTACTAGATATACAAAAAAATCCTTAATTATTATGAGATAAAATCATACAAAACTATTACTACTAACTACAAAAATATATAATGATATTCCAATATTTCCCTACAATGTGCTGCACATAAATATTGTGTGTAGCAAGAGTTCGTGTGCAGCAAAGTGTGTGCAGTAACAAAAGTGTGTGCAGTAAAAAAAAGTGTGTGCAGCAAAAATGTGTGGTGGTCCGGCGACGGTATGGAATTTTCCAGCGGCCGGCCGCCGGCTGTATGGAATTTTTCCGCGGCCGGCTGCCGGCTGTACAGAATTTTTCGGCGGCGGCAGTTTTCCGGCGACCGGCCGGCGACGGCGGCGGCGGTGGATAAGGGGTTAAGGTTTGTGGTTTAAAAGTGTATATGTTTAGGGTTATAATTGCTATTTTACTTTAATATTTTATATTAAATAATAATTATTTTAAATCAATGTATCTAGTAGTAATTAGGGGTACAAAGTGTGTACATATTAGTAATTAATCCTTATTTAATTTAATATAAATAATGTATGGGCGAAAATAATCAAAATATATAATTTATTTTATATTTATTAAATAAAATATTATTTTGAAAAAATATTATATACCGCGTAACACGCGGGTTATATACTAGTAAATCATAAATCACAATGATACCATCAACTATGAAATTATACACACTAACTTATTAAATATAGCAATTAACTACCTAGTATATATGACATTTGTTATTTAAAAAGCTGTATGCTACTCCTTCAAAAGAGGTGCATTTTGTTATTTTAATCCTTCTCAATATCCATTTTTCTTTTTGATAATTGTGATCCACACAAAATAAATATTATATTTTCATGGGCTCACACACAACACTACTATGACTAACTATTATATATTAAAATGTTATATCTCTTTTCTCATTTAAATATTAAAAATTATATCTCGTGATCTACAAGTAAAAAGTAAACATACCAATTTTAAAGGGACGGAGAAAGTACTTTCCAAAATTAATATTATTTTCTATCCTATATTTTTTTAAATTCAATTTTAGTCTTTTAACTTTTAATATCTATTTCAGTCCTTTAACGGTCTATTTTTCAACTTTTATTATTTTGCAAAATCTTTGTAAAATTTAAAGGACTTGGAAGTTTTATATATAATATGATTTTTTCATTTTGAAATTAATACTTATAGATATAAAATATAAGATAATATGACTAATAGATACATAGTATAAATTACATTATTACCAGGTACAAAAGTTTATAATGTAAAGTTTTAATTACCCTTTCATAACTAGTTGATACATAATTAGTTAGGTATAAATTCACGTTTACTTGTTTATTTAATTTCTTATATTCTAGTTCTCTCTCCTCAAGAATCAATTTATTTAAGCTAGCCTTCTCGTTTTTTTTTTTCGTAAAGTGTTGTGACAAAAAATTTCTAATTAATCATTTCTGTAACTAAAACCATTTAGTTTTGCTATGGTATGATTTTGAAATTCTGTAATTTATAAGGTCTGTTAGTAATGTTTTATAAAATACAATTTTTTGACTTTCTAATGTATGCGTTCTTTATGGTTACGATTTTTTCTGAATACTATAGTAAGATTTTTCTGAATACCGACAGTTGTTATTCCAATGTGTGCGTTCTGTTTGGTTACATTTTTTTCTATATAACAATTGTTGTTGTTCTAATGTGCGTTCTCTATGGTAATGATTTTTTGAATACTATTATAAGATTTTTCTAAATACCGACGGTTGTTATTCTAATGTGTGCGTTCTGTATGGCTATGATTTTTCTGAATACTATTATAGAATTTTTCTGAATATCGGCGTTTGCTGTTCTAATATGTACGTTTTGTATAATTATGATTTTTTCTGAATACTATTATAAGATTTTTTTCTGAATATCAATGGTTGCTGTTCTAATGTGTGCAATCTGTATGGTTATAATTTTTAAGTACTATTATAAGATTTTTCTGAATACCAACGGTTGTTGTTCTAATGTGTGCGTTGATTGTCGTTATTTTTACCTAGATTTTAGTATCTTTTTATATGTATTTTGGTATTATTTCATTCGTGTTTTATGTATATTTTGGTTGTGTTATGTGTTTTCATAGAATTGTATGAGAATGATCTTAAACATGTTAAAAACAGGTGAAAATAAAGCAGAAACGAAAACGAGTAAGAAACGGGCTGAATTTAAGACAACACGACTTGCAAGACCCAACACGACTTGCAACACGAGTCGTGTTGAGTTCTACAGGTGTCCAGAATTGTCCAGTGAGCTAACACGACTTAGCATATTGCAACACGACTTGCAACACGAGTCGTGCTGCGTCTGATCCAAGTCGAGCAGCAAGTCTTATGGGGCAGAGCAGCGACAGAAATCATCCAGTGAGCCAACACGAGTTGGCAAGTCATTACACGACTTGCAACACGACTCGTGTTGGGTTTCGAATGCAGTCTAGTTTTAGAGCTTTCCGATATGACCAAACAAGCGAGTGCACGACTTAACAACACGAGTCGTGCTAGAGTCACATGAGTTACATTTCAAGGCAACACGACTCGTGTTTCTAACTCGTGTTATGTTGCATGATTTTGGGCTAAAAATCGAGATTTACACCTTCTAGTGCGTGAAAATGTGTGTAAAAAGCCTAGCTGATGTAAATTCGTGGCCCAAGTTTAGAAGGGGTATAAATACCCTCAAGTTCAACATTGAGAGAGATTCCACTAGGGCTTCACTTGGACATACACATCACATATCATTTCCTCCATTTCACACCATCATCTTCATCCATTCACCATCGATTTCATCCATCTTCATCCCACCATCAAAATCATCATTCATTTGAGGAAAAGAAGTAAGGAAGAGAGGAGAATTGCAAAGGGAAGAAGAAGATCACAATTGGAGCCATCCAAGGGAGTTTTCATCCAACTTTTGTATTGAAATTTTATTGTTTATCATGATTTGTAAGGAATTTAATGTCTATGTTGATTTCCTTTTGAATATGGTAGGCTAATCTCCCTTGTGAGGTTAGCAACATGAGAGTTGTTGGATAATTTTGGAATTTGTGTATTTAAATTCATATGTTGATTGAGTTAATTGATTTTCTATCATTGATGCTTTAGATCTTGATGTTTATGATGATTTGTGTGGTTTGTTGTTTTAAACATGTGATTAGAATGAGAAGTCAATGATATGTTTAGGATAATTAATTGGATCATGTTGTCATACACCTAATGTGCATTATAGATCTTAAAGAGATAGAGATGTCCTTTTAAGATTTTAGAACCCTTTGATAGGATATTCATTGATTTGATCGAGAGGCTGATTAATCGTGTGAAGGGACTCTCATTTTAAGCTTAGTACCTAGTTGTAATTGTTTGAGTGAGTACCAATCCATTGAGTTATTTTTGGGATTATTAAACAGATCCATATCCTATTCATCTCGAGAGAGAGTTTAGGTTAACTTAGTGTTAGCCTTTAGTCTTATATCCATGATTCATATGAATTTGATGCATTTATCCTAGAATTTCCACTTCTTAATTGTTGTTTATCTCACTTTTACTTAACTTAGAAAACCACTCTTCATTTATCTATTGTGTTTGTTGATCATTGCTTGCTTTGATTGATTTTATTTTCTTATTTGAATATTCAATCAATTGATGATTTGTCTCTATAAATTGCAAGAAATGTGAGATAACTTAAGCACTAGTAGTGTTGTTAGGCAGTATTGTTGAAATCGGACCGGATTGGCCGGTTGAACCGATTGGATCAGGAATCGGCCACTGATCGGGTCCGAAATCACCCTAGAAATCGCTTTTCGTATTTAACCGGAAAAAACCAGTTCAAACCGGTATCAACCGGTAAAACAGGAAGAATTGTAAATAGGAGGTTAATTTTTTAAAAAAAAATTAAAACGCTGAGACTGTGTGCACACTGTAAACCTCAAAATTTCTCCATGTCCAGACGTTGGGGGCAAATCAACAACTAGGAGAATAATAGAAAGAAAAAATAGAGAAAAAGATAATCGCTGTTGGAGGTAGACGATAAGCGATGGTGCAGCAAACTTTTCGACAAGTTGGAGAGAGAACACGGCAGTGACTATTTCTATTTAGAGAAGGTGAGTTGTAGAGAGAGAGGGGGAAGAGAAGGAGGAACGGTGCGCTGCGTACTGAAGAGAGAGAGAGAGTACCAAGATAAAGAAACCCTACCGATTTTCTTATTTGAATTTTATTTAGATTTTTGTTTAAATAATAATATTTAGTGATGGTTGGCCCATACGTGAAATGGGCTGCTTAAGTGTTGGACATCATGGTTTTTTTAAAAAAATATTTATAATATTATTTTTTAATGATTATTTTAAAATATAATAAAAAATAAGTATATTTCGTTTTTTCTGGTTGAACCGCCGGTTGAACCGATTGAACTGGTCTGACCTCGAACCGTTGATCACACCGGTTTGATCACTGGTTCGGTTATGAAAACACTGATTATATAAATTTTCTGAATACCAAGTTGCCGAAAGTTTCGAAAGATTAGGAATTAAAATTGAACACAACAATTTTAAACCTATTTTTTAATGTTTGACCATTTTTTAGCGATTGACTAATCCCTAACATATTTCTTATTTTTATGGAGAGATTAATGATTAATTAAAAATCTGAATACAATTAAACTTAAAATAGGATTAAAAGTGGTATTTGATGGATTCAATTTATAGTGCATAGCAATATAATTTGAATATTGTATCTAATAATAATATAGGTAAATAACATGTACCTATAAGTAATGAACCTTAAATTTAAAAAAGTGCTAAAACTTAAGTGTTAAAATTATAAGACTTCAATTAATACAAATAACTAAAATTGAAAAGACAAAAGTGAAATGATTAAAATTATATTTTACCAAAATTAAAGGATCAGATTTTTTTTCTTTTTTGAGTTGTGAGACAATAGTTTTATCACATTATTATGTAGTATATACAAAATTAGTATTTAGAGTAATGAAATATTATTCTTTTAAATAAAAATATTATTTATAGTCAAATTATGATATGTATCAAAACAGTCCAAATCGATATATTAGAGCTTTATTTAATATTCACCATTACGTAAAATAAAATAATTAAAAATTTTGAAAATTAGTTTATTGTTACACCTGTTAATTAAAATAAAATAAGTTACCTCATATTAGTTGTTTAATTGTATTATATCTCATTAAAGGGGCTGGCTATTCATACCCTAAAATTGCTAAATGTAATTAAAAAAAGATTAAATCAAAGCATTCTTAATTTATTTGAATTAAATTCCCTTACAAAAATTATTATAAGAGGGTGCTTAGTTTTTTTGTAGGAATTGAAATTGGAATATGTATGATTGTAGGTTGGAATGGGTTTGATTCCACCCATTTAGTAGTAGAATGGATGATTCTTTAGTTTTGGGTTTCATTCACATTTCACATCCAATTCCAATCATCACTTTTCATTCCATTCTCATTCCAACCCTCCTTAACATCCAAACATACACCCCCAAGTATTCCTACCTTAAAATTACTCTTAATGAATAATCCAATTGATAATCTTGTTTGCTTTCGATGCTAATTATTTATGGGGATGTAAATATATTGAACAATTATTACTCCATTGTAGAGTTGCAAGCTATTATCTAATCAAAATACCAAAGTTCTAAAAACTGATTTACAACTCATAATAATCAACATCCATTAATTTCAATAATTCATTTACAATCGACACATTCCTTAGGATAGCCTTGTCTCCCCTCCAATCATATCTCACCCCAAATTTATTATGAGACGGAAGCTTAGTAGAGAGATATTGTAAGAATGACCAAGATTAAAAAAAATAAAAAAATTGATTTGAAGTTGATGGGAATGAGAATTTTTGGTTAACTATTTTATTAATTAATTTAATTAAATAAATCTTCAATAATGAAATCTCCAATCTAGAAAATTTTCATCTTTTATAGCAACGAGTATACTGATGCATGTATTCTTTGCACGCTAAATTAATCCCCAAGTATTAAGGATATCAATTGCAGCTTAAGCAAGTGACCAAGTGAATATCGAACCCAAAGGACGGCGTATTATCAATTTAATTATTTACAAAATTAATTAAGACAAGATGACAATTAAATTTGTGGAATTTAATTCTAATCTACGAAACAATTAATTAAAATAATAATTAAAATAAAACAAACACTAGAAGAATTACGAAAGTAGATCAAGTAGGAGAATAGGTAGCTCTAGGATAATCCAGCTTCACTCATTAATCTCCCTTTCGTGTGTTGATATCCGACTCTGCCTTGTGGAATATGAGCGCATCACTAAACCATGCATATCTACTCTATAGACACAAGTAAATATACGTGTAACACGTGTGAATAACCTCGGAGCAAGAGATATAATTCCACCTCCTTTCTAGGTACTATCAGTATCAATTATTTCCCTGGCTAATTGGTACTCTAACCCGATATGATCTTTCTTTATAGGTACTATAAAATTATCCTCTTTGTCCTACTTAATAACCCGAATTCAATTCAATTAATAAGTATTCATATATGATAGTTCTAATGAAGTTTCGGAGTCCCCTCACTTAGAACCATAACATGGAATCATGTTTAGTGGTGAACGCACTCAATCTACAACCAAGATATATATTCAGACTATATATACCAATTAAAGATGCACAAAACGACCGTAAATATGGATTAAGAAAGCACAATCATATATAAATAAATTCACAAGTAGTGTTGTACGGAGTTTACACACGAAAGTTCAATTAATTCGTAAAAATATTCACAACCCTAGTTCTACTAAAAAGGCTCTAGCCCATGCTGTTACAAAGAACAATCATGAGTGTTGGATAGATCTTAGTCGAATATTCGGAAAATACAAGATAAATTAGGAAACGAATAAAACCCTAGACGTGGGCGTCGTCGCGTCCTTCTCCATCTTGAATCCTCCTCTTGATTCCTCTCTTAATACCACAGACGAATCTTCAAAGTAATGGATGGATGGAGGAAATGATGTGGATGATGGTTGGGGGGTGAACCTCCCTTGTGGGGTGTAGGATGGTTTTGTTGTGTTGTATCCAATCCATATCTCAATGATGATTAATGATATGATCTACATCTTCTTTTATACTTGTAAACTCTCCTTATGCATCTTGGATGATTTTTCTTGAAAAACATGCAGAAACACGCACTTGGGTGTAAAAATCGGATCCGGACGCGTCCCAGGCATGGAGTTCGACCTTGGGTTCAAACTAGGGACTTGGTTGAACCCTGGTCAAATCGAGATCTGCGATAATTCGTACTTCAGACTTCTGATTCGACCAAAATGGCTTTAGTTCGACCAAGGGGTCTGGTCGAACTGGACTGTCGTTGTCGAATCCCACATGCGCCGTCTCACTGTTTCACGTATAACTTCCACATCCGAACTCCAATTTGAGTGATTCTTGCGCTCATGCGATCCTCGTGTAACAAGCCATGCAAAATAACACAGTTGTTCTGTTCGGCATAGCTCGCGCGACGTTACCACTTTAATCATATCTCTCTCGTTTGGATTCTGATTGAGGTGTTCTTTACGCCAAAAAGACCCTCTCTTCAGCGAATTTATAACCATATATTACATAATCAGTTTTGATCTCCACACGAATACAGAAAAATTACACAAGTTGGACGTGCGTTTTTCAGCATTCATTGTACAAGTTGCACCTTTTCTCCAACTTTACACTTTTGATCCTTTTTTCACCTAAAACACAATAAAACACCTAAAGTGCACATTTTTCTTAGATATAATGAATATAATACCCTTGTGCTAATATACAACAATAATTCTCATCAATAAAGTGTTAAATTGGACAATCAAGCACGCTTATTTTCACTCTCATCAATCCCCCAAACTTACCCGTTGCTCGTGCCCGAGGCAACAAAGTAAAAATAAAGAGAAAGAGAGTATGAAAATTAGCGGGGAAACAAGGACTATAAAACATACCCCATTCAAATGCAATTGTCATCAACTTAGATTATGCAACTCTCATTACATGTAATAATCAATTCATAGCATACAAGATAAGACAATCACCACCAATTCAAATGCTTCATTGACATTTTCTCACAGGAAGTATATATCACTCGTAGGGGTGAGCAATGGTCGGTTCGGTTAACCGAACCGAATCGAATAGCAAAAACCGATCAAAACCGGATTGAGGGTACTATTAACCGAAACCGAACCGAATATGACTGAAACCAATCTTTCACCGAACCGATTTACCGGTTCGGTTACGGTCGGTAACCAAAAAAACCGAACTACTTATTGATGAAGGAAAAAGATAGAAAGACACGTGTATATATAAATGACCTGGATAACCAATAACCATAAAAAAGCATCCTGATTTACTGGATAACCATAAAAGCATTCAACATTAATATATCACATCTAAAAGTCACTCTAAAATTTAAATAACACAACTGATTGTCACACATCATAGTGTTTACACAACAGGGGTTACAGAACTAAGTTCACAATCATGAATCATTCCAAATCATAAACATCTTCAAGTCTTCATTTAAAACAAGATAATTAACATTCAACTACATTTAAAATATGAAATGCCATGTTAATCTCATGCTCTTCCAATCTAATAGGTGCTTGAAAGTGTTCTTCCAATTCCTACATTTGGAAAATTTGAAAAATAAGAGAATTCAATGTTAGATAAAGATCGGTAAACATAAAGAAATAAAATAATGATATTGATAGATTTACTACTAGCTAGCAATCTAGTTGGTGCTTGAAAGTGTTCCTCCAATCCCACATTTGGAAAATCTGAAAAACAATATAAGTTAATTTAGATAAAGATGTAAACAAAACAAGTAAATAAGTTAATGACTTTTATAAATTGATAATCACCTACCTTTTTCAAGATTCTCGAGCTCTTCCAATTGTTCTTCTATGGATTTATAATGTTGAGATCAAAACCAATCTTGAGAACATATCAAAGCTTCTACAATTCTAGGAGTTAAAGAACTCCTAAAGGCATCAAGTACCCTTCCACCCGCACTAAAGGCCGACTCAGATGCAACTGTTGAAACTGGAACTGCTAAAATATCACGAGCCATTTTTGAAAGAATTGGCAATCTTTCGGAATTCACCTTCCACCATTTCAACACATCCAAATTTTCTTCTGCTACAATAGCCTCACTCATGTAAATATCCAACTCATTTTTCGGGCCTCCACCTTCTTCAATCTCTATTTTCTATTTTTTATATTTTGCTTTCAAAAGAGAGACTGGTTTTCTTGATACTTCTTCAAAATTAAATGCATGACTAGGGCTGCCAACATCACCAGCTTCACTCTCTAGTTGGTATATATTTTTGTACTCATTGAACAACTCATAAAGTTCAGTCTTTACAGTTTGAAAGATTTGCGATCCCTTTTCTGTCCCATACATCTCACTCAATGAGTACTCCAAATACTAAAACTTATCACGTGGATCATAGACACTGCCCCAAAAAATGATTTTATTCATTTTCTCCGGATCTCCCCAATATTTTATCAAATATTGTTTTCATGGACTCACCTAAACGCTTGGTCTCACAATCCTTATCCCTTCCATTCATTCAATATAAAACACAAATCACTTATTTAACTAAAAAATGAACTAGAAGTGACATACAAAGAACCAGAAATACGTAAAGTCAACTCATAGAAATGCTTCAACAAATCTGCAATTTTACGAACACCACCAATCAGCAAAACTTGGAATCCCATCTACCCCCAAATTAGCTTTAAAACTTGAATCTTGTTCATCATACTTTTCAAATGCCTTTTCAAATCTTTCAGCTGTTCTAAGCATCAAATAAGTAGAATTCCATCTAGTAGACACATCCAAGAACAAAGAACTTTTGCTCTCTATCCCTTCCAAATCCACACATTCTTTAAATTTTCTAAACCTAGCAGGGGAATTTCTAATGTACTTCACAGCATCTCTCACACGCTTCACAGATGGGTCAACTTCTTTTAATCCATCAGAAACCACTAGATTAATTACATGTGCAATACATCTCATGTGAATATACTTACAAGCTGCAATACTACCCCCTCAATTCACCATTCTCCTATTCAAAATTGTTATAGCCCTATCATTTGAACTTGAATTATCTATGATTATAGTGAACACATTTTTTAATCCTCAATCAAGAAGACAATGTTCTAAAGTCTTGCCAAGATAATCACCTCTATGACTAGAAACTGTCACAAAATTTAGAATTTTTTTATGCAAATTCCAATCATTATCAATGAAATGAATTGTAATGCACATGTAATTAATTTTCTGCAAAGAAGTCCACGTATCAGTAGTGAGACTAACTCTTTGGAAACTAGACTTCATGAAGGACTTCAATTTTGACCTCTTATTAACATACAATTGATAGCAATCCCTTGCCACAGTCCATCGAGAAAGAATTTTAAACCTAGGGCATGATCTTTTTGAATACCTCTTAAACCCTTCACCCTCCACAAACTTAAAAGATAATTCATCAACAATAATCATATATGCAAGATCTTCTCTAATTTCATTTTGGTTAAACTTCCACGCACTTAGAGTACCCACCCCAACATTTCCCTCCTCATTATCAATTGGTTGCAAGTTCAATAATGCTTAATGAGTTTCTTGGTTGTTTTGGTTATCTCCGAATGAATGCATGTGAGCTGATGATGTACCATTTCTTTGAGGATTAGAACAAAGTACTTTACTGCAGTAATTACACTTAGCACTTTTGCACTTACCTTCTTCGTCATAAATCTTCTCAAAGTGTTCCCACACTATAGATCTCTCTTTCATCCTTTTCTCTTCAATGGGAATTGAGCATTTGGGGCTTGAGAATGCTCTTTTGAGTCTTGAACTTGTGGGTTTTCAATATTATTGCTTCCATTACCATCCTCTTGTGGTGAGCTTGACATCTATGCAGCAAGACATAACAAGACTCATTATAAAAATTAAAAATAAAAAGATGCAAGAAATAAACATCTTATTTATAAATCTGCAAGAAAAGAACGAATGCAAAGTATTTTCAAAGTAGCAAATCTGAATCTCATAACCACTAACAATGAAGAAGTATATATTTGCGTAGATATACTGCCCCCACAAAATAATGGGTTAAGAAATATCAGAAAGAACAAGTTATGGAATACTGAAGGCTTATTTTATATGAATAATGCAAGAACTATATACTATAACAAAATTGTGATGAAGAAAATAAATGTGTTACACTTTGAGCTTTTTCTTACCATATTTCTTGTTTAATGACCACTTCATTTAATTAAACACTCTTAAATCATTTTCCAATTCCAGATTTAACTGTACTAGAAAGTAGACTTTGAAGATAAAGATACACACACAGTTGACTAAAAATTGGCATCCCCTGGAACTGGGGTTAAAAAAGAAAAGCTTATGCATATTGCTGTTAGTTTGCTGCTTCCATTCCATGTCATCATGTTCTGATTAACAGGATAATGCCTAAAACTAAAAGCAACAGATTAGCTCTTTTGCAGCTGTCGTATTTGACTAAGCCATCAGAATTGTTCATCCAAATCAAGTATTTTAAAAATAATGGGTTAAGAAATATCAGAAAGAACAAATAATAACCATAATAATTTCCACTGAAACCCTAAACCAAACCACATTTACATTAAAAGATTCAAAACGAAATCTAAATAGAAAAAGCCTGCTGCCTGCAACAGTATGAACGAAAGAAAGAAAAAAAATCTAAAAAAATAGAAAAAGGGGAATACCTTGTTGATTGTAGAGAGATCTCCGTTGAAGACTTGAAGAGACAGAGAACTAGAAGAGGATGCGACGATGTTGGCCAGAGACAGCGTGATCGGCCGCCAATTGCGGCGATGGCAGAATGAGAGCAGTGACCAGTTAGTGACTCGTGAGGAGTGAGGACTGAGGAGAGAAAGTGCGTGTGTGGCGATTGAGTTTGGGAGTATGACTTTAAAAATGAAAAGAAGGGAAAGCGGCAGAAGGGCTTGGGTGGGACTAGGGTTTCCTAAATTCCTAATCCTACATAATTAATTAATATTTAATAATATTATTATTATATTATAATATTTTGGTTTGGTTACCAGTTAACCAATTTTAAAATACCTAAAACTGTAACCGATCCGTATTACCGATTGATTTAATTTTAAGAACCAAATACCGAACCGTATATGTGGTCACCGAACCGATTTGAACGGTTTGGTTCGGTTTCGATCGGTTTTTTGATTTTTACCGAATAGTGCTCACCCCTAATCACTCGCAATCTAGTGTTAAAGATGTACACTTATAGGATAAGATGTTTACGCTCAGATTCAATTCAAGTGCATGCGTAACCATAAGCTTTCCAAATATCTCAAACTCTCCACCACTAAAAGTATGATTCGACAATGAGATAAAAAATAACTTTCTTTTAGATGTAATGTTGGCTCTTTGGTAAGGGTAGAAAACATATGGATAAAGTGACTAAATTAATAGAGAATTAAAACAGAAGATCTTTTGTACTGCAGATTTTTACACTTCAAGGCTATCCTGCTTCATGCTCTTCTAATTTTCTTTCTTTTCTTTTTTTTCTCGAGGTACCAGTTCCGGGCACTACCTCTAACATCTTGGGGTATCAGTTTCGGACACTACCTCTAAATAACTTATTTTTCAGCTCATATTTTTTAGCTCATATTCCTTTGTACATCTCCAAATATTTTATTCCTTCCAAACTCCATGAATATCAATTCACACACTTTGACAGCATTTAATTCTCCACTAAATATAGGAATTTAAGCTCAAATAGGTTATCAAAGTGACTATATTTGTAGGTTGCCAAATAAATAAGGCTTTTAGGCTCAAAAGGGCTAACTACGGATATAAAATTATTTGGTAGAAAATTATTTGGCAAAGTGACTCATAATTATCAAAGATGGCCTAAAATCATCTCACATCATCTAACACACATGCGGTCTCAAGTAAGACAAGAGACAAGTTCTAGAATACACACAAGAATGATACTCACCAGAAAAGAAAAATTATGTGTTTATGTACATGAATAAGGCTCAAAATATCACATGGGTTTTCAACACATAGCAGAGCACTTTCATGTTAAGAAATATCCCACAAGTGCAAATAGAACTTCATACCACAATATAACTCAAGTACACTTCCTTAATCAATTTCAAGAGCATATGAATTTCAGGTACAATTTAAAAATATAAGCTCATGTAGATCACCAAAAATTGAAACTCAATCCTTCCACTCCATGAATTAAAAGCTCACATAAAAATTAGAATAAGGAACGAGGGCACCTGATTTATCTTCAATGCATTCACGAGCTCCACGAGTTGTTCAACTCGGTCATCTTGCCACTCTTCTTCCTTTTTCTATCATCAAAGCTCAAACAAACTCATCATCACATGATTCATCAATAATAAAATATGAGAACTAAAAGAAAGACTCAATTGACTATCTATTTGACTCCACACACTAGACACACCACTAAACACTAGGCAAATTGTAAAAAATCGACACGTCAAAACCGAATAAAGTTTCAACATACCGCAAAAAATCAACTCCCCTAGCAAACATTACAAAGAAAAAATTATACTCTTGGTGCTGCAATGATGTAATAATATCACACCCCCAAACTTAGTAAAAACATAAGTTGAAACTAAGTTTACAAAGAGATGTAATTGCCGATTAGTAAGCACCTTAAATATAAAAATTTCTTACTCACACAAAAGAAATAAAGCAATAAAATGGAAGGGCAAGCCCCCAACAGGCGCTCATATTTAACGTCGAAGAGTCACGACGAATGTAACCTTTGTAGGATACTGGATCAGAGGACGGTCTTCTCGCATCCTCACCTTCAAATACTTTCTTTCCATCTTCTTGTCTATACTCAACACCTCACCTTTCTTGGTAACAAGAATATGATCCTCAGAAATTCCTTCCTCCCATGGCTGTCTAGACACCTCCTTGTCAATCTTCCACTTAAATTCAGAATCATCTGTCTTAGAAAAATTAAGATTAACCAAGTTAGAAATCACATCTATTTTCTTGCATGACTGAGTCTCCATGGGCATCTTCATTGCTAGATCAAGAGAGAAAACCACATCTTCATTGACCATCTGCAGTCTAAGCTTCTCTGCTCTCAACCTCTTTGCTCTTTCCCACTTCTTTTCAACTATAAGCTCAGTATTCAGTCCTTGGGATGGCACGGGAGTAGCATTAACATCATATAAAGAATTTGGTGTGGAAAACGATGCCAGACAAGACAATTCGACCATAGTTCGACCATGAGTTCTGGTCGAACCAGGTGTGTAGTGGTTGAATCAAGCACCTGAAAGTTCGCTCTCCCTTTTACAGTCAGATTCGACCACAGTTCGACCAACAGGTTTGGTCGAATGGTAGTGGTCGTGGTCGAATCGGGCATCAGACAAAATAGAATACGCGGGATGGTATCTTTTGACCTGGGTTCGACCAGTAGGGTTGGTTGAACTGGAGTGATCGTGGTCGAATTGGGCATCAGACAAAATAGAGCGTCCTAAATAGTGGCATTCGACCTGAGTTCGACCTGAGCTTCTTGTCGAATCGACCTATTTTTGGTCGAACTGACCCTCTGCTTCTTCCGGATGTCTACCAGGTGCCTGGTTCGACCTCCCCTACCTAGTTTGACCACCACAGGTGGTCGAATCGGGATCAAACTGGCTTCTTTTGCTTCAGATTTTGATTTCGGCTACATCGATCCCTCATACTGCATTCCAGACCTCAACGTGATGGATTTATTCTCCAAATTTTGTGTCAGTTGATTCACGTTCGTGGTAATCTGTCCCATAATCCAAGTTAGGTCCTTCAACTGCTTAGATAAATCTGCATGATCAACATTCATTCTAGCTTCGATATGGTCAACCCTTGCATCGTTCTCAGCCATGTATCGATTGAAGGTATCTTCAACACTCTTCACTTCTTGCTGCTTCATACTAGGCCTCCTTTGTGTCAACTCTACAATCTGCTTCTGCTGGGATTCTAGTAGCTTGTTGATGTTAGCTAAACTAGAGACGATCTCATCATCCCTATTCAGCTTTACCCTTTGATGTTCAACCTGCGCTACCTTGCCAAATACATATGAACCTCTATCTCTCTCCATAGGCCAGTCACGTGAATTCATAGAGATGTTTTTGAATAACTTCTCTGCATCAAGTGTTGTCTTAGATAACAACGCTCCTCCTGATGATGCATCAATAAAAACACGCGACTCACAATCCAATCCGTAGCTGAAGATACTTATGTATTGAGCCTTAGATATCCCAAGTTGTGGGCACCTCGTGAGCATGTCTTTAAACCTGTCCCACGCCTCATGAAATTTCTCACCTTGATTCATAACAAATTGGGTGATCTCTTGCCTCATTCTTAAGATCCTTGAGGGTGACATATATCTCTCCAAGAACTTCTGCTGCAGTTGGTCCCATATAGTGCAATATGTAGCATCAAGAGTCTCATACCAACCTTTTGCCTTATCAATTAATGAAAACTTGAATAGGGCAATCCGCCTAGCATTATAGTGTTTGTATAACCAAGAAATCTTTTGAGGTGCTGATATGGATCTTCAAAGCAACCTCCAGAAAAGGGATTCTTCTCTACCATGTTAATAATAGCGGGTTGTATCTCAAAATCATCATCTTCCCCCTTACTCCTATCAACCACATGTTTCCAATCCCAAAGTTTGTGAAAATTTCACTTATGGCAACATTATCCGGATTCTGCCTTTGCTGAGACTCTAGTAGCTTGTTAATGTTAGTCAAATTAGAGACGATCTCATCATCTCTTCCTGACTTCACCATAGTATGTTCAACATGTGCTACTTTACCAAGGACATAAGTGCCTCTCACTCTATCAGTCGGCCAATCTCTTGAATTCATCAAAATATCTTCAAAAAGCTTCTCGGCCTCATTGGGTGACTTCGTAAGCAGTGCTCCATTAGAAGAAGCATCAAGTAAAACACAAGAATCGCAATCCAACCCATTGTAGAAAATACTTTTATATTGAACTTTAGATAGCCCATACTGAGGACACTTCATGAGCATGTCCTTGAATCTGTCCCAAGCTTCATAAAACTTCTCATTACCATGGATAGAAAATTAATTGATTTCTTGCTTCATCTTGAACACCTTTGAAGGTGGCATGTATCTCTCCAAGAATTTCACCTTCAACTTCTTCCATGTATCACATTCAGCATCATCAAGATTATCGTACCAATCTCTCGCTTTTTCATTAAGTGAGAACTCCTGCGTCTTTTTGTGTGCTTGCATACCTAAGAAACTTATTTAGATGTTGCTGAGGATCTTCAAATGTTCCTCCAGAGAAGGGACTCCTTTCAATCATACTGATAAGAGCAGTGTGTAAATCAAAATCAGCTCCAGTTCCCCTTACTCCTAACAGTCCAGCATTGCCAGATCCCTTGTTTTTAAAGACTTCCTGGATGGCAAGTGTATTAGGATCCGCTGCCATGGAGATTGCTTCTACTTCCAAATAAACTTCGGTTGCAGCTTCAATCTTTTGCGAATTTAGCACGTCAACTTCAACTCCTAAGTTAAGAGCCTTAGTTGGATCTACGTTCTTGTTCTTGTTATTCTTCTTCTTTTTTTTCCTCGACGATACTCTGATCTCCGGATTATAAGGCTCTAATGTACCTATTTTAGATCTCGTGAGAATACACCTAAGAAGAGTAAGTGTTAGAAATCAAAGACAAGAATAATATAATCTCAATTAAACTAGAAATAATAGACTAATAAATAATTCCGTCCCCGGCCAACGGCGCCAATAACTTGATGAACGTTTTCTCGATACACAAAATTAATCCTCAAGTATAAGGATATCAATTGTAGTTTCGATAGGTGACCAAGTGATTATCGTACCCAAGAGATGGATTATTATCAATTCAATTATATTCTAATTAACTAAGACTATATTGGCAAATTGGATTTGGTTTGGTTACGAAACTAAATAACATATAATTAAGATAGCAAGGTAAATAAACAAGCAATAGAGAAAATTCGATTGTGATCAAATAAGTAATTAGGTAGTTCTTCAGGTCATCCAGTTCTACTTATTAATTTTCTTTTCATGTGTTGATGTCCGACTCTGCCTTGTAGTCTATGGACGCATCAGTAAACCATGCAAGTTGACCCTATAGACACAAGTAAACATGCGTATGACACGTGTGAATATCCTTGGAGTAAGAGATATAATTCACCCCCCTTTCTAGGTACTATCAGTTTCAATTATTTCCCGTGCACTTAGTATTCTAACCCGATATGATCTCCCTTTATAGGTACTATGACGTTATACTCTTTATCCTACTTATTAACCCGAATAATATTCAATTAACAAGTATCTATATAAGATAGTTCTAATAAGACTTTGGAATCCCTTCACTTAGAATTATAACATATAATCCTGCTCAGTGGTGAACGCACTCAATCAATAACCAAGAGATGTATTCAGACTCTACATAACAGTTAATGATGCACAAAACGACCGTGAGTATGAATTAAAAAAAGCATAATCTTATATAGAATAAACCACAAGTAGTGTTGTACGGAGTTTACACATGGAAATTCAATTAACTCATAAAACTTTCATAACCCTAGAACTACCGGAGCGGTTCTAGCCCATGATTGATCTAGGAACAATCATGGCTAGTTGGTATGATCTTACTTGACTCGCTAGAAGAACCTCTCCTCACGACTCCTTAGGATGATGGTAGGTTTGGTGATGGATTGATGATGAATGATTCTTCTTCTCCTGCGAAAGCTCTTCTTTTATACTTGTATACCCTCCTTACGGGTCATGGATGGGTGTTATGAGCGAACACACGCACTGAAGGTGTAAAAATACAAATTTGGCACGTTTTCGACCAAAGGGGTTGGTCGAACTCTCTGTTGAGAGTGGAAATTAGCATGTTTGATTGTCCAATTTAACACATTTTTGATGGAAATTCTTGTTATATATTAGCACAAGTATCTTATATTCATTATATGTGAGAATCAAGTTCACTTGAGGTGTTTTATTGTGTTTTAGGTGGAAAAATGATCAAAAGTACAAAGTTGGAGAAAAGGTACAATTTGTGCAAGAATGCTGAAAACGCACATCCAACTTTCGTAATTTTTCTGTGTTGTTTTGGAGATCAAAACTGTTAGTATGATACATGGTTGGAAAACCACTGAAATGAGGGTTGCTTTGGCATAAAGAACACCAAATTCGGATTCCAAACAAGGAAGTTATGATAGAAATGGTGACGTCGCGCGAGCTGTGCCGAACAGAATTGCTGTGCTAATTTACGTGGCTTGTTGCACATTCAAATCTTAGAGTTTTCTTGTGTTCTTTATATGGATAGAAAGCCAAGGAAGAGATGATCACATGAATGTAAAAATCACTCAAATTGGAGCTCGGATGTGGAAGTTATACGCGAAACGGTGAGACTGTGCAAGTCAATTCGACCAGGGGATGTCAATTCGACCTTATGTGCTGGTCGAATTGAGGTCGAATCGGATGGCAAAATTGTCAATTCGACCACGACACCTCAATTCGACCTGCTGTGCTGGTCGAATGAGCACCTGAAACTTCCAGTAGGGTGATTCGACCTTCAATTCGATCAAGGAAAGTGAATTCGACATGTTTTCTTGGTCGAATTGGTCTGCGGAAACTTACCATATCCATATTTTTACACTCTCAATGCGTATGAAAACTCAAAAAGCCCATTCAAGGCCCGGAAAGAGGGTTTACAAGTATAAAAGAAGGGTTTGTGCAGGAGAAGAGAATATACAATTGAATAGAGGAGAGGCCACAACAATACAATACCCCATAAGGGGGGATCACCCCCCAACCATCATCCACATCCTTTCCTCCATCCATCCATCACTTTGAAGATTTGTCTGTGGAATCAAGAGGAGAACCAATAGGAGAATTCAAGATGGAGAAGGACGCGACGACGCCATATCTAGGGTTTTTTATGCTTTCTAATTTATCTTGTATTTTCCAGACATCCGGGTAAGATCTATCCAACACCCATGATTGTTCTTCGCAACATCATGGGCTAGAGCCTTTTTGGTAGATCTAGGGTTTTGAAGGTTTTTACGAATTAATTGAACTTTCGTGTGTAAACTCCGTACAACACTATTTGTGGATTTTTTTTATATATGATTATGCTTTTTTAATTCACACTCACGGTCGTTTTGTGCATCATTAACTGTTATGTAGAGTCTGAATACATATCTTGGTTATTTATTGAATGCGTTCACTGCTGAGCAGGATTCCATGTTATGATTCTAAGTAAGGGGACTCCGAAGCTTCATTAGAACTATCATATATGAATACTTATTAATTGAATTGAATTCGGGTTATTAAATAGGATAAAGAGGATAATACCTATAAAGGGAGTCATATCGGGTTAGAGTACCAATTGGGCAGGGAAATAATTAATACTGATAGTACCTAGAAAGGGGGGTGAAATTATATCTCTTGCTCCGAGGTTATTCACACGTGTTACACGCATGTTTACTTATGTTTATAGAGTAGATATGCATGGTTTATTGATGCGTCCATATTCCACAAGGTAAAGTCGGACATCAACACATGGAAGAAAAATTAATGCGTGAAACTGGATTATCTTAGGGCTACCTATTCTCCTACTTGATCCACTTTCGTATTCTTCGAGTGATATTTTATTTTATTTGTTATTTTTATATTTTGTTAGTAGTTTAATAATTCCAAACCTCAAACTTAATTACCCTTCGTCTTAATTAATTTAAATAATTAAATTGATAATATGCCGTCCTTTGGGTTCGATATTCACTTGGTCGCTTGCTTAGCTGCAACTGATATCCTTAATACTTGAGGATTAATTTTGCGTGCAAAGAAAACGCGCATCAAGTTCTTGGCGCCGTTGCCGGGGACAACTGTTATTATTAGTTTATTATTTCTAGTTTGATTAAGACTTTTACTTGTGATTATTTATTACTATCTAACCTTAAATTTTTCTGAGGTACTTGTGCACTAGGAAAAGAAGAGGAAGGAAAGAAGAAATAACACACAGTGCTAAGCATGGCTGGAGCAATGCAGAATCCGGATAATGTTAACATAAGTGAAATTTTCACGAACTATGGAATTGGTAACATGAGGTTGATAGGAGCAAGAGGGGAAGATGATGATTTTGAGATACATCCCGCTCTTATTAACATGGTAGAGAAGAATCCCTTTTCTGGAGGTTATTTTGAAGATTCATATCAGCATCTCCAAAAATTTCTTGGTTATGCAAACACTCATAAGGGTGCTGGAGCTAATGATAATGCTAGACGGATCGCCTTATTCAAGTTCTCTTTAATTGATAAGGCGGAAGCTTGTTATGAGACTCTTGATGTCACAGATTGCACTACATGGGACCAACAACAGCAGAAGTTCTTAGAGAGATACATGTCACCCTCAAGGATCATAAGAATGAGGCAAGAGATCACCCAATTTATTATGAATCAGGCTGAGAAATTTCATGAGGCGTGGGACAGGTTCAAAGACATGCTCAGGCGGTACCCACAACATGGAATGTCTAAGGCTGAATATATAAGTATCTTCTTCTATGGATGGATTGTGAGTCGCGTACTTTTATTGATGCATCATCAGGAGGAGCGCTGTTATCTAAGACAGCACTTGAAGCAGAAAAGTTGTTTGAAGACCTCTCTAAGAATTTACGTGACTGGCCTGTAGAGAGAGATAGAGGATCATATGTACTTGACAAGGTAGCACAGATTGAACATCAAGCGGTGAAGCTGAATAGGGATGATGAGATCGTCTCTAGTCTAGCTAACATTAACAAGCTATTAGAATCCCAGCAAAGGCAGATTACAGAGTTGACACAAAGAGGGCCTAGTATACAACAACAAGAAGTGAAGAGTGTTGAAGATACCTTCAATCGTTACATGGCTGAGAATGATGCAAGAGTTGACCACATGGAAGCTAGAACAAATGTTGATCATGCAGATTTATCTAAGCAGTTGAAGGACCTAACTTTGATTATAGGGCAGATGACCGCGAATGTGAATCAATTGACACAAACGTTGGAGAATAATGCCATCACGTTAAGGTCTGGAGTACAGTATGAGAGATCGATGATGCTGGAAATAAATTTTGAAGCATCAGGAGCTCGATTCGATCCTAATTCGACCAGCATGGCTGTTGAATTCAACAGGGGAGGTCGAATGAGACACCTGGACGTGATTTGGAAGCAGCAGTGCCTCAATTCGACCAGAAACAATTCAATTCGACCAGACCCTCTGGTCGAATTGAGGTCGAATCCAGCCCTCTGAAGTACTCTGTTTCATCAGAAGCCCAATTCGACCAGCCCATATTCAATTTGACCAGACCCTCTGGTCGAATCCAGGTCGAATTGGAGGACAATAATCATACAGAAGCTCAATTTGACAAGGACCACTTCAATTCGACTAGACCATCTGGTCAAATCTTGGTCGAATCCAACAGACAGGGTAAGATTGGACTTCCAGGTCCACAATTCGACCACTACGTGCCCAATTCGACTAGGAGTCCTGGTCGAATTTAGGTCGAATCACACCAATCTACTCCGAATAATCCTCATGATGTGAACATTACTCCAGTACCATTACAAAAGCATAATAATGAGCTTATAGTTGAGAAGAAGTGGGAAAGAGCAAATAAGTTGAGAGCCGAGAAGCTTAGACTACAGATGGATAATGAAGATGTGGTTTTCTCTCTTGATCAAACAATGAAGATGCCCATGGAGACTCAATCGTTCAAGAGCATTGATGTGGTTTCTAACTTGTTTAATCTTAATTTTTCTAAGATAGATGATTCTGAATTTAAGTGGAAGATTGACAAGGAGGTGTCTAGACAGCCATGGGAGGAAGAAAATTCCAATGATCATATTTTTGTGATCAAGAAAGGTGAGGTGTTGAGTGTAGACAAGAAGAGGGAAAGAAAGTATTTGAAGGTGAGGATGCGACAAGACCGTCCTCCAATCAAGTAGTTTAAAAGGTTACATCCGTCGTGACTCTCCGATGTTAAATATGAGCGCATGTTGGAGGCTTGCCCTTCCGTTTTATTGCTTTATTTCTTTCGTGTGAATGAGAAATTTTTATATTTATGGTGCTTACTAATCGGCAATTACATCTTTTTGCAAACTTAGTTTCAACTTATATTTTTACTAAGTTTGGGGGGTGTGATGTTCTTACATCATTAAAGCACCAAGAGTATAATATTTTCTTTGTAATGTTTGATAGAGGAGTTGATTTTTTGCAGTATGTTTGAACTTTAATCGGTTTTGATGTGTCGATTTTTTACAATTTTCCTAGTGTTCAGTGGTGTTTCTAGTGTGTGGAGTCGATTAGATAGTTAATTGAGTATTTCTTATAGTTCTCTTATTTTATTATTGATGAATCCTGTGATGATAAGTTTATTTGAGTTTTGATGATAGAAAAAGTTAAAAGAGTGGCAAGACGAGTTCTACATTGAGGCTTTGACTCGAGGAGCTCATGCATACATTGAAGTAAAATCAGGTGTCCTCGTTCCCTTATTTTAATTCTCATGTGTGCTTTTAATTCATGGTGTGATGGGTTGAGTTTATGGTGGTGATCTATGTGAGCTTATATTTTTTAACTATGCCTAAATTCATATGCTCTTTGTATTGATGAATGGAGTGTACTTGAGTTTTATTGTGATATGAAGTTCTATGTGTACTTGTGGGATATTGCTTGCCATGAAAAGTGCTCTGTTACTTGTTAAAACCCCATGTGAGATTTTGTGCCTTGTTGATCATGTTACATAATCACATGATAATTCTTTTCTGGTGAGTATCGTTCTTGTGCGTGTATTCTAGAACTTGCCTTGAGTCTCCTTGAATATTCAAGATTAGTCTAGCGGATTATGGAAATGATATTAGGCTATTTTTGACATTTAACCCATATTTTCCCATATACTTTACCTGAATTCATTAAATCCCTATTCAGCCCGTTTGAGCCTTTTTAAATCCATTCTTTTGATAGACAATAAAGCTTAATTGAAGAGAGTGGTGATTTGAGGGATGATAAGGATGATGAAAGAAAAATCTTAAGGATCAAGAAGAAATTCATGGAGTAGTGCTTAAATCTAGTACTTCATGGAATCAAACACCCTAGGGTAGTGCTTAAATCTAGTACCCTATGGAGGATGTGAGAGGTAATGCCCGAAACTGGTACCTCGAAAGAGAAAAGAGAAAAAAGGGTAAAGAAAAGGAGAATGACGGAGTTGAAGCTAGGAAAAGTTGAAAAAGAAAATATGTTGTGCTTAAAGGAGAAAGATGGAAGAGTTTGAAGAGAATGTTGTGCTTGATTGAAGTGATGAGGAAGAATGAAAGATCGAGAGAGACTAGAGCTTGATTGATCCGAGTTTTGAGTCACTTATCCATATATTTCCCACATATTCCAAAGAGCCTACATTACAACCTAATAAAAGACCTTTTTGATCCATGATTTACTAGCTACAAGTAAAAGGAGAGTTGAGACAATAGACAAACTTATGGTTACGCATGAACTTGGATTGAATCTGAGGGTAAACACCTTAACCTATAAGTGTTCATCTTCTACACTTGAGTGCGAGTGATATACTTCCCGTGAGAACATGTTAATAGAGCATTTGAATTGGTGGTGAGTGTCTTCACTTGTATTCTATGAATTGATTATTACATGTAATGAGAGTTGCATGACCTAAGTTGATGAAAATTGTATTTTGAATGGGGTATTGATCATAGTCCTTGTTTCCCTGCTAATTTTCTTATTCTCTCTCTCTCTCTCTCTCTCTCTTTATTTTTATTTTGTCGCCACGGGATGAGCAACGGGTAAGTTTGGGGGATTGTTGAGAGTGAAAATTAGTGTGTTTGACAGTTCAATTTAACACCTTTTTTTATGGAAATTCTTGTTTTATATTAGTACAAGTGTCTTATATTCATTATATATGAGAATCAAGTGCACTTGAGGTATTTTATTATATTTTATGTGGAAAAATGATCAAAAGTGCAAAGTTGGAGAAAATGTGCAATTTGTGCAAGAATGCTGAAAACGCACATCCAACTTTAGTAATTTTTCTGTATTTTTATGGAGATCAAAACTGTTAGTTTGATACATGGTTGAAAAGCCACTCAAATGAGGGTTGATTTGGCGTAAAGAGCACCTAATTTGGATTCCAAACAAGGAAGTTATGATCGAAATGGTGACGTCGCGCGAGCTGTGCCGAACAGAATTATTGTGCTACATTCCGTGGCTTGTTGCAAATTCAAATCTTAGATTTTTTTATTTTCTTTATGTGGATAGAAAGCCAAGGATGAGAGGATCGCGTGAGAGCAAGAATCACTCAAATTGGAGCTTAGATGTGGAAGTTATACGCGAAACGGTGAGACTGTGCAAGTCAATTCGACCAGGGGAGGTCAATTCGACCTTATGAGCTGGTCGAATTGAGGTCGAATCGGATGGCAAAAGATTCAATTCGACCACGAAACCTCAATTCGACCTGCTGTGCTAGTCGAATTGAGCACCTGAAGCTTCCAGTAGGGTGATTTGACCTTCAATTCGACTAAGGGAAGTGAATTCGACATGTCTTCTTGGTCGAATTGGTCTGTGAAAACTTACCATATCCATATTTTTACACTCTCAATGTGTGTGATCACTCAAAAAGCCCATTCAAGTCCCGAAAGGAGGGTTTACAAGTATAAAAGAAGGGTTTGTGCAGGAGAAGAGAAGATACAATTGAATAGAGGAGAGGCCATTACAATACAACACCCCTCAAGGGGGGATCACCCCCCAACCATCATCCACATCCTTTCTTCAATCCAACCATCATTTTGAAGATTCATCTGTGGAATCAAGAGGAGAACCAAGAGGAGAATTCAAGATGGAGAAGGACGCGACGACGCCATGTCTAGAGTTTTGTATGCTTCCTAATTTATCTTGTATTTTCCAGATATCCGGGTAAGATCTATCCAATACCCATGATTGTTCTTCGCAACATCATGGGCTACAGCCTTTTTGGTAGATCTAGGGTTGTGAAAGTTTTTACGAATTAATTGAACTTTTGTGTGTAAACTCCGTACTACACTACTTGTGAATTTATTTTATATATGATTGTGTTTTTTTAATTCATACTCACGGTCATTTTGTGCATCATTAACAATTATGTAGAGTTTGAATACGTATCTTGGTTATTGATTGAGTGTGTTCACTGCTGAGCAGGATTCCATGTTATGATTCTAAGTGAGGTGACTCTGAAGTTTCATTAGAACTATCATATATGATTACTTATAAATTGAATTGAATTCGGGTTATTAAGTAGGATAAAGAGGATAATTTTATAGTACATATAAAGGGAGATCATATCGGGTTAGAGTACCAATTGGCCAGGAAAATAATTAATACTGATAGTACATAGAAAAGGGGGTAAAATTATATCTCTTGCTCCGAGGTTATTCACACGTGTTACACGCATGTTTACTTGTGTCTATAGAGTAGATATGCATGGTTTAGTGATGCGTCCATATTCCACAAGGTAGAGTCGGACATCAACACATAGAAGGGAAATTAATGCGTGAAACTGGATTATCCTAGGACTACCTATTCACATACTTGATCCACTTTCGTATTCTTCGAGTGATATTTTATTTTGATTATTATTTTATATTTTTGTTAGTAATTTAATAATTTCAAACCTCAAACTTAATTACTCTTCGTCTTAATTAATTTATTAAATAATTTAATTGATAATACGCCATCCTTTGAGTTCGATATTCACTTGGTCGCTTGCTTAGCTGCAACTGATATCCTTAATATTTGGGAATTAATTTTGCGTGCAAAGAAAACGCACATCACTCTCCTAGGCAGGTCGAACTCCAGGTCGAATCCGCTTGTAAATTGGTCTCGGATCCCGGATTCGACTAGAGTCCTGGTCGAACCGGATACTTCCTGGTCGAACCGATACTGATTCTCTTCAGGCTTCGAGTTCGACCAAGTGGTTTGGTCAAACTCGAATGTCGTGGTCGAACGACACTCTTCCACGCTCAGTTGACCAGCAGTGCTGGTCGAACTCCCTCATTCTTGGTAGAATCCGACCCCTGCTTGGTCGAATTGCATGTATGTTTCTTCCTCTATCCGAATCCGATCACTTTCAACTCGTTTTCCTTCGAAAATCAATTCAAATAGCTTTGTAGACACCTGATTCGTGACTTTCCAATATGTATACCGATTCACATCGATTTACAACCATTTATCATACCACAAGTACACGAATCCGAGCTCGAAACTAGTGAATTTACACACTTATCATATACATTCAGAACCATCACATTCTTGCCTAGTATCAACTTCTTTCATCTGGAATTCAAACTGAAAATCAATTGCAGAACTTTTAATTAATTCTGTAACACACAATACTAATCATAATCTATTCTATTATTAATTAAACCTATGTTGCAATTGTTAAGCATGCTAATAATTTCCAGCTCAATAATAATTGTTTTACATGAAATTTTCCTTGCTCAAGATGGCGACAAGTGGAAGCTCATGATTCATTGATAGTACAAGTTTGTTAGCTACTATATTAGTATTTGTTAGCTAGTATGCAATATGTAAATACGTGATTAGTGGATAGGGTACCACAGCTATCATATTTTCTTTTTAAGTAGAATGTGCATCTATTATTGTAGCTATTCCATTCTCACAATATTGAATATGAAAATAAAATTTCTCACAGCTATATCCATGGTTTCTTTTGGCATGCTTGTTATTATTTTCTTACTATTCTCTTATGGTATCAGAGCAGGTTTTGTTCCTATTTGATACCCCTTGTTTTCTTTTTCTTTCTCTCTGCAAAAATAAATATCTCCATCAAGTGACATGGTGCTTCAACAACCTCTCCTATAGTCATCCCTCTTCCACACCAGTCAATATCCATTAAATTGGATGACAATGACTATATAATATGGAAGCAAGAAGTCCTCATTACCATCCGAGGATATGGCCTAGAGTCTCATCAGTGCCAATCAACAAATCCCAGAGGAGTTTATTAAATATACAACCTCTCAAATCCAAAAAATTAGCCCAGAATATTTGGTTTGGAATAGTTAAAATCAATTGATTTCCTTTTAGCTTCTTTCATCTCTTTCTAACGAAGTTCTAGTTCAAACTGTTGGCTTAAACACTACAAGTGACATATGGAGCACTTTAGAGTCAATTTTTTCAAGCCACTCAAATGCAAAACTATTACAATGCGGATACACGCTTCATACCATTAAGAAATGTGATCTTTCCATGAGGGAGTACTTAAGATTAAATGTTTTGATTTACTCACATCAGCATGGAAAGAATAGAAGAGCAAGATCAGATCCTTCATATAATAGCAGGGTACATAATATAATGTTATCATGGTTTTTAATTATTCTTGTCCCATATCAGATGAGAGATCAGAAATGGGGATTCTTAATTGCTATTTAAGGAGGCCTTTGGTTCTGATGTTAGACGCACCAATCGGATACACTTTAATCTCTGTATTTGATTCTTTCGATCCTTTCTTGTAATCTCTATTTGAGAGTTGAAAGAAAAGGTGGGAATTAGTTAAAGATTTGTAATAGTGTGGTAGTATTGGAGTCGGGTGTGAGAGAATTACTGTGTGATTGTAAAATTTTATATAGTAAATATTTTTTGGTCCGTGGTTTTTTCTCCGGTTTGGAGTTTCCACGTAAATTCTTTTTGTTGTTTTTATTCTTTTCTTTTCTCGATATATTTTGCTTTTTCTCCCTTAAGGATGAATGGTTTTTCCCAATAGTTTCATCACCTCAAGAATTCAACCATGGACGGTCTCTGAGGTCCAATCTCTACTTTTAAGCTATGAGAGTAGACTTAAATCTGTGTCATGTTCTAAAATAATTTTAAAGTAATATAATATTTTATAAGTGAGAAAATTTTTATATATGTAAAATTTAGGTACTCTTTTTTTACCTAAAAGACTAAAATCAAGTTTAATTGAGTCCAAACCACATTTGTAACATAGAATATGGCTATACCATATGGAAAGAAATAAAATTCGATCAAACGTTTTAGAGTACGCGTAGCGCAAGACTTTAAGTGCTTTGTATACAGTGACAATTCAAAAGTTATTGTTCATAAGATTAACACTTATTTATGTAAAATACGTAGTACGTATTGCCATTAACAAACACCTCCAATTCCTCATCCGTCATGCAGGCTACACAATATCATCTGTAGATAGAAACATAGAATGGGGAGAGCACACGAGAATGTACTCAAAGGGAGATTTCCTGTTAGATTTCACAACTAAAAATGACTACACCGCTTGAGAAATGAACCCCATGAACTTATAAAAGTAAAGGGAATCAACCCACAGTCTTATTATTTAATTCGTTAATGTTATGCGAATGTGTCTGTCTTTTCTTATTGGCAATAATACCAACTGTATGTAAAAGCTCCCGGCCCACCAGTCTTAGGTAACTTATGCATGCTCATTCATAACATCAACCAATGTAATCAAGTTCAATATGCAAATTATAAAAATAAGCTCACCTCAGTGAAGACGAGTTACGCAAGGGTAAGATTAATGGTTGAATTTGGAACGAGAGTTATCATTGTTAATTTCTCCATGCAACCTCTATGCCTTCAAGAATTTAATTCTTTCTTAGCATATAATTAAGTGTATTTATTTATAAACTATTATGATGATTTCTAATCTCATACGAAAAAGTCACTAAGATATCACTCGTTTAATTTTTTTAAAATTTAGGTCACACTTTAGGGTTTTCATGTAGTTATTTAAAATCAATAACTGAATATTAAATAAAATTGAGTTTTGGGAGGAAAAAAATTGGTGGATAGCTTAAATTAGTATTATGAAATAAACGTCAAAGTATAAGAAGTTTTTATAAAGGTTCTTAAGTTCAGATGGTATAACAGTTTGGGAAATTGATTATAACTATTCAACCGCTAATTTATTTTAAAAAATATTTTATATACATATATTAGACATATAGGTGAACATTCTCATGCTTATCACTTTCTCTAATTTGTTTATTTTAATGGTTAAACGAAGAAATGAAATTTTGCTTGAGTTTCGTGTATGTATTCTGCCACAACTTAATAAAACGCACATAACTTTTATTTGGGTGAATATTTTTCAATGATATTTTACAGTAATATAATAGACATACAGACAAACAAGTTTTATGTTGAGCTTTTTGGCAGATCCATCGACTTTAATGGTGTAAAATGAGCATGAAGTTTCTACAGTGACATAACATATTTTCTACTATGGTATTATGTATATAATTATTTTTTTAAATGACTAAATATTTTTTAAAGTTTTGATAAATAGGTTCTATATATCTTAATAAACCCATATCATATGTTTGGTGCTATTAAAATCTTCAACATATATTGATATTTTTTGTTATTTGGTTATACTACTCCCTCCGTCCATCGCAAACGTATTCGTTTGCTTTTTGCACGTGTATTAAGAAATATTATTATTTTATACAAAGTGGATAGTTGTATTAGTAAGGTGGTTGTGAATGGTGGGCCCTTTTTCTAAAATGGCTAAATGGATATTTTAAGAGTGAACGACCCAAAATGTCAAATTGGATACATTAGTGATGGACAGAGGGAGTATAAAATTTTAATCTTTATTATGATATATATGTATGTGATTTGAAATTATTTAAATATTGGAATTTACTTGTTATGTTCTTTAAATGCATGTTCTTTGTCAAAATTTATAATTGTCAATTTTTTAACAAATGGTGATTGTTTTATAAATCATTCATGTAATCCATCTTTTAAATATATAGTGATATTTCAATTTATGAATAAAATGAGATATTATACAAGTTTAAAATAGCAAACAAGTTATTAATATTAGTGCATTATAATCTTAGAATAATAAAAAATAGTATACCATCTAATTTTCATTATGGGCTACTAAATAACAATTATCTATAGATTTTATGTTATTTGTATTGCTATATGCTATCTTATTAGAAAAATCGCTAAACCGACCCCCAAACCGATTGCCAAACCGCAAAAAATCGCATGATGAATTATAATTAAATAATCATGGTTCAAAATTAAACGTAAAACCTAACCATCTATAGCAAGAAAAATTTAAATGTCGCTGAAAAATCGACCAAACCACACCGTGATCACCCCCACTCATATGTCAAGCAATATCTACCCTAAACTCTTAGTTTTTATCTACACATAGTCATACTTTCCATAACCATAATACCTCAAACAAATTAATTAGGGACATGTCCAAAAAAATAACTCTATTTTAAGAGTATTTTAATAAACTCATATCGACTTATTGCATGAAATCTAAATAAAGTCTTGTCATTTTATTCTATATAAGTTTAACGTCATCACAAATTACTTTTCAAAATAAATTCTAATAATAAATTCATATCATGCACTTATCACACCAAGTTTAAGGAAAATTTGGTACATATGCTAGCCAGTCAAATTATCAAATTACATAACTCTATGTTAAGAAATATTAAGGGAGATCTTCAACACATACTAGCAACATAAAATCAAATTACATAACTCTAAAATGAACACCACATTGGCCTGTGATTAATCCATGAATACCAATAAAAAATAAATATGCACTCAAAACAAAAATATGTTCGAGCATCATTAACTAACTCCTTGTCAATTTGGATATCTTTTGTCAATTTGGATTCCTTTTTAATCTGAACAATAATTCAATTGATTTGATTCTAACAAATATGGAACAAACAAAGGAGTAGACTGAAAGATCAATTTAAAAAGAAAGTCTTTATATATTATTTTTAGATAGGGATTCAAATTAACGAATTATACCATCTGGATGATAGATAATGGAAGTTCATATCCTGAAAAAGATAGATAATCAATAAAAAAATCAATCAGTTAGGTTAGAGCTCCAATAATAATAACTACTTCATACTATGATACGACACCTATCACACACAGATTAATAGTAATAAAGATCAAATGTAAATTTAAAAAACAACTTGGAAGACTGTTTATGTAACGAACTCACTATGAAATTCTCTCAACACATCTCCGTTGATGTTCAAGAAATGCTGAAAACTCATTAACTGTTCTAAGAACATGTAACAGATAAATATTTCAACTTGAAGGGCAGTAATCTGAATTGATAAGAAATAAGTTAATCCCTAAAAAAATGTTGATAAACATTAATAAATATTGTTAAACAAAATTATTATAAACCTGCTAAATATGAAGGTTCAGATGCATTGTAAGATTTCTAATGCATTTGAGCAGATTCCAATTGGTCTGTTGATATGCCACATGGTTCATTCTGTTCCCAGCATCTACAATGCAATTATGAACCCCTTTTGGGGAGGTTGGGGTTTTGTAGGGTGTTGAGCCAATTCCCGGCAACCATTGCATTAATTGTTGCAGTGTAATTCGCACAGATCCTGCCTTGAAAGTAATGTTACATCTCATGACCAGCCTTTAAGAAATTCAACTTCTTAAGTGGTTGAATAAGGCTCAAATGATTTAACAAATGAATTTCACATTCATAACTAAAATTAAAAATAACTAAACAAAATAATTAGATATAATATCGATAAAAAATAAAAAATAATAGAAAAAGGAAAGCTCAGATGACTACGTACTCTCAATTTTTCAACATTGTCAAAAGGTTGGATAGGTCCCTCGGTAACTCCGATTGCAAGTATTCATCAAATATATTATTCTTCAGAACATTCCTTAACATCCTCCAATCATTACTAATAGAATTTCCATCTTTGGGAGTAAATTATTACTCATAGAATTTCTATCTTAGGGAGTAAATTCTAACCAGTTATACTTGACAATATCGTCATGAAGCACAAAATTACATAACTCAAGAGATTCTATAGAGGAACGGTGGTTTGTGTGCAGATAGTGAGGAAAGAAATTATTCCCTGAATGATTCTTCGGAAGTCTTCAACAACATAAGGATAATCTATTGTTAATCCATTGTCTCGCGTCCATGTTTCCGTTTTAATTGAGGCAGATATGGAATCTCGTATTCTGCTTGCCATCACTATTGGAATGTCTTCAAAATAGACTAAATGAAGATAGCTTTCCCCCACCACATTGATCCCTACATCACGTAGTTGGAATAACTTTCCCCCACTATGTTGATCTCTACAATTTGGGAAATTGGTTATAACTATCCAACCGCTAATTTATTTTAGAAACTATTTTATATGTATATATTAGACACATAGGTGAACATTTTGATGCATAACTCTTCCTCTAATTTGCTCATTATAATGGTTAGACGAAGAAATGAAGTTTTGCATGAGTTTCCCTTATATATTCTGCCACAACTTAGTAAAACGCACATAACTTTTATTTAGTTTAATATTTTTCAATGATATTTTATAGTAACATAACACACATATAGACGAATAAGTTTCATGTTGAACCTTTTGGCAGATCCATTCATTTTAATAGTTTAAAACGAGCATGAAGTTTCTACAATGACATAACATATGTTACACTATGGTATTGTGTGTATAATATTTTTTTAAATGACTAAATATTATATAAAAAATTGATAAATATGTTCTAAATATCATAAAAAACTAATATACTCCCTCCGTCCGCTCGAAAGAGGGTCTTTTTTCATTTTGATTGTCCGTTTCAAAGAGGGTTATTTCCTTTTTTACACACATGGGACCCACACACACCCACTAATACAACTAAAATATGGGGTTCACACTCTCACTAATACAACTAACCACTACACATTAAATAACAATACTTCTTAATCAAAGTGCACAAAAGCAAAATGCCCTCTTTTGGGTGGACGGAGGGAGTAATATGTATGGTGTTATTAAAATTTTTAACGTATGTTGATATTTTTTATTATTTGGTTATATTATTAAATTTCAATCTTTATTATGAATATATATATGCATTTTTATATTTATTTTCGAGAAAAAATAGAAGAGTTCTACGTGTACAACCAATACTTTAAAACATATTTCTTATTTTTTAAAATATAAGAATCATACGTGTACTACCAATACATTAAAAGAGATTACTTATTTTTAAAATAGAAATAATCCATAGTATTAACGTGCTCACATTCAGTGTTTTTATAACCGAATCAGAGATCAAACTGGCGGCCCCAACGGTTCACGATCGGACCGGCGGTTCAACTGGAAAAAACAAAAATCACCTATTTTAATAATATTTTATTAGTTTACAATACAAAATTTAATTAGTTATATGAAATTGGGCTTTATTAAAGGGAAGAATATAGGTTATTTGGGCTATTAAATTAAGCCCACCACTTATAAAACCTACAGCCCATACATCAAATATATAATACATAAGTATAAAAAAAATCCTAAATGGCCACACATTGTCAACAACGAAGCCAACGCTACGATTGACAGACTGTCATCCTCAGTCACTAAGATTACATCTTCACTGATAGATTTCTTCATCAATGGCGAAAAACGATGGTCTCCTTATGAGTTCGTGAAAGGAAACTCCCCTTAAGGGCTCCGTCATCGGCGTTTAGATCTACACTCTGCCATCGTTTGACTTTTAGATTTGCCATCCGCTATTAAGATTCTGCCACCCAACCATGTACAGCACCGCCGTGAGCTGGAAGTAACCCAAAATTGGCGATTTTTGGTGGCCGATCAGAACTGATTATTCTGGTTTTGACTGATTTCTTCCGGTTTGACTCAATAAATGGTTCTTGGGGGTTTTTGGACCGGATCGGCATCAGTTCAGGGTTGAACTGGTCGAACTTGCCGAACCGGTCGGTCCGATCCGGTTTCGACAACACTGCTTACATTATTACAGTGTTACAAGAATGTTATGAAATCCTTAATTTTATCTCATCCAGGTTAAAAGTTACACATCTTATCATAATTATACCCTTAAATAACTCTTGCATTCATATATATATATATATATATATATATATATATATATATATATATATATATATATATATATATATATATATATATATATACACACATATATATATATATATATATATACACACATATATATATATATATCATTTTAAAAAGTTAATATTCTAAAATTTCTTCCTAACAAAGTTCACGGCAGAATAATATAAAATGTATATTTTCATCTTTCAACAAGTCACTCTTTATTTTATTAAGACTAGGTATCAAACTCAAAACTCATCAACCAACAATATCAAACATAAGCATGAAATCACAGTATAATAAAACTCCAATATCAAATTAAGCATTATTCACAGTATAACAAAACAACCTATATCAATTTAAGCATCATTCCTAGTATAACAAAACAACCTATATCAATTTAACCATTATTCATGGTATAGCAAAACAACCTACTCCCTCTGTTCCACGACAAGGGTAGTTTTTGCTTTTGGCACGTGGATTAAGGAGTATTATTATTTAATGTGTAGTGGGTAATTGTATTAGTGAGAGTATGGGCCCCATGTTTTAATTGTATTAGAGGGGATGAGTGGGTTCCATGTGTGTAAAAAAGAAAAGAGGACCCAAAATACCCTTTGGGTGGAACGACCAAAATGAAAAAAAGAGACCCTTGCTGTGGGACGGAGGGAATGCATGATATTTCTAGCTTATTGTGGATAGAGCAGGTTTAACACGGGCAAAGAACACATAAATCTCATAATATCTTGCAGTCTTGTGGTATATATATGTGTTTATACATTCTATAGATTAGCAATATACCATCATATCACATACGTATATTCATACATATATCCTAAATGAAGTAAGGTGGAGATATTATCTTGACTATTTAAGAAATTTTGAAGTTCTGCATCTGTTCCTCTCCTACAATTCTAACGTAAAATTAAGAATCGTGGTGCGTGAGAGAGGTTGAGGACATTCTAAATGCGTAGAAAAAAAGTTTAAGAATTGAAATACCTGTACAGTAGTAGAATCACTTATAGAGCGTGAGAATTTCGTTGTGAGATGAGAGAACTCAATTGACGACAGCACTATGAGAAATGGGCGATCGAATCACGTGTAAGGATTTTATCATAAGATGAGAGATTTTAGCGAACGATAGCATTATCAGAAATGGGTGAAGCGAGGTAAAATAGGATTAACTCAAATGGGATGGTTAGACTATTGAAAAATGAGGAGATTAGTAGAGTGGAGTATACGTCGCGGTGTATATTTAACCTAATCTTGTTTGTCATCTTTCTTTACTGCAGTAAACTTAATTTAGGAGGCATAGATTTCATTTACAAGGCGTAGATGTGATGATTCAGATTCTTCAACGTAGGTGTGATGATTCAGATTTTTTAATAATTGAGATTTTTTTGTGTGATATTGCTTTTATTCCATTTACCGGCTGCCGATATGACTTGTATTTTACTATGCATTTTCTCTCTGTAGATATTATTGTTATCATCATCATCATCATAATAATAATAATAATAATTATTATTATTATAATAATAATAATTATTATTATTATTATTATTATTATGAGATAAACCATATTCACACATGGAGAAATGTTATGAGTAGATTGGTTTACAAAATTAACTCATGCATGGTGGAGTTGTATGAGTGCATCAGTGATATTGTAAAGTAGCATGATAAGATAAAGTGTGTATACATAAAATTATACAACGGTGACATGTGTGGATGGGCAGTTTTGAAGATATTTTTCAGTGGTTATCTAAATCTTTTGGAGTCGGTTATAGGCTTGGTCATACAGTGCTACATGTGAGCTGTTCAAGGGAAGTTATTTCACTTCAAGTCTCAACAGATTGATGACAAAATTACATCTGGAAAGTTGGTTCAACACACTAGTCTCGTAACTTTGTGTTGCTTGAGTTGTATGTATATATAGCTGGTTTATCAGCACGTTTCCACATGTGTTCTACCCCATTATTCATTCTGATCAATAAGAGAAGCTCATCTTATAGTGGACATAGGTTAATTGACCGAACCACTCTAAATCTGTTTCCATTTTATCTTTCTGAAATCACTACACACATCATTAATTCATTTGTACTTATTCTTCAATCGTTCATAGTGAGTTTATTATTTCTGTGAGAGATTATATCAAACACCTTGAGTGTGGTAAGGTGTTTCTTATCAATTATTATAATTATTATTAAAATCGCTTACTATGTGGTGGATGTGGTACGTAGGGTTGAGCATTAAAATTTTAAAACAATTCAAACCGCCTAAGCTGCACTGAATTGCACCGCCACTAACTTTATTTGGCATAAACAGTTGTTTATTTATATCTGACAAAATTAAAACGCCATAACAGTGCACTTTTGATTTTATCTAAAAATTACACCGCATCGCACCGCCTAATATATACTCCATAAACACACAAAATGTATACATACATATATGTATGTGATTTGAAAATGTTTAAATAATGGATTCTACTTGTTATACTCTTTAAATATATGTTCTTTGTCAAAATTTATAATTTTCAAATTTTTTAACAAATGATCATGGTTTTAAAAATCATTCATGATAATCCATCTTTAAATATATAGTGACATTTCAATTTATAAATAGAATGAGATATTATATAAGTTTAAAATAGCAAACAAGTTATTACTATTAGTACATTATTATCATAGACTAATCTAAAATAGTATACCATCTAATTTTCATTATGGGCAACTAAATAACATTTATCTATAAGTTTTATGTGATTTGTATTGCTATATGCTATCTTATTAGAAAAATCACTAAATCGACCGTCAAACCGCAGAAACCGGTATGATGAATTGTAGTTGAAAAATCGTGGTTCAAAATTAAATATAAAACCTAACTGTCTATAGCAAAACAATTTAAATTTCGTCGAAAAACAGACCAAACCACATCGTGATCACCCTTATTTAAGTCTCATATGTCAAGAAATATCTACCCCCAACTTTCTGGATTTTATCTACACTTAGTCATACTTTTCATAACCATAATGTCTCAAACAAATTAATTAGAGACATGTACACAAAAATGACTCAGTAATGGAGTATTTTAATAAACTCATATCGACTTAGAGTGAGGCTCTTGTGCCCCCGGTGACACCGTGCCCCTTTGCAATTTAAACCCCTAGCAATACATAGGTTTAAATTGAATATGGAGGGGGAGGACTGTGTTCCCATGGGGCAAGATGTGTCCCCTGGGCGCGCAGGAGCTTTTGCCATGGACTTATTGCATGAAAATTAAATAAAGTCGTGTCATTTCGTTCTATGTAAGTTTAACATCATCCGAAATTACTTTTCAAAATAAATTGCAATAATAAATTCATATCATGAACTTATCACACCAAGTTTTAAGGGAAATCTGGTATATATGTTAGCCAGTCAAATAATCAAATTACATAACTCTATGTTAAGCAATATTAAGGGAGATTTGGTACATATACTAGCAATATAAAATCAAATTACATAACTCTAAAATGAACACCACATCTGTCACGCCCCGACCCCAGACAGAACGCGACAACCGCCACGTTAACCATAAATTTCGCAGAATGGGTGCACTCCACTCCACAAAGTTTATAGAAAACGTAAGGCTTGCTATCAAGTACCTGTAGAACTGAACAACTGATAACAACGGGTACAACCCGAGAACATCATCTCATAAAGTATCAACAAGAATTTACAAAGGTACAAAATACAACGGTGTAACTTAGTTTAAAGAAAATATACATGAACGATATAACATCGCGAAGGTACAAAAAGAACATCAAGGGGGTCACCAAATATAAACTATACAATCTCGCCAATGAATCCGTCAATTTACATAAAAGAGAAAGTACCCAAAACACGGATTGGATGACGAGCAAACGATAGGAAAACCTCCAACCAAAACGATATCAAAAGCCTGAAAAGGAAAGAATGATGGGGGTGAGCAAAACCACTAGCTCAGTGAGGTGATAAGTCGGTCACCCCGACCCTTATACGAAGCATGTATTCCCACTCGCGGTTCATAATATAAAATCCAACATTTCGTCTCACAATAACTATTTCTCACTCATGTACATATTAATGGAAATAAAACCTTAGTGCACATTTACGAATAACACAATTAGTTCAAACAACATGTTATCACATAAAAGACGCGTGGGTAGTCAATATCCTCCTCGAACTGAGCTCTCCGTCGAGAGACAGTCCAAGCCCATCACCGTTACTCTAGATAAAATGCACATTAATATTCTTTCTCAACACGCCAAGTGCTAAAGTTCACAATTCGATATCGACGTGAATACTTGAAATGATCAAACATATAAACATATATGACATGCATGTCCCACACCGGTGACGTTGACTGAGCCTATAATAGACTGATCCATCTAACGATCACCCTCCAGAGTATCAGTATTTGGCAAATGGACAGGTGCCCCGTTAGATCTAACTCACCCGGGTTTGCCAATCACGGGCAACTTGGTTGTCACTCTAACTCACCCGAACCGCGACAATTCTGGCTACTTAATCAATGTCGCTCCAGCTCACCAGAACCGTGACCAATTCGGGCTACTTAACCTTGGTACCAGGCATACATATGCATGTGCATCATAAGATGAATAACGACTTAAGTTAGAGTCTTAATTGGCACACAAGAATAACCAGAAATCAATTCTCAAATAATTCACAATAAATGCTATCAGATATCAAGCCAGCAAGGCTCTTCAACATAAGTTAAAATCAATAATACTCATAAAATGGCTAACATGACTCTAACCAGAGCAATCGAGCCAATCAGGCTCTTTATCACATAACACAATACCAAATAATTTTCTTATCAATTAACTAAAACTAAAATAAATGCACATTTATCGAGGGTCCACACTTCCCACAAGAGAAGGCGTTCCCGAATTATCAACTCACAAGGAAGTGATTAACTCTCTCCGGAATCTGAAGTCGGTCCCTTGCCCTTAATCGATGGTTCTTTACCTAGAAAGGATATGAGCAATTAAAGACAAATTATATATAACTAACTATTAGCGGTAACATCCCTTTCATTGCTAAAAACAAATCCTAATTGAGTTCGAACAAGTCGATATTAAATAAAAATGGTATGTAACTCCTTAACATCAGTTCCCAATCCCACATAACCCGTTTCAATACATTGACTAAACGAAATGATAGAAAATAAGTTTGAATTCGACATAAAAATTCTGAAATTTTCCAGCTAGCGGCAGTTTACGAGAAAAATCATAACTAATTGTAGAATAATCGGATTGAGGCGTTTCAAGTGGCTACGGAAAGCTAACGAGTTCAGCTACGTACAGAAATTAAGTTTGCAAACTTTCGAGGGCAATAGCTTTGTCAAAATCAGTTCGAAATGTCTGCAAATTACCCACATACCAAAAAGAAAAACCCCACAAAATTACAAAATCATGGAAGAAGGAAGCTTAATTCACACACCACTTACCTCAAAACAACTTAGGAACCACCTAGGATGAGAGTTGTAAGGGAGAATTTGATCAACAAGGTTTCTCCTCTTCACTCTCTTCTTTCCCCTCTTTTGTTTTTCTTCTCCCGATCTTCTCTCTTTTTTTTTTTTTAACTTTAGCCTTACTAATTATATATCAGACCATTTAAGTGGGCTGAAACTTTGGGCCACAAAATAAATAAGTAAATAAGTTTGGGCTTTCTAAAAAAGAAAATCTAGTTGGGCTAAGATAGGGCTGGCCTTTTGGGCCATAAAAATAAATAAATAGGTTTTGGGCTTTCTAAAAAAAATCTAGTTGGGCTAAGTTAGGGCTGGCCTTTTGGGCCATAAAAATAAATAAATAGGTTTTGAGCTTTCTAAAAAAAAATCTAGTTGTGCTAAGATATTATAAAGTATCCCCTCCTCTAAAAAGTTTCGTCCTCGAAACATAAACGTACCTAGAGATGAAAAGAGATTTGGATGGTGTTGACGCATGACTGACTCTGGTTCCCATGTTTCTTCTTCAATTTGATCACTTCTCCATAGAATTCTCACCATAGGAATGGATTTGTTACGAAGCATTTTCTCTCGGCGATCTACAATTTGAACAGGTTGTACTTCGTACGATAAATTTTTCTTTAATACAACTGGGGGATCTTTGAGCACGTGCGAAGGATCTGGTTCATATTTTCTAAGCATAGAGACATGGAAGACATCGTGAATCTTCGACAATTCCGATGGTAGCTCAAGTCGATACGCGACACGACCAATCCTTTGTACGATCGTAAACGGGCCAATATACCTTGGACTCAACTTTCCTCGACGGCGGAATCGCAACACGGCCTTCCATGGAGAAACTTTCAGAAAAACTTTGTCTCCTTCATTAAACTCCAAATCGCGCCTCCTATTATCTGCGTTGCTTTTCTGTCGATCTTGCGCTGCCTTAAGTCTGTCTCGAATAAGTTGTATTTTTGCCTTCGTATCTTCGATAAGCTCTACTTGTTCGATTTGTCTCTCGCCAACCTCATCCCAAAAGAGCGGTGTTCGACACTTTCGGCCATACAGAGCTTCGTATGGGGGCATTCCAATGCTTGAATGATAACTGTTGTTATAAGCGAACTCCACCAAAGTCACGTACTTATCCCAGCTACCTCTCAAATTCAACACCACTGTACGTAGCATGTCTTCTAGTGTCTGTATAGTTCTCTCTGACTGTCCATTAGTCTGTGGATGAAACGAAGTACTAAATAGTAATTTTATACCTAGCGCTTTCTGCAGACTAAGCCAAAAACGGGAAGTGAATCTTGGATCACGGTCAGATATGATTGACACTGGTACTCCGTGCAATCTCACGATCTCATCGACATATAACTTGGCAAGTTTCTCTAAAGATTCGTTGGTATGCACTGGAAGGAAATGTGCCGATTTTGTCAGACGATCGACAATGACCCAAATTGAGTCATGTCCCATTTGGGTTCGAGGTAAGCCAGAAACAAAATCCATTGTGACGTTTTCCCATTTCCACTCAGGAATAGGTAGTGGTTGAAGCATGCCGGCTGGTTTTTGGTGTTCCGCTTTAATCTGTTGGCATGATAAGCACTTTGATACAAATTCTGTAGTGTCCCGTTTCATACCTGGCCACCAATAATGCTCCCGAAGTGTTCTATACATTTTGGTACTACCAGGATGCATAACATAGGCTGAAGAATAGGCTTCCTCAAGAATAGCTCTACGAACATCAAGTTCTGATGGAACACAAACACGATTTTTAAAAGTAAGAAGTCCATCATCCCGAATTTGAAATTCTGTTTCTTTTCCTTGATTTAGCTTCGCCATCTTCTGTTGTAAATAAACATTGTGTGATTGTCTTTCTCGAATTTTCTCGAACAAGGTATGTCTAACATCGAATTTGGCGATTAAGGCAGAATCATTAGACTTTTCACAATCGAGCGAAATGTGTAAAGATTTAAATTGCTCCAACATAGGAAGATAAAAAGATTGAATCGAAGCAAGTGAGGTAGAAGACTTTCTACTCAGAGCATCTACAACAACGTTCGCCTTGCCAGGATGATAATCGATGACTAAGTCATAGTCACTAATCAACTTCATCCATCGCCTTTGCCTGAGGTTGAGCTCCTTTTGCATGGTGATATACTTTAAGCTCTTGTGATCAGTGAAAACCCGACAAGTTGCACCGTACAGATAGTGCCTCCAGATCTTCAATACAAAGACGATTGCAGCCAACTCTAAATCATGTGTAGGATAATTTTCTTCGTTCTTCTTCAATTGCCTTGAAGCGTAGGCAATAACCTTTCCTTCTTGCATGAGAACGCATCCTAATCCTTGTCTTGAGGCGTCGCTATAAATGGTAAATTCTCCAATCGATGGGTCTGGCAAAGCAAGAATAGGAGCTGAAACGAGTCGTCTTTTCAATTCTTGAAATGCTTCCTCGCATTCTTCACTCCATTCAAATTTTACCCATTTCCGAGTCAATTTAGTCAAAGATGAAGCCAATAACAAAAAGTCTTTGACAAACCGTCGATAATATCCAGCTAATCCCAGAAAACTACGAATCTCTGTCACGTTCTTTGGACGCTCCCAATCTAGTATAGCTTGAATCTTCACTGGATCGACGTAGATTCCTTCTTTAGAAATGTGATGACCCAAAAAGTTTACCTCGCGAAGCCAAAATTCACACTTCGAGAATTTAGCATAAAGCTGATTTTCCCTGAGAATGTTCAGAGCAATTCTTAGATGATGAGAATGCTCGTCGTCCGATTTAGAATAAATAAGAATGTCATCAATGAAGATGATGACAAACTTATCTAAGTACGACCGAAAGACCCGATTCATAAGATCCATAAAAGCTGCAGGAGCATTTGTGAGTCCAAAAGGCATAACACAGAATTCAAAATGACCGTATCTGGTTCGAAAAGCAGACTTAGGGATATCAGATTCCCTAATCTTGAGTTGGTGATAACCGGACCGCAAATCAATTTTTGAGAACACAGTTGCTCCTTGCAATTGATCAAACAGATCATCGATTCTTGGAAGAGGATATTTGTTCTTGATTGTCACCTTGTTCAATTGACGGTAGTCGACACATAGGCGAAGTGATCCATCTTTCTTCTTGACAAAAAGAACTGGAGCACCCCATGGAGATGTGCTAGGTCGTATGAACCCCTTCTCCAATAATTCCCCAAGTTGTGTCTGGAGTTCCTTGAGCTCAGCAGGCGACATTCGATATGGAGTAATCGATATAGGTGTGATTCCAGGAAGTACGTCAATGGAAAAATCAATCTCTCGATTCGGAGGTTGTCTTGGTAAGTCTTCGGGAAAGACATCAGGAAATTCATTCACGATCGGGATGTCATCTAGTTTAGTTTCAGAAAGAGAAGTATCGATGACAAATGCCAAGAATGCCTCACAACCCTTACGCATTAATTTATGCGCAGTCAACATTGAAATAAAAGAGAGGGATCTCGTTTGAAGTTTACCTTCAAAAACAAGTTCTGAGAATCCTGGTCTACGAAAAATAATAAGCTTCTCGTGGCAATCGAGAATTGCATGATGAGAAGAAAGTCAATCCATGCCAAGAATAACATCAAGATCAATCAAAGGCAATGGTATCAATTCAGCCTCTAAAATGACATCTTTGATCTTCAATGGACAACCAAGGAATACCGAATCACGAATTAGACGCTCTCCGAGAGGGGTATGAACGATGATTCCAGGTGACAAATGAGAGATAGGATAATCTAAGATCGCAGTAAGATCATCCCGGATATAAGACCTATCAGAACCTGGGTCAAATAAAGCGTAGACCTGATGGTCTCCCACAAACACATGGCCTAAAGAAGTAATATTAGGTGAGATTGTGATTCAAAAATCCGGAAAGATAGAATTTCTTACGAATGTTTTATTCGTAATCAAGTGGCATAACAAGGCGGGGTTAGATCTAGCATGTGAAAATACTCAGATTATAAATTACCTGTCACAACCTTCGGATCTGAGCGAGCCTCTTCCTAGGAAATATGAAATACTCTAGTTTACTTCCTTCCTTGCATATGTGATTGAGTACTAGGGCCGCTTGAGGCATCGGGCACTCTGGTAGCTGCAGATCGAGTATCTCTGGGTGTAGAATATGTTAGTTTACCACGAAGCTGACCAGAACCCTGACTGCTTGCTCCCATAAGTTGAGGACAAGAACTTCGCATATGCCCCGGCTGTCGACATTGAAAACATACTTGAGGAGCCTTACAGGGGCCGTCGTGATATTTTAAGCAATTCTGGCACTTGCAATTTTCACCAACCGATCCCGAGACATTGCTCCCGCCTCTACTAAACTGCTCCCGAGTTTGAGGAAAACTAATAGATACCGAGCTTGGTGCGCCACGCGAAGATCCCACACCCCTATACACCTTCGATGCATTTCCTGGAAATGCACTCCCTTGCATTTTCTTTTGAGATCATTCTGCAAGCTTATGTCTCGCCTGAACTAAACCTTCTACCCTCAGGGCTTCTTCTACGAGATCGTCAAGACTCTCGTACTTGTCTCCGGACTTGATGCGATCTCGAATATTTAAATTAAGACCATCTTCAAATCTCTTGCATAAGTCTCTCATCGTATATGACTCAGGAACGAATTCTCACAATTCCAGAAATTTGCTTTCGTACTCCACGAGTGACATAATGCCTTGAAAGAGGTTGAAAAACTCATTTCTCTTCTGATCCTTGATGTACTGAGAGAAGTATCGATCTTTGAATCATTCCACAAAGATAGCCCACGTAATAGTAATCGAGGATGTCTCTTTTAGATTCTGCCACCATCGTCGTGCATCTGGGCCTAACAGTTTGGTTGCAATGACCACACGATAACATTCTTCAATCATCAAAGTGTCAAAGGTCTCTGTAATCTCCTTTAACCATGCCCCCGCTTTAGAAACATCTCTTGCACCGTCAAATTTTGAAGTCCCCATGTTTTCAACTGCTTTCACCAAATCAGGTATAAAAAGTGCACCTCGAGAAGTAGAACCTCCTAAAGCCATTTCTGGAGTAAAAACTGGTACATTAGACGTAGGTCGAATCGATTTATTAGCACAAAGAACCTCTTCAGTGACAGTCGTAGTCGTATGAGCCGTTGTAGGTGGTGGAACACTATGTATTAATATGTGATCATAATACAATTGGTACTGCTCGGGTGTCATCATGTGCTCAACCCGCAACTGGGCCCGTGGTTGCTCTACCTGGGAAACTGGTACCCTATGATCAGAATTGATAGGGTCCATAACCGTCGGAGGAACGACATGATCAGAAGAAACATGTCCTCGAGGTCCACGAGGAACAGAAGAGAGTAGAGGACTCGGAGGATCACGAGGACCGTGTCCTCGACCTCGACGACGAACTGGAGGTGCCATAATGACTGAAAGGAAGAAAGGAAAGAAAATGCAAGGTCAACGTCAAGGCAATACGATACCTTAGGATGACATAGAAACAAAGTTGGACCCATTGGCTCGACTAAAAAAGAATGAGAATCATAAAACCAGGCTCTGATACCAAGAAAGTTGTCACGCCCCGACCCCAGACAGAACGCGACAACCGCCATGTTAACCATAAATTTCGCAGAATGGGTGCACTCCACTCCACAAAGTTTATAGAAAACGTAAGGCTTGCTATCAAGTACCTATAGAACTGAACAACTGATAACAACGGGTACAACCCGAGGACATCATCTCATAAAGTATCAACAAGAATTTACAAAGGTACAAAATACAACGGTGTAACTTAGTTTAAAGAAAATATACATGAACGATATAACATCGCGAAGGTACAAAAAGAACATCAAGAGGGTCACCAAATATAAACTATACAATCTCGCCAATGAATCCGTCAATTTACATAAAAGAGAAAGTACCCAAAACACGGATTGGATGACGAGCAAACGATAGGAAAACATCCAACCAAAACGATATCAACAACCTGAAAAGGAAAGAATGATGGGGGTGAGCAAAACCACTAGCTCAGTGAGGTGATAAGCCGGTCACCCCGACCCTTATACGAAGCATGTATTCCCACTCGCGGTTCATAATATAAAATCTAACATTTCGTCTCACAATAACTATTTCTCACTCAGTGTACATATTAATGGAAATAAAACCTTAGTGCACATTTACGAATAACAAAATTAGTTCAAACAACATGTTATCACATAAAAGACGTGTGGGTAGTCAATATCCTCCTCGAACTGAGCTCTCCGTCGAGAGACAGTCCAAGCCCATCACCGTTACTCTAGATAAAATGCACATTAATATTCTTTCTCAACACGCCAAGTGCTAAAGTTCACAATTCAATATCGACGTGAATACTTGAAATGATCAAACATATAAACATATATGACATACATATCCCACACCGGTGACGTTGACTGAGCCTATAATAGACTGATCCATCTAACGATCACCCTCCAGAGTATCAGTATTTGGCAAATGGACAGGTGCCCCGTTAGATCTAACTCACCCGGGTTTGCCAATCACGGGCAACTTGGTTGTCACTCAAACTCACCCGGGTTTGCCAATCACGGGCAACTTGGTTGTCACTCTAACTCACCCGAACCGCGATAATTCGGGCTACTTAATCAATGTCGCTCCAGCTCACCCGAACCGTGACCAATTCGGGCTACTTAACCTTGGTACCAGGCATACATATGCATGTGCATCATAAGATGAATAACGACTCAAGTTAGAGTCTTAATTGGCACACAAGAATAACCAGAAATCAATTCTCAAATAATTCACAATAAATGCTATCAGATATCGAGCCGGCAAGGCTCTTCAACATAAGTTAAAATCAATAATACTCATAAAATGGCTAACATGACTCTAACCAGAGCAATCGAGCCAATCAGGCTCTTTATCACATAACACAATACCAAATAATTTTCTTATCAATTAACTAAAACTAAAATAAATGCACATTTATCGAGGGTCCACACTTCCCACAAGAGAAGGCGTTCCCGAATTATCAACTCACAAGGAAGTGATTAACTCTCTCCGAAATCTGAAGTCGGTCCCTTGCCCTTCGTCGATGGTTCTTTACCTAGAAAGGAGATGAGCAATTAAAGACAAATTATATATAACTAACTATTAGCGGTAACATCCCTTTCATTGCTAAAAACAAATCCTAATTGAGTTCGAACAAGTCGATATTAAATAAAAATGGTATGTAACTCCTTAACATCAGTTCCCAATCCCACATAACCCGTTTCAATACATTGACTAAACGAAACGATAGAAAATAAGTTTGAATTCGACAAAAAATTTTGAAATTTTCCAGCTAGCGGCAGTTTACGAGAAAAATCATAACTAATTGTAGAATAATCGGATTGAGGCGTTTCAAGTGGCTACGGAAAGCTAACGAGTTCAGATACGTACAAAAATTATGTTTGCAAACTTTCGAGGGCAATAGCTATGTCAAAATCAATTCGAACAGTCTGCAAATTACCCACATACCCAAAAGAAAAACCCCACAAAATTACAAAATCATGGAAGAAGGAAGCTTAATTCACACACCACTTACCTCAAGACAACTTATGAACCACCTAGGATGAGGGTTGTAAGGGAGAATTTGATCAACAAGGGTTTCTCCTCTTCACTCTATTCTTTCCCCTCTTTTGTTTTTCTTCTCCCGTTCTTCTCTCTTTTTTTTTTAACTTTAGCCTTACTAATTATATATCAGGCCATTTAAGTGGGCTGAAACTTTGGGCCACAAAATAAATAAATAAATAAGTTTGGGCTTTCTAAAAAAGAAAATCTAGTTGGGCTAAGATAGGGTTGGCCTTTTGGGCCATAAAAATAAATAAATAGGTTTTGGGCTTTCTAAAAAAAATCTATTTGGGCTAAGTTAGGGCTGGCCTTTTGGGCCATAAAAATAAATAAATAGGTTTTGGGCTTTCTAAAAAAAAATCTAGTTGTGCTAAGATATTATAACATCGACATGTGATTTATCCATAGATACTAATAGAAAATAAATAAGCACTCAAAACAAGTATATGTTTGAGCATCATTAACTAACTCCTTGTCAATTTGGATTCCTTTTTAATCTGAACAATAATTCAATCGATTCGATTCTAAGAAATATGGAACAAACAAAGGAGTAGATTGGAAAGATCAATCTAAAATGAAAGTCTTTCTATTCTATAATTTGGACAGGGCACTTTTTAACGAATTACACCATCTGGATGATAGATTATGGAAATTCATATACTACAAAAGGTAAACAATGAATAAAAAAATCAAGCAGTTACATTAGGGTTGCAATAAAATAACTACTCCATACTATGATACAACACCTATTACATACAGATTAAACAGTAATAAAGATGAGAGGTCAAATGTAAGTTTTAAAAAATAACTAGAAGATAGTTACGCAACGAAATCACCATGAAATTCTCTCAACACGTCTCAGTTGATGTTCAAGAAAAGCTAAAAACTCATTAACTATTATAAGAATATGTAACTGATAAATGGATTCACTCTGAACGGCAGTAATCTGAATAGAAAAAAAATAAGTTAGTCCCTAAGAAAATGTTGATAAATATAAATAAAGATTGTTAAACAAAATTATTATAAACCGGCTGAATATGAAGGTGTAGATGCATGGTAAGATTTCTAATGCATATGAGAATATCCCAGTTGGTCTGTTGATATGTCACATGGTTATTTCTGATCCTGGCATCTACAATGCAATTATGAACCCCCTGAGGGGAGGTTGGGGTTTTGTAGGGTGTTGAGCAATTCCCGGCAACCATTGCATTAACTACTAAATTGTAATTCGTCAGTTCTTGCCTTGCAAGTAATTTTGCCTCTCATGACCAACCTTGAAGAAATTCAACTTCTCAAGTGGTTGCATAAGGCTTAAGTGATTTAACAAATGAATTTCACATTCATAACTAAAATAACAAATAAAAAACAAAACAAAACAATTAGATATAGTATAGAAAAAAAAATAAAAAAGAGTAAAAAAAGAAAAGCTCAGAATGTATACATACTCTGTATTCTCCAACATTGTTAAAAGGTTGGATAAGTTCCTCGAAAACTCCAATTCCAAGTATTCGTGAAATATATTATTCCTCAAAATATTCCTAAAAACCTCCAATCATTACTGATAGAATTTCCATCTTGGGGAGTAAAATATTACTCAAAGAATTTCTGTCTTGGGGAGTAAATTCTAACCAGTGATATTTGACAATATCTTCATGAAGCACAAAATTAGTCTACTCAAGAGATTCTATAGAGGAACGGTACTTTGTGTGCATATAGTGCATGAAATAATTATTTCCCGAATGATTCTTTGGAAGTCTTCACCAACATAAGGATAATCTATTTTTAATACGTTGTCTCTCGTCCATGTTTCCATTTCAATTGGGGCAGATATGGAATTCCGTGTTCTGCTTTCAATCATTGTTGGAAAGTCCTCAAAATGGTCTTAATGAAGATAACTTTCCCCCACTACGTTGATCCCTACGCAATTCACGTACTTGGGGTGACTAATTAATAAGACTACACTCCTACTGTAGTCTTCAACCTCGGTGTCATACACACTAATATTTATACTTGGATGTATTTCAAGTGTTTACCCTTTTCTAGTTCTTCAAGAGAATGTGTACCTCGCTGTATATTCCCTTTCGATATTATCCTCTGTCATTTCCTATAAGTAATAAGTAATGTTTGATTAGTTGTACAAAAATATTAAGAATGACTAAAGTCTAACACTGTGTACCGGCGCAAAGTTGATCTCTTCTCCTTCGAGTGTGTGTAAAAAATTTTGAAGAAACCCATGAACAAAATCAATGGAAGAGAATGTATGTGTAGGTCAAGGTCAGAAAGAGAGATGAAGTATCTACGGAGAATGTAACTGTAGTGGGCTTTGATCCCGGGTGTGATTTTTATATGCGCCTTGGTGTATTATGAGTTATTTGCATGTCAAATTTCACTTTTTTACACAGACTTTTGGTTGGTGGATGTAATAGTTGTGAAAAGCAGGCATCATCCTTTGTTTAATAATGAAGAATAATTCCTTAAAAAAACATAATGAAAATAAACTGATTTTCCAGCGTATCTGCAGAAGGGAGATTTCGTAGTACAATCTCCAAAGATAGAAGACAAAATTAAGGATGGAGACATGTGAGAGAGAGCCTCCAGCATATATACAGAAAGAGAGAGAAAAAAAGGGGTAGGAGTGGTATGAATTTGAAAAATGACAGCTTGCTAACTTTTGCCTTTGCAGTCTACTGCAGAATATGTAATAAATGTTAAGGTAAATTGCATACATCTTAAATGCCTAAACTTTTTCACATAACCTGCCTACTTTTAATGTACAATCAAATATTCATATCCTGTATAGTAAAGATTAGTGGCGATTTTAGCGAGGAGTTAGCATGAAATTTTTAAAACCGCTCAAATTGCACGAGCCGCACTGAATTGCACCACCACTAATGATATTTTGACGTAAACTGCGGTTTATTTATATTTGACAAAGTTGAATCGTCATAAAGGCGCAATTTCGATTTATTCCTAAAATTACACTGCATCGCCTAAAGGTGCAATTTCGATTTATATACATGAATATGATTTGAAATTATTTAAATATTGGAATCTCAACTTGTTATACTCTTTAAATGTATGTTCTTTGTCAAAGTTTATAATTGTCAATTTTTTTTAACAAATGGTGATGGTTTTAAAAATCAAACATGATTATCTATCTTTAAATATATAATGACATTTTAATTTATTATTAGAATGAGATACTACATAAGTGTACAATAGCAAACAAGTTACTATTAGGACATTATTATCTTAGACTAATTAAAAATAATACACCATGTAATTATCATTATGGGCTACTAAATAACATTTATCTAAGGTTTTATGTTATTTATATTGCTATATGCTATCTTATTAGAAAAATCGCTAAATCGCCAAAACTGATTGCCAAACTGCAAAAAATCCCATGATGAATTATAGTTGAACAACTGTGGTTTAAAATTAAACGTAAAATCAAACCGCTTAATGCAAGGCAATTTAAATTTCTTCGAAAAACCGATCATACCGTAGCGTGATCACCCCTAGTGGTGAGTGAGGAAATCATTCGTGCCTATATGGTGTTTTGGTCTTTAGGACTTTGCATTCTTTTTACAGAAACTGCCCTCGTTGCGATCAGCCTCTATATAGACAATCGATGTGGGAACCAGGCTGTCGTGGGCTTAACAAAGGTGCTGAATTCGACATTCAATTGGAGGCAAAGGAGAGTTGATTTTTTTACAGGTGGAATCCGAAACAACATCGTTTTGTACACGTGGAAGGTGACGTGGATGAAAGACGGACACATTAGCCACCGAGCAAGCCTCCAGCTGCCCAGTGGTTAGCATTGCAATACGAATTTAAAATCAAATACTTTTTTGCAAATATTCAAAAGTTTGGACTAATTCTCAATCGGTTAAAAGGTTGGGATTTTTCATGCAATTAACCTTTTTTTCAAAATTGTTTATTAACAACACTATATATATATACTCCCTTCGTCCCGGGATAAACATCACCATTTGCTTTTTGCACGTAGAATAAGGAATATTATCATTTTATGTAGTGGATAGGTGTATTAGAGAGATATGATGGGTAGTGTTGGGCCATTGGTGGACCATTTTTACTAAAAGAGGAAAATTGTGTAATTTGGACGGGACGCCCAATATAGTAAAATTGTGCTATTTGGGCGGAACGGAAAGAGTATATAATATTTATGTTTTAATTATACATGTCTATTATAATCTACAATGTCGTCTATCTTTGTTAACAGTGAAGGTTCACAACCAAATCTTAACACAGCTACAGTGACACAACATGCTCCAAGTAGAGACAATTTTCAAGGCTTTTAAAGAGGCATATGCATGTTCAATCAAGCAAGAGGAAGTGGAGGATTTAAAGGTGATTTTTATAGAAGAAGAGGTGGAATATTCAACTCAAACTAACTCTCCACTTGTCAAGTTTGTGAAGTAATGGGTCATATAGCTAATAAATATTGGTGTAGATATGACTCAAACTTTTCTGGTTCTCAAAACAACTCACAACATATGAATCCACCAAGAGCAAATTCTAGTTTCACTTCCAGTCTTAATATGGCTCAAATGTCTCCACACATATTTTCTAACAATGGTTCTTAAATGTCTTAGTTCCCTGATACTGGAGCTACAAATCATGTTTCAAATGATCTCAATACTCTCAACACTACTGTTAAAAATCATGAAAATACAAATCTATGCACGAGGAATGAAGCAGGTATACTTATTTCTCATTTTGGAAACTATACGTTAAAATCAGAAATCGTGATAGACCCTTCATACTTAGAAACTTACTACATGTTCGTGTTGTTACTAAAAATTTAATGAGGGTTTCTCAGTTTGCACCACTTTTTGAATTTCATCCCACTTTTTGTCTTGTGAAGGATTTAGCTACACAGGAAACACTGCTCCAAGGGACACCTAAAGAGGGACTTTATCTCTTTAACCTACATTATTATCAGCCTAATCAACCCAATAAGTCATCTTAAAGTCAACTTTCTTTTTTTTTTCTCCCGTGTCTCCACTTGTTATTAATCATAGTGTTAATTCCATTAGTAAGCCTTTATATTTAAAAGTTTGGCATTATATATTGGTCAATGTGCCATGGAAGTTGTCAAAAAGGTACTGACAGATTGTAATCTTCCATTTTCAATCAATGATAATGATCTATTCTTATGTTCATCCTATGTTTTATCTAAATCTCATAGACTTCTATTTACTGATGCACTTTCCACTTATAAAAAACCTTTTGACCTAAAAAAGTATAGGGAGGACATCCCTTGTAAAATCCTGAAATGGATACAACTACTATGTCAATTTTATTGACAATCATACCAGATTCACTCGGCTCTACTTGCTTAAAGCTAAATCTGATGTCAAGCATGTTATGCTTCAGTTTCATAAACTCATTCAAACTCAATTTCAAACCACAATTAAAAACTTACAAAGTGATGGAGGAGATGAATACATAGCCATCACTTCATTTTTTCAAAAAACATGGTATAGAACACAAGATTTCTTGACCTTGCACTCCCCAACAAAACATCTTGGCAGAGAAAATATAGACATATTGTTGAATTGGGGTTGTCTCTTCTTGCTCACTCTTCTTTGCCCATGTCCTTTTGGGATGATGCATTTTCTACTTCTTGTTACATCAAAATCGGATACCAGCCAAACCTATTAACCTCAAGACACTCTTGGAGCTTCTTTATGGCCACAAGCCAAATTATCACATATTCAAAATATTTGGTTGCTTTTGTATGCCTATCTTCGACCATATAATGAACACAAACTTCAGTTCAGGTCCACTGCTGGAACTTTTCTTGGTTATTGTAATACTTTATAAAGGGTATAAAGTGTTGTTGCATTCTGGATAACTCATAATCTCAAGAGATATTATATTTGATGAAATAATTTTCTTTTGCTAAATCTCTTTCTTCTACCAAACCTGATACATGTTCACACTCTTCTCTCATTTTTAAACTCATATACCTTGAGACTTCTCAAACTTCCAATCTATCCATTCTCATCCCTTCTTCTTCTAGTAACAACAGCTCATGTATTAGGGTTTCTAATTGTGACATCATTTCTGATCATGATAATGCATCCTTAACTACTGATGTTTACTCTGTGAGAAGTAGTATTGTAGGTTTAGATTCTCCCTCTGCAACAGGTTCTTTCAGCACTTCCTCGGAATCTGTTAAGGACATGCTAGTGCAACGAAATACACATTACATGATTACAAGAGCCAAGGATGGAATTTTAAAACTAAATCTTATTTTTTGATTGTTTTTGAAGATCAAGAACCAAACTCTGTTCTTGATGTTTTACAACACAACCACTAGAAAAAGGTTATGAATGAGGAAATAACAGCTCTTCACAGAAACCGCAATTAGACACTCACTACTCTACCTATTAACAAAAGTTTTATTGGATGTAAATGAGCATTCAAGATTAAGAAGCATGCAGATAGCACTATATCAAAATACAAAGAAAGGTTGGTAGCTCAAGGATATTCTCAAAGTGCAGGGTTTGATTTCAAGGACACTTTCAGCCCCATAGTTAAACCAATCACTATTAGATTGATTCTCACTCTTATCATTCACTACATTTGGCTTGTGAGGCAATTGGATGTGAACAATGTTTTCTTACATAGGGATATAGTTGAAGATCTCTACATGAAACAACCTCCAGGTTTTGAATAAGGTCAAGGATCGATTTACAAGCTGTCTAAAGCATTATATGGGCTTAAACAAGCTTCTAGAGTGTGGTTTCTTAAGGACAGTGTTCTTCTATCTCTTGGGTTCTTTGATTCTAAGGCAGATATTTCATTATTTTATAGGTTTCAGGGTCAATCAATCATTTACCTTTACATATATGTTGATGACATCTTGATTACAGGAAATGATCCTTCAAAAATCAGCTCGGTGATTCAAGAATTGAGTCAGGTCTTTTCTATCAAGAACTTAGGTCCCCTACACCATTTCTTGGTAATTAAACTTACCAATACTTGCCAAGACATGCATCTTTTGTAAAGCTAGATACATCGGGGACCTTCTTAAAAAAGCTTACATATCCAATATTTACAGTATTGCTACACCTATGGTTACAACAATACATTTGTCCAAAAGTGATGGTAATCAAATTTCTGATCAAAGTTTGTATAGGAGCATAGTTGGTGCATTACAATATCTTACTGTTACCAGACCAAAGATTGCTTACTCTGTGAATAGAGTAAGCCAATTCATGGAAAATCTGCTAAATACTCATTGGAAGGTTGTCAAGAGAATCCTTAGATACTTCGCACTCAAGATTTTGGTATTCAGATTCAAAAGAGTCCTCATCTCAATATTGTTGGGTTATCAGACTCAGATTGTGGAGGTGATCCTGATGATCAAAGGTCTGTTTTCAAGTTTATGTGTATACTTTTGCAATAACCTAGCTGCATGAAGTTCAAAGAAACAGCATTCAGTGTTCAGTCTAGTACTGAAGCTAAGTACAAAAGTTTGGCTCATATTACTACAGAAATTGTGTGGATAAAATCATAACTTCAAGAGCTACGTATTCCACTTTCCCAAACCATTGTTGTTTGGATCGACAACATGATTACTATCTCTATGGCATCTAATCCTATCCTTCATGCGAGAACTAAATAGATCCAATTGGATTATCATTTTGTTAGAGAAATAGTTGCTGCTCACCAACTTCGTGTTCAATGTGCCTTCTCTTAATCAGGTTGTTCTCTAGGGTAGTTGGATGATTTATCACGAAAATTAGTAAGAATAGAAATTTTTAATATATTTATTTCAAGGCTATATATTTTAATTTAAGTGTATTTGGGTTATGATAAGCAATTAGGGGTATGTATAATCGGCCCCCTCATTAAATTGCGTATAATTTACTCCTTTAACCCAAATATTTATATTTCCCCATTTTAATTTGTCTCAAAATACTTCATTCGTCCCATTAAAACGTACTCATTTTACCATTTTTGTCTGTCTCAATGTGTGTATTTTCCTTTTTGGTAAAAGAAATTTACACAAATTAATTAGTTCTCCACACATCACATTTATACACCTACTCATTTTACATTAAAATATTATATCTCTCACCTCACTACACTTTAAAATATTATATTTCTTAATCTACATGTAAAAAGTAAATGTCCACCTTTCAATGGGACGGATGGAGTAATATTTATATTTTTCTTTTTGATAAGTGGGTCCATACAAAACAAATAATATTCCTACATGGTTACACACAACACGAATACAACTACCCACTACATTAAAAATATTATATCCTTAACCTAATATACATTAAAATTTTGTCTAATAAATAAAAATGTGAGACGAATAAAAAGTAATAGTATTTTAATAAAAAATACTCCATATATCAAGTTTAAAGAGCCTCATTTGTTTTTTACGTGAATTAAGAAGTATTATTATTTAATACGTAGTGAATAATTATATTAATTGGTGCGTGTGAATCTTATGTGTTTAAAAAGAAAAATGAGACTCTTTATGACGGACGTCCAAAACTGATACTCCCTCCGTCCGTCGGATAGATGGACATTCTGCCATTTTGGGCGTCTGCACCGAAGGTATACATTTTTCTTTTTAAACAAATGAGACCACGCACATCATTAATACAATTAATATATGAGACCCACACATCCCACAAATACAACTACCCACTGCACATTAAATAATAATATTCCTTAATGCACGTAAAAAAAACAAATGTTCATCTATTTGGCGGATGGAGAGAGTGATGATATAATGATATAAACAAATTTAATATTAAAAGGTAATTATATATGATAAATTACTTTTTAAAAAAGATAAAACTATTACTGTTTTTTAATGAAAAGTTAGTCTTCAAATCTTAACGTATTGTAATTATTTATAATTTTATTGAGTAGAATTTAAGAAATAATATATTCAAAATATTAATAATTTATTATTTTTAAAAATTAAATTTGAGTGGCGCTATTGCCACCCGAATCTTTACTGAAGGCATTCAATAATTAAAAAAAAAATACTCCCTCCGTTCACTGTTAATCTATCCATTTAACTATTTTGGTTTCTCCACCCTAATATATCCATTTTTATTCTTTGGTAAAAGGGGTCCACATGTGGCCCACCACACTCCACTAATACAACTACCCACTACACATAAAATAATAATACTCCTTAATCTACGTGCAAAAAATAAATGAATACATTGAGAATGAACAGGAATATTAGTACGTTTTTAAACGCTTAATACATTTTTGGTATTGGCGCGGTAACAACAAAGACTACCAGCGCAATCAAGAAGTAAAGGCTACTGATTGCTTTCTAGAGTAAAGGACTCTAATTGAGCTTCTCATTCCATTGGATTCGCTTTGATTTTAATGTATTTTTGCATGCTAGTCGAGGTATCAAAAGAGATTAAATTTGAATTTAAAGCAGTGGATGATCGTGATACTTTCCGAAAATCGAAATTCGTGATTAATAGAGGAATGCCCTTTTTGTTCAATAAGATACCAAAGTGGACGATTGACTCATTCCATACAAGAAATAATCGCAGGAAATCATTTGATAAAGCGGATTCCTATTTCTCAATGATATTTCACAATCAAGACAATTAACTGAATCCCGTGAAACCATTTCATATATAATAACATATTTTACCTAAAATTGCTTTTCACACCCAATATATCTTACTGCAAAGTTAAAAACACGTTCTTAAAAAATTGAAAAAAAAAACACGACGCAGAATACAAGAATGAGACGAAATGAAGGGTTAGAGTTAGACCCCATTTCAATAGCACCCAACTTTTTCAGTTAAATATAGAAGAAATAATAAAAATAATGAGATCAATCAATGGAGATTTCCATCAGCATCACAACAACAATCATCTTCGTGCCCTCTGCTTCAATAGTAATCAATTAAATTTTGTGCAATTTCTTCAACCCGGATCAGTTTTTGAATTTAAGTAATAAATTTTGCGGCTGTACGTGTCCTCAGCCTTGACTTGAACTTCCAATCAATCTTCTTATATACTCCCGAAAAGGGTCATTTTACCATTTTTATTATCCCACTTAAAATGGGTCATTTCTATTTTAGGAATGCGAGAGACCCACCACTAATACTTTATAATAATATTTTATATTTTCAAAAGACAAAAATACCTCAGTACAATTAATGGATTAATTAGGTAGATTATTTTATATTTTCAAAAGACAAGAATACCCCAGTACAATTAATGGATTAATTAGGTAGAAGGATATCAAGGTAATTCAAAAATTCCATATACCCACTATATATTAATCAATAACACTCATTAATCTACGTGCACAAAAGTATTTGGCCATCTTAGCCTGGGATGGAGGGAGTAGTTTTTTGCAATTAACGGATTCCAAAATTTGGGAAACTATTATTATAAAACCATTGTTCATGGATCTCCTAAATAACAGAGGGGATCCGAGAGCCGCCGCGAATTCATTAAAATTGTGAAGAAAAGGATATGGTGGCAAAACTGATATCCTATCAGATATAACATAAAGGAGCGTGCTTAACGTATATATGTGTGGTTTGGTTTGGGTGGAAAAGGCACAAATCTCTCCCTCATTTTTTAGTGCAACTTGAAATCAATATATTTATAAATTCAAAATTTTAAATTAATGGATTTCAAGTCATTGATTTGATTTTGATATTTTTTAATTGTTTTGGATGAATTTCAAATCTTTACTCAAACATATATAAATATACTCCCTTCGTCGATCACAAATGTATTTGTTTGTTTTTCGCACGTGGATTAATGAGCATTATTATTTTATATAAAATTGGTAGTTGTATTAGTAGGAAGTGGTGGACCATGTGTGAACCCTTTTACTAAAAAGGGAATATGAGTATTTTAAGAGTGGATGACACCAAAATGACAAAATGGATACGTTGGTGATGGACGGAAGGAGTATATATTAATAAATTAATTAAAAAATATTTTTTATTTTTTTAAAAAAAATTAATCCCTCTTACCCATCTTAACATTATCACATCCCTCTAATGCAACTACTCAATGCATATAAAATAATAATAGACTATCTCCAGCGGTTGACTCCATTTTGCAGCACATTCACCCCTAAAATACAGTTAACTCCATTTTGCAGCACATTCATTTTATTAATAATATTTTTATTTATTTTTACATTTAATTTATTTTTTATTATTATTTTATTTTAAATACAAAAAATAATATAATAAAAATATTAATATGCCTAAAATAAAAATAACATAATCATTAAAATTACGTTATAATTTATTTAAACATGAAATTAAGACAAAAATTAAAATTAAAATTACATTACAAAATATATAGACATAAAATTAAAATTATAACAACACAATAATTAAAACTACAACACTTAAAATTAAGAATAATCATTTCTAATCCTTCGAATTGGAATACTTCATCCATAAATGATCAATTAATGTGTTTCGAAGGTTGAAATGGGTGTGTGTATCTCTAATTTGGGCGTATCAAGTCACGAAATTTTGGAATCGAGCAGAATCACTATCTACAAATTCGACATCCGAAGGTAGCACTTCTCTTACCTCCACAATTGGAGCATCAAGATCTCGTTCATCCTCGATTATCATATTATGCATTATTATGCAAAGCACACATAATCATTTCAAATCAGATTTATTCCAAAAATGCGCTAGATTTGCCACAATTGCAAATCGAATTTATAGAACTCCATATGCACGTTCCACGTCTTTTCGATAAGCTTCTTATCTTGTGGCAAAGTTTTTTTTGGCCCAACAAGTGCATGGATAATTTGAACATTTTTTTCCCATTTGGGGTATATCCGATCAGCCAAATAATACACTCATGTTAAATTTTTTTCCTTGAATGATATAATGTGCTGGAGGAGCAATACCTCTAGTAAGGTTAGAGAAAAAAGGAGAGGTTTCTAATACATTAATATCATTATTAGAACCCGGCATCCCAAAATATGCATCTCATATTCACAAATCATAGTCAACAACTACTTCAAGAATAATTGTTGGAGATGTACTACGACCAAAATATTGTCCTGCCCAAACTGTTGGACAGTTTTTCCACTTCCAGTGCATGCAATCCAAACTTCCTAACATTCCTGGAAATCCACGTTGCTTCCCAATGTAGAATAGTCTTGCAACGTCATTGGCAATGAGAGTTCTTAGATATTGCTTTGAAAATATCTCAATCATAGCTCGACAAAATCTTTTGACACATTCAATGGATGTAGATTCCCCAATCTTAATATACTTATCAGTTGCATCAGCTAGAACTGCATATGTGAGTACACGAATTGCTACTGTAACCTTTTGCAAGGTTGACAAACTAAGTTTTCCAGCCGCATCCCTTCGCTGCAAAAAATAACCATCGTGATTTTTCAAAGCGTCAACAACTCTTAAAAATAAATCACAAGATATTCGAAAGTGTCGACGAAATTGATCTTCATTACAGGTGGGATTTTCAACAAAGTAGTCATTGTAAAAATTTTCTGCAGCTGCTTCTTGATCACGATGAATAGTTCTCCTTCCTGGAACTGATCCCCCATGCCTGAGATTTGCATTTTGTTGGCTAAGAAGTTCAGCCAACAACAGATTGTGGTTGTTTATGTGTTGTGTAATCATTTGTTCTTCTATGTCATAACTCTCTAATAATGATTGTTTGAATTCAATATCATCACTAGATGAGCTTGACGAAGAAGATATATGAAGAAAATTCATTGGTCTATGTAAGAGTAGAGTGATAAGAGTTTGATTTGAATGAGTAATTGTTTTAGAAGGAAAACTTGTAGTGAGAAAATAGTGGGTGCATGTGCTCGTTATATTGTTCTAAACTAAACTATTGAAGAAAGCACAATCCATGTGCGTTTAATCTTAACCACTGATAAAATTTTGCCTCTTTAAATTCCAATCGTTGGATTGGTATCTTAGAAGTGTGGAGACAAAAACAAAAGCACAATCCATGTGTATTTAATCTCAATCATTGATACCAATTTGCCGCTTTAAATTCTAACCTTATGATGAGAATCCTAGAATTTTGGAGACAAAGAAAGCAGAATCCTTGTGCATTCAATCTCAACCGTTGATAAAATTTTGTCACTTTAAATCTCAACCGTTGGATTGGTATCCTAAAAGTGTGAGACAAAAAAAGCACAATTCATGTGCATTCAATCTCAACCGTTGATAAGATTTTACCACTTTAAATCTCAACCGTTGAATTGGTATCCTAAAAGTGTGAGAAAGAACAATCCATGTGCATTCAATCTCAACCATGGATAACACTTTGTCACTTTAAATCTCAACAGTTAAGTTTTCTATAAATAAATATCACACAACCCTTATCCTTCCACACATCTCTCCAATTTCTCATTTCATACTAAATATATTTTTATCTTCATATATGTTCTAAAAAAAAAATCTAAACACAACTATTTTCACTCATTTTGATGATTGTAGTCTGTGTACTTGGTTTCTTGATGTTTCTCAGGATCCAACTGTGGGTAGATACCAAACCAAAGACAAATTTTGGCTTCATGTTACTAAAAAATACAACTTTGGAAAACCACGACAAGCTGCTGAACGTAGTAAAAAATCCTTAAAATATGGATTCCAGCTCATACTAAAAGATTGTAGATAATTCTGGGCATGTCCCCAACAAGTTGAACATTCTAAGCCAAGTGGTTTAAATGAAGAAATGATCGTAAGTAAATTATTCATGCTTTATTTCTATTATAATTTATTGTGGTTTATTTATATATATTATAATTCAATATTTTCATAATATGCAGTGGGATATGACAAACGAGTTATTCTCTACACATAAAGGATATTCAAATAGTTTTAGATTTAGGCATGTGTGGTCCATTATAAAAAAATAAATAGAAGAAGTTGCAGATGAATTGATTTCAAATGATCAAGATAACACTTCGGCATCTCCTATTTCCCCACAAGCTTCATTGAATGAATTTACTATCAACTTAAGTGATGATAATGGTAGTGGAGGTTCTTCGTCAGGGCGATCAGAGGGGATAAAAAAAAGGCAAATTAAAAAGAAAACAAGGTGAACAATCAGAAACGCACTAAGTATGATACAAGAAGAGTGAAAAATTTCGTGAAATTTTACAATCATCCACTAGAAAAAAAAAAGAACAAGCTACTGCTGCGATACAAAGAAGATATGAAGCTCTTGCTCGTAGAAATAAACTAAAAGAATTAGAGCGAGAAGACAAAATCTAAATGCTAAATTTGGACACTATTTTGGATCCCGCACTACGTGAGACCTTCAGATTTGATCAATAAAAAATTATGCATAAAAAAAGACTACAACAACAACAAAATTCAAATGTCCCATCTGATTTCTTTGGACAATTTTTTCGAGATATCGAAGGAGGTTCTGGAAGTGGTCTCTCTGATTACTAAACTACTTTATGTTTTATGTGCTGCTTTATGTTTTAATCCCTCCGTCTCACAATACGCTTCATGTTTACAGTTCCACGTTGTTTAAGAAAAGTTATATTTTTTACCAACTTTATTGATTTTAGAGGGTATTATGATATTTTTAGGTAATAAAAAATTATAAAGTAATGATATGTGTGTAAAAATGGAGTTGCAAATTTGAAATTAAAGTAACTTTTGAGATTGTTGAATAAAGTGATTTTTCCTTTTTTGGAGGTGTGAAGGGTATTGTGGGACAAACAAATGAGGAAAGTGTGAAGGGTTTTGTTGGACGGAGGGAGTATGTATTTATTTAATACTCCCTCAATCCCTCTGATAAGTGTCAATTTTGCCATTTTGGTCCGTCCCACTACAAAGTGTCCGTTTCCTATTTTGATAAAAATGGGTCCTACCTTAATTTACAATGCCCCACTAAATTACTTAAAATTGCACCTTCTGTCATTCCTTTAAATTTATTAAAAATATTAACTAGTATATCCAAATAAACCTTCTGCCATTCCTTGAAATCAGACTTCATCCCTCACAGGCTAATCCCTCACGATTTTTCAAGGGCAAAGGGTCAATTATGTCCTCGACCTATTACCTTGGGATCAAATAAGCCCTTAAAGTTTTTTTTGTACAAACAAACCCTTTATCTTTATATTATGGGTCAATTATCCCCTTTAACTTTTGTAAGTGAACATCCAAACCCTTTATATATTGTAAATGAGTCATTCAAGCCCTTTTGCGAACAATTCGACCATTAAAAATTTTCAAACTTTATATTGAATTAAAGGGATTCTCACGAGCTTATCATCTACCATTTTAGATTTTAGATCCGATATTAATAGATGTATTTTATTTGTGCCATAATTTTATTGGATTTTTTTCACAATTATACAATTTAAGTTTATTTCAAGTTGATTTCCAATCAATTCAACCGTTAAAATTTACAAGCTTGATGTTAATGCAAACCTCTTCTTATGAATTTATCATCTATGGTTTCGGATTTTAAATCCAATATCAATAGATAAATTATTTTTGTGTTAAAAGTAAGTAGATCACAAAAAAAATTATTAAAATATGTTTTTTCAATGAAGTTGGTGTAAAAAAACATATTAATGATTAATAAATTTAAAGTCTAAAAATATAGAGACAAAGTTCGTAAGAAGAGTTTTGTTTTAATATAAAGTTGAAAATTTTTAATGATCGAATTGTTTGAAAATTAATTTGTAAAAATCCTTTAAAATAATTATGAAAGAGGGGCATGATTAATCTATTATATAAAGATAAATAATTTATTTGTAAAAAAGAATACTTTAAGAGCTTAATTAATCCGGGATAATAGTTTGAGGGTTAATTTGACCCTTTTTCAAGAAAAAAATTGAAACTCTCGTCTTTCTCTCTTCAACAAAAGCTCATCCTCCAAATTTAAAAATTAAAACTGCCTCCAGACTGTCGGAATCGCAAGCTCCGCTGGCTGTTGGCAAGCAAATGTCGTCGACCACCACCATCGTGCTTAAGATCGCCCATTGCCGGAGCACCATCGACAGCCGCCAGTCGCCCACCTCCAGCCTCGTCGACCGCCGCCACGCAGTACCGATCGGATTCTTTGCAGGAGGTCGCCGCCAGCAATGCGAGCTCTCACGAAAGCCGTCGATCGAGTCCCGACACGATCTAGCCGCCGAAGAAGTTGCACCGCCAGATCCCATCGGTAAACCTCTAGTTGTTGATGTCCGTTGACCGCCGTCTGCCGGATCTGCTGCAACACCCTCACAGCGTCGTGGATCGCGCCAAAGGGGATGAATAAGGATAGAAATTGGTAAAACAACACAAAATCTTCAGCCTTGCACCCCCTATTTTATCATTCTGTAAAATTGGTTATGTACTTCTGTAAAGTTTTTTTTCTGCTTTTTATTTTTTATTTTGGTAGGCTATCAGGTTTCTAATTTTAATTTTAATTTAGAGGAAATTAATGATAATGGTAGAAAGGTAAAACAAGAACTAAAATATACCAACTACACATAAAATATAATATTTCTTAATTTACGTAAAAAAAGTAAACGTACACTTTTGTAAAGAGACAGAGGGAGTAAGTTTTATGTATTTTTATATAATATGTTTGTATTGTTGCTTTCTAATTTATTATTAAGTGTCTGTTTTAAAATTTATGATGAAATTGAAGCTTTTATTTAGAATTTTAATATGTAATTTAATGTTTATCTTTAATTAATTTTTTCAAAATTAAATTTAATTTATTTTCATTCATTAAAAATTTATAAATATTTTTAAATAATAAAAAAATTAAACAACCACATTATATCTACGTACATGTACATAATGTATATAGGCAAAAACTTATGTGAGACCGTCTCACGTAAGGGCTTACTCACGGCGGTCAGAAAGTGATAACTTTTATACCGAAAAGTGATACTAAATTAATGAAAAGTGATGATGTTATTTTATAAACAATTTATAGTATAAATGAAAAATGATAATATTTTACAGCGAAAGTAATAATTATTTTAAAAAGTATAAAATGGTCTCACATAAGACGGTCTCACGCAAGAACTACCCATGTAAATATTCACCCACAACTCATTTAATTTACTACATAATTAACAACAAAAAAATAAAAATAAAAAGATGCAGCTATTATTGTAGAGGTTGCATTTTTTAGCCTCTACATTGCAATTCCACATTTTGCAGTCAAGAATACAGCACCGAGGGAGATACGTGGTCTGCATCTGCAAAATGCATTCTCGCTGAAGAAACTCTTAATTTACGTTCAAAAAGTAAACGATCACTTTTTGCCTAGGACGGAGGGAGTATTATTTTTAATAGTCGAGTGCCCTCAATAAAGATTCAGGTGGCGATAGTGCTGTTCATTATATATTAAAGAGTAATTTTTTTAAAAAAATGTGAATTAAAAAAAAACTCACTTTTACATAGAATCCATCCTTATATACTCCCTCTGTCCTACAATAAACTTCACACTTTTCTTTTTCATTTGTACCACAATAATTTGCACCATCATAAAAGGAAACATCACACTAATTCCTAAACTCAAAAGTTCATCTTAATTACAAATTTACTACTTCTACCGACACACATAACATACTTTATAATTTATTTATAACCTAAAAATACTATAATATCCTTCAAAAGTTAATAAAGTGACTAACTCCGGGATAGATTGAGTAATATTTTTTAATGAAAATTGATAATTAATTAAGAAAATACAGGAAGACACGAGTAGCTGTAAAAACAAATGATGCAATTTCAAATTTCTCCAAAAAGAGTAAGCTACGAAACAAAAATAAATTGGCATAATTAGGATTTAATTGGAGAATGATTCATCAATTTCAATTTTTACGACCTCTCCATCGTCGTACTTATCTTTCCTCGGCGGAAGTGGCGGCGCCGTAACCCTCGGCGGTCCTCTCCCCTTCTTCTTGTCCTTGGGCCGCGCCTTTACAACCAACAACAAATCAACAAAAATAATGAATCAATAAATAAGAGAAGAAATTCTTACATTCCCAAAGGAGTGATTGAAGCGCTTTCCCCTAGCAGTCTTGTTGTCTCCTCTGCCGCAATAAACTGAATAAAATACCCAATATCAGAAATCTATGAAATTACAGAGAAATTAAGGTTGGAGAAAGTAGAGTTACTCGATGGAAGAGTGGGCGAGAGCGAAGAGGCGGTGGGAGGGACGAAGGAAGAGGAGTGGAAAAGGGATTGGGATTTAGAGAGTGAGAATGAAGCGGAATATTGAGAAGCCATGGGAGGGGCTCCAATGCCAAGCAACAGAGAAGCCATTAAGAGAAGTGTGTAATCTTTGTGGTCGCTGGATAGTGATAATGAATTTTGCCAAGGGATAAAATGCTACACGACGTCGTTCCAAGGTTTGTGTCCCTACTTTCTTAATTTTCACGGGAAAAAAGAATTACTTCACGCATCCTCCCCTTTTCAATTTCAATATTTTATCATTAATTTTATTTTCAAAAGTGTTGAGAAAGAGGTGTGAGATGGATATGTTAATGATTGGATTCTTACCCTTGGATTGGTGACAATAGACACCGATTAAACACAAAAGAATTTTTGGAATGAGTTGAACTGATAATTAGTTAGTTAGAGAACTAACATGGTGTCCTTTATCTTGAAAGTTTCCAATCCTCCCATGAATACAATGTTGAACTATTTATAGGCAAAAAAAGCTTGTGTTGAGTTGCATATAATTAGCGGGAATGGAGTGAAAAATAGAGGTAATTAACGGCACCATCAGAAAAAGTCTTCTTTTATATTCTATTTATAAAGAGAACTCTTTTTATGTCCGAAACGACGAAAATAACCTTATAAACGAATTAAGTGTGTGCAATAACTTTACTCATCCATGTATGAGGATTACATCCGTGTATGAAATTTTCATGCACAGATGTTATACTTCCTCATCCGTGTACGAGGATTACATCCATGTATGAAATTTTCATATACAAATGTTATAAAACTCATTCGTGTTTGAAATTTCCATGCTGTTTATACACGAAAGTATTTACACGAATTTTTTATTTTTATACACGTATGAATTCGTGTAAAAGGTTATTTTAGTCAAATCGATCATAAAAGAGTTATTCTTAAAATTAGGATAGAAAAATACAACTATAAAGCCTGATAGCTGCTGTATAATTTAGCCTCGAAAAATATCATGTGGAAATAGAAGCTTTAGCATTGCATTGGTAAGCTAAGCCTCTTCTGTCCCATGGAAAGTGAGAGGAAAAGTAATTCCAAGTCTTATTCCACTTAGTCCTAGGCTAAGATTTCTAGTTATATTGCACATCCTTCCAGATTACCCTTCATTGCTATCAATTCTGGAGTATAAACTATGAACATATGGATTGTCTAATCCACTTAATCTGGATTATAGGGGGGTTTGCATCAAGCTGTGACTGACATGTTGTGTATGAGACACCTATTTTTAGTACATATCAGAATTATATGGAAATTATACCCTATAGTATTTGGGTTTATGATAAAACAAGTAAAAAAAGACATAAGGTAACTCTTAGAATTACTAGTAATAAACGAGATCGTTGGTAAGACTAAAGTATCTACCTTCGTATAGAAGATGACGCATGAGAATTACATGAGAATCATACATAGAAAACAGCCATATAAATACTTCAACTTGAATGTATAGAAAACTTTGCTTTCTAGTGAGTGACTCGAATGAAGGAAAGCTAGATCAGTTGAGTTGCACTATATGTCTTTGTTTATGCCCGATTTATAAAATTATCAGGTAAACGACGACTCTACGAGGAGCTCCTTTCCCGGATTACTATGGAAACTACTAGGAGCTCATGTAGTCTATGTCGGACTATTCATATTCTGGGGTGGAGCAATATATATAATCAGTGGCGGATCCAGAAAACAGCGGTGGGTGGGCTAAGTTTATTAAAGAAAATAAAAAATAATAAGAAATATATATATATATATATATATATATATTCACACACGAATTACCTTCTCGAAAGGGACGAATGATGAACTAAATTTTAATATTTATTATAATGTACTCATAGAATATATATAATTTAAAAAGATATATTTATTTTTTATCTTCATTTGGATGGACTTAAATATTTTTGGGCCGGGCTAAACTTAAAAACACAAATTATTTACAAATTATTTACGTATGATATAATGGGCTTTTGGGGGCAGCCCTGGGCTTGAGCTCGTGGCTGCCCCTACATACATCCGCCTCTGTATATAATGCAATGAATCTTTGTTTTTTCTCTATTTTATGACATATAGAGATCCACAAATGGGAATTTTATCTAAAGGGCTCGAACAAAACATCCAACCATTTTAAAGAATGATTCTAAAAAGGGATATAAATAGGACCCCTTATTTATAAACATCAAACCCAAAAGGGTGATTGATCCCCTTAGTTTGTGAAACAATAGGGGATGTTAACCTACGCTTACGATATGTTGTCCCTTTTCCTAAACATTAGCACCACATAATGGGCCTATTCTTCCCAAACTAGCACCACAAAATGGGCCTATTCTTCCGAGCTTTACTTGCCAATGACTACGCTAGCTCTGCAAAGCTAATTTGGTACAGCAAATGGTACTGGGGACAAAGCATCAATATTAAACGGTTTCGGACGATCCACATTCACAAATGCCGACTCCGCCAACTCTATGGCTCGGGCTAGGCCAGCAGCTTTGCTTTCGCACTCGAGTTGCTCGTCCTCTGGACGACTATCAGCCACAATTCCAGCACCGGTTTGGACATGTGCTATCCATTCTCGGCGCTTGTTGCCATCCTTGTATGAATACACTGTGTCAAAACGGGCATCAGTTTGGAACACTATGGTTCGGAGAGCCAATGCAACGTCTACATCGCCTGAAAATGATACTCCTCCAAATCCACCACTGTATGGTCCCCTTCTTGTTGGTTCCAACTGATCAATTAACTCCATAGCCTTCACCTGGATTATATAGCAAAGATTATTAGAGAAACATCAAATTAATTGTCAGGTAATAAAACCGTTTACAGGGCTAGAAGAGTTTGGATTCTGCAAGAGTGATGGAAAACAAGTTAATGACTAGCAGATCCCTAAAGCTCGTGATTTGAGCAAGGGTGAGTGATTAGATTTACTACTAAAGAAGGGTAGGTAATGAAAAAACATAAATTGCCTATCAGAGCTAGAAGAATGTGAATGTTTAACTAACTAAAACAGGTAGTTAAAGTACGTGTTGCATCAGCACATGCATTATGTTCTATACGTATCCGAGACATGAAAAATTTTATGAGAACATACCTATGAATGACGAGGAAAGAGAATTTTCAAGATTGAACTTTTAACATTAAATTAGTGCCATATGAAAAGCAAAAGATGGACTATTACCTTTGGTGCGCCACTGACTGTTCCCACAGGCAATGCAGCACGCAGAGCATCCCATCCGGTTAGATGATCATGCAACTCTCCTGTAACCTGCAAGCATAATTTTTCAATTCCTAAGAATGAGATATATTTTTCAATAAAAGCTTCAGATTTTGCAGTGGAAATCTGGCAACTCAAGAAAAGTGAATGAATTAATAAAAAAAAAGTAGAAGAAAAAGAAGCTTTAGCTGAAACTAGAAAAGAAGGTAAAAGATTAAAAAATTGTTGCTTTCTAAAAAGAAGGAAATAAATGTAGGTAAAAGATTAAGTTATAATTGTGTATTCCATATACCCAGGAGTAAATAAAAAAATTAAAAATAAATAAAAATCAAACTTCCATTTCCTAGATGGACCAAAAAAAAAATCACAACAATTTTCCCTGAGAAAATACACACAGATACAAATTTAATAGTAAATCCATACTGAAATTTTGAGATAACAATAAATTCATAATATCGAAATTTAATTTATACCCAAAAAATTCTTACCGTAGAGCTAATGTGCATCACATGGGAATATCTTTCAACGGTCATGAGCTTTTCCACATTGACAGAACCAGCTTTTGATACCTGTATCAAGCATCAATAAAACGCAGACTAAATTTATAGGTAGAGTTTCGGGTATCAAATAAGGAAGAATAATGGACGAAGTCACATGAGATAGAGAAGTGATTCATAAAATTGGTTAGTTACCAAAGTGAGACCTACCTAGAGGTTAAGATACCTTAGAAGATGCTCACTTTTTAGTAGTTGATTACCTATCCTTAAAATGGATAGAACTTCATAACCCTTTTAGCCAAACAATCAAGTTTTTAGCAGCTAAGCAAGATTTCTGCATTGACTGCCTTGTCAATCATGTAGGTGTAAGATCTTGAACCAAACTGGAACTTTTTTGATTCAGAAGGATGAAATTGCATTATCTAAGAATGTTTTTACTTATTTCAGTGAAGAATAGAATTACAAAAATCAAGGGCCTCTCTTTTGGAACTATCTAATCCAACTGGTGAAAACTGATTCATTAATGTCTCAACAAAATTGTTTAATCTCAGTGGAGAACTTCAAATTAGACAATAAATAGTATACATATTCTTCTGTTTCCTACACATTATGAATTCCTTAACAAATTAGAATCTAAGTCGTGTTCGCTAATGTTTGAAAAGTGTCTGGTTTGCTCCTCAATGTGCTCGTGTATTATGAATATTAATGTTAATCTCTTTGTCGAGCATATATGAAATTACTGATGAATGGCCATGTGCATGCAAGAACAGAAATAAGTTAGAAAGTAGAAGACTAAGGCATATTCCAAGGAAAGTGTGCAGAGACAAAGTTCTTCACTTTCCACACTTGCATTATCACATGTATACTATATCATGATATGTAGAAATTTTAAAAGTGAACAATATTCTTCTAATAACATGTGAAAGTGCTCAACCAAGTTCAATATCCCCAACCCAGCACACACACCATTTTCAGGTTCCTCTATTGTAAAAGTTTCTTGATTGACACGTTAGCTAAACTTACATCAATTTACAAAAAGCTGGAAGAAAAAAAAAAGGCTGTGCAGAATAGTTTTATACCCAAAAGGCACTGCAGAATACCATTGTCTAGGTTCCCCTTTATATGTTTGATTTGGGTTTAAGTTGATTCAATAAACCAATGAATAGTGTTCCACGTTTGTTTTAGGTTTTGGTAGAATAGATTTAAACTTTATGCCAAATCAAGTATTAAATGATGTAGGTTTTGGTAGGAGATTTAAACTTTATGCCAACTCAAGTATTAAATGATGTCAGATAAGAGATGAAAGAGGATAGAGAAAGGAGAAATAATGTAAGGTATGGAGTGGGGTAAAGGTTAATAGGGATTGTAGGTGTATATATGAGAGATTTAAGTGAGATTTATTACATCTAAATCTGGAATAATAAGCCCATATCAAACATAAGATCAATCAAATAATATGTCGGAGATTAAAACTTTGTAGGTTGTCCAGTCAGTTTAGGTTAAATTTCTTTCTAAATTTACTCATGCCTAAATTAAGTTGGCTGATCATAAAACCATCACCAACTTCACAGTAATTCGAACTGAAGCAGAAACTGCAGTCAAGCAATGAATTAATAGATGTTTTTGAAATGCAAAGCACATTATATTTTGCATGTTAGAAAGCCAATGAGTTACATGAAGAGCAATAAACCTAGATAAATGCACAAAACTCATAATTTTCAACTTGACATGCATATAGATATCGTCTTAAAAGAGTAAAGTCAGTTTGAATAACCTTTCCAACGTCGTTCCTTCCCAAATCAACCAACATAATATGCTCGGCGCATTGCTTTTCATCCTTAAGCAGTTCCGTCTCTAACATCTCATCCTCATGGGGCGTCTTCCCTCTTCTAGTTGTCCCAGCCAAGGGTCGATTAACAACTTTTTTCTGTTAGTAACGACAATATGAGAATATATTAAGCACATGTACACATAATACATATATGTTGCTCATATCTGGCATGCAAAATGAGCATATCTTTAAACATGTCACAGTAAATCATATTAGAAGACAAGTAGCTAAGACACTACCTTGTTTACACGAGTAAGAATTTCTGGGCTTGAAGCAACTAGAATACAACCTCTAGCCTGAAATGAACCAAAAGAGAAGAATGATATCTTGATGAACTCACAACTGATTAAAAATATACAACTAACCTGTAGGTAACTCATGTATGGACTTGGATTAACAACTCTCAAAGCTCTGTATACTTCAAATGGGTCTGCAAATGTCCTTTTTTCAAAACGCTGGCTTAGAACAATCTGAAAGATATCTCCTGCCAAAATGTGCTCTTTTGCCTGTAAAACAGACTTCATGTATTCCTCACTTGTCATGGTGCTCTTGTCTAGAGGACATCCAAACTCATGAGTGGAGAAATCGATTTGCGCTGGAGGTAGCCGTGGACTAACAATTGGAGATAAAAGAATGCCTTATCATATATGATGTTGTTCACGTTTTAATCATGAAGAGAATAAAAAAGCAGACTCACGGATCAATGTCGTGCACTTTAGAAACCAGTGAATCCAAGCGTTTCATACCATCATAGTATGCCTGTTTAGCAGATGTATACTGATCCAGCCGCACCCAGTGAATGACATATGCTCTCTATGATTTTTTATTGAAAAAAGTTATTGTTGTTGAAGAGCCCAATGACTGATATTGAATATGCAGACAACAAAGAGGGACTTGGAATTCAAAGAAACTTCTTTATGACCTACCTCAACAAATATCATGATTGCTTTAGCATTTCCAACAAAAAAAGATAAATTAGGAGGCCAACAGATTATATGGATAAAAGCCTCACATAAAGATTAACAGAATATTCAGTTTCAGTAGGTCAATAGTACCTTGTCTACATGATCAAAAACGATTACATCATCATACAGTCCAAGATGAATGTCAGGTAGATTCCTATCATCTGTTGGTGCATTTGAGAATGGAAGCTTTTTGGGCTCCGTATAACGAACAGTATCATATGAGAAAAATCCAACCCATCCACCTGTTAAAGAAGAATAATTAATGAGAATAGCTTTGATATTTTAAATCAATGAAGTTTATGGTAAGAAATACAACAGACAAAAAAAACATGAGTGCCCTCATATTCGATTGATAAAACAAAAGAAAATAAACTATAAAATATATGACCTAGGATGTATTCCAAGAAGAAACCAAAATTAATATTAAGAATAGCCAAATTCAGTAGGTGACATCCTTGCAAGATCATGTTTTGACTTATTCTTGAAATGTGAAAACATGGAGTATATACCATCAGTCTCATCAATGCCTTCATATCCATTAAGACTCATAAATCGTCAAGCACCGTGTAACCCATCTCATGCTTAATTAAGTCATAGGTTTAATGAAAACTGAAGTCTATAGATTTTAGTGTTATGCATATGTCTTGCATGGGATGGTAGATGATATTTATCTCAAAGGAAGAGAAACATTGAGTTTACTAAAGTAACCACACTGGTACAAATCTGAAACATAAGCTGGGGATTTAATGAGTTATGCATCACTTATTTACTTGACAGGAAAGATGCATAATAATACAGCCATATATATTATATCAGCAATACATTACTACGGATTCACACATACAGTTCATATAGGTATCTTCAACCATGCATACATAAAATCATGTCAATAACCATATGATGTCTTGTATCACAAAATGAAACCTGCATTTGGAGGATTATGCTAGACATTTAATACACGCGAGAGCAAATATATCACTTTATGAATGCTTTAAGCTCAATTCTACTCAAACTAGCACATTAAGTTACTAATTACAGGGGCCAGGGAGCTATTTGCATGCAAATACACGATCTACCAAACATCCAAGCAAAGAAAGAGTAATAATGACCGAACGATTTTACAGATACTAGTCTTTACGCAAAATGGTGATCATTACAGCATAAAATAACAAGATGTCACTCTACGTGCTTATAACAGAAAGCAACAAACTTCTTTAGTCATTGAAATTAGAAAACATGAGAAAATGTGTATACCTGTCAATTATCAACATGTTGTTACATATGAGAGTCAATATCAGCAGTTATGGATAAATCTTCACTTTCCGTAGTCTGTAGAGTGTAAGAAATCAATTACTAGGATGGGACTACATTTTCACTATTGTTATTCCTAGCCAGATCATTATTATTATAATATGGAGCAGTCAGATCAGATATATCTTATTAACAATATACATTGAGATGTTCAGTTACTTAGATTCGTGTCGAAAATTTCCAGCCTAGGCTATGGGCCATTTATTCCAAATCGCTCCGCTTACCTTGATGAGTCCCAGTTTGCCACGTGCCTGGAACATGACGTTATTTTCAGGTTAGGTAGAAAGGTTACAGAAAAGGTTGGTGGTTAAGATAAATTTTAGCTGCCAAATTTGCAATTTATACAAAAAGTATGTTTCCCACCTAAAACTATTAATGCCTGTGTCTGGCCCGTGTATTAACTAGTAAAATTACTGTTTCAAGTACGTGGCTGATCCAGCTATAAGACATATCTATGGCATTAGTATTATCAATAACTTGTATAACAGTTTACCTATCATACGCTTACCTAGTGTTCCGCATCTGTGTCGAATGTCGTGATCCAGGATTCTTGGATCAATAGACAACCTTCCTCAGAAAGTTACCAATATAAAATACTTGAACCTTAAACTAGTTGCATTCTTGGCATTCATAAAGAGCTGCACTCAATTTTTTTATTTCTGTGAGGCCACAGCAAAAGTACTCAGGAGTAATACTGATGAATAAGATGTAGTGCCTCAGTCTCATACTTAACATCCCATTTAGATGCTGAGCTTTAGAAGAAAGTTGAAAAAGCTTAAGGTCTTTTGGTATCATTATAGTTTAAGCGTTAAAATAGAATCTGAGAATTAGCAATGTTGAATAATATCTTGAGATAAAATTTTAATACAAAAAAAACGACACATAATTTTAGAAAAGGGAATAGTAGCACTTATTGACATACAACAGGGGAATCAGACTTGTAACGGAATAGGCGTGTCTGATTTGCATGGAAATATAACACCCAGTAATCTTTTGGTGGCATACATAGAATTCAGTACAACAGAAACTATTCCACATTATCACAATAGAAGTTCATAATGTGAAGGTTAAACCGACTTTTCGACACCATGATTCCGTCAAAGCTCATGAATGATGATAATTATTATTCAAAATTTACCAGAAAAAAGGTGCTAAAAGCCATGAAACTTGTTAACATAGACGAGTATGAAAAAATTTGAGATATCAAGGCTCTAGACTCTCACCACAAAATGCATCTGGAAGGTCTTGGATTAGTTGTGGTTTCCAGCCTTCCGAAATGCTTTTAGGAATTGTCATTGGATCCGCCATCAACTCCTCTATTATTTTTCCAGATTCATGATCCAATATGGTAACCTTATTCTCTTTCGCGACAATCTCCACTGATGGATGTGAGCCAACCACACTGTAACGACCCTACAGATAGTAATATAGACATACTAGAATAAGTCTATATATTATGCATCATAAATAATAAAAATCTGCATGTTCATAAGTACACTTAAAATGAGACTGTAATCATGAAGAAAAATTAGATTCTTACAACACTTGATGCACGAAAACCAGGCTCTACAGATTCAAATAGAAAGCTTGGAGCTTCTCGATCGTCCTCTTTGACCAAGCATCGGTAAGCTAGCACTGGTGTCAAATGATCAGAGAATATGCACTTGTATAAAGGAATTACATTTCCATTCTCTGATGCTTCAAGAAACCTTTTCTCATCCACCACTGCTATAACAATTTTAAAATTATAAAATAGGTAAAAAAAATAAATTTAAAGAAATCACATTTTCAAATTATATAGTAGTAATAGGTAAGAAATTTAAAATCAACGAAAACATTTAAAGCTACACATCATCTTGGACCAGGACTGCCGATTTAGGGAAATAAAACTCTCTCTCTCTCTCTCTCTCTCTCTCTCTCTCTCTCTCTCTCTCTCTCTCTCTCTCTCTCTCTCTCTCTCTCTCTCTTTCTCTCTCTCTCTCTCTCTCTCACACACACACACACAGATAAAAGGTAAAAACACGCAAATTCGAAGTAACGTAAAAGTCAAACTCGTTTCAATTTATTTTCAAATCTAAATCAATTAGTGATCCACTCAAAATGAAATTACACAAAAACATATTAGTTACACCAATTAATCAAGCAAATTAACATGCAACATCGAAATGCTGTAACCTAGACGAAATGTCGCAGACCTAGAGAAGGAGATAGAGAAGCCATTAATATTGAATTAATACATTTCAATCTTTCCGACTCGAAAAGCAATTTAAATGCTCTATTGAGATCAGATATAACAACAAACATGCATTCATTACATTTAATTCACATGCAACATCAAAATGCAGTGGTTTGGGGGAAATGAAGTGGACCTAGAGAAGGAGAAAGCGAAGCAGAGCATTGGAATGGCCGCAGGCGGAGTTTGAAGGCGGAAGTCCAGCTTCTCCCCGAAATGGCGGTGGGAGATGGCGAAGGTAGCATCAACTTCGTCGGAGCTGGCCTGTGAGAGAACGACAACGCCTGCATTTGCATTGTATGTGCTCCTGGAGACGGTGCCGGTGCTGTTAGTGTTGGTGTGTGTTTATGAGAGAGAGAGAAGTACTTAATGAGGCAGGACGGTGCGGATATGCTCTAACATTATATAGTAAAACCGTAAACGTGTTTCTAATAATTAGATGCTCTGTATTTATTCAAGTTCCAACTTTCAACAAACTGCCTACTCATATACTTAGGGGTAATTTCTAATTTTCTGAAAAAATGGAAAATGATATTAAAATATTGGGATTATTACTCATAGTTACCGTATTTATAATCTAATTATTAATAAATATATTGATCTAATATAATTATTGATGAATGTTTTTTTCTTTTTCCATCTTTATCCTTATTTACAACGCTAAATATTCAATGTTTTCATTAACACTAGTTTCATTGAACACTAATGTAAATTAAATTAGATAAAAAGAATGTGTGAAAGATTTAAGGATAATTATAACAATTTTTTTTAATTTAATTAATCGTGTATTTTTGTTACTCTCTCAATATCACACTAATGTACATTCGTAGGATTCTTCAATTTAATTGCATATTTTCTGTTACTGATATACATTCATTAGGATTTTTCAATTTAATCACGTATTTTATGTTTCTCTCTCAATAATGTACGTACATTAGTAGAGTTCTTCAATTTAATTGCATATTTTCTGTTACTGATATACATTCATTAGGATTTTTCAATTTAATCACGTATTTTATATTTCTCTCAATAATGCACGTACATTAGTAGGGTTCTTCAATTTAATCATGTATTTTCAGTTTCTTTTTCAATAGAATGCACACTAAAGTACCAACGTATAGGTATTATGGGAAAAACAAAATATAATTTTATATTTATCGATAATTTTCTGATGTGAATGTATCATTTAGTAATTCTTAAATACGTTATGTACCTATTATTTATTAACCCTAAAATATTAAATACATACTTTATCTATCATTTCTCTTCTTACGTGCGTAAAATCATTTTACGTGACATAGTTTCAAGACAGTTTACATTTTATTTAAATAATAATCACTTTTTATAAAAAAAATATTAATACATTTTATTAAAAATATATAAACTTTTATTCATATTATGAATTATTTATGAAATACTATTACACTATATTACTATCACTTTTTATTAATTTAAATATTATATTTTTATTAAAATATTATTACTTCTTATAAATTTTTTCATAAATCAATCTCACGCAAATTGCTGCATTCTAAAATTTTTATAATATTACACAATCATTATTAAAAATTAAAATTAAAGAAATATAGATGGAAGAGAGTATATGAAACGGATTCCAACTTCTAATTTAATACTTCATCTATCTATCGGTCACTCTACAGGTGACCATTTATTAAAATTATTATTTATGATATGATTATATTAATGGTGAGTGGTGAGTTACGTGAAATTTTTTTTATTAAAAATAACTTTTTTTATTAAAAAAAGAAATGATACTAATAGTCATACATAATATTCAATAATTACCTTCATTATAGATTTGATTAATTGTGAGTGGTGGGTTATGTGGAATTCTTTTTATTAAAAATAGAAATGAAACTAATAGTCATAGATAATATTCAATAATTACCTTCATTATAGATTTGATTAAATATTTTAATTGTATATAATACCAATTGTAATTATAAATTTTTTAATATTATCTCTTGCAATTAAGTATATTTAAAGTGAATACCAAAATAATAAAATGAGATTAAGAGGAAGTAAGAGTTAGAGAATACATGTGATTACATATTTATTCATTAATTTTTATGAGATCTACATCATCCGATTCCGTTGATGGGATTAACATCATCTACACCACTATACTTTTTGACCAATTTGGTAGAAAGTGCACAAGGTTTTTCTGGCAAATCAATTAAGTGCTGTAGATATCCTTCCCATTCAATTAGGAGTTATTGCTAACCCAAAATAATACTGTATTTTTCCTAAATGACTTTGAATTTTTGATTTAAACTTAAATTTTACACTATATTTGAAGTGATTTGAAAAGGTAAGAAAATTGAATTTAATTCTATAAATTTTTTAATTTGCATCAATTTAATCTAAATTTTATTTTAATTTTTTTGGAATCAAACATGTCACTCTGCCATAGAATGCTACATTCGTACCATGTCTGATAATATGATTTGCAGCAAAATTTGAAATAAATTGAAATAATTTTAACAGTTGTGTGATAATATGATTTTCACGAAAGTGTTGCCCTTCTATTTATTTATTTATAGGTATATGTGGTGTATTTGTTAAGTGCTAAGTTAAAGTATTGTAATTAAATTGAACTAGTAAGTATATTTGTATTTTATTTGCTACAAAAAGAAGTCAAAGACTTGTGTGATACCGTCTCACTTAAGGGCTTATGTGAGACGGTCAGAAAGTGATAACTTTTATAATAAAAAGTGATACTAAATTAGTGAAAAGTGATAATGTTATTTCATGAACAATTTATAATATAAATAAAAATTATAACATTTTATAGCGAAAGTGATATTGTTTTATAGCGAAGTGATAACAATTTTAAAAACTGTAAATTGTCTCACGTGAGACGGTCTCACGCAAGACCATCCCAAAAAGAAACATATACTCCTCCATCCGTCCTTAGGTAAGAGTCTCATTTTACCATTTTGGTTGTCTCACCCAAAGGATCTCATTTCATTTTTTGGACATATGAGACTCATCCACACCCACTAATACAATTAAAACATGGAGCCCACACTCCCACTAATACAACTACCCGCTACACATTAAATAATAATATTTCTTAATCCACGTGCCCAAAAGCAAATAGAACTCTTACCAAGGGACGGGGGGAGTATTATAATTTTGAATAAAAAATTAAAATCCCGAAATTTATGCATATACATCCTGTGCACTTACTTTTAGAAATTGGATAGGTCTTGTGTGATACCGTCTCACGTGAGATTATTTTTTACTTTTTAAAATAATCACTATAAAATAATATCATTTTTTATTTATATTATAAATTGTTCATGAAATAGCATTATCACTTTTCATTATTATCACTTTCCATTATAAAAATTATCACCTTCTGCCCATCTCACGTAAGTTCACACAAGTCTTTGTCTTAGAAATTTATACACTTATAAATAAAATATAGGTAAAGACTTGTATGAGACAGTTCTATGTAAGTCCTTAGAAATTTATACACTTATAAATAAAAATAAGCAAAGGCTTGTATGAGACAGTCTCATGTACGTCCTTACGTGAGATGAAAAGTGATAACTCCCGAAAAGTGATACTGAATTAATGAAAAGTGGATGAAAATTGATGACTTCCATAACGAAAAGTGATATTGAATTAATGAAAAGTGATAACTTCCATAACGAAAAGTAATACTGAATTAATGCATGAACAATTTATATTGTAAATGAAAAGTGATAGCATTTATACCGAAAGTGATAACATTTTATAGCAAAAGTGATAATTATTTTAAAAAGTGTAAAATTGTAATTATATACACAAATGAATAAAAATAGGGATAATTTTAGATTTAGTCCCGTAAGAATCGCTCAATGCCAAAAAGGTTCCAAAACTGACAGATTTAGTCCTACAGGAATTTTTCATCAAAATCTATTAATAGTTGACGAAATATTTTGAATCATTAACAATACCAAATGGACTAAGTCTATTTTGAAAGACAAATAATATAAATCTGGTAGTTTATAATAATATAAGTTAATTTGGGATGAAAATTTTCGAAAATTATGATTATAATATTCTTATGGGACCAAAATCGCTAACTATGAGATCAGTGTATTCCTACGGGACTATAATTGAATTGAAGGAATTTTTATAGGACCAAATGTGATATTTTCCCAATAAAAATATATACACTTTGTTAGTGTAAAAACACGGATCCACATGAGTGTACATGATATCAACTTATAAGAGGAAAATGATGTATTTCATCTGTTTCATTATACATCTAAGATTTTCTTGTTTGTCAGGTCAGATTTTTTCACACACCAATCCTCTAAATACACTTTATTAATTGTAAATTAAAAAGAAAAAAAAATCACATTTGATCTAGCACACGTATTTTAAAAGACAATATTACACTAATAAGGTCGATAAAATCAATTTTCTTCAAACACGTGGTATAGAAATTGTGAAATGAGTATAGAAATGGGGTGTAATTAATTTTTTTTTTTTTTTTTTGAAAAGAAAATTATGTTAAACAGCTTTCACTCTAGAAATTTTGCAATACAGGTATCGTGTAGAAAATTCAAACTAAATTAAAATATTAAATTTTTTTCTATACAATCTGTACAAGTAATTACCTATATACGTAGAACATATACCAAAAGTAAATTAGCTAGTCTATAACATTTAAATTGGGTGTCACTTAATATTCAAGATAAATACTGATTTATGTATATACCAACCTGGGCATTAATAAACATTAATTCCCAGAGTCAAGATGAGTACAATTGCATGAATTCTAAATTTAATTTATGGGAGAAAATTTACGACATTGTAATTATATTGACCAATAATATTACTGAAACATATATTATATGGTAGCTCTATTAATATGGAGTGCTATTATGTCGCTATAGAATCAATACACATATTAACAAATATTATTTTGAAAATCAATTTTTTTATTTAATAAATATAATACTATATGTATTCATATAATATAATATTACTTCCTCCATTCCCATATTTTACTCCAAAAAATATGGTATCTAAGAAATTGCACATTTTGATATGATGATGTATACGATAAAAGAAATGAATTTTGGTTAATTCAAACTTACGGAAGAAAGTGAGTTAAGTAGTTGAGTACTGATTAATATAGGGTAAGAAATATTTGAAATTTTTATATTATTGTGGTAATATTAATAATGTAGTGTTACTATTTTTCATCCTATCGACATCATCAATTACTAAAATTATTATTGAAATTAACATAAATTAATGTGTTAATAAACAAATCTATTTAAAATACATCCAAACAAAATCAATACTAACAAATAACATATTTTCAATCAAATCAATGCCACCTTCACTGCCGTCGCCGCATGGATATGGTAATTGACATCGGATCTATACCGACGTCGGAACCGACACGGAATCCGTATCAATACCGAAACCAACATCCATAACAATATTGAAACCGATACACACCCTTACACACTCATCCATAGGATAAAATTAATATAAAAGTTGACTGTTGTTGGTTTGATTTATGGATATTTTATAAATTCTCCTTAAATTAATTATGAAATGTATTTTTATAAATTAAAATTTTGTCTTTTAAGTATGCATCGTACATTTGTGCATCCTATAATTCCTAAGGTTGATTGGATTAAAATAAGGTGTAATGGATAGTTGAACTATTTAATTTAAGAATTTGTCTTTCAATTTACCATGCATGCATGATTATGTAAAATTAGTTTTTAATATATGAAAAATTATTCTTAGAATAATAAATTATTATTATTTTAAATAAAAATATTATTTTATCTCAACAAGTATATAAAAAATTACAATATATAATTAAAGTAATATTTTTTATTTGAAAGAGCAATAATTCACCTTTTTAAAAATTAAATTTACCATACTAAAGAGTAATTTCGAAAAAAGTTGGTGCAAGATTAATCTAGTTCACACACATATTTACCCTAATTTAATGATGAATATATTAAATTAAATTTAAACTAAAAGTTAAAATCATTCCGTAACAAGTACAGTAATTGGATTCAAAATCACTTTACTTGATAAAATATTTTAATGTGGGAGCATTGGTAATAAGATTTTTAAATAGGGTTTTTAAAAATAAAATATGCAACATATTAATAATTAAAATAATGGCCCAACACATAAATTTGCAGCACAAGGGCCCAAACATTTTCAACATTTTATTGGATAGCTGTCGGCACTCCTGTCCAAATTGATGAGGGAACTCTTAACGGTTCGCTGCTGGTCCATCAACCTAGGTTCGCCACCACCCCGTTTCTCCTCCCGTGCAAATATCGAACTTTTTCTAACGTTTTGGCTACTGATGTGGAAGAGATTGATAATAATTCGACAAAGCATATGATGTTTAATGATTCTGGTTCTGCTGCTTATCTGAATTCTGTAGAGATGGCAGATCAGGTTGTGAATTCTGAAATTCAGCCTCTTGGCAAGGATCAACATTTTGACACTATCCAGGATACAGCCCTTTCGACTGAGAGGAATTCTGCCACTGAGGATGCTTTGTTAAACACTGGAAATCCCATATTGGCTGATTTAGCAGCCTCTCCTTCTGTTATTGATGAGGCTTTGCACACTATCCGTTATACACGAATTCAGTCTGCCTCACCCAATTTAGGAATGTGACCTACTCCAAGTGGGGTGCTCCCTGATATAGAACTGGACAAAGCTGCCTATGATTTTATTGAGCCCAAGACTACACTTCAAGACCTTGCTGAGGAGTTTACACCTCTTCATGGCAATTTAGCTTGGTTGGATCTGCGCGTATCCTAGGCGGTGGACTCAACAGATTGGTGTCTTGTATCTTGCTGAATATCTCTTCGGGTATTACACAAGACCTACCCTATATTAAGATTAGGGAATGAGAATAACGATTTACTCCCTCCATCTGCCAGATAGATGGACATTTACTTTTTACATGTAGTAGGACTTTGGATTTGGCCCTCATTCCTGTTTATCTACTGGGCTCACTAGCCCCGCAGCCCAGTAAGAGCCCAAAAGTTCCCCTACTTCGCGACAAGTGGCTGCCTGACTAAGGCCACTTAATCCAATTACCTGAGATACGCATATATCCTCCGAGATATCTGCGTAGAGGATATCCTAGATCGAATCTTAAAATAGTCACGTGAGGTTAAACGCATTTAATGCTCGCACTATACACGATAATCTGACAATTTACCCAGATACGGGTGACGTCAGGTTATCCAATATAAATATGGGAACTACCCATAACAGCACCATCAATAAAAAAAACCAATTATTCACCCCCTAAAAAAAGGCACAAAAAGGCCAGGGGGCAACTCTCTTTCCTTTTATGTTAGGTTAACACAGATCAACTTTTCATCATTCTATAACAGCCACATCAATCCGTCATTAGAAGAGATTAGAATCTGACAAGCTACATTTGGCGCTAGAGGAAGGGCAGGGCAGCCGCCCCCTTTGTTAAAGCCGACTGCCATCCTCAGTTTGCCCCAACTCAACTGTGCATCCAATGGCGGATAAGCATAACGAAGCCACTCCTAGTAGGGCTGATGCGACTACTAGTCGGCGCCGACAAGAAGATCCTAATCTCCCTCGAACTGTAGAAAAAGAAGTTCCGCCGCATGATACGTACCCAGAAGAAGACGATCCACAGACTGATTTTTGGCAAAAGTACTTCGACCTTCTCAAACAAATGAAAGAAAAGCGAGCAACAGAACCAAGGACCGCCAGTCGGAGGCTCAGCTTCAGCCTCAAAGAAAACTCGATAGAACAAATAAACGAGCGACAACATGAATGGACTCCACCTAGGAGGTCGGTACACGAACGGATGGGCCAAAAGGATGCACATAAGGAACCAAAGAAAGGCCCAGAAAGTGGTAGATGAAGGACGCGAACGGAGAAAGACGGCATCCCGTGCTAACTCAGTCACCAGTCGATCCCCCGCACACATGGTTGGACGCACAAGCGCCAATAATCGACTGAGACCAGATCCCGTGAAGACTCGACACGAGCAGGTGGGAGAAAGTGCGGGGGACGTTCCTGTGGCCCGACTCAAGCGACAGCATGACGAAAAAATAAATGCGCTGAGGAGGTGACTCGATCAAATGGAGAGAAGAAATGAAGCTGGGTTCCACAGCATTCCTGACCCAGAATCTGGAAGGACCCCATTCACCCATAGGGTCATCATGGCGGCCACCATGAAAAAGATACGAATCCCTCAATACGTCGGCGAATCCAGCCCAATCTCCACCTTAATAAATATGTTGGGTGGATGCTGGCACAAGGGTGTTCGGAAGAGGATCGATGTAAGATGTTTCCCTTAACGCTGGGAGACAAGACACACTCGTAGTTCGAATCTCTTCCCGCTAACTCCATCGACTCATAGGCACAACTCGCCATGGCTTTCTCGTCCCACTTCGCATATTTAGGGTAGGGAAATGAACCTAAACAGAAGTTGGCTTGCCTACAGCAAGGACCGAAAGAGTCCTTAAAGGATTTTATGAAAAGATTCAACGAACAGCGTGCTAACACGGAAGAAGTATCGAATGAGATGTCAACCATTCTGGCAACCGCCGCCCTACTCCCAGGGTCGCCCATGTGGATTAGCTGCCAGCAGAAACTTCCGAACAGCTACGCAGCTTTCATGGCCGCGGCTCAAACGTTCATCCATAGTGAAGAAATTCTCGAGGAATATAAAAAGTCTAAATTCGACCCTAAGGAAGGCGACAAGAAAAGAAAAAAAGGGGAAAAGATTATATGGCTCCCTCTTCTTTCAAACCATTTCCAGATGATGACCAAATTCATGAGATGACAAAGTTGCTCGAACTCACACCCGAAGAGATATTCAGCAAGATACAAGACACCAATCTGTTGAGTCCACCACCTAGGATATGCGCAGATCCAGCCAAGCTAAATAAGAAAAAATTCTGCAAATACCACAAATCCATCGGCCACGACACCAACAAATACCGAGATCTGTTGGCCGAACTGCTTAGACTATTCGAAGATGGAAAGTTGGATCGATTGGTGGCTGGCCCGAAACGAAGGAATGAACAACCCCCTGCCATGGCTGAATGGCTTATTGGACTGACCAACCCTCAAGGACAGGCTGGACCTAGAGACCGTTTGCCCACACCGCCTAGAGAAGTATACATGATGGGCGAGGGCTACGTGGGGACTTCTCAGGCCCTAACCACCCTGTCGCGAAGGAAGTGGAAGGTCGAGCTGCGAGAACTCTACAGGTATCAACATGTGCTTGCGGCAATTCTGCGACCACCTTTACACGAAATTTCATCTTCTTCTCCGAAGAAGATCTCACCGAAATACGAACCCCCCCACAATGACTCACTAGTCATCTCAGCCATGATCTTAGGAGTAAGGGTGCACCAGTGTCTGGTCGACACAGACGCATACACAAATATTATATTTAAAGAGGCATTCGAAACCATAGGGAGGCTCTCTCACCATAAGACGTCCCCGTGTAATGATAAAATTTGAGGTTTTGGTAATGCCGTCACTACCCCTTGATGCAAACGGATCTGTCAATCCAAATGATAGACAAGAAACAAGCGGTGAAAGCCCAACACATTCTCGAATTCAAAGTGGTGGATCTCTTGTCACCTTACAATTGCATCTTAGGATGGATGTTTATTCACCGGTTCAACTCTGTTCCATCCACACTTCACCAATGCCTGAAGTTCATAACCACTGACGGCCGGGTCAGTACCGTTAGAGGTAGCCAAAGGAAAGCCAGAGAATGTTCGTTCATCGAAAAAGGAGACAGGCTCAACTACCATGATCCAAGTTTTTAGTTGATGGTGATGGAACAACAAAACCCAGAAGAGGAAGCAAATCATCAAGAGGCTCCGCTGCAAGACGACCAGATGACAATAGACCCAAACCCAGAGGGTGACCAAAAGTTCCGAACCTTCGACGATAAGGGAGTTAGCCTACCCTCGATAACCGATGAAGACCCGAGATCAGACAAGAAAAATAAAAGAGGGGAACCAGCAGAGGAAGCCGAGGCAATAAGAATGGAACCTAGTAACTCGAACCTAGAATTGTACATTGGATCGTAAATAAAATAGCCCCACAGAACGATCCTGATCGAATTCCTAAAGTCCAATCTAGACGTGTTCGCCAGGACATCCAGTGATATCCAGGGGATAGGCCCAAAACACGCGTGCCATCGGCTCAACACGAACCCATCCAATCGCCCTGTGGAGCAAAAGAAAAGGAAGTACAGCCCCGAGAAATACGAAATCATCAAAGCAGAAGCCAGAAAACTGTTGGCGAACAATCTAGTGAGAGAAGCATTATTTCCCGTATGGGTAGCCAACCCGGTCCTAGTACAAAAGGCAAACAAGTCATGGAGATTATGCATCGACTTCACGGACCTCAACAAAGCATGCTCAAAGGACAGTTTTCCACTACTGCACGTCGATCAAATGGTGGATGCCACGGCCGGCCACGAATTAATGAGTTTTATGGACGCATACTCAGGTTATCACCAGATTCTTATGCACCAAGATGATGTAGAAAAAATGGCTTTCTACACCAAAAGGAATTTATTGTGTTGGGTAATGATGCCGTTTGGGTTGAAGAATGCAGGCGCCACGTATCAAAGATTAGTGAACAAGATGTTCCAAGAAGAGTTAGGAAGGACTATGGAAGTATACGTGGACGACATGCTGGTTAAAAGTGTGGATACTAATGATCACGTACACCACCTGAGAAAAGCATTCGACATCTTACGGCAATAAGGGATGAGGCTTAACCCAAAAAAGTGCATGTTCGGAGTGTCCGCTGGAAAATTCCTCGGGTACATGGTGAGTAAAAGAGGAATAGAAGCGAACCGAGATAAAGTAAAAGTCATACAAGACATGAAACTGCCCAAGCACTCCAAAGATGTACAAAGGCTGGCCGGAAAGATCGCGTCTCTCAGTCGCTTCCTACCCAGAGCATCCGATAAATGCAAACCTCTTATGGATGTAATCCGAAAAGGAAAATTCAACTGGATGCCTGTGGCTCAAAAGGCCTTCAAAGAGTTAAAGGACATATTGTCTAATACATAAACCCTGTCAAAACCACAGCCGGGTGAGCCTCTCAGCCTGTACCTAGCCGCTTCAAAATCAGCGCTGAGCGCAGCGTTGGTATGAACCAAGAAAAAGCAACATGAACTGGTATATTATGTGAGTCAGATGCTTCACGATGCCAAGCTCAGATATCTAGCAGTCGAGAAGCTTGCTTACGCCCTGGTTATGAGCACATGGAAATTGAGACCATACTTCTTGGGACATTCGATTGAGGTAGTAACACCTTTCCCACTAAGGCATAGAGTCAGCCCTCAAGAGGGGTTGACTCGATAAAGCCCTTTGTGTAAATTTTCCTCTGAGGGAAGACAGGAAGATTGATGAAGTGGGTCGTGGAGTTAAGCCAGTTCGATATTAAGTACGTACCCCAATTGGCAATCAAAGCACAAGCCTTGGTCGAGTTCATAGCGGAACTCACTATCCCCATTTTACCAGTAAAAGTGATCAACAGACCCTGACAAATGTCGGTAGATGGATCATCTATGACTTACGCCTCTAGAGTCGGCGTAGTACTGACTAGCCCCATTGGAGAGACGTTTTGCTCGGCCATCAGGTTTGGATTCCCAGAACTAACAATGAAGCTGAATATGAAGCTCTACTATCTGGCATGAGAATGTCATTCACAATCGGGGTGAAAAGAGTGATGATCTATAGCGATTCGGAACTAATGGTTAATCAAACAAAAGGAGATTACGAGGCTAAAGATCAGCAGCTGGTCGGCTATTGTAAGCTAGTAGCAAATATGATCCAAAAGTTCGATCACGTCTATATCAAGCGAGTCCCTAGACTACAAAACACCCAAGCAGACATGTTGGCTCACCTGGCGACCTCGGAAAATCAATAAGGAAGAGGCATGGATGGCCCCAAGTGATCAGACAATCTGGCAAATCAATGAGGAAGAGGCATGGATGGCCCCTATTAAAGCCTTCCTGAAAGAAGGAAAGGAGCCGAAAAACAAAGCAGAAGCAAAACAACTGCGACTCTGAGCCTCCAGGTATACCATGATAAACGATGTGTTATATAAAAAAGGATACCTGATGCCACTACTGAGATGCTTGAACAAAGAGAAAGCCACAAAAGTGTTGATGGAAGTTCATGAAGGGGTTTGTGGGAACCATTCGGGAGGACAAACGCTGGCATTGAAGATAATCCGACAAGGATATTTCTGGCCCACTCTTAGGAAGGACGCCATCGAATACGCCAGAGCATGTAAAAGCTGCCAAATCTACTCTCCTATAATCAGAGCTCCCTCAACTGAGTTAGTCACAACAGTGGCGCCCTGACCTTTCGCCAAATGGGGAATTGATCTGATAGGCCCATTCTCGACTGGTAGAGGAGGTGTCAAGTACACCGTGGTAGCAGTGGACTACTTCTCGAAATGGGCAGAAGCTGAAGTTTTGGCCATTATTAACGAGGCTAATATGATAACCTTCATTTGGAAAAACATTGTTTGCTACTTTGGGATACCCAACGCCATTCGTGACAGATAATGGGAAACAATTCGAAGGCATGCAACTCCAAAGATTTTGTGACGGACTAGGGATAAGGAAGCTATTCTCGACACCTTACCATCCTCAGTCAAATGGACAAGTTGAGACAGTAAATAAAGTGATTAAGCACACCATCAAAACCAGATTGGAAAGCCTCAAGAAAAATTGGGCCTCACAACTACCTGGGGTCCTCTGGTCGTACCACACCACCGCCAGAACATCAACTGGAGAAACCCCCTTCTAGTTGATGTACGGTATGGAAGCAGTCATACCAGCAGAAGTAGCCTGCCCGACGTTCCGTGTGTCCCAGAAAGAAGGAGAAATCAATTGGGAAGCCATCAAACTTAACTTGGACCTATTGAAGGAACTCCGACTGCAGGCAGCGGAAAGGCATGCGATATAAAAATCAAGGCTAGAATTCCAATACAACAAAAAGGTACATAATAGAGATTTTGCAGTCGGGAATTTAGTAAAGTCTGTTAACAAGGCGGAGTATTTGGAGCAAACTGGGAAGGCCCATACATAGTGAAAAGAAATTTAGGTAATGGAGCATATGAGCTCAGCGGACTCAATGGCGAAAGTATCAAACATCCGTGGAACGTTCAGAATTTAAAACGCTTCTATGCTTAAGCGCACTTAGCTAAATTGCCATGTGTACAAATTGTAAAATTAAGGCTACAGAAGTGTAAGACCATAATAAGCAAAAGAGTGCAAGAAGGAAAACATGCATTGTACCACAAAAGAACACACTACAACATCATAACCCAAAAGACAAGTTTCACAGAAAAAGAAAAAAAAGGCTTCCCATTAAATGCCACTAGGGCCCACACCACTAGGACCCTCGCCACCCGCACCGCTAGGTCCTGCACCATCGCCGGTCCCGGAGAAGTTGCGAAGACTCCTCATCCATGCCACCTCCGTCTCCAGTTGGGCAACACGCTCCCTCTCCCGCTCTAATTCATGTTCGGCCAAATAACGGGCAATCTCCAACTTATGAACCTGGCTCTCGGCCAAGCGAGCTCTTTCCCTATAGGTCGTGGCCAGAGTATTAGCAGCAGTAATAAGCTGCTCTGCCACCATAGCTTGTCGAGTCTCTTCCACCGAGGGAAGCCCTTCAGAACGAGTGGAGGCTCATGTACTGAAACCGACTCCTAGAGGAATGGACTGCCCAGATTCTGTCACAAGAAGAAAGCGACACAGAAAAGTCAGTGCATGTCCAACACTCACTAAAGCGGAATTCCTAATCTCATGAGGCCCGACACTCTACAGCCAGTGAGACAACATGGGGTTCCATGCACGAGCGGGAATAAAGCCGGCTTCTGAGACACTCAACTCCGATTCAATGGTCGACTGAGTATCACCCATACTCCTCAAGCATAGCAACTCATCCAATGCAACCAGAGGGACGCCCCCACCAATGTCGCCTCTCGTGGCGTAAGTTTTCCTTGCAGGAGGAGTCCGCTGACGGGCAATACTATCAAGTCCACTTCCTCGGGGAGGCGGATCATTATCAGGACAAGGAACTCGAGGTTGACTAGCGCCAGGCAGATCTTCAATCAGATTGATCCGAACGCTGGCGCCCCGAATGGCTCGACGAGTGGCCTCTAGAATGGTTGCCCCTAGAAGATCACTCCCTTGTACCTCGGTTTCCTCCATAGGAGCTTTTCCCTTGTCTGATGGGCGAGTGCGCACTGTTTCACCAGCATCCCCAGAAACCCTACCTTGAGTCGCCCCCGTTACTGCCTTTTCAGTTCTGTCAGCATGGACAATTACAACACTGTGGAGACCAGTCCTACCTCTCGCAGCTGCGGAAGCATATTCGACCACAACCGTACTCGAGCCGACTTCTTGACGTGGCCTTTGAGGCAAAGGATAAACGACCTGATCGTAAAAATATTCGTCAAGGGCAGCGTCCCAAGGTGAGAAATTATCACTTACCCTCCCCTCAAAGCTTACCGGCAGAGCCCGAGTCGGATCATGATAAAGGTTCGCCCCCCAACAACCTTTCATCAGATATAAGCGACAAGACATCACGTGGAAGAGTCATGCAATTGACCACATCGAAAGCTGGTGAAACCCTAGGGGCAGCTCTTCCTCGACCGGCCAAAGCGGAGCTGCCGAAAGTACAATGCACAATAGTAAGAATAGTAAAGGCACAAGAAAAGAGGCGATAATAAAACCCACCGGATTCTGAAGTCCGGAAGGCACACGGTACGGGCAGATAATTCTCAAGCGGGTCTTGGCATTCGAATCCTCACACCCAAAACCACTGACGCCTCAAATGCTTCCCACCAATGGAGTTCCTATTAAATATAAGACGGATGCCTCGCTATACCTGTAGATAGTAGTGACCATGATAACCAGGGTCACGAACGTAACAATAGTCATAATCAATGTCCCGAGCTGAAGGAGAGGGACACCCATTCTCATGGAGCAGTACCAACAAGCCAATCAAATTAGCCCAACCTGAAGGGATTATCTGCATTGGGGCCAAACCCCAATTAATCAACACTTGGCCAATGACGTGAGCCAAAGGCAGCCTAACACCAGCAGCAAACATTCCCGTATTTATGGCAGCATGATCAGGCTCACCACTCTAAGGACGCTCACGTTGCCCAAGCGTACCAAACTCAACTCCAGGATAGCTGTATAGGATGAAGACCCCATCTACGTCCTCGCTTCGCATGCTGGTAGGGTAACCCCTCAGAGTAGAGTCAGTCACTGCGCGGCCCCGACTGGAAGGACGACTCACACTATCAGGATCGAAAGAATTTCCTAGGTTAACAAAAGATGGAGAGACTCGACTTTCAGTCTTGGGAACTACACGCCACCGCGACGAACCCTCCCCATGAATAATGGGCTCCCGGGGAACTTCATAAAGCGGAGGCGGAGGAACTGAAAGGCGGCCGCTCCGTGTCACAGGGGCAACAAAAGGGGCCCTAGTATTACTAGCCTTCTCGTCTTCCTCCGAACTGAGAAATTCTTGCAAGGATCGCGAATCCACCGCCATGAGTGGATGAAGTAGAACAACAAAGGACAGACATATAAGTACGAATAACACAAGAGAAGAAACAACCGCAATTCTTTTTGTCACAAGTTCAACAGAAAATAAAATTTGCAGAGGGATAAAAAGTTTAAGTATGGCCTTAGGTTTTAACATGGCCAATCCCTTTTATAGGGGGAAAGTGGGAGGCCCAGTAACTGCTCCACCCTCTGCCTCACCTTCTGAAATTCGAAGAGTCCACTTGCAGGAGGGATCATGGAGGGTCCGATCAAGACGCGTGGACTGAATCAAGCTTAAAGATCGTGGGAGAGTGATATTGATATGACAGTTCGAGAAAAAATTGGCGGCGAAGAAATGAGGGATCCACCGCATTAAATGTATAATTAATGCATGTCAGAACCACTATTAAATACAATCATTGCTGCCATTGAAGAACAAAACTACAAATCAGGTGAAAACCAACAAAAAGAGAAATGAAGATTACAGAGGCATTCCACCCTAGAAACTAAGTCCAACCAGATGGGCCAGCCGGAGCAGTAACAGGATGAGTGGGGGCCATGGCGGAAGTCGACGCCATAGATGGCTGAGAAGCCACCCGACTAGGAAAACTCAAAACACGAAAAAAATCGGACACGAGTCCCAATGGAGCCAAGTTCATCCCCTTCGACTCCCAATCTATGCCAGCTGGCAACCCTTAAGCTGCGATGCGGGCATGCAGCATTTGGCAAAAATTCTCTAAAAGGACCGTCCCTCCGATCCCGTTGGCCAATCGCGCCGAGTGTGCCAAGGCTTTGGCAAAGCCCACTATCCCAGTAATTTTTCTCTCGGAGTTAATTAAGGAGGAAAAGTCTGCTTCATATTTGTGGGACAAAGCGGTCACCTCAACTCCTTTGACTTTCAGCTCTTTCTGGGAGTCAGCTAGCCGCCTCTTCACTTCACCCAACTCTTGGGTGAGTCAACTCTTCCCTTCTTCCGACTCTTTCAAAGCTTCCTTGACAGTCATCACCAACGCTTCACTTGAGAAGAGTTTCCCATCAACCAGTCTTAGCTCCTCTTGAAGGGCCTTTAAGGCATCCTCTGAAGCCTTACGTTGACGATCTGCCTTCTTCTTAACTACCGCCACCTCTTCTGATTGCCTCTACTCCCTTTTCTCCATCTCCTCCTTCAACTGAGCTAGCTCCGCCTTCCTTTGATGACCAGAAGCGGTAACCTTAGTCGTTTCCTGACTCTGGCGAGCCAATATAAGGGACGCATGGCTTGAATAGCTCAAAGCCCGTGAATGATACCCATTTGCCGCATGGATGAGGTCGCCTGGATTTAAAGCCCCTATAATATCAACTTTTTCTTGAGTGAAACTAGTAGAGATAAACTTCATCGCCCTCAGTATATATGCGGGAAAAGTAGGCTGATTAGGATTAAGCACCGACTGATCATCCACAGCAATTCCACTAGAACCCGAGGGACGCCGTTGCACCATGCGGACAACGGGAGAAGAGCAACCTGAGTCGTGAAGCAGAAAGTTCTCTTCGCGCCCCCCCTCCAAAGTGGCCATCCCGTCATTAAAACCCTCTTGCGGCACGGGACCAACCAGCTCACGGCTTGCGCCGACATTATCCCCCATAAAATCACTAGCTCCCGAAATCGGCGCAACTATATCTTCCGATAAACCCCTAGGGCTCAGCTCTACCGGTAAAGACTCATCCTCCTCTATTATGTCAGTTAAGATGCTGGGCCCAAGAACCGCCTGATTAAGGGAGATGGACGACCCCACAGGAATCACCGCCACCCCAACGGGGACATCCGAATCTGCGAGGGAGGTCGTCGGGGGCTCCAGACGGGCGACAGCGTGAGCAGCCATAGTCACCGTTGGCCAAGAAACTGACGCACTCGAATCCACCATGAGCTTATACTCTTTCAAGAGCTCGTCGGTAGTGATGTCGGTACTTCTCTCCTAAACACTCATCCTACTAATAACATTCACCAGTTCTAGGAACTCTTTAGAAGGGGGAGGACCAGGACGAGTATCCCTATCTGAAAATCAAGGTCAGAAATATAGTAACTATACACCTCACAAAAAAAACCACAACAAAAAAAGAAGAAGAAGAAGAAGAAAAAAAAGAGGGAGGAAGACATACCTCCACGAGAACGAATCAACTGGAAGGCCGAGGGAACCCTAATTTGTGGTGGCTTCCATACACCCGTGGCCCAACACCACCATTCCTTCCAATTCTTTATGGAGGTAGACTTTCCTGACAGAGTCAGCCCTCGAGAGTCAACAACTTTGTGCAAATTTTCCTCTGAAGGACGGCACAAGTAGTCGATTTCCTTGGGAGACAGATGGCGATACCCTTTCTTACAAAACAAGAGTATGAATCCAATTATTGTAGCCCAGGCATTCAGAGAAAGCTGATGTGACGCCAAATTTCAATAGTTGAGGAGTTCCGCTAAGCAAGGATGAAGGGGCAGACGGAACCCTAGTGTCAGCATATGGACATTCACTGCCACTCGCCCCTTAGCCGGCTTACTCGCTTTCTCGTTCTCAACTAGCATAATGAATTTCACTCCTGGCACCGTATATTTTGAGGATAGTTCCTCAAATTAAGAACGAGGAATGGTGCTGTCTTGGAAGTGGGCCTACATTCAGTTGTGGGCCCCGTCATGAGAAGCGATACGCGCCCGGATGTTCTCCGGATCTCGCACATCCTCCATCATAGCAAATGAGGAGGGTAAAGAGTGAGTCATCACCGGAAGCCTTCGACGTGATGAAGAAACCTCTTTCTCTTCTTGCAAATCTTGGAAGGCCCTCTCTAAGGATTTCGACACTCCCTCTCCACCGCTCGTCGCCCGTCGAGGATCTGACTGGCCAGTAGGATGATCGCTGAGACCCATACTTTGAACGATTAAAAGACAGAGGATAGCAAATTGGAATAGTAAACAGAGAAAGTAAAAGTAAGAAGCATCGCAGCAGAAAAGGCCCTTTAAAGCATATCTCCCCGATCGAAGTGACCCCTGCTCAGAAACACAATCAATGCTGAGCACACCAAGGGCAGTTTGAATGACAAAAAGACACGTCGAAAATACCCCCCAAATCTTGAAACGTCGCTTTAGAATCCCTAGCCCTCCAAAGACGTCACTTCAAAAATTCAAAATTTAAAATCAAGACATGTGCATGCCTTGAGAAGGTTCCACCTCCACGCGCCACGCGCCAATGACGTCGAAACCTGGGGGCTAATGTAGTAGGACTTTGGAGTTGGGCCCTCATTCCTGTTTATCTACTGGGCTCACTAGCCCCGCAGCCCAGTAAGAGCCCAAAAGTTCCCCTACTTCGCGACAAGTGGCTGCCTGACTAAGGCCACTTGGCCACTTGATCCAATTGCCTAAGATACGCAGATATCCTCTGAGATATTTGCGTAGATGATATCCTAGATCGGATCTTAAAATAGTCACGTGAGGGTAAATGCATTTAATGCTCGCACTGTACACGATAATCTGACAATTTACCCAGATACGGATGACGTCAGGTTATCCAATATAAATATGGGAACTACCCATAACAACACCATCAATAAAAAAAACCAATCATTCACCCCTAAAAAAAGGCACAAAAAGGCCAAGGGGGCTACTCTCTTTCCTTTTATGTTAGCTTAACACAGATCAACCTTTCATCATCCTATAACAGCCACATCAATCCGTCATTAGGAAGGGATTATAATCTGACAAGTTACATTACATATTGATTAAGGAGTATTATTTAATGTGTAGTGGGTAGGTAATGTGTGAATTTTACCTTTTTACCCCTCCATGTAATTAACTAGCCATTTGACTCAGTATTTTTATAATCAGATCGGAGATTGAATCGGCGAAGACAACAATTCGAGGTTCAACCGGTCGAACTGGTTCAACCGGCGGTTCAATCAAAAAATTAAAATTTTCATATATTTTTTATTATATTTTAAAATAATAATATAAAAATAGTATAATGAATAATTTTTTAAAAAAAATATGATGGTCAATACTTGAAAGAAAGCCCAACCCAAACTTCATTTTAGAACAAGGTCCAATCACTATTGTTATTAAAAATTAAACATTTATTTTTTTTAATTATACAAAAAGGAAAAGAGTAGGGTTTGCTTATTATCTTCCATTGTACGCCGCTTACTCTATATCCTTTCTGTAGTGATTTTCAATTCTTTATCTATAACTCTCTCCCCTAGCAAACCACAGTGATTTAAAGGTGTGTGGAGGCTCGATGGCTTGGCGTCTCCCTCAAAGAAGGATCTTTTAATTTGTTTTTTCTATTATTTTTCTCAAAAGATTGAGTGCAATCGTTTGTAAACACTGTGGTTGAGCAGTTGAGGAGGTTTCAATCGTTTTGTGAAATTTCGAATGAGTGAATGCTTGGGTGAACAGTGGTTGTTTCTACGTTTTTTTAAAATCATACCCAGCAGTTTTCGGTTAGCTCGATTCTTCTGATTTTTTACGATCTGAACCGATTTTTTCCGATTCAACAGCAAAAGTGATTTTCTGGGTGTTTTAGGACCTATTCTTGGTTCGGTTTCCAGTCCAGTTGATCGAACCGGCCAGTCCAATCCAGTTTCAACAACACTGGTTTCACTAATGCAAATACTTCAGGAAAGAGAAAAAAATACTCTTTTAAAAGTCAGTAAACAGTACATAAGAGTACATCAACCTATCTGTTGGGCATTTTCTTAACACTCAATTTAATCCCCAAGTAATAAGGATGTAACTGTAGCTAAGAGAAGCGACCAAGTTTAATATCGAACCCAATGGACGGAATATTATTAATTTAATTATAAACTAATTTAATTAAGACTAGATTGGCAATAAAAGTTGTGAAAATAATTATTATCTACCAAACAGATTAATTAAAATAACAAATAAAATAAAATAAATCAAGAACTAAGAAAAGACGAAAGTGAATCAAGTATGAGAATATGTAGCTCTAAGGTAATCCAGTTTTACTCATTAATTTCCCTCTCTAGTGTACTGTCCGACTCTGCCATGTGGACTATGGACGCATCACTTAACCATGCAAATCTACTCTATACACATAAGTAAATATGCGTGTAACACGTGTGAATCACCTCGGAGCAAGAGAATAAATTCACCCCCCAATCTAGGTACTATCAATATCAATTTTATTTTCCTAGGTTGATATTCAAACCCGATATGATCTTCCTTTATAGGTTGGTACTCCCTCAGTCCCGAAATACCCTTCATACTTACTGTTCCACGTTGTTTAAGAAAAGTTATTTTTTGACTTTTTCAATGCATTTTTAAAAGGTAAAACTATCCATACATTTGGGTATAGGGTTTGGATTAACTTTATCATTAAAGTTAATCCACACCCTAATTACCAAAAAAAATCCAGAAATAATTTTTTCATAAAAATTCCAAAAATGAACTAAAAAAAACCTATAATTTCATAAAATCAATAGAAATTAAAAAAAACATCAAAATTACAGCAGTACCATAAAATTACATAAATCTGGTACAGTTGTCCTAGAAATTGTAGAAATTTCTTACACTTCAATTTTAATTACAGAACTTGTTGAATTACATTAAAAAAATAAAATTACAGATTTCTTCTCAAGTGCATAAGCTAGAGAAATCTTCATATACATGTTCAAAGATTACTGAAAATACAAAAATGGTGCGAATGCATGTTTATATGACAAAAGTTAGATAAAATGACATTTAGATAAATTGTTAGGATCAATAATCATGGAAAAATTGAACCATCAAACTGTAAGTTCATCATTTGGATTTGCTTCCCTTCTTAGACACCTTAAAAATGTTGTCTTAATTCCCTCCAAAACTGTCCTTTTCTTTATTTTCCCACCAAATCTCTCAACAAACACACATTTTTCCCTCTAATTTTCTTTTCAAGCCTTTTCCCTCAGTTTGTAATTTCATCATTGAGACTTGTTTCCTACATAATTGTTCTTTTTTCTGTTTTTTTTTCACCAAATAAGCCACTAAACCCCAACTTTTTCCCTCCAAATTTTCTTATTAAGCCTTTTCCCTGAAATTGTAATTTCATCATTGGGAACTTTTTCCCACCAAGCTGTCCTTTTTCTGTATTTGGTCACCAAATACAGAAATTAACTCCCAAATTTTTTCCTCTAATTTTAATTAGGATGCTTTTTGAATTTTCTGAAAAATTCCCTCCATTGTCATCACAATAAATATGGTGGAACAAAACATCAAACATTAATACACTTAGTTAACATTTAATGTCACCTTCAAATCCAAACCTCTCTCGACACACAAGAAATTTGATTGGGCAGTATGTTTTAAGGCATAGCAGTCATGGAAGTATTCACTTTGGGAAAGCAAGGGAGGAAGCACAGATTTTTTGAGTTACTAGAAGAACAATATTTAACATTTAGGCAGATGCTAAAAGGCAAATTGATGCAGGCAGACCAGTCCACTTCATTTCTAACAAAAAAGAGTTTCAAAGCCGAAAAAGTTTAATCTAGACCCTGAGCAAATGAAGGGGATTGCTTTTGAAAATAGAGGTACAATTAGAGATCTTGCTGGGTAGTTAAAGGTTAACAAATCAACAGTGGGCATGTGGATAGAAAAGAGAGAGATCAAAGCTCATGCAAACTCAATCAAGCCTGAGCTAACTCCAGAGAACAAGCTTCAAAGGCTCAATTACTGTTTGCATTAGATTCATCATGACAGGAATGCAGACAAATTGATGTGTGATGAAATGTACAATGTGGTCCATATTGATGAAAAATGGTTTTACATGAGAAGGGTGAATAAGAGGTATTGCATCATACCAGGGGAGAAATAGCCGCACCGCACATGCAAATCAAAGAAATTCATAACCAAAGTAATGTTCATGTGTGCCGTATCTAGGCCTATACTTGGAATTGAGGGGCATGTTTTGTTTGATGGGAAAATATGCATTTTTTCTTTTTCAAGGATTGAGCCAACAAAAAGAAAGTCAAAGAATAGGGCAAGGGGGACAATGATTACTCTACCATTTGACACCGTCAACAAAGAAGTGATAAGAGACTGCATAATCAATCAGGTAACTCACGGCTCTCTTTTTAGGATCATTTACTAGTTTGAAAAAATTAGTGTCTTTACATGATTAGTTTCATAACTCAAGTATTGTCTTTACTAGTTTACTTTCATAAGCTTGTTTACCCAAATTGGCAGATAATTTCAGCCATAAAGGCTAAATGGCCATCAAATATGAGTAAGGATATAATTATCCAATAGGATAATGCAAAACCACACATACATGATACTGATGTGGACTTTGGAATGGCTGCAAAATCTGATGGATTCAACATCAGACTTCTTAACCAGCCTCCAAACTCTCCAGACACCAATATCAATGACTTAAGGTGGTTTAGGGCTATACAGTCACTACAATGAGGAACAACAAGCTACAATGTGGATGAAATGATCAAGAATGTGAGGATCTCCTATGACAACCTAACACCAACTACCCTAAACAATGTGTTTCTTAGCCTACAAGCCTGCCTAATTGAAATAATGAAGGTAGAAGGGGGTAACAACTATAAAGTGCCACACTTGGGGAAAGCTAAGATGATAAGGGAGGGAACTTTGTCAATCAATCTTGAGATTGATGTAGAATTGGTAATGGGCTGCATATTGAAGCTGCTAGGGGAAGAGTCCAACTACAAACAGGTTTATGACATTGCAGAACTTGTGGATGATCTTTTTTGTTGTTTATGGTCTGAAACTGACCATTTTTTGTTGTTTACAGCATAAACACAGGAGTAAACAATGTCCTTTTGATGTTTATGTGTTGTTTAAGCCATAAACAAACAACCTGTAGTAATGATATGGCCTTTTTGTTGTTTACATCATAACAATAAGACTGTACACTGTCTTTTTGTTGTTTATGTGTTGTTTATATTGTAAACAAACATTATGGTATGGCCTTTTTGTTCACAATACTCTCAGAAAGAATTTCATCACCGAGCGTGGTCTCCTAAAAGGTTTCTTATACCTATTGGTGACTGCTACGATATTAAAAAATATCAAGCATCTCTAAAATAGGTATGAAACCTAATGGTGACACTGAACACCTAATTTCAGGGACAAGAATAAGTTTATCTAAGCTTGTTCTATCAAGAGAGGTACTTAACTCTCAGAATAACATTGTCATTGGGTCATGGTCGCCTAAATAGGTTCGTATATACCTATTGGTGACTCAATATACTTATTCATTGTGGCTGGTTCATATTACATGATCACCATGGACAACCACATCATTGAATCCTTCGCCCTCGGAATATATTTGTCATTGGGCTAATTTAAAACATACATTTAATCCCAAATTAAGTTTTACATCAGCAATACAGTTCTCAGGGACAATTATTATTAGCCACCAAATGCCTCACAGGGCCAACTATAGAGCAAACCAAGCATCAACAGCCACCAAAATGCATCACAGGGCCACATAGATGCCTCACAGGGCCAATTAAACACATGTTGCATTCAAGTTTAAACAATTCAGTGCCTCACAGGGCCTAGTACTGTCCAAATATTCCCATCATCAACCATAAAATGCCTCAAAGAGTCAAGTAGAAAGCAAATAGAGCAATATTAGCCATCAAATGTCTCACAGTGCCAAAATAGATGCGTCACAGGGCCAATTAATCACATGTTTCAAATGTATAAACAATTCAATGCCTCACAGGGCCAAATAAACTCATGCTTCATCAATTCAGTGCCTCACAAAGCTAAATCAAGTGCATTCAACATCAATCAAGTGCCTCACATGGCCAAATAGAGCACATAAAACACGTACCAAGCCTCACAGGGCATCCTAATTTACAGAATTTAAAAAATGAGAGAATTTAGGGATGTACCGATAAGCTGAAAAAAACATACATACCATCTCGTAGATGAACTGTTGAAATCTAACGAATTCTTCATTCTAAGGCAAGTTTTTCCCGACATTTGCAACCACGACGTTGGAATCCAGGACCACTGTTTGGTGGTCAGAATCGCAGCGGCTGAGAGGAATCTTCGAAATAGAGACTGACAGGGCAAACTTTTCGACGATTCGTCCTCAACGTCAGAGTCCTCAACCACATATGTAACTTCCTCGGAATCGGGAAATAGAGAGTCAGGAATCACCATATCGCATACTGTCCTGGCGAAAGAGGTGAGATCAATCACAGAATCAGATGTAAGGAGTCGGGAACCACCATTTCGTTGGTGGTTCCGGCGAGATCCATTATGATTTAAGTCCATCGACGACCGACGGCATGGAGTCAACCCCAACCACCATCTCGCTCCATCTATACTCGGATCTCGACCATAGATCTAGAATTTCAACCTCAGAAACATTATCTGGTTGAAGATGAAGTGAATCGAACATCTAAGGTTTATAGTTTGAAGTGGTTTCACAAAAAAACGGTAGATCGCGTGCGAAGAGGAGCAGAAGGGGCTAGGGTTCCTCTTCACACCGCGGAAGCATGGATCAATGTGAGCGGCGTGAGAAAGTGTTAGGGTTTCGTCGCAACGAAGAGGACGAGAGGAGATAGGGGATGAAATGGAAAGAAGCAGATTGAAATGGGATTGAAAGGGTGTGGTCCAAATGTGGTTAGGCCCAAATAATAGATTAGGGCATTTAATTGTGTACTTCATAAGGCCAAACTTCTTTTTTTTTTTGGGTTTAGTTAGTGGTGTTAATGAGATTGCAAAGGTGTAATTGATGGTTAAGTTGGGAATATATTTGTCAATTTTTTTTGCCAAAAATGGGGTGTGAAGGGTATTGTTGTACGTCCAAATATAGAAAGTATGAAGGGTATTGTAAGATGAGGGGAATATATTTTATTTTAAAAATTATTTATTTTAATAAATATCGTATTATTTTTTTTATTAAAATTGTTTGTTGAAATATGAAAAATATTAATATTTGATTAAAAAATAATTTTTTTATTTCAAAAAATCAAGAATATAAGCTTTTATACTAAAGGATATTATATTCAATACATAAGGGTCAAACCTAAGTAGACGGACCAAGATGGTAAAAACTCCTGCGCCCCTGAGGACACAGGGATACGGTCCGTGTCCCCATGTGCACACAACTCTTCTCCTTTCTATTCTATTTAAACCTATGTATTGTATTGCTAGGGAGTTTAAATTGTAAAGGAGCACGGAAATTGCAAAGGGGCACGGATCTAAATCTGTGTGCCTGGGCGCACAAGAGACTCACTCGACCAAGATATATGCACCCCAAGGCGCAGCCAAGACTTTGCCTTTCAGTTTTAGGAACAAGCATAATAAAAGCATTACTTATGTAACACTACTTCGAGTTGCAACTTACAAAAATAATTCTGGAAAAAATATTACCCAGAGAACACCAGTCATCAGAATTATACAAAGAATGGAACTTGGAATCATATGTACACATCATCCAACACTGATATCTTAATCGAGTGGTGAGTTTAGGCATCTTATATTGATGAAATGTACATCTCCCTATCAACTGTGCCCCCAGCTCAAAATTAAAGGACGAATACGACGAATATAATCAGAAATATTATTAGAACCAGAAACAATTTGATCATAAGCCACCGGTTTGAGGATATTCGGTTCAAGTATTTCAGTAAGGCATTACTAGCACCTTCAACGTTCGCTAGCGACTCATCCATATTATCATCGATCCTGCTCAGTACAACCCAGAAGCTTCGTCAGAAGACAAATGTATACAGGGAAGGAGTAATACCCAGAAGCTTCGTCAGAAGACAAATGTATATAGGGAAGGAGTAATACGAGGTAAACAATAGGAAACTATCACATTGTTACAGAACAAGCCTTAATATGAAGCAATACCCCAGGGCACCAAACAATAACAATTCTCTGGGTTCTACAAGGAAAAAGTTCAACGATTACCTGATTGCCAGCTCCCCTTGCTGAGCAACCATTGTAGCCAGATGTGTGAAAATCCCACCAAGTTCGGAGATTGTGGACTCCACATTTTGAAGAGCTGCACTCCGACTTTGAGACATGCTTTCTTGTCGTGGAACTACCTGTTGCAACATGGCTGCTTCCATTTGATGAGATGGACTAGCATCGGTTGCCATTCTTCGTCTGTGCATGCATAGTAGGGAATTATATGTTGCTCAGAGAACTATTTGTAGATGCCCACACTTGCTAAAAGTTCAAGTAAGGATGCCCACTAATATGGTTATTCAGAGCATGTTACAAAATAAACTGAGTCATTATTATTTTCCATGACAATCTGGAAGCAAGATATTAACAAGCAATCTATTTAATAGAACCACTGTTCTGTCTACAGTTTACTTCTTTGATCAGAAGCAGAAAATTATGTTAAATACTCACCTCAAGTGCACAGAAAAAATCATTCCTAGCAAATTTACACACAAAAAATCACGTTATACTCTAACTGAGGTCAAATATCTGATCAAAGAATTTGCTTCTGATTAGTTTTCTTTCTTTTTTTTTTTTTACATGTGATGTTTACGAATGGCTTTGTACTGCTGATAATCAGATCCTAATATAATATTTCCGTATTCTACACAATAACACGTGTATTCAACAAAAAATTAAAACTTGCAAAATAAAATTATGACCTTGCAATTTAAAATGGAAAAGAACATCACATGAGACAAAAGTTAAAAAAGTTAAAATGAATATATAAAAGCAAAAAAGAGAAGAACACAGCAGCATAGCTGCATATATAAGAAAGAAAGAATTTAGAATCAAAGACACTCAGATTAAATATATTAAAAATATGTATATCAATGAAAAAACAAGATGCTGCTCATAAATCATAATGTACTGTTTCACCAGATCAGTCATCAAGCAATTCTTATGTACAACTAATTCTCACATGCATGAATCCTTATGTTATTACCTGACTGCTAATTATTTGTCACTTTCCTATACTTTTTTTTTAAAATCTTAGTGAACAAGCAGTAAATGACTAGTAGCCAACCCGGAAATTCTTAGCCAAGAGAAATAACAGAGTTAACATACCTAAGTTGGTTGCCAACTTGAATGCTATTTCCTTGCGATCTGATAAAACCAAATAGAGAGAAGAATATTAGGGATGAAAGACATTGATGTACAATGCCAGAAATAAATTCTGCACTCCATATCAGATGAGGGTGGGGGGATTCAGTAGGTAAAAGATAATGCATCAGGTATTTTACAGGATAATTGTGTACCCTAATTATGGAGATACCAGAAAACCCTCTAGCAGATGATTAGATCAACATTCAAAAAGAGTTTTGACATTACACTATTTCAAATTGTATAACACAGGTTCATCAAGGAACATGGTCCAACCAAAATTGTCAAATACTAACTGGATAAAGGGGTTAAACGTGTTGGATGGACCACTTGTAAGTTGTGAAGATCAAGCATGCAAACCAAATTGAACCATTTGCTAGCTGTAAATCACTACATGTCAATAGCACAGCATTTATTTGTACTTGAGATTCTGATGCAATTTTGCAGTTGTCTTAGCAACCGCATGATAAACAGAAAAATGCTTACCCATTAAAACAATAGAACGTATATCCACATATGTGCATAAACAGAAGAGGAAATGGGAATATAGAACAGAGGATCTAAGTCGTAGGCTTTGAACACTTTTGAATATAAATTTTTATGTCTCGATCATAAATTAAAAAGGAACTCGTAAAAAAATGGCAGGAATTGAACCAAGACATTTCCTGCATAGTAGAGGCTGATAGTAGAAATATCTAAACGTTAGAATTGATTTTCAAGAATTACTCAAGTTTTTTTGAAGCTCAGCATATGCAGCAAAGGAAAAATCGTGGATCATGGACGCATGGAAGAGATTAAACTATGAAATAAAAGTGATATTACCTGTAAAATTATATAACTTCACAAGTTCCACAACATGATGTAAAAATATGGCTTAAAGTGTTCACACAAAAAACCAGTCTCCTGACATTTGATTTGAAAGAAAATGTATGAGACGATGGGCCATTTCATATTAAATTACTTGGCCTGAAAATGAGGCAACTTCACCAGGTTTCTATTTTATGCATAGAAAGTCAAATTACAAAAATAAAAGGCAATAACAAGCCACAAAAGAGATTGAACACCAGAAACATTGAAACATGAATACGCTTGGTTGCAGATAAGGACTGCTTTCTTCCAAGACTCACGTTTATGATAAACTCGAAAAAATCGAGCGAAATTGGGAAAAGGAGGACCATTTTTGCCAATAAAGAATTTTGTAGCTATTGCAATATTTATCATTTGAGCAAAAACAAGCCAGATTACCCATACTGTAAAGTATAAAACATTAACTTCCACATTAAGTGGCGTTTTACAAGACAATTATCTCCATCACAACGCAAATTTTCAATAAGTAAAATACCAAAGCATATAAAGTATCACAGAAAAGAATATACATTGATGGTTGCAGATTTCCTTTGGATGACTCGGATGAGCTCAACCAAGGGGGTGGTTCCATCACAGCATTAGGTGGTTGCTTTAATGGGTTTTCTCTTGATACAACAGTGGAAAATAACTGTTTCCGATTCTCACGGGCCTTAATGTTCTGTGGAACAAAGGCAGTTAATGTCACTGCGAATACGATGAAGATGCTAATGTTGCTCCTCCAACCAAAAAAAAGGTACCGAGAACATCAGCTATAGGAAATATACCTTTGTTGTAGTAGTCAAGACATCTTGTAACTCCTTAGTCACATTCATAAGTCTATTTTTTAAGTCATCACAAACAGCAGTCAAATGAACAGATCTATCCTCGGAATAATTTTCATCAGCTATCTCCATGTTTTGGAGGGTTTGCAAATCAGAAATAGCCATGTTAAGTGCTGTGATATCATTTTTTATCAGGGCTGTTAGTTCTTCATTTTCCTTGCTCCGATCATCAAAAATTGATGACCTTTTGGTTACTGCACAAGAGTATGTATTAGAAACCTGAAAGCAGAATGATATGACAACAGGATTTATCTAATAGTAACTAGAATATTCACATATGACTAGTAAGTCTAGTTTAATGTTTGAATTCCAACTAAAAGGAGTCTTATAAATGGGGTTTTACATGAAATAGGACATATAATGATATATTAATTAAATGTCAATCTGATGAGGATGATCCACTTTTATAGTATTTCTTAGTTTTTTTCATTCATGTTGGTTAGTTAAGCTAATAATTGGCTGCAGTTTCTCTTTCAAATTCTCTTACATTATTTTGTCCAGGCCTTTTACGGAAAACTCTTCTGTAGAATATTATTATCTCATTCAATCAGCTCTTCTATAAAATATTATTATCTCATTCAATCAGATTTGCTGTATAAAATATTATTATCTCATTCAATCAAATTTGCTGTATAAAATATTATTATCTCATTCAATTAATTTGCTGTGTAATCTTATTTTCAATCAGGGCCTACTACTGAGGCCTGAGAAAAGAGGTTTGCTACAAAAAAAAAAAAGGAGAAGTGTAAAGAAAAAGAATTCACACAGCCTGTATTTCACGTTTCAATGGCTACTATGACCATTGGGCCATGCTTATGAAAAACCTGTAGAGATCTGATATTGGAAATTGGTTGAGCCAGGTTAATGGTTACCAAGAACCAGTCACAGGAGTTGTACTGAAGGTGAGCAAGACTATCCCTTAGTATTTTTTCAAGTTATGAGTTTGGCAAACAAGCTGAGAAGCAATGGAGAAAAGATGAAAGATGTCATCATTGTAGAGAAGATTCTAAGAACTTAAGAAGTACAACTACGTAGTAGTTCCAATTGAAGATGTACAGGAACAAAAGTTCAATACAAGCAGTGAGAAGTGCAAGCCTTATATAAGGAACAATCACAGAAAAACCCGAGATAAACCCTCAGAACAGCACGCTAACTGTATAAAGAATCATTTTCTTATCAAATGTGCAATAATAAAAACCTACAACTCTAAGGAAAAATATACTCAAACCCTAAAACCCATGGGCCAACTATCAAAATAAAGCAGAAAATAATAAAGCAGCAACTTCTAACGCACATCAACTTCAGTTCTCCTCCTCTTCAGACGAACAAAAACTTGTAATCCTACTCGAATCCTAACACCCAAAAGGTAAGAGGTAGAGGCATTTTCAGAGGAAGAGGATACGGATGGGATAAAGGTAGGGTAGACAGAATTTATCTAAGCCACTTTGGAGGGTTACAAATGCCATAAACTTTGCCACTTTCAAAAAGTGTCCTGATTGGAATGAAGAAACAAAATTTTCCGAGTTCATCGAAGAAGAAGAGATACTTCTAATATCTTAAGTGGAGACACTTGACCCCAGTCGAGAAGATGCTTGGTTCCTTGACTAGGTGCTCAAACCACTTGCATGGTAATCAAGCCATGTTTATTGAGCTAGATGAGAAATTTCACCACTCTTTGAAATTGGGTAAAATTAGAAGGATAAATGTCACATGCAAAGGTTGGAAAATGAGTGCCCTGATAAATGGTGATAATCTTATTGTCACTGTTAAAACGACCATCAACAGTCACATCTGTGTTCTATGTCCCAGATTTAATAAATGATCTATTAAGCACAAGATAACTACAAGAGAAACTGACGACAATTTTTATTAAAGGAGGAACTTGGAAAATGAATCATTCTAATAAAGGTTTGATTATTCAAACAAACATTAGCGCAAATAGGATGTTCATTTTTTTTCTTGAACTTGAACCAGGACAAGGGTCTACACATAAGTTCACAATATCTCACTCACCAATAGCATCAGAAATACGGACACCTAAATTACAAAGGTTGGTTTAAGAGCCTTGCAAAAGAAAGAGATGGTGTGTGGTCTCCCACGATATTTTGAATAAGACAAGTTGTGTACTGATTGTAGTGTTGGTAAGCACCATTGCAGTTCAACACAAAAGAAGAGTCATTGGAAAAGCAACCCAAGAATTGGATCTTATTCTTCATGCAGACACTTGTGGCCCGACCAACCCCATTTCCAATAGCAAGAAGAGGCACATCTTGCGCTTCATTGATGACTATTGCTGAAAGTCATGGATGCATTATTTTGATGGAAAAGTCAAAAGCATTGAGCCAACTCAAATGTTTAAAGAAGATGGTGGAAGATGAAACAAGTTTACAATCAAGTGTCCGTGCACACGCACGCATAGAGGAGGTGAATATACTTTTGTTGAATTCAACAATTTTGGAAGGAGAATGGCATCAAACGCCAACTGAGCACCACATACACCCCGCAAAAAGCTGAATTGAAGAATTTGACCAATCATGAACATGGTTCATACAATGCTGTTTGAGAAGAAAATTCCAAAAACTTTTTGGCCGAAGGTAGCAAATTGGAATAATCACGTGTTGAATTGGTGGCCAAACTTGGCTGTGAAAAATGTCACTCCAGAAGAAGCATGGACTGGAGTGAAGCCTTCTATCGAGCTTTTTTAAATTTTGGATGCATAGCACATGATCATGTGCAAAGGTACAACAATCTAAACTTGATAAATTTTTACTTGAGTGTTTTTGAGTATTAGTAAAGAATCCAAAGGCTAATAAGCAAGGAATAATCACTCGTGTAAAATAAGGTCAAAATAAAAGGCGCACCATAAGAGTCGAGAATTTAAGTTCACTCGCATTTGGGTGCTTCAATTTCCAGAATACAACATCAGTAAACCGAAACTTTGGAATAATATTACCCATTAGCGAGCATTTAGCACATAAAGATATATTTGTACTTCTTTACACATACAGGCATAATCTCCTCAATCTATGAGAAGATAATCGCATATCCCTAACATGTACTCGTACCAAGATTACCTTGTATAACTATTAATCGTCATATATATCATGCAAATACTATTAGCGAATCAGTAATTTGATTATCAAACCTAAGTAGAACTGTAGAATAGAAGTAAAGAACAATATGTATAGTTGAACATAATTTTTTTCAGAAAATAAAGATAAACTTCAAGCTTTAGTATTACTCTTTCTCAGACTGTGTGCTATTGTCATTATAATCAATTAGATATGAATCGCGATTTCAAATCAAATTAGAGAGCAATGGCTGGGATCACATAGTACATCATCATTTCGTGAATATTACAGCTAACACGAATACTACACAATTTAATCAAGTAAATATCATCACATAAATCCACAATAACATTCCAAGAAGATTCTCTTTTAAAAGAAAAAATATATGTAAACACAAACTAATTGATAAAGGAAGCTTACAATTAGATAGACGATCGATTTTCTGCGAGGTTTGGTGGATGCGAAGCCCTATTTGGGAGGCATTTTTGTTGAAAACGGATCGATCCGGAGTTGGTGTAATCGGGTCTTTTATTTGCGATTGGGGAGGAGTTTCTGCATTTTTTCCGATCCTCCTCAATGTATGAGTCAAAGAAAGAAACTCCGACGTCCGATCACGAAACGGCAAGGCGCCGGCAACCGCCATAGAAACGAGGTGGCAGAATTATTTGCTGAGAATTATTGGCGTGAAGGGTCAGCATCACCAGGAACAATTTCACCGATGGTTGAGGGTTGAGTGACTTTGAGGATTAAAATTTAGGTTTTTTACTAATTTACCCTTTTATAAACATATTCCTTGAAATGTTTGACCGCTGACCAAATGTTTCATGCTACTCGAGTGAGTCTCTTGTGCGCCTGGGCACACGTATTTAGATTTGTGTCACTTTACAATTTGTGTGCCCCTTTACAATTTAAACTATCTAGCAATACATAAGTTTAAATAGAATAGAGAGGGGAATGATTGTGTTCACATGGGAACACGGACCGTGTCCCGAGGGCAAAGGAGTTTTTGCCTTTCTTACCCGCTGAAACGAAGGCACCACCAATTTCTTTATCAATGACAGAATCGGATGACTGAAATAGGAAGAAGATCGACAATTTCACCGCAATTTCACAGGTTAGCAGTTCAATTTTAATTACCTTTTTTCATCTTGTTTGGTAATATATGTTGTTCTATAGAATTTCATGCGGCGATACTGATTAAGATCTTCAATTAAGCATTCTTGTTTGATGTAGATGAGCTTAGGTAGAGTATTCCATAAAGTGTTTGTTGAGATTTAATCTTATTGAGGATTGAGTTATTGAGATTTAATTCGATTGATCAAAATCACTGGACTAAGAACTTTATGCATTTGATTAGTTTGTTTATTAGCTCTGCTTGGCAACATAGATCATGAATCATAATGTGCCCCAGCTTTAGACATATAAGGAATTTTACCCATGAAACTTTTCTGAGTTTGTTGCAGTGGGAGACTTTCTCGTGGTTAACTTAATTGCTAGGTTTCACAGCAAAAAAGTTTGTTCAACAAGTTTCTGTGTGCTTCTTCTATACTAAGAGCTCCAGGCAAAGTAAGTATTTGTTCATCCTCTACAGTTTGTATACCTTCAATATCATCTTGGGTAGCCTATGGCCTGTTGTTGACATAAGCACCTTCTCCTATGCAGGGTCGAAAGGCATTGTTGTTGACAAACTTGTGGGAAATATCTATTAGAAGTACATAGTAATTAGCAAAGTGTGGATTTGTTTTGATAAATACTTATTCCGTCCTAAGAATACATTCGCGTATTCTCTGGCATGGAGTTTAAAAAAAGTAACTTTTTGTTAGTGTGATGTAAGAAAGAGAGGGGGTATTTTGGGTAATTGGATAGAATAAAGTGTATGATATAGTTGACTTTGACTAGATTGTATGTAAAAAAAGTGGCATTTTTGTAATATTGTAGTATTGTAAGGTTATTAATATTGTGTTGTTTGAATATTTTATACCCACGAACAAGAATACTCGATTGTTGTAGAAGTATATTCCAAGAAATAAAATTATCGAACCACAAAGGAGTTAGGTTTGGATTAGTACAATACGTGTGCTCATGTTTATGTCACTTTTGTAAGGATGATAGAGTTTTGAGTTTGAAATTACCAACTAAAGCAAGTAGCAAGTAAATAAAATAGCAACTAAGAGAAATGACAAGTAATATGATTAACGAGAAAAGAGAATAAGTGCTAAAGTTCAAGTATGGAAAAACATGAGTTTAGAAACATCCAAGCACATTCAATTCATATTATCATGCAAAGGGAATTCAACTCAATTGATGTAAATTAAGAGTGATTACGATTATATCCTAAGTTCCCTTTCGGGTTACAAGGTTGTTGTTCCACTTGAGACTCCCAAAAGCACTTAAGATCAAAGCCCAACATTAACCTCTTCCATTTAGGTACTAATTAATTCCGAATTCTCCCATCCAAGGTACTAATTAGGATTAACTCTTCCTTTTTGTGCAATAGAGCTAACGAATGGATTGGTTCCCCTCATTGAATTCAAATATCCTTTCGGTCAAACTCAAACTCGATGTCTATTCATATCTTTCTAATACTTAAGAGGGTCGTTTCCATCTCACTCCAAGCAATATACACATGAACATTATAATAACACTTAATTATCATAAATTATCCATTGATCAACAATCCATTAAATCAATAATCATTCATGAATAACAAATCATGTCATCACAACATCAAAACAATTAAAGCCCATGAATAGAAATCAACATCAATTAAGTCAAAAACCAATTTAATCCACATAATAATATAAACCTAGTATGCTCTTCATATTCCTAATCCCACTAGAGGGATTAGCCTAACATGATAATAGTAACAAAACACATAAATGATTCATTACACATATCCATAGACTTAAATCCAAATGAAAAACAAAAGAGATGTAAATCTTCCCAAGAAATTCCTTGTAGAGAATCTTCAACACTCATTGATCTCCACCTCTAGCTCTTGAATTCTTCAGGTCTTTAACACCCAAATGAAAGGGATGAAGAATGGATGAAGATAGATGAAGATGATGGTGTAAAATGGAAGAAATGGTGTGTGATCTAGTGTAGGAGTAAAACCCTTGTGTGGAAATATCCAATCTCTTTTGAATTGTTGAACTTGAGGCTATTTATATCATCTCCAAGTTGGGCCACAAATTAAACATCAAATGAGCTTTTTACACACACTTACACACATTAGCAGGTGAAAATCCAGATTTTGGCCCAAAAATGACCTTACTCGACTTAGCTTGTCTTACTCGAGTTAGCAGCTCGAGTCGAGTTGCATGTATTGTAACTCGAGCTAACCCAGCTCGACTCATGTCGCCAACTCGAGCTCTCGCCTGTTCGGCCGTGTTGCGAGGCTCTGAAATTGATTTGACTCCGGGAACCTTACTCGACTCGAGTTGCCAAGTAGTGTTGTGACTTGCAACTCGAGTAAGCTCACTGTATGATTTTGAACTCCTGCTCTGCTTCGTACGACTTGCTGCTCGACTTGGTGAGACGCAGCTCGACTTGAGTTGCAGTCGAGTTGGACCTTGCAACTCGAGTTGGCTCACTGGACAAATTCTGGACATATTCACACCCCTACTCGACTCGGCAACTCGAGTTGCACCTTGCAACTCGAGTTGGGTCCCGTAAGTTCGTTTCTTGCTCGTTTCAGCTCATGACTCCATTTTTGCTCTATTTTCACCTGTTTTACATACGTTTAAGCTCATTCACACATATTTTCATGAAAACACATAACACAATCAAATAATACATAAAATACGGATAAAATAATACGAAAAGACATATAAAAAGACACTAAAATCTAGGTGAAAATAGCGACGATCAACCCCCCAAACTTAAAGTGTTGCTCATCCCCGAGCAACAGAAATGACAAAACAAGTGGAGTGATTTTCACCTTGGAAAAGACTAAACGAATATAAGCAATAACACATCGATAGCAATAAGAATCACAATTTATGCTAAGTCATCCTACAACATTAAACTCATGACATAAGGAATTAACAAGTTCAATCACAAGAGAATAAAGTGTAATATAGTCCCTTTTTAGTCCAAGCCTCACATATGTTATCAATGTCACTCAACACTCTTTAAAGTGGTAAAACAACACTCATCAATCGATTGGCTCGACTCACTATAAGCTTGCTCGTGGACTACATTCACAAACCACCAAAGTTTCAATTAATGATCAAAAAGGTCTTTCATTAAGGATCTAATGATAGACTCTTTGGTAGGGTAGGAATAATATGGATACAAGTGACTAATCAAGTGTAAGTAATCGAAGAGGTAGCTATTTTCTTCCATTCCTTAACTTATATTTCTTCCTTTCTCAACTCTGATAATTACAAGCACTAATCATCAACTTTCCTTAGATTGAGCTTCTCTTGATTCATGCTTCCTTCTTTAGACTTTTAAGTACTTAAACATATGTTGGTACTGTGCTCTTTTTCTTATTTTATGGTTGCATGTCCATTCTTTGCTTGTGCACTTTTAATCCATTTTCTTTCTTGTTTACCATTTTCTTTTCTTCTCTTGTTATTCAATCTATCCTTTCTAGCTACCATCTCCTCAATCACCCACACAAAGGGTACATCTATAAGGCTTTAAGTGGGTAATCATGGGTTGTAATGTGCTAAATTCACAATAAATAGGCTTTAAGACTCAAAGTGGTTGATTAGGAATGATGTTCAAGGTAGGAAAATATATGGTAATAACTTCAAATAACAAAGATGACCTTAGATCATGTCATTAACCTCCACTCTTTAGGCTCGTTCCTATAGTCATTGAGCAAGCTGTAGCTTATCAAAAACAACTGATTCTCTCATGAAGAAATGCCATGTATGCACGGTTGAGGCTCAAACTCTCACAAGCTTATGCATTGGACCTTAAGGAACTTATTACACCACATTCATCTCAAAATTGAACAAGTTAAGTAAAAATGTCACAATTTGAAAGTGTAGAGATTCTTAATCATAAATTGTCATCACTTATCACAACAACATGTCATCACTCCCATTCAAAAGCGATCACAACATCCTAAAAACAAACCACCAAACATCCCAAGACAAAATTAAAGATACACACAAAACATAAAAATAAGGACTCAACAAACAAGACACAACAAAAACACAAACATGTAAAAATACAAATTACATCCATCCATAAGAAAATTAAGCACACATTCATATCATCAACAATCAATTAAGCTCACAATCATCCCAATCTTTGATTAAAAATTGAAATCCTAAATTACGAAAGCAAACCTCCCACAAACATAACAAATGAAGTAGCATGCTAATCACAACAATCCAAATCAAAATCACTTCATGTCAAGCAATTAAAAGTTATAAGGTGTAGAGTACTCCCTCAATAGGCATTTGGTAGTGGAAAGCGTTAGCTCCGAGCTCCATTCGTGTTTTCAATACCCTTCATTCATGCTCAAACACTCACAAACACCATTAGCTCAACAATGTCATTAAAAATTATGGACTATCATGCATTTCAATACTACCAATCGGACCAAAGTCCTATCCAAACTCATGAGAAATTTTTTTTAAATTGACCCAATTTTACAAGAATCATAATTCAAGTGGTGTGTCACATCACTCACTCTCCCCCCAAACTTAACTCGAGATAAGAGTTGAGAATTAAGTTTGCAAAAAGTGGTGGGACTTACCCTTGTAGTTTCCATCAATGATCTTCTGTGGAAAAGCATATGCATCCAAATTAATCAAATTATCTCCACCACTCTCTAGCCCCCTCAAACTTAACTCGAGACAAGAGTCGAGAATTAAGTTTGCAACAAGTAGTGTGATATCCATACTCGAATCCACGAAGCACTTTTCTTTTCTTCAATATGCATTTTTCTCTATGAGCACAATCCATCTACAAGCCAAAAATTGCAAAACAACATCAAATCCACAATCTTTATTGAAAACACTAAATAAAGCAATAAAGATAATAATGGGTTGCCTCCCATTAAGCGCTGAGTTTAACGTCTTCAAGCTAAACGGAGTGCAAAATCATGGAACCAAAGAGCGATCCTTCACTATTTCTTCCCTCATCTTTACTTTGAGAAATTGTTTGGCTCTTTTCTTTTCCATCAACATGATTTCTCCATTCTTTCTTTTAATCATCAAATCATCCGAAAGAATTGTGGATGGAAATGTTTCGTCTCCATAAGGCCAATGAAATTCTCCTTTATCAACCTTCCATTCGATGTCCGAGTCCCCATTCCTACAAATATCAAGCAAAGACAAGTTAAGATTAAAATCTTCAATATAATCATGGAAAAGAGAATTAGAAGATTTAAATGAGTAAGAATTTTCAAATCCATGAAGATCATCCGGAGGTATGATTGGAGGCTTGAGGTAAGAATCATCCTTCTTTCTTGCTTTGTTACATGAAAATGTAACACTCTTCGTATTTGAACTCAAAGAAAGTTCTCCTCTTTCCACATCAATATGAGCCTTTCCCGTGGCTAAGAATGGTGTTCCCAAGATCATAGGTGATTGAGGATCAACTTTTATCTCCAAGACGATAAAATCCACCGAAAAAGTCAACTTCTTCTCTTCGATCACTACATCTTCCACCACCCCTAAGGACTTAATAGTTGATTCATCCGTCACTTGAAGGCATGTAGTGGAAGGCTTGAGCTCTCCAATATCCAATTCTTCAAAGAGAGAATGAGGCATAACATTCACACTAGCTCCCAAGTCACACAATGCATTAACAACCTTCTTTCCTTCAACTTTACAAGGGATAATGAACTTTCCCGAATCACCAACTTTCATTGAAGGCTCCTCATGCAACGATTCATTTTTTTCAACTAGCTTCGCTTTCTTTCTCTCCTCATATTTGTTCTTCAAAGTTTCAACAAACTTTTGAAATTCCTACATCTTTTTTTTTTAACAAATCTTTGAGGGTAAGGGATTGGATAATGAGTAATTGAAATTCCCCAATAATCACATTCATATTCTTCTTCTTTTTCCTTTTTCTCCTTAGCCTTTTTCCACTTAGGTACATGCTCTTCTTTCCATTTCTTCCTCTTTTCTTCTAACTCAATTTCTATTCTTTTTGCTTCTTCTTTCTCTTTATCCACCTTACAATCCACAAACCCTTCTTCAACCAATCTATCCTCTTTCACCTTTATGCACATGCAATACTCTTTTGGATTTATTTATGTGGTAGATGGAAATTTTCCTTATTGGTGTTGGGATCCAACGGAAGAAGCAATTTGCTCCATTTGATGCTCAAAAGCTCTCATCCTATTGTCGGATTTCTTCTAATTTTCCTCCATTCTAGCTTCAAGCTTAGCATCTCTTTTTTCCATGTAAGCCCTTGTATCTTTCATGAATGCTAGCAATGTCTCTTCTAATGATGATTTACCTTCTCCATTGGGCGGCTTAGCACTCGGATCCAATCCTTGAGGAAGTGCCACGACGACTTGAGTATTGGAGTAAGAAAGATTTTCATGCTTCCTCGGAGCTTGATAATTTTCTCCACTAGATTAATTAAAATTATTCCCCCGAGCTTGCCCTTGATATCCTCCTTGAAAATTACCTTAGTTATAAGAATAATTACTTTGGAAATTCCCTTGATGTTGGAAATTCCCTTGGTAATTTCTCCTATCTAAATAGACAACATCCTCTACACCTTGCATAACATTGCTCTCATCATTCAAATTAGTACTTGTCCTTTCCCCTTGACTCACTCCTTGAGTGATCAAATTCAATTGCTTTGTTAAAGCATAGATGCCCTCATTAAATTATTTCATTCCTTCACTTTAAAACACATCACTCTTCACTTTATTAACACTCTCCACTTGAGCCACCTTTTCGAATGCATAGCCTCCCATTACTCTCTCGGAAGGCCATTGATAAGCATTCATTGCAATATCTTCAAAAATTCTATAGCTTTTATAGCATTCACTCCAAATATAGACCCTCCGGATGAGGCATCTACATGCATCCGATTTTGCTGACTCAACCCTTGATAAAAGAAAGTCACTTGTTGATTCTCATGAAAATCATGTTGAGGACACTTTCGTAGCATCTCTTTGTAGTGTTCTCATGCTTCATAAAAATTCTCATCCGGAAGTTGCCTAAATTGAGTGATAAGGCTTTTCATTTGGAGAGTCTTCGAAGGAGGAAAGTACTTGTGTAGGAACCTTTGCTCAAGATCTTCCCATGTATTACAACTTTCCAATGGAATTGTATTGTACCATTCTTTAGCCTTGTCTCTTAAAGAAAAAGAGAACAACCTCATTCGAATAGTATCTTCCGACACTCCATTCATCTTTACGGTATTTGCAACCTCCAAGAAAGTAGCTAGATGTGTGTTCGGGTCTTCAAGAGGACCTCCCCCAAACTGATTTGCTTTGACCATGTTGATCAATTCGGTCTTAATTTCAAAATTGTTGGCTTGAACCGGAGGAACCATTTTGTGCACGGTTCTCGGTTGGAAGTAATCCTGAATTGCTCTAGGCCTTGGCCTCTCTTGAGGTATTTGCACATTTCCTTGCATAGCTTGGTTATTAAACATATTAACAATCTCTTGGACATTTCCACGAACATGTGGTTGTGCCTCTTGTTGTTGGAGTATCCTTTGAGCTTCTTGATTGGCAAGCAATTGCATATATTCTTGATTTTGAGCAATGAAATTCCTAATCTCTTGCCCTCCTTCTTGTACCCCCCTTTGATCTTGTAATGGATCTTGGGGTGGGTTATGATTAACATTATTTCCATGTTGATTATCCATTTTTGTTCCTTTTCTAGCTTTTCGTCTTTCTCGTTTCCTTTGTCGTGCGGTCTTTTCTATCTCCAAATTCAAAGAAATAATCAATTGATTTTCATGTGATCTTGTGATCATAAAACACCTACGAAAATTCAAAGAGTGAGACCATAAACAAAAATAGTAAATAAAATAAAATAAAAAGTATCCTTATCAAGAACAACTAAAACAATAACACAGTCTTCCACTAATCCGTTAAACTCCCTTGGCAACGGCGCCAATTTCTTTTTTGAATATTTTATACTCACGAGCAAGAATACTCGATCGTTGTAGAAGTATATCCCAAGAAATAAAATTATCGAACCACAAAGGAGTTAGGTTTGGATTAGTACAATACGTGTGCTCATGTTTATGTCACTTTTGTAAGGATGATAGGGGTTTTGAGTTTGAAATTACCAACTAAAGCAAGTAGCAAGTAAATAAAATAACAACTAAGAGAAATGACAAGTAGTATGATTAACAAGAAAAGAGAATAGGTGCTAAAGTCCAAGTATGGAAAATATGGGATTAGAAACATCCAAGCACATTCAATTCATATTATCATGCAAAGGGAATTCAACTCAATTGATGTAGATTAAGGGTGATCACGATTATATCCTAAGCTCCCTTTCGGGTTACAAAGGTTGTTGATCCACTTTAGACTCCCAAAAGCACTTAAGATCAAAGCCCAATATTAAACTCTTCCATCTATGTACTAATTAATTCCCAATTTTCCCTTCCAAGGTACTAATTAGGATTATGATAGGCGTTTTCTCAACACACAATTAATCCTCAAGTATGAAGGATATCAATCGTAGTTTCGAAGGTGACCAAGTTATATATCGAATCCAAGGGATGGATAAATATCAATTTAATTATATTCTAGTGAATTATGACTATATTGGAAAATATAATGGTTGTGATTTGTAATTAAGTAACGAAAGTGATTAAATTATCAAGTAACAATAACAAGAATGAGAGATAAGTGAGTTGTGATCAAGTAAGATAGTAGGTAGTTCGTCAGGTAATCCAGTTCCACTTATTAATTCATCTTTTATGTGACGGTGTCTGACTCTGCCTTGTGGTTTATGGACGCATCACTAAACCATATAAATTCACTCTATAGACACAAGTAAATATGCGTATGACACGTGTGAATATCCTTGGAGCAAGACGTATACCCCCCTTTCTAGGTACTATCATAATCAATTATTTCCCGTGCACTTAGTACTCTTACCCGATTTGATCTCCCTTTATAGTTACTATAAAGTTATACTCTTTATCCTATTTATTAACCCGAATATGATTCAATTAATAAGTATTCATATAAGATAGTTCTAATAAGACTTCAGAATCCCTTCACTTAGAATTATAACATTAAACCCTGCTCAGCAGTGAACGCACTCAATCAATAACCAAGTTATTAATCAGACTTTACACAACAATTATTGATGCACAAAATGACTATAAGTATGGATTAAAAATGCGCAATCTTATATAAAATAAACCACAAGTAGTGTTGTATGGAGTTTACACACGAAAGACTAATTAACTTATGAAACCTTCATAACCCTAGAACTACCGAATCGGCTCTAGCCCATGATTGATCTAAGAACAATCATGGTTTGTTGGACAATCTTACTTGAATCTCCAGTGGAACCTCTGTCACAGCCCCTCCGGATGATGGATGATCGACTCTCCTCTCAACTCTACATCTCATTGTCTTCTTGATCAAGTCGTCTTTCTATGATGCTGCACAAGCCTTCTTTTATACTTGTAATCGCACCTATCGGGCTTGGAATGGACTTTATAAGTGATCACACACATTGAGGGTGTAAAAACACTGATATGGTAAGTTTTCAAGCCTCGATTCGACTTCAGCTACATGTCGAATTGACTCCTCCAAGTCGAATCCCAGGTCGAATTGGCCAACTGCCCTGTTCGAATTGAAGTGACAAGGTCGAATCAGAATTTTTGCCAATCGAATCGACCTCGATTCGACCTGATGCCCTGGTCGAATCACCCCTGTTGTGGTCGAATCCACCTTCTGCTCATGTGCACTACCAATTCGACCTGAAGGGCTGGTTGAATTGATCTTCTTCAGGTCGAATCGCACTCCTACTACGCCCAATCGGATGGCTTCGACTTCCTTTCTTCAGTTTTCAACACTTCCACTCCGATTTCCTTCAGAAAATCACTCAAATAGCTCCAACAACACCTGATTCATGCCTTTCACAATATATATCGGTTTACAACTGATTTCAACCTTCAAACACTCCATAATAGCACAAATCCAGGTGCAAGATTCGTGAATTAACACACTCATCAAACCCCCAAACTTACATGTTGCTCGACCCGAGGCAACGCAATCAAACCAAGGAGTTGTGTATAATTCATGAGGATCACCAAGTACAATACATATTACACATGCAATTTTATCAATTAAAGACAAGTATTTCCTGCATCATACATATCATTCATGCAAAACATCACTCAATCATATTACCATTCGGAGTACTAAGTCATCAAGCTCACAAGATAAGTGTTTACTCTCTCACTCAAGTGCTAATTGCACTTAACAGGTTAGTGTATACGCTCATACTCAATCCATACTCACGCGTAACTATAAGCTTGGCAAGGGTCTCAAAAATCAACTCACAATCTACTTATTACAAAAATCACAAAGGACTTGTTTTTTGGTTGTAATGTTAGCTCTTTGGAAAGGGTAGGAAAATTTAGATAAGTGACTCAAACACTAGTAGAGAGTTACCTTGGAAGTGCTCGCTTTCTTCGTTCGGCTACATATTCTCCTCCAATTTCTTCTCTTGCACTTGCAATTTTTGAATTTCATTCTCTTCCTTGCATAAACATCATTCTTCTTTTGATAACTCGGGTAACGGTTGTAGGTACTACCCTTTTCAATCGGGGTACCAGTTTCAGGCACTACCCCTAAACAAGATTTAACCATACTCTTCCTCTTTCTATTCCACTTAACCATCATTCTATCTTCCTTCTTCTTCTCGTAACACTTATTCACCTCAACTCTCTACCAATAGGGTATTTAAACAAAGCTCAAGTAAAGGTTAAATAAGGCTAAAAAGCTTTTAAGGCTCAAACGGGGCTACCAAAGGTATACATAATCAATGGGAATGTAAAATTTGGCTAAGTAACTCAAATAATCAAGAATGGCCTAAGATCATGTCCTAGCAATTCACCAATTGTAAGTCTCACACAAAACTCTAAGCCAAGTTCTAGAATACGTTCATATGAATGATTCTCTCAAGAATAAACTATCATGATCAAGCATGATTCAAAGGCTCAAATACTCACATGGGTAAATATAATCCTAAGTACTCCTCATAGCATATAATCAAGATCAAATTTCACAAGAACTCTACATACTTATCAAATTATACATGCTCTCATCAACAAAAATTAACACATGAACATATGAATGCACAAAATCCATGAACCCATATATCAATCATACAAGCATCTCTACAAATCCCAACTCATGCATCTCAATCTATCCTCACAATCCACATCTTCATCAAGAATCAATCCTAAAACTTCACATTCATGAGTAACTCCACAAACAACTCAAAATACAAAACAAAACACCATTAAACATTAGGCAAGTTGCAAAAAATCGACACATAAAAACCGATTAAAGTTTAAATATACCGCAAAAAATCAACTCCCCTAACAAATGTTACAAAGAAAAGATTATACTATCGGTGCTTATCGAGGTAAGTACATCACACCCCCCCAAACTTAGTAGAAACTATAGTCGAAACTAAGTTTGCAAAGAGATGTAATTGTCGATAAGTAAGCACTTCAAATATAAAAATTTCTTACTCACACGAATGAAATAAAGCAATAAAACAGGAAGGAAAGCCCCCAACAGGCGCTCTTGTTTAACTTTGGAGAATCACGATGGATTACCACTTAGTAGACTAGTTGATCGGAAAATGGTCTTCTCGCATCCTCACCTTCAAATACTTTCTTTCCCTCTTCTTGGCTACACTCTTTTTTGTCACAAGTATATGATCCTCAGAATTTCCTTCTTCCCATGGCTATCTAGACACCTCCTTGTCAATCTTCTATTGAAATTCAGAATCATCTGTCGGGTATTTTCCATTGTCACCAAGAAAGGCATACGTCAAGTGTTCCGGTAACAGGTTCAGCTCCTCTTTCTTTTCTTCCATCGGAGTGCTCTCTCTATCCAATGACAAGTACTACCTAGTCCACTTCACTTCCTCAACCTTAGATTTCTCCAATTCATACCTGTCATCACCCAAAGCAAGTAAGTTCTCAAGATATTCAATACATTCCTCATTGGAGAGATCATCAAGCTCCGTAGTGGGATAAGTAAGAGACTCCATCAAGCATGTCTCAAGAGGGTCCTTAGACAAGATCAAAGACGTATCTTTCTTCACAGTCTCCTCCACCACATCAATACTATGACATTGTGACTCCATAGGCATCTTCATTGCTTTGTCAAGGTTGAATAAGACCTCTTCTTTATCCATCCGCAACCTAAACTTCCCCTTTTGAACATCAATCATGGCCCCAACAATAGCAATGAAAGGTCTCCCCAAGATAAGAGGGATATTATCCTTGTCATCTTCCATCTCAAGTACTAGAAAATCCACAGGAAAGACTAGTTTCTCCACTTTGACAAGAACGTCTTCAATAATACCTTTCGGAGACGTCATTAACATGTCCAGCAATTGTAAAGCAACTATTGTAGGAGATAACTCCCCCAAACCAAGCCTTTGAAAGATAGACAATGACATCAAATTGATGCTTGCCCCAAGATCGCACAAGGCTCGTCGTGCCGGCCCTTTTCCAATCTCACACAAGATAGTGAAGCTTCCCGGATCCTTCATCTTCTATGGCAGCTTCCTTTGGATAATTGAGTTGCAATTTTTAGACAAGTTCACCATCTCAACTCTGTTCAAGCTTCTCTTCCTCAACAATATATCCTTAAGGAATCGGGCATAGTACGACATCTCTAAAATTGCCTCAGAGAAAGGAATACTCAAGCTTATTTTATTTATGATATCAGAAAACTTCTTGAACTTCTCTTCCAATCCCTTCTTAACCAGCTTATAAGGAAACAACGGAGGTATCTTTGTTTTGGGGATACCCCATTCATCACGCTCGACCTTCTCCGTTTTATCCTTCTCGGCTCTCAACCTCTTGGCTCTTTCCTACTTCTTTTCTGCTATGATCTCAGTATTTTGCTCATTCGGAACCAATGGAGTAATGTTCACATCACGAGGAGTGTTCGGTGAAGAAACAGGTGCAGTATGGGATGATTCGACCTCAATTCGACCAGGTGCTCTGGTCGAATTGGGCACAAAGTGGTCAAATTGTGCACCTGGAACACGATTCTCACCCTGTATCTCCGATTTGACTTGGATTCGACCAGAAGGTCTGGTCGAATTGAAGTCTCCCTGGTCGAATCGGCTCATTATAAGATTTTTGCCCTCCGATTCGACCTGACAGTCTGGTCGAATTGAACTGCTGTTGGTCGAATCGGGCTTCTAATAAAACAGAGTTCTCTGGAAGGGTGGATTGGACCTCAATTCGACCTGGCCCCCTGGTCGAATTGAATGAATTGTGGTCGAATCGAGGTGCTGGTGCTTCCAAATCGTCCAGGCTTCCAATTCTACCTTTCCTGTTGGATTCGACCTGTGATGTTGGTCAAATGGGGGTCAAATTGAGCCCTCGACATGTCCAATTTTAATTCCGGGCTCATAGGTCCCTCGTACTATGTTCCAGACCTCAATGTGATGGCATTGCAGGACTTTGGATTTCAATACTTTGCGACGAGAGCTTCTCTTTCTCAATAGTTTGAGTGAGCTTGTTAACACTTTCTGCCATCTCCCCCATCAACAATGTAAGGTCCTTCACTTGTGTAGTCAAATCCTTATGGTTTGCATCAATCTTCTTCTCTAACTTGGCCTCAAGACGATCCACTCTAGCATCATTCCTAGCCATGTACCTATTCACCGTATCCTTGAAACCTGGCTTTCCTTCTTCCATTTTTGCACCCGGATCAACACCCGTTGGAGGTTGAATTGCATTGTTAGGATTACTCCATGAAAACTCTGGCCTCCTAGGCTGTTGATAATTACCCGGAGGACCACAATTGTTGCAGTTCCCCTGATAATTTTGGTTCCCTTGATTTTGATACCTCGTTCCTTGAATACTTTGGCCCATAGCATAGTTTGCTTTTTTCGTCTCCTCTTGGATCGTTCCGTCATTCATAACTTCCCACTGCATGATTGGTACGTGCTGAGATATATCGCTGATTTGCTTTTGTTGGGACTCAAGTAGCTTGTTGATACTCGACAAGCTAGAGACGATCTCATCTTCTCTACTTGTTTTCACCATGACATGTTCAACCTTAGCCACCTTTCCAAGGACGTAAGTGTCTCTCACTCTATCAGTTGGCCAATCTCTCGAGTTCATCGAAATATCTTCAAAAAGTTTCTCAGCCTCTACGGATGACTTAGTAAGCAATGCTCCATTAGAAGAAGCATCCAATAATACACGAGAATCACAGTCCAATCCACTGTAGAATATGCTAATATATTGAGCTTTAGATAGCCCATGTTGTGGACACTTACGAAACATGTCCTTGAATCTGTCCCAAGCTTCATGAAACTTCTCTCCACTACCGATAGCGAATTGGTTAATGTCTTGCTTCATCTTGAACACCTTTAAAGGTGGCATGTATCTTTCCCAAGAACTTCAACTTCAATTGCTCCCAAGTAGTGCATTCAGCTGTGTTAATAGTGTCGTACCAATCTCTCGCCTTTTCAGTAAGCGAGAATTTAAACAAGTGGATCTTCCTAGCATCTTCATGTTCTCCTGCGTCTTTTTGAGTACTTGCATAGCCCAAGAACTTGTTTAGATGCTGCTGCGGATTCTCGAAAGTCCCTCCTGAAAAGGAGTTCCTTTCTATCATGCTAATAAGAGCGGGATGAAGATCGAAATCCGCATTAGGCCCTCTCGATCCTAGAAGCCCAAAGTGTCCAGCCCCGTTATTCTTGAAGACATCACGGATAACCAGATTGTCCGGATTCGCTGCCATGTCGACTTCCTCTGCTGCTGCCTTTGGATCAACTAGAGTTTCAGTCGCTTCCGGGTTTGGTTCGTCCACTTCAACTCCAATATTCAGAGTTATAGTAGGTTCTACGTTCTTATTCTTACCCTTCTTCTTCTTTTTCTTCTTCGATGACGCTCCGATCTCAGGATTATATGGTACTAATTCACCTTGCTTTGATCTTGTGAGCATACACCTGAAAAGAATAAGAGTTAAATAGTAAAACAAGAATTAAAATAATCCTAATAAAATTAGAAATAACAAAAAGATATTTTAAGCCATCCCCGGCAATGGCGCCAGAAACTTGATAGGCATTTTCTCAACTCACAATTAATCCTCAAGTATGAATGATATCAATCGTAGTTTCGAAGGTGACCAAGTTATATATCGAACTCAAGGGACAGATAAATATCAATTTAATTATATTCTAGTGAATTATGACTATGTTGGAAAATATAATGGTTTTGATTTGTAATTAAGCAACGAAAGTGATTAAATTATCAAGTAACAACAACAAGAATGAGAGATAAGTAAGTTGTGATCAAGTAAGATAGTAGGTAGTTCGTCAGGTAATCCAGTTCCACTTATTAATTCATCTTTCATGTGACGGTGTCTGAGTCTGCCTTGTGGTTTATGGACGCATCATTAAACCATGCAAATTCACTCTATAGACACAAGTAAATATGCGTATGACACGTGTGAATATCCTTGGAGTAAGACGTATACTTTACCCCCCTTTCTAGGTACTATCATAATCAATTATTTCTCATGCACTTAATACTCTAACCCAATTTGATCTCCATTTATAGGTACTATAAAGTTATTCTCTTTATCCTACTTATTAACCCGAATATGATTCAATTAACAAGTATTCATATAAGATAGTTCTAATAAGACTTCGAAATCCCTTCACTTAGAATTATAATATTAAACCCTGCTCAGCAGTGAACGCACTCAACCAATAACCAAGTTATGTATTCAGACTCTACACAATAATTATTGATGCACAAAATGACCATGAGTATGGATTAAAAACACGCAATCTTATATAAAATAAACCAAAAGTAGTGTTGTATGGAGTTTACACATGAAAGACTAATTAACTCATGAAACCTTCATAACCCTAGAACTACCGAAGCGGCTCAAGCCCATGATTGATCTAAGAACAATCATGGTTAGTTGGACTAATCTTACTTGAATCTCCAGCGGAACCTCTGTCACAGCCCCTCCAGATGATGAACGATCGATTCTCCTCTCAATTCTACGTCTCCTTATCTTCTTAATCAAGTCGTCTTTCTATGATGCTACACAAGCCTTCTTTTATACTTGTAATCGCACCTCCCAGGCCTAGAATGGGCTTTTTAAGTAATCACACTCATTGAGGGTGTAAAAACACGGATATGTTAAGTTTCAGAGCCTCGATTCGACTTCAGCTAAAGGTCGAATTAACTCCTACAAGTAGAATCCCAGGTCAAATCGGCACATGTAAGTCCTAGGTGCTAGATTCGACCAGCTGCCCTAGTCGAATCGAAGTGACGAGGTCGAATCGGCATTTCTGCCAATCGATTCGACCTCGATTCGACCTGATGCCCAGATCGAATCACCCCTGTCTTGGTTGAATCCACCTTCTGCTCATGTGGCTGCCAATTCGACCTGAAGGGCTGGTCAAATTGATCTCCTTCAGGTCAAATCGCACTCCTGCTACGCCCAATCGGATGGCTTCGACTTCCTTTCTTTAGTTTTCAACACTTCCACTCCGATTTCCTTCGAAAAACCACTCAAATAGCTCCAACAACACCTGATTCATGCCTTTTCACAATATATATCGGTTTATAACCAATTTCAACCTTCAAACACTCCATAATAGCACAAATCCAGGTGCAAGATTCGTGAATTAACACACTCATCAGATTAACTCTCCCTTTTTGTGTACTAGAGCTAACGAATGGATTGGTTCCCCTCATCGAATTCAAATATCCTTTCGGTCAAACCCAAACTCGATGTCTATTCATGTCTTTCTAATACTTAAGAGGGTCGTTTCTGTCTTACTCCAAGCAATATACACATGAACATTATAATAGCACTTAATTATCATAAATCATCCATTGATCAACAATCCATTAAACCAATAATCATTCATGAATAGCAAACCATGACATCACAACATTAAAACAATTAAAGCCCATGAATAGAAACCAACATCAATTGAGTCAAAACCAATTTAATCCACATAATAATATAAACCTAGTGTGCTCTTCATATTCCTAATCCCACTAGAGGGATTAGCCTAACATGATAATGGTAACAAAACACATGAATGATTCACTACACATATCCATAGTCTTAAATCCAAATGAAAAATAAAAGAGATGTAAATCTTCCCTAGCAATTCCTTGTAGAGAATCTTCAACACTCATTGATCTCCACCTCTAGCTCTTGAATTCTTGAGGTCTTTAACACCCAAATGAAAGGGATGAAGAATGGATGAATATGGATGAAAATGATGGTGTAAAATGGAAGAAATAGTGTGTGATTTAGGTGTAGGAGCGAAACCCTTGTGTGAAAATATCCAATCTCTTTTGAATTGTTGAACTTGAAACTATTTATATAATCTCCTAGTTGGGCCACGAATTAAACATCAAATGAGATTTTTACACACACTTACACATATTGGCTGGTGGAAATCCAGATTTTGGCCCAAAAATGACCTTACTCGACTTAGCTTGTCTTACTCGAGTTAGCAGCTCGAGTCGAGTTGCATATATTATAACTCGAGCTAACCCAGCTTGACTCGTGTCGCCAACTCGAGCTCTCGCCTGTTCAGCCATGTTGCGAGGCTCTGAAACTGATTTGACTCCAGGAACCTTACTCGACTCGAGTTGCCAAATCGTGTTGCGACTTGCAACTCGAGTAAGCTCACTGTATGATTTTGAACTCCTGCCCTGCTCCACACGACTTGCTACTCAACTTGGTGAGACGCAGCTCGACTCGAGTTGCAAGTCAAGTTGGACCTTGCAACTCGAGTTGGCTCACTGGATAAATTCTGGACATTTTCGCACCCCTAATCGACTCGAGTTGGCAACTCGAGTTGCAACTTGCAACTCGAGTTAGGTCCCGTAAGTTTGTTTCTTGCTCGTTTCAACTTTCAACTCTATTTTTGCTCCATTTTCACCTGTTTTACATACGTTTAAGCTCATTCACACACATTTCCATGAAAACACATAACACAATCAAATAACACATAAAATACGGATAAAATAATACGAAAAGACACTAAAATCTAGGTGAAATAGCAACGATCATGTGTATTGTTTTCATTTTTAGGGGGTGAAAGTATTCTTGGGACAGACCATAATGGAAAGTGCGAATATATTCTTGGGACGGAGGGAGTAAAAAAAATGTTCTAGAAAAATCTTATATCTCAACGTTGTTTCTTCACTGTATTTTCGTGGAGTTCTTTTCTAAAGGTGAAAAGAAATACTTCCTTATAAAATATCATCCGTACTAGCAAAGTAAAATGTGTGTATGCCTATTATATAAATTGTATAAATTCAGACTCATTAATATCTCTAGCAAAATATAAAATTTTATTATATATTTTATCGTATTTTTTGTTTGTTGTTATGCGTTGTTCCATTTTTTTTATCGTATTTTATTTTTTAGTGTGTGATTGTTCACCTTTTTGCATGTGTCCCCAAATGTGGGAAATTAATTGTAGTTCAGCGTGTGACCAAGTGAAAATACCGAACCACATGATAATTCTAGACTAATTATTTAATCTAATTATGACTATTCTAATTTAAGACAATTTTGGGTATTTTAAGAGAATTAATTAAACTAAAGATGCAGAAAAATAATTACTAAAAATATAAAATAGCAAATAAACTAAATATGGAAGTGTTCAAGAGAGAAGATAGATAGCTCTAGGTAATCCAGTTCAAATTGATCAACTTAAATCACTAGACAATTAGTTAGAATTCCTGCAGATATTATGAAAGCAATCACTTATTTATATTAAGTCCCTTTGGTGAAGTAAACTTAACACATAAATCTTGTTCAAACCCTCAGATGCAGAAGAATAATTCTTACTCCCTTTCTAGGTACTTCATGCAAAATTTCATTAAAGGCTAAAGCACTAGACTTCCCTTTATAGGTTCTTAAGAATTACTCCCCAATTCTCACCTAACAATCTAAGAAACCAAATCCTCTAGAATGGTAATTAATAGATATATTAAGTATTCAATATTAATTATTCTAATGAATAAAGATTATATGGTTAAATTCCCTTTACCCATAACAGATAACAAATATAATTCCTTCTATGACATAAGCAATAATCATAAACATGCATAAGACAATGTCATACTCATGAATAAGGACAGATCATTATAAGACAAAAATATAAGTCTCAAATCAAAGCATTAATAAGGGAATAAGTATACTGCAAATATCCAACCTGGCCTAGATCAACAAGTCAAATCCAATTAAACCTTCAAAACCTTGTACTATCCAAAAAGTACTAGCCCATGGTGTTACAAGCAACACCCATGGTTAATTCTCCAATTCTAACTCAACAGTGGGCTTTTTTACGTCAAAAGAACGAACGGGTAGAAAAAATGACGAAACTGCAAAATTGAGCTTGACGGGCATCGCCACGAGTCGTGCTGGCTAGTAGCTTGCGAGATTCTTCGACAACTGCTTGGCACAAACGTCGGCACATTTTCGACTTCTATTTTCGCTCTTTTTACCTCATTTTTCACCTAAAAATACGAAATAACACTCACATGCATCTGTAACACAAATATATGCAATTCAACCATACGATGCTCAAATACGGATATATATACCATAAAACGGTGCTAAATCGAACCCAAAAATACACATATTTTTACACTAATCAGTATGTGTGTGTGTTCGTGTGTTAGTGGGCTTGGTAAGTTATTTTCACTAACTGTTATTTCATGGGTGTTCATTTTTTTTAAAAAAAATGTAACTGTTGGGGTTCTTTATATATGTTGGCCTAGTTTATCTCTTTTGTTGTGCAAGTAATTATCCTATCTCCCCTATTTTTTTCCTTGGTATTCGTCTCTTGTGTCTCTCCTTGTCCTGCATTTTGTCTCATCAAGTTGAACAATATGTTTGGCTCTCCATCCCAGTTTCTCTCTTTTGAATCTCAGCCTCCATTTTCTCCTTCTTCCTCTGAATATTCACTTTCATCTTGTTTTTTCATCTCCACATATGGAACCCTCTTCTCCAAACCTAGTTACAGAACATGTTTTCCCCAATTCTAAAAATCTTGTTCTTAATCCTTCATCTGCATTTGTTAGTTTGGACCCTCCATCTGAGATTAGTTCTTCTATTCCAATATCTCAGAAAAGGCGTTTTTCTTTTCTGAAGGAAACAATCCCAGTAAGAAGAAGAAAACTCCAGCCAAAGTCTCGTCTGGAGAACGAAAATCAGGAAGGCTTCTAGCTCAGTTTGGGAAACAGCCAAACTATGCTGGAGAAGTTGTAAGCGAAGGTCCACATCGACCTGGTAATATTTCTAATCTGATTTCACATGGCTCTGAGTCTGAAACTAACACAGATGACTTCATCTCGGATTATGTTTCTGAGAATTCTCCTGAAACCCTTGGTGTGCACAATTCTCCAACATCAGAACATCCTATTGACGAAGAGTAAGATGAGTATGATGTTTTGTTGGCAGATTTTTGAGATTCTCTTAAAAGAGCGGCTGCTAAACTTGAAAACAAGGGAAAAAATGGTTGATGTGTCTGAAAATGTTGGCTCATCTGGAACCACATCTAAGAAACCTTCGACAATGTCCTTTTCTGGGATTCAAACTCGGTGCAGATCTAGAGAGAATCCTTCCAGTACTGAAATTCAATCCAGCAAGTCAAACTCTTTATCTGATTCTGATTCATGTGACTCCGATTCCAGTAAAGGTACGACTTTTAAATCTGATTACTCTGAGGGAGGTGGTTGCATTTTTTATTTCTCAAACTCTCAGGATAAGTTTGCTAACCTGGTTAAAAAACCATTTCTTGAGGATAGAAATAATAGCCAAAAGAGTTTTGAGGAAACTGGAATGATAAAATATTTGTGTCTTCGAGGTTTGATGGGTTCGGTTACATATGCTGCACCATATGTTGCGAAGGTTATGCATGAGTTTTACTCTAACATTGAGTCATGTTTTGCTGACATCTCTTCCAAAAAATTCGGTAAGGTGTTTGTTCGATGGAGAGTTTAAAAGTTTTCTCCTTCAAAGATAAATAAATTCATGGATTATGGTGACATAGATGAGGAGGATGAGGCAGACCAATTTGATGACATAGCTAATCAGATTACTAGAGGTAGAGTTATGAAATGGACCTCTGTTTTTCCATCCTTCAAACTAACCTCGGTCTATGCTATTTTGCATAAGATCATGTGTTTTAATTTGCTTTCTAGTCAGAATTCAACTACAATCACTGCTGAACAGGCATCTTTGTTGTTCAAAATTGGAAGTCAATCGACTATTAATTTGGGATAAATAATATCACATCCCAAATTTTATATAAAGAAGTTTCCATAGTATTTTGAAATAAAATATTAAATAGGGCATGACCAAAATGTACTTTAATAAATAAATAATAATGCAAAGGCAAAGGGTATTAAATAAGGAACAAGTCCCATAAGTTTTAGCAAACTTTAAGCAAATAATTCAAGTAAAAGAAGTTAAATAAGGGGTAGGTCCTTTAAGTTTCTGTAACTTTATTTTAAAAGATTATTTGAAATATTACTGCAGAGATTTAAAAAATTAAAGGACTATAAGTTTATAATCCAAATTCATAACTTACAAACATACAGGACTTCCAAAAACATTAAATAAAATTTAGCATGCAACATACACATTTAAAATTAGTCGACGGGCCCTCCGACTCACCTACTTCCTACTTGTATTAGTTGCCGTAAACATTTGGGATACCAAGATAAACATAATTTCCACTGAAAATATGATTTAATCTAACCATTATGTCATGCAATAGATTTTTGGAAGAAATAGATTTCTATCTGTATTAAATCTTAAAGAAAACATGCGGAAGAAAAATATACACCACTAACCGGCCTTTAACAATTTCAACTATTAAAATTTTGATAATGAATTGATACTCAACACTATCCCTCTACTATATGGCTCATATAACTGTCAGAACAAAAAGTTGTAACAACCTGGAGCCCACTGCATTCTACAACTTCGGACCACCCACAAAAATTATTAATTTATTTTAATTTAAAATATTAGCACATACTAGGCATCATAACAATTACTTATTCCAATCACATACGGCAGACCTATACCTTAACATGCATGCTAATCGACATCCCAAATAAATGGTGGAAATGAGTTGCAAAGTTGGGTTTTACTACTTCTGTCAACAATAATCAATAACATGCAATAAACTAAATAATCACACTAACCCACAATTTCGTTTCCACAATCACCAATTGCAATCGCTCACGAAATTTCTCAACCTCCAAAAATAGGTTGCACAGGCAACACGTCACACATCCTTGTTAAACTTTCCAACAATAATAATATTTATACGAATAACTCCTGGCAACTTGTTAACACGTAATACCAAATTTAAAATCTATCCAAATAATATTAATGATTTAAATCTCAGAACAATCTGCTGAAAATAGATGCTCAAACACGTAAGTCATCATACTTCAAGTTTAAAAAATTTTTCGTGTTAAAAATAAGTACGCAGCCTATAACTGTAGTTTATCAAAACGTTTTATTTAGTCTCCTCGCCTACACGCCCCTGCTCGTACGCTTTCGCCACGCTTAACCTGAGATAAGATAATTATCGGGGTAAGCAACCACAAGCTCAGTGAAGATTTAATCATGCTCACATAAGTCAAGTAATTCATGTGCAAGAATTTAATTCCACTTACAATACAACCCTGTCATAACAATAAGGCACCTTTTGGTCCATTATGTGTATAATGATACGACATCACGATTCATTATCCGTGATAATAGTAAGGCGCCATTACAGTCCAAACCCGTGATAATAGTAGGGCACCATTACCGTCCAAACTCGTGATAGTAGTAAGGCACCATTACAGTCCATACCTGTATTGAATTTAAGATTTCATATACTTTAAATACGATCACAACGTGATAACAATATTCCAATTAATTTCAACTATCACATATGAAATAATTAACACATATAAGATGAGAAAATCCCCACCTTTACCACGTGAAGTCTAAGTTTTGAATATTATATGTCACGATCCAAGTCACCTTCGAAACCTATAAACATGCAGTTGATCATTACTAACACAATATCATATAACTATCGTAAAAGGACTAATCTGTAGAATTAAGTAAGAGTTGCTGATTATAGGGTTAGGGTTTATTGTTGGAAGCAGAAAAGAAGAGAAGGAAATAGGTTTTGGTTTCCCACGATGAATGCAAGAAGAAAAAAAAGAAAAAGAACGCAGAAGGAGAATGAGAGAAAAAAGGAAAGAAAAAAAGAAAAGAAGAGGAATGTACATTACCTCTCTTCTGGTTGCAGCCGTGTGAAAATGAGTACTGTGTGCATAGTAAGTAAGAATGGAATAACAGAATTGAAATTATATCGATACGGCTGGACAAAATAACAGTGCATATCCTTTAACAAATTTCCTCAGATAGGGAAGTTAATAAGAGAAAAAGATATTTTCTTTAATAGATAATGAAGATCACGATTTAATTCTTGAGGAATAAGAAATCTTATTTCTGCTTCTATTTTTAACTCAGGTTGATTGAAAAAGGATGGGCTGGGTTGGAATAATGGGCTTTAAAGAATTGGGCCATGTTAGAACATACGGGTAAACTTATGGGATGTTATAAATAATCTTCAGGAATTTACTCACTGTTGAACAAGCATCTTTGTTGTTCAAAATTGAAAGTCAATCGCCTGTGAATTTGGGATACATAATCTTCAGGAATTTGCTCAAAGAACTAGTTCTGCTGGTTCTATACCTTATCCTTCCCTCATCTATGGTATGCTGCGAAATCAACTTTTTACCGAGAACCGGGATGATTTTTTTCAAAGGTTCTACGTCCCATAATCATCTCGCCAAAGTTTTTAGGAGGAAAACAAGTTTGTGATCTTCCTAAAACTCCATCATCAATACCTTATAAGATTGATAAACGTTCAGGGAACATTGTGGTTTCGAGGGAAGAGTTCATTCTTTTCCAACTTCAACAACTTAAGGTTCTTCAGCACAGTTGGGAGAGTCTTCTTTCTTCCCAAGGAGGGGGAGATGATGATGATATGGATGATGATGATGATGCGGATGTGGGTCTGGATTTTGATGAAGGAAAGGTTGTTGAGGATGATGTCACATCGGGTGCTACATCACAGATTGATAAGGAAGGTTCATCTGAGTCTAAAGAAGTCTAATGCAGTGGGAATTTCTGTCTTAGGGGAAGGATTGTTGTTTCTGAAGAAATCTGATGCACGGAGAGTTTTTATTTTAGGGGGAGGATTGTAGTTTCTTGTATTTCCTATTTTTCATGTTTTATTTTTTATCAGACAATCCGTTTATTGTTTCTATGTATCTGTTGCTTGTTGTTATCTTTAAGAATTCTATGGCATTATGTGTTTATTTTCGTATCATATGCTTCTTATTTTGTTGTTTCTTGTTTTGTTGTCATGTTTTTATGTTGCTTGTGAAGAAAGGCAAAAATGGGGAGATTGTTGACATGTGGTTGTCACGATTTCTTGTTTTTGCCTTTTTATTTTATTTTTGTATTTTTGTTCCTCAGGTTGTTGCAACATATCTGGCGATTTTATCGGTGGGATGGTTGCGAGAAGATAAGGTTCCGGATAAGCTTGAGATTTCAAAATTCAAAGAAAATACCAAATAAAGTCTTCTACAATCTGTTATGTGTTCTGCGCGGTGGAATTCAAATCTTGAATTTCAAGGAACAGTAAATGTTGGGGATTATTTCGGGATGTTGTGTGTCATTTCTTGAATATGAGTGATGATATGTTGTTTGTGATAAGTGATGGCGAACTATGTTGAGAATTTCTACTTTTTAAAATTGTGACATGTTCTATTTAACTTGTTCAATTTTAGATGAATTGAGGTGTAATGAGTTCCTTGAGGTCTAAGCAAAAGCTTGTGAGCATTTGAGCCTTAACCGTGCCTCCACGGTTAGTTCTTCATGAGTGGACCGGTTGAGCTTTGACAAGCTAGAATTTGCTCACGGACTACGGGAATGAGCCCGATTGGTAGAGGTTAGTGAGATGATCTTAGGCCATCCTTGTAACTTTAAAGTCATTGTCATATATTTCCTTACCTTATACATCATCCCTAGTTAACCACTTTGAGCCTTAAAGCCTATTTCTTGTGATATTAGCACATTACAAGCCATGATTACCTTACTTAAGCTTTTATATATACCTTTTGTGTGGGTAATTGATGAGATGATGGTTTACAAAGTTTGATATGAGAATTGTGCTAGAGAAGATAGGAAATGGTAAACAAGTAAGAAAAGGATGAAAAAGCTCAAGCAAGTACACATGCAACCTTCAAAACAAGAAAAATGAGCAAAATCGACAAAAATATGTTCAAGGAAATCAAAAGTCAAAAGAAAGGTAGCATGAGATCAAGAGAAGCTCAAGAAATCCAAGGGATGATGATGATTAGTGCTTGTGATTAGAAAAGAAAAGAAAGGAAGATAGAAACGTGAAGAAGTTGAAGAACCTGATCATCTCTTCGATTACTTACACTTGATAAGTCACTCTTATCCATATTCTCCCTACCATTACTAAAGAGTCTATCATTACATCCAAAAGTGAAAGACCTTTTTGATCATTAGTTGAATCCTTGGTGGCTTGTGAATGTAGTCCGTGAGCAAGCCTATGGTGCATCGGTTTAATCAATTGATGAGTGAAAATTACCCTGCTTCATAGAGTGTTGAGTGCATTTTGATATTCGAGGTGAGGTTTGGACCGGAAGGGACTTTATTACTCTTAATTTTCTTAGACTTGAACTTGTTAATTTTTTATGTCATGATTTTAATGTTGTAGTGTGACTTAATTTGATTTGTAGTCCTTGTTACTTATGATATGTTATTTCTTATGTTCTTTGGGTCTTTCTCTAGGTGAAAATTCCCCCTCTCGTTTTCTCATTTTCGTTGTTCGAGGACGAGCCATGTCCATGCACACGACCAGTGTGCGGAACATGGTCCTGTAAGCCAAGAACGTGCGCCAACACCTGAAACACCTACACAGCCATGGCATGGCCATGTGCAGCACACGACCAGTGTGCATGCACACGAGCCGTGTCTGTGCAAAAATCAGAAAAATATCAGCAAACCTTCTAGAAGCTTCCAAGGGGTATAAATACCTGTTTTGAAGGTAAAATCCGAAAGCAATCATTTTGGATCAGTTTTCACACACACTAGACACCTAAATAACACACATTCATCTCCATCTCTTCCACCCTTCACTTCATCAATCCAATCCACTTGATCTCCTCAAATCCATCCATCAATCCATCCATTCATCCATCCACCAATCTAAGAAGGGGAATTCATCAAAGGAGTGAAGATTGGAGCATGTTGAAGGAAGAGAAGGCCTACTTTGAAAGGGAAGCCAACTTACCTTTAATTTGTAAATTTTTTCATTATTTGGCTCAATTGGAGCATGCCATGGATTGTATAGATTTTATCATGATTTGTAGTGCCTAGTCCTCATGTGAGGCTAGCAATATGATTTGTTAGGGATTATGTAGATTTTGCACACCACATTGATGAAATGATTGCTATGAATATTTTCTATCATGATGCTTATTCTCATTTTATTTATGATTTGTGTGATTAAATTCTCTATTCATAATGTTAGGATGGTCATTCCAATATTATGCTTAGTGGTTTAATTGAATCATTGAATGATGAGGTGACTATATTAGTATGTGGGGAGTTTGGCCATAACCTTCATATGCTTAGAATCTCATGATAGGATATTATTGATAATTACTTGTGAAAGTGTTTGAAATGATGAGGGGAATCAAGCCAATTTGCACTTGACCTTAGAAATGGAACACTTGGAAAACGTCCCTGCCTACTAGGGAAAATTTTTCGTGATAATATCTCTATACCGGCATATTAATATCCGTAAGTACCTATAGGAAGAGTGAGGATTGGAGACACTCTTCATGAGTGATCTTAATATCATAACATGATGACCTTCAATGCATGTGTGTGTGTGAGTCTACACGAGCCTTATCCATGAATATTGCTTGCATTACATACTTCTTAGATTGATCACCTTCATACATCATCCATCCTATTTGTACATTTTCTATCTTTAATTACTTTCTTAATTGTTAGTTGTTGTTAATCAGCCCCATCTCTTATTGATTAGTCATACTAGAGTAAAATATTTCCTAAACACGGATACATTGACTTTTGCCCTTGGGTTCGATATTCTAAATTTTGTACTTGGTCACTACGGTCTACTACGCGATAAAGTACGCTTGCTTTAATCAATTTATACCAAAATTAAAACTAAGTTCAATGCACAACCTTCGCAACATATGGTGCAACATGTGTAACCGAACCCATCAAACCTCGAAGACACAAATATTCTATCATTCTAGTTTCCTCAAACTCTTTTGGCTAATCTTTCTATCCTCAAGAAATGGTTTTTTAACCGGGTTAGCAAACTTATCCTGAGAGTTTGAGAAATAAAAAATACGACCACCTTCCTCAGAGTAATCAGATTCAGAAGTTGTACCTTTACTGGAATCAGAGTCACTTGAATCAGAATTAGATGGAGAGTTTGACTTGCTGGATTGAATTTCAGTACTGGAAGGATTCTCTCAAGAACTGGACTGAGTTCGAATCCTAGAAGAGGCCAGCGTCAAATGTTTCTTAGATGTGGCTCCAGATGAGCCAATATTTTCGGACACATCAACCCTTTTTCCCTTATTTTCAAGTTCAACATCCGCTCTTTTAAGAAAATCTCAAAAATCTGCAGCAAAACATCATGCTCATCTTTCTCTTTATTAATAGAATGTTCTGATGTTGGAGAATTGTGCACACCAAGGGTTTCTGGAGAATTTTCAGAAACATTTCAGGAGAATTCTTGGAAACATACTCCGAGATGAACTCATCTGTGTCAGTTTCAGACTCAGAGCCAAGCGAAATCGGGTTAGAAATATTACCATGTCGATGTGGATCTTTGCTTACAACTTCTCCAATATAGTTTGGTTGTTTCCCAAATCGAGCTTAAAGCCTTTCTGATTTTCGTTCTCTAGGCGAGACTTTGGCTGGAGTTTTCTTCTTCTTATTGGGATTGTTTCCTTCAGAAAAGAAAGAACGCCTTTTCCGAGATATTGGAATAGAAGGACTAATCTCAGATGGAGGGTCTAAACTAACAAATGCAGAGGAAGGGTTAAGAACAGGATTTTCAGAATTTGGGGAAACATGTTCTTTAACCAAGTTTGGAAAATATATGGAGATGAAGAACCAGACAGAAGTGAATATTCAGAGGAAGAAGGAGAAAATGGAGGCTGAGATTCAAAAGAGATAACCTGGGACGGAGAGCCAAACATGTTGTTCAACTTGATGAGACAAAATGCATGACATAAAAAAGCACAAGAGATGAATAGCGAGGAAAAAAATAGGAGAGAGAGAGGATAATCACTGTATATTCATGGAAAATCTTATATAAGAAGCTCACGAGGGATTAGATATTTCTGGAATTAGCGAGGGAACGAACTACTACTAATACGACGAATGTGAATACATTGGCTAAATCAAATTCTTTAAATGTAGCAATTGTTGATGTTTCTATAGGTGAATAAGTTGGGTATCTATTGGTGGTCATTATGGGCACAACCTCAGCCTTGAGGAAGCTATGACATTTTTTAGTTTCATATTTGGTTTTTTTAGGTGTTATATAGACTATATATTTAAGTGCTTCAGTCATATTTGTAATATTTATTTAACGTAATTCCTCATTAACGATAATTTGCAATCAGCAGTTGATAAATTTGGTAGTTTTCTTAGGTATTATTATGGGTATTATATCCCCAATGCCTAATGTACCAGAAATTCAACAAGTTAGTGTACTATGAAGAAATGGCCCAGTTACAAAGAGGTCCATGAAGGAAGAGAATGACAAATCAGGGGCCGACGGCAACCCAAACAGGAAGGCCCAGGCCCAAAAGACACACCTTGAAGAAGAAAGGAGACAAAGGACAGAAAGCCCACTGAAAGAATAGAGGGCCAAGACCCCTCGGCAGAATACCCCGGCTCCAAAGCCGAAGGGGATACCCAGGAGCTCGAACGAATACCAGAGCCTCGGTCACCGACCCATCCGAGATGGAAAGGAATATCAGAACTGTTGGGCAAAGTACAGACACAACTATGAGAATGACTAGTGGCGGTAGGCTAAAAGACAAGGATAACGGCAAGAAGGGATGTCTTGGGCAACACCCTGAACTAGAGGACAACAGGCGACAGGTACATCTCACTTCATCCACCAATGGGAAGCAAGCAAAGGACAGGGATGATCTGCAGCACCCTACAAAATGTCTGGTGGCTCCCTGCACTAGCTCCCAAAAAGTCATCGATGTACCAACAGCCCCCATTTATAGTTGTTTGTCTTCGTCCAGGTGGCACCACTAGATTGGACAATTATTAAGGTTTTACTGGTTGTATAAATAGCTTCTCTTACTAGAGAGAAGTAGGTTACACAATCTCATACTTGACATTACATTTGTAATTGGGGGGATTTCACGAGTGTTGTTCAGTGAGAGGATAATCAAATTGGTTAAGGTTTTTCGATTGGATCTGATTTCTTTTATATATTAGCATGTTTATTCTGTTTGGTGGTGATCGTTCTTAGTTTTGTTAAGCATTATCTCATCACCTCTAGATCTTCAATTAACAAGCTAAGAACACGCCATCAACAGTAGGCACCGTCTGTGAAAAACGCTACACGAAGCTATTTTCGTTCCTTTTGTTGTTCTATTTGGGGGGTAAAATGTTTTTGGATGATTTTTACTCTATTTTCTCTATTGAGAAATGGGGGGAGTAGGATTCACGACTCCCAGGAACGAAGAAAGTGGAGAATGTTCCAGAGCTCAGAGAAACGTGATAAGGAGTGGAAATAAATCCAAATTAGTGCGCTGGCCATAGAAGTACCCACCCAGGCGAGATCTATTCCTATCTCAGATCTCGGCGACCCTCAAAAAATGAAGGAGATTAGCTGGAAAATTAGGAGGGTGATCAATGAGTACGCCGCAGAAGCTCCTTGGTTCAACCGATAAGGTTGAGTTTTAGCGACCCTCACAGGAGAAGCCATGGCGACCTGAGAGAGGATCTCGAAAGGAGAAAAGAAGTGAGGAGAGAACACATCAAAAATGATGTCAGAGAAACTATTAACTTTATTAGAAAGAGAAACATGGGAGAAAGGGAGAGTGTGAACGAGAGTCCAGCGGATGGAAGACACAGCGAATACATCCGCTGGCCGAAAATAGAAGCCGAAAGACAGGCACAATCCAAGAGGGACCAAGGGACAAGGAACCTTCCACCCCAGGAGGTGTCTAGAGAAGGTGACACCCGGAGACAACCAAGGCTTGGACGGAATCAGGGAACAGAGCACCCTCCCCCGAGGGAGGCGCCAAGAGAAGAAGAGTCCTATCATCCTTGCCAACAAAACCAAAAGAGAGGTCGTCCCGCAATCCAGAAAGTGCCGGTGGAAGATTGGGCTCCACGAAGGACACATTCCATCTCCGAAAGAGGACACCATCATCCCAACCCCCAACCATCCTAAGAACGACAGAGGAATAGTCGGCGGGGCGTAATCGGGACAGAAGGCTAAGGAATCAAAGATCATATTGACCTTCGGCACCATACTCACTGGAGAGCCGAGACCCTTCATGGGAAGATCTACCCACGATGGAGCTATCACTGCCATGAATCAGGCGGAGCAGAAGGCCCACCTCACGAAGAAGGGCAAGACGAATAGAAACCCACGCGGAAGTTTGGTTGGAGAATAGAGAAGCATTTCCAACTACCCCAACCAGAAATTTACAAGCTTTGATAAATGAGGAAGTAAACAAATGCTTCGCGGATCTAAAAAGGAAGATGTCAAGAATGGGAGGAGTCCTCCAACAGGCAGTGGATCTCTCACCTTTCACGATGGAAATCAGTAATGCCCCTCGGCAACAGGGAGTCAAGTTCCCCTCAAATTTAATTTTTTATTGTGATTACAATTTTTATTCTCATATTGAAAAGTATCTGATGTGGATGAGGGCTCAAGGCACGAATGAGGTCATATTATGTAGAATGTTCCCTTTAACCCTGGAAAACAAGGCCCACACCTGGTTTAGAGCGGTTCCGACAGCATCTATCAAAGGCTGGGGAGAACTGATGGAAGTGTTTCTGATGCAGTATTCATACCTTGGGGGTCCTAAAGAACTGAAACATAAACTTGCCAACATTCGCCAGGGATCGATAGAAAGCTGGCGAGATTTTTTGAAAAGGTTCAACGAGCAGGGGTCAATGGGAGAAGTCATGGGGGACGAAGCATGCCTCATCAAAATGATGGGGGCACTTCACCCAGAGACTAGCTTGTGGAAAGCAGTACAGTTAAAGCCGCTTGCGTCCTATGCTGCCTTCACGGTTATGGCAAACGAATACATTCAAGCCGAGGACATTTTCAAGATGGCAAAGAAGGCGAGCAACTAAAGCACTTCGGTGGAGCCAAGCAAGAAGAAAGTAAGCACACGAGGGGCGAAGGAATATAAAACACCTGCTACATTCAAACCTTTCTCAGAGGATACCGAGGTGCAACAGATGTATGAGGAGCTAAAGTCGAGCACCAACCTAAACGTGGCCGAGGTCTTCAACTACATAAAGGATCAATAGATCCTTCGAACACCGAGACTTATCTTACGAACATCAGAACTTACCAATCCTCGAAAATATTACATGTATCACCTGACGCACGAGCACAACACCGATCAGTGCCGAGACTTAATCACGGAATTATAGAAGCTATTTAAGGAAGAGAAGTTGAGAGGAATGTTGCAGGCCACGAGGCCGAGGGTGTATCGGAGAGACGCTAATCTTTCTCCTCCTCCGGGTCGACAGAGGTCCCGGATAGAGGGAGGAATGGAGAAGCGATGCCTCTACCCCCTCCACCTCCAGGCTGACCACCAGTGTTCGGTAGGATAGGGGGACAAGTTCCAAGGGGAGACAGACCTGGGGAAATACTCATGATGGAACCTATAGATGAAATCTCTTATGTCAGAACCTCTCAGGCGTTTACCACGACATCAAAAAGGAAAAGGAAGGCAGAGCTGAGAGACTTGAGCCAGCAAATCCCTCAAGTATGGTCATTGACTTCGGAGACAAGGGGGATAACGGAAGCCAACATCGTCTTCACAGAGATGGATTTCTATGGGGTAAGTACTTCTCACTCCGATCCTTTAGTCATTTCGCCTATGCTGTCAGGAGTCAAAGTACATAGGTGTCTAGTAGATAAGGGTGCGTATGCCAATATAATCTTCAAAGAGGTATTTGAAAACTTGGGGGGAGAAAGTCACCATAAGGTAAGGCCTTGTGGTGACAAAATCAAATGATTTGGCAATGCGCTGACTAGACCAACCATGGAGGTTGACTTATCCGTCCATCTAGAGGGTTCGGATGGGAAGTCCCGAATGCAGAAACAGCTAACGTTCAAGGTTGTTGATCAGGCCTCTACATACAACTGTATCCTAGGACACCCGTTAATCCATGCCTTCGTAGATATCCCGTCCACCCTTCATCAATGCCTTAAGTTTGTCATAGCGGACGGCAGGGTAGCGACAGTGAAAGGAAATCAAAGGAGGATAAGAGAGTGTTCATTCATAGAAAAAGTAGAGGGCTTGAGCTACCATGACAAGGACTATGAGATGTTAAGTTTCGAAGATATCATGGAAAAAGAAGAGAATCATGAATTACAAATAGGAATCAAAGAACCGCGAGAGGAGGAGCAAAGGGAGAACGAACTGGATGTGGTCGTGGAAATTGAGGAAGGGAGAGAAAAGAAAAACAAGGGAATAATGTACTCCTCACGATAACCGAAGTCCAGCCAAATCCAATAGATCAGGAAATGGAAAAGGGAAAGAAAGTGGCAAAGAAGCCGAGGCAAAAGTGTTGACACCCGATGAGGATTTGAGGATGAAACTACGAGAAGAAGCTCGGCTGCAGGAAAAAAAGAGGTTGTTCAGCTGGACCCAGAGAATGCGGACATCAAAGTTAAGATCAGAACAGAATGGGAAAGCAAATTCAAGGAAGAAACAACCCAACTACTAAAAGAGAATTTGGACGTATTTGCATGGAACCCGAACGAAATGTCATGAGTACACCCGAAATACATTTATCATAGATTGAACAACGACCCCAGCATCCCACCATTCCACCAGAAGAAGAGAAAATTTTGCCTAGAAAAGAACGTGGCTATGGAGTTGGAAGTGCATAAGCTGTTGGTGAGTGGAAGAATCAGCGAATGCAAATACCCGATAAGGGTTCAAAATCCGACTATGGAAAAAAAGAAGAAAGGGTCATGAAGATTGTGCATCGACTTCACAGTCTAAACAAAGCATGCCCCAAGGATAGTTACTCCCTCCCAGCAATTGACCAAATGGTCGATGACATGGCGGAACACGAAGTTATAAGCTTCATGGATGCGTTCTCAGTGTATCATCAAATCCCAATGCACCCGGACGACAAGGCAAATACGCCTTTCTTTTGTGGAAATAGAGTCTACGAATGGAACAACATGCCATTCGGTCTGAGGAACGCGAGCGCAACCTACCAAAGATTGGTAAACAAGATGTTTGAATGAGAGATCGGGAAGATAATTGAGGTATACGTAGATGATACCGTGGTGAAAAGCCTAAAAAGAATGGACCATTTCGATCACCTAAAGAGAGTATTCGGAATCTTTCGACATTATGGAATAAAGATAAACCCGAAGTAGTGTACGTTGGGGGTGAGCAAGGGAAGCTTCCTCGGATACTTGGTTAGTTCGAGGGGGATCGAGATGAATCCAGAGAAAGTTAAAGCAATCCTGAAAATGAATCCACCAAGGCACATGAAAGAGGCCCAAAACCTGACGGGTAGGTTGGCCGCCTTGAACAGGTTCATGTCGAAAGCATCAGATAAGTGTAAACCTTTCTTCGACGTTATAAAAAATGCCAAGTTTGAATGGACAGAGGAGTGTGGAAAAGCATTTGATGGGATCAAAAAGGAACTATCGGATCCCAAGATTCTCTCTAAACCATCACCAGGTGAAACACTACAGCTATATCTAGCAGTTTCGGAAACAGCGATCAGTTCAGTACTGGTAAAAACGGAGGAGAAGAACTAAAAACCGGTGTACTTCATAAGTCAATCTTTGAGGGATGCGGAACTCAGGTACCCGGTAATGGAGAAAATAGCCTACGCTCTCGTTATGAGTTCGAGAAAGCTAAGACCATATTTCATGGAGCATACCATAGAGGTACTGATGATATTTCCATTGAGACAAGTACTCCAGAGGCCGGATGCAGCTGGAAGATTGCTCAAGTGGTCCGTCGAATTGGGACAATTTGATATTGCATACCTACCGAGGAACGCGGTCAAAGGACAGGTCATGGCTGATTTCATAGTAGAGCTAACTTTCTTTACGCCAACCGGAGAAGAAAGGAGAAAACCCTGGATAATGCATGTAGATGGGTCAGCCACTGCATCAGCTTCAGGAGCTGGAATCATCATCCAAACCCCATCTGGAGAGACCTTTTCAATGGCAGTCAGGTTTGGTTTCCTGGCTACCAACAATGAGGAAGAATACGAAGCCCTACTGAATGGATTAAGAATGGCATTGGCAATGGGAGCTGATGAGCTATTAGTATACAACGATTCTCAGCTGGTGGTGAACCAGGTACGAAGGGAATACGAAGCTAAAGATGATCAGATGAATCACTATAGGGGATTGGCAGCCGGTATGCTACAGAGGTTCAAACACGTCTTTTTAAAATGCATTGATAGGATGGAGAATATGGGAGCAGATGCGTTGGCTAAATTGGCTACCGCCTCTAATGCAGAGGACCTCAACAACATCAATATTGTAAGACATGAGAGACCCTCAGATACCAGTGTTTGGGTTTTGAGTTATCAACCGACCGAAGAGTCATGGATGATGCCGATCTAAAAGTATCTGGAAAATGGAGAAGTGCCCTCGGACAAAGACAAGGCCCATCAGATAAGGCTTTGGTCGCGAGATACGTGCTGATAGAAGGAAAATTGTAAAAGAGGGGATATTCATCCCCAATTCTGACATGTCTAACCCCAGAGGAGGCGAGTTACATGCTAGCCGAGATACACGAAGGCATATGTGGGGAACCATACGGGCGGAATTGCTTTAACCCACAAAGTGATCATACATGGATACTTTTGGCCGACATTAAAAAAAGATACTACTCAGCACGCTAGAGCTTGCGCTACTTGCCAAAGACTAGCACCGATTACAAGAATGCCCTCAGAGCAATTAACATCTGTCTTCAGCCCTTGGCCATTCGCCAAATGGGGAATTGACTAGATAGGTCAGTTACCCGTCGGTAAAGGAGGAGTTAAATTCGTTATAGTGGTCGTGGACTACTTCACAAAGTGGACAGAGGCTGAGGCTTTGGCAATCATCACAGAGACTTGGGTAGAAAAGTTCATCTGGGAGAACACTGTGTGTCGATTCGGTATACCCTACGCCATAGTCACGGACAACGGCAAATAATTTGATAACGCAAAGCTAAGGAAGTTCTGTGAGGACTACAACATCAAAAAGTGGCCTCGACACCTTACTGTTGGCATTTGGATCTTTTGGTTAACGTGAACCGTTAGGATTTCATGCGTTTCTAAATCAGTGGAAGCAAGAAATCATAGAAACGCATTACCTTTCACCAGGGTATATTGAAGAAGCAAGATTCTCGCTGGCAGCCTGCGCAGCCTCACGGTTTTGGCCATAACTTCCTCATCTGATCTCCGATTTGAGTGATCTACATACCAAAACAACCCTCTCTTCCGTGGCTTTCCAAAGGTGTATCACACATACAGTTTGGACTTATACATGATTTTATAAAAATCAATGAAGTTGACAGACAGAAACAGCAAACGATCTTTCGGTCTTCTGTTGTATTCCTAAGCCACATCTTGACATTGGTGTGGGCAACAATCTACAAGACGAACTCAATCTGCAGTCAAATCTCTCTCTCACGAGTTTAGGCATGTGTTCTTTATCCAGACTGCTGAGATTGGCTAATATATATGCTACAACAGGGATCAGGAGGAGAAATTAGGGTTTGAGCCTCCCATTGGGCTTAAGCATCCAAGTTTATCCCAAAACTTATACTTAAGTCCAATAATAATAAATCATTCTACTAAAGAAATATTATTGCACTACCACCCTAATCCTAAATTATGTTTATGGGCTCCTTCTTATTATGAGTCTGTTAGTCTCCCCGTGTTTAAGATTCAATGCCCATTAATTAATTAAGTTACTGACAACTCCATTAATTAATATATGTATCGAGAGTAGTACCACTCAACCTTATTATCATGCTGGAATAAATTCACCTGCAGGGTTTACATGATAATCATTATGAGCTCCTCAAGGGGATATCATCAACCAATTCCGTTAGGACACAGATTCCTTCTACAATCAACAGCACACCATAGAGACAACACCATCTCCCAACTCACCGAGCATATTGATTTACCTATTAAATCTCACCCATTGATGAATTAAAGAAATAAATACTAGCTTACGTGTCGAGATTATTGTATAGGGATTAAGAGTACGAACATCCATAATAACAGAGATCAAGTTCTATTATATAGGTATAAACCAAACGATCTCAACGCGGTCATGTTCAATACACAAAGTGCACTAGTGCAATTTTATAGTCAAGACAAACTAATGCCAAATCACACTACAACTATACCAATAGATAGTCCCCCGTCTATCTCGGTTGTGAATATCTGTTTATACTTTATAAGGATCGGATAATATGATCTTCCATGTGTCGCCGCACACCACATTATCTATTGTATAAAGTAAATGGACTTTTACAATAATATTATTGCAAACGTTTGATCACATGATTCTCATTTCAAATATTATCTAAATATTGTTCATACAAAAAGCTAGACTTTTAGTATACAATCCAACACTTACCATCCTCAGTCCAATGGCCAAGCCGAGGTGATCAACAAGCTAATCAAGCACACCTTGAAAGCCAAACTGGAAAAGCTAGACGAAAATTGGCCAGAGAAATTACTCGGGGTCTTATGGTCATACAGGACAACGACAAGAACCTCCACTAACGAGACGCCCTTCTCGATGGCTTTCGGCACAAGAGCAGTGATCCCAGTTGAGATCGGAGAGCCCAATTCAAGGATTGTATTCCATCGAGAGGAAGAAAATGATGAACTGACCTTGGAGAGATTAGACCTGCTGGAGTAGAAAAGACTAAATGCAAAGTACATAATGCGGTCTATAAGCAAATAGCAGAACAATTTTAAAACTTAAGGGTGAAACTAAAGCAGTTCAAAGGAGGCGAACTGGTACTTCGAAAAGTGTTAGGTCAGCCGGCGCAAGGCAGCGGCCAGAATTGGGTAGGGCCCTAAGTGATCAGAAGAATATTAGCCAAAGGGGCATACGAGCTTGAAGAAGTGGATGGAAAGAGGGTGTCACACCCATGGAATGTCCAACACCTGAAAAAGTATTACCAGTAAACTAGACAGAGGGACAAACGAGGTTGGTGATACAACCTTTTACAGCTTTTAATCAAGGCATTAGGCTATAGTGGAATGGAATCAAGGCAATAGGCCAAACGAGTAGTGGATACATGAGCTACATCATAGAGAAAAAGTTGTATGAAAATTCTTGTTATGTGGTTATGGATATTTACTTCATGGAATATGAATAATTAAACTTAATCCCGGATAACATGGGAAGAATGTCATAGCATAAAGCAATGGGATTATGGAATACCAAGGGTTAAAACAGAATCAAAAATTGAAAAAGGGATGGTCTCGGAATAAAAGGGGAAAATCTCAAAAAGACATGCCAAAAATAGATAAATGGACGTTGAAGAAAAAAACATCGAAATGGGAATAAGAAAGTAGTTCGGATAAAGATAGAAACATCGAAATTGGAACAAAAAGGGAAATTTTGGAATCTCATTGAAATGGGAATAAGAAAGTAGCTCAGTTGAAGGTCAAGATGTCAGAATCAAAATAAAAAAGGAAAATTTTAAACCCCATCAGAATGGGAACAAAAAACAAAGTCGAGGAAGGGATCGACCGGACTCAAATCAGTTAGCGCCAGAATAACATAAATGCAAACAGGAAGATAGGGCTTCGGAAAGGAACACAAACACGAGCGTGATCAGCAAGCAAGACAAAAGTACATAAACATTCGTAAATATAAGCCAAAATATATCAGCAAACTCAGAGTAACAATATACAATTTAACGGGTCACAAGTCATAGAGGCAAAGAGCATTATCCAGAGCGATCAACAAAAGCAAAAGAAGGGGAGAGAGAAATACATAATTCAAATTACAAACCATAATCATAAATAAAGTTTTTATCCATACGGGAACCAATACAAGGAATATCAATCTTTCTTCCGATCACTGAGAGATTGGAAGAGGCTATCCATTTTGTCCTCCATTTCTTTTAACTGCGCTTCGGCACGAACCGTCCTCTCCTCGGTAGATCCAGGATGGGGAACACATTGCTCTAAAGCTCGGACACAGGCTTCTATTTGAACCAGCCTATCTCTGGCCACGGTAGCTTCGGCTAGTGCAACATCCCTGGCAGTTTCCAGTGTTAGATCGAACTCCATGTCATCTAGGCGTCGCTTCTGTTCATCCACGGTAGAAGCAAGTTCAGCATTTTCAACCTCCAGGATCATTAATCGTTCTTCCAAATCAGCAGAAGATCCTTCGAAACCAACAACCACTTGACTGGTAAACAGATAGTATTGATCCATAATATGCAAAGAGGTAGAAAGAGAGGCAGTAGCAGCCCCGGCCATAGTGGCTAAATCGGAAGAATTCTGAGAAAGGGAGCTCAGATCAACGATAATAGGTGCGCGACGGTTGAATCAATGATAAACACCCTGAATGAAACCCATATTCCCCAACTCTTGCAAATTAGGTCAGACTCATCAGCGATGGCCTTCCCACGCACACGGGCCCTCTTGGCGGCCAACCTTTCTACCTCACCCTCGGCAGCAACAGGATTAGCTGGTGCAGCAACACCTTCAAGGTTCGGACTAATCGGGAGAATGGTCGGCACCGCCTAGGAACTAGATTGAGGGATACAAGTATCAACTTCCTTCTCAGAAATAGTCGTGGGAGCAGCTCTCCTCTCGGGCCCAACCATCATATCGTAATCTTCAAGCCCTGAATCGTTTTCCACCTCGAGTTTGGGAGCCTCATTAAATTCTGGATCCTCTTCCGAATCTTCTTTCTCACCATCGGATTCAACAACAGGGGGACCTGCAAAAGGACACCTTTGATGTGAATGCAAATGATACAGAAAAAACAGCGAGACATGAACCGAGGTAATTATTTCCCTCATCTCACTAGCAAGAATATCAACTCACCAATAGAGGGAGAACGGTGAGCAACAAAACTGATGCCGGGTTGATAAGAAGATTCCCCCCGCTCATAGACACCCCGACGTCGTTTTCCAAGTAATGACATCATCGCAGTCCTGAAGAAATCAGCAGGGATGGAGAACCCATGAGGAGCAGCAATGGTGTGTCGCAATTGTTCCCGAGGAGAAGATAGTAGAGGTAAAGTTCTAACATGAGTAAGCTGATCTACTCAAAGATCCTCGTCAAGCTTGAAATTCCCAGAGTCGAATGATAAACCTTCGAAATCATCTTCTTCATCATAGGAGGGGGATTGAGCTGAGTAGTCAGGATCAACTTCTTCATCAGAAAATTCATACACATATTTGTGGCGAGTTAAGGACGAACCCGCGACAGAGATGGTGGACCACACTGGAGACAAGGCTCTCGAAGTTCATCTGGAAAAATAAGGAACGGGCATCAGATATGGAATGAAGCAGCTGGACAAACAAAAGAAACCACAAGATAGCAAAAAGTACCAGCGGTGGCACCACGGCCCAGGGTAGATAACCCAGCCGAAATGAGAATGGGTTCTTGAAGCAGGAGAGAAGCACGATAAGTATTCCTACATGCGGACAGAATCTCGTAAACACGATGGAATCCAGCACTTAACTGCACAAGCTGACGACGAGGAGGACCTGTGAAAAATAGCAATGGAATATGAGAAATCCCAAAAGCCTTTCAGAGATTTGAAAAAGAGAGAAGAACCTTACATTTGTCCAAGGGGAGGAACCGACAAGGAAAGGTCACTAGGACACCATTCACCCGAATACGTTAATTACCTTTCAGCCAGAACCAAGCTTGCTCCCAGCTTCTTCCAATATCATCGAAAGCACCGACAAAATGATGGTTGTCATGAGAAAGCAGATGATAAAAGCCACCAGAACGACCAGACAGAACATAGAAGAAAAAATACTCTAACTCGGAAGGATCCTAAATAGTATGACCCAAAACATATAACAAAGACATCGTAGATATCAGACGCAACCAAGAAGAAGACAGCAGCTATCCAACAGCTATATCCCACCTTTGCAATAGAAGACCAATGACAGGAGAGATGGGGAGGCGCAAACCAGCATGAAATAAAGAATAATAAAAGGCGATACACTCAGGAGGGGGCTCAGAAATTGGAACATCATCAATAGCAGGAAGGAAAACAACGTCAGAACGACCATACATTTGGTGGATCTTGCCAAGACGCTCGGTAGAAAGTCGAGAAGGAGGCATCCACTCAAGTCGTTGAGCCATACTGCGGAGTGCAGCCCCTATATCACCGATATCCCGGCGCACCGAAAGATAATTCATCACATTCAAAGGTAAGAGGGCACCAAACTCCTCGCCGATAGGTATCGACGTACCGCCAATAGCCACTGTCGGTATGACAGGAACTTCCTCCCAGTCGGTTGAGGAAACAGAGGGCAGATTACCCCCAAAAGAAGAGGAAGTGGACAAATCCCTCAAGTTGGGACGAGGCATCCTTCAAAGGCGATTGGAACTACGAACACCAGGCCGCACATGGCGCTCTGGTGTAGAATCAGAGGTGTTCACCTCTTGAACATCAATCGACGGAGGAGTACTTCACCAGACATTCTTGCTTACGAGGAGCACAAGAGTTAGGGTTTGACAAGAAAAGGAGATAAGGAAAATTTCAGAGAATTCCAGAAATTTGGGGGAGTAGTTAAAGGAGAAATACAGGAAAATATGCAAGGGATTTGAATTTCAAAAAATAGGAACTGAAAGATATCTGATACAAAGAAAAGTATCCCATGTCATGACTTGACAGGGTGAGCCAAAAATGGAAAAGATTGAACGGCCGGGATAAAAAGACTTTACAACTTCCAAGAAAGGAAAAAGGCTGGGATTAATCCACGTGTCGCCTGATCAAAGACGTGCAGCCCTACGACAGAAAAACAACGGTTATACTCAAAAGCGAAAGTGAAATTACTAGAATACCCCCAGAGGTTAGTCAAAGTAAAATCAAATACTCCATTTCATAAGGGAAGAATTACACAGTGTGGGAAATTCACATAAAGATCTTATAACGGGAAGAAAAAAGAAAATACATGGAACATTCATAATAAATTCAAAAATGAAGTACATCCGGCTCGGCACCATGGCCTAGGAGAAATTTCACTTGTCAGTTGGGATGGCTTCGGAATCGGTAACACCCATAGACTTCGGATCTGCACCTTCGGGCGGCTCATCCTTGGAAGAGCATTGGCGGGCTCTGGAAGCCATCAAACCTGATGAGATATCGGTTGTTTCAGTACTACTGGAAGGATGAACAGTTTTCGAAGAGGGAGGAACCGTGGGAGCAACAACAGTCTCGAAAGGCTGAGGTTCGGAAATGGTAGCAGTGACAACTGGATCAGATGCACTTGTAATGCCGGATCCGAGAGCCTATGATTCGGCTGATGGTCCCTGAATAGACACCGCCACAGATTCAGAGGGAAATTCCTCAGGAGGATCCTCAGCTCTAGAATCAGCCGTAGCAAGTTCCAGAATATAATCAGCAAAGGCCTCATCGGAATCCACTTCCAACACCTCGTCAAAACCCTCCTTGGGAAGCTCAGTGTCAGTAATAAAATTGGAATACTCACCAAGCAACCCCAAATCGAGTTCTCCCCTTAGAGACTCGTCTGGAGGCATTTTCTCCTGGCTAAGGGCCTGACGGAGGATATCACGCATGCCATCCAGACACTCGGGGTAAAGCCTCTTGGAAGAAGCCTTCGCCATGGCCGCGGAAGAAGAGCAGAAACAATAGATTTTGGTTTTGGGGAGAACAACATCCCAGTAATAGAGATTATCCGCTTGTGTTAGAAGAAGCTCATCCTTGACACGATTCGCGTCAGCCAGTGCTTCGTCCCGCTCTTTTCGAGCCTGAACAATTACATCATCGGCCTCTCTAACTTTCTGGTTAAGTAAAGTCTCGGAGGCCTCTTTCTCCCGGCGCACTTTCCCGATCTCCTTGTTAGAGGACACTAGACTATCCTGGATAAGGGTCATGTTAACACAGAATTGATCCTCTCTCGTCCTAATCTCTTCCCGGTGCCCAACCTCCATAGAAGCAACCCTATTGGAAAGTACTTTGATCTCCAGCTCCAAAGTACCTTTTTCCTTCCTAGAACTGACCAACAAGCTTTCATACTGGACTCGTAAGGCCTTAAAGCTCTCCCTAAGGTTGGCCCCTTTATCCTACTCAACTTTCAGCTTCCCTTGGATTTGTGCCTCAGCAGCACTTGCCCTGAAGGCTTTCCGGTCATGATCTTTGATCTTACTAAGAAGTGAAGTGACCTCAGCCTGCAACCAGGACTCACATCTTTCTAACTTGAAAATGCAATGAATGGCATTGGCAATATGGAGTGTCTGCCGACCCGCATAACTAGCGACGCACTAAAGAGAGGCCCCGGCCGATGTCTCCTCCATATGGGACAAGATCTCTTTAGTACGCCATTTGAAAGGGAAGGCGGCAGCATGGGCTAAATAGGCGGGAGCATCAAAATCAAATAAGGGCTCCTAGCTACGGATGAAATTTCTACCTGCTTCATCAAGATTACCATTCTTCTCAGAAAGCTCTCGATCAATCACTTGATTCACGGGAAGATAAGGAGTAGCACCCTCCAATATGGGTAGAGCATTCGGGGATGGCTCGTTCGACGAATGGCCGTAATCCCAGGAGCACAAAGGAACCTTTCCTATATAATACTGTCAAACCTCCGAAAGAGAGCAATAAAGAACAGAGTCACCCAAGGGACCTTCAAAAGAAGTTCCTTGGAGGCTAAAATCGAGAGAAGTCCGAAACTCAGGGGAAATGGAAAGGAATATCAGGAAAGTCGAAAGTACCAGCCCGAGACTTGGCGGGGGTTTCGAGTGAGGGAGACGAGCTGATCTCATAAATGTCCACGGTTTCCCGAGGGATAGATTGAGGTACACCATAGGAGCTAATGCCAATGCCACCAGCACTGTCATCTCGAACCTTCTTCGAAGGACGAATGACAAGAGCAGTACTATCAAGGGTCTCTTCATCCGAACTTTCATCTTGCAGATGATACTTCCTTTTTAGGGCTAATGATTTGGCAACAGTGACCTTGGAACTATCCTTGGTAGACTTCGGGGCTTTCGGGGCTCTTTTGGAAACCTTTCCTCCAACACCCAAGATTTTTTCCTCGGCAATACCAACATCTCGTCTCAAAGAAGGGGAATCAGAAAGATTACGAATCTTAATAGCCGTGAGGGGCTGCACGGCGAGAGGGGCTTTGGAAATCTTCTTTGAGGGAACCTGAGAAACCTTCTTCTTTCCCTTGCTGAGGGCGTCCTGCTTACGGGCAGAGGGAAGAGTAGCAATACGGGCAGTATCAGGCATGAGACGCTTCTCCTTTCCTGAACATAATGGGAAGAAAGATGAACATGGAAGAGAAGCGAGGACGGAAGTAAGGGAAACACTATTACAATATATCAAAGGAATGAAGCAAAGAAGGCGATAACAGAAAAATCACATGGCATGGCTATAGCCGAGGAAGTAAAACCAGCAACAAAAAGGTTAGTGCAAGTAAGAATGGACTGATAATCACGCTCCTCCTCGGAGAGACTACGGACACGATGGAAGGCGTCTTGAAACTCAGGCGACAACTTCTCGAGAGCACACGACTCACTTACTGCGTAAAATAAGGAAAAAGGGTTAGAGTAATTCAGATAATGTACAAAAGAACTGAAATACATACATGCACTGAGATCAGGTCTGAAGAAGGAACTCCGGGGAACACAGTGGGATTCCGAGGGTCCGCGAACCCAAAACCAATGAACCTTCCATATTTTGACGGAACTAGGCAAAGAAGCAATAAGGTTAGATTGGCGAGGCACTAAATAGTAATATCCCTTCATCCTAGCATTCGGAGTAAGCCTATAAAGAAAATTAATCTCGGCGGTACTCAACAATGAATACTTCATCAAACGGTAAAGAACCAAAATCCCCATCAGAGCAGCCCAACCGTTAGAAGCCAACTGAGTAGGGGCTATACCTCAAAATTCGAGAACTTCCCAAATGCAGGGGAAAAGAGGGAATCGAAGGCCTAGTTCAAGCTGCAATTCGTAGGCCGCAACAACATTTGGAGAGGCAAAACACATTCGAGTACCGGAGGAGGGAAGGGAGAACTCAATGTCGTCTCCGCATTGAAATTTACCAATGGCAATAGCGGCATTTTTCTCTAGCCAAGAATCATCTAGAGTAGAAGAAAAATCCACGACATAATAGGAAACCCCATTCCCTCACTACGAATGCTCCCCAAGATGAGCCACAGTCCACGGCCAGCATCGACCATCTCGGCGTTGTGCCATAAACTGAAATTCAACACAAAGACAGAAACTGTTCGATCAAAGTAGATTTAGAAGGGGAATGAGAACTCGAACCCTTTTTTGGGCGAGGAGGAGGAGACCCAACACTCCCAAGCGAAGAATCAGTAGTACATGAAGGGGATTTTGAGAAAGAGTGAGAGTCCTCGAGATCCATGATTCGCCAAATTAAAAAGGAAGAGGAAGGGTGTACAGAGAAAATAGAGAGAAAACCCTATACGCAACAAGAAAAAAAAGGGGAGAAGGGGGTAGACTGACAGAAGTTTTAGACACGAAGAATTCAGAAATACCGGGAAAAGTAAATCAGAGATAGAAAGAAAATAAGAGGAGAGAAGTAGTACCTGGAGGGGAAGAGAGAGCCTACAGTATAAGAGAAATGGCAACCATCAATAAAATCAAAGGGAGAAAAAAAGGGAAAGAAAAAGGTAAACTGACAGAAGTTTCAAATTTTAAAATTTGAATCAACAGTTACACCAAATACCGGAAACACCCCCGACCTCGCGAAAATATCACGGCAACCTCGGTAATCTAGAGACGGGAATAATAAGGGAAAGTGATAAGAAACTAAGGTGAAAGAATGCAGGAATCAAACATACTGAAGCATGAGATAGCGATAAGAAACCAAGGCGGAAGAATGCAGGATTCAAACATACTGAAGCATGAGGGATATAACCCGCAAAATACGAGTCGACCCTAAATAATCTCAAATCATGAGATTATCTAGGCTCGAGGGGCTAATGTTATGGGTATTATATCCCCCATGCCTAATGGGCCGGAAGCCCAACAAACTAGTGTACTAGGAAGAAGAAGCCCAGTTACAAAGAGGTCCAGGAAGGAAGAGAATGACAAATCAGGGGCCGACGGCAACCCAAACAGGAAGGCCAGGCCCAAAAGACACATCTCAGAGAAGAACCCATCATCAAGGGCATGAGAAGCCCAAGAAATAAGACAAGGAAAGGGCTAAAGAGCAGAAAGCCCACTGAAAGGATAGAGGGCCAAGACCTCTCGGCAGAACTCCCCGGCTCCGAAGCCGAAGGGGACACCCAGGAGCTCGGACAAATACCAGAGCCTCGAACACCGACTCATCTAAGATGAAGAGGAATATCAAAACTGTTGGGCAAAGTACAGACACAACTATGAGAACGGCTAGTGGCGGCAGGCTAAAAGACAAGGATAACGGTAAGAAGGGATGTCTTGGGCAACACCCTGAACTAGAAGACAACAAGCGATAGGTACATCTCACTTCATCCACCAACGGGAAGCAAGCAAAGGACAGGGATGATCTGCAGCACCCTGCAAAACGTCTGGTGGCTCCTTGCACTAGCTTCCAAAAAGTCATCGATGTACCAACAACCTCTATTTATGGTTGCTTGTCTTCGTCCAGGTGGCACCACTAGATTGAACGATTATTAGGGTTTTATTGGTAGTATAAATAGCTTCTCTCACTAGAGAGAAGCAGGTTACTCATTCTCATACTTGACATTACATTTGTAATTGGGGAGATTTCACGAGTGTTGTTCATTGAGAGGATAATAAAATTGGTTAAGGTTTTTCGGTTGGATCTGATTTCTTTTATATATTCGCATGTTTATTGTATTTGGTGGTGATCGTTCTTAGTTCTGTTAAGCATTATCTCATCACCTCTGGATCTTCAGATTAACGAGCTAAAAACTCGCCATCAACAGGTATTATGTTACTTTATGTTCTTATATACAATACACGATGTAGAGGCAGATAGAGGTGTTTCATTAACAGATGAATAAAATAGACTTTTTTTTTAATGCCCAATAGGTAAATTATGTTCTATAAAATAGAGATACAGTTATTTATTTGAAAAAAGAACGATTTAAAATAAAAATGAAGACAAGCATAATCTTTTGCTATAACAAAATTTTCTTTACAATAGAAAACTAGTTGAGTTTCAAACAATTGGAAATTTAGCGGTTTCACAAAATTTTTCATACAAATTAAAACTAGTTGAGTTTCAACAACTAGAAATTTAGTTGTCTCACAAATACAGAGGAAACTGATTTTGTTGTATACGTGATTGGTTTATCACTCTTAGTCACTTTCTGTGATCATAAAGAATAAAGATAAATTTCAAACAGCCAACATATAGGAAAAGCTGGTTAGAACAAATACGGAGATGCAAGGGCACAAGTTCTGGTAAGCTCATCTTGAACAGCATGAAGTGAACTTTCTTACTTCTTTACGTTGACAAGTTTGTCAGGCTGACCCGATTTATGGATAATTTACTTTATAGAAGTCGTAGTTAAGAATCTTGTGGCTTACATTCTCATATATCTCACGGATGACAATCTTGAATGCCTTATCCATATTTGTTGAATCCAATGCAGATTTTTCTGTGAATAATGATCCTCCCTCTTCAACAAGGCTTTTACCCTATTCCACACTTACATATGTAATACTCTTCTAATAGCACTTGTTTCCTAAGAGCATATGTACAACTGTAGTATCACATTGAGCTGCACAATCATTTTAAAATGATAAAATATACTCTCTCCGTCCTGCGTTTATGTTTATATTTGCTTTTTGCACGTATATAAGAGATATAATATTTTAATGTGTTGTGAGGTGAGAGAAATAATATTTAATGTGGAGTAGGTAGTTGTATTAGTATTTTGTGTAGACCCTATACAGATTAATTAATTTTTTTGTGGACCCAACTTAACTAAAAATAAAACAAACGCAACGTACTTTTCCGTTTTGAACAAGTAACAGCGTAAAAAAATGATAAAACTAAACTCTAAAATGAAAGCATAAGTTTTTAGGTAAGAGTTGGAATTCTTACTACATTGCAATTATTTTTCATTAAACCAAATATTACTTATTATTAAAATGCTATTACTACTTATTTGTCATGGTCTCACATAAGTGTTTGTCTTAATGAGTGACAAATTTGAAATTAAAATAACTTTTGAGGTTGTTGGATAAAATTTTGATCCTTTTTTTAGGGTGTGAAAGTTATTATTTAATAAAGAAATGAGAAAAGTGTGAAAGTTGTCATGGGATGGGACGAAGGGGTATATCTTTTAATTTAACAAATGTGTTAGGGATAAAATTGACATGCTGCATAATTTTTTATTTTCAATACTGAGTGCCTTAAGCCTATAGTGCCGCACAATTTTAATTTTAATTTTAATTTTAATTTAAATACACAACTTATCTTAACCCACATCTTAGTTCATGTTAGTCCACCAGACAAGCCCATGACTAAGTCCGTTCAACCCGGCCCGTGTATCCGCCCCAACCCTCATTAAAGTTTATTTATGTGTACCGCCGGGCCCATACATTTTCAAAAAGGCCAGTATAGCCCGTTGAAGTTGAGCCCGGCCCGTCCAGCCCGTTCCAGCGCATTTGACAACTATATCAACCCCAGTATTTTCATGAGTAGGGTTTATTTACCTCCTGTAAAACCTGTAATCTGAGGTGAATAGGTAAAAGAAGCGGCGACGTTCGCCGTTTATCAGTTTTTCATTTCTCATATTTACGTTTTGATTAGTGTGTTTATACATTTTTTGTTGTATTGTAGATCAATGGCTCCCAAACTCACCAAGGCCGATAAGAAAATCGCGTACGACAAGAAACTGTGCGATTTGGTCGATGAGTACTCGCAGATTTTGGTGGCCGCGGCCGACAATGTTGGATCCAACCAGCTTCAGAACATTAGGAAGGGTTTGAGGGGTGATTCTGTGGTTCTGATGGGTAAGAACACTATGATGAAGAGAACGATCAGGATCCATGCGGAGAAGACTGGAAACGACGCGATTCTGAATCTCGTTCCTCTGCTTGTTGTAAGTATGACTACAGCATTTTTATTTTTTTTCTGTCGATTTTCCGCTTTTCAGGTTTTAAGGAAATTGATGTTCATGGCTGTAGATCGTTGGATTTTACTAGGTTAATGTATTTGATTGTCTGTGACATCGTTGCTGTAAATTATTTGAGTTAATTTATTCCAAATCTGTTTCAAGCTTTCTATAATTGATATGAGTGTTTGGAAGCACGCTGTTTGTTTCGATCAAATCAGTGAAATTGTTCATTAAGTAGTAATTAGAGATATAATATGCATGCAGTGTTTGAATCCTATGTTCTTTTGCAAAATAATCTACGATTCCTCTGGTGTGGTGAATTTTCATCTATCTGATTTATAGTTCGAGTGTTTTTGGAACAGGGAAATGTTGGGTTGATCTTTACCAAGGGTGACTTGAAGGAAGTCAGTGAGGAGGTTGCAAAGTACAAGGTGATAATAATTTTCATATTTTTCCTTCGTTTATTTGAATATAATTGGTAGGTATCTGTTGTTATTACTAATAATTATGCATCTCGTTACACATTGTATGCTTGCATCTTCTTAGAAATCATGTTGGGAAATGACAGTGAATAAGTGAAATCATTGTGGTGTTCTAAATAGTACTAGTATATTTATTTTCTTTAGCCTCTTTCTTTTGGAGTTAAGGTGGTCAACATTATGATGTTGTTTGGTTGATATAATAAAAAAATTGTTGTTGGTGTTCTTTCATCAAGACTTATGTTGTGTATACATTAGTGTCATGATAATAATCACAATGATGAAGTCTTCAATTCTATCTCACTGCAGTTTTTTTTTCAAATAAATTTTTAAGTGAGCTATAAACTTCAATGACTCAGTATCTAGCTGATCTTAATACTGAAAAATGTTTTAATTTGTGGCTACAAAAATTTTAACAATGAACACCATCTATTAAGAGATTTATATGTCTATCTCTGTTAAATTTTCTTGCATTTTTTCCTTCTACGGTGCTAAACTTTGTTGATTATGGAACTTGTTTTTGCTATCAGGTTGGAGCACCTGCTCGTGTTGGTTTGGTAGCCCCAATTGACGTCGTCGTCCCACCTGGAAACACTGGTCTTGATCCATCACAAACTTCCTTCTTCCAGGTCCTCATAAAATGACTTTTTACTTTTATCACCTTTCGTTATCTTTTCTCCATCTCATCACTTCACTTTGCCTCTCAGGTTCTCAACATTCCAACCAAGATTAACAAGGGTACTGTCGAAATTATCACACCTGTGGAGCTTATCAAGAAGGGCGAAAAAGTGGGATCCTCAGAAGCTGCCCTGCTTTCCAAACTTGGAATCAGGCCATTCTCCTACGGACTCATCGTGCTCTCTGTGTATGACAACGGGTCAGTCTTCAGCCCAGAGGTTCTTGATTTAACCGATGATGACCTTGTTGAGAAGTTTGCTCAGGGTGTCAACGTAGTTACTTCCCTGTCACTGGCCATTGCATACCCCACCCTCGCAGCTGCACCCCACATGTTCATCAATGGATACAAGAACATATTGTCTGTTGCCGTTGAAACTGATTACTCCTTCCCTCTAGCTGATAAAGTAAAGGAGTATCTCGCGGTATGAACTTTCATTCGTCTCCGATATGCACTTCCATATCTACCAAAACCAATAAATTATTCATGTTCAAATGTAATGCAGGATCCCAGCAAGTTCGCTGTTGCGGTTGAACCCGTTGCAGCCGCCAGCTCCGTAACTGCCCCTGCTCCTGCAAAGGAGGAAAAGAAAGAGGAGTCGGAGGAGTCCGATGAAGAGGGCCTGGGCTTGAATCTATTTGATTAAGTAATTTCTTCTCGTAGCCTACTTTATGATTTTGCTGTTGCAAACCACTTGATCATGCAGCCATGCAGAAATGTTTCATTTAGTATAGTTTATCGAAATGATAATTGAGGTTGCCCCACCTTACAAGTTTATTCTATTTTATTATGCGTATGGTTAATAAATATTATGTACTCCTAGGTACCTGCGTAGTGGGGACGTATTGATCTTTAGCAATGTCAGTATGCCCATTTAATAATGTTTATTAGTTTGTGTATTTGGTAAAGTAAAAAGTTTTTACTTGCTAGGTCTTCCTATGAACTGATGGTAAAATGAAAGTAGATGAATGGTGTCTCAATATAAAACTACTTTAATTTCAATGAAATATTAGTGTTTAAGTAGAATTGTGATAATCTATGTTTATTTTGTATTTTGATTAGGGATTAATATGGTTTATAGTTTCATGTACTCCCTCCTTAAAATGGGTAGTGGGTATTAATAGTGAATTGGTGGATCATATGTGGGGTCTTTTATTAAAAGGGAAAAATGTGGATCTTTGAGTAGGATATCCAATACAATAAAATGGGATCTTTTGCGGGAAGGAGGGAGTAAATGTAATCCAAGGCTATCAGGGTATACCTTCATTTCATAAATGCTATGCGGTAACACAAAATCCTTCTTACTTTTTTTAAAAATTTATTTCTTTATCCTATAAAACCTTCACATTATTCCCTTCTATCCATAAAACTCTTTACACTTTTTTTTTTTTCATTTGCTTGTTTTACAAAACTCTTTGCATCAAGAACAATATCATTTTATCCTTATTTTAATTTTGAAATTGCCACATGTAAAAAATAACATTTTTTTTAAACAACATCTAAGCTGGGATAGAGGAAGTTCATCGGAAGAAAAGCGGACCCGCAATAAAGCGGTCTCACGGTCCGTCAAAAGGTGCTTCTATTTGGCAGAACAAGTAGTAATTTGAACACATGAACGTTAAATGTTTCGGTAGATAACGATAATAGTAAAAGTGATTATTCCTTCCATTTCATTATTCCTTTCATCTCACGATTATCTTTATATTTTCCACTTTTTGTACCATCTCATATAAAAATAGATACTTTATTGTGAAATAAGTATATAAATACATATGAGATAAATGTACGGGGTTTGGATCTTCTGTGTCACTTTGATGTGACATTTATTGTGTCACTTCATTGGATGAGTAACACGTAAGAGAGATAAGGGAAACTATACCCTAAGTCAACCAGTCAACCCTTGGAGCAATGAATTGGATTTATCCACAGCGCCACGTGTCATTCAATGAGAAGATATTACAGGAAATGTCACATCAAAGTGTCACATGACATCTGTACCAAATATACTATTATAATAACTTGCACCATCCAAATAAAAAGATATATTCATAAAAAGATATATTCTTTTGTGAGATTAGTCAAATTGACTATTATTATCTTTATATTTTTCACTTCGATTCATCATATAATAACTCGTACCAACTCATAAAAATAGATACTTTATTGTGAAATGAGTATATAAATACATATGAGACAAATGTACTATTATTAAAATATGATAATAACTTCCACCATCCAAATAATAAGAAAGATATATTCTCTTGTGAGATTAGTTAAGTTGCCTATTAACAAAGTGATTATTAAATATGTAAAATATAATTATCTCATATATATACTATTATTAAAATATGATAATAACTTGCACCATCCAAATACGAAGATATATTCTGATATGAGATTAATCAAGTTCTATTATTAAAGTATGATTATTAAATAGGTAAAATATAATTTATAAGTACATGAATGAATAATGATGAATTAAAATATAATTTTAAGTTGTTATAATAATGATTTATTAGTGAATCATACTCCCTCTGTCCATCGAAAACGCATTTGTTTACTTATTGCACGTGAATTAAGGAGTATTATTATTTTACACTCCCTCAGTCCCACCACAAGGTGGCGAAACTTTTTTGCACGTAGATTAAGGGATATAATATTTAATGAGTAGTTAAGGGTAGTTGAGGTAAGAGAAATAATATTTTAATGTATAGTGGATAAGTATATTAGTATGGTGTATGTGTCCCATAGAGATATATTAATGGTTTTGTGTGGGTCCCATTTACTAAAAAAGGAAATGCACCTCTTGTGTTGGGACAGACGAAAATGGTAAAATGCACTCCTTGTTGTGGGACGGAGTGAGTATAAAATAAGTAGTTGTATTAGTGAGGATTGGTTGGGAGTGATAGACCATGTGTTGACCCTTTTACTGAAATGAGAAAATTGATAATTTAAGAGCGAACGATCCAAAATGACAAAATAGATACGTTAGTGATGGACGGAGGGAGTATTACCCTTCCCATCCACCCCAAACAACCCCATTTAACTACTATATGGGGTATCATTCATCGTACTTTAGCAAATCATATTTTAATTATATAATAATATATTTTACCTATGTAATAATCATACTTTAATAATGTGTCAATCTTTCTCACAAATCGTTGTAAAAAAAATAAATACTATCTCAATTCATTAATCCCTAGATACACTTTAATTTAAAAATATCATTCATACATAAAATATTTTACACTTTATTTATAACTCCCTCCGTATTTTATTAGTTTACACCTTTGACTGAACAAAAAAAACTTCGATTTTTAAGGGTATTATGATATTTTCTTAGAATAAATAAATAATAAAATACGTTATGTATTGGATAAGACTTAAGAGTGGTTTTTTTTTATAATAAAGTGTATGGAGAGAAAAGTTGTTAGGTCCTTTTTAACATCTTTTAAAAGGTGAAAATATTTGTAGAATAAACAAAAATGAAAAGAGTGAAAACTTTTAAAATATAGAGGGATATTACTTAAAAATGAGTATTACACTATCCTAAAAAGATTAACAAAATTAATAGATTTTCCATATCAATTTCACACTTTCGGTTTTAGTATATATATCAAGTTTAACCTCACGTTTCCATAAAAGAAAAAGATATTTAATTAATATTCTCTCCGTCTCATTTCAATATTTATATATTTTCCTTTTTTTTTTAGATATGACAAATTAATTATTTTTCTTTCCATGTGCCACACATCATACTAATATTTGGTAGATGAGATCCACACAAAATAATTAATAGAATATATTTCTATGAGACTCACACAAAACACTAATATATCAACACATCATTAAAATATTATACTCCTTATTTCTTAATTTATGTAAACAGTAAATGTAACCTCTATGCAGTAAATTAAAAGGTCACTTTACAAAATATCCGAGAAATTGAAACTGTAAGTGGGTGAAAAAAAAAATTCCATCAACACTTACGGTGTGCAATCAATTTGGGAGGGGTATTAAATTTGGTACAGATTCTATTTATGACTCGATTTAAAATAACAAAAATATTCTTAATTCTATTTGTGACTCAGATTTAAAAATGTTTAAATAGAGTCATAAATAAATATGTAAAATCAAATCATAATATAAAAATATTTATATTCGAATCATATATTATACATAATTGAATTACGAATTTTGATACAATCAAGTTATAAAAGTCAAATATATACAATTAAATTACAAATTTTAACATAATCAACAATCGAATGTTTGTAATTTAAGGTGTTTAACATTTCTTTAAAAGTGGTATTAAAAAAATTCTTGTAGCACTGTTGGCCATTTTCTCCTTTGGGAGGGGGTATTATTATTAAGTTGGGTAGATACTCCATGTTGATGATTAAAGCTCCAAAATAAATCAAGCAAACAGGAGTTGGTGATGCAACACGTGTTATTGTTGTCGTGTGTGACCCCACTGCCACTGGTCCTAAAAGTGCAACTCTTGTTTTTGGTGCTTACTAAATATCGTCTTCTCATCTCTCCACAATTATCTTCCTATCCTTCTATACCATTCCCAACTTCCTTTCATCTCCACTTTTTCTTTCATTATCTCTCTTTTAAATATGTTGACAACAACAACACTCTTCCTACTCACTACTCATCCTCATAATCCACCTCCATTCCGGTGAGTTCCCAATCTCTCTTGCAAAAATCTCTTTTTTTTCCGTTTCTGCATTCCTTGATATGAAAAGAATCATGGGTTCTGTCTGAAATTTGGAAAATTTTAAGTTAGGACTGAGAAATGATTCATTATTATCAAACTGCACAATTGTTTGTACCTTTATGTATCCATGTGTGTGTGTGTATGGTGGAGTAGAATTTTCAAAAAGGGGGGATTACTTTTTATATTTGTTTGACTTGTAGCTGTGATTTAATGATATACATCTGTATGTCACAGATTTTGATTAAGTTTAAAGCTACCAAAGCAAAATCTAGACCTTTTTAGAAGATCCCATATAGATTCACAGAGGAGAGAGAGATGTTCAATTTTCTTTCATTTCTCCTGCTCCGTAGATTGAAATAAAAGACCTCTTTTACACGGGCTTTCTGTTATCAGATTTGGACAGTTTCTTTCTCACCTATTCTTGGCTACCCCTTCTCTTTCTTGCTAATCCTGCTGTATTATTACCACCCCTTTTGATATCTTATGTGATTAGTAAGATCATGAGGCTCAAAGCTGTCTCACTTTCACCCACTACAGAATGCTCCCACCTTGCCTTTCAACCATTTTCTCCCACAGTGCCTTCCTCTCTTCTTACACCGCCTCCTCGTTCGAGGAAGTACGAGGTTGATGGTCCCACATCCCCTGTTGTTCTTTCCAATCCATTTGCATCTAAGACTCACTTGAAGTCCAATTCATTTAACAAGATTTGGAGGGGTCATGGTGGCGTTCGAAGATCTTGTAGTGCGAATTTGGATAGCCCCAAGTGGTCAGAGGAAGAAAGGCATAGGAAGAAGAAGAAGAAGTTGCATCGTGCAACATCTAAGGATAGCCCCTTTATTGATAATAACAAAAGAGGGAGGGATCAAGATTCATTCTTGAATTCAAGATTTGATTACTTGGAGCCTATGATGCTTGGTATTAAGCCAGAGTTCCCTGATTGGCCTGATCAGGAAACAGTTATGTGAGCTACCATAGAACAGAAGGCTAACAGTTTGGATATTCCCTTATCCCTTAGGATGATCAAGAAGAAGCTGCAGTGGGAGGAGGGCTTGGCCGAATCCAAAGAGTCGGCTTACTGCTTGGTGAAAGCAGCTTTTGCTTCGATGGTTTTCATTATCATCGAGCTTCAGAGCTGCGCATTGCACTCGAGGGAAGCTGTGCGACGAAGATTTGGAGATCATTAACTCTAAGGTGCAGAAAAGATGCATTCTTCGTTTGTTTGGTTATTCCAGCAAGTTTTTTCGAGGACTCCATCTTTGATGCTCCATGTAATGATGCTTTTGGCAAATTTTGGTCTATATTCGACCTCCCTTAATGTAGAATTGGAGGAGACTTCGTTGTCGAGAGCTTTTTGGTTGAACATACGTCGGATGTTCTGTCCTCTGAAGAGAAACAAGTTCAACAGTATCCTCAAATCAGCTCATCATTATCAACCTTGTCCATTGGAAATGATAATGAAGAAGTGAAGCAAACTGGAAATTTGCCTCACAATTTGGAGAGTGTAGCAGAGATGAATTTGTGGAACTCAATGGTGGATGATGCAACGAAAATGCGAGAAGTTAAGGACGATAAAGTTCTTGATCATGAGAGTGCACAATACTTTGTTGCTCCGGTGTCAGTGGAGTTAGAACCCGATGGTTATGAGGACTATCAAAGGACGGATCTCTTGTACCAGATGAACTTATCTCAGGAGCCAAATAATGCACTTCTACTCTGCAACTATGCGCAGTTTTTGCACCTTGTGGCGCGCGATTATGATCGGTAATCTTGTCTATACTCTTAGAGCGCGTTTGGTTCATATTGAGTTAATATTATTCGTTAAGACTTAAAACACACACTTATATTTTGTTTCTGACAGGTTCTGTTCTTGATTATGCTCTGTACTGATCAGCTTAAATGGTTTTGTAGTGTTGTCAAAACTTTAGTCTCGATGAGAAGTTGTATTTTCTTGCATACTCATGACTTGCTTACATTTTTTATCTGTATAAATTGTGGTTTTTTTTTGTTGGCTTGCATTCTAGATTGTTAAGTTGATAGCTTACTGATTGCTAAAAGATAGTAGCATTAGATTTCTTCGATGCAGGATCAGTCTGTCTTATAGTAAATATATAGAATCTGATGGTCATTAACACATCTTTGTTTGTTCCGCTTGAGCAGTCTGAGTCCTAGGTGTGGGATTTGATGATCAGCGTGTCGTTTTTTAATTGAATTCTTGCCTGATTCTTGACAGGGCGGAGGAATGCTTCAAACGAGCTGTACAAGTATTGCCTCCCGATGCAGAGTCTCTGACCTAATACGCCATATTCTTATGGACAGTCAAGAAGGACTACACGGGGGCAGAGGAAAGCTTCCTGAAAGGCTTAGCTATCGAGCCAGACAACTCGTACTTTGCTTCCAGATATGCGAATTTCCTGTGGAGCACCGGAGGCGAAGAAACCTGTTTTCCTCTTAACAACCCCAAGTTGTAGAGGGTCAATCTAGCATGGTATAGTGAAGTAAGAAGAATAAATTTGGGCTGAAGCTTCTGAACAAGTAGCCTTCGAACTTCTGAGAGCTTGATTGGCTCTTGATGAAGGGTGTATTCCATGATGGAATCACGTTGTATCGACAGTAGTTCAAACGGTGAAGCGTAACGAGCCGGGGGTAAGGAGAACAGAGGGAGAGATCATTTGAAGCAGAAATAGTCAATTGTACAGAAAGGAAGTTTCTTGCTTGGATGGAGGTGGTTTGCATGCTTTATAGTTTGTACTCAAAATGGAAACTATATTTATAAATTACTTATATTTTCTCAAGAGCAATCTTTGTATGCTTCTGTAGCCTATATTTTGTACATCATTATATATACTCTGCAGATTTCTTTCAAGGGGCATGACTCATGAGTTAAACAGTGCCAAAAAATGAATGCCACACTCCTTTTTACTCAAACTTGTTAAAACTTCAAGGTTTAAAATATCCCGAAATATCCTCGATATTTTCACGATATACACATTTTTGGAGAGTACCGATATCGATATTAGGGAAAAATATATTTCTTTTCTGATATCGAGGAAATATCAGAAAATATCGGTGGAAATATCGATATCGATTTGCCACCGTTTAAATTTTTCTAGATGTTGAGATATATCGAGAAAATATCGATGAAATATCGAAGATATATCGAAAATATCGAAAAATTATCCGTAGTTTTAAGAAATTTTAATGATTTTTTATGTTACTTTTATCAACTAAATACATTTTTTTGTTATTAATTTGTTCAATTTTAAAAAATAAAATAAAAAATGGAGCATTACTTGCGTGAAACCAACTCATAGTGAGATTGTTTTACATTTTCTTAATTAACTATTTTTTTATATTAAAATATTTATCACTTTTCGTTAAAAATATTATAACTAGTAAATATTAAGGGTTCACGTAAACAGTATATTCTAATTAAAAATACAATTATTTTGGCACAGTTGGATAAGATAGAACGATATACTATCAACACATTCAGAATAAGGTTCAAAATTTTATCTAATTCGATTAGTTGGTACCAATATTATTTAGATCAAGACAACATGACATATTTTACATTTGAACCTCATAGATCATTATTTTGATATTAGTTATTATGTGTTAAACAATTAATAATAATTATTGTATGATTTTAGACTATTTAAATATGCTGTTATTTATATACTTATAATATATTTTGAGTTTTATTTTGATTATAAATTGTATTTATATATTAAAATTAGTTATAATATATTGCAAAATTAAATAATCAATTTTCTTCTTTTTTTTTCACAAATTTCCATAATTTTTAAAAATTTTATCGATATCGATATCGATATTCGATATATCCATCGATATATTCGTAAATTTGAGGCATCGATATTTTTACCGATATCGATATTTTAAACCTCGGTTACAATCCTCATTTTTTCCACATTTAATATACTCTACCAACTTTACTATGGATAAAAAAAAAAGAAAAAATTTTATATTAAGTAAAATTATACTACATCTGACACGACCCATCTTACATAACTTATAATTCAAATACTATTTAACATAAACATCATCATTATAAAAAACTGCATAAATTTTTTTTTTTTTTCACATAATATGTTTATAACCAAAACTATCACACCAGTTCAACGTACGTACTGGTTTCTGACATCACTTCAAACCAGACAAACTCGCGACAATACTTATTATATTACACCACCAAAACATCAGCGGAAACAAAATAAACCCACGGCCTAGCCCAACAGGTCGTCATCTATGTACATCCGCTCAAAACCTTGAAGGAGCTCCACAGCTTGCACAGTCACATCACAAACTCAATCATCAACAGGCTCACCTACAATGCATAAACTAGTGAGATAAAAATCTCAGTAAGTAGAAATCATGCATGTCAGTGCATGAAAATGCATTTAGTTCTCTATCGCCTATTTCCTAATTTTTCTAATTGGTCTCTTTTATTTTGAAAACTGTTCACGTTGCGGGATCCCCACGACACACTTATGATATGCACCCCAAATGAGCTCAATGAGGACGATTTTTCCGAACCCCGAAAATAGTGCCGAGAACGATTTTTCCGAACTCTATCCTATATAGATCTGTGTGATTGGAAACTGTTGCAAATATATTTATATGGTTTGAGAAAATATTGATTATAAGGATCTGTGGGATCCAAGATGAAGTTTGATTCCAAAAAGAGATCCGTGTGATCCCAGGGTGAAGTGATTATTCTATAAATGGATCTATGTGATTGATGTGAAGTTGTTATTTCAGAAGTGGATTTGTGTGAATTGAAATTAATTTGTGGCTTTATTGTGATTAAATGTTGATATTGATATTGTAAATGGTTTATGATGCACATTTAATTGTTTTAGGTGCATACCATGCATAAACATGAAAAGTATTTTTTCTCAAAATTAATAAGATACTAATGGTGTGTGCGGCCACTATATATGCATCTCTGTCAGGGTTCGGAAAAATCGTTCCCGACATTTTTATTAGGGGTTCGGAAAAATCGTCCCCACCACTTTGCCAGAGTTCGGAAAAATCGTTCTCGGCACTATTTTCGGGGTTCGGAAAAATCGTCCTCATTGAGCTCATTTAACCCTACTTTCTCCAAATCACATAAATCCACAACTTGTATAACAAATTAATCTCAAATAATTCATATCGTAATTAAACTAATTACAAATAATCCATGACATAATTATCACATAATTATAAAATGCATATAACAAAAATTAAATTATATTGACACATGAGTAGTGAGAAACTCGGGTATCACAACATCACACTAAATTTTATAAATAATGTAGGATATTGAGGATTTAAACATCATTCGTGCTTATGAAGGATATTGAATTTTATGCTTAAAATGTGTTGAATGAGCTTGCTCTGCACCTACTGCGGTTGTTCTCAGGGTATGAATTAATGTCTTAGAGTATGCTTCTATAGTTTCAATTGACATTGTTTTATGTTAAATATGTTGGCGTGAGTACCAACAAGAATCACAAAATTAGCAGAATACTTATGATTCGATAACTTTGGTGATTTCATCTTGATACAAATTTCATCACTAGTATTACGTATTTATATTAGAGAATTATATGAGAATCAATAAGAACACCAAAAAATTTCTTCACCGGCCAATACAAACAAAGATACAGGACTTTCAAACTTCTTAGAGGTGTAAAGGGATGTCAACAAAGGAATTTTCTTGCTTGGACTTTATAAAAAGGGAAAATTTAAATAATACACTAAATTTAATATACAAAATCTTTACAGCACTTCAATATCTTTGTTATCATTTCTACACATTTGCACATTTTTTGACATTATTACTCATCTCCCCCACCCACCCACCCACCCACCCACCCACCACAATTTTAATTAAACCACCCCACCCCACCCCACCCCTCTAAACCCTCTCTCACAACCACATGTGTATCATCCAACCCCACCCACAGCCTACCTACCCCCACGCACGTGACAACCTACCTTTGATCTTGAATGAAACGAAAAATTTGAAAATATTTGTTTCTTCTCTGCCCAACATTTGGATTCGCACTATCACCAATCCTTTATTCACTCACAATCCCCGCCTCCTTTCCTTGCCGGACCACCGAATAGAGCAACACAATTCCGTCGATTGTTATAGTGCGAAGGAAATTGTGAGTTCTTCGACCCCATTGCACAATTTCAGCAACACAACCCACTGTTTCTTCGACTCCTTCACCCACAATCCCCGGCCCCTTTTGTCTAATTGCTTCACAGTCGGTGGTACTTCAAAGATTTTGAAGATATTGGTGAGTTCTTCAAACTCAGAGCCTCTATTTCTTCAATTTTGTAAAGATAATATTAGTTGTGGAAGTGGAAATGGAGGTTGAGAAAAACAAAACTGTGATTTTGTAATTCCTTTATGTTGGGTGACACTCAATTTTTAGTGCAACTTTCCTTTGTGGGATGCTATGTATGATTTTGTAATTCATACTTGGTTCTATTGAGTTCTTCTCTCCATACAGTGTTGTTAGAATGTTCTTGTTTCTGTTGATGTTCTTGCTTTCAAAATCATATTGTTGATTGTGGGTGAATGAGTATTCTTAAATTGTTGTTTGGGGATCCATGTTTTATCGCTCATTAGTGATTATTATATGTCATGCTATGTGTTATGAATCGATCAAAGAAAGAAAAGAAAAACGAAGAACACAAATGTTTATAGTGGTTCGGCAAATCGCCTACGTCCACTCTTAAGGGAGAAGAATATCTTATTGATGAAGATTACAACGACTATGAAACTTAGATCTCATACAAACCCTAATCTTGGGAATGTATGGATGATTCTGTGAACCATACTGAATGACTAAAACTTAACCCATATATATACACTCCAATATATGATATATATGGATAATATGATATATATGGACAATATATGATTTGCATAATCTTAAATCACATATACTTTACTTGCATAGCAAGTTATCCTCAATATATAAGCCCATTAACCTTGGCAGCCCATTCTTACAACATTCGATCATAACCCTTGATCTATATGTTGATCATCCAACCTATCTTCCATGTGTTATATTCTTGACTTAACGTATGCAAGTGTCTACCTCTCAACACTATGAGTTCAAACCATGTGTTTATTCTCGACTAATCTATATGGGTCACATTAACACAAATGTCAAGCTCCAATCCAGCCAGTATATCAAATCGATCTGAAATTAAAGTTTTACGAGATATCAAGGAAAAACTCAGCTATAATAACTTAGATAGGTTTCGTTCGACCTGTTTCGGATATTTATTAGGATTAACTGACTTTAAGTTCCAGGGTCAGTTGTACCTCCATCTCCTCTCCACATTTGATTTTGAATCATCTGAAGAGTCATTCGTATTCAAAATCAATAAAGTAGAAGCTAAGTTTGGACCTCGTGAATTTACTTTGGTGACTGGGTTGCGGTTTGGTCTACTACCGGCAATTTCAGACAAGGGTGACTTTCTTGTCCGGGTATTTGAGGATAAGAAGAACATTACACTGCCCCAAATTCGGGAGAAGTTTCTCGAGATTACCGACAATGATGGTTCTCTTAGAGTTGCCATGTTGATGGTCCTTTTCTTCTTACTTATCCATCAAGGTTCCAAACAATGTGTTATGAACCTTGAATACATACGCCTTGTTGACGATCTACATCTGTTCTACCTTCCTGAAACACGTCACACATAATGTTAGCTAAGGTTCTTTCATTCTGAGTAGTCCATGAATAGAGCCAAAACATGTGATCCACTTGATGGTTATCACCCATATAAATCTAATAAACCGAAAAAAAATTGTTGTTAGTGAAGTTGGTGGTGCCGAACTCAGTTCATGGTGAGCAATATATAGCCATCTAATGGGGTTTTTTTGCCATGAATGATACTTTCCTATTCATCGGATGTTAGGTGAATAAATTTTTCTGATATGAAGGAATATCGGGGCATTGAATGCATAAGATCATGCAAGGACGATATGTCCTTTTGTATTCAATTCAATGATATTTCAAACTTCTAATTCTTGCAGTGATATTAGGTATTGTAGTAGTTCCAAAGAAACATACTTCCTTAATAGCTATTATGTGCTTGGTAGTTGAATCATAAATTTCATTTCCTTTTCAATGTAAACTTGCTTTTTTTATGTTGGTTCCTCTCATTAAAGGTACAAACCAATTTAGTTTCGTGGTTTTTCCTGTACATTTCATATGCTATAAATTTTAGTGTATTAAAGTTTGGATATGGATAAAACGATGGTTAAACTATTTTTGTGTGAAATAAGTGACATGGCAACGAAGTAATATAATAAAAGAGGCCTTTTTTTTCATCAATGAAAGGATAAGTCAGACTCCATAAGAACACGTCGGTTAACCTTTCCACATCCAATTTTTTTCGTAAGATTCGATTGCGTCGATTGAAGTTCAAATAGGGTACATCTATATATATATATATATATATATATATATATATATATATATATAATGCTCTTTCATATTGCAAATTGTCTGTAATTAATTCTTATTCAGTTCCATATTAAAAAATCAAAACTATGGATAATATACTATTCCCTCATGAAATGTTGTATGACCAAATTTGGAATGCTGAAATTGATGCATGCTTCCTTAATGCCTTAATCCATCAGAAGAACATGGACGAATGGGATAATGGTGGACCTAATGGCTGGGCATTAGGAGTCGCCAAAGATGTTGTGAATATATTGATGCTCAAGCAGCTTACGTGGGCCCAGGCTTACGATAGAAATGACTTCATGCGCAAACATTATAAAACGTTCACTCTTGTGTTGGAAAAGATGCGAGAACGAGGGATTAACAACAGGGCTGAGATGAATCTACACGTAGACAGAAGGATTTGGAAATCTATAGTAGAGGTATGACTAAAAAACTCAATAACCGATAAATGATTCAATAATAAGATTAAAATTATGCTCTAAACAAGGATTTTCATACAGGAAGATTCCTTTGCAAGGACGTATGTGCGTGATGATGATCCAGAGTATACTCGGTTGCGTTTTCTTTTTGGAGATAGAGTTATGTCAAAAGGAGGTCGTCTGAAGGCACTCAGAGGTGGTATTATGATGGGGGATTAGTGGTTGCGGTAGCCGCTGCAACTAATCTATAATGATTATATATCAAAATATAAATTTAGTTCAATCAATATAGTTAGATAAACACAATAGCACTCCCGATAGTTTAAACAGTAGGATAAGAAGTGCAAGTTTCAATCGTGGAACACATTAATGTTGTCATTGACTGATGATCGATCTGGGCATACCGACTTTGTGTGTCCCGATTTCTTGAAAACAGGGTATTTTCTTGTACTTCGATTAACTGGAGGGCCATTGAACTTAGACTCAATTTTGGTTTAAAATTGATTAAGATAAGCGAACCTTATCGTTTGTAGTGAGTGACTAAATTTAAATATCGAACAAAGGGAGATTTAAATCAAAAGTGTATCCGTGTTTGTTTTCAACCATGCTTTAGAAGAGTGATCAGATTTTGAGTTTTGAAAATTGAAAAGAGCAATTAAACTACCAATAATCTAAGCAATAACCAAATAAAAGCAATTAACAATTAAGATGATCAAATAAAGTATCAAGTAACCAAATTAAATGAGATGGATGAGAAACAATCTAAATAAGAGCAAGACTAACCACATTCAAGATCAAGGACACAACATGGCTTGTTAAACTTAAATGACAAATATCAATGATCATTGGAATAGAAGCAATCACAAATAATCCCCTAATCCCTAGGCCAAGGAAATTAGGTTCTAAACTCATTACAAGTTTTAAGCACATAAGATTGAATCTCACTATCAATTCCCTTAAGGTACTATGATAGCAAAATTAGTCTTCTCACTCAATTAATAAACCAAATATGATAAACCAATTAAGTGTTCTCACATGAATGTTCTAAGCATATAAAGATGCTACCACATACTTCATACACTAACACACAAAATTCACATTATAACATGATTCAATCAAACCCCTAGTCATAATATTGGATTGGCCCTCCTAATACCATAACTAGAGAATTCAATCACATACATCATAATACAAATAAAGTAAATCAAAAATCATGTAAGAAATTCCAAAATCACATCAATTAAACCACTAAAAATTCAACAAATCCATAGATCCCTAATCCATCATGTGGCTAGCCTCACAAGAGGTCTAGCCAACAACAAACATCATGAAAACATCCTCAAAATGCTTACACAACTCCATTGTTGCAAATAAAATAAAAAAATTACAACTTAAAGGCAAAATTTCGTCCCTTCTTGAGTTGGGTTGAATCTCTTCCTTCAAGATGCTCTCCTCCCTCCAAGTTCCTCTCTCCCCTTTACATATGTGATAAATGAGTGAAAAACATGAAGATTGAGGTGAAAGTGTGAAAATGGTGGATAAATGGAGTGAAATTTGGGTGGAGATGGTAGTGTGTGTGGAAAATGGTGTAAAGTGTGTGTCTTTCACGAAAATTGAGGCTAGGGTTGATTCTCCAATCCAAACTTGGAGAAAAAGCAGCCAAAATGGGAATAAAAACTGATTTTCTGGACAGGTGGCTATTTTCACAAAAATTCGACCGAATTTTTGTGAGGGATATCGAATTTTTCTGCTATTCAGCATAAAAATTCGACTGAATTTTCATGAGCATGGTCAAATTTTTCTGTCAGTGTGCTCAGCCTCCGATGCTCTGTTTCGCCTCTGTTTTTCCCTAAAAATTCATAAAAATTCGACCGAATTTTTGTGCAAGGTCGAATTTTTGTGACAGTTTCGCGCTGCTTCACTGTTTTGGCTCGTTCTCCCTCATTTTAACTCCGAATTGAGTTCCGTTTTTTCCTACATCTTCCTCTTCACTTCTACAATCCATTTGTGCCTGAAAATTACACAAAATAAACCAAAGTACCAATTCTCTAAATATTTACAAATGTCGCGCAATTTGAGACACTTAATCATGAAAATCACACATTTATCATTTCAAAGCACAAATCTCCATGTGAACATAAAACACCACCAAAAGATATACAAGAAGAATAAAAATAAAATATATAATAAAAAGGCACTAAAATCTAGGTGAAAATGACATCAATCAACCACCCAAACTTAAAGTGTTGCTCGTCCTCGAGCAACGAAAATAAAAAACGAGAGGAAAAATTTTCACCTAGAGAAAAACTTAATGAACATAAGCAATAACACATCAATAGCAATAAGAACCACAAATTATGCTAAGTCATACTACAACATTAAACTTATAATATGCAAAAAATATTAACAAGTTCAATCACAAGAGAATAAAGTGTAATATAGTCCCTTTTTGTTCCAAGCCTCACATCTGATATCAATTTCACTCAACACTCTATAATTTAGGTAAAACAAAACTTATCAAACGATTGACTTGACTCACTATAAGCTTGCTCGTGGACTATATTTACAATCTTCCAAAGTTTCAATCAATGATCAAAAAGGTCTTTAATTAGGGATGTAATGATAAACTCTTTGGTAAGGTAGGAAGAATATGGTTAATAGTGACTAATCACGTCTAAGTAATCGAAGAGGTAGCTACTTTCTTCAACTTCTTCACTTTTCCTTCTTCCTTTCTTATCTTTGCAAATCTTAATCACTATTCATTAACTTTCCTTGGATTGAGCTTCTTTTGATGCATGCTTCCTTCTTTTGACTTTTGTTTGCCTTGAGCATCTTGATGTTGCTTTGCTCATTCTCAAGTTTTAAGGTTGCAGGTGCATTCTTGTTTTTGCTCTTTTCATCCTTTTTCTTGCTTGTTTACTATTCTTTTTTCTTCTTTTTCTATCTTATCAATCCTTTTTAGCCACCATCTCATCAATTACTCACACAAAAGGGTAAATATATAAGGCTCATGTGGGTAATCAAGGCTTGTAATGTGCTAAATTCACAAGAAATAGGCTTATAGGCTCAAAGTGGTTGACTAGGGATGATGTACAAGGTAAGAATATATATGGCAATGACTTCACATAACAAGGATGACTTTTAATCATGTCATTAATCTCCATTAATCGGGCTCGTTTCTATAGTCCTTGAGCAAGTTCTAGCTTATCTAACACAACCGATCCTCTCATGAAAAAAATTACCATGTATGCACAGTTGAGGCTCAAATGCTCACAAGCTTATGCTCGGACCTTAAGAAACTTATTATACCACATTCATCTCAAATTGAACAAGTTAAGCAAAACATGTCACAATTTGAAAGTGTAGAGATTCTTAATCATAATTTGTTATCACTTATCACACAACATGTCATTACTCACATTCAAAAACGACTCACAACATCTCAAAAACAAATCACCAAACATCCCAAGACAAAAATGAAAATACACACAAAACATATAAGAAAGACACACCAAATAAGAAATCCTAGAAAATGAAGCACACATTCATATCATCCATAATCAATTAAGCTCACAATCATCACATCCTTGATGGAAAATGAAATCTTAGATTACGAATGTAAACCTCCCACAAACATAACACATGAAGTAGCATGCTAATCACATCAATCCATATCAAAATCAAATCATGTCAAGCAATTAAAAGTGATAAGGTGTAGAGTACTCCCTCAATAGGCATTTGGTAGTGGAAAGCGTTAGCTCAAAGCTCTATTCATGCTTCCAATACCCTTCATTCATGCTCAAAAACTCACCAAATATCATTAGCTCAACAATTTCATTAAAAATATGGATTATCATACACTTCAACACAACCAATCATGCCAAAATCATACCCAAACTCATGAGAAAATTTTTAAAATTGACCTAATTTTACAAGAATTATACTCAAGTGGTGAGTCACACCACACACTCTCCCCCCAAACTTAAATCGAAACAAGAGTTGAGAATTAAGTTTGCAAAGAGTGGTGAGACTTACCTTTGTAGTTTCCATCAATGATCTTCTTGTAGAGAAGAAAATGCATCCAACCGAATTAAGTTATGTCCACCACGCACTAGCCCCCCAAACTTAACTCAAGACAAGAGTCGAGAATTAAGTTTGCAACAAGTGGTGCGACATACTCGAATCCATGAAGCATTTCTCTTTTCTTTAACGTGAATTTTTCTCACAAGCAAATTCCACCTACAAGGCTAAAATACAAACAAAACATGAAAAGCAAAATAAAAGAAAAATCAACTAAGATGGGTTGCCTCTCATCTAGCGCTAAGTTTAACGTCTTCAAGCCGGACACATTTAAGCTCTTAACAATCAGAAAAATCCAAGACCCCATCGAGCCGCATCTTCACTTTAAACATTTTCTTTATAACCTTCTTATCCACACTTCTTGATTCTTTACCACTTGAACTCGATTCGTTGCCTCCTTTTCGCACATTTTCAAATCTCGAGGGTCCTTTTATCAATCTTCCAATCAACATGAGACTTTCTCCCAAACTCGTTCCTCTTTGGAGAACAATTTACTGCAAATTCAAGTAAAAAATTAGTTAACTCTTCATCTTTTAAAATCTCATTTACCACTTGATCTCGATCATCCGGAGGCTTAATAGGTGGTTTTAAATAAATATCTCCCCCTTTTAAATTCTTGCTTGATAGCACCAATTCTCTTTCATTTGATCGGAGTATGAATTCTTTCTTATCCATATCAAATTTTGCTCTTCCGGTCTCCAAAAACGATCTTCCAAAAATCAATGGAATTAATGGATCTGCTTCCTTGTCAACTACCATAAAATCCATCGGAAAGACAAAATCCTCTACTTTCACAATCATATCTATTGGCGTTCGATCATTTGGTTAACGTGAACCGTTAGGATTCCATACATTTCTAACAAGCAGCGGAAACAAGTAAACAAGAAACGTATTACCTTTCATCAGGGTATGTTGAAGACGATGAATTATCGCCACCATCCTATGCAGCGTCACCATTTTGGGCATAACTCTCTCATCCAATGTCGGATTTGAGTGATCTACGTGCTAAAACGATTCTCTCTTTCGTGGCTTTCTGTCAGTAAATCACATGTCCTGTTCTGAAGTCTATACGATTTTATAAAAATCATAGAAATTGGAAGACAACAGCAGCAAACAACCTTCCGGTCTTTTGCTGCATTCCCAAGTCCAATCTCAATGTCGTGTGGGCGACGATCCTCGAGATTTTCTCAATCTGTTGTTCCCTCACCCTCCTCACAGTATTAGGCGTGATTAATCTTATAGATTAGAGTTTTCGGACAGCTGAGATGACTTATATATGGGCTACAGCAGGGACCAGGAGGAGAAATTAGAGTTGGGCTTCCATTGGGCTTAAATATCTAAGCTTAGCCCAAAGCTTATACTTAACTCCAATAATAATAATATATACCACTAAAATATTATTACTACACTACCGTTCTAATCCCATAATTACGTTATGGGCTCCTTCTTATTATGAGCCCGTTAGTCTCACCCATTGATGAATTAAAGAAATACATACTGCCTTACGTGTCGAGGTTATTGTATAGGGATTAAGAGCACGAACATCCATAATAACAGAGATCAAGTTCTCCTATATAGTCAGTATAAATTGAACGATCTCAAGCGGTCCTGCTCAATACACGCAAGTGCACTAATGTGATTCTATAGTCAAGACAAATTAATACCAAATCACACTACAACCATCCCGATAGAGAGTCCCCGTCTATCTCGGTTGTGAGCATCTGTTTATACTTTATAAGAAAATCGATAATATGATCTTCCGCGTGTTGTCGCACAACATATTATCTACAGTATAAAGCAAGTGGACTATTGCATCGACATATAAATAAATTATAAGACGCAATCATTTGATCATATGATTCTCATTTCAAATAAATTGTTATAAGATTTTTCATACGAAAAGCTAGACTTTTAGTATACAATCCAACAATATCCTCCACAACTCCATGGGGCTTCATTATTGAACCATCCATTATTCCGATTTCCACATTCGTTTCCTTTAGCCTCCCAATGTCAAGTTTCTCAAAAATTTCCAAAGGCATCACATTAATACTCGAACCAAGATTACACATAGCATTCAAATATCCCTCATTTCTAATTTTACAAGTAAGCATAAATTTACCGGGGTCTTCAACTTTTAATGAAGCGTCAACTTCAACAATTTTATGATCTTGCTTCAACAACAAAGCTTTACACAACTACTTTCATCATCAATTGAAGACAAAAATTCACTAATAATCATCTCATCATCAAAAGACAAATCATCATCGATGTTAATTTCCTCCTCCACGTTTGATACGAATTTATCGAAAACTACTTCTTCAACCTTTGAAACTATGCTTGTTGTTTCCACCAACCCTTTTTCCACCTTACTTTTCATATTGCACACGGTAACATATAAACATTGTTCCTTAGGATTAGTGACGGTGGTAGAAGAAAACTTACCCTTACGATGCATTTCACCTTGCTCAGTTGCCATTTGACTCACTTGTGTCTCTAATGCCTTAACCCTCTGATCATTCACTTCATTTTCTTGTCTTCTTTCTTCTTTTTCCAATTTCCTCTCATCATGCTCATACTTCATAAGTTCAAACATCTTACTCATTTGATCCTCCACCATAGGCTTTCCTTCACTGTTTTGAGCTTTAGGCCCCGGATTGATCCCCGGTGGGAATGTGAGGGCATTACCTTGATTTCCATATGACAAATTTTCAAACCTCCTAGGTTGTTGAAAGTTGCCACCGAAATTCCCTTGACCAAATCCACCTTGCTTAGGTGGGTATCCTCCTCCTTGGTGTCCAAAATTTCCTCCATAATTCCCTTGGAAGTTCATTCCTTGCATAAGGCAACTTCCTCGAGTGACATCTCGGGTTGTCCCCAAGATTCTTGAAATCCCATGTTGGAGGTCATACCTTGGTGAGACATTTGAGATGTAGGCAACTGAACATTTGAACTTGGAAACAATTGACTCATGATGGGCATAGGCATAGAATTTTGAGGCACTTGCAAATTATAATTAATCCACTTGAGTATCTCCGAGATAGCCTTTTCAGTGACATCTTCTTTCGGTGCTTCCACTTGTTTCATGCACATTTCCTCCATCTTTGCTATCCTTTCCATCTTATACATCCCTGAAGAATGATCCAAAGACCACTGTCCTGCATTCAAAGCAATTTCCTCACAAATAGCTATAGCCTCTCCGATGTTTGCCCCAATATAGATCCTCCAGACGAAGCATCAACAAGTATCCTCGAATTTTCATTCAATCCTGCATAGAAGAATCCTACTTGCTGATCGAGGGGGAACCTATAATGTGGACACATCCGAAGCATCTCCTTAAAGCGATCCCACGCCTCACTAAAGGTTTCAAGAGGCAACTGCTTAAACTGTATGATCAAACCCTTCAGATGCAACATTTTTTATGGTGGAAAGAACTTGTTCAAGAACCTCTGAGCTAACTCTCTCCATGTAGTGCAAGATCCCAGAAGTATAGTATTGTACCAAGCCTTAGCTCGATCCCTTAGTGAGAAGGAAAAAAGCTTCATCTTGATAGTATCCTCACTCACTCCGTTGATCTTGATGGTGTTAGTTAACTCCGTGAACTAGGCTAAGTGAGCATTAGGATCTTTCATTGCACCACTCCCAAACTGATTCGCTTGCACCATGTTGATCAACCCCGTTTTGATCTCAAAATTATTGATATTCAATGGCGGCCCCACAACATAATTTCCCACTTATGGTAGGAAATTATCTCTAACATTCACGCCAACTCCATTATGCCTTTGAACTCGAGGTTGTTGTACTACCGAAGGAGCCTGTGGAATATTTCTAGCCTCTTGTTGTGCTAGCAATTGTTGAATGATGGCTTGCAACTGTTGATTGTGTAAGTGCACTTGGTGGAAATTTGCTTGTTGCATAAGCTCTGGATTCACTTGAACACCTTGAGCATTTTCCACACCATGCTGGAAATTTTGTCCCTTCCTCTCTTCATCAGCCCCATTGCCATTAGCTTCTTCCAATCCGTGATCCATTTCTTCCTCCATTGGATATAACAACTCTCTCTTTCTTCTTTGTAAGGTAACCTCTAACTCCAAATTCAAAGGCTCAATAGATTGAGACCTTGAACAATACCAAGTTAGATCACAAAATAACCAAAATAAAAGCAAATAAAAAGAAAGCAATAAAAGTACTCCTAGTAAAGCTAATTAAAGGCAAACTCGTTACTCCCAAGATTTAATCTCTCCTGTCGCAACGGCGCCATGAACTTAGACTCAATTTTGGTTTAAAATTGATTAAGGTAAGCGAACCTTATCGTTTGTAGTGAGTGACCAAGTTTAAATATCGAACAAAGGGAGATTTAAATCAAGAGTGTATCCGTGTTCGTTTTCAACCATGCTTCAGAGGAGTGATCGGATTTTGAGTTTTAAAAATTGAAAAGAGCAATTAAACTATCAATAATCTAAACAAGAACCAAATAAAGGCAATTAACAATTAAGATGATCAAATAAAGTATCAAGTAACCAAATTAAATGAGATGGATGAGAAACAATCTAAAAAAGAGCAAGACTAACCACATTCAAGATCAAAGACACAACATGCCTTGTTAAACTCAAATGGCAAATATCAATGATCATTGGAATAGAAGCAATCACAAATAATCCCCTAATCCCTAGGCGAATGAAATTAAGTTCTAAACTCATTACAAGTTTTAAGCACATACGATTGAATCTCACTATCAATTCCCTTAAGGTACTATGATAGCAAAATTAGTCTTCTCACTCAATTAATAAACCAAATATGATAAACCAATTAAGTGTTCTCACATGAATGCTCTAAGCATATAAAGATGTCACCACATACTTCATACACTAACACACAAAATTCACATTATAACATGATTCAATCAAACCCCTAATCATAATATTGGATTGGACCTCCTAATACCATAACTAGATAATTCAATCACACACATCATAATACAAATAAAGTAAATCAAAGATCATGTAAGAAATTTCAAAATCACATCAATTAAACTACTAAAAATTCAACAAATCCATATATCCATAATCCATCATGTGACTATCCTCACAAGAGGTCTAGCCAACAACAAACATCATGAAAACATCCTCAAAATGCTTACACAACTCCATTATTGCAAATAAAACAAAGAAATTACAACTTAAAGGCAAAATTTCTTCCCTTCTTGAGTTGGGTTGAATCTCTTCCTTCAAGATGCTCTCCTCCCTCCAAGTGCCTCTCTCCCCTTTAGATATGTGATGAATGAGTGAAAAACATGAAGATTGATGTGAAAATGGTGGATAAATGGAGTGAAATTTGGGTGGAGATGGTAGTGTGTGTGAAATGGTGTAGTGTGTGTGTCTTTCACGAAAATGGAGGCTAGGGTTGATTCTCCAATCCAAACTTGGAGAAAAAGCAGCCAAAATGGAAATAAAAACTAATTTTCTGGACATGTGGCTATTTTCACAAAAATTCGATCGAATATTTGTGAGGGATGTCGAATTTTTCTGCAATTCAGCATAAAAATTCCACCGAATTTTCATGTGCATGGTCAAATTTTTCTGTCAGTGTGCTCAGCCTCCGATGCTCTGTTTCGCCTCTGTTTTTCCCTAAAAATTCACAAAAATTCGATCGAATTTTTGTGAAAGGTCGAATTTTTGTGACAGTTTCGCGCTGCTTTACTGTTTTGGCTCGTTCTCCCTTGTTTTAATTCCGAATTGAGTTTCGCTTTTTCCTACATCTTCCTCTTCACTTCTACAATCCATTTATGCCTGAAAATTACATAAAATAAACTAAAGTACCAATTTTCTAAATATTTTACAAATGTCGCGCAATTTAAGGCACTTAATCATGAAAATCACACATTTATCATTTCAAAGCACAAATCTCCATGTGAACATAAAACACCACCAAAAGATATACAAGAAGAATAAAAATAAAAGAAAATATATAATAAAAAGATACTAAAATGTAGGTGAAAATGACACCAATCAGCCATTAACAGGATGAGATAAACCAATATTATGCTCTATGCAAGTTGCTCTGTTATGGTTAGAACACCACAAAGTGAGCATCGGTTTCCTCGACGACCCATTTCCACCTCAAGCGCACTCTGCGCTCATTTACGTTTAGGACAACCGGCCTGTTGTGGAGCATCGAGTGGATTGCATACCACATCCTTGACATATGTCAGAACATCCCAATCCTTGGGGTCGGGTAATGGATGGATAGGTCCGCCCCACATTGATCTCACATTTTCATTCTTGAAACAATCCCCGACATATCGATTAATATCATAATTATTTTTCCTGGTTCAGTTAAGTAAGAATGAAAGCAATTAATGGCATTATCAAACCATATATGTACCAAGTAAAAGCTTAAATGTGACATTTTTTCACCTTATTGCAGCCACAACATGAATGCGTTGAATTAGTTCTGACTGAAAGTAACCGCAGTCGCAAGTTCTCTGATCCAAATTTGTCATGTATGACGAATTTCCAACAACCACCCTAAATTGATCCCCAAACACCGGCTGAACAACAAGTTTGTCAGCACTATGAGCTATACCTCCAAGTAATTTTGTGACCCGTGTGCAAACATCATCGCCATGTTTTTCTGCCTTACCACTTCGAGATGTAAACCAATCCTGAATTATTTCCCTGATTGACTCCAACAAATATATCATAGGAAACCTCTGTCGCCACCAGATGACATTGTTCCATGACTCTGCGGCATTCGAAGTCATAAACTCATACCTACGTACAGAGCAATAAAATCGGGACCAATGATCTTTTCTTGCAGTTCCTAGAATGTTGGATATGCGATTTTCTTGTTCGAACCGGTTAAGTGCACCGACAAGCCTACATATATTTGTACAATTAGAACGTAACAAGTATTGACAAATGGTTTATCAAAACAAGAATCCAGAACAAGTAGTGAAAGAATCCAAAACAACTGAGAAAGTCATATTATATAGTACAAAGATAAATTGTGGTTAAATTTATGAGTAAACCTATCGTATTCAGCTTCCTTATAAGCATTAGCCGCTCTTTCAAAAATATTTACAACTGTGGCACCAAAGGAACAAATTTCTTGCTCAAGTGACGGCGACATAGCCCGTGAGCAACTTCAGGAAATACTTGATCCATTGCCCGAAGGTTCGCTGGATGCTGGTCAGACACAACTAGTAGTTCTGATGGGGTTCCTATCACTCTTCGTATCTGTAACAAGAAAAAAGACCATAGCTCAATATTTTCTTGATCGCAAATGCCAGTTGCCAAAGGAAAAATCTGATTGTTTGGGTCTTGAGTCACAGCGATAAAAACAATCCCCTTGTAGTGCCCCTTAAGATGAGCCCCATCTACAACTAACACCGATCGTCCGAAGTGCTTGAATCCATTCACACACGACCCAAGGGCAGTAAATGCAAACTTGAACTTTCCATCGGGGTGTGTGATCAACTCCGTAGTACTCCGGGATTGCACTTTGTAAGATGTGCATGTAAGACAGAAGCAAACTAAATCATTCTCCCATTGAGCCATAGACATAGAGGTTCGCTTGCTTGTATGCCCGGTAAGCATGACAGTATTTTATATCAACCCTAAAATATTGTTTCATGTCGTACTTAATACCTTTGGGTGTCATGGATGTGGATGGATCCCTTTGTTTGTTAAAATACATCTTGACAATAACTCTAGAATAGCATGACGTTGGTTTGGAACGATCACCACTAAGCAAACATGAATGTCGGGTGAACTCTGTACAGCTCCAAATCCCTTGCTTCCCCTTTGCTGCAAAGAAGAAGTTACTCAACTTTATGCCCTTGCATTTCAGCTCTCACCTACTAGGTCAGAAAGTAAAACCCGAAACCCAACACCCCGTAGTAAGTTATACATACTTACATCGTCCACTATTTCCTCCCTGCTTATGTATTTCTTCTTCGTCAACAATTCATCTGAAGCGAGATCATAGGATTTAGGAGTTGTATTTATTGATTTCGAAATAGAAGCTTTGTAGGGTATTCTCTAAATAGAAGGGCGGGAGTCGATGTCTGTATCATTAAAATCTGTGTCTATGTTATCATTACCAATATCAGCAGTTGGGTGATAATTTATAAACCCGATTTCTTGATCAAATTCATCCTCAGAAATATGACATCCTTCTAGACTTGCATCATCATCGGAACAGGATCTTGAATCAACATCATCAAACTGTAATTCTTTTGAATATGATGGTTCATCCCATGTATAATTGAATTCACCAATACTTCCTGCAGGATTGTCAGACCCCTTTTCATTAAACTAATCGACCAAACCATCATCTCGTTCCTTAAAAGATCTTGAACCACATGCGTCTGTACAGTTAAGGGATGGCGTATATATCTCGGGGGCTACTTCACTATTGAATATGAAACTTACATCATCATCATTCAGAATTGACTGTTGCATTGTCTTATCATTCACCGTACATAGTTGAAAAATGTCATACATAACACTGTTGCAATCTGATTTCATGAATTTGTGGAGGAGTTGTTTTAAACGTTCTATGGTGTGATCGTCTGCAGGCATACGCATAGTCCCTACATTCCCACCGACATATTCGGCACCATTCCATACTCCATTAGTATGCACAGCAACAATCTGATTCACCATATTTAACTGCAACTGCCAAGGGGAAAATAACCAACATCTTTTTTAAGTTCAATCGCCTTATCACCTACTTAATTCATTAAATAGTAGGTAGCTAAAATTTTCACTACAACAAAGTGTAAGGGAATGCCAACAACAAAGAAAATAATCAACGATTATTATCGAATGTGAATGAGTTCAAAGCATGCATCAAGAGTTCACTATCAGCCATCCACTTAAACAACTAATTTCATCCAAATGAAATACGGAAGTGAAACTAAAATTGGCTTGGCACCTCTTAAACATCAATTATCATCTATACACAACCCTAAACATAATCTCCATGTTATCCAAATAGTCTAATACACTACATTCTGCATTAGTAGCGGGGAACAATTACAAAAATATAAAAAAATCGGGTGTACATCATACTAAATATCAAGAAAATGTCAATTATTAGCACAATAGATCGAGACGAGTGGTATTAGTTCAACAAAGAAGCAAATTCAGTCAAATAAAAATGAAGAATTTGGGATCTTACCAAAAATTGGAGAAGACGACGCTAATGATACTAGGTATCGTTGTGGATTCCTGAATACACCTTGAGCCGTTGAAGACCTTGCTGCCGTGAACGAACTAAGGGCTCTACACCTTGATTGTCGCAGATAAAGACCTAAGGGAAGGCCGTTGACTATCACCGAGTTCAGGGGCGTTGACTACCGCCGTTAAATGAGATGTCGGTGACACCAGTAGAAAACGAGAATGGGAGAGACCTTGGGTAGGGTGTGTTGAAATTTCCCTTACCTATACGAGAGAAGAATCAGGTCAAAACGGGGAGTGGTGAAAGAGGGTGGCCAAGGCCACCACCTTTAGTTGACGACAACCAGTGGGATGGTGGGTGGGAGTGTGGTGACGTGGTGAAATTTTGCTTATAGCTGGGAGGGGGTGTGGCCACGGGGAAGGGGGGGTGGAATACTAGGTAGGAGGGGGTGTGGACACGGGGAAGGGGGTGGAATACCAAGTAGGGTGAGTGAGGGGTAAAATGGTCTCTTTTTGGTGTTTTGGTTAAAATAAAAAGGATGTAGTTTAAGTGTTGGCATTGATATTTGATAGTTGTAAATTGGGTAAATTTGCCTATTGGCATTATATATATATATATATATATATACGAGTACAATTTCTCGCGTAACACGTGGATACATTATATTATAATTGTAATTAAAAAAAATAAAATTGAAAAATATTCTTCTAAATAAATATTAAGAAATTTTTGAAAATTTAATTATTCTTTTTTGAAGAAATTTAGGATAATATGAATTGTTTAGAACTTAAAACTTTGGATATACTGTATTATAATTTATATTTCGTAAATCTGTATTTACTATGTTTATATTGCATAATTTAATAGTTTTATTCAAATTTTTAAAAATATATTTTTATTAATTGATTTAATTTTTTATAACCAATGAAGAATAAACATACAAAAATAAATTATATTATTAGCAATAAATTATTATGAATTTTAATGAAAAAAATAATTTTATATTAGTGATATTTATTTATTTAATTTTATGAATACAATATTAAGAGTTTAAAATTTTTATAAGAAAATTAGCTAGATAATTATCTATTTCTAATCAATTAAAAAAATTAAAGGTGCTATTTAATTTATATTAAAGGTGCTATTTAATTTATATAGATATACATGAATAAATAATAATAATAATAAATAAATAAAAATAGAAAGATTATATATATGAAATTAAAATAAAAAATACGACAATTAATCAAGTTGCGACACATCATACTTTAAAAAAGTTATTTATAGCAGCATATTTGCAATTAGTATATATATATATATATATATATATATATATATATATATATATATATATATATATATATATATATATATATAAGATATATAAATAAAGGGTCAAGTCAAGTCTTGTTTGAGATAAGTGAGACGGATAAAAAGTGATAATATTATTCAATCGATGAAAAATGATAATAATGCCTGAGTATTTCATGAACAATTTATAGTATAAATAAAAAGTGATAATATTTTATAACAAAAGTGATAATGATGTTATCACCTTTTATCCATCTCATTTAAAAATTTACGTGACACAGTCTCGTACAAATATTTTTCATATGAGTGAGGCTTGCGTGTGCCCGGGCGCACACCGTGTGACTTTAGAATTTAATATTAAGAGTAATGGTGCATTGCTTTGTTCTAAAGGGTATACACTTTACTAATTAATAAAGGTACACCATTTTGTTCTAAAGTATATACATTTTTATTAATATTTTTTATTTTTCTTCAGAAAATAAAGGGTACACATATTTATACTAAAGGGTATACAATTTAACACAAAATTTCAAAGGCACACGGAATGTGTTCCCGTGTACCCGACACACACAAGTTTTTGATATGGGTACACATCTTTATACTAAAGAGTATACAATTTAACACAAATTTCTAAATGCACACGGAATGTGTCCCATGAGTACGTGCACACAAGCTTTTGCCTTTTCATATTTATATGGTGCGGAGATGGAGGATAATAATTAATATATGGAGGATAAGTAATATTATTGAGTTTTAGATGAACCATTTTTATTTGTTTTTGTTTCTTCGATATAAATATTTTTATTTATTATTTATTAAATTTAGCTTCTATGTACTAATTTTCGTATTGATATAAATATTTTTATTTTTTATTTGTTAAATTTAGCTTCTATGTACTAATTTAGTGGGTTTAAGTTTTAGGTTTAATTTTTAGGCAAAAAATAATAATTTTTATAATAAAAAGTGATAATATTATATATTATATCAAAATTAATACTAGCATTTTATAGCGAATGTGATAACTATTATAAAAAGTGTAAAATAATCTCACGTTAGATGTTGTCATGCAAGACCTACCCTTACAATATTTGTGTTTTCGATCCTGTTTCCGATCGATGTCAACAAACTCATCCAAAATCTCATCAGTCTCATCCATAGTCATCCAAATCTGGCGTGGGTATTATAGAGTCAATCACAACAATACAAATGCCTTCATTGTTGCATACCGAACCGATAATAATTTATATCGAGAGTGATAATTTTTTATAGCGAATGTGATAATATGATAACTATGTAAAATGATCTCACGCAAGAACTATTTTAATTTTTATATGCACTATATCATCTTTTTGTTGAACATATACTTTCTTGAATATATATATATATATATATATATATATATATATATATATATATTATACTCTCTAAATTTAAATTTTTGATAGATTTATATAATTCATTTTTGATATTATATTTTGATATTATATTGTATCAGTATATTTTTTTTAATTTGATAGAGAATATTTTCACAATAATAAAGTGAAATCAAACGAGAGTCTTTTTATATAAGAATTATATATAAATTAAATTAAAGTGAGAGAAACAAGGAAGATTAAAATCAACAAATAATCCTAATATAGTAAGGTTCAAGGGCTCAAAGCTAGTATCTGGACTTGGACTTACCTTTCAGGTGAGATTCAATCTCACTCTTCTTCAAGTCTGATCCCATCACATAAATTCCATCACATACGTAAGGAGTGATCATTGTTGCGTACCGAACCGATAACAACTAAAAAAAATGTAAAATGGTGTGATGCAAGAACTACTTTAATTTTTATATGCACTGTATCATCTTCTTTTTGTTGAACATATACTTTCTTTTATATATATATATATATATATATATATATATATATATATACTCTAAATTTAAATTTTTGATATATTTATATAATTTATTTTTGATATTATATTTTGATATTATATTTGTATCAATATATTTTTTTTAAATTTGATAGAGAATATTTTCACAATATTTCACAATAATAAAGTGAAATCAAACCAAGGGCGAGAGTCTTTTTATATATTATTATCCATAATATGAAATTTTAATTGAGTCCTTCAATGAAAGTATTTGGTCCTAATTACTTTATATGACTAATTATACTGTGCATCCGAGTGCACCTTAAGATAGGATACACTCACTTTAAAAACGCATACAAATATAAATAAAAATATATACAATTATAAACAAAAATGTATATAATTTAATTGTTAATTTTTTTAATGAAAAATTGAGTGTAAAAAAATATACAATTATTAAAAAATATGTACTCCACACTATTGAATAAAAAGTTGAATAAAAAATTATACACATATAGATGCTAGTTTTTTTAATGAAAACTTAATGTGAAAAAGGTATACAGTTATTAAGAAACACTTATACAAAATAGAATAACATGTATGCAAAATAGAATAAAAGTTATACACATATGAGTGCACTCTTACACCCGAGTGCACCCAATATCAACTCTTACTTTATTTTCCTTTTACTTATTTTTTTAAGTTATATAGATAGACTTTTTTTTTTCCTCTTTCTAATTTAAATTTATGTTAATCTCTCACAATTAAATTTGCAGCTTGAGCACTGGTTGATGTCTTTTGCCACAAACGATTTTCGAAAATCCATGCAGAAAATGAGGCTTATTTTGCAGCATACTACTCCCTCCGTCCCTTGGTAAGAGTCTTATTTGTTTTTGGGCACGTGGATTAAGGAGTATTATTATTTAATGTATAGTGGGTAGTTGTATTAGTGGGTGTGTGGAACCCATGTTTTAATTGTATTAGTGGGTGTGGGTGGGTTCCATATGTCCCAAAAAAAAATGAGATCCTTTGGATGAGACAACTAAAATGGTAAAATGAGACTCTTATAGTGACGGAGTACACTACATTAACACCGTTTATTCCAAATTTTATTGGCTCTTAAATTTTAGTTTCCAATTCACTTATGTGTAAGCAATCGCACACATTGGACACAGAAGATGTGGCTTATTTTGCTGCATGCTATATCTTTGTACACTACATTCACACCGTTTATTTCAAATTTTATTCTATTAAATTTTAGTTTCCAATTCACTTATGTGTAAGCAGGCGCACACATTGGACGTAGATATCTTAACCTAAGTTCTACGAAATCATATATCGAGATCATAATAATATTGCTAGCTTTTTTAAACCTATCAACTTATGGCTCATTCACATGCAATGAATAAATATAGTTTTTATAAAATAAAAATAAAAATTAACATGCATACAAGAAAATTGTAAATAAAAATTAAAACTAAACCCAAAACTTAACTTGGTGAGTTTTGGATGAACCATTTTAATTTGTTTTTAAATTTAATTTCTATCTACTAATTTTGTAGATTTTATAGAATTCAATTTTGATAGTATTTTATTATTATTTAAAAAAATTGTTAAGGGACATTTTTTATTTTTAAATCAATAATAAAAATGAAAATAATAAAGCAAAATAAAACGAAAGTCTTTCTATATATTATAAATAATATGAAAATTTAGAGTATTAAGGTTGGGTACACCGGTGCACCAGAATAATATCATCCGTTAGATCAAGTTTTTATTTAACCCTTACCACATAATAAAATAAAATAATTAAAAATAAATTTAAAACTACCCACTACACCCTCACTTTTACCCCCATTAACTACCAAGTGCACCGGTGTACCACAGAAATCACACGAAAATTTAATTTTGTATGGATAATATAAAAAGTTCACATTCTATATCATGCAAGTTTTTATGTTTTAGTTAGGCGGAAGGATTCATTGGATTCTTATCAGAGTTTCCTTAAATTTTAGATTGAGCAATTGTTGTCTACATAATAATATTTTGAAATATATACGCACTTATTTTACTAATTTAACCATGCTCATTCTCAATCTCCTAGGAATAAAAGAAAAGGCCGATAAAATCTCCCATATTTAAAGCTTTTTTATGTGATTTTGTGTCATAAAGGTGAAAAGAAATTTGTCAGCAGTAATTGCATAATGCTCAAGATTATATCAGTAATATTGAAGTACTGACAATGGCCAAATATATATATATGAATTTTTTTTTTTTTCATTTCGTATACTAGATTGCATACAATGGAAAATATTGTCAGTTCATTATTACAAACACTTTTACTTGAAGGATGCAAAGAAGTTAATGGTGTCGTTAAGAGCATGGATGAAGTTGTCGACGTCCTCTTTCGTGTTGTAGAAATGAAAGACTCGCCTGAGCACTTGCATTCACCGGGCCCCCAGGTAATAATGACTACACGACAAAAATATCACACGGTTGAGCATTGAAAAAGAAGAGTGAAACGATAAATAGACACTCACCTTTTCTTTTCATATCCATCCACTCATGTTTGGGTTCTTTGCAATGTGTAGTGAAACGTATTCCTGTATATGTACCTTGTTGGTCAAGAAATGTGGCAAGTCTCTTATAAATTGGGTTTACATCGTAAACCTATGGTCCCCTTAATTTAAATACTCCATCAATACATAGAATATATACCCGATTTACACAAGTATTTGTGATCCATTGGATGAACATCCTCCACGTTGAACGAACATAGTGCTGCTCTCGTGACTGTTCTTGAAGGCTACAGGCCATAGATACGGACACTAGTTTCGTATATATATATATATATAAATAGTTGGATAGCTCGAACTGCAATACAAAAGAAACTTAATCCCAGTTGTCAATGATATTTGGTCTTCCATGCATCCAAGTCGTTTAAATCAGTTCCTAATGACAATAACATATCAAACATTCATCGCGTGAAGATCAAAGCAATCTAAAAGTCAAATCAAAGAACCAAATTCTAACTTAGATTAATGCAGATTAATATATGTTAGAATGAGGGCCAAACCCAAATCAATTAAAGAAGAGGCAGTGAGGTAAGATGACAAAAAACTGCAAATACCTCTTAGTCATGAATCCTTTGCATTCTAATGTCTGATATATAAGGACATAATTAATTAAGGGAGGAAAACGTATACTTAAAAGATCAAAATCATAGATATTAAAATGCATTAAAGTGAATAATTGAAGGAGATGAATAGACATCATGATAATAAAAAAAATAATTATTTAAATATTAAATGAGGATAAAATTGAAAATTATGAATTTATTATGGAAGTAGAAGCTCAAGTACTTATCCTAACAATTAATATGACATAAAATATTAATACTAAGGGTAAAAATGTAGTGAAAAAACAAAATTAAGGGGAAAAAATGTTTTACAATCCCAAATCACTTTTAATACTATCTCCGTCTCGAACACTCATTTGTTTTTTGCACGTGAATTAAAGAGTATTATTATTTTATGTGTAGTGGGTAGTTGTATTAGTAGTGAGTTGTGGGCTATATATGAGGCATTTTACTAAAAGGGGAAAATGAGGACCTTCGAATGAGACGTCCAATACAGTAAAATGGAAATCTTTCGGTAGGACGGAGGGAATATAAAATATTTATACTAAGGGTAAAAATGTAGTAAAAGAAAATAAGTAAGAATAAAAGGGGGAAAATGTTTTACAATCCCAAATCACTTTTACTATATTAAGATTAAAATTAAAATAAGACATGATTAAGATTAAAATTTATGGGAGAGGGAGGGTGTATTTGATATAGTTATTACAAAATGAAGGTTGAATTTGATCTAAAATAAGGACTTAAATGTAAAAAAAAAGGGGGGATTAGAAGAAAATATTAAAAGCTCAAGTGGTATCCTACAAACGGTGAAAAATGTTTTGCGATCCCAAATCAATTTTAATATATTAAATGGGTCAATAAATAGTAGGTATAAAACGTATTTAAGAATTACTAAGTGATACATTTGCTTCAGAAAATTACTGATAAATACATAATTATATTTTGTTTTTTTCCATAATACCTATATTTATCTGTACATTAATGTACATTGTTAAGATGAAAACAAAAATACGTTATTTATTCGAATGTACATTAGTTTACATTCTATTGAGAAAGAAACTGAAAATACGCGATTTAATTGAAGAACCTTACTAATGTACATTCGTGTGCATTCTTGAGAGAGAAATAGAAAATACGTGATTAAATTGAAAAACCCAACGAATGTACATCAATGTGCATCTTTGAGAGAGAAATGAAAAATACACTATTGAAATTATTGTTAAGTACATTAGTGTGCATTCTTAAAGAGGAACAGAAAGTACGCAATTAAATTGAAGAACCATATGAATGTACATTAGTGTGCATTCTTGAGAGAGAAATAAAAAATACACAATTAGATTGAAGAACCCTATGAATGTAGGGTGTGCATCCTGATGCTCGTTTTCTTTGCACGCAAAATTAATCTCCAAGTATTAAGGATATCAATTGCAGCTTAAGCAAGAGACCAAGTTAAATATCGAACGCAAAGGACCATGTATTATCAATTAAATTATTTACTAAATTAATTAAGACAAGATGACAATAAGATTTGAGAATTATTAACTAATTAATTAAAATAACAAATAAAATAAATAGAGAACTACGAAAATACGAAAGTGAATCAAGTAGGAGAATAGGTAGTTTCACTAATTAATTTCCCTTTCATGTTAATGTCCGACTCTATTTATGAATTATGGACGCATCACTGAACCATGCATATCTATTATTATTATGGACGTACAAAATATTTATGTTAATTAAATACTTTAGTTAAATTATTAATTTATATAATTGTTTGTGTTTTCTTTTTGTCCGTGTGTTACATGATATTCATTATTTTTTATTTTAAATATATTTATAACTTAAATAATGTTGTATATATAATTATAAATAATATAATATTTATGTTAAATAAATATTTTTATAAATATTATTTTTTTAGTTGAAGTTTTATGGTAATTAAAAAAAATTAGAGTAATTAAATTTTAAATATTGTCTTATAATAATAAAATAAAAGGAGTGTAATTTATTTATTTATTTTAAATGGTGGATCTATTTTTTATTCAATATATTATAATATTTAGATAATTATTTTCTTGAAATAATTAATCGAATAAAGACTCTATTTTATAAATAAGAATAAATATTTGTCGATAAGAATAAATATTTTGAAGATATATAATAGTGATAATATTAATAATTCCCACAATAACATACAAAATCACACATGAATCAAATCGAAAACGAAACTATAACCAGATAAATTTAGATTATTTATATATTGATATTTAATTTAGAAGAGAAACACTAATTTGATTCCCTACATTTTGTAATAAATTGAAAGTTGATTAATTTGACTTCTGAATTCTAGAAACCCACCCTCATTTCCAGCTTACGCCATGTGTCATGCTTCCCATTCTAATTTAATTTGTTCTCTTATTTTATTTTATATATTTTAATTTCATAATTTCTTTAACCAATGAATAACATGTTTGAAAGCTACCAAATTTCAGCTATTCAGATTAACATAACTGTGGGTAATGCGCTAAATAAAAGGGGTTGTAATAAGCAGATCTGTGGGTAATGCTGCTGCTTGATTAATTGAACCAATCCCCCCATTTTCGACATGCTCAATCTTGGTTTTCGATTTATTTTGGTGTGACATTTAAATTAAAGTATGAAATTGATATAGTAGATTTATTTTTCCATAAATTAGACTCTCATCTCTGAATAATAATAATAATAATAATATAAGTATAATAAGTTGGGTATATTTTGTTGATTATATATTCCTAACTAATAAAAAAAATATGATTAAAGTAGTATTTAATTTATAGATATACATGATTTAAAGATATACATGAATAATAATAATAATAATAAAAAGTAGAAAGATTATATATGTAATATTAAAATAAAAAAAAAATTTATGAAAATTAATCACGTCGCGACACCTCATACCTTTAAAAAGTTATTTATAGCAGCGTATTCGTAATTAGTATATAATATATATATATATATATATATATATATATATATATATATATATATATATATATATATATAACACATTTAAATAATATTTTGATCAAATCTTTTTCAAATTATTTAAATAATTTAAATAAATTACAGACCCTTTAATAATCAATTTTCAAACATTTGATCTCAAAAAATTACAATGTGATAATCCTTACACCTACTTTAAAGGTGGTCATTATTTTTTTTCCACATGAATTAATGAGTTTTTTTTATGTGTAGTGAGTAACTGTATATGTAGTGAGTTATGTGTGAGACTATTTTACTTAAAGAAGAAAATTAATACATTTGGAGTGAATACCCAAAATAATAAAATAAGGGTTGGTGTGGACCTTTTGTCAGTTTTCATGTTATCTTGTTTTGTTTTATAGTATAAAAAATTACAACCTTTACTTAAATTTTGATTTAATATCACCTTTAAAATTTTGGCAACAAAAAACAACATATTATATTCTTTTGACAAAGTGCACTCATCTAATAAAATTAAAATTTTTATTTTTAAATTTTAAAAAGTTGTTATATATGAAATATAAAGTTCTAATATAATATTAATTTAATTTAAAAAATATTACTCTACTACACATTAATATATTAAAAAAATAGTTATTAAATTTTATTATGTGGACAAAATTAATTATTTTTAACATTAAACTAGTAAAAAATAGAAAATTTTTCAATCCAAAGTTAATAACTTAATATATCATGAATTCATTGCAATTTTTTCAATTCAAGTTGTAGCTTGTATGTGGGCGTTTCAAAGAGTTAGGGGACGAAAATCGAAGTTGGTACTTGAAACGATGAGACTCAAATTTGTCGTAGGCAAGACATTCTTTACTACTCACCATTCATTTTCCTCTTTTTTCCTTTCCCCGACTTTATTTTGTTCTTTACTTTATTTTCCTTTCCTCCTTTATTCTGCTGCCCCTAATTTCTAGGTATTTCATCTTCTGACCTATAATTTGCGTGCAGATGGCATTCATACATTATCCTTGGCGCTTTAATTAGGCATAAATCTCCAGCTTGTTGTTTTTCCGCTTTGGTTTGAATTCCATGGAGCCGGTTGCTTGAATCTTCCTTCTTCTTATGATTGATTTGAGTGCATGTTACTCAATGATCGATTTGCTTCATCTTTTTTGCCCATTTTTGAGCTATGGTGCTCCTTATCTGTTGCTGTTAGAGTTTAGTTGATCTCTTATGCTCTCTGTACCGTCTTTTCAAGTTCATGGGTTTATTCACCGAATTTTGCTATTGGATTTGGGGATCGCTCGAAAAGTCAATCCCATTTTATTCCTATTTCAGTGGTTTCTGATCTTATTTGGAAAGAATTTTTTAGACACCCCACCCACCTATCCTTGATCCTTTGGGGCTAAGGAAATGGACTAGTTTCGAAACTTAAGCCGTTATTTTCTGTTGTAAAGATTCAGTTCAGTGTTAGCACTGAAGGAGATACTAATTACCTTTGCATGTTTTAATTGCATTTCATATGATTGAGAAGTTACATATAGAATTGTGCATTGATTATGGCTGTGTGAATCTTGTAACGTGTGTGCATTATTAGATTTTCGATTTTTCTGGAGAAGATCTAGTCTACAGAAAGCAATATGAACAGAGCTTGAGCTCTTTTGAAAGGGCATGGTGTATTTGACTTTTACTTCAACCTTCATTTCAGTCTGATAAAATTTTTGTTATAACTTTGATTACAGAATCTGAGTTCTCTCTTTGCAAGCACTTCATGCTGGAGTTGCGAAGTGGCGCCATCAAACGTTTAAGAGTTTAGGAGTTTTAAATAATGATATCCTAGGCCTCCAATCAGTTTAATTAATCTGATAGATATGACTAAGCTGTTACGAGTGTGCATAGTCTTTCTGCTATTCAGAATTGACTGGAGAAAATTGCTTATTTTCTGTTCAATTCTTACTGTAGTTAGTATTTTGATTCAGATTTCTTCACTTCCTTATCCTCTGACTGAATGGATTTCCTCCCCACCCCCTGCATTTTCATCCCTCAAACCTTTGAATACTGCTGTACATTTGGGGAAGAGTCATACTTTGGCAGCAAGTGTGCAGCTTGAATCTGTTCAAGATGCACCAGTGGTTTCACTTAATTCTTCTGCCAAGCTAAATAAACCCACCATATTATCTCATAAGGCAAAAAAAGCATCCCCACAGAGACAGAGAAGCAACAGTGTAAATACAGTGAGGTTTCCACCACTGGCTCCTCCTCCTACAGTTAATCATCTCCCATTGGAGGTAGTATGATTTGTTATTTGGTATTATTAAATGCTTCAATCTTTTCATGTTATATTTCTTATTTGAATAGGTTCTCTTACTATTTATAGAGGTACCTATCATCATTGACTCCAGATGAAGCCCTTGAATTTGCTAAAAGAGATATCCAGAATGCCTCGGTCTCCAGTAGTAATGACTCAGATTTACATGCACCCTTGTTCCACAATGTTTCTACTTTTAAGAGGTACATCTTTTGAACTCAGAACAATGCATTTCTCCATTTTTCTTTGCTTATCATATATAGATGCATCTTGTAAGACACTATAGCTTTGATCAATTAAAGCCTGAGATAGTTGGTTTAGAACTTGAAAGGCTGATGTTGATGATGACGTGTGTCCTTTAATAAATACAAAATTTAGTGACTTATGCTATCATACCTTTCTCTCTTTTATGATTAGATATACTATGTTGATGTAGTAGACTTTTATTTCACATATTATTCTTTTTCCCGCCTAGTTTACTGATATAAGCAGTCTCAGTTTTTTATCCAGTCCCAAGGCTACTCTCAGTACTTAATCATGTTAAGCTGAGTAGGTGGCAGTTGAAAAAGCTTGTTCAGGACCATGCAGTTGGAACATACAACACTATTTGGCTCTTGTGAGATTCTGTCCTCAGATTCTTTGCCCTGTGTGTAGAGGAGTTTTGCATTTGGGGTGAGAGGGTGACGACAAAGTTGGAGAATTAGGTTGACTAGTAAAACTATTATTCAATGAAAAACAAAATGCTAAGAGGGCGGATCTATTTTTTTCCGTAAAAATGTGTGACCTTAATGGCTTGCATTTAGCCTCTTGACTTCTTTCATATAATTCCAGCTTATGCACTGCGTGAAATTAGATTATAAAGATCAGAAAATGATGCTAGTTCCATTTCACAAATTTTCATCCATGTAAAATGACTGTGGGAAAAGCACTAAACAAGATGCAAGGCGTTTTGTATATAATTCTTTGAGATCCCATATTTTGGAATTGTGCTCTTTCATTTCTCCAAATGGTATGGATGTTGTGTTCAAGACAATTTTCTAAGTTTTCTGTGTGGATAATATTGCCTTATATGTCTGAGGTTATCAACAAAAAAAACCTCTATCCAATGAAAGCAGATACATTTTCTTTTTTAGTTTATGCCACAAAAATTGACACATTTCCAAAAGTGGAAACACTCTCTATACAACTAATCTTCAAATACACTTTATTTTTAGAATGTCATCATCACCTTACACAAACATACTTTACACTTTATTTATTACCCTAAAAAATACTAAAACACTCCGCAAAAGTGCATTTTCTTAATCTATATGCACAAAAGAAAGTGTCAACTCCTCAGGGAAGGAGGGAGTATAATATGAATTCAAATTTGCTATCATCTATTAAATTTGTTCTAGTCAATTGTCAAACCTTTGTACAGCTCCACACATCCAACCTTGCTCTGAATGCTGATACCCTTAATTCTCCTGATGTTGATTATTAAACTCTTATGAGCTTCTTGTTACTTTCAAATATGCTTTTATTGCACTACTTTTCTCTACTATGTTAAAATTTATAGAGGTGTTTTGGAATAGTCTAATATTCTTAACTTAGGTATAGGAAGGGTAACACTGCTACTGCAATTTAACAGATATTTTGATTTCTGATATATACCATGTGACTCCACCATATCAATCCGACAAGTTGTTTTCCTATTCCAGAGTTGATGCTTAAAGTATCTCTTTGGCCATGAATTATTGCTCCTGGAGTGTCCAAACAAGTCTTAGCTGTTCATTTTACTACATAGTCAACTTGAATAAAGTATAACTTGTTGGTCTCATTAAGAAAAGGGAAAATTCTGTTGCAAATGGTAAATCCCTAGTAGGCAATGGGTAGTGTACAGAGTCGTAGTGGCATGATGGCATCTATTGTCCTTTTTTGCTGTTGTGATAAAATTCTGATTTCAGGAGTTATGAGTGGATGGAGCAGATGCTCAAAGTTTACATATATAAAGATGGAGAAATGCCTATTTTTCATCGCCCTCCACTTTCTGGAATTTACTCATCTGAAGGATGGTTCATGAAGCTGATGCAAGAAAGCAAGCAATTTGTCACAAAGGACCCACAAAAGGCTCACTTGTTTTATCTTCCATACAGTACACGCCAGTTGCAAATGGCTATTTATGTTCCAAATTCACATAATATGAGGCCACTGTCTATCTTTCTGCGGGACTATGTTAACATGCTTGCTGCCAAGTATCCATTCTGGAATCGTACTCATGGATCAGATCATTTTCTTGTTGCTTGCCACGATTGGGTATGGTAATTTTACGTCATGAAGAATATTATCTTGGTGTTGTATGTGTGTAGCTATGTGACAATGGAAACCCCGATTTACTGATCTAGACTTTACCCCTAAATTTAGAGACTAATCTGCAGTCTGCACTAAAAGTTTCTAATGCCTATCTCCTTGATATATTATATGTTAATATGTCCTTTTTTTAATAATGCAAGTATCTTTTAAGATAACAACTTGGTATGTTTTCTCATCTTTGAAGTCTATGTTCACAAAATAGAGCTGTTATAAAGACTGGAAGACTTTCTCTTTCCCTTTGAATACCTTAAACCTAGGAAACATGATGATAAGGAAGTTTTACTGAATATATATTTAGCCTAAAAACTTAATACAGCCTCATGATATTCTAGTGAAGGGGCTTTCTTGGGCCCTTTCTGTTCTTTGTTTCATAAATTTCAACTAAAAAGGATGCCAAGTCTTGGGAGGATTTTCCTAGTTTAGGTTCCTGTTTTATTAGAGTTTTGAGTAGCATTGTCTTTAATTTGTTAGTCAACTTGTTATATTTTCAGGAGATAGTAAATCCTTTATATATTATTGTATTCTTCTAATTATTACAATGAAATATTGTAATTCAAACTTACAATACGTAATCTAATAATTGCGATAGTTAAAAGAAACAAAGGAAAACAAATGTTTTTTATGTTCCTTTTGAGACTTAAAAACTGCTGACAATTAGTGGCTTGATCTACATTGATCCAAACTTCTTTCTCATACCATATTCCAATACTGAATTTCATCAGTGTTGTATGAGAGTGTTGGATTATGTTATTCTCAAAAGAGAGATTGTCTTACGTCAGTAGAAAGCTCACCAGAAATAACGTGTGAGGATACGATGTTAGTCGTTGGTTCTTTGGAGTAATACTGTAATAGTTTACACAAGTGCAGAAAGAGTATCTTAGTGTACCATTACTTTTTGTTTTTCAAAGCAGATGAATGGGTAGTGTGATACAAAGAAATAAGTCTTTGGCACCTCTTTGACTCAACTCGCGAATGGAAAATTTAATATTCTTGTTGATCTTGTTCATAACATGGTGTTATAAAAGTAGTTCGGATGGAATCCATCTTTTCTCACATTTGGTCATCAATTAGTCTAGAATTTTGAAACTGCTCAAACAATTTCTTGCTTTCAACTCATCTAAATTATAGGAGTAATATGGTTTGGGATTGTGGGGTTGGGGGTGGATTAGATGCAAGTTTTGTTGTCTGGTCTTCTATTTTCATATATTTATCTCTCACATCCTTGATCTTGCACCATTTACAGGGTCCTTATATTTTAAAGGAGCACAAGGAGCTCATAAGAAACACCATTAAAGTTCTGTGTAATGCAGATGCGTCAGAGGGAATCTTTTACCCTGTAAAGGATGTATCCCTACCAGAAACTACCATAAGGAATCCTAGAAGGCCTTTGAGAAACATCGGCGGAAGAAGAGTATCACAGCGCCCTATACTGGCTTTCTTTGCTGGAAACAGGCATGGCAGAGTCCGTCCTATACTTCTAAAGCACTGGAGCAACAAAGACGGGGACATGAGGATTTATGGGCCATTACCTAACAGAGTATCAAGGAAGATGTCATATAGTCTGCACATGAAATCGAGCAAATACTGCATTTGTCCCATGGGATATGAGGTCAACAGCCCAAGAATTGTTGAGGCTATATATTATGAATGTGTCCCAGTGATTATTGCTGATAATTTTGTTCCTCCACTGAACGACGTTCTCAATTGGGAAGCCTTTTCTGTTTTTGTAGCTGAGAAGGACATTCCCAAGCTGAAGGAGATACTATTAGTAATCCCTTCTGAAAGATACATCACCATGCAAACCAACATTAAGAAGTTGCAGAAGCATTTCCTCTGGAATCCTAAACCCGTTCGATATGATCTCTTTCACATGATCCTGCATTCCATATGGTCTAGTAGGTTAAATCAGCTTCATAGTCCACACTTCCTCATCGAGTAGCTCTACTCGTAATACACTACGATACTGAAGTTCACTTTTAGGTGGTATTTCGAGCTTCTAGAAGCGTCCTTGTGCTCAACTCAGCCAGTCCATCCTGGAGAGTGCATGCATTCAGCAACTCAACGATAAATATCTGCTCTCGGGTATGGTCGAATTCATTATTCTGCAGCTTACTCTTTTCGTCATGATGGTGAGTAAATTTTCCTTTGTCAAAGAGATCACACGGCATGGTCATCTTATAGCATACAGAAGGTCAATGATGTAGAGTCAGTTTTTTGTAGTATTGTCTCATAATTTTATTCATCTATTTGTCCAAAAATAAAATATGGTGAGGATCTGTTTGGTAGATTATATTGGAGTTATATACATTTGTATGATCGTATGTCACACCTTAGTATTTACAACTCATAAAATTATATACATGTCTTCGAGTGTTAAGATATCAACTCGTTACTATTATTTTGTATTGTAATAGACTAATAGTATTATTCTTATTTAAAAACCTAAAGTATTTTAATGAATGAAAGGAATCAACCATTTTCGTTCAATGGGGCGGGCTAAGTGTTAGTGGTTTGGTTGGGCACGATTCTACAACCATAAAAAACACAGGATAAGAGGTGTGTCCATTTGCAACACATAAAAATACAATAATAAACACCAAAGGTACAAAAGTGAAGAGCCTAACATGAATAATGCTCATCCTCTTTCCATAACCAGTTGATAATCACTACTACAGAATACAAACCTATAAGCGTGGGATTAACTAGCATGAATTAGCATGTGAAAATCGAGCGGAAAAATGGTCGAGCAATGGCCCGATAAACCACGCCCATCGTCACCAAAACCAACTAAAACGGCTGTCTACCGCCTTCACTGTAGTTGATACCAAGGGCATCCGCCCGTATTCTGCCACGAAACGATTCACACATTCGCTTCTTTTTTCGTTGTGTCCTCCCAAGCTACTAATTCCGGTGGAACCAATCTCAAAAATGTTACCTATATCACAACAATACGTAGCATAAGGTGTATAGTGATATCTCCTGGTTCAGATTATGAACTGTGTGTAAAATATTCGACAGTTATTATGCTTCCACAGTCGAATATTCTCTTATATTCATGAATTTTAATCACTTATCACTCCAGAACCAACATAGAATAAGGACCGAGGTACATTATGCTTTTGAGCTCTTCACTTCACAAATCAAGGTTTTCTTTGAAAGACTTCTTCCCATATTTTTTTCTAAATTCAAAATCATCCGGTGGGTTGTCGAATATTAATGTTAGAGGTAACATGACTCCATACACATTGAAATTGAGCAGATTTGGAAAGAAGAAGCAAGTTCTGATTCAATTAGACAGACCAAACCAGATCAAGAGGCAAACTAGGAAGCAAAATTGAAAGTTTATCAAGTAAATTTTATTTATATAAACAAAATTATTCTACCTTTCACCCAAATGGGAGGAGCACCAGTTGCATTTGCTACGAGGAAAGACATTGCAATATCTTCACAATTCCTGGTAAATACACAGTGGAAAAAAGTATTTGATGGTTTGAGGAAGGAGAGAGAAACAAATGAATCGAACAAGAAAATATAAATTGAAGTATATCACTCTAAAAGTACCTGTTTTTGGTCACGTATTCTCGAATGGATGATGGCATCTCATAAGTGTACATAGCGAGATATTTCTTATGAAAGAAGGCAGCTTTCGACAGAATTATACTATATGTGCCCGTCCACCAAACAGACCACCATCCACTATAGAAATACTTCTGGCTGTCCTTCTGAAACAACCAAAAAAATCAGAGTGCAAAGAGCTATGAGCCCAAAATTTAAAACATATTCCAAAAAACGACAGTTCAAAGAAAATCATGATGTCACTTGATTCCAACTTCCAAGTGACAACTGAAGTTACCTATCTCAGACAAATCAGATTAAGGTCACCACCAAATTAAATGTTTATTGTTATGCAGCATCTCAAAATTAGCCTTTTTTGTTGATCACTAAAAATCTTATCATTTATTTAAAGCATGTATGGGCCAATACCGAAATTTTACTGTATAATGCTTAACACAGGAAACTTGCCAACTTACTCTAAATCTAATACCTCTTTGGCTTTTTTGTTGCATAAACTTAACTACAAGTACCACAATTAACAGTTCTTAGATTCATTGTAGCGCAATCAAGATAAATATACAACCTAAGAAGTAACAAATGTTGTAAAAGCATACTCTAAAAATGTTCACATACACCATGAGAACAGAAGCAAATTGGACAGACCTAGAGCGCAGTTGATTTATTAGGGAATTATGTCAAACATATAGCATGTGCAATACATAGTAGTCAAAGAAAAAGGAAAAAAACATGTAATATTAAAAAATTAAAAATTGATCAAATTCGGAAATTTTAAAGAAATAAACTCGTTCAAAACAAAAGTGAAAATATGATAATTACAAATACAGTGCTGATCTCAACCTTAGGATTTTTTGTCACAAATAGAGTTTTGTATAAACAGGCTTATAGAGCTTACCAACTTATTAACCCAGTGAACACGAGGCACAAATCCCACCATCGTATCTGGCGCGCTTTGCCATACATTGAAAGCAAATTCCACAGTTGTGCAGGGAAATATAATGTCATCATCAATAGAGAATACCAGATCAGACTTCAAATCATTGATTTCTTTAAATCTGTTATTTAAACTGTCTTCCTTATTAATATCGAATTTCAACTCAATTTTGTGACTATCTTCGGAATTTGACTTTATAGCATGGCTTAGAAAGCTGATGAGAGATTCTGAAGGAGGGTCGGGTTCACTCCAAACAATATGTACAGAATCAAGTCCAGGACATGATGCATAATGGGATATGGAAGCCTTCAAAAGATCATTTCTTTTCCATGTGTTAATCAATAAGGTGTATCCTCTCCTGCAATCACATATAAAGTCAGCATTAGTGCAGAGAAAAAATATTGTTTTAATGGTGTTTTGTACATTTGCATACATGTAAACCATGCATGCACGCACGCATAGATAAATAAACTTCCAATTTCCTAAACATGTGTTTTGTAATGTACATAATTATTTGATACTTAATGGTGAGAGCTTATCATTAATGTCGTGAATAGAGCAGTTTATTACATATGATTAATTCACTTGAAAGAGGAAATGCAGATTTAGAAGGAGCTCCAAGATAATGACAGATGGAATAAAAAGTAAATCATCTAGAAATACAAGGCTCCATTATTTTCTATAGTTCCAGGAATGAAATGAAATCATATCCGCTATGCCATTATTCTCTGACGAAGTTATGCCTAAAGTAAATCGAGGCCAAATAAAAACCCAAACCCATCAACCCCTCCCTTTTTTTCTTTTTTCTTTTTTCTAAACGATATCAGTGAAGTCCGTAAGAATCTTCATTGAAAAACTTCAGAAATCAATAGATTCCAGAAGAATATGCCCAGAGAAACATCTGCTAAAGTAAATGAAAGATCTATATTACAACAAAAAACAGAAAGGCCTCAAATTGACAGCAGGTTTTGGATGGAAGTGAGTTTAGAAAGCATTAAACTCCATCAACATGGCTATAAAACATGATCTTTATGATCAACTTATGCTTGGGGAGGTGGCATCTAGCCCTCCTCTAATAGACAGGAGGTTGGAAGTCCAAATCATTCCCCAAACCTACATTTAAAATACTAATCGATCTTAATAATACATGCGTATTCAAGCTTGTAAAAGCAGTATAATTAATTTTAATATTATTTGTAACTTTAATTGCTAAATGGAATTCAAGGTAGGATATACAAACTCTCATCATCCTCTCCCAATTTTTTTTCCCTAACCACAATTTCTGCGAAGTCCATAAGAATCTTAACAGAACAACTTCAGAAATCAACATTCGACAGAATAATAAAATGCTCAAAACAACAGTATATCTAATAAAATAAGGAAATGAACAATCTACATTAAAACAAAAAAAGGAAGGCCACAAATGAACTGCAGTTTCCAGATGAAGTGAGTTTAGAAAGTATTAAATTTCATCGACATGGCTACAAAACATTTTCTTTATGATCAACTTATGCTTGGGGAGGTGTCATCTAGCCCTATTTTAATGGACAGTAGTCTGGAGTTTCAAATCTCAACCCAAATATCTATATAAAAGACAATTCAAACTCAATAATACATATATTTAATCTTGCAAAAGCTGTAAAATTATTTTAATGTTATTTAAAATTTTAAACTGATATCACGATAATATCTTCTACAAACTGTGATAAATCAAAATATATAGGAGAATAAAATGCAAATACTTCAAGCTTGACAATGTTGCTATATTTATTGTCGATTTACCATTATCAATCAATCAACTGCTTACAGTGAAAATAAACTGGGCAATCACGGTGTACATCTGCTGATAACATTCTACCCAATGCTTGTCATTTTACCTCAATTAAACCCAACAACAGTAAGAGACCACAAAAATGAGATCCAAATCCTAACTAATTTATCACACTCGAAGAAATCTCAATTTTCGCTTCACCTAAGTCCTAACTTTAACTTTTTTCCAGGTAATACTGAGAAAAATTACACAAAAGGGGTGATTAAGATACATATGAACATTTATAAGCAACAAAATAAGATTAATAATAAATAGTGTCGCAAAAAAAACAGTAAAACCCCGAACATTAATTAGCCGAATCCAATGATTAAGTAAAAAATAATGCGAAGTAATTCCAAGTTTAAACTAAAGCAAGGCCGTAAATCACGCGAAAAAGTTAAACGATTTGAACAAATCTCACCGAGGCAGAGAGGATCGGGGGCGGGAGACAGCGTGTTGCTTCCATCCTATAATCGACGTCGTGCGTCCTGCGAGCACGATTAATGTGAACAGTATGCAACTCGCCAGCATTAGCTTTATCTTCGCGGATCCGATGGCTAGAAGTGCTCCCTGCCTTATATTCCGACGGCTGAAGAGGCTGGTCCTCATTATCGCCTCCGAGTAATCGTTGCTTTCAAAAGTGGCAAAACTGAGTTACTACCCCGTCGATCCGAGTCGACTCGGCTGAGGAAGCGTTGGGCACTGGCGGCGACGTTTCCATACAACGGCGGCCCGCGGCTAAGCAAATGGTGTCGACGGGGAGTTCACGGCGGTGATGTCAGACGCTGACAGCGAGGAAGATTTCAAAGAGGTAGGAGTAGGAGCCGAGAAGAGAGAATATAGGAATCCCAAATATGTGAGAAAATATGAAAAAACAGCTAGTAGTTAGTTATTCCTAACGTTGGATTTTTATTTTTATTTTTATTTTTCAGTTGACGACACGTGTATTTCACATTTAGTATTTCTAATTATATGATAAAATTATAAATTTTACAATAAATAAAAGTAGAGATGTAATTAAGTTAAACCTAACTTTGATATGAGTATTGTTCGTTAAGAATAATTAAGTTTGATATAGTTTTTATGAAAAATCATTTTGAACTCAAATTCGAATAGAAATCATTTGTTAGTACTCCGTTTATATTTCCAAACAAGTTTGATACTATATGTTTGTGAACACTTATTAGCAAGCTTAAAATATTTTCGTCCATAATTAAGAAAAGAAAATTCGTTGGCAAACACATTATATTATTCCTAAATATTAAAAGTAACTCAAAACTCGTTTCTGAAATTGGATTCGGATGAAGGAAATATTAATTGATCGATATGTTTTTTAAGATTGGGAGTGTAATTCTAGATTAGTTGTTCATTATTGAATGTGTTCCATTAATATTGCGTCTTGGAGATTCATGTAAATGTATTAAGGAAGAAGACTCAAAATGCGGGAATTTTTTATGCCCACTTTAATAATTTTAACAAAAAATTGTTTTTGCTTAAAAAAAAAAGTAACTAGCGACTAATAAATGTAAATTCATCAAAAAGAAATGTATCGGTTTTATGGTTTGATTTGATAATTGAGCGTGCTTTTAAATGTTAGCTTCTTTAATTTCTTGATTTTTATTAAGATGTGTATTTTATTGAAAATTACAAAAAAGTAAAATTATATATTGAAAATTTTGAAGCTAAGAGGAAAACATGAAAAAATGAGACTCAATTCGGAATAGAGGAAAAGTCCAAATATGAAATATGAAATGATTTTCCACCATTTTTAAATACCGCCACAGCGCCACTAGCATTGATCAACCTGAATCCTTTTATAACGTTCAAGTTCAATTCACGTTTAAGTGAATATTCTTTAGGCCCAGTTGTTAATTAAAATGGGTTGAATACTGATCCAAATTAAAGGCCCATCAGCCAGGGGGCATCCTCTGTATTAGGTGAGGGGGCTCTAGCCCCCAAACTCTAAAAAATCCCTCTATATATATGGTATATCTATTTTTAATTTTATTTATAAATATAAAATTTTATGAGTATAAAAATTATAAGTTATGGCCCAAATAAACAATACATACTAATGGGCTTGAGGTGTGAGGACATATTTAATTCTAAAAGATGGGTTCATCCATACAACTTAAATAGCAATTTAAAACCCACTCATCAATACAAACAAAAACCTAATTTAAAAAATTGCACTAATGTTCTCCTACTGCAAACAGCACCAACGTGATTACTGATTCGTGAAGGCAAGCAGGAGCAGCAAGTTTCCATTCTTGGTTTTCTACTCCATTTTATCTTTCATTCTCTATGATTTATCCCAATGTATTAATAAAATTTAGACTATTTAGTATTTCTGTATTTCTTGAAACTTGAGTGTATATTTTTATTTTTATTTTTTTAGTTCTCTTTAAATCCTAATTACATTATGTTGTTTCGAATATTCAATTTAATTTTTTACAACTGAGTGATTCTTTCTCATATGCTTAAATATTGAGTTTGAGTGACGCAAATTGAAAGTTTATTAATGGCATATATGAATAAATTAAGTTTTTTTTAAAATAAAAAATAAAATAATTCACATTCTTCCAATATTTTGGTATTACTAGGGTTGATCAAACAAAGTTATGGGAAAATTGAAAACTATTGATACATTCTTTAGAAGAAAAGATCAAAAGAATCGAGATGATTCTAAAGTTGATGATTATACGAGTCATACATCATGCTCAACTCATCAAAGACCAAATCATCCAACAAGTTAGCCATCAATTGCTCCTACATGTCCAGAATCTAGTAGTTCAATACATAAACGGATAAAAGCTACAGAAATGGATGCTTGTAATATACTAACTCTGTACCATATATATGAAAGTCCAAGACCTATCACTTGGTTGATAGATTAATTCGTCTTCTTCCAGTATCAACAACTACTACAGAGAGAGCATTTTCAGCCATGAAAAAAATCAAAACAAGACTTTGAAGCAAAATGGATGATGAGTTTCTTGCGAATAGTTTGATCGTATACATTGAGAAAGAAATAGCTTCTACCTTTTGCACAGACTCTATAATTTCTCATTTTGAATTGATGAAAAAGAGTCGTTTACACTTTCCTTAATTTTATATATTGAGGATTGTATGATCATCTTTAAATTCTCTCGGTAGCAAGTTATGCTTTTATATTGCAATATTTTGTATTTTTCAATGCTCAATATGAATTATGATTTGCGTACTTTTATTTCTAGCCCCTCTATAAAAATTGTCTAGCTCCGCTCTTGCCAACAGCCGTTCTTGTTGTATCAAATAAGCAGTAGGAACTCCTTTTATTTTTAAATAAGCCCATACTGAATTTAATCAAGTTCATCGATCAACCCGTGATATCAATGTGTGGGGCAGCTGTGGAGTACAAAAAAAGAGCAAATACTTATATAATTATTTTCATATAAGCTGTTTCAAAAAATCGTGGTGACAATTTTTATATTATACATTAAATTTTGGTTGATCTAAATGGATCTACCTTGCACTTAAATTTTGTTGGTTTATACGTGCACCAACCAATCAAAACATTGGTAGAAATGAATAAGTGAGAGCGTTACTAACAATATTACAAAAGAAATTAAAGGAGAAGAAACAGAAGATCTTCTTACATCTTTGTACAGAATCTTCAAAGGAATTAGTGTGTAGAAACCGAGTCAAAGTAGAACCTCTTTTCGCAAGAAGAAACACGCTCCGTAGTGCTTCGGTCTTGGCGGATCTTCTCCAAAGGTAAAACGACTTTTCCTTAATGGCTTTTCCTTTCCGCCGAGGCAGCACCGCGATCGCTATAACTCCGAAGAACGAAAGAGAATTGAGAACTGGATCGTAACTATGATGCAAATGCTTTGTGATGCAAGTGCTCGTTGATTGTTGTGTGTTGGAATGCATGGTGAATTATAGGCGCACCATTTCACTCAACCATAATGATGATTGTAGTGATTTACGACGTATTAATTGCTGATGGATTAATTTCCTCTAATCAGCAATTATGGAGGGTTTGACTACGTCCAGGTTCAACGAATTTTTCCACACGAAGAGATTTATCTTCCGGCTTGATCCGACTTTTGAGAATTCTTCTCCCATATTCAACGTGAGACAATAATTTCGTATTAATACTCATTACGCTTCATATAACTTCTCCATTAGGTGAGCCAAATTACATTCACCCACTACATTCATTTAATTGATGATTAATTTAACAATTAACCTTTACTAATCAATTAAATCTGATTAATTTAACTAATTAAATTAATTCCCACAAATTTTACTAAAATTATTTTTTGTGCATGAATTATTACTTTTTAACTAAAAGAATTATTAATTTTTAAATAAATGAATTATTACTTTTCGGAATGAAAAATATGTATTCCTCAAATTTTTAATATGTTTTAATTTTTTATATTCTTTTAAGATAAATAGTAGTATTTTTTATTTAAATGAATAATAGTTTATTTTTCTAAAAGAGTACATTTTTATATAGTAAAAAGCAATTTTGTAAAATTCGGATGCATGGTAAATCGATTTTATAGAGACTCTCACTAAATTTAATTAGGAGTGTATATTGGTGCACCCGGGTGCAAGGGTGCACCCATATACGTATGACTTTTTATTCTATTTTGTATACATGTTATTCTATTTTGTATATGTATTTTGTAATAATTGTATACTTTTTTCACATTAAGTTTTCATTAAAAAAAATAACATCCATATGTGTATAACTTTTTATTCAATATTATATACATGTTTTTTAATAATTGTATATTTTTTTACACTCAATTTTTCATTAAAAAAATTAACAATTAAATTGTATACATTTTTACACTTAATTGTATATGTTTTTGTTTATATTTGTATATGGATGCACCCTATCTTTAAGTGCACCCGGGTGCACAATATAAATTGCTTTTAATTAATTTTAAATTGATATTATATATAGATATGAATATGCAAAAGTAAAAAAAGACAAATGTTGGTGTGAATCAGATTCACCTTGCTTTTTTTTTTAATTATTATCGAAATTACTTTATTACAAGAATTATTCTAATGAATTATTACTTTTTTGAGTAAAAAATAATTTATTATTTTTCAAATTTTATTATATAATGATACTCTATATTTTTGAAAAGGGTAAAACTTTTCATTCGAAAAAAAATATAAGTTTATCTCTTACTCATGTACTAAAAAGCAATTTTATAAAAGTTACAGTTTATAGTGAAGCCAGTTCACATAATACTCACACAAATAAAAATAAAATGAGTGAGGCTCCTGTGCACTCGGGCGCACGAAGCATATTTCGTGTGCCTTTGCAATTTTCATGCTCCTTTGCAATTTAAGCCCCTAGTAATACATAGGTTTAAATAGAATTGAAGGGGGAGGGTTGTGTTCACATGAAGACACGGAGTATCCCTCCGTATCCCCAGGGGCGCAGGAGCTTTTGTCAAATAAAATAGTATATTAAGTTTCATATTAAGAAAATAGTTGCATCATAAAAAATTAAGATAACAGTGAAGGAAAATCACCTCAAAAATATTCAAAACTTTTCATGCTTAATAAAAATTTAAATTTATTTTTTTATCATTAATTAAAAATAATTATCATTTTAATTAAAAATTATAATAATTTTTTTAAAAAAAATAATTTTATAATTAATTAATTAATTAAGTGAAATAAAATATTTTAATAAGATATTTTGAGGATATACATGTTAACAAACAATAAATGAAAGGTAAAAATAGAAAAGATTATGGAGTATATTACTTAAAAATATAATAAAATGGAGTTATAAAATGAAACAAACAATTTTGTTGATGAAATGTTTACTCAATGTTTTTTATAAAAAATGGGGCGATTGTTTCAAAGATAAAATCTCTTGTGATACGGTAATTATATGAGATGAATCGACTTATTATTAAAGTATTTATATAGATAAAATATTCTTATTTTTAATTAAAGTATGTTTTTTTTAAAGTAATAAATAATGAATTAAAATATATTTTTAAGGTGTTGTAGTATGATTCAATATAAATATACTTTAATTACCAATAAACATAATAGTATATTAATCGCGTTTCACAATAGAGTAACTCTTTTTAAATGGACAATTATGGAAAGTGATTCTATTTAAGTAATAATAAAAATATTTTGAACAATGTTAAAGTGGAACCGATCTGTGTTGCACTATTTCGAAAGGCATTACTCTTTAGAAATATAGGGTGTTACCCTTTAAAATATTTAGGCAATGTTCGTTTTCGGGTTTCAAATTTAAGTTTGGGTTTTTAAAATTCACATCTACATTTTAAAAATCACCACTATATATTCCTACCAAATTCTTTCTTCTCAATTAATACACTTTCTCTTTTATCTCTCGTCTCTCATTTAACTTTTTAAATAAAAATTAATACATTGATTTGAAATAAAGTTAAAATCTGTAATACTCAAAACCCAAAACAAACATAGAACACACTATTCGTGATTTTCAAAACCTCACATAACCCTAAACCAAACATCAGGGTTATCCTATTCTGGAAAGTTTACACACAATTGTAATATTACATTTTTTACAAAGAGTGATAGTCTCTTGTACAGAAAAATGACCATCCATTGTACTACTAAAGAAAAAATAAAAGTATAAGTTTAGGTTTGATTTTATATATGTGTAGATATCCTGATCGCATGATACAATCGGTTTTACACAAGTATTTGTTAAATATTTTAATCTTATTTAATTAATATATTGTAATATGCAACCATAGAAAATTGACAAACACTTGTGTGGGCCTTTTTACAGTAATATTTTTGTGAGAATAATAAAAAGTGATAATATTTTGATAAAATGTGTAATCGAATTAATGAAAAATGATAATGGTACGGAGAATTATTTAATGAGTAATTCGTAATATAAATAAAAAAGTGATAACTATTTAAAAACCTAAAAATAGTCTCGCTCAAGTATTGACCTAGAAAATTTATGGAGTACTTTAAAAAGAAAGCTATCCAATTTTATTTTTGTGAAAAAAAATTAGGTAGAACAAATTTATTGATTGAGATCACGTGAACAAAATGTATTGAGAAGACCAACCATAAAAGTTGGAGGCTTCACCCAATAATGGGGTGTAGTGGCAGATTGTGACACCCGAACAATATGATGTGCTAAATTATTGGTAGTATGATGAACATGACAAACAAAATAAAAGTTATTTGGCAAAGGTATTTGTTTGCAACCAGAAATAAAATCTCCAAAACACCGAAACCTCCATTTTAGCTAATGAAACTGTATCAAAGACGACTTTCGAATCAATATAAAAATAACTTGTTATAAGCCCAGCTCCCTAATCCACGAAAAAGTTTTGTGAAGTTCCTTGACTTCACTCTTATTCATACGAAAATTTTCCAGAATCATTATCGATCAACATGTAATAAAAGCACCTTCATCATTTTGAATGATCATCACAATACCTATCTCTGTTGTATTGGCAAAAAATGCAGCATCAACATTCACTTTTATGTAATTTGCAGGAGGTTTATGTCATGCTTTACAAGCTTTAATTGGATTATTCTTCTCATGTGTTTTCCTGGCTGATGTCTATTCTCTCAAAACGTTGGTAGATTTTGTAATTGTATTCATATTTCAATCCCACACAAGTCAGTATCACTTCTTTCAAATCTATCATAATATCATGGCAAACACTTTCTTCTTCTCGGTTGGTAATTCTTGGAGGAACAGAAGCACTAGCTCACATAAACATTCAACCCTGACAATTACACTTGATAACACTTTATAAAAGTCTGCAAACTTCCAGCAATCTTCGGCAAACTGACATGTAACAAATATATGCCGCTCCTCTGTATTCATTGAGCATACATCACACATCTTGTTCTCTATTATGCCCCTCTTGGTTAAATTTTCTTTGCATGAGAGAACATCTCAACACACCCTCTACAAGAAGATTTTCACCTTTGGTGGAACTTTAAGATTCCACAATGCTTTCCAGTTTCCTTCCACTCCCAATTACGGATCATGTGTAAGAGAAGAAACAAGCTTACACAATGTCTTTACTGAATATTTTTCATCACGTGAATATTGTCAAATCAGCTTATCCAGAAAACCTGATGATGAAAGAGGTGTTTAAGAATGTTATCAATGTCTTCTATACCGAACAACTCCTTTAACAATTCATGAACATCCCAAACACGACAGCCTGGAATGAGCAAATCGAAGACTCTCAAATCTGCAAGAGGTGGAGTAGAAGCAGTATGAATGAAAAAAAAGTATCGTTGCATAGCCAAGGATAGCCCCATTCTTTCACATTGGAGCCATCTCCCACTTTCCCCTAGTACCCCTTCTGACTAAATGATAAAAGCCCAAATGCTCTATGTGAAACTAGGATTATGACTGAAATCTTCAAGAAGTCACATGTAGGAAAATATTTAGCTTTGAGGATTCTACAAACAAACGAATTTGGTTCTGATATAAGTCTCCATCATATCTTCCCAAGTCAAGATAGGTTGAAGAAGTGAAGGTCACGAAAACCCAAACCACCAGGTTCCTTTCTTGCGCAAACTTTCTCCCACTTTATCCATTTGATTCCCTTTGACGTATGAGATCAAATCAATTCATTATTCTCTAAACCTCTTCAAGTCAGGATAGGAATTGCTTGAGCTACATGTTTTATAAGCAAATCTTTTCCAACTTTAGAGATTTTCTTGTTCCTCTAACCGTTTTCAAAGCCTATCTCTAAGATAATTATTATTTTTCCTTCTTCCTACCCACAAGTGAGGGAAAACCGAGATACCAATCGGTATTTAATGGTTGCTACATGATTAGCCATAACTTGTAGTCGAGTTGACCAATTCAAGAATTTATCGAACCATATGGAGGTAGGCATTAGTGCTTAAGCGATCTCACGTTTCTTATAATTTCATAGAGACGAATCATCAAAGTTTTATTTGTCAAACAAGTAATTAAAATCAATCAATGCAAGTAAACAAGCAACGATCAAGCAAACGAAATTAAAATGAATCTGATTGGTTTTTCAAGTTAAACAAAAGTGAGATTAACAATACTGAAGAAGTGGTAACTCTAGGAATTATGTAACAAATTCATATGCATCATAGATAAATGATTAAGGGCCAACACTAATTTCTTCTAAACTTTCTCTCGAAATGAATAGAATATGAACCAAATAAGAATCCCAAAATAGCTCAATAGATTGGTTCTCACTCAAACAATTCCAACTAGGTACTAAGCTTAAATGAGAATCCCCTCACACAATCAATCAACCTCTCGATCAAACCAATCGGATGTCCTATCAAAGGGTTCTAAATCCTAAAGGATATCTCTATCTCTTTAAGACTTATAATGCACATGAGGTGTATAATGAATTGATTAAATAAACTATCCTAAACATATAATTGATTTCTTAATCTAACCACATACCTATGACAATAAATCACACAATTCAACAATACAAATCAAGCAAATAACAATCAATGATAGAAAATCATAAATCCAATCAACAAATGAATAAAATACATAGATCCCCCAAATTAAGCAACAACTCTCATGTTGCTAATCTCACAAGGGAGATTAGCCTACCATAATCATAAGATAATTAAAATAGACATTAAAAACCTTACAAGTCATGATAAACAATTAGGTTTACTACAAAAATTGGATGAAAACTCCTTTGGATTGGCTCCAATGGTTATCTCATTCCTTTCTTTGCAATTTTCCTCTCTTCCTTACTTCTTCTCTTCACTTGGATGAAGGATTTATGGTGAGATGATGATGGAGTGAATAGATGGATGAAAGTGATGAATGATGTGGTGTAAATGAAGGAATTGGTGTGTGGGGTGTGTGGGCAGCTGAATTTCGGATCCAATCTCCTCAAAATGTTGAATGAATTTGTATTTATACCCCTTGGAAACCTTCTAGAAGATGTATGAAAAAAATCTGTTCTGGCACCGACAAGACTGTGCTGCAATACGAGTCAAGTCGTGTCAGGGTTTCTCAGTCAAACTTTACTCAGGACGGCACACGAGTCGTGTGCTGACGCACGGCCAAAGGGTGGCCGTGTTGGATGAATTGATGACGCCACACGGCCACATGTTACAGACCCGTGTTCGGTACACAGGCCGTGTGCTGCAACATGGCTCGTGTACCCTACACGGCCGGTCGTGTTGATGATGCTCTGTTTCTTCTTCCTTGTTTTATCTTCCGTCTTCGTTTTTGCTCCATTTTCACCTGTTTTACATATGGTTAAGTTCATTCATGCACAATTCCATAAAAACACATAACACCACCAAGTAACACACAAATACGGATAAAATAACACGAAAACCGACCTAAAAAGACAATAAATATTTGTATGCAATGTATTCGTTTCAGACGTTGATCAGACACGTTAATATAATATGCGTTATCTCCTACCTATTTTTTTGGAGAAGTTAGTGGAACACATTATCTTTTTGTATCACACCTGTAAATTAATATTTGAATACAATTAAAATTTGGATAAAAATGATATTTTATGTATTCAATTTGTATTAATCAGTAATATAATTTACTTTGTGTATCTAGTAGTAATGTAGATATATAAATTGTACCTAACAGTAATTGACCCTAAACTATTTTATGAACAGTTTATTATATTATAAATAAAAAGTCATGACATTTAAAGAAAAAGTAATATCATCTTTAACAAAAAATGATAAATAATTACAAAAGTGGATTTCACGAAAAATATATAGAATTGATAAAACATAATAATATTTTTAATATAAAGCGATTATTTATCAAAGAAAGTGATATCCGTCTAATTAAATTATTTCATGAACAATTTATTGAACTTTTAAAAGTGATAACATTTTTAGTAAAAAATGATACTCCATGATAAAGAGAAAGTGATAACCATTTAATTAAATTAATTTATGAACAATTAGTAGAATTAATAAAATGTGATAACATAAAGTGATATCCAATTAAATTAAGGTGATAACAGAAACGTTGAATTATTTAATAAATAATTAATAATAATAATAATAATTACTATTAATACTATTTTTTATTAAAATGATAACTTATTCAAAAGAAAAAAATTGATTTAAATCCAATTGAAATTCCAAAAAAGCGCACATTCGCTGGAAGCCTGGATCGCAAATCTGTAGTTACGTTGTTAATTTATTTTAAACCAAAAAGTCCCATATTTTTCTTTTTAATTATTTTTGTTTAATTTAAAATATAATTTAATTGGGTTAAAATATATCCGTCTCACGTAAGGACAAGACCTACCCTTTTTAAAATAGTGTTAAAATGAATATTGGAGTAGTTATTTTGAAGGCTTAAATAGGGTTTAAATATAGTAATAGTGAAAAATGCTCATTTTTTTATGTGTACACTTTTAATACCAACATTTTCATTACTTAACTATCAATTTTACCATTTAGACTTTTTTTGGACAAAAACACCCTTGTATATGTTTTATTAATTCCATCTGGGGTGTTACACCCCCTACGCACCCTGTCCAGGCGATCCGTCGACGGCTGCCGGTCGCCGGCAGGAGGCGGCCAGTCGCCGGAGGAGGGATGGCGGTGGTTCGATGGGTCACTGGCGGAGGGTTGGCGGTCCAGCGGCCGACAGTAACTGGGTGGGGGAGGAGAGTTTTGAGAGTTGGAAGGTATTAGGGTTTAACTCAAGGGCAATATAGTCAAGAAAATACTTATTTGGTATATTTGATAACTTTTTAACAAGAATGTAGGTATTAAAAATACCCTTAAATATATTTTCCTTACTTATATGAGTAAAAAAATATTGAGTAAGAAGTATGTTGAAGAACATATTTCATGTAAACCATCTCTATTTAAAAATTGTAAAAATAATTTATACTCTTAAATATTCTAAAACTTAAGAATAAATATTGAATTCTAATACTATAATAGAACATAAATAAATAAAAATCACAATAACTAACAATATGAGCCAAGTTCATATAAGTATTTGTCAACCACATAGATATTAACAATAGGAATACATTAGACATAAATTATTGGGCAAATACTTGTGTGAAACCGTATTATTGAAAAATTTCCATGAAATAGATAATAAGTAATAAAATTTTAACACAAAATAATGTTCGAAATAATGTAAATTGATTATGATACAGGAAAAAGAATCCCAACAACCGTAGCTCCCTCTAAAATCGTAAAAAGCAATTGCAAAAAACTTATGCCCATGATGTATACTATGTTGCTGTGTGTGCTTTCAAAAAAGACACTTATATTGCACAATACAAATGATCGCACAATTCTTACTCTAATGACAATTAAAATATGCTAAAAGTGGATTTGGATTCCCTGTCCAATTCTATTAAGCTTCGCCACTAGTTGTTTTTAAAAAAATAAAAAAAATCTTTGGTTTTTTATTTACCATACAAAAATGGTCGCTAAACACTTACTTTTGCAACTATTGCTTTTGAAAAATAATTTTTTTAGCAACAATCATTTGTAGAGACAAATAAATTATTTAAGATATTTTGAATACTCAATTTTTCAAACTATATTTATTATAAGGTTATTATAATTTATAACTACAAATTAGGGGTGATTTTTGAATTTAGAGTACACCTATGTTTATAAGTGTAAAATAGGGTGTACTGAATATAATTGTTTTCTCTTTAATTTTATTATTATTTTATTTTATTTAATGGTGGAGATTAAATTAAAATTTAATCAATGGTTAAGATCGTTTAGTTCTATCGGACTATGAACTCAAAAACTAATTTTTCTTAGAACATTTTAAATACTTGGAATGAATTAAAGAAAAACAGACTTATCCATTAGTTTTGACCCACTACTTCTATTACTTATCCTTCCAAACTCAAGAGCAATATTAGATCCCTATGAAAACCTTCATGATTCAATTTTTGATACACAATACAAGTGGTTCAATGTTTAGTTTTGTGGCAAATCTTTGCTTCTAAATTAATTGGACAAACATTCCAATTTTTTTTAATTAGTATGAGTGAATATAGTATCTTTGTGGTATAAATATTGTGATTGCATTTTCCTAACATGATTTGTTTTTTCTCATGTATCTATATATGCTTTTAAATATATTCGAGACTAAGAGTAATATATCTTGCATTATGTCTACCGAACAAAACTATTAAAAAAATAGTACTTTAGTCTTGTAATTGTGGGAAGTACTTTTTTTTTCCCTTAAAATTTCTGAAGCACATACTCCCTCCGACTTTTGAAATGGTTCACCATTTCTTCTTATATCGATTCTCAACGCAAATCAGTATGTGATATAAAATTCACCACCTCAGTCAAGGATAAGACGAATACCACCTCAAGGATAAGAATTAAAACACAAGCTTACAACTCTAAAGAATCCACCAAAGAGAAAGAAACTTAAAGATAAGAATTCACTAAAAATACTTTGCTGAATGATAATAATATTGATCTCTACATTTTGGATGCAAGATACGGATATTTAAAACTTGAAACAACCCTCCAAAAATAGGAATGGACATTTGAGAATTAACAACTACTCCCTCCGTCCCGGTGTAAGAGGAGTTTTTGTTTTTTAGCACGTAGATTAAGAAGTATTATTATTTAATGTGTAGTGGGTAATTGTATTAGTGGGAGTGTGGGCCCCATATTTTAATTGTATTAGAGGGGGTGTGTGGGTCCCATGTTTGTAAAAAATGAAATGGGACCCTTTGGGTGAGATGACCAAAATGGAAAAGACACTCTTTGAATGGGACGGAGGGAGTACTAAAGAAACTTAACCAAACATAATATGAAACTTGACCAAACTTGATATGAAACTTGACCAAACTAAATGCAATAAACTCGGGCTGCTCTAACTCAATGTTTTGTAATGTTTCTCGAACGATCAGCCTGATGTTGTTGGGCTTGTCTGCAAGACCATCTGGATCATTCTCTCCTAGTTCGACAAGACTCGTCCTCGAGTTCAATGGATCATCATCTTCATATGGTGAGAGATTAGAAATATTAATAGTAGCAGAAACACCATAATCATCAGGAAGTTTCACCTTATATACATTGTCATTTATCCTCTTCAAAATCTTGAACGGACCATCTGCACAAGGCTGGAGTTTTGGAAACTTCCGATTTGGAAAACGCTCTTTGCGAAGGTGAATCCAAAACAAGTCACCTTCCTTAAACACCACATTCTTCCTATGTTTGTTGGCTTCCAACTTGTACTTCTCAGTTTGCTTTGATATTTTTCTTTTCACTTCTTCATGAATCCGTTTGATATGATCAGCTCTATCATTAGCCTGGACTCGAAAAAGCCATGCTTGAAAAAGGTGAAATTTATGCTTGAAGATGGTCTGGCAGACAAGCCCAACAACATCGGGTTGATCGTTCGAGAAACACTATCGGGCCAAAATATTGAGTTAGAGCAGCCCATTACCTTCTATCATTACGTGCAGCAATCTAAGATTTTATTACATTTAGTTTCGTCAAGTTTCATATCAAGTTTGGTCAAGTTTCATATTAAGTTTGGTTAAGTTTCTTTAATAGTTGTTAATTCTCAAAAGTCTATTCAAGTGTCCATTCCTATTCTTGGAGGGTTGTTCCATGTTTTAAAAATATGTATCTTGCATTCAAAATGTAGAGATCAATATTATTATGATTCAACAAAGTATTCTTAGTGAATTCTTATCTTCAAGTTTCTTTCTCTTTGGTGGATTCCTTAGAGTTGTGAGCTTGTGTTTCAATTCTTATCCTTGAGGTGGTGTTTATCTTATCCTTGAGTATTGGGATAAGTAGATTCACATTCATTCCTAAGGAACAAATAAAGAAGAACATTAAAAGCACAACACAAGAATTTATGTGAAAAACTCTAAAATCGGAGAAAAACCACGGACCGAGAAAATATCACTATGTGAAATTTTTTTACAATCACATAGAATTTCTCTCTCCCGACCCCAATCCCTGCACTCTTACAAATCTTTGACTAATTCACACCTTTCTCCCCATTCTCACAACCGAGAATACAAGAAAGAAATTTAAACAGAATCAAACACAAAAATTAAAGTGTACTTGATTGGTGCACTTAACATCAAAACTAGGAACCTTCTTAAATAGCATAAGAAATCCTCTCCTTTTGATCCTCCATCCGATTTGGGATAGAAAACATCTTCTTTTATATTGACAAAAGACCAACAATCTCCATCTTGACAAAATAAAAGAAGGCTCATTGTCTTCACCGATAATCTATTCTCAACTCCGAGAATTCCTTAGAATCAACCATTCTAAAAATCATTGTCTTCACCGACAATCCATTCTCAACCCCGAGAATCCTACTCCACCATATGAGCAGACCACTTAGAATCAACTATTCTAAGAATTTCCTGCGGCACATATCGAAAAATACCTGCTAATATTTATGGTGCTACTTCCAGCTCTTGGCTACCCCTGGAAGTCCATCAGCCATCGATATACATCCACTACACGCCCTACATCACCTGCCAAGTCAATGTCCGTGTTCAAACTTTTGGACCAGCTAATATTATTACATCATTTTCTATGACAACTGAACATGTCATAAGGATCCCCAATAATATTAACTCAACATTCGGAGCTGTTGCTGCACCAAATCCTCCTTGACCAGCAACATCACCATTACTCCACCGTAAGCAATTATCGTGTCATTACTCCACTTTGAGCAACCACCGCACCATTGCTATACTTGAGCAAAACCGCCTGTACCGACATGACGTCGCTGCCTTTTACCGCCAAGCCACCCCAGGTTTGTCTGAACCCTTTTCCTACTGAATGTGTCGTCACTTGAAGCTGATTCTAGCCCTCCAAAATTCATGATGCTTTTCCACTTGTCGGCCCACTACTCTTTACTGATCTAGCACCCCCGATACCAACCGATAATACAAGAAAAGAATTTAAACAGAATCAAACACAAAGATTAAAGTGTACTTGATTAGTGCACTTAACATCAAAATTAGAGACCTCCTTAAATAGCATAAGAAATCCTCCCCTTTTGATCCTCCATCCGATGTGGGATAGAAAACATCTCCTTTTATATTGACAAAAGACCAACATTGAGGTGGTGAATTTTCTATCACATATTGATTTGCGTTGAGAATCTGTATCATCTTCATTTATTTATTTCATGATCACAATGTTTTTACATGCAATCAGAGTAAGTGTATTCTATTATAATAGTTTTAGACGATCGAGTTAAATATCGAATCCACGGAATAAAAAAATTACGAGCCTAATTGAGCTTTAGTCTATTATGATTTTATAAGAACTAACACAAGATGGAGAGATTTAAGAGCAAATAAAATGCAAAGAAATATAAAAATAAAGAATGTAAAGGATAAAGGATAGGATGATTGAATGAACAAATGGATAAAAGAGAAATGGGTACTAAATGATGCAAGGATGAGATTAATATAACCATAATATGAAAAATCTAGAATTCATGCAATCAACTATAAGATGTTATAAGTAATGGAATAAGGGCAGCTACAATGCACACCTAATCCTATGACCAAGGTGAAAATGATATGAACTCATGACAAACTCTCAAATGACTCATAGGATTGATTCCAATACTCTCAATTCCCAATAGGTACTTATGACTTTTTTTTATGCACCAATATCCGATCCATAAACCGACTAATTCAGGGGAGGCCAGAACCCACCGTCCACTAGCGGGAATGCTTATTCACCTTTTTGCGTGTCCCCAAGTGTAGGAAATCAATTGTAGCTCAGCGTGTGACCAAGTAAAAATATCAAACCCGAGGGATTAGAGTTAAGCAAGATACACACTAAATAACTGTCACCACTAATAATTAAGACATAAAAACCTTTTGTGAATTAGAATTATTAACTAATATTGCAGAAAATAAATACTAAATAAAATAAATAAATAGAAGCCACACTCAATCACAGGTGTTTCAAGAGACAAGAACAAGATAGTTTTAGGAAAATCCAATTTATCATGCGAAATAAGACAAATAGACAAGTGAATCAAATCATGCAGAATTTTATAGGAATGATCACTTAAGCATGTTAAACCACTCATGGACAAGTGAGATTTAATAATTTTAAAGAACATAATTTCCTAGGACCAAATTAATAAGATAATTCCATATTCCCTTTAGGTACTAAGGAAATTAAATACCCACAATCCCTTATTCGCTTTCTAGGTGATTCAGATGCAAAATTCCATATAGGTTAGTGCAAGAGATCTATCCTGTAAAAGTACTAAAAGAATTGGATTAGGGTTTCTTTATCATATTTCTCTTTAACAATGGTCATGCAAAGATAATAAGGTATCCTATATTGATGGTCAAACAATCATAGGCTATATATTGGTCAATCCCCTTCAATTGTCACGAAATAACAAATATAATCATGGAACACATTCAAACTCAATGATAATATCATAAAAATTAAGAAACATGATTATATAAGTCTAAAATAAAATATCAATAAGGAATAAATATTTTGCAAAAATTATCATCATAGATGTCTAAAATCTCAAATCAACATGATAAACTTTCAAACCCTAAAATTATCAAGAGGAAACTAGCCCATGGTGTTACAAGTAACAACCATGGTAAAAGATGAAAACTTACCCATGAGTCTGTAAATCAACAATAAGAAATTAAATAAGGAAGAAAAACCCTTGTCTGGAATAATTCTCCGTCTTCTCTTTCCGTCTTGATGATCCTCCTCTATTCTCCTTCTCAAGTAACAAACACAGTGACTGAGTGTGATAGGTGAAAGGCGGGTGAAGGGTAGAGATGGATGGCGGAAGGTGATAGGTTAGGGTTTAACAACCTAGGTGATGTAGTGGTGTAGATTATGCGATTTCACCACACTTTATGTGGTGGTGAGAATGAGGTACATATAGGTGTGAGAATTAAATAAAATATGGAGTAAAAGGATTTGGGATCTTGAAAAATCAGGAAAAATATATTTATGGAAGATATGGAGTGATATTAAATTAGGAAATAGCTTGGCCACCAAGAAAATAGGAAATAGAGGATAATTTTCGTGAATTTTCAGAATTCTCGCTGGCAGCTGCACGACCTCACGGTTTTGTGCATAACTTCTTCATCTGAATTCTTATTAAAGCGATTCTTATGCTCACGCTACCTTCTCTTCCTTAGTTTTCTATCCATATAAAGAACTCACAAAATATCCAACATTTGAAGGGCACGATTCATGCAGAAGTGGCACGAGTCGCGATGGGTCAGAATAGCTTGCGCGTCTTCACCGTTTTGATCATAATTCCCTCATCTGACCTCCAATTGAGGTGTTTCTTGAGCCAAAATGACCTTCTCTTCTATGTCTTTCCAACCATATATCACATGAAGAATTTGGAATTCTACACATATATAGAAAAATTATGCAAATTGAATATGTATTTTTCAACATTCTTTCACGGTTCCACTCTTCATTCCAACTTTGCACTTTTAATACGTTTTCTACCTAAAAATACAAAACAATACCTCAAATGCACCAATATCTCAAATATATGAAAACTAACCATTTAGTGCTAAAATACAAACATAAATTCTACAAAACGGTGCTAAATCGGAACCTAAAATATGTAGATTTTCACACTAAATAGGGAACCCCCACTTCAAGCCAGAACTTTGCACTCTATATGGACTGGCCCCATAGTTGTTGATCACACCCGCAGGCTTCGAAACTGAGATCTTAAAAAATTTCACTATAAGGCACCTCGAGTCCTCATCGCTAGGCCAACCCCTAATATACCGTGTAGAGATATTATCTGAATAATTTTCTCTTGGGGTAGGGACATTTACCTATATTCTCTTTCTAGGTACTAGGATGTATTCTCTTTTTAGGTACGGTGATCCTATTGACATGGTTTCCCTCACTATGTCAATTATTCGGCTAGATTAATCCACCTTGTATTATATCTTAAGTGTTCTAAGTTTAAGAAGATCATGTCATAACTCTTCCTAAACTAACATGCATAATCCCAAAAATAAAATTATTCAATCAATTACTCAAACACATAATTGGAATGATCATTCTAACCACATGCAAAGAAAAATTAACCACACAATTCATCATAGAAATTAAGTAATAGAGAAATTGAGATCGAAATTACCAAATCTCATTCCATATCAAAATTTAATTGCATAAAATCCAAATCAACTAACACCAATCAAAATTGCTAATCTTGCAAAGGAGATTGGCCAAACATGGTTTCAAATATAACAAAGACATTGTTCTACAAGATTCTATGTATACTCATTCTTCTCTTGAAATCTTCAATACTCCAATACTTCTTTGATCTATTGAAATGATTGATGGAGGAACTTAGTGGATTTGATGGAGGATTATGGGTAGAATAGATAGAGAAATGAATTTGAGATGAAAGTATATGAACATGGGGTGTAGAAATGTGTGTAATAATTGGAAAAATGAAATTTACCTTTTAAAACAGGGAAAGGAAGTTATGTATGCAATTTGGGAAAATTTTCCGATTTTTTAACAATTGACATTTATTGTCCAAATTCGTGTTGAGTGTCGACATTCTGGGGGAGTTGGCTGCATGAACTCATATCGTGTTCGGAACTTGACCTTTCGTAGGGTCGAGTGTGCGCACTCGCCCCTTTGTAGGTTGAGCTTGGTGATAGAACTCTGGGCAAATTCTCATTTTAAAGCAATTTTATTTTGACTCTCACTCGTTTCAATTCCAGATTGAGCACCGTTTTTTCTTACATTTTTCTTTTCACTTCTAAAATCCACTTTTCCTAAAAAAAATCACACAAATTTCACCAAAAATACCAATTCTCCAAATATTTTCAAATATCATGTATAATAAGGAGCTTATCAATAAAACCCAAGCATATTTATATAAAAACATGCTATAAATGAATTCTAAATTTACTGAGATTTCAACATTCATCATTCCATAAAAATGATTTACCCTAAAAAAAATCTAATTCAAAATCCCAAAAGTACACATTAATTTAAAAAATGACACTCATTCTTTACTAATAACATACTTATATTTTATTTATAACTTAAAAATATTAAATTACACTCAAAATCAATAAAATTAGTAAGAAAATATTTTTTCTTCGACAACGTGGAACATCTTTGGAGGACGGAGAAAATATATCAATGAACACTACAAAAAAATCAATAAAAAATAATTATCAATTAAATATTACGTTGCTAAAAACCTTAATTTCATTATTAAATTAGTGAGTCAAACTAGGATTCACATGGGATACCCGTGCACCTAGTAAATATTAACCGTTAGATAAAAAAACTACTCCATAACTATCTTTATATCAAACAAAAAAAATTAAGAATATAAAAAATAAAAATAATTATACCATAAAAAACTACCATATTAATTCTAAATGCACCGATGTACTTGGGCACTACAGAATATTACTAAATTAGTTGACCAACGAATTAATAACAAAATCCATTAGTAAAATGGTAGTTTATAAATTTTACGAACGAAAATCCAATTTTATTGGAAAAAATTTCCGTTGTAAAAACAAACTCTGTTGGTATTCCTTTATTAAAATACAAATATAATTTTTGTCAATAATTTTTAATAAAAATTAATCTATTGATAAATTTTGTTAGTGAAAAAAAAATACTCCCTCTGTTCTGGACCACCCTCCCCGTTTATTGTACCACGTTATTTAAAAAAGTTGTACTTTTTAATCAAATTTATTGACTTTAGAGGGTATTATAGTATTTCTAGGTAATAAAAAATATAAAGTGGGTGCATCACTACTAGGTACAATTTATACATAACAATTACTAGTAGATACATTATCTAAAAGAAATTACTAAACACTACAATATTGATGAATAAAATGTCCTTTTTAACCTTATTTTAATTGTGTTCAAAAAAGAATTTAAAATAGTAGAGAAATTAATCTAATATAAGAAATAATTATCTTCCATGATTTCCTCCCTTAAAATAGGATGGAAGTTCGTCCAATACATTCAGAATACTTTGTGAATAGAAAGTATTTTCTGAATACATTGTTATTGAACATTAAATATTTGCATATTTAGTCACTTTGAATATAAAACCATCTCAGTTTAATGAATTTGAAATATATTGAATACACTCTAAATTTTTTGTGGAACATTGAGAAAGCATTTCTGAATATATCATTTTGAGTTTGAATAAAAAATATTTCATTGAATAAATTTGAAATATATTGATACACTCTGAATATTTCGTGGAATATTGAGAAACAATTTCTGTATATATCATTATTGAGTATTAAATATCTGAATACTTACAGATTTTTTGAATAAAAAGAATTTAATTTGAAATATATTGAAATATACTATAAATATTTCATGGAACATTGAGAAAGCATTTCTGAATACATCATTATTGAATATTAAATATCTGAATACTTATTAATTTTGAATTCAAAAATGTATTTTAATATACGAATTTGAAATATATATTGAATACACTCTAAATATGTTGTGGAACATTGAGAAATAATTTCTGAAAAAATTGTGGTGTTCGAAATATCTAAGATAAAAATATCACTTATGTTCAGAAAACTATATAACTTAATTAAACGACTGAGAAAGAACATCTTAACCTTTCTCTTTATGTAAAGATATCATATCTTAACCATGACTTTTGCCTTCATGTAAAGATATAATACGATATCAAACAAGAAAGAAAAGAAAAAGTCCAATATCAAATCCAAGAAATAAACAGATTTCAATTAGTTTAAAGCTAATGAAAGTATAAAATAAAAGCTTAACACACAGAGACTAATTATATAGTGTATACTAGTACTATATTGGCATTGGTGCCTACATATTTGTATCCAACTAGACAAGATAATAGTACCTTGCTGTGTGTTTTATCAATAAAAATAGCTATACTTTAGCTTATCTCATGCTCATTACAGGCCAGCTGTAGGTCGATGTCAGTGCAAGCCGAATCATAGGGACCTGTTTTATTACTGAGAAAGCTTCTCTCGGGCGAGCAGCACGGCTCATGACTTGAGATACCTTCTGCATATTAAAGTTTGCAAATGTTAAGAAATTGAATTATACAACAGTAAATAATAACCCTATTATGTCAAAATAAAAATCAAAACGGTATCTTGTACACATTATAAGACCTCCATGTAGACTATCTTATCAACTAACTCATGGTAAAACTATTGCAACAACAATATAAATATAAAATGGGTAATTGCATCAACTTGATTTGTAAAATGAATTCAACTGCAAGTGTCAATTCAAGTTATAGTCTCTTTGATAGCGTAATAGACGCAGTAAAGTACTAGTGATTCACCTACATACACATCCAAGAGTAAGAGTACAGTGGTATGATCTCAACAACTTCAACCCAAGGCTAATCAGGCCAGCCAAATTTCAACATAACACAATTAAGAATAGTAGTAAAATCTACCTAAACATAACACTAGGAAATAGAAAAAACATTTAACAATAAGCAGTAGATTCCATATCACAATTACCAGTGGTCACAACATTCAACTCTAAATGCAGAAGGTCCTAGCACCAGGGGTCGAGCCTCGTCCCTTAAGCCTCGGTAGGTCCAAAGCATAGGAGGACAGATCGAGACATCTAGAAGAAGCGGTGGCAACGAATTACCACGTGCAAAAAAACATATACCTATTGGACGGATGGAGGGAGTAGTATACACAAAGATATATTTAATCTCTTAAATCTACACTCAAAACATTCTTATAAATGCATATGTTATTTTATATTCTTCATTGGGTGACCTCCAAAACACGATTAAAAACTTGAATAATTTAAATCATGCTAGTGAAAAAAATGCACAATTCATGTAAAAAGTTTGCAATTTCTTCTCAAAATTTCGAAAACATCTACCTTCGACTTTTTTAGCGATTCTTTTCTCGTTATATGTTTATATATGTAATATTCTTTAGATTTCATAACAACTGACAGCTAATAATTAACTGCAAACATATTCACAAATTAATTAAAAAAGTAATTGCATAAAAATAATCATTAAATTTAACAAATGGATTCTATTGAAGGTAAAAAAAAAAACAGAGAGACAGAGGGAGAATAATCTAGTATTACAATAACAGCACAATACTTAGCAATAACAGAGGGCGAAGCCACCTTTAATGCCTTATAGACTTTCCTGAAGGGTCAAGGGCCGTGAAAGGTGTCGCTTGTCAAGACCTCTCTAGCTAGATACTAGGGTTAGTGGTCATTCCCAAGAATTGCCAAATTAGGGTTCAGGTGAGTTTAAAGCTAGAATGGGTAGGCGAGTGACAAAGGATCCGCCGGAATCGAAGAGCAATAGGTTGGCACTTGAACCCGTAGAAAGTTTTGCGCACCCATTTCAAAGGGCGAGAATCTGGTGTGAAGATGCATCTCAGCGCATGGGTTGTTCTTCTGAAAGAATTTTCTTCACTTGCGCAGTACTATGTCTGATTTGACACTTATCTCCCATTGGAGATGGGCACATGGTAAGTAAAAGTAGAGGGACAGGGAAGAAGAACAGAAAGGGGAAAATTGTGGTGTTCAAAATTATGTCTCGTGAAAGATGGAAGACAACTATATTTTGAGGAAGATTATAGTGGGGATATTTTGGAGATCTCAACTTGGTATTTTGTATCTATAAGCAATATATTAATCTATTGTATCTAATAGTAATATAAGAATATAATTTGTAGTGTGTAGCAATAAATCCATATAAAGTATTAATGATATGTGTATGTAAAATAAGTGATAAAGTTGAAATTAAAATAACTTTTGAGATTGTTGGATAAAGTGATACTCCTTTTCGGGCAAAGATCCACATTTACTTTTTGTGCGTAAATTAAGGAGTATTATTATTTTATATGTAGTGAATAATTGTATTAGTAGTGATTGGTGGACCATATGTGAAACTCTTTTACTAAAAGGGGAAAATGAGACATTTGAATGAGACGTCCAATATAGTAAAATGAGGACCTTCCATTGAAATATAGTGAGTAACGCTCCCTCCGTCCGTTTTTAAGGGTATCATTTTTTCATTTTGGGCGTCTTCCCCCAAGGGTCTCATTTCCTTTTTTTATACACACCCCCACTAATACAACTAAAAAATGGGACTCATACCTCCACTAATACAACTATCTACTATATATTAAATAACAATAATCCTTAATCTTTGTGCCCAGAAAACAAATATGAATAGGAGGGAATATCTTTTATAAGGTGTAAAGTGTTGTATGTGACGAACCAATAAAGAAAGTGAGGAGGGTGGTGTTCAATTGTGGAACGAAGTCTAACACCACTATTTACCACGTAGAGTTTGTTGAATTATTGCAGTAGGACTGTAGGAGAAAATATGAGGTTGAGAAAATTATGCAATTACCACTCCAAGTTCTTATGGACCTATTTTTGCCACGTGGCACGTTCACCCAGCCGACCGTTACCAACGTAACTCTCACAATAGCACACCCCAAGAAAAAAATGTTAAACTCTCTTGAATGATTGATGGTCGGTTGATTGATAATGAAAAGTTGTCATCAATGGTGGCAACGGGCCCCACCCCTCCCTCTCCATCCCTGTATTTATACCCTAATCACTATTATTCCTCACTCAACCTAACCTAAAGTAAACTCATCCATCATTTTCACCTCTTCAATTTTTTCCAGAGACAAAGGGTAGCTAAGATGGAGAGCAAAGAGGAGGATGTGAGAGTTGGAGCCAACAAGTTCTCCGAGAGGCAGCCGATCGGGACGGCGGCGCAGAGCCAGGACAAGGACTACAAGGAGCCTCCGCCGGCGCCGCTGTTCGAGCCGGGCGAGCTGACGTCATGGTCGTTCTATCGTGCCGGAATCGCCGAATTCATCGCCACCTTTCTGTTCCTGTACATCAGCGTCCTGACTGTGATGGGCGTTCAGAAATCCGACTCCAAGTGCAAAACCGTCGGCATTCAGGGCATCGCGTGGGCCTTCGGCGGCATGATCTTCGCCCTCGTTTACTGCACTGCAGGAATTTCTGGTAATTAATATTCTACCCCTCTCTCTCTCCTCTCTTTCTCTCTCTAGGGTTTTATTAAGAAGATCTGGGTTTGGGTGTGCAGGTGGGCATATTAATCCGGCGGTGACTCTGGGGTTGTTCCTGGCTCGGAAGCTGTCCCTGACTCGAGCGCTGTTCTACATGGTGATGCAGTGCTTGGGAGCCATCTGTGGTGCCGGCGTGGTCAAGGGGTTTGGAAAGACTTTGTATATGACCAAGGGTGGTGGGGCCAACGTGGTCAACCCTGGCTACACCAAGGGCGACGGCCTTGGTGCAGAGATCGTCGGTACTTTCGTACTCGTTTACACTGTCTTCTCCGCCACTGATGCCAAGCGCAGCGCCAGAGACTCCCACGTTCCCGTTAGTAACACTTAAATATTTGTATTATTTCTCTAATTAATTAATTAGTATATGATCTGATTAAATGTAATGTTGCAGATATTGGCACCATTGCCAATTGGGTTTGCTGTGTTCTTGGTTCACTTGGCCACTATTCCGATTACTGGAACGGGTATTAATCCTGCTAGGAGTCTTGGAGCTGCCATCATCTACAACAAGGACCATGCTTGGGATGATCACGTAATTAATCAATTAACCTAATTTAATTACTTAATTTAGCTTAAGAGAGGATTAATTTAATTTAATTTAATTTTGCAGTGGATATTCTGGGTTGGACCGTTCATTGGTGCAGCACTTGCAGCTCTTTATCACCAGGTGGTGATCAGGGCCATTCCCTTCAAATCCAAGTGATGGTGACGGCAGGGGCGGATCAAGGAAAAATAATTTGGGAATACGGCGTGTAATTATAAAAATATTACTCCATCAGTCAATTCTCAATGTATCCATTTGGTTTTTGCACTTGGATTAAGAAGTATTATTATTTTATATGTAGTAGGTAGTTGTATTAGTGGAGAGTGTTGGCCTAATATTTTATTTGTATTAGTGTGGGTGTGGGTCCCACATTCCAAAAAGGAAAATAGATAGATTAAGGATGGACGGCCCAAAATGATAAAATAGATTGATTGACATTGGATGGAGGGAGTACTATTTATTTAATAAAATGAAAAAATTACAATTATTATTGTTACCGTCTAATGTTTTTTTAATGATGAAGCAATTTAAGACATTATTACCATGAATTTATAACAAATTGAATTTAAATTTATGTTGTAATTAATTATTTAGGTAACAAATAAATGAAGAAAATTAAGTACAAAATAATAATAAAAATATATAAAGAAAATGATTAAAATAAATGAATAAAAATATAAATTAAATTATAAAAATAATAAATAAAAGGACAAAAATATTAATGTAATTAATAGGACTCGAACCTATGATCATATCTGTCTAAAAGGCGGTCTCATAATCACTAAATCACTAGAATATATATGTCATTACATGCTATATATATAGAACTTATTTTTCATTTTGGAGTACAGCTGTACCCCAATATACTTTTATTGGATCCGCCTCTGGCTGACGGAAAGAATTATTGATCGTGTTGTAATAATATTTCGTTGAATTATGTTTGGTTGGATTGTTGTGTTCTTGTAATTATGTGTTTGTGTAGGAGTATGACGGTCAATTAATAGGATGGGATAATGCTCGTGAAATGTAATGGGGGGCTTTTGAATTATTGAAAACAAAAGTGGCTTTTGTAGTATTCAACAAAAGTCGTTGGCTTCTGGTGTTTTTTACTTCTGCCTCTCGAGTATCACAGATTGTCATCTTAATAAATCTCTGCCGTTTTTCCATATTCCACTCTTTAATCATTATGAATCCATTTTTATTAAAGATGAATACTTGTGTAGAATCGAATGTATCGGATAACTCTTTCATATAAAATGGTATTCCATCCGTTCCGGATATTTTTACCCGTTTGTACGGATACGGAGATTAAGACGTTTTATTTTTTTAATATATAATGTAAGATAAAATAGGAATAAATTAGTAATTTAAAAAGAAAAGGTGAATAAAGTTATTGAGAATGATGAATAAAGTGTAAAAAAGTAATTAAAGTTGTGGGATTGTAAAAAGTAGGTAATAAAATATTATGTATTTTTGCCAAAAATAGAATGAGTAAAAATACATGGGATACCCTGAAATGAAAAGTGGGTGTGATACGGAGAAAATATTTTTTTTGTACAAAGTGCTAGTAATTTACTTTGTTTGAATACTTTCGAATAAAATGACGATATTTTAAAGAGTAATGTATAATGAAAGGGTGTACTTTACACCCGCTACGTACCGAATTCTGCATATTTTATTACATGGATCATTATCTGAAAGTTTTTATATTTTACGGGGTGAGTTCATGGATAAGATTTGTGATTATTAAATAGGATTATTTTTGGTTGGAGAGAGAGATTAAATTAATTGATCTAACGAGTTTTTTAACTTGCATCATGGAATCATTTTGGGGAATTGAATTAAAAAATTAGTACATTATTATTTAACTTTTAAATATTTAAAATTGAGTTAGGTGACCAAATAGTCATGTACACATCATGTGAATATTGTCACGCATTCAAGAATTTGTTGACTTTTAACTAAGCCTAAAACTTTTAAATTCTTACTCTTTAGTAGTAATACGATTGAAGTGTTTCAGTGGCTGTTTTATAACTTACTCTGTTAATCCCATCTTAATAGTTACAATATGTTATTCTAATGATTACTTTTTTTTATGTTATTCTAATGATTACTTTTTTTTTTTGGTATATTAGATTTATACAAATTAATTATTTCTATTTTCAAAAATCCACACATAACACTAATATAACTATCCACTATAAATTAAACTATTATTTTTTAACTTCAATACACATTAAAATACTATACTCATTAATCTCGTGCAAAAACACAAACATACCCAACTATCCACTATACATTTAACCTCAATACATATTAAAATACTATACTCATTTGTAGAGATTGATTTTGAATTACCGTGAATATGGTGAATGGAAAAGGTATATTAATACATATGTGATTACAACATCTCCCCATGATTAAAGGGAATAAATTAAATGAATAAATCTCTAATTATACTAACAACAATAAATCATGAATTAAAAAATAAATCAAGATTTAGTCAACTATTTCCTTTGTTACCCCCCGCAAGCGCTGCATGGGATGAAGACATACGCAGAGCTTGGATCGAAGAAACTCAAAAGTCGATCGGGGAAGGCTCTTCGTGAAGATATCAGCAAGCTGAAGATGAGATGAGACAAAGCGAGTGGCAAGCTTCCCTGAAGACACTAGCTCTCTCACAAAGTGATAGTCCAAGTCAACATGCTTAGCTCTTTTGTGAGTTACAAGATTCTAGCTAAGAAAGATATCACTTTTATTGTCACAAATAAGCTGAGGTTGAGATGCTGTAGAGAAGCAAAGCTCGTGAAGAAGATTGGAAAGCCACACAATTTCAGCAGCAACATTGGTCATAGCACGATACTCAGATTCACAACTGGAACGAACAACTGTAGGTGTTTCTTGGCACTCAAAGAAACAAGATTACCCCCAAGAAAAATAGAATAACCATAAGTAGATCGACGTGTCTCAATGCAGCGAGCCTAGTCGGCATCAAAGTAACCTACAACAGAATAGTCCGGACGACGAGTAAAAGATAAGCCGAAGTGAATTGTGCCCTTGACATATCTAAGAATACATTTCACAGCCTCGAAGTGAGTATCCGTTGGAGACTAAAAGAACTGGCTGACAAGATTGACAGCATATGAGAGATCCGATCAAGTGATAGTCAAGTATTGAAGAGCACCGACAAGAGACCGGTATAATGTTGGATCACGAAATGGGGAACCATCACTGACAAGAACTTCGCCTGCAGGTAGAGGTATCGCGATAGGTTTTGAGTCTAATAACCCAGCTCGCTCGATAATATCATGGGCATATTTAGCTTGCCCAATGAAAATTCCATCAGAAGTGTAGGATACTTCAAGACAAAGAAAATAGTTGAGACTACCGAGATCATTAATAACAAACTCATTGTTAGTTCGACTTATGAACTTCTGAAGCAATGTCGGATCATCACCTGTCACAATAATATCGTCCACATAAAGCAACAAAAAGATAGTAGATTTACCCTGATTGAAGTAAAACAAGGATGTGTCAGAATGACTCTGACAAAAACCCAGACTGAGAAGATAAGTGCTAAATCTCTGGAACCAGGCAAGAGGGGCCTGACAAAGACCATACAGTGCCTTCTTGAGATGACAGACATGTCCTGGGAAATGAGTATCAACAAATCCTGGGGGTTGAGCCATGAAAATCGGTTTGTCAAGAACACCATTTAGAAAGTCATTCTTAACGTCAAGTTGATGTAAATGCCAATCTCATTGAACAGCAATAGCTAAAACAACATGAACCGTAGCAGCCCTCACAACCGGGCTGAAAGTATGGTGGAATTCTGAACCAGGAATCTGAGTGAAGTCTTGAGCAACCAAATGAGCTTTGTGACACTCAATAGAACCATCTATACAAAATTTACTCCTGAAAACCCATTTAGAACCAACAATGTTCGTACCAAAAGGGCGAGGCACAAGGTCCCATGGGTTACTAGCACGAAGAACGTCTATTTCTTCTTGCATGGCTGACAACCAAGCAGGAGACTTTGCAGCAGATTTGAAATCGCGAGGCTCAAACAAGCAATGAGAGCTGAGAGAAGGTCAGTTGAGGATAAGTTAACTGGATAACGGGGTTTAAAGATACCCGATGGAGGACAGGAGGTGCAATTGAGGCTGCTGCCGGGGGAGGAGGCTGCAAAGGGGCGTCATTCTCGGCAGAAGCTGGTTGATGTAGAATATCATAATCTGCAGGAAGAGGAGGCTGTACGTAAGTAGTAGGAACACATTCATCATCATCAAGGAGAGCAGTTGGGAGCCGTGTTGAGAATTCCAAAGCTGGTGGGGTCAGAACTGAAGTTGTTTGAACATTCAAGGCATGTGGAGGAGAGACTCCATCTAAAAAACTGATAATATCTGGATTGGCAAGTGAAGAAGGACCTGAATCACAAGAGAAATGAAAAAGTGATTCATCAAATTGAGCATGTCTTGTAATAATAACCCGAGATGATTCCATATCCAGACATCGGAATCCCTTATAGGAGCTGCTATCCCTAGAAAGATACATGACCGACTCCGAGGAGAAAGCTTATTAGCTGCATAGTCACATAAATAAGGGAAAACAAGACATCCAAAATGCCGAAATAGTGCATAATTTGGAGTAAAACCAAATAAGACCTCAAATTGTGACTTGTTTTGCAGAACAGATGATGGGAGCCTGTTAATAATGTATACGACTATAGCAAAGCCATCAAACCAGATGGAAGTTGGAGTATGCGAGTGAAACATCATAGAAAGACCTGTTTCTGAAATATGGCGATGTTTTCGTTCTGCACGACCATTCTGCTGAGGAGTATAAAGGCAAGATAGACGATGATAAATTCCATATGTAGACATAAAAGTACGGACCCGATCATTAACAAATTAAGTACCTTCATCACTCTGAAATATTTTAATGGTACTTGAAAACTGATTGCAGAGAAATTTATGAAAATGTACCAATATTTCAAAAAGTCCGATTTAGACCGTAATGGGTAAATCCAAGTGAATCTCGATAAGTCATCAACAAAAGCTACATAATACCTATAACCATTAGATGTAGAGATGGGTGCAGGTCCCCATAAATCACAATGAATTAACTCAGGCACAGCAATGGCACGTTTTGTATTTAAATCAAATGGTAATCGTTTACTCTTAGCCAATTGGCAAGAGGAACAGATAGTAGGGTCCAGCAACAAAGAGGAAACAGATAAGTGGCCTAATTTATTCTAAAGTGAAATAACATTAAATGGGACATGCCCCAGAAGTAAGTGCCACAAAGAAAAACTAGCTGACAAAGCTTTACTACGAAGAGCTGCAACCAAGGTTGGTGCACCACGATAAGAAAATACAATCATTTATCACATCTTCCCTGAGCCTGGATTCTCTTGGTTAGACAATTCTGTATTACAAAAGACTTGTTAGAGTAGATAACGTCAATAAGGTAATCGGAGGTCAGTTTACTGATGGACAACAAATATTTTATAATATGAGGCACAACAAGCACATCCAACAGTTTTATATCATCAGTCAACTTACTAGAGCCAATGTGCGAAATAGATAAAGAAGTGTCGTTACTAACAATAACTGAACCATTACCAGAATAAGGAGTATACGACTCGAGTGCTGACTGTTGATTCGTCATAAGAGCAGAGACGCCAGAGTCAAGATACCAATCAGGTGTCATTGGACTAGTCACATTACAGAAAGCCTTGAACGCTTCTACCAAATTAATAGCAGGAGTGGCGTTGTGGGTATTGAGAAACTGGGGACACTTATCAGCATAGTGATCCCCACGGCATATTTGACAATAGGGTATATACGGCCGACGACTCGAACCACCTCCTAAGCGATTAGAATTACCACGAAAACCACCAGAATTCTGGTTTCCACGACCATAATTTCCACCAGTGGAAATGACCCCAGCACGATTGTTTTGTCGTCCACTAAAATTCCGGTTTCCAGTGGAATAACTCCTATTTCAACCAAGTTGTTGTCCACGACCCTATTCAATGGAGAAGGCTACAGATGAAAGAGGCGTGCCTTCCATGGCATGAAACATGGACTCAAATTGCTTCGCTTGATGCAACAGATCACGGAACCCAGACATGGGGGTGAGGGCCAGTCGTGTGTCTGCAAAGAAAGTGAATTGACTCCCTAAGCCACGCAGGAACCAGTGCTCTTTGTCGGAGTTGTCGACTGGCCGATTAATTACCGAGAGTCGGTCACACAAGCTTTTAAATTTTCAGCCGTAATCCTCAATAGATTGGTCTCCTCGTCGAAGAGATAAGAGCTCCTCACGCAATTGATGCATGAGAGAGGTGGGTGAGTCAGAAAAATAGCCTGGAGAGTTGTCCAAGCGGAGTGAGCTGATGTGCAGTTGATTACCTCAGACATGAATTCTCAGAAAGAGATGTCCATATGACGGAAAGCAATTTTTGATCTTTCATACGCCAGTTGAGATAAGCTGGATTAGGAGAAGAGACTCCCTCATCAGAAGTTATGGACTTGGTAGGGGCAATGGTTGTTCCATTGAGAAGGCCCTGGAGGTCGAAGCACTCAGCCATGTGTAATATTTGATGATGCCAAACAAGATAGGTAGAGGAATCAAGTTTTACGGGAATCATATTGATCATGGTGTTGACGTGAAGAGGATCAGGGATCGTGGTGGCCATTACGTGCAGAAGAGAATTTAGATAATGAGGGGTGTGAGAAGTGAGACTAAACAACAGAAGAGAAACAGAAATCAGATAGGTAAAGCGGAAGTTTGGAGAGTATCAACGACTTGATAATGTAGAGAATGATTTTGAATCACCGTGAATATGGTGAGTGGAAAAGCTATATTAATACATGTGTGATTACAACATCTCCCCATGATTAAAGTGAATAATTAAATGAATAAATCTCTAATTATACTAACAGCAATAAATCAGGAATTAAAAAATAAATCAAGATTAAGTCAAATATTTTCTTTTTTATCATTAATCCCGTGCAAAACAAACAAACATACCTATTAGGACGGGATGAAGTGAGTATTTTTTATTAAAATATTATATCCTAATTATTGATCAATAAATCTCTGCACATATAGAGATAATTTAGGCATTAATCATGACATGCGATAAATATTAACACGTGGAATAAAAGATGAGATATCATTATAATCTCATTTTAAAGTAATATTAATATGGGGCAATAGGGCAAAAAATAAGTTATACCCTTCTTTCAACATTTTTGGTAGACTGTAAATTTCTATTAGAGGGTCCAGTATTAATTTTGTGCCCAATTAATTAATTTTGAGCGTGGGGTATTAATATTACTGCATAAGTAGTACTTCAATATTATTAAAGACCTGAACAAGATAAATTATTACAAACTTAACTAATATGCATCCTACTAAAGCTCCGGTACCAGATGGTATGCCTGCTTTTTTCTTTCAAAAATTTTGGAATATAATAGAGAGAGATACAATCCCTGTTTTTTTTCTATATCAATAGTTTTACCAACAAACTCAAGACAAATACAAAAACGTGGCTAACTAGCCAAGAGCACCATTTAAACGGACTCGACTGAACCCTATAATATTTCGAGGGAATATAAATACCCTCTAGAAGGGGACACTCACACAACACTCCAACACCTCAGAGTAGAGGACTTACACACTTCCACGAGAAGGGACTGAGACACTCCCACGAAGGAAGACTAGAATAAATAAAAAAACTTCAAGATCCACTAAAATTCTGAGTAGTTCAAATTGTTGCAAAAGCAACCTAAGTAAAACCAGATTTGAAGAGAATCCGAAGAAAAGAAAAGAAAAAACAATGTAAATAAGAGCAACAACGGCTACAACATGCCTCCTCTTTTCCCGCAATACTATCGCACCACTGTTGCCTCACCATCCGCAGTCTGTCGCCACCGCCACCAAACCTCCATCACTACCAACTTGAAACAAAAAGGAGCCCAAGTTGATCCACACAACTAAGAGCGAGTCTGTGATTCAAAAGACGAACCAAGAAAGAATAAGGACACAGCAACATGGGCAAGATTTAGAAAAATATGTTGGGATAAATACACGAATAATTAAACAACAAACTATTCGTCTACGTAGTGGAATGATCAATTATCCCTCTCTTGTGTGAATTTAGTAGGAAACGATACTAAGAATATAATGCATAATTAAGCAAGTAATCAACAACGCACAACACAAACAATTTAACGTGGAGAACCTCCTCAATGTGAGGAGTAAAAATCACGGGACTGAAGCCCACCAAAAACTTCACTATGAGTAAATATCCAAGAGTTACAATCTACCACCATAGACGTTCAACCACAAACGTATTAAGACACTCAATACTTGATAACAACAACGAGATTAGAAAGACCTTACCCGACAACATCAACTTCTGTTCAATGTTCACAACTCTAGGAACCTCAGAACCCAATCTTCACTGTCCAGAATCAACCCCTGTGAGTCTTGAACATGCTATCCAAATTACAGCTCGATCCAACAGCTGGTTTGTGAGAAACTACTCTTTTCCCTAGACTGCACAGAACTGAATCGCCTAAAAACCTAACTTTTATTTTCGGCTTATTCCCATCAACAAAAAGCTCCAAACACAATCTCCACCATTTATAGTATATTTCGACAAGTTTTTAATGTGCTAACCAAAATTTAGTTCGATCTGACGGTTAAAACTCGGTTATTGCCTCTGCAATCTTAATGCACTGGATTCTCTCTCAAAAACGTGAATTTTGTTTTTGCTCTTTTTTTTCTTCTATCTTCCCTCAATGACGTCTAGGGTAAGATAACACCAACTATTAGGCATAGCTTTAAAACCTTTTTGGTTATTGGGCTCTTCACATATTTGGAAACTCAACCCAAAAAATCTCCCACTTTCGGATTATGTGGAGAGACTAGTCATTCCAGCTATCATACGACACACCTCGAGCTTTTCTCTAGGTAATTCCTTCGTCATCATTCAGCACCATTATCATTCATATGAATGTTTTCAAGCGCAAGCAACTTATCATTAATGACATTTCTCATCCAATGATATCTCACATGAATATGCTTCGATCTTGAATGAAATGTAGCATTCTTGTTAAGATAGATAACACTCTGACTATCACAAAATACTACATATCTCTCTTGCTTCAGTCCAATCTCCGCCATAAACCTTTTGAACCATAACACCTCTTTACATGCTTTCGTTGCAGTGATGTACTCTGATTCTGTTATGGAGAGTACAACACACTTTTACAATCTTGATTGCCATGACACAGCGCAACCTGCGAATATTACTAGGTAGACAGAAATTGACTTTCTGATATCCATATTTGATCCCATATCTAAGTCTGTGTAGCCAATTAACTCGGGCATCCCACCTCTAAAGGTGAGTCTCAAACTAGACGTACCTCTTAAATACCTCATTATCCACTTTACAACATTCCAATGCTCCTTTCCCGAATTAGACAAATAACGGCTAATAACACCAACTACATGAGCTATGTCTGGCCAAGTACACACCATTGCATACATCAAGCGTCCCACGGCTGAAGCATATGGGACTCTTCTCATTGCTTCCTTCTCTTTATCAGTTGAAGGACTATGATGAGCACTAAGCTTAAGATGAGTGGCAAGAGGAGAACTAACCACTTTAGCTTTGCTCATATTGAATTTCTCAAGTGGCAAATACAGCTTATTGTTTGCTCTATTTCGGGTGATGTTAATACCAAGAATTTTCTTTGTTGGTCCCAAATCCTTCATGGCAAAGGATTTGCTCAACTGTTTTTTCAACATGACAATTCTTGAAACATTCCTACCAACAATCAATATATCATCAACATAAAGCAATAATATAATGAAATTATCATCCGAGAAATTCTGAACAAACTCACAATGATCAGAAATGGTCTTCTGGTAGCCTTGATCCCCCATAACAGACTCAAAATTTTGATACCACAATCTAGGTTCTTGCTTCAAACTTTAGAGAGTTTTCTTCAGTTTGCACACATGGTCTTCTTTTCCTTTCACCTTGAAACCTTCATGTTGCACCATGTAAATCTCTTTGTCTAGATCACCATGAATTTTGACATACATCTGCTCAATCTCCAAGTCAAGGCTAGCTGTCAAACCTATCACAAAACAGATGGAAGACATTTTAACAATCGGATAAAAAATTTCTTCAAAATCAACTCCCTCTTTCTGGTTGAAACCTTTGAAAACTAATCTAGCTTTGAATCGTGGCTTTGAGGTATGTTCATCTTATTTTATCTTGTATACCCACTTGTTCTTCAAAGCATGTTTCCCCTTTGGTAGTTTCACCAGATCAAATGTGTCATTTTCATGCAAGGACTTCATCTCATCTTGCATTCCTTCCAACCCATTCATTCCTATGTTCTCCACAAACTACTTCTCCATAGCATTCAGGCTCTCCCCCGTTGGTCAAGAGCACATACTGATCAGGAGGATACATCCAAGAAGGTAAACGAGCTCTACTGCTTCTTCTAGGTGGTTCTTAAACCTCTTGTTCTGGAACATCATGTGGTTACGGCTGATCGGTATCCTCTTCATCATGCAAAGGATAATCGACATGCTCATCATTACCGAAATCAGGCTGATCCTGATTCTTCTCTTCAGCTTCTATTTGACCTTGGCCATGAGGAACAATTTCCAAGTCAATCAAGTCACCATCAGGCGTAGAAATTAAGTTATCCGTCTTCTCAATATCTTTTATGGTTTAATCCTCAACAAACACAACATCCCGACTTCTGACAAGCTTCTTCTCCACGAGATCATAAAGTCTGTAACCAAACTCATCTTGGACATAACCAAGAAACTCACATTGACGAGGATGAGTGTGTAAATTCACATAATTTGAGCTCTGATTCGTGTGATAATGATGTATGATTTGATCTTAAGTAAAGATAAATCGAGATATGTAGTGGAAAGTCACGAATCAGATGCGTGTAAGGCCGTTTGAGTGGATTTTCGAAGGAAAATGGGATAGAAGTGATCGGAACCAGAGAAGGAGTGTTGTAGGCACCCGGTTTGACCAAATAGGGGGTGGTTCGACCAGCACCCATGGTTGAACTAGGCATAGAAAGATAGCAGAAGTGTGGTTCAACCACGACATTGTAGTTCAACCAAGCGTGTTGGTCGAACTGTGGTCGAACCAAAAGCATAAAGATTCGCAGGTGTGGTTCGACCACGAAGCTTCTGGTTCGATAAGCTATTCAAGTCGAACCAGGAGCCTGCCAATTCATTACAGGCCAGTTCGACCACGCCTTGGTTGATTCTACCAGGGGCCTTGGTCAAACCAATACACGAGAAACTCTCGGATCTATATTTTTACATCTTCAGTACGTGTTTTCACTCAAAAATCCCATCCTGGTCCATGAGGAGAGCTAAAGCTATAAAAGGACAACCCTACGTAGGGGAAAAGAGAGTCATTCACCACCTTCATTCTACACAACATCCGAAACCCTACCATCATCTACAAAGCTGTGGAGTGAGATTCGTCTGTCGAATCAAGTGAGAACCAAGTGATGATTCAAGACGGAGAGAGACGCGACAACGCTCTTATCTAAGGTTTACTTTGCATTTTAATTTATCTTGTAATTTTCAAGACTATGGGTAAGATTTATCCAACCACTATGATTGTTCTTCGATCAATCATGGGCTAGAACCGCTCTGATAGTACTAGGGTTTATGCAGGTTTTATGAGTTAATTGAACTTCCATGTGTATACTCCGTACAATACTGCTTTTGGTTTATTTTATATAAGACTATGCGTTTATTTTAAATTCATACTCAGAGTTGTTTTGTGTATCATTAATTGTTATGTAGAGTCTGAATACATATCTTGATTATTGATTGAGTGCGTTCACTGCTGAGCAGGATTCCATGTTATGATTCTAAGTAAGGGGACTCCGAAGTCTCATTAGAACTATCTTATATAAATACTTGTTGATTGAATATGATTTGGGTTAATAAGTAGGACAAAGAGAATAACTTCATAGTACTTATAAAGGAAGATCATATCGGGTTAGAGTACTTAGTGCACGGGAAATAATTGATACTGATAGTACCAAGAAAGGGGAGTGAATTATATCTCTTACTCCAATGATATTCACACGTGTCACACGTTTATTTACTTATGTCTATAGAGTAGATTTGCATGGCTTAGTGATGCGTCCATACTCCATAAGGTAGAGTCGGTCATTGATACACGGAAGAGAAATTATTAAGTAAAACTAGATGGCCCGAAGAGCTACCTCTCTTCTCATTTATTCACTTTCGTTTAATCTTTACTGTTTATTTATTTTAATTGCTATTTAATTATTTGTTTATTGGTAACTTAATCACAACAACTGCATTGTCATATTAGTCTTAATAAGTTAGAGTATAATTAAATTGATAATACTACGTCATTTGGGTTCGATAAACACTTGGTCGCTTATCAAAGCTACAATAGCATTCTTCAAACTTGGGGATTAATATTGTGTGTTGAGAAAACGCTCATCAAGTTCTTGGCGCCGTTGCCGGGGATGGCATTAATTATTAGTTTATTATTTCTAGTTTAATTAAGACTATTTGATTCTTATCTTTATTTTCTAACGCTTGTTTTTCTTAGGGTATGCTCACTAGATCAAAGGTAGGAGAGTTAGAATCTTATAATCCGAAGATTGGAGCATCGTCGAGGAAGAAGAAAGGAAAGAAGAAGAATAATAAGAACGTAGAACCAACTGCAGCTCTTAATTTAGGAGTTGAAGTTGACGAGCTGAACTCGCAAGCGATTGAAGCTGCAACTAGAGACAACTCGGAAGCAGAAGCAGTCAACATGGCAGCGAATCTAAATAATCTTGCCATCCGTGAAGTCTTTAAGAACAAAAGAGGAGGCAATGCGGGGCTGTTAGGAGCAAGAGGGGCCGGAGCTGATTTTGATCTTCACTCTGCTCTGATCAGCATGATTGAAAAAGGAGTCCCTTCTCTAGGGGAACCTTTGAAGATCATCAGCAATATCTGAATAAGTTCCTTGGTTATACAAGTACACAAAAGGATGCAGGAACTCATGAGGATGCGAGGAGGATTATATTGTTTAAGTTCTCGCATACTGAAAGGGCGAGAGATTGGTACGATACTCTTGATGCTGCTGAATACACTACTTGGGAGTAATTGAAATTGTAGTTCTTGGAGAGATACGTGCCACCTTCAAAGGTGTTTAAGATTAAACAAGAAATCAATCAATTTGCTATCAATGGTAATGAGAAGTTTCATGAGGCTTGGGACAGATTCAAGGACATTCTTAGAAGGTGTCCACAACATGGGCTATCTAAAGCTCAATACATTAGTATCTTCTAATATGGATTGGACTGTGATTCTCGAGTTTTACTAGATGCTTCTTCAAATGGAGCATTGCTTATAAAGTTATCCGTTGAGACTGAAAAGCTTTTTGAGGATATTTCAATGAATTTAAGAGATTGGTCAACTGATAGAATGAGAGGCACTTATATTCTTGGAAAAGTAGCGCAGGTTGAGTACACGATGGTCAAGTCAAGTAGAGAGGATGAGATCGTCTCTAGCTTGGCTAACATCAATAAGTTACTTGAGTATCAGTAAAAGTAGATCACTGATATAGCACAGCGAGTACCAATGATGCAGCAGGATGCTTGTAATGAAGGAACTAACCAAGAGGAATTGGAAGAGACAAACTACGCCATGGGTCAAAGTATTCAAGGTCAAAGTATTCAAGGAACGAGGTTCCAAAATCAAGAAAACCGGAATTATCAAGGGAACTACAATAATCGTGGTCCCCCGGGTAATTATCAACAACCAAGGAGGCCGGAGTTTTCATGGAGTAATCCTAATACAGCAGTACAACCTCATGTTGGTGTTGATCCGGGTGCTAAGGTCGAAGAAGGAAAACCTGGTTTTGAGGATACAGTGAGTAGGTACATGGCGAAGAATGATGTAAGAGTGGATCGCCTGGAGGCCAAGCTAGAGGCGAAAATTGATGCAAATCATAAGGATATATCTAAGCAGATAAAGGACTTGATGTTGTTGATGAGGCAGATGACCGGGAATGTGAATCAATTGACGCAAATCGTAGAGAATAAGAAGTTCCCATCTCAGAGTATAACAAACCCGAAGCAGTACAATGCCATCACGTAAGGTCTGGAACGCATTATGAGGGACTGATGATGCCGGAAATGAATTATGAAGCTCTAGGAGCTCGATTCGACCGAGCCAGTAGATCGAACCGCAATGTAGAGGTCGAACTAAGCACCTGGGCAACCTTCAGAGCCTCCAGCTGACCAGTTTGACCACGATCACTATGGTTCGACCAACCTTGTTGGTCGATCCAAGGTCGAACCAGCCTGTCCACATCACCCTATTTTTTATAAAACACGGTTCGACCACGACCAGTATAGTTTGACCATCCCAATTGGTCAAATCGTGGTCGAACCAACCTGTCCAGTAGAGAACGCACTTTCAGAAGCACGGTTCGACCATTACTCACCTAGTTCGACCAGTACCCATGGTCAAATTACTTTGTTCGGTACTATTTTCTGCTCTGAATACTTTACTTGATGTTGATGCTACTCCAGTACCATCCAAAGAGCAGAATACTGAGATTACAGCAAAGAAGAAATGGAAGAGTGCAAAGAGATTGAGAGCCGAGAAGGACAAAGCGGAGAAGGTTGAAAAGTGAAACTGAGAGAGTTCAAATAAGGAGATATGGTCTTGAGAAGAATTCTACAAGCAGCCCCGGGAACGTTTGGGAAAGAATGGAAAGGCTCATTTGTTATTGCCAGGAGGTTGAAAGGAGGAGCATATAGACTGATTAATGAGAAACAGAAGGAAGAACCACACCCATGGAATGCACAACATCTTAGGAAGTTCTATCAGTAAAGCAACCATGAAGGACGACTAAGTAGGAAAAGCAGAGTATGCTATTTTATCGCTTTCAATGAAACACCATGATGTAACAATAGAATAATTAACTCATTTGAGTAAAAATCATGAGAAATTATCAAAATTCATAAAGTTTATCGTCATACTTCATATATTTTAAGACAAAAGGTCTCAGGCAGTCGAAAACAAGCAAGGAAGGGGATAAAATGAATTATAAGGCATCATCATCCAATATTTTGAGGATAAAAGACAGAAAGTCTAAAGCACAAACAAAATATAAAGAAAGAAAGTAGAAGGATATCAGAATCCATTGCCAGATACGACACAAAGCCATTAAAACAGTCAGGAGATTAGCAGAAGAAACTCTAAAGGAACGGTCATAGGATCGAGAAAAACTTAGATTTCGATAAGCTTTCAATTTAACCTCTACGACTTGAGCCCTGGCCATCAACTCATTCAAACGCTCATTCAAGTCAGCATTCTGAGTCTCAAGAGTAGTCACTTGGGCTGTCAAACGGGAATTCTCCTCAAGAGTAGGATCCGGAACATTTGGAGCAAGAGCAGGGTTCAATATCTCATGTTGAAATAACCTTCGGCACTCAGCAAGTACCCGAGCCATGTTGGCTAAATTAGAAACAATTCGCCCAGCCTCAGAACTTAAACCCTGGTGGACTGTATTGTCTGGAGGAATAGCAGATCATCGGGGAGTTAACCGTGAAGATTGACATTTTTTCTGAATAACAGGGCGCTTTCCCCGGGCAACTCTCTTTCTTCGAGTCTCCTCAAACTCTTTCAGTAGATGCATCAGACTGATACTACTAGGCAATATCTCGGATGGCAGAATGGGTTTCAGATTGCGAAATAACTCCAGGAGAAGATGTATTCCCAGGAATTTTCTCTACAGCTTCATCAGAGGTAGAATCAGGATCTTCAGGTAACTCCCTTTCCATGGGATTTGAAACAGAAGGGGTAGAATGAAGGTTGGATGGACCTTCGGCACCATATTTTCTTTTCCGGCTAAGGGACAAAACACGAATAGTATCTTCATAGGGGATTAAAGACAATCGAAGCTTATCTACAGAAACAACAAAAAATGCAGTTGAAAGAAGTCACCTCATAACAAAATTATACATAGTAGCAAAAGATAGTACAGGAAAAGTGTAATACTCTCAGGAATCACACGTCCACGACGAGAAAGGTCAGCGGTGACAAGCATTTCTTCAGATAGAAGAGCAGAAGCCTAAAAGAGAAAGGCCATATCCATGAGCTGATTATAAGCCTTCCTGAAACTACGGCTGAGACTGGCAAAAGCGGGACGTTCAGGACCTAGAAAAGAAAAAAAAGATAGACAATAATATAGGCAGCGAAGCAACTCGGTATAGTCAGTAAAAATAAGAGCAAAGGAAAGAAAACACAAGTAAAATGAAAGAAAACTTCTTCTTATTACCAGCAAGAAGAGGATGGAATAGCAGAGAAGACAGCCGAGAAGCAATGAAACTGAAAGAAGCACGATAATTCCCCTGTAGCCAAAATCAGGAGGATTCCCATCCACGACCAACAGCGTCGCTTCCTCTGATTAGTTTTGGCCCTCGGGGCATCAGGCAGTAGTAACCGGCATGATGAGGGGTGAAAGTAAAATAAAAATTAATCTCACGAGGCTCATTAAAGTGATTACTTACCACACAAAACAGACAAATAACGGCAAGCAAGTTCACCTACGAAGCAGGAAGTATCTGCACAGGGATTATCCCCCAGTACAGGCACAGACACATAATAAATGAGGGCAAAGGTAATCGTAGTCTAGCAGTAAATAGTACTTCATCGAAGGGAATTAATCCTAGCATTCGGACCAAGAACAACAAACTGCACGTGATTATATCCGTGGATATCGTGCATGAGATCTATATCGGATTGGGTAATCCGATTGGGCCATGAATATGCATCTCCAACAGCATAAGATTCGAAATGGCAGGAACCATCGGAGTAACAACATGCTCAGGGGCTCGCCGAGGTCGGGGAGTGATTGGAATTTAGAAAGACGAACCACCGCGGACACGGACACCGCCACAGCCACTGCCGCAACCACGAGAACCTATATTTCGACTGGAACGACGTACAGCACGGTCTGGTGATTCTTCAGGACTCTCATCGGAGGAATGAATAGATACAATAAACTCTTGAGAAGGGTCAGAATTGCTGCGAGCCATGGGAAAAGAAGAAAGAGAAAGACAGAGAGAGAAAAACAGAAAAAGAAGTGGAGAATAAATGAAAATGGAGAGGGGAGTTTAAAAGAAGAATAAAAGAAGAAAAAAAGGAACTTGAAGAGGCAGTTGCGAAGCCCTAGGTAGGTTTCTGATTGTAGCAGCCAAATTTAAAATCAAATAATTAACTGTACAGTCGTGGGCAAGGAGTGTGGCCCACATACAAAAAAGGGGGTATAGGGGTATAGAACCCAGAAAATACTGGGAATATTTTTCATTAATACTCATAGTTAATACGAATACAGGAGAAGTTGAAACAAAAAGGCAAAAATACAATCAAGAATCGGGGCATCAGGTAGGAGTCTAGGATGAAGGATCTTTAGGAGGATCAATGATATCAGTCAAAGCAGTAGGAGCAGGGGCTGAAATAATCAGAGGAGCAGTTTGAAATGAAGAGGAAGGATCATCCCCAAGAAGACTGGCGTTGGCAGCCTCATCTTGAGCTTCAAATAAGAAAGCCTTATCCGAAAATAGAGGCACTTCAGAGGAAGTGATAGTCCTAGGCGCATCCTCGTCAAGAAAAGCAGAGGATATGAAGTCTTCAGAATGAGCATCATTCTCTAATGGAATATCAATGATAAAATCCGAATAAGAACCAAGCATGCCAAAATCGAGATCATTCTTCAAGCTTTCCCCAGGAGGCATGGGCACCTCAGTTAAACTCTCCTTAAGTTCAGAGCGGATAGCTGTTCAGTCCTCTGCAGACAACTTTTCAGCAAGTTTTTCAACCACAGTTATATAGGCTGATCAAAAGCAAAAGACCCGGGCAAGTCGAACAGTATGCTCACGTATCTGAGTTAATCCATCAAAAACTTTTAATTATTCAGCATGCCAAAAGGAATGCGCATCGGTGGAAGCCTTCACCTAAGCAGATAGTTGCTCCTTTTCAGTAAATGCGTGAAGACGCAAAGCTTGAAATTCTTTCTCCAGATTAGAAAGATTATCTTGACACCAATCATACTTTCTAGAAAGATCATTGAAAGACTTCTCAGAGCGATGGCGACTCTCTTTCTCTGACTCAAACTAGTAATGGAAATATTCTCGAGCCCTCATAAGTTCTAACTTTTCGTGCTCGATAGAAAAAAGCTTGGCCTTCAAATCTTCTAACTCCTGAATATAGGCATGATAGTCGCGGGATAATCTATCTATATCCTCGGAAAGATTGGCGATGAAGCAGGAGGCTTGACCAAATGACCAGAAACACCCATGGATTTAGCTCGAGGGCTCATCTGAGAAAGAGCAGTAGTATTTTCTTCAGTCCATGATCGGGAAGGGTAATTCATAGCAGCTTTTAGATAAGAAGGGAAATTGGTGGTAATCTTTATTTCTAAAGATCGAAAATAGGTGGCCCCAGCTCCTTCTAGAGAGATATCTGCTTAGAAAGAGCGGCATTTTTTTGGGATCCATAGAACTAAAAGGAGTAAACTACCCTTCTAAGGGAATAACTCCAAAAATTGACTTTGAAGAACCCACTGAAGGTTTACTGGAGGCTTTTCGAGGGGCTACTTTGGTAGATTTCCCTCGGGGCTTGGAAGATAATTCAGAGATAAGAGGGTGACATCCTCAGAGGGGTGTAAAGGATCATCGGGGATATCAATCAAATCAGGATCCCCAAGAGATTTGTGTTTCTCTTGGGATACATCAGAAGGGTTAACCTGGGATTTCTTCGCAGCAGGAATATCCCCAGGAGGAAAAGGAGTAGGTTTCTTCAATATGGAAGAAGCAGACGTTGAAACGAGGCGTTCACTGGCGGGAACCAAACGAGAGCGCTTACCTAATAAAAGAGAAAAGGAAATTATTAGTAGGGAAAGAGGAAAATAAAATAAAAAGGAAAAGGAAGAGAAACAAGAAACTAAAGAATTACCAATGTTTGAAGTCATGGGTGAAGCTACGGAGGATAAATGATAAAGCTGAAGATTCTTGTCTGTCAAAAGCTCATCCACTTGACGCTTAGCAGGCGGCCAGGACAAGACTGTCTCAAGGTGATCTTTAAAGCCACGAGAAAGACGAACAGAGGAGGGAACACCTGAGGCTGAAAATAAACAAAACACCAGAAGGTCAAATGATAGAAACATCCTAACAGGTTAACAGGACAAAGGCAGGAGACTACACTCACAAGGAGGAGAATCTTGAAAATAATTGCGAAGGGCCTCTTTTATGGAGGCCGATGAACTGCTATCTAAACAAATAGGGGTATCCCCACCCCAAGGGCCAGAAACCCAAAACCAATTATTTTTCCAGCCTTTATTAGAGCCAGGAATACCGGTAATAAGACCAGGACGGCTACGAGGGAGCAAGTAATAACATCCCCAAGCATTATTTTCAGCGGTTAAGGAATAGAGAAAATCAATCACCAAGGGAGAAAGAAAAGAGTAACCAGATTGGCGAAATAAAATGAGCAGACAATACAAGATAGTCCACCCGTTAGGGGCAAGCTGGGCAGGAGATATCCTCCAATGGAGAAGGAAACGAGAGATAACTACAGGAAGAGGAAAACGAACTCCATTATGCAACATCAGTTCGTAAGCACTGACACAACCGCGGGGAGGCCAACACATACGACCTTGAGAATTAGGTTTGTGAAGAGTAATTGATGAAGGACAATATATTTGAAGAATATTCAATTTCTTCAAAGATAAACTGGAGAAATAGAAACTAGTCAAAAAATCGGAACCATCAGCACAAGCGGTCATATCCACATTGGGGGAGACATCAAAAGGAATTTCTTCCTCGTCATCGGAGGAATTCGAAAGGGTGTGTGAAGAAAGAGCCATAGAGTCAGATGGAGAGGAAGAAGGCATATAGTCGCTATAGAGATCCATAAAATGTAAAGAGAGTAATTCAATACTTGGAAAGGAAGAAGGAAGATTCAGATTGAAAGTCGCGGATATGGAGATCGACTACGGAAAACCCTAAGAATTTGAGAAAGAAGGCGAGCAGACGAAGGGGTTGAAGGAAAAGGAATAAAATACAGCTGATAAGAAATGGGCCGAATAAAAGTCCAAATGATTGAAAGAAATTGGAAATGCATTGGACTCGATAAGAGTTTGACCTCGAATATTTTCACTGTGTGCGATTCTCCGAGCTCGAGGGGCTAATGTTATGGGGAAAAATACACGGCCCAAACTAATTGGAGGACAAGCACATTAATCATGGACCAGAGGGAAAGAGGTGGAAAATCCTCCTCTCAGGCCCATCATAAGTTTGCTATATAACCCCAGGGAAAATAATTCAATAACCCGGGGATAAGCAAAAAGGGAACCCCGGGAGAGAACCTGGAGCTAACCCCAGGAATAATGCCTGACTTCTTGGGGATAAATAGACAAAGTACAACAATCGAAATGTAGCAAAGAAGGAATTGTAGTAGTCCCATATGTCAGTTTTCCAAGATTCTTCATGAGCCAATGAGAGAAGAAAAGGCACCAAGAGCATTAAATTTGTTATAAGATGATTTTAGAATAGAACACATGACAACAAATGATTGGAGAGAACAATCTAGAAGCAAGTAATAGCATCCATACTTACAAGAGAGTAAAGAAGAAGTACTACTAATTCTTTATAATAATCTGTTCATGCAAAGGCATCAGTTATATAATATAAATGTATTAAAACAATTTAATTAGATAAAAATCAATTGCATGAATACTAAATTCTGGCTAGCACAACTTTCTTTCTTAATAACTCCAAAAATAGAGAAGCCCATACTTAAAACAAAAATAAAAAAAAAATAATAAAAAAAATCGTCAGGCGATTCTAAGGTGCACTTTATAATAATGGGTTAAATATAGGGGTAGTGACTAGTTATTTATTTAAAATTTTAATTATTTTATTTTATTTAGTGATAGAGATTTAATTAAAATTTAATATAACAGTTATGATCGTCCAAATGTACCATTGCACCAGGTGCACACCTCCAAATTAAATTAATTTTATGTATAATGTTTTGGTAAACAACCTAAAGATAAGAGCTTATAAGATTTCATTTATGCATGCTGACGCATGGCTCGTAAAAAAATAAACGGGCCTAAAGCCCATTTAGGCCCATTTGAATTCCACCAGCAAACCCAATCAAAAATATCTTTTGGACTTTCGAATTAAAAATTGAAGAAGAGCCGTCTCTTTTCTTGACAATACAAATAGAAGAATATCGCCAATGTCAATTTTTCCCTTTCGCCCAAAAAAACCCCCCCACGAAAAGAAAGCGTGAGAAAACAAGGAGAATCGAAAAACAAATAGAAAATGGACGTGATTAAATCGCAGCAGATATCGTCTCGGCCGGTCGAGAAGGTGGTGGTGCATCCACTGGTGCTGCTGAGCATCGTCGACCACTACAATCGGGTGGCGCGTGATACTAGGAAGCGCGTGGTGGGAGTTTTGCTCGGAACTTCTTTTAAAGGCACCGTTGACGTCACCAACAGCTATGCTGGTCGGTATTTCTTTTGGATCTGATATTTTCTCTTCCTGCATCGCTTTTTTGGTTCAATTCTGTATTTGCTTAGTTGTTTTAGTTCTAAGTTGTAATTAACATTTTCGGAGGTTTATTAGAAAAAAAGTTTTTGTAGCTTGGTTGATTGTGAATATTATGTTATACTTGAAAGTTGTTGAATTGGTTTACTACAAAATTACAAATTGTAGTTTTCTGGATACCTTAATAGCATTTAAAAACAGGTTTTCTGGGTAAGCAGTTTGAATTGCATTGAAGTTAAAGCTGAATTTGAACTGAAAATTTACTTTTAGAACTGAGCAATCTTAAAAATTTCGACTACTACAGTACTAGTACTACATATGTTTCAAGCCTAAATTTAGGTAATATGTGTACTTTGATTTTAGATTGGTTTTTAGACTAGGATCTTATGGCGCATATTGGGGATATTTCATTAAAGATTTTGTTCTTTCATGTCCACATTAATTGTTTTCATTTGTACTCATTTACCACTTTTTGTTTCTAAGCTTCTTGTTATGTGCCCAAGTTCTTTCCAACTAGCTGTAAGCCTGTATCAGCTTAACAATTTTCATTTGTATGATTTATGTTAATTGTCGAATACAAATTGTAGTTCTAATCTTTTTCATTATTGCTTGCTTTCTTTTCTTAAGTCATGTTTTGCCGGTAAATATTTTCACTTATGGAGATCTTTCTTGTGAGCACTACTTTTCTCTGGTTATAATGACTCTATTTAGAATTATGAGGTGCTACATTGTGCATATATCTCTGATTTGTAACATTTTTCTAAATGGCTTGAGAAACTTGGTGGCATATGAATGTTAATTTGATCTTACCTAAAGTCCGTTTCATGTTCTCCAGCTAATTCAAGTATATTTTATTTTAGAAATGCTTTTTCCTCAATTTTTTTTGTTAAATATCATGTAATGATTACATCTTCAAATTTTAGCACTTAGCAGTATACTAGCCCTTTTATTTCCCTCTTCCTTGGAAACTCTGCTATTATTTGCTATTTTCTTATACATGCTTTACTGATGTATTTGGTTGGTATAACAGTTCCTTTTGAAGAAGATGACAGGGACCCGAGCATTTGGTTTCTTGACCATAATTACCACGAGTCAATGTTTTCCATGTTCAGAAGAATAAACGGTATATACCACTAGTCTATATTCATTTAATAGTTTGTGAATTCAACTATAGGCTTGTACTTATTTCTCCTGTCAGCCAAGGAGCATGTTGTTGGTTGGTACAGCACCGGTCCAAAATTGAAGGAGAACGACCTTAACATTCATGGGCTTTTCAACGAGTATGATTTCTGTCTCATAGTGAAAATACGTTTTTTTTCCCTATCTATTCATGGTGACATATCTATTGTTGCTTTGTTTTCCATATTTTTTCTTTTGTGCTTTATTAATGTTATAAGCAGTTGAAAAGATATATTTATGATTACATCACTGACATCTTATTTTATTCTTATATGGCAGTTTTCGATTTAATTTCTGCCATTGTGTTTATGTTGACTATTTCAAAATGGTAATTTGGTTTTCGACTTGTGTGTAATCACTGTATTGATCCTTGAATTTTATTTAATGAGTTGGTGCTACTATTGTAAGAAACATAGTCAGACTGTATTGATAGTGCCTGCTTTGAAAATACCCTGTATTGCTGTATTTCTTTCTCGATAATGACGTAGTTTGTTACTTTGTTCTATAAATTTGAACTTATCTCAACTAAATTCTGTGTTTGGGTCTTTAGAAGATCTCTCGTTTGAATCTGATTGATGACTTTTATCATCTCAAGAAAAGAACACATCTACAAACATTTAGTTGGTTATTAGACTTTCCTGTTTTCTGGGCTTGATTATACATAATTAAATGTTTAAGTCCTATTGTTTTCACTTGTATGATTTCATCTTGGTTAAGATTGCATATACCTTCCTTCACATGATTGTGAGCATCAATTTTGTGCAGTCATATAATTTTAGCACATGACTGCACTCTGCTGATTCTTTTCTTTTCTTCAATGTGTTGTGGACATCTTTCTTTTTTTGCAACTTATCTCCAATCATATTCTTGAGCAATTTTTTCACACCCATTGACTATTTGTCATCATTCGTATTTCAGCTATGTTCCCACTCCAGTATTGGTCATTATCGACGTGCAGCCAAAAGAGCTTGGAATACCAACTAAAGCTTATTATGCTGTTGAGGAAGTAAAAGAGGTATCATTGAAACAGAAAAAGATATTGTTGTGCATGTGGGTGAGAAAGAGAGAGAGAGAGAGAGGGGTGGGGGTGGGGAGATTGAGTGAACACAATGACAGAATTCTGCGATAACCATCTGATGATACGAGAAGACATAATCTAATGGTTTTGGATTATCTTGCAGAATGCCACTCAGAAAAGCCAGAAAGTGTTTATGCATGTTCCTTCAGAGATCGCTGCTCATGAAGTTGAAGAAATTGGTAAATATTATCTCGTTAGGGATTTGCTTTTCATTTCTTTTTCTGTTTCTTGCTTTAATCCTGCTTCTAATGATGGCTTCTTAGTTATCTTTAGTTTGCCCAGTTACTTTCTTAGGATCCAATGTTCTTAGGTTCTTTTTCTCCCATACACAAAGTGCTTACTCTTTTCTACATCCTTCTTACAATAGGAGTGGAACACTTGTTAAGAGATGTGAAAGACACCACTATAAGCACCCTTGCAACAGAGGTTTCTATTTACTCAACTCATTTTGGTGTCCTAATGATTTTTATTTTATCTTGAATTAGTGGATGAAGTAATGTCGCAATTTATCTTCCTGTCAGGTTACTGGAAAACTTGCTGCTTTGAAGGGTCTGGATTCACGATTGAAAGAGATTCGAAGTTATCTGAATCTGGTTATTGAAGGGAAGCTGCCTTTGAACCATGAAATCCTATACCATCTCCAGGTATGGATTTTAAATTGTCATGCGACTTGTAAATGTGAACAGATTACCCCCGCCCCCCCAACAACAACACACATACGGTAGTTATAACAATCTGAATCTTATGTTGAAATGCCTCCAACCTCTGCAGGATGTTTTCAACTTACTCCCAAATCTAAATGTTTCAGAACTAGTTAAAGCTTTTGCAGGTAAAACAGTTAGATGTCAATTGTTTCGCCACTCATTTCATTTACAAGTTTGTTCACACCGCATTCAAACCTGATTTCCCTACTATATTCTATGATCTCTTGACAGTGAAAACAAATGATATGATGTTGGTCATATATCTATCATCACTTATCAGAAGTGTTATTGCTCTCCACAATTTGATCAATAACAAGGTAATGTGTTCTTCCTTTAGCATGTTCTGTGACATTTCTTTACAATTTTGAACTTAGTTGACAAAATCTATGATTCAAGAATATCATGATTGGATCATTCTGACTTTTAAAATGTGGCAGTACACTTGATTTTATTTATGAAGTTAGTTATTTTGTTTTGTGATTCATAACAATGAATTAAATTCATTACGAATACGATGAATGATTATGCCAGTCTAAATAATAGGTGAAAGTTATAAGGTAGATATATTGCTTATGTCTTTATTTGATTGCACTCCATACTCTTCATCAATTGCCTTGAAATTTAAAAAACTTTATTTCTACCTTGAGCCATTAACTAGACATGTTAAATCCTGTTACTTGAACTATAATAATATGAGAAGTTGACATTTTGGAAAAATGATTTTAGATGCTTAACAAAGAACATGAAAAGGCAGAAGACTCGAAGACTGTTGCCGTGCCCACTGCTGCTGGTAGCTGAACGGAGAATCTTTCTTGAGAGAATTAGGTTTTTTTGTCATATTCCAATCTTAAACACGAGTTACCAACACTGCAATGTGAGGGTGATGCATATTGTTCGATCAAGTTTTTGATGTTCTAATTGGTCTTTCTGATCCAAAATTGCATGAATTTTGCAAATTCATATAAAAATCTTTCGTTCTTCATATGTAGTAGGACTTCAGATTTGCCTGCTTAGATGCATATCATTGGCTTTTACTAATCAATATCTGAATGAATAAAGTCTCTCTCTCCCTCTCTCTCTCCTGAATGTTTACTAGTTTTCTTGAATTTGGGTAAAATCAGTATAATATTGATTTAGTTAGAAAAACATAAGTTGCTGGAGAAATGCTGTTTTTTTTTTTTTTTTCTGGAATGTAATTTGCGGGTGTAAACTTGTAGACTGGTAGTTTACTCCATTTGTTAAGACATTTTAGCTTCATGGAATTTCTAGATCAATTGATAAAAAACAGCACATTGATCTATCATTTGTGCTTCGTGAGACATGGGTCAATAATCTACTCTTGGATTCATTAGCCATAACATTATTCTTTGGCCTGTCAGATATTTGAAATAATAACATTTTTAACAAAAAATAGTACTTGTTTAGTGAAAAGTAAAGAATACTTTATACTTTCTATGAAATTTTTTAATAAACAATTCATATGGAAGATGAAAAATTGAAAATAATTTAGATGAAAAGTTAAACCCGACTAAGAAAATTTTTAACGATATGATAAAAGAATTTTCGTTTATTGCATTAAAGTTGGTATAAAAGCATAATTATTATTTTTGGAAATCTCTAGTGACTAGTTTCATCATGCGGTTATATACTCCCTCCAGTCGAAAGAGGGTCTTTTACTTTTATGCACGTTGATTAAGGAGTATTATTATTTAATATGTAGTGGGTAGTTGTATTAATGAGAGTGTGGACCCCATATTTTAATTGTATTAGTGGGTGGGTGTGGGTTCCATATATGTAAAAAAAGAAATTATCCTCTTTGAAGCGAATGACCAAAATGAAAAAAAGACCATCTTTCGAGCGGACGGAGGGAGTAATATTTCAGCCTAATATATCCGTTCTATTCATAAAAGCATGTGGTTATAATATTACTCCCGCGGTGCAGTTTTACGGCCTTTTCTATATAATTTAAATTGAATTGTTATGTACAACTTGGTTTAGTAATCAAATTTAAACAACAATTTTTTAAGAAACATTGATTATGCAGTTTTAAATGGTTTCGGCCAGTTTTGAACGATTTTAATGATAGTCGTCTATATAAATATATAATCAATAACCAGTAGTTTTGTGAAGATGTTTGTAATCCTTAATCCAATACATAGATGGAAGGTTAGACTAGTTAGTTGGGATTTGTACAAAGGTGGAATCGCCCACCCTAGGTGCCCCGATGCCCCCCTAATAAGAGGTTGCTCCCATGCTGCGGGTAAAGTTCGATCCTTGGATATTTGTGACCGTTGTCCCCTTATTTAACCAGTTGAGCTGCTCATGCGGGCACTAGCTAGTTGAGATTCTATCTAGCCACATGGATTAGAGAGAAATAAGAAAGATAAAAATTGAAGTAAGAAGAAAATAAGCTGCAACACATGTATGGTAAGAGTGTAGGATAACAACACTAATCGAATTTCTTTTTTATTGAAAGAGTGAGTGAATAACTAATAATTAATGACTAAACTACTTGAATACTAATATGTATAAATGTACTACTCCCTCCGTTCGCTTCTAAAGTGTCTATTTACTATTTTTGGCATCCGGTTCAAAGATATCAATTTTCTCTATTTAGTAAAAAAATACACAATATGATCCACTACTTCCCTATAATACAACTACTCATTTTACATATAATAATAATACTCCTTAATTCACGTGCAAAAAGTAAACAGACACCTTAGAATCGGACGGAGGGAGATAACAATAAAAACTAGTGGTGCAGTCGATGCGATTTTAGCCATGAAAATGAAACCGCACCATAAAGTGCGGTGAGGTTTTCCCTTTAATTACAAATTACAGTTTATCTAAATAATTGTATATAGCGGTGCGGTACAATTCGGTGTGGCCGATTTTTGCAATTTTAAAAAATTTTTGACCAGCACTACCACATTATTATTATATTATAAAAATGTCACGAATGCTCTAATTCTAACCTAAATTGTAGTACTTTCTTAGTATTTTATTTGTTTTCACAATTTTCATTTTGATTTTTTTCATAAAAGTTTTTCCCTTTAAAAAAAATAAAAATAACATAATAATTACAATTTCATATACACTTTATTTAAAAAAAATATAATTTCTTCGTAATACCTCTAACATACTTTTTTATGTAATTTATTTCTAAAAGATTACTATAATTTTAAAATAATTACCAAGGGACGAATAGTACATTTAAAAAAAAAAAATTCTTAATACATTATACACTGAGAAAAGACTTATAAAAATAAAAATTCAAGAGTCGAAATTAAATCCAGTGTGAATTTCAAAAGCGATGGTTGAAGAATTTACTACTTATTTCCATTAGCACCAAAGCCTGTTTGAAGAGAAACCTCAAGAATAAGCTTTCATGTTTCTCTCTATGGACACCGCCGTTGGCAATCAAACCACCGCAAACTACAATCGCCATCCTAATTCAATCCATCCCCTTCATCATCTTCATCTTCGCCCTGCACTGATTGCTCGAATTCAGAATCCATCACCACCCCATTCATAACATGCACTAAAATTTTCCCCATTTTCAAATCCACCCTCTCTGAAACTACCCCATTAACTACCACCATTCCATTCAAATCTTTTGATACATGCAAGCGGAATCCCGATATCGAATCGTATAATTTCTGCTTCCCAACCTCCATTTCCGCCGAAGAAATCCACCTCGGCACGGCTGCGAATCCCAACACTCGCGTCAGTAGTGCGTCTGAATCGGTGTCGTTCCGATCCAATCTCAAATCGCGCCGAATTGCTTCTTCGGACGGCAGAAACAGAGTGAAGGCCAGATCTTTAGGTAACATCTCGATCACCGTTTCCCCTAATTCGCCGATTATGGCGGTTTCTGATTTAATTTTAGAGCGAGAGAAGTTTGTGAGGGAAAATATCTGTATGATGGCGAATGAAAGGGCGAGGATTATGCACACCAATTTCACTGGATAATTAATCTGCTTCATACACCCAATTTTTCTTCTTCTTCTCCTCATCATTTCGGCAGTAGAGAAAGAAGTGGTAAGTAAAATTCAAAAAATGATGGTGACGAATCTGCAGTTGCAGGAAAGAAAGGTTATTGTGAAAGATTTGATGGGTAGAATCGTAAATCCATGTAGGTTGGTCAACTGGCTTCCACTGCGGTGCTTCTCCTTACTTTGTTTGCACTCACCCGCATCCTTTTTTTAAATAATTTTCGCTCTCATTTTAAAAGTCCTTACTTTGTTTGCACTCACCCGCATCCTTTTTTTAAATAATTTTCGCTCACATTTTAAAAGTTCTGTACTCTCGCACTCCCATAATATGGTTCAAAGAAGAAATGAATGAACTATTGTGGAAGGGGAGTACTAAATTAGTGAGAGGAATTCCTCTTCCCTGTTACAACGAAATCACTATTGGTAAAAGAAAATTCACCGAAGAGAATATCATAATTCACGTGAATAGTGAAAGGAACTTAAAATGAAGAGAGGATGATGCCAGGAATTTCTCCTGGCTGTTCATGTCACATGAACAGTTGAGGAATATTCACGTGCAGTGAAGGAGAGGATTGAACAGAACAAAATTTAGTTTATTCAAAATGTCATATCATATGCTCTATTCCTTGTGCAATGGAATTCACCCTTATGATAACTGAAAGGGAGAGCGAGTATGAAAGGGAGGGACTTGGATTCCACACCAGGTTTAGCTTCTGCTATTCTTCTTGTTCTGGGTATGGGCTTGCCAAAGTACTAATATCACATTGTTGTATTTGTTGAAATATTTGCAGGAAGGCGGAGAGAGAAGCTTGAGGTTGCAAGTAGATACTAACATGGGTATGATTATGTGTTCTTGTTTGTTTCTTGTTTTTGCTTTCACATGGGTGTTCTTTCTTTTAATTTAGCTACTGTTAAAAATGTGAGATGTTTATTTCAATTGGGAATGTATATGTATATAAATAGTAGTAACAAATTCGAGATGATTATGAGAATTCCCAAGAGGATATTAAGTGTGCAAATATGTTCATTCAGTATATAGTGTTTTGAGTTAAATACCTTCGATATCCAATAATCATCTTGTAAGATCAACATGAAAATATTTCCTTTTGTGAAAATTATCATTGTGATAAGAACAGAGAAGATTAGGAGCTCATAAGAGATTCTCAAATGCTTTTTCAAAGAAATCAAGTTTTTACTGAACAAGTAAGCCACTCTCTATCTACATATTACTCTGTGTTTTTAAGGCTTTCAACTTTTCCAGATCAAGATTTTATTTAGGTTCTCCCTCTGCTTTCGTTGTGTTGGCAGCTATAGTAGGCCTTTTGTGTTATCTTCTTCACCGTGATCAATTTTTCTTCCCTTTTAGGCTCTTTGCTTTATCAACTCAATAAAAAAAATGATTTAACAGAAAATTATTGACTGCAAGGAAAATATGGTGATTAGAAATTCAGTATCTTTACTTAATCTGTAGCCAGATTGGCTGAACATAAAAATGTGCCTAAAACTCTCCCAAACTGTTGAATAATATTGATTAGTTTCACTTTTCTGATTGTGTAAACCTGCTTATTCAGGGCATGCTCATGTTGCTGATGCATTGAGAGTACCACTTCACATAATATTCACTATCCATGGACATAAGTATATGCATGCATTTCAGCCTCTGCTTCTTCATTCTAGAAATAGTGTCATACTAACTTTGATCTTCTCAATGCATTTCTTAATGCTTGTTGATTACGTAGCAAGTGTTCTCCTCTTAAAATGTTATTAAGTTTTTCCTTCTTTTTTTTTCTCCTACGCCCACGTGCAGACCAACAAGTGAATTTCCACATTCTCTTTCCTGTGTTAAGCAGCAAGTTGCATATAGAGTGACGACGTGCTAAAACATATTTATACTTATCGCATAGACTTCCATAATTGAATAAATTATTTTGATTTCAGCTATCAAACCAAATAATAGATGGTCTAATCTGTCTGAGGATTCGTGATACGATAAACAAGTTTAGGAAGAAAATGCTCAAGTTAAGACCTATCGCATATTTAAAAGTTCCTATAGCACTCCTCTGAACATACCGTATCAATATGCATATATTTAGATTCCTCATCTTCTTCGTAAACCAATAGTTACATTCTCTGCTTCCCGCTACTGGATGGCATGTTCACCTATAACGGACAGAAAATTTATAGATAATCAACTAACAAATTATAACCCAGAACTGTCAAGTGTCTTTTTTGTGGTGGAATATGTCTAAAACTAGAGCTCTTACTCTACATGCATCCCTTATAGTTATGATCTACAATAAAATAGGTTGTAAAACTAGAGCTTTTACTCTACATTCATCATCTTGTGAGTATCCGCTTTATTCCCTATGTTATTCTTCAAAATCTCTAAGCACCGTTCATTGTAATCAGACAAAGTGGATATTGTGTGTCGTTGTTGTCTCCTTTTCTTTGCTCACTGTAGCCCTTACAATATGCATTTGGGAAGTCAAGAGAATAAAGAATAATTGAACAAAACGTCTTCCATAAATTTAGAACCCCATTATCATCTCATAATAGTTTATGCATATCATATATCCATTAATTGTTCTTTATCTAGCCTTTGTAATTAATAATGTAGCACTAATATACAACATTTGTTAATAATTTACTAAACACAAAATTTAACATCCAAGCATTTTAAATAAATATGTTAGATGAATAAATGAACATGGTTTGGTTTTCAATTTGTAAATAAGTACAGTTAAGTGTTTGGATGCTATGTTGTATCTTGTTGCAGCAATTATTCGTTCAATCTCTCTTGCATGATTTCATCCACACATGACATATTTCTATATAAGTTAACACCTTTTAAATTTAGACAAATTTTGAAATTACTATGATTCAGATTTAACACTAATAGATATTTCTCATATTTGAATATATGAAGCACTGATGTTGTGCTACTTATTCAGCAAGATGAGAAATTTTTTCCTGCTCGAATAACATTATCAGAAAGTATGAACATTAGTTTATTGTCAATCAGGTCATTTTCTTATTCTCCTCGCTCATTTTAATATTCTTTTATTCCCAGCCTTTATGGTCTAACTTACACATATTTTTGTAAATTTTATTCAGTTTCTCACAGAATAAGACGGGGTTGAAGTCTTGACTGTTTTTTTTTTTTTTGCTGCTACATGGTAAGTTTTGCTCTCTGGTAGGTGTGCCAATATGAACTTTTTTTGTATTTACTTTCATCTTGGATTGTATAAGTTGCTTTTTTATTTTTCTGACATAAAGTATTCTACAAATAGTAATAGAAAAAATCTAGTATTTCTTAGTCACTTCCTTTTTCACATATTTAACACTTTTCCACTGAAATCAATCGGCTAGATTTACATGATGCTGCACTTCTCCGGCCGGTTGGCTTGACTAACTTTTGTTTGATTTTTTTATTTTCCGTCACTCAAGGAAGGTTGGAGATTCTTAAGTCCTTTCGAGAAAGGTTTGTTCTTATGTCTGTTTTGTGATGATACATGTTCCTTTTCTCCTCTTAAACTTTTATACTGGCCCTTGCGGTGGTAATGGGATTGTTGTGTGAGAAACTGTCTGTGGATAAGATATTTTGAATGAACATTTCTGCATCAACTATAATTCCTTTTAGGTTGTGTTCAAATATTGTTATTTTCTGATCACTGTTTTACATCTATAGAAATGCACAATATGACTTGTTGAATAAATTGATTTAGCTCTTTAACTTGACATTAGAATTAGGTGAGTATTAACCTAATCTGATGTTCCTCCCGCGGTTGCCAATGGATAGTGGATATTGACATTAACTTGGAAATTGTGGCTCATACGAGTAGCAGCTTCAAGTGCTTATTTCCTATGCACAACTTGAAGCAGATCATGAGCTTTTGGATAACTGTGGTGGCAGCTCAACTGGAAACATGCCTGAAATCACCAGCACTCTCTTTGTAACATCCCTTAAAATTTCACACGTGTATTTATTTGTGGCCCAATTCTTAAAGGCCCAAAACAAGTTTATAACCATATCCAGCCCAATTGTTTTCCCAAACCGCGCGAGTGAGAAGGGAGAAATCAGATTTGAAACTTTCCTTATTAAAGAAGATTTCTTCCTTCCCAAAAATCACTTTTATTTGTTTCTTCAAGAAAGATATTCCCCTGCTAATCAACCCCCAAAATTAACTCTCCTAACTAAGGAAAGTTTGACATTTTTACGCATCCCTTCTTCTAGGATTTTTGTTCAGCCGTCCAAGTATAAATTCAATCATTCTATTGAATTCTTACTCCCTAATTACGATTTTCTTTTCACGCGGCTGCACATAGGGAGAGGGTAACAGTTCCTTTAATCCCTTTCTTTTCTGCTTTTTATCGATAAAATCCTAATCCCTTTCATCCACAACCCTATATGTTTTAGATTAGATTATAGTATTACGTGACGTGTAGTACTCGAATTTAATCTTCACGTGGTTAAGGTGCGGATTTTCTCATCTTATATGTGTAAATTGCTTCATATGTAATAGTTTATATTAATTGAAATATTATTATCATGTTGTGATTTTATTTGAAGTATTTGAATTGGTATATGCAATACTTCCGTAATGGTGCCTTACCAATGTCATGAGTAACGAATCGCGATGTCGTATCTTTAATGTCATGGATAATGGACCGAAAGGTGCCTTATCAATATGTCAGGAATGTATTGTAAGTGATATAAATTATTGCACATGAATTATTTGACTTGTATAAGTATGATTAATTTTCACTGAGCTGTGGTTGCTCACCTCTATATTTACCTCCTTTCGGATTAAGCGTGGCGATAGCGTATAAGCGGGGACGCGTTGGCGAGGAGACTTAATAAAATTTAAAATAAAACTGTAGCTTACTATGCGCTGCGTAGTTTCATATTTTTATTTAAGCGTTTGAGTTTTAATTCGTGGTACTGTGCTTTCGGTATTAGTTTGCATAATTGGTTATGAATATTAAAGACGTGAGATTGTTTAATGATATGATTTAGTATTACAAGTGCTTTGCTGGTCGGATTTTATTTCGTAATATTGGCAGTATTGTGGAGTGGGATGGTGGCTATGTTAGCCTTATTACCGTTCTGCAGGCTTTTGGGAAAATTTGAGCATACATGCATCAGTCTTCGTGGCACTCATAGTGTGTTAGTGTTAATGTTTTTTAAAATTAATAAATATCTTATTGTGATTGGAAGTTGTCGGATGTAGTGGAACTTATGTTTGCAGCTATTTCTAGTTTGAAAATTTGTGTGGATTAGTTGGTAATGGGTTAGTATTAACTATTAAATTATTAAAATTTTAATAGTTGTTGGGTAAATAGCCGGTCGGTGGTGGTGTTAGTGTGTTAATTAAATTCAATGACTTGTTTGGATTTGGGATTGTTTAAATTGATTACGTGTCCATTGAATAAAAATTTTAAACATTCATGTGGGGTTGCAAATGGTTAACACCAAATTACGTTATTTAGTTAAGAATTAAATTGTAAATTAAGTTGTTCGGATTTCGTGTATTTCGTTTCGTCAACTTGTCGCCAATTTGTATACATTATTTTCGAAGCTTTAGGTTAAATTTTGATCAATTCCTATGAGTGTTTCATTATTTCCGTATTTAGTGTCCTTCTTCTTTGCATCATTACTTATTTATTTATTAAAGAGTTTTGGTCATGCCTTATATAAACACATTATTTAAGAAAAAAAATTATGAAAATCTCTTTCTATAAAAAAATTTGGGGTGTGACAGATATGATATCAGAACAGGTATGCGGTTCTGCATACTTGTTCAAATTTTTTATTAAATTCCGCATATACATGATTTAAATGATTTATATGATATGATTTCATAATTTAATAAAATTTTAAATGAAAGTAAAGTCTCTTGCTACGCATCCACCGAGTACGACGCCCATTACAATCAAGGTATGAAAGTATTAATTGCTTAAGCTAATTACATGTGAATTTAAATGCAATTTTATATTATATAAATTAAATGAATTTTGATGGCAAAAGTTGAGTTTAAGAATTTTTATGCGAAAAAATAAGTAGAAAAATTGTTGCGCTAGATGAATGATTTAGAACGACAACAAGAATAAGGATTATCAACGAGATTTTCGGCACGACCTACCCACCCACATTGCGGTAATGCATCAAAAGTGAGACAAGTCAAGGACGTGGGTGAGGGAATCACGGACTATTGGGCCGGAGTGAAACTCATTAGCACGTTACCATGGGAATGGAGGGATGTGACGAATCCTATTTTTGCTAACCTACTACACCACACGGTTCAATCGCAAGTCCCGCCAGTGGATTATGTATAATTTACCACCTCTCTTTTTGATGGGGTTGCCAGTTGGTATCCACCCCCTCCTGGACTTCTTATGGGAGAATTGCACGATGAACAAGAAGCTTTGATGGTGGGTCATTTTGTGGAACCAGCTTTTGACAATGTGCCAAATGAGGACATGGATGAAGTGAAACCTGAGGAGGATTCCGAGGAAGACCCTGAAGAAGATCTTGGAGAAGACGATAAATAATTTATGCAAGCAATAGTTTCAAGATTTTGTTTTTGAAAACTATAAATAAAATACCGTATGTTGAGACTTGACTTTCAATTTAATTATTCAGCATCTACTTTGATAGTTTGCAACTTTAAACAATTATTCACTTAATGATGAATAAGAATTTTATTATTGAAAAATGTGTCTCTATCATGTTACTCGAGCAATGTGGTGATATGCATTATTATATTAATTCATTAATTCTAACAAAGTATTAAAGTTACTTATGTTGGCAATTGAAGGATGCCTCCAAAGAGAGACAACACGATCGAACAACTGTTGGAGATTCGAAAATTATGGGGCTAACCCAAACGCTTAGAGTGGTGCAGGAGTTCAGGGCACACACTTCACCTTTCTTCAAGGGGCGTGAAGGGCCAGAATTTGTTGAGGAGTGGCTGAGAGCAATGGAACGAACATTTCGTATCATGAGGTGCACTGATGCTCAACGGGTGCTCTGTGCATCCTATCAACTGGCTGAAGATGCCGACCACTGATGGGAGACATACTAGACGATGAGGCCGAATGAGAATAGAGAAGCTATCACATGGGAGGAGTTCAAAGCTATTGTGATGGCAAACTTCTATCCTCAGACTTACTGAGCTAGGATGGAGAACGAGTTCTATAATCTCAAGCAAGGGGACATCTGTGATCGATTATGAGCGGTGATTCAATCAACTGCGCCGGTTAGCTCCACAGCTAGTCGACACTGAGGAGAAACGAGCTAAAGAAATTTCTGGATGAGTTGCATCAGGACATACAGAACGCTATGTCTTCTTTACCTGACATGAGCTATGCTGATACCTTCATGAGGGCTCTGAAGGTTGAGGCATGCCTGGAGAAGGGCGAGCAAGCAGCAAGCAAATTGAGAACCTGAACAAGAGGAAGTGGGAGAGCTCAAGCCATGGTAGAAACAACAACGGGCAGACAAGGTCTAACAATAACCCGTCTGCAAATGCGCAGAAACCAAAGCCTCTCTGCTCACAGTGTGGAAAGAACCACCATGGGGAATGCCTTAAAGGACAAGGCAAATGCTTCAGGTGTCATGAAGCTGGTCACCGAGCCCAAGACTGCCTAAAGCTATATCTCGCTTCATGCTTCTCCACCAAAATCTTTCCTTCAAATCATGATAAATCTTCGTTCCTCCCGGATGAGCTGTGTATGACGCTCCATGCGCTTCTCCTAAAATCTTCTCTCTTAACTCTTCAACCATCGGAACACATAATCTTTCGTTGAGTGTCAACACTCCCTCATCATCCACCTTGAAACCATTGTAATCGCCTCCTTGTGCTTTCTTTTTCATTCCTTGCAAAAAGTGATCTTGTTCTTGAGCTTCTTTTATTTCCATTTTCAGGCTCGGTTGGATCTCCAACGCTGCAATGATCGCCCTCGTGCTAGAGGGTGATGTCATCAACTCATTTTGCAGCTTGGCGAATTCCTTGATCAACTCTTCTTGCTTGGTATGCAAACTATTAAGCTCCACTTTGGTTTTTTTGCTCAAGGCGTCGGCTACCACGTTAGCTTGCCTGGATGGTACTCAATTGAGCAATCATAGTCCTTCACCAATTCTAACCATCTCTATTGTCTTATGTTGAGCTCCTTTTGCGTGAAGAGATACTTCAAGCTTTTATGGTCCGTGAAGATTGTACATCTTCCTCCATAAAGGTAGTGTCGCCAAATCTTCAAGGCATGAACCATGGTCGCTAATTCCAAGTCATGTGTAGGATAGTTCACCTCATGTGGTCTTAGCTGTCTTGAAGCGCAAGCGATAACCTTCCCGTGTTGCATCAATACATATTCGAGTCCTTGTTTCAATGCATCACTGTAGACTGTGAATTCTTCATTAGGATTAGGTATCGTCAAGACCGGTGCTGTAGTTAGGTCGTGTTTCAACTTTTGGAAACTCTCTTTACACATTTTGGACCAAATAAACTTTTCTCCCTTACGAGTCAAGCGTGTCATCGGACCGGCTATCTCTGAGAATCCTTTTATGAATCTTCGGTAATAGCCAGCTAACACCAAGAAATTTCGAACTTCTTGAACATTCGAAGGCATCTTCCACTGATTTACAGCTTCAATCTTGGATGGATCCACTTCAATTCCTTGTGATGTCACCACATGCCCAAGGAATGTGACTTGATTCAACCAAAACTCACATTTCTTAAACTTCGCGTAAAGCTTCTCCTTATGACGTGTCTCGAACACCATCCTCAAATGCTCTTCATGTTGCGCTTCATTCTTGGAGTACACCAAAATATCATCAATGAAGACGATGACAAACTTATCAAGATATGGGTGGAATATTTAGTTCATCAAAATCCATGAACACAGCAAGTGCATTACTCAAACCAAAAGGCATAACGACGAACTCGTAGTGTCCATAACGAGTTCTAAAAGCAGTCTTGGAAATATCTGAGTCCTTTACTCTCAATTGGTGGTATCTGGATCTCAAATCAATCTTGGAAAATGTACTAGCTCCTTCCAATTGATCAAACAAGTCTTCAATTCTAGGCAAATGATACTTGTTCTTCACCGTCAATCGATTAAGCTCTCGGTAGTCAATGCACATCCTCATCGATCCATCTTTCTTCTTAACAAAAAGAACCGGCACTTCCCATATTGATACGCTTGGGCGAATGAATCCCAAGTGCAAAAGTTTTTTTAGCTGAACCTTCAATTCTTTTCAATCCATGGGCGCCATTCGATATGGGGCTTTGGATACTGGTGCTGATCCCGGTAGCAAATCTATTGAAAATTCCACTTGACGGTTTGGAGGTATTCCTGGTAAATCCTCCAGAAAAACATCGAGATAGTCACGTACAACAGGTATGTCACTAGGTGATATCTCCGTAGCTTGGGGTCTATAATGTTGACTAGGAACCTTTGGCAAGACTTCTTCTTAAGCATCTTTGCGGCCTTCGTAGCAGACAAAATTCTTGGCATAACGCCACTCTTGATCTTGTGGACGACTTCTCTTTCGGATCTTGGTTCCCTTAGGACCACTTCTCGTTCGTTGCACTTGATGTTGGCTTGATGATAGGTAAGCCAATCCCTCCCCAGAATCATATCAAATCCGTGCATGTCCAAAACATACGGCTTGACACTAAAGTCTACCCTTTTAATGCATACATCTACTTTTTACACTAAGGAATGCGTAATGATTCTCTCTCCCGATGGTAAACTAATCTCAAGAGGTTCATCACTCTTGACTTGTTTACAGTGAATCTTATTACAATACTTTGCAGAAATGAAAGAATGTGATGCGCCAGTGTCAAATAAACTGAAACGTACCTGTCATAAGACCAGATTCCTTGCTCTCCTCAGCTTGGTTCATAGTAAAAACCTTTCCTTTCCCTCCAGTGGTTTGCCTTGCATTTCCTCCCGCAGGCGGTCCCCTTCGATCATGCGTATAGTTTGATGGCTTTGGGCAGTCTTAGGCTCGGTGACCAGCTTCATGACACCTGAAGCATTTGCCTTGTCCTCTAAGGCATTCCCTATGGTGGTTCTTTTCACATTGTGAGCAAAGAGGCTTTGGTTTCTGCGCATTTGCAAACGGGTTATTGTTATACCTTGTCTGCCGTTGTTGTTGTTCTACCATGGCTTGAGCTCTCCCACTTTCTCTTGTTCGGGTTCTCAACTTGTTTGGTGCTTGCTCGCCCTTTCTCTAGGCATGCCTCAACCTTCTGAGCCCTCATGAAGGTATTAGCATAGCTCATGTCAGGTAAAGAAGACAGCGTTCTGTATGTCCTGATGCAACCCATCCAGAAATGTCTTTAGCTCGTTTCTTCTCAGTGTCGACTAGCTGTGGAGCTGACCGACGCAGTTGATTGAATCGCCGCTCATAATCGATCACATACATGTTCCCTTATTTGAGATTATAGAAATCGTTCTCCATCCTAGCTCGGTAAGTTTGCCATCACAACAGCTTTGAACTCCTCCCATGTGATAGCTTCTCTATTCTCATTCGGCCGCATCGTCCAGTATGACTCCCACCAGTGGTCGGCATCTTCAGTCAGTTGATAGGACGCAGAGAGTACCCGTTGAGCATCAGTGAACTTCATGATACGAAACGTTCGTTCCAGTGCTCTTAGCCATTTCTCAAAAAATTTTGGCCCTTCATGCCCCTTGAAGAAAGGTGGAGTGTGTGCACCACTCTAGCATGAGCATTTGTGTTAGTCCCACGATTTTCGAATCTCCAACAGTTGTTCGATCGTGCTGTTTCTCCTTGGAGGCATCTTTCAATTGCCAACATACGTAACTTTAGTACTTTGATAGAATTAATGAATAAATATAATAATGCATATCATCACATTGCTCGAGTAACTTATACATTATAGTCTCATTTTTCAAATAATAAAATTCTTATTCATCATTAATTGAATAATTGTTTAAAGTTGCAAACTATCAAAGTAGATGCTGAATAATTAAATTGAAAGTCAAGTCTCAACATACGGGATTTTATTTATAGTTTTCAAAAACAAAATTTTGAAACTATTGATTGCATAAATTATTTATCGTATTCTCCAAAATCTTCTTTAGGGTCTTCCTCAGAATCCTCCTCATCCATGTCCTCATTTAGCACATTGTTGTATGCTGGTTTCGCAAAATAACCCACCATCTAAGCTTCTTGTTCATCATTCAATTCTCCTATAAAAAGTCCAGGAGGGGGTGGATACCAACTGGCAACCCTCTCAAAAAGAGATGAGGTAAATTGTACAAAATCCACTTGTGGGACTTGCGATTGAACCGTGTGGTGTAGTAGGTTATCAAAAATAGGATCCGCCACATCCCTCCATTCCCATCGTAACGTGCTAATGAGTTTCACTCCAGCCCAGTATTCCGTGATTCCCTTACCTATGTCCTTGACTTGCCTCCACTTTTGATGTATTACCGCAATATGGGTGGGCAGGTCGTGCCGAAAATCTTGATGATAATCCTTATATGCTTGTTGTCGTGCTTAATCATTCATCTAACACAACAATTTTTCTACTTATTGTTTCGCATAAATATTCTTAAAATTCATTTAACTCACCTTGCTTGTAGCGGGTGTCGTACTCGGTGGATGCGTATCAAGAGACTTTACTTTCATTTAAAATTTTATTTAATTATGAAATCATATCATTTAAATCATGTATATGATGAGATCAAATATGCATAACCGCATACCTGCTTTGATACCATACTGTCGCACCCCAAATTTTTTTATAGAAAGTGATTTTCATAATTTTTTTTCTTAAATAAGGTGTTTATATAGGGTAAAACCAAAATACTTTAATAAATAAGTAATGATACAAAGAAGGACATTAAATACAGAACAAGTCCTATAAGTTTCAAAATAATAATAATATTGTATCCAAATTGTCATATCAATCATGAAACACTCACAGGAATTGATCAAAATTTAACCTAAAGCTTCGAAAATAATATATACAAATTGGAGACAAGTTGACGAAACGAAATACACGAAATCCGAACAACTTAATTTACAATTTAATTCTTAACTAAAGAGATAGTTACTATCCACTACACTCCCTAAGTGAAATTAACTTGTAGATACATTCTAAATTAAATCTTACTACTAACTACAAAATATGTGTATATTTCCCATTTTGCCCAAATTGATGCATTAAAAAAAAGCGGTGTAATCTTCCAATTCTTAGACAAAATCCCGCGATTCCTCTCCCTAATTTTTGAACCCACGTTTTGGGGTGCCGATTGCATTCTTTGCAAATGTTGAATCCCCCCATTGATATTGCCAGTATCACACAATCCGGGGTTTTTCACATCAGTTTGTGAAGGGTTTTAATCCCAATCGGGATTGCAGAAATTGAATCATCGAAATTTGGAATCGATTGTATTGTTGGAGTGTGCATTTTGTGCAAAAGAGGAACACCCGCCAGTTCATCTCGACCATATCCCTCGATTTTGGGGATTATCATATCGGTTAGTTAGTGTTTTAATCCCAATCGAAGGTGGAGGAATTGGATAATAGGCCATAAAGTTGAATAGGCCACGCAGGAACCGACGGAGAATAGGCCACGAAGTTGAATTGCATCACCAGGTTTGCACCTCATGAAGTTTTCACACATAGTATATGCGTAATTTTGTATGCTAGAAACCCTTGAATTCGATTGGGGATTTGATATTTTTATCTAATTTGTGCAATTATTCTTTGGGCATTCGATTTAGGTAACTCATCTTGTGCGCATGTCTTGGTATTCGCAATCAAATGTGATAATTATATTAACCATGTTAATGTAGAACATCAATGGTGAAATTATGCGTGAATCCTTGGTTAATTCTGAATCATGTGAAGTTTTAATGTTATGTTAAATCTTTCAATTATGCATTTTGTGTGTTTTTTTGGTTGTAGGATCTTTGCATGCTGTGCAAAGTTTAGAAGTTATGAGTTTTGATTTACGCAGATGTTAATTTTATTGGTTAGGGTGTCTGATTGATGATGTTTTCATGAATTTTGATCCATAGAGTGCTATTGTACTTTTGATGCATTTGGTACAAAGTTGGATGTTATCCTTAAGCTGCAAAGTTTGCTAGAGTGTTGTTTTGTAAGTTGCGATTATGCATTTAGTGAAGAATTGATTGTGTATTTAGGGGTTCCCAGTGATGTTGCATCTCGTGAAGAATTCTTTGCGTATTTATAGATGAATGTAAAATGCATTAAGTGATGAATTAACCCGTGGGAAATGCATGTTAATTAGTAACGAATTTCTGCAGTTGATGCAATCTTTGATTAAATTTCCTGTTTGTGAAGAATTGTTATGGTATTTTGTGTATATTTCTGCAGTTGCTGCTAACTTTTCTTAATTTTGGCGAAGAATTTCTGTTGTTGCTCCAAAATTCGCTTATCTGGGGGAGTTGATGCAAATTTGTCTTAATTTTAGTGACGAATATATATTTATTTGCTACAAACCTTGCTTAATTTTGTGTATTTCGGCAGTTGTTTGAACTTTGCTCAATCCGTGGAAAATAATTATGCATTTAGTGAAGAATTTGTGATTGCATACTTATGCATTTAGTGAAGAATTTCTGCAAATGCTGCGAAATATGGTACTACTTGCACGAAATGCAAGAATTATAGTTGTTTTCTACAAAAAATGTATTATACAAATTTCTACAAAAATTTTTTGCCTAATTACTGGTAATTTTTGTCTAATGTCATATTTATTTCTGCAAATGAAGTAATGGGACGTGCAAGAAAGTCCAACAAAAGGAAAGCCCGCAACTCCAAATGTGAAGGTGATTTATGAGCTGCTCAATGTATCTTTTTATAGTTTGATTCAATTTACTTCATATATCGAGATGGTCGACTCCCGTATATTTATTTATATTATTACCTTAAATTTGGTAATATTTAACAAAAATCATTGTTGAATAGGTGCGACGTGAATAGGTGCTCAGAAGTAGCCTGGCTCTTAATTTGCACAGTGTTGACATCGCTCTTGGCTTCGAACCAGAGCGGGTCGATGCCTTGGCACCTGACAAGTACATTAGAGGAGATAAGCGAAATTAAGGAATACTGCTGGGGCACGTACATCGTGGAGATGCTACTAAATCAAATATGATCCAGCAAGAACCTGAAAGTGGGTGGGTGTGGTATGCTCCTTCCGGTATGTATTTTAAATAACGTAGTGTTAATGTTTATTTATGCACGTCTTTAATGTGATTAAAACTTGACTTAATTCATACTTCATAGTTTTGGATTTGTGAGAAAACAAGATTGGTGAAGGTAAGTGAAGAATGGGTGGTCCCTAGATTTCTAAGATGGGACCTAAATGAACTGCATAAAGAATTTGTGAAGTGCAATGAGGTATCCCTGCATCAACTTAATAAGAAATATGTAAGTGATGTTACGTTAATATCCATGAGGTTTAAAGCTATAATCATTATAATTTTCTTCGTAATAGCATTGATATGTTGTTTTGTTTGCATGTAAAACAGGTTGTTGAATCTGATGCAGACTCAACACATGCAGAAAATTCTGATAGTGGGGTAATGAATTAGGCGACGGGTGCCATGACATGCTTGCAAGACAAAGATGATAATGTAGAAAACATGGCCTTGGATGTTGATTATTTAAGATGACATGCCCTTATTCAGTTTGGGTTTAACCCAGTATGATAGTCCGGTGGAAAAGGTAACAATACATAAAAATACAATTTAACATATGAGATAATGATATAAAAACGTTTTTTTTGTTTATATGACTGTAGTTTATAAACGAGCTAGGAATGACATTTGTTTCTGATCTACGTGCAAAATAATTTGCTGCGGGGAGAGACAAGCGGGGTTAAGAATCCCACAGAGGACGAGGGGGTTCCTTCCATGACACAAATATGCTCAAACGAGGACAATGTCAAACTGATGCAGACTATTTACGACCTTGCAATTGAGATGAAAAAAACTAGGATCTAGTTGAAGAAAACAAGAGGCTTGCGGCGAAGAACGAGAAGATTTTGATTGAGCTGAATCGTTTTAAAGATCAACAAGCGCTACCTAATCAAAACTCAATGATAAGAGGAGTTAATCTCCGAATTGAAAAAGGAGAAAGAGTTCCTAAATTATTAACACCAACAGATAAGCTGCCCGTTGTAAATTTTGACAGAGGAACGAATGAGTCGGATAGCGATTCGGAAGATACACTATGAAGGAAGGGTGAAAATAAACTTGGTCCATTTAAAATTGACAAGTCATGTCTTGCGGTGAAGAAGACTATAGACTATATCATAGAAACAGTCAAGAACAAGTGGGAAGTGGGGGAATCTGGGTGAGTCAAACATTTAAAATGTAGCTATATATATGTACAATACTTTGCATTTTATGTGATTGCACTTTCAAATATGATGTAGATAATTAATTTCTTTGTGCACTTTTTTTGCTCAACATGCAATATGTTCTGTTGGAGAGGAAAAAGATGGTGGAGGTCACGGTGATCAATTTAGTTGACATATTGGAGCACAAAAGAATCCCTTGCAATGTAAGGACTACAAATTTTTTGTTAATTAAGATATAATGTATGATTCTATTTAGCATGTCAATTTCATTTTATCCTTAATAGGTTGCGGACGCGTGGGCGGACATTACACCTTCAAAATATGGGCGTCATGACACGAGCAAGCTACCTGTTGTGTTCTCATTATGTTGTCTCGTAAGTATTACTTTTATGTTGGAGAAAAAAACTTGTATGAAGTATTAAATCAGTGATAATTCACATATATTTTGTGATGGAAGGAGAAGATAATTACATATTTTCCAGATTACTGTCAAAATTAATTTTCGTGTTTTTGAATAATTGTTATGGTATTTTGTGTATTTCTGCGGCTGCTATAAACTTTGCTTAATATTGGTGATGAATGTCTGCGGTTGATGCGAACTTTGCTTAATTTCTGCAATTGATTCTAACTTTGCTTAATTTTAGTGACAAATTTCTGTAGTTGTTGCAAACATTGCTTAATTTTTTTTTTATTTCTGCAGTTGCTGCGAACGTTGCGTAATCCTGTAAAATAATTATGCATTTGGTGAAGAATTGTAATGATATTTTTGCATTATTTAAATTTGGTGTGATCGTATTACTTGCACGAAATGCAAGAATTATTGAAGACAACAATCTGAATTTCTGCACGCATTTTGTTCTATGGTAATTTACAATTATATTTGCACTAGGCTTGTTCTATGCAAGAAACACCCGTTAATTAATTTTACATCTAAGAGAGTGGTTCACGTAGACTGCATTCAGCAGCCATCGGCTTCCGTTGATTGTTACACGAAATGAAGTAATAAGAAAGAAAAAAATTGTTATTATAATTTTTAATGTCCCAAAAAATAGCTAACGCAATAAAGTTCACTACTAACCAGAGCCATCACTTTCTTCATGTTCTTATCGACATCGTTTTTCCGCCTAGGCCGCATTGAATTGAGGAAAATCCACTCTCCAGATTTTAAATCAAGCTTGACGATTGTCCAATGGTCCATCGTGCTCAACAATGGGAACACAAACTCATCTTTCTGAATTTCATCGTTAATTTGTTGGTCTATTAATGTTTTCAGGTTTCTACCCTTACCATTCTTGCTACACTCAATCAAATCCCATAGTGATTAACAAAAATATATAACAATACGCTTCATTCACATTCATATAGAAATATATGACCATTATTGACATTACACAACTCTACCTAACACAACAAGTCTAGTGCAAATATAATTGTATTTTATCATAGAACAAATTTTGTGCAGAAATTCAGATTGTTGTCTTCAATAATTCTTGCATTTCGTGCAAGTAATAGCATCACACTAAATTCAAATAATGCAAATATATCACAATTCTTCACTAAATGAATAATTATTTTCCACGGATTACGCAACGTTCGTAGCAACTGCAGAAATAAACAAAATTGAGCAATGTTTGCAACTACTGCATAAACTTGTCACTAAAATTAAGCAAAGTTAGCGTCAATTGTAGAAATTAAGCAAAGTTCGCATCAATTGCAGACGTTCATTACCAATATTAAGCAAAGTTCGCAGCAACCGCGGAAATACACAAAATACCTAACAATTTTTCACGAAAATTAATTTTGACAGTAATCTGGAAAATATGTAATTATCTTCTCCTTCCATCACAAAATATATGTGAATTATCACTAATTTAATACTTCATACAAGTTTTTTTCTCCATCATAAAAGTAATACTTACGAGACAACATAATGAGAACACAGCAGGTAGCTTACTTGTGTCATGACGCCCATATTTTGAAAGTGTAATGTCCGCCCACGTGTCCGCAACCTATTAAGGATAAAATGAAATAGACATGCTAAATAGAATAATACATTATATCTTAATTAACAAGAAATTTGTAGTCCTTACATTGCTAGGGATTCTTTTGTACTCCAATATGTCAACTAAATTAATCATCGTGACCTCAGCCATCTGTCCTTTTTCTCTCCAACAGGACATACTGCAAGTTGAGCAAAAAAAAGTGCACAAAGAAATTAATTATCTACATCATATTTGAATGTGCAATCACATAAAATGCAAAGTATTGTACATATATATAGCTACATTTTAATTGTTTGACTCACCCGAATTCCCCCTTTTCCCACTGGTTCTTGACTGTTTTTATGATATAGTCTTCGGTTTTTTTCACAGCAAGGCATGAGTTGTCAATTTTTAATGGACCAATTTTATTTTCACCCTTCCTTCGTGGTTTATCTTCTGAATCACTATCCGACTCATTCGTTCCTCTGTCCAAATTTACAACGGGCAGCTTATCTGTTGGTGTTAATAACTTAGGAACTCTTTCTCCTTTTTCAATTCGTAGCTTAACTCCTCTTATCATTGAGTTTTGATTAGGTAGCGCTTGTTGATCTTAAAAACGATTCAGCTCAATCAAAATCTTCTCGTTCTTCGCCGCAAGCCTCTTGTTTTCTTCAACTAGATCCTAGTTTTTTTCCTTTCAATTGCAAGGTCGTAAATAGTATGCATCAGTTTGACATTATCCTCGTTTGAGAATATTTGTGTCATGGAAGGAACCCGCTCGTCCTTTATGGAATTCTTAACCCCGCTTGTCTCTCTCCACAGCAAATCATTTGCACGTAGATCAGAAACAAATGTCATTCCTAGTTCGTTTATAAACTACAGTCATATAAACAAAAAAAACATTCTTATATCATTATCTCATATGTTAACTTGTATTTTTATGTATTGTTACCTTTTCCACCGAACTGTCATACTGGGTTAAACCTAAACTGAATAAGGGCATGTCATTTAAATAATTAACATCCATGGCCTTATTTTCTACATTGCCGTCTTTATCTTGCAAGCATGTCATGGTACCCGTCGCCTCATTCATTACCCCAATATCAGTCTTTTCTGCATGTGTTGAGTCTGCATTAGATTCAACAACCTGTTTTACATGCAAACAAAACAACATATCAATGCTATTACGAAGAAAACTATAAAGATTATCGCTTTAAACCTCATGGATATTGAAGTAACATCACTTACATATTTCTTATTAAGTTGATGCAGGGACACCTCGTTATGCTTCACAAATTCTTTATGCAGTTCATTTAGGTCCCATCTTAGAAATCTAGGGACCACCTCACTTGCCTTCACCAATCTTGTTTTCTCACAAATTCAAAACTATGAAGTATGAATTAAGTCAGTTTTAATCACATTAAAGACGTTCATAAATAAACATCAACACTACGTTATTTAAAATACACATACCGGAAGGAGCATAGCACACCCACCCACTTTCAGGTTTTTGCTGGATCTTATTTGATCTAGTAGCATCTCTACGATGTACGTGCTCCAGCAATATTCCTTAATTTTGCTTATCTCCTCTAGTGTACTTGTCAGGTGCCAAGGCATCAACCCACTCTGGTTGGAGTTAAGAGAGATGTCAACATTGTACAAATTAAGAGCCAGGCTACGTCTGAGCACCTATTCACGTCGCTCCTACCCATCGCTTCAACTAACTTTCCCCTTATCAGTTTGCTGCATAAAGTTCCTTTACCACTCTTTTTAGCTATCTCCTTAGCAAAGCACCGCACAACCCACGAGGTTTGTTTGTATTTTGATCCATTGAACGGGATTGGTCGAGAATTCCCCCAATACCGAATATCTGCTCAACGTCCCTCGCGGTGATACTAAGTTGCATCTCAGCAACAATGAATGAACTCGAATTAATATAAAAAACTTATTAATATTTTTCGAATGTCATCATCATGTTTGGAGAGTTTCTTCTTCTGGTCTTCATTATTTAATTTTCTTAAGGCACCAAACAAAGATCTAAAGGGTGTCTTTTTAAGCTCTATCAGATCTTGCTCTGTGACTTTTGCCGCATTCAACTCCTTTATTATGCTTTTCACGTTGCTTCTGAAATAGCTCCTTTGCATTCACTGTCACAGAACCTGTTACAATGCCCTATTACACATAATTACACAATGATCATGCGACATGGTCAAGATCACTAACCGAAACAATTAATTGGGGCTTTGTATCCACTTTCGAACAAGCATTCAATATTTGATCTTCTCACTTGCCTTGCTGAAGTTTCTGCATTTGAATGTATTTCCACATATGTAATTTGGTATCCTTCCAAATTATTCTAACAACAAACCAGACTAGATAAACATTTAAATTATGATTCTGTAGACTTATTTGCTCCACCAAATTTTAAACATACCTTCAGCACGACGTTTACCTCTTGAATTTGGTTCCATTTCAAAGTCAGAAGAAGAATCGTACTCCTTTGATTTTTCCCTAATGAACAATGATTTGGGTAAAAAATAACCAAATTTAAGGCAAAAATATGAATCAATATACGGGAGTCAACCATCTCAATATATGAACTAAACTGAATTAAAAATAAAAATAGCTACATTGAGCAACTCATTAATTACCTTCACATTTGGAGTTTGGGGCTTTCAATATTGAACTTCTCAATTTCCTTGTTGAAGTTTATGCATTTGAATGTATTTCCCCATATGTAAGTTAGTAACCTTTCAAATTCAACTAACAACATACCAGACTTGATAAACATTTTAATTATGATTTTACAGACTTATTTGCTTCAGCAGATTTTAAACATACATTCACCACGACGTTTACTCCTTGAATTTGAATCCATTTCAAAGTCAGAAGAAGCATCGTACTCCTTTGGTTTTTTTCCTACTGAACAATGATTTTTGTTAAATATTACCAAATTTAAGGTAATAATATAAATAAATATACGGAAGTCGACCATCTCGATATATGAAGTAAATTGAATTAAAACTATAAAAAGATACATTGAGCAACTCATAAATCACCTTCACATTTGGAGTTGCGGGCTTTCCTTTTGTTGGACTTTCTTGCACGTCCCATTACTTCATTTGCAGAAATAAATATGACATTAGACAAAAATTACCAGTAATTAGGCAAAAATTTTTTGTAGAAACTTTGTATAATACATTTTTTTGTAGAAAACAACTATAATTCTTGCATTTCGTGCAAGTAGTACCATATTTCGCAGCATCTGCAGAAATTCTTCACTAAATGCATAAGTATGCAATCACAAATTCTTCACTAAATGCATAATTATTTTCCACGGATTGAAAAAAGTTCAAACAACTGCCGAAATACACAAAATTAAGCAAGGTTTGTAGCAAATACATATATTCGTCACTAAAAATCAACTCCCCCAGATAAGCGAATTTTGGAGCAACTGCAGAAATTCTTCGCCAAAATTAAGAATAGTTAGCAGCAATTGCAGAAATATACACAAAATACCATAACAATTCTTCACAAACAGGAAATTTAATCAAAGATTGCATCCACTGCAGAAATTCGTTACTAATTAACATTCATTTCCCACGGGTTAATTCATCACTTAATGCATTTTACATTCATCTATAAATACGCAAAGAATTCTTCACGAGATGCAACATCACTGGGAACCCCTAAATACACAGTCAATTCTTCACTAAATGCATAATCGCAACTTACAAAACAACACTCTAGTAAACTTTACAGCATAATGATAACATCCAACTTTGTACCAAATGCATCAAAAGTACAATAGCACTCTTTGGATCAAAATTCATGAAAACATCATCAATCAGACACCCATAACCAATACAGTTAACATACTACGTAAATCAAAACCCATAACTTCTAAACTTTGCACAGCATGCAAAGATCCTACAACCAAAAAAACACACATAATGCATAAGTGAAAGATTTAACATAACATTAAAACTTCACATGATTCAGAATTAACCAAGGATTCCCGCATAATTTCACCACTGATGTTCTACATTAACATGGTTAATATAATTATCACATTTGATTGCGAATACCAAGACATGCGCATGAGTTACCCAAATCGAATGCCCAAAGAATAATTACACAAATTAGATAAAAATATCGAATCCCCAATCGAATTCAAGGGTTTCTAGCATACAAATTTGTTTCATACAAAATTGCGCATATACTATGTGTGAAAACTTTATGAGGTGTAAACCTGGTGATGCAATTCAACTTCATGGCCTATTCTCAATCGGTTCCTACGTGGCCTATTCTCCATCGGTTCCTGCGTGGCCTACTCAACTTCGTGGCTTATTATCCAATTCCTCCACCTTCGATTAAGATTAAAACCTTAATCTAACCGATATGATAATCTCCAAAATTGAGGAATACGGTCGAGATGAACTGGCGGGTGTTCCTCTTTTACACAAAATGCACACTCTAACAATACAATCGATGCCAAATTTTGATGATTCAATTTTGTAATCTCGATTGGGATTAAAACCCTTCATGAACCGATGTGAAAATCCCTTGGATTGTGTGATACTGGTGATATCAATGGGGGGATTCAACATTTACAAAGAATGCAATCGGCCCCAAAATGTGGGTTCGAAAATCAAGGGTAAAATCGTGGGATTTTGTTTAAGAATAGGAAGATTACACCGCTTTTTTTGTTTATACAGAAATTTGGGCAAAATGAGAAATATACACATATATTTTGTAGTTAGTATTAAGATTTAATTTAGAATGTATCTACAAGTTAATTTCACTTAGGGAGTGTAGTGGATAGTAAATATCTCTTAACTAAATAAAGTGATTTGGTGTTAACCATTTGCAACCCCACATAAATGTTAAAAAATTTTATTCAATGGACATGTAATCAATTTAAGCAATCCCAAATCTAAACACGTCATTGAATTTAATTAGCACACTAACACCACCACCGACCGACTATTTACCCAACAACAACTATTAAAATTTTAATAATTTAATAGTTAATACTAACCCATTACCAACTAATCCACATAAATGTTCAAACCAGAAATAGGTGCAAATATGAGTTCCACTACATCCGACAACTTCCAATCACTATAAGAAGATAGGTATTAATTTTAAAAAACATTAACACTAACCCACTATGAGTGCCATGAAGACTCTAATGCATGTATGCTTAAATTTTCCAAAAAGCCTGAAGAACGGTAATAAGGCTAACATAACCACCATCCCCCTTCACAATATTGCCAATAATACGAAATCAAATCCGACCAGCAAAGCATTTGAAACATTAAATCATATCATTAAACAATCCCACGTCTTTAATATTCATAACCAATTATGTAAACTAATACCGAAAGCACAGTACCACAAATTAAAACTCAAACGCTTAAATAAAAATATGAAAGTACGCAGCGCATAATAAGCTGCAGTTTTATTTTAAATTTTATTAAGACTTCTTACCACGCTTAATCTGAAAGGAAGTAAATATAGGAGTAAGCAATGTTCTTAGTCGCATTTCTAGTAAAATGTGTAAGAGTAAGAGATTCTATCATCGAGTAAACGTGTGACCAAGTACAAAATTTATAATAATGTCGTCCCAAGGGAAAGTAAACTCATGATTGTATTCGTATTTTCCATTGACTTATGCTTTGTAAGAATGATAGATTGAAGGTTTGATTGTTTAAGCTACTAATTATTGTTCTACTCAATTAACTAAAAATTTGAACTAACAAAGTAATGATTCAAACAACACACAAATGATGATTGGAATAGAGGTAGAATTCACTTGAGAAGAGAGCAAGACTAATCATAATCATGGTTAAGACTCTAGCTAGATATGCATAACTTTTGATAGTGAACTTCATTAACTTGTGAGCTAAAGGCAATCTCAATTTTACCCCTAATCCCTATGGCCAAGACAATTAGGTTCTCGACTCTTTTACAAGTCTAAATCTCCTAGGATTGATCTTAATCTCAATTCCCTTAAGGTACTATGATCATAAGTTTGTTCTTTTCACTCTATGAATGTTCTAAGCATAAGAAGGATATGGCATACCTCCCCTCACACTAACACTCATGCACATTTTAATATATGATTCAATTAAACATCCACTCATAATATTGGAATGACCATCCTAATACTATGAATAGAAAATCTAATCACACAAGTATTGAAATGAAACATGATTCATATATCATAAAAGAAAATCCACAATTTAACTACATTCACTTTTCAAGTTCTACACATCTAGCTTTCATCTCAACCATTCATATGATTAGCCCCACTATAGGACTAGCCACTACACATTGTGTTTAGATTAATACAAATCAAGCTTTGCTCCATTTGAGCCAAAATAAGAAGAAAATCAACAAATGAAAAGCAGATTGACTTCCTTTTCATGGAGAAACCTTCAATCTCTTCAATATGCTAACTCCTTCAATCCTTGATGCTTTCCTCTTCTCAAATGGTGGATAGATGGATTGGATAATGGATTTATGGAGTGATTAATGGAGATCAAATGAAAAATGGATGGATCTAATGAATGAAGATGGATCTATGGATCTAGTGTGTGAAAATGTAGAGTGGAGTGTGTGTAACTACTCTCAATTCTGATCTCCCCTTCAAATTTCGCACAAGTCACCCTTTTATATCACTAATCGACCTTCTAGAAGCTTCCGGAACATTCTGAAAACTGCACAGGTTTTTGCACATACACGGCCCGTGTAGCAGCGCACAACCCGTGTAGGGCACACCTACTTCGGCATGTTGTGCGTGCTTTTGGACATGGCACGAGCTACGCTACACGGCCTTGGTCATGGGCGTGTAGCGTTTTCTGATGACATTACATGACTTCTTCTTACAGGGCCGTGTTCGTGCGCTAGAACACGACTCTCCTCCTGGGCGAGCAGCGAGTTCTGATTGCATTACACAGCCACTTTGGACATGGCCGTGTTCTGCACACGGCCCGTGTCCAAGTGTGTCTTGTTCTTCCTTCTCCGTTTTGCTCCCCACTCTGTTTTTATCCATTTCTTGACCTGTTTTACACATATTTATGCTCATTTACACAATTCTATCAATTCATACCACATTTCACATTATTGCAATAACTCCACCAAAAGTCACACAAATACGGATAAAAACATCCTAAATTCATAAATAATGACACTAAAATCTAGGTGAAAATGACTACGATCAACCCCCCAAACTTAAAGTATTGTTCGTCCTCGAACAATGAAAAATGATAAACAAGAGGAGTAATTTTCACCTAGAAAAACACCTAACGAACATAAACCACAACACATCACAAGTAATAAGGACTACATAATCACATTAAGTATCCCTACATCATCAAACTCATAACATGAAAGATTAACAAATTCAATCTTAAGAATGATAAAAGAGTAATCAAATCCCTTTCGATCCAAGCCTCTCATAGGATTTTAAATTCACTCAACACTCTATAGAGTAGGGTTTTTAACATCACTTATCAACCGGTTAAAACCGACTTACCATAGGCTTGCTCATGGACTATGTTCACAAGCTACCCTAATTTCAATAAGTGATCAAAAAGGTCTTTATCTTAGGATGTAATGTTTAGGTTCTTTGGTAAGGTAGGAAACTTTGGATAATAGTGACTAATCAAATGTGGATAATCAAAGATATGATTCTTTTCTTCAACTTCCTCACTTTCAAACGTCCTTCCTTTGTAATTGTTCAAGAATACTAAACATCAGCATACCATGGATTTCTTGAGCTTCTTTTGAATGACATACTTCTTTTCTTTGATTTTTGCGTTCCTTGAGCATATTTTAGGATTTTGCTCCTTTTTCACTTTTGTTGAAGTTGCACTTGCTTTTTATCTTGATCTCTTTCATCCTTTTTCTTGATTCAACCCTTCTTCCAATTACTTGCACATCTTTCCACATCTTCCCTTGTAAACCATCATCATCCTCAATTACCCACACATAGGTTATATATATAAGGTTCAAATGAATTTTCAAGGCTTGTATTGTGCTTAAATCACAAAGAAAAGGCTTATAGGCTCAAAGTGGCTCACTAGGGATAATGTTTTTGGTAAGGAATTTTATGGCTATGACTTCATTTAACAAGGATGGCCTAAGATCATATCACAAATTTCAACATTCGGGCTTCGTTCCTATAGTCCATGAGCAAATTGTAGTTTGTCTAAGTACAGCCGGTCCTCTCATCAAGAATTAACCATGGAGGCACGGTTGAGGCTCAATTCTCACAAGCTTTTGCTTGGACCAAAAGAAACCTAATTACACTTCATACTTCTCAAAATTGAACAACTTATGTAATACATGTTACAATTTCAATAAGTAGAAAACATTAATATGCATGCCATCACTCATCACAAACAATGCATCATAGCTCACATTCAAAAAAACACTCAACACCTTCCCAAAACATACCACCAAACCATCCCTACAAGAATAAAACAAAACAAACATAACACAATACTCGAAAACTCACCAAACTACACAACAAACATATAACATGCATGAACCAAATCATCCATCTCAAAATATCAAAACATACCAATTCACATCCATAACAATTAAGATCAAATTCCCATCACATCCAAATAATGAAAATCAAACCAAAATAACAAAAATAACGAAAAGTAAATTGCATAAAACTGAAAATAAAATCCCAAAGTTAAACCTCCCAAAAACCAACAATTTAAGTACAATCAAATCAAATGTCTAATCATAGCTAAAATGAACTAATGGAAGTGCCTAGCACTCAAAGTACTCCCTTCATAGCTCTGGAGGTGGAGGTGGAGGTGGATGATAGGTATTCCATGGAATGTATGCAAGAGGAGATCCGGGGAACTAGAAGTTGAACATCATCGTCATCATCTCCTCCATGTTGTTGGCGTGCACCCGTGACCGCTCCTCGTAATACTCCCTCCGACGTTATCCAGCTCTTAACTCCTAAATATGCACTCTGTGTTCCTGCTGGACCTCTCGAATCTTCCTTATCTGTCCACCATATGTCTGCTGCACATGCCTCATATCTCTCACCTCATCCATCATATAGTTCCATCGATCATTACCCTGTTCCGGGCCCATTGGTGGCTGCTGCTCTTCTTCCTTAAACTGTTGTGGCTCAGGGGCTTGCTCTTCAAACTCCACCTGCTCCGGTGGTGCATCCTGCTCATCACCCTCCATAGGCACTGGCTCCGCTCTCAAATTAGCCAGCTCTTCGTTCTCTTCAACCCTCATCTGTCTGAGGACCTCTTCCATTTCGTCTCAGTTTTTTCTGTAAAAAGCTCTCACCACCCTGGAATGGTTTACACTACCCATTGCCAAATTAGTAAGCCTCCTTCTATTTTACACTGTAGTGAGCTCTGGAGTTGGCAAGGGAAATGGAGCTCCCTTTTCCTGCCTCTGATAGTACTGATTCTCAACTAAGGACAAGAACTCCATCTTCATCAACTGTTGGTAGTTCAACCCCTCATTCACCATCCTATTCTCCATACCTGCAAGATTTACTCCCAAGCCTTGAGCGATCATGGTGATCATCCCTCCTAACATCAAACCCTGAGATGTTTGTCTCTTTGCAACTCTTTTCGCATATTGCACAAAATGTGCTGCCACATTCAAAGGTAGCTCCTTGTATATGCAAAACATAATATAGAGCTGTTTCTCTTCCACAGCTCCACCTTCAAAGCTCCCTAAGATGGTGTTCGAAACAATCTTCTCTAGGTATCTCATCACTGGGTTCCGGATTGCAGTTCCCTTTGAAGCACTGGAAATATATCATGCTCTTTTCGTCCCGTCATTCACCAAGCTCTTCCACCATTCCTGCTGGTTGAAAGTTCCTCCTGCATAAAGCTCCGATGATATTCGCATGGTGGGCATCCAAAGAATTCATTCAACACAGGCAAAGGAATCTTCTCTCTCAACACATTGTCAAGCTGAAATGTCACTGAACGAGGAAAACCATTCTGATCCTTCTTCACTTGTAGTATACTCATGAACTCAGCAGTAAGATGGTAGTAAGTGGGTGGCCTCTTATCAAATAAAACTTCCATCTGTGCAAATCTAAACAACTTCCTCAAATCTTCCTCAATTCCCAGCCCTCTCATTATTTCTGTATCTTGGAATCGAGTCAGTTTGATCTTCGGGGCCAGTGTTTGCCAACGAAGCACATACTTACCCCAATAGTCTTCAAATTCCACTCCAAAATAATCCGGATGAATCCCATCTTCCATTATCTTTGCATCAAGATTAGCCAACTCCCTTGGATCGATAATGACAATGAAATCCTTATTTCTTGGTCTAACTCTCCTCTCGGCCATCTACAATTCACAACAATGCCTAAGTCATATGCAATTTCATTAATAAAATGTAAATGCACTTAGTTACATTCCACCCTAGTCATTCAACTTAGTGTGCATCAACATTACACATCCACATCATTATGACTTCAAACTTATTAACAACCTTCACTTCTCCATTGTTTATCTCAACTAACCATGAATCAATGACTAAATTCCTATCATACTTGCACACATAAGTTCCAAAACATACCATCACTAAGCACTAAGAACCTATGATCTCAAATCAATCAAAATCTTCACTTAGACATTTCATCGAACACTTAGCATGCATAACGTTTCAATACATTTTCAAAATACAATTCACATAGCCTCATGCCCAAATCTTCAACATCTAAGTCTATTTGTCACAATTTAAACATTACACAAGTATGATCACTCAATTTGCACAACACATACAATCAATTTCATTATTCTCACACAATCCCCTAATTTAACCTCTCATGAACCCTAATTCTATTCCCAATTCACAAATCAAAGTGACACGTGTATGTTCATCACTCACAAATTCGTTCAAAACACACAATATCACAAAGCCCATGCATCAATGTATCCAATTTCTATCAAAATTCACAAGTTAGGGTTCAAAGAGTTCATACCTTTCACTTGGATGTGGAGAAATGTTCTTTTGAGTGCACAATTGAAGAAACTTACTCAAAATCCCTCAAAACTAACCTTAGTAGTCAATTGGTATACTCAGGAGAAGAGTTTGATGTGGAAATAATGTGTACGGATGAAAGGATGTGTGTGGAAGTGAGTACGGATCGACCCTTTTAAAAACTGGATTCAAACCCTGCACGGCCCGTGTAGCGCTGCACGGCCTCAAGTGAGGCCGTGTAGCGTGTTCTGACGTTCCTGCACGGCTACAAGTTACAGGGCCGTGCTCCACACACGGCTCGTGTTCCTTCTCTCCTGCACGACTCGAGCTCGGAGCTCGGCCAAGACCTTGGGCGAGTAACGTGTTCTGATGTCAGTACACGGCCTGTCCACACAGGGCTGTGTACTAAGCTCGGCCCGTGCAGTGATTTTTCCTATTTTTTCAACTTCACACTTCACCTCATTTTTTCCCTGTTTCTGCACTTCACATACACCCTATTCATGCTTCAAAAATACTTCCCAACATTATTCACACCACAATTATGATCAAATAATGATTATCATGTACTTAAACACCACCAAACATGCCAAAACTATCCTAACTCATGAGAAAATTTTCAAAATTGACCATTTTGCCCACAAGACAATATCACAACAACACACATGATTCATCACACACTAAAGCATACATAAGATATAAGTCACACCACGCACTCTCCCCCCAAACTTAAATCAGAACAAGTTGCGAATTAAGTTTGCAAAAAGTGGTGAGACTTAACCTTGTCGTTTCCACAATGCTCTCCATGAACTTACCTCATGATGCTTCATGTGCATCTTCTATAATCTACATATGATCAAGTATGTCCACCACGCAACCTCCCCCACAACGTAAATTAACACAAGTGTTAAAATTTAAGTTTGTAAAGAGTGGTGAGGCATACATCATCATTTCACCATTATCACCCTTATCTTTCATCCTATGCACTTTTCTCCATGGGCTTCACACCTACATAGCAAATCTACATGAAAACTATCAAACAAAAAGAAAATAAAATCTACACTACTACATAATCAAAGAAGTTCAAGAAGAGAGAGTATCCACATACACTATCTCCTTTTGAGAAGGAGATAGGTAATGCTTCACCTGATGACCATTTACCACAAACTCATTATTAGGACCCTTAAGCTTCAACGTATGTCCACCCAACTCGTCAAACACTTCATATGGCCCCATCCATTTAGAGTTAAGCTTTCCGGAAAACAACTTGAGCCTCGAATTGAATACAAGAACTTTGTCCCCGGGAGCAAACGTCTTCTCCTTCACTTTAGCATCATGCCATCTCTTCATATTCTACTTGTAGATGATTGAGTTATCAAATGCTCTTCCTCTAAACTCCTCCAACTCAACTAACTTCAATAATTTTGCTTGACCACTCTTCCCTTCATCCATGTTGAGGCATTTGATAGCCCACAATGCACGGTGTTCCAACTATACGGGAAGATGACAAGCTTTACCATAGACCATTTGATATGGTGACACACCAAGAATGGTTTTAATAGTCATCCGATAAGCCCATAAAGCATCATCAAGTTTGTCCGACCAATCATTCCTTCCTCCATTGATGATCTTCTCCAAAACTAACTTGATTTGGCGGTTTGAGACCTCCACCAAACCATTTGCTTGAGGGTGGTAAGGTGTAGCCACTCAATGCTTCACTCCATATCTCTTCAACAAACTCTCCATCAACTTGTTTACAAAGTATGATCCTCCATCACTCACTAAAGCCCATGGAACTCCAAACCTAGCAAAAATATTCTTTTTCAATAACCTTTGCACAATCAAAGCATCATTTATCTTAGTAGGGATTGCCTCCACCCACTTTGACACATAATCCATGGCTAACAAGATGTACACATATCCTTTAGACGAAGGAAACGGTCCCATGAAATCAATGTCCATACATCAAATATTTCCACATCAATCCTCAAGCTCATGGGCATCTCATCTCGCTTACTTATTTCCCATATTCTTTGACATTTATCACACTTTGCCACAAACTTCTTTGCATCTTTAAACAATGTTGGCCAATAAAAACCCGATTGTAGGATCTTAGCCTCCGTCTTTTGATGAGTAAAGTGTCCTCCACACAAAGACGAATGGCATAGCTCAAGAATCCCCATGGCTTCTTCCTCGGCCACACATCTCCTTATTACTCCATCATTGCAAATTTTAAACAAATATGGCTCATCCCACAAGTACTTCTTCACTTCAACATGAAACCTCTTTTCCTTGTACTCATTAAGCAATGTGGGCTTGATTCCACACACAATGAAGTTGACATAATCGGCATACCAAGGCGGCACATTCACCATGAGAGTACACAGTTGCTCAACTTCTAATAGCAAAATTTTCTCATCCGGGAATTCATCCCCAATTGGCTTCATATCCTCATTCTCATCTCTATTTTCCAACCTAGATAAATGGTCCACGATCACATTCTCCACGCCTTTCTTATCCTTGATGACCACATCAAATTCCTGCAAAAGCAACACCCAATGGATTAAACGAGGTTTAGCATCTTTCTTACTCATGAGGTATTTTATAGCCGCATGATCCGTGTAAACAATCGTTTGCATTCCAACCAAGTATGGTCGAAACTTCTCAAAGTATACACTACGGCTAAAAACTCCTTCTCCGTTGTGGTGTAATTGACTTGGCACGAAGTTAATGTCTTCGAGGCATAATAGATTGCTCTAAACTTCTTCTCCCTTGTTTGACCCAACACCACTCCAATGGATTGATCGCTAGCATCACAATGTAGTTCAAATTGCAAACTCCAATCCGGGGTAACAAGTATTGGTGATGAAGTGAGAGCATCCTTTAGCACCTGAAATGATACACGACATTCATCATCGAAGTTAAATGGATAATCTTTTTCAAGCAATTTACAAAGAGGTTTAGCAATTTTAGAAAAATCCTTAATGAAGCGTCTATAGAAGCCCGCATGACCTAAGAACGATCTTACCCCCTTCTCACTAGTAGGAGGGGGAAGACGTTCTATGGTTATCACTTTAGCTCTATCCACTTTTAACCCATGCTTTGAAATATGGTGCCCCAATACTATCCCATCGGTCATCATAAAATGACATTTTTTCCAATTTAGCACAAGATTCGACTCTTCACACCTCTGCAACACAACAGTGAGATTAGTCAAGCATATATCATAGGAAGAACCATACACGGAAAAATCATCCATAAACACCTCCATTATATTTTCAATTAAACCATCGAAGATAGCCATCATACAACGCTGAAAAGTAGCAGGGGCATTACATAGACCAAAAGGCATCATTCTAAATACAAACGTACCATAGGGACATGTGAAAGTTGCCTTCTCTTGGTCTTCCGGTGCAATCAATATTTGATTGTATCCTGAATAACCATCAAGGAAACAATAATACTCATGCCCCGCAAGACGATCCAACATTTGATCTATGAATGGCAATGGAAAATGATCTTTCCTAGTGTTTTCATTCAATTTTCGGTAATCAACACACACTCTTCATCCTGTGATAGTTCTAGTGGCAATTGTTTCATTTGTATCGGATCTAACAATTGTCATACCACCTTTTTTGCCACTACATGCAAGTGACTTACATATTGACTATCACTTATAGGAAAGATTATTCCCACATCTAGCCATTTTAACACCTCCTTTCTTTCCACTTCTTGCATTATAGGATTTAATCTACGTTGGTTTTGCACACAAGACTTCTCATCATCAATCAAATGAATCTTATGCATACACATAGATGGACTAATACCTTTCAAATCTTTTATGCTCCAACCGATAGAGGACTTAAGTGCTCTCAAAACTCTTAACAACTTTCTAATTCTAAATCATTAAAGGAAGAGGATACGATTACTGGATACGTTTCATTCTCTTCCAAGTAAGCATCTTCAAATGCTCCGGCAATGGTTTCAACTCTACCTTCTTCTTCTCTTGCACTTCCTCTTTTGGTTCTTCATCAAGTCTCTCCACTTTTGCTTCATTTGCTTCCTCACTTGTTAGTTCCCTACAAGCATTTAAACCATGTAATTCATCAATTATTTCATTATTTTCCAAACAAAAAGAAGATTTAGACTTAAGAGATTCAATAGAGTAAGAATGGCTTATGATAATTTCCAACGGATCCTTGGAGTGAAGGTGATACATATGCTCTTCTACAATGTTGTCCACAACCTCAAATCTTCTACATTCTTCCTTGTTCCGTGGATACCTCATAGCCTCTCTTAAAGAAAATATCACCTCTTCTTCATTCACCCTCAAAGTGAGCTCTCCTTTCTCTACATCTATCAATGTCTTTCCCGTGCCAAGAAATGGACGACCAAGTATTAATGGAACATTTGAATCCTCATCCATATCTAGTACCACAAAATCAATGGGAAATACAAACTTGCCAACTTTGATCAAAACATCTTCCACAATTCTCTTTAGATATGTCAACGACCGGTCGGCTAATTGCAGTGTAACCGACATCAGTTTGACCTCACCAATGCCCAACTTCTTGAAAATTAACAAGGGCATCAAATTATTACTAGCCCCCAAATCACTTAAGGCTTTGTAGTTCTCATGCCCTCCCATCTCACATGGAATCGTAAAACTCCCCGGATCTTTCAATTTAGTAGGAAGTTTCTTTTACAAGATCGCACTACATTCCTCCGTAAGGTTCACCATTTCAAACTCTCCCAAGCTTCTTTTCTTTGATAAAATATCCTTCAAAAACTTGGAGTAGTTGGACATTTGTAGTAAAGCCTCCGCAAAAGGAATATTCACATGTATCTTCTTCAACATTTCAACAAACTTGGCAAATTTCTCTTCTAATCCCTTTTTCAAGAATCTTTGTAGAAACGGAATCGCAACGGGCAACTTAGAAATTCCCCATTCATCCCTTTCAAACTTCTCCTCTCTCTCTTTTCATTTTGCTTCTTTACACCTTTCCCACTTCTTAAGAGATTTCACATTTTCTATTTCAAGTGTAGGGGTACTTTCTCTTTTTCAACAATTTCAACTTCTTTCTCTTTTCCTTCTTCATCCAATCTTTCTATAGGCTCAACTTCACACTCTACCTCCTCTACTTCCGTTGGCAAAGAAGGTCTTTCGTATTTTATTCCACTACGAAGTTCAATAGCCTTACATTACTCTTTTGGATTAGTAATGGTTGTAGATGAAAATTTCCCTTAACGATGAACGTCCCTTCTTTCACTTGCCATTTGGCTCATTTGTGTCTCCAAGGATTTGATTCTCTTATCATTCACCTCATCTCTTTGCTTCAAATAGTCAAACATCTTAGTCATTTGATCCTCCAATGTAGACTTTCCTTCACCATTTGGAGCTTTCTCTCCCGGATTAATACCCGGTGGTAAAGTAAGGGCATTCTCTTGATTTTCATATGATAAATTTTTATACCTACGAGGTTAATTGGAATTTTCTTGAAAGTTACCTTGCCCCCTGTTGGCGTTCGATCGTTTGATTAACGTGAACCGTTAGGGTTCCATACAATTCTACTGCAGCAGAAGCAAAAGAGTAGAATCGTATTACCTTTCATCAGAGTTGATGTAGAGGATGATCAACAGCAGCAGTAAACAACCTTCCGGTCTTCTGCTGTATTTCCAAGTCCGATCTCGACATCGTGTGGGTGACAATCTTCGAAATCTCCTCAATTTGCTTTCCTCTCCTCTCTCAAACGATTTTAGGCGTGTGACTTAGGGATCCGGATAAGTTGAGGTGACTTATTTATAGGCTACAACAGGGACCAGTAGGAGAAATTAGAGTTGTGCCTCCATTGGGCTTAAGTATCCAAGCTTAGCCCAAAGCTTATACTTAAGTCCAATAATAATAATATATTCCATTAAAATATTATTACTGCACTACCGTCCTAATTTCATAATTACGTTATTGGCTCCTTCTTATTATGAGTCCGTTAGTCTCCCTTTGTGTAAGATATACAATGTCCATTAATTAATTAAGTTACTGACAACTCCATTAATTAATATCTCATCCGAGAGTAATATCACTCAACCTCATTATCATGCCGGAATAAATCCACCAGCAGGGTTTACATGATAATGCTTATGAGCTCCTCTAGGGGACATCATCAACCTATGACGGACACAGATTCCTTCTACAATCAACAGCACACTATAGAGACAGCACTACTTCCCAACTTACCGAGTTTATTGATTTAATACATGTAAATCTCACACATTGATGAATCAAAAAAGTACATGCTGTCCTACGTGTCGAGGTTATTGTATAGGGATTAAGAGCATGAATATCCATAATAACAGAGATCAAGTTCTTCTATAAGTCAGTATAAGTCGAACGATCTCAAACGGTCATGTTCAACACACACAAAGTGCACTAATGTGATTCTATAGCCAAGACAAGCTAATACCAAATCACACTACAACCATCCCGATAGAGAGTCCCCATCTATCTCGGTTGTGAGCATCTGTTTATACTTTATAAGGAAACCGATAATATGATCTTTCGCGTGTTGTCGCACAACATATTATCTACAGTATAAAGTAAGTGGACTATTGCATCGTTACATATAAATAAATTATAAGACGCAATCATTTGATCATATGATTCTCATTTCAAATTAATTGTTTAAACATTGTTCATACAAAAAGCTAGACTTTTAGTATACAATCCAATACCCCCATCCTCCTTGTCTTTGTGGATATCCTCCTCCATGACTTCCAAAGTTACCACCATAATTTCCTTAGAAGTTCCTTCCTTGCATGAAGACAACTTCCTCAAGTGTCATCTCCGGTGGACACCATGTATCTTGAATTCTAAAATTAGAGGACATATCTTGTTGAGGCATGGATGTAGGCGTTTGACAACTTTAAGAAGATTGACCCATATTAGGTATCGTCATGTCTTGTTGAGGATTAGAAAACACTTGTTGATTCATCAAAGGCAATGACATCCCTTGTAGAGGACTTGCAAGCACTTGTTGATTCACCATAGGTGTCGAATTTGGAGACACTTGCATGTTAGCATTCATCCTCTTTAATATCTCCCTGATCGCCTTGTCGGTCATATCTTCCTTAGGCATATCCACCTTTTTCACTTGTTGCAAGCACACTTCTTCCATCTTAGCAATTCTCTCCCTTTCATACATTCTCGGTGCATGATCCATGGGCCATTGACCCGTATTCAAAGCTACTTCCTCACATATGGCAATTGTTCTTTCCGGAGTTTGTCCCAATATCGAACCTCCCACCGAAACATCAATAAGCATCCTCTCACTTCCGTGTAAACCGGCATAGAAAAATCCTATTTATTGTTCTTCGGGGAATCCGTGTTGTGGACACTTTCTTAGCATCTCTTTGAATCGGTCCCATGCTTCACTAAATGTCTCAAGTGGCAATTGCTTGAATTGAAAGATTTGCCCTTTTAGATGCAACATTTTTGGAGGTGGAAAATACTTGCTCAAGAACCTTTGTGCCAACTCTCTCCATGTGGTGTAGGATCCCGGTGGTATAGTATGATACCAAGCCTTAGCTCTATCTCTTAATGAAAACAAGAAAAGCTCCATTTTAACAACATCCTCACTTACCCCATTTATCTTTATCGTGTTGGCTAACTCCGTAAATTGGGCTAAGTGAGCATTTGGATCCTCCATAGCACCACCACCAAATTGATTTGCTTGTACCATGTTGATCAATCCCTTCTTGATCTCAAAATTATTCACATTCAATGACGGGCCAATTCCATAATTCCCATATGGCGGTCGGAAATGATCACGGAAATTCATTCCCACTCCATTGTTTCCATTTCCACGAGGTAAGTTTTGCACCACCGGAGGATTATTCCTTGCTTCTTGTTGTGCCATCAAGTTTTAAATAATATCTTGCATTTGTTGGTTTTGCAAGTGCATTTGTTGAGCATAAGCTTGTGGCACAAATTCCGAATTATTATAACCTCCTCTAACATTATCAACTCCATGAAAATTCATCATATTGCATTCTTTATCAACCATGTTTGCATTATCCCTTACTTCTTCCATAATTTCTTCCATAGGCTCTAACACTCCTCGTCTTTGTCTTCTTAAGGTAGCTTCTAATTCCAAGTTCAAAAGTTCAATTGATTGAGAACTTGAACGCGTTTGCATGTACCTACAAGAATTTCTAAATGAGTTCTCCAAGTAACCAAGACAAGTAAACAAGTAAACAAATAAAAGAAATATCCTTATCAAAACTAATCAACTTCAAACTCGTTACAACCAAAAGTTTAACATTTTCCCGGCAATGACGCCATGTTCTTAGTCGCATTTCTAGTAAAATGTGTAAGAGTAAGAGACTCTATCATCGAGTAAACATGTGACCAAGTACAAAATTTATAATAATGTCGTCCCAAGGAAAAGTAAACTCATGATTGTATCCGGATTTTCCATTGACTTATGCTTTGTAAGAATGATAGATTGAAGGTTTGATTGTTTAAGCTACTAATTATTGTTCTACTCAATTAACTAAGAATTTGAACTAACAAAGTAATGATTCAAACAACACACAAATGATGGTTGGAATTGAGGTAGAATTCACTTGAGAAGAGAGCAAGACTAATCATAATCATGGTTAAGACTCTAGCTAGATATGCATAACTTTTGATTGTGAACTTCATTAACTTGTGAACTAAAGACAATCTCAATTTTACCCCTAATCCCTATGGCCAAGGCAATTAGGTTCTTGACTCTTTTACAAGTCTAAGTCTCCTAGGGTTGATCTTAATCTCAATTCCCTTAAGGTACTATGATCATAAGTTAGTTCTTTTCACTCAATTTCTCAAGTGTCCCTCTATGAATGTTCTAAGCATAAGAAGGGTATGGCTTACCTCCCCTCACACTAACATGCATGCACATTTTAATATATGATTCAATTAAATATCCACTCATAATATTGGAATGGTCATCCTAATACTATGAATAGAAAATCTAATCACACAAGTATTGAAATGAAACATGATTCATACTCCCTCCGTCCTGTTTCAATATTTACATTAAAGTATTATATTTTAATAGATAGTGGGTGGAAAAATATAATATTTAATGTGAAGTGGGTAGGTGTATCAGTGTTGGATGATATATTAAATATTTTAGGTGGGTCCCATATTTCTAAAAAGGAATACGTAAATATTGAAATGAGACGCGTAAAATAGAAACGTAAACATTGAAACGGGACAGAGGGAGTATATCATAAAAGAAAATCCACAATTTAACTACATTCACTTTTCAAGTTCTACACATCTAGCTTTCATCTCAACCATTCATATGATTAGCCCTTCTATAGGACTAGCCACTACACATTGTGTTTAGATCAATACAAATCAGACTTTGCTCCATTTGAGCCAAAATAAGAAGAAAATCAACAAATGAAAAGTAGATTGACTTCCCTTTCATGGAGAAACCTTCCTTCTCTTCAATATGCTAACTCATTCAATCCTTGATGCTTTCCTCTTCTCAAATGGTGGATAGATGGATTGGATAATGGATTTATGGAGTGATTAATAGAGATCAAATGGAAATTATATGGATCTAATGGATGAAGATGGATCTATGGATCTAGTGTGTGAAAATGTGGTGTGGAATGTGTGTAATTGCTCTCAATTCTGATCTCCCCTTCAAATTTCGCACAAGTCACCCTTTTATATCACTAATGGACCTTCTAGAAGCTTCCGAAATATTTTGAAAACTGCACAGGTTTTTGCACCTACACGGCCCGTGTAGCAGCGTACGGCCCATGTAAGGTACACTTATTTCGGCGTGTTGTGCGTGCTACTGGACACGGCTCGAGCTGCGCTACACGGCCTTGGTCATGGCCATATAGCATTTTCTGATGACATTACACGGCTTCTTCTTACAGGGTTGTGTTCTGAACACGGGGCGTGCAGCAGTGCACGGCTCGTGCGCCAGAACAAGGCTCTTCTCCTGGGCAAGCAGCGAGTTTTAATTACATTACACAGTCACTTTGGACAGGGCCGTGTTCTGCACACGGCCCGTGTCCAAGTGTGCCTTGTTCTTCCTTCTCCGTTTCGCTCCCGATTCCGTTTTTATCCATTTCTTGACCTGTTTTTCACATATTTAAGCTCATTTACACAATTCTATCAATTTATACCACATTTCACATTATTGCAATAACTCCACCAAAAGTCACACAAATACGGATAAAAACAATCCAAAAATTTACAAATAATGACACTAAAATCTAGGTGAAAATGACTATGATCAAGCAATGACAGCTCAATAAAGATTAATCATACTTATACTAGTTAAATAATTCATGTGCAATAATTTAAATCACTTACAATACATTCCTGAGATATTGGTAAGGCATCTTTCGATCCATTATCCATGACATAAAAGATACGACATCGTGATTCGTTACCCGTGACATTGGTAAAGCACCATTACGGTCCAAAACCCATATTGCATATACCAATTCAAATACTTCAAATAAAATCACAACATGATAATAATATTTCAATTAATATAAAATATCACATATGAATCAATTTACAAATATAAGATGAGAAAATCCCCAACTTAACCACGTGAAGATTAAATTCGAGTACTACACGTCACACTCCAACTCTTTTTCGAAGCCTATATTCACACAGCTAAATGTCACTATTCAACATACGTAATACTATGATATAATTTAAAACATATAGGGTTGTGGATGAAAGGGATTATGGTTTTATCGATAAAAAATAGAAAAGAAAGGGATTAAAGGAACTGTTACCCTCTCTCTATGTGCAGCCGCGTGAAAAGAAAATTGTAAGTAGAGAGTAAGAATATAATTGAATGATTGAATTTATACTTGGACGGCTGAGCAAAAACCCTAGAAGAAGGGATGCGTAAAAATATCAAACTTTCCTTAGTTAGGAGAGTTAATTTTAGGGGTTGATTAGCAGGGGAATATCTTCCTTGAAGAAACAAATAAAAGTGACGATATAATTTTGGGAAGAAAGAAATCTTCTTTAATAAAGAAAGTTTCAAATGTGATTTCTTCCTTCTCATTCACGCGGTTTGGGAAAGCAATTGGGCTAGATATGGTTATAAGCTTGTCTTGGGCCTTTAAGAATTGGGCTATAAATAAATACACGTGTAAAATTTTATGGGATGTTACACACTTGAAATATGTTGCCTCCAAAGTTTAATCATCAGTTTCAAAATCCAAGAAGCAAGGTTTGCATGATATTTACAACCAAATTTTCAATTCAAAAAGATCAGTGGCTGCATATCGCATGCATAGTTGAGTATTCCATGGCATCTCTTCTGATCTTTTACATTCTTGTATTTTTTGTAGATAAGAAGCAAAAGGCAAGCGAGCAACCTTAGCTAAAATAGCAAGATACAGGGGCAGAACAGGGTATAACGGGCAGACCAAGCTGATACGTATCCTTATAATGAGAAAACAAAGTACCAACTATGCATCATGAATATGAATAACCATTTTATAATATTATTATCATTCAATATATAAATATTTGATCTATTCAGTAAAAAAATTTTAAGTTCACAAAAATACAGGCTAACACTTCACTGAATTGAATGAGGTGAGCAGTATTTTTTTTATTTGATTTTAATAAAATATTTTTCAAGTAAATCACACACGTCATCTTAGACTTTAGGTACCATGATCATGCCTTCTTGTGTATGGATGGAACTTGAACTATTTTAAGATGGTTAAATTAGTAAGTTTCATATGGTAATTTCATATTCCCACCATCCCAGAGAATTGGCGCATAATTTCTAACTTTTAAAATTGATTATAGCTATGAGTTAGTTCTTGATACGAGAAATATTTGCACACCTTTTGTTTTTTAATTACACATGACAGTAAAAAAGAATTAACTCACATAATTAATTACCACCATCACAATATTATAAAGTGTCAAATTTATCTAATCAAAGTAGATAACCAAAGTGTTTTGTGAAGTGGTTTGTAAGAAGGGTTGACTCAATATTAAAGTAAAATTATTTTATAGGTAAAGTAAAGTATTGAGTGGTTAAAGTATAATTTACTAAAATATGATAAATGATGAATTAAAATATAATTTTATGATGTTATAGTATAAATAAATCACTAAAGTATGCTAGTAAATCATATTATAACAACCTAAAGTCATAAATGCATTATTCATTATATTTTACATATTTTAACTACTCAATAACATACTTTATTTATATAATAATCATACTTTCGTTACGTCCTATTTTAAAAGAGAAAGTAAATAATATCATACACGTGAAACTATTAAAACAACCTAAATTCTACTCCCTCCATCCTGATTTACTCTTCACCGTTACTGTAAATATGAAGTTTAAGAAAAAAATTGACCAACTTTATTGATTTTTGGATGTAAAATATGGTATTTTTAAGTAATAAATAAATAATAAAGTCAGTTAGGTGAGTGATATTTTTAAAATATGATGTATTTAAACTCTTGGTGAAGAGTGTGTTGTGGCGAATTATTGTGTAAAGAGGGAAAAGCTAGTTAAGAGGGAGATAGTATTAATAACTAGAGTCCCTTATTACTACTAGGCACAATCTATACATCATTATTACTAATAAATATATTAGTTCAAAATTTTTGTTAATTACTACATTAATAATGATTAAAATATCCTTTTTAACCTTATCTTGCTTGTGTTCAAAAAGAATTTAAAAAATGGTAGGATATTAGAAAGAAAGACAGACTTGTAAGAGATCATCTCACGGTAAGACAATTTTACTCTTCCGTAATTAGTTATCACTTTTTTTTATTAAAGATGTTATCATTTTTATTTTCACTACAAGAAATTTGAGTTTTACCCACTCATCATATGTGTGGGTAAAATCCATTTTTGTGTGGGCATTGCGTTTTATCCACACATAAAATAAGTGTAAACATGTGTCACTATAATTATGTTTATAAATATTTTTAGTTATACATATAAATTGTGTAGGTAAATCTTTATCTTTTATCATGTGTGGAAAAATATTTGTGAGAATATATATAAAGAAATTTATATCGTGAGCGAGTGTATCATCTTGTTATTTTATATTTTATTTGTCTTATCTTATCTATTTTTGTCCTTGTAAGATTCGAGCCCGTATCTGTGCACGCGTGAAAGGAAGCTTTAGCCATTTGGCTATATAAATATTTCACTTAATATTTTTATAATTATATATATGTATAGATAGGATATGTTTCCAAAATAATCTATTTTATCTAAATATAATTATAATTTAATAATATTTTTCAAGAAATATATTTGTTATTTTTGTATTTTCTATTAATTAATTATTTTTCGTCAAATAGAGTATTATATTGTCACGTGAGATTCTTTTTAGCCACACATAAATTTTATGTGTAGCTAAATAATGTATTATTAGTCACACAATTTTAATATCTGTGATCATGTGTGGGTATTCTTAATATCTAAAATAATTCGTAAAATTAAAATGTCGCTTTTCGTTTTTCGCGACACATTTTAAGTGTCACAATTAAGTTGTTATATTACACACACATAAAATATTATGCGTCACAATTTAGCCACACATCTCATGTGTGGGCATTTTATGTGTGGGTATTGACCAAATTTCTTGTAGTGTTTAAAATATTATCATTTTTCATTTATATTATAAATTGTTCATGAAATAGTTCATAACACTATTATCATTTTTCATTATGAATGTTTCTTATCCGTCTCACGGAAGCCATTTTGTAAGGCTGTCTCACACAAGACTTTACCTAAAACAAATTATCTTTCAATGATTTACTCCCCTAAATATTGCGTGAAACCTCCCCCATTCACACCGTTCAAAAAGACTTCGATTTCTGTGAGTACAACCCTCATTTGGGTTCAGAAATCATTTATCTCATGTTTTGGACATTTGTTTTCAGAGTTTAAATATCAATAGAAATAGAGTATTGTATTCTCGCTATGGTCTAATATTTGTGTTAAGATGTTATTAACGTGGTGTTCAGGAGCTTATTCAGACATAGTTTCGGTTTCTGAGCTTTAATTTTTGTGAGTAAAGTCATTTGTGTTCAGAAATCATATATATGGTTTTCTTATGTGTGGAAGTTGACTACCATGCGTGAATGACGAATATTGTTATGTTGAAGATGACTAAATAAAGGTTTTTCGAGAAAATTGTTATATGAATGATGGATATTGTTAATAAAGAAAATATATGATTGAGATTATATATATTTCATAGTTATGTAAGGATATATTGAGTATCTTATTCTAATATCTGTTATTAGTTATATTTTTATCCTAATATATCTAATAATAATATGAGCTTATAATACGTACTAGGTAGTAATAAATCTGTCGAGATGCTATACTGGATGTTATACCACACAAATCCACACTTTGGATGACATAATATAGCATTAAGAATAAACGAAATGTAAATGCAATGAACACATTGATTATAGTGGTTCAACTATGAAAGACTACATCCACTTTGAGGATATGGGTTTCTTATATTGATGTATTGTTTACAAGAAAGATAATCACTCATAATTGACTAGAATACATTGATTGAATATTTTTCAATGTAAGAGTAAGTGTACTCTAGTTGTTTGTAGGCACGAGCAACCAAGTTAAATATCGAACCAAGGAAAATCAAGAATTTAAGAGTTTAAGCGATCTCAAGTTTATTGTAATTTTATAAAGACTGTGGAAAAGGTGAATAGATAAGCATGCAAATAAAAACAATTAAACTAATAAAAATAAAATGAATACAAAAATGAATAGGTTTTGATGCAAGAATGAGATTAACAATAATCATGACATAGAAAATAAAGTAATCATGAAATTAATTCTAATATCTCATGAATATGGCATAGAAGCGATCACTAATATATCCTAAGTTCTCTCTCGAGTCACTTAAATTGTAGGCCCTCAAAGCTCCTAAAAACATATAAGATCGATACCAAAGTGAACGCATCCCAATAGGTACTAATTACTCTACGAGTTTTCTATTAGCTACTAAATCATAGACAATATTCCCTTTTAAGGTACTATGAATTCACTAATGGTTTGGACCCCTCATCTAATTAATCAATCTCTCGATTAAACCAATTAAATGTTCTATCAAAGGGTCCTAAATTTAGAAGGATATATCTATCTCATTTTAAATTAATGCACATGAAGTGTATGATGAAATGATTCATGAACTATCCTAAACACATAATTGATTTCTCAATCTAATCACATGCCCAAGACAATTAATCACACAAATCAAATATATAAATCAAGCAATTAACATCAATGATAAAAATAACACAATGCCCTATTAAGATCAAAATTAACTTGCATAATAACAAAATTATCCAACACCAATTATGGAGTTAATCTCACAAAGGAGGTTAGTCTATCATAGTCTTAGAGAAAACAACATAGACAATTGTATCTACAAATCACATGATAAAACTATAAAGAAGTTTACAAAAATTAGAAATAGAATCCCATTTGAATGTCTTCAATGGAGCTTCTCCTTCTTCTTCTTGCAATCTTCACTCCCCCTTGCTTCCTTGATCACTTGGATGATGGGTTTAATGGTTGGATTCAAGGTTAGGGTGATGGAATGGAGGATGGATGGAATGGAGGGGAAAGTGTATGAAAAATAGTGTGAATTAGGTGTAGATCTGATCTAGAATGGATTCCTATGTAAAAACCACGTAATTGGAGTATTTATAGTCTTAGAACCTTCTAGAATACCCACTGAATAAAATTCATTCAAATTGCCGAACTCGACTCGAGTAGGTGTAGCTCAAGTCGAGTTGAGTCTTATTTCTCGGCAGATTCCGGCACTTTACGGAGCTCGACTTTAGCTCTGAACTCGAGTAATAGGGGAGGTCGAGCAGGTGTCTCTGATGTGTACAGTGGACGTTCGGTGGCCGAGCAACATCAACTCGATCTGAGCCTTCCTTATGGACTCGAGTCGAGTCTCCTACTTGACTCGAGCTGGTCGAGTTCTGGCCCTCTTTTCTGTCTTCGGCTCCCGACTCCATTTTGCTCCGTTTCACCTATTTTTCATGCATTTAAGTTTATTTTCACACGTTTCTATAATAACACAAAACACCACCAAAATATACATAAATACGGATAAACTAATACGAAAGTACACATAAAATATACTAAAATTTAGGTAAAAATAGCGACGATACATAAAGAACGAGAATCACCCATGATTGACTAGAATACATAAAGAAAGAGAATCACTCAGAATTGAATAGAATACATAAAAACCCTAGGGGTTTGCTAACGGTGAGGGCTTGAGATGACTTAGGGTAAAATTTTCTACGGTCTCAGGTTTGAAACCTACATATGCAATCAATAACTATTGGGCCCGTCCATACAAAGCGCAAAGCTCTGACTCGAAATGGAAGACTCCACTAGTGGAAGGTGGGTTCTGGCTTCCCCCAAATTAGCCGATTTATGAATCAAATATCGTTTCTTTAAAAAAAATTAGAATACATCAAAACTGATCTAAGAGAGAATGCTATTAAAACTCAGAAAATATGACTGATTGCCTCTGATGTGAGCTGCTTTTGGTCTTTTAAAATGACTGTTCTACACCAATGGAAACCCCGAATCCCAACTATAATCTTGTGCTGATAATTGAACAGAACTTTCCTGTTACACCTGCTAAAAACTTCTCGCAACATACCTACTTGACTTTCCTCTATACAATTCCGAAATAATTGTTTTTGTAACTGTCTTACTTTCCTGGTCGTTTTGCACCCTTTTAATCCATACACTATGTCAACAACACATCTAACATACCACTACAACAAAAAATGTCTTTAACCACATATTTTTTTTATGTCATTTTAACTTTAATGTGATAATAAGTATAGTATTGCTACATTATATTTTTATGGGTATTAATATGTATTCTATAAAGACACTAAACAAAATGGTGTGTCGATATTTATCCTATCACCACACTTCAAAAGGAACACTTATCTATTGCTACACACTTTTTGATAGTGTCCTTATATGTACTCTTTAGTAACACTTTTGCTACACCTTTTTAACACACAAAAAAAACGTGTCTTTATAAGTACTCTTTAGAGACACTTAAGAATATATGTGTAAATATATATTTTGTTACTACACACGATGAAATATTACAAATTATTAAAATTTCATTTAATTTTTTTATTTTTGTTTCGCTGTTAAAATATTAAAATAGAAACATTTTATTTTATTAAAAAATTAAATTAAAATTTTAAATTTTTTTATAATAAATAATTATTTTAATTAATTTAATGATTAAGAAAATAATTTTTTTTTATTTTAATAATAAATCTTTTACTTTAAATTAATTATTTTTAAAATAATTAGTTATATATATTTCTATATTATTATTATTATTTATATTTAAAAAATTAAATTTATACTATGATTTAATTAATAATTTTTATTTTATTTTATTATACTTATTAAATTGATAATATAGAATTAATACTATAAAATTCCGTATTAAAACTTAATTATGTATTCTATGTATATATATTATTTTTAATAAAATATTACAAGAATTACTTATAGTTCAATGACTTTCTGACTTAAAATAAGTATATGATAAAATATATTATTACAACATTTTTTAATTTATTTATAAGGACCACACAAAAAATCAATGTGATTATAGATAAAATGTATTAATATATTATTTATTACAACACTTTTTAAAGCAATTTTTTTAGTGTACTCAGCTAATTGTCCACGTCACACTTCACGCAATTGGTTCCTAAAAAATAAATTATGTTAATGTTCAATTGACAAATCAAACACAAATAAATGAACCCTTATGAAACAGTCATAGAGCAATTCGTTGTTTGCTTAAATCTCATTACAAGACGTTGCAAACACCTCTACAGTGCATTCAATAAAATCGTTTTTCTCTTTCCTGAGTATAGTGAACTCTAACCATATTCATTTCTTTTATTTTTTAATCTTTTCCTAATAATAGTGTGCTCTTAACAATTCAGCTTTTCATTTTCTAATAATGCATGTACTTAATAATTACTCCCTCCGTCTCATTTCAATGTTTACGTTTACTTTTTGCACGTTGATTAAAGAATATAATATTTTAATAGATATTGAGTGGAAAAATATAATATTTAATACAAAATGGGTAAGTGTATTAGTATTGGATGATATATTAATTGTTTTATGTGAGTCCCATATTCGCAATAAAAAAAACGTAAACAATGAAATGAGACGCGCAAAAAAAATTGTAAATATTAAAACGGAAGGGATGGAGTACATCTTTTCCTTTTCTAGTAATTACTGACTCCTAGCAATTTCAACTTTTCCTTTTCTAACAATAATGTACTATTTAACAAATGACTGGACTTATTCAGAAGTACTCCATTAGCCTCTTGTCACTGTTGACTACTAATGAGTTAATGTGATGTTGATTTGTGCATCGAATCATATATTTCAATTTCAGTTCATAATCTAAACGGTTTACCCATTAGGGGACCCTACCACCCATATTCTGAGAGTTAGTGAAGGAAGTAAATCGCAGGATGTGCTTCAAGTGATTTATAAAAAGGATTTACTGTTAAGTTTGTGCTGGTAAGGAAATTTCAGTTTATAATCTAGACTAGATGCATGGTCTTTGAGTGAAATATTGTCTAAATAATCATATATAAAATTGAATTAGAGAGCTATGGCAAACAATTTGTCACAATCTAGCAAAATTAAATACTCATTAGTAACAAGAAATTAGAATATTACAAAAAAGAAGAAAAGAAATTACTATATGACAAATTAGTTATAAATGTGACAGTAGATGGATAGCGCCGGACCTGCGTTATTTCACGTATCATTTTTTGTGGCACACGTTAAATGATTAACACGTAAGAGGAGAAAGGAATTCAATCATTGCCACTAGGTTTAAATTTTTTTATTTAGAGTATAATTTTTCTCTCCCCTACTTGTCTTTCATCTAACGGTGTAGTTTAGTAGATAATGTACCAAAATGGCATAAAGAATCCGATTTGGTTAGATAGAACTCAAGGTTAGAGGGTTTGTTTCTCTTCCTCTGTATCACTCTGCCCACACGTGGCAAATTGGCAATACTTTATGATTCGGAAGGAGCTTGTTGACTAATAAACCGACACGTATTGCATGAATTCCGGGTCGGATAGCAGACCCGCCATGGTGTCGGGTTCCAAAACAACCTCCAAGTCCACGCTCCCGCTGCCCTCCCGACCCGGAAACGCCGAAATCTTGCCATCGAACTTGTTGGCCTTCCCGCTCCGAACCGCGATGGGTCTGCCCCACCCGAAATCGTTATCGTACATCGGGAATCTCGGTGAGCTACCCATCGTCATCATCGCGCCGTCGAAATTCCCCAATGGGAAGCACCGTGGGTCCCGCTCCCAATCCTCTACGTACTTCCTCACCGTACCGCTCCCGTGACCCACCACGGTTTTGTTCAGCTGCTCCGCGCACCACCGTAGATCCGTGCCCACCACATCCCCAGCCGACGCGTACGTCGGAATGCTCTGAATCGCGTTCCCGAAGTACAGCGGCTCCAGCTTCGGCTCGAGCCGGTGGCGGCAGTTCACCGCCATCCGGAACGTCGTCGTTTTGGAGGCTGGCAGATTCCTCGCGCGGGTAACACCGCGCCATAGCAGAGCGCACAGCGATTGGAACGATGAAATTTCCACCGCAATTGGGTTGATTGATTCTCTGGAAACGGCGTTTCTCAACCAGGCTAACGGCGTTAACTTACCGTCGGGGAATTTCAGCGTGTCGTTGCTGTGCTTTCCCATGAGCTCAGCCATGTTAATTTCGCTATTATCTTCCAATTTCCAGTAATTGTTGTTAACCGTGGCTTTCAATTTCTGAATTGAATCTCTGCTAAACCTGAAAATTCTCTCTCTCAGCGGTGCGTCGCTGGAGAAGGTGATCTTCGGGCCGCCGACGGGGAGCCTCAGCACCGCCGGCGATACCAAAATTGAGTCGCGGCTGAAATCCGGCGTCCTCGAAATCCGCCTCGCGCCGCGGCTGAGCTCCGCGAACGTATTGAAGAAATTCCAAAACGATGTCCCATCCGTGACGGCGTGATTCACAGCACAGCCGATGAAAACGCCGTCGGCTAATTCCGTCACCTGGACGGCGAGAATCGGCCGGAAATGTCCCTCGTAGCTCACCGTCTGATCAAAAGCGAAAAACCCCTTGTACTCTCGAGGAATGTCGCCGTCTTCCGATGCCAGCAAATCCGCGACGTAAATGTGGGACCCATCCGCGTGGGTGAAATCCACCCCCGCGTCGTTGCAGGTGATGTAAACGTAACCGTCAGAATCGGTGGTGAGGCGGCCGGCGAGCGGCGGAAAATGAGTCAGCGTCTGAGAGAGGGTGCGCTTGAGGAGAGAAACGAGGTCAGAAATGGTAAAAGGCGAGCGCGTGAAAAGACAGCCTTTCTGAATGTAATGGCAGGAGAGCATAGGAAGGTCAGAAACGGAAAGCTTGAGGTCATCCATGGTGGATTTTTTATCGGGAACGACCGTACATCTAGAGAGAATAGGCAGAGATTGCGGAACCATCTTCAATGGCGATTTTTGGCGGTTATGATTGCGGCGGGGGTGGGTGGGTTGGGGTAGAGTGAGAAGCGAGGAGTGAGAGTGAGGGAAAAAGGGGGGAGGGGGGCGGTATATATAGGGTGAGAGAGTTGGCTGGGTTCATGCATTTGGTGAGGTGGTTTGGTGATAGTGTTGGTTATTGGGATTATGATGATGGATGTGTTTTAATTTAGGGGGGTGAGTTGACCGTGTGGGGGCGGGGTAGGGCCGTGAATATCAATATTTTTTGAGAGGGGAGTTACTCAAAAGATATTATGAAAAAATGGTGTACCCACCATTAGGGGCCCCCACCGCCCCTGCCCTGGGGATTGGTGGAGGAGGTAAATCGCAGGATGTGCCTCAAGTGGCTTATAGAGAGGGCTCACTGTTAAACTTGTGCTTGCAAGAGGCCAAATCCATATAGAGAGGGCTCACTGTTAAACTTGTGCTTGCAAGAGGCCAAATCCATGCCAAAGGCAGGATTCGAACCCCCACCCTGCAGCAACCAAGCTCAGCTGGAAGACCTTTCCACCCTCCCCTCTACCACTTGAGCTATGCACTGGGGGCACTCAAAAGATATTATTGCTGAGCACGTGTACAACTATGCCAATTCTTAATCTTCTTTTTTTTTCTTTTTTATTTCACAAAATTGTTTTATTCTAATAATTTTTTTTTAAATTTATATAATGATTCAATTAGTAATTTATTAATTTAAAATAATTTCTTTTCAATCGGCAAGTAATTACAAATGAATTGAATTTTGTTAAAAAGTTCTGTTGCTAAAAATTATTTTAGTGGAAATTAATAAGATATTAAAATATGTTTGGTTGGTTCAAAAAAGTTAATACAACCTCCATTCCATAGAAAATTTTATGTTTGTTTTTTTATGGGATTAAGGAACATAATATTTTAATGTGTATTAAAATAAGAAAATAATATTTTAATATATAATGGTTAATTGTATTAATATAGTGTTGTGGATCTCATGGAGATATTTAAATATTTTGTGCGAGTCCATTACTATAAAGAGATATATAAATCTTTTTATGGGACGTTTAAAATGGAAATGCATAAATATTTTTATGAAACGAATGGAGTAATGAGTTAATAAGTAATAATATTGCAATGAACTATTTCATGATCAATTTATAGTATAAATAAGAAGTGAAAACATTTTATAGCGTAAGTGATAATATTTTATAGCGAAAGTAACAATAACTTTATCATTTTTTATCTGTCTCACGTAAGGGCTTATGTGAGACAGTCTTACACAAGACGTACTTTTTTTAATAAATGTATAATTTTTTATATTCAAATTTTCATTAGAAAAATTAGTAGAAAATTAATTATCAAAAAATTTGCTAACAAAGTATATAAGTTTATATTCATTAGTATATATACTTTTATTTATTAGTGTATAAGTTATGAATGTGAATGTTTGTATTTAAATTCATTTACCTGAACAGAAAAATGTGCCTTAATGACATAATTAGAGTAGGGACTTGTTTGATATAGAACAATAAATTCAATGAAAAGAATAAGACAAAGTCCCTTGAGACAAGTTATTTTCTTGTGATGATTTATAAGAAGCATTAAAATATATCTATTATTTAGATAAAATATGTTTAATGATTGTTAAAATATGTTATTTAAAGTATGTTTGATTATGCATTAGTATGATTTTAACGTGTTATAATATGATTTGTTATTGACATACTTTAACTATAAATAAATATATTTTATCTTTATAATAAGCATACTTTAATGATGGATCCACATATCTCACATCCGTCTCACAAATAACTCGTCTCACAAGAAAGTGTCTAAAGAATAATAAGTGTCAATATTTATAATGAAGCAATACTAAGATTATTTTATGGTGAGATTTTTTTACACTATACTACTTTTTTAATTAAAATTTTATCTTTACATATTCGTCTCACGAAACTTTTTTGACTCACACAATGCTGGCTTATAGTAAAAAATATATCTTGATCAAGGATTATTTAATTGAAATATCTTATGATATATGATAACCAAAAAAATATAACATTTTTATTAAAATGATAATAATAATTATATAAAAAGGAAAAAGATTTATTTATATTATAAGACGATTTCCGACCTGCTCAATAAGTTATCCTTGTAACAAAATAAAATATCCGGAGTAAATTATTTAAATAATGGGAAAAAGGAAAAGGTGGATACGACAATCTGATGAGATTACGAAGGGATACAATAAGATTCAGCTGCAAATCCCAGTTAGAGTAGCCAAAGATTTTCCTTGAATTTCTCAAATCCATAAATAAAAACTATTTTGCTTGATTCGTTTGTCTCTTCTCTTGCAAATATACTGCTACTACTTTATTAATTAATTAATTAAAGTGCTTATAATATTGTACTGCTACTGTAATAATGATATAATTTCGTGCTTATCAGACTTTCTATTTTCGGGACCGAAAATTAATCATTAATCCTAATTACTTCTCTTATCTTCCAAAGATTTCTGTACTTGCATAAATTATTACCTAAATTAGATTATGTAACTATTGCTTTTACTTTTACCTAAAGATATTTCTATAATTATTTTTAAATGTACTATTTCTATAAATAAATCCCATGTACTATTATAAAATACAAATTTTACATGTGTAATAGAACTTTATTATTATTTATAGAACAATTAACCTTTTAAAAAAACTTGAGAATGGTTTTAGTCTACCAAACAAAAATGGACATTTTGTATATGTATTTTTATTAGTGTATTTAATCTTCTTCAAATTAGCTTGGTTCGGTTTATGACCAGGCTTGCCTGTATTCTTTATTTTCTCAGCTTAATGGATTTCATAGAAATATTAGAAGACTAGGTTGAGTTTTTATTCGAGATGGTCTGTTTGGCCTTTCCGCTTGTTTGGCTAATTTTATTGACTACGATCATTTGGTTTTACATATACTTTTTTTTCTTTCTCGTTTTTCTTTTTCCTTTTAATAATAATATAAAATCTTTTTCAAATTAGCATTACGTATTAAAATAAGAATATAAAAATATAAATAACATATACAGAGATCATACTACAACCCCTTTAATAATATATACTTTAATAAATTACTTTTAAATATATTTTAAGTACTTTAAAATCATATTAATGCGTGTATAACATATACATCCTCTCATTAGATATCTACTAACAATTGTAAAACCGTTCTTTTTTTACCCTACATAAATAAGAGAGACAGGTGTATATATATATGAGGGACATGTGTTTGTATGTGGAAGGATTGTAATAAATTAGGTAGTGGTTAGGGAACATGGCCATTTATGTGGAATCTCCCTCATTCTTGCAAATCAATTTTACTCCTTCCACACTCAGGGGAGATCTACTTTGGAACAAGGGTACAGTCACTACAACAAAAATGACTTATTACCACACCCTTTTTACGACAATTTAAAATAAATGTGGTAATAAATATACTATTGATACACTTCAAAGAAATATAATCTATTATTACACCCCTTTAACACACTATAAAATAATGTCTTAATATGTGTTTTTTAGATACACTTAATTTTACGTGAGTTAATACATGATCTATTACCACACCCTTTTTAACACACTATTAAATTAATATCTTTATATATGATTTTTAGATACGCTTGGTCATATGTTGGTTTACCTAGTCTATTACCACACTTGTTGATTAATAATTATAATCTACTAAAAAAAATTTTGGTAATGGATAAAAACTTAAAATACACAAAAAAAACATATTTAAGTTTAATTTTAAAATATAAATTTTAATTAATTTAATTAAGAGTATATATTAGATAAATATATATTGATTAAATAATTTTTATTTCCTATATTATTTTTTAATATTAAAGCTATAAGGAAATTATAATGTTATTAAAAAATCAATTTTTTTATTAATAAAATTTACTTTACCAAAAGGATTTAATTTTAAATTAATTATTATGTTCTTATTTTTTTATATTTATTTAAGAAAGTTAAACATAAAATAATATTTCATAAAGAATTTTAATATTTATTTTATTTTATGAATGTACGAAATAATATTTAAAAATGTACGAAATCATGAATTTTGTAGAATTTCAATATTAAAACTTAATGATGTATATTAAATATATTTTATTCGATGAAAACTTATCATCATAAATTCATTTGGTTCAATTGGCTAAAATACTTAAGTATAAGAATAAGACATCAAGTGGAGACCATGTAGTCTAGGAAAGATAATTTTATTTAATATTAATGTATTGCAACATTTATAAATATTTTAATAAATAATCTTTCTTCCCATTTTAAACTGTGGTAATAGGTAGAAGTGTGTTAATAAATTATATTTCTTCACATTTAAAACTGTGGTAATAGATATGGACTATCCCCACATCACAATGGACGACACAAAAAATAGACGTGGTTTTAAGTAAATTGTGTTAATATATTACCTATAACCACACTTTTGAATGTCTCTAAAGGCAAAAATTTTTGTAGTGAGTTGTACCCCAAATCAAAAATTTTCACCGTATTACCCATATAAAATAATAATAAAAATTAGTTTGTACCCCTAGTTATAAAGTATTATCCTAAATTCACTCTTTACACACTATTATTTGTACATATTTTTAATGATAATGTCTTAAATAGTTTTCTAAAAGTAAAAAATAGCTTGCAATTATAATTATAATTTATAAATATTAATTTTTTTAATAATAGAAATAAAATTTATTTTAATAATTACATTTTGTAACCCCAATTTTTAATTTCTGGATCCGCCCCTGTCACACTTGTCTTCTTTTTTAACAACTTCCTAACATTGCTTCCTAATAATGCAACTATGCTACACTTCTTTTATTTATGAATATACTTCCTCCTCGTCACGCCTGATGAGGTCAGAAGAGGTATATTTTGCTATTTTAATTGTGTCATTATAGTAGAATAAACTCCCTACTCCCTCCATCCGCTTCTAAGGTATCTATTTAACTATTTTTGGCATCCGCTTCAAAGGTATTCATTTCACTATTTCTGGCGTCAGCTTCAAATGTATCAATTTCTTCTATTTAGTAAAAAAAAGTACATAATATAACTCACCACTTCCCTCTAATACAACTACCCACTTTACCTATAATAATAATACTCCTTAATTCACGTGCAAAAAGCAAATAAAGACCTTAGAACTGTCCACGTGCAAAAAGTAAATAGATACCTTAGAACTGGACAGAGAGAATATATTTTTTTCGTTCTGTTTCAAACTTTACGTTTGCTTTTTGCACATAGATTAAAAATGTAGAATTTTAATGTGTAGTGAGGTGAGAGAAATAATATTTTAATATAAAGTGAATAGGTGTATTAGTGTGATGTGTGGGCCCATAGAGAGAGAAATAATTAATTTGTGTGGGTCTCATTTACTAAAAAGGGAATGTGAGGATTGAAATGGAATGCTCAAATTAAAAATATGTAAAGATTGAAAAGAGTATATTTTGCTATTCTAATTCGTCCGGAGTATTATAAATACAAAAAGAGGTTAATCCTCACGTGAAATTGTCTCATGTAAAATTATTTTTACATTTTTTTTTAAAATACTCCCTCCATCACAAATTCAAGTTCACGCTTACTGTAGATACTGAGTTTAAGAAACATTATTTTTTGACTTACTTTTGAGAGTAGTATGATATTTTTGGGTAATAAATAAATGATAAAATATGTTGTGTGTGTTAAAAATGTGATGACAGTTTTGAAATTAAAATATGTTAGTGTGAAGTTGAATCTGGGACGGGCCAAAACGGAAAGTGTGAAGTTGATTGTCAATCTATCCGTTTGTTTTTTACACGTAAATTAATTAATATTATTATTTTATATGTGGTAGGTAGTAGTATTAATGGAGGGTGTGAGTCTCATATTTTATTATGGTGTACCCCACCATTAGGGGCCCCCACCGCCCCTTCCCTGGGGATTGGTGGAGGAGGTAAATCGCAGGATGTGCCTCAAGTGGCTTATAGGGAGGACTCACTGTTAAACTTGTGTTTGCAAGAGGCCAAATACATGCCAAAAGCAGGATTCGAACCCCCACCCTGCAGCAACCAAGCTCAGCTGGAAGACCTTTCCACCCTCCACTCTACCACTTGAGCTATGCCCTGGGGCCAAGTCCCATATTTTATTTGTATTAGTGGAGGGTGTGAGTCCCATAATCTAAAAAGTGAAATGAATAGATTAAGGTTAGAAGACTCAAAATAGTAAACTGGATAGATTAAGAATGGACAGATGGAGTACTTTTCATTTAAAACAATATCAATTTCAATTAAAAGTATTATCACTTTCTATTTTGCTGAAAATTATTTATAAAATAATTTACTGCACCACTTTTTATTAAAATATTATCATTTTTTATTAGTTTTTCAAAAGTTTTGAAATAGTCGTTTATCTAATTTTTTTTATTTCTATTACATAATTTTCATCAATTTAAATTAAAATTAATAATAAAAATGTAAAAATATCATTTAAATTTGCCAACTACCCAATAATAAAATATTGCTCTACTCATAGTTTATGTTAAAAAAAATTTTAATTACGTTATCTTGAGTGATTTTTTTTTAATTAACTGTTTAATCATTTTAAAATATTCCTTTTTTTGTTAAAAGAAAATAATATTTGCTCATCATCTTACTGTTTGTTTAATATTTATTTTTTCACATATATTAAAAATATTTAAATTTTTTATATATTTTATTGACTTTTGGGTACTTTGATATTTTTAGGATATATTTATTTTGGGTTGAGGTGAATTTAATAAATCAATAAACGGTGATAATTTATATTTGTTTTGCATTTTAATTAGTGGAATAGATTTATTATATAATGTCAAATTAATGTATAACAGAATATATAAATTAACGTGAGAGAAAGATGAAATATGATCTATACAAAAAAAAAGTTAGAAAAGAGTACTAATTGAGAGATATAATGTGTTGTCTTTAGATGAGATAAAGATAAATAATGTTTGTAGGTGTATCGTAATATTTGTTTCCGATTATAAAAATCAAAATTTTGTTTTTAAAAGCCACACCTAAATTATAAAAATACTATAAACATCTTTCATAAATTATTATCTTTCCTATATAATTTTCATTTCAACACACCACCTTTTGATACGACCCGCTTCCATTTTGCATTAATTGGAAAATATTATGAAGTAATTGTTGGATAAGTAAATCTTTAATTTATACATAAGGGAGTTATTAAATTTTTTTTGGAATTATTACTAGATACAATTTTTTTAGTGATATTACTACAATATACATTATAGATAATTTATTAATATCAACTACAAAAATATATTTAAAATTACATCTTTAACTTTAAATAGAATTTTAAAATAGAATTCTAATCATCAAATAGCGTCTGTTCCATTATCCAAAGAAATATATTCATACATTCATCTCCTTATCGAAATAGATATAATCATACGCAAGAAATATATTCCTACGTTCATCACCTTATCGAAATAGATATAATCATACGCTTGATTAAATTAAAATATAAGAATATTTCTTTATCAATATTTTGCAGATTCTATTGAACACCAAAATACTTATTATAAATTTACGATTTTTATTTTAATATTGAACACCAATATATTAAACACCAAAATATTTCTGAATACATAATATTTGAATATTGAATAAACGCTAAAAGTATTCATCATCAATATTCTCAGATTATTATTGGATACCAAAATATTTATTACGAATATATGATGTTTGTTTTAATATTGAACACCAAAATTGCTGAATACATAATATTTGAAAATTGAACACCGCCGCTACCCGCCTTCGACCTGTATAAATCCCTCGATGGATTCCCCCAAAATCGCGAGGACGTTACGATAATTGGATTACGTTGAACACATACAGTAAATGTGTATTGTGTGTGTGAGTGGATTGACTAGGCCAACTAATTCCCTAGTTTAATGAATATTAATTTTATTTTAATTTTTCCATATTCAATTTTATAATAGGGCTAAAATGGGTATTTAAGGTATTCAATTTGTAGTGAATATTATTTATTATTGTATAATGTACCTGCTAGTAATATATATATTTATATTGTACCTATACGTAATGGACCCATTTTTTTTTAATAAATTTTCACTTTTTATAGCATTTGAATACTTCTAATTTTTTTTAATCGAAAAATAAGAAAAATATATTGAGCACTCAAATAATTTGAATTTTAATGAATAGTTCGTCAAACACTATAACACAAAAAGTATGATTTAAGTAAGGTAGTATAAAAATAAACTTAGAATAAATATTACTATTTAAAAAGAGTCACGAAGTCTAGAAAACCCTTAGTTTTATTAGGTTAAATTTAAACTTGGTTCATTTGAAAATTTACAGTTGAATTAATTACTCATTCCGTCTCACAAAAGACTGCACCCCCCATTTTGGCACGAAGATTAAGAAAGTGATAATTAATAAAGTATGTTAGGTATGTTAGGTATGGATGATTTTTTTGTAAAAAAAGTGTATGGAAAGGATGATTTTTTTTTACTTTTATTTTTTTTCAAATGTGCAAACTTTTATAAGACAGCTCAAAATGGAAAGTATTCCATCTTAAAGGGGATGGAGGGAGTATAATAAAGACAATGAATTTGAGTGAAAACTTATTTAAGGTTTATGAAAATTAAATTATTCAATTAAAAATTTAATATATAATTCTTTAATGAAGGTCAAAGTTATCATGCTGCGGAAATTAAAAAAATACAACTCGTGTATTATTACAAGTTTATAAAAATATTATTCACAAACTAAATTATTTTAGTTAAATCATTTATAATAAATTTTTCTTGAAGGCTTCCTTCGACTCAATCTCCACCGATTTCAACTATGCACTTATCTGTAAGAGGAAAAAGATGTGGGGGTGTACTCAGCGGAGGGATAAACTATCGAATTGCACAATTGAAAATGACTTCATATCTTTAGAAATGAACATCATGTACTTTAAAAGTAAATTGACCCATAGTCAAGTCATTCGAAAGCACTCATTATTTAATAGGTCAAAGTCATGTGAACGCGTCCGTCTTTTCTTATTGATAATAATGTCAACTGTACGTACAGATTTCCGGCCCACCGGTCTTAGATAACGTGTGCATGCACATTCATAGGAATAAAATATTTTTTGCCCCATAAGTTTGGTCATGTACAATTTTTGCCCCAAAAAGATAACATTTGGGCATTTATCCCACTATCTTCATAATTGTGCCAATGTTGTCCCGTTTTCGCTGAATTTGATATTTTCACCGGAATCGATCATGTGCATGTCACGTGATCATCGGATTTGACATTTTTCGGCGGGATAAAATATTTTTTTAACCCGTAAGTTTGGCCATGTACAATTTTTGCCCAAAAAATGATAAGATTTGGGCATTTGCCCCAATATCTTTATAGTTGCGCCAATGTTGCCCCATTTTTCCTGAAATTTGATATTTTTACTAGAATCGATCACGTCCATGTCACGTGATTATCAGATTTGGCATTTCCCTGCGAATTTCCTGACCTAGTGACACAGTGACATCCACATTAACAATAATAATATTTTATTGGTAATTTAATTTAAAAAAATACCCTCAATATCGATGAACTCAGTTCTCACGTGCCCTCCATGTGCTTCCACCATCTACGCAAACTCACTCTTCTTGTCAATCAGGGATCTCCTGTGTACCCTCTCACCACCATGGGCGGCAACTATCTGATCTTCTCCTCCAAGGGCCTACCACCAACGAACGGATCACAGTATACATAGCCTTGATCCATACCCTCCGACAGTGTCAGCAACCACATGATATCGGAGCCATGTAGAGGAGGATGGGGTCGTTGACACTTTTTTATCTCCAATTCAGTCCTTAGCACCCTACTGAAGAACAGATGGTTCATTATCAGTCTCGCAATTCTAATTGTGATATGAAGATCATTATCAAGTGCACGCATCCCCACGTGGTAGACCATGTCACCAGCGATGCTGCTTTTCATTAGGAAAACCCTAGAGAATTCAGTGAATTCTTTCGATCGAAGGGTTGGCGTCACGACCAGCAAGTGCTTAGGTTTTAGCCCACTGCACTTAGTCCATGAGGTCATCGTACGCCTCCAGAAGATGATTCTCTAATGCTAGGTATCACTCGACCGAAGCGATAAGGGAAGGAACGTGAGCAACCATACGGTAGCATGACTCGTGGAAGAATATGGAGTGGTGGCACACAAGAATATGAATCCTCCGTCGTGGAAGTAGATGATGATAGGGAGTTTGGTGACGTGACTAGGTGTGCGAGCTGAAGATCCAACGGCTACCGCCTATGGTGGTGAGAGGGTACACGATGGATCCTCTAATTGACAAAAAGAGGGAGTTTACGATGATGGTGGAAGTACGCGGAGGACACGTGAGAATTGAGTGCATTGATTGAGGGTATTTTTTAAATTAAAATTTTAATAAAATATTATTATTGTTGTTATCGATGTGGATGCCACTGTGTCGCTAGGTCAGTAAATTCACCGAGAAATGCCAAATGAAAATGTTAAATTTTGGGAAAAACGAGACAATATTGGCACAATTATTAAGATATTGGGACAAATGCCCAAATTTTATCTTTTTTGGGGCAAAAATTATACATGACCAAACTTACGGGGTAAAAAAATATTTTTTCCTGCCCGAAAATGCCAAATCCGATGATCACGTTGTTGGATTATATACTAAAAGTCTAGTTTTTTGTATGAACAATGTTATAACAATTAATTTGAAATGAGAATCATACGATCAAATTATTGCGTCTTATAATTTATTTATATGCACGATGCAATAGTCCACTTACTTTATACTGTAGATAATATGTTGTGCGACAACACGCGGAAGATTATATTATTGGTTTCCTTATAAAGTATAAACAGATGCTCACAACCGAGATAGACGGGGACTCTCTATCGGGATGGTTGTAGTGCGGTTTGGTATTAGCTTGTCTTGACTATAGAATCACATTAGTGCACTTGTGTGTATTGAGCAGGACCGCTTGAGATCGTTCGACTTATACTGACTTATAGGAGAACTTGATCTCAGTTATTATGGAAGTTCGTGCTCTTAATCCCTATACAATAACCTCGACACGTAGGGAAGTATGTATTTCTTTGATTCATCAATGAGTGATATTTACATGTAATTAAATCAACAAATCGGTGAGTTGGGAAGTAATGTTGTCTCTATGGTGTGCTGTTGATTGTAGAAGAAATCTGTGTCCGTCATAGGTTGATGATGTCCCCTTGAGGAGCTCATAAGGATTATCATGTAAACCCTGCAGGTGAAATTTATTCCGGCATGATAATGAGGTTGAGTGGTACTACTCTTGGATGAGATATTAATTAATTGAGTTGTCAGTAACTTAAATTAATTAATGGACAGTGTATATCTTAAACATGGGGAGACTAACGGGCTCATAATAAGAAGGAGCCCAAAACGTAATTTTGGGATTGGAAAGGCAGTGCAGTAATAATATTTTAGTGGAATATATTATTATTATTGGACTTAAGTATAAGCTTTGGGCTAAGCTTGGATACTTAAGCCCAATGGAGGCCCAACCCAATTTTTCCTCCTGGTCCCTGCTGTAGCCCATGTATATAAGTCACCTCAACTTATCTGGAACCCTAATCTTATTCATTATTCATGTGTGATGAGGGTTGAGAGCAGATTGAGGAGGTCTCATAGATCGTCGCCCACACGACGTCGAGATCGAACTTGGGACATACAACAGAAGATCATAAGGTAGTTTGCTGCTGCTGTCCGCCACCTTGCAAAATTTATATAAAATCGTATAGTGCTCAGAATTCGATGATCAATATACTGAAGGAAAGCCGTTCAAGAGAGGATCGTCTGAGCATAAAGATCATTCAATTTTGACATCAGACAAGGAAGTTATGGCCATTCTCGTGGGACTGCACAGTCTGCCAGCGAGAATCCTTCATCTTCTACATACCTGGTGAACGGTAATCGTTTCTATGATTTATTGCTTCCGCTGATATTAGAAACACATGGATCCCTAACGAATCACGTTAATCAAATGATCCAAGTGCCAACAATTGATATCAGAGCTTCGGTTTCGTGGTGAAGCGTGACACGTTAGGCTAGGATTTATGTGGTTAGTTTTTTTTAAATTAGGATCACATGTTTAGGGTTTTGGTTTTACTGCTAAACCATCTATGTGATATATACCCTGTATCATACCTATTTTTTCGATGGTTGAGTGTGAGAGGATTCGACAAAAACTGTTTGTCAATATCACATGGAAGGAAGAAAAAGTGGGCAAAAACAGATTCACGTTTTTGAGAGAAAAACCAGCGCAGTGATATTGCAGAGGCAATAACCGGAGTTTCAACCATCAGATCAAGCTGAATTTTGGTCAGCGCGTTCGGACTTTGTGGATGTACATTCTAAACGGTGCAGATCGTATTTGGAGCTTTGTGTTGTTTGGAATACGCCGAAAACAGAAGCAGGTTTTTGGGCGATTCTGTTCTGCGCAGTCGAGGGAAAAGAGCCGTTTCTCACAAACTAACCGTTGGATCGACCTGTAATTTGGACAGCATGTTCAAAACTCACAGGAGTAGATTCTTAACGGTTAAGATTGGATTCTATGGTGTCCACAGTTACGAACCCTGAACGATAGTTGGTGTAGTTTGGTGTTGCGCGTTGGGAACGCTGACTTGGTTCCGTGCAAGTAGGCCCTTGGACGAGCGACAGCCCGAGCGAGGAGCGGTCGTCAAGGCACATGGTGTTGTGCACAGCATCAAGCGAATGGCATGGCTGGGGCGCATTTTGAACCGGGCAAGGAGCGATCAACTGCTGGGCGTGTGCTGCTCGTTGGCGTGCGGAGCAGCGTGCTGAGTATCGGGCGGCCTGATGGGCATTGGTGCTTGTTGGGAGCTCGGGCGTGACGTGTAAATCTTGCACATTGGAGAGGAGTCGCACACGTTGGCTTACTGGACGCTGGGATGGCGTGCATTGTGGCGTACCATGTAGCGCACGGAACACTGTGTGAGGCTGCACGAATGAAGGTTCGATCGATGCTGCATCAGGTTCGAGCGGATTCACATTAGGTTCGATTGGTCTGCATCAGGTTCGATCGATGCTGCACCAGGTTCGAGCGGATTCACATCAGGTTCGATTGGTCTACATCAGGTTCGATCGATGCTGCATCAGGTTCGAGCGGATTCACATCAGGTTCGATCGATGCTGCACTAGGTTCGAGCAGATTCACATCATGTTCGATTGGTCTGCATCAGGTTCGATCGATGCTGCACCAGGTTCGAGCGGATTCACATCAGGTTCGATTGGTCTGCATCAGGTTCTATCGATGCTGCACCAGGTTCGAGCAGATTCACATCAGGTTCGATTGGTCTGCATCAGGTTTGATCGATGCTGCGCTAGGTTCGAGCGGATTCACATCAGGTTCGATTGGTCTGCATCAGGTTCGATCGATGATGCACCAGGTTCGAGCGGATTCACATCAGGTTCGATTGTTATGCATCAGGTTCGATCGATGCTGCATCAGGTTCGAGCAGATTCACATCAGGTTCGATTGGTCTGCATCAGGTTCGATCGATGCTGCACCAGGTTCGAGCGGATTCACATCAGGTTCGATTGGTCTACATCAGGTTCGATCGATGCTGCACTAGGTTCGAGCGGATTCACATCAGGTTCGATTGGTCTGTATCAGATTCGATCGATGATGCACCAGGTTCGAGCAGATTCACATCAGGTTCAATTGGTCTGCATCAGGTTCGATCGACTCTGCACCAGGTTCGAGCGGATTTGCATCAGGTTCGACTGGTCTGCATCATGTTCGACTGGTCTACATCAGGTTCCGCGTGAGTCTTCACAATGTGATCGGGCAGAGTGCCGGAGTGGTGGAGCAGGCTGCGGGGAGGTCGATCCCCGTCGCAATTGTCCGCATTCGTGATTGGTGGCGAACAATATAATTCGCTGTTATATAACTGTTATAATTTATTTATTAATTGATTATTGTTATATATGTATGCATGCTTTCTGTGATTTACTGCCTTATGTGCCGTAATAGGAGCATGCTAGGTTGCGTATATTATTCTGAATATTATATGCATGTAAAAACTCTTGGTTTTAAATAACTAAGTGGGAGAGGGGATTGGTAATTAATTCCCGCGGCCTCCATTATTGGTTTGTTAGTATTGTGAATAAACTTGCGCGTCGGCATTAGAGTCTTCCTCCCCATCGGATGAGTTTATTCATAGATTGTGGAACAGACTTCATTAAATAATTATGTTTGTAATGTGATGCATATGAACTTGCGCGTTGGCATAAACCTTCCTCCCTATCGGATGAGCTTATATGCGATTCACTAGTACAAACTTATAATTGATGACTGTAGGAAGTTATCCAAGCGCGTGTGTACTTCTCCATCTGTAAGGCACATAAGCTTGCGCAATGTACTTGGGGTCAAATAATGGTGTACACTTAGATGCAAATAATAAGTATCCTCCCCATCGGAGTCACTGCTTTTATTTGCATGGCTAAAGAGGAACCGACTATTAATTATTTTGTCATAAAGTTAGGTTGACAAATGAAATTAATGGGTAAAACCTTCTCTTGTAAATGTTCGGGTTTGTAAACGTTCACACTATCGTGGCTTGAAAACTCACGGTGCTTGAGATGTCGGTGAATTTATATTTTATATTATTTTGAGGGAATCAATATAAATGGATAAATTCGAAGATTTGATTGGTATATATATTTTATGATTCCCTGAATTTTGAATAGTTTTATTTCACTTATGGTTGACCAAAAGAAATTATATTTACTGGTCCAAAATTAGATGATTAGAAAAGAATCTTGGATTCTAATTTTACTGCTTAAGAAATACATGTGTGTTCTCACAAAAGACTTATCATGATGCATATTAAAGTCTCTGGTGAAGAGATAAGAGATTCATAGAAATATGATGGTCTCATGTAACTCTTCGGATACTTGAGTAAGTTAAAAGACGGTAGGTCATGATTGAATTTGATGAATGAATTGGAAATACATGGAATAGAAGTTGAAGGGGAAACCTAAGTCAATTTTATTCTTCATTGTTTGCCAAAATGTTTTGAGCAAGTTCAACCTGAATTACAAAGAGGTTGTATATGGTGGGGAACTTCTGACAAAACATATAGCGAAGAAAATCCAATTTCATCAAGATGTGAACAAGGTTAGTATCTCATTCACTAGTTGTTGAAGCATGATTAGCATTGGCATTTACTGACATGTTGTGTGTAGATATCGGAATCACTAAAAGCCTGCAACTAAGTGATGATGAAATAATAATATACATGGGTAAAACTATGAGAGTAGTGGTTGTTGCAGTGGGAGTTGTTTATTTATCTTACGATATGAATAAACGTTTGATTATGAGAAATTGTCTTTACGTACGTTTTCATAGAAATAATTTTATTTCAGTTTCTATGCATATATGGATGGATACTCCATTTCATTTAAATGACATGGTCATAGTAATGAATGATGGAGCTATAATATGTTAAGGTACGTTAGTGACAATTTGTAAACTCTTAAATCACGTTTATACCACGGATGCAACAAATAGTAATTAATAATGCGTCTTTTAATCCTAATAAGAGAATGACACTTATGCAAATGATTAGATAGATGATGAATTATTTGGAATTACTAAATTTATTTTATGGGTATACCCTAGAAACAGCATGTCGTGTAACGTTTGTCTGTTTGTGGGATATTCTAGAAAAATGAAGGGTGATGATTTATTTAATCCAAAAGATCAAAGGGTGATTGTTAACACAAACACTAGTTTTTTTTGGAAAAGGACTATGTATTAAATCATAAACCCATGTATAAATTGTTCTAAAGGAAGTGAGAGGGAAAACACAAAGTATTAGTACCAAGTGTATAAGAGGATATACCACAAGTTAAACTGCAACACGTATCACGTCTGATACACAATTGCGTGTAGTGCCTTGTTGTAGTGGGAGGGTTGTTCGACAACTTGCAAGATATATATTTTGGGAGAGTCATGAGACTTAGTCCCTAGTAAATATGGATTGAACCCACGGATACGACGAAGCACTACAAGATCGAAATGCGATATCTTAGCTAGTGCAATGATGTTGAAATAGAATTGATGAATTCTAAATTAAATATGGGAGCTTGCAAGACCACTAAATGGTGTAAAAGCCATTGGAAGTGGTCATACAAAATAAAAGAGGATCATATGGTAAGGTAAAAATCTTGGAAGCAAAGCTTGTTGCGAAAAAGGTATACTCAGAAAGAAAGGGTTCGATTATGAGAAAACCTGTTCGCCGGTAGCTATGCCTAAGTTGATCCGGACTCTTTTATCTGTTGTTACTCATATGAAATATGAGAGATAGCAAATAGATGTCAAAATAGCTTTCCTAATTGGAAGTCTTGAGGAAAACATCTATGAGAAGCAACCAGAGTGATTCATTGCAAAGGGGTAAGAGCATTGTGATAGTAAGCTTAAAAGTGTCCATCGATGGACTAAAGCAAGCTTCAAGATCATGAAAAATCCATTTTGATGAGGAATCCAGGCATATGGATTTTATCAATGCTCGGATATGTCTTGTGTATTGAACAGAGTGACGGAAATGTGGTGGTATTTTTTGTACTATACGTAGATGATATATTGCTCATTGGAGACAATGAAAGAGTATTGTCGGGCTTATGGGTATGGTTAATAAAGCAGTATGAAATGAAGGACTTAAGAAGAGTAAAAATATCCTTTTAATCATGGTAATACGGATCACAAGAAAGGATGTTAGGCTTAGCTCAAGTTTAGCAAAATGATACGATCCTTACTCATTTAGCATGTGAATTTATCTAAGTGAATGTGTCTTGAGACACAAAAAGAGATAAAGGTGATGAAAGCGGTTCCTTATACTTCGGCGAATAAGGAAGCTTAATCTAAGGAATGCTATGCACGAGAATGGATAACTGTATTGCCAATTGCATAGACAGTGAGTATCAAGGTAACTCGAAATAAGAATGTTGAACTGTGGTAAGACATATATTTATGTACCTGAAAAGGACTAGAAATTATATATAGGCTTACCGGACAGATTCACTGCTTCTTATGAGTTACGTAGATTCGCATTTTTCAAATCAGATAGGGATGGCAGTAAATCCACCTCAAGGTTATGTGTTTAATTTTAAGAAGTAGAGCCATAATATGGAGGAGTGTTATATAGAAATATATTTTGAACTCCGGAATCCATCATGGAAAGATGATAAATTGGAGCCTATAAGGCAGCCAAAGTATCTATATAACTCTAGAAACTTCATGATGAACTTTGAAGTATTTCTAAGTTTGCCCAAGATTATCACAATTTAAATTAATGATATTGGTGCAATTGCAAACTTGAAGGAATCACGAGTCCATAAGGCAATTAAACACATGGAGTGCGAGTACCACCTGTTACGAGAAATTGTATGATGAGGGGAAGGTTGTTGTCGCCTAGATTGCATCGGATGATAACCTAATAAATCCATTTACAAGGACCTTAAAGCGAAAGCTTTTGATGGTCGTGTAGTAGGAGTGGGGATCAGATGTATGGCGGAAGACATGACGCATAGTCTTTTAGTATAAGTGGGAGATTGTTGGATTATATACTAAAAGTCTAGCTTTTTGTATGAACAATGTTATAACAATTAATTTGAAATGAGAATCATACGATCAAATTATTGCGTCTTATAATTTATTTATATGCACGATGCAATAGTCCACTTACTTTATACTGTAGATAATATGTTGTGCGACAACACGCGGAAGATCATATTATTGGTTTCCTTATAAAGTATAAACAGATGCTCACAACCGAGATAGATGGGGACTCTCTATCGGGATGGTTGTAGTGCGGTTTGGTATTAGCTTGTCTTGACTATAGAATCACATTAGTGCACTTGTGTGTATTGAGCAGGACCGCTTGAGATCGTTCGACTTATACTGACTTATAGGAGAACTTGATCTCTGTTATTATGGAAGTTCGTGCTCTTAATCCCTATACAAGAACCTCGACGCACAGGGCAGTATGTATTTCTTTGATTCATCAATGAGTGAGATTTACATGTAATTAAATCAACAAACTCGGTGAGTTGGGAAGTAATGTTGTCTCTATGGTGTGCTGTTGATTGTAGAAGGAATCTGTGTCCGTCATAGGTTGATGATATCCCCTTGAGGAGCTCATAAGGATTATCATGTAAACCCTGCAGGTGGAATTTATTCCGGCATGATAATGAGGTTGAGTGGTACTACTCTTGGATGAGATATTAATTAATTGAGTTGTCAGTAACTTAAATTAATTAATGGACAATGTATATCTTAAACATGGGGAGACTAACGGGCTCATAATAAGAAGGAGCCCAAAACGTAATTTTGGGATTGGAAAGGCAGTGCAGTAATAATATTTTAGTGGAATATATTATTATTATTGGACTTAAGGTTAAGCTTGAATACTTAAGCCCAATGGAAACCCAACTCAATTTCTCCTCCTGGTCCCTGCTGTAGCCCGTGTATATAAGTCACCTCAACTTATCTGGAACCCTAATCTTATTCATTATTCATGTGTGATGAGGGTTGAGAGCAGATTGAGGATGTCTCATAGATCATCGCTCACACGACGTCGAGATCGGACTTGGGACATACAGCAGAAGATGAGAAGGTAGTTTGGTGCTGCTGTCCGCCACCTTGCAAAATTTATATAAAATCGTACAGTGCTCAGAATTCGATGATCAATATACTGACGGAAAGCCGTTCAAGAGAGGATCGTCTGAGCACAAAGATCATTCGATTTCGACATCAGACAAGGATGTTATGGCGCCATTCTCGTGGGACTGCACAGTCTGCCAGCGAGAATCCTTCATCTTCTACATACCCTGGTGAACGGTAATCATTTCTATGATTTATTGCTTCCGCTGATATTAGAAACGAATGGATCCCTAACGGGTCACGTTAATCAAACGATCCAAGTGCCAGCACACGTGACATGGACGTGATCGATTCCGGTAAAAATATCATATTCCGATGAAAACGGGGCAACATTGGCGCAATTATGAAGATAGTGGGACAAATGCTCAAATGTTATCTTTTTTGGGGCAAAAATTGTACATGACCAAACTTATGGGGCAAAAATTTTTTTTATCCCAACATTCGTAACATCAATCAAAGTAATCAAGTTCAATATATAAATCATAACAGTAAACCTACCTTATTGCAAAGAATGCAATTATACGTAACAAGTGATGATGATGAAAATAAGTGATGTTGTTTCTACATTCCCTCGAAATCCTTGATTCCTTCATAGATTGGATCCCTACTTAGTATTCCTAAACATGAATATGTCATAGGTAGTTACACCTTAGAATTTTATGATAAAATTATACGAGGCCTATAAGATAATATCCTAATCTTTAGGATTGTTGACCTTTTATGGATTTTTAATATTAAGAATTTTTTTAAGGGATATATTCAAGGTTTAAAGTAATTAAAGTGAGACATCATGTTAAGGATTATGATTAATAGATTTTTAAGCAAAACTTATACTCCCTTCGTCCCAAGAATACATGCACATTTCTATTTTGATCCGTCCCAAAAATACTTGCACACCCTAAAAATATAAACAATAAACAATATCAATAACCTTATAATACTACAATATTACAAAAAATGTCACCTTCTTTTTACATACAATTTAGTCAAAGTCAACAATTTCATACGCTTTGCTCTATTCAATTACCCAAAATACTCCTTCTATTTCTTACATATTACAATAAAAATATATTTTTTTTAAATTCTATGCCACCAAATAAGTGCATGTATTCCTCGGAAGGAGGAAATATCATGTAATATTTTTAATAAAAGATTGATATTTAACTAAAGAAGTACAACTTGTCACCCTTTACATAAATGGATGTAATTCTTTGATAAATCACTTCAAAGGTGTTTCAAATTAAATTATAACGATAATTTCAAGACTGTAAGTTTTGTGGTTAGAAAGGTTTGCAAATAATTCCACAAAATAAATTAGAAATAATTTAAGTAAAAAGTGTTTCATATGTAAAAATAGTTTTTGAAGGAATTTGAGAAATCTCTGTATTCTTAACTATAAATTTTACTAGAAAATAAATCAATGTAACATTTTCATATGAGATTACAAAACATCTAAATGAACATTTTTCATTTGAAATGTAAGCCAAAGACCTTGTTAATCAAGTGATCTGTGATCATGATAAAATGCATAAAGTTCATGAAATATTTACAAACTATCATGTTGCCATAGTTTTGTAAAACATGTAAATCTCTCAAACTGCTTCATGAACTAAAAAGCTGTTTTGCATGCATAAACTACACACATATGTGAATTTATATGTTTTAACCTACTCAAAAGTCATATATCTTATTACGGCTCGTTTGATAGGTAAGATGAGATAAAGAAGTATTATGGGAGTAAGTATTATGTATGTTTATCTAAAGAGGTAATAGGAAAAAAGTGTAAAAGACTTATAAAGTTTAGGCAGTGTTTTGTGAAAAACATTGTTGCGGCAGCTTAAAAAATCAACAATATCTCTTTAAATAATGAATAGATTTTAAAGATATGTTGCATGATTATAAAGGACATATAGATGAATATATAACTTTATTATATTAGTGTTTACTGTAAATCATCTATTTTAGTGGTGAAATGAAAAGATAAAGTTTAGCTTTGTGTTTCTCGCATGCATGCTGTCACAGTTTAGTAAAATGCTCATAACGTTCATTTGGTTAAATATTTTTCTATGAGATTTTACAGGTAATTACTTAACATCATAATAAACATTTGTCATTTTTTGTTGTTATCCAAAATCTTAACACATACTGGTCTTTTCTGGCTTGAAAAATAGGAACAGATTCTAGAATTTTTAAGTTGTTAGTTGAAAATACTTGAATTTGATGAACAATGTTTTGACATCTTAGATTTAACAACTCCCATCTTTACATAACATATACCACAAACCCACAAAATTATCATGCATTTAGTCACCTCCTCTTTCTCATTTTCACAAATAACATACTTATAGGATATAATGTGAGATGTTTTACCTTGAAAGCTTTGAAAAGTTTAGAATCTTGTTGTGATTTTGATGGTGTTGGAAGGATGGTTGACCCTCCTCCACTTGGTAGTAGTTATAAATATTAGAAAGAAGAAGAATGAAATAAGGATTAATGTAGATTCAAAATTAAAAGATGACTATTATTGTTATGAATCTTTACTTACCTTGTTGGTGGTGAGATTATTTGATGGATGAAATCTTTGTTGCTAGTGTTGGAATAATGACTCAAACTTTTTTAGGGAGGCTGAAGATGGTGATGGAGTATGTTGATGAGCTTATTTTATGAAGGAAGTTCCTATTGGAGGGATACGATGTGTTGTATGAATCTTAAGTAATCTATTGCAAGAAGAGTTCTTACTTGGATTTTTCTTTTTATCTTACCTTGTTGTCCTTTCTTATTGTCTTCTTGTGTTGGATGAATTTCATTATGTGAGTCTACCATATAATATATGTACGAATGAATCTCATCATTAGATCATATTTTCTAATATATGTATGTGTAGGTTTTGCTTTAATTTGGAATATCTTCATTTAATAAAATAAGATTTTGAATTTTTAGATGTTTGTATGCATGTTCCAAATCATGAGACATTGTATGAATAAGAAGATATTAGATTTAATTTTGGTATCAAAACGTTTCTGAAAAAATATTTAGATTGTTGATCAAGTATTCTCCAATCATGTTTATATTTTATTAAGCTTTTATTGCACTTAAATTATTAAGAAGTATATTACGTCAAATTTTAATGATGATATATCCCTTGCAAAATCATATACTTATGACCACCTACTATAACATTAAATTTAAATGTATTATATTAATTCTTTGATCACCAACTAAATTAAAATTTCTATGGCATGAAGTATTAATTTCTATAAAATAATATATATAAATTTAATAAAAGTCTATTTTAGAGGGGTGTTACACTCTCTCCCCCTTTATGGTAATTTAGCCTCGAAATTAAAGTATACTAACTTTTGCTTCCAATACAATAAATAAACTTCTCATTTCAATAGTAGTTCTTTTCCTTTTGACATAAAAACTTCCAACTCGTAAAGAAGTATAAGGCTCCTACTCGTTTTTCCTTTAACTGTAGTCTTCATGAACTAAGCACTCTTTAAGTTAATAAAATGTCTCGAGTCAAGCATAGAGTATAAAAACTAATATAGCTCCTAACACATTAGATACTAATGTTGATCTCTGAATAGAGTACTTAATTCCTTTCTAAATTACTCTAGGAACAATAATTTAATGCATTTGAGCTTTACTAATTCCTTACCATGTGCAATATTTATTTGGTGTTTTACTACTGTAACAACAAATTTATATTTATGATAAAATAAATACATATTAAGTATAAAGATAATTTTAGATGAATTTAATTTGGAGAATATATGAACGGGTTACAATCTCAATCAATCATCTGATTCTTCTCTCGAACCAATTGAACTTGAATTGACTTATGTGTGTTGACTTTGACTTCTTTGACTGGAGTGTATGCTGAATGTGTTGACAGTGTATAATGAGCCAGATCTTTAGATGAAGCTTGTCTGAGCTCGGATGTGTAGTCTTGTGATGTTGATCCGGAAATGTTGAACCTTTGTTCAGATTGAACGTTGATTGGAGAGATTTTTGTGGAGAAAATCATTGACTGGAAGAATGCCAGATCAGAGGGGCTTGGTGCCTTAATCTCTGATTAGATACTTTTGACTGAAAGAATGTCAGATCGGAGGGGCTTGACATCTTGATCTCTGATCGGAGGCAGTTGGCTGGAAGAACGCCAGACCGGAGGGGCTTGGCACCTTGATCTCTGATCGGAGGTGGTTGACTAGAAAGACGCCGTACCGGAGGGGCTTGGTACCTTGATCTCTGATCGGAGGCTGTTGACTGGAAGAACGCCGGATCGGAGGGGCTTGGCTCCTTGATCTTTGATCGGAGAAGGTTGATTGGAAGAACGCCGGATCGTAGGGGATCGACGCCTTGATCTCTGATCGGAGGCTATTGACTGAAAAATACTGGATCGGAGGGGCTTGACACCTCGATCTCTGATCGGAGGTGGTTGACTGGAAGTACGCCAGATCGGAGGGGCTTGACACCTTGATCTCTGATCGGAGGTTGTTCTTGACTTGAAGATCTTAAAGGGAGGCTGACCTTTCATTTTTGCTTGTGTTCTTCGAATCTCTTCAGAGTTTTGAGTGTGTTTGGAATGACTGGAGGATGACTCCTTATATATGTGAAGGATGATGAAGCCCCATAAGTAACTCACAATCTGATTGGTCAATGGTTGATTTGACCTAATTCTGCGGGCTTGACCTTCCTTCTTTGCAATTTGATTGGTCAATATTAATTTGACCTAATTTTGCAGGCTTGGACATTTCCAGACTTTGTTTGACTTGGGTCTGACCACATTTGAGTTAGGCTTATTTGACTGGATCTGGCCCAATTATCAATTATTTACTCATTTATTTTAGGAATTTATTTATTTAAATATCCTTAATAAATAAATAATTAATTGATAATTATTGCATTAATTTGCCACATATTTTCCTTTAATAGACAATAAAATTCAAGTGCCTACAAATTCACCCTCATATTTTGTTCACGGACTCCTTTGTGTTGAAGTGAACAAATTGCGGTACTCCATTTTTTATCAACATGATTGAATTTTATTGCATGCCTTACCAACTCAATATGAATAGCCTGAATTATGACTGAACTTAGCAGAGTGCTAAGCTGCCTACGTACCTCTTTGAAAAGGATCAAGTCATAACGTAGTTCAAAGGGACACGATTTGATTTGAATATGGGGGTTCTTTACATAGTTTATACTCATGCGGACCATGAATAACATACAGTTTAAGCTAGTACGTCATGAAGCGTTGAAATTGTTGACAGTTTATACTCGTGTCAATGTGTCTTGAATTTGAACTTGCAGACAGTTTATACTCATGTCGGGGAGCCTTGTGTGGATATTTTTCACTCGTGTCGAGGAGCATTGTGTGGACATTTTTCTCTCGTGTCGATGAGTGTTGTATGTAGATAGTTTCAACGCATATCAAGGAGTTGAGAATTTTAGATAGTTTATGCTCATATCAAGGAGCTTTGTGTGTAGAGAGTTTAGTCTCTTCCCAAGGAGAATTGATTTGATGTATAGACAGTTTAAACTCATATCAAAGAGCATTGTGGTGTAGATAATTTTAGCTCGTATCAAGAAGCAGAGTGTGTAGATAGTTTTAGCTCATATCAAGGAGTGCAATGTGTGGGGATTTAGATAGTTTTAGCTCATATCAAGGAGCGTAATGTGGACAGTTTATGCTCGTGTCGAGGAGCTTTGCACTTGAGTTTGTCAACAGTTCATTGCCCCCATATCTTGGGATGAGCTATCTTCTCTTACATTGACTTCATTTCTATGAATCTTTATGGAAACTGCAGTATTTGGTTATGGTTCTTCTTCCAAAGGCTCATCAAAAGGTATGTCTTCAAACTCATAAGAGTCTCAAATAGATGGCCATTCGATGTCATTTGATGTCAAGTTCAACTCTATGTCATGAGCTCCTGTAGCCAATTTTTCAAAAGTTTTAGGTCGAATTCCTTGGAGTATGTAGCGAAGATTCCACTGCATACCTTGAATGCATATTTCAATAGCTGAAGTTTTTTACAGCTTTTCTTTGCAATTGAGGCTCAGGCTCCTCCATCTTTTGGCGTAGTTGATGACATATTATTCATTACTTTGACGAGTATTTGTTAGCTCCATCAAGCTAACATTTCTTCGTGTGCTGTAGAAGCGGTTGAGGAATTCTTTTTCCATTTTCCCCAAATGTCAATGGAGTCGGCTTCCAAGTCAATGTACCAATCGAAGGCATTTTCTTTTAAAGATCGGATGAATTGCCTCACCATATGATCTCCGTAGGTCCCAGCATCATTGCATGTCTCGACGAAGTGTGCTACATGTTGTCTTGGGTTGCCTTTGCCGTCGAATTGTTGAAACTTGGGAGGTTGGTAGTCAATTGGCATCCTCAAGTTGTCAATTTTTTTGTATAAGGCTTTTTGTAGGTAACATAAGATTTGGAGATCCCTTCAAACTTATCTATTATCGTCTCCAACACAATGACCTTTAGTTGGTTGGAAGAAAGTATTTTGTCAGTTGAAACTTGCATTTTTTCCTCAATTGTCTTTTCTTCAAATAGATGATGTTTCGTCGAGTCTTCCTCCTCGTGCTCATTCTCAACTTGTTTCTTATTAGCTTGAATTGTCTCCGTTTTATCTATTTCTTTATAAGTACAGAGATCTTTACGTCTTGAGCTTCCATGTGGTTGTTGAGTCCTTCGATAGCTCTCATCATACTTGCGAGTTGTTCTTCAATGGTCATAGCATTTGTTGTTATCACTATAGCTATAGCTAAGGCAGATGGCGAGCTTGGCGTTGAACGAGGAGTTAAGCAAGAGAAATATTTTCACCACCCTTGTCTCCGTGCAATGGCTTATTGAGAGTAATCTCCATCATATGGTTTTCTCTATGGAGCCTTCGGGAATACTTCTTGTAACTACTTCAACTCATTCAGTTTGCAACTCTGGAAGCTTTGATGCAGTAGGCCTTTGTATCGTAATTTTTAGTGGAGTCATCATTTGAGTCTTCACAGCTTGTAGCTCTGAATGCTTCGAGATAGATGACATTTCTATAGCGATCCTAAGAGAAGTCATTCTTTGTGCTTGTAAAGAGAAGAGATGAGAGGTAGGGACTGTCCCACTGGCGTGCCAAAATTTGTAACAACAAATTTATATTTATGATAAAATAAATACAAATTAAGTATAAAGATAATTCAGATGGATTTAATTTGGAGAATATGTAAATGGTTTATAATCTCAATTAATCATCTGATTCTTCTCTCAAACCAATTTGGCTTGACTTGACTTTGACTTGACTTGTGTGTGTTGACTTTGGCTTTTTTAACTAGAGTGTATGCTGACTGTACTGACTGTGTTAACAGCTTGTATTGAGTCAGATCTTCAGATGAAGCTTGTCCAAACTAGGATGTGTAGTCTTGTGACGTTGATCCGGAGGTGTTGAACCTTTGTTCGGATTGAACATTGATTGGAGAACTTTTTGTGGAGAAAGTCATTGACTGGAAGAATACCAGATAGGAGGGGCTTGACACCTTAATCTCTTATCGGAGGTTGTTGACTGGAATACGTTGGATCGGAGGGACTTGACACCTTGATATCTGAACGGAGGCAGTTGGCTGGAAGATCACCAGATCGGAGGGGCTTGGCACCTTGATCTCTGATCGGAGGTGGTTGACTAAAAGAATGCCAGATCGGAGGGGCTTGACACTTTGATCTCTGATCGGAGGCTGTTGACTAGAAGAACGCCGGATCGGAGGGGCTTGGCACCTTGAGCTCTGAACGGAGGTGGTTGACTTGAAGAACACCGGATCGGAGGGGCTTGATACTTTGATCTCTGATCGGAGGCTGTTGACTGGAAGAATACCAGATTGGAGGGGCTTGACACCTTGATCTCTAATCGGAGGTGGTTGACTGGAAGAACGCCGGATCGGAGGGGTTTGAAACCTGATCTTTGATCGGAGGCTGTTCTTGACTTGAAGATCTTGAAGGGAGGCTGGACTTTCGTCTTTGCTCGTGTTCTTCGGATCTCTTCAGAGTCTTGAGTGTGTTTGGAATTAATTGAGGAGGGCTCCTTATATAGGTGAAGGATGAGGAAGCCCCATAAATAACTCGCAATCTGATTGGTCAATGGTTGATTTGATCTAATTCTGCGGGCTTGGGCCTTTTCATCCTTGCAATTTGATTGGTCAATATTGATTTAACCTGATTTTACAAGCTTGGACCTTTTCAGACTTTGTTTGACTTTGGTCTGACCACATTTGAGTTGGGATTATTTGACTGAATCTGACTCAATTATCAATTATTCACTAATTTATTTTAGGAATTTATTTCTTTAAATTCTTTAATAAATAAATAAATAATTGATAATTATTGCATTAATTTGCCACATATTTTCCTTTAATAGGCAATAAAATTCAAGTGCCTACAACTACATAAAAACTTGTAATCAAAATGAAATCTAGTTCCAATGATCCTTTCATCCTCTAGCATGCATATCCGTTTATTTTCTCTTAAATAATAAACTTCTATCACTCCTCTCTTAGGGAACTTTTTCTTTTTCTCCCTCTTCAATTGTAAATGTTTGAAATTCTATCACTTAAGATGAGTATTGCTTTCATTCACCTTCATCTTATCCACTATGTATGAATGTTTGAACCATCTCGATGATGTTTAACTTGTGAGTGATTTTCCATCTTCATTAGCTGAATTAACTTATAATATGTCATATTGATTCCATTTCTGTTCATTCTTCGTGCATCGAACAACAATTTATCTTTCTAAGTTTGTGGTGGATTAAAGATCATATTCCCTTAGAGGTGCCAACTACTACCATCGTCCATTATTGTATTTTACTTACTGAATAGAAGTTATCCAACAAATGAGGGTTGATGATAAGGAAAAAGGAATAAAACAAAAGATGAAGCTATTTTCATATTTCAAGATAAGATCAATAAGAAAATGAGAATCTTATTCTCAATCTTGATCAATGTTTTATAAAGTATCCATAATCTTCCTAAAATCCATGAAGGAGAAGGTATTTATAGGATATAAGGACAAAGAGATTCAATGAATAATGAGAGTGCTTTCAAAACTCCAAATTAATAACTTCCGAAAATCTAGACATGATTTTGAACGACCATATCTCTTTGAGTCCTTTGAATATGACAATCTATAACGTATGGTTGGAAAGGTAATCGAGTTGGATTTCCATTGCAACCAACGGTACATGAATTAGAGTACTCTTGTAGAAAAAGGTATGACATGAATACTAAACTGTGGCAGGTTCAGCGAATTTTACCCTACATCACCAATATTAAGGTACAAACCACTGGAGTTAGCTCAAAATTTTAAGTCGAGTAGTTTAGTCCATGAGATCGCGATTGTTAAGAGCATAGGTTCCTTCTTACCTTAAAAGGGTTATGGTCCTTGTTATTATGCATTAAAATGAATTTCTAAAACTTATTAGTGATGTCTTAGTAAACTTGTTTCTACTCATGACTATTAGATCACTTACTGTTGAGAGTAAAAATTCACGTAATTTGAGCTCTGATTTATGTGAAAATTGTGTATGATTTGGTCTTAAGTCGAGACGAATCGAGTTATGTATGGAAAAGGCATGAATCAGGTGCTACTAAGGATGTTTGAGCATAATTTCGCAGGTAACCAGGTTAGAAGTGTTCAAAATCGGAAGACATGAGTTTCGAGGTGGTCTGTTCGACAAGAATTGGAGTCGTTCAACCAAGACCACTTTGGTCGAGCAATGGTCCAACAACGTGTGAAAATGTCTGGCATACAAAGTTCCAATTCGACCAAGTGGAGAGTTGTTCAACCAAGGCTAGGTTGGTCGAACAATGGTCAAACGGCAGCAGAAGGTGGATTCTGTGCACAGTTCGATCGTTTGGTTAACGTGAACTATTAGGGTTCCATATGATTCTATATCAGCGGAAGCAAGAACATAAAATTATATTACCTTTCACCAAGGTATGTTGAAGAAAAAGAAGAATTCTCGCCGGCGGCATGTGCAACCTCACCGTTTTGGGCATAACTCTCTCATCCAATCTCCAATTTGAGTGATCTACGTGCCAAAATGATCATCTGCTGTATTCCCAAGTCTCAATCTGTTGTTCTCTCTCCCTACTCATGGTTAGGCTTGTCTAATTAGGGTTTCCGGACAGCTGAGATGACTTATATATGGGCTACAACAGGGACCAGGAGGAGAAATTAGAGTTGGGCTCCATTGGGCTTAAGTATCCAAGTTTAGCTCAAAACTTATACTTAAGTCTAATAATAATACTATATTCCACTAAAATATTATTACTGTACTGCCGCTCCAATCCCATAATTACGTTATGGGCTCCTTCTTATTATGATCCTGTTAGTCTCCCCGCGTTTAAGATATACAATGCCCATTAATTAATTAAGTTACTGACAACTCCATTAATTAATATCTTATCAGAGAGTAGTAACACTCAACCTCATTATCATGCCGGAATAAATCCACCTGTAGGATTTGTATGATAATACTTATGAGCTCCTCAAGGGAACATCATCAACCTATTTAATAGGACACATATTCCTTCTACAAACAACAGCACACCATAGAGACAGCATTATTTCTCAACTCACCGAGTTGGTTGATTTAATTAAATATAAATCTCACCCATTGATGAATCAAACAAATACATACTGCCTTATGTGTCGAGGTTATTGTATATGAATTAAGAGCACGAACATCCATAATAATTGAGATCAAGTTCTCCTATATAGTCAGTATAAATCAAACGATCTCAAGCGGTCCAACTCAATACACACAAAGTGCACTAATGTGATTATATAGTCAAGACAAACTAATACCAAATCACACTACAACCATCCTAATAGATAGTCCGCGTCTATCTCGGTTGTGAGCATTTATTTATACTTTATAAGGAAACCGATAATATGATCTTCCGCGTGTTGTCGCACAATATATTATCTACAGTATAAAGTAAGTGAACTATTGTATCGGGCATATAAATAAATTATAAGACGCAATCATTTGATCATATGATTCTCATTTCAAATAAATTGTTATAAATTGTTCATACAAAAAGCTAGACTTTTAGTATACTATCCAACACAACCACCGTTCGACCATAACCATTTTGGTCGAACAGCGTGGAAGATTTCTTGTTTCGTATGTATTCACACCCTCAGTGCGTGTATCTGCGTATTTTTGGTGAAAAGCCCAGAAAAGGTCCATTGGAAGAGTCTCAAGTATAAAAAGGACACTATTGACATCCAAAGAAGAGAGTTAGATACCACATCCATCATACATCACATCCAAACCCTAACTCCATCTGCAGGAGTTGTAGAGAGAGATTCGTCTTTTGAATAAAGTAAAAAACCAAGTGAAGATTCAAGATAGAGCGAGACGTGACTATTCCCATATCTAGGTTTTTATTCGCTTCTTAATTTATCTTATTATTTTTTAGACTATGGGTAAGATCTATCCAACCACCATGATTATTCTTCGCAACATCATGGGCTAGAACCACTTCGTAGTTCTAGGATTTATGAAGGTTTTACGAGTTAATTAAACTTTCGTGTGTATAATCCGTGCAACACTACTTGTGGGTTATTTTATATATGACTATGTGTTTTTAATTTATATTCACGGTTTTGTGCATCTTCAACTATTATATAGACTCTGCATATATATCTGAGTTGTAGATTGAGCGCGTTCACTGCTGAATAGGATTTCATGTTGTAATTCTAAGTGAGGGGACTACGAAACTTCATTAGAACTATCATATATGAATATTTATTAATTGAATCTAATTTGGGTTAATAAGTAGGATAAAGAGAGTAATTTCATAGTAAATACAAAAGGGAGATCATATCGGGTAAAAGTACTAAATGCACGAGAAATAATTGACACTGACAGTACCTAGAAAGGGGGTGAATTATATCTCTTGCTCTAAGGTTATTCACACGTGTTATACGCATGTTTACTTGTGTCTATTGATTAATTATTCATGGATTCACAATGCGTCCATAATCCACAAGGCAGAGTCGGAAAAATATACATGAAAGGGAGATTAATGAGTGAAACTGAATTGTCCTAAAGCTACCTATTTCTCACTTGATCACTTTCGTTAATTCTCTACTGCTTGTCTATTTTACTTGCTATTTAATTATTTGTCTAGTAGTTTAATAATTATTCCACATTTAAATTGCCAACTTAAAGTCATAATTAATTTATTTAAAAATAAGATTAATAATAATCCGTCCTTTGGGTTCGATAATATAACTTGGTAGCTTATCTAAACTACAATAACATCCTTCATACTTGGGGATTGATTTAGTGTTGAGAAAACACCCATTAAGTTTCTGGCGCCTTTGCCCGGGGACAATATATATTATTAATTTATTATTTCTAGTTTAATTGAGATTATTTCATACTTGTCTTTATTTTCTAACTCTGAATTTTTCTCAGGTGTATGTACACTAGATCGAAGGGACCTATTATAGAACCTTTTGATCTGTAAATAGAAGAATCAATGAGAAAAAGGAAAAGAAAGAAGAAGAAGAATAAGAAAGTGGAAACAATCGATACTCTTTTTCCAGGAGTTGAAGTTGAAGAGCCTAACTTGGAAGTGACTGAAGCTGTAGCTGATTTAAACGCAGAAGCAGAAGTAATTGACATGGCCGTAGATAGGCCAAATCTAGATAACGTTGCAATCCGTGAGGTTTTCAAAAACAACAGGGGTGGCAACTTGGGGCTGTTAGGAGCGCGAGGGGTCGATGCAGATTTTGAACTTCACCCCATTCTTATCAGCATGGTAAAAAAGAGCCCTTTCGCTGGGGGTACCTTTGAAGATCCTCAACAGCATTTCAATAAGTTCCTTGGTTATGCAAGCACACAAAAGAACGCAGAAAATAAAGAGGATGCAAGGAGGATCATATTGTTCAAATTGTTTCTTACTGAAAGAGCGAGAGACTAGTATGACACTCTTAATCCTGCAGATTGCACTACATGGGAGCAACTGAAGTTGAAGTTCTTAGAGAGATACATGCCACCTTCAAAGGTGTTTAGGATGAAACAAGACATCAATCAATTTACTATCAATCAAGGTGAAGAGTTTCACGAAGCATGGGATACATTTAATGACATGCTTAGAAGGTGCCAACGGCATGGATTGTCGAAAGCTCAATACATCAATATTTTCTACAACAGGTTGGATTGTGATTCACGTGTTTTACTTGATGTTTCATCAAGTGGAGCATTACTTGCGAAGACACCCGTTGAGGCCGAAAAGTTCTTTGAGGATATTCGATTAATTCAAGAGATTGGCCTACTGATAGAGTGAGGGGCACCTATGTACTTGGCAAGATAGCAGGTTGAACATGTAGTGATGAAGCCGAGTAGGGATGATGATATCGCCTCTAATTTGGCTAATATTCATAAGCACTTGAGTCTCAGCAAAAGCAGATTGCAAAGTTAGCTCAGCGAGTACCAGTGATGCAGCAGCAGGATTGTGGTGATGGGAGATCTATCCAAGAGGAGTTAGAAGAGGCGAACTATGTCATGGGTCAAAGTATTCAAGGATCTAGGTTCTAAAATCAAGGAAACAGAAATTACCATGGGAACTCCAACAATCGTGATCCCCTGGGTAAAATCAATAAATTTGATCAAAAAATGCAACTTTTCTTAAACAATTTAGTACAGTAAATGGGATGGGTGGTCCGGGACAAAGGAAGTATTTATTAATAGTACCTCATCTATATCCAAAATACTTATCCTAATTGTAACGATCATAACATTACTCTCATTTTACTTCTTTGAATTACAATTTCCCATCACGACTACAATAATTTAATCCTTAAAAGATATCAAATTCTTTTTGTTTCGATCTTCAAAATGTTGTCCTCACACTTGATTTATATATCATAAAGTAGCTCTCATCTATATAATATTTTAATAAAAAAATGGGTAGTTGCATTAGTGTTGTTTGTGGGTTCCATGGAGATATATTGACTATTTTGTGTGGGTCCCATGTACTAAATATGGAAATGTAAAAAATTAAAATGAGACACTCAAATTATAAATATGTAAAAATTGAAATGAAATAGAGGAGTATGTTTTGTGCTAAAAATTGGGGTTATATTATGGTGCACCTATGATTTATAGGTTAACTTTTTTAGGATATACTATATTATTTTAAAAAAAATACTAGAGTAATATTTTATTTGATCTAAAAGTATTAATTATTACCTCTGTCCCATAAATAAATTCACTCTTTCTATTTTGTACATACTATAAACAAGTTCACACCCCCTAATAAGGAAATACACACAAATCAATAACCCCACAATACAGTTAAATTTCAAATTGTCACCCATTTAAAACTCACATAACTTACTTTATAATTTATTTATTACTTAAAAATATCAAACTACCCTAAAAGTAAATTAAAAAGCAACTTTTTTTAAACTCTGTATCTACAGTAACCGTGAACTTCTCTTTGGGATGGATGGAGTATTTATGACACGACCTACCTTACATAACTTATAATTCAAATACTAATTAACATAAACATCATTATTATAAAACTGCACATTTTTTTTCATAATATATTTAAAACCATAGTCTAACATACGTCATCAGTTTCTGACACCACATCAATCCAGACGAACTCATGACATAACAAAATATCAGCGGAAACAAAATAAACCTACGGCCTAGCCCAACAGGTCGTCATCTATGTACATTCGCTCAAAACCCTGAAGAAGCTCCACAGCTTGCACACCACACCACATAACATCAATCATCATCAGGCTCACCTACAATGCATAAACTAGTAAGACAAAAATCTCAGTAAGTAGAAATCATGCATGACAGTGCATGAAAATGCATTTAGTTTTCTATCGTCTATTTCCTAGTCTTTCTAGTTGATCTCTTTTATTTTGAAAATTATTTACGTTGCGGGATCCTCATGACACACTTATGATATGAATCCAAATGAGCTCAATGGGGATAATTTTTCCGAACCCCGAATAAAGTACTGGAATAATTTTTCCGAACCCAGAATAAAGTGTCGGGAATAATTTTTTCGAACCCTAACAGAGATGCATATATAGTGGCCGCACACACCATTAATATCTTATTAATTTTGGGGAAAGAACTTTTCATTATTATGCGTGGTATGCAACCAGTACAATTAAATATGCATCATAAACCATTTACGATGTAAATATCAACATTTAATCACAATAAAGCAACAACTTAACTTTAATTCACATAAATCCACTTCTGGAACAATAACTTCACCTCAATCACATAAATTCATTTATAGAATAATCACTTCACTTTGGATCACACGAATCCCTTTTTTGGAATAAAAACTTCATCTCGGATCACACAGATCCTTATAATCAATATCTTCTCAAATCATACAAATATATTTTCAACAGTTTCCAATCACATAGATTTATATAGGACAATAATATTATTTCAAATCACATAAATACACAACTTGTATCACCAATTAACCCCAAATAATTCATAACGTAATTAAACTATTCACAAATAATTCATGACATAATTATCCCATATTAATAACAAATAATTCACACATAATATATTTATGCATTGTAGTTGGACTTCTACTTATCTGGACTCCGACAATAGTAACAGTATAGACCCGTGAAGGACTGTCACTAATTCCTTTCTTCCCGTTCCGGCACGCCCCTTTCTTCTTTCCTTTCTCTTTCTCTCTCACTATTTCTTTTTTTCTCTTTCTCTAGTTGCGAACTCGTCACTGTGCTTTTCCAGTTTCCCCTAAATGGGGTATTTATACTAAAAGTTGGGGTTGGCAGTTGGGGGTATTAAACCCACCGTCTCCCAAAATCAATAATTAATTAAAAATTTTTTTATAATAACTTAACAAAATTCACGGCTGTAAATTAGCCATGCATGCCATTCGTGTGTTGACTCACCGCAGTAACTATTTCCTTTTTTCCTTTTATTATTATTATTATTATTATCCATTACGAATATACGTGAAATACTTAATAACTAAGATATAATACATTTACAAATTAATACACATACGTGTATAATTTCTTACTACTATTATTATTACGGGAACACGTGTGATACTTAATAATTAAGAAATGATACATTTATACACACGAGATGATTTATTTATATATACAAATTAATACACGTAAATATTTATGCACATATATATTCACATATTGTCACCTAATTGCCACATAAATATCACGTAATTATAAAATGCACATAACACAAATTATATTATATTTGCACAGTAGTGAGAAGCTCGGGTATCACATCCTCCCCACCTTATAAAAATTTCGTCCTCGAAATTTACTTACCTGAAGAGTTCTGGATACTTAGCCATCATCTCATCCTCTCTTTCCCAAGTGGCCTCCTCAACTAATTGGTTCCTCCATAACACCTTCACTATTGGTATCTCTTTATTTCTGAACTTCTTCACTTCTCACTATAAAATCTCAACTGGTATTTCTGCATAACTCAAATCTTCTTTCAACTCAACTGGTTCCTGCCTGAGAATATGAGATGGATTCGGAATATACTTCCTCAACACAGATACATGAAACACGTCATGTACTCTAGACATTGATGCTGATAACTCCAACTTATAAGCAACATTTTCGACTTTCTCAATGATAGTGAATGGACCAACATATCTTGGACTGAGTTTTCCTTTCCTTCTAAACCGCATTATCCCCTTCATTGGAGATACTTTCAAGAATACCTGATCACCCACTTCAAATTCCAACTCTCTTCTCCGTTTGTCTGCATAACTTTTCTGCCGATCCTGAGCAACTTTTATCTTTTCTCGAATACGGGTAACAGCTTCTGACATTTCACGAATCAAGTCTGGACCCAAAAGTTTTCTCTCTCCAACTTCATCCCAATGTACTGGAGATCTAAACTTCCTCCCATACAGTGCTTTATATGGAGCCATCCCGATAGTAGACTAATAACTGTTGTTGTACGAGAATTCTATCAAAGGCAGAAATTTACTTCACTGACCTTGAAAATCCAACACACATGCTCTGAGTATATCCTCCAAAATCTGTATCGTTCGCTCTGATTGACCGTCTGTTTGTGGATAGAATGCTGTGCTGAAAGATAACTATGTCCCCAACGCCTTATGTAAACTCTTCCAGAAAGCAGACAAGAATCTCATATCTCTATCCGATACAATGATAAGTGGTACTCCATGGAGTCTGACGATCTCTTGTATATATATCTGTGCATAGCGATCCATAGAATACGTAGAGCAAATATGAAGAAAATGAGCTGACTTAGTTAGCCGATCCACGATAACCCAAATGGCATCATGACCTTTTACTGTCTTCAGTAGCCCGATAACAAAATCCATAGTGATATTCTCCCACTTCCACTCTTGAATAAATAAAGGCTGTAAAGTTCCTGCTGGTCTCTGATGTTTAGCTTTGACTTGCTGACAAGTCAAACATTGCTACACATATTGAGCGACATCTCTCTTCATCCCTGGCCACCAGTAATGTGATTTCAAATCTCTATACATCTTTGTAGCTCCTAGATGTACATAATAAGGTGTTGAATGAGCTTCTGCCATCACTTCCTTCCAAATGTCGTCCACTTCAGGTAGACATAATCGACCTCTATAATGAATCACACCATCATCTCCTAATTGAAAGTCAGAAGACTTTCCAGAGCTGATATTATTCTTTATCTTGTCAAACAACTTATCCACCTCTTGTTCCTGTCGAATCTTATCCATCAAAGTTGGTCGAAGTGTCAAAGCTGTCATCTTTGCTTCCAACGATCCTTCCTGAATGATCTCCACACCCATCTTTTGCAAGTCATGCAACTTTGGTTTCTGATTTAGGCTTGTAGCAGTCACACTTTGTATTGCCTTTCGGCTCAATGCATCAGCAACCACATTGGCTCTACCTGGATGATAATTAATAACACAGTCATAGTCCTTCACCAGTTCCAACCATCTTCTCTGCCTCATGTTCAACTCTTTTTGAGTGAAGAAGTACTTCAAACTCTTATGATCAGTGTAGATCTCACAACGCTCTCCATACAGATAGTGCCTCCAAATTTTGAGTGCAAACACCACTGCGGCTAACTCCAAATCATGAGTTGAGTAGTGCTTCTCATACTCCCTTAACTTTCTGGATGCATACGCTATTACTTTCCCATTCTGCATCAATACACATCCAAGACCATTCTTCGAAGCATCACTATAAACCTTGAAATTTTCTGTCTCCGTAGGAATAGTTAAGATAGGTGCTGATGTCAACCATCTCTTCAATTCCTAAAATCTTTGTTCACATGTCTCCGTCCATGGAAACCTCACATTCTTCCTGGTCAACTGTGTTAATGGTGAAGCGATCTTGGAGAATCTTTCAACAAACCTTCGATAATATCCAGTCAATCCGAGAAAGCTACGAACCTCAATGGGATTTGAGGGTTGTGGCTAATCATGGATTGCTTTAACTTTACTTGGATCCACCGAAATTCCTTCTCTCGATACCACGTGGCCCAAGAAAACAACTCGGACCAACCAAAAATTCACACTTCTTGAAATTTGCATATAACTACTTCTCATTTAGAATCTCCAACACCTTTCTCAAGTGTAGAGCATGATCCTCCTTATTCTTAGAGTAAATCAGTATATCATCGATAAATACAATCACAAACTTATCGAGAAATTCCTGAAATACCCTATTCATCAAATCCATAAAGCTGCTGGAGCATTCGTCAAACCAAATGGCATCACAAAAAATTCATAATGTCCATACCTTGTACTAAATGTAGTTTTCAGAATGTCCTCCTTCTTAATCTTCAACTGATGATACCCCGATCATAAATCAATCTTCGAAAAGATAACTGCACCCTGTAGTTGATCGAACAGATCATCAATGAGAGGCAATAGATACTTATTCTTGACTGTAACTTTGTTGAGCTCTCGGTAATCAATGCATATCCTCAATGTGCCATCCTTCTTACGAAACGAAAGAACTGGTGCTCCCCAAGGTGAAAAACTAGGTTGGATGAATCCTTTGTCTAGTAACTCTTGCAACTGTATCTTCAATTCCTTCAGTTCAGCTGGTGCCATTCTGTATGACGCTTTAGATATAGGAGCAGTTCCCGGTTGCAGCTCAATAACAACTCTATTTTCTAGTCTGGTGGCAAACCTAGAAGATCATCTGGAAATACCTCCGGGTATTCTCGAACTACTAGTACATCACCGAGGATTGGACACTGTTGTCCCGTAACATTCATCACACTCACCAAATAACCCTCACAATCATTTTCAACAACTACTGTGCTTTTGCCGCTGATATCATAGGAAATCTGAAGTTTTTTTTAATCCCAACAAAAGTGAATGGTTCTCCTCCCAATGGCTGAAAAGTGATACTCTTCTTCTGACAATCTATTGTAGCACCATACTTTGATAGTCAATCTATGCCCAATATGATATCATAACCATTCATGCTTAACACAATCAAGTCAGTGAGGAGTTGTCTTCCTTCAATAGGAATAACACAATCTCGAAGAAGTTGATTGGTTTGCTTCGACTCACCAGAAGGTATCATCACTTCATAAGTAGCTTCTATCAAGTTAGATGTTCTACCCAGCTTCCTCACATACTCAGTGGATACAAATGAATGTGTTGGTCCAAAATTAAATAGCACATATGTAGAAGTGCCAAAAATAGAAAACTTACCCGTGACAACTGCGGGATTCGCATCTGCCTCCTCCCACGTCAAAGTGTATCCTCTTGCTGGAACTCTCCCCTTCTGTCCTTGCTTCCTTTTCTTAGGACAAGTAGTAGTCACATGTCCTTTCTCCCCGCATATGTAACACGTTCTCGGAGGAATGTGGCACTCCCCACCATGTAATCTCAGACAATTAGGACATCTGGGCAGTGGTGGCGGCGGTGACACCTTACCCTGATCGAATTTGAGACGCTTGTTTGGTTCTCTTTGTGTTTGCCCTTGATCCACTGTAACATTAGGTTTCTGCCTCTGAAATGGCATTGGCCTCTTATTCTCTCCCAAACTGCTGCACTAGTTTCTGCTGAAACTGGCGTCTGATAGCCTGTGCTTGCCTGATCCTCATCTCCGCTTGTTCACCAATTTGGGCCCTTTCTGCAACTTGTGAGTATGTTGCTCCTAGCAATCCTGCCATACTTACATCTTTGAAAAGCTCAGGCCTTAAGCCTTCCACGAACCTTTCCACTTTCAATGCCTCCGTACTCACCATGTGTTCCGCAAATCTCGACAACTGCTCAAACTTACAAAGGTAATCTGTGACTGACATACCACCCTTAAACTGTATAAACTCATTCATCTTCATTGCTCTCACTGGTGCCGTAAAGTACTTCTTTCTAAAGAGCTCCTTAAACCTTTTCCAGGTCATAGCTGTGACGTCCTCGATACTTTTAATGGTATCCCACTAGTGGCCTGCACTTCCTCGTAGCATGAAAGAAGCACACAACACTCTATCCTCATCTAAAATTTACTGTATTGAAACATATTTTCCAACGTGCGTAACCAATCCTCTGCATCTGTGGGGTCTGCTGCATCATCTAATATCGGAGGGCTCAGCTTTCGAAACCTCTCACAAACTATTTCCACACGTTATACTTGACGTCTATCTTTATTAGCATTAACCTCTGGTTGTCCACCTATGTCTCTTTGTTGTATCAGTTGTTGTATCTGTTGGGACTGACGTTCTACCAATTCCATCAGTTGAGTAATCACCGCATCACGATTATTTCCTTCAGTAGGTGCTGCTTGCTCAGCAGCTCTATCACCTTCAGAACTTTCACATGTAGTCCTTTCCATTTTGTCTACTAACTATGAGTTCTACACCACATGGCCAATATAATTTATAAAACACAAAACAACACAGAAAGAAAGATACACTTACATGCAAAGCTGCGCTCCCAAGGAATGAGCTCATGTACATAGACAGTCTGCAGGACCCAAACCGTGCTCTGATACCACTCAGACACGACCCACCTTACATAACTTATAATTCAAATACTAATTAACATAAACATCATTATTATAAAACTGCACATTTTTTTTTCATAATATATTTAAAATCATAGTCTAAAATACGTCATCAGTTTCTGACACCACATCAATCCAGACGAACTCATGACATAACAAAACATCAGCGGAAATAAAATAAACCCACGGCCTAGCCCAACAGGTCGTCATCTATGTACATCCGCTCAAAACCCTGAAGAAGCTCCACAGCTTGCACACCACACCACACCACATAACATCAATCATCATCAGGCTCACCTACAATGCATAAACTAGTGAGATAAAAATCTCAGTAAGTAGAAATCATGCATGACAGTGCATGAAAATGCATTTAGTTTTCTATCGTCTATTTCCTAGTTTTTCTAGTTGATCTCTTTTATTTTGAAAATTGTTCACGTTGCGGGATCCCCACGACACACTTATGATATGCACCCAAATGAGCTCAATGGGGATGTTTTTCCGAACCCCAAATATATAAAGTGCAGAAAATGATTTTTCCGAACCCTGGCAGAGTGTTGGGGATGATTTTTTTGAACCCCGAATGAAGTACTGGGAATGATTTTTCCGAACCCAGAATAAAGTATCGGGAATGATTTTTCTGAACCCTAACAGAGATGCATATATAGTGGCCGCACACACCATTAGTATCTTATTAATTTTGGGGAAAACACTTTTCATGATTATGCATGGTATGCAACCAGAACAATTAAATATGCATCATAAACCATTTTTGATATAAATATCAACATTTAATCACAATAAAGCAACAACTTAACTTTAATTCACACAGATCCACTTCTGGAACAATAACTTCACCTCAATCACATAGATCCATTTATAGAATAATCACTTCACCTTGGATCACAGGATCCCTTTTTTGGAATAATAACTTCATCACGGATCACACAGATCCTTATAATCAATATCTTCTCAAATCATACAATTATATTTTCAACAGTTTCTAATCACATAGATTTATATAGGACAATAATATTATTTCAAATCACATAAATACACAACTTGTATCACCAATTAACCCCAAATAATTCATAACGTAATTAAACTAATCACAAATAATTCATGATATAATTATCCCATATTAATCACAAATAATTCACACATAATATATTTATGTATTGTAGTTGGACTTCTACTTACCTGGACTCCGACAATAGTAACACTATAGACCCGTGAAGGACTGTCACTAATTCCTTTCTTTTCGTTCCGCCACGCCCCTTTCTTCTTTCCTTCCTCTTTCTCTCTCTTTTTTTTTTGGCAGTTGGGGGTATTAAACCCACCGCCTCCCAAAATCAATAATTAATCAAAAAAATTTTTATAATAACTTAACAAAATTCACAGCTGTAAATTAGTCATGCATGCCATACGTGTGTTGACCCGCCGCAGTGACTATTTCCTTTTTTTCTTTTTTTATTAGTATTATTATCCATTATGAATATACGTGAAATACTTAATAATTAAGATATAATACACTTACAAATTAATACACATACGTGTATACTTTCTTACTACTATTATTATTACGGGAATACGTGTGTTACTTAATAATTAAGAAATAATATATTTATACACATGGGACAATTTAATTATATATATACAAATTAATACACGTAAATATTTATGCACATATATATTCACATATTGTCACCATTATTATCACCTAATTGCCACATAATTATCACATAATTATAAAATGCACATAACACAAATTAAATTATATTGGCACAGTAGTGAGAAGCTCGGGTATCACAATTTAATACTCTCTCTGTCCCATAATAATAATTACTCATTTTCATTTTGGATGTCCCACTTTAATAGTTACGTTTCCATTTTTTGTAAAATGGACCCCTACACAAATTAATTATTTCTCCCTCCATGAGCCCAGACATCACATCAATACACATACAACTTTATATTAAATATTATTTATCTCACCTCACTATACATTAAAATATTATACTCTTTAATCCTAATGCAAAAAACAAACTAATCATTATTTCGGGACAGATGGGTTTTTTTATTTAATGGTTACTACCAACCAAGGTTTAAAATATCCCGAAATATCCTCGATATTTTCACGATATATCCATTTTTAAAGAGTACCGATATCGATATTAGGGAAAAAGATATTTTTTTTCTAATATCGAGAAAATATTGAGAAATATCAGAAAATATCGATGGAAATACTGTTATCGATTTGTCACAGTTCAATTTTTCTGAATGTCGAGATATATCGAGGATATATTGATAAAATATCGATGAAATGTCGAAGATATATCGAAAAAATCGAAAAATTATCCATAATTTTAAGAAATTTTAATAATTTTTTTATGTTATTTTTATCAACTAAATAAATACATTTTTTTGTCATTAATTTGTTCAATTTAAAAAAAATAAAAAAAATGGAGCAGTAATTGCGTGAAACTATCTCATAATGAGACTGTTTTACGTTTTCTTAATTACCTAGTACTTTTTTTATATTAAAATAGTTGTCACTTTTCGTTAAAAATATTATAACTAGTAAATATGAAGGGTTCACGTAAATAATATACTCTGATTAAAAATACAATTATTTTGGCACAGTTGGATAAGATAGAACGATATACTACTAACACATTTAGAACAATATTAAAAAATTTATATAATTCGATTAGTTGGTACCAATAGTGTTAGATCAAGACAACATGACATGTTTTACATTTGAACCTCATAGATCATCATTTTGATATTAGTTATTATGTGTTAAATAATTAATAATAATTATTGTATGATTTTAGATTATGTAAATATATTGTTATTGATCTACTTAACATATATTTATATATTGCAACATTAAATAATCAATTTTCTCCTTTTTCTAACAAATTTTTATAATTTTTAAATTTTTACCGATATCGATATTCGATATATCCATCGATATATCCGTAAATTTGAGGTACTGATATTTTTACCGACATCGATATTTTAAACCTTGCTACCAACTAGTTGGATAGAACACTCTAACTAGATTAAAAAATTGATGTTAGTTTTGAAATTAATGTGTAATGCGAGAATATTAGTTAATTGTCATTTTCTTTGATAAAGATATACTTGTATTTGAGACGGGTAAAAAATGAAAAGTGTAAAGTTAGCGGAGATAGCTATTATTATTACTTTATTTATTTATTTACGACATATTCACATAACATACACAAGTTCTTAAATGCTAGTGAATAATAATGAAAAATATTACAATTGATGCTGAGATTCTTAATGTATAGAGAAAGAACATGTAAATTGCGCCGGCTATTTACATTCTGGAAGCTGGCTGTCATTCTTCAAATCCCCAAAAAAGTCGGCATTAAATCATGTTTATTTATCCAAACAACAATCACATACTTAATTTAAAGAGTATTTAATAAATTATTAAATCTAGTTGGGATTAATAATTAATTAAATGAGTTAGCTTATGTTTAAGATTACCTGATGGAAAAAAGGTCGGTTTCATAATGTAGCATTTTAATATTAATCTCAACCGTCTTTTCTGGTTTGTCGGCGTGTGGATTCCAATTTATTTACGATGACAGGTGGAATTATTTGAATATAAATCACATTTCTTATTCTGATTGGTCAACAGTACCTATGTATGCATGTCTCCTTATTTATTATTTATTTAAATATTTATTTATGGATTGGTGGTCCATTGATTCTTATATTTTGATGTACTTAAATTACATGGGTTTGGGGTCTAAGTTCTTGGACCCAATTTGGGTTATTGTTATGTCCACGTGTGTGACAGTTCAACACCAACTTAGAGAGAAATTAGTTGCTGGATTACCACTGTTTTCTGTTGTTAATCCCCATTTAATCTATTTTTAATCCAAATGTGTTAACTGTACTTAATGAATTTGTTTCCCCAATTGTTCACTAATAACATTGAACACCACATTTCTCAAAATTTTACATATCTAATTATTTTCCCAAATCCTTTTATTTCAGTTACGTTCTCTTTTTTTTATTTGAAATTGTAAATTTACATTGATTTTATTATAGGCAGTTAATATTTCAACGATCAACTAATTTTTGTTAAGGTCCGCTTCTCATACTTGAAATTGTGAGCTTTGATTAGCAGTAGGTGAGGCTACTGTGCACCGGGGCACATCGTGCGCCTTTAGAATTTTGTATTATGGATAAGGGTACATTGTTTTGTTCTAAATGATATACACTTTAATTAATAAGGGTCCATTATTTTGTCTAAAGGGTATACAATTTTCATTAATATTTTTTATTTTTTTCAAAAAATAAAAGGTACACATCTTTATACTAAAGTGTATACAATTTAATATAAATTCTAAAGGCGCACGAAGTGTGCCCACGTGCGTCCGGGTGCACACAAGTTTTTGCCTATATATAAAACATCTTCTATTATAATAAGGGAGGTGTTTTTAAGAAAAAAAAAATTCCCTCCGTCTCATCCTTATGGTTACATTTGCTTTTTGCACGTGGATTAATAAATATAGTATTTTAATGTGTATTGAAGTGAGAGAAATAATATTTTAATGTAAAGTATGTAGGTGTATTAGTGTGATGTGTGGGCCCATGAAGAGAGAAGTAATTAATTTGTGTGGGTTCTATATGCTAAAAAAGAAATGTAACGATTAGGATGGAACGCCCAAAATGAAATATGTAACTATTAGGATGTTACGGATTACATGTTCTCTCTATATTATTTTCAAAGGCATTGTATATATTTTAGTTTAGCCTCAATTTGACCATCATAACTCCTCGAATTGCTCTCAAAACACCATATCAAATTCAGTTCCATAACATTATGGTTCTCATAATTAAAATGAAATCTTGATTTCCACATAAATTTGTTAACTAAAATATAATTAAATTATGCAATTATATATTTTTTCTTATTTATATAAAAGTGTTCTTACTCTCTAATTACCAATCCACATTCCCAGCCATTTTGTCAAATTCTGTTTGAGTCGAAACAACAAAACCACAGTCGCATTTGAAACATGAGTGATAATTTGGACATCAGATGTCCTGTGATACAATATTAATGTGACGTTTTTTTTAACTTAACGTATGGATTAACACGTGGTGGGATGTAAAAATCAAATTCCTTTTGTTCTAAAGGTTTATACATTGATTTAGGGTATAATTTCACTCTTCTATTCTATATAGATTAGTCATTCAACAAAATGACACAAGAGATGTTACATAAGTATGATTATTAGATTCAATTAAATTAGTGGTGATCACTCCTTAATTTAAATTAATATTAAATAAAATTAAAATTAGTCAAAATGGTGTGGCTTTATTTAGTGACATCTCTTCTACTTAATTATTTTGTTGTCATCGAAATTTACGTTCAAGTGGTCAATAGTTATAAGAATAATACTTGGCTGAGACATTTGAAGGTGAGATTATTTTTATTTTTTAATTAGTTATTATTTTTCAATAAAAATTATTGGAGATGCTATTATTTTTTTTGTTTATATTATAAATTCATCGTAAAATATTTCTTAAATAGTTATCATGATTTTAATTATTACTTCTATTATGTTCGACAAAATTTATTTCATAGAGTGGTCTCACACAAACATTTGCATTTAGCAAATGTGAAACTTCGAGAAATTTTAGTTACACAACCTCCAACCATGGTTCTGCACGTGCTTTCATTTTTTCTTTATAATATAGTAATAAATTTTTTATCCGTTTCACAAAATGTTTATAAGATATTTGTTTCTCTGAAAGAGGTATGTTTATGAGATATAATATTTAATGTGTCAATGAGGAGGGGGATAAAATATTTTAATGCATAGTGATAGTTGTATTAATATTATATGTGGGTCCTATAAAGATATATTAATTGTTTTATATGTTACCAGAGAAAAATGCACATCTTATATTGAGACGAATTAAAATGTCAAAATGCACATCTTTCATTGAAACGAAGGAAGTGTATAGTTATTTGAGTATCATTTTTTGCAATGTATATCTATACCCTTTTTACCCTCATCATATACCCACTCTCTCATATTTATAAAAATACTAAGAAGTATAAAGTATTTCATTTCCTTAATGAATACACCCCTCTCCCATACACTCACACCTACTAATAATATAAATTTAATACACCCATCCCAAAAACTAAAAATCATATCATCCATACACACTTAAACCCTCATACACATTCAACACCTTATTAACTTGACAAAGAGTGGAAAAATAGCACAACTCATCCTAGAACATAAACTCACCAAACAAGTATAATGTTGAATGAAAAATATCAAAAAGGGTAAAGAGGCAAATAAGAAGCAACAAGTATAAACTATAATATCGTTTTTAAGTGCTTATACTTTGTAGCAGTCACAATTTTCACGGCCATCTAAAGATAACATTAGTTAGAATTTTTTTTTTAAATATAAATGATAATTAGGTTTTAATTTCTCCTGATCTTAATTGTTTCACTCCAATGTTTGTGAAATTGATAAATATTATTTTACAGGAAACGGTTACAAAGTACTTTCGTACTATGCGATTACAATGTCTATCCATCCTATCCAACCTACCTAAGCCATGTCCTAGGGTGAATACAATTCAAATCATTACATCAAAAATTTTAATACAAAGACGCTATCTGAAGTTTGATTTTATCAGCTATATGAGTCAGAGCTAGCATCCACATACCAAGATGTAAGGCATTTCTTTCCATCCAAATATGATAGGTCATGGTAGCAAAGGTGATGAAAAGAAGCCTTCTTGCCTTGTTGCTTCCTTGAGTATCTGCAATAATCTTACGAAAAGTATCCGTGACTGAGTTGATCCTTCCTCTCCTCCATCCAATCCATCTCTTTACCTCATTCCAAATCTGATTGGTATACAGGCAATGGAAGAAGAGATGCGAAGTAGTTTCAAGATCGAAGCAAAATCCACATCCTTTATCTTCTATTGTGCACCATACTTGTCCTTCGTAGAAAGCCTTTCTCTATGCAGTAATCATATTCTGAAGTTATGCTTCCTCACTATCCATTTGTGCCAGATTTGTTTGTATATGAATCTTAAGTCCTCCATGTGCCTCCTCCTCAAGTGCGCATACATATGATTAGCTCTAAAGACTCCATTCTCACTACATTTCTCCATAATACAGTCAACTCTGTTGTGATAGATTTGTTTTTGGCCAATGTTGTTCGAAGAGAGGTGAAATTTTAGTTCGATGCTGGACGAACAGACGTGGAATTTTCGTCCGACTATGGATGAACATAGGCAAATGTTTTGTTCGAGGTTGGACGAACAGAGGGCAAACCAACGATTATCATTGGACGAACAAAAATAGAACAGGAAGAATTCCGGCATCTAACTAATCTTGGTCGAACTATCTCATCTCTGTCGACCAACCTTGGCCAAACAGCGGGAAATCCGGCATCAACCAAGGCTGAACATTTTACGTCCGATTCTCATCAATGCCATGCTTAATCACGATGATACAACATCTAAACTATCCTATTTTGATTTCAAATAACATAGTTTATGTGTTCACAAGATATAACTTGACCCTAAATCCTAAATCTCTAAGAAATTTGAAACAAGAATTTGATTAATGCAAACGCCGAACTACATACCTATAATTTATCGAATTGAATTTCTATCAGTCATTACGATGTAAATGTATTTATAATTATGAATTTATTTAGTTTATACATGATGTGTGTATTGAGGAAAGGATGTATGATGAAAAATATGGGATGTAGATATCCACCATCATCACTTTTTCATGATAAAATATTATTATTTTTTCTTTATTAATAACATATCACTTTCAATTATTTCGTCTCAAGCAAGACTTGTTCATATAATATAAAATATGGATAAATAGCTGAAAAATATATTTTATACAATTTAAAAGGGACAATAACTCATGTAAGACTGTAGTTTTGTTTAACATATAAAAAGTGATAATATTTTTATAAAAAAATAATATCAAGTTAATTAAAAGTGATAATCGTTAAGTGAAATATTTCATTAATACTCCGTAATATAAATGAGAAGTGAATCAATATCAATATTGCACTTTTAAAATTGATCATGGAACATAATCCATGATATGTATGATTATACACAAAAATTTCGTAATATTAGTTTATCAGTCTCATGGATGTTGTCTTTATAATAATCTTTAACTATTTAATTTACCCTTGTAATACTTACTGACACCATAATTAATTACTGTATTACATTAATTTTTAAAACATTTGTTTGTATGTTCTCAGTAAAGTCCAAATTAGGTCCAAATAAAAATTTCAACTCATAAAACGGCTAATTAAAATAGAGAAAGATGACTTCGTATGACATTACAAATCAAATACCTATCTCAAAAGATGAGAGGTACATTCAATGTGTAACAGTAACATAAATATATATTCTAATAACTCCAAATTCATCACTTGACCGCACACATATATTCAAGTTGATATTTTATACCTACATTCATGTACCTTGGGCTCGCTATTTTTGAATTCTAAGCACAACTATATAAATGGCTAATATATAGTAGTAAATAAATAAATGGTATATATATATATATATATATATATATATATATATATATATACTCCCTCCGTCCGCTTCTAAGGTGTCCATTTTACTATTTTTGGTGTCCAGTTCAAAAGTATCTATTTCCCCTATTTAGTAAAAAAATACACAATATGGTTCCCCACTTCCCTCTAATACAACTAGTTATACACACTTTACATATAATAATACTCCTTAATCCACGTGCAAAAAATAAATGGACACCTTAGAACCGGACGAAGAGAGTATATATAAATATATATATGACACAATTTATCCGTCCCATTTCAGATGACATAATTTCTATTTTAGGTTGTCCTACAAAAGTTTGTACATTCCCAAAAAAGTAAAAAGTCAAATACAATTATCCTTCCCCATACATTTTATTTACAAAAAAATCACTCATACCTTACACACCTAACATACTTTTTCATTTATTTATTATTACTAAAAATACTATAACACTCTTAAAGTTATCATTTTTCTTAATATCCGTACCGGAGAAAGAGTGCAAATATTTATGGGATGGAGGGAGTAGATAAAATATACTTATTGATAATTAAAAAGTATTTTTAAAGTATTATAAATAGTGAATTTTAAGTATAACTCTAGTATGTTATATTATGATTCAATACTAGCTACAAACACACTTTAACTATCTATAATTCACTCTTATCTCTAAAATAATTATATTTCAATAATGATAAACCCGTCTTATATATAACTATCCCATAAGAGGATGTAATATATAATTAACCCTAAAACCTAATATATAATTATATCTAGAATTATTATTCCTGTGTGTCCATATAATCTCACCGGCCGGCCATCTGGCTGAGGAGAGGTCATACCACACCATACCAAACAAACTATTCGAGTCAACACTTTATTACATTAATTTGACCCAAACAAATATTTTATCAATTAATAATTAGTACTATTACGTTTTCTACTATTTTTGGTCTAAAATTAATAACTATGATTTTGTTCATGAATCTTAATGTGGTTTATAGTTTATGTGGTCATATAATTAATAACTATTTCTAGTCAACACTTTATATGGTGTATTCCATTGTATCACCGATCTTTCTATTCAATTGTTGGTGAAATAAATTATAGGATGTGCTTCAAATTGCATATAGAGATGACTCACTTTTCTTGAATTGGTGGAAGATTGCATGCAAGAGGGCTCACTCCTCTTGAATCTATAGAGGTATTTCATATAGAAATGGCTCACTTTTCAATTAGGAATTCTTTACACCTCTCTATTATTTAAACTAATTCTTTTATCACTTGAACTATGTCTTAATCAAAACTTTATAACAATATTAGGTATGTTGTTTAAAGTATACGTGAAACGATCTTTAAAAATCTAAGAATTTAGACAATTAAATGATTAGTACTTTCTAAGTTTTTTTTTTCTTAAGGTAACGTCGAACAATGTTTAAGAGATAAACAAGCGATATGTATAAGAAATACTCCTATCATATTAACATTTCGTAATTTTTTAATTTGATAATAACAGTAAAAATGCTATGCTCACCGAATACAAATAATTACTTTATACTAGTTATTATACATTTATTACTTAAAAATTACTATATCTTCACAAAGTTAATAGAATAGTAAATTTAATATTCTTAAATACTATTATGACAGAGAGAATACTAATTGATGTTAAGAGTAAGGACGAAATAGAAAAGAGAAAGATAAAATAGTAGGCTTTCTTTTGTCTCCCATTAAATTTCATATTTTTTATTTTCGTATATTTCATATTAAACTTCAACACTAAAAAAAATAAATCACATCAATTTTTATTCGTAAAAATACATTCTAATTACATTTTTATTATTTTTTCTTATAACTCTAGGTATTTCTCATACCTAGATGCATAGTATTTCAATAAAATTTTCCTTTCCCGATAAGAAAAAAAAAACACATTCTAATTAGAAATTTACTACTCTCACCTTACACACAAAACATACTTTATAACTTACTTATTACTTATAAAAACTACATTACCCTCTAAGAATCAATAAAGTTGGTCAAAAAATAATTTTTCTTAAACTCCATATTTACAGTGCAAACAAATATAAAACGGTGGGAGTATGAATTTTCAAAATCTAAAATTAATTTTCATAACTAGAACACAACATAAGTACTCTTGGGGATCTTGGATGTTCTGTTACATTTGATGTTGTATTTTTTGTTATACGCGTTAGATGAATGACACGTGTACGAGAAAGAAAATCTCAATCATTGCCCCAAAAGTTTAAGGCTTTAAGCTTTCCTAAACCTTTTAGGTACTATATATTATTATATCATACGTGTCAATCATCCAATAATGTGCAATAGAAGATGTAACACCAAAATGTAATCGGAGAATCGAACCGGCTCTAGGGAGTGTCTTCAATTTACACCATAATTAAGCTCTAAATTATACGCACACCATTAGTGTGCAGTCACGTTAAAAAGGTAAAAAGTACTCATTATATGGAGTATAAATTTTACCAATTGGTGTTTTTTACTATGTAAAAAGATTACCTTTATTTTAACTCCATTTTTCTTTGAATTCTCTATTTATATCTATTTATTTAATTATTTAATTTTAATTATTTGTAAGTTAAAAACAGAATGTAAATTTCTTTTTTAACATACGTACTATCTTATATCTTTACACTTTCACTCTGAAATGCAGGGTGGATTCTCTTGGTTTCATGGGTATAGCTGCACTCAAAAAAATAAAATAAAATTTAAAAAAATAAAAAAAATTATGTACTATATGCATAGTGTTATTATTTAAAAAAAATAAAATTACACCTAATTTATTTTTCAAGTGTTAAATTAGTATTCGACCTGTCGTTTTTATTGGAATTCAAAGTCATAAATATAATCATCTTTAAAAATAAATACCAAGTATTAATTTACTATATAATCATTAATTATTTTAATTAGATATTAAATTAAAATATTAATAAATTTAATTTTGATGATCTCTTTTTTCTAATAATAAATTAGTATTATTAGTTTACATTGTATTTATTATTTGGTTTGTATTAGCTGTAGGGTATTTTAGTCTATTTACTTTTCATTGTAATCCCTAAGTATATATAATGTTTGTTGTATTCTATTTTATAATACAAGTCAATAAGAAATCCCTAGTTCCTTTTTCTCTATGTTATCATGGTATCAGAGCCACCAATCTCTTTGCTTCCGTACAATTTCGGCGTCCGTACGAGTTCGACATCGGTGTCCGTACAGTTTTTATGGAGGTATTTTCGATTTTTCCTTTGTTTGTTCGTGCTCTCGGTGTTAGGGTTTGATTTGGATTCGATTGATTTGGTTGGATTTTGTTGATTTGGTACTTTGGGGATTATTGGATTTTGTTGTTTAGTTTGATTTGGTGTGCTCGTAGAGTTCTGTTTCATCATGGCTAGTCGTAAGGATGATTCACTTCAGTCGATTAGCGTTCAATTGGATGGTAAAAACTATACGTATTGGAGCTATGTTATGAAGAATTTCTTGCGTGGAAAATCTATGTGGAGCTATGTCACAGGTGTGCGGATTAAGCCTGTAGACGAGAAGGAGACTAATTATGCGGCCTTGGTCGACAGTTGGGAGGCTGATAATTCGAAGATCATTACGTGGATTAACAATTCTGTTACCCACTCCATTGGTGTTCAGTTGGCTAAGTATGAGACGGCTAAAGAGGTATGGGATCATCTTGCTAGATTGTACACGCAGTCTAATTTCGCCAAGCAGTATCAGTTGGAGACAGATATTCGTGCTCTTCAGCAGAATGATATGAGTGTTCAAGAGTTTTATTCTGCCATGTCTAATCTCTGGGATCAGTTGGCTCTCACTGAGTCCGCAGAGCTGCGAAAATTTGAACCGTATATGGCTCGTAGAGAAGAACAACGTCTGGTACAGTTTTTGATGGCTCTTCGGAATGATTTCGAGGGATTGTGTGGAACAATTCTGCATCGTTCTCCTCTTCCGTCTGTTGATTCTGTGGTTAATGAACTGTTAGCAGAGGAGATTCGACTTAAGTCTAACGCAGATAAGGTGTCTGTCACACCTACAACTTCATCTGTCTTTGCTGCTTCACAACAGTCTACTCCTCGCAACCAAAATAGACCTGCCCCTAAGGTCTCTCAGGATGAATGTGCTTTCTGCAAGCAGAAGGGTCATTGGAAGGCTCAGTGTCCGAAATTATTGAGTAAAAGCAAACAACCACAGCATCAACGACCACCTCAACAACAACGCCCGCCACAGACTGCTCCATGGACGTATCGCCCACCTCAGACCAACAACGCAGTTGCTGCCCCGTCCTTGGATCCACATATGTTGGAGCAGTTTCAGCAGTTCCTCGCCTCACAGCCTCATGCCATGTCAGCCTCCTCTCATAAAGGTTTGTCCTTGTCTGATAATTCAGGTAAATCGTCTCCCCTGTGGGTCTTAGATTCAGGAGCTTCTCATCATATGTCTCCTGATATCGATTCTTTTGTATCTGTTAATTCTGCTCCATCTTTGTCTATCATGACCGCCGATGGCACTCCAATGCCATTGGCAGGAATTAGCTCTGTTCACACATCTCATTTATCTCTTTCAAATGTATACCATATTCCTAGTCTAACTTTAAATCTTGCGTCTGTTGGCCAATTGTGTGATTCTGGTTTCACGGTTCTTTTTACTTCTACCAATTGTTGTGTTCAGGACCCGCGATCTCAGAAGGTGATTGGGACAGGCCGTAGGGACGGGGGACTCTATGTTTTGGATGAGCTACAAGTATCAGATGTTGCTGCCTCTACTGTGGATTTGTCGTCTTTTCGTTTGAGTCGTTCGTTTTCTGATTTTTATCTTTGGCATTCTCGTTTAGGTCATGTGTCTGGGTCTCGTTTAAAGTTTTTGGTGTCTACAGGAGTTTTAGGTCATTTGGAAAGTCATGATATTTCTGATTGTAGTGGTTGTAAACTGGCTAAATTTTCCGCATTGCCTTTTTATAAAAGTATTTCTCTTTTAATTGCACCATTTGATCTTGTGCATTCTGATGTGTGGGGACCCTCTCCTGTATCCACCAAAGGAGGTTCTAGATATTATGTTTCTTTTATTGATGATTTCACTCGTTATACGTGGGGTTATCTTATGAAACGTAGGTCTGACTTCCTTACCATATTCAGCAATTTTAGAGCTCTTGTGAAAACCCAACACTCATCTGTCATTAAGTGTTTTCGGTGTGATTTGGGTGGTGAATTCAGTTCTAACGATTTTTCTCAGTTACTTGCTTCTGCTGGGACTATCCACCAAACCTCGTGTACAGACACTCCTCAACAAAATGGTGTTGCTGAAAGAAAGCATCGCCATCTTGTTGAAACAGCTCGTTCGTTCATGTTGTCAGCCGAGGTTCCTAGTGTGTTTTGGGGAGAAGCAGTCCTTACCGCTGCTCACGTGATCAATAGAATTCCAATATCTCATAATTCAGGTTTGTCCCCGTTCGAAAAATTACATGGTCATTCACCTGATTACTCCTCGTTGCGCGTCTTCGGTTGTACTTGTTTTGTTCTTCGACCACATGTTGAGTGTAATAAATTGTCTCCCCGGTCCGCCTTATGTGTCTTTTTGGGTTATGGTGTTGGTCAAAAGGGATATCGTTGTTTTGATCCAGTTAGCCAAAAATTGTATGTCTCGCGTCATGTTGTGTTTTTAGAGCATATTCCTTTCTTCTCTGTTCCGGCTAGTTCACATCATATGACACAATCAGATCTAGTGCGTATTGATCTATTCGATACCGACACCGATGAAGCTCTATCTGATACTTTGGTTCATGAGGCATCCACCTCCCTTGCCCCTGCTCCTACGACTACCCAGTTGTCGGATGAGATTGCGGATGATCCTCCTCCGCGTCAGTCCACTCGCACTCGTAAGTCTACTAAACTCCCCGATTTTGAGTACTCCTCCTACTCTACTTCATTTGCTTCCTTTGTTGCCTCTGTTCATCGTCTTTCTGAGCCTTTATCCTATAGAGAGGCAGTTCGTGATCCCCTTTGGCAGGCTGCTATGGCTGAGGAACTTACTGCTCTACACCAGACTCATACATGGGATTTGGTTTCGCTGCCATCAGGAAAACACACCATTGGTTCTCGTTGGGTCTACAAGATTAAAACCAAATCAGATGGATCCATTGAGCGATACAAGGCTCGACTTGTTGCTAAAGGCTATTCTCAGGAGTATGGCCTGGATTATGAAGAAACATTTGCCCCTGTTACAAAAATGACGACGGTTCGCACTCTGATTGCAGTTGCTTCTGTTTTCCGATGGAGAATATCTCAGATGGATGTCAAGAATGCCTTCTTGAATGGCGATCTTCATGAAGAAGTTTATATGACGCCTCCTCCTGGTGTTGCTCATCAGCCTGGTGAAGTTTGCAAGCTTCGCAAAGCTCTTTATGGTCTCAAACAAGCACCACGTGCCTGGTTTGAGAAGTTTTCTATGGTGATCACTTCGCTTGGCTTCCTTCCTAGTCATCATGATTCGGCTTTATTTGTCAAGCGTACACCGGCAGGTCGTATTCTACTATCCTTGTATGTTGATGACATGATCATTACGGGTGATGATTATGATGGTATTGAGTCTTTGAAGTCTGAGTTGGCACGGTGCTTCGCTATGAAAGACTTGGGTATGCTACGTTATTTCTTGGGAATTGAGATTGCCTATTCTCCAAAAGGCTATCTCTTATCTCAATCAAAGTATATAGCTGATTTGTTTGAGCGTGCTCGACTTACTGACAACAAGACTGTTCCTACTCCACTTGAGACCAATGCTAGATACTCTCCGTCGGATGGCACTCCTTTGGCGGATTCTGGCCTCTATCGTACCATTGTAGGCAGCCTGGTTTATCTTACTGTGACTCGCCCAGACATTGCGCATGCTGTTCATGTGGTTAGTCAGTTTGTCACTTCCCCCACTACAGTTCATTGGGCTGCCGTTCTTCGTATTCTCAGGTATCTTCGGGGCACCCAGTTTCATAGTCTCTTGTTTCCTTCTACATCTTCGTTAGAGCTGCGTGCTTATTCTGATGCGGATTGGGCTGGTGATCCTACGGACCGCAAGTCGACCACTGGATTTTGTATTTTCCTTGGTGATTCGCTTATTTCGTGGAAGAGCAAGAAACAAGATGTCATCTCTCGGTCTTCTACAGAAGCTGAGTATCGTGCCATGGCCTCTACTACCTGTGAAATTGTTTGGTTACGAAGGTTGCTTGCTGATATGGGTATTTCTCTTTCTCACCCTACTCCGCTACATTGTGATAACCAGAGCGCTATTCAGATTGCACGTAATTCAGTCTTTCATGAGCGAACCAAACATATCGAGATTGATTGTCATGTCACTCGCCACCACCTACAGATCGGTACCATCACATTGCCATTCTTTTCTTCTTCTCTGCAAATTGCTGATATGTTTACAAAAGCACACTCAGCTTCGCGATTTCGTTTCCTGTCTGACAAACTCTCTATGCTTATCGCTGTAGCATCGTGAGTTTGAGGGGGAATATTAGCTGTAGGGTATTTTAGTCTATTTACTTTTCATTGTAATCCCTAAGTATATATACTGTTTGTTGTATTCTATTTTATAATACAAGTCAATAAGAAATCCCTAGTTCATTTTTCTCTATGTTATCAGTTTGATCACATACTAAAGTAATATAATAATTAACAAAGTATATTAAGTTAATGTGGGTTCAAATTATGTTAATTCTTACCCTATATTATTTAATTTGATTCTGATTCACATTATCTATTCTTGTTAGAATTATTAATGTGTGTTTTTATTTATATAACTAAATTAAAGACCAATAAAAGGTGATCAGAACAATTTAATGTCAAAGATTACTTACAAGGATGAAAATTATAATAACTCAATTGTAATTACATTTATAGATAGATGGGTGGATTACTCTGGTAATGTAATTATATAAATATGGCAATTATGTAATCTATGTATATCTTTCATAACATTTTTATATTAAATATTAGGGAAGGAAAAGAAGGTATTTGTATTTAGTAATTAAGCTTACAAAGTTTTGATTACATTCTTATCATACCTTTTCATTGATAAAATTTTATCTTATTTAAAAAAATTGTAATATTTTTTTAATTTATTTTTATAATATACTTTTTTTCATAGAATTATATAATTTTGAAAATAAAATAATATTTTATTAATTATGGATTATACCCTAACTTTTAGATTCTGATCCGCCACTTCTAACAGTCCCCTCCCATACATCAAACTTTAAAAAAAATTGCTAGGACTTCACTCTAATATCATGCTAAATAACCTCTTTCGTCTAAAAATTTATGATGATTGAAAGAAATTATTATTTAATATTAATCGAGTGATTCTGATTTTCACCTGGATTGTAATATGTTAGTCCATGAATTTGTAGGAATGCGTAAGTAGGTTATTTTGGCAGTTAAAGCAGTTGGTAGCAACTATATAATAAGGTTTGCTATTGCCCTGTTAGGCCGTTTGTTAATTATATAAAATTAATTATCTGCCAATATGCATGTACGCATACCTGCTTTAACTATAATTTATCAACTGAAATTGATGTTCATGTTCTTCACAATATGGAGTATATAAAACTGCAGTTGAGAATCAATTATATCATGGAATAATTATGTCTTGAAAATAATAAATTAAGTAGAAATTATAAGAAATATAACTGAGTTGATATTATGGCTTTGATGATACAAAACTAATAAGGAATGGTCTGGTTCAGATTCCACAATGGGAATTACAATTAGTATCAATAAAAAAGTTAATTGCAATGGATTTGAATTGATTGAAGGGTGGGGGATTTATTAAATTAATGAGGATGATTGAAAATTTTTTATTTTCGCTACACCAATAAAGCAATAATAAAAATTAATATGTCTTTATTCTCATTAAAGGTGGCCATTTGTGTTATTGGATAGTCTTTTGTGCACGATAGTGACACGATAAATTCGAACATAACACGATAAGAATTCATTCCGATACCACACAAACACGAAAATACTATGTTAATACGACACTACACGATAAAAAAAAGTAATTAAAGAAAAACAATTAAAAGAAATTAATTTTTTTTAGAAAATATATTTTAAAATATTAATGAGTATTTTTATTATATACTCCTAATTACCAAATTTTATATTTTATTAGGTTGTTAATGAATTTATTAACAGGTTAATAAATTATCTGTTAATATTAATCGTGTTTAACGAATTTATACAAAATTTTGGAGTTCTTATCGAATTGAAACGATATTGACACAAACATAATAAGACTAAATTAATACTAACTCGCAATTAACGTATTACGGAATAAAACACCTCTTACGTGTAATAGGAATCAGAGATCTTACAATACTTCACATTTCAACAATTTGGAAAATTGCCATAATGGGAATAAAACACCTGTTACGTGTAATGGACTTTGGGAATCAGAGATCTTACAATATATTAATTTAAAAAAAAAAGAATTTAAATGCATTTTTAATAATTATATTATATACATGGGTAAGTTCATCATGTAATGGTATATAATAATGAAGAAATAAAGATATATTTACAAAGAAAGTAATTTATATATATATATATATATATATATATATATATATATTAAATTCATGTAAATATGTTGTAATTTATGATTTAGATGTCTTAATTTACAATATATAAAAAATAGACGGAGTATATGTATACAATATATAAAAAATTATAAGTCAATTTTCCATTCAGACAATGAAAGACTATATTATAATTCATTTTTCAATTTCAATTAATTAATTTGAAATGTCAGATCATATTTTAATTGGTGTAATGAATGAACAAATTCAATCTATCAATGATGAATTGAATTTGTTCATTCATTATTACTAATGATAAATTAGTATAATTTTGACCTTTAAACATATTATTAATATGTTTGCTTGTAACTTGAAGTGTATCATCTTCAATTAATTTAGCAAATGCTAAGAAATTCAAATCATTAATTTTAAATGGTTGTTGTGGTGGATATATTCCTGAAACCACTGAACCATTTTGCAAAGTATAATTTTTTTCCAAAATAAGAATATAATTCTTAACATATGTTTCTATGAACCATACTGTAAATGGTATTATCATATTTTTTTCTTCACAAGTTTTATAAAACTCATTTTGAAATCTACTAATTTCATTATTAGTAAAATTATCAAAAAACCAATTTCTAAAAGGTGTATAACCTTCACTTTTAAATTCTTCCGAAATGATTTTTCTGGCTTTAGAACCAGGTCTGAAATCTATTATTTCCTTAAAATCCATAAATTATATAGATTCATACATTTCCGACATTATCGGTTCCATCCTATTGGACTCTTTTATGATATTATTATCATTTTTATATAATTTTCTTATTTCAGGATTTAATCCTGTTACGGATTCCATTCCATCTGTATCATTTTCATCTCCTATTTGAGATGTGGAAGCTCTGCTTTCTCTTATCTGAGAAGTAGAAGCTCTGGGTGTTTCCACCCTATAATCAATTGGAGAAATATAATTTCTCATTGAAACACTTTTTTGTATTTCATTGGGTCCAAACTGTATATTTACAGTTCCTTCTGAACTTTGTATTATATTCAGAATATTATTCTGATTCTGTACTTGCATTTGAACTGGTACAGCTTGTTCAATCTTTCAATTATCTGGAAATTCTATTTCTTCCCATTTAATAGGTCTTCTGGTCATAATATTTGACCTGTTGAAATTAGTTTCAATAATAATAGTTTCATTTTTATAATCCATCATCTTACACTGAGGATTCAGCGTAATCAATGGTTTATAATATATCCTATAACAGACACAAATAGTCTCTGTTCCAGGAAGATAATAATATCCATTTGTTTTAATATTTAATGTTAATGCATCAAGTATGTTGACATCAGATAATGAGAGTTGTAAATTAGGATAAACATTAAAATATACTGGACCATTGGCCAGACTGGATTGTATTAAACCCATCAAAGATTGTCTCCAATTGAGATTTCTACCATCTCTTAAAGCTGCTATGAAGCTTTCTGGTAAACCTTTTAAAGTTAAAGGTTTAAATGCAATCTGCACCAATCCTATATGAAGGAAATTATAGCTATTTCTGTATTTATTAATATCTTTATCTGATAATAACTTAATTATCATCTCATTATTATCTAATGAAATTGATTCTTCAGTAGTCTTTACTACCTGAAGGAATCTCATTCTTTCGAATGTACCCAACTTGTATATTAACCTGGGTTCAATTTTAGGAATTGTCCACTTATTAAGTAAATCTAAATTCTTAGGCATATCATACTCTTCATTCTTACTATTCTTAACATTATTGGAATTATTAATCAAGTTCATGATATTATTCATGATAAATTATGTGTTAACCCAAGACATATCTATTGTAATTACCAAGGCTTTGATACCATACATGACAGACCGACTGCAATACGACTATGGTTTACTGATTTACATGATTACAAACAAGGATTTTATGGATTAAGAAACTAACCGGCATCCTATAAAACAGATTATGTTTAAAAATGTCTTCAAAAAGTCCTAAAACGCCTTCCAATCGGCTAAGACGGACACACAGAAGACCACAAAGCATAAACATGAAGTATAAGGCCAGTCAATATAAATAATCCTACCTTAAATCATTACAGCATAACATAGTCATGAATACAGTATAACCTAGACATGAATCATATAATTACCAGATTATTATAACAGATAGCTATGGATCAACACATAATTAGTTTAGCCTATGAGGCTAAACATGAACATGATTAAAATTAAAATTAAACAAAATAAAAACTGAAAATAAAATAAATACTTACAAAGTATAGACTCTCAAAATGCTTCTAATATTAATACAAATTTATATTACAAGAGAGGGGTTTGCTCAACACATGAGCTTACAAAATATGATCAGAGAGAAGAGAGGGTTTTCTGATCTATATCCTCCAAATGAAAATTTCTAATCTATTTATAAACGAAGAAAACGCGTCCCAACAGTAAAAAACGCGTGAATGTACAGTAAAAATCCGAAATTTTCGGTATGCACAGTATAAAGTGCTACAGTAAGTCAACTTTACTATTGATGAACAGTAATTTTACTGTTGATGAACAGTAATTTGTCCGGCTGCTTTACTGTTTATGAACAGTAATTTTACTGTTTATGAATAGTATTTTGTCTGTTATGACGTAAGCAATGACGTCATTTTGATTGAGACCTATTTTTCTCCCGATTTTCTTGATGAAGAAGATCCTTCTTTTCCTGGGGCAAATTTTTCAATCAAAGTATCATTTAATGAGTCAAATATATCATCTATACTGACTTCATTAATGTCTTCATTTGGATTTTGAGCATCCTGCATTTCTTCAGATGCTACTGAGTCTTCTTTATCCCTTTTAAATTGGGACATTAAGCTCTTCTTCATTTCCTTGACATATGCAGCTATCATCTGCTCAGGTGTCAAATTTTCAGATCTCATTTTTGCCTTGTTTATGATGTAATCAAAAGGCGAAGATGTTTGAGTATTTTCCAGTTGCTCTTCATATGAACAAACCTGTTTCTCTATCAGAGAGAATGTTTCGTCTCCATTCATTTTTCCAGAAAGGGGATCAATTTCCACCAATTTTTCCCAGAACTTAACATGATAAGTCCTGTATAAACATGGGATTCCTGTTTTGGTATAACCAAATTCTGGTTTCCATTTCAATATCCATGGTAGGGAAAATTCTATAAAAAAGTAACAAGAAGTTATTCCTTCTATTACCATTTTTGAATTTTGTCTTTCTATCATTTTGGGAGATACATCTACCCATTTCATGAAACAATCCCGGATATCTCCTGACAATATTTCTGGTATAGGGACATAGCAATTATACCAGTGGATAAACCAATTTGGAATCTCAAAGTTATAAACTTTAGAACATACTTTTATAAACCATGTATGATGTCTTTTATCATTCTCATAGTTTAAAAATTTCTCAAAAGCATCGCAGTAATCCCAATAATTGTATTTGATAACTGCTTTTGTAGTATCATGTTGCATTGATTTTTCTCTTAAGGGAGAAATACTCCATTCTTCCAAAGATATAATCTTTTTTATTAAAACTTTGCTGAAGTTATAAACTTCCCCATTATTACCAGAAGTGAAATGTTTAACCTCACAACTTCCACTTTTTATTAATATTTGCTCATAATAAGTTCGAGACTTATAAGTCCTCATTTCTTTTGAACCATTGTCCAAATATCTATTCATAAGAAACCATGGATCTTCACTCCATTTAAGATCCTTTTCTTCAAATTTGAAGATTATTTCTTCATAATTTATTCTGAAATATTTTTCATTAAAATTAACATTTGCTACTATATTAGCAAAAGTAGTATTACTAGGAGTATCACTCCTCTCAGTATCCATATCATCGAATTCTTGTGACAAATTTTTGTTCACAAGTTTTCTTTTCCCATGCTGAGCTATTATCTCAGGGGATTTTCCTTTGTCTCTGGGAGTATTAGGGGTATAACCCCCACTCCTGCCACCTCTTCCTCTCCATGGGGAGGAAGATCCGCTACCCCGCTTCATTCCTGAAAATATTCACGGGTTAGAAAATCTGGAAGATTATTATCTTCTCCTTTTTTATACATAATATTAAAATCAAAAGGGGCTAAATGAGCCTGCCATCTAGCAAACATTTGCTTAGAAACATCATGTTTAAAATCTTTATCAAACATAAATTTAGCTGCATTACAATCAGTAACAATAGTAAATTTCTGATTATATAAATCATCTTGAAATTTTAATACACATTTTACGATAGCAAGAATTTCTTTAGCAATCGTAGCATAATTCTTTTGTGCATTATTCCACTTTCCTGAATGGAATCTAATTAAATGCTTTTGTTTATTATCTGGATTTTTCTGGGTAAGAATCCCTCCAAATCCTATATCAGAAGTATCAGTTTCTATAAACTTTTCCCAATTAGGGTTACTAATCATTAAACATGGTAATGACTTAATATTCTTCTTAATATTCTTGACTGCATTAGTATGACTATCAATCCAAGGTTTAGGATTTTTCTTTAGTCTATCATATAAGATAGCTGTATCTTTCACCAAATTATGATAATAGGGAGCAATATAATTGAGGCTTCCTAAAAATCTTTGTAACTGAGTTTTTTCAGTTATAATATCTGGAAACTTTTCAGCAAAATCTATGCTTCTATTTATAGGAATTATATTTCCTTTCTCAATAAAATGTCCTAGAAATTTTATTCTAGTCTGAAAAAGATTCATTTTTGGTTTAGATATAACTAGACCATTTTGTTTTATTAAACGTCTAAAGATATGTAAATGCTTAAAATGCATTTCAATAGTCTTTGAATAAATCAAAATATCATCAATATAGACAATTATGAATTCACTATATGGAGTAAATATATCATTCATTATCTTCTGGAATTCAGAAGGAGCATTTTTAAGTCCAAATGGCATAACATTCCATTCATAATGTCCAATTGGAACATTGAATGCTGTTTTATATCTATTAGATTTATTAATCTGGATTTGCCAATATCCTGACTTTAAATCAAATTTTGAAAACACTAGACCATTATAAAGTCTATCTAATAAATCCTTTTTATTAGGAATTGAATGTCTAATCCATTTTAATACTTTATTTAGAGGTTTGTAATTGATTACCAATCTTGGAATTCCTCTTTCAATTTCAGAATGTTTATTAACATAAAATGCAGTACATGACCACGGCGATTGAGAGTGACTTATTAGTCTTTTTTGTAATAAGGATTCAATTTCCTTTTTACATAATTCTAAATACTCTGAATTCATTTGACAAGGTCTAGCCTTTGTCGGAATATTTCTTTCATTAAAATCTTCCTCATAAGGAAGAGAAATAATATGTTTTTTCTATCCCAGAAGGCATTGGGATGATCATTACATATTTCTAATGAAAGTTCATTTTTCAAAATACTAATTTTATCCTGTAATTTAGGATTTTTTAATTGTTCATCAATAGTAACAAGATTAATTTCTTGTTTTAAGAATCCTATCTGATTTTGTTTAGCCATAATACTATCATATAGGCTATGCAATTTTTTCGTAATTGGTTCTACAATAAATTCAAGGAAAATATCTTTACCTTGGAAAGTGCCTATGATCCCTTTATTATCAATATTTTTTATGGGATAAATATTATTTAAAAATGGTGTACCAAGTATAATCTGGTTAGAAATATTTTTTGCAAGTATAAAACTTTGCGAAATGCATTTACTATTAATGCATACATATACTTTGGGAATTTTATAATTTATCTGGAGTTTATCTCCCCCAGCATGTCATAATGAATGACTTGTTTTATGAAAATATCTAGTAGGGATTAACCCTTCTTGGATAACATTTAAATATGCCCCACTATCAACAAGAGCAATGAATGATTTTGTATAATGGTTATCAATTAATAATGATATTTTTATGTACCATTTCTGAGATATTACTATTTCAATGGTAGATAGAAAATTATCTTTTTCTATTATAGGTAAATTTTCTTGAATCTCTGGTAGAGTATTATTCTCTTCCTTAATATTTCTTTCTAATCTAGATATTCTAGATTCTTGAATGAAATTTTTATTTTTCAAAAATTTTATTTCTTCTTTTAGATTATCAATCTCTTTATAAATATCTGGTAGAGATATATCTCTTTGACTTTGATATTTTATTCTTAATTGATTCATTACTTCTGCCATATTATAAGCTTTATTCTTATTAAGAATATCATTAATTCTTTCTTCTTCTTTATTAGAAGTAGATGTCGAAGCACCATTATCATTTTCTAATTCATCAATTATTTTAGTCCTTAATAAAGGATCTTTTATTAATTTTAATAACTCAAAAATATTTTGAGAATTCAAAACATTAATGCTCATATTAGAGAACTGTGACATTATTTTATAAAATTCAGATTGATTATCATCAATATTATTTATTTCTTTAGGACATATTAATCCTTCCTTACAGGGTTCACATTCCTCTGTTTCATAAAATTCTTCATCTTCTAAATTTCTTACAATCTCATCTTCTGATTCAGAAGTAGTAGAAATTTCTGATACTGATTCCTCAGATTCAGATTTTTCTATCAAAATTGTATTATGATATTTTTTATATCATCAGGGATTTCTAAATTAGAAATTCTTTTCTTTGTCCAACAAAATTCATTGGTATGTCCTTTTCTTTTGCATATTGTACAATATCTTTTTTGATTCTTATTGAATCTTTTCATATACGATTTCTTTTGGAATTCATTTTTCCTTTGGAAGTTTTCTTCTTTCCTTTTCTTTTTTCTTTCAATATATTTTGAAGAATGCTTCTTAGATTTATAAATCTTATCTTTTTTCTTTTTACTGGATGAAGCATTGTTCAGTCCAAATTGTTGACAAAATTCTCCCAATTGTTTCTTTTCTAAGAAACTTTGTCTTTTCAATTGTTGATTTAGCTTTATTTCATTACATAAAGCTAATCCCTCTTGAATACAAGTGTCTATTAGAGCACCATATGTAAATTTTTCATAAGGAATGGTAATATTATTACCCTTTATTGTTTTTCTTATTCTCTCAGCGAATAAGCTTGGCAATCCATCCACAAATTTGGATTTCCAATGAGTATTATTACACTCTGGTAATTCCATTACTCTACTTAGGAAGGTATCTTTATACCACCTAAAGTCAGAAAGTGTTCTACATCGTAGATTTTGTAATAATGTTCTAATAGTATCACTATTATCACTAAATCTTCCTGTAAAATGTTCAATTACATTTACTGCTAATGTATAAACTGCAGTTTCAATAATTTTATTGTCTTCTTGTTTATTAGCATTGAGAATATTATCTCTATCTTGCGAATTTAAATAATTATCCCACCAACCTTTAAGTTGGCCTGTAAATCCAGCTATTATCATTGCTGCAATAGTTTTATCAGTATTTTGACTATTCTTACATATTGTAGAATACATCAACATTCTATGGACAGTATTATAAATCTGTTTATTTGAATAACCATCAATATTCCATTCATAAATTTTATTACCAGAATAACTGATATCTATTGTATCAGTGTATTCTTCATGTAATACATTCATAGGAGTAGGTCTATTATAATAAAACTTACTCTGAATGGGTTTATCTGCCCATTTATATAAAAAATTATAAGTCAATTTTCCATTCAGACAATGAAAGACTATATTATAATTCATTTTTCAATTTCAATTAATTAATTTGAAATGTCAGATCATATTTTAATTGGTGTACATCAATAATCAATTAACAAACATATAAAATAAAAATTAATTATACAAAATATTAAATTATAGCAACACATATTATTTATAATTACACTAAAAATATTTTTCACTTATAAATTTTATTATAAATTTAAATTAAGAAAGAGAAGTCCCATGTAATACAACGGACCACACACACTAGTATAGTAGATATACAAAGGAACTGGGTGTGAGAAAAGATCTGAGAAGAAATCCCAAAAGATGATTGTAAGCTAATACTTGAACTGAGTGTATGACTGAACTTGGTGGTTTGTTCATTTAGGAGTCGTTTGGTAGTTGGTAATAAGGGCCAACAAGATATTTAATATGTGACTTTAAGGGATGTTTAATTAATTAGCTTATACAGATTATTACTAGATTCTAGTTTGGTTGCTAGTTAATAAGGGCCAACAAGATATTTAATATGTGGCTTTATGGGTTGTTAATGTGGTAGCTCATACAGATTATGAGTTAATAGATTTTAGTAATTTATCATATACTAATTTGGTTGCTATGATAAGCTATCAAAACTGATCATCAACCAATTTTGGTTTTTAAAACCCATAGCCAAAATCACTCATTTATCCATCTATAAATCATATAATCTTCAGCATATCCCACCTTTCATTCATCCTCTCTTCTCAATTTATAATCATTCTTTTTTTTTCTTTCATGCCTTATATTAATTCTTACATAAATTAACTTCTTACACATTAATTTGAGATAAAATTAAAATATAGTTATCCTATCAAAAACCAAAACAAACATATATTATTATTATTAATTTGGTTGATCAAATCCCACAAAAACTCAAAACAAATATTGTGGATCATGAGTCAGCAATTGCAACTAGATTCAAATGGTGTGTTGAAGTATTGTCTTCGCTATATTCATTTTCAATTTATTTGAATTTGAAAATCAATTAGTAGTATATGTTTGTTTTGAGTTTTTTGTATAGTATATTTCACTTTATGTCAAATTAATGTGTTATATTTATGATGTATAAAAATGTATTAATTGATGTGAGAGGAAAGAAGAGAGAGATAGAGAGAATGAATATTAATTAAAGAAAAATAATATATGAAAGGTGAAAAAGTTAAAGGATTAATAATGTTTGTATGTGAAGAATATTGGAGTGGTTTTGGAAATCTATTCAGATTTTGAAAACAAATTATTTACCAGATTCATCATGCTTTTCTTTAGCTAGGTAGAGATGTTAATTCAAAGGATTCCGGTGGGCGGCTCGTTTAACCTTGAAAAATGTAGAGCTAAATTTGCAGTAGTAGTTGTCCGTTTAAATAAGATTCTTTTAGGTTCGAGTTGATTCACCCGTGCCCTTATAGGGCTAGATAAATGTTTGTGTATAACATATTGCATGAGTAATATTGAAATATCACCATATATTTATTTAACTAATATTTTTTTTATTTGGAAATTGGAATAATAAACATTGTAAGTACCCTAATATATTGGGCAAATACAATATCAAGAATCATATGACAAGAAATCACTAAATCTCATCAAGAAGGTAATTATTCTCCCCTTGTGTCACGAATTTAGAATACTTAACCATACGTTGTAGCTACTCATTTCATATCAAATCCTTCCTAAAAGGATTCAAGATTAAGAAAATACTTTGTGCTTATTCTTCCACTTTAATTAATAATTTTATTTATTTATTTATTTAGAATCAAATAAAAAAACAGTTTTCATTGTTAGCTCTCAAATTGAGATTAATGGATTGGTTTAAGGTGTTTTATGGCTGTTTTATAGCTAAATTAATTCCATTAAACATAAAATAAGAGTAATTCAGAAACACTTGGGTCTTATTGTCCGAGCGAAGGCAAGTTTGATAGGAAGATTTCAATTTAAAAAAAAAATAATAGTAATAACTTTGCATTTTTAGGACACTTTTATTTTCGGACTTGCAATTATAAGACACTATATCTTTAATTTCGCGATAAAAGAACAATTTAGGTTCAAATTCAAAATTTACGGCCTAATTTGTCCTTTAATCACGAAATTTAAGATATAATAATATAATTGTCAGCCCGACAACTTACTGTCCAAAAATTGCAAATTTTTTCGTCTGTGTAATTGGATGACTTGTGGCGAGTGAATATTGATCAAATTTCGTTGATAAAGTATTCATCTCATAAAACTCATCACATTTTCTTCATTTGTTCGTCTTACAAAATTCCTCCCACCCCAGAAAAAAGAAAATATTCTCCTCATCCAATTTCAATCTTTATATATTTCCAATTTGGATGTTCTATTTCAATCCTTACATTTTAATTTTTGGTAAATGAGACACAAAAAACAATTAATATATCTCCATGGAACCCACATATTCACAATACTAATACAACTACCAACTTTACATTAAATACTACTCATTTCGTCTCCCAAAATTCATTTTACTGTTCCATATTGTTTAAGAAAATTTACTCTTTTTGACCAAGTTTATTGACTTTAGAGGATATTATAGTATTTTTAGGTAATAAAAAAATATAAAGTAAGAGTTGGTCTCCTGTATCCCCGGGGACACACCATGCCCCTATTGGAACACAAGAATTTAATACTCCCCCCGTCCCATGTATTTTTACCCCTTCCATTTTTGGCAAAAATACATAATATTTTATTACCTACTTTTTACAATCTCAACAACTTTAATTACTTTTTTACACTTTATTCATCATTCCCAATAACTTTATTTCTCTTTTTCTTTTTAAATTACTAATTTATCTCTACTTTCCCTTACATTATATATTAAAAAAATAAAACGTCTTAATCTCAGTGCCCGTACAAACGGGTAAAAATACCCGGGACGGAGGGAATACTATAAATTCTTGTATTCCCATAGGGGCACGGTGTGTCCCTGGTGGCACACAAGTTTTTGCCATAAAGTAATGGTGCATATGTGTGTGAAAAATAAGTGGTAAATTTGAAATTAAAGTAACTTTTAATGTTGTTGGATAAAAGGATATTTCCTTTTCTGGGTATGAAGAATTTTTCGGACAACAAATAAAAAAAATATGAAGGATTTTATGGAATGAAGAAAGTATGTCTTTCAACCCACCACACACTAAGATACTATATTCTTAATCTTGCGCAAAAAACAAACGCTAAGATTGAAACAAGATGGAGGGAGTACACGTTAATCCAATGATCTTAAAATGTACTATATATAATTTTAAATTTATTACTCTTACCCAACATATATAAGATGCTTAATTTATAATATTTATAATAAAAAAAGACTACGTTAATTTAAATGGTTAATAAAATTGGTCAATAAATCTTTTTTTAAATAACGTAAAATAGTAAATGTAAAACATTTAATGGTGTAGATGCAATAAGTTATAGTACTGCATCCATCTCTCATTGAAACGTACGCGCTTTCTTTTAAATAATAAATCAACAATTTAATAAAATCTTTGCATTATAAAATAATATCTCATTTTCAATATGTGTTCAATTTGTATATAAATGATCTTTATTAATTATAAATGATAAATCTAGAATTAAATTTTTTTGATAAAATATTATCTTGTGAGATGATCAGATATTCATATACTATTAATTTGTAAATGTGAGATGAGATGTCAATATATATTAATTTGTGAATTTATAAGTTGTTAATTATATTTTTGAACTTTGTAATTACAAGAGTATCCAAAGAAATAATTATAAATAAGTAACATTATATTTTATAAATATTAAATTTAAAATTTATTTTCAGCATAGTATTTAATTAAAATTCTTACATTAGTTCTTACTTATTTCTTCTATACGCGATTCAATATTTTTAATTAATTAATTTGTGAATCATGGGTCATTTGCCTTAAGCCTATCACTTTGAATTTTTAAATGAGTGACAATGGGGTTTGAATCTTAAACTTTCATTTGGTCATGAATTTTATACTATTAAAAAAATAATCTCGTCTAAAGTTTAAACTAGTAAAAAAATCATTTAATACTCCCACCGTCTCTTTCAAAGAGACGTATTTTACCATTTTTATCCATTTCAATACGGGAAGTGCATTTTTCTTTTTGATAAATGACACTAATATAAAACAATTAATATACAGTATGTATATAAGATTCACATATAATATTAATACAATTACCCACTATAAATTAAAATAATAAGTATTCCATAATATCTCTTTATTTATACATTAAATATTACATTTCTTAATTTACACTAAAAAAAATAAATGCTTTTAGAAGGACAGTGGAATTATTCAGTTAGTTTAGTGGAATAATCTTGCTCCCATTAAGGATCTTTTGGATGAGATGGCTAACGAATCTTGCTAACCCGTTGTTGAGAGCCGCGTGGCGTTTGCACAGTTGTGGACTGTGGAGCTCATAGTTCGCCCTCTTTCAATATTTGGGTACAAGCTGGATGTCAGGGTTTATATTTTTTAATAATTTTAACTGCCCCTAAATAAAATTTTTAAAAAAAATCAATCTTAATTTTAGTTGTAATTCTTTTTGTTATCCGAAATACAATTTTAACGTTAAATTCGAGTAAAATCTTGAGTAATGTAATTTTAAAATTCAAATAAATAAAATCTAGAGTTAATGTATTCAAGTATATATATTTGTATTAATATTTTTTGAGTAATATATTCGAGTGAGTAAACGTAATTTTCGAGTAATTTGAGTAATGTGAGTGAGTGAATTATGTGAGTAATGTAATGTAAGTGAGTGAGTAACGCGAGTAATATAATGTGAATGAGTGACTAATGTGAGGATCGTGAGTGAGTAATGTAAATTCGAATAATGTGTGTAATGTGAGTGAGCAATGTAATTTTCTAAATTTTTTTCGAATTAAAGATTACATTACTCAATTAATACGAAAAATGATATTTTTATCAATTAGAATAAAAAAAATACATGTTGTTAAGATTAGGATAAAAAAATATTTTATTATTTGTTTTAAGATACAACAATTTTCTTTTCCCTTTTTGAAGTATGTATAGTCAGATTGTTTGGCACCTCGACTACAACTCTTTTGCTAGCATGATGTTTCAAGATCGTTTGGTAGCTCTAGTCATTTTGTTTTCCAAGTGCGCGTAGCTCTTGTTAGTTCATGGGGGATGTTTTTGAGTTAGCCTTATAATATGAACTCGATTAGGAGTTCAGATTCTTCTCAAGCTCCATAATTAAGGATCAGTTAGTGAGACAAATAAATAAATAAAGAGTGAAAGATTTATAAAAACATAATATCATATTTTCCGTGAGTGAGTTTAAAATGATAAAAAAAATCATACTCAAAATATGATCATGCCATACTATACACCAATTTAAATAATTAATAACCATATTTGCGGTTCATATTTTTATTAAGGGTAAGTCTTGTACGAGACCGTCTCACGGATCCCCTTGTGTAAGACGGGTAATATTTGATTCAATTAAGTATATTTTAAATTAGATTTTAAAAAAATATATATGAAAAAGGTGGGCCCAGTTTGAAGAAGTACTAAATTAAAATATGAGTTATTAACTTATCTTTGTTCGAAGAAGAGCGCAGCTGCGCATGTCTCTCTCTTATTATGCTGGATCCCGTTGAATATCATTTAATTACAGCAAAATTCGAAAATTTTCATGACCATAAATAATATTTTTATTATTAATTTATTTTGATAGTATTGTTTTATATTAAAAATAATATTATTTTTTATTTATCTTATTATTTGTTCATATAATAATTTAATTTAATTAATATCACTTTTCATTGATCAGATATCATTTTCTATTGACATTATTATATTTTATCCATCCTATTAATTATTCATGAAATAGTTCAATTAGTCAGTTATTATTTTTCCTTAGTATCACTTTTATTAAAAATATTATCACATTTTATAAATTATATAAATTCACTTTCATAATTATTTATCATTTTTTATTAAAGATATTATCACTTTTTTTAAAATGTTATCACTTTTTAATTTATAATATAAACTGTTCATGAAATAGTTCACATCACATCACTTTTCATCAATTGAGTATCGTTTTTCCTTATAAAGGTTATCACTTCTTATCTTTTTCATTAAAAAAATCATTCGTAAGACAAATTCACATGAGTCTTTAAAATTATATAAATTATTTATAACATAATTCAAATGAAAAATTATCACTTTTAAGTGATCCGTATTTTTTTAATAATTGATCCGTATAATTAATTTAATTCACGAACTATTAGTAAAAGTGATAACATTTTTAATAAAAAGTGATACATAGATAAAGAAAAAGTTATAACAATTTAATTAAATTATTTTGTAAATAATACTTAGGATGAATAAAAAATTATATTATTTTTAATATACAGTGATATCGAATTAAAATAAAGTGATAACAAAATTGTTGAATTATCTAATAAACAATAATTAAAAAAATAATAATAATAATAATAAATACATCATATTTTTATTAAATCTGAAAAAAATTAAAACTGAAAAAAAAATGATTTAAGATGGGCCACAGGCGATCAATTGAAGCAATTGTTTTAATTGAATTTGCGTAGCCGGCAGTCAGGCCGAAATTATTAAAGATTCAAAAGGCTTAATTAATTATCCAAACAAGCCTTTCTTTTCTTTTAATTCCTTTATAATTTAATATAAAATATATTTATGTGGATTAGTGAATGATCCGTGTCACATAAGGAGATCCGTGAGACGGTCTCACCCAAATCTTTGCATTTTATTAACTTGGAATTATAATTTAAGGTATCATATTCTATAAATATCCATGATACAGTATTGTTAAGACATACATACATAATTTCAATCCAATATTTATATCATACTTTAATTAAATTCGAAATTATATATTAAAGTATCTCACAGACATACTTTAATGAATCATACATACTTAAATTTCAATTCATTTATAACGGATATTTAATGATACGTACATAAAAGTCTAACTATGAGATAATTTCATACAAAAGTTGGTCGTTAAAAAATAGGGCAATGCATTTGTCGGAGGTGAGAAATTAGATTCAAGGTTATCCCTACACTGCATGCATGTAACGACAATTATATAGGAATAACACTGCATGCATGACCCCCTCCTAACCCTACTATGGCCATACATGAATTGAATCCACATCATTCATCCTAATCTAAATAATACACCTTTAATTTCTCTCACCTTCTTTCTAACTTAATATTCCAAATATTATGAATTTGAATTATTTGTCTATGCCACCAGGGTGTACTACTCCTTCACCCAACCAATTATTTATCGCCTACCATGCACCTACAATAATTCTCGCATTATTTTTGCAAATATATATATATATATATATATATATATATATATATATATATATATATATATATATATATATATATATATATATATATATATAATAAACAATTAATATTATAGAGGCCGTTATACTGAATGACCTATTTGAGGCAAATAAGAAGTGATAACGTTTTAATAAAAGATGATTTTTTTTAATTGATGAGCTACATAAATTATTCATGCATATTTGTAGTATAAATAAAATATGACATCTTTAATGCAATAATATGATAATTTATGTAATGTTTGTTAATATTTTATAATCATAATAGTAATACATTTGTATAGTAGTAGACTAGTAGTACTACTTTATGCTATAACAATTAAGACAATTTCTAAAATACATCAACTTGGATGTTAATATCCGGATCGATCCTATCCAATTTAACTTTTGACCAGACATATATAATAAATTTGGAAATTCTAATCTCATTTCATTTTCTTAACCTTTCCTCTTCTCCTTTCATTCTCCTCATAATAGCGCGGTCACCTCCTCTCGAGTTTAAATTTGTAAATCTGTTGGTAAAGTGGAGATACAACAACTTTAAATTTCAGATTTGGGCTATAACCTCTTCTCAATTTAACTTTAAATTTGTAAATTCGGGAAATACAACCACTTTAAATTTCAGATTTAGACCCTTTAAATTTTGGACTTGAGATACCAAGCACTTTAAATTTCATATTTGGGCTGCCATCTTTTTTCGATTCGAGTTTAAATTTGTAAATTCGTTGGTAAAGTGGAGATACAATAACTTTAAATTTCAGATTTGATACTTTAAATTTCAAACTTATACCACAACGTGCCAAAAATGAATGATTCTTACATTGCGAGAAGATATGATTTTTTTACGTGTCCTGACATGAGATTCTTTAGATCTTACAAGAGTTCGGTCCTGCTTAATGCTTAATGGATTCGATATTTTATATCAAGGTTCGGTATCGATCCTCATTGGGTCGAGGGCCTCTGGGCTTGTATATCCTGGACTGGTGTACGTCCCCTCAGTAGTTTTGGGCCTCATGACCAGCAATTGGGCCCAACGTTTGCCTCTGGACTTTTGATGGGATGGAGCGGAGCCCCTATATCATAATGCATACTTCAATAATTTTCATTCAACACTATAATAATTTTATGTTAATTCCAATTAAAGGACAAACCAATTTCATATCACAAAAATGCAAAGACTTTACGAGACCATTGAGATTTACTTCTTTTAGATAGTTAAGAAGTGATAACATTTTAATGAGAAGTGATATTTAATTGATTTAAAGTGATAATGGAGTAATAAATTATTTTATTAATAATTTACTATTAATTACAGTGAGAACATTTTTTAAAAAATTGATAATATTTTTAATAAAAAGTGAAAAGATTGTAAAATAGCAGCTATCGTGAGATAGTTTCACGCAAAATTATCCCAAAAAATTTGTGTGAGTTTACTTTACTTTTTGTTAATTAGTTAATGGAGTAATTATTTTTAATAAAATATTATCAATATTCATTACACGCAGTAAATAGGTGTGGTAAAATTTTCCCAAAAAATTTGTGCGAGTTTACTTTACCTTTTGTTAATTAGTTAATGGAGTAATTATTTTTTAATAAAATATTATCAATATTCAGTAAATAGATGTGGTATGAATGAGGAAGGTTCGAAAGCCATCTTATAATCACTCTTTCTTTATATTTTGAATTATCTATAAGATAATTCACTAAACGATTATGAATTAGTACTTATTACTTTTTATTAAAATATTATATTTTTTAGTTGTATATACGAAGCACTTTTGTTTAATTTTTTTTTCTTTCAATTAATTAATATTTCACCTCAAGTATCAAAAGATATATTGTACTAATATTTAAGTAGGTGTGACTAAGTTAAATATTGAATGGACAAAGGCTCATTCAGCCCCTATATCTTATTTGGTGGGAGCAAATAAACCCTCCAACTTATTTTTTGGTTCATTCACATCCTTTTGCTTTATCATTAAGATCAAATTAGCACCTTTTGTGAAATCAAACATCCCACCATCTCTGCTACTGCAAGCGTAAACAAGTAAAGAAAATCCAGAGTAAGGATAATACATGAATTCATCATCTTCATTATCAACCTATTCTATTATTGAGGAGCTACTGCAACTAATTGAAGAATTTACAGAAGAAAATGAAGAGAAGGATGAACTTCCTGCTCTTCTTAGCAAACCCACTTTCTTCATCTTCTTCTCTTTGAATCACAATCCAATGAATTCTGTTGCAGAGCAGATTCATTCCGCCGCCATTGCCCTAGCTCTTTTGATTCTGACCGATTTTTTAGCTTTCTTCTCTCTTAGTAAATAAAGCGAACATCAAGAGTGCATACGCATTTCGCTCCAATTACGATCGAATAACCAGTTGTATACATCCCACGAGATTTGTAGATGATTTCCATCGATTTCGACGCTCTTGCTGTCCCTGAATTTCTAATGCTTAATCTGAAGCACCTGTTTGTCGTCAATGGCGAAATACAACTCGGGTCACTGACCATCTTACATTCGATGGAGATTTTTCTTTCCTTGGCCGTCGATGACGGCGGTGGTGGAGTACGGCTTTGTCCCGTAAACATGCTCCTCAAGATCATCGACAATTGGGGGTTGTTTTGAGGTACGCCCATTTCCGAGTTGGTTTGTTTCACGGCGTTGCCGACAAGGAGGAAGATTTCGTCGTCGATCAGAAGATTTAAGGATGGAATTATTTGATGTTTGATTTTTAAGAGGGAAGGGCTTATTTGATCCTATAGAGAATGAATAAGGTTTGAGTGAACAAAATATAAGTTTTAGGGCTTATTTGCGCCCATGTAATAAGAATGAGGGCATAAATGACCTTTTCCCATGTTGGATCAACAAAATAGTATTCGAGTCACAATAGAGTGATGCTCTTGTGCCCCTGGGACATTATGCCCTTTTGTAATTTTCGTGCTACTTTACAATTTAAACACCCTAACAATACATATGTTTAAATAGAATATGGAAGGAGAGAATTGTGTTCACACGGAGCGCAAGAGCTTTTTAGTTAGATCTAATTATGATTATTACGATTTAAGCTAGTCCTTTAATTAATTAAACTAAAATAATAGTGTAAATGCGAGCTAAAGTTCAATCGGCTTTTCCTTTTCGAAGTCGCAGTCCATTTCAGTCTTCCATTTTCGTATACGTTAGATGGCAAATATTTTCCTCTTGTTTCCGTAATTGAATTCGCAAACATCCAATTGGGAGATACTCAATTCTTTTTTTCTCTCTCTAGGTCTCGCTCTCTCTCTCTCTCTCCTCTCCAAAGACTCAGTGCTACAGTTTGGGAAATTTCGCATAAATTATGTCTGACGCTTTGATCAACGGCCTCGCCGGTGCCGGCGGCGGAATCATCGCTCAGCTCATTACTTACCCTCTCCAGACTGTATGATTTTTGAATTTTGATCTTCAACTTTTGCTTCATAATTCACTCTTTTGATATAGTTTTCCTTTTTCTGTTTCTTATTTATACATTTTGGTTGCTAATCACGAAAATCAATTCTTTTGGAAGATTTGGATATATTGAAGCAATTCACTGATAAACTCTTGTTGTGGTAGGTGAATACGCGGCAGCAAACAGAGAGAGATCCGAAAAAGGAGAAGAGGAAACTTGGGACTCTAGAACATATGATTCAGGTTCTCTCTCTACAAAATCCGCAGTTGACCTTAGATTTTGTCTGAATTAATATCGAATTTCTGTTGTGCTGTGTAATTGAAACTTATCCAAATATAATTCTGTTTATAGCTTGTAAAGCATGAAGGGTGGAATCGGCTGTATGGAGGATTAGCTCCGTCTCTCGTCGGCACCGCTGCGTCTCAGGTAAGCTTGTTTTTGTTCATCCCTCTTATTTGTTTCATGTTGTTTATGGCTTGTGAGCACAGTTTCATTTAAAATTTGTAAACTTGTTAAGTAGTGACCTTAGTTATAGAAAAGGATTTAGTTGTTTCAGTACATGTGTGGAGTTGAAGTTCTATCATCATGATCATCATACTTTCACTCGGTAAACTATTCTTGAAACTTCAAAGTGGTAAATTGGGTCTTAAATAATTAGTTGTACCTGTTAACCGACTTTAGGATGCGTAATTAAAGTGATATAATTAAAGTGTGGCATATTTCGGTTCAAGAGAATACGTACACTTAATTATGGATGGTGCATGTGGTCCCCAGTAATAGAAATGTGTGCCAGTTGCTGGACAAATTATCTGTCGCTTATTTGTTAAAGTTGTTGAATATGCTAGCCAAAAAACGTATGGAAAAGAATGATTCTTCTAAAATAAAGCTCCAGCCATTTTTTCCTACTCTTAAGAAAGAATATGAATTATCTGATTATCCTAACTTAGTAACATGTAAGGGTTTGCTTGAAGATTTTCCTTTCTTAAAGTTTTGAGCTTCCTTTTGATGGAAGTTCTAGAGAAAAGTTCAATATTTTTAGGTCTGCAAGGAAGAAAAACGATCATGTCACCTTTATTACTGTTCTCTATTTCCAGTTAATTGAATGACAATTATTTGGGTACATGAATAAATGTTGATAGCGGGTGAAATTGTACTGATAAGTGAAAAATTCTTGGAATTGTAAAATAACAAATATTCAGAAACAATTTGTTTTTGTTAAAAGAACAATGTGTTGTTAAACAGAGGGAATACATTCTGTAGCATGTAGCTAGATCAGTATCTAAACACGTCCAAGTAATCAATTCCTATATGATAATGGCAATAAATTTGAACAGAAATTTCTATTTCTTGTTTTTATACAAACTTATGAGGATGCAAAACTCCTAACCTTAAGCCCTCGTCATGGAGCCCTTCTTTGGATGAACAAATATTTAATATAAAAATTCATTAATCAGCACAGTGAAGCAAAAAATTTTCCTCTTTGATGTGAATTAACAGCTTACAACAAGTTCCACAATTGCATTAGCTATATCTAGTTTAGAATGCACCATCTACTGCTGAGATATATGGAACTCCTATTTCTTTTCTTTTTTTACTGGAATTTTTTAAATATTACATGATCCTAATTAAGTTCACTTTTGTGAATGAGCCTGATTTACATGTGTTGTTAGTTTTTGGAATCATACCATTTACCCCCCCCCCCCCCCCCAATCCCACAAAAGTTGACACATTTTCTTTTTTGAGTTGTCCCACAGAAGTTGACACATTTTCTTTTCAAGTACCCAAAAAAAAGGCGTCGACTTCTCCGGGACGGAGGGAGTATATTTTTTGATTAATATTTATTCATAAATTATATTTGTTTATTTGATGGCTTTCATATTGAATTCCCCTCTTGGGTCCCAAATGAAGTTTGTTTCTTTTGGTCCTGGGCTTGATACTATGAATGTTAGACTTGAGACAATATTAATGCAAATGAATATGAAATATTTATTCATTTTAATGTTTATTTTATGTTCAAGTCTGCTCTTTACGTATGGCCTCGTTAACTATGTATATATGTCCTTGTAGTTAAGATGTCTGGATCTTATGTAATTGCTACTTCTATTTTACAGGGTGTTTACTATTATTTCTATCAAATATTCAGGAACAAGGCTGAAGCTGCTGCTATTGAAAGGAGGAAGAGGGGCAGTGGTGATGGATCAGTTGGAATGCTCTCATCGCTTGTGGTTGCTGCTTTATCTGGGTAATGTGCTAAATTCAGAAATTGGTACACAACGTTTCTTTTGTCTATTACTAGGTACTTTTAAGAGCCATTATGCATTCACATTAGCAACTGAAATCACGGGTAAATATTTTGAGATCCAAGAAACTAATAGATCAAGGAAAGCAATTATTTATTTATTTATATTTTTGAATGCATGCAGCATTTGCTATTTGTTATTTATCAGTAACGCTATTTTCATTCCTAAATATCATACACAGTTATAAATATTTAGTTTTTGGAATAAATAACTTACTTCCATCAGACCATTTGATGTTATTTAGTCTGGGTAAGATGGAAGAAACTACTTGTATTCTGGAAATCTAGCACAAAATATTTAAGTGGTTAAAAAAATGCACCAAACTCCTTTGTACCTGTATTTTAGAAAATGCACCAATTTGGAAATCCTGCACAAAACATGCCCTGCTATTAAAATTAATGTGCCAAAATTTCCAAACAACCGTCTGTGAATTTTAATACAAGGGTCTTTGATATACAAAAATACATTAGAGGGTTTAATGTACTTTTCTATATACAAGCCATCTTTTACAAGATCTTCGTGACGCAAGGGTGTTTTTCTTGATTTATACCATTTGCGTGTAGTCTTCTTATGCCAAGGGCTCTGTTTTACATTTAAAATCTGACATGGATATCATATATTGTACTATTTAGGACTTGGAATTAGTTAGTTTATGCTTTGTTTGCCATACAAAATAAATAAAAAAACCCAAATTCATTAGGGTTCTCTTGTCATTATCGAGTCAACATCCTAATTTCCATGCTAATTTGTTGAAGTCATCAATTAGTTTTATAGATGCTAATATTCTTGGTACTAATGAATGGATGCAAATAAATAGAAATGTCTTGCATTATATGTTCGCACAACATTGTAACAGTTTCTTTGGAATGGGTTCTGATAAGAATTTCCTAACTTGTTCAGTAAATATTTGGTGAGTAAGTAATGATGGCCATCGTTGCATTGAAAAAATTTAAAATATTTAATCCGGTCCATTTTAACTGGCTATCTCTTTCTATGATATTCTTTGTTAGGATCAACTTCATTGCATGTGTACTATTAGTCCAATTATAAACTATTGATTTGTTTGGCTGCTTAAATCTGATGTTGTGTGACTGACGTACCACTACTCTTTTCCTTGTTTTCATGTGATTGTTCTCATCACATATACTTTTTGCTTGGTGCTATCTGGTATCCTTTTATTTATTTATTTTGTTTTATATATACTAGTTAAATAAATAGATCAACATATAGTTTTCTCTTCCTGTTGTTCATCATAGTAAATATTGTTTCAAAAGGAAACCAATGACATATGCAGCTTTCTTTTACGCTAGGTGTGTGAATGTGCTGCTGACAAATCCGATCTGGGTGGTGGTGACTCGCATGCAGGTCATATTTCATCTTGTCTTTTTGTGTAACTATTCAAAGAAAATGTATATAGTTTTTCTATTGTCTGCTGGATATATTCCATATCATCAAACTTTACTTCCAAAAATGTAACTTTCAGCTAGTAGAATCTATTTATGTTAATTGCACCTCTCATAGAGTCTTAAACCAGAGTTTTTGCTGGTAATACTGGGATACTGGATCATGTAGATTATTATTGTATTATTTTGCTTTGGAAATCAGCACTAGGTTTCCTGTTTACAAAGGGCACATATGAATAAAGTATAAAACTACATCACAAATATTTCCGTAGCTACTAGTTATGAAGAAACATAATAATTGCAATTGAAATCAATGAGTTTTGATGGATTAAAGTGTGTTAAAGAAAACTCATTATCAACATTATGAAAGACATCTTCCTCTATATATTTTGAAAGAATCATTCAGTCCCTAACCGCTGGGGGGGAGTCTTTTTATGTCTAATTAATATAAATACTATAATATTTCTTAAAAGGGGCCTGGAAGTAAGGGTGCATCGTGGCCCTATAAGGGCATGTCACTCCGTCATTGAGTTGAAGGTAGTGGACTCTTTTGCACATTCTGTAACTAAAATGTAAATACTGAACTGATTTACAATTTATGAGATGCTGGGGATTATCTGTTAGAGGAATTATTGTAAGGCATGTGTGATCAGCTTATCCTTTGTGATTATCTTGCAGACTCACATAAAGAAAGGCCAACCAAATCATAAAGGTTCTCTACCATCTGAGGATGTCGTTTTCGCTGCAGTTGAACCTCCTCCCTTTGGAACTACAGATGCGGTTAGTACAGTGTTGTGTTCTGTTTATCAGAAGTTAATGTTTTTTGGACTGAAGTATGTAGGATTTCCCCTCTGCAACTCTTTCTTTAGTGAATTTACACCTAGCTATATCTGTCTTTTTATGTACTGTGGGTGTAATTTCTTTGATGAATCTTGCAAAATCCAAATAGGGTAGATTTTACGTATATCTTTTTACTAGTATGCTTATTTGCCCTAATTAAGAACTTGTAACTTGGTGATAATTTTACCTATAATTTTGTGTCTGGCAAATTGTCCAACTAAAATGAGATAATTATGTATGCTGCTGCTACTCTCTCGTTCCTTCCTAAATAATATGAATAATTTGTATAATATATTTGGCACATATGAGTATAATTATTCGTTTAAGAATATGTAGAATTTGGACCCTTTATAATAGAAACAATGATGCTCAAGTTTTTAACTTGATGAGCAGGCCTCCTTTGCAAAATGGAAATCACATAAAGAATTTCCACTACTCAAAACTTTTCAAAACCTTTGAAGGACTGAAGCTTAGTCAAGGTTCCTTATAGTTAAACTACAAGGATTTTAACTAATAGTTTCTATGCAATTAATGCTGAAGAAACCAAAATAGTTTATGAATCAACTCATTCAACTCCAGCTTTCTCATCCACTGGATTTTCATCTGCTGCACATCCAAGCCAGAGCTGTCAACTCGCTTGCCCCTCCAGATTTGACTGGTCATCATTGTTGAATGTTTGCCTTCTAGGCTGCATCAACCTCCAAACACCATCACACTGCATTTGTTCATCCTCCACCACTGTCCACACTCCACACTCCTGCTGTCTGTACTGGAGGCCAATTTCTCTCTCAGCCATTGTGCCAGTACACCCAGCAGTCCAACTGCCCACACACTCTTGTTTGGGTTTTATGTTGATGGAAGAGCCAATTTAATCCACTGGTAATAGTTTAGGGTTCTATTTGTTTGAGGGGGTGCTCAATTGGGCAGAAAGAGAGTTTAGGACCACTTTGAACCTGAAGTCTAGTTTAGGGTCTAATTTGTACTCTTTTTTTTTTCCTTATCCTGCCATCTTGTTGCTACTTTTAAAAGAAAATGAGGTTTATTTTTTGACTGCTACATTAAATGGATTTTAAACTTTTATGTTAGGTCCCTGCACACAATGAGTACATTTATTCTCCTCTGCTTCATGATTAAAATACATTCTTAACCACAGATTCAAGAAGTTTATGATGAAGGAGGGTTCCTGGGCTTTTGGAGAGGTGTTTTCCCAACACTTATCATGGTATGTTGAAAATTACTCTCACAGCTTTTTGGTATATATTGATGATCCTCTATAATGCCACAGGTGAGCAATCCTTCTATACAATTTATGCTTTATGAAACTCTCTTGAAGAAGCTGAAGAGGCGACGACTTTTAAGCAATGCGGGTAACAGTGATGTAACTGCCTTAGAGGTAGTGTTCTATTTCTATGTCAATATGCTTGTTGTACTGTTAAATTGTCTTGAGTTATCCGTTTTCTAAGATCACTTGCATTACTATGGCTAGATATTTTTTCTAGGAGCTTTGGCAAAACTTGGAGCTACTATTGTGACATATCCTCTTTTGGTTGTCAAGGTAAAAATTATCTATTGGTCATAGAAAGTCTATATATCATATGTTAGCACTCGAAAATAATCAAACGATAAACGTTTGCCAAATTAGCCAAAGCGGCTACCAAAATCCAATAATGTTCAATCATAATCCCAATATGTACATCACGGTATATATAGAGAAATAACAATGAAACCCTAAGGCCCACCACACTAGGCCCAACTAATAAACAACAATAACAAGTAATAATTATATAAGGAAATCTCTAATCATGATCATTCCGTTCGTTTCCTGCGGCGATAGACCAACAAGGGTTTCGGCCCTTGTGGCTCCTCCACACCACGAGTCGTATCAATTTCCTCCCCCTCAAAAACGACCTTGTCCCCAAGGTCGAACCAAGGAAATTGACATTGGAACTCCTCCGATTCATCCACCGTGCATCATCCTCTGGCAGCATGTTCCATTTCACCAAGAGTTGTTCCACCTCCTTCCCACCTTCTTGCACAACTCGATGAGCCATCACCCTCTCCGGCTCGAACACCGCTGCCGTAGGTTAGCTCAATTGAATCCGGTAAGATGGCCCCAACTGGGTGGTCGCCTACGACTCGCTTGAGGAGTGAGACATGAAAGATCGGGTGGATGCGACTGTTGGGAGGAAGCTCGAGCCGATAAGCAGCCGGCCCCACTCTGGCAGTGATCTGGAACGGCCCATAGAACTTGGCGGATAGCTTATGATGTCCTCCACTTGCCAAGGACAGCTGCCTGTGAGCCCGAACCTTAAGAAAACTTTATCCCCCACTTGAAAATTAACGTCACGACGGTGACGATTGGCCGAGCGAACCATGCGATCACACGCTATTCCCAAATTTTCCTTCAACCTTGCTAGCATTACGGCCCTGCTTTCAAGAACCTCCGCCACCGTCGGCACCTTGCACTCGCCAGGGAGATAACGCCGGAGGGATGGTGGTGGTCGACCATACACCGTCTCGAACGGAGTGGTTTGGGCGGCCGATTGGTAGGATATGTTGTACCAATATTCCGCCCAAGGAAGCCAATTCACCCATTTCCGCGGTTGCTCGCCTGCAAAACAACGTAAATAGGTCTCCAAAACACGATTTAGTACCTCCGTTTGACCATCCGTCTCCGGATGGTAGGCGGTGCTGTACTTCAACTGAGTTCCAGACAGTTGAAAGAGCTCCTTCCAGAACTGACTCACGAATACAGGATCACGATCACTGACAATCGTCGCCGGGATCCCATGGAGGCGCACCACCTCGTGAGTAAAAGCCTCGGCCACCCCACGAGCCGACAATTTCCCCTTCAAAGCGATGAAGTGCCCGTACTTTGAGAATCGATCCACAACCACCATGATGGTCGTGAAGCCATGAGAACTGGGCAATGAGCTGATGAAATCCATGGACAGGTCCTCCCAGACTTGAGCCGGAATGGGCAGCGGCTGTAACAGCCCCGCGGGGGACATAGCCTCATACTTGGCCCTCTGGCAAACTAAGCATTGGGCGACAAACTTCTTAACAGCGGCGAACATCCCACGCCAATACACATTGGCAGCCAAGCGTCAGTAGGTACGCAAGGCGCCAGCATGACTGCCAGTGGGCGTGCTGTGAAACTCACTGAGCAGCTTAGGTATCGAGCTAGGCTGTATAATCTGTGCCAACAACATATCAGCCACCAATCTTTCTATCTCGTCTTTTTGCGCATAGCTGTAGCGATATGTCCCGACAGAAATCGGACCGGCGCCAGACAACAGATCATTGCGTTGCTCTGTCAACCTGGTTGGGGGTAGCCCTTCCCTTTCGCCAAACACTTCTTCAAACTGCTGGAGCAGGTCCTCCAACTCACCTTCCCACGGCACACCCTGCGACTGATCCGACAACCTCGGAGGGCCAGCTTCCAAACTAAATACACACAGCTCCCAATCCTGAATTTGCACTAGCTCACGAACACCAATGGGACTGCGACACAACGTCGGGTCCCCTGACAGCCTTACCCTACCTCCTTTCGACTGAAAGGACAATCATTTCTGCCCAATTAGTCGTCACTCTCCTAATGTGGCTAACCAAGCAATGCCCAAGATAACATCTACGCTTTCCAACGGGAATACGTGATAATTAGCCACTATAGGAAAGTTCCCGACCAAGGCCTCCACACCGCGGAAAAGCCCCTCCGACTCTTGTCGTCGACCATCCCCCAATTGCACACCAAAACGAGTGGACCTGTAAGGCAACAATTTAACTCTGTTAACAATGGAGTTAGAGATGAAATTGTGGCTGGCTCCACTGTCAACGAGTATGGATATTGGTTCCCCCCGCAGTTTCCCGCAAAAACGCATGGTGCGTGGACTTGAAATCCCAGCCATAGAGTAAATAGGTAAGACCACATCGTCTTTCTCCACTCCTTCAGTGGTCACGACCGGATCACCTTCTCCCTGCCCCCCAATCTCTTCGCTAACTTCAAGGCACGTCATGTCGACTGCCTCGTCCTCCTCGGCTATAACCATGTTCAGCTGCCGAAGCATGGGGCACTGATGCCCCGGAGCCCATGTCTTCTTGCAGCGATAGTAAAGGCCCCTAGCACGGAGGTCATTCATCTCCTGGGGGGTCATTCTAATGAACCGGGAAGGACCCGTCGGCTGGCTCGACGAGGCAGCCATCACGGGCTGGCCGCGACTCGCCGATCTCGGCGCCGATGAGGCTAAGGATAATGCTGGGGGGCTGCTGAACCCGCCCGGTGAGCTGCTGTACCGAGGTCCAGGCGTGAATGCCGATGCTGCCGGAAGTGAGGCTCGACTAGGCGGCGGCATGCGACTCAGCGAACCACCCGGCGGTCTCGCTGGACGTTCCAAACTCGGTCCACCAAGGCTGATTTCTACGAGTCTCGCTAACTCCAATGCCTTATCCAAAGTTAACTCGGTCGGTTGATGGAGGCGCAAGGAATTGCGCACCTCATCAGTCAACCCTGCCTTGAAGTATCCAAGGTACTGCTGATCGCTTAAGCCAGGCGCTTGGCTCGCTAATTGCATGAAAACCGACACGAACTCCTCTACCGACCCCATCTGCCGAAGTGCTGACAGCCGTTCAAAAGGACTGCCGGTGAAACGGGAGTCATAGCGGTTCACAATTGCCTCTAAAAACTCCTCCCAAGTCTTCTCCGGATTCCTGGATCTCCACCATGTAAACCAATAGAGGGTGGAATCCTCCATCGCAACCATGGCCGCCTCCAATTTGGTTTCAGACGGCGCGTGGCAGATCTTGAATTGTTGGTTGGCCCTAGCCAACCAACCACTGGGGTCAGATCCGTCAAAAGAAGGATGAACCGGTGGTGCAGGGGATCGGTCCATCCCTGGAGTGGCGGCCACGACCGCCGCTGAAGGATCCGTGGCCTGCGTATCGTCGGCGGCCTGCTGTTCAGCCGCCCTCCTCGCTGTGCGCGTCGCGGCCGGCGCCTGGTGGATCGCGGACGACGCGTCGTCAGTTGGCTGCTGTCCAACCACCCCCTTCTCCGCGTTCGCAGCGCTGCTCTCAGCGTGCATCGTACCGGCGGCGGCGCGGGCTAGGGTGATGGAGAGCCCCGCCACGGAAGCGGTGAGGCTGGCGATCGATTTAGTGATCTCCTGCAACTGGGCCATGATGTTGGCCTGATCGGCCTTCATTTGCATAAAATCCTCAGCCATGGCAGCCTGCTTGCCTTCGATCTCATCAACTCGTTGCTCGCGGGTCATCGTCATCACGGGTGAGTTTTCCACGCTCACCGCACCAAATTGTTAGCACTCGAAAATAATCAAACGATAAACGTTTGCCAAATTAGCCAAAGCGGCTACCAAAATCCAATAATGTTCAATCATAATCCCAATAGGTACATCACGGTATATATAGAGAAATAACAATGAAACCCTAAGGTCCACCACACTAGGCCCAACTAATAAACAGCAATAACAAGTAATAATTTTATAAGGAAATCTCTAATCATGATCATTCCGTTCGTTTCCTGCGGCGATAGACCAACAAGGGTTTCGGCCCTTGTGGCTCCTCCACACCACGAGTCGTATCATCATATATATTCATTCTTTAGCTGCCATCTATTTTATGTTGGATATATGATTTATATAGCATTGAGGATGGTGCTGAAAATAATCAACTTATACGCTATTTATCTCATTTAATGAGATGGCTGTTTCCTTTGCATATTTAATGGAACTTGAGTTTCTGTTCTATTGCAGTCAAGACTTCAGGCAAAACAAATAATTGGAGACAAAAGACATCAATACAGAGGTTTGTATTTCTGTTTCTATTTTTGGAATGCCTAAAATTAACTCGGTTGACATGCATTGCTTCTGTCAATCATTTTCTTGAGCAAATGAGCTTATGTACAGACCATAGTATTGCATCACTTACTCGTATCCTAGCCTACAAAGCTACATGTAGACGAGCATGGACACAATTTCACAGTCCATATTTGGTTGATATTACTTGAAATTTTGTTAAATCAATGGTATCTAAATAGCATCATGCTTGCATTTTTCCCTTTAGGAGATAGACGCTGAGGTTGATATTTGGCAATGTACAGGCACCTTAGATGCTATACTGAAGATGATCCGTTATGAAGGATTCTATGGTTTTTATAAGGGGATGGGCACGAAAATCGTACAAAGTGTTCTTGCAGCCGCTGTTCTTTTCATGGTTAAGGAAGAACTAGTTCGGGGTAGCAGATGGCTGTTAACAAGTGGTGTTTCTGGTTCAGTAAAATCAAAACCCCGTTGATAGGTACGTCTCAGCATATTTCTGAAACTGTACTCAATACATTTATAATAAACAGAAATGCTATTTAAATTAGAAAAGAATAAAAAGATTGGCAGTTTGGTTACTGTGTCACCGAAACGCAGTTCACCAATAATGAATGGTGGAATGATAACATGTGCTCTAAAATTTGATAATTGGTTGATTGTTTTATTATGTTCAATGATAGGTCTTAAGGAGCGACAAATGTGAAACATTGCTCTTTCCACTTTAAGGATGTAATCAATTTGAACCAGAAAAACCACAACATATTTTTTGCTCAGCTTGTTAGAATTATTATTAGAGCTCAACATGGCTCTACTTCGAGAACATCGAGAGTAGTTTGAGCATGACCCGCAAAAAGCTTGTTAACAAGTTGAATGAGCTTAATTTGGGCTTCATAAGTGTGCAATGGAAGTCGAGTTCCTTAATACAAGATGTGCTTCCTTTGTGAGTCTGTGACATTTACGTACACCTAAATTTAACTATTAAGTATTTTACTCCCTGACCATTTAGGTTTAAACTTTGCTTCTCTGGATATAGTGTGTACGCTTGTTGTATGCTATGCGAGAATGCATGTACTTGGTGGACGCAAGACCAACTTATAATTAATAATTTAGTAGGCAAAACTTGTGTAAGACCATGAATTGAGATATTATCAATTTCAGTCCTTTAATTTTGGTTGAATCCTTTTTTAGTTCTAAAACTTTTTTACTTTTTAATTTTAATCTTGTGTCAGTTTTAGTCCAATAACTTTTTAGATTTTCAGTTTTGGTTCTTTTGTTCAAATTTCCAAGTCCCATAAGTTCTTCGTCCTATAAGTTTAGATTTTTTTTTTTGTAAATGACTAAAATTGTTAAAGTGAACTTATAGGACAAAAATTGGATTCATAAAAATTTACAGGATCAAATTTGATATTTTATCTTTCACTGTGTAATAAAGTCATTTGTTTTTAATATGGTATCATTTGTCTTTATTGACTACAGCAGGGCATACTTTTCTTTTTTAAACTATTATTCGAAGCATGTTATTTTCTATCCTTCATGGTCTTTTTCAAAACTTGTTCTTGTTTATATCCTCGATCTGTGTGATGATATAGTATTTATCTTATCATTTTGGATGTTTAATATAAAGGTATTAATTTTTTTTTTTAAAAAGGGCCCATCTATAGTCCCACATATACTTCTAATACATGTGCTAACTACACAAAATAATAATGCTACATGAATAAATAAATGAATACCTTATCAATTAGCACAAAATAATAGTACTACATGAATAAATTAATGAATACTTTATTGTGTTACATGATCTTTATAACCATATAAACTAGAGAAATTGTGAAAAATTCCAGTTGAAATTGAAAAATGTCAATGTGGTGGTGGTGGTGGTGTTTATTTTTATTTTATTTTATTTTATTTTTTGGGAAATTCAACATTTTTCACCCTCTGCCTGTTTCATTGTATAATTGCTCTATCCGTCTCAAAGAAATTAGCATTTTTTTTAGGTTCTATAGAAATTGACAGTTCTTTTTTAAATACATATAACTCACACAAAATAATTAATATATTCATGGAGTTTCTATACACCACTAAAACATCTACATATTTCACTTTAAAATATTATATTTTCAATCCATTGCAAATTAAATCATTATACTCTTTAATCTCCGTGCCTAAAAAAGGGCGTCAATATCTTTGGGACGGAGGGAGTGATACATAGTCGTATGTACAGTAGTATGTATAGTTGTGTGCAACATCATATATATATTAGTAAAAAATCATGTATGTGGTTGTACATATAGTCGCGTGTAGCGTTGTATGAAAAATTGTGTATGAAATTGCATGTATAGTTACAAATGTAATTGCAGTAAGCGTTGCATGAAAAAATTATGTGTATTATCGTAGACATAGTTGTAGATGAAGTTGTGTAGACATAGTTGTAGATGAAGTTGTGTGAGGTGTCAGAATGAAATTGACACATAGGTGCTGACTCTTGTGCTATGTATGTTTTCGGTTTTATTTTTGGTTTTAAAAACCACACAGGTTTTTAAAAAACTCCATATATACTTGCAAAATCTACTGATTCATAGCTCATCCAATTTTTTATACATTCTCTCTCTTTAATTAATATTTATTTTATTTCACACTCATTTCTCATCTCTTCTCTTATATCAATTAATACTTTTATATATATCATCACACATTTCTTACACATTTTTTTTTCTATCTCAATAACTGTTTTATAAATAATTCAAGTTAAGTACAACAGCATGACTAACAAGCCAAGAGCACCGTTTAAACGGATTCGACTGAACCCTACAACTTTTTAAGGGAACAGAAAATTTAGTAAAAGATACAATTTTTTAAGGGAACATAAAGTTTAGTAAAAGGTACACTCGTATCATCACATATCTCTCACACATTTTTTTTTAAAATAAAGTTTTATTAATAACTCAAATTAAGTACAACAACGTGACTAACAAGTTAAGAGCACTGTCTACATGTGAGATGGATATATGTGAAACAGGTTGTGATATGTGTCGAATCATTATTAAAGTATGTTTATTGATACTTAAAGTATATTTGTAGTGAATTGTACTTAACACCTTAAAATTATATTTTAATGTATCAATCATCATATTTTAAGAAAACATGCTTTAACTATCAATAACCATATTTTACTTATATAATAATCATACTCTAATAAGTCTTATATCATGATAGTATCGATTTACATGAGACTTTGTGGTTTATAGTTTTATGAAATATTTAAAACTAAATACTTTTTTAAGTTTCGGCTATTAATACATGAATGACATACTTAAAATGCACCACGTTGACCTTTACATTAACATTCCCTTTCCATTAAAATACAATTATAATTTTTTTTTTAAAAAGTAAAAGAGTTCAACTAAATTTGACCTAATTAACTAGCTGATTTGGACCCATATACCTTGACTTGGAACCTCCCGATAAACAAACAAGAGATAGTATCCGGGTGGAGCAACCACATTCGAAGCGGGTGTGACGACCCGAATTTGATAATTGGATCTTCCTAGGGATGCCACGCTGGCACTGCTCCTAAGAACAACCAATCTTTGATTCATCGAGAATGCATGTGTGGTAAATGGGGGAGCCACCATAGTGACCTTCATAAACCCTCGATTCACTCTTCCTTGAGCTGTGAAATTAATGATTAGTTCTTGTCCGTATCCGATGTGGGAATGCGAAGCTGGCGAAACGATGGTAGGCCGCACGCGGTCCAACCGAGGGTCCAAGTAGTCCGGCGAATAGGTTTCCATCGCCAATTCTGTCGGAAAAAGCACCCCGGTGAAGTTGTAGTACGGATGAGGGTTGCTACCGCTAATAAGAATCCGACCATCCGTTAGTAGGATGGCCGTGGAGTGGTACATGCGGGGGATAGAACTCGAGTTTTGCAACTCGAATCTTAACCCGATTGGGTTGTTGGGTCGGTAGATGACCGGTATTAGAGCCGGGTTCCGACCCAACTCCCACCCTGCTGTACCCTCGGAGGCTCCATTTACAATCAAGACATTCCCATTGGGGAGCAACACCATGTCACCCATGACTCTAGGCAAGGGCATGGTCTCCATAACCCACTCCGGATTTGGATCGGTTATTCGGATCCTCCCGCATGTATCAACTGCGGTGACGAACTTCCCGTTATTTGCACTGTTGAAGGACCCTCTCGGTGCTCCCCCACACACCAAAACTTCGGCTGTGAGATTCGATCCTCCTTGCAATGGAAGCAGCACTGCAGAACCCGAGCTCGGATAGCTCCTCGGGTCCCCACCCGGGATGGTCGGGTAGGTTCTCACCACGACTCCATTTACATAATCGAACAAGATAGCTCGATTATTGGCGAATATGAATAAATTTCCGTCCACGTTCAAGAAAACAAACGGGTACAAATTGTTTTCGATCCTCGGATCATTCGTCTGAGAGAGGAAGGGAAGATTGTAGGATTGATCCGACCCGACCGCTTAGGGTAAAACTCGTAGGAGAACTGCCCCCGTCCCCAAACGATGATCTGCCTTCCATCTGGCAAGATCTGATTGGTGGCGTACCATCAACCCCGAGAAAGAACACCGTTAAACTCCTGCCAATCACACGAGTAGTCCATGCACGGCTGGTAAACCCTGGCGTTACGAGTGCCGTCGTTGAAGCCGCCGGTCTGCATCAAGGAGCCGTCAGGCATGGCGGCGCCGGAAGAGCACCAGACATTGGTGAACACGGTGAGAGGGCGGATGGAGTTGGAAGCGACGTCGTATTCCACCGAATGGGCGGTGCAATCTCGTTTCAACGTGAGGTCGTTGGGATCATTGCGGCAACTGTTGTTGGGGAGGGAAATGTTGGAGGGTCCGAAGTCGGTGAGGTCGAAGATCACGACCCGGTCGTTGTTCAGGAGCTGCATGTGCATGGCGGAGACACCGGTGTCCGACTGGAGGAGCTTCCACTTGCCGCCGCCGGGGGCCTCCGCTGTGGGCTCGTGTGGAAGTAGGACCAGTAATGCCACAATTATGTGATGCAGGAAAGAGTGTATTAATGGCGCCATGTATGTTTCTTGATCACCTAAGTTCTTTTTTCTCTTAAATCTGTTTCTCTGATATCTTAGATTATGACAAGATTAGCGATGTCAAGTGTGTATAGTTGGAGGGTTTAAATAGATGATTAAGTGATACTAAGTCAATGATTTTGTTTCATCCATTATTGGAATGGTGTGACCTTAATTAGACAGCAGAAATTAATGAACGTTTATTGATCAAATTATTTAAGAAACTTGTCTATACAAATTCCTACATAATGATTGCTATATATTTGTTGCCTCAGATATACTAGACGTGCTCAGCATGCCAGATAATTTAACTAATTATCTAACATGGTTAATTATTATTTAATTCATAAATAATTTAATTTAAGAAATTCAATTAACTAATGTGCATTTTAAAGAGAAGGCAAATACTTGCGTGTATCTTCAATTTTAAATATTAGTATATTTTTTTTTAGAGAAATCGTCACATTTACACATGCAAGTGTCAAAATCCTCATTTGGTCTTTAAAAATTGCAATAGTTAAATGATCAAATGTCGAATTTTGTGATAATTTTACATGATACTTAAATAATTAAGTGTGATAATTTGACCAGAAAATAATTATAATTTCTCATATTATATTAGAAGTCTCGCAGTATCATAAAAAAAAATGTTAAAGGATATTTATATATTACTCCCTTCGTCCCATAGAAGTTGACACACTTTCCTTTTTGGTTTGTCCCACTAAAGTTGACACATTTCTTTTTTAATACATGGGACCCACACAAAAACAATTAAATCTATTCTCATGGGCCCCACATATCACCTCTAATACAACTACCCACTACACATTAAATATTATTTCTCTCACTTCACTTTACATTAAATTATTATACTCTTTAATCTTTGTGCCCAAAAAAAATTATACCAACTTCTCCGGGAGGAGGGAGTAATATATAAATGTATATTGTCATTGTAAAAAAATTTAATGTTTCATATTTGTTGGAAAATTCTGATTTCTGCATTTGTGCTATTAATTGGCATCCTCATAAAACTAAGAAACTTTGGGATGTGCAGCAAAATAATTCTATACTTAATTTCGCAAATATATACCAGATCACGATCAATATCAATTTCTCTTTGGTATGCATAGGATAAACATTGATATTAATTAATTGGTGGAAGTAAGAAGAAACTTTCAACATAAACAATTATATGAATCAAGTGGTGGAAGAAAGAAGAAACGATCTTCGTGGCCATAAGTTTTTTCTACTGGTAGTATGTGATTGACTCCATATAGATCCTCTTGCCTTCGAATGATCAATACACACAATATTACAAAAATGTCACCATCTTTTTACACACAATCTCAAATTCTTACACACAAAACCTCTTAAATCTTTCTCTTGAAGTGCAGAATGAATAAGTGGAAAAAAAAATCATGCAATGCCCTTAGCAAGCTATTTATACATTTTCTTGGTGTGTTTCCTGCTTCTTTGATGGTGGATCATATATGGGGTTCTCAATCCTTGCCCTCGAGACCTGTACAATTGGAAAGTGTTATGTGTTTAGGAAGGAACCATTTGCTAACTAATTTGATGTAAATTACTTTTTGAGGCTTCTTATATATTGATTGAGAGTAAATCAAAGAATGTTGTGCATGTAAACATTTTGTTATAATTTAAGAGCGAATTTTCATCAATTTTTTCTGTCTGCTACTTCGGGTCGTCGTTCATTTATATAGAGTCAACAAAGCCTCCTGGTGAATTAGCTTACCTCTAGTGGGTTGGTTGTGCCTGTTGATGGGCTTTATCGATTAGATCGGGCCTTTGAGGGGTCGAGTTGGTCCTTTTATTGGATGGGCCAAACGTCTGGAGGGTCCGGTATGTTACTTATAGCCAGAATCCTGTTGTCAATTTTGACCCTATGCACGTCTCATTGGTTTTATTGGACTTTTGATTTGGCCCTACTTTGCTAGTTTGTTGGGTTTCAGCCCATAAGTCGAAATATATAACACCCATAGCAATATCCGATTAAGAAAAAAAATATATTTATATAGTAAATTATTTCATGAACAATTCATAATATATATAAATAAAAGATAATAATATCATCAATAAAAAGTTATAAAAATATATATAAATGGTATACTGTCTCACACAAGCGCTGTTCTAATAAAAATAAAAGGCTAGTTATATTGTGCATCTTGGTGCACACACTTTAAAAAACATATACAAATATAAACAAAACATATACAATTATGAATAAAAATGTATACAATTAAATTGTTAATTTTTTTAATGAAAATTAAGTGTAATAAAATATGCAATTATTAAAAAAATATGTATACACTATTGAATAAAAAATTATACACATATAATGCTAGTTTTTTTAATGAAAAATTTAGTGTTAAAAAAGTATACAATTATTGAGAAATATGTATACAAAATAGAATAACTTATATACAAAATAGAATAAAAAGACACATATGGATTTACCCAACGTGTTCCCCATGAATATTTAATACATTATATATATTATGTACTCTTTTAAGTTAAAGTGAGGGTGATCTAGTGGTTTGGTATTATCCAAATCATCTCCTCATCACAGGATCAAACCCGTACGACGGCACCCCTTTGTATTATTTATATTTTGATATTTTATTTTCTATCCGTTTGTTTTTATTTTTTTTATTATTCTTTTATTAATATTATTTTCATTTTAAATCTATTTTAATTATTTATATTTTGATATTTTATTTTCTATCCGTTTGTTTTTATTTTTTATTATTCTATTATTAATATTATTTTTATTTTAAATCTATTTTAATTATTTATATTTTGATATTTTATTCTCTATCCATCTGCGTTTCTTTATCTTTTGTTTTTTATTTCTTTATTTATTATTATTTTTACCCTAAATCTATTTTTATCAATCCAGGGCTTGACTTGAATTATATTTTCTATCGATTAGGGTCATGAATTATGTAAAACTATCAATTCGGGGCCTGAACTTAAGCCCTAAATTGATAAAAAATGAGATAATATTTGACAAATTCAGGGTTTGGATGGATAATTTTACATATTTCAGGTATTAAATTGATAGAAAAAATAATTGAGGCATATTTTACCCATAATTAGAGATTTGAATTGATAAAACTCCTAAACCCATTATTATCTTTTTGTTTAACATTATAAATTTTTACATATGTTTGGTTTAAGTTTGATATTTTATTCTCTATCCGTCTGCATTTCCTTTATCTTTTTGTTTTTTATTTCTTTATTTATTATTATTTTTAAGTTAAATCTATTTTAATTATTTATATTTTAATATTTTATTATCTTTTCGTTTAACATCATAAATTTTTACGTATATTTGGTCCCCCTAACTTAAACTTTTATGTAAATTTGGCCCCCCTCCCTAATTATTTTTTCTGCCTTCGTCACTGGATGCACCCTTGCACCCGGATACACCTAATATCAACTTAAAATAAAATGATAACACTTCTATTGAAAATTAGGAGTAATAAGTAATAATTAAAAAAAAAATCTCAACCTTACACAAGGGTTACTAAACAATTAACATTCCCTGTGTCATAAAATCCTTTTACACTTTTTTTAATTTGTTTGTCACATAATATCTTTTATAAGGGCGTCTTGTGTAGACTTTCTCACTTGAGACCGCTTTTAAGTTTTCATAAAAAATTATCACTTTTTATTTATAATACGAATTGTTAATGAGATAATCAAATGCACTACTATCACTTTTTATTAATTTGAATATCATTTATTATTAGTTCTCACTTCTTTTCCATCTCAAGAAAATCTTCCAATCTAAGCAAGTCTTTGCCCTCTAATAATAGGGTAGGTCTTGCGTGAGACCATTTTATACTTTTAAAAATAGTTATCACTTTCGCTATAAAATATTATCACTTTCGATATAAAATATTATTACTTTTCATTAATACTATAAATTGTACATGAAATAGCGTTATTACTTTTCATTAATTTAGTATCACTTTTTAATATAAAAGCTATCACTTTCTGACCGTCTTACGTAAGCTCTTACGTGAGACGATCTCACACAAGTCTTTGCCTTAATAATAATAATAATAATAATAAGGGAAAACTATTAATAGATACACACTTTTATCCTAAATTATTATGAGATACAATGAATTCAAATAATTACTCTCACATACAAAATATTAAAGTAAAATACCAAATATAACCTTATAATCACATACACTTTTAAACCACAAACCCTACCCCTCACCCACCCACCCACTGCTGGACCACCGCCGTACAGCTGCTGGAACTTAAAATGTGCAAAAATAAAATTGTGTAAAAACAAATTGTGCAAACCAAATTGTGCAAAATAAATTTGTGCAAAGAAATTGTGCAAACACATAGGAGTATTTATGATATCACAATCTTAATTGTGCAGTTATGAGTATTAGTGCTTTAAGTCATGTAGTTTATAATAATTATGCATTATTTTATGTATGCAATAGTAAGTGACCATAATAATAATAATGTCGTGGGCTTTGTTTAATAAGATTTAAATTCATTTTTAGTCCCAAATAAGTTAATTTTTTAAATTTAGTCCCACAACTTCTTGATTTCGTCAATATAAGCCCAATTTTGACCGGTACCTGACCCTTCAAACGCCATTGGTTAATTAAAGAAATAAATAAAATAATAATTCTCACTCTCCCTCCCCCTCCCCCTCCCCCTCCCCCTCCCCATCCCCATTTACCACAATCAACCACAGTGCACCTGATCTCTCCCCCCTCCCCTCTTCTCCATCCTCTCTCTCTCTCTCTCTCCCTCACCTCCATTCACCACAATCAACCATAGAACCAGAACCTACCACCAGTGGTGCCGCAGCTGCCAACGTCTTCTATCCCCTTTGCTTCGCCCAAATCAGGCTCGTGCTCAATGTTTCCAGACCCCTCTCCTCCAATCGCAACCCTCTCCCGCCCTACGAGTGCTCGACACCTTGGCTCACATCCTTGATCCTCCCCACATCGCTACCCAGGAAAGTCCCGATCGCACACTCCGGGCCTGGATACTGCTGCAATTCATCGGCCCGGATCGTCCACCCAGGCCCGTCTTACCCACAGATCAGAATGACAGGCCCGGCCCGCCACCAGTGCCGGGATCAGCGATCGAGGGGCTGTCGGTGGTGGTGCTGAGGGCGGAAGACGTGAAGAGGGAGGTGCTGTGCCTGGCCGGTGTGCAAAGATGAAGTCGAGGTCGGTGTGGAAGGCAGCAACACTCGGAAATTATTTTTTTCTCTTAAATTAATTGTGATGTGGCGATCTGATTGGTCTATTTTTAATTTAGAATGCGACGTTTGATATGCATGACAGATTCCCAATTTGAAGGGCCTTTTCCGGTGGAAAATTGATTTTCCGGCTAAAATTGGGCTGAAATCGATGAAATTAAGAAGTTGTGGGACTACATTGAAAAAATTAATTTATTTGGGACTGAAAATAAAGTGATATAATTGTGGGACTGAAAATGAATTTCACTCGTTTAATAGCGTTAATATACATTTTAGTTTTAGAACTTTTATCCAAATAAAAACATACATAGGCTTATTATTAACAAGGGACATACACATCTTATTAACATTTTTCGTCCCACAACTTTATAAAAATACCAATTTAATCTCATCTCATGGAATTATAAAATTGAAACTCCATAAACTCCACAGTCCCAATTGCTGCTGAGGTTTTGAAACAGAAAGGTGTATATGATCCGAAGAAGCTATTTGGTGTTACCACTCTTGACGTTGTCAGAGCGAATGCTTTTGTTGCGCAGAAGAACCTGAAACACATTTATACTATTGAATTTAAGATTAAAAAATACATTTTTTTTACTCTATTAGATATAAGATTGCAAATATATATATCGTATTTTTCAAAAGGAAGTTCTTTACTTTTTGCACGTTGATTAAAGAGTATTATTATTTAATGTGTAGTAGATAATTGTATTAGTAGAAGTTTTGACCCCATATTTTGATTGTATTAGTGGGTGGGTGTGGGTTTCATGTGTGTAAAAAAAGTAATAAGACTCTTTGGGTGGAACGCCAAAATGGAAAAAAAATCCTCTTTGAATGGAACGAATGGATTATATATATATATATATATATATATATATATATATATATATATATATATATATACACACGTCTTATTTAATGCACCACATTAAATTCACAACTTATCTACGTCTTACACATTCTACAAAAACTCCAAAACAAGCATTTACCACTGCTCAACCATTTTCAAACCCCACGTAAACTCAAAACAATTACATAGTCTTATGGTCTATTAACATTATATCTTATTTTGGAAAAAATTACAAAAATTTAAAACTTCACCTAAACAAATAGTTATGAACCTAATTTCTCTATAAATCGGACTCCTAACCTAAATTGCTAGCTCCGTCAATGCTTCTGCTGACTTGAAGAGCGAAAGAGATGAAGAATGTGGTGGGTGGTGCTAGAAAAGGGGGGTTTAGGTATAAGAATTGTAATAGGGTTCGTGAAGTGATCGTGTTGTTTTCACCTGAATTTTAGTATCTTTATTTGTAAATTTTCGAATATTTTTATCCGTATTCGTATAACTTTTGGTGAAGATTCATGTTAATTAGGAGAAGTGTGATGTAGATTGATAAAGGTGTGGAAATAAGCTTTAATGTATGTAAAACAGGTAAAAAAAGAGCAAAATGGAGTCAGGAGCTAAAATGAAGGAGAACAGGGCACACCTATACACGCCCCATGTTATGCGCACAAGTTGTGTTCGTGCACGAACACGAGCTGTGTACAGAACACGGGCCTATAACACGAGGCCGTGTGCAAGCATCAGAAATAGCTACATGCCCATGTCAAGGCCGTGTGCTGCTACATGAGCCGTGTCCTGTTAACACGCAGAACATGCTGAACTGTATGTGCACAGCACGAGCCGTGTGCTGCTACACAAGCCGTATAGGTGCCGAATTTAGAATAAGTTGTGCACGTATTCTAGAAGCTTCCAAAGGATACAAATACCCATTTTGAGCACAATTTACGACAGAGAGCCATTTGAGAGCAGTTACAAAGATCAAACACACACTTCCATACCATTTTTACACACACACTCTCTTCTACATCCACAATTCACCAAATTCATCCATTTTTACTACTTTCAATCCATAATTCACTCCATACATCCTTCACCCATACCATCCTTAGAGAGATTTGAGGCTTATATGCTTGAAATGCTATTGGAGGAAGGAGATCAACCCTCATCTACAAGGGAAGATATTCAACTTTCATTTTGTATTTCATTTGATTTGAAGTTAGCAATGGAATTTTATGAACTTTGTAAGTTTTGTAAGATGATTATTGTTGGCTAGACCTTTTGTGAGGCTAGCCACATGATGAATTGAGGTTAATCTAGATTTGTGGGATTTTTAGTAGTATTCTCTTATAAATTGTGATTCATGATTCATTTTATCAATTATGTGATTGATTTCTTTACACATCAATTTAGGATGGCCATTCCGATATTATGTGTTAAGGGTAAATTGAATCAATTAGTGATATGATCATGCATGTTAGTATGAGGAGAGGTAAGTCATATCCTTCTAATGCTTAGAACACTTGTAAGAGGATATTTACGTAATTGAATGAGAAGAACAAAACTTAGAATCATAGTACCTTCATGGGAATTGATAATAAGACCAATCTAAGGGGATTTAATCTTGTAAAAGGGATGAGAACCTATTCACCTTGGTCATAGGGATTAGGGGTACAATAGTGATTGCTTCTAGTCCATTGTCAATGATGTTTGCTACTAAAATCTTGCATGTCTAGATTGCTTCCTTGATTTTGATTTTGATTGTGGTTAGTCTTGCATTCTTTCTAAGATTTACCACATTCATTCCATTCCACCTTGTCACATACTTGTTCCTTAATAATCATAGTTATTACTTGCTTTATTTTAGTTAATTGCTTAGCATAATTGTTAGTCTAAACCAAAATCCAAATTCTATCACTTTTACAAAGCATGATTAAAGGCAAATTCGGATACATATTGATTTTACTTTTCCCTTGGGACGATATTCAATAAATTTTATACTTGGTCATTACGGTTTACAACAACGATAGAATTCTCTTACTCTAAATCATTTTAACCTAGAAATGAGACTAAGAACATGGCGCTGTTGCCGGGGAAATTTTAAAATCTTGATTGTAATGAGTTTGAATTTGATTAGTTTTGATAAGAGTATTTATTTTATTTGTTTACTTGTTCTTGTTCGGTGAACTAATCTTGAATTTTCTTATAGGTACATGCGAACTCGATAGAGGTCTCAATCCGTTGAGTCTTTGAATTTGGAATTGGAAGCTACCTTAAGAAGACAAAAAAAAGAAGTGTTAGATCCTACAGAGGAAGTTATGAAAAATAGAATGGATAATGTCAATATGGTTGATGAGGAAGGGCATATGAGGAACTTTCCACAAGGAGTTGATAATGCTCATGAGAGAAATGTTAATCCGGAATTTGTGCAACAAGGAAACTTTCATCAAGTGCACTTGCAAAACCAACAATTGCAAGCCGTTATCCAACACTTGTTAGCACAATAAGAGGCTAGAAATAATCAACAAGCTCCTCCGGTAGTGCAACATCAACCTCGAGGTCATGGATATAATGGAGTGGGGATGAACATCCGAGATGATTTTGAACCTCAAGTTGGGAATTATGCTATGGGACCGCCCATTAATGTCTACAATTTTGAGATAAAAGCGGGATTGATTCAAATGGTTCAAGCCAATCAATTTAATGGAGGTCCGTTGGAGGACCCTAATGCTCATTTGACACAGTTTACGGAGTTGGCTAATACCATTAAGATCAATGGAGTAATTGAAGATGTCATCAAGATGAAGCTCTTTTCCTTCTCATTAAAGGATCGAGCTAGGGCTTGGTATAGTACAATACCTCTGGATTCTTGCACTACATGTAGAGAGTTGGCTCAAAGGTTCTTAAGCAAGTATTTCCCACCATCAAAGATATTACATCTAAAAGGTCAAATATTCCAATTTAAGAAAATGCCTCTTGAAACTTTTAGTGGGGCTTGAGATTATTTCAAAGAGATGCTATGGAGGTGTCCACAACATGGTTTTCCCGAAGATCAACAAGTGAGATTCTTTTATGCCGGATTGAATGGAAGTGAGAGAATGTTTATTGATGCTTAGGCGGGAGGTTCTATATTGGTGCAAACTCCAGAAAGAGCTATTGCTATATGTGAAGAGATTGCTTTGAACACGGGACAATGGCCTATGGATAGAGCATCGAGGATGTATGAAAGGTAAAGAATTGCTAAGATGGAAGAAGTGTACATGCAACAAGTGAAGAAGGTGGAAGCACTTAAGGAGGATGTAATCGAAAAGGAAATTTCGGAGAAACTTAAGAGGATGAATTCTAATTTGCAAGTGTCTCCGAATTCTATGCTTATGATGAATCAACAAGTGCTTCCAAATCCTCAACAAGGTATGCTTGTGTCTTTGATGAATCAACAAGTGTTTCCAAATCCTCAACAAGGCATTTCTATGCCTAATATGGGTCAATCTTCTCAAAGTTGTCAAATGCCTACACCTATATCTTAACAAGGTATGTCTCCAAATTTTGGATTTCAAGATACTTGGTGTCAACCTAAAATGTCACTAGAGGAAGTTGCCTTCATGCAAGGGAGAAATTTTCGAGGAAACTATGGAGGTAATTTTGGTAATCAATAAGGGGGATATCCGCAAAGGTAAGGTGGATTTGGTCAAGGGAATTTTGGTGGTAATTTTCATCAATCTCGTAGGTATGAAAACTTGTCGTATGGAAATCAAGGGAATGCCCTTACTCTTCCACCGGGCAATAATCGGGGGAAAAAACTCCAAATGGTAAAGGAAAGCCTACAGTGGAAGATCAAATGTCTAAGATTTTGAATTTATGAAGGAAGATAGATAAGATAGGAGGCAAGAAAAGGAAGTGAATGATCGGAGATTCAAAGCATTGGAAAATTAAATGAGTCAAATGACAAGTGAAAAAGGGGATGTTCATCACAAAGAGAAGTTTTCATCTACAATCGTTACTAATCCTAAGGAGCAATGCAAGGCTATTGAACTTCATTGTGGAACGAAGTATAAGGGGCCTTCTATGCCAACAGAAGTAGAGGGAGTGGAATTTTAACTTGAGCCTAAGGAAAGTGGGGATGAAGAAGGAAAAGAGAAAGGAGTAGAAATTGTTGAAAAAGATGAAAACACCCCTACACTTGAAGAGGAAAAAGTTAAGTCTCCAAAGAAATGGAAAAGATGCAAGGAAGCAAAACGTAAAGAGAAGGAAGAGAACTTTGACAGAGATGAATGGGGAATACCTAAGTTATCCATAGCAATTCTGTTCCCACAAAGATGCTTGAAAAAATGATTGGAGGAATAATTTGCTAGGTTTGTTGAGATGTTGAAGAAGATCCATATAAATATTCCTTTTGCGGATGCTTTGTTACAAATGCTCAATTACTCTAATTTCTTGAAGTATAGAAAAGAAGCTTGAGTGAGTTTGGAACAGTTAATCTCACAGAGGAATGTAGTGCTATTTTACAAAAGAAACTTCCTCCTAAATTGAAAAATCCTGGAAGTTTCACTATTCCGTATGAGATGGGAAAACATGAGAACTATAAATCTCTATGTGACTTGGGTGCAAGCATCAACTTGATACCCTTGTCAATTTTTAAGAAGTTGGGCATTGGTGAGGTTAAATCGACGTCGGTTACACTTCAATTAGCCGATCGGTCTTTGACACACCCAAAGGGAATTGTGGAAGATGTATTGATCAAAGTTGGTAAGTTCGTATTTCCCGTTGATTTTGTGATACTAGACATGGATGAAGATTCAAATGTTACATTGATACTTAGACGTCCATTTCTTGCCACGGGAAAGACTTTGATAGATGTGGAGAAGGGAGAGTTGACTTTAAGAGTTAATGAGGAAGAGGTGATATTTTCATTGAAAGAGGCTATGAAGTATCCGAGGAACAAGGAGGAATGTAGAAGATTGGAAGTTGTGGACAACATTGTTGAAGAGCATATGCATTATCTTCATTCTAAAGATCCTTTGGAAATTATCATAAGCCACTCTTATTCTATTGGCTCTATAAATTCTAACCCTTCTTGTTGTGAAGAAAATGATGAAATAATTGATGAGTTGAATTGTTTAAATGCTTGTAGGGAACTCACAAGTGAGAAAGCAAAGGAAGAAAAAGTGGAGAAACTTGACGAAGAACCAAAGGAAGGAGTGCAAGAGAAGAAGAAAGAGGAGTTGAAACCCCTTAACGGAGCAGTTGAAGTATGCTCAATTGGAAGAAAATAAAACATATCCGGTAATTGTATCTTCTTCTCTTAATGATTTAGAATTGGAGAAGTTGTTAAGAATTCTAAGGGAGTATAAATCCGCCACTGGTTGGAGTATAAAAGACTTGAAGGGTATAAGCCCATCTTTATGTATGCATAAGATTCATTTGATTGATGATGAGAAGTCTTGTGTGCAAAACCAACATAGGTTGAATCCTATAATGCAAGAAGTGGCAAGAAAAGAAGTTTTAAAATAGCTTGATGCAGGAATTATCTTTCCAATAAGTGACATTTCATACGTGAGTCCTTTACACATAGCGGCAAAAAAGGGTGGCATGACAATTGTTCGATCCGATACAAATGAAACAATTTCCACCCGAACTATCATGGATTAGAGAGTGTGTGAATTACCGTAAATTAAATGAAAACACACGAAAAGATAATTTTCCATTGCATTCATTGATCAAATGCTAGATAGACTTGTGGGACATGAGTATTATTGTTTTCTTGATGGGTATTCGGGGTATAATCAAATTTTGATTGCTCCCGAGGACCAAGAGAAGACAACTTTTACTTGTCTCTATGACACATTCACATTTCGAATGATGCCATTTGGTCTATGTAATGCTCCTTGTCATTGCGGTCCGTCGGGTGTATAAGTGTTTACAGTGATGTTGTCCTAAGTGTGGTAACACTTTGTACTATACCAACTCTTATCAGAATTGAAACTTGAATACGAGATTGCAAGTTAGTACAGAGAAAGACTTAACACACGGAATTACTCAATCTTTCTACAAACTTATGAATAAGTTTGTAGCGGCCTCATGGCTAAAATATCACTAACTTAAAAAAAGTGATTTACAAAAATCAGATTCAAAGAGATGGAAACATTCCTTCCACTCTTCGAATACACACACGGATATAAAATCCTAAAAACTCCCAAATGGCAAGACTTAGATTGTTAGAAATAAGCCCTACTTCAAGTATGCACTTCCGCTGCCTGTAAACAGTACACACAAAACGTACGGGATAATACTATACACGTGATGCAGAACAAAATGTTACAATACCAGTAAAAATACTACAAGAGAAACGTAGTCAAATAAACTCTACGTCCGGCGACTCTCTTTGTAGGAACTCTCCAAGTTTTTTCCATGCCAGGGAATGAAGTCTAACAGCTTCTATTTATAGTCGTAAAGCATGCTGCAGCCTTCTTCAAATAAATGGTCCACTAGGAGATATAACAACCACCCATTACAGCAAATAACCACCCCACTACTTTGGGTAGTTATCTTCAATTTCTAGAATCTTCTAAACTTCTAGAACTTTCCAGATTGCACTTCAGTCTTGTGGGTCCATTCAACACGATCTTTATTCAACTGCCACAACCCTGAAAGCAACATCAATCACAACACTACACAAATATGTTAGTGGTTAAATAATAACTGGTGGAGGATCAGTGTGATTCCAGATGTGACGACACTGGTCTCAACACTTCACATCAACACTCCTGCTACTTTTCAACGTTGTATGATGGCAATCTTTGATGGTTTAATTGAAAATGTCATGGAGATGTTTATGGCAATCTTTTCAACGTTGTATGATGTTTATGGCAACACTACTTTTCAACGTTGTATGATGGCAATCTTTGATGTGACGACACTGGTCTCAACACTTGTCTTACTTGAGACCGCATGTTATGTTAGATAATGAGAGATGATCTAAGGCCATCTTTTATAATTATGAGTCACTTTGTCAAATAATTTCCTACCAAATAATTATATTTCCGTAGTTAGCTCTTTTAAGCCTGAAAGCCTTATTTCTTTGGCAACCTACGAAGATAGCCACTTTGATATCCTATTTGAGCCTTAAATTCCTTTATTTAGTGGAGAATTAAATGCTTTCAAAGTGTGTGAAGTTGATTTTGATGGAGTTTGGAAGGAATAAAATATTTGGAGCTGTACAAGTGATTATGAGCTTAAAAATAAGTTGATGAGGGGTAGTGCCTAAAACTGGTACCCCGAGATGTTAAAGGTAGTTCTCGAAACTGGTACCTCAAGAAAGGAAAAAAAGGAAAGAAAAAAAAATGTTGAGCTTGAAGGAAAGGAGAGAAAAGAAAATTAGAAGTGCATGAAGCTGAATAGCCTTGAAGTGTAAAAAAAATCAGCAGTACAAAAGATCTCTTGTTTTAATTCTCTACTAATTGATTTACTTTATCCATATTTTCCTACCCTTACCAAAGAGCCGACATTACATCCTATTAAAAGTCATTTTTGATCCATTTGTCGAATCATACTTTTAAGTGGTGGAGAGTTTGAGACGTTTGACAAACTTATGGTTACGCATGCACTTGAATTAAATCTGAGCGTAAACACCTTAACCCATATGTGTATATCTTTTACACTTGAGTGCGAGTGATATATACTTCCCGTGAGAACATGTCAATGGAGCATTTGATTGGTGGTGATTGTCTTATCTTGTATGCCATGAATTGATTATTACATGTGATGAGAGTTGCATGACCTAAGTTGAGGAAATTTGCATTGTGATTGGGTATTGGTCATAGTCCTTGTTTCTCACTTAATTTTACTCTCTCTCTCTTTATTTTTATTTTGTTGCCTCGGGACGAGCAACGGGTAAGTTTGGGGGATTGTTGAGAGTGAAAATTAGCGTGTTTTAGTGTCCAATTGAACACCTTTTTGATGAGTATTGTTGTTATATATTAGAACAAGTATTTAATATTCAACATATGTGAGAAAAAGGAGCACTTGAGATGTTTTATTGTGTCTTAGGTGGAAAAAGGGATCAAAAGTGCAAAGTTGGAGAAAAGGTGCAATTTGTGTATGAATGCTGAAAAACGCACGTCCATCTTATGTAATTTTTCTGTATTTTTATAGAGATTTGAACAGAAAGTGTGATAGATGGTTGGAAAACCACAGAAAAGAGGCTCGTTTTGGCGTAAAGAACCTCTCAATCGGAATCCGAACGAGAAAGTTAAGATGAAAATGGTGACGCCGCGCAAGCTGTTCCGAATAGAATGGCTGTGTCACTTTCCATGACTTGTTACATATTCAAATCTTAGAGTTTGTATAAGTTCTTTAATGGATAGAAAGCCAAGGAATAGAGGATCGCGTGAGCGCAAGAATCACTCAAATCGGAGTCCGGATGTGGAAGTTATACGCAAAACGGTGAGACTGCGCACTGCAGTTCGACCAGAGTTCGACCTCTTCTGTTCGTTTAACCACTGGTCGTGGTCGAACTCGAAGCCTGGACAGTGAAAAATTTGGATTTTTACCCTATGTTCGTGAATTTTCGTGCTTTCCAAGAAAAAACCCATCCAAGGTCTGTTAGGAGTACTTTACAAGTGTAAAAGGGGATGTAGATCACACCAAGGAAAAAACAACACAACACAACAATACTACACCCCACAAGGGGGGATCACCCCCTAACCATCATCCACATTCTTTCCTCCATCCATCCATCACTTTGAAGATTCATCTGTGGAATCAAGAGGAGAACTATGAGGAGAATTCAAGATGGAGAAGGACGCGACGACGCCACATCTAGGGTTTTATTCGTTTCCTAATTTATCTTATAATTTTCCAGACATCCGGGTAAGATCTATCCAACACCCATGATTATTCTTCGTAACATCATGGGCTAGAGCCTTTTTTGTAGAACTAGGGTTGTGAAGGTTTTTACGAATTAATTGAACTTTCGTGTGTAAACTTCGTACAACACTACTTGTGGATTTATTTTATATATGATTGTGCTTTCTTAATCCATATTCACGGTTGTTTTGTACATCTTCAATTAGTATATAGAGTCTGAATATATGTCTTGGTTGTAGATTGAGTGCGTTCACCGCTGAACAGGATTCCATGTTATGATTCTAAGTGAGGGGACTCCGAAGCTTCATTAGAACTATCATATATGAATACTTATTAATTGAATTGAATTTGAGTTATTAAGTAGGATAAAGAGGATAATTTTATAGTACCTATAAAGGAAGATCATATCAGGTTAGAGTACCAATTGGCCAGGGAAATAATTGAAACTGATAGTACCTTAAAAGGGGGATGGAATTATATCTCTTGCTCCGAGGTTATTCACACGTGTTATACGCATGTTTACTTATGTCTATTGAGTAGACATGCATGGTTTAGTGATGCGTCCATATTCTACAGGGCAGAGTCGGACATCAACACACGGAAGGAAAATTAATGAGTGAAACTGGATTATCCTAGGGCTATCTATTCTTCTACTTGATCCACTTTCGTATTCTTCTAGTGATATTTTATTTTATTTGTTATTTAATTTAATTGTTAGTAGTTTAATAATTAAACCTTCACTTTTATTGCCATTCGTCTTAATCAATTTAGTAAATAATTAAATTGATAATACATCGTCCTTTGGGTTTGATATTCACTTGGTCGCTTGATTAAGCTGCAACTAATATCCTTAATACTTGGGAATTAATTTTGCGTGCAAAGAAAAGGCACATCACACATATGTCAACACAAGAGGATTTCTATGAAGATCATTGGTGGAAACTACAAGGGTAAGTCACACCACCTTTTGTAAACTTAATTCTCATCTTGTTTCAATTTAAGTTTGGGGAGATAGTGCGTGGTGTGATTCACCACTTGAGTGGGCTTGATATATCATGTTGATGTTGATTGAGAGGTTTTCTTGTGTAAAATGGGGTAAATTTTGAAAATTTTCTCATGAGTTGGTTCGTTTTTGCACGTTTGGTGGTGTCAAAGTTCATTATAATCCGTTATTTGATCATAATTGTTGAGCTGATGGTTGTGATAACTTTTTGAGCATATATAAGGTGTATTTAAAGTGTAAAAACAGGGAAAAACAGGGTTTGGAAATCGAAAAAGTGCAAAATAGTGTGCAAGAGTGCGCCTCGTGTGCAGAGCTCGCCCCTGTACACGTGGGTGTGTTCTAGCATCAAAAGCATGAACACGCCCAGGGTTAAGCCGTGTTCTGCGCATGGGCAGTGTCATGTGCAGCAGCACGTCTCGTGTCCAGAGCTCGTCCTTGTACACGAGGGCGTGTGCTGGAATCAAGAACACCTACTTGCCCATGCCATGGGCGAGTGCGGAACACAAGGCATGTCGAGAACAGGAACAAGAGCCGTGTAGCGGACACAAGCTATGCTGTGTTCGAAGTCAGAATTTTAAAACCCAATTTCAGAACAGTTTGCATACACTCATTCATCCCGTACGCATCGAGAGGATTGCGTCCACCCCAGATACACTTCATCCTTCGAAAAATTCTCAATAAATCTTGATATTCGTGGTAAGGTTGAGTGATTGAGAGTAAGTTTCCTCAGTTTTCTACACCAAAACACTCTTCCAAGTCAAGATTACACAGGTATGAGTCCTAACCCTTACATTTTAGGATTTTGATAGAAATTAAGCAAATTGATGCATGGGCTTTGTTCTATAGTAAGTTGGGAACATGTTTATGATTGTTGGATATGCATTTGCCAGTTTCATTGTTGGATTGATTTGAATTGAGGACTAGGGTTCATGAGGTGTCAATTTGGGATTTTTCAATTTTGATTGACGTTAATGAATTTGATATGATAAATTGATGTGTAATGTGTGTGTTATGATTTGATTGCTATGAAATAGTACTTAGGTGTTGAGAATTTGGGCATAATGGTATTTGATATTCATTTGAAATCATTTTAAAAAAATTGTGCATGTCAAGTGTTTGATGAAATGCCTAAGTGACAATTTTGTGAAATTTGGAAGTCATATGTGCATTATTAGCATTGATTTGATACTTTTGATTATATTTGAGGAATTTCATTTGAAGATGAGGCATATGTAAATGTGAAAAAAATGGATTCGTGTTATTAGTTGCTTTTTAAATGGTGGTGCTTAGGAGTTGTGTTATCATGATAAAGTGATGGATAAGCATGTGTAGGGCTTACCCTTGGTGGAATAACAAGGGGTATGGTTTCATTATCATCCATTGGTGAGAAATTGAACTAAAAATGACATGTTGAATATTGTAGATGGCTGAAAGAAGAAAGAGAGGAAGAAATGATGATTTCATCATCATTGACACTGAAATGGAACTGACTAATCTTGATGCTCAAATGATGGAAGATAGGATTCATCCGGACTGTTTTGGGGTAGAGTTTGAAGAAGGATGGGATAAGTACGCGCTCCATTGGAAATTAATCCTTCCAAAGGTTAAACTGACTCGATTCCAAGACACCACGACTATAGTGGGACTTGGAATAGAGGCTGATTTGAGGAGTTTGTTTCAGATGTCACATATGGAGGAGTTCTTCGTAAGTGACCTCCCACTTATTTACATCTCACAGCGGAGTTTTTGAGTACACTTGTAGTAAAAAAAGATAGAAACAGGTTCCCATTGTCGATTACCTTCCAATTGAATAATGAAATGAGGAGGGACATCTCTCTTGCTGACTTGAACCAATTCATGGGATGCCCGCCATGTCAAGGTCACAGAAGCTTCTACGAAGGAGGAGGGTTTAACCAATAAGATTAGTGGAAAAGACTAGTGAGCAATGGAACAGAGCAGCCAGTGTACATACCCAGCTTGTCTAAAGGAACTGTGATAAGAAACCCGGTGATGAGGTACCTTGAGAAAATCATCTCGAATACCGTTTTAGGAAGATTTAAAAGTGGAGCAGTTGATGGGTGAAAATCAGTTGTATATTATATTTTGTTTAAATCGTGAGCTACAACTAAACATGGAAACACACTTTATTCAGCACGCAGAGAGAGTGGCTAAGAGACAAACTTCCCAGGGGTGATGCTCGGAGGCATAGTCACTATGATAGCTCAAGGCTTGGGTGTCAATCTTATAAGGATGCCACACATGATGGCAAGTGAAGGGTTAAACTATCATCAGCTTGTGAGGATGGAGTTCTTGTCCCTAATTGGGAACCAATACTATTTAAGGCAAGATAAGGGTGCCCCGTTTCCTCTACCAGCTCCGGAGCTTACTACAGTTTACACTCAAAGGAAGTATGCCAATTTGGCAATGGCGAGTACCAATCACTCCAGGGTTGTAAGAGCGTTCTACAGACAAAATAGAGAGGGAGTGGAGGAGGTACTCCGACAGATGAGGATTGAGGAGATCCAAAAGTTAGCCAATCTGAGAGCGTAGCCCATACCGATGGAAGAAGGAGACGAAGAAGAACCACATCATGTGGAATTTGATGAACAAGCTCCTGAGCCACCACAGTTTGAAGAAGAAGAGCAACAGTAACAACAACAGCAAATAGGTCCCGGAGTTGGGAATTTAAGGTAGAGCTGCGTGGAAGATGAGGTGAGAGAGATAAGACAAGCACTACAGTTGTACGGAGCACAGATTAGGGAGATTCAAGAGACACAATAAGTGCATGGAACACACATTCAAGAGCTTCGATAAGGACAGCGTCATAGGGATTATCATGATGAGCAAGCTCGTGCACATTCTAACAACATGAAGGAGATGATGACAATGTTATTCAACTTTCAATTTCCAGCGTCTCCTCGAGCTTACAACCCTTGGGGTCTTTATCATCCACCTCCACCTTCAGAGCCATGAAGGGAGTTATTTTAATGCTAGTCACTTCTATTAGTTCATTTGAATTATGATAGACATTTGGATTGAAATTGTTGGATCGGATTGTACTTTATTTGTTTTGTATTTTGGGAGGTTTACTTTGGGTTTTATTTTAGTTTTATGCGATTTTTATTCCTTTATTTTTGGTATTTTAGTTTCTTTTTCATAGTTTGGATGTGATGGGATGTTGAGCTTACTTCTTATGGATGTTGAATTAATGTGCTTTAATTTCTTGAGGTAGATGATTTTGGTCTTGTATGTTATATGCTTTTGTTATGTTTTTAGTTTGGTGAGCCTTTGCTTATGTGTTGTGCTTGTGATTTTGATTCTTGTATAGGTTGGTTCGGTGGTTTTGTTTTGGGAAGGTGTTAAAATATTTTTGAATATGAACTATGATGCATTATTTTTTATAAGTGATGAAAAGCATGTTAAGGATTTCTACTAATTGAAATTGTGGCATGAATTACATACTTTGTTCAATATTGAGAAGCATGAAGGCATTAGTTTCTTGTTGGTCCTAGCAAAGCTTGTAAGAGTTGAGCCCAACAGTGCCTCCATGGTTAATTCTTTGTGACATGACCGGTTGAATTTAGCCAAGTTAGAACTTGCTCATGGACTATAGGAACGAAGCCCGAATGGTTGAAAGTTGTGACATGATCTTAGGTCGTCCTTGTTATTTGAAGTCATAGCCATACATTTCCTTACCCGAGCATTATCCTTAGTAAACCAAGTTGAGCCTATAAGCTTATTCTTTGTGATTTAGCACATTACAAGCCTTGAATACCCACTTAAACTTTATATATGAAACCTTTGTGTGGGAGATTGAAGAGATGATGATTGATAAGGATTGATGTGAGAAATATGCAAGAAGAAGAAGAAAATGGTGAATCACGAAAAAGAATGAAAAGAGCTCGAGCAAAATGCATATGCAACTTCAACAAAAAGGAAAAAGGAGCAAAATAAAAAAAATAGATGCTCAATGAAATCAAAAGTCAAGAAAGTAAGAATGCAATCGAAGGAAGTTCAAATAAATCCATGGTATGATGATGTTTAGTGTTTAAGAATATTTGAGAAAATGAGGAAGAAAGAAAGTGAAGATGTTGGAGAAAAGAATCATTTTTTCGATTATCTACACGTGTATAGTCAATTTTATCCAAACTTTCCTACCCTACCAAAGAGCCTAAACATTACATCAAAAAATAAAGACCTTTTTAATCATTTCTTGAGACTAGGGTGGCTTGTGAACATAGTCCATGAGCAAGCCTATGGCGAGTCGGTTCTAACCGGTTGGCGAGTGTTGTTTAACCATATTTCATAGAGTGTTGAGTGAAGTTGAAATCCTATGAGAGACTTGGACCGGAAGGAATTTGATTACCCTTTTGTCTTCTTGAGATTGAACTTGTTATTTCTTCATGTTATGAGTTTAATATGGTAGGAGTACTTAATGTGATTTGGTTGTCCTTGTTACTTATGATGTGTAGTTGTTTATTTCGTTAGTTCTTTTCCTAAGTGAAAATATGTCCTCTTGTTATCATTTTTCGTTGTTCAAGGACGAACAACACTTTAAGTTTGGGGGGTTGATCGTCGTTGTTTTCACCTAGATTTTAGTGTTTTTATTTATGAATTTTCAGATGTTTTTATCCGTATTCGTATAACTTTTAGTGGAGTTTCATAGGAAAAGTGTGATATAGATTGATAAAGGTGTGGGAATAAGCTTAAATGTATGTAAAACAGGACAAAAAATGGAGCAAAATGGAGTTGGGAGCTAAAATGAAGAAGGAGAACAGGACACGCCTGTACACGCTCAGTGTTCTGCACACGAGTCGTGCTCAAGCACGAACACGAGCCGTGTACAGAACACAGGCCTGTAACACGAGACCGTGTACAAGCATTAGAAATAGCTACACGCCCATGCCCAAGCCGTGTGCTGCTACACGAGCCGTGTTCTTCCAACACGCAGAGCACGCCGAACTGTGTGTGCACAGCACGAGCCGTACGTGTGGTACTACACGAGCCGTGTAGGTGTCGAATCCAGAATAAGTTGTGCACGTGTTCTAGAATCTTTCAAGGGGTACAAATACCTACTTTGAGCTCAATTTACGAGAGAGAGTCATTTGAGAGTAGTTACCAAGATCAAACACACACTTTCACACCATTTTTACACACATACACACACTCTCTCTCCTTGATGCACGTTTTTTTGCACGCAAAATTAATTCCCAAGTATTAAGGATGTCAATTGTAGCTTAAGCAAGCGACCAAGTGAATATCGAACCCAAAGGACGACGTATTATCAATTTAATTATTAACTAAATTAATTAAGACGAAGACAATAAAGTTTGTGGAATTTAATTATTGAACTACTAAATATTTAATTAGAATAACAAATAAAATAAATATCACTAGAAGAATACGAAAGTGGATCAAGTAGGAGAATATGTAGCTCTAGGATAATCCAATTTCACTCATTAATCTCCCTTTCGTGTGTTGATGTCTGACTCTGCCTTGTGGAAAATGGACGCATCACTAAACCATGCATATCTACTCTGTAGACACAAGTAAACATGCATGTAACACATGTGAATAACCTTGGAGTAAGAGATATAACTTCACCCCCTTTTTAGGTACTATCAGTAGCAATTATTTTCCTGGTCAATTGGTACTCTAACCCCCTTGTGATCCCTCATTGTGGGTGTAGGATGGATTTGTGGCTCTCTCTTCTCCTCTCTTGTATTGTATTCTCGCCCTATGGTGTGATCTACACCCCCTTGTATATTTGTAAGCTCTCCTTATAGGCCTTGGAATGGGCATTTTGAGTGATCACACGCATTGAGAGTGTAAAAATATGGATATGGTAAGTTTCTGCACTTTAATTCGACCAAGGAGCCAGGTCGAATTCTCCCATCTGGGTCGAATTGGAGGTCGAATTGACCTACTGGAAGCTTCAGATGCTCAATTTGACCAGCGCATCAGGTCGAATTGATGTGTCGTGGTCGAATTGACTCTTTTGCCATCAGATTCGACCTCAATTCGACCAGCACATTAGGTTGAATTGACTTGCACAGTTTCACCATTTCGAGTATAACTTCCACATCCAAGCTTTAATTTGAGTGATTCTTGCGCTTACGCGATCCTCTCTTCCTTGCCTTTCTATACATATAAAGAAATTACAGAAATTTTAATATTTTAATATGTAACAAGACATGCAAAGTTGACAGTCGTTCTGAACAAGAACAGCTTGCGCGATGTCACCACTTTGATCATAGCTCTCTTGTTTGGAATCCGATTGGGGTGTTCTTTATACCAAAACGACCCTCTCTTCAGTGGCTTTCCAACCATATATTACATCAATAGTTTTGATCTCCATAACAACATAGAAAAATTACAAAATTTGGACTTGCGTTTTTCAGCATCCTTGCACAAATTGCACCTTTTCTCCAACCTTGCACTTTTGATCCTTTTTCTACCTAAAACACAATAAAATACCTCAAGTGCACTTGATTATCACATAAAATGAATATAAGACACTTGTGCTAATATATAACAAGAATTTCCATCAAAAAAGTGTTAAATTGGACAGTCAAACACGCTAATTTCCACTCTCAATAATCCCCCAAACTTACCCATTGTTTGTCCCAAGGCAACAAAATAAAAATAAAGAGCGAGTGAGAGAGTAAGAAAATTAGCGGGGAAACAAGGACTTTGATCAATACCCCATTCAAAATACAATTGTCATCAACTTACGTCATTCAACTCTTATTCATTTAATAATCAATTCATAGCATACAAGTGAAGACATTCACCACCAATTCAAATTCTCTATTAACATGTTCTCACGGGAAGTATATCACTCGCACTCAAGTGTAGAAAATGTACACTTATGGGTTAAGGTGTTTACGCTCACATTCAATCCAAGTGCATGCGTAACCATAAGCTTGCCTATTGTCTCAACTCTTCTTTTACTTGTAGCTAGTAAATCATGGATCAAAAAGGTCTTTTATTAGGTTGTAATGTAGGCTCTTTGGAATAGGTAGGAAATATATGGATAAGTGACTCAAAACTCGGATCAATCAAGCTGCTGTCTCTCTCGATCTTTCATTCTTCCTCATCATTTCAATCAAGCACAACATTCTCTTCAAACTCTCCCATCTTTCTCCTTTAAGCACAACATATTTTCTTTTTCAACTTTTCCTAGCTCTTCAACTCCATCATTCTCCTTTTCTTCACCTTTTTTTCTTTATTTCTTTCTTTTGAGGTACCAATTTCGGGCACTACCTCTTGCATCCTCCATAGGGTACTAGATTTAAGCACTACCCTAGGGTGTTTGTTTTCATGGATTTAAGCACTACTCCATGAATTTTCTTCTTGATCCTTCAGTTTTTCTTTCATCATCCTTATCATCCCTCAAATCACTACTCTCTTCAATTAAGCTTTATTGGCTATCAAAAGAATGGATTTAAAAAGGCTCAAACGGGCTGACTAGGGATTTAATGAATTCGGGTAAAGTATATGGGAAAATATTGGTTAAATATCAAAGATGACCTAATATCATTTCCATAATCCACTAGACTAATCTTGAATATTCAATGAGACTCAAGACAAGTTCTAGAATAGATGCACAAGAATGATACTCACCAGAAAAGAAATATCATGCCATTATGTACATGAATAAGACTCAAAATCTCACATGGGTTTTTAACAAGTAATAGAACACTTTCCATGGTAAGCAATATCCCACAAGTGCACATAGAACTTCATATCACAATATAACTCAAGTACACTTCCTTCATCAATTTGAGCATATGAATTTTAGAACACTTCAAAAATATAAGCTCACATGGATCACCACCATAAACTCAACCCATCACTCCATGAATTAAAAGTACACATAATAATTAAAATAAGGGAACAAGGGCACCTGATTTTTCTTCAATGTATGCACGAGCTCCTCGAGTCAAAGCCTCAATGTAGAACTCGTCTTGCCACTCTTTTACCTTTTTTTATCATCAAAGCTCAAATAAACTCATCATCACAGGATTCATCAATAATAAAATAAGAGAACTATATGAAAGACTCAATTGACTATCTAATCGACTCCACACACTAGAAACACCACTGAACACTAGGCAAATTGTAAAAAAATCAACACATCAAAATCGATTAAAGTTTCAACATACGCAAAAAATAACTCCCCTAGCAAATATTACAAAGAAAAGATTATACTCTTGATGCTGCAATGAGGTAAGAATATCACACCCCCAAACTTAGTAAAAACGTAAGTCGAAACTAAGTTTGCAAAGAGATGTAATTGCCGAATAGTAAGCACCTTAAATATAAAAATTTCTTACTCACACGAAAGAAATAAAGCAATAAAACGAAAAGACAAGCCCCCAACAGGCGCTCATGTTTAACGTCGGAGAATCATGACGGATGTAACCTTTTAAACTACTGGATTAGAGGACGGTCTTCTCGTATCCTCACCTTCAAATACTTTTTTTCCCTCTTCTTGTCTACACTCAACACCTAACCTTTCTTGGTCATAAGAATATGATCATCAGAATTTTCTTCCTCCCATGGCTGTTTAGACTCCTCCTTGTCAATCTTCCACTTAAATTCAAAATCATCTGCCTTATAAAAATCAAGATTAAACTAGTTAGAAACCACAACTATGCTCTTGCATGATTGAGTCTCCATGGGCATCTTTATTGCATGATCAAGAGAGAAAACCACATCTTCATTATCCATCTGCAGTCTAAGCTTCTCGGCTCTCAACTTTTTCGCTCTTTCCCACTTCTTCTCCATTGTAAGCTCAGTATTCTACTTATGTAATGGTACTGGAGTAACATCAACATCATGTGGAGCATTCGGTGCAGAAAATAGTGCAGAACGGTTGGGTTTGACCTGGATTCGACCAGGCCTGCTGGTCGAATTGGGTATGTAGTGGTCGAATTGTGCACCTAGAAGTCCATTCTCTCACTGTCTGCTAGATTCGACCTAGATTCGACCTGTAGGTCTGGTCGAATTTAAGTGCTCCTGGTCGAATTGAGCTTTTATATGAATTATGTCATTCGATTCGACCTGGATTCGACCATGAGGTCTGGTCGAATTGGATGGCTTCAGGTCGAATTGAACTTCTGATGAAACAGATTGCTCCGGAGGGTATGATTCGACCTGGATTCGACCAGAGGGTCTGGTCGAATTCTGGTGTTTCTGGTCGAATAGAGGCTCTGTTACTTCCGAATCATGCCCAGGTGTCTCATTCGACCTCCCCTATTGAATTCAACCAGGATTATTGGCGAATTGGGGTCAAATCGGGCTCCCAATGTTTCTGATTTCAGTTCTGGCTTCATCGGTCCCTCATACTGCGTTCCAGACCTTAACATGATGGCTTTATCTTTCAATTTTTGTGTCAATTGATTCACGTTCGCGGTCATCTGCCTCATAATCAAGGTAAGGTCCTTCAACTGCTTAGATAATCTGCATGATTAACATTCATGGTATCCTTAAGACGAATAATCTTTGCATCATTCTCAGCCATGTATCGGTTGAAGGTATCTTCAACACTTTTCACTTTTTGTTGCTTCATACTAGGCCCCCTTTGTGTCAACTCTGTAATATATCTCTGCTGGGACTCTAGTAGCTTGTTGATGTTAGCTAAACAAGAGACGATCTCATCATCCCTATTCGGCGTCTCCACTTGATGTCCAACATGCGCTACCTTGGCAAGTACATATGATCCTCTATCTCTCTCTACATGCCAGTCACGTGAATTCATAGAGATGTCTTCAAACAACTTTTCTGCTTCAAGTGCTGTCTTAGATAACAGCGCTCATCCTGATGATGCATCAATAAAAACACGTGACTCACAATCTAATCTATAGTAGATGATACTTATGTATTCAGCCTTAGACATCCCATGTTGTGGGCACCTCCTGAGCATGTCTTTAAACCTGTCTCACGCCTCATAAAAATTTTCACCCTGATTCATAACAAATTGAGTGATCTCTGGCCTCATTTTTAAGATCCTTGAGGGTGGCATATATCTCTCCAAGAACTTCCGCTGCAGTTGGTCCATGTAGTGCAATCATTGGCATCAAGAGTCTCATACCAAGCTTTTGCCCTATCAATCAAAGAAAATTTGAATAGGGCGATCCGCCTAGCATTGTCATTAGCTCCAGCACTCTGTTGAGTATTTGCATAACCAAGGAATCTTCTGAGATGTTGATATGAATCTTCAAAACAACCTCCAAAAAATGAATTCTTCTCTACCATGCTAATAAGAGCGGGATTTATCTCAAAATCATCATCTTTCCCCCTTTCTCCTATCAATCCCATGTTGCTAATCCCATAGTTCGTGAAAATTTCACGTATCCGGATTCTGCCTTGCTCCGGCCATGTTTAGCTCAATGTGTTATTTCTTCCTTTCTTTCCTCTACTTTTCATAGTGCACAAGTACCTCAGAAAAATTCAAGGTTAGATAGAAATAAATAATCATAAATAAAAATCTTAATCAAATTAGAAATAATAAACTAATAATAACAGTCGTCCCTAGCAACGGCGCCAAGAACATGATGCGAATTTTCTTTGCACGCAAAATTAATCCCCAAGTATTAAGGATATCAATTGCAGATTAAACAAGCGACCAAGTGAATATCGAACCCAAAGGACGGCATATTATCAATTAAATTATTAACTAAATTAATTAAGACAAAGGCAATAAAGTTTGTGGAATTTAATTATTAAACTACTAAACAATTAATTATAATAATAAATAAAATAAAATATCACTAGAAGAATACGAAAATGGATCAAGTAGGAGAATATGCAGCTCTAGGATAATCCAATTTCACTCATTTATCTCCCTTTCGTGTGTTGATGTCCGACTCTACCTTGTGGAATATGGACGCATCACTAAATCATACATATCACAAGTAAACATGTGTGTAACACGTGTGAATAACCTTGGAGCAAGAGATATAACTTTACCCCCTTTCTAGGTACTATCAGTATCAATTATTTCCCTGGCCAATTGATACTTTAACCTGATATGAACTCCCTTTATAGGTACTATAAAATTATCCTCTTTATCCTACTTAATAATCCAAATTAAATTCAATTAATAAGTATTCATATATGATAGTTCTAATGAAGCTTCGGAGTCCCCTAACTTAGAATCATAACATGAAATCCTGTTCAGCGGTGAACGCACTCAATCAATAACCAAGATATGTATTCAAACTCTACATAACAGTTAATTATGTACAAAACGACCGTGGTATGAATTAAAAAAGCACAATCATATATAAAATAAATTCACAAGTAGTATTATACGAAGTTTACACACGAAAGTTCAATTAATTGGTAAAAACCTTCACAACCCTAGTTCTACCAAAAATTCTCTAGCCCATTATGTTACGAAGAACAATCATGGGTGTTGGATAGATGTTACCCAGATGTCTGAAAAATTACAAGATAAATTAGGAAACAAGATAAACCCTAGATGTGGCATCATCGCGTCCTTTTCCATCTTGAATCCTCCTCTTGGTTCTCCTCTTGATTCCACAGACGAATCTTCAAAGTGATGGATGGATGGAGGAAAAGATGTGGATGATGGTTGGGGGGTGATCCCCCTTGTGGGGTGTAGGATGGATTTGTGGCTCTTTTTTCTCCTTTTTTGTATTGTATTCTCCCCCAGTGGTGTGATCTACACCCCTTTTATGTTTGTAAGCTCACCTTATAGGCCTTGGAATGGGCTTTTTGAGTGATCACATGCATTGAGAGTGTAAAAATACGGATATGGTAAGTTTCCGCACTTCAATTCGACCTAGGAGCCAGGTCGAATTCTCCCTTCCAGATCGAATTGGAGGTCGAATTGACCTACTGGAAGCTTCAGGGGCTCAATTCGACCAGCACAGCAGGTCGAATTGATGTGTCGTGGTCGAATTGACTCTTTTGCCGTCCGATTCGACCTCAATTCGACCATCACATCAGGTCGAATTGACTTGCATAGTCTCACCATTTCGAGTATAACTTCCACATCCGAGCTCTGATTTGAGTGATTCTTACGCTCACACGATTATATCTACCTTGGCTTTCTATCCATATAAATAACTTACAGAAATTTCAACATTTGAATATATAACAAGTCATGCAAAATGGACAGTCGTTCTGAATAGGAACAGCTTGCGCGATGTCACCACTTTGATCATAACTCTCTTGTTTGGAATCCGATTGGGGTGTTCTTTATACCAAAACGACCCTCTCTTCAGTGGCTTTCCAACCATATATTACGTTAATAGTTTTGATCTCCAAAACAATACAGAAAAATTATAAAATTTGGACGTGCGTTTTTCAGCATTCTTGCACAAATTGCACCTTTTCTCCAACCTTACACTTTTGATCATTTCTTAACCTAAAACACAATAAAATACCTCAAGTGCACTTGATTATCACATATAATAAATATAAGATACTTGTGATAATATATAACAAGAATTTCCATCAAAAAGGTGTTAAATTGGACAGTCAAACACGCTAATTTCCACTCTCAACACTCCTACATCCACAATTCACCAAATTCATCCATTTTTACTACTTTCAATCCATAATTCACTCCATACATCCTTCAACCATACCATCCTTAGAGAGATTTGAGGCTTATATGCTTGGAATGCTATTGGAGGAAGGAGATCAACCCTCATCTACAAGGGAAGAGATTCAACTTTCATTTTGTATTTCCTTTGATTTGAAGTTAGCAATGAAATTTTATGAACTTTGTAAGGTTTGTAAGATGATTATTGTTGGATAAACCTCTTGTGAGGCTAGCCACATGATGAATTGAGGTTAATCTAGATTTGTGGGATTTTTAGTAGTAAAAGGGAAGAGAACCTAGTCACCTTGGCTATAGGGATTAGGGGTACAATAGTGATTGCTTCTAGTCCTCTGTCAATGATGTTTTTCTACTAAAATCTTGCATGTCTAGATTGCTTTATTGATTTTTGATTGTGGTTAGTCTTGCATTTTTTCTAAGATCTACTACATGCATTCCATTCCACCTTGTCACATACTTGTTCCTTAATAATCGTAGTTATTACTTGCTTTATTCTAGTTAATTGCTTAGCATAATTGTTAGTCTAAAACCAAAACTCAAATTCTATCACTTTTAAAAAGCATGATTAAAGGCAAATCTGGATACACCTTGATTTTACTTTTCCCTTGGGACGATATTCTATAAACTTTGTACTTGGTCACTACGGTTTACAACAATGATAGAGTTCTCTTACGCTAAATCATTTTAACCTAGAAATGAGACTAAGAACATGGAGGTACAAGGGTTGTCGCCATTGATGACTACAATTTGGAACTCTTTGTTGCAGAAAAATAATTGTAGATAATTGTACATAGCACCAACTATTTGCGTACCAATCCATAGGAAGAAATTAAAGGAAACTGGTGAAAAGTCAAGATCCGAAGTGAACAATGATGAAGACGACGATGCAGATGGCAGCGGAGGGGACAACGTGTACGAAGAAAACATGTTTTTTTTCTCTTTATGAAAAGGAATTAAAATGTTGTTGGTTGTGTGTGTCATATATGTTTTTATAGGGGCGTGTTTAGTAATTTAAAAAATTAGATTTATAATTAAAAGGTGGAAATTAACTTTATTGGGGTATGGTTTGTATTTTGTATATATTTTATAAAAATACATTAGGGTGTATTTAGTAAATGGGATACGTTTAGTGATTTTGGGTATAAATAGTCGTCCCCTTTAAAATTTTGAATCTACACTTTTAGTAAAAAAAATTTATATATATATTTTTCACTAAAGCTAACGTGTGTCAAATTATAGTTAGTTTAATTTAATATAGCATTTATTATTTATTTTATTTAATTATTTTTAAATATCACATTTCCAAATTTAACACTAAATAAATCTATAAATATTAAATATTGATCTGAAAATTTATATTTATTTTATTTTATTATATTAATAATTTTTAAATAATATATTTCCAAATCTAAAACTAAAAATAAATATTAAATATATTTTATATTTATACTCAGTCATAAATAAGATTTTTCAACTGAGTTAGAACCACTATTGGGCTTTGGAAGTGATTTTTATCTTTATTGGGCCTTTACGCCAGAATCCCATCACTGTTATTTGTGGGCTCAGGGATTAGGCAGGATGAATTGATTAACACATTAATTAACACTGGTAAGAGTTAAAGGTCGAATTTTCTTATTTAAAACTCATAGTTATTAAATAAGGCACTACTAACATTCGTTATAAAAAGCAATTTGATTCCAATAGTAAAACCTACTCACGATTAACTCTTTAAAACAAGTTGAAATCTGGTGATCCCTCATTCACACAGCAATGTATATGTATGGTGATTCGGACCGCAACTGGAATTGCTTGGTTGATTTGGCGGTGTTGCTGTCAGAAGACAAGGCCAACTTGATATTGGCATTCGATCATTTGGTTAACGTGAACCGTTAGGGTTCCATACGTTTCTAACAGTCAGCAGAAGCAAGAAAACAAGAAACGTATTACCTTTCACCAGGGTATGTTAGAGAAGATGGATCCTCGCTGGCAGCCTGCGTAGCCTTATCGTTTTGGACATAACTCTCTCATCCGATCTCGAAATTGAGTGATCTACGCGCCAAAATGATCCTATCTTACGTGGCTATCCGTCAGTATATTAAAAGTTGAATTCCGACGTCTGTACAATTTTATAAAAATCGTGCACGTTGGCAGACAGCATCAGCAAACAACCTTCCGGTCTTCTGCTGTATTCCCAAGTCCAATCTCGACGTCGTGTGGGGACGATCCTCAAGTTCTTCTCAATGTGCTGTTCCGTCTACCATCTTCACTTGTTAGGCATGTCTCTCTAGGGTTAGAACAGTTGAGATGACTTATATATGGGCTACAGCAGGGACCAGGAGGAGAAATTAAAGTTGGGCCTCCATTGGGCTTAAGTATCCAAGATTAGCCCAAAGATTATACTTAAATCCAATAATAATAATATATACCACTAAAATATTATTACCGTACTACCGTTCTAATCCCATAATTACGTTATGAGCTCCTTCTTATTATGAGCACATTAGTCTTCACATGTTTAAGATATACAATGCCCATTAATTAATTAAGTTACTGACAACTCCATTAATTAATATATTATCCGAGAGTAGTATCACTTAACCTCATTATCATGCCGGAATAAATCCACCTGCAGGGTTTACATGATAATCCTTATGAGCTCCTCAAGGGGACATCATAAACCTATAACAGACACAGAATCTTTCTACAATCAACATCACACCATAAAGACAGCACTATTTCCCAACTCACCGAGTTTGTTGATTAATCACATGTAAATCTCACCCATTGATGAATCAAAGAAATACATACTGTCCTACGTGTCGAGGTTATTGTATAGGGATTAAGAGCACGAACATCCATAATAACAGAGATCAAGTTCTTCTATAAGTCAGTATAAGTCGAATGATCTCAAGCGGTCCTGGTCAATACACAATAGTGCACTAATGTGATTCTATAGTCAAGTCAAACTAATACCAAATCACACTACAACCATCCCAACAGAGAGTCTCAGTCTATCTCGGTTGTGAGCATCTGTTTATACTTTATAAGAAAACCGATAATATGATCTTTCGCGTGTTGTCACACAATATATTATCTACAATATAAAGTAAGTGGACTATTGCATTAAATATATAAATAAATTATAAGACGCAATCATTTGATCATATGATTCTCATTTCAAATAAATTATTATAACATTGTTCATACAAAAAGTTAGACTTTTAGTATACAATCCAACACTTGAAAGATTTGGTGAGCAAGATTGTTGATGAAGATGAAGATTCACCGCTACTTTCTGCAAGTTTCAAGAAACCATGCATCAAGAAACCTCGTACTGTGCATTATCATGTAAGAAATATCAATTGAGGTTTCGCTACTACCATGATTATGGTTCCTAATCCTATGGGTTGTGAAGAAATCACGAAACCCATGATCATGGTTCCTACTGGTTGTAAGAAATCGGATTTCGAAATCAAGAATCTTGATTCACTGCTACTTTCTCCAAGTTTCGAGAAACTATGCGTCTAGAAACATGGTACTGTGCGTCATCATGTAAGAAATATCAAGGGATATCATTCTGAATGCCCTATATGAAAATAGGTACAACAATTTTGCCTTACTTTTTTAAAATTATCTATTTTGCCCACTTTTTAGGTAAACTTTCTGAACTACCCTCACTGACACACCATGTTCAAATAAGTTGCTGAATTCATGTTGATTTCAATAAATTGGGATTTGAAATAATACTGAATCTTTGACCACTTTTTAAAGTTTCAACTCATAACTTAGGATTTATTTATCTTTCTTCATGCTTACTCTCTCTCTCTCTCTCTCTCTCTTCATGCACTCTTCATTCTCGACAGAAGCAGCCCTCTCTCTCTTCTGCCGACGGTTCACAGAAATTAATATATATATTATATTTTTTATATTTACTCAAAGATTTTTTATCAATTCTATCGGCGGAAATGAAGATATATATATATAAAATTACTCAAAGATTTTTTATATATTTGTTTATGTATGTCCCATTAATTTTAATTCCATCCTATTATCGGACATGAAGATTTGTTGACGTGGGTAACATTATACGTTACTTAAAGATTTATTTTCTTCTTATTTTCTATCGACGGACATGAAGATTAAGATTTGTTGATGTGTGTCCCATTATTCTTTCAATTTTTAATTACGGTTCAATTTTTAATTACATTCTATCGGCGAACATGAACATTTGTTGATGTGGGTAATATTATTCTTTTAATAAAAAATATTTGATATATATATATATATATATATATATATATATATATACATGTATACATTATTCAAATATTTATTTTTCTTTAATTCCATCTGCGCACATGAAAATTAAAATTTTTTTATGTGTGTCCCATTATTCTTTCAATTTTTAATTCCGTTTTATTGGCTGACATGAAGATTTGTTGACTTGGGTAATATTATTCTTTCATCAAAAAATCATTTGATATATATATATATATATATATATATATATATATATATATATATATATATATATATATATATATATATATATATATATATACGTTACTCAAAGATTTATTTTCTTCTTATTTTCTATCGACATACATAAAAGATTAAGATTTTTTTATGTTTTTAATTCCATTAGACGGACACGGAGATTTGTTGACAAGTGTAACATTATTCTTTTAACAAAAAATTATTTCTTTTATGTGTATCCCATTATTCTTTCAATTTTAATTCTATCCTATCAGCGGATATGAAGATTTATTGACGTGGGTAACATTACTATTTCAACAACAAAAAATCATTTGATTTAGATATACATTTATACGTTACTCAAAGATTTATTTTCTTTTTATTTTTCATCAGCGAGAATGAAGATTAAGATTTTTTTATGTGTATCCAGTATTCTTTCAATTTTTAATTCTATCCTATTGGAGGACATGAAAATTTATTAACATGGTAACATTATTCTTTCAACAAAAATCATTTAATATAGATATACATTTATTCGTACTCAAAGATTTATTTTCTTCTAATTTTTCATCGGCGGACAAAAAGGTTAAGATTTTTTATGGGTATCCATTATTCTTTCAATTTTTAATTCTATCCTAACGGCGGACATAAAGATTTGTTGACGTGGGTAACATTATCCTTTCAACACAAATCATTTGATATAGATATATATTTATACGTTACTCAAACATTTATTTTATTCTTATTTTTCATCGGCGGAAATGAAGATTACGATTTTTTATGTATATCCATTACTCTTTCAATTTTTAATTCTATGCTATCGGCGGACATGAAGATTTGTTGACGTGGTAACATTATTCTTTCAAAAAAATTATTTGATATAGATATACATTTATACGTTAATGAAAGATTTATTTTCTCTTATTTTTCATCGGCGGACATGAAGATTAAGATTTTTTTTATGTGTATCCATTATTCTTTCAATTTTTAATTCTATCCTATCAGCGGACATGAAGATTTGTTGATATGGGTAATATTATTCTTTGAACACAAATCATTTGATATAGATATACATTTATACGTTACTCAAAGATTTATTTTCTTCTTATTTATCATCGGCGGACATGAAGATTAAGATTTTTTTTATGTGTATCCAATATTCTTTCAATTTTTAATTCTATTCTATCGACGGATATGAAGATTTGTGGATGTGCTAACATTATTCTTTCAACAAAAATCATTTGATTTAGATATACATTTATACGTTACTCAAACATTTATTTTCTTCTTATTTTTCATTGGTGGACATGAAGATTAAGATTTTTTGTATGTGTGTCCATTATTCTTTCAATTTTTAATTTTATTCTACCGGCGGACATGAAGATTTATTGACGTTGGTAACATTATTCTTTCAACACAAATCATTTGACATAGATATACATTTATACGTTACTCAAAGATTTATTTTTTTCTTATTTTTCATCGGCGGACATGAAGATTAAGATATATTTTTTTATTATTTTTCATCGGCGGACATGAAGATTAAGATTTTTTATGTGTATTCATTATTCTTTCAATTTTTAATTCTTTTCTATTGGCGGAAACCAAGATTTGTTAAAAATAAATCGGCGGACATGAAGATTTTTTGCTAATAAAATTTGTGAGTAAGATATGTTGAGATAATAAATAAAAATATAAAATTATGCCCGCCATGTTTATTTAAATATTTATATTAAAGTAAGCAACTTAAATTAAGCAACACTTCTAAGATTTTAATATTTTACTAATTTGACTTTTGTTCCATGTACTATTACAATACTAAAATAATTTTATTAATTACTCAAACCATTTTAATGTATTGCACAAAAAACTTATTTTTATTTTGCTCTCACTTAGTCTCCTATTTATGGTGATTAAGGAAAGAGTTGTGATACCGCTAACCTTTCCTAGATTATTCTACATTAACTTAGTAAAAGATATTTTCAACCTTTAATCATTCTCCTTAGAATTGTCTATTAGGACATCTCTCCATCTCTTTACGTGGTTTTATATATTTTATTATTTATTAAATTAACTAGTTTCTAGAATTGTATATTAATGTCATTGAAACCAAAAAAATCTTTTAATTCAAAGCGGACATGTAAGATTATATACATATATAGTTGCATGCCCGGTAATGGGAATTTAAAAAAAATTGTGAATTTGTGAATATATATTTGTACTCATCATGGGATATAAAAGATTTTTTAGGAGAAAATATATTTTTTTTATTTATCGGACACGAATGATATGAAAAAAATCTTTTAAACCATTAACGGATATGATGGACACACCCGTGAATTAAGATAATTTAATTTTTTGTTAAAACATGTTCGCCAATTTAAATTGTCCATTAATTTAACCATTATTTTGTTGTTCCATGTCATATTTGATTAATTAATTTTGTAGCAAAGAAGTACATTCTTTGTAGCAAAGAAGTACATTTTGACACATGTATAAAGCTTCCAATGGTCCTCTCATTCTCATTACCAACATGCGGGCTACCTTTAAGGGCAATAGTGTCATTACATATAAAAAGTGGACAAATTAGATGTAATATAAAAGGTAGGACAATTTAGATGGAGTACATTCAAAATAGGGTAATAGTTGGCATTTTCCAAATATCAATTGGGGTTCCGCTACTGCCATGATCATGGTTTCTACGGGTTGTGAAGAAATCAAGAAACCCATGATCATGATTTCCACTGGTTTTGAAGATATGAAAAAACACAAGCAATCGCACCATGAGGGTTTCGAAATCAAGAATCTTGAAACTATGGATGACAAGAAATCAAACCTCAAATTCAAAATAAAGACCATCCGGAAATCAGACAAGAAACCCTCCTATAGTGTGATGAGTGAAGATGAAGAAAGTAGTAGAAAGAGAAAAAGAGATGAAAGATTAACGACGCAGTGGATCTTTGAATGCAGCGGCGATGTAAAGAGTGCACTTTTGGTGATGGAGAACATCCTGTTCCCGAGCGACTTCAACCCAAATTTCGCTCGGCTGTCTTTGCCACAGAAGCAGGTGAAGAAGCTGTCCCTGACGGACGACGAAATGGTTGAAGCCGACGGTGAGGGATTACCGGTGGCGGTGATTGATCCGGATGGTAGGTTCGGGGAGTGCGGGATGTGCTGGATTTGTCAAATATAAAATTGAGAATTATTATTCTTGTCCCACATTGGATGAGAGATTAGAAGGGAGGATTCTTAATTCCTATTTAAGGAGGCCTTTATTTCTGATGTTAGACACACCAAAAAGATACTATAATCTTTATACGTGATTCTTTTAATCCTTTCTTGTATTCTCTATTTGAGAGTTGAGAAAAAAATTGGGAATTAGTTAAACATTTGTAATAGTGTAGTAGTTTTGGGTCATGAGAGAGAAGCTTCTGTGTAATTGTAATATTTTTCATATACTAAGTATTTTCTCAAGTCCGTGGTTTTTTCTCCGGTTTGGAGTTTCCACGTAAATTCCTTGTGTGTTCTGATTATTTTCCTTTCTCGTTAATATTTTGTCCTTTTCCCTTTAAGAATGAATGGTTTTTCCCAACAAAGTGGTATCAGAGCCCGGTTCGGACACTTTTAAAAATTCTTAGTATGCTCTATGATTGCAGCATAGTCTGATCTTCCACATCAGAAAATAATTTTTAAGAGACGGTTATTCATTAAGTTGGGGTAGGTTAACAAAATATATTTTCAATTAAGTTTGATGTCGAGAAATTTGATGGTAGAATTAAATTTGAGTTGTGGCTAGTACAAGTGAAAGATGTGCTGATACAATCTGGGTTACAATAGGCTCTGAAAGGAAAGCCAGGTTCTACTGATTGCATAGGAAGTTCCGGCAAAGACTTTGGAAAGAGTGATAAAGATTAGGAGGATTTAGATTTGCGGGCTGTAAACACAATACGCTTATCTTTGGCTAATTATGTCCTTGCTAATGTGCATGGAATTTCAAACGCCAAGGAGATATGGAAAAAGCTTGAGGAACTGTACCAGACAAAGGGTATCTTAAATCGGTTGTACCTGAAAGAGCAATTCCACACGCTTCGAATGGAAGAAGGTACACAAATCTCAGATCATCTAAGTGCTCTTAATGGTATCATCTCTGAACTAGAGGCAATTGGAGTGAAGATTGAAGATGAGGATAAGGCATTGAGGCTTATCTTGTCTCTGATACGTTCCTATGAGCACATGAAGCCAATTCTGATGTATGGTAAGAAAACTCTAAATTTTGTTGAAGTCACAGGTAAACTTCTTTCTGAGAAAGGAGGCTGATGAGTAAAGAGCGCACTTCAGAAAATTCAGTAATGTTGGCAAGTGGCAATGGAGGAAGGAAGAAGGACTCCAAGAATGTGATTTGTTGGAAGTGCGGAGAACCTAGGCATACAAAGCGAAATTGTCCACGTGGAGGTGGAGCTGGTCGAGGTGGGGTTGTTACGACAAATAACTCCAAGTCAGAAGCTAATGTTGTGGAGGATTTTCTTTGAGGAGAAAATGAACACCCTCATGACATGTCCAGTTGTCATGGAAAAAGGGTGTAGTAATGTTAGTTGGGCCACAAGTTTGCACACATTGACTTAGCATGAATGTGTGTGGTGGAAAAGTATATCGATGGCTGATGGACTTCCAGGGAGGCCAAAAGCTGGAAGTTGCACCATAAAATTTCAGCAGATATTTTTCGATATATTGCCGCAAGGAAATTCTTAGAATGGATTATTCTAAGTGGGTCTACTCATATGATGGAGTAGGATGATTCTCAGGAGATTGAGAATTGATTGTCGGTAAAGACAATTGGTATTATTTTATTTTTGACTAGGTGGAGATTGTTGGATTTGTCAAATATAAAATTGAGAATTATTATTCTTGTCCCACATCGGATGAGAGATCAGAAGGGAGGATTCTTAATTCCTAATTAAGGAGGTCTTTATTCTGATGTTAGACGCACCTAAAAGACACTATAATTTTTATACGTGATTATTTTATTCCTTTCTTGTATTCTCTATTTGAGAATTGAGAGAAAAGTTGGGAATTAGTTAAAAATTTGTAATAGTGTGGTAGTTTTGGGGTCGGGAGAGAGACTTCTGTGTGATTGTAATATTTTTCATATAGTAAGTATTTTCTCAGGTGTTTTTTCTTCGGTTTGGAGTTTGTGTTTTGATTCTTTTCCTTTCTCGTTAATATTTTGTCCTTTTCCCTTTAAGAATGAATGGTTTTTCCCAACAGGATGAGGATCAGAAACTTGAAGAGCAACTCGCAGTACGTATTGAATGGACGCTGGAAAGGGTTTTGTGAGAGTAATAAATTTAAACAAGGAACTCGTATTCAGGTGTGGTCGTTCAAGAGGAACCTCAAACGGTGTCTTGCCATTGTTCGTCCATAATTGGATTTGGATGCTATAATTAAACACTTTAAATTCTGATTTTATTAATTTGTTTTAATGTAGAAAGTTGCTTTAGTTAAACATGGATGACTATAAATAAATTCTGATTGTATTTGTTTTAATGTAAGATGAAGATTTATTTTGGATTTATTTTTGATTTCTCCATTCTCAACTTTCTCAAGTCTTACTCTCTGATCTTGTGACCTGCTACATTCTTTAGTATAGTTAGGTTGGGCAGTCAGATTTTATTGTCTGTTTGTTCTGCCAAAACCCAAATCAGTGATCAAGACCAAAATGAAAACAGTAAATTATTTAATCAGTTGCATCTTGAGAGCATGCATCTTGAGAGCATACATATAGCTGAACCCACATAGTGGGATGGAGTAGCTAGACTCCATGAGGCCAAATTGGAGGGAGCCCAAGGTTTTATGAGTTTTGGGCCCAAAATTATAACAAGCCTCTGGTTTTCCCTAAATCATCATAAGTGCATGAGTCGATTTATGTATTTGTTAGACACTGATGATTGCCACGAAGAGGGGGTTGATGGTTAAGGCAAAAATATTGATGTTTCTACTCTAAATAAGTAAATTCCAAGTCACTGTGTTTTTATAGAGAGGTAAATGGGCAAAGTTTGCAGGTTTTAGTGGATAGTGGAAGCACTGATTATTTTGTTTCTCTTGCCATTGTAGAAAAATTGGCATTACCCTCAAAGAGTATGTTGGGAATAGGGCTTATAAACACTCCCATCAAAATACAACAATTTGTGATTTCAGTTATAGGCCCAGATGTGATTTTGGGGGGAAGAATGGTTGAAAGAGCTTGGTAAGGTCACTGAAGACTATAATGAGATGACAATTTGCAAGGGAGTACAATGAAGTTGAAAGGTGAATTAAGTCTATTGGAAGGTTCAATTTACAATAATAAGGTGGTATGTTGTTTAAATCTCCAGCCATGTTCATTCAATATTTTTTTTCCAAAAAATCTGTTAAGTGTCGTGTTGAAAATTTTGCACAAGTATTCTCAGCTTTTGCTTTGTGAAATTGGTAAATGTATATTTCACTGAAAATATTTACATTGTACTTACGTACATGTGATACAAGTTCTAGTCCATCTATCCAACCTACTTAAGCCAAGGCTTAAGGTGAATAAATCCAAAGTAAACCAAAATACATCAACGATTCATATACAAAGACGCTATCTGGAGTTTGATCCTATCTGCAATGTGATTCGGGGACAGCATCCTTGTTCCAAACTGTAGAGCGTTCCTCTCCATCCAAGTGTAATATGTCATGGTGGCAAAAGTGATGAAGAGAAGTCTTCTTGCTTTGTTGCTTCCTCAGGTGTCCATGTGTATTTTACGGAAGACATCCGTAACTGAGTTGATTCTTTCCCCTCTCAGCTTTTGCTTTGCTCCCAAGGAATTATTGCTTTGTTATTTGTTGGGAGGATATTTTATTCACCTAACACTTGTTATGTTAGCAGCACCTTTTGTAGTGGGCTGAAAATTATTTGGGAGATGCACCAAGGGAAGATGTATCCAGACCACTAATCCAATTAATTTGAAGTGGAGGCCCAATGGTATAAGGTTGTTAGAAGATTTCAGAAGCAGAGCTGCATCTCCACTCCCACTCCATTCTCTTAAAATGCGCACTCCGGATAGTGAAGATTATTGTGAGTCTTCTTTGGATTTTACAGAATGTGCAATCTTTTGTTGTATCGAATGTTTAGTTGCATATCATGCTAAATGTGTTTTAGTGCTGAAGCTGCTGTGGATAAGGTTCTAATGCTATATGTTCCTTTATTTTCTTTAAAAAATTAAGGATTTTAGAAATTTACGGATTCTACAACCGTCTGTGATTTTTAATACAAGAGTCTTTGATATACAAAAATACATTAGAGGGTTTAATGTACTTTTCTGTATACAAACCATCTTTTACAAGATTTTCATAACACAAGGGTGTTTTTCTTGATTTGTGCCCTTTGAGTGTAGTCTTCTTATGCCAAGGGCTCTGTTTTACATTTAAAATCTGGCGTGGCTATCATATATTGTACTACTATTTAGGACTTGGAATTAGTTAGTTTATGCTTTGTTTGCCATACAAAATAAATAAATAAAACCCAAATTCATTAGGGTTCTCTTGTCATTATCTTGAGACAACATCCTAATTCCTATGCTAATTTGTTGAAGTCATCAAATTAGTTTCATAGATGCTAATATTCTTGGTAACTAATGAATGGATGCAAATAAATAGAAATGTCTAGCATTATATGTTCGCACAGCATTTTAACAGTTTCTTTGAAATGGGTTCTAAGAATTTCCTAACTTGTTCAGTGTATATTTGGTAAGTAATGATGGCCATCATTGCATTGAAAAAATTCAAAATTTTTAATCCGGTCCATTTTAACTGGCTCTCTCTTTCTATAATATATTCTTTGTTAGGATCAACTTCAATTGCATGTGTACTATTAGTCCAATTATAAACTATTGATTTGTTTGACTGCTTAAATCTGATGATGTTCGATTGACGTACCATAGTCTTCTCCTTGTTTTCGTTTGATTGTTCTTATCATGTACTTTTTGCTTGGTGCAATCTAGTATCCTTTTTATTTATTTATTTTGTTTTATATATACAAGTTAAATAAATAGATCAACATATAATTTTCTCTTCCTGTTGTTTATCATAGTAAATATTGTTTCAAAAGGAAACCAATGACCTATGCAGCTTTCTTTTACGCTAGGTGTGTGAATGTGCTGCTGACAAATCCGATCTGGGTGGTGGTGACTCGCATGCAGGTCATATTTCATCTTGTCTTTTTGTGTTACTATTCAAAGAAAATTTCTATAGTTTTTCTATTGTCTGCTGGATATATTCCATATCATCAAACTTTACTTCCAAAAATGTAATAGTCTGCTTGTAGAATCTGTTTATGTTAATTGGACCTCTCATAGAGCCTTAAACCAGAGTTTCTGCTGGTAATACTGGAATACTGGATCATGTAGATTATTATTGTGTTATATTGCTTTGGAAATCAGCACTAGGTTTCATGTTTACAAGGGCACATATGAATAACAAGTATAAAACTACATCACTAATATTTTCGTAGCTACTAGTTATGAAGAAACATAATAATTACAATTGAAATCAATGAGTTTTGATGGATTTAAGTGTGTTACAAAAAACTCAGTATCAACATTATGAAAGACATCTTCCTCTATATATTTTGAAAGAATCATTCAGACCCGGGGGGGGGGGGGGGGGGGGTCTTTATATGTCTAATTAATATTAAATTCTTAAAAGGGGCCTGGGAGTAAGGGTGCATTGTGGCCCTATAAGGGCATGTCACTCCGTCATTGAGTTGAAGGTAGTGGACTCTTATGCACATTCTGTAACTGAAATGTATATACTGAACTGATTTACAATTTATGAGATGCTGGGGATTAGCTGCTAGAGGAATTATTGTAAGGCATCTGTGATCAGCTTATCCTTTGTGATTATCTTGCAGACTCACATAAAGAAAGGCCAACCGAATCATAAAGGTTCACTACCATCTGAGGATGTAGTTATCGCTGCAGTTGAACCTCCTCCCTTTGGAACTACAGATGCGGTTAGTAAAGTGTTGTGTTCTGTTTATCAGAAGTTAATGTTTTTTGGACTGAAGTATGTAGGATTTCCCCTTTGCAACTCTTTCTTTTGTTAATTTACACCTAGCTATAACTGTCTTTTTATGTACTGTGGGGTGTAATTTCTTTGATGAATCTTGCAAAATCCAAATAGGGTAGATTTGATGTATATCTTTTTACTAGTAGTAGTATGCTTATTTGCCCTAATTATGAACTTGTAACTTGGTGATAATTTTACCAATAATTTTGTGTCTGGCAAATTGTCCAACCAAAATGAGATAATTATGTATGCTGCTGCTACTCTCTCGTTCCTTCCTAAATAATATGAATAATGACTTTGTATAATATATTTTGGCACATATGAGTATAATTATTCGTTTAAGAATATGTAGAATTTGGACCCTTTATAATAGAAACAATGATGCTCCAGTTTTTAACTTTACTTGATGAGCAGGCCTCCTTTACAAAATGGAAATCAGATAAAGAATTTCCACAACTTAGAACTTTTCAAAACCTTTGAAGAATTGAAGCTTAGTCAAGCTTCGTTATAGTTTAAGTACAAGGATTTTAACTAATAGTTTCTGTGCAATAAATGCTGAAGAAACCAAAATAGTTTAGGAATCAACTCATTCACCTCCAGCTTTCTCATCCACTGGATTTTCATCTGCTGCACATCCAAGCCAGAGCTGTCGACTCGCTCACCCCTCCAGATTTGATTGGTCATCATTGTTTACTGTTTGCCTTCTAGGCTGCATCAACCTCCAAACACCATCACACCACATTTGTTCATCCTCCACCACTGTCCACACTCCACACTCCCGCTGTCTGTACTGGAGGCCAATTTCTCTCTTGGCCATTGGGCCAGTACACCCAGCAGTCCAACTGCCCACACACTCTTGTTTGGGTTTTATGTTGATGGAAGAGCCAATTTATTCCACTTGTAATAGTTTAGGGTTCTTTTTCATTGAGGGGGTGCTCAATTGGGCTGAAAGAGAGTTTAAGGCCACTTTGAACCTGAAGTCTAGTTTAGGGTCTAATTTGTACTCTTATCTTGCAATTTTTTTTTTTCCTTATCTTGCCATCTTGGTATTACTTTTAAAAGAAAATGAGGTTTATTTTTTGACTGGTACATTAAATGGACCTTAAACCTTTATATTAGGTCCCTGCACACACTGAGTACATTTTATTCTCCTCTACTTCATGATTAAAATACATTCTTAACCACAGATTCAAGAAGTTTATGATGAAGGAGGGGGTCCTGACCTTTTGGAGAGGTTTTCTTCCCAACACTTATCATGGTATGTTGAAAATTACTCTCACAGCGTTTTGGTATATATATTGATGATCCTCTATAATGCCACAGGTGAGCAATCCTTCTATACAATTTATGCTCTATGAAACTTTCTTGAAGAAGCTGAAGAGGTAGTGTTCTATTAAGCAAAGCGGGTAACAGTGATGTAACTTCCTTAGAGGTAGTGTTCTATTTCTATGTCAATATGCCTGTTGTACTGTCAAATTGTCTTGAGTTATCCGTTTTCTAAGATCATTACATTACTATGGCTAGATATATTTTTCTAGGAGCTTTGGCAGAACTTGGAGCTACTATTGTGACATATCCTCTTTTGGTTGTCAAGGTAAAAATTATCTATTGGTCATAGAAAGTATATATCATATATATTCATTATTTAGCTCACAACTTGAACTGAGACATTTTAGATGCCATCTATTTGTTTATATGCTGGATATATGATTTATATAGCATTAAAGATGGTGCTGAAAATAATCAACATATTAATTCAAACCATAGGCTATTTATCTGTTTTAATGGGATGGCTGTTTCCTTTGCATATATAATGGAACTTGAGTTTCTGTTCTATTGCAGTCAAGACTTCAGGCAAAACAAATAATTGGAGACAAAAGACATCAATACAGAGGTTTGTGTTTCTGTTTCTATTTTTGGAATGCCTAAATATTAATTCGGTTGATATGCATTGCTTCTGTCGAGTATTTTCTTGAGAAAAGACCATAGTAGCGTATCACTTACTCGTGTCCTAGCCTACAATAACAGAATAACTACATGTAGACGAGCATGGATACAATTTCACAGTCCATATTTGGTTGATATTACTTGAGATTTTGTTAATCAATGGTATCTAAATAGCATCATGCTTGCGTCTCTCCCTTTGGGATCTAGATGCTGAGGTTGATATTAGGCAATGTACAGACACCTTGAATGCTATACTGAAGATGATACGTTATGAAGGTTTCTATGGTTTTTATAAGGGGATGGGCACAAAAATCGTACAAAGTGTTCTTGCAGCCGCTTTTCTTTTCATGGTTAAGGAAGAACTAGTTCGGGGTAGCAGATGGTTATTAACAAGTGGTGTTTCTGGTTCAGTAAAATCAAAACCCCGTTGATAGGTATGTCTCAGCATATTTCTGAGCTGAACTCGTACGTTTATAATAAACAGAAATGCAATTTAAATTAGAAAAGAATAAAAGATTGATAGTTTGGTTACTGTTTCACTGAAATGCAGTTCACCAATAATGAATGGTGGAATGATAACATATGCTCTAAAATTTGATAATTGGTTGATTGTTTTATTATGTTCAATGATAGGTCTTAAGGAGTGACAAATGTGAAACATTGCTCTATTCACTTTAAGGATGTAATCAAAATTTGCCACCACATATTTTTTGCTCAGCTTGTTAGAATTATTATAAGAGCTCGACATTGCTCCACTTCAAGAACATCGAGAGTAGTTTGAGCATGACTCGCAAAAAGCTTGTTAACAAGTTGAATGAGCTGAATTTGGGCTTCATGAGTATGCAATGGGGAAGTTGAGTTCCTTAATACAATGAGAAAGACTTGTGTGATACCGTCTCATGTAAAGGCTTACGTGAGACGGTCAGAAAGTGATAACTTTTATAAAGAAAAGTGATAATAAATTAATGAAAAGTGATAATGCTATTTTATGAACAGTTTATAGTATAAATAAGAAGTGATAATATTTTATAGTAGAAGTGATAACGTTTTATAGCGAAAATGATCACTATTTTAAAAAGTGAAAAATTATCTTACGTGAGACGGTCTCACGCAAGACCTACCCTAATACAATATGTTCTTCCTTTGTGACATTAATTTTCGTACACCTATATCCTAAATTTAACTCAAGTATTTTACTCCACGATCATTTAGGTTTAAACTTTGGTTTTATCTGGATGTATGTGTACGCTTGTTGTATGCAAGAATGCATGTACATTGATAATTAATAATTTAGTTGTCAAAACTTGTGTGAGACCTATCGTCAATTTCAGTCCGTTAACTTTGATTGAATCTATTTCTTTAGTTCTATAGTGTTACTTTTTCAATTTTTTTTATCTTTTGTGTCAATTTTAGTCTAATAACATTTTAGATTTCAATTTTAGTTATTTGCACAAATTTCGCAAGTCCCATAAGTTCTTCAAGCTATATAAGTTTAGCAAAAAAAAAATTTGTAAAAGAAATGGAGTATAATTGAAAAGGTTATATTTTTTTATGATGTGGCGGCGAATCTCGGCGGACACACGGATCTGCTTCTCTGTGAGGTGAGTGATGAAATACCTGTCGGAATCCACGAAAGAGACGATGATGTGGAAATAAGTGGGTTCTGTTTAAATTTTAAATTCTTCGCTGACGTGGCGAAATCAATGGTCCAGATTTCATCAAGCTGCCACATCAGATCTGCTTGTCGGATTGCCCCAAATCGTGCAGTCGCCTGTGGCACACGTAAGCTTTTTCTGGCAAAAATAAGATTCCGGCGGAAATTGGCCATAAATTGACCAAATTACATAATTACGGGACTAAATTGAAAAAAAAATTTAACTTGGGACTGAAATCTACCAAGTCAATTCCTACAAAAACATGATGAAATTCAGATTGATCAACCTTCTTAATTAATTCTGGGAAGGCCGTAAGTCTATATAGATACAATTGTGACACCATCAATCGTTGCTAGAATTTTTTATCTTATATGAAATTATTTTTTTCTTTCAGCTATATTAATCCCGCCTGCATGTTAGAGTTTATGATGAGGGATGTCAATCTTGCCCTGGCCCGGCCCAGCCTGCCCAGGCCCACAAGATTTGGGGCAGCCCATATCTGGCCCGGAGCAGAAACGGGGCAGGCCGGCCCGGACCCGTACGCATGCAGAGTGGGTCCGGGGTCTTGATTAAGCCTCGCCCCGACCCGTTATATATAATAATAATTATATTATATTATATATTTTATAAAAAATATATATAATTATATTAATTATTTATTATGATATATTATTATGTGGACTGTGGAACTAACCCTAGTTCTCTCTCATCCTTTCACCACAGCAGACCAGCGCCGTTTCACGCCTCCCTCCCTCCTCTGAATCTCTCTCTCATTTCTTTCAAATTTCAAAGGACAAGCCGCCAATCCATCCACCAGCCACCGTCCTCCTCCCATTTCCTAAGTCCCAACAGTACACACTCTCTCTCTCTCGTCTCTTCCAAGTTTAAAAGGACCAGCCGCCAGCCGCCGTCCGCCAGCCGTTTCTTCGCTGGAATTGCATAACACGTTAGGGTAATTACTAATTTTTGAGATGCAAAAAAATGGCATCAAGTTCTTTGCTATTATCTTTTGTTGTTTGTTCAGATCAATTAAGCAAATAGTTTAAACTTTAAAGCGTGAAGTGGGAATACCACTTTGTTTAATTGCTTAATTAGATCATGGCTAAATGTTTAAAATTTTATTCGTTGTTAAAATTTTCGAATTTGGCTCACCTGAGGGTGGAGGTAGTGGAACTGATTGTCTGTGTAATAAGTTATGATATATTTTTTAGGCAAAAGTGTTGTAGTTCATGAATTTAAAAAAAACTGGAAGTATAGTTTTGAATTTTGATGGCTGTTTATGGAGTTTAGATTACTATTGATAAGTTTTAGATGAGTTTTTATGATTGTTGATGGAAATTTAGAGGTAAGGGTTTAGTTTAGATGAATGTTGATGTAAAAAAAAAAACGGGGCGGGGCACGGGTTTGTGAAGTAGGACCCGTTCGGGGCACGGGGCGGGTCTGGGGCGGGCATTTTTAAAACGGGCCAAGTCTGGGTAGTTAACTACCAGGCCCGACCTGGCCCGTTGACATCCCTATTCATGATTAACAAAAGTTCATGGTTCGAACCTCACCACCATCCATTTATAAGAAAATTCTACATGCAAGGTTTTAGGCAAAAATTAACCCCGCCTGCATGTGAGGGGACGTGTTAGAGTGTCTTAATTAAGTATTAAACGACAATCCTCTCTATCAGTTTAAACTTTTAGATAAGGTGGTCTTTAACAATATTTTGAGTTGGATCTCCAATTTCTGAACCACATGCTTCCGTCTTCTGCCTATCCAAATACGGTCACAGGAAACCCTTCCCGTTTCGCATCTAACTTGTCCAGTTCGGCAGTGGTCACCGGAAACCCACCCCGGTTCGCATCTAACTTGTCATGTTCGGCAGTCTTTCTCTTCAGATCAAACACAAAGCAAGGTTTAAATATTAGGAAGCATGATGTATCGAATTATTGTGCCTACGTTTAATTTGGGAGTGTTTTAAAGAATTGTCCTGATCGCTAGGTTTAAACACAGATCAAATATAGTACAAGGTTTAAATAACTAAAATTCTTAAAATATAATTTTTTTACAATATGTTTATATTTAATTTGATTTAAAAAAAAATCTTCCTATATTCTTGGGTTGCAGTCACTATATACTAGCCAAACGAATTTGATAAGAAATATACTCCCTCTATGCCACAAATGTTTGCACTCTTCTTCCATTGCACTATTCCTCCGCATAAAGATTAATAAAAGTGATAATTTTTAGGGGTATCATGATATTTTTTTATAATAAATAAATAATAAAGTATGTTAAGTGTGTTAGATAAATGTGTTTTTTTTTAAATAAAGTATATGAAGAATGATGATTATGTTTGACTTTTTGATTTTTTATAAGAAATGTACAAACTTTTGTGAGACAATTAAAATTTATATTTGTGTCATCTGAAATAGGACGTGGGAGTATTAAATTTATCCGTACACCCCAAAAATATCCATTTTATCATTCTTTGGGCCCCTCCAAATATACTCGTTTACCTTTTTCAGTAAAAGAGGTCTATCACGTAATTACAATTATCCACTACACGTAAAGAATAATAGGAAAAATTTTTCATATAGGTACACACTTTGTACCCATAATTACTGTGAGATACATTAATTTAAAAAAATTATTCTCACATACAAAATATTAAAGTAAAATACTAAATATAACCTTACTTCATTATAATCTCATACACTTTTAAACCACAAACTCTAAACCCCTCACCCACCCACTGTCGCCGCCGGATATGCACTTTTTTTGCTGCACATACTTTTTTTATTAAACACACTTTTGTAGCACATGAATTTTCATGCTGCACACAAACATTTATGTACAGCACATTGTAAAGGTAATATTGGAATATCACTATGTATTTTTGTAATTAGTAGTAATATTTTTGTATGTTTGTTTCTCATAATAATAAAGAAATTTTTAATGTAACTAGTAATAAGTACCTCATACTAATATTACCTAATTCATTTGAATAAAACAAATGACCAAAAGTGGACCGATGGAGTATATTCTTAACAAATTTTGTACATTGAATTTTGAATTTCATTTGAAAGGAGTAGGATATACATTAAGTTCGTAATTTATGCTAAATTTGTTTTCTAAACAAAACCTAAAATATAAGGACTTAGACTTGCATGATACTGTGTCATTGTATGATTATTTTAAATTTAAAAATTATCACTTTTTATTAAAAATATTATTTTTATTTTAAAAAAATTGTAATCTCTTTTCATTAATTTATATAACTTTTTATTGTAAATAAAGGTTATCATATCGTATTTGTAATATCCGAGCTTATCATAATTATTATTATTATAATAATTTACTAAATATAGTAAAAAAATAGTTGGGGCGGTGGGATAGTCGCGTACGACTTCCACCCCACCTCTCTATATATACGTTAACCCCTATTTAAGGGGTAATTGAAGGAGAATCTGCGAGCAGCAACCACAAGAAAAGAGGAGGAAAAAAAAGAGTGAGAAAAGGAGAGAGAGAAAGGGAATGAAGGGATTCGTATCGGAACGGGAAATAAGAAATTAGTTGTAGTACTTCACGAGGACTATAGTATTTTTACTATTTGGAGGTAAGTAGAAGTCCAACTACAATGCATAAATATGTTATGTGTGAATTATTTGTGATTAATATGTGATAATTATGTCATGAATTATTTGCGATTAGTTTAATTACGTTATGAATTATTTGAGATTAAATGGTGATACAAGTTGTGAATTTATGTGATTTGAAATAATATCATTGTCCTACATAGATCTATGTGATTGAAAACTGTTGAAAATATATTTGTATGGTTTGAGAAGATATTGGTTATAAGGATCTGTGTGATCCGAAATGAAGTTGTTATTCTAAAAAGGGATCCGTGTGATCCAATATGAAGTGGTTATTCTATAAATGGATCTATGTGATTGGGGTGAAGTTGTTATTCCAGAAGTGGATCTGTGTGAATTGAAGTTAAGTCGTTGTTTTATTGTGATTAAATGTTGATAATGATGTCGTAAATAGTTTATGATACATAACTAATTGCTCTGGTTGCATACAATGCATAATCATGAAAAACCTTTTTCACAAAATTAATAAGATACTAATGGTGTGTGAGGCCACTATATATATGCATCTCTGTCAGGGTTTGAAAAAATTATTCCCGACACTTTATTCTGGGTTCGGAAAAATCGTTCCTAATACTTTATTCGGGGATCGGAAAAATCATCCCCAACACTCTGCAAGGGTTCGGAAAAATCATTCTCGGCACTATATTCGAGGTTCAGAAAAATCATCTCCATTGAGCTCATTTGGGGTGTATATCATAAGTGTGTCGTGGAGATCCCACAACGTGAACAATTTTTAAAATAAAAGAGACCAACTAGAAAGATTACGAAATTGGTGATAGAAAACTAAATGCATTTTCATGCACTGTCATGCATGATTTCTACTTACTGAGATTTTTGTCACACTAGTTTATGCATTGTAGGTGAGCCTGATGATGATTGAGTATGTGGTGTGTTGTGCAAACTGTGGAGCTCTTTCAGGGTTTTAAGCCGATGTACATAGATAACGATCTGTTAAGCTAGGCCGTGGGTTTATTTTGTTTCCACTGATGTTTTGCTATGTATAATAAGTATTATCACAAGTTTGTGTAGTTTGAAGTAGTGTATGTTGAACTGGTGTGATGGTTTCGATTATAAATATATTATGTGAGAAAAAAATATATATGCAGTTTTTATAAGGATGATATTTATGTTAATTATAAGTTATGTAAGGTGGGTCGTGTCAGAGTGGAATCAGAGCACGGTTTAGGTCCTGCAGACTGTCTATGTAAATGAGCTCATTCTTTGGGAACACAGCTTTGCATGTAAGTGTTATTTTCTTTATGTGTTGTTATGTGTTTTATAAATTATATTGGCCATGTGGTGTAGGACTCGTAGTTAGTAGACAGAATGATAAGGGTTACAAGTGAAACTTCTTAAGGGGATAGGACTGCTGAGCAAGCAGTACCTACTGAAGGAAATAATCGTGATGTGGTGATTACTCGACTGATGGAACTGGTAGAGCGCCAGTCCCAACAGATACAACAATTGATTCAGCAGAGAGATGCGGGTGGACAACCAGATGGTAATTCTAATCAAGATAGACGTCAAGTAGAACGTGTGGAATTGGTTTGTGAGAGGTTTCGAAAGCTGAGCCCTCCGATATTTGAGGATGCAGCAGATCCCACCGATACAGAGGATTGGTTACGCACAGTGGAAAATATATTTCATTATAGTAGAATTCCAAATGGGGACAGAGTGTTGTGTGCTTCTTTCATGTTACGAGGAAGTGCAGACCACTGGTGCGATACAATTAAAAATATCGAGGTTGTCACGACTATGACATGAAAAAGGTTTAAGGAGTCTTTCAGGAACAAGTACTTTACAGCACCAGTAAGAGCAATGAAGATGAATGAATTCATACAGCTGAAGCTGGTGGTATGTCAGTTACAGATTACCTTCGAAAGTTTGAGCAGTTGTCGAGGTTTGCAGAACACATGGTGAGTACAGAGGCACTGAAAGTGGAGAGGTTCGTGGAAGACTTAAGGCCTGAACTTTTCAAAGATGTGAGTATGGCGGGACTGCATGGAGCAACATACTCACAAGTTGCAAAAAGGGCCCAGATTGTTGAACAAGCAGAGATGAGGGTTATTTGGTGAGCAGATGAATGTTGAGGGTCAGCAGTATCCAGTTCTTGGTGATGTACTAGTAGTTCGGAAATACCCAGATGTGTTTCCAGATGATCTTCCAGGTTTGCCACCAGATCGGGAAATAGAATTTGTTATTGAGCTACAACCAGGAACTGCTCCTATATCTAAAGCGCCATACAGAATGGCACCAGCTGAGCTGAAGGAATTGAAGATACAGTTGAAAGAGTTGTTAGACAAAGGATTCATCAAACCTAGTTTCTCACCTTGGGGAGCACCAGTTCTTTTCGTCCGTAAGAAGGATGGCACATTGAGGATGTCCATCGATTATAGGGAGCTCAATAAAGTTACAGTTAAGAATAAGTATTCATTGCCTCGCATTGATGATTTATTCGATCGACTACAGGGTGCACCTATCTTTTCGAAGATTGATTTGCAGTCGGGGTATCATCAGTTGAAGATTAAGGATGAGGATATTCCGAAGACTGCATTTATTACAAGGTATGGACATTATGAGTTTTTGGTGAAGCCGTTCGGTTTGACGAATGCTCCAGCAATATTTATGGATTTGATGAATAGGATATTTCAAGAATTCCTCGATAAGTTTGTGATTGTGTTTATCGATGATATTCTGATTTACTCTAAAAATAAGGAGGATCATGCTCTGCACTTGAGAAAGGTGTTAGAGATTCTGTAGGAGAAACAGTTGTATGCGAAGTTTAAGAAGTGTTAATTCTGGTTGGACCGAGTTGTTTTCTTGGGACACATGGTATCGGGAGAAGGAATTTCAATGGATCCAAGCAAAGTTAAAGCAATTCATGATTGGCCACAACCCTCAAATCCCACTGAGGTTCGTAGCTTTCTTGAGTTAGCGGGATATTATCGAAGGTTTGTTGAATGATTTTCTAAGATCGCTTCACCATTAACACAGTTGACCAGAAAGAATGTGAGGTTCACATGGATAAATGCATGTGAACAAAGTTTTTAGGAATTAAAGAGACAGTTGACATCAGCTCCTATCTTAACTATTCCTACGGAGACAGAAAACTTCAAGGTTTATAGTGATGCTTCAAAGAATGGTCTTGGATGTGTATTGATGCAGAATGGGAAAGTGATAGCATATGCATCAAGACAGTTAAGAGAGTACGAGAAGAACTACCTACCCATGATTTGGAGTTAGCTGCAGTGGTGTTTGCACTCAAAATTTTGAGGCATTATCTATATGAGGAACATTGTGAAATCTATACTGATCATAAGAGTTTAAATTATTTCTTCACTCAGAAAGAGTTGAATATGAGGCAGAGAAGATGGTTGGAACTAGTGAAGGACTACGACTGTGTTATTAATTATCATCCGGGTAAAGCCAATGTGGTTGCTGATGCATTAAGCCGAAAGGCAATACAGAGTGTAACTGCTATGAACCTAAATCAGAAATCAGAGTTGCTTGATTTGCAAAGGATGGGTGTTGAAATCATTTAGGAAGGATTGTTGGAAGCAAAGATGGCAGCTCTGACACTTCGACCAACTTTGATGGATAAGATTCGATAGGGACAAGAGGTGGATAAATTGTTTGACAAAATAAGGAATGATATCAACTCTGGAAAATCTTCTAACTTCCAATTAATGGATGATGGCGTGATTCGTTATAGAGGTCGATTATGTTTACCTGAAGTGGATGACATTCGGAAGGAAGTGATGACCGAAGCTCATTCAACACTATACTCTGTACATCCAGGAGCTACTAAAATGTATAGAGATTTGAAGTCACATTATTGGTGGCCAGGGATGAAGAGAGATGTCACTCAATATGTGGAGCAATGTTTGACTTGTCAGCAAGTCAAAGCCGAGCATCAGAGACTAGCAGGAACTTTTCAGCCTTTATTTATTCCAGAGTGCAAGTGGGAGAATATCACAATGGATTTTGTTATTGGGCTACCAAAGACTGTGAAAGGTCACGATGTCATTTGGGTTATCGTGGATCGATTGACTAAGTCAGCTCATTTTCTTCCTATATGCTCTACGTATTCCATGGATCGTTATGCCCAGCTGTATATTCAAGAGATTGTCATACTCCATGGAGTATCACTTACCATTGTGTCAGATAGACACACAAGATTCTTGTCAGCTTTCTGGAAGAGTTTGCATAAGGCATTGGGGACACAATTATCTTTCAGCACAGCATTACATCCACAAACAGATGGTCAATTGGAGAGTACGATACAAATTTTGGAGGATATGCTTAGAGCATATGTGTTGGATTTTCAAAGTCAGTGGAGTAAATTTTTGCCTCTAATAGAGTTCTCGTACAACAACATTTATCAGTCTACTATCGGGATGGCTCCATATGAAGCATTGTAGGGAGGAAGTGTAGATCTCCAGTACATTAGGATGAAGTTGGAGAGAGAAAACTTTTGGGTCCAGACTTGATTCGTGAAATGTCAGAAGTTGTTACCCATATTCGAGAGAAGATGAAAGTTGCCCAAGATCGGCAGAAGAGTTATGCAGACAAATAGAGAAGAGAGTTGGAATTTGAAGTGGGTGATCAGGTATTCTTGAAGGTATCTCCAATGAAGGGGATAATGCGGTTTGGAAGGAAAGGGAAACTCAGTCCAAGATATGTTGGTCCATTCACTATCATTGAGAGAGTTGGCAGTGTTGCATATAGGTTGGACTTACCAGCGTCTATGTCAAGAGTACAAAACGTGTTTCATGTGTCTGTGTTGAGCAAGTATGTTCCGAATCCATCTCAAGTTCTTAGGCAGGAACCAGTTGAGTTAAAAGAAGATCTGAGTTATGAAGAGATACCAGTTGAGATTTTACGGCGAGAAGTGAAGAAGCTCAGAAATAAAGAAATACCATTAGTGAAGGTGTTACGGAGGAACCAATTAGTTGAGAAGGCCACTTGGGAAAGAGATGATGAAATGATGGCTAAGTATCCAGAACTCTTCAGGTAAGTAAATTTCGAGGACAAAATTTTTATAAGGTGGGGATGATGTGATACCCGAACTTATCACTACTCATGTGCCAATATAATTTCATTTGTGTTATGTACATTTTTATAATTATGTGACAATTATATAATAATTATGTGGCAATTATGTGACAATTATTTCTACTTTTATCTGTCTTTAAAATTTTATTTGAAATATACGTGATAAAATGGTGACAATATGTAAATATATGTGTGCATAAATATTTACGTGTATATAATTAAATTGTCTTATTTGTATATATGCACTATTTATTAATTATTAAGTATCATACATGTTCCCGTAATAATAATAGTGGTAAGAAAATATACACGTATGTGTTTTAATTTATAAAATGTATCATATCTTAGTTATTAAGTATTGTACGTATATTCGTAGTGGATAATACTAATAATAATAATAATTTACTAAATATAGTAAAAAAATAGTTGGTGCGGTAGGATAATCGCGTACGACTTCCACCCCACCTCTATATATATATGTTAACCCCTATTTAGGGGGTAATTGAAGGAGAAGCTGCGAGCAACCAAAAGAGGAGGGAAAAAAAGAAAGAGAGAGAGAAAGGGAAGGAAGGGATTTGTGTCGGAACATGAAAGAAGAGCTAGTTGTAGTACTTCACGAGGACTATAGTATTTTTACTATTTGGAGTTCAGGTAAGTAGAAGTCTAACTACAATGCATAAATATGTTGTGTGTGAATTATTTGTGATTAATATGTGATAATTATGTCATGAATTATTTGTGATTAGTTTAATTACGTTATGAATTATTTGAGATTATATGATGATACAAGTTGTGGATTTATGTGATTTGAAATAATATCATTGTTCTACATAGATCTATGTGATTGAAAACTGTTGAAAATATATCTGTATGGTTTGAGAAGATATTAGTTATAAGGATCTGTGTGATCCGAGATGAAGTTGTTATTCCAAAAAGGGATCCGTGTGATCCAAGGTGAAGTGATTATTCTATAAATGGATTTATGTGATTGGGGTGAAGTTGTTATTCAAGAAGTGGATCTATATAAATTGAAGTTAAGTCGTTTCTTTACTGTGATTAAATATTGATAATGATGTCGTAAATATTTTATGATGCATAACTAATTGCCCTGGTTGCATACCATGCATAATTATGAAATGTGTTTTCCCTAAAATTAATAAGATACTAATGGTGTGTGCGGCCACTATATATGCATCTCTGTCTTCGAAAAAATCGTTCCCGATACTTTATTTTGGGTTCAAAAAAATCATTCCCAGTACTTTATTCGGGGTTCGGAAAATCGCCCCCAACACTCTGCCAGAGTTCGAAAAAATCGTTCTCGGCATTATATTCGGGGTTCGGAAAAATCATCTCCATTGAGCTCATTTGAGGTGAATATCATAACTGTCGTGGGGATCCCACAACGTGAACAATTTTCAAAATAAAAGTGACTAACTAAAAAGATTAGAAAATAGGCGATAGAAAATTAAATGCATTTTCATGCACTGTCATGCATGATTTCTACTTACTGAGATTTTTAACTCACTAGTTTATGTATTGTAGGTGAGTTTGATGATGATTGAGTATGTGGAGTGTTGTGCAAGTTGTGGAGCTCCTTCAGGTTTTGAGCCGATGTACATAGATGACGACCTGTTGGGCTAGGTCGTGGGTTTGTTTTGTTTCCACTGATGTTTTGCTATGTATAATAAGTATTATCACAAGTTTGTGTGGTTTGAAGTAGTGTCATAAATCAGTTACGTATATTGAATTGGTGTGATGGTTTTGGTTATAAATATATTATGTGAGAAAAAAAAATATATGCATTTTTTATAAGGATGATATTTATGTTAAGTATAAGTTATGTAAGGAGGGTCGTGTCATTATTCGTTTCACGAAAATCATTCCATAATACCCAAATCTTTATTTAAAATATAGGATGATTTTGGAATGCATGTTGCAACTTTAAGTTTATATATAGACTGCACCTTTAAGTTTACAGAATCAAAATAGAGAATATTGGTAGTTATTTTTTAAAATGGAGTTCAAAGATGAATTTGATTTCTTAATTAATCTTGTTACTATTATGCTAAAATTAAATAGAAAATCCTATAGTACAACACAAAAAAAACTATTTTTGTCAATAGAATATTCTATTCGGTAAAAGTCTAAATTTCATTATTAAATTGATTTATCAACGGAATAATAACGGTGTCCATCAATAATTTTTGTTAATAATAACGTTGGTAATCTGTTGGTAATTATCAACGGATTTAATTCCATTAGTAAAATAGAGAATAAATTCGTTCATTATTAAAGGGAAAATTGTTATTTTTGTTGTCAATATGTCGGTAATTTACCAACGAATCCATTGCTAAAAATAATACTTGCAACTATTATTAGATTCAATATAATGTAGATATATTTGATTTCTTATTTTGTTACTTGTATATCTTAAGTATAATATAGCAAAAACTATACTAAAATTTAGCTTACGTGTCATCTCCAGAACGCTTCAAAGTGATGTGTAATTTTCTCAAAATTCTTAATTTTTTAAAAACATTTTTTTTTATATTTGCCTTATTTATGTTTGATTAACTTCTTTATTTAATATTTTTTTAAATAATGCCTTTATAATAATTTAATTAAAAAAAGCATATAAATTTCAATATTTTATTTATTTATTTGGGTATCATTGATTAATTATTGAATATTTTAATGCAAGTAAATTAATTAGCATCAAATTAAATCGGAAAAAATAATATTCCATCTTATATTCCCTCCCATCCCACTTATAAATAAGATTTTTTAGTTATATATTCATTTTACACATATTCGATTCTCCAAGAGGAATATGAATTTTTTTCAAGTTCCTCCAAATAATTGATTTATGAAAGTAAAAAATTTATTTTGATAAAGCGAATTAAGTAGAGATTCGATCTACCTCTAAAAAAAATCAATTCAAGTATTCTTCAAAAGTAAGAGGATTAATTCAAGCTCTTAATAATCGATTCTTCAAAAGAAAGATGATCGATTCAAGTATTCTTGAATCGTTTGTTCTCTTAAGAATCGATTCAAGTATTCTTTAAGATCAACTTCTAAAAGTATCGATTCAAGTATTCTTTAAGATCTACCATTAAGATCTACTTCTAAAGTATCCATTCAATAATCTTCAAGTGAAAGAGCATTGATTCAAGTGTAATTTTCTTAATTTTTTATATTTTTTAATTTATTTTTCAATATTTTCATTATATAATTTCAATTAATGTTCTTATTGAATATTTCCTTTTTTTAATTGATATATGAATACATTTCTTTTTTTTATCTATACACTTATTACGATTTATTTACTTTAGTATCACTAATTGCAATTAATAAATAAAAAATTCAATATAAATTAATTAATTAGTGTCATATCAAATTATGTATAGAAAAAAATAAGATTTTTTTTAATAAATTAAAAGGAATTATTTTAATTTAATTATGAAATATTTGATATTTATTTTAAACAAACATTAAAATTAAGGATTTATTACTATTAGGTATCTACTTTGATCTTAATTGCCCTTAAATACAAATAAAAAAATGAAATATTATCAACTACATAATTATAAACTAAAGAGACAAAATTATTCCTATGTGGTTGCACATTTTTTTTAAAGAGATTGAAAGAGTAATAAATAATTGTTAATTGTATTATAGATTTAAGGAAGTGGATAGAGTGAGAGATCCCTTTGTTGCAGATCGGAAAGATAAAGATGGGAGACGTTTTGGATTAGTGCATTTTGGCAATGGAGTGGATAAGGAACAGATTGTTAATAGACTTAACAATGTAGGGTTTGGATCCTACAAGTTACGGGCAAATGTGGCTAGATTTCTTAGGCCTGTAGCTAACTCTTCGGCTGAGAACAGAGTTAAGGCAATGGCTATGAAGGAGATGAAGCAAACGGTGCCGTTATCAAAGAATACTGCTCAACGGCTCCCTAATATGACATATGCCGAAATAACTACAGGCAACAAATCTAAATCAATCGATTCGGGTACTATCCCTGAATCGAGCAAATCAAAATGGTGTGGCTTGCAGTATGAGTCTGAAGAAGAAGATAGAGAACGTCTTAAAGGATGCTTCATTGGAATTTTAAAAGACGATAGGCTATGGATTGACGTTGGCAACAAAATAATGGAGGCTGGAGAAGGAAAATTCATAGTTAATTACTTAGGGGGAGCATTGGTGTTCATCCAACCTGACAGCGAAGCGAGTATTTCAGTAGATGATTTAAGTTGTTTCTCATAATGATTTCAATCTATCAAGCAGTGGAGTTCCAAGGATGTGGATGGAAATCGTTTTATTTGGACAAATTGGTTCGGTATCCTTTTACATGCATGGAATCCCAAATTATTCAATCTTGTTGCATCAAAACTCGGGAAAATTATAAGGATCGATGAGGATATAGTCCAACAGAGAAAATTACAATTTGCTAGGATTTTGATCAAAACTCCATATCCAGAGATCTCTAAAATTCCGGTGGAAGTGGAAATTGATGGAACTGTTTTCAGCATTCGAATAAGAGAAGAATCAGAAGATTTGGAGGAGGATAAATATGATGATTGGTCATCAGAGGATGTTATTGATACGGAAAACGAGTCCATGTCCAGGTCGGGATACTCCACATCGGAGGAGGAGGAGGTGGAGGGTAACCGGCCAACATGGATAAGAGATGAACGAAGAAGAAGTTGAAGGGACATGCATGATCCAGACAAATCTCGAAAATGATGAAAACGTCATTAATTCGCCGCTATTTGTGAGATTACCGAGTATAGAGGGTGACAAGGCAGTTACATCCTTTGGTTCACCCAAAAAGATGATTCAATCTGATTGGTCCAGTGTCGGCAACAAAGAATTGGTGCATGTAAATGGTTTGGATCATTATCCAATGAATCATGAGCAGAGGCATGATGAAGCCGACAATTTAATTTTATCCGAACCCAAGGAAGCTATTACGGCCCAACAACCCATTAACTTGGTTGTTGATCTAAGAGGATATGATGCGGCAGATGGGCCTCCTCATCTCGAAAGCCCAGAACAAGTAACTAATGACTCTTCCATGGGCTGCATTAGTAAGATGAAAGAGGCAGTGGAGACTAATTCTCAATCAGAAATTCCAAACCGATATAAGAAAAATCAAGATCGCCAGAATCATATTAAGAGAAATGATGGATATATATCGGTAGAGGCAAGAAAAGCATGGGAAGTCGGGAAGAAACTCGGTTTAACATGCAAAGTGTCTGAGGAAGAAATGATTAAACAGATGGAGATTCTTGAAAGAGAAGAAAAAATGAGGCATAAAAAAAATTGGAAGGATGTTAAGACAGGTGCGAAAAAGTTAGTCAAATGAAGATTTTGAGCTACAATGTGAGAGGAATTGGGAAAAGAGTGAAAAGGAGAGAATTAAGAGAGAAAATCAGTAAACTTAAAATTGATTTTTGTTGCATTCAGGAGACAAAGTTGGAGGAGATTTCCAGAAGGATATGTTTAAGTATATGGGGTGGATTGAATTTTGATTGGGCATACAGAGAAGCCGAAGGTCGATCAGGAGGGATTCTTTCTATCTGGAATAGTAAAATATCTTGCAAGACAAGCTCATGGCATACACGAGGTGACTTGGTTGTAAATGGTTTCTTCGTAGATGAAGGGGCAAGGGGGGTTATAATCAATGTATATGCTCCAAGCCCACTTTCTGTAAGAAACAATCTTTGGGATATTATTAACATGGTTATCAGACAAAATGATGATACTCGGATTTGTGTGGCAGGAGATTTTAATTCTATCAGAAAGCCAGAGGAAAGAGACATTGCTTGTTTTGATAACTTCATTTCACAATCTAATTTGTTTGATATGTCTCTCACAGATCGATCATTTACATAGTATCGTCCAAATGGGTCGTGTAAGAGCAAGTTGGACCGTGTAATGGTAAATTCAGAATGGATGCTAAGATGGCCCAATCAGAAGCTTAAAGAATTTAAACGCTCTCTCTCGGATCATATTCCCCTTATTCTTGATGACGCACGGAAGGATTGGGGACCAAGGCCATTTAGATTCATTAATTGTTGGATCGATCATCCAAACTTCAAGGAATTCTTTATCGAAAGATGGAATAGCTATCATATTGAGGGTTGGGCAGCATACAGGATAAAGAAAAACTCAAACTTCTTAGGATTGATCTAAGAAAGTGGAATAAGGAGATATTTGGAGAAATTGATCATAACATTGAAAATAAAAAGACAGAAATTGAGATTTTGGATCGCACCGATGAAGTGTTTGGATTGGAAGAAAGTGAAGTCATTCTTCGTAATAAATGCAATGCTGAATTGATAAGGAGTATGCTGTGGAAAGATGAACTCTTACTTCAAAAGGCCAAAGTTAAATGGCTTAGAGAAGGTGATGCTAACTCCAGCTATTTTCATGGGTGTATCAACAAACGAAGGAAGATTAATGAAATTGAGGGTTTGCTTATTAATGGAGTATGGGTTGAATCGGTTGATGAGGTAAAAAGGGGCATATTCAACTTCTTCAAAGGCCATTTTAGCTCCTGCAAAAGGATAAAGCCTGCTATGCCACAAGGGATATTTCCAAAAAAACTCGATGGTTGTAGCAATATGCTTCTTATAGCAAATTTCATGGAAGCTGAAATTAAAGAGGCAGTACAAGGTTGTGATGCCAATAAAAGTCCTGGTCCGGATGGCTTCTCTTTTGGTTTCATCAAAGCATGTTGGGAAGAACTTAAGGGTGATATTATGGATATGATGCATGAATTCCATCAGAATGGTAGATTAGTAAGGGTCTTAATCCTTCCTTTGTGGTGCTGATTCTGAAAAAGGACAATCGTCAATCTCTTGAAGAATACCGTCCTATCTCCCTTATCGGTTGTCTTTATAAAATTATATCAAAAACTCTGGCAACAAAGCTGAGTAAAGTGATGGATACCATTATTTCAGAAAATCAATCCGCCTTTATTGCAGGGAGACAAATATTAGATGGCATTGTTATCTTGAATGAAGTTATTGATGAAGCAAAGAGAAAGAAATTGGGAAGATTCATTTTCAAGAATGATTTTGCAAAGGCGTATGATACGATAGAATGGGACTACTTGGATGAAATCATGGAAAATCTTAATTTTGATACACGCTGGAGGAAATGGATGAAAGAATGTGTATCAACAGCCACTATGTCGGTGATGGTTAATAGTAGTCCAATATAGGAATTCAAGTTGGAGCGTGGACTACGTGAAGGTGATCCATTGTCACCATTTTTGTTTCTTTTGGCAGCTGAAGGACTGAGTCGATTGATATATACAGCAGAGGAAAATGGTTTGCTTGAAGGAGTGAAAGTCGGGTCTAAGAAAGTGCCGATTTCACATCTCCAATACGCCGATGATACAATCTTCATATGTTCAGAGAATCTGGAAAATTTGAGGACTTTCAAATACATCCTTAGAAATTTTGAATTGATTTCTGGGATGAAAGTTAATTTTCACAAAAGTAGTTTGTTGGGTCTCAACATTGAACATGCGAGGATTGAAGAAGCAGCTGATATGTTGGGTTGTGATATTGGGCAGCAACCATTTTCATACTTGGGACTTCACTTTGGTATTAACCACTGGAAGATTTCATCATGGTCAGGTTTAATGGAAAGAATCAGAAAAAGAATTGCAAATTGAAAAGATAAAAATTTGTCGTTCGGCGGCTGAATTACACTGGTACAATCTATTCTCTCGTCGATTTCGATATATTGTTTATCTTTCTACCTTCTACCTAAAAGAGTCATTAAAGAACTCATTGCTATCCAACGAAATTTTTTGTTGGGGGGCAATGAGGGAAGTCATAAAATGCCATGGGTGAGATGGGATATTGTATGTATGGAGAAAGATGAAGGGGGCTTGGGCATTCGAGATGTGGGGAAGTTTAACATTGAATTACATAGAAAGTGGTTTTGGAGATTCTTGTGTGAAACAACAAGGCTATGGGCGAGAATTATTAAGTCTAGACATGGTGGTTTAGATGCATTAACAAGGAGAGTAAATGGTAGAGATATTGGACAAAGGGGACAAAGAAATATTCATAAGTTCTCAAAATGGTGGAGGGATATTTGCAATTTATATGTGGAGAATGAAGGACTTGGAATATACAGAGATTTTACTAGAATTGTGGGTAATGGCCAATCTACTATGTTTTGGTTCAATCCTTGGAGGTATCATTGTGCAGAAGATTTAGCAGATTATACAGGGTATGTATACACAAGGAAGCGAGAGTGAGTGAAATGGGTTTTATGAGCAATTCTGGATGGAGACGGGAGATCAATTGGAGAAGAGAATTACGAGATAGAGAGGCGGATTTATTAAGTGAGCTCCTGGATTGCCTTAATTTGATAGAGATTCGCCCAACTGAGGAAGATCGAATGGAATGTTTTCGATTAAGCTTGCATATTCTAAGCAAAGAGCTGGAAATAATGATGGTGAAATTTCAGAGATAAAATAATTGGCTTTTCGTAGGCTTTGGAAGAGTTTTGCACCAAGGAGATATCATACAATCATTTGGAAACTACCACATGATAGAATGACAACCAAAGATAAACTGTGGAGAATTGGAGTCATAAGGGATGAACATGATAGAAAATGCGCACTTTGTGGTGAGGAGGCAGAAAATTCAAAGCACCTATTGGTAAGATGCAAAATATCTTATCAAGTTTGGAGTAAGATTTATGAGTGGCTAGATATTGAAATGGTGGCACATTCAAATCCTATAACTCATTTTTTACAGCACGGAGAAGCATTTGGGGGTGGAGATAACATTCTTATTGCTTCGACGATTTGGATTTATACAAATTGGGTGATTTGGAATCATAGAAACAATGCTATTTTCAATGGAGAGGATATCAATTGTGTTAAAATGATCAGTGATATCAAGGCTCGAATATGGGATTGGATTTAAGCAAAATCAAACTTACTTCAAGACCAAAATTTTCAGAATGGTGTGATAAATTCAAAGCTGCAAGAATAAGACCAGCCATTCGTGAAGATTGAAAAATGGAAAGAGAAAGGATATTGTTAAATGCAAGGTGTATGGATACTGGTGTATGCAGGCGTATGTGGTTTTGGTCTCTGCTGATAAATCTATTTTAAGTAGTGGAGATGGGCGTGTAATGCCTTCAAAGTGATCATGAATGTATTAAAGCACCACTGGTGCTAAATTTTATCTCTTTAATAAATTCATTTGCTTGACCAAAAAAAAAAAAAAAACAACACAAAAAACCTGACTGATGATTCTGTACTCTTCACAAATTAATAACAAAGAAAGAAAAAAAAGAGAGAAAGTATAATCAAAGAGTCCTATAATCAGCGAGTCTATCTGTAATCAGCGATTGCAAGACAAAGGGTACCATCATTCTTTCGGAAAGCCCAGACCTGAAGAGTGGTGTTAGTCTCGTATCCATTGGTCTGGCAGAAGTGATTCCAATTTTTGACCAAAGTGTACTGTTTGTTGGAACTCCAATTTCTTAACCACATACGGCGTCGTGTTGCTGCTGCCTCTCCAAACACGGTCACTGGGAGGCCTTTAGGGTTGTCATTTAACTGCTTCAATTCCTCTTTGGTGAAGAAGAGTTTGGTGGCCTCAGTTACCTGCTTGTGCGGTATTGACAGTCTGGCCTTATCCGAATCGACGTCGGAAGGAAACAGTTTCTTCTGGATCACCAGAACCACACTCTCACCATCACCCCCACAATCAACAATACGTTTCTTCATTTCTTCACTCGGACGTATTTCATCCTCATCACACCCAGCAGTAAGAGGTATTTTCAAACCCCAATTCCTTTTTCTTTTCTTGAATTTACTTGCAGAAATTGATGGAATTCTTCCTCTCTTCTTATCATCATCATCAACAACACCCAAACTCGACTTGCCCACCAAGATTTCGAAATCAGCCTTGCCTTCAGACACTTTGAAACCCCAATTCCAACTTCTTTTCCTATCACACCCACTACGACGCTTTGTGAAACCCCAATTCCAATTCAAACTTACAGTAGGATTAGTTGCAGAAGAAATTGATGGAATTCTTCCTCTCTTCTTATTACGATCATCAACAACACCAAAAGTAGTCGACTTGGCCACCAATTCTACCAAATTGGCCTTGCCTTGGGACAGCATCACTCCCAATTCAACCAAGGAACTCCATTTACGGCAATTCTTACACATTCTGCCTGCGCTTATTCAAAAAGTAATTAGTAATGTATGAGCTAATTAGGTTTACTATGGAAGGAGAGGTTTTATACAAGTGAAGTGAGTAGGGTTAATTAGGAATTCTCACTTTAAATAAGGAAACAAAATTGTAACTAGCGCTTCTGATCTCATTCATACGCTCCCGGCTCCCGGACCTAATTTTTAAATACGCGTTTTCTTTTTTTTTTTTCTTATTAATTAATTAAACACTTATTACTAATCCCTTATTTATTGATTTCTAAAATAAGAACGCGTGTCAGTAATTTATTTTTGGTATGTGTCTCTTTTTTTCCCAATTAATTAATCAATTTTAAAGAAAATGTAAAATAGCAATATTTGTATTTTTATGAGAAATATTCAAAATGAGCCAAAATAACTAAAAATGCAAATGCAAAAATAATAGTAATGTAATTATTACTTAAACAAATGATACTATATTTACTTTTCAAAAGAAAATCAATATTGTATTACAGCATTCAGAGATAGGGAGTGAATTTAAAATACCAAAACTTTCAAAACAAAACCTAAAATATACGGATTTATACAACAATGAGATTGTTTTACACTTTTTTTTTTAAAAAAAATTGATATCACTTTTCATTTATTTATAAATTGTTCATGAAATAATTTACCGTTATCACTTCTGATCATTATCGCAAGTATAATTTTTTATTATTAAAATTATCGTATCTTACTTATGTTACATCTTACGGAGGTCATTTCACGATCTAACACAAATCTTTACCTAAAATATAATATGATTTTAGGGGTGCAGTTGTGCACTTTGAGTTTATTGGATTAAAATAGGGAATGTGGGTAATTTTTTTTAAAACTTTTATTATTTTATTTTACATAATGATGTAAAGTCATTTGAGAATGCCTTTCCTCATCAAAACAAAAGATGGGCTCGGATTAGTAGGAACTGTGGGACAAAGACCTGGTGTTGATATGTTTGCAATGAATAAAAACTTAAATAACGGTTGAAGTGCACAAATAACTTTGATTTCTTAATTAGTCTTGTTACTAATATGCTAAAATTAAATAGTAGTTTTACTTGTATCAAAATAATCCCTATAATTATTTAAATTAAATAAAATAAAAAACTGTTGGAAAACTTTCTTCAGTGTTTACTACTACCAATAACATTATTAAAAGACAATTCACCATTTAAACAACGGATTAGGTTTTGAAGATGATTTCATGCACTTGTCTGACTCACTACACATTCTTCGGATTAAGTATTTATAGAAGATATCTATCTGTTTTTCCTTATTATACTTTGATTAGGAATTAATGAATGCATACATCCAAATAAAGTATCCCAACTTATCTTAAAGCTTTAAATACTCCATAATGTAATAATATTTGATTCATATTAAGTTAATATTAAAATCTTAAAATATTGTTAAAAAAATTAGCACATTAATTGCATTTATATAAATTTATCTACCTTCTATGTCCATTAATAAAAAATAAATTATTTAAGGTCATGAGATGAAAACTAATGAGGATTTATTTATCTTCTTAAAATTTAAAATATTAAGAGTATAATTATATAAGGGTAGGTCTCAAGTGAGACCATTTTACATTTTTTAAAATAGTTATCACTTTCATTATAAAACGTATCACTTTCGCTATAAAATATTATCACTTTTCATTAATTTAGTATCACTTTTCAGTATAAAAGTTATCACTTTTAGACCGTCTCAGTAAGCTCTTACGTGAGACGATCTCACACAAGTCTTTGCCATTAGAGACACTCTCTTGTGAGACGGGTCGACTCATCATTAAAGTATGCTTATTGTATAGATAAAGTATGCATATACATAGTTAAAGTATGTCAATAATAAATTCTATTATCACACACTAAAATCATACTTTAATGCATAATTTAGCATACATTAGAAAATATACTTTAGCAATCATTAAATATACTTTTATTTAAATAATAGACATACTTTAACACGTGTAAACTTTGTCCAACAATATATAAAGGATTTATGATACATTCTGATTAAAATATTTAAAGAGTACAATTATATGAAGGATTTATGATATATTTTTTATTATGATGAGAGTTAATCTATCTATCCTCTCTTTTGTGATCATTTTTAAGTATATAGTAACATTAATATTAAGTAATACTCTGAATCCATTTACTGTTTAATGTCTAAGAAAGTTATTCTTTTTTTTGTAAGGTATATATTATTATAATATTTTCGGGTAATAAAAAATATTCTTTTCATCCCACCAAAAGATCTCTATTTTACTATATTAAGCATCTCATTCAAAAATCCGCATTTTTTCATTTTTAGTAAAAAGGTCCCATATGTGAACCACCACACATTACTAATACAAATATCAATTACACGTAAAATAATAATACTCCTTAATTTACACACAAAAAGTAAATGACCACCTTTTAGCGGGATGGAGGGAGTAGTAACAAAATATGTAGAAAGACGGATAAAATTATGTGGTTGATCGTTATTTAATTAAATACAAGCTTCATCTCTTGCTATTCTTAACGCTACCGCCTGCGCTCCCACCGCTCCAGCACCGGAGCTACATTCTGATCCATCATCACACACAACAATATGTGGTTAATTAGGCATACTGCATGCATTGCTCCAACAATATGGATGTATAAATAAATAGATTGACAACAATTCGTATGAGATCGTGTTAAAGAATGAAGATGGATTAGAAGCGATTTGATTTTCAATAAAAAGTAATTGACCTGACCGATGAAAAGTTCATTTAGCTAAAGAGTAAATTTAGTGATATGTACATGCATGCATGGGTTTAGTTAATTGAAATATTTAATCAAAAAATTATTATCTAAAATTTAAAAGTTGTATGCCATGCTAGACAATTAGGATGCTTTTTCTAAATTAATGAGCCACGACGATGACCAAGATTTTAAATAGAAAACTTTGAAACTTACTTTAATCAAATTTTAATATGAGATGACTGATTTTAACAATGTATGCCAAAATTTGTTGAAAGAAATATTCATATATACTTCCTTTTTTTTAAATTTTGTCATGAATTAGATAAGGGATGCTTTAAATACATACTTTTTTTATTAAATACACACCTTATTATTATATAAATAAAATATCTATTTTTAGACATTATACACACCTCATTATTATATAAATAAAATATCTATTTTTAAAATGTCTAAAATATTTTTATATCATTAAATACACGTCCCCTATTTTTATACACATGTAATAAATCTTATATTTATGAATTCTTTATACAGATCCATTGTGAACTATACGCATCCTTTGCTAATATTATTTCACTTTTTAACATGTAATCATTATTATTTTTATTTACCTAGAATTTAATGTGTTTCGATTTCAGAGTTTGAACCACCCAAGAACAATAGTTTTTTTTTTCATTAAATCTCTTCTTTTATGCGACTATCGGGGGAATGAATATGTGTGTGCAAGTTGGATTTAAGAGGAATAGATTTTATGTGCATATATTGGTGATCATTGGTACAGATTTAGTGGAATCACTAGTAATAATTCATGACATATATCTTTGTTAAAGAATGGAATTTTATGACTAAGAAGAGATCTGATGCAAAAGCTAATTAAATTGAAGAATTTAACGGAAAAGCTCAATGCCGGTGGCATCGCTTGTGGATCAAACGGCCTGAGAATTTTCCAACTTGTCTTGCCACAAAACCTACCCCAAAACCACGAATTCCTCATTTTTCAAAAAGCTTGAATTAATTGAATTCAAACCAATTCATTCAATTATGTCTTTTGAGTTTGATTCATTAGAGCAATGAGGAAAGAAACATTAAATTAATATTTGAAGGGTGACGGGGATCTAAATTGTAATAATAATTAGGGTTTCACGGAAATTGATTTGATAATAAGAGAAATGGGGATTTTGAGGGGGTGTATGATCTTAAAATTTAAAAGGGTAATTTAGAGTTTTAAGGGAGTGTGCATATAATAAAATTAAGATTTAAAACATTAAAAGGGGATGTGTATTCTAGGGTGTGTATTTAATAAAAAAGAGTGTGTGTTTAACAACACTCATTAACACCTTTTCTAATTTCATTCACTTATATGTAGTAAATATTTTAATTTAGTATTAAGAAATTGATGAATGAATTGTGTATACCATGAAATTACTTATATTTTTGGCAATAAACTTAGATGAGAAAATTTGAACTGAGCCACTATAGAAGGTGCCATGACATGAGCTGAGTTGGCAGTGTCATTCCACACAATTGCTGTTGAAGTGTAGCCTTGTAATTTTATTTGTCTTTCTACATCTTTTTCTATAATATTAACCATTGATTTACCGACTACATCAAGAGAAACAAAATATGTAGAAAACATTTTAATAAGATTTTGTTAGTAAATATTAGATAGACATAAATCCAAAATAAATCTTCATCTTTCTTAAAAACAAACAAAATCCATAGAATTTGTTGTCATCCATGTTTAACTAAAGCATCTCTCTACATTAAAACATAACATAAGAATTTATTTATAGTCATCCATGTTTAACTAAAACATCTTTCTACATTAAAACAAATAAAAAAAATCAGAATTTACAGTGATCCATGGTTCTTCTTGAACGACCACACCTGAATACGCGTTTGTTGTTTCAATTTGTTTCTCTCACAAAACCCTTTCCAAACTCCGTTCAATCCGTACTGCGAGCATTGAAAAACTGAGCATTTATATAAAACGGTTTGTTGAGTCCTCACTCCGAGCTCTAGATGGTGATACTGACTATGAGCGCTCGTTTATCCAGTCTGAGCTGACCGAGCTTCCATTCTTCGCCTCAAGGATAGAGCTCGCGAGGCTCTGAAGGGCAGTATCGAAAAAGGCGTTGATTTCGTTCAAAAGCAACCTGTTACTGCTTAAACATACTCTACAGCCATGACATCTTTTGAAGAAGAATTAGCAGCTTGGCCATCGCAGTTTTGTAGGCAACTTAAATGCTAAACCAAAGTTCCTTCTTTTTGTTTGTTTTTTGGAATTGAATTGCTCATGCTTCCAAGCAAATGAGTATCTATTGTTGTTGAATTTACTGTTATGCCCTTTATAAAGTGGCACTTTTAGTTCCACAATGACATATTACATTCTGGGAGAGGTGCAGCTGTTTAAAAAATTTGTATGAAACTCTTCTTACAAACCAGGAAGCAGCAGGGCAGATCTTATTACAGAATAACAGTGATCAACTCTATGGCATATGCTCTGATTTCTTACAAATTAGATACATGTTGGATTATGGCTTACAGTAATATGAATGAAGGTATTAATAGAATATATAGCTTATACAGTGATTTTAAAAACCGGTTGGGAACCGGCCTCCAAACCAGTCCAAAACACCTATAAAACCGTTTTTTGAATTGAATCGGATTGAACCGGCCAAAACCGAGAAAATCGGTTGAACCGGTCCAACCGATTTTTTATTTTTTTTAATTTTTTAATTTTTCTTTTTCTTTTTATATTTTTATATTATTTCACTTTTATTTTTATTTATTTTAAAATATAATATTTAAATTTTGAATTAAATTATACTCCCTCCGTCCCGTTTCAATGTTTACGTTTGTTTTTTGCACGTTGATTAAGAAATATAATATTTTAATAGATAGTGAGTGGAAAAATATAATATTTAATGCAAAATGAGTAGGTGTTGTTGGATGATATATTAATTGTTTTAGGTGGGTCCAATATTCCAAAAAGGAAAACGAAAACATTGAAATGAGACGCGCAAAGTAGAAACGTAAACATTGAAACGGGATGAAGAGAGTATGATTTTCCTAGAATGGTGCACTAAATGTATAGCAGTTTAGTATAAATTATGTAATATCCTACTAAAAGAATATATAAAAACGTGTATAAAATATGAATTATAAACTATAAATATTTTATCTAATCATATTTTTATATAAATTGAATTTTCTCTTTATAAAATAATTTTGGTTATTATAAAAATTTTTAATGAATTGTAATATTATAATAAAATATAATTGAAAATATGTAAAATTCAATTTTTCGTTTGAACCGGTCCGACCGGTTGAACCTCGAATCGTTGCATCTACCGGTTCAGTCTCCGATCCGGTTATGAAAACATTGGCTTATAGCAATAAGGATATTTTTAATAGAAATAACCTGGGAAGTTTGGTCTAGCAGTGAGTGCGGGTTGTAAATTTTGTATATCTATCTACCTTCTCCATGAAGCTCTCCTGTTCCTTAGAACCTGAAAAGACAACTTCAACCCTGAGGTCCTCGTTCCCCACACTCTGCTGCTCTCTGAGAATGTGTGTTGCAGAAATGGCGACTGACTCCACACAAGGATCCACCAGAATATATCCAAGCGTGTGTATTCCTCCCACACCACAAGGAATCTCTTCCAACCTGCACAGACGTATAAGCTCAAGGTTCTCAAGCACCGGAAAGAAATCGGAGCTATTCGCATTCCACTTCCTCAGACCGCACCGCCGAAGCTGCAAGAATCTTAGACGAGGGAATGCTCCCTCCACGCTGTCCCACTTACCTTCAGTACCCCTGTCCACCGCACCTAGATCAAGAAATTCAAGATGAGGCAATGACACCCCGATTCTGTTCACCTCTTCTCATTCAAGACAAGAGTTAATTAAGCACAACTTCTTGAGACAAGTCGGGAAGATCACGCGTTGTAGCACGTCGCCCCTGTCCGGTGCTGGTAAGAAGAAGCACTCGAACGGCTGGAGTTTATGTAAGTGGTCGACATAACAGCAGCGCCTTTCTTTGGAGAAATGAGTGAATGTAATTTTCAGTTATCTGATGTTTGGGATTCTCCTGCAGACTTCCTCTGTCAAGCTCAAATTCACCACATCGGAAAGTGTTTGTAGGTTCGGCAAAATGTGATCATCTTCATCTGGAGGAGGATCGGGGACGAAGAGCTTGTGGAATAGGAGATGCCTAAGCCGCCTCATAGACCACATCTGTTGTGTTGCATCAATTCGTAAGCGTACATCTCTAAAGTCCGACGTTTGCAAATTCCAGAGCTGGGATAATGAGGAGGGGAGTTGCTCAGGCATATTGCGCCAAGAATCGTGAGAAAGATACCGCAGGTTAACTAGTCCGAAAATATCCTTCAACAAAGGCGTAGAATTAATCAGAGTGACCACCCGCAGCAACCGAAACTTAGAAGACAGAAAATTAGAAGACAAAATGTCGCGTCTAATTTAAATGTCCATGCAAGTGATGCGGATGCCAGATACTCTTGCTTAGGAGTGCAATGCAACATTCTTTATCCATGCCAGCACTTCCCATCACACAAAACAACTTGTGTTTCTCACCAATCCTTAATCATACATCTCTTACAACATCATGCATCTTACAATGTTTGATTCTTCCATTCCACCGCCTCCCTTCGACTAAAACAAGATTTCTATCAACTAGACTTTCCAAATAATCCTCAGCAACCTCTTCCAAGCTCTGGACCTCATTCGGTCTCAGAAATCCCTCAGCAACGAATGATCTGACAAGTGAGGATGCACGAATAAGTTGGTCTTCCCCATAAATTCCCATGTAAAGAAAACAGGGCTTTAGATGGGCAGGCAAGTGATTATAGCTCAAATTCATTAACTTCAGGCAATGTTCATCGTTTCCTGATATCAAAGGTGAGTTTATATCTCTAGCAAAACTCTCCCAATAATCTAGTGTCCTGGAGGAGTTACGAAGAAGTCCCCCAATCAAAACAATCGAGAGGGGAAGTCCTCTGCACGCTCTAACAATCTCCTTTCCCACTCCCACTAAGTCCGGAGGGCAACCTTCTTCTCTGAATGCCTCTCTGCAGAACAACTCCCAACTTTTATCCTCATCCAGAAATTTCATCTCAAAGGATGATGAGCTAACATTAGTAGCCACATTCCATGGCATAGTAGTTATAACAACTCCACTACTATTACTATTATTATCTGGAAAAAACAACTTTATCTTATCCCATACTTGTAAACTCCACACATCATCCAACACGATTAAAAACCTTCTTCCCCACAAAATTTTGTGCAGATTATTTCCTAATTCATACATTTGACCAACAGATGCTCCTGACCCCTTTTTTCTTTCTCCTTTTATGTAGGATACAAGCTCAGAAAGAATATTTTCAACAATGCATTCTTGAGATATTGTCACCCAAGCTCGAATATCAAAGTTTTCAACAATACATAAATTTTTAAAGACGTTTCTAGAGAGTGTAGTCTTATTTGAAGACAGGGTTGGTATCCAGTTAGCCGATCCATGACCCGATTCAACTGTTCATCAAACCCTACCATCACATTATTTGCAGTGGTTAGGGATTTGGGGGAAGTAGTGGGCAGTGAGTATAGGGGTTGTACACCTTTAAACTCTTTTGTGTTCTTAAACTCCATAACCTTCTCCTTGACAGCATTCATATCTTGTATCACTCTCTCCAGGTCGAGCAAACGAGTTTCTCCAGCAAGAATCTGGCCGACAACGTGCGATTCAATTACATCCTCACCCGCGTGAACTGCACGCGCAATTAGCCTCTCCAAGTCGTCTTCTTCTTTGCTCCTTCCACGAGGGTTATAACTCTCGATGAAATCGATCAAGGAACAGATGATTTGGTCCAGTGGTTGGATCTGTTCATTGTCAAGAGAAAGGGAATGGAGGGGATGACTCTGGATGTGGTCAATAGTAGTCATAGGAGACATTACAGCTGCATAAGCTGCCATCTCCAACTCCAACACGATTGATTCAAGTTAGAGAATAAGATATTTTGGGATGTTTTTTGTGTGGTATGGGATGGGATGGGATGGGATGGGATGGGATGGAGCAAAATGCACATTCACCAACCCTTCATGACACCGTCATATTTGTAAAATGTCAACCTGTTAACCATTAAATAAAAAGAAAAGAAAATATTTGATGTCTTAGTTTATATTATTAATTAACTTATATAGTTGACAAAAGAAAAGAAAATGTTTGATGTCATTTTCAGAGTTAAGTGTATTACTTACTCCAGTTGACAAAATAAAAGTAATATTCTCATACTTAGTTTATATACTCCTCCCACATTATTTTTCCCACTTTCCTCATTTATTTATCCCACAAAATCTTTCACTCTCAAAAAAAATAAACATCATTTTATCCAACAAGCTCAAAAGTTACTTTAATTTCAAATTTGTCACTCTTTTTTCACACACATATCATTACTTTATACTTTTTAATTACCTAAAAATACTACAATACCCTCCAAAGTCAATAAAATTGGTCAAAAAGTGCAACTTTTCTTAAACAACGTGGAACAATAAACGTGAAAAGTTTTTCGAGACGGAAGAAATATTACTTACTATGATTGACAAAAGTAAAGAAAAGCGAATCGAGTTCTTACTTGTTTGATTTATGCTTTTATCTTATAATATAGTTTTCTTTTCAGGCATTGACATTCAAGAGTGTAACATGAGAAATAAACATTATAGTAGTGTTAAATACACACCCCATTTTATTAAGTACTAATGGTGAAAATTATCCATTTTGGTTTTTACACTTTTAATACCAACATTTTCATTATAACATTATTAATTTTACCATTCTTCAAAGTTTTAGACAAAAAAATCCCTAATGATATTTTATTAAATTTACCAGGGGTGGTATAACCCCCTTATTCTCCACCCCCAATTTACCCCATTGTCCCCCCCACCCCCACCCTCACCCTACCCCAATCTAAAATCGCACATTAGTTGTTCCTCCTCCACCGTACCCCGATCGCCTTCATCCGACCCCTAAATCTGCTCCAACCCATTCGTCAATCTCCTTTATTAGGTCTTCCATCTCCCCGAATCCATTAGTTAGTGGCGGACTAATTAGACGGCGGGTAGTGAATGAGGCGCAAAAAGGCTGTCGTTGCTGGCATCCCTGATCAGCCCGCTCAGTAGCATCGGCTGAGGAGCCAAGGCTTGAACCATCGGCGCACTGCTTCAACATTTCCAACCATTGCCGACCTGTATCATGGGTACTACCATGTTAAGTGGTAAAACCTCATTACCTTTTTCTGGCCTGCAGTTTAACTCAAGTTTATTCATCATTAAGTTTCCGACATCCTCGAGCGGCCGTTGAACCCACAATTGTTCAGTAATCATTGCTAACCTTAATACTTTAGTTTAAATTCTTCAAATGGATATGCAATGTGTTTGATGGATCAAGTTAAATCCCTAAATTTTGTATTGCAAGTTCTTAAATTTTTCCGTTATAATATATACTGAATTTTGGTAACTCGTTATACAATATACGTACTAAAATTTAGATGAATATTTTCCCGTTATTATTTTTTTCCGTTAAAATTGTAAGTGCAATTGAAATTCAACTGTATTCATTATATTTGGAGGTAATTGATGCATATTTGTAATGAAAAATTTTGTTTAATATGATCTAAAATGGATCGTTTGAGAGAAGAAGAGTACTAAATTTTGGTCATAATTTATGAATGAAAGATTAGTAGAAGTATGAAACTGATGCATTTGGAGTTTTTCATACATAGTCGATTCAACCTTTAACATTCAAATTTTGTTAAAAGTTGTTGAAAACATTGGGCTAGTCGATTCAACCTTTAACATTCAAATTTTGTTAAAAGTTTGTAAAAACATTGGGCATAATTGGATCAGACTGTGGTAGTGTCTCCTTCTGAAGGAAGTTTGAATCTGGTTCTTCATGAGATTCTCAAACATGTTCACACTTTAATATACAGGGATAAACTTGTTGATGTTGGATTGTATACTAATAGTCTAGCTTTAATATGATTAATGTTATAACAATTTATTTGAAATGAGAATCATATGTTCAAATGTTGCGTCTTATAATTTATTTATATGTCCGATGCAATAGTCCACTTACTTTATACTGTAGATAATATGTTGTTCGACAACACGCTGAAGATCATATTATCGGTTTCCTTATAAAGTATAAATAGATGCTCACAACCGAGATAGACGGGGACTCTCTATTGGGATGGTTGTAGTGTGGTTTGGTATTAGCTTATCTTGGCTATATAATCACATTAGTACACTTGTGTGTATTGAGCAGGACCGATTGTGATCGTTCGACTTATACTGATTTATAGGAGAACTTGATCTCAGTTATTATGGATGTTCGTGCTCTTAATCTCTATACAATAACCTCGACACGTAGGGCAGTATGTATTTCTTTGATTCATCAATGGGTGAGATTTACATGTATTAAATCAATAAACTCGGTGAGTTGGGAAGTAGTGTTGTCTCTATAGTGTGTTGTTGATTGTAGAAGGAATCTGTGTCCGTCATAGGTTGATGATGTCCCCTTGAGGAGCTCATAAGGATTATCATGTAAACCCTACAGTAGATTTATTCCGGCATGATAATGAAGTTGAGTAGTACTACTCTCGGATGAGATATTAATTAATGGAGTTGTCAGTAACTTAATTAATTAATGGACATTGTATATCTTAAATATGGGGAGACTAAAAGGCTCATAATAAGGAGCCTATAACGTAATTATGGGATTAAAACGATAGTATAGTAATAATATTTTAGTGGTATATATTATTTTTATTGGACTTAAGTATAAGTTTTGGGCTAAGTTTGGATACTTAAGCCCAATGGAGGCCCAACTCTAATTTCTCCTACTGGTCCCTGCTGTAGCCCATATATAAGTCATCTCAACTGTCCAGAAACCCTAATCTAAGAGATTAATCATGTCTAACACTGTGAGGAGGGTGAGGGAACAGCAGAATGAGAAGATTTTGAAGATCGTCGCCTACACGATGTCGAGATTGGACTTGGGAATACAACAGAAGACTGGAAGGTTGTTTGCTGCTACTGTCTGCCACCTTCTATGATTTTTATAAAATCATACAGACATCTGAATAGGACATGTGATTTACTGATGGAAAACCACGAAAGAAAGGATCGTTATGACATGTAGATCACTCAAATCCGATATCGGATGTGAGAGTTATGCCCAAAACGATGAGGCTGCGCAGGTTGGTGGCGAGAATTCGTCTTCTCCAATATACCCTAGTGAAAGGTAATACGTTTCTTGTTTATTTGCTTCCGCTGCTTGTTAGAAACGTTTGGAACCCTAACGAGTCACGTTAACTAAACGATCAAATGTCAACAATTGGTATCAGAACTTCGGTTTCGTGGTGAAGCGTTACACGTTAGGCTAGGGTTTTTTTGGTGTACTTGATAGAAGGGTTTTAGAATTATTTTCTTGTTTGATACCCTAACTGTACACGGCACACACATACACCGCACGATGGCTTAACGGAGCTGAGTGATGGCGGCGTTGAGCGGCGGTGTCGCGGTGGTGATTTGACGATAGCTGCACGGCGCTGTAAGATAGATGCGCAGCCAGTATGGACGATGAGGCCGATGGCGATGATCAATATTATTGGGCGTTGGCTGTAAGCACTTGCAGCGGGAAACATCACTGGAACGGTGATAAACGATCTCTGTTAATCGATGCTAAGTGGGGTGTGGTGCAAGCCAGACACGGGATACGGTGCATGACCATCGACGCGCACCAGCGGGCGTGTGTTGGTCATCGATGGCGTGAAGGCAGTGGGTTCGTCAGATGTCTGATGGATGACGATAGTCGTTGGTGAGACTGGCCAGCGGATGGTACTATGATCGCCACGATTACAGCCTATACGAATGAAAGGCAGACACGGCGCTGGACTGATGGGTGTAATTTTCTGATGGCTAGCGATCGACGGAAGCACCTGGTTTTGGCAGGCTGGATGTTGCCTGGCGGTGCGATGGTGTCGCCTAGGCGATGCGGTGGGCTTGGGCTGGACAGCGTACGGGTTCTTGTTTCCGGTGAGTTCACCTTCATTCCGAGGATTCGCTGGTGGTTCCCGATGCGATGCTGGCAGTATTTCGAGCGGCCCAGTGGATGGGTCGAGTCAGCTTGGCGGCCAAGCGAATCGTGTAGTGCTGACTGCGGAGTGCCAAATTGCTGCTGGACGACGAGCAGAGCGCCGGACGTTGGCTCTGGGTGCAGCGTTGATTCGTGCCGCCGTGTGAAGGCCTGGAAAGGGTGCTGGTGGCACGATCAGTATACGCTGGATGAGTGACTGACGGCGCTGAGGCGACGAGGGGGATCGTCGCTGTTTGGCGTGACGGCAGTGTTTGATTCGGGAGCAACCATGCCAGGCCGGCGAGGCTGGGAAGTTGGCCGGAGGCAGGACATGGCGGCTCTGGTGACTGAAAGCCACTGTTGACGGCAGCATGCATAGGAGAGGTGACCGGTAGCCACTGCCAGCGTTGCTGCCGGCAGCGGACAGCGCGGATTGCTTTTGCATGAGGAACGATCGACGACTGAGCGACGTGGTTACGGTGAACAGCAGTCTTCCGGCGAGCAGTTGTACGGATGGAATGGCATGCTGTTGGTAGTTAGCATCGGCGGCACGACACAAGCAGCCGCCGGCACGACCGCCGGCACGACAGCCGGCGGAGGGCGTCACTAGTCGTGCAGTGAACAGCCTGACTGGACGGCGTGTCTAGGGCAGTCTGCATGACCGGCAATTTTTTTTTTCGACGGGAAATGGCTGAGATCGTGGGGGCGGTGGTTTCTGTTTATCCGTGAAAGGAGGATGGATTAAGGCCCAAGATTTACATACTTCTCCTGCAACTCACTTAATTAGTTTCTTGTGGTGTTGACTTAGTCAACTTATTCTTGGCTAATTTTTATTTCCTATAATTGTTATAATTATTTTTATTTGTCAATTATTGTTATATATTTGGAATTAAGTGATATTTGATTTATTGCCAAATTTGCCGAAATAATAGCATGTTTATTTACATAATTATATCTGTTATATTATATGCATGTAAAAACCCTCGGTGTTAAATAACTAAGTGGGAGAGATGATTGATAATTAATTCCCGCGGCCTTCATTATTGGTTTGTAAGTGATGTGAGTAAACTTGCGTTTTGGCAATAGGCCTTCCTCCATAACGGATGAGTTTATTCACGGATCACTGGTACAGGCTTCATTAAATGATTATTGTTTGTAATGTGGCACATAAACTTGCGTGTTGGCATAGACCTTCCTCCCTAACGGATGAGTTTATGTGCGGTTCACTGGTACAAACTTATAATTGATGATTGTAGGAAGTTATCCGAGTGCGTGTGTACTTCTCCAACTGTAAGACACATAAGCTTGGGCCGCGGACTTGGGATCAAATAATGTTGTACACTTAGGTGTAAATAAATAGTATCCTCCCCAACGGAGTCACCGCTATTATTTGCATGGCTAAAGAGGAACCGACTATTAATTATTTTGTCATGAGGTTAAGTTGACGAATGAAATTAATGGGTAAAACCTTCTCTTGTAAATGTTTGGGTTTGTAAACGTCCACACTAACGTGGCTTGCAGACTCACGGTGCTTGAGATGTCGATGAATTTATTTTTATATTGTTTTGAGAGAATCAATATAAATGGATAAAATTCGAAGATTTGATCAGTGTATTTATTTGTGATTCTTTGTAATTTCAAATGTTTTTATCTCGCTTATTGTTTACTTAAAGAAACATATTTACTTGTCCAAAATTAGATGATTAGAAAAGAATCTTGGTTTTGAATTTTACTGCTTAAGAAAATATAAAAATGTGTTCTCACTAAGGATGTTATTATGATGGCTATTAAAGTCTCTAGTGGAGAGGTGAGAGGTTCATAGAAATATGATGGTTACATGCGACTCTCCAGATACTTGAGTAAGTAAGAAATGCAAGAGGTCATGGATAAGTTGATGAATGAATTGGGAATGCTTGGAATAGAAATTGAAAGGGAAACCTAGATCAATTTATTCTTCATAATTCGCCTGGATGTTTTGAGCAAGTTCTACCTGAAATACGAGAGGTTGTATATGGTAGGGAATTTCTGACAAAATATGTGGCGAAGGAAATCCATTTTCATCATAATGTGAACAAGGTAAGTATCTCATTCACTAGTTGTCGAAGCATGATTAGTGATAGCATCTACTGACACGTAGTGTATAGATACCGGATTCACTAAAAGCCTGCAACTAAGTGATGATGAGATTGTAATATACATGGGTAGATCTACGAAAGTAGTGGGAGTTGTTTATTTATCTTATGATAGGAATAAACGTTTGATTATGAGAAATTGTCTTTACGTACATTTTCATAGAAAGAATTTCATTTTAGTTTCTATGCATTTACGGATGGATACTCCATTTCATTTAAATGACAAGGTCATAGTAATGAAGGATGGAGCTATAATCTTTTGTTGTATGTTGGCGACAATTTGTTCACTCTTAAATCATGATTATCCCACGGATGCAACAAATAGTAATTAATAATGCGTTTTCTAATCTTAATAAGAGAAAGACTCTTATGGAAATGATTAGATAGATGATTAATTATTTAGAATTACTAAATTCATTTTATGGGTATGCCCTAGAAACAGCATGTCATATAATGTTTGTCTGTTTGTGGGATATCCTAGAAAAATAAATGATGATGATTTATTTAGTACAAAAGATCGAAGGGTGATTGTTAACTCAAACACTAGATTTTTGGAAAAGAACTATGTATTAAATCATAAATCCATGTGTAAATTGTTCTGAAGGAAGTGAGAGGAAAAACACAAAGCATTAGTACCAAATGTACAAGAGGATATACCACAAGGTAAACTGCAATGCGTGTCACATCTGATACACAATTGCGTGTAGTGTCTTATCGTAGAGGGAGGATTGTTCGATATCTGGCAAGATATATGTTTTGGGAGAGTCGTGAGACTTGATCCCTAGTAAACATGGAATGGACCTACGGATACGACGAAGCACTACAAGATAGAAATGAAGAATCTTAGCAAAGTGCAATGAATGTTGAAATAGAATCGATGAATTCTAAATTAGATCTGGCTGCTTGTAAAACCATGGATGGTGTGAAAGCCATTAGAAGTGGCTCTGTAAAATAAAAGAGGATCATAGGATAAGGTGAAAACCTTGGAAGCAAAGCTTGTTGCGAAAAGGTACACTCAGAGAGAAAGGCTTCGATTATGAGAAAACCTGTTCGCTGGTAGCTATGCCTAAGTCGATTCGGACTCTTTTATCTGTTGCTACTCATATGGAATATGAGGGATAGCAAATAGATGTCAAGACAACTTTCCTGATTGGAAATCTTGAGGAAAACATCTATGTTAAGCAACCAGAGTAATTCATTGAAAAAACTAAGAGCATTTTGATAGTAAGCTTAAAAGTGTCCATCGATGGACTAAAGCAAGCTTCAAGATTATGAAACATCCATTTTGATGAGGAAATCCAAAGATATGGATTCATTCAATGCGCGGATGTGTCTTGTGTATTGTAAAGAATGACAGAAATGTGGTGGTATTTCTTGTACTATATGTTGATAGTATCTTGCTTATTGGAGACAATAAAAGAGTATTGTCGGGCGTATGGGTATGGTTGACAAAGCGGTATGAGATGAAGGGCTTAAGAGAAGCAAAAATATCCTTGTGATCATGGTAATACGGATCACAAGAGAGGATGTTATGTTTGTCTCAAGCTTCATGAGATGATACGATCCTTACTCGTTTTAGCATGTTACTTTATCTAAGGAAATGTGTCTTGAGACACAAAAAGAAGATAAAGGTGATAAAAGCAGTGTCTTATGCTTTGGCGAATAAGGAAGCCTAATCTAAGGAATGCTATGCACGAGAATGAATATTTGTTTTGCCAAAGGCATGAACAGTGGGTATCAAGGTAACTCGAAATAAGAATATTGAACTGTGGTAACACATAATTTTGAAGTACCTGAAAAGGACTAGAAACTATATGTGGGCTTACCGGACAAATTCACTGTTTCTTATGGGTTACATAGATTCAGATTTTTCAAATCAGATAGGGACGACAACAAATCCACCTTAAAGGTTATGCATTTAATTTTAGGAAGTAGAGTCATAATGTGGAGGAGTGTTATATAGAAATATATTTCAGACTCCGGATTCCATCATGGAAAGATGATAAAGTGGAGCCTATGAGGCGGCCAAAGTATCTGTATGACTCTAAAAACTTCATGATGGACTTCGAAGTGATTCTAAGTTTGCCCAAGGTTATCACAATTTATTTTGATGATAATGGTGCAGTTACAAATTTATAGGAATCACGAGCCCATAAGACAACTAAACACATGGAGTGCGAGTACCACCTAATACGAGAAATCATATGATGAGGGAAAGGTTGTTGTCGCTTAGATTGCATCGGATGATAACCTAGTAAATCCATTTACAATGACCTTAAGGCGAGAGCTTTTGATGGTCGTGTAGTGGGAGTAGGAATCAGATGTATGGAGGAAGACATGACAGCATAGTCTTTTAGTATAAGTGGGAGATTATTGGATTGTATACTAAAAGTCTAGCTTTAGTATGAACAATGTTATAACAATTTATTTGAAATGAGAATCATATGATCAAATGATTGCATCTTATAATTTATTTATATGTCCGATGCAATAGTCCACTTACTTTATACTGTAGATAATATGTTGTGCGACAACACGCGGAAGATCATATTATCGGTTTCCTTATAAAGTATAAACAACTGCTCACAACCGAGATAGACGGGGACTCTCTATCGGGATAGTTGTAGTGTGATTTGGTATTAGCTTGTCTTGGCTATAGAATCACATTAGTACACTTGTGTGTATTGAGCATGACTGCTTGAGATCGTTCGACTTATACTGATTTATAGGAGAACTTGATCTCAGTTATTATGGATGTTCGTGCTCTTAATCCTTATACAATAACCTCGACACGTAGGGCAGTATGTATTTTTTTGATTTATCAATGGGTGAGATTTACATGTATTAAATCAACAAACTCGGTGAGTTGGGAAGTAGTGTTGTCTCTATGGTGTGCTGTTGATTGTAGAAGGAATCTGTGTCCGTCATAGGTTGATGATGTCCCCTTCAAGAGCTCATAAGAATTATCATGTAAACCCTGTAAGTGGATTTATTCTGGCATGATAATGAGGTTGAGTGGTACTAGTCTCGGATTATATATTAATTAATGGAGTTGTTAGTAACTTAATTAATTAATGGACATTGTATATCTTAAATATGGGGAGACTAATGGGCTCATGATAAGAAGGAGCCCATAACATAATTATGGGATTAGAACGGTAGTGCAGTAATAATATTTTAGTGGTATATATTATTATTATTGAACTTAAGTATAAGCTTTGGGCTAAGCTTGGATACTTAAGCCCAATAGAGACTCAACTCTAATTTCTCCTCCTGGTCCCTGTTGTAGCCTATATATAAGTCATCTCAACTGTCCAGAAACCCTAATCTAAGAGATTAATCACGCCTAACACTGTGAGGTGGGTGAGGGAACAGCAAAATGAGAAGATCTCGAAGATTGTCTCCCACATGATGTCGAGATTGGACTTGGGAATACAGCAGAAGACTGGAAGGTTATTTGCTGCTACTGTCCGCCACCTTCTATGATTTTTATAAATTCGTACAAACATCAGAACAAGGCGTGTGATATACTGATGGAATTCCACTAAAGAAATGATCATTTTTGCATATAGATCACTCAAATCCAATTTCGGATGAGAGAATTATGCCCAAAACGGTGAGGCTGCGCAGGTTGGTGGCGAGAATTCGTCTTCTCCAACATACCCTGGTGAAAGTTAATACGTTTCTTGTTTACTTGCTTCCGCTGCTTGTTAGAAACGTATGAAACCCTAACGGGTCATGTTAACCAAATGATCGAACGCCAACAGTTTACCTATGTGAAAAAGGAAAAAGAAGTGCCTTGATGTGAATTTTTATATGGGGGCATGTTTTCAGAATGAGATAGTTAGATCGTTGTGGGGTGGTTCAGTGTATCCTTTGCCTGATAGGAAGGATTGGGATGTTCTTACACTTGTACGAGATAGGGTCTGCAAACCTCCTGATTGCCCAAAGCCATCCGGCAGGCCTAAATGTAGTCGAATGAAGAGTGCCCTAGAACCTAGTCGGAGTGTGCGCAGAGCAAATAAGTGTTCCAATTGTGGTGGGAAGAATCACAACAGGGCTACCTATACTAATAGTCCTGCTGTACCACACAATGAGGATATTGGCAGAGTTGGTATTTCACCACCTTCTGTGCAGGCCCCAACAACACGTTATGATTTGATGAAGTGCTCAATTTGCCGCATGCCAAGCCACACCAAAAATGCATGCCCTAATCATGGATTGCGAGATGTTATTGATGAGGAGAATTAGTGTTGTTTGTTGTGTTATTAGGAGTTGTACTTATGGAATACTTGATTTAAAATTGTATTTATGTATTTTACTTAAAGAATTGCTCTAAATATCAGGAATGCGATGATATGTTCATCTAAATACCATGAAGCATCCTATTGTACATGGAAAATATAAATCTAACTATATTATACATGGAAAGAATAAATTAGGAGAATAAATGAAATCCCTTAATTTTAGCTAAATCAATTACGGTTTAATGCTATTACGAAAGGAAGTGTATGTGTGGGTGTTGACAATAGAAGTAAATGCAAATCATAAGGTTAAACGCAAATCATGGTTCTCCAATGAGCTCCAATTTATTAAACAAATACTTTTGAGGCCCAAGTAGAATCATAGCTAATTCAGGCCTAACATACCTTTGAGGCCTAAATGGATTTCGAGTGTTTAAGGTTGGAGTTTATATTAGAAGGCCCAGATATGTGTCAAAGTTTCCAACAAGTTAAAATCATGGCCAATTTAGGCCCAGAACAGATAATATACTGTTTAACTATATGATTACCAGCTTGGTTACCTACAAGGAAAAAAAATATATCAAATCCCTATATAGTGTATTATTAATCTCATATAAATGAAAATTGATAAGCAATTACGGAACCGTAGAGTGATCTCATTTATTACTAGAAATAGTCGAGTACTAAATTTTAATAAATAAAATTGATAAAAAGGCGGCACTATTAGTATAAAAGGACAATTGGGCACCCAATTCAATTGTTGCACGATGGTTGGATTTCGAGTGTTTAAGGTTGGGGTTTATATTAGAAGGCCCGAATATGTGTCAAAGTTATCAACAAGTTAAAAAACATGGCCAATTCAGGCCCAGAACAGGGAATATACTATTTACCTATATGACTACCAGCTTGGTTACCTACGAGAAAAAAATAAAAACTATCAAATCCCTATATAGTGTATTATTAATCTCATAAATGAATATTATAGCTATATTTATTTAAATTATGAAGTTTCCCGAATGGAATAGCTACTAATTGCAGAAACGTTTCTTGGACATCACATTAAAAACAAACTACGACTACTAATCCAATACACTACACCAAGTTATAAAACCAAAATACTCTATCATTTTAGAAACAAATCCTTGAATCAATCCATATTATCCCCATTACAAGGCACTAATGTAAACAAATTATAACCAAAATATCCATCAAATCTTTCTTATGAAGACATCTTTATAAAGTTCGGCACACCACCTTACTCGAGCTTGCGTGCAAATACAAACATCAATATCATCAATGATACCACCGAGCCTTATCAGTCTATCAAAAAACATGACACTTAGTGGCCTACAGTCATTGCCGGTCTCCTGTTGGGGACACTTGGGATACCACTCCACCTTGAAAAGTTTCTTTGCATCCTTGTCGGGGTCAACTTGTACTGATTTAATACAAATTGGAGCATTTTAGACAGTGTGTCAAATTGTTGTCGGTACCTTCTTTTCATTGTCCGCACGCTAGAGTCATAGATGATGATGCAACATCGGGAGAGATGTATGACATAAAGTACCCAATGATTACTGTTGATGTTTGCAATCCCATATATCTTGTCTATGTCACACCATTTGCGCTTATTACCCCACTCGGGCAGTTCACCATCGATGTACCCCATAATTCCCCCGAAGTGGTCATTCCACTCAATATCCATATTTTGTTCTATGGTGTGCAAGAAATAATTCAGATTAAAGGTTTTAGATGCAATGTTAAGGGTATTAGATGGACACCAGCTAAAACGTGTAATAAGCATTTGTACTTACAAAAAGTTAACATTCAACACCGTCCAATCTTCTAGAAAGCTATCATGCCATCTAATTGACTTATGGACACCTAAAGCCAAGAGCCAGTCTATGTTCTGAGAAAACACGTCCACACAGAAACATCAGGAATATGTTATAGTGATGGGAGTAGTAATGGGTTTATCAAAAACACAAAAATCCTAAAACTTAAACTGTAACCCGCAATACTAACTCACTGAACAAAAATCGATAAGAGAAGCGTTTGCCATTACCTCTGTGGGCAACCAGCCATCATTTTAGTGTATGTTATCCATGAATGACTAATTCAAGAGTGTTCGACAAGGATCAATACACACAATTACTGCATTTGATTTCTTCTTTGTCTCGTCCCACCACTTCTCGAAGAGATCAATCAGATCAGATGGGTATTCATCATCAGATATGTCACCGGAGCCAATCCTTGAAGATTTATTCTTATTTTCCACCGCCTCACAGGTGTATGGCGTCCTCGTCTGTGGACCTGGGAATATTGTCCGATGGCTTGCTCGCACTGGCTCATTCTTTTTACCCTACATTTTATAACACATGGAACCGCTATATTAATGTAACTCGTGATCACGTGACTTAGAATATTGTGGTGTGCATTACCATCAAGTAATTAAGTTTTGTACACGTATGTTAATTTTACCTTTTTAGGACCTCGGGCATATTTCTTTGTCGGGCTTCTCACTACTTTAACATTAACACTTCCAACAGACGTCTCATCCCCTACCGTGTTGTTCCCATCTTCATTTTTTCTGCTTCGTCGAACTGCTCAAGCATGGTAGCATGGGAAGGGACTGCAGAAGGAACAATATTATCCTTTAGAGGAGAATACGTTGGTGTCATTGAAAATGGTGAACTGGTTGGGTATCGCTCAACACACCCAATCAGTGTCTCCACATTTGCACCATCATCCTCAGATGCATTAGGATCTTCATCGTGGATGTGATCAGGCCCGCTTGAATTAGGATTGGCTGTGGAAGGGTCAACACTGTCATTTGTTGGGGCCGTGGCAGGTGGAGTTGTACTGGGAATGTGTTAGCGATCACCATCTGTGTCCCTCGAACCTTCACCATCAAACCTCCCCTAGGAATGTGGGCTCTTCTCTCTTTCCCTGTTGGACTGTCCACCTATGGTCGAAGGGATAAGAATGTCTACACACCTTCTTATTCATCTCAACTCATTAAACATGGACAACTAAGTACTCTTAATTTCCGCGAGTTCAGTCTTAACTTCTGCGATTTCAGCTATAACCTCTGCAAATTTTCTTTTTCAAGCTACTTTCTTCGAGCGTGGAGCTGCATCCTGGTCATCGGAAGAGCCCTGTGCATCAGCATCCGGTGGTGACCCCAAATGCATCGGGCTATCCTGAAGACGTATAGCGGACTCCTCCTCCCAAGTCACAGCGTTAACGTACGAAGCAGAGTCGCGCTCACTCTCCGAGGGCTCAACACGTCCGTGAACCACCACATGCAACATAAAATAAGTTACATGATGTAAATTATTAAAAGAATCAAGGTTGAACTGATACTGAAAACTTATGTTTGAAGTATTCTTATCCCCGCCACGCAGATTAAAAAATGCTTTTTTTCTCAAATCCGTATATTTGACTCGCACATTAGGTGACCAACGCAGAATACGTGGGGTTAGATCACACTTAGCTTCCAACAAACCTATGTATTTATCTCCCAGGAAGGGGATAGCATCATAAGCCCAGCAGGGCAGAGCAATGGCAAAGCCATTGGCATCGAGCATCGCTCTGCCCCCGTCAGCATCATCATACTTTGCCTTCTTTCCGACAACCCTATTCCTCAGTAATCCAAATTCAGAATGAAGGTGATTGAACGCGACATGTCCCCATGGAAACGAGTCGAAACTATCCAGATCGTCCGCAAGGTCTACGTATTCGAGGTTAAGATTACTACACTTTGAACCCTGCGGCAACAACACACAGCCCAACACGATCAAAAGAGCTACTCTTAGCCGGTCTTCATCGTCTAACCCGTCCAATAGCTTGCTCTGAATATCACTCATTGGAAGGACAGCCAAGTCTCCAAATATCCAACTCCAAAATTCACTTCCTTCATGAATAGTGGGGTAAGGGCCAAATGCCAAGCCCGTGACCAGTGCAAATTATCTTGGGCCACAATGTGATATGGAGTTATTCACACGAAAAGTGAGGGCATTCGACGATGATTCCACAACAAGACATAACAACAGTTGAAGGTAAATCTGCCCTTGGAACTGAATAACAGTTAGCCCCATAAGCTGCCCAAAGCAACTGTCCCAGAACCTTGCCATCGTTGTAAGGCGGAGTTTATCCCGGATGTCATTAAATACCCCCAGGTTGGCCCTCTTCGAAATGGATGTTGGATTTAGATTTTCAATATATGCCCTGCCTATCATATTCTTTGGAGTGGATCACCTGGGAAAAGAAAATCCTATATTATGCTTACTGTAATCAGTATAATAACACATTACATCTACGAAAACAACCCCAATACATAAATAAAATTTATGAACTGAATAGGGAAAAGGGTACTGATTGATGGCCACAAAAAGGTGATCATATAAGTGATCATGAATTTAAACCCTTCATTACCAAATGATTGTGTAACATATCCCCTTTCGCTATACTCCATATCGGAAAGAATCTGATTTCTCGATCAAGTAGGTGATCATATAGTTATCATGTAAATGATCATATAGGTTTTCATGTAGGTAGTCATAAAGGTGATCATATAGGTCATCATGTAGGTGCCCATGTAGGGGATTATGTAGGTAATCATCTAAGTTAAATTTGTGTACAAATACCATTCGTTATTAGGAAAATACTTATTAACTCCTACTCCAACAACCAAATACACCAATATACGTGTCCTTTATGACGGTGTATGTTGCATAAATGTGAGTTACAAGGAGCCGTTACTTGAGAAAACTCCTTACAACATGCAAAATAAAATATCAAAACTGATATTATTGAATTATTGCTACTTCTAACATCCCATTTTCACTCCACAGAGAAGAATATATATAAATTAAAAACCTAATTGAAAAAAAATTTGCTACTTCCATCATCCCATTTTCAATCAATAGAGAAGAAGATATATGCATTCAAAACCTAATTGAAAGTAAATCCATCACAGAATAATAGAACATCATGTTATTAAAATTAATCAATACCATTTCTAATCTAAAATTTACACCATTGTTGTAGTATAATAAGTTTTCACCCTTTGAACAGAAAAACTACAAAGAGAACAAAGAATATCAATGCACTCATATTCCCTCCCCTAGATCAGAACTGCATTGATGATGTTAAGGCTACATCTGATCAAATATGTCAAGAACTAAGAACCTCTTTCAAAACAATTTGTATTCAAGTTTAATCAGCAGTCACTTCTAAATACTCATTTCACACTACATGCAATAAAGAATACATTTTAATTCCATTCACCATATGTTTCCCCAAATTTATTCTCACAAACAACCCATTGTCAGTGCATAACAGCAAAATGTACTAAAACAACTCTTTCTGGCAATACGGGTTTAAGAAATACGAAAAGAGGAACAAACCTTAAGGTTGGAATCTGGAAGAATTTTTGGGGATTCTACGAATGTCTCTTCCAGCCTCCATTACAGGTTTCCAGAGTAGAACATCACAGATGCAGGATTGGGAGTATATTGTATTTGTATGAACATGCTCCTCCTCTATCCTGTCAAGAAAAAATGTTAATATGCTACTATAAATTCAAAACCATAAATACTAACACTCAACAGCACACCTCGGAACAAACAGTTAACAAAAAATGGGAGGGGGTAAAACACGCACACGGAACTCATATATCTATCACAAAAATCAAATATTTATTAAGCGTCCACCTTCTAATTTCAGTCACAATTGACATAGAAATAGCAAGCAAAAACTATCTTTAAAGCGTTCCAGAAATTCATTGACAAACTTGACAATTCAAAGGGGAAAAAGAATCCCAACTGATAGTTTATTCAATGCACACTAATTCCATGACTTGAAATTGAGGAGTATTTCAATATGAGAATAGATTTTATATTTGAGATCCAAAAGGTTTCAAGTGAGAAATTAAAATACGTAATAAATGATATGTGAGATAAATATTATATGAAGCTTGCCCACATAGTCATGTAATTGAAAATGGCCACAATTATGCAATTGGTGCCTTTAAATAAAAGGGAAATTACTCTCTGTTGCTCCATATCACAATACAAAACTTGTATTCAGAGGAAATTGTATACAACTCACACAATTTTTAGAGTAAAATTCCCCCTTTTCTATAGCACTCAAACTTCAATAACAATACATAGAAACGGATTATTCAACATCACTTGGAATCCTAAATTGAATAAAAAAATAAAGATGAAAGTCACGCAGAACACAAACAGATTCTATTAGCAAAGCATACCTTCGAAATGACAAAATTGAGGAGGGCGCAAATAATACTTCGACGAGGTTATACCGGAGAGCTTCAGAAACTAAGAGGACGACACGAAATAGTTCTACCAGAATCGATTCAACAAGGGTGAAGCTTGGGCTTCGAGATTCAGTCGATGGGAAACTAGGGCCATTACTCAACCGAGGGAAAATCCAGATTGTAGATGTGCTTCGAGATGTAGATGTGATTTGAAATCAATTTCAGAATCCAATTGTGGATGTGCTTCATGATTTTAGTTCATTGGGATGTTTGATTTCTGAATTTTGAAAGAAAAAAATGAGATTGATAGTTTGAATTTTGAAAGAAAAAATTGAGATTTAGGGTGCGGTGGGATTGAACAAAACACGTGTGATTGGGTGTGGCGGATGAGTTGGTTTTGGGTTGGGGAAGGGGGTTCGGGGTCCTAACCCATTAGGCAAAATTGATAGTTTGAAAGTAAGGGTATTACGGTCATAATTTTAGCTATTGGGTATATTTAATAACTTGTTTCTACAAATATCGGTATTAATTTTCGTTAGTAAATTTTGTATAAAAAAAATTCTACCTTTTATTAAATACACATCCCTTTTAAAATTTTATTTTTAAAATTTATGAAATACACACCCCTTAAAATTCCAAAATTACCCTTTTAATTTTATTATATACACATCTGCTAAATTTTATTTTAAGTTGTGAAGAACAAGAGATCGAGAACTTTTTGGGATCGAGAAATTTTATTGTATACCCTTCTACTAATTTATATTCCATATTCATGAATGATCTAATGGCGTTATTGAGGAGAAGTAATTAAATGATAAGTATATGTGTCTCCTAATTTCCTTTTGTAACATGAACCAGTCCTTCAGGATCAGTAAAGAAGTGTGGCTCAAAGAAAGATATCTCAAGCCATTTTTCAAACCCTTCAAACCCAATTGGAGAGGGTGACAGAGCCATTTTGAGAGAAGAGTACTCACAACAAAAGACAGGCACAATCGAAGGCAGACGAGAAAGAAGAAAAGTAATGTATGCAAAAATTAAAATTTAATAAACTAAAACCACGCCCAGCGACGTAGTTCAAAAAGTCGACTTAGTGAATATCAGGATGGCTTACAAGCGCAGTTGGAGTAAGCAATAGATCTGAACTTCTTTGTTAAGTATAAACCTCATTCATGCATGGTGAAGTCCTATGAATAGGTTGTCATGCATACTTAGCTCATGTATGATCAAGTTGCATGGATGTATCAGTTACATCATGGAACAGCAGCTGAAATGAAGCTCAAGTCCAACAAAGGATACAACTGGTGCACAAGTGCGCAGAGAAGTTTGAGGAATTAGTTTGGTGGCTAAACAGATGAGTTAGGAGCGATTGAGCATATGGCTGGAAAGCTTGGCACATAAGCTGTTAGTTGGAATTACTTTCACTCGGTTTGGTAACCTTTGATACTCCAACTGAAGGCTTAAAGTTGCATCAGCAAGTTAGTCCCATAAGTTAGAAAGTTAGATATCTTTGTATATATAGCTTATGGTTTGCTGATTTATTCAGCTTGTAATCACCTCACATATCAATGTAGCAATAAGATCTCTCTCTCCCGTGGACGTAGGAGTGTCATCTCTGAACCACGTAGATCGTGTCTCATCTTATTTTTTTTTTCTTCTATTCTGTAATGTGAGTTTGTGTGTAGTCATTCTTGTGTGAGTTTCCTGCCATTCCCATGACAATTGGCACCATCTGTGGGAAGAAGGGCAGGATAAGGAAGAAGATAGGGATTGAAGATCAAGATGGAGTTTCCATCAAGATTGAAAGCTAGCAGATAGAATCTGATCGTGGGTATGAAGATGAAGAATGATGAGATGCAAGAAAGTAGGTAACTCTTGTAGATCAGCGAGAGGGAAGAAATTAGTTTAGATGAGAGAGAAGAAATGACAAAAGTGGGTCAATGTAACCAAGCCGATGGGTGTTCTTGAATCTGCAAGAAAAGGAGTTCGTGATTTCCAGCGGAGTATTAGGTCGGCGGAGAGTCGATGGTGGTTGGAGATAGCAGAACACAGCGGCAGATTCATAACAAGGATGGGATGGTTGCGGGTTATTAACTACAGCAGACGAGAAATGGAGGAGATCAAAAAAGTAGGTAGAGGGGGTTCCAAGAAAGGGAATCAAGATCAGAGTTCTCGGTGAAGAGAGCAGCGGCGTCAGAATCGGGCAGCACTCGAAATTGATCTTCCGGCGAGGAAGTTAGTTCAACCTAGTGGCGGAGCAATGCTACAGCAAGGAATTGGGGGGCGCTCGGCGACAGCAGTGAAGGATAGCTTTTCTCCGGCGTGACGGTGTAAGTTTACATGGCGGCACAACATGGTGGAATTGGGTGGAGAGGCAACTCCATTAGTGAAGACAATGGCTCCATGGGCAAAGGACAGATTCTCACACGGTTATGGTGAGGAACTGATGCAGTGGCAGTGTTTAAAATTCTGGCGACTGGAATAAGGACAAGCGCCAACGGTCTAAGAGTGGAAGCAAGGTGGTGGCCCGGCATGGCTGGAATAAACCACAGGAGTTCAAAGGAACTAGAAAGCAGCGCGACTCATCGACGGCCGAGAAGTGTTCAGAACTGTTCAAAGTTGGATGGCAGCAACAGCTTCTCTCCGGCGGTGGATGATGAAGCTGGCAGCTGGGTTCACGAATTGGATTGAGGATTAATATTTCGGCAGGAAGGTTGGTCAATCCAATTGTGATTAAGAATTACTTACAGCAAATTAAAGGGAAGAAAAATTGTTCATAAGTGATTGATAATTTTCAAAGAAGGGCAGAGGATCATTTGTGAAGATAGTCAGAAATGGCTTGAGGGTTCAGTACAGGTTCACTATGGATTCGAAGAATCGGATCTATACAAGGTGGGGTGCCAGCATTGTTTAAAAGGATGCAGCAATGGTAAGGGACTCCCCTGAAGGTTGAGTCAGGACATGGGTTTCCCATGGGGTGAAATCATGCTTATAATAGTATTGAATTTTCACAAGGATAAGGTCAGCTCAACACAAGTTTATAAGAAAAGGATTTTTCCGGTAAGCGAATGGTGTTCGGGATGAAGTAGTTATTCAACAGGGTAGCTAGGAGATGTGGTGACTTGGACTCAGTAGCGTTACATAGGTTAAGAGTGACGTAGATTCCCCAGCAAGTAGGAGAAGCATCAGATAATCCTAGTGAGTTAGAATCGACTTCAATGTGATAGAACTTCTCATTAGGAATATGGTTCGAACTTGTTGTGGCTTGGCGGTATGTCAACTTTGTTACGTTGCAGGTGTTGCTCAAGGTGGAGCAATGGTAAAATGTGCTGCTCAATGTGGAGCAATGTTTATAGGTTTCTACTCAAGTTGGAGTAGTGTAATGGAGAAGAGTGTTACTATGTTTGAATAAGGTTTAAGGTGGAGAATTGTTAAGTATAAACCTCATTCATGCATGGTGAAGTTGTATGAATAGGTTGTCATGCATACTTAGCTCGTGTATGATCAAGTTGCATGGATGTCAGTTGTATCATGGAACAACAGCTGAAATGAAGCTCAAGTCCAACAAATGATACAACCGGTGCACAAGTGAGCAGGAAAGATTGAGTAATTAGTTTGGTGGCTAAACGGATGAGTTAGGAACGATTGAGAATATGGCTGGAAAGCTTGACACATAAGCTGTTAGTTAGAAGTAGTTTCACTCGTTTTGGTAACTGTTTGATACTCCAACTGAAGGCTCAAAGTTGCACCAGCGTGTTAGTCCCATAAGTAAGCAAGTTACATATCTTTGTATATATAGCTTCTGGTTTGCTGATTTATTCAGCATGTAATCACCTCATCTATCAATGTAGCAATAAGATCTCTCTCTCCCGTGGACGTAGGAGTTTTATCTCTGAACCACGTAAATCGTGTCTCATCTCATTTTTTCTTTTATTCTATTTCGTAATGTGAGTTCTTGTGCAGTCTTTCTTGTGTGTGTTTCCATCAAGATTGAAAGCGAGCAGATGGAATCTGATCGTGGGTATGAAGATGAAGAATGCTAAGATGCAAGAAAGTAGGCTACTCTTGCAGATCAGCGAGATGGAAGAAATCGGTTCAGATGAGAGAGAAGTAACGTCAAAAGTGGGTCAATGTAACCAAGCCGATGGGATTCTCGAATCAGCAAGAAAAAGAGTTCATGATTTCCAGCGGAGTATCATGTCGGCGGAGAGTCGATGGTGGTTGGAGGTAGCAGAACATGGTGGCAGATTCAGAACAAGGATGCGATGGTTGAGGGTTATTGACAACAGCAGACGGGTAATAGAGGATATCAAGAAAGTAGGTAGAGGGGGTTCCAAGAAAAGGAATCAAGATTAGAGTTCTCGGTGCAGAGAGCAGCGGTGACGGAATCGGGCAACGCTCGAAATTGATCTTCTGGCTAGGAAGTTGGTTCAACCCAGTGGTGGAGCAACGCTTCAGCAAGGAATTGAGCGGCGCTCGGCGATAGCGGTGAAGGATAACTTTTCTCTGACTTGACGACTTAAGTGTACATGGCAGCACAACATGGCAGAACTGGGTGGAGAGGCAACTCCATCAGTGAAGACAATGGCTCCATGGGCATAGGATAGATTCTCACATGGTTATGGTGAGGAACTGATGCAGCGGCGGTGTTTAAAATTCTGGCAACTGGAGAAAGGACAAGCGCCAGCGGTCTATAAGTAGAAGCAAGGTGGTGGCCCGGCATGGCTGGAGTAAACCACAGGAGTTAGAAAGAACTGGGAAGCAGCGCGACTCGTCGATGGTCGAGAACTGTTCAGAACTGTTCAAAGTTGGATGGCAGCAACAGCTTCTCTCCGGCGGTGGATGATGAAGCTTGCAGCTGGGTTCACGAATTGGATTGAGGATTAATATTCCTGCAGGAAAGTGGGTCAATCCAATTGTGATTAAGAATTGCTTACAACGAATTAAAGGAAAGAAAAATTATTCATAAGTGAAGGACAATTTTCAAAGAAGGGCAGAGGATCATCTGTGAATATAGTCAGAAATGGCTTGAGGGTTCAGTACAGGTTAACTATAGATTCAAAGAATCGGATCGGTAGAAGGTAGGGTGCCAGCATCGTTTAAAAGGATGCGGAAATGGCAAGGAACTCCCCTGAAGGTGGAGTCAGGACATGGGTTTCCCATGGGGTGAAATCATGCTTACAACAGTATTGAATTTTCACAAGGATAAGGTCAGCTCAACACAAGTTTGTAAGGAATGGATTTTTTCGGTAAGCGAATGGTGTTCGGGGTGAAGTAGTGATTCAACGGGGTAGCTAGGAGATGTGGTGACTCGAACTCGGTAGCGTTACATAGGTTAAGAGTGATGTGGATTCACCAGCAAGTAGGAGAAGTATCGGGTAATCCTAGTGAGTTAGATTCGACTTCAAAGTGATGGCACTTTTCATTAGGAAAATGGTTCGAACTTGTTGTGGCTTGGCGATATGTAAACGTTGTAACGTTGCTGGTGTTGCTCAAGGTGGAGCACTGGTAAAAGGTGTTGCTCAAGGTGGAGCAGTGTTTATAGGATGCTACTCAAGGTGGAGTAGTGTAATGGAGAAGCGGGTTGCTATGTTTGAATAAGGTTTAAGGTGGAGAATTATTAAGTATAAACCTCATTCATGCATGGTGAAGTTGTATGAATAGGTTGTCATGTATACTTAGCTCGTGTATGATCAAGTTGCATGGATGTCTTAGTTGCATCATGGAACAGCAGCTGAAATGTAGCTCTAGTCCAACAAAGGATACAACCGGTGCACAAGTGAGCAGAGAAGTTTGAGGAGTTAGTTTGGTGGCTAAACGGATGAGTTATGAGTGGTTGAGCATATGGCTAGAAAGCTTGACATATAAGCTGTTAGTTGGAAGTAGTTTCACTCGGTTTGGTAACCGTTTGATACTCCAGCTAAAGGTTCAAAGTTGCACCAGCGAGTTAGTCCCATAAGTTAGCAAGTTACATATCTTTGCATATATAGATTCTGGTTTGCTGATTTATTCAACGTGTAATCACCTGATCGTTGTCATTTTCACCTAAATTTTAGTGTCTTTGTTTGTTGATTTTTGAATATTTTTATCCGTATTTGTGTGGCTTTTGGTAGAGTTATTGTAATTATGAAAAATGTGGTATGGATTGATAGAATTGTGTAAATGAGCTTAAATATGTGTAAAACAGGTCAAGAAATGGAGAAAAAATGGAGTCGGAAGTAAAACGGAGATGAAAATACATGGCACGCTCGGACAGAGGCTGTGTGAGGAACACGGGCTTGTCCAAGGTGGTCGTGTACTGTCATTAGAACGATGAGTTCGCCCAGAAGAAAGGTCGTGTTCTGGCGCACGAGTCGTGCACCAGCACACATCCCATGTGTAAAACACAGGCCTGTAAGAGGAAGCCATGCAGTGTCGTCAGAAAATGCTACATGCCCATGACCTAGGCTGTGTAGCGCAGCTCGAGCCGTATCCGAAAGCACGCACAACACGCAGAAGTAGGTGTGCCTTACACGAGCCGTGCGCTGCTACACAGCCCGTGTAGGTGCAAAAAGCTGTGTAGATTTCAGAATGTTCCATAAGCTTCTAGAAGGCCCATAAGTGATATAAAAGGATGACTTGTGCGAAAATTCAGAAGAGAGATCAGAAATATAGCAGTTACACACACTCCACACCACATTTCCACACACTAGATCCAATTCATTCATCTCCATACATTTGATCCATTGATCTTCAACAATCCATCCATCAATCAATCCTTCCACCACTTGAGAAGAGGAAAGCATCAATGATTGAAGAAGTTAGCATTTTGAAGAGAAGAAAGGTTATCTCTACAAAAGGGGAGCCAATCTACTTTTCAATTGTTGATTTTCTTCTTATTTTGGCTCAAATGGACCAAGCCTTTGAATGTATTGATTTAAACACAATGTGTAGTGGCTAGTCCTATAGTAGGGCTAATCATATGATCGGTTGAGAAGAATGCTAGATATGTAGGATTTGAGATGTTGAATTGAGTTAATTTTGGACTTCCTTTTATGATTAATGAATCATGTTTCATTTCAATACTTGTATGATTAGATTCTCTAATCTTAGTGTTAGGATGACCATTCCAATATTATGATTAAGTGTTTAATTGAATCATATATTAAGATGAGTATGTATGTTAGTGTGAGGGGAGGTAAGCCATACCCTTCTTATACTTAGAACATTTATAGGGGGACACTTAAGAAATTGAGTGAAAAGAACCAAACTTATGATCGTAATACCTTAAGGGAATTGAGAGTAAGCACAATCCTAGGAGATTTAGACTTGTCAAAGAGTCGAGAACCTAATTGCCTTGGCCATAGGGATTAGAGGTAAAAACATGATTGTTTTTAGTCCACAATTAATGAAGTTCAATATCAAGAGTTATGCATATCTAGCTAGATTCTTAACCATGAGTATGATTAGCCTTGTTCTCTTCTTAAGTGAATTCTATCTACATTCCATTCATCTTGTTACTTGTGAGATATTTGATATATTTAGTTGTTAGTTAAATTCTAGTTAATTGAATAGAGTAATAAGTAGTCTAAATACCAAACCTTCAATATTGTCACTCTTACAAATCATAAATCAATGACAAATCTGGATATAACCATGAGTTTACTTTCCCTTGGGACGACATACTTATAAATTTTGTTGCTTGGTCACACGCGTACAACAATGATAGAGTCTCTTACTCTAAAAATATTTTACTAAAATGCTGAAGAACATGGCGCCGTTGTCAGGGAAATGTTAAACTTTTGGTTGTAACGAGTTTGAAGTTGATTAGTTTTGATAAGGATATTTCTTTTATTTGTTTACTTGTTTACTTGCCTTAGTTACTTGGAGAACTAATTTGGAAATTCTTTTAGGTACATGTGAACTCGTTCAAGGTCTCAATCTATTGAACCTTTGAACTTGGAATTGGAAGCTACCTTAAGAAGACAAAGTCGAGGAGTGTTAGAGCCTACGGAAGAAAGTATGGAAGAAGTAAGGGATAATGAAAACATGGTTGATGAAGAAGGTAATATGAGGAATTTTCATGGAGTTGATAAAGTTAGAGGAGGTTATGGTAATCCAGAATTTGTGCCACAAACTTATGCTCAACAAATGCACTTGCAAAACCAACAAATGCAAGCTATTATTCAAAACTTGATGGCACAACAAGAAGCAATGAATAATCCTCCGGTGGTGCAAAATCAACCTCGTGGTAATAGAAACAATGGAGCGGGAATGAATATCTGTGATCACTTCCAACCGCAATATGAGAATTATGAAATGGGCTCACCATTGAATATGAATAATTTTGAGATAAAGACGAGGTTAATCAACATGGTGCATGCAAATTAATTTGGTGGTGGTGCGAATGAGGATCTGAATACTCATTTATCCCAATTTACGGAGTTAGCCAATACAATCAAGATAAATGGGGTAAGTGAGGATATTGTTAAAATACAGCTTTTCTCATTTTCATTTAGAGATAGATCTAAGGCTTGGTATCATACTATACCATCGGGATCCTACATCATATGGAGAGAGTTGGCACAAAGATTCTTGAGCAAGTATTTTCCACCTTCAAAGATGTTGCATCTCAAAGGGCATATCTTTCAATTCAAGCAAATGCCACTTGAGACATTTAGTGAAACATGTGACTGATTTAAAGAGATGCTAAGGAGGTGTCCACAACACGGATTCCCCGAAGAACAACAAATAGGATTTTTCTATGCCGGTTTACATGGAAGTGAGAGGATGCTCATTGATGCTTCGGCGGGAGGTTCGATTTTGGGGCAAACTCCGGAAAGAGCAATTGCCATATGTGAGAAAGTAGTTTTGAATACGTGTCAATGGCCTATGGATCGTGCACCGGGGATGTATGAAAGGGAGAGAATTGCTAAGATGGAAGAAGTATGCTTGCAACAAGTGAAAAAGGTGGAGGTGCCTAAGGAAGATATGACCGACAAGGCAATCACGGAGATACTAAAGAGGATGAATGCTAACTTGCAAGTGTCTCCAAACTCTACACCTATGGTGAATCAACAAATGCTTCCTAATCCTCAACAAGGCATGTCTATGCCTAATATTAGTCAATCTTCTCAAAGTTGTCAAATGCTTACATCTATGCCTCAACAAGGTATGTCCTCTAATTTTGAAATTCAAGATACATTATGTCCACCGGAGATGATGCTTGAGAAAGTTGCCTTCATGCAAGGAAGGAACTTCCAAGGAAATTATGGTGGTAACTTTGGTAATCATGGAGGGGGATATCCACAAAGGCAAGGAGGATGGGGGCAAGGTAACTTTCAAGGAAATTTCAATCAACCTCGTAGGTATGAGAATTTGTCGTATGGAAATCAAGGGAATGCCCTCATTCTTCCACCGAAAATCAATTCGGGGGAGAAATCTTCTAATGGTGAAGAGAAGCCTACAATGGAGGATCAAATGACTAAGATGTTTGACTTTATGAAGCAAGAGAAAGAGGTGAATGATTAAAGATTTGACTTTATGAAGCAAGAAAAAGAGTTGAATGATAATCGATTCAGAGCTTTGGAAACACAAATGAGTCAAATGGCAAGTGAAAGGGAGGATGTTCATCGTCAAGGAAAATTTCCATCTACAACCATTACGAATTCGAAAGAGCAATGTAAGGCTATTGAACTTCGTAGTGAAACAAAATACAAAGGGCCTTCTATGCCAACGGAAGTAGAGAAGGTAGAGTGTGAAGTTGAGCCTATGGAAAGATTGGATGAAGAAGGAAAAGAGAAAGAAGTTGAGAATGTTGAAAAAGATGAAAGTACCCCTATACTTGAAGAAGAAAAGGTGAAGTCTCCAAAGAAATGAGAAAGATTTAGAGAAGCAAAACGTAAAGAGAGAGAAGAGAAGTTGAAAGGGATGAATGGGGAATTCCTAAGTTGCACGTTGCAATTCCGTTTCCACAAAGATGCTTGAAAAAGGGATTAGAAGAGAAATTTACCAAGTTTGTCGAAATGTTGAAGAAGATACATGTAAATATTCCTTTTGCGGAGGCTTTACTTCAAATTTCCAATTACTCCAAGTTTTTGAAGAATATTTTGTCGAAGAAAAGAAGCTTGGGAGAGTTTGAAACGGTGAACTTAACGGAGGAAAGTAGTGCGATCTTGAAAAAGAAACTTCCCCCTAAATTGAAAGATCTGGGGAGTTTTACTATTCCATGTGAGATGGGAGAGCATGAGAACTACAAAGCCTTATGTGATTTAGGGGCTAGCATTAACTTGATGCCCTTGTCAATTTTCAAGAAGTTGGGTATTGGTGAGGTCAAACCGACGTCGGTCACACTTCAATTGGCCGATCGATCGTTGACACATCCAAAGGGAATTGTGGAAGATGTTTTGATCAAAGTTGGCAAGTTTGTATTTCCCGTTGATTTTATGGTACTTGATATGAATGAAGATGTTAATGTCCCGTTGATACTTGGACGTTCGTTTCTTGCCACGGGGAAGGCATTGATAGATGTGGACAAGGAAAAGCTCACTTTGAGGGTGAATGAGGAAGAAGTGATATTTTCATTAAGAGAGGCTATAAGGTATCCGCAGAACAAGGAGGAATGTAGAAGATTGGAGGTGGTGGACAAGATTGTTGAAGAGCATATGTATCACCTTCACTCCAAGGATCTGTTGGAGATTATATAAACCATTCTTACTCTATTGAATCTATAAAATCTAAATCTTCTTTTTGTTTAGAAAATGATGAAATGATTGTTGAATTGCATGGTTTAAATACTTGTAGGAAACTCACAAGTGAGGAAGCAAAGGAAACAAAAGTGGAGAGACTTGATGAAGAACCAAAAGAGGAAGTGCAAGAGAAGAAAAAGGTAGAGTTGAAATCATTACCGGAGCATTTGAAGTATGCTTACTTGGAAGAGAATGAAACATATCCGGTAATTGTATCCTCTTCCCTTAATGATTTAGAATTAGAAAAGTTGTTAAGAGTTTTGAGAGAGCATAAATACTCTATTGGTTGGAGCATAAAAGATTTGAAAGGTATTAGTCCATCTATGTGTATGCATAAGATTCATTTGATTGATGATAAGAAGTCTTGTATGCAAAACCAACGTAGATTAAATCCTATAATGCAAGAAGTGGTAAGAAAAGAGGTGTTAAAATGACTTGATGCGAGAATAATTTTTCCAATTAATGATAGTCAATATGTAAGTCCCTTACATGTAGTGGCAAAAAAGGGTGGTATGACAATAGTTAGATCCGATCAAGAAAGCAATAATACTCATGCCCCACAAGACGATCCAACCAATAGAGTATTTATGCCCCTGCATTTAGAATGATGCCGTTTGGTCTATGTAATGCCCCTGCCACTTTTCAGCATTGTATGATGGCTATCTTCGATGGTTTAATTAAAAATATTATGGAGGTGTTTATAGATGATTTTTCCGTGTGTGGTTCCTCTTATGATATTTACTTGACTAATCTCACTATTATGTTGCAGAGGTGTAAAGAGTCAAATCTTGTGCTAAATTGGGAAAAATGTCATTTTATGGTGACCGATGGGATAGTCTTGTGGCATCATATTTCAAAGCATGGTTTAAAAGTAGATAGATCTAAAGTGATAGCCATAGAACGTCTTTCCCCTCCTACTAGTGAGAAGGGGGTGAGATCGTTCTTAGGTCATGCGGGCTTTTATAAATGCTTCATTAAAGATTTTTCCAAAATTGCTAAACCGCTTTGTAAATTGCTTGAGAAAGATTGTCCATTTAACTTCGATGATGAATGTTGTGTGTCATTTCAGGTTAAAGGATGCTCTCACTTCATCTTCAATACTCGTTACCTCGGATTGGAGTTTATAATTTGAATTACATTGTGATGCTAGCGATCAATCCATAGGAGTGGTGTTGGGGCAAACGAGGGAGAAAATTTTAGAGCAATCTATTATGCCTCGAATATATTAAATTCGTGCCAAGTTAATTATACCACAACAGAGAAGGAATTTTTAGCCATCATATATGCTTTTGAGAAGTTTCGACCATACTTGGTTGGAACACAAACAATTGTCTACACGGATCATGCGGTCATAAAATACCTAATGAGTAAGAAAGATACTAAACCTCGTTTAATCCATTGGGTGTTACTTTTGCAGGAATTTGATGTGGTTATCAAGGATAAGAAAGGCTTGGAGAATGTGATTGTGGATCATTGTCTAGATTGGAAATTGGAGGTGAGAATGAAGATATGAAGCCAATTGAGGATGAGTTCCCGGATGAGAAAATTTTGCTAATAGAAGTTGAGTAAGTGTGTACTCTCATGGTGAATTTTCCGCCTTGGTATGCCGATTATGTCAACTTTATTGTTTGTGGAATCAAGCCCACATTGCTTAATGAGTACAAGGAAAAAAGGTTTCATGTTGAAGTGAAGAAGTACTTGTGGGATGAGCCCTATTTGTTTAAAATTTGCAATGATGAAGTAATAAAGAGGTGTGTGGCCGAGGAAGAAGTCATGGGGATTCTTGAGCTATGTCATTCTTCTTTGTGTAGAGGTCACTTTGCTCATCAAAAGGCGGGTGCTAAAATTTTACAATCGAGTTTTTATTGGCCAACATTGTTTAAAGATGCAAAGAAGTTTGTGGCTGAATGTGATAGATGCCAAAGAATAGGGGGAATAGATAAGCGAGATGAGATGCCCATGAGTTTAAGAATTGATGTGGAAATATTTGATGTATGGGGCATTAATTTTATGGGAATGTTTCCCTTGTCTAAAGGATATGTGTACATTTTGCTAGCCGTGGATTATGTGTCAAAGTGGGTGGAGGCAATCCCCACTAAGACAAATGATGCTTTGATTATGCAAATGTTCTTGAAAAAGAATATTTTTGCTAGGTTTGGAGTTCCACGGGCTTTAGTGAGTGATGGAGGATCTCAATTTGTAAACAAATTGATGGAGAGTTTGTTGAAAAGATATGAAGTGAAGCATCGAGTGGCTACACCTTACCACCCTCAAGCAAATGGTTTAGCAGAGGTCTCAAACCGCCAAATCAAGTTAGTTTTAGAGAAGACTGTCAATGGAGGAAGGAAAGATTGGTCGGAAAAGCTTGATGATGCATTATAGGCTTATCGGACGACTTTTAAAACTATTCTTGGTATGTCACCGTATCAATTGGTCTATGGTAAAGCTTGTTATCTTCTCGTGGAGTTGAAACACCGTGCATTGTGGGCCATTAAACCCCTAAAAATGCATGAAATGGAGAGTGGTCAAGCAAGGTTGTTGAAGTTGGTTGAGTTGGAGGAGTTTAGAAGAAGAGCATTTGATAACTCAATCATCTACAAGGAGAATATGAAGAGATGGCATGATGCTAAAGTGAAGGAGAAGACATTCGCTCCCGGGGATAAAGTTCTTGTATTCAATTCGAGGCTCAAGTTGTTTCCCGGAAAGCTTAAGTCTAAATAGATTGGGTCATATGAAGTATTTGATGTGTTAAGTGGACATACGTTGAAGCTTAAGGGCCCTAATAATAAGTTTGTGGTAAATGGTAATCGGGTGAAACACTACATATGTCCTTCTCAAAAGGAGATAGTGTATGTGGATACCTTATCTTCTTGAACCTCTTTGATTGTGTAGTAGTGTAGATTTTATTTTCTTTTTGTTTTATAGTTTTCTTGTAGATTTGGTATGTAGGTGGTGAAGCTCATGGAGAAAAGTGCATATGGTGACAGACAAGGGTATTAAAAGTGAAATGATGGTGTATGCCACACCACTCTTTACAAACTTAAATTTTAACACTTGTGTTAATTTAAGTTTGGGGAGAGGTTGCGTAGTGGACATACTTGATCATACGTGGATTGTAGATAATGCACATGAGTCATCACGATGTAAGTTCATAAAGAGCATTGGTGGAAACGACAAGGGTACATCTCACCACTTTTTGCAAACTTAATTCTCAACTTGTTTCGATTTAAGTTTGGGGGGAGAATGCGTGGTGTGACTCACCACTTATTTATGCTTTAGTGTGTGATGAATCATGTGTGTTGCTATATTGTCTTGTGGCAAAATAGGTCAATTTTGAACTTTTTCTCATGAGTTAGGATTGTATTGGTATGGTTGGTGGTGTTTAAGTACATGATAATCCATTATTTGATCATAATTGTGGTGTGAATAATGTTTTGAAGTATTTTTTAGCATGAATAGGGTGTATGAGAAGTGAAAAAACAGGGCAAAAATGAGGTGAAGTGTAAAAGTTGGAAAACAAGGCAAAGTCACTGCACGAGCCGTGTTCAGTACACGGCCCTGTAAGGACTGGCCGTGTACTAACATCAGAAGTGGCTACTCGCCCAGGTTGAGGGCGAGCTCAGAGCTCGAGCCGTGTAGAAGAGCAGAAACACGAGCCGTGTGCGGAACACGGCTTTGTAATGCGTGGGCGTGCTTGAACGACAGAAAATGCTACATGGCCAAACTTGAGGCCGTGTAGTGCTACACGAGCCGTTTAAGGTTTGAATTCAGTTTTTTAAAGGGCCGATCCGTACTCACTTTCACACACACCATCTCTTCCGTATGCACTGAATTCACACCAAATCCTTCTCCTTGTGCATAAATCGACCACAAAGGTTAGTGTTGAGAGAGATTGAGAGTGAGTTTCTTCAATTGTGAACATCAATAACACTTCTCACATCCAAGTTTAAAAGGTATGAATTCTTTGGACCTTGATTTTCGAATTTTGATAGAAATTGAGTGAATTGATGCATGGGATTTGTGATATAGTGAGTTTTGAATGAGTTATTAATTGATAAACATACATGTGTCAATTTAATTTGTGAATTGAGAATGAAATTAGGGTTCATGAGAAGTTGAAGTAGAGGATTTGTGAGAATGATGAATTGGATTCATGTGTTGTGCCAATTGAATTATCATGTGTGTACAATACTTAAATTGTGAATAAATGGTCTTAGATTTTAAGGATTTGGGCATGAGACCATGTGAATTGCATCTTGAGATTGTATTGAAAAATTGTGCATGTCAAGTGTTCGATGAAATGTCTAAGAGAAAATTTTGGCTAAATTTGAGATTATATGTGCATGATGATTGGTGATGGTATAATTTGGAACTCATGTGTGCAAGTATGATTAAGAATTGAGATAAGAATTTATGGATAGTTGAGAGGAATGATGGTGAAGTGATTGTGTGGTGAAGTTTGAAGTCATAATGATTTGAATGTATAATATTGATGCATAGTATAATTCAAATGGAGTTGGATGACTGAGTGAGTTTAAACTAAGTGCATTTACATTTCTTTTGATGCAATTTAAAATAACTTGTGCATTGTTGTAAATTGTAGATGGCTGAGAGGAGAGTTAGACCAAGAAATGAGGATTTCATAGTTATTACCGATCCAAGGGAGTTGGCTAATTTGGATGCTCAGCTAATGGAAGAAGGGGTCCATCCGGACTACTTTGGGGTGAAATTTGAAGACTATTAGGGTAAGTATGTGCTCCGTTGGTAAACACTTGCTCCGAAAATCAAACCAACTCGATTCCAAGATACAGAAACAATGAGAGGGCTAGGAATTGAGAAAGATTTGAGGAAGTTGTTTAGATTTGCACAGATGGAAGCTTTCTTTGATAATAGGCCGCCTACTTACTACCATCTAACTGCTGAGTTCATAAGTACACTGCAAGTGAAGAAGGATCGAAATGGTTTTCCTATTTCAGTGACGTTCCAACTGGACAACATGTTGAGAGAAAAGATTCCTCTGCCTATATTGAATGAATTCTTTGGGTGCCCACCATGCGAATATTATCGGCTTTTATGAAGGAGGTGGTTTCAACCAGCAGGAATGGTGGAAGAGCTTGGTGAATGACGGGACGGAACGAGCAGGATATGTTCCCAGTGCTTCAAAGGGAACTGCAATATGGAACCCAATGATGAGATACCTAGAGAAGATCATTTCAAACACCATCTTAGGGAGATTTGAGAGTGGAGCTGTGGGAGAGAAGCAGTTATATATCATGTACTGCATATACAAGGAGCTACCACTGAACACTGCAGAACATTTTGTGCAACATGTGGAGAGAGTTGCCAAGAGACAGACTTCTCAAGGTTTGATGTTGGGAGGTATGACTACCATGATTGCTCAAGGCTTGGGGATAAATCTTGTAGGAATGGAAAATAGGATGGTGAGTGAGGGTTTGAATTATCAGCAATTGATGAGAATGAAATTTTTGACTATAGCGGGGAATCAGTATTGTCTAAGGCAAGAGAAAAGAGCTCCATTTCCTTTGCCAGCTTCAGAGCTCACTATGGTATATACTAGAAAGAGGTTTGCTAATTTGGCAATGGCTAGTGTGAACCATTCCAGGGTTGTGAGAGCCTTTTATAGACAAAACAGAGATGAGGTGGAAGAGGTTCTCAGACAGATGAGGGTCGTAGAGAACCCCGAGCTAGCTGATTTGAGGATGGAGCCAGTGCCTATGGAAGGAATGATGAGTGTGAAAATTCACTAGTTTTGAGCCCAGATTTGTGTACTTATGGTATGATAAATGGTTGTAATTTGATGTGAATTGCTATACATGGTGGAAAGTAACGAATTGGGAGTTTACAAGGATATTTGAGTTGATTTTCGATGGAAAACGAGTTGGAAGTGATCGGATCCGGAAAGAAGGAGAAACAGGCATGTGATTTGACCACGCAGAGGTCGGATTCGACCAAGAGAAAGGAGTTCAACCAGCACCTCTGGTCCAACTGAGCTTGGAAAAGTACGGTTCAACCACGACAGACGAGTTTGACCAAACCACTTGGTCTAACTATGGTCGAACTCGAAGCCTAAACAGAAGCAGTACCTATTCAACTAGGAAGCATTCGGTTTGACCAACATTCTGGTTGAATCTAGAGTCAGAGACCAAGTTACGGACGGATTCGACCTAGGATTCGACCTGCATGGAGGAGTTCGACCAACATGTTTGGTCGAATTGATGTCTGGAAACTTACCAAATTCGTATTTTACACCTTCAGTGTGTGTTCGCCAAAAAGCCCATCCAAGGCCCATAAGGAGAGGTTACAAGTATAAAAGAAGAGCTTTTGCAGGAGAACAAAAAAAGCATTCATCATGAAACCTTCACCAAGCCCTACCATCATCCGAAGGAGTCGTGAGGAGAGGTTCGTCTGGCAAGTCAAGTAAGATCATACCAACTAGCCATGATTGTTCCTATATCAATTATGGGCTAGAACCACTCCGGTAGTTCTAGGGTTATGAAAGTTTTATGAGTTAATTGAATTTCCATGTGTAAACTCCGTACAACACTATTTTTGATTTATTCTATATAAGATTGTGCCTTTCTAATTCATACTCACGGTCGTTTTGTGCATCTTTAATTGTTATGTAGAGTCTGAATACATCTCTTGGTTATTGATTGAGTGTGTTCACCGCTGAGCAGGATTGCATGTTATAATTCTAAGTGAAGGGATTCCGAAGTCTTATTAGAATTATCTTATATAGATACTTGTTAATTGAATCGTATTCGGGTTAATAATTAGGATGAAGAGTATAACTTTATAGTACCTAAAAGGGAGATCAAATCGGGTTAAGAGTACTAAGTGCACGGGAAATAATTGATTATGATAGTATCTAGAAAGGGGGGGTAAAGTATACATCTTGCTCTGAGGATATTAACATGTGTCATACGCTTGCTTACTTGTGTCTATAGAGTACGCTCGCATGGTTTAGTAATGCATCCATAAACTACAAGGCAAAGTCGGACATCAATACATAAAAAGGAAATTAATAAATAAAACTGGATTACTTGAAGATCTACTCTATTACTTACTTGATCACAACTGAAATTTCTCTATTGCTTGCTTATTTATTCTGCTATTTCAATTATATGTTATTTAGTTTCACAATTAAACCAAATCCAATTTACCAACATAATCTTTGTTAATTAGAATATAATTTAATAATCCGTCCCTTGGGTACGATAAATACTTGGTAACCTTTTGAAACTACAATTCCTTATACTTGAGGATTAATTTTGTATGTTGAGAAAACGCTAATCAAGTTCTTGGCGCCGTTGCCGGGGACGACATTAAATATCTTTTGATTATTTCTAATTTAATTGAGATTATTATTCCTGATTTGATTTCCAATACTTATTTTTCTTAGGTGTATGCTCACTAGATCAAAGACAGGTGAATTAGCGCCGTATAATCCAGAGGTCGGAGCAGCGTCGAGGAAGAAGAAGAATAAGAACAAGAAAGTTGATCCAACTAAAGCTCTTGATTTAGGAGTTGAAGTTGACATGCTAAATCCACAAACGATTGAAGCTGAAACCGAAGTTAATTTGGACGTAGAAGCAATCAACATGGCAGCGGACCCAAATACACTTGCTATCCGAGAAGTCTTTAAGAACAACGGAACAGGCAATGCTGGGTTGTTAGGAGCAAGAGGAATTGGAGCTGATTTTGATCTACACCCCTGCTTTTATCACCATGATTGAAAGGAGTCCTTTCTCTGGGGGAACATTTGAAGATCCTCAGCAATATCTGAATAATTTCCTTGGATATGCAAGTACACAAAAAGATGCAGGAGCTCATGAGGATGCGAGGAAGATCATACTGTTTAAGTTCTCGCTGAATGAAAAGACGAGAGATTGGTACGATAATCTTGATGTTGCTGAATGCGATACATGGGAGAAGTTGAAATTGAAATTCCTGGAGCGATACATGCCACCTTCAAAGGTGTTCAAGATGAAGCAGGAAATTAATCAATTTTCTATCCATGGCAATGAGAAGTTTCATGAAGCTTGGGACAGATTCAAGGACATGCTTCGGAAGTGTCCACAGCATGGGCTATCTAAAGCTCAATATATCAGTATTTTCTATAATAGGTTGGACTGCGATTCTCGTATTTTACTTTATGCTTCTTCTAATGGAGAACTGCTTACTAAGTCACCCAATGAGGCCGAGAAGCTATTTGAAGATATTTCGATGAATTCAAGAGAGTGGTTGACTGATAGAGTGAGAGGCACTTTGTCCTTGGTAAAGTAGCACAGGTTGAGCATACTATGGTGAAGTCGGGAAGAGATGATGAGATTATTTCTAGCTTGACTAACATTAGCAACCTACTAGAGTCTCAGCAGAAGCATATCACGGATTTATCTCAGAGAGTACCAATGATGCAGCAGGATGGTGGCTATGAAGGAGCTAGCCAAGAGGAGATCGAGGAGGCAAATTATGCCATGGGTCAAAGTATTCAAGTAACTAGGTACCCGAATCAAGGAAACCGGAACTATCAAGGGAACTACAACAATAGTGGTTCCCCGGGTGGTTATCAACAACCAAGGAGGCTGGAGTTTTCATGGAGCAATCCGAATAATGCGATGCAGCCTCCTATCGGCGTTGATCCGGGACCTAAAGTGGAAGAAGGGAAGCCTAGTTTTGAAGATGCTGTAAACAGGTACATGGCGAGGAATGATGCAAGAGTAGACCGTTTTAAGGCCAAGTAAGAGAAGAAGATTGATAATCATCATAAGGATTTATCTACACAAGTGAAAGACCTTACATTGTTAATGGGGGAGATGGCAGGGAATGTGAACAAATTGACTCAAACTATCGAGAAAGAGAAGCTACCTTCACAAAGTATTGAGAATCCAAAGTCTTGTCACGCCATTACATTAAGGTCTGGAACGCAGTATGAGGGACCGATGAAGCCAGAATTGAAGTCTGAAGTGTTAGGAACCTGATTCGACCCCGATTCGACCAGACATGCAGGTCAAACTACACATGAGAGGTCGAACTCAGCACTTGGATGATGTTCGGAGAAGTCAAAAGACTAGTTCGACCAAAAACAGGTGAGTTCAGAGCCTCTGTCGAACTGAGGTCGAACTCTACTGTCAAGAGCACTCTGTTTTATCTGATGTCCTATACGACCACGATCGCTTGGATTTGACCAATCCAGTTGGTCGAACCCTGGTTGAACCGGCCTGTAAGGAGCAGAACGAACTTTCAGACATTCAGTTCGACCACTACTCACCGAGTTTGACCACCTGCCCAGGTCGAACTCAAGTTGAACTCTCCCGTTTTGTGCCGTTTTTTATGTTGAATGCTCAAAATTGATGTTGAAACTACTCCAGTGACTTCCAAAGAGTAGAATACTGAGATTATAGCAGAGAAGAAATGGGAAAGAGCTAAGAGATTGAGAGCCAAAAAGGATCAAGCGGAGAAGGCTGAACGTGATGAATGAGGGATTCCCAAAACAAAGATACATCCGCCCTTTCCTCTCAAGCTAGTTAAGAAGGGATTGGAAGAGAGGTTCAAGAAGTTTTCAGAAATCATAAACAAGATAAGCTTGAACATTCCTTTTTCTGAAGCCATATTGGAGATGTCGTATTATGCCCACTTTTTTAAGGATATTCTTTTGAAGAAGAGAAGTTTGAACGGAATTGAGATGGTGAATATGTCTGAGAACTGCAGCCCGATCATTCAGAGGAAGCTGCCAGCTAAGTTGAATGATCCGGGAAGCTTCACAATCTTATGTGAAATTGGAAAGGGGCCGGCACATAGAGCCTTGTGTGATCTTGGGGCAAGCATCAACTTGATGCCATTGTCCACCTTTCAAAGGCTTGTTTTGGGGAAGTTAACTCCCACGAAAGTTGCTCTATAACTAGCGGATAGGTCTATGACTTTTCCAAAGGGAGTGATCGAAGACGTTCTTGTCAAAGTAGAGAAGCTAGTCTTTCCTGTGGATTTTCTGGTGCTGGAGATGGAAGATGACAAGGATAATGTCCCTCTTATCTTAGGGAGACCTTTCCTTGCTACTGTGGGAGCCATGATAGATGTGCAGAAGGGTAAGTTGCGGCTAAGGATGGATAAAGAAGAGGTCCTATTTAACCTTGACAAAGCAATGAAGATGCCAATGGAGATGCAATGTCACAGTATTGATGTAGTGGAGGAGATAGTGAAGGAAGACATGTCTTTGATTCTATCGAAGGATCCTCTTGAGACGTGTTTGGCGGAGTCTCTTATTTTTCCCACTACGGAGCTAGATGATCTCTCTAATGAGGTATGTATTGAATTTCTTAAAAACTTACTTGTTTTGGGTGATGACAGGTATGAGTCGACAAGGACTAAGATTGAAGAGGTCAAGTGGACTAGGAAGTACTTGTCGTTGGATAGAGAGAGTGCACCTAAAGAAGAGAAGAAAGAGGAGTTGAAACCGCTACCGGAACACTTGAAGTATGCCTACCTAGGTGACAATATCCGGTAATTGTATCTTCTTCCCTTGATGATGATCAACTTGAGAAATTGTTAGATGTGCTTAGAAAGTATAAATCTGCGATTGGTTGGTCTCTTGATGATTTAAAGGGTATTAGTCCTGCCTATTGCATGCATAGAATAAGATTGTTAGATGAGGCCAAGAGTAGCATTCAGAATCAGCGGAGGATGAATCCCGCTATTCAAGAAGTGATTATGAAGCAAATCTTAACATGGCTAGATGCAGGTATTATTTATCCTATTAGTGATAGTTCCCATGTGAGTCCATTGCATGTTATTGCAAAAAAAGGGGACATGACTATAGTGAAAGCCAAAGATGGTGAGACTTTAGCCACTAGGATTCCTACGGGATGGCGTGTCTGTACGTATTACAGGAAACTGAATGAAAATACATGCAAAGACGATTTTCCCCTTCCTTTCATGGATCAAATGCTTGATCGTCTTGCAGGGTATGAGTTTTATTGTTTCTTGGATGGGTACTCGGGTTATAATCAAATTATGATTGCACCCGAGGATCAAGAAAAGATTACTTTTACTTGCCCTTATGGAACTTTTGCCTTTAGGAAGATGCCTTTTGGATTACGTAATGCGCCTGCTATATTTCAGCGTTGCATGATGGTCATATTTGATGGGTTGATAGAAAAGATCATGGAGGTGTTTATGGGTGATTTTTCTATATTTGGATCCTCTTTTGATATTTGTTTATCTAACCTTGCAACTATTTTGGAGAGATGCCAAGATACTAATCTTGTCTTGAATTGGGAGAAGTGCCACTTCATGGTAAGAGATGAGATTGTTCTTGGCCATCATATTTCGGCCAAGGATTGCAGGTTGATAGAGCAAAGGTGGTGGCAATTGAGAAGCTTCATCCACATACTAATGAAAGGGGAGTGCAGTTCTTCATTGGACACGTCGGTTTCTATAGAAGATTCATAAAAGACTTCTCGAAATACTCCAAGCCCTTATCTCATTTACTTGAAAAGGATGCTCCTTTTGCTTTTGATGACGAATGTCTAACAGCTTTTTAGATTTTGAAAGAGGTGCTTATTACTGCACCTATCTTGATCACACTGGATTGGACTCAGCCGTTTGTACTTATGTGTGATGCGAGTGATTTAGCACTTGGAGTGGTGCTTAGGCAGTTGAAGGATAAGAAGTTCTGCGCCATTTACTATGTGAGTAAAACTTTTGATGCTGCACAAAAGAACTACACAGTGACTAAAAAGGAGTTTCTAGATTTGGTGTATGCGTTCAACAAGTTTCGACAGTATTTGGTTGGCATGAAGACGATAGTGTATACTGATCATTCTGCGATCCGATACTTGATGGAGAAAGAAACAAAGCCAAGGATCATTAGATGGATTCTTCTTCTGCAGGAATTTGATATGGAGATCCGAGATAAAAAGGGTATTGAGAATGTTTTGGCGGATCACCTATCAAGGTTGGATACAAGGGAGCACTGTGATGATTCTTTCGATTACATTAAAGAGATGTTTCTTAATGAGAAGATAATGGCAGTGCTTGTTGAAGGAGCTGAAAGAGCATGTGTAGTGGCTGCTCAAGAGATAGATCCATGGTATGCGGATTGTGTGAACTATATTGCCGTAGGTGAAATTCCTAGAGATCTCAACCGTTATCAACTTGCGAAATTCAAGAGGGATGTTGAGACATTTATATGGTATGATCCATTTGTCTACAAGATATGTACGGATTCTATAGTCCGTAGGTGTGTGCCTGAGATGGAGATGGAGAGCATTCTTGATTTTTGCCATGCACAACCTAACGGGGGCACTTCGGCGCTCAAAAGACAGCAGCAAAGGTACTTCAATGTGCTCTATATTGGCTGACTATGTTTAAAGATTGTGAAATCTATGTGGCGACATGCGATAGATGTCAAAGTATGGGGAACATAAATCGATGAGATGAGATGCCACTTCAGTCAAGCATTGTTGTCAAGATCTTTGATGTATGGGGGATCGATTTTATGGGGCCTTTCCCCCTTCTAATGGATTTTTTTACATCCTTTTAGTAGTGGATTATGTTTCTAAGTGGGTGGAAGTCATTCTCACTCGTGTGAATGATTCAAGGACTGTTTTATCTTTCTTGAAGAAACATATTTTTGCCTATTATGGAGTTCTTAGAGCACTAGTGAGTGATGAAGGGTCTCACTTCATCAACAAACTTCTTGAAAAGGTGCTTAAGAATTATGGAGTTAAGCATAGGGTTACTACACCCTATCACCCTCAAGCGAATGGGCAAGCAGAAGTCTTCAACCGCCAAGTGCAGCAAATTTTGGAGAAGGTAGTCGGAACTAATAGAAAGGATTGGGCTATGAAGCTTGATGATGTTTTATGGGGGTTCCAAACTGCTTAAAAGACGGTGTTAGATATGTTATCGTATAAAATTATCTATGGGAAGTCATGCCACTTACTCGTAGAGATTCAGCATAAAGCTTTTTGGGCATTGAGGAGTTTGAACTTGTCTTTGAGGGATCAAAAGGAGTTGAGTATGACTCATATTAATCAATTGGATGAGTTCAGGAATCGAGCTTACAAGAACTCAGAGATCTACAAGGAGAAAGTGAAGAAATGACATGATTCAAAGATCTCTTACAAGGAGTTCAAGAAAGGTGATGAGGTATTAGTTTTTAACTCTCGTTTGAAGCTTTTCGTAGGGAAATTGAAATCAAAATGGACGGAGGCCATTCATTATCCATAGAGCCTGTGGAGGGGGGAGTTTTGAGCTTATGGACAAAGATGGGGACATTATCGCAGCGAATGGGCATCGATTGAAGCATTACAAGTCGTCAGATGATGTTTGCGTCATCTTTGAGGATACCTTGCACTAGATTGGTACCATTGTGACTCTCCGATGCTAAACATGAGCGCCTGTTAGGGGCTTTCCCTCCCGTTTTATTGCTTTATTTTTTGTGTGAGTAAGAAATTTTTATATTTAAGGTGCTAACTAATCGGCAATTACATCTCTTTGCAAACTTAGTTTCACTTTGGTTTCTACTAAGTTTGGGGGTGTGATGTACTTACCTCATTGAAGCATTGAGAGTATAATCTTTTCTTTTTAACGTTTGTTAGGGGAGTTGATTTTTTGCGGCATATCAAAACTTTATAGGTTGCGGTGTGTCAATTTTTTTGTAATTTGCCTAATATTTTGTGGTGTTTGGTGTTATTTTTTAGTGTCATATGTGGAGTTACTTATGGATATCAAGTTTAAGATTGATTCTCGAGCTAGTTTTGGTCTATTTTGGTACCTAATGTTCGTTTTTAAGCTTAAAGTGTGTAGGGGATGAAGAAAATTTAAGTTTGGAGCATTAGAAGGTGAGTACGACTAGACATGCAGGTCGAATGCAAGAGCCCTGGTCGAACTGTGGATCAGAGAGTTTGTTACAGGTCGATTCGACCAAGCAGTGGAGAGTTCAACCAAAGGAAGACATTGAACTGGCAATCAGAAAGTTGTACAGAAAGGTTCGACCAAAATGTGATTAGTTCGACCAAACGGTTGGTCGAAGCGAGGTCGAATTGCGAACCTGAAAGTTTTGAACAGTCAAGTTCAACCACGATGGAAGAGTTCGACCAAAGCACTTGGTCGAACGGTGGTCAAATTGAAATGATGGATTGTCCAGTAGGGGAGTTCGACCACGTCAATCCGATTCGACCACTCCGATTGATCGAATTGAGCCCAGGTAAGTGAATTTTAACCCCATTTTTCACATTCATTTGAGCACTTCACACACCACCTCCACTCGAATTCATCCCGAATAGAAACCCCTGCATTCCAAACTCCAAAATTAATGGATTTCGATTAGTTCTAACCACAATCCACACACATTTCACTCAATTCATCGCGTTTTTTGAGCAATCTAGTTGTAAAACTAGGGTTCGTCACGATTATTGAAGAATTATCACACTTGTTCATTCTAGGCCATGGCCAATTCAAAAGGTATATTTTCTCAACCCTAATGGCTAGGATTGAAGTTCTAATCGTCAATTATAAGCGGGTATGTTGATTAAACTAAGTTTTTTATAGATTCATGGTATGGTTTGGATTTTTGGTGTATAATTTCGTATGAATTGTTGATGGGCTTGATTTTGATTGATTGAATTAAATTGAACCATGTTAATTATGTGAAGTTATGAGGAATGTGAGTAGTTTGAGATGAAGCAAGTTGAATCGCGAGAAAAGTGTTTGAGTTTGAGTAGTTTTCATATTGATTTGCTTGAATTTGAATAGTAATGCATGCTTTTGGTTGGTTAAGTCGTTTGTTGATCGTATTCATGATTGGAATGAGGGTGAATAAGCATGTGAATTGAATTGATGGATTGTTAGGATGGATCATGCTTGTTTGGCTCGACTATGCATTGAAAAACTTGAAGTCTTGAGTAGAGTTAAATGCATTAGTTTGGTTTTCCTTCCTTGGTTGTTGTATTGAAGTACTGTTTTTAGGAAAAGGAAAGGAAGCCGAGCTTCGATCCAAGAAAAGGCAAGATAGACCATCTCGGGAAGATGTAGTAACAAATAAGCTAAGGCCACAAGAGCGGTTGCCCATGAATTTTAAGATTCGGATGAATGAATGGGATAAGATCATGGAGAAATGGGGAGATGTGTCGGATAAGATTGTTAGGATGAGGTATCAAGATGATTCCCTTATGATTTATGTGTATTAAATACTATTCAGAATGAGGGGAACATGTTGATGAACACCATCGGGCACACTGCTATCTCCATCACTTGTTTGACAAAGGGTGATTGCAGGACTGTAGCTCAGATGTATGCTGAGGGGATGATGGAGGAGCTGCAGAGGATTGTAGATGAGGGGCGTTTTCAGCCACATCCACAGCAGCAGCAGGAGCTTGGAGAGGATCAGGTGGATTCGGAGATTGGAGATCCACAGCCGCATGAGAGGCCACCACGACCCATTCCAGCAGTGCCATAACAGCAGTGGGCTGGTCCGGATGCTTATTTGCAGGAGCAGTTTAGGTTGATTGATGAGCAGTTCGCTACACTGAATGCGAACCAGCAGGAGACAAATAGGCAGCTGGAATTGGAAAATGCAAACTTCGCAGCACTGGATGGGAAGTACAACACGCTGCAAAATAACTATGTGGAGATGGATCAGAGATTGGAGAGATTGTTTGCTCATGAGCGCATGATGGATAGGAATCTCACTGCTCTTCATAGAAATGTGGATCGATTGCACATGGAGATGAATGGTGATGACAAAAAGGGTACGAGCGATGATGATGATTCTCAGGAGGAGTATGATGCACCAGGTTTTTATCTTTGTCTGTTTCATCTCATCTCCCTTCTCTTTTTCTCTTTACAGGATGGGTATTTGTGGTGTGAGTGGCATGTATGTAAATTGAATTGATTGGATGTTAGATTGAAAGGAGACTATACTTCTATGGATTGCATTGCTATGAGGGTTCTTGGTTTAAGCATAATGCACTCGTATGTTACATGTGTTAATTTTTATTAATTAGAAGCATGTATGCTTGATAAGTATGTGAATTTATTGTGAAATTGATCTTAGTTATTTACTTTGAGGAGTACTTAGGAATCTATTTATCCATGTGAGGATTTGAGCCATTTAAATCATGCTAGTTCATGATTATTTATTCTTGAGTGAATCGTTCGTATGACCGTATTCTAGAACTTGGCTTGGCGTCTTGTGTGAAACTTATGATTGAGGAATTGCTAGGACATGATCTTAGGCCATTATTGTGTAATCAAGTCACTTAGCCAAAATTTTACCTTATCTGTTAATATATGTATCATTGTAAGCCCTATTGAGCCTTAAAAAGCTTTTTCTTTGGCAAGCCTTATTAAACCTTACTTGAGCCTTGTTGAATACCCTATTCATTAGTAGAGAATTGAGGTGTGTAAGAGCTTGAAAGAATGAAAAGGTTGAAGCTTGGTTTAGAATTATGAAAAAGAAAGAAATATGGTTAAATTTTATTTAGGGGTAGTGCCTGAAACTGGTACCCCAACTGCTTAGAAGGGTAGTGCCCGAAATTGGTACCCTTGCTCATTGAAGAAAGATGATGTTGATGCTTGGAAAAGAAATAGAATGCAAGTTATGAAGTTTATGAGAAGAAGATGGAGAAACAGACAAAACTATGTGACGAAAAGTGAAACTCCAAGGTAATTCTCTACTAGTGAATTAGTCACTTTACCCAAATTCTCCTACCCTTGCCAAAGAGCCAACATTACAACCCAAAAGCAAGTCCTTTATGATCCTAGTAAGGAATTGATTATAAGTTGAGTTTTGAGACCCTTGTCAAGCTTATGGTTACGCGGAAGTATGGATTGAATATGAGCGTAAATACTAACCTATAAGAGTGTGCATCTTTTACACTTGGGAGTGAGAGTAAATATTTATCTTGTGAGTTAGATGATTTTGTACTCCGAAAGGTAATATAATTGAGTGATATTTTGCATGAATGATGCATATGATGCTTGTAATACTTGTGTTCGATTGATAAATTGCATGTGAGTATGAATTATGTTGGTAGTTGGTGAATTCTACACTACTCCTTAGTTTTGATTTCGTTGCCTTGGGACGAGCAACATGTAAGTTTGGGGGTTTGATGAGTGTGAAAATTCACTAGTTTCGAGCCCGGATTCGTCTACTTATGGTATGATAAATGGTTGTAATTTGATGTGAATTACTATAAATGGTGGAAAGTCACAAATTTGGAGTTTACAAGGCTATTTGAGTTGATTTTCGATGGAAAACGAGTTAGAAGTGAATAGATCCAGAAAGAGGGAGAAACAGGTGTGCGATTTGACCACGTATGGGTCGGATTCGACCAAGAAGAAAGGAGTTCAACCAGCACCTCTGGTCGAACTGAGCTAAAAAAAGTACGGTTTGACCACGACAGGCGAGTTTGACTGAACCACTTGGTATAACTATGGTCGAACCCGAAGCCTAAACAGAAGCAGTACCTGTTCGACCAGAAAGCATTCAGTTTGACCAACACTCTGGTCGAATCCAGAGTCAGAGGCCAAGTTACAGATGGATTCGACCTGCATGGAGGAGTTCGACCAACGTGTTTGGTCGAATTGATGTCCGAAAACTTACCAAATTCATATTTTACACTTTCAGTGTGTGTGTTCGCTCAAAAAGCTCATCCAAGGCCCGTAAGGAGAGTTTACAAGTATAAAAGAAGAGCTTTCGCAAGAGAACAAAAAAACATTCATCATTAATCCTTCACCAAGCCCTACCATCATCTGAAGGAGTCGTGAGGAGAGGTTCGTCTGGCGAGTCAAGTAAGATCATACCAACTAGCCATGATTGTTCCTAGATCAATCATGGACTAGAACCGCTCCGCTAGTTCTAGGGTTATGAAATTTTATGAGTTAATTGAATTTCCATGTGTAAACTCCGTACAACACTACTTGTAGTTTATTCTATATAAGATTGTACCTTTCTAATTCATACTCACGGTCGTTTTGTGCATCTTTAACTGTTATGTAGAGTCTGAATATATCTCTTGGTTATTGATTGAGTGCGTTCACCGCTGAGCAAGATTGCATGTTATAATTCTAAGTGAAGGGATTCCGAAGTCTTATTAGAACTATCTTATATAGATACTTGTTAATTGAATCATTTTCGGGTTAATAATTAGGATGAAGAGTATAACTTTATAGTACCTAAAAAGGGAAATCAAATTGGGTTAGATTACTAAGTGCACGGGAAATAATTGATTATGATAGTACGTAGAAAATGGGATAAAGTATACATCTTGTTCCGAGGATATTAACACGTGTCATACACTTGCTTACTTGTGTCTATAGAGTACGCTCGTATGGTTTAGTGATGCGTCCATAAACTACAAGGCAGAGTCGGACATCAACACATGGAAAGGAAATTAATAAATAAAACTGGATTACCTGAAGATCTACTCAATTACTTACTTGATCACAACTGAAATTTATCTATTGCTTGCTTATTTATTCTGCTATTTCAATTATATGTTATTTAGTTTCACAATTAAACCAAATCTAATTTACCAACATAATATTAGTTAATTAGAATATAATTTAATAATTCGTCCCTTGGGTACGATAAATACTTGGTCACCTTTTGAAACTATTATATCCTTATACTTGAGGATTAATTTTGTGTATTCAGAAAACGCTCATCAAGGAGATGAACAGGATGCATCACCTCAGCAGGTTGAGTTAAAGAGTAAGCCCCTGATCCACCACAATTCGAGGAAGAAGAGCAGCAACCACCAATGGGCTCGGAACAGGGTAATGATCGTTGGAATTATATGATGGATGAGGTGAGAGATATGAGGCATGTGCAGCAGACATATGAAGCACAGATGAGGGAGATTCGAGAGGTCCAGCAGGAGCATGGAGTGCATATTCAGGAGTTGAGAGTTGGACAGTGTCGGAAGGAGTATTACGAGGAGCAGTCGCGGGTGCACTCAAACAACATGGAGGAGATGATGACAATGATATTTAACTTTCAGTTCCCCGGATCTCCTCGTGCATACATTCCATGGAATACCTATCATCCACCTCTACCTCCAGAGCCATGAAGGGAGTACTTTGAGTGCTAGGCACTTCCGTTAGTTCATTTTAGCTATTATTAGACACTTGATTTGATTTGTTAGATTTGGATTGGATTGTACTTAAATTGTTTGTTTTTGGGAGGTTTTTACTTTGAAATTTTTATTTTTCAGTTTTATGCGATTTACTTTTCAGTATTTTTTGTATTTTGGTTTGATTTTCATTATTTGGATGTGTTGGGAATTTGATCTTATTTGTTATGGATGTGAATTGATGTGTTTTGATATCTTGAGATATATAGATGTTTTTGTTTATGCATGTTATGTGTTTTTGTTATGTTTCTTGTGTGGTTAGTTTTTGATTTTATGTGATGTTTATCTTGTTTTTATTCTTGTAGGGATGGTTTGGTGGTATATTTTTGGGAATGTATTGAGTGTTTTTGAATGTGAGCTATGACGCATTATTTTTGATAAGTGATGGCAAGCTTATTAATGTTTCTACTTATTAAAATTGTGACATGAATTACATAAGTTGTTCAATTTCGAGAAGTAAGGAGGGTAATTGTGTTTCTTTTAGATCCAAGCATAAGCTTGTGAGAGTTGAGCCTCAACCATGCCTCCATGGTTTAATTCTTTATGAGAGGACCAGTTGTACTTAGATAAACTAGAATTTGCTCTTGGACTATAGGAACGAAGCCCGAATGATTGAAATTTGTGACATGATCTTAGGTCATCCTTGTTTAATGAAGTCATAGCCATAAATTTCCTTGCCCAAAACACTATCCCTAGTTAGCCAATTTGAGTCTATAAGTCTTTTCTTTGTGATTTAAGCACAATACAAGCCTTGAAAAACCACTTGAGCCTTATATATATAACATATGTGTGGGTAATTGAGGATGATGATGGTTTACAAAGGAGGAAGTGGAAAAATGTGCAAGTAAATGGAAGAAAGGTTAAGTCAAGAAAAAGGATGAAAGAGCTCAAGATAAAAGCAAATGCAACTTCAACAAAGTGGAAGAAGAGCAAAACAATAAAATATGCTCAAGGAATACAAAATTCAAAGAAAAGAAGTATGATATTCAAAAGAAGCTCAATGAATCCATGGTATGTTGATATTTAGTTTTTTTTAAACAATTGACAAAGGGAGGAAGCTTGAAAGTGAGGAAGTTGGAGAAAAGAATCATCTCTTCGATTATCTACACTTGAATAGTCACTATTATCCAAAGCTTTCTACCCTACCAAAGAGCCTAAACATTACATCCTAAGATAAAGACCTTTTTAATCACTTATTGAAACTAGGGAGGCTTGTGAACATAGTCCATGAGCAAGCCTATGGTGAGTCGGTTCTAACCGGTTGATGAGTGATGTTCAAAACCCTACAAAATAGGGTGTTGAGTGAATTTGATATCCTATGAGAGGCTTGGATTAAAAGAAGTTTGATTACTCTTTTGTCATTCTTAAGATTGAACTTGTTAATCTTTCATGTTATAAGTTTGATTATTTAGGGATAATTAATGTGATTTTGTAGTCCTTACTACTTGTGATGTATTGTGGTTTATGTTCATTATGTGTTTGTCTAGGTGAAAATTACTCCTCTTGTTTATCATTTTCCGTTGTTCGAGGACGAACAACACTATAAGTTTGGGGTTGATTGTTGTCATTTTCATTTAGATTTTAGTGTCTTTGTTTGTGGATTTTCGGATGTATTTATCCTTATTTGTGTGACTTTTGGTGGAGTTATTTTAATTATGAGAAATATGATATGAATTGATAGAATTGTGTAAATGAGCTTAAATATGTGTAAAACAGGTCAAGAAATGGAGAAAAATAGAGTCGAAAGCAAAACGGAGACGAAAGTATAGGGTACGCTCGGACACGGGCCGTGTGCAGAACACGGGCCTGTCCTAGGTGGCCGTGTATTGTCATCAGAACGACGAGCTCGCCTAGGAGTAAGGCCATGTTCTGGCACATGAGTCGTGCACCAGCGCACGCCCTGTGTGCAGAACACGGGCCTATAAGAGGAAGTCGTGCAGTGTCGTCAGAAAATACTACACACCCATAAGTGATATAAAAGGATGACTTGTATGAAAATTCAGAGGAAAGATCAGAAATATAGCAGTTACATACACTCCACACCACATTTCCACACACTAGATCCAATTCATTCATCTTCATACATTTGATCCATCCATTTTATTTGATCTTCAACAATCCATCCATCAATCCATCCTTCCACCACTTGAGAAGAGGAAATCATCAACGATTGAAGAAGTTAGCATTTTGAAGAGAAGGAATGTTATCTCCACAAAAGGGAAACCAATCTACTTTTCAATTATTGATTTTCTTCTTATTTTGGCTCAAATGGAGCAAGCCTTTGAATGTATTGATCTAAACACAATGTGTAGTGGCTAGTCCTATAGTAGGGCTAATCATATAATTGGTTGAGAAGAATGCTAGATATGTAGGATTTGAGATGATGAATTGAGTTAATTTTGGACTTTTTTTATGATTAATGAATCATGTTTCATTTCAATACTTGTGTGATTAGATTCTCTAATCTTAGTGTTAGGATGGTCATTACAATATTATGATTATGTGTTTAATTGAATCATATATTAAGATGAGCATGTATGTTTGTGTGAAGGGGAGGTAAGACATACCCTTCTTATACTTAGAACATTCATAGGAGGACACCTAAGAAATTGAGTGAAAAGAACCAAACTTATGATTGTGGTACCTTAAGGGAATTGAGAGTAAGCGCAATCCTATGAGATGTAGACTTGTCAAAGAGTCGAGAACCTAATTGCCTTGGCCATAGGGATTAAAGGTAAAAATGTGATTGCTTTTAGTCTACAATTAATGAAGTTCAATATCAAGAGTTATGCATATCTAGCTAGATTCTTAACCATGAGTATGATTAGCCTTACTCTCTTCTTAAGTGAATTCTATCCACATTCCATTCATCTTGTTACTTGTGCGATATTTGATACATTTAGTTGTTAGTTGAATTCTAGTTAATTGAATAGAGTAATAAATAGTCTAAATATCAAATCTTCAACATTGTCACTTTTACAAAGCATAAATCAATGACAAATCCGGATATAACCATGAGTTTACTTTCCCTTGGGACGACATACTTAAAAATTTTGTTGCTTGGTCATACGTGTACAACAACAATAGAGTCTTTTACTCTAAAAATATTTTACTAGAAATGCGACTAAAAACATCACCTCACCTATTAATGTAGTAATAAGATCTCTCTCTCCCGTGGATATAGGAGTTTCATCTCCGAACCATGTAAATCGTATCTCATCTCATTTTTTATTTTCTTCTATTACATAATGTGAGTTCGTGTCTAGTTTTTCTTGTGTGAGTTTCCTGCCATTCCCATGACATTCTTGATGCCACACCATTTGGTCGGATGTCCTCAATGTTGTATCAAGGGGAGCTTTGTAAAATAAAGAATTACTACTAGACGATTTTTTTTCCACCTTTGGTCTCCATTCGAACATCAAATTTTTAATTACTACTGGCCAGTGTATTAATAAATTACAAATTCCTCATCCAAATTCATTTTGATTCAATTACGACTTTTATGTGTTAATGGTGACGTATATTATAGACTAGAAGGAAAAGTTGAGTTCATAACCGGAGGTAGACATGCACCCCGGTTCTGAATCGTCGGTTCCGGTTTTGAACCGGCGGTTCTGGTTCCAAGATAGGGGAACCAGAACCAAATCGGGGTACGAAGCTTTTGGTTTCACAACCGACGGTTCCGGTTCCGGTTTTAATTTTTTTTAGGATTTTAAGCGTAAAAAATTAAAAAAAAATTAAAAAACCGCCGGTTCGCAACTGAAACCGTCGATTTTTTTCCCAAATATGAGGAACCGGAATCGAACCTTCCTTGACCGGTTTCGATTTTTTTTTGCCGGTTCCGGAACCGGCGGTTCCGATTCCGGTTAAAATCGGCGATTCCCTGGTTCGAACCGCCAGTTCCGGTTCATTTGTGCATGTCTAACCAGAGGGATGACCGGAACATTGGCGAAGATGAAGTCCACGGTCAAAGTGATTTAAAGAAAAGGGTGTGTATTAAATGAAACATGAGTAATTTAGACTTTTAAAAATTGAGTGTTATTAAATACACACCTCTTATTAAATACACACCCTTTTAATTATTTATTTCTTAATTTTATTATATACACACCTCCTAAAATTCTAAAACTACCCTTTTTATATTTAAGTATATGAATATTCATATTTCAATTTATCAAATAATATAAAATAAGAACTAACTGCACTCTCTAACACTCCCAATGAATCGAAATCTAAAAACTCCATTAACGACCCCTCAAATTCAATTTCATTCAATTACAACCCCCAATGGGGCCAGATTTGAAGGAGTTGCCCAAAGATGTAGGCAAAGTTTTGTCGATAGGCTCCATCGTGTTTACAATCTTGCCGCTGCCGAGTAATTTGCCATTGTCAGACTTTCATTGAGAAGATACCGGCACCACAGAAGATTTATGGCGACTTCTTCGCCTCTGGTGAAGCTGTAAATAATCACACTCATGTAGCTGAAATCGTTTATCTCATCTATCGTAGTTTGAATAAAAAGAAAAACTGCAAACTCCCCATGGATTTTATTAAATTGGTGTGCGTAATTGATCTTTATTTGTGAATGATATTTTTCCAGTGTGGTTTAAAAGATGTGCCATAAGATGGATATTCAAGCTCTCTTGTATGTTAATGTTTTTTTTTAGAAATTAAAATCATCGGATTTTGACATGAAGATTAATAAAAGAATTCGTATTTGATCCGATCCTTTGTGATTCAACATATGTTTACAAAAATTTTAGTGGAGAACATGGCCGGAAAATGGGTGCTACACTCCACCTGCACTCCACGCAATTACAAAGGAAAAGAAATTTACAGTGCTTTTTTGATGGGTGAGGAAGATTGTGAATTAATTAATTATAGGAAGAATTACTATTAGGTAAACAAAAAAATATTTAATTACTATGAGATACAAACATACAAAAGTATTACTATCAACTTCAAAAATATATTGTGATATTCAAATATTACCCCTACAAATGTGCTGCACATAAATGTTGTGTGCAGCAAGTGTTCGTGTGCAGCAATTGTGCAGTAGAAAAAAGTGTGTGCAGCAAAAAAAAATGTGTGCAGCAAAATAATATAGTGGTCTGGCGGAGCTCCGGCGGTAGTGGCGGCGGTCCGGCGACTTTTCCGAAGGGCGGCCGGCGGTCCGGTAGTGCTCCGGCGACCGAAAGGCGGCAAATTCCGGTGACGGCGGCAAGCGACATTTTTCGGCGACCGGCGGAGGTCTGGCAGGTGGTCCGGCGGTGGGTGGGGTTTGTTGTTTAAAGGTGTATGAGTTTAGGGGTATATTTGGTATTTTACTTTAATATTTTGTATATAATAATAATTATTTTAAATCAATGTATCTAATAGTAATTAGAGGTACAAAGTGTGTACCTTGGAGTAATTAATTCTTAATTATAGTATAGTATAGTATAATATTGTTATATTATTTATGTTTAATTCTAAATATGTGGAGGGTATATTTAATAAATTAAGGGTAGTTTAGACTTTTTAAAAATATATTTTAATTATATAATAATGGGGTGTGTATTTAATAAAAGGGGGTGTGTGTTTAGTAAGACTCTTTAAGTATATAATAATAGGGGTGTGTATTTAATAATAAGGGGTTTGTATTTAGCTGAACCCTAAACGTTATTATGCACAAAAAATTCAATCCGAATACTAAAATAAGGTTAAGGTTTAGTGAATTATATTTTTTTATATTTTACCTATGTTAAAAGCATCTTTCTTTAATTAACTAAAATAAAGGTTGCACAAAAATTCAATCCGAATTACTAAAATAAGGTTAAGGTTTAGTGAATTATATTTTTTATATTTTACCTATGTTAAAAGCATCTTTCTTAAATTAACTAAAAGAAAATTTACACTTCGCTTGTTTGTCAACTTGAGAGTATTTTTAGGTTGATACGTAATTTTTTCATTATTTTTACTTTTTTAATTCTATTTTCTTTGAATCACGGTGCATTATTTCACAGACAAAAGATAAGGTGTCGTTGAAAAGACTAAAGTTGAAGAGTTAACATTTTATCAATAAATTTTAATCATGGTCATACAATTCAAAATTTAGATGGAGCGATATTAGAAGTATTATGATTATTAAGATCTAAAAGTAGGAATAAAGAAGAAAAAAAACTTCTAACTACCACATCAACATTTTGTTCTATGAAAATACAAATTTTTGGTGCAGTACTATCTTTTAATTTGTATCATTTCTTATTCTTTACTGTTTTTTCGTTATGTTTTCTAAGGTGAGGGAGAAGCTTATAATTATTGCCATGGGAGTTTATATTTTTTTTATTTATTTTCTTTCATGTTTATCTTTCTATTAATTATTAATCTTATCAATATTTATATCCCACAATTTAGATTTATAGAGGACATGTTAGAGCTTTATCTTTGAGTTATCCTAGCATTTTTATTTTTTAGTTTAACAACATGGGATGCTTTCTTGGAGTCGGTGTAATCAAAACTAGGGATGACAATGAAACTGGTATTTTTGGATACCCGGTCTACTCGAACCCTAATGGGTAGGGTACGGGTAGTTGTAAGCGGGTTTGGGACTAGTACGAGTAGTTGTGAAAAATACCATTAGGGTTTAGGACGGGTACGAGTAATGCCTCAAATACTCGCGGGTACCCCGATTATATATATATTTTTATAAAATTTAATATATATTATATAATTTATATATGATAGGATATTTTATATATTTAATTAATAGTTATAAGTTTTATTTAATCATATTTATTTAAAATAATACAATTTATATTATATTTATTTTATATTTAATTAATAATAATGTAATTTTTATTATTATAGTTATTTAGACAATAAAAAAATATAAATATATATAAAATAAATGAATATTAAACGGATATAGGTACCCGCGGGTATTGATAAACGGTAATGGAACAGGTACGGGTACCATAATACATTTTTTAAACGGAACAGATACGGATACGGGTAGTTATTTTTCTAAACGGATACGGATACGGGTACCCCAAAATAATCAGGCACCCTACCCATTGCTATCCCTAATCAAAACTATAAACTTAATTATAAATATGTTTATGGCATTTTGACATACTCCCTCCATTCCAATAAATTATTCACATTTACTATAACGCAGATTAAGAAAAAGTTATTTTTTTCATTAACTTTATTGATTTTTAGAGATAATATGATATTTTTAGGTAATAAATAAAGTATGTTATGTGTGGAAAGAATTAATGACAATTTTTAAATTAATGAGTCCTTTTTAGGTGTTGAATTAGGAGGATATTTCCTTTTTTAGGGTGAATGTTATGTGGGGCAAACAAATGAGGAAATGGTGAACGATTTTTTGGGACAGAGCGAGTATTTTATATTCCCTTCGTTCCACCCAAAGAGTCTCTTTTGGTCATTTTGGGCGTCCCACCCAAAGAGTCCTCTTTCTTTTTTTACATAAATAGGACCTACACGCACCTACTAATACAATTAAAATATGGGGTCTACACTCCCACTAATACAACTACCCACTACACATTAAATAATAATATTACTTAATCTACGTGCAAAAAAACAAAAACAACCCTATGCCCGAAACGGTGGGAGTATGCTGTAAAAACGTCAATTCACCACTTATCTTTTTTAACTTGATAATATATGTAAAATTATGTGTAATAAGTCGTATAAAATTTAATTTTTAAATAATTTATCATAATGTGGTTGAGCAATTTCAAATACATATAAGTTATACATAATGTGGTTGAGTCACTTTATTGTGTGGTCGACATGTAAAAATATAAAATTCGCCCATCTTAACACTTTATGTTCCACCATAGCAAAGGTAATTGTGTATTGTGTGAGATTTTGAAAATATAGGATCTGACGCATCTGAATTAATTTTTTTGTTTCCTTCTCAAATCAGAGACTTTGATCAATGAGGTAAAAACTTGGTATCAAATTGAAACTCTATCTGGTGTAGCGGTTGTTGGTTTGGGAAACTATGGCACCCATAGACGGAGGCAGAGGGGGGCCAAGGGGGGCATTGAGCCTTTCTCAACTTTGACAAATAATTACTATATACTTCTGATAGTCTTTTCTTTGCACGCAAAATTAATCCCAAGTATTAAGGATATCAGTTGCAGCTAAGCAAGCAACCAAGTGAATATCGAACCCAAAGGATGGCATATTATTAATTTTATTATTTACTAAATTAATTAAGACAAGACAATTCAGTTTGAGGATTTAATCTAACAACTAAAATACTTAATTTAAATAACAAATAAAATAAAAGCACTTAGAAGAATTCGAAAGTGACTCAAGAGATAGAATAGGTAGCCCCAGAGTAATTCGATTTCACTCATTAATTTCCCTTCCGTGTGTTGAAATCCGACTCTGTCTTGTGGAATATGGACGCATCACTAAACCATGCATATCTACTCTATAGACACAAGTAAACATGCGTGTAACACGTGTGAATAACCTCGGAGCAAGAGATATAATTCCACCCCCTTTCTAGGTACTATCAGTATTAATTATTTTCCTGACCAATTGGCACTCTAACCCGATATGATCTCCCTTTTTAGGTACTATAAAATTATCCTCTTTATCCTACTTAATAACCCGAATTCAATTCAATTAGTAAGTATTCATATATGATAGTTCTAATGAAGCTTCGGAGTCCCCTCACTTTGAATCATAATATGGAATCCTATTCAGTGGTGAACGCACTCAATCTACAACCAAGATATATATTCAGACTTTATATATCAATTGAAGATACACAAAACGACCGTGAATATGGATTAAAAAAGCATAATCATATATAAAATAAATTCACAAGTAGTGTTGTACGTAGTTTACACACGAAAGTTCAATTAATTCGTCAAAACCTTCACAATCCTAGTTCTACCAAAAAGACTCTAGCCCATGATGTTGCGAAGAACAATCATGGGTGTTGGATAGATCTTACCCGGATGTCTGGAAAATTAAGAGATAAATTAGGAAACGAAATAAACCCTAGATGCGGGAGTCGTCGTGTCCTTCTTTGTCTTGAATCCTCCTCTTGGTTCTCCTCTTGATTCCACAAACGAATCTTCAAAGTGATGGATGGATGGAAGAAAGGATGTGGATTATGGTTGGGGGTGATCCCCCCATGTGGGGTGTAGTACAATTCAATCCTCTCTATTCTAACGAATAATAATGTGAACTACATCCCCTTTTATACTTGTGAGCTCTCCTTATGGACCTTGGATGGGTATTTCTTGTAAAACACGAAAATATATGCAATGAGATGTAAAACACGTGACACACACTGAGTGGTGTAAAAACACGCACAAATTCGAAAATTTCTCAGAAATTCTCGCTGGCTGCTGCGCGACTTCACGATTTTGAGCATAACTTCCTCTTCAAAACTCCAATTTGAGTGATTCTTGCGCTCACGCGATGCTCTTCCTTGGATTTCTATCCATATAAAGAACTTATAGAAATACCAACATTTTAATGTGTAACAAGTCATGCAAAATGGCACAGCCATTCTGTTCGGCACAGCTTGCGTGACGTCACTACTTTGATCATAACTTTGTCATTTAGAATCTGATTGGGGTGTTCTTTATGCCAAAATGACTCTCTCTTCTGTGGCTTTCCAACCATGTATCACAATTCCAATTCAGAGCTCCAAAAAAATATAAAAAAATTACACAAATTGGACGTGCGTTTTTCAGCATCATTGCACAAATTGCACATTTTCTCCAACTTTGCACTTTTGATCCTTTTTTCCACCTAAAACATAATAAAACACCTCAAGTGCACCTTTTTCTCAAATATAATGAATATGAGATACTTGTGTTAATATATGACAACAATTCTCATCACAAACGTGTTAAATTAGACACAAAAACATGCATATTTTCACTCTCATCGACTCCCTCCGTCCCATACTTATTTGCATCGGTAATGTAGATACGGAGTTGAAGAAAAGTTATTTTTTGACCAACTTTATTGACTTTTTAGGGGTTTTGTGGTATTTTTAGGTAATAAATAAATTATAAAGTATGTTATGTGTGTTAGGTGAGTGTGGAATTTTTGAAATTAGGATAACTTTTGAGGTTGTTGGTTAATGTGAAATTTTCTTTTTTGGGTGGTGAAGATAAGTGTGGAACGGACAAAAACGGAAAGTGTGAAGATAAATATGGTTTCGGAGGGAGTATATGATAATTAATCATATTATATGTCTTGGCCTGGTAGTTTTGGTGATATTCCTAGTGATTTTTCAATAGGTACGGGTCTTATGTTCGAAACCCCCAAAGCAGGATGTATGTTTTATTTATTTTCTAGTATTATTTTTAAAATATTTTTTCTTTTTTCTAATTCCTTTGTAGAATATATTTTTTCTCTTTCCTAATATTTTTTCTAATTTCTTTTTTCTAATTCCTTTAATATTTCATGTATTGAATTTTACAATATATTTTGGGCCCCTCGACTCGGATCTTGGCTCCGATGGCACCCATGGTTTCAATCCTAAAAATCCCTCTTACTAGGAGGTGTGGCACTCTTCATCTCCTTACCATTTGGTTCATCCCAATATTTTTGGAGGTCTCTTGAGTGGTGAGATCCTTGCATTTTCTAGGACATGTTACACGGTTGCATATTTAGAAGATAGAAAGTACTCTGGATTGGCTTCCTTTGGAGGGTTTGCCTTCATTGCTGCTTGGGCTGCCTTGCTTCTCTGACTCTTTATAAATGAAATGGTTAATTGCACAGAAAATACTGAATTTTACCTCAATTGTAAACAAATCCAAACCTTTAATAATCGGCTAATAAAACCATCACCTTTAAGGTTCTTTGCAAAATCCACCCGATGGGCAGAATAGCCTGCCCGATTACCACGTCACCCCTCCAGATCACACAGTCATCCCCCTCCAGATCACATGTAAATAGAAATTAAATGCCTAAATTAAAAGAATCCCTTTCTGAACCTAAAAATTGAAAAAACATGACTTGCTGATTGTCTCCTCCACCTTCTTGGTGTAATCTCTGCTGTCGACACCCTCGGAAGGCTTGCTCACGAGTTCTTTTGCCTTCTTGACGTACTTCCCCACACCAGTACCCTCTACAAGAGTTTCAGTGACGGCAGGTGTGGCGGTGGTGGGGGCGGCGGCTTCAGCCGGAGGCGTTCTGAGTTCGCCGGAAACAGCGGTATTGTAATAGCGGAGATAGCCCTCAGCTTATTCGACGTACTTTCCAATCCGCTGGACGGTGTCCAGCTTGCCATATTCTTCGGCGGCGCCGAGGTGATCGGCGACGACGTTGGCAACCTTACCCTTGTCGTTGCTCTCAGGCTGGCTGCTGAACTGGGCTTGAGCGGCGGAGGCACCTGTTAGCTGATCAATTTGGATTTGGCGACGAATTTGGTTAAAGATGGTTAGGAAATCTGCTGATCGATTTTGTTAGTAAATCTGCTGATCGATTTTGGCGACGGATTTGGTTAAAGATGGTTAGGAAATCTACGGAAATGGTGGAGAGAGAGAAAAGATTTGGGTTGCAGAAATATTATTTTTAATTTGGGAATTAATTCTCCTCTACAAAAAGACGTATGACCTGTAGGGTGGACAAGCATTAAAATGCCACGTCATATTCGGCAGTCCTCCCCTGCCCTACAGCTTTATTTTGCAACCAAGCTTTAAGTTAATGGTTTTATTTGCCAATTATTAAAGGTTGGATTTATTAAAAGTTAGTATTTTTTGTGCAATTAATCTTAAATGAAATCATATTTTGCTCACAATATGTTTTACTCTAATAACCATTGCTCCACCGGCCTTATTTATGCCTATGCAGTATACACAAGTAAATTTTCTTACCTCAATATATAATGAGGTAGAAGTAATAAGATATGACTTATATTATTAAATTAATTTGTGGTTTATTTTTTTTTAATTGCAAAAAAAATCACGAACTTTACTCTTATTGCAAATTAATCCGCACTTTTGAGAAATTGTAAAAAAAAATCACAACCTTTAAGTATTGTTGCAAAAAAAACCCAAAAAAACCCTATTCTTAGTCACAAATTGGGTTTTTTTGCAACAATACTTAAAGGTTGTAGTTTTTTTTTTGCAATTTCTTAAAACTAAGGATTAATTTCCAATAGGAGTAAAGTTCGTGGATTTATTTGCAATTAACCTTTTTTTTTTAATGATTTGTCTTCAATATTTATGCTATTTAAATTACATACAAACTATCATTGTCAATTTTTAAAAATTTATAATTAAATATAAATATTTAAAATATATTACGTGGATATAATTTGAAAATAAAGAATAATATTTCTTCCGTTCTAGTAAAATGCGAACCGTTACCTAATGTTTATAATAAGATATTGTTCGCATTTCACAGAGATGGAGGAGTAATAAGTTTTCTTTTTGCCAAAATTTATTAAATCACCACTAGAGTAAAGGAGTAATAAGTTTTAATTTTTTTTTTCTTTTGTAGAATTTTAAAAAGTTGTGATTAAATTGCAATTAAATAAAATTGGAAAATGTATTTCATCTTGGGATTGGGAGTATTATTGGTGTGTTATGTGTATAACAAATAAATTCTTTTTCCAAAATGTATTTCATCTTGGGATTGTGAGTATTATTTGTGTATAACAAACAAATTCTTTTTCCTTAGAATAATACTCCCTCCGTTCGCCACAAAGGTAGACATTTGCTTTTTGCACGTGAATTAAGGAATATTATTATTTAAGGTGTAGTTGGTAGTTGTATTAGTGGAGTGTATAGATCCCATAAATTTATTGTATTAGTGATGTGTGTGGGTCTCATGTGTTTAAAAAGGGAAATGTGGATCTTTGGTGCGGACGCCCAAAATGACAAAATGTAGACCTTTCGGGCGGATGGAGGGAATAATAAGTAAAGATTAGTGAGAGACTCGTCTTATATAAGTACTTAAGTCAAGTGAGACGAATAAAAACTAATAACTTCTATATTGAAAAGTGATACTCGATTTATAAAATGATAATTTTTATAATTTAAATGATATTCAATTAATAAAAAAATGATAATACTATTTTATTAACAATTTATAGTATATTAATGTAAAGTGATAATATTTTATAACGAAAGTAATAATATTTTACAGTGAAAGTAATAATTAATTTAAAAAGTTTAAAATGATGTAATGGAAGAATTGCCAATAATAATACTACTTGACATTCTAAAAGGGTCCATTAATTATTTTAAAGAATAATGTTTTCCAAAAGAAAAACTTGCACCTAACTTGTATGAAAGAATGACACCACATAAAAGACATGAGAAAATCCTGAACTTGATGGTCTGGTTATCCGGGGGAGGTGGTAAAAGGATGGATTAAGATGGAAATCGGGGTGATTTTGATATAGAGAATGCAGGATGTAAATTGTGTATATCCACCTTTCCTAGGAAGCTCTCCTGTTCCTCAGAACCCTGAAATCCTCGTTTTCAAGACTGTTGTTCTCTCATAATCTCTGCTGCTAAAATGGCAACTGATTCCCTCCAACGATCCACAAGAATCCAAGTGTGGGTATTTCTCCCAAACCCCAAGGAATCTCTTCTAAACTCTCCATATGTATAAACTGAAGGTTCTCAAGCAGGGGCGGACATAGGGGGGCCCTGAAATTTCTAAAAAATTCAGGGCTATAAAGTAATTTCATAAATAAAATAAAAACTATATATATATATATATATATATATATATATATATATATATATATATATATATATATATATATATATAATTAATATGTGAATCTCAAGTTTCCAACCCCCCACACAGCAAATGACCAACATCCTCATTCCCATTTCAACTCTTCGTGCCTTCGCCCCTATTCTCTCTCAACTTCCTCTCTCTCTTAGGTATTTTAGTTTAAATTTATTAAATTAAATATTTATGCTCTTCCTTACATATGTAGTGATGATATATATTTAGGGCTTTTATTTAGTAGAAAGATTTTAGAATAATTTATTTATTGATAGAGATTTTATTTAAATTTATTATTGTATATTTTGTTAAATTAAATTTGTTATGTTCTTTTTATGTGGAATGTAATATTGTTATATTTAAAAATTAGGGTTTTATTTTAGTGGAAGAGTTTAGAATAATTTATTTTTGTTGAGGGAAATTTTATTTAAGTGGAATTATTTTAAAGGGAGAATTATGATTCATTTCTATTCAATTTTTTATATATTTAATTTGTAATGTAATTTTTTTAATAGATATGGAACGATATTATAAGAAGACTACAACTGTCCATGAAACATCATCTTTCATGGTGAATGCTCCCAATGTGCAACGTACCTCAACAATCATCAAGCCAAGATAACAATATTGCGGTTGATTCAGAAAATCTTCCTAGTGATCCTGGACTACGACCTAACATAACAAGTTATCCGCCTAATTTGATTGAACAGGTTCGTAGGTCTTACCTTTTAAAAGGTCCATGTCAACCACGTAAACATAATTTTCCTCAAAAGTGGGATGAAGATAGAAAACGTAAATTTGTTGCAACTTGGTTTAATGATTATGGTGATTGGTTGGAGTATAGTATTGCAAAAGATGCAATGTTTTGCTTATATTGTTACATTTTCCCTACGGGTCGTACTGAAAGAGGGCATGATGCTTTTGTAACTGAAGGTTTTAGTAAATGGCGTAAGAAAGAGAGATTAAATGATCATGTTGGGGATCATAATAGTGATCATAGCAAATGCAAACGTGCTTGTGAAAATTTGATGAATCAAAGTCAGCACATCGAAGTGGCTTTTTCTAAGATTTCAAAACAATCAAAGATTGATTATCGGTGTAGGCTAAATACATCAAATGTTTACTTGCGTTTTCTTATAATGCAAGGATTAGCCTTTCGAGGACATGATGAGTCTGAAGAGTCAATGAATCAGGAAATTTTTTTGGAGCTTCTAAAAGTTATTGATTCATGTAATGAAGAAATAAATAGAGTTGTGCTACATAATGCTCCTAAAAATTTGAAGCTTACATCTCCTAGAATTCAAAAGGATATTATTAATGCAGCTACAGTTGAGACAATTAATGTTATCATTAGTGACATTGGTAATGTTTTTTTTATTATGGTTGATGAATGCCGAGACATATCAATGAAGGAGCAAATGAGAATAGTTATACATTATGTGAATACCAATGGATATATTATTGAACGTTTCTTGGTGTCGTTCATGTTAGTGATACAACTGCAATTTCACTTGAGGAAGGTATTGAGTCATTGTTCTCTACGTATGGTTTGAGTATTTCTAGTTTGAGAGGACAAGGTTAAGATGGAGCAAGCAATATGAGAGGTGAATTTAAGGTTTAAAGATTTTGATATTGAGGAAGAATTCTACTGCTTATTATGTTCATTGTTTTGCTCATCAACTCCAATTGATAGTTATTGCTGTTGTCAAAAAGCATACAAGTGTTGGGTCTTTTTTTAATATTGTTACTTGTTTGTGTAATCCTGTTGGATTGCAAATGGTGAAATCAAGACTGGAAAAGGACTAAATCAAGAAATGGGAATCACACTAGCGGGAGATACACGTTGGAGTTCTCATTATGGTACTCTAATAAACTTGTTGTCTTTATTTTAATCTGTGATTTATGTCCTTGAGTTTGTTGGGGAGAATGGAAATGAAGATTCACAAAGAGCTGAAGCTTTAGATTTGCTAGAGATTGTAACTCACTTTGAATTTGTCTTTTTGTTACATCTTATGAGAAATGTTTTGGGAATCACACATGAATTGTCACAAGTTCTACAAAGAAATGATTAAGATATTGTCAATACAATGAATCTTGTGAAAGTATCAAAAGTTCGCTTCCAAGCAATGAGAGATGAAGGTTGGATGTCTTTGTTAAATGATGTTTCAAATTTTTGTAGCAAACATGGCATACCTTTACAAATCATGGAAGAATTCTATTCACCTAGAGGAAGATCAAAATGAAGAATTGAAAAAACAACAATTCTTCATCATTATTAAGTTGAGATATTCTTCACTATGATAGACATGCAAGCTCAAGAGCTAAATAGTCGCTTTGATGAAACACCAAGTTGCTTTTATGTATGGCTTGCTTTGATCCAAGAAACTCATTTGTTATGTTTGACAAAAGCAAGTTCTTCGTCTTGCAAATTTTTATCCATCTAAGTTTTCTGTTGTTGCTCTATATGAACTTGAATGTCAACTTGAGAACTTCATATTTGATGTTCGGTTGGATGGAAACTTCTCTGAAGTCAAAGGAATAGGAGAACTTGCTCAAAAGATGGTCGCTACAAGAAAGCATATTGTTTTTCCATTAGTTTATCTACTAATTAAATTGTCATTGATCTTACCAGTTGCAATTGCCACGATGGAAAGAGCTTTTTCGGTAATGAAAATCATCAAGAGTTTACTTCGCAATCAAATGTGAGATGGACTATTGAATGATTGTTTGGTAGCATACATAGAAAAAGATGTATTTAAGTATTAGCAATGATGCAATCATGCTACGGTTTCAAAATATGAAGAATAGAAGAGAGATGTTGTGATTGTGTTAAGTTTTTTATTATTAAGTTGGGAAGTACTTAAATTATTTATTTTGAATATTGTCTTGTTATGATATAATATATTGATTTTGTCAAATTTACTATAGCTTTTGTAACTTTATATTTATTTTTTGTAAAGTATTTTCTTTACTAATTGGGCCCCTCTAAGTCGAATTCCTGCGTCCGCCACTGTTCTCAAGCATCGGGAAGAAATCGGAGCTATCTGCATTAATATTCCACTTGGTCAGTTCGCAGTCATTAAGTTGTAAGAATCTTAGACGAGGGAATGCTCCCTCTACGCTATCCCACTCTCTTCCAATCCCCCAGTCCGCCATATAAAGATTTAAAACTTCAAGATGAGGCAAAGAGAACCCAATTTTGTTCACCTCTTCCCACTCAAGACCAAAATGCCATAAGTACAACTTTCTGAGACAACTCTGAAAGCGCACGCGCTGTAGCACCTCCCCTCTATCCGGTGTTTGCGTGAAGGAGCAGTGAAAAGATTATAGTTTAAGTAAGTGATCAACATAACAGCAGGATTTTCCCCCAGAGAAATTATCGTATATAATTCTCAGTTTCGTGATGTTTGGGATTCTCCTGCAGACTTCCTCTGTAAAGCTCAAGTTCACTACCCCTGAGAGTGTTTGTAAGTTCGGCAAAACGTGATCATTTTCATCTAGAGGAGGATCGGGAAAAAAGATCTGATCGAATCGAAGATACCTAAGCTGCCTCATATACCATATCTTCTTGTGTGTTGTATCAATTACTAACCATTATTTTCTAAAGTCCAACGTTTGAAAATTCCAGAGTCGGGATAATGAGGGGAGCAGCTGGCATATCCCGTCCCAAGTATTATGAGAAAGGTACCGCAAGTTAACTAGTTGAAAAATATCATTCAACAAAGACTTAGACAGAAATAGAGTGGCCACCTGCAGTAACCGAAACTTAAAACGCAATTTGCTGAAGTATGATTTATATGTATGTGCAAGTGATACGGATGGCAGATTGATCTCTTTCTTGGGACTCCATGTAGTACAATGCAACGCTCTTTATCCATGTATGTTTTAATATCATGCATCCTTTTCATCACACAAAACAACTTTTGTTTCTCACCAATCCTTAAACATACATCTCTTACAACATCATGCATCTTACAATATTTGACCCTCCCATTCCACCGCCTCTCATCGACTAAAACAAGATTCCTTTCAACCAATCCCTCCAAACAATCCTCAGCAACCTCTTCCAAGCTCTGGACATCATTCGATCTCAGAAATCCCTCTGCAACGAATTTTCTGACAAGTGATTATGCAAGAATTTGTTCGTTGATTAGCCATTTGTAGTCGGAATGACTAATTAAAGAATTTATCGAACCACAGGGAGGTAGGTACTAGAGTTTAAGCGATCTCAAGTTTATCGTGATTTTATAAGGACGACGGAAAGGGAGGATAAGGTGCAAATAAATGCAATTAAACTAAAGCAAGAAATAAATGATAAAATGAATGCAAAATAAATGGATTCCAAGTTATGCAAGGATGAGATTAACAATAATCATGACATAGATAATTAAGTAATTATGCAATTAATTCTAATCTCTCATGGACAAGGTATAGAAGCGATCACTAATTCCACCTAAACTCTCTCTCGAGACGGATAGGATGTAGGCCCTCAATAAGACTCCCAAAGCACTTAGGATCGAGAGCATAGCGAACACCTCCCACTAGGTACTAATTACTCTACGAGTTCCCTAATGAGGTACTAAATCATAGGCAATATTCTCTTTTAAGGTACTATGAATTCAGTAATGGCTTGGTTCTCCTCACCTAATCAACCAATCTCTCGATTAAGTTAATCAAATGTTCTATCAAATGGTTCTAAATCTAAAAGGATATCTCTATCTCATTCTAAATTAATGCACATAAAGTGTATGATGAAATGATTCAATGAACTATCCTAAACACATAATTGATTTCTCAATCTAATCACATGCACATGATAATTAATTACACAAATCATACATATACATCAAGCAATGAACAATCAATGATAGAAATAACACAAAACTCATTCAAGATTAAAATCCAATTGTATAAAACTAAATTATCCAACACCAATTATGGAACTAATCTCACAAAGGAGATTAGCCTCTCATAGTCACAAGAAATTCAACATAGACATTAAAATCCTTACAAACCATGATCAATCTATAAAGAACTTGACAAAAATTAGAATTAGATTCCCCCTTTAAAGTGCTTCAATGGAGGTCTCCTTCTTCTTCTTGTGATCTCACTCTCCCTTGCTTCCTTGATCACTTGGATGGTGGATTTGATGGAGGAGATCAAGTGTAAATGGATGGAGATGAGGATGGATAGAATGGAGGTGAAAGTGTGTGAAAAATAGTGTGAATTGTGTGTGGAGCTGATTCCTACTGATCCTTCTCTTATTTTACACTCAAAATAGACATTTGTACCCTTGGAACCTTCTAGAATACATTCTAATCATAAAATTGATTTCGGGCCGAGTTCGGGTTGGTGCAGTGCAGTCTCACCGTTTTGCTTATAATTTTCTCATACGAAATCCAATTCAGGTGATTCTTACGCTCACGCGATCCTCTCTTCCGTGGCTTTCTATTCATATAAAGAATTGATAAAACTTCCAATATTTAAAGATGTAACAAGTCATTCAAAGTAGCACAATCGTGCTGAGTAGGAATGCTTGCGCGACGTCACTATTTTAATCATAACTTTCTCATTTGGGCTCCGGTTGAGGTATTTTTTATACCAAAACGATCCTCTTTTCTGTGGCTTTCCAACCATATATCACACTTCTAGTTTTGAGCTCTAAAAGAGTATAGAAAAATTACACAAATTGGACATGCGTTTTTAACCATTTTGCTTTGACTCATTCTCCCTCGTTTTAACTCTAAATTGAGCTCCGTTTTTTCCCACATCTTCCTTATCGCGTCTAGAATCTATTTTTACCTAAAAATCATACGTTTAAGCTCATTCTCATAAATTTTCATAAAAACACATAACACAATCAAAATACACATAAATACGAATGAAATAATATGAAAACACACATAAAAAGACACTAAAATCTAGGTGAATATCACTCATCATTCGTCTTCCCCATAATTCCCATGTAAAGAAAACAGGGCTTTAGATGAGCAGGCAAGTGATTATAGCTCAAATTCATTACCTTCAGGCAATGTTCATCATTTCCCAACATCAAAGGCGAGTTTATATCTCTAGCAAAACTCTCCCAATACTCTAATGTCCTGGTGGAGTTTCGAAGAAGCCCCCCGATCAAAACAATCGAGAGGGGAAGTCCTTTGCACGCTCTAACAATCTCCTTTCCCACTCTCACTAACTCGGGCGGGCAACCTTCTTCTCGAAATTCCTCTATGTAGAATTACTCCCAACTTTTATCCTCATCCAGAAATTTCATCTCAAAGGATGATGAGCTAACATTAGTAGCCACATTCCATATCCTAGTAGTTATAACAACTCTACTACTATTACCATTATCCGGAAAAAACAACTTCATCTTATCCCATACTTGTACACTCCACACATCATCCAACACGATTAGAAACCTTCTTCCCCACAAAATTTTGTGCAGCTTATCTCCTAATTCATACATTTCACCATCTGACCCTTTTTTTCTTTCTCCTTTTATGTAAGATACAAGCTCAGAAAGATTATTTTCAACTACGTATTCTTGAGATATTGTCACCCAAGCTCGAATATCAAAATTTTCCACAATACGTCAATTTTTAAAGACGTTTCTAGCGAGTGTAGTCTTACCAATTCCACCCATGCCAACAATGGGCACAATTTGAAGACATGGTTGTTATCCAATTAGCTGATCCATGACCACCCTCTTCATCAAACCCCACCATCACATTATTTGCAGTGGTAAGGGGTTTGGGGGAAGTAGTGGGCAGTGAGGATGAGGGTTTAAACTCCTTTGTGTTCTTAAACTCCATAACCTTCTTTTTGAGAGCATTCATGTCCTGTATCAATCTCTCCGGATCGAGCAAACGAGTTTCTCCAGAAAGAATTTGGTCGACAACGTGCGATTCAATTACATCCTCACCCTCGTTAGGTACACGCGCAATTAGCCTCTCCAAGTCGTTTTCTTCTTTGCTCCTTCCTTGAGGGTTATAACTCTCGATGAAATCGATCAAGAAACAGATGATTTGGTGCAGATGTTGGATCTGTTCGTTGTCAAGAGAATGGGAATGGAGGGGATGACTCTGGATGTGGTCAATAGTACGTAGTCATAAGAGACATTACAGCTGCGTAAGCTGCCATCTCCAACACGTTTGATTCAAATTAGAGAATATGAGATTTTTGTAGAGAGGGTTCAGAAGAGATTTTGGGATGTTTTTGTGTGGGATGGGATGGAGCAAAATGCATACTCACCTACCATTCATGACACCGTCGAAATTGTAAAATGTCAACCTGTTAACCGTTAAATATTTGATGTAGTTTAGATTATTGAAGTAATTTAAGGGTTTAACAATATTCTTTATTGCCCAAATAAAAGAGTGACTTTTTAATTACTCAACGACGGATTAACCTTCACTCGAATACAATTCGTGTAAAATAATATAAAAATTCTAAAATGAATTCGTGTCAAATAATGCATTCGTATAAAAAGTTCGTGTCAAATAATGTATTCGTGTTAAATAATCAGTTGGGTTTCTTTTTTTTTTTTACACGAATGTGTTTACATTTACTCGAATGGTGCAACACGAATTTGTGTCAACACAAATTGAGTTACAATTACATGAATTTTTTTTTAACACGAAAATAATTAACACGAAAAATAATGTGTTCGTGTAATGAATTCGTGTCATATAATGTATTCATATAAAAAATTTGAGTAATAGTTTTTAATGATTTTTCAAGTAAAATTTGTTTTACTCGAACACTTTACTCAAATATATTATTTGAATATTCGAATAAATGGTGTTTTGGTCAATTCGGGTATAAAAAGATATAGTGTTAAAGTTAGGATAAAAAAAATACTACATGTAAAAAAAATAGGGTAATGTAAATTTTTTTCCTAGATTATTACTTATATAATTAACAAAAGAAAAGAGAATATTTGATGTTATTTTCAGAGTTAGTGTAATACGTACTTATATAGTTGACAAAAGAAAAGAAAAGAAAATATTTTATGCCATTTTCATGCCTAGTTTATTACTTATAATAGTTTACTTGTATTATATGCTTTTATCTTATATACAAGTTCTAGTATAGTTTTTTTTTTTTTAAACTTTAGTGTAACATGAAAAATAGCACAGAAAATTCAATCAGAATTGCTAAAATTAATATTTTTTTGCACAAAAAGCATCAAATCATAAATTCATGGATTAATAATTCTCATATAAATTTAGTCTCACGTGAGATTTTGTTAATATATTTATATTTATAAATAAGTTTTTTAAATTTTCAAAATAAAAATTCTGTTGGCGGAAGCGGGTTCCTTTTTGGGTCAACAGAAGCCCAACCCAATTTAATAAACCCAAGTTTGGCCCATAAACTAGCCTAAACCGTAGAAGTCGTTTACTTTCTTTCTCAAGTCATACAACAGTTTGCAACAGTTACAATTCATACAAGAACCCTAGAATTCAGACCAGTTATGGCGCAGGAGAAGAAAGGGGAAATGGCTTCTAACAAGAATCCTAAGAAGGCCAATCTTTTGGATCACAATTCCATCAAACACATTCTCGATGAGTCTGTCACCGAGGTTCGTACGCTTAAGAACTTAAATTATTCGTTTTTTGTTTGATTTTTATCTTTCTTCCTTGTTATTAATTTAATTTTCTCGTTCAATTGCTTGATTTCGAATTAAATTGGAGCTTGATGTGTTTTTTTTTTTAATCCTGTTGTAGATCGTGACTAGCAAAGGATTTCCAGAAGATGTGAGGCTGAGTAACGTTCGTTTGTTCATCGGGGCAATCATCATTGTTATCGCACTTTTTGCGCAGTTTTACAAAAAGAAGTTTCCCGAGAATCGGAATTTCCTCATTGGTTGCATCGTTTTATATCCTTTTCGTGACTTGGTTATTTAATTTGTTTAAAAAGGAGTGGTCGAATGCCGTTTTTGAGTTGTTTGTCTAATTGCTTATTAGAAAAAAATCTACGAGATTGTTTGATAAGGTTTGATTTTTTGGAAGATGTCATTAGTATTGTGGATGTAAAAAGAAAAGAAAAAAAGAAATAGAAGAAAATGCAAGAGTTATATGATAGTATCAAATCCAGAGCCAGAGTAACTTTCTTTTTCTAACTGTGCTACAGATATTCAAAACATTAAAGTCATGTGGCGTGAAATATTAGTTACCAAGACTATTCTTGCTTTTGCGAATGTCGTTTGATGCAATTCTAAATGCGTTTTGAGTGTTCATGTATGTTTATATTGCAGAAGTTTATAATTTGTTTGTTCTTTGACATTGGCAAGTATGTTGTGTTCAATGGGATATTACAACTGATTATATACGTGAAGGAAAAGAATGCCATTCTGTATACCTATCCTCCAACAGTAAGTTCTTACTATTCTCTTGCATCGAATTTTATGCACTTGGTTAGATTATTTTCAATTTTTATCCTTGAGTGCGTATGAAAGTGATTAGATGGTGCTATTAATATTTTCCGTTGGGTTTATTACCTATTATCAGACCTATTTGCTTATGTATGAATGTGTTGGTTATATTACCTAGTTTTTAGTCCAACTGTCCAAGTAATTAATAATTGCTTCTATCTCTGAGTCTGTTGATTGGTTACATCACTATCACCCAACCTCTTTTTTTTTTTTGTTAACTGATTGTATATCTTGATTTTTAATGATATGTTTTTTAATATGTCATGTTTATTCCTGTCAGTATGTGTCTTGAATCAGAGCATATATGGATAAACAAGACTAATATTCTGATTATATCCTCTCTACTTATGACTGGTTATAGGCAGGACAAATCTACCAGTTTTTTACTTCTATTTTCTGCTCTTGTTTATAACTATTTGTAATTTCATATTATTGGATAAATTTGTTCCTTTCCTAAAACTAATAAAGGTTTTCTTACAAGCTGGAAATTTTTTTTGGAACAATGGAGAATGGTGTATTAAATATTAGCTGCCGAGTATTTGACTTTATTTAGAGATATAACGAATATGAATGTGTAATCTCTGATCAATCGTCATACTTCTATAATGAATTTGGAAAGAGCTTATGATGGTGAACATACATAAATTAAAATATGGTTATTTGCCCATATGTAGAACATTTGCTTTAGTTATGCACTTTTTCTACTTTTTTTTTTTTTTTGTAAATATTCAAAACTTGGAGGTCATGTTTATTCTGGATCAACAAAAGTATAACTTGTTTGCCAGATTTAATTTTTTTATTATTGACAACACATTTTCTTATAACTTCAAAATGTTTTAATCATTAGATTCACTTTTATAAGAAATCCATATTCAAAAATAGACATTTTATCAATATGAGCAACACAAAATCGAACACTTTTCCTTAATTTTAGTTGAAGTGCTGGGAAACTCAGCGACACTCTATCTAAAAGTCAATTGTAATTGTGGACTATAACTGATTCTCTTTTTTATTTTTGAGAAATTTTGGATCTTTTCTGTGTCATAAGGGCTTAAATTTTAATTTTTAATATTTCTTGATGCATGAACTTTATTTTTTGTTCTATTTCTGGTAAAGCTTCTTGGTTGCAAGGTTCTGTCTTACAAAAAGAAGGGGCATTTGCAGTACTGTTTATATTTGCTACTGATGTGCAATATTGGGATATGTGCTATTTTGGTTTCTGGGAAAAATACATGTTAAGCTTATAAGTGTATTGGGTTGAAAGGCTTTCTTCATTGCTTCGCGGCTGTTACCCTTATGTTTAAAGTTTTAAATGTAAATGTAGATGTGTGTGTGTGTAGTGACAGCAAGATAATAATCTGAATTATTCCCAGATGCTTTGAATCGATTTTGAGATTTTCTAGGAGTTTGAGCATTTGGCAGCAACTTTGTAGATCTTGCATATGAGTTTGAAAGTGTGAGAAATTTTTTTTCAAGATATTTAATATCAAGGCCAACAATAGATAATTACCCTCCGAACACACTTACGATATCCATAACCATAATCTCATTGAATTTCTCTTTGTTTTCTTTCCTTTTTTCTCATTAATTATGTTATATGTAGTTTACTTTTTAGTGCATTCCCCTTTGTATTTTGTGTTTGCTTGATTCACTTATACAAGAGCCTAATAGATCTCTTAACAAGGGAAAGGGGTATATACTTGCGTATGAATATTGACGTACAAGTCACATTTTCATAGTTATATGCATAATATGTAAATGAATGGTTCAGTTGATACTCACTCACCCAGAGTCCCCTGCCTGAGTCTGGGGCTTCATTCTTTGTCAGATATGCGATTGCTTGTGATGACAATTTGGATTTCGTCAGATAATGAGTGGAATTTGATGACGACAGTTAATTTTGTGCTTAGATCATGTGTTAAGCTGGCATGGATGGCTTTATTTTCTTTTTAAGTTTTGGCATGGTAGTTGTTTCCTTGACTTGCTTAATTGCTTTGATGTTAATTGATGCAGCTAACTTAAACTTCTCAAATCTGGCCACATGTGTATTGCCTGGATTTATTTTATCTTCTTATTGGACCCAATTGTTGTCGTATATGATCTACAAATTCTTGAACCTGTTTTGGGGTACCCTGTTGGAAACTTGGAAATATTAAGATGGTATGGTGACTCCATGTTGTAATAGAATTTTGTGGCAGCTTTCAGTTATTCTTCAGATATGCTGTATACATAAATTCATATGGTTAAGTATTCCTTTGGCTTCTCGTATTTTTTGCATCTCTTTTTACTGGTTGTTTCCTCTAAAGAGCTACTCTTCCAATTCTGCATCAGTGCATTTCTTGTGTCAATTAATTGAAATGTTGCCCAGTAACGTTTGAATAAACTTCTTTTGTACGTTAAGGAATATTTCCAGTGTCACTATGTTAGCCTTTTACGTACCCTATGCTAACTAATTTCTGATTAATAATTATTGATGTGCTTTTTAGAAGACATCTTAGATTACTGCGTGCTCGAGTTCACTCAGCTATGCCCTGTTATTATAAATTGATAACTTCTCAAGTGTAACACTCTTATCTCCCTTATGTGACTTAAAGTAATAACCCATGATATTAGCATTTTTTTCAAGTATGGAATGACTTTTCTCATACCATTTATCTGTTTAGATAAACTGAAGTTTAGCTTTCTACAGGACTCTTTCAACTCCACTGGATTAGCAGTAACTTCAAAGCTGCCTAGGTTCTCGGATATGTACACATTGATCATATCAAGTGCAGATCCCCAGTCTATATCTGCAAAACCACCGGTTGAGTTTACCAAGAGCGTGACTCAGTGGTAAAATTTCTAGCACTCCACATCCCGAATCAGAATCGACTTGTATTCTCTCCTTCATTTACCGTATTGTATTTCGTGTTGTAGGTTCACCAAGGATGGAGTTTTGGTGGAGGGCCTTTTCTGGAAGGACGTCGAGGGACTTATAACCGGATATGCGAAAGAATCTAAGAAGAGCAAATAGAGATGAGAAAAAAAACCAGATATGATGGTAATTGAAACTTAACCTTTTCTCCATTGACTTGTATTGTATGGAAGATATTGAATTTTTTTCGAGATGGAATTCTATGGAGAAATTGGCATATAAAATTCACTCCGGCGTACAGACTATGCGTGTTGATTCCTTGCAACTTATTTGTAGACTTAGTAATCTAGGATACTTTTTAAAATTACTATTCATTATAAAATAAATTACTTTTTAAATTATTTTTTAAAAAGATAACTATTACTAGTTTTCTGAATAAAAATTACTCCCATTACTCCTCGAATTCTGTTCAACAAGAATATAAAAAATCAAAACATATCAGAATTTGAGGTGTAATATTTTTCATTCAAAAGAGTATAATCAGTTAATTAGTATTCATGTGTCGACTTGATGGGTAGAAGTGTTTGCCAGGTGTATAACTTGACATGGGATAATTTCTTTTGAGTTTTTATTGTCAGTTTATTCAAATTATTATATTATCCGATCTGTATTCTATCATGCAAACAGGTTGAATAATTTAATTAGTATGATTGATTGACTATAATAACTTAATTAGAAAATGATACTTATTCTTTTTTCAAAGATTAATGAAATATTTTAGGTTTTTTTATGAATGATCATTTTTGTGAAATCAACTTTCTTTTTTTCAATTAAATCCAAATTACAAACAAAATTTATCTTAAAAAATAATACTCCAGGAAGTAGATTTTCGGGTGCTAACATCTCTTTACAGAAACAATTCTTCATATTCTGCACAATAGTGTCCGTTGGGATAATTCAAGTATTATCACTTAATCCCAAACTAATCTGTTGGTATCATCTAATCCCAAACTAATTTGCACACTATTGTATATTGTAACAAAATTAATTTGCACACTATTGTACATTGTAATAAAATGAACGTTAGTATACAATTTCAGAACACACATAATTTCTAAAGCACTATTCTGCAGACCACTGTACCTTATAACAAAAATGAATGCTATTGTACAATTTCAAAAATGCTACTTCCAAAACATGTCTAGTGTACACTGTTGTTTTCGACAATATGAAAAATCCACAATTGGAATCGAATGGGAGTTATTAGGGCTTTGATTCAAGTATTAAGAATCTAATTTTAGTATAAGGATATTGGTGAGAGATTGAGGGGAAAGATTTGGATATTGAGAGGATAGATTATATGAATAAGTTATAAATCATTTTTTTCTTTTTTCTTTTTTAAGATTTTGCATATCAATGTTAAAATGGATAATTTGGGTAGTACAATATAAAATTTTATATTTAAAAGTAATTTTACGATGTCAATGTATTATACAGTAATAACAGAGAATATTTTGTACTTGTTACATGTGACCTTTTAAAAAATTAATTTAAGAGTGTTATTAAATACACCCCCCAATTTATTAAATAAACACTCTTTTGTTGGAGTCCAACTGCTGTGTACCGGGTGCACCGGTGCACCTGAACGATCTTAACCATTAGATTATATTTCTATTCCATCTCCACCATCAAATAAAATAAAATAATAATTTTTTTTAAAAATAACTACCCACTAACTCCTATTTTAATCCATTAACCCTTAGGTGCACCCCCGGTGCACCACAGAATAACCTCTTTTATTATATGCACACCCCTTTCCTTAATTATTTTACTAAATTTATTAAATATACACCATTTGAAAACTCCAAAATACCCTTTAAAATACACACCCCATTAATTCCTCTTTACTTCACTAATTCCCCAACTTTTTTCCTTCCGCAAGAAGTTCATGTGCAATTTATATAACAAAAATTAAGAGTTGGATTCTTGAAACACTCCACCCACTACATATACAGCAATGAATTTGAATGTGAACAGTAATTCAATGGTAATAAGGAGTAATAATTATAGTTTTCGTTTGAGTGCTTAACTCACTTTTTCTGCGATTTTTTTAATTAAATTTTGCTGCGAATAAATTGAAGATCCACAAACCATTATCAAAAAAAAAAAAAAAAATGGTGAATGATTGCAAAGCAGAAAGTAAACTTAGGGCACAGAGTAATTTGCGTATGAATTAGATGAATATTTGAATTTACTGCATTTTCTGGATATTAATTAATTAGTTATTTATTTATAAATTAACAAGAAGTTTATTTATGTTGCCATCATGTTTTCTTCATCTCCATATTATTTCATCTCTATGTTTAATTCCCATGACGACTTTAAAGAATGAATGTCATTCTATTTGTTATGGGAGCGGTTATTTGCACCCCCAATTTTAATAAATGTATCTCATAAATTTTATAGGACTAAAATACCCATATTTGTTAAGACGTAAATATCCCTTTATAAATATAAATTAAGATTTCTTATTTATATGGTGTTCGGTGGCAGTAACCGAACAGGCATATCAATAAGAAATCTTAAAGTGTTCGGCAACTGAACACCATATGAATAAGAAATCTTAAGGTGTTCGGTTGCTGCAACCGAACAAGCATATGAACAAGCATATGTGTTCAGTTGCAGCAACCGAACACCTTAAGATTTCTTATTTATATGATGTTCGGTTGCTGCAACCGAACAAGCATATGTGTTCGGTTGTAGCGACACATGTTCATCGAACAAGTACTGTGTCTTTCCATGGACAATGTTCACCTATTATTAGGCAGTGATTCAGTTAAATTGTTGAAAAATTGAAATAATAATGCAAGAAAAAAGGTGATGAGTTGCAGTGTATAACTCGTAGGTTTGCTGTAAAAGTAGAACATGGAACATGGAAGGACTGAGAAACTCCCTCTGCTTCGCCAAGAGTTCGGTGGTGGTGGGGCCCTTGTACGGAGGCAGAGTGTAGTCGAAGGGGGCAGTTTGAGGAGTATGTTGAGATCTCTGGCAACATGCATTTACACTCTATGAATACCCACGTTTGCAGCTTTAGAATTATAGGCATATGTCTTTTTCATTTCTCTTGCCTCACGTCGTTCTAATTTTTCCTCTTTTTTCTCTTCTGTGGAGTCGGTACGTCAACCCTTTCTCTTCTACGAAGTCGCAACGTCGACTTCTTCTTTCCTTCACCGACGTTTCTTTCTTCTTTTTTTTTGATTAATTAATTTTTAGTAATTAGGGTTTAATTAATTAAAAGGGTAAAGTAGTCTTAAATGGGGTGTACTTAGTAATTTATATGTATAACTTTTAATTTTAACGGGGTATATCTAGATTTTGAGGTTCATTTAGTAAATTTTGGGGTGCAAATAGCCGCCCCCATTTGTTATTTAGGGTTCATATTAGTGTGTATGAAATTATTAAGAATCTATATTTTAGGATTGAAAATATATAGGGTGTGTATTTATATAAATTAAAAGTAATTTAGACTTTTAAAAATATATATATTTAATTTATATAATAATAGGGTGTGTATTTAATAAATGGGGGTGTGTATATAGTGGCACCCTTAATTTAATTTCATTTAGTTATTTACACCATTAATACTCTAAGAGTGAGTCTCATTTAAACCCAATTTACATGTAAACGCTATTTTTAAAATTTTCTCTTTAGTATATAAAAATTATTATTTGAAGAGTAATAATTTTTATACAGAAAGTAATAATTTATTTCTCTAAAGAGTAATTGTTCATGTACTAAAAACTAATCGATAAATCAGGGTTTACAAGAATTTAAAGAGTAATTTTTTAATTTAGAAGAGTAACAAATTATGTGTCTAAAGAATAATTTTTTTATGTACTAAAGAGTAACAAGGTTTACATACTAACATATGTAAACCCGATTTATACAAGTGTTTGTGATACTGTATATGGCGCACTCTATATGATTTAATTGACAAATACTTGTGTGAATCAGGTTTACACGTATATTTTAATTTACTATTATTCTTTAGTAGTAGAAGAAAAATTATTCTATAAAAAGATGAATTATTATTCGTCTGAAATGAAAAATATAACTCTTCAAATTCTTACACGCTGATTTACCTATTAGTCTTTAGTATATGAAAAAAATTCCTTAAGAGAGATGAACTATATTACTTTTCAAAATTAAAAATATTACTCTTCAAGTTCTTGCATCTTGCTTTACTGATTATTATTAAATACATTAAAAATTATTCTTTATAGAAATGAACTATATTACTCTTTTAGATGAAAAATATTATTCCTAAAATTTTGATATATTGTGATTTTTTAGATTCCAATTGAGATAAAGTAATATTTTTCATTTAAAAAAAGTAAAAATTTATCTGTCTAAATAATTTTTTTTGTTATCCTAAACAAAATGGAAAAAACATATAATGATGAAGAGCGTAAGAGAGAATAAGAAGAAAGAGACAAAGAGATTGTTGATAGCGAGATTTGATTGCCCTTAATGATGGTATAATGTGGTTGATTATGGGGTGATTATCTTCACTGATTTAATATAAAACGTGATAAAAGCTCAAGACTTCCTCCCGGCTCACTGTGCCTTTGGGAGGGAAAATATATGTTTGTATTCCTTTAGGGGCGATCTTATTCTGTCCCCTACATCCCAAGGGATATGGATTTTATATATACATTTCCCCTTATATCTATGCGAATTTAATCAGTCTTAGACATGCACAAATAAACCGGAACCGGCGGTTCGAACCGGGGAACCGTCCGTTTTAACTGGAACTGGAATCGGAACCACCGGTTCCGGAATCGGCAAAAAAAAACCGGAACCAGTTAAGGAAGATTCGGTTCCGATTCCTCATATTTGGGAAAAAATCGGCGGTTCCGGTTCAAATCGCCGGTTTTTTTATTATTTTTTTATTTTTTACGCTTAAAATCCAAAAAAAAAAAAACTGGAACCGGCGGTTCCGAATCGGAACCGGACCTTCGTACCCCGGTTCGATTCCGGTTCCCTCTATCTTGGAACCGGAACCGTCGGTTCGGAATCGAAATCGACTGTTCCAAACCAGAGTGCATGTCTAAGTCACATTGCATTAATTGGAGATACTGTAGAGTATTAAATGCTATGTCCTCTGCTATTTAGGCTGTATCCAAATATAGTAGGGAATAATGGGATATATCCTATGCTTTCAGATCAAGTAGTCGACAGTACAAATTGATGACGAATTACAACTGGCGCTTAACGGAAATGATGATCTCGCCTTAGGTGATAGAGATGGGGCCAAGCATCTGAGGTGTCTCGGCTATCCGGCAATTGGGCTTTGCGGGACGAGGTCCTTTTCTTCTTCACAGGCCTTGGCTTTTCTTCTAGGTCGGGCCCAAGAGCCAGGAGCCCTATCACAGAGATTAAGACCAAATAAGGGAGAAAACAATATATAACTATTATTGTGGAGCAAAGAAATTATTAAATTCTTTGCAGTTACGTTCAACCTCCCTATAAAACTATATAAGTGTAATAATTTTGTATAAACAAAATGTACTCCCTCCGTCCCACAATAATATTTACGCATTTCGATTTTTGGCGTCCATAAAGTGTTACATTTCTTTTTATAGTAAATGAGACCTACGCAAAATAATTAAATATTTTAATGGGGCCCACAACACTACCAATACAACTACACACAAAATATTAAAATATTAGGGATTATTTGGTTGGGGGTATTGAGTGAGGTTAATGAGAATGAATGTATATTGATTCTTATTGTTGATGCTTGATCTAATGAAAATAAAAATTCCTCAATCACTCTCATTAATTCAATAACTACTCTCCACCCTTTAATCACTTTTCATTATATTATGATTGAATTCCCTAATGATATCCATTTCAATTTCCCATTCCGATGGAAGAATTCAAATCCAGTTATAGTTCTATTTAATTAATGAGTTACACCCCAAAATAGTCCTTAATGATTTTAATTTCGGTGTACCTGTGACACCGGTGCACCTGAATAATATCAATCGTTGGATTAAACAGTAATTCAATCTTAACCGTTAATTATATTAAACAATTATAAATTAAAAATATATAACTACCCACTAACTTATGTTTTTAACCTTTAAAACCTAAGGTGCACCAATGCAGTAGGTGCACCAAAAAATAGTCCTTAATTTAATTATACTCCCTCCGTCCTATAATACTTTTCCTACTTTACTCATTTGTTTGTCCCACAAAACCTTTCACCTCCCCAAAAAAGGAAATACTACTTTATCCAACAACCTCAAAAGTTAGTTTAATTTCAAATTTGCCACTCATTTTTCACACGCATATCATTACTTTATATTTTTTAATTACTTAAAAATATTATAATATCCTCCAAAATTAACAAAATTGGTCAAAAAGTACAACTTTCTTAAATAACATGAAATAGTAAACATGAAAAATTTTTCAGGAGTATACCATTCTAATATAACGATAGTATATTCCATAATAATACTATCTAGTCTTTATAATTTAACTCAATTGTCAATTCCCCTAAATCAACCACCGCCATTGGCCAGTCTTTGGGGCCACTACATACAATGGGTCCCATTGCTGACGTGTATTTCGGAGCTGAGAATTGCATTTAACTGGATTTAACGTGACAATTCACGTCCACCATTGCCTACAAATAAAACCTGATGGCCTCTTATCTTCGTATTTTTGGGATTTGGTGCAGGAAGCGAGGTAGGCAGGCATTATTAGCAGATATTTCCTCTCTCTAGATTTTTTCTGCTTCTCTGTCTAAAATTTCACTTCGGAATTATCGATTACGGGGTTTTGTATATGTTCTCTCATCGGAAATTGTGATTATTCCAGCAGCTTTTTCTGTATCAACGAGGAGTTTTCCTTATCAATCGAGGAGTTTTGAGATTTGAGTAATGGACAATTCCGAGAAGCAGCAATCGGTGAGTGGACGAAGGATCGAAGACGGAGACCGCGCTGATCAGATTTCCGATGGAGAGGGTTCAATCAGCGTTTCTTCCGGTGGTGATGAAACGTCGTCGAGTGCGAACCGATCGGTTACGCGGAGGTTAACGGAAATACTTGTGGAGGATAGGGATGAGGATCTGCTGATGCAGAGTAGCGATAAAGATGGCACTGTTATTCAATGGCTTCGCGCATTGGATATGCAAGTGATGGGGGCTTGCCGGGCGGATGAGAGATTGAAACCTTTGCTGAAGCTAAATGTCTCGAATGGTGTGGCCGAGGATGGTCTCCTTGCTCATCTTAGTCAGGTATTATGCTCTTTCTAATAGAAATTAAGAACGCGTATGTATGTTTTGTTATTCTGAGGCAGTTACTCTTGATTTCTATGAACTGTTATTTTCATGTCATCCACATTTATTGAATTGTAGGGTGGAATTTTTTCTCTTCATTTTAATCTTTTAATTGAGGATTTTGATGTGGAAAAATGATTTGATTTGCATCAGTCTGCGCCTTTCCTCTCAATTAAGTAGATCATTTCTGTCTCTTTTTGTTAGTTCTTGAATACATAGTGATGTTTTCTGAGGATTTTAAATGTTGATCTGGTTTCACCTTGCCCATATTTTCATGGAGCAGCACTTTGAGCCGTCAGAGGTTGGTATGCTAGCCAGGTGTTTGTGCATACCGCTGGTTTCAGTGCGTGTTGGGAAGATCAGCAAGCAAGGAACAATTTTATCGCCATCTTCTGCGAGGTAGCTGCAGCACTCTATTCTTAGAAACATTATTGTGATTCACGTCTGCTACTAATTATGTCAGTTATACATTTCTAGTCCTAAAAGCTACAGTGTAGTTGGTTTGAGAAACAAATTCCTGTCCATGTCCATAATTTAGGTTCATATGCTGAGCCATGCTAAACTCCAAAGAGATTAGGACCATTATACGTATTACCTTTATTATTTGTAGTTGGAGACAATGCAGTGAACTCCACCTGATGATTTTGGTTAGAGTCGATTTATTGGCAAATAATTTTTTATGTGGTCGATTGAGTCCTACTTGTTATTCGGCACTAAGTATCTGGCAGAAAGAACTTGTATTATTAATACTCAAGTTAAAACATATTAAGTACCTTCAACAGAACTACACTGGAGAAGAATTTAACTATAAGTAATGCTAGAGAGTGATATGTATTAAGTGATGCCAAACCCTTGTAGTCCTCCCAATTGTTTCTTCCATCTATGTCTCATTATTTGGATCATGTTTATCTTTGACAACATCTATTGGCCTCAATCTTGCTAATCATATGTTGTCATATATAGTAGATTCAATTATTAATCATACATGTATTTCACTATTATTGGAATGCTCTTATGAGGCTAGCTTTTTGTGTATTCATTTTTGCCCATTGTTGTCATCTTGACCTTTTAAATGTTAATCTCCCTAGTTTGTTAAATTTTTGGTAACTTAATTTTCTCCTTACGATTGATCTATAGGAATAGTGTGATATCATAATCTCTGAACCCTAACCTTGTTTAGGGTTCACATTTTTGAGTGTCTCCTATGTGAATTGCAGACCTATATTTATCATCTCTTGATCGGCAGTATATTCCGGATTCTATCTTATATCCATGCGTCTTGATATGACTGATCACACGTAGGAGGTGCATATGACACGTGGAGACACCGGAGAAGGTTTGTGTGGCACATATGCTTGACATATTGTTATATTGGTGATTGTAGCTGATTCACTTATACGGCCCTGTATATTTATCTGTTGACCTTACATGAACTGATTGCATTATATAATAATCAGATTTGTGCATTGTCCTGATTGGCAGATTCATTAAGTTGGAGTTTATATGCTTGTAGTAATGAATTATGCCAATGATACTGTAACTTATATCTTTTCTTTGAAATAATTATGATTCCAAGTGATGCTTCTTAATGAGGAGGGTCAACCATAATTTTATCTGTACTCTAACTTTGTTATGATTCCTGAATGCTGTTAGATGTTGCATTTTAGATTGCTGATGGTAAAATTGTTCATCCTTCCAAGTTAAAATGTCTTTTGACTTGTAGGTAAATTGGGCGTATACTATTATGATCACTGAATTAAGAAGAAGTTAAGGTAGTGTAATGCTCCTACATTATCAATCCTTGCCTGCGTTCTTTTGACTCTTATATCTTTAATAGTAGTATCCTTGCACTCTGATGTCTCTAACTGCTTTTAATGCCGTATTTTTTGCTATTGAGTATTTCTTTATTTGGCCTAGTCAAACTTCATTCTGCATAACCTTGTACCTAAGGTTCCTATTGTATGAAGATGACTATTCTGCTTTGTTGGATAGCATATTTATGTGTATTATTTGTTTTGCCATAACTTTTGGCAGCTGGAAATTTTTAAAAAATGATGTGTAGTTTTTTTAATTAGATTTCCAAGATTTGGAGGCTTGTTTACCACCTACTTGATTTCAACTGATATTTTGCAAGTAATATATGCAGTCTGGTAAAATTTACTTTCTTTTTGTTATCTGAATTTAGCAGTTTGTCCATTCAACTGTTTGACATACTAATTTTGTGACGTAATTATGCTTGTTCTACATTAGAACAAGAAAAACGAGTTTATCTTCTTCTACGATTATGTAAAATGCTCAAATTTGTATTATTATTTTATTATTATTATTATTATTATTATTATTATTATTATTAATTTTGCTGCATTTAGGCTACCTTTTCCATTTTTTTAAAATTATTATACTTATATTATTATTATTATGTTTTTTATGATCGGTTTTTATATCCATGAAGAAATTCAGCCCAATATCTTCTTCTTGAGTGGGTTTTGAGACCAAACTAGAAAGATATTCTCAAGAAAAACCAAACTACAAAGGTAGCCAAGACATAGTTTCACTTAAAATGTTGAACACTCTAGGCTACAGTCTTTTGTGGAGTTGAAAGAATGAAAAATAAAGTATGTAAATCCAAGGTTCATATATCCACAAAATCTCAAGCCATCTCAGTGGTGGGTCTTCAATTGACTATACTAGTCAAGGATCATTCATTGCACAGTCATAATTCATGCATCCTGACTCCTGAGGAACTTGAATATTTAGCTTCTCTTTTAATTCTAATAGTTTCTTATCACTAATGGGATATTAGGGGAAATAAGGTGGATAATCTGCACTTGTACACCTACCTTTCTTATGCTTGACACTACTTCGTACCTGTTTGAATTGCTGTACATTGAACCTTTATTTTTGTTTATTATCTGAACAGGGGAAATTTATGTCTAGCACTTTTGCCCACGTCTGATTTGCGAATATCCTTTAATGGTGATGATGGTTCTGTGGAGAGGCTGACAACATTAAGTTCTGAGGCTCAGTGCACTGATGTGGAGATTGAAGCCATCTCTTCTGACCCGTCAGGAAGGTCCTTTTTAATAAAGAAATCTGATAATGTGGTTTCTTATTTTTGGTGCTCTGAAAAATCTAAGCTTTTGGGTGATGAATTGCTCAGAAAGGTAAGTTTTGGATCATTTGTTTCATGCTCACATCACATGTGTAATGGAAGAGATTCCTGATTTCTTTTTTCCTTGTCTGAATAGATGAAAGATTTGCTAGTTAGAAAAACTTCACTAGCTGAATTAACTGGAATTAGTGAGTCACGACTCAACTGTTTCGCAACTCAGCTTCGATCTTATCTGGCTGGATCAGTGGCATCTTCAGCTGATTCTTCTGAATTTCACTTTCCTCAATTTTCATTCAATTGTTCCAAGAGTTCACGTTACAGGCAGTGTGGCAGTCAAGGGTCAAAGACTAACCTGATTTACCAGGCCAGTCTTAGTCCAAGATCTAGTTCTTTTAAAGAAGGCTTACCAAAAAGTTTGTTGAATATTAGGAATGCTGCCAGAGAAAAATTGAAGCGTCGAGGGGAAAATCACGCTGCATGCATCGACAGCTTATCTCTCTCATCATCAAGCAGTTCGGATGCATCAGGTTCCAGCTGCTTTCAGAAGGACAAAATTCCTCAAGTAAATGGATCTCACGCGTTGGCTTCATTGAATTTTATAGAGCTGCCTCGTTCAGGTCCAGAAATTCAAGTTCCCTTTTCAGGTTCATCGCCATTTTCTCCTCACTACTGCTGGTGTCCTCCTGTTGCATCGACACTGCAGTACACTAAGGGGATTCCACAGCTCCCAATATCATCCACTGAGTCATTATCTCTGCCTCCATTTTCTTCTCTGCTATCATCCAATAGGTCATCTACTCTATTGACCTCAAAACCATTGCTAAATCTATCGAACCTTCCACCTGTAGATTTCCCCACTTTCCTCCCAGATCCTTTGGTTAGGTTACCTTCTTCACAGCAGATCCCGACATTTACGCCTTTGATCTGTGACCCAATCGTTCATATTCCAGTTATAGACATCTGCTCATCCGGCCAAGGCTATCTTGTTTCTGCTGGACCTGCAATGTCTACCTCGATCCCGCCATTAAAGTCAAACCTTGTTGACCCTCTACGTCCGAATGCAGAATCAATGGCGGAAAAAAGCGCTAGAGAGACTCTCCGTATGCTCATCAGTACTTCCAACCAATCCAAACCTCAGCTCGCTGTCTTGAGCAGCAGTGTCAGCGATCAAACAATACTCGCGGCTGGAAGCAGGGGTCTTTATAGTGGAGTTAATGAAGTTGATGCTATCCCTTGTAGCATGTCTTCAATGAGGCTGGTTCTGTTATCAGGGAAATTAATTGGTAGCAGGGATGATTTGATTGATCAAAAGGAGAACCCATCAAGTTCTGATCAATGCAAGTTTGATGAAATGATAGATTGAATCTGGCAGAGTGACAAGAATTAAGTGTGTTTTGGGATTTGTAGATTCTGAGTTTTTCATGGAAATGTACAGTGGTTGGTGTATGTACTAGCTCATGACTGAATGCAATTATCCATTTTTTGAAGAATGAAAGTTTTCAATGCGAATTTTCATTTGTTTTTCAATTGTCTCCACTAATCTTTTCTGGTTAATTTTCGGAATTTGATTGTAATTTGAAGCAGAGGATTAGGGTTTTACTCCAGTTGGCTGAATGGTGGATGGTGTTAAGGCTGGGCTGTTTGGACATGACTCATGAGTTCAATGTTGCGTCTCTCAATTTGGATTAATGCCAACTATGGTATCTCTCTCTGCTCTTGTTTTTCATCCTTGTAGACATTTCTCATCTCTCAGTATTTCATAGTATTTCTAGAGCTAAAAAATCATTATGCATGTGAAGCATTTAATGGAGTAAATTTACATTTTTTTTAAAATAATTTTCAATTTGGTAAAAGCTCCTGCGCCCCGGGACACGGAGGGATACTCCGTGTCCCCATGTGAACATAACACTCCCCTCCAATTCTATTTAAACATATGTATTGATAGGGGTTTAAATTGTAAAGGGGCGTAGAAATTGCAAAGGCGCACGAGATGTGTTCCGTGCGCCCGGGTGCACAAGAGCTTCACCCTTTCAATTTTTTATTATTTTGAGGTTTAGGAATGATAATGAAAGCAATATAGGAAATTTTTTTTTTTTTGGGTTACGATATGTAATTTTAAAATATTGTTTAATAATCAAAATTATTTAATAAATAAATTAAAATTTAGAAGTACTAAGGACACTGTCGAATATATAAAGAATTGGTCTCTTGTGTCTCAAGGTGCACAAGGTGTGTAAGTGTACAATATTTTGTTTTTAAAAGTATATACTTTAATTAATAAGGGTACAATATTTTATTTTAAATGGTATACAATTTCATTGGATTTTTTTTTTCGGGAAATAAAAGATATACGTCCTTATACTAAAGGGTATACTATTCAATAATAAAGAATATTTGGGAGCACGGGGTTCTCGGAGCACACAAGTTTTAGCCATATATAAATACAGACATATATATTTATATTATAAAAAAGTGAATATTATCGATCATGCGTTTTCTATAATTAACAATATATTCTTATACTAATAATAAAATTAATAACCTTTTGTATAACATTTAGGAGGTGTCTTTGTCGAGTGCTTCGATGTCTATTTATTTCTCCGGTATCATGTTGGATTATATTCTCATGATCATCTAAAACAAAAAATGATGTCTCGTGTCCTCAAGCTTGCCAACCAAAATCAAAACTATAAGGTGTCACTTATTAGTCACATCATGGTGGATGATCATTATCTTATGCAAAAATGATGGTCAACATGGAGCATTTCTTTGCAAGTCATTTCTAGTTGAGGGGTATAGTAATTAGGTGTTGAATAATTTATAATAAATAATAAAATAATACAATGTTAAAAACTATAAATACTTTAATTTAATGAAACAATTAGTTAATTTTATAAATTTCATATCATTATGCCTGTATGATACGCATGAAGAGGTTCTAGGCATGCCAAATTCAGCCGAAGTATTACAGGGAGGAATATGTATGGGACACGGGAATGCAGGCTACATTTCTGCCATTTTTTGCTCCCCTCCCCTCCCCTCATTCCTTCCTTTTGCTGCTATGTTCATAGTTTTCCTTTTTAGGGGCCTATGCATTAAATCACTCTTTTGTCTTATTCTCTAGCCTTTTTTTTTCTTCAGCCGTAGGAGTATGGAGTCTTGCCACCTACTCTAAGCTTTCATGGGTTCCTTCCCACTTAATTTTCCAACCGAGTCTGCACGCTTTAGAGCATTGGTCTGGTCATACATGTTGCGATCTGATCTGATTTGGTTGTTTTCTCTTCATACGGATGCCTTGTTAACCGAATCAGTTTCTTTTCTTCGTTTTGGCTGGTCACTTTGGCAACTATGGATTCTTGTGCACGTAGCTCTTTTAGGGAGAGAAGATCCCTCTTTCAACGACTTCTATGCCAATTTGAGCCCATCCCCAACTTTGCTACAAACACCGGTCCTCGTCTCTTGCCTGGCGGTCAGCCATCTCGTTGATCTCTCGCCACCTCTAGTTCCTTGGTTTCAATCAGCTTGTTCTTCGTTGCTAGTTGAGTACATCATTCAACCAATGTGGTGTACAAATCTTGTCTCTTTAGGTTGATTTTTTGTCATTAATCCACCTGTTTAGATCATTTTTAAGCCACTTGTTTCGCTCTTTTTTCTTGTGGTTTATCTTTCCCCTCCCTTTCCCATTGTCCCCTTTCTTTTTCTTTTGCTTATTTTATAATATATTGCCTAGTTTGATGAAGTTAGTCATATATTTTATTAATATAAAATTCGAATTAAATTAAAAAACATTATGTATTTGATTAAAAAATCGTGATTAAATTGAAAAATATAAAAAAATCGTGTATTTAATTAATAAAAAGAGAGTTTGTGATTAAATCGAAACAAAAGGAAAATGTCATGTATTTTTTTGATATAAAAAAAAGTTCGTGAATAAATTGATAAAAGAAGAATAGATCTTGTATTTTAATGCAATTAACCCTAAAATTAAAATTTCCTACTATTGTGAGACTACATGTGAACTCAACATATATGGATTAGATAACAAATATAACAAAATAACATAATGAATACCAATGAAGCAAATGATAAAATATTGTTTAAAAATTAAAAAAAATAATTTACCTTAAAATAATTAGGATAGATTGTGTCTAACGAGATGCTAATAGTCGCCTTGAAACACCACCGGAATGTCAAATAACCACTTTATAAATGGAGATTTTGCAATACAGGATCAAAAAGATAGGTAAACTATCAATTAGGAACCCGGAAGATTTTTTCTATCAATTCAGACCCAAAAGATATGAAATTATCAATACATGACCTAAAATCATAAAATTAATAAAAATAAAATAATAAAAACTACATTAAAAATCATGGTTTTATGTCTTGTATTGATAGTTTCATATCTTTCGGGTCCCTAGTTTGATAGTTTACCTATCTTTCGAGTTCTGTGATGAAAAAACTTTGAAGAAGAATTAAAGAAAATGAAAAAGAAACTTGGAGAGATGATATTAAAACTAAGGCATGGACAACCTTTGCTTTATTCCTCACGTTGCTCTGCTTTATATAGGAGATTCTTTGCAAACTCTATTATTAGAAGTGAAGAAAAAACAACAATAAAAATTGATAAAGTGAAGAAAAAACAACCGTACAAGTTTTAATTTTTACGGATGATTGTTGAAATAGTATGATGACAGGAGTGTTATGTTTTTCTGTGAAGAAAATTATGGATGCATGAGGTGTGGAAATCTATCAGGAGAGACAACAGCAACAACCGACGGAAGTGATGGATGATTCAAAAGTTGCCCTTGTTAAGACAACTTTACTTTTAATAGTCAAAAGGTGTTAGAATTTCATTATTGAAAGTTTCTCCCACTATATGCAACTTCCCTATTAAAAGTTCCCGCAAACAGAGCATGCTACAATAGCAAAGTTGTTTCTAATAGCAACTTTACTTATTTATTACATTAATACCTGCCACAACACTATTTTATTAAAAAAAAATTGAAAACAACGATGTTTTATTTAAAAAGCTGAATTTTCACATCTTAGCTCTGATTGGGTTTCAAAGGGTTGAGATATTCTGAGAGGAGTGCATTAGGCATTAAAAAAAATAATTTGTTATTAACTTTATTTTCCACGTTAGCGTTCGAGCCGTCAAAATCTGTGTGGTAGTTTAAAATGAAATATATTTTTTTACTAAATTTTAGTTTAATTAGTATAATTAAATGAAATTATACAGAAATGAAATGAACATGTGAATGGGATAAAGATGAGAAAGGAATGATTAAAAATTAAAATTTTCATGATTGATATTACTTGAAAATAACTTAAGTAATGAACATACATTTTTTAATTAATTCCAATTTCAATATTAATATTCTATAATATAGGGTAATTATTGCATTATTTATATTAAATAATTAAATTATATTTTTAACTTAGATTTTTTTAATTTGGTAATATTTATTTAATAATAAAAATTTTCAAATAAAAAAAATCAGAAATTCACCACACATATTATAATGATATATACTCCATGTTTTTAAACTATTACATGATACTTAATTTTATATTATATTAAATAAAATTTATTTATTTATTATTTATTTTATAAATTTTAATAATGAACTGAATAAATTAAATAAGAATTAAGAAAATATTTAAAATATAATATTTTAATGAATTTATATATATTGAAATAAAGGATAATGTTATAAAAAAATTAAATAAATGAATGAATATAATATTATTTGTATTAAAATTCAAATTTAATTTGATTCCCAAATTCATGGAATAATTAAACTCATGTTATTGGGAGGAATCATCATTTTCATATGCGGGTGCACATTAAGATAGGGTGCACCCACTTTCAAAAATATATACAAATATAAAGAAATATAATTATGAACAAAAATGTATACAATTTAATTGTTAGTTTTTTTAATGAAAAAAATTATTAAAAGAGTGAGGCTCTTGTGCCCTCGGGGACACCGTGCCTCTTTACAATTTAAACCCCTAGTAATGCATAAGTTTAAATAGAATATGGAGGGGGAGAGTTGTGTTCCCATGGGACACGGCGTGTCCCGTGGGCGCAGGAGCTTTTGCCTTATTAAAAAACACGTATACAATATTGAATAAAAAATTATACAAATATGGATGTTAGTTCTTTTAATGAAAAACTTAGCGTGAAAAAAATACAATTATTAAGAAACACGTATACAAAATAAAATAAAAAATTATACGGATACACCCTTGCACCCGGGTGCACCTAATATCAACTCATCTCATCTCATATATAAAAGAATACACATTCCTTACTGAATGTTGATTCCCATTAAAAAAAATTACCAATCACAAGAATAGGAATACAATATGAAATGATGATTCAATTCCCATTTAATTACTCCATACCAATCACTTCTAAAAGTTTAGAATAATTTGCAATTAAAGTAAATATTTAAACTTTTGCAGCAATTAACCCTTAAAAATAATGGGATGAAAATTAACTATACATGCCTATAATTTAACATTTTTTAAAAAAAAATAAGGTTTCTGATGAAGTAATAATCTTATAAATTTTGGGTAGGCAAAAAAAAAAAAGTTTCAAATTAGAGTAGTTAATTAAAAGGTCAGATTTGAGAAAATATATGTAACATAAATAAAAATCTATGGAAACTTTATCCTACCTATAATTTTAGGTATTAATAACATTTATAACATTTTTTTTAAAGACTTGTGAAATCGTCTCACATAAGAGCGTGAGATGGATTGAAAATGATAAAATTATTATTACTCACAGTAAAAGGTCAGATTTGAGAAAATATATGTAACATAAAAATCTATAGAAACTTTAGCCTACCTATAATTTTAGGTATTAATAACATTTATAACATTTTTTTAAATACTCGTGAGATCGTCTCACATAAGAGCGTGAGATGGATTGAAAATGATAAAATTATTATTACTCATGGTATAAAATGTTATCACTTTTTATTTATAATATAAATTGTTCATGAAATAGTTCACTGATTATCATTTTCCATTAATGATGTTATGATCACTTTTTATTCATCTTACGACAACACATATTTCTGATCTATATAGTGTATTCACTGTTTTTTTTTGTAGTCTCACTTTTCATTAATGACGTTATCACTTTTTATCCGTTTTACACAAATATATATCATTAATTTTTTTTATGTAAAAGTACACATTTGGTCATTATGAGGCGTGAGATAGAGTTCTAAAGACAAAGTACTTACAAGTTACAAGTAATAGTGTCCGCCCCAATTTTTCAATAAATATAGAAAGGAAAATTTATTCGCAATTCTTTGATAATATTAACCTTCAATGCAGACGTGAACCATAAAATAAAGTTAATAAAATATCATAAACAATGAAAATTATACAAAAGTATATCATTAAAAATTATATAAAAAGATTTTGGCACAGTGCATTAATATAAAAAGCTTTCACGCAACGCATCCGATCTCTGTACGCTGACGCAGCCTCAACCTGAAAAGGGTTTGGAGTGGAAGGGGTGAGCTTTTGAAATACACTCAGTGAGTTAACTTAAATGATTGCACAGTTAAAAATAAATATGTATGCCAAATATACCATAAGATGTAACATATGTCAATTTTAATAAATTACTTTTGTACATTGTCGTTCGATAACTCATTGGAAATATTTTAGACCAAACCGTCATCTGATAACTTGTGTTAGTTGGTCTGTGCGCACCAGGCCGTCACCCTAGTACGATGTTAGCATACTTTGAAATATATTTTAGTACTGAACCGACGTAGCCAGTAACTTGTGTTAGTTGGTCTGTGCACACCGAGTCATCACCCAATAAGATGTTAGTAGGAAAATATTTGTCATCGAACTAAAAGTACACATGACATATAACATGACATATCGGTAACACATATCACATCTTAACGTAGCAATCATGACATGAAATGTAGCACTCGGTAAAGAGTGAAAGTTACCCCCACCTGCTATGTCTTTGAAAAAGTAGAATACATCCGATAAAATTGGAAACTCATTATATTTTCCTCACTGAAGTTGTCTTCTTTCCATTGAATAAAGAATATATGTGTGTAGAGAAAAAAAAGGAGTATATATATAAGAAAAAAATGAATAGTTTGTTCTTATCCAATCCCTCAAAATAGCTTACGTGTGTGTCTTATCTAATTACAATTGACATGTGCTTTAATATAATATAATATATATATATATATATATATATATATATATATATATATATATATATATATATATATATATATATATATATATATATATATATATATAAGTAAAAACTTGATGGCTACGTATGCATCCCTATCCAAAAATGCAACTTGCATAAATATCATACATATATTAATATTATTAAAATTTGGAGACCAAGTTGGCCACACAACACACGTCACTTTAAAACTCATCCTTATAAAAAATATTTAATCCTTATCCAAAAACTAATCAATTGCATACACACGTGCTATAATTAATATTATATTATTATATAAATATATAATATTTATAAAAGATATAATATATTAAAATAATTAATATAATTTTATTTAAAATCGAGTTTACGAAAATATAGATTATGAAATATTGGGGTGTTACAAATAGTGATGAAGAACATGTTTAGTACAAGTATTGATGATAAAAAGACGAGTTTTTTTCGATACCCGTTCTATGAACCCTATTAGGATAGGTACGAATAGTTTTAAGTTTGAAATAGGGGTACGGGTAATTTTAAAAAAATCATATTATAGTTTAGAACGGGTGCGATTATATGTATCGAGTACCCACGTGTATCCGTTTACACATAAATATTGATGTTATGAAAACATAAACGTACAACATATTATATAATTTAATTAAAAAATATAAAATTATATTATGTTAAAAAAAATACTCCCTCCGTCCCCCAAAGTATTTCACACTTTCCTTTTTCATCCGTCCTTCAAAGTATTTCACACTTTACTTTTACTAAATTTGGTAAAAATACATTACAATAATACACACTTTTTACACACATCCCAATATAATACTTACTCCCTCCGTCCCATAGAAGTTGACACACTTTCCTTTTTGGTTTGTCTCACTAAAGTTGACACATTTCCTTTTTAATACATGAGACTCACACAAAAACAATTAATTTATTCTCATGGATCCCACATATCACCTCTAATACAACTACCCACTACACATTAAATATTATTTCTCTATCACTTTACTTCACTTTACATTAACTTATTATACTCCTTAATCTTCTTGCCCAAAAAAAATTATACCAATTTCTCCGGGACGGGGAGAGTACTTTTTCATATCTCCCAACAACTTTGCACACCTTTTTCATAACTTTACATACCTTTTTCATTAAATCAACTAAAATATATATTCTCTTTCTTACTTTATACATAAAAATACAAAATTTTCTTAAACTCCATGTACACCAATACGTGAAATACTTATTAGGACGGAGGGAGTACAATTTAATTGTTAGTTTTTTAATGAAAAATTGAGTGTAAAAAATATACAATTATTAAAAAATATGTATACACTATTGAATAAAAAGATATACATATGGATGCTAGTTTTTTTAATAAAAAACTTGGTGTGAAAAAGTATACAATTATTAAGAAACACGTATACAAAATAAAATAACATGTATACAAAATAGAATAAAAAATTATACATATATGAATGCACCCTGATTCACCTAATATCTAATTCTATCTGGTTTTTTATGAAAACGATAAAAAAACATATGCTTTCAAATTTTAAAAAAGTACAAATAGATAAATAAATTGAATTGTTCAAGGTAAATATTCTTTACTTCAAATCTTTGATTTATCAAAATAATTTTATTTACAGACTTGTGTAGGATTGATTGAGTTTCAGGAATGCAAACATTCATTACACTTTAATGCATTAAAATTTAATAATTTTTAAAAAAATGAACTCTTAAATTTTTCGAATAAAAAATAATGTTAATACTTTAAATCTTATACCATGCTTATCGATTACTCCCTCCATCCGCCTTTAAGTGTGTCATTTACTTTTTGCACGTGGATTAAGGAGTATTATTATTTAATGTGTAGTGGGTAGTTAGTTGTATTAGTGAAGGTGTGAGTCATATTTTTTAGTTATATTAGTGTGTGTGAGTAGGTCCCATATGTATAAAAAATGAAATGAGATCCTTGGAGGCGGACGCCCAAAATGGAAAAATAATACCCTTGAAAGCGAACAGAATGAGTACTTTTTGAATATTGAAAAATACTCTTTAAAAATATGAATTATTACACGTTTGAATAGATATACTACTTTTAAAATTCTAATATGGTGTGATTTATTATATTCTTATTAAGATGAGTAATATTTTTTTTTATCTAAAAGAATAATTGTTTCTCTATCTAAATTCTTAAAGTATTGCGAAAATAGGATTTATAAATACGATTTTAAATAAGACACGATCTCACGTAAATATTGCGTTATGTTTAATACTCCTTTCGATTTAATGAGTCTCATTTGCTTTATTTCATGGGGATTAAGAAGTGAATAGTTGTATTAGTATATATACACCTCATATTTTAATTGTATTAGTTTGTAGGAGTTTTATATGTCTAAAACCGAAAATGAAACCTTCTAAAATAGATGGCCAAAACTAAGAAAAAAAAAACTTTAAAGTGGGGAAGACTAAGAGTATTTATTATTAAGATGACGTCCGGTTCAAAGGTATTCATTTATTCTATTTAGTGAAAAAGTACACAATATGACACACCACTTTCCTCTAATACAACTACCCACTTTACATATAATAATACTTCTTAATCCACGTGTAAAAAGCAAACAGACACCTGAGGAAGTATTTAATATCTAAGGTAAACTTATTTTTCCAAAAGTTCAATTTATCTCCTAAAACTAATTTATCCAACTTTTTCAAAGAATAATTTTATCCTAAGCTGGATAAGTTTATTTATTGTTATATTCTTAAAAATTTTGAAATTGTTTTTTAATATTTCTTTGTCCCGACCATCCTTCGTACCAAATTGTTTAAGAAAATTACACTTCTTAATTTATTTTATTTATTGACTCTACTAGGAATTGTAGTATTTTAAAAAAAAAAATACTCCTATAAGAATATAAATTAATGATACATGTATAAAGTAATTTTATAAATTTGAAATTAAAGTAACTTTTGAAATTATTGAATAAATTAACGTTTCTTTACTTTTTGAGATTGTTGGATAAAACAATGCCTTTTTTGGGGTGTAAAGAGTGGTGCGAGACAGCTGAATAAAAAAAAATGTGACTGAGTGGTGTGGAGTCGAAGGAAGTAGTTAGAATCAAAACAACCGTCATCCCTAAAATAATAATTCACTATTATTGGAATATTTAGGATGGATTTTGATATGGATAAATATATTATTAATTTATAATATATTATAACTTGGATTTACAGTTATTATTACTGTGGAGAACGTGAGTTATGGGCGTAATCCCAACTACCCAAGGAGGTATGCTATATTACTGTTTATCTTTGAGAGAGATGTAAGTATTCTGATGATTGTATATCTTGAGATATTGATTTGAGATGAGAAACTGACTTGAGCGTCGGAGGGTCTACGCCGGAGATCTTCTCTGGCGTACTTTTACAGGTCTATTTTACAATGGCATCGGATATCTGGAAGAGACAACGTAAAATCGAAGACCACTAGGAGATTGAAGAATATATGAAAGATTACATTTATACATCTTAATCTTTTATATATAATTATTTTATTTATTTTATTAATTATTTGATGCAACTTCATCAAATGGCGCCATATGTGGGAACTAAGAGTTGAGACGTGAGTTAACGTTACGGGACTCGCGAGAAAATTTTCCTTCTTATCTCTTGAGTTTTGGATCATTATTTCTGTTTTTCCCATTTTTCTGTTGTTGTGAAGAACACATAAAACCTCACAAACACTCAAGAATCAAAGTACATAAAATGATAAATTTGAAATGAAATGTAATCTTGCACAAAGATGTATAATGGTTCGGTTTTGAATAACCTACATCCACTTGAGGAGAAGAACTCTTATTATTACTCAATACTTACACACCAGATTGGATTGATCTCAATCTGTAACAAGAAGAATGAAAACGAAGCAACAAAAACTGTAAACACTCAAATACAAAACTGCTGTGATCAAGCTACTTTGAGCTCTTATATCTTGCTACTCCCTTAACCTATTGATCCGGTTAAACCTCCACTAGATAGCCCTCACTTAGTAGTTGAGATGCAGCCATCTAACCGGTTCCAAGTAGCTCAACAACCCACTCAAAAACCGCTCCAAATTCGGCTGCTCACACTGCACCAGAATGACAGTTTTGGCAGTTTGAAGTTTGTTAGCTTGTTTCAACTGGCTAACTTGCTTCCAGTTTGCATGCATCACGTTGTGATCATTATTTAGTTGCCAATGAACACTCTCCACATGTGAAACTCCCTCATGCATGCATCTATTGTCATCAATCTCCACCTTAGATGTATGCATGATCAAACTTGAATTCTCCTCCTCATCTTGCTGCTTTTAAGGAGCAGCAACCTCTGACTTTGAAACCATACCAACTAAAGTCTTGCACAACTCAAACTTGGTTGCTGGCAAAGCTTTAGTAAGACCATCTGCTGGATTTACAGACGTATCAATCTTTCTCACTTTAACAGATCCACTATCTACCATATCCCTTACAAAATATAGCTTGACATCAATATGTTTGGTCCTCATATGATATCTCTGATGCTTAGCCAAGTGTATTGCACTTTGATTGTCACAATATACTACTACAGCATCCTGATATTCTCCTAATTCCTTCAGCAAATCAACAAGCCACATCCCTTCCTTAATTGCTTCTGTCAAAGCAATGAATTCAGCTTCTGTAGTTGACAATGCTACCACAGACTGATGGCTAGCCTTCCTGCTCACTGATGTTTCATACATATTAAACACATATCCTGTAAGAGATTTCCTTGAATCTAAGTTTGCTGCAAAATCAGCATCAACATATCCAATGATAGCTTCTGACTTTACTTCCTTCTTCTGAAATTTTAAACCAAGTTGTTCAGTTCCCTTGACATACCTTAATGCCCATTTGACTGCCTCCCAATGTTGTTTACCTGGACAACTTAAGAATCTACTAATCAAGCTCATTACATAAGCAAGATCAGGCCTACTGCAAACCATAGCATACATGAGACTGCCCACTGAACTTGCATATGGAATTCTACTCATTTCAGCCACTTCTTTGTCTGTTTTAGCTCCACTAAGTAGAGACAGACTTAATCCTTGTTTAATAGGTGTTGTAACAGGTTTGCACTGGTCCATATTGTACCTTTTGAGTACTTTAATAAGATAAGATTGCTGTTTCAACACAAGTATCTCAGCTGATCTGTCTCTGCTTATTTCCATACATAGTATCATCTTAGCTTCACCAAGGTCCTTCATCTCAAACTCTAATTTGAGTAATTCCTTTACTACATCAATGCCTTGAGAGCTCTTGCAAGCAATCAAGATATCATCCACATAGAGTAGTAAGTATGTACAACAGTTGTTTTCTTCCTTGATGTATACACAACTGTCATATAGACTTCTCTGAAATCCATTGGTAATTATATATTCATCAAACCTCAAGTACCACTGCCTAGGACTTTGTTTAAGTCCATACACAGATTTGAGCAGAAAATAGGCCTTTGTATCAGCCCTCTCAACTATAACACCTTCTGGTATCTTCATATAGATGCTTTCTTCCAACTTACCATGTAGAAAAGCACTAATTACATCCATCTGATGAAGCTCCAGATCATATTGAGCCACTAGTGCTAGTACTACTCTGATTGAACAATGTTTATCCACAGGTGAGAAGATCTCATTGTAATCCACTCCTTCCTTCTGTGAAAAACCTCTAGCTACTAGTCTAGCTTTATATCTGACTCCACCTTCAGCTGCAGATGCTGGTTTTCTTTTGAAAATCCACTTACATCCAACTAGCTTCTGAGATTTTGGTTTGTCAACAATTCTCCATGTTCCATTGTTATTCAGAGACAGTCACTCTTCCTCCATGGCTACCAACCACTTATTACTATCTTGACTTGCCAATGCCTCAGTGTTGTTTCTTGGTTCATAAGCTTCAATTTCAGTTGTTGTATATAGTGCAAAAAATACTATATCAGCTTCCACATACCTTGCAGGTGGCACTATAGTCCTTTTCTGTCTGTCCCTTGCAAGTTGATAGGTATTAGGTTGTTTTTTAACCCTTGATACTTCATCTGTATCTTTGTTAGTGAAGTTCTCTTCACTTTCACCTAACCTGTTCATATTTTGAGGCTCCACCTCAAGATCAGACTCTCTTCTCTGATCATCTTTGATCAAAGGCATCTTATCTTCAATGAAAACAACATCTCTACTAACCAAGAGTCTATTCTCTTCATAACACCACAGTTTATACCCCTTTACACCTTTTGGATAACCAATCATAACACATTTAAGTGCTCTAGGTTCTAATTTATCCTGTTTCACATGAGGATAATCTTGACAACCTATAACTCTAAGGTGAGAATAGGTTGGAACCTTACCTGACCAGACATCTTCTGGAGTTTTAAAATTCAAAGCTGTAGCAGGACATAAGCTGATCCAGTAAGCTGCAGTGGCAGCTAATTCTCCCCAAAACATCTTACTTAAGCCTGTACTGCTCAACATGCATCTAATTCTTTGCAAAAGTGTCTGATTCATTCTTTCTGCAATGCCATTTTGCTGTGGAATTCCAGGGACAGTTTTATGCCTCTTGATTCCCTTTTACTTGCAGTATGAATTGAATTCTTCAGACACAAACTCCAATCTATTGTCTGTTCTCAAATACTTCAAATTACTCCCAGTGCTATTTTCTGTTTCTGTTAACCAGACCTTGAATGTAGAAAATGCTTCATCCTTGGTTTTCAGAACATATACCCACAATTTCCTTGAGTAATCATCAATGATGGTCATTATGTATCTTTCTCCACCTCTGGTTATAGTCTTTGATGGTCCCCAGAGGTCTGAATGAACATAATCCATCCTTCCTTTGGTTGTATGTTCTGATTCACCAAACTTAAGTCTCTTGGACTTACCAAGAATGCAATGCTCATACTGTCTGATCTGATCATTAGCATTAAACTTGATCAGCTGTTGTTTAGCCAGTTCTTGCATCCATCTTTCACTAACATGTCCCAATCTACCATGCCATAACTTGGCATCATCCTGCTGATCAGTGTTGTGTATCTGTCCTACAACAACACTCCCATCCAGGAAGTACAAGTCAAATTTCTTAGTTCCCTTCATGACTATTCTATCATCCTTAGTCACTATGAGAACTCACTTCCTCAGGTTTGAATCATATCCTTGAGTATCTAGCATCCCAAGGGAGATGAGGTTCCTTCTTAATCCAGGAACATATCTAACATTCCTTATAAGCCTCTGAACTCCATCAAACATAAGCAGTCTGATGGATCCCACCCCCTTTATTTCACAAGAATGATCATCACCTAATAATACTGATCCTCCTTCTTGATGCTTGAATTCCTCAAACCAATGCTTCATAGATGTCATATGGAATATACACCTTGAATCAAGTACCCACTCAACAGACACATCTGATGATGTGATGGCCAGAGCTTCAATACCTTCCATACCAGCATTATTTTGAGATTCACCAACCTGATTAACTTGATTCTTCTGGTTTCGTGTAGTTGCATCAACCCTTTTGGACTTGTTAGCTTTCCATTTTACACATTGTTTCTTGAAGTGCCCAGGTTCATGACAGAAGTAACATTTCTTTCCAGTTAACTGACCTGATGCACTCTTCTTTTGATCAGAGTTACCTGCTTTGTTCCATTTCTTGTTTTGATTTCCTTTCTTGACAAAGAGTCCTTCTGCACTAGATTTTTCTTTGTTGTCAGCCCCTTCCTCTAGATCTTTTGATCTAAGTGCTTTTAATACATCTTCAAGTAGTACTACATCCTTCCCTCCATAGAGAACAACATCCTTAAAGTATCTTTGTGATCTTGGTAATGCTGATAGCAACATGATAGCCTTGTCTTCACTGGACAACTTGAAATCCACACTTTCCAGATCATCTGTGATCTTGCAGAATTCATCAGCTTGCTCCATTAGTGACCTTTCATAAGTCATCTTGAATGCATGAAGCCTTTACCTCAGATGCATTTTGTTGGCAGATGATTTAACCATAAACAAGGCTTCCAGTTTGTTCTATACCCCAATAGCTGTTGTCTCCTTTGATACTTCTCTGAGTATTTTATCACTAAGACATAGAATTATTGTAGAGTATGCCTTTTGAAGTACCTGATCATCCACCTGTGCTCTTACAGGTCCTGCTGCAGCTTGAGGATCTTTGATGATTTCAGTCTTCACTAGTGGAAGAGGTTTGAGAGAATCCATCAAACCTTGCTGCATTAGGACTGCCTTCATTTTGATCTTCCATAGATTGAAATTTGATTTCTCTGAGAGCTTTTCAACATCAAATCTTGTAGTATTCATCTTGAATGCTTGCTGTATATCTGAATTTCCCACAGACGGCGCCAATTGTTGTGAAGAACACACAAAACCTCACAAACACTCAAGAATCAAAGCACATAAAATGATAAATTTGAAATAAAATGTAATCTTGCACAAAGATATATAGTGGTTCGGTTTTGAATAACCTACATCCACTTGAGGAGAAGAACTCTTATTATTACTCAATACTTACACACCAGATTGGATTGATCTCAATCTGTAACAAAAAGAATGAAAATGAAGCAACAGAAACTGTAAACACTCAAATGCAAAACTGCTGTGATCAAGCTACTTTGAGCCCTTATATCTTGCTACTCCCTTAACCTATTGATCCGGTTAAACCTCCACTAGATAGCCCTCACTTAGTAGTTGAGATGCAGCCATCTAACCGGTTCCAAGTAGCTCAACAACCCACTCAAAAAACCGCTCCAAAGTCAGCTGATCACACTGCACCAGAATGGCAGTTTTGGCAGTTTGAAGTTTCTTAGCTTGTTTCAACTGCCTAGCTTGCTTCCAGTTTGCATGCATCACATTGTGATTATTATTTAGTTGCCAATGAACACTCTCCACGTGTGAAACTCCCTCATGCATGCATCTATTGTCATCATCTGTCATAAAGCAAAAAACAACACCCTGCTATATTTTTACTTCTCATTTAAGGGTGAACGTGCTAGATACGAGAGACAAGAAAAATTACCTCTTATAATTCATGTCAAAAACTCCAAATTTTGAGTTGTCCAAGCGCAAAAACCAAAGATATAGTCAGTGCATTTGGGGAGCAAAGGTATGTTCTGCTTTTTGCATGATGGATTCTGATGAGACGCTGATGCTTTGGCTTTTATGTAGCCATTTGTGAATATTGTTTAATCCATGATAGAGAGTTTGGGTTGTGTTATGGGATAAATATTCGGCCCAGTTGATGATATTAAAAAGGCCCAATAAAGCAAGCCCAAGGAACGGGGAAGGTGAAGTGAGCCCAGGTTTTATTTCTGTTATCCTTGGGGATAATAGAACGCGCAATCTCGGGAATACTTATCGGATAACCCCGGGTAATAACCCAGGCTTCCAAAGATCCAGTGATGAATAGCAGGAGAAAAACAGGGATAACAACAAGGATATGATATAGTGGTCCCCAATTGTTTGTTAGGCAAAGATCCAACATTAACCAATGAGAAATGAGAGCATCAAGAAGGCATCAAATCTGTAGGATGATTCTAGAATATGACATTTGTCAATGATTGATTAGAGAGAATAATCTAGAATGAAAAGAGGAAATCAACTCCCATATAGGGGAGGAGAGTGAAGAATGATGTAACACACAATCTATGAGCAGCATCACAATGAAATATACAACATTTAGCAATAAAAATCTTATTTTTTATCTATATTCTTCTCCGATCCATCTCATCTGAGTTGGGTTACGTTTGAGTCATTATGACAAAAATTGACCACAACATTGGCGCGTCTGTGGGAAAATTTTATTATCAAGCTTTACGCCTGATCGTGTTTTCTAGCAAAGGCGATGGATGAAGATAAATCATTTTATTCTCTAGGTGGAACCCGCCGGCAGAGACGCGTAGTTCGAAGCTCTGGAAGTGTACATGCCCAGATCCCGAATGTACCATCGGTGCAACAGGCAGTAGATCCAACGACGTGCGCACCTCCCACAGTAGTGAAGATACCCATTTTGGGCAATCCGGAAAAGACCCGAGAATTTTAAGAAAAGTTACAGTCGCTGTTCAAGGAATTTGCCATTCATTTAGTCCCTCCAACGAGATTGAATTTCGAAGAAGTACAACAAGCTCCGGTCGAAGATCTGCCTGACAACCTCAACCGGAGAAGAGAAGTTCCGGTGGAAGATCTAAGTGAAGATCTTAATATATGCAGGGAAGTCCCGGTAGAAGACCTTCGAGAGAATATCAGACAGAGAATGGAAATGTCAGAGTAAAGAAGAGCGGATCCCCCACCTAATGATGCCCGACGAGTCATAGATGAGGCCCGGACTCGACAAAACCAACCAGAAAAAAGTGTAAAGAATTTATCCCGGGATAGAGTGCACGATCGCCTGGGACTTAATGGATCGAGACACCAGCCTTACATTGAAGGATCTGGTGAAACCCAACATGGGTGAGTATATGGGAAAGCTTCTAAGAAAAGGAAATCAGTACCCCAAGAAGAATGCACCGTTCCCTACTTTCCATCGTACCGGAGGACGAACCGCGAATTCCGGCGATAAATCCAGGGGATAGAGTCACAGAGCCTGGGGATATTTCCCTAGTTAATCGTTTGCTCAAAAGGGCGGAGGATCTTGAGAAAAGGCAATGGCTAGGTGAAGATGGACGTTCTCAGGCGGATCTGGGTAAAACCCCATTCACTGAAAAAATCCGTTCGGCGCCTAGGCAAATGAAGATTAAGGTATCCAACGAAGCTTTATTCAATTGTGAGTCAGATCCATATCATATCAATTCATATCTACTATGGATGGGAGCTCAAGGGAGTTCGGAGGCGACTCAATGTCGCATGTTTCCTAACGATTGGTTCTCTACACTGCCACCAAATTCGGTCAGAAGTTGGAATGATCTGGTGAGTGCCTTCATCACTCAATATTCCTATCTAGGAATAGTGAAAGAACCAAAGCACAAACTAGCAAGTATTAAGCAGGGAGCAAATGAGTCGATTCGTGTTTTTCTAAAAAGGTTCAATGATTAGAGAGCTAAAGGGGAATCCATGGGTGATGAAGCCTATTTGGTCACTACAATAGGTGTATTGCATCCTGATTCTGCATTGTGGAAAGCAGTACAATTCAAACTGCCATCCACTTACGACGCGTTCCTGGCTTTGGCGAATGAATATAGTCAAGCTGAGGAAACCCTAGCTTTGGACAAGAAAGTGGAAGACCAAAACAAGAAAATGCCAGTAAGTCAAGGAAGTAAGGAATATAAACCCCGGCAAACTTCAGGCCCTTCACGATTACAGAGGAACCACCCAATATCCAAGTTCTACAGGAGGAAACAAGATTCTCGGTTGAGGATATTTTTTATCAAATAAGAAATCGACAAATCCTGAGAGAACCCTGCCAGATCTGAGCACCCCCGGGACAGTTATATCCCAGGAGATTTTGCCAATATCATCAGTATGCAGGACATAACACCGACCAGTGTCGAGATCTGATATATGAACTATGGAGGCTATATAAGAGTGGAAGGTTAAAGGGGATATTGGCACCAGCAGGTCATCGCCCTAGAGGACGAGAAAATCATCTCCAGAATCATGGTAGACCACAGGAGATACCACAAGAAAGACGGAATTTACCACCACCGCCATCGGGGTTACCACCCAGTGAGCAACTCAAATACAAATACCAGGGAACCATCTGCCAGGGGAGATTCATATGACGGAGATCCAACAGGAGGAAAAATATATTGACACATCTCAGGTACTGTCGGGATTGTCAAGGAAAAGGAGAAAGACAGAACTTTGAGAATTGGATCAACAAGAGCCGAGGGTATATTCTCTGTATCCAGTTGAGGGACCAGATATCACCTTTTCTGAAGAAGATTTCTACGGAGTAAAGAACCCGCATACAGATCCCCTAGTGATATCAGTAAACATCTCGGGAATAAAAGTCCATAGATGTTTAGTGGATACAGGGGCATACGCAAACATCATTTTCAAATCAGTTTTTGATAAATTGGGGGGTGACAGACACCGTTCAGTACATCCATGTCGTGATGAAATCCGGGGATTCGACAATGCTATAACCAAACCAATAGAGGAGGTAGATTTAATGGTTCAAGCTCAGAGTTCCGACAGAAAAGTGCAAGTCTCGTACTCTATCAATTTCAAGGTCGTGGATCAGGTCTCATCCTATAATTGTATATTGGGAAGACCATTCATCCATGCTTTTGGTGCGGTACCATCAACACTTCATCAATGTCTAAAGTTTCAAACTTTAGATGGACGGATAGCCACCTTAATTGGAGACCAAAAGATGGCTCGAGAATGTTCATTCATAGAGAAAATGGAGGGTTTAAACTGTTATGATCCGAGTTTTGAGATGCTCACTTTTGAGGATATAATGGATATAGAACCCAGGGATAAAAAGGACGAGGAGAAGCAACCTTGAGAAAAGGAAATGGTGAAAAAGATTCCATCATACAAAGATATTTCTCAATTGATGGAAGATCCAATAGTCCCTGAGTTGGATCCCCGAGTTACATTGCCAGAGATTTCCTCGGCAGGGGAAGAAACTGTCAAAATACAAGTTGATCAAGAAAATCCTGAGATTAAAGTAAGGATGAGAATGACACTACAAGGGGAATACAAGGAGAAGATGATGGTCTTACTTAAAGAAAATTCGGATGTGTTTGTGTGGGATCCGACTATTAAGCCAGGAGTAGATCCAAGACATGCGTGCCATCGTCTGAATATAGATCCACAAGCTCGACCATTTTTACCAGAAGAAAAGAAAATTTAGTCCCGAGAAAGATGCGGCTTTGGAAGCCGAAGTTACATGACTATTGCGGGAAAACTCATTCGAGAAGTAGAATATCCAAAAAGGTTACAAAACCCGGTGTTGATCAAGAAGGTGACATCGAATACATGGAGACTTTGTGTGGACTTTACAGATCTTAACAAGCAATGCCCAAAGGACAGTTATCCCTTACCAGCTATTGACAGCCTGGTTGATTCCACCGCAGGACATGAAATTATGAGCTTCATGGATGCCTTTTCGGGATATCATCAGATCCTTATGCATCCAGACGACCAGGAAGATACTGCCTTTTTTACAGGTAGAGGAATATATTGTTGGTGTAACATGCCTTTTGGGTTAAAAAATGCAGGAGCCACATACCAGAGATTGGTAAATAAAATGTTCAGGGATGTCATTGGAAAGTTTGTGGAGGTATACGTTGACGATACCCTGGTAAAGAGTTTAAAAAAGGAAGATCACTTTGAACATTTGTCCAGAGTATTTTCAATTTTCAGGGAATATGGCATGACGCTGAATCCCAAGAAGTGTACCTTTGGGGTATCCTTGGCAAGGTTCCTAGGATACATTGTCAGCCGAAGAGGAATATAGATGAACCCAACCAAGGTAAAGACAATATTGAATATGCAACCCCCGAAACATGGGAAAGAAGTTCAGAACCTGACAGGAAGGATAGCGGCGTTGAGCCGGTTTATATCCAAAGCATCAGATAAATGCAAGCCCTTCTTCGATATCTTAAGAAAAAGAAAAAGTTTGATTGGACAGCGAAAAGTCAAGAAGCCTTTGACAAAATCAAGGAAGAATTATTCAATCCCAAGATTTTATCAAAGCTATATCCAGGGGAAAAGCTGTAGTTGTATATCGGAGCCTCTGGAATAGCGATGAGTTCAGTTCTAGTCAAAACAGAAGAGAAAGAATGTACCCCAGTATATTATGTCAGTCAGGGATTAAGAGAGACTGAGTTTCGCTACCCGGTGTTAGAAAAGATGACATTGACATTAGTCATGAGCTCAAGGAAACTGAGACCTTATTTCTTGGAGCATACAATTGAAGTATTAACAGCATTACCCCTACGTCAAGTATTGCAAAGACCTGATGCTGCTGGAAGGCTTTTAAAATGGTCAGTGGAATTAGGGCAGTATGACATCATATACGCCCCAAGACCCACTATAAAAGCACAGGCTTTAGCAGATTTTGTGTGGGAGTTAACATTACCTGTCCCTTCAGAGAGTAAGGTAGAAGAACCATGAAAACTATATGTGGATGGCTCTGCCACAGCGTTAGCCTCGGGTACCGAGATTGTACTGAAAAGTCCATCATGGGGAAAGTTCTCATCAACTATAAAGTTTGGATTCAAAGCTGCAAACAATGAAGCAGAATATGAGGCCCTATTAAATGGTTTTAGAATGGCAATGTCATTGGGAGTGAAAGCCTTGATAGTCTTTAGCGATTCTCAATTAGTGGTGAACCAAATCAAAGGAGATTTTGCTACAAAAGATGGTCAAATGGAAAAGTAAAGAGATTTAGTGGTAGAGGCGATGAGAAAATTTGGGTAGATTTTCATCAAATATATTGGAAGATAGAGAGATTCAGAAGCATATGCATTAGCCCGGTTAGCAACGGCTGTAAATGCGGAAGAGTTGAATAACATCAACATCACTCGACAAGATAAGTCCAGCGATAACATGATCTTAATCATGGAAGAAAAAGCCAGGGATAATTGGATGACTCCAATAATTAAGTTCCTAAACTCGGGAGAACAGCCAGGGGATACCATTAAAGCTAGGCAGTTGAGATCAAGGGCAGCAAGATATACCATCTTAGAAGGAGTCCTGTATAAAAGGTGCTATATGACACCGCTACCGAAGTGTTTAGCTTCTGAAGAAGCTGAATATGTCCTAAGGGAAATTCATGAGGGTATTTGTGGTAATCATACCGGGGGACGTGCCTTGGCACACAAGGTTATAAGACAGGGATATTTTTGGCCGACGTTAAAAAAAGAAGCTATGCAATATGCTAGGACTTGTAAAAACTGACAAAGGTTTGCTCCGATAATTCGATCTCCTCCAGAAGAGTTGTTATCAGTCTTTAGCCCCTGGCCATTCGCTAAATGGGGAGTGGATATCATAGGTCCGTTACCAACAGGAAAGGGTGGAGTAAAATTTGCAGTGGTAGCAGTGGATTATTTCACCAAGTGGGCAGAGGCAGAACCTTTAGCTACCATTAACGAAGCTAAGATGGAGGACTTTCTGTGGAAAAAACATTGTATGTCACTTTGGGATCCCAAATGCCATAGTGACAGACAATGGGAAGCCGTTTGACAATGCTAAAATCGAGAAGTTCTGAAAAACTTAAAAATCAAAAAACTGTTCGCAACCCCTTACCACCCACAATCTAATGGACAGGTTGAAGCCGTGAACAAGATCATAAAGCATACACTCAAAGCCAGGTTGGATGAGCTTAATGGGAACTGGCCGGAGATGCTACACGGAGTGTTATGGGCTTATAGAACCACATCGAGGAATGCAACGGGAGAAACCCCTTTCTCCATGGCATATGGAGCAGAGGCAATTATCCCAGTAGAAATTGGAGAACCAAGCTTCAGAGTTTCTCACTATTCAGAGGAAGGAAATCAAGAGGCTTTAAAGCTAGAGTTGGATTTATTGGAGGAGAAGAGATTGGCAGCAGATATCCATAATCAAGTGTTAAAAGTAAGATCAGAAAGAGACTACAATTCAAAAGTGAAGCTAACGGAGTTCAAGCAGGGGGATTTAGTTCTGCGGAGGGTACTACAAACATCCTCAGGGACATTTGGGAGAAAATGGGAAGGCCCTTTCACTATAGCTAGAAGATTGAAAGGTGGAGCATACAGGCTGATCAATGAGAAACAAAAGGAGGAGCCACATCCCTGGAATGCACAACATCTGAGAAAGTTTTACCTGTAAGTCTAAAGAAAATAAAGTTATGCAATTTTCATCTTATTTTCAATCAAACACCATGATGTAAGGAAAAATAGTACTCATTATGAGCATGATCATGAGAAATTAGTTCAAATAAAAGTGTTAGCGTTAAAACATTCTCGGTTAGTTAGAAACACAATCCAAGTACATGAGGGAACAGAATTAAGTCACAATAATCAGCACCATCAATATTCTTATAAAAAAAGAGAAAAAAGAGAGATCAGAAATTCAAAATCATAGTGAAATGGGAAAGACAGAGATAAAGTCATCAGAATCCAAGAGCGAACACAGCGCCACAAACGTCAAAAGAAAATTAATAAAAAAGAAGTTCAGCAAACATAGTCGGAGAATCAAGAAAAGCTTAAATCGCGGAAGGCTTTAAGTTTGGCTTCAGCAGCCTCAGACCGAGCAGTCATTTCTATCATACGATCAGCTTCAGCCTATAAACGAGCAGTTAGCTCAGCGTTCTGTTCCTTCAATGAGGATACCCGAACAGTCAACCGGGCAATCTCTTCAGGGGCTGGAGTTAGAGCCGGGCTTATCATCTCGGGTTTAAACAACCTCTGACACTCAGCAAGTTCAAGGGTCATGTTAGCCAGGTTGGACACGATACGCCCAGCCTAAAAACTTAACCCCTAGTTGGGAAGATTGGAGGAAGAAATGATAGGCTGCTGAACAGAAGACCGGGGCAACTTAGTTTTCTTTCGAGTTTCGGGACGTTTTTCCCTAGCAACTCTTTTCTTCCGAGCATTTTCAGATTCTTCTTCAGAGGATCCACCTGATGGGTACTGTCAGGCAATATCTCGGATAACTGAATGGGTTTTAGAATGTGTCCTTTCGCCAGAGGATCTACGTCCTGGAGTAACCTCTGCTGGATCGTCAGAACCAGATCCCAGATCTTCGAGCATCTCTTTACCAGGAAAATCTGACGAAGCCGAGTGGGGTTGGCGAGAAGAAGGACCAGCATCACTATATTTCCTTTTGCGGCCATGAGGTAACCCATAACTCACATCTTCATAAGGAACGAGGGACAGAACAATTTATCTGCAAAAGGAAAATAAGGGAAGGCCGGTAAGAGAACTAAATATAAACTCCAAGTACAGGCGATAAATAGATGGTACCTTCAGGAATAGGAACTCCACGACGAGCGAGATTGGAGGTAACTAACATATCTTCAGACAGAATGGAGGAGGCTTGGAAAGGAAAGACCATATTCATGAGTTGGTTATAATCTTTCTTAAAATCGCGGCTAAGACTCTCAAAGGCGGGACGTTCAGGACCTGCGGAACACACAGTAATATCAATAAAGAGATAAAACATACCCTAGCTAACAAAGATCGGGTAAGAAAAAGAAACTCAAGGGCAGAATGAAAAGTTTTTTTATTACCAGAAGGTAAAGGACGGAATAGCAAAGAGGATAACGGAGAACTATCAAAACCAGACGAAGCCCGATAATGACCCTACAGCCAAAACCAAGAGGATTCCCATTTACGACCAACAATATCGCTTTCTCCTATCAATTTTGGCCCCCGGGGCATCAAGCAATAATAACCTGTGTGACGAAGAGCAAAAGTAAATAGGAAATCAATTTCTCTGGGCTCAACAAAGTGATGCCCAATCACCTAAAATAAACAGATAACAACAAGAAGATTCACCCAGGATTTGAACAGGGGTTATCCCCCAATGCAGACACAAACGCATAATAAACGAAGCCAAGGGTAATCGAAGCCCGGCAGTGAACAACACTTCATTAAAAGGAATTGCACCAGAAGGGGGGACATTAATCCTGGCGTTTGGACCAGGGGCAAGTAATTGAACACGGTTATACCCGTGAATTTCGTGAAGACAATCCATATCAGCTTGGGTAATTTCACTGGCCCAGGAATAGACATCTCTAGTAGAAGAAGAGCTTTGAAGAAGGTGAACATCCAGAATAGTATTAGGCTCAGGGGCTCGCTGTGGGCGAGGAGTGATGGGCGTACAAGAAGTTGAACCGTCACCACGAACACGTACACCACCACGGCCACGACCACGGCCGCGAGAGGTGGCGTGATGATTAGAGCATCGTAAAGCATGAGCCGACAATTCCTTTGGGCTAGCGTCGGACGAATGAACAGACACAGTGAACTCTTGTGAAGCACCGGAATTGCTACAAGCCATGGGAGGAAAGAAATCAAGAAAAGAGGGGAAGCAGAGGAGTAGAAGAAAGAAGAAGAAGAATAAAAGAAAAGAGGATTGAAATATATATTATTTGGATGAGAAGTTGAAAGGATGGGCGCAAAACCCTAGGCCGGGTAGTTGGGCTGATGTCAATAAGATTCAAAATTTTAAATTTGAATAGGTTAAAACGTTGGATCGTGAGGCCCATTAAAAAAAGGGGGGAATATGGAGGTGTAGAACCCAGAAAATACTGGGAATATTTTCCATTAATATTCAAAACTAACAGAGTACAGAGAAAGGAAAATCAAATTAAAAAAATGCATCAAGATTCGGCCACGTCATCTGATGGCTTGGAAGGGATATCTCCGGGTAAATCGAGAATGTCGCGGGTATCTGTCTCAGCTGGAGAGGAAACAACCAGAGGATTTACCTGGGAAGAAAGAGAAGGATCCTTCCCAGGGAGCTCGACATTAGCTGCTTCTTCTTGAACTTCAGAAAGGAAAGCTTTATCTGATAATAGGGGCACCTCAGAAGAAACATTGGCTTCAGGCGAATTCTCCACAAGAAAGGTAGAAGAGATGAAATTCTCAGATTGGGCATTCTTCTCAAAAGGAATGTCAGTGATGAAGTCGGAGTAAGCACCAAGAACACTGAAGTCAAGGTCCTCTTTCAGGCTAGCTCCGGGAGACATGGGCACTTCAGCCAGACTATCTTTCAACTTCGTACGGATGGCTTCCAGGTCCTCAGAAGTTAACTTCCCAGCCAAATTTTCAACCACAGTTATATAAGTAGAACAGAAATAGAAGATGCGGGCAACCGGCAAGTCATGTTCACGGGCTTGAGTCAAGGATTTAAAAACTGTCATATACTCAGTGTGCCAAAATGTACGAGCGTCGACAGCCACCTGCATTTGATTAGATAGCTGTTTCTTCTCTGTAGACGCATTTATACGCAGGGCTTGAAACTTTTCCTCAAGGCGAGAAAGATTTTCCTGGCAACGGTCATGTTTCCGGGAAAGATCGACAAATGATTTTTCAGAACGATGGTGAGCTTCTTTTTTGGATTCAAATTGATCATGGAAGTAATCCCAAGCTTTCACCAATTCTGATTTCTCCCGCTCAATTGAGGAAAGCTTCGCCTTCAGATCCTCTAACTCTTGAGAGTAAGCTTCGTAATCCCGGGATAATTTCTCTATATCCTCAGAAAGGTTAGCTATAAAACTGGAGGCTTGACCAAGATGGCCAACAGCACACATCGACTTAGCTTGGGGGCTCATTTGAGTAATGGCAGCGACATTTTCCTCTGTCCACGACCGAAAGGGATAATTCATGGCGGTTTTCAAATAGGTTGACAAACTGGCAGGAATCTTGGTATCCACCGATCGGAAATATGTGGCTCCCGTGCCATCCAGAGAAATAGTGGATTTGGAGAGGGCCACATTCCTCTTAAGGTCCACAGACAAAAGGGAGTGGATGACAATCGAAGGGAACGACACCAGAGGGTGACTTGGAAGAACCCTCTAAAGGCTTGATAGAAACTTTTCGAGAGGCTCCTTTAGTGGATTTGCCTTTGGACTTGGCGGAAGATGCCTTTAAGGAAGAAAGGGTTTCATTCCCAGAAAGGGGAAAGGAATCATCAGAAATATCAATCAAGCTAGGGGTACCAAAAGATTTTTTATCCGAAAATGAATCCGGAGGGGTCACTCGGGGCTTCTTAGGAATAGGAATATCCCCAGGGGGACAGAAGATAGGTCCTTTTGAAATAGAAGGAGCAGAGGAAGACGCGAGATGCTCACTGGCCGGAACTAGGCGGGAATGTTTTCCTGAAAACAAAGTGGGGAAAGTTATTTCAGCGAAAGAAGATAGCAAAAATGTAAGAGTAATAAAATAAAATATTACCAGTATTTGAAGCCATGGGGGCAGCTGCAGAAGATAAATGATAAAGCCGAAGATTATCATCGGTTACGAGCGCAGTCTCCAAATGCTCCAGAAAGCGGCGCGAGAGGCGATCAGATGAAGGGACACTTGAGGCTATGCATGAAAGCACCAACAGAAAATCAGATGGCAATATTATAGCCACACATCAAGAAACAGATTAAAAAAACAAACTACACTCACAAGGAGAAGAATCCTGAAAATAATTAGGAATGACATTTTTCAAAGAGGCCGAGGAACTGCTATCTGAGCAAATAGGGGTATCCCCGCCCCAAGGGCCAGAAACCCAGAACCATTTATTCTTCCAGCCCTTATTAGAGCTGGGGATACCAGTAATAAGGTTGGGACGACTACGAGGAAGCAAATAATAGCATCCCCGGGCGTTATTCTCGACAGTAAGAAATAGAGGTATTCAACTTCTTGAGGAGAGAGGAAGGAATAACCAGACTGGCGAAATAAAATAAGTAGACAATACATAATAGACCATCCATTAGGAGCTAATTGGGCTGGGGAAATTCTCCAGTGAAGAAGGAAGCGTGAGATAACAGGAGGAAGAGGAAAACGCACACCATTGTGTAACATAAGTTCGTATGCGTTGACATAACCTCATGGGGGCCAACACATACGACCTTGCAGATTAGGTCTGTGAAGAGTAATCGAGGGTGGACAGTATAATTTCAGAACATCTAATTTTTTCAGAGAAATGGTAGAGTGGCAAATGCTAACGCCGAAGTCAGATCCATCCGCACAAGTTGTCATATCAACATTAGGAGATACATTAATGGGTGTATCATCCTCGCTAAGAGATAGATTAGAAGAGGTGTTTGGAGAAAGAGCCCCCGATTCAGAAGGGGAAAGAGAGGGAGTGTAATCGCTATCGTGATCCATAAGTGAAAGAGAAAATTTAGTACCTGGAAGTGAAGATAATAAGGTCGCAGTAGATCCACGTGAAGAAGGGAAGAGCAGGAGAAAACCCTAGAAATACGAAGAAGATGAATAGAACGATAAGGGCGTAATGAGAAGGATGAACAGTCAGGCTGGAATTGGGCCACTTATAAAGCCCAACAAGAAGAAAACTATTGGAAGAAGAAACAACAAATTTAACTGGGATTTCAACCTCGAATAATTTTGTTACACGATATTTTTCAAGCTTGAGGGGCTAGTGTTATGGGATAAATACTCGGCCCAGTTGATGATATTAAAAAGACCCAATAAAGCAAGCCCAAGGAACGGGGAAGGTGAAGTGAGCCAAGGTTTTATTTCTGTTATCCTCGGGGATAATAAAATCCGCAATCCCGGGAATACTAACCGGATAACCCCCCAGGCTTCCGAAGATCCAGTGACGAATAGCAGGAGAAAAACAGGGATAACAACAAGGATATGATATAGTGGTCCCCAATTGTTTGTTAGGCAAAGATCCCACATTAACCAATGAGAAATGAGAGCATCAAGAAGGCATCAAATCTGTTATAGGATGATTCTAGAATATGACACTTGTCAATGATTGATTAGAGAGAATAATCTAGAATGAAAAGAGGGAATCAACTCCCATATAGGGGAGGAGAGTGAAGAATGATGTAACACACAATCTATGAGCAGCATCACAATGAAATATACAACATTTAGCAATAAAAATCTATCTTATCTTTGATCTATATTCTTCTCCGATCCATCTCATCTGAGTTGGGTTACGTTTGAGTCATTGTGACAAAAACTGACCACAACAGGTTGTATTTTGGAGTGCATTTGGATTGAAGTGGGTGAGTAGTATGTATTCCTTTGTGAGACAAAGTAGTTGTGCACATGAGGTGTTTGGTAAAATGCCAACTAGAAGTTTTGTATTGTTTGAAGCTTTTCCAATGACATGTAACACTGTAACAGTGTTAAAGCTTTGCAAATTTAGGAGTGAGTTAGAGAATGAAACTGCTTACCATATATATTAATTCTACTTCAAGCACAACTTGCGTAGAACGAGCAAAAGGTTGCTATAGAGATTTTGTTTGTATTTTCATAGTTCTTGTTTCCAACACACTGAGAGCTATCTGACCTTGTTGCTATCTGATTTTGAAGCCCCTTTCATGATGAGCCATAGTAACATAAAATGATCGCTTGGGTGTAGTTATGACCAAACTCATATGTTAAACACATTGAATATGATCGGACTTAAATGTAGATGTCAATTGTGCCTTGCGATTGTTTGTGATGTTTCAGGAGGGGAAATGGAATTTGCAAGTCATTATACCACATGAAAATATGGTATAGGCAGAGAACCTTGCTTTCAAGACGTAGATGAGATGCTCGGGAGATTTCCTGAATTTCTGACAATAGCCTAATAATCTTAGCCTTATATCTACTGCTTTGAATACATCTAAATCTTTACTTTGGTTACTTCAAAGGCTCAAGAAATTTATCCAATTGGATACAATTTTTGTGCTAATTGAAATTGGAGGCAGAAAGAAGTCTCCCACTGATGAGAATTTCAGTTGGAGTAACCAACTCCTGGTTTGATTTCCTACCATTATCTCTCTCATTCGCTTTCACATATGTTACATTATTCCATAAAAATGGGTCTTTATGACAGGCTGATTTGAATAGAACAAAATGGTAAACATCGATTAATAATTCGTATTTCCTTTTAAATTGGATAACCCAGTACATAGCTTCCTTGTTTTGTTTTACATTACATATTTTAGAGGGTTTTTGTGCATGACCTTGCTCTATTACTTGGATTGCAACATATGCAGATTATGAACCATTTATTTATTAAATAGAAGAGTTCATTCTCTATAGATTTTGGGAAAGACGTTAATTTCGTTTTAAATCCAGGAATGACATTGCTACAGGATTAACGTTTTCTAATTGATAATTATCTGCAAATCTGTGCGGTTTGATGGTATATCATTATGGCTTTACAAAGCATGAGTAGAATATTCATGCTTTGATTAGTGATGAATCGGAGGTGATAATGTGTATTTGTCTATTTTCTTGGAACTTATGTTTAATAGAAAAATCATAACGACTAGAGAATACAATTTCTTTGGGCTAATCATTTAAGAGTGGGGGCTATGGCTTGTGGGTATCATTATTTACCCTGCTAATGAGATTCCTATCCTGAGAACTTTTACAAATAGTTCAGATTCAAAGAGGAAGTATACTTTACATGATAACAATGCAGAATGTAACTCGATATTAATTAAGAGAATGTATGTCAGCTTTGTTGAGGAAGAATTAAGCGCATGGCATGAGTTAGTTCTTGGGATTATTTTGAAATTAATCCCCAGCCGATAACATTAAATTTTTATAGACTGATATGAATTGATTTGAAACGTACTTTCCCACTCTGTTTTAGATATATTTGATTAGCAAGACACTTTTACTGAAGAGATTATCCATTGAATTTCATGTGAAATATGTATATCAAGTTTAGTGATAGCTCGTTTGCGATTTTGGTAGAAGATACTTGAGGTTCTGCCTTTGCTAATTATACAATTGAATTGGATTTTTGGCTTTTTGGGAACAAAACAAGTGCTTTCAATTGATTCAAAAGAATATGCAATAGAACTTTCTTTTCTGTGTATCTCTTGATAATGGTCTAATGCTTGGCTATGAAGCCTGTGTATCTCTCGATAATGAGATAATTGAAGCTAAGACCACGAGGTCTGATGCAAGGCCTTAACATTTCCTGATTATGAGATAACTGATGAATGGGAATCCTTTTTGACTTACCAGTTGCCTAAGGAACATCATAGAAGAACTTCATAAGCTTTGTTGGAAACTGAGTTGAGAGATTTCAGAAACTAAACCGGAAGTAAACAATTGCTTTGCTCAACTGAATTGCAGAGTTTATCTCCTTCGATTCTTCAAAATGCGGAGAGGGTATAAAATAAATGCCACTCTCCCCTTGAGTGATCCAATCCAGGTTGTTTGATTTTGGAGTTTGGCAAACTTTTTACACATCATTATTCTTAAAAAGTTAGTAATTTGGTTGCTGGCGCTCATGAGTTTGATATTGCTATGTCAAAAACATGATTACAGTAATTAAACTTACAAGTTAATTGGCAGATCCGCTTGATCCTGTTCAAGCGTGTACAATTTCAGCAGCTATGTGGAGAGAGAACTTCCACACGTGTATTTCTATATTCTTTTTGGTGGTGCTGCCTCTCTCTTCAACCCTACTTATATTTCTTGTTTGATTTGGAGTTTAAAATTACTTTAATTGATTTTGCTTATGAGAAAGAAGATATGCACTTAAAATTCATAGAATAAAAGAGTGGTTAATATGATTTATGAATGTATTTTTGTCCGATACAAGTTGTTGTATTAGTTCCTTACATACATATGCATTCTTTGCCAACTAGCCACATAGAATTGCTATAACAATCAAGAATCATCATAAAATGATCCGTTTGCTTGCTTTCAACTGCTGCTAGTTGATAGTGTTTGATTTGAAGTCTTTATCTTGCTTTTTGATATTGCATACATATGTCAAGCTTGATAGATTATACTATGCTGTTCAAGTGTTTGATATGTTACCTTAAGAGAATTTTTATGTTTGAGACACTCAAATTTCACATGAGTGTGATGAAATAGAATATGAGCCGTGGGTTATCCGAGTGAAGATGACTTGTGATTTCTCTCGATTATATTTTCTATGATAGCTTTACGCTTGGTATAATGATGATGGTATTTGTGTACTCTGAATAATTCTTCGATGAGAGCTGATGTGGATAAATATATTATTAATTTATAATATATTATAAAGTGGATTTACAGTTATTATTACTATGGAGAACGTGAGTTATGGGCGTAATCCCAGAAACTACCCAGACGAGGTATGCTATATTACAATTTATCTTTGAGAGAGATTTAAGTATTCTGATAACAGTATATCTTAAGATATTGATTTGAGATGAGAAACTGACTTGAACGTCGGAGGGTCTACGCCGGAGAGGATCTTCGGCGTACTTTTGCAGGTCTATTTTCACAATGACATCGGATATCTGGAAGAGACAACGTAAAATCGAAGACCACTAGGAGATTGAAGAATATATGAAAGATTACATTGATACATTTTAATCTTTTATATATAATTATTTTATTTATTTTATTAATTATTTGATACAGCTTCATCAGATTTCAATAGCTTTGGCATCCTCGATAGCACTTCCATACTCTTCCAATTAGCCCAGTATACCGCATTGCCATTATTCAATTCTAATGCTTGTGTTTGTGCATATAAATCAATAGCCTGGGAATATTTATGCGCTGATCAAACAGAAGAAACGCCATTAACGCGAGCTTCATTCATTAATACAACACAAAATATTAATTTGGTTGTAGTACATTTGAAGTCTTCATTGGCAAGAATTTTGAGCTCTTCAGCTCCTCAAACTGTTTGTGGAATCTTCAGTCGCCATTATATTCGATGGCATAATCGAAATAAGTCAAATAACCACAGCTTGATTTGTAGTTCCCTCCAGATTTCAGGGTCTTTCGCGAGTGAGGAGTATAAGAAAGAGAGAGCGCCGTTTTCCCCGGTTGGTGTGAAAAGGGGAATTAAATTGGGGGTGATTATATATTTCCAACAAATGTTTGCATTTGCATACCACAATATTAAAAAATTAAATAATTTTTACAGGTATTATGGTATTTTTAAATAATAAATAAATTATAAATTATATTAGGTGCGTTAGACACGGAATATTAATTTTTTTTTAAAGGTATTATCAACGATGGAGGCAATGTAGGACCGGGAACACTGCCCCCGAATAATATATAGTATACTATATATTCCCTCCGTCTCATTTCAATATTTACGTTTGTTTTTTTACGTTAATTAAAGAGTATAGTATTTTAATAGATAGTGAGCGGAAAAATATAATAATTAATGTAAAGTGGGTAAGTGTATTAGTGTTGAATATGGGGACCATGGTGATATACTCCCTCCGTCTCACTATCTATTAAAATATTATACTTCTTAATCAACGAGCAAAAAGTAAATTTAAATATTGAAACGAGACGGAGGAAGTATTAAGTATACCACATGCAATAGGCTTTCTTTCTCTTTTATCCCCGCCCACTTTCTTTTTTTCCTTTGTCATTTGATTTTTCTCTTTTATTATTTTTTTTAAAAAATTAGTAATCAAGTTCATTTTTATAAATTGTACTCTTATTTGTTTTCATGATTTTTTTCAATTAAACATTCTAAATAAATATTGTATGCATGTATTTATATTAGTTTTAATAATAAATTATTTTTAATTTCATAGTACATTAATTGCTCTAGATCGAATATCCATACATAAAAATTATACTACGTATGTATTTGGACTCTCCTGAACGAATTTTCTGGCTCCATCACTGGATATTATGATATTTCTTTTGTAATATATAAGTGGGTATTATCATATTTCTTTTGTAATAAATAAGTAATAAAGTACGAATTGGTCTGCTCCGCGAGGTTTAACGAAGTCCTCTTCTTTATACGATGAAACCGTGGTACGTTAGGTGTTAAGTGTCTTAGATAATAGTTATTTTTTTTAAACTGAGTATTATGATATTTCTTTTGTAATAAATAAATGATAAAGTACATTAGGTGTTAAGTGTGTTAGGCATGAATTATTTTTTTTTAAATAAAATGTATAGAGATGTGTGATTGTGTTTACCTTTTTACTTTTTTAGGGAGGTGCAAATTTTTATTGGACAACCCAAAATTAAAAGTGTGCGAAATGAGATAGTGTGAGTATCGGCTTACGTGTGTGCTATAAAGCACACATCTTCTTAAAAAAATAAAAATAAAAAATGGAATGACTAAATAATAGAGATATTTTAGAATTATTGATAAATTATAAAAAATTTTACATTTAAATACCTTTTTATTAATACTATTAGAACCTTAATGGTTATTTATACAAATAAATACTGTAAGAGTTTCTATTAAAATAAATATCTTAAATTAGAAAATAAATATATAAATAAATAAATAAAAAATGATGAGGCTCAGATCTGAAAACAGCAGGTATGGGTAGGTTCACCACCGCCATGGCTGCAAAACCCTATGAAGGTTTGCCCCGCCAAGATACGATAGATCCATCTCATACTTGACCCAAGTGGTAGAACTCATCATCACAGCCTTTACCCTCCGAAATAATTATACAATCGATTAAGATAGTTGAAAATGGAAAATTGCGTGGCGTTGCTTTCAGACAGATAATTGCAGACACAAACACACTATTCTTTTTAAATGGAATATAAATTCAGTTTAAAAGAGAGCATACATGGGTTGTTGCTTCATATTTTTACATCGTCGAAATCATTGGTGAACAAAGAGTGGTAACAACCCATTGAAAAAATTCCATCCTCTATGCTCCCTCATTCTCTCACTTGGGATTTTAGACAAGTTTAGTTATAGAACGTGCGCGCTTTAATACACAGATATTTTGGAAAAGAAAAATTAAATGGATTCATAGTGCGCGATACGTTCAACAATTAAAACGACACCTGTCATCCATGCACCATGCACCACTATTTTTTTTAAAAAAAAATGGAATCACCGCAACACTTGTCATCCATGCACCACTATTATTTTAAAAAATATATATATATACTATATAGAATCACGGTATAACATAAGATATATTGATTATAATATTGATAAATAATGAAAATTTTAGTATTTAAATAAAATTTGATAATTATTTACGTAAATTTAATACAAACAAATAAATATATCAATAAGAAGTACAGTTGATTCCAAGATAAACTATAATGAAACATATGTAAATAACTAAATTCACAAGACCAATTAATATGTTCTCATGTTTGGATATATGATTTGGTTCAAGATTCAAATCCATTAATTAATTATTTCCTTAAATTTAAGAGTGATTCTACAGTGTACCGAGTGCTTTTGCAGTTGGTGGGTTAAAAATAAGGGGAATGGGTAGTTTTTTTTTAATTATTATGATAGGTACGTATATTTACAACTTAATTATTAATAAATACATTGATCTTATATAATTACTGTTGGATACAAAATGATTTTTTTCTTCCAACATTACCCTTGTTACAACGTTTAATATTCAACATAGTTTCGTTGATCACTAATATGCACAACATCAAATAAAAACAACAAACCCGTATTTCTCTTACAGCAATAACCATTGCCTCTCTCTTAAACCTCTAGCGAGTACTTTTTTTTTTAAAAATAATTCAAATAAAAATAACAAATGCAAATTTGTGTTCAAACACAAATTTGTGTTCAATACTTATGAAGCAATACAGACGATGGCAACCCTCTAAAGATTATGTTTCCCAGTCAAGTAAAAAATACAGACGAACAAATGCAAATTTATGACAACCCAACTGTTGGATACAAAATATATTTTTTTCTTCCAACATTACCCTTGTTCACAACGTTTAATATTCAACGTAGTTTTGTTGATCACTAATGTGCACTACATCAAATAAAAACAACAAACCCGTATTTCTCTTACAGCAATAACCATTGTCTCTCTCTTAAACTCCAACGAGTACTTTTTCTTAAAAAAATAATTCAAATAAAAATAACAAACACAAATTTGTGTTCAAACACAAATTTGTGTTCAATACTTATGAAGCAATACAGACGATGACAACCCCCCTCTAAAGATTATGTTTCTCAAAAAATAATTCAAATAAAAATAACAAACGTAAATTTGTGTTCAATACTTATGAAACAATACAGACGATGACAACATTACCCTTATTCACAACGTTTAATATTACGCAGATTTGTGTTCAATACTTGAACACAAATTTGTGTTCAATACTTATGAAGCAATACAGACGATGACAACATTACCCTTGTTCACAACGTTTAATATTCAACGTAGTTTCGTTGATCACTAATATGCACTACATCAAATAAAAACAACAAACACGTATTTCTCTTACAATAATAACTAATGCCTCTCTCTTAAACCTCCAACGAGTACTTTTTTTTAAAAAAAATAATTTAAATAAAAATAACAAACGCAAATTTGTGTTTGTATTCAAACACAAATTTGTGTATATGTTTCTCAAAAAATAATTCAAATAAAAATAACAAACGCAAATTTGTGTTCAATACTTATGAAGCAATACAGACGATGACAACATTACCCTTGTTCACAACGTTTAATATTACACAAATTTGTGTTCAAACACAAATTTGTGTTCAATACTTGAACACAAATTTGTATTCAATACTTATGAAGCAATACAGACGATGACAACATTATCCTTGTTCACAACGTTTAATATTCAACGTAGTTTCGTTGATCACTAATATGCACTACATCAAATAAAAACAACAAACCCGTATTTCTCTTACAACAATGACCATTGCCTCTCTCTTAAACCTCCAACGAGTACTTTTTTTTAAAAAAATAATTCAAATAAAAATAAATGGATATGATCCCATGACCTATATGTTAGGATGCATCTCCCTTACCAACTTTGCTAGTCCTTCAATCTTAACATGTATTTGATATTTATTTTATTATATGTTTCTAGTCTTTTTTTTTCCTTTTTAAATAAAATTTTTGCAGTTTAATATTTTAACCATTAACATAAAAGGTAAGTAAATATATTTTAAAATATTTTTTCGTGAATAATAGTATTCTTTTTAATTTTATAATTCAATTTTAAATAATTATATTAAAATAAAATATATTTTATGCGACGAACTATATATATTTTGTATTATATAATTACATTAAACTAATTTATTTATTTAATATATATATATATATATATATATATATATATATATATATATATATATGTGTGTGTGTGTGTGTGTGTGTGTGTGTTGTGTGTGCGCATGCGCTCGTTTCAATTAATATTCATCTTATGAATATGGAGTATTAAAAATACCACTCCATTTTAAATGTTGTGTAAATAATTTATGTATGTAGAAGTGTTACTTAAAAATGTTTCTTATGTATAACTGTTATATTATAGTGTTACATTTATAAAAGTGTTACATAAAATGTGTTATATATATAAAAGTGTTATATGCATGTGTTACATATTAGAAAAGTGTTACATGTATGTGTTACTTATATAGAAAGTGTTAAAAAAATATTATATATCATAATAATTTTAATAGTATTACCATTTCGTGTTAAATAATGTTAAAGTGTTACTCTGAGGTGTTATTTAATACTAGTATGTTGTATGCACCCTGATGTATATTATTTTTTTTACTATTTCAAGAAGTTGTTTCTCTCTCAAGAATGCACACTGATATATATTAGTACAAATGTTAAATTGCATGCTTTTTGTTTAATTTCTTTAGTTAGCATTTTTGTCCGTTGCTATTATTTGTAATCCAGATAATTACATATTGCTTTATTTGTAAGCTTGGTGGGTGAATATATTAGTAATTCCGACATTGACATTTATAAAGTTTGATACACATTATAAATGTTTCTTATCTTTTATTAATTGTCACATGCACATAATTACATGGAACATCCCATCATCCTTACTGTGAGACATACAACCAGTGCAAACTGATTTCACTCGTACAAGCACAACTTAGTTCGATGTACATTCACAAATCTGTGACAAATGGTCTGAATTACAGAAAGTTAGCTTTGAATGTGTTTGTTGTGTTGGACCAGAACCTGATATTTCAGTGGCGTCTGATGTGGATTTGAGTAATATCATCTCCCTCTGTCAAAATGTCTTTAAATGTTGTATCAGCTTATGTGAAAGTTAATGAGATGCATACTCCCTCCGTCCCGTTTCAATGTTTACGTTTCTATTTTCCGCGTCCCATTTCAATGTTTACGTTTTCCTTTTTGGAATATGAGACACACCTAAAACAATTAATATATCATCCAACAATAATACACCTACCCACTTTACATTAAATATTATATTTTTCCACTCACTATCTATTAAAATATTATACTTTTTAATCAATGTGCAAAAAACAAACGTAAATATTGAAACGGGACGGAGGGAGTATAACTTATCAGGGGAATAATATGCACAATGACGTACAAGCCTTTCTTCTAGTTAAGAGAATCATATGAAGCCTAAGCGTGGAGAAGTGATTAAAAGGAAAGGTGGGAATCACAATATTCTCCTAATCTCCTAATAATGTTTAGGATGACCTGTAACTCAAAACAATGAATGAAAGACCAGTATGATCTCCAAAAAATATATACTGAAATTTACTATGATAAACAGGCAGCAATGAGATAAAGCCCTCACATTTTCAAACTTCTCAGAATTATGAATAGGGAACCGAATGCCGATTATACTCTTCAAACTTCACAAAATTAAATAAGCAAACTTCAAAGAATTAGAGCATAAATGATATTATACTCTTTAAGATAATAAGAAACATTATTTCTGTTTGAACACCTGAACTCTCACCTCACATTCATTTTGACAAGTGAATAACAGATGTGAAACAATATGCACATTGATGTACACATACTAATATAACACACACAACTGCAATAAACAAAGGCATTGAAACCCAATGTTCTGACATTGTAATAACTCGTCAAGTGATAAGACAAAATGAACAAAATTCTAAATTCCTCAGAAGAATCCAAGGATACAAAGTTGTGAAAATTAAAAATGCGACAACGCCGAATAGATGACTCTTATGCCACAATCAAACAATATACTTAGCGATCAAACAAATCAACCATCTCAACCTAAGTTGAACCAACTTCAAAGATGCATAATCCAAAATCAGACGGAAATTACTTACTGTATATCAAACCCAGAGTAGGGCACCGCTACGTTAATAAACAGGTAATGGTATGCACATTAAGCTCGGAATCTTCAATTTGATCGAAAGACAGTGTGGTTAGAAATTCAAGAAGAGATTTCGGGAAAAAACCTTTCTTTTGTCGATGTACACCGATGTACACTAGTATTGTACTCATCACTCGAGATTTTAGGAGAGAATTTAGGAACAAACAGTTTTACTATTTCTCTCTCCGGTCACGTTCTTCTATTTCTCTCTCCAGATGCACGCCAATGTATAACTTCGTCTCTGTTCTTCTTTTTGTGACAAGTTTCCTATTTAGTGTTAAGTGTACAATACAGACTGTACAGTACATTACAATATATTTCTTTTTGTTGATTAATTAATAAAAAATGAAGATTAATTAAGTACATTGTGCACATGTGTTTACAAATTAAGATTTTATTCAATGTTTCTCTCTTCGACAATTATTTATCTCACATGAATTTACAATGATGTATATTAATATAAATAGTTTATTCATTGTTTCTCTCTCCGGAAATTATTTATCTCACATGAGTGCATATTGATGTATATACATATCTATACCTAATCGGATTTTTTTTAAATTTTCTTCACACGAAGCAACTGATTTCAGTAGGTATGGGTATTATGGGTAAAACAAAATTAAATTTTGTATATGTGCGTAATTTTCTATAGCGAATGTATGGATTAGTAATATCTAAATACATTTTGTACTTAGTATTTATTGACCATTTTTTTTTAAAAAAATTAAATATTTTATTTTATTTGATGGTAGAGATCTAATTAAAATATAATCTAACAGTTAGGATCGTACAGATACACTAGGTGCACAATATCGGACTCTAAGAACAATTGATATGTTCACTTGTATATGTATGGATATATGGTTTGGTTCAAAATTCAAATATTAGTAACTTAAATCTTTATGTATAATAGAGACACTCTTGTGAGACATGTTTTTTGTGAGATGAATTTTTTGTGAGACGGGTCGACCCAATATTAAAGTATGTTTATTATATAGGTAAAATATGTTTATTTGCAGTTAAAGTATGTCAATAATGAATCATATTATAACACCCTAAAATCATATTTTAATTCATCATGTATCGTACTTTAGAAAACATACTTTAATAACCATTAAACATATTTTATATATAATAGACATACTTTAACACATCTTGCAAACAGTCTCACATATATAATATATCACAAGAGAGTTTGTCTACATAATAAACCAACCTAGAAAGTCAAAATTACCAAATTATAATTGATCTTCAACTTTAATTTCTTTATATATTTTTTAATCGTCACCCATCAATCAATTAATTTATATTAATTAGTTTTTTTATCATCCCTTTTATTCATTTAAACCCTAATTTAATTTTCTAAACCCTAAATTAATTTTTTTTTCAATTTTGTTTTATTAAATAAAGAAAATTTTTATGTCTCATTTATCAATAGTTGCGAGTTACCCGTAAATAAATTATATAATTTTTAAATAAATATTTAATAAATACAATTAATAAAATTTTGAAACTATTAATAAAATATATACAAAATAGTAATAAAATATATTAATTTAAACAATAAAATATAAAATATATATAAAGTAATTGAATATTAAACGGATTGAGCTTATTAGCGAGTACTGATAAATGGATATGAGATGGGCACAAGTATCATACTAAAGTTTTTAAAATTAATTAATTTTTTATTATGTAAACCTATATATCTAAATTATCAATTTAAAATTCTTTTCAACAATTTAAAATAATATTAATGACACAATGTTTAATTATTCATTGTAAGAAAAGAAATTGTTTAATAAAATTGATCAGTAAAATAAAAAATATAAAACGAATAAATAAGTACTCTATTACTGTATGGATAAAAATGAGACGGATATTTATGGGTACTCCATCTACCTGAACCCTATGAGACAGATACAAGTAATTTTAAACAAATTTAGGACGGGTACTAGTGGTTAAATAAAATCTCATTAGGTTTTGGGATGGGTAACCCTTCGTACCCTCGTGGTACCCTTTTATATATCTTATATATGCTAATTGCGAATACGCTGCTATAAATAATCTTTTAAAAGTATGAGGTGTGGCGACGTGGTTAATTGTCGTATTTTTTTTTTAAATTATATATATATATATATAATCTTTCTACTTTTATTTATTTATTTATTTATTATTTTATTATTCATGTATATCTATAAATTAAATACCACCTTTAATTATATTTTTTGATTGGTTAGGAATAAATATATCCAACTTATTATTATTATTATATTATTATTATTATTCATGTATATCTTCAAATTAAACACCAGCTTTAATCATATTTTTTTTATTGGTTAGAAATAAATATTTTTATTTTTTATTTAATATCACATATAATCTTTCTATTTATTTTATTATTATTATATTATTAATGTATATCTTTACTAGTACGAAGCCCGCGTAATACGCGGGATATTCAAAAAATTTTATGGAATCAGCTAATCGTATCTCCGAATTTGCTAAACGTACTAAAAAATAATTAAATTAAAATATTCGAAATTAAATTAAAATTTCATGACATTATAGTATAAATTTATATATAATTTTCAATATTATATTGCCAATGAAAAACATACATTTTTATATATTAAGTACTTATATTATCATATTTAAATTATTACATAAAAAGTATAATCTTAAGAAATCATAATTAAATATAAAACTATTATTAGAGATGACAATGGGTAGAGTATCCACTTATTTTCGGGTAATAAAAAAAACTAACTGTACATATCCCATTTAAAAAATTTATTATGGTACACGTACCCATCTAATAGCCGTTTATCAATACCCGCGGGTATCCGCACCTATTTAATATTAATTTATTATATAAATATTTATATATTTTCTATTATTTAAAATTATATTATTATGAATTAAATATAAATTAAATTCTATTATTTTAAATAAATATATTAAATTGTGTGTGTATATATATATATATATATATATATATATATATATATATATATATATATATATATATATATATATATATATATATATATATATATATATATATATATATATATATATATATGGGGTACCCGCGGTTATTGAGGTATTATCCATACTCGTTCCAAACCCTAATGAGATTTTCAAAACTATCTGTATCCGTTCCAAACCTGTTTACAACTATCCATACCCGCCTTATTAAGATTTGAATAGAACGGGTACTTGAAAATGCCATCTCATTACCATCCCCAACTATTATCATTTAATAAATAAAATTAATAAATATACATAACAATTATAAATTATTGTATGATTAAGGATAAATTATTAAATATAATAAAATAAATATAAAATAAATAATTAACGATAAAAAATTTATGAAAATTAATTAATATTAACTAAGATTTATTTTTTTTCATGAAATTCCTTATTTAGAATTTTATAATGAACTAAATTTATTAAACTTAAAAATTCTAAAGATAAATAGATTAAATATATTAAATAATTTCTTACTCTTCTAAAAATATTTTATTTATTAATATATTTTATTAAAGAATATTTTACAATATAGAAATTGTTATTAAATTTAAGATTATATTTCTCCAATCATATATTATTGGTAATATGGATGTCAAATTAAAGATCATGAAAACATAATTAATTTGATATAATTTTTATATAAATCCTATTTAAAAATAAAAAGTTAAAAACACTTAAAGTTTTAGGTAAATTTTTAAATAAAATAAAAAAAAATATAATATTTTTATTGGTTGTTTAAAATAAAGTAACTACATTATTCTCTCCTAAGCAAGTTTATTATTAAAAAAAATTAAAAAATCTATAAAAATGACACATCATGCCTAAATTGCTCCCATGATGCCACCTAATAAATCTAAAACTCTCCTTTAGTTTATAGTATATTTAGAATTAAAAAGTAGATCTTGAAATGATAAATAAATCAATTAATAAAAATATATGAGTTGATATTAGGTGCACCCGGGTGCAAGGGTGCACTATATGTGTATAACTTTTTATTCTATTTTGTATACATGTTTCTTAATAATTGTATACTTTTTTCAGACTCAATTTTTCATTAAAAAAACTAGCATCCATATGTGTATAACTTTTTATTCAATAATGTATATATATATTTTAATAGTTATGTACTTTTTTTACACTCAATTTTTCATTAAAAAACTAACAAACAATTTGTATACATTTTTGTTTGGGTCCATTACTACCAGGTACAATATATATATTATTATTACTTATAGGTACATCAATATATTTCGAATGAATGAAATTCCCTTCTTATCCTTAATGAGATTGTATTGAATAATATATTAAAATATAAAGATATTTTATATTAAATTTTAAAATAGATTTCATTCCTCATTTTTCTCTTAAAAATCTGTTGGGATTGATTAAATTAATTCCACGTTGATGCGCATGAGTTAAGCCCCATATTATCTATATTCAATTTCTGAATACATTGTTACTGATCATTAAATATTCTGAATACCAACTAATTTTGAATACAAAAGTGTTTCAATGAATAAATCTGAAATATATTGAATACATTCTGAATATTTCGTGGATATTGAGAAAATATTCTGAATACATGTCATTAAACATTAAATTTTCTAAGTACTTTCTGATTTTATTGAAATTCTCTAAATATTATAATTTGTGTTCAATAATATATTAAAATGTAAAGATATTTTATATTAAAATTAAAAATAGATTTTGTTCCACCTTTTTCTCCTAATAACCCGTTGAGAACAATTTAACTCATTCAATGTTGATAGGAAGCGTGAGTTAGACCCCATATTATGGGTATTTAATTTCTGAATACATTGTTACTGGACATTGAATATTTTGAATACTTACTAATGTTATATGATGGTGTTTGAGATATTTGTGAGTGAAACCCACACTTGTATTCAGAAATCCACTGACGGAGAGAAGTTGAGTTGCACGAGACTATATTTCTGAATATGCAAACCAAGGCAGAAAAATCAAGACCAAAAGTAGAGTAGTGAACAAACGAAATCTCAGCCATCTTTCCACATGTATCTACGCCAATACTACCTTTAATTTTCTCGTTCACATTGATTCTTTTCTTTTCTTATTTTTCATGTTCACATAATTCTGCAAAGGCAGCAATAGCATAATAAAAGAAATTCTAACTCCAATTTTCAAACATTATCACATAAACATAAAAAAAATTGAAATCAATGACTAAAATATGGATGCCAAAGTAGTTTTCAACCAAATAATAATGAAGAAATAAAAGAGAGAAACAAATGTTGGCATACATTGGCACTACACCAGGATCTCTGTAGAAAGGAAAATGCTTTGATAGAAAAAGGACAAATGTCGTGGATTAGATCGAGAGTCCACCGAAATCAGCGAGTATAGAGTACCCATCTCTAGACTCTAAACAGGAGAGTCGCGATGAGTCGCCCCCACAACTTTCATAGAATTCAACAGCGCTCCCACTATCCTGTATGAGTTGTAGAAGCCAGCGAGAAAATGGCTCGGCTAGAGTAAAGACCTCGCCGGGGGCGCACGTTAAGAAACTACAACAGGGCACACCAGAAACCCTCACATGTCATGTTTGGCTAGTCGCTGGAAGTTTATTTGGGGGAAAGAGAAAAAACAATGAAGGAAAGAGAAAAAACGAAGAGATAATGAAATTTAAATTATTAATTAATAGAAGAAATTGATTAAGATTATATTTTTGTAGGGATATAATGGGTATCTCTTCTTAATATATTGTATAGGTTAATAATATTTTTACGGTATTGTATCTAGAAGTAATATGAATGTATAATTTGTATTGGATAGTAATAAATCCTTTTTGTTTATAATTGTATATGTTTTTGTTCATAATTGTATATGTTTATGAAAGTGGGTGCACCGTATCCTGGGGTGCACCGAGGTGCGTAGAAATATTAGCCAATATATATCTTCAAAAAATTTTGAGTACATCCTCATTATTAAATTATTGCAATATGCATTTAATATTGAATTATCTAATTAATTTTCTTATAAAATATAATGCATCCGCATATTATGCGGGAATATGTACTCGCATATATATATATATATATATATATATATACACAGAATTAATTAATTTATATACTAATTTTGTCTCCCGTGTACGACACGGGTTTTATAATGTGTGGTGTTTTTATTTTATAAATATATTTTATAATATTCTTTATGATTTTATATTTTATTATTAAATGTATAGATTTTTTTTATTTTTTTCGTCTTACTTTACTTTAAAAAATATAACTTTTATCCTCATATTAAAAAGATGAATTTTTTATTACTATAAAAGGAAACGATGTACCATTATAATTATACTTTCAATTCAAAACCTGAAATTTTGGTAAATTAATTATCAATTCAGGACTTACATTATTTTTATACTCCGATTAGGGGCTTGTAATATACTTATTAAATTATAGTGATGTGCAGGAATATTTTTTCTATCACAATTATATCACAAAAATATTAAACTTATTAGTAGTAGTACATTAATTGATAATCGACCGTTAATTTTTTTTCTTTTTTTTTTAAAAAACTTTTACTTCTATAAATTAATTTTTCTTTTTTAAATAATCCAACAAAAATATTTAAGGATATTCTCTTGTAAGACGGGTATACGTGAGACGGTTGTGAGATGGGTCGACTCATTGTTAAAGTATAGTTGTTATATAGGTAAAGTATGCTTATTGATAGTCGAAGTAAGTTTGAAGTGAATCATACTATTGTTGGCATTCGATCGTTTGGTTAACGTGAACCGTTAGGGTTCCATACGTTTCTAACAAGCAGTGGAAGCAAGTAAACAAGAAACGTATTACCTTTCACCAGGGTATGTTGAAGACGATGAATTCTCGCCACCAGCCTGTGCAGCCTCACCGTTTTGGGCATAACACTCTCATCCGATATCAGATTTAAGTGATCTATGTGCCAAAACAATCTTCTCTTCCGTGGATTTCTGCCAGTATATCACACGTCCTGTTCTGAAGTTTGTATAATTTTATAAAAATTGTAGAAACTGGCGTACAGAAAAAGCAAACAACCTTCTAGTCTTCTGCTGTATTCCCAAGTCCAATCTCGACGTCGTGTGGGCGACGATCTTTGAGATCTTCTCATTCTGCTGTTCCCTCACCCTCCTCACAGTGTTAGGCATAATTAATCTCATAGATTAGTGTTTCTGGACAGCTGAGATGACTTATATATGGGCTACAGAAGGGACTAGGAGGAGAAGTTAGAGTTGAGCCTCCATTGGGCTTAAGTATCCAATCTTAACCCAAAGCTTATACTTAAGTCCAATAATAATAATAATAATATACCACTAAAATATTATTACTACACTATCATTCTAATCCCATAATTACGTTATAGGCTTCTTCTTATTATGAGTCCGTTAGTCTCCCCATTTTAAAATATACAATGACAATTAATTAATTAAGTTACTGACAACTTCATTAATTAATATCTCATCCGAGAGTAGACCACTCAACCTCATTATCATGCCGGAATAAATCCACCTGCAGGGTTTATATGATAATCCTTATGAGCTCCTCAAGGGGATATCATCAACCTATAACGGACACGGATTCCTTCTACAATCAACAGAACATCATAGAGACAGCACTATTTCCCAACTCACCGAGTTTGTTGATTTAATTACATGTAAATCTCACCTATTGATGAATCAAAGAAATACATACTGCCTTACGTGTCGAGGTTATTGTATAGGGATTAAGAGCACGAACATCCATAATAACTGAGATCAAGTTCTTCTCTATAGACAGTATAAGTCGAACGATCTCAAGCGGTCCTGCTCAATACACGCAAAGCGTACTAATGTGATTCTATAGCCAAGACAAGCTAATACCAAACCACACTATAACCATCCCGATAGAGAGTCCTCGTCTATCTCGGTTGTGAGCATATGTTTATACTTTATAAGGAAACTGATAATATGATCTTCCGCATATTGTCGCACAATATATTATCTACAGTATAAAGTAAGTGGACTATTGCATCGAACATATAAATAAATTATAAGACGCAATCATTTGGTCATATGATTCTCACTTCAAATAAATTGTTATAACATTGTTCATACTAAAGCTAGACTTTTAGTATACAATCCAACAATCTCCTACTTATATTAAAAGACTATGATGTCATGTCTTCCGCCATTAATCTGATTCCCACTCTCACTACATGACCATTAAAAGTTTTCTCCTTAAGATCCTTGTAAATGGATTTACTAGGTTATCATCCGATGTATCCTAGGCGATAACAACCTTCCCCTCATCATACGATTTCTCGTAACAGGTGGTACTCGTGCTCCATGTGTTTAATTGCCTTATGGGTTCGTGATTCCTTCAAGTTTGCAATTGCACCATTATCATCAAAATAAATTGTGATAACCTTGGGCAAACTTAGAATCACTTCGAAGTCCATCATGAAGTTTCTAGAGTCATATAAATACTTTGGCTGCCTCATAGGCTCCAATTTATCATCTTTTCATGATGGAGTCCTGAGTCTGAAATATATTTCTATATAACACTCCTCTACATTATGACTCAACTTCCTAAAATTAAACACATAACATTTGAGGTGGATTTACTGTCGTCCCTATCTGATCTGAAAAATCTGAATCTATGTAACCCATAAAAAGCAGTGAATCTGTCCGGTAAGCCCACTTATAGTTTCTAGTCCTTTTCAGGTACATAAATATATGTCTTACCATAGTTCAACATTCTAATTTTGGGTTACCTTGATACCCACTGTCCATGCATCTAGCAAAACAGATATCCAATCTCGTGCATAGCATTCCTTAGATTAAGCTTTCTTATTCGCCGAAGCATAAAGAACTGCTTTCAATTCCTTTATCTTCTTTTGTGTCTCAATACATATTTCCTTAGATAATGTCACATGCTAAACGAGTAGGAATTGTATCAATTCATGAAGCTTGAGACAAGCATAACATCCTTTCTTGTGATCCATGTTGCCGTGATCAAAAGGATATATTTTTCTTCTCTTAAGTTCTTCATTACATACCGCTTTATTAACCATACCCATACTCCCGAAAATACTCTTTCATTGTCTCCAATGAGCAATATATCATCTGCGTACTATACAAGAAATACCACCACATTTTCGTCACTCTTTTCAATACACAAGACACATCCGCGCATTGAATAAATTCATATGCATGGATTTCCTCATCAAAACGGATGTTTCATGATCTTGAAGCTTGCTTTAGTCCATCGATGGATACTTTTAAGCTTACTATCACAATGCTCTTAGCCTTTTGCAATGAATCACTCTGGTTGTTTCACATAGATGTTTTCCTCAAGACTTCCAATCAGGAAAGCTGTCTTGACATCTATATGCTATTCCTCATATTCCATATGAGTCGCAATAAAAAAAATTCGGATCAATATTGGCATAGCTACCAGCGAAAAGGTTTCCTTATAATCAAACCTTTTCTTTCTGATTATACCTTTTCGCAACAAACTTTGCTTCCAAGGTTTTCACCTTACAATTTGTTCCTCTTTTATTTTATAGAGCCACTTCCAATGACTTTCACATCATATTGTGGTTCCACAAGCTCCAGATCTAATTTAGAACTCATCGATTCCATTTCAACATTCATTGCACTTTGCTAAGATTCTGCATTTTCATCTTGTAGTGCTTCGTGGTTTTCATTGGTCAATATCATGTTTACAAGGTACCAAGTCTCACGACTCTCCCAAAATATATATCTTACAGGTTGTCGAACAACCCTCCAACTACGACAAGGCATTACACATAATTTTGTATCAGACGTAACACACGTTGCGGTTTGCCTTGTGGTATCTCCTCTTGTACACTTGGTACTAATACTTTGTGTTTTCCCTCTCAATTCCTTTAGAACAATTTGTACATGAGTTTACATAGTCCTTTTCCAAAAATCTTGTGTTTGTGTTAACAATCACCCTTCGATCTTTTGGACTAAATAAATCAACACCATTCATTTTTCTAGAATATCTCACAAACAGACAAATGTTATACGTCATACTGTTTCTAGGCCGTACCCATAAAATGAATTTAATAATTCCAAATAACTCATCATCTTTCTAACATTTTCCATAAGAGTCTTATTCTTTCTTCCACCACACCATTCAGCTGGGTATGCCCGTTGTAGAAAACTTTAGATTTTAATCTCATCTTCTGATAAATAGCTCCTAAACTATCCTAAGAGGTACTCGCCACCACGATTAAGTCGTAATGACCACCTCTCATCGGGATAGTCTTAGGACCGCTTAAATCAGCATGAACTATTTCCAACATATCTTTGGATGACTCTATATCCCTTTGCCTTGAAAGGCCTTTTAATCACATTCACTTCCAAGTAAAACTCGCAAGTCAGATAGTTTCCACTTCCAATAGACCCAATGGTCCATTGGCAATCAACCTTTGAATCCTATTCAAGTAAAATTGATCTAGTCTTAGATGCCAAAAGTATATTTAGTTCATCTCCGAAGGTTCCTTTCTCTTACTAAGATTAGAAGATGCATTATTAATTACTATTTTTTGCATGGTATAAACATGATTTAAGAGTGTACAAATTGTCCATCAACGTACCACAATAGATTATAGCTCCATTCCTCATTACTATGACCATGTCATTAAAATGAAATGGAGTATCCATCCGTAAATACATAGAAACTGAAATGAAATTCTTTCTATGAAAAACATACATAAAGACAATTTCTCAAAAAATAAACGTTTATCATATCGTAAGATAAATAAACAACTCCCATTACAACAGCCACTACTCCCGTAGTTTTACCCATGTCTATAATAATTTCATCATCACTTAATTGCAGACATTTAGTGATTCCAATATCTTCACATAACGTGTCAGTAGATGTCATCACTAATCATGCTTCCACAACTAGTGAATGAGATACTAACCTTATTCACATCTTGATGAAATTGAATTTCTTTCGCCACTTATTTTGTCAGAAGTTTTTCACCGAATACAACCTCTTGTATTTCAGGTAGAACTTGCTCAAAATATCCAGGCAAGCTACGAAGAATAAATTGATCTAGGTTTCCCATTCAATTTCTATTCCAAGCATTTCTAATTCATTCATCAACTTATCCATGACCTCTTGCCTTTATTACTTACTCAAGTATCTGAAGAGTCGCATGAGACCATCATATTTCTATGAATCTCTCACCTCTTCACTAGAGACTTTAAAAGACATCATGAGACATCCTTAGTGAGAACACATTTTTATTTTCCTAAGCAGTAAATTCGAAACCAAGATTCTTTTCTAATCATTTAATTTTGGATAAGTAAATATGTTTCTTTTAGTAAACAATAAGTGAGATAAAACCATTTGAAATTACAGAGAATCGCGTAAATAAATACACAGATCAAATCTTCGAATTTATCCATTTATATTAATTCCCTCAAAATAATATAAAAATAAAATTCACTGACATCTAAAGCACCGTGAATCTGCAAGCCACGATAGTGTGAACGTTTACAAACCTGAACATTTACAAGAAAAGGTTTTACCCATTAATTTCATTTGTCAACCTAACCTCATGATAATTAATAGACGGTTCCTCTTTAGCCATGCAAATAATAGCAGTGGCTCCGATGGGGAGAATACTTATTATTTACACCTAAGTGTATACCATTATTTGATCCTAAGTCCGCGGTCCAAGCCTGTGTGCCTTACAGATGGAGAAGTACACACGCGCTCGGATAACTTCCTTGAATCATCAATTACAAGTTTGTACAGTGATCCGCAAATAAACTCTTCCGATGGGGAGGAAGGTCTATGCCTACACGCAAGTTCATGTGCATCACATTACAAACAATAATTATTTAATGAAGTCTGTACTAGTGATCCGTGAATAAACTCATCCGATGGAGAGGAAGGTCTATGCCAACATGCAAGTTTACTCACATCACTTACAAACCAATAATAGAGGACGTGAGAATTAATTATCAATCCCCTCTCCCACTTAATAATTTAACACCGAGGGTTTTTACATGCATATAATATTCAAAATAAAATGCGCAACCTATCATGCTCCTTTTACGACAAATAAGACAGTAAATAACAGAGAACATGCATACATATATAATAATAATCATATAATAAAATCAATAATGTCAGTTATATATCACGGCGAATTCGATTGTTCGCCACCAAGCATAAATACGGGCAACGACCTCCAGATTATCAAATTTTCAAAAATCTCCAGATTATCAGATTTTCAAAAATATCGATATCGACCATCGATATCGTCGAGATTATTGAAATCATCGATATCGATCGTCGATATCGTCCAGATTATCGAAATTATCGATATCGACCAGATTCTCAAATTTTCAAAAATTTTTAGATTATCAAATTTTTAAAATTTCTAGATTATAAAATTTTCAAAATTTCTAAATTATCAAATTTTTGAAAATTTTCAGATTATCAAATTTTCGAAACTTCCAGATTATCAAAATTTTGAAATTTTCAGATTCTCAAATTTTCAAAAATTTCCAGATTATCAAATTTTCGAAATTTTCAGATTATCAAATTTTCTAAAATTTCCAGATTATCAAAATTTTGAAATTTCCAGATTATCAAATTTTTGAAAATTTACAGATTATCAAATTTTCAAAAATATCTAGATTATCAAATTTCTAAAAATTTTCAGATTATTAAATTTTCGAAAATATCTAGATTATCAAATTTTTGAAAATTACCAAATTATCAAATATTCAAAAAATTCCAAATTATCAATTTTCGAAACTTCTAGATTATCAAATTTTCGAAAATATCTAGATTATCAAATTTTTCCATAAACGTATAAAGTATTCAACAAGAAACAATAATTTTTAAACCCTAGTCCATGTTTGACACAGGAATATGGTATCTGAATAGGGTATACTAGCATAACATGAATACTTAAACCCTTTCACCTTTTGACATAAACTCTAGCCTAACGTTTCACGCTTCACCACGAAACTAAAACTCTGATACCAATTGTTGGCATTCGATCATTTAGTTAACATGAACCGTTAGAGTTCCATACATTTCTAACAAGCAGCGGAAGCAAGTAAACAAAAACGTATTACCTTTCACTAGGGTATGTTGAAGACGATGAATTCTCGCCACCAGCCTGAGCAGCCTCACTATTTTGGGCATAACTCTGTCATCCGATGTCGGATTGGAGTGATCTATGCGCCAAAACGATCCTCTCTTCAGTGTCTTTCTGTCAGCATATCACACGTCTTGTTCTGAAATCTGTAAGATTTTATAAAAATCATAGAAATTGGTGAATATCAGCAGCAAATAATCTTTCAGTCTTCTGCTGTATTTCCAAGTCCAATATCGACGTTGTGTGGGCGACGATGTTCGAGATCTTCTCATTTTGTTGTTCCCTCACCCCCCTCACAGTGTTAGGCGTGATTAATCTCATAGATTATGGTTTTTGGACAGATGAGATGACTTATATATGGGCTACAGTTGGGACCAGGAGGAAAAATTAGAGTTGGGACTCAGGGGCTTAAGTATCCAAGCTTAGCCCAAAGCTTATACTTAAGTCTAATAATAATAATATATACCACTAAAATATTATTACTGCACTACCGTTCTAATCTCATAATTACGTTATGGGTTCCTTCTTATTATGAGCTCGTTAATCTCTCCATGTTTAAGATATACAATGCCCATTAATTAATTAAATTACTGACAACTCCATTAATTAATATCTCATCCGAGGGTAGTACCACTCAACCTCATTATCATGCTGGAATAAATCCACCGATAGGGTTTACATGATAATCCTTATGAGATCCTCAAGGGGACATCATCAACCTATAACGGACACGGATTCCTTCTACAATCAACAGCACACCATAGAGACATCATTATTTCCCAATTCACCTAGTTTGTTGATTTAATTACATGTAAATCTCACCCATTGATGAATCAATGAAATACATACTGCCTTACGTGTCGAGATTATTGTATAGGAATTAAGAACACGAACAGTCATAATAACTGAGATCAAGTTTTTCTATATAGACAGTATAAGTCGAGCGATCTCAATTGGTCCTGCTCAATACATGCAAAGTGCACTAATCTGATTCTATAGCCAAGACAAGCTAATACCAAACCACACTACAACCATCCCGATAGAGAGTCCCCGTCTATCTCGGTTGTGAGCATCTATTTATACTTCATAAGGAAATCGATAATATGATCTTCCGCGTGTTGTCGCACAACATATTATCTACAGTATAAAGTAGTCGACTATTGCATCGAACATATAAATAAATTATAAGACGCAATCATTTGATCATATGATTCTCATTTCAAATAAATTGTTATAACATTGTTCATACTAAAGCTAGACTTTTAGTATACAATCTAACAACTATAACACTTCAAAAATATATTTTAAAATAACATATTTTAACAACGAATTAGCACACTTTACCTATTAACAAACATGTTTTAACAATGAATCGACCCATCTCACAACCCGTTTCACATAATTACAGTTTTATAAGAGACTTTGTCAACATTTAAATGTAAAAATATATTAAAAACTCATTCATGTTATTAATTATTTTAAATATTATAAGTTATTAATAGGAGAGTAAAACAGTAATTATTATGTTGAATTACTTAAAAAAATATTAATTACAAGATTAACATGAGAGCGTCGTGCATATTAATTTTTTCAAAAATGAACGTGGTGACGTTATATACATAAAATTTTTCAAGAAGCTACAGATGATGCCACCTACAAATTATTTTTTTATGTAAAATATTAATTGAAAGATTAAGATTATTATTAATATGTGAGACTAAATATACAATTAAAAAAAAAAAAACGAATATGATGGCGCCACACACACAATTAAAAATTTAGCATTACTTTTTTTTTAATCTTTTATTTTTATAAATTAATTTAATTACTTTTTTATTTATTGAATAACCCAAATATTTAAATATAAAAATATATTAAAACTATTAGGGTCACTTACTATTGGATACATAAAATAATACATAATTGCTATAAACTACATAACTCAAAGAACTAATACTCATAACTACACATTTATGATTGTGATACCATAAATACCCCTACGTGTTTGCACAAATTTGTTTTGCACAATTTTATTTACACAATTTTGTTTTTGCACAATTTTATTTTTGCACATTTTGTTTGCACATTTTAAGTTCCGGTGGAGGTCCGGCAGCCCGCGACGGAGGTCAGGCGGATGTCCGGCGGTGGTCCGACGGAGATCCGGCGATCGGCAGGCGGCGGTCCGGCAGTGGGTGGGTGGGTGAGGGGTAGGGTTTGTGGTTTAAAAGTGTATGGGATTATAAGGTTATATTTGGTATTTTACCTTAATATTTTGTATGTGAGAGTAATTATTTGAATTCATTATATCTCATAGTAATTTAGGGTAAAAGTGTGTACCTATGAGTGATTTTCCAATATTAATTAATAATAATTTTATATATTAATTGTAAGTTATTAATAGAAAGAGACTAAATAAAATAGAGTTGATCTATTGTGCAATTGGTGCACACTAATAACAATACTATATTTACAAAAGTGGGTTAAATATAAAAGATTTGTAACCCGATCCATTACCCCCGTTACCTTCATTCATCGCGAAATTACCCCAAAATCCACACTCTTCTCGTACCTCCACCACCGCCTCTGTACTTCCAGCGCACCACCGTCTTCGTCTTCCTAATCATCGCCGCATATCTGTGCAGCACACCACTGCCTCCCTCCATCGCGCCTCCATATGTCCACCGCACACCCCCGCCTCCGTCTTTTCTTCATCATCACACCACCGCCTCCCTCCATCGTGCCTCCGTACATCCACCGCAGACACAACCAACGTCTTTTCTTCATCAGCAATGTCATGATCGAGATTTCTCTAATACGCTTCAAATTTTCTTTCACCATAGACTTCAAATTCGGATTCGTTGCATCTCTATAGCTCTAGATCCAGTTGTATTCTTCATGGATTTGTTGATTTCTCTCCATTCCATTGCTCTACATCCCTCTACATCCAGTTACACTCCTGTAATTCAGATACAGTCTTCATCGCCCTAACAAATCTCTTCTATATAGATCTGATCTCATATATTTACCAAAAATGTAAAAATACATTTATTTAACAACTCTAAAAAAAACTTATACATCTATAATAAAAAACGTATACACTATTTAATTGTCATGTACATGTATTTTTTAAATACCCCATTTAGAAAATACGGGTTATTTTAACAACAACAATCATTTGATCATATGATTCTCATTTCAAATAAATTGTTATAACATTATTCATACTAAAGCTAGATTTTTAGTATACAATCCAACAACTATAATACTTCAAAAATATATTTTAAAATAACATATTGGTTCAAGCATCTCTACACAAGAACTACAAAAGATTAAGGGGAATTAACAAGACGGTACCCCTATGCTGCGAGAATAATAATCTTCCAACTATCATTGGAAGAAACCCAAGAAAGCGGAAAAGGATGAAGAAACTTCATCCTTACACCCAAAGGAGCGGAGGATGGAGTTCCAGAAGACCAAAATCCTTTTGGTCTAAACAGAAGGCCCGAAGCTATAAATCAGGGCAAAGATCTGGACCATCAAGATGGAGTTCAAGAAGTCAAGCATCATCCTCAGGGTCGAACCAGAGGAGTACAAGAAGAACTCCCATAAGAAAAGAATTCTGAAGGGCGGCCACACAAGTCAATGAAAGATTCAAGAACTATAACTGCTACACATGTGGAGCAAGAGGGCATATCTCACCTGATTGCCTAGAAAACCAGAAGTGGAGAGTACGGTAGTTCAAGATAACCCCAGAAATAGAGGAAGCCATTTACTTCCAAGATCTAGTACAAATATATCAATTTGAAGATATACCGTCAGACGAGAGTATCTATGAAGATGAGTTCTTTAATCAAGACGAATCTTCCGAAGATGAGTCCGAGTGAAGAAGAAAACTTCAGGCAGGAGCAACTTTCAAAGAGGGTATCAATACACCAATCGATATTGCAATCTTTGATAAGAGGATCAAGAATACGAAAGAAGCATGTCTGGGAGGAATCTAAAGGAACATGTACGCAGAGAAGGTGGCATCCTACATATACCCAAGGATTGCCTACAATCTGGCAGATAAAGACTTCAGTAGGAAACTCACCCTTCATCAAGATTTCAAAAACAATGACTTGATGAAAGAAGAAAATAGGCCTTACTCGATCACATACAATATCTCGTATGTTCTATCCAACACAATCATTCGGATCTATTCCAAATGAAGGAGTGTATTGAGATAGCAGAAGTATTCGAGAGGGTTGCATGTGCAACTAGGCCAGAAATAATGGAGTTGCCACCAATCCATGATATGGATTTGCGAATCAGAGATAAGCAGGTCTGGAACATGCAATATAGCCTCAGATTCGACCAAATGATGATTTCTTTCCAAGAAGAAGAATGATTAGTGAAAAATGGAGAAAGAAGCCTATCGTGGAAGTGATCCAAGAACTAGAAAAGTTCACAACTGAAGGTGAACTAAAATGCCCAGAAGGATGGAGAGGAGTCGAAGTAATATTTGACATTACTAAAAAGGAAAACTCTATTCCTTGTGATGTCTTATATTATCTCCAACAACCAATAACTGGGAGATATCAAGGATAGCTCAAACTCGGAGAACTTGAGCTGGTAATAAAAGGGATAGCAGGAAAATTCCCAGAACAACAAGTACAGGAATTGGAGTTTCTCGAGGATCACAAACCTTGGGAATGATTACAAGATGGAATGGAGTTTACGGTCAAGGGAAAAAGATACAAGGTTCACTAGAAGAGATTCGGGCTTATAAACTCTGATCCACCCATGGCCACAAGTCCATTCTCAATATATATCACCATCGAGATGATATATAAAGAGCATCGAGCGGAGTATTTTGCGGCATTCATTGATTCAGGAGCCAGCATCTGCACAACAAAAGAATAAGTCTTTTCTAAAGACTCAGGCGAAGACTTGCCTACTGTACTAGGAAAAGATTTCTCACAGAGGGTGCTAATCCTTAAAAGATGAATCAAGCAAGCGGAGATCATGATCGGCGGAGCAGACCGTACCCCATGGTACAAGGTAAAAACTCCACCGATATATTTTCATGATACCGGGGCAGATATTCTGTTAGGAAATAATTTTCTACAGACATTCAAGCATTTTACCTAAGAAAACGCAATAAGCAGGCTTATTTTCACAACCCTTTGTGAACATAAGATCATTACACCATGACTACGTAATGCATTTCAAAGAAAAATATCAATCAGATTTCGCAGCAAGCGTGGTGATAATGAAGGAAAACTTAGCCATCTAAAAATGAACGATCAGAGAAGATATGGTGAAGCCCTTCATATGAAAACCGAGACTAGAGGAGGATGGAAGATGGAGAAACTAAAGGAGAACACAATCCACCTTCTCAAAGCAAGCTTGGGAGAAAGTCTACAGAAAGACGTCACAATCGAAGAACAAACATCTTTGAAGGACGTTAAGAAGAAGATACAGAGGAACTTCAATGAGGATCCTCTAGCCTGGTGGGATAAAAACAAGCTCAAAGTTTCACTTAAAGTTAAAGAAGGAAAGAAGCATGAGTTCGTGAGATACAAGTCTATCCTGATGGACCAAGAGGATTGAAAGGATATGCAGCTAATACTTAAGGAACATTTGGACCTTAAGTTGATATCACCAAGAGTATCTTCATATAGCAGTCCAGGATTTCTAGTTCAAAATCATAGAGAAGTCAAGCGGGGGAAGCCAAGACTTGTGATCAACTACATCTTGGAGTTCGATGGATACTACATACCAAGTAGGAAACACTTGGTCAACTGTATCAAGAATGCCAAGGTATTCTTAAAGTTCGATTACAAATCTGGATTCTACTAGATTATAATAGAAGAAGGAAGCAAGAAGTTTACAGCCTTCTCCACATTACAAGGCCATTACATTTGGAATGTCATGCCTATGGGCTTGGCGAACGCACCCCAGATATATCAGAGAAAGATGGAAAATCTTTTCAAATATTACTTCTCATTCATGTTTGTCTATGTGGATGATATTCTCATAGCCTAAAAAAACATGAAGGAGCACTTGGCGCATCTAAAAGTATTTTCAGAAGTATGTCATAAAGAGGGATTAGTACTTTCTGAAAAGAAGGCAGTAATTGCAACAAGGCAGATTGAGTTTCTTGGAGTGGAAATTGATGAGTGTGGGATTATTCTACAACCACACATTGTTGAAAAGGTTCAAGGATTTTCTAAAGATCTCAAAGATAAGAAACAACTCTAAAGATTCTTAGGAATTGTCAACTTTGCTAGAATGTTCATCAACAATCTAGCACAATACAGAAAGGTGTTTAGTCCTCTATTGAAAAAAGATGCTGAATTCAAATGGGAGGAATCACACCAAGAAATGGTTAATCAACTAAAGGAAGTTTGCAAGAAGCTCCCAAAGTTAGCCATCCCAAATGACGAAGATGATCTGGTGCTATATACAGATGTCAGTGACCATTGGTGGGCAGCGGTTCTAACTAAGTCCACACCAGAGAGAGATGTGTCATACAGATACTGTAGCGGACTCTTTGCGAAGAATAAGGCAAAGAGATGACACATAAATAAAAAGGAGTTCTTTGCGGTTCGGAAGACGTTCAAGAAATGACCGATATTTCTTCTCGCGAAAAAATTTATCCTTAAAATTGATAACACAATCGTCAAAGCCTTTTTGAAAAATAAAATTGAATGTAAACCAGAAAAGGCTAGACTTTTAAGATGGCAAGCAGAATGTCAATATTATGATTTTGATATTGTCATTATTAAATCTGTTGATAATGTTTTGACATATTTCCTGACGAGAGATGGAGGGAGCTGAAATAGACTCCATCCTGACTGTTTCAAGGCACCTGGGACAACCTTGAGTTGCTCCAAAGGGAATTTGAGAATCTGGCACTCAATGCAAAGCGTGCTGGAAGAATACAAGAAAGTGATCAGACCAAAGTGTCTAATCGCATATGAGACTGCATTCGTAATAATGCGAGTCTATTCGAGTCATTACGAGGGCCACTCCTCCGGGCTGTTGATAGCAATAGCAATCGACAAAAGGAAAGTAGTCAAGAACGGGGCTCTAAACCCGAAGCAAGGAATTCAAGTACCCTTAGCACGAGTTCTAGATTGGAACCTCCAAAAGAGAAACCGGTCCAAAGAAAAATCGAAGACCTGGAGTCACATCTAGAGTCAACGAGTCAACCCAGCACCTCTGGGTCAAAGAGGGAGAGATCAACCTTAGGCCTATGACGGACACTGCTAAGGTTGGTATTAACTTAGCTGATTTCTCTTATTAGCAGGAATACCAGGCCAACAGGGAGAAATTAAACACCAGATAAGAAATCCGACTGGAGAAATATCGGGTGGATATATCTGGGGAATATCCTCGAGTTTGGATGCGAGAAAGCTTAAATTCAAATGACGTAAAATAACAGTATAATTTTGGGGCACTAGCCTCAATTTACACTGTTGCACCAAGCTTCCCGGAACTTTCAAAACTACCAGATTGGCTGGGAAAATAGTTTTCAAGGCATGGGAAAACAACTCAACTCTATCCAGAGGAGATATATTTGAGTTATACTTCACTAGTGCAGCTCCAAAACCAGTCGGGAAAGGCAACCACGAGGCCTTTCATTTCATCAAGCTAAGAAGACCTGATATTTCAGTATCAAACAAAGTCAAGGAGTCTTCTGGAAAGGAACCAGTCTTGGTTTCTACATTTTTTGAAGAACAAATCTCTACGCGCAGAGCGAGGGTTTGTATGTCTGCATTAAGGCAATGGTCGAGGTAAAATTCCCATTCAAGTTTGAACACAAGTCTTTGAATGAGTCTTTTCTGTTAAATACTTTAACAGGAAGAAGACCGTATTTGCTGAGAAGGCCTTCCAAGAAAAATAAGATCTTCTTTGGAGAAAAAAAATTCCGGTGAGTAAATAAACTCATCGAAGATATTACAACATGGCCCAATTCCGGCAATGGACAAACAAAATATGCACAAGCTGTTTCACCTAAACCGAACCAGAGTTTGGAAAAGGAATAAAGTTGGACATAGGGATGATCAAAGTTGCTGAACCACCCCCAGCAAAAGAGACATGGGGAAAGAAGAGGGTAAAATCTCTTCAGATTACCCAGGAGTCAGGAGAATCATCATGCACCAAAGAAGACAAATGATTCTTCAAAAAAGTAAGAGCCAGATGACTTTTCTGAAAGGGTAAAGTGCATGTGACCGACAACGGTGGCCTAGAAGAAGGCATCCAATAAAGAAAAAAGGACCAGCCAGCTGCTAAAGTTGGAATCCGATGCAAGTGACGTAAGTGCTGACGTAAAAATGATAATGTAAGCAGTGACGTCAAAAGGAATTAGGAAGCTTTGAAATATGAATTTCAAATCCGAAAGCCTCTATAAATAAATGTTTTGAGAAAGCAGAAGGCATCGACCATTCCCCTCTATTTTCTCTCTCTAAATAAACATTGTATTAGTTTCCTTTCTTTTCATGTATGAGTGTTTCTATTTCAGCTACCATAGGTAGCTAGATGAGTCTTCTCCTCTTGTTCAAGTAGTATGAGTGTGTAATAATATTTTCATTTAATAAATAAATAATCGTGGGCTTCTGCCCGCATGTAACCTTTCATTTTTCTGCAATCTTGAATCTCCATATTTTTCGACGAAAAACTGTAGCAACATCCTGTACACCCGGTGTAGGAAACGAACTAGGGTTGTGCTGAGGTCCGCTGAAGGAACGAGATCGAACCATCACTCTGTGGGGTGCGTGGTTGGCTGTGAGGAGCAGCTGTAAAACCTCCCGGATACCCGGTGGATTAACGGTAAAAAAAGGTACTATTATTGTTTTAAGTTGATTAATTACAAGATTAAGGTTGCTTAATTATTGTACGGAAGCATGCTGAGCCTGATATGGTGGTAATGGACTAAGTCTATTTTGAAAATGGAAAGAATAATGAAAGTTTGGGGTAAAATTGAGTATATATAGAGGCTTAAAATGATTTTATTTTCGAAAATCTGGAAATAACAAAAGGTGAAGTGGCTTCTTAGCAAAAATTTTCGAAGCTTCTAAAAAATTTGGGACTGTTTACGAGCATTTATCAAAATTTGGGACTAAATCAGAGCTTATCCACAAGATACGAGACTATATCGGCTCCAAATTAAATTACGGGACTAAATCAGGAAATTTCAAAAGATAAGGGATCAAAATGGACCATGTCTAAAGATACGGGACTAAATCGGTATTAATCCCTCAATCACTTGTCCTCTTGTTAAAAAAAATTGAATCAATCACACACTCGAGTAAAAAAAAGCATGTACTTCGTCCAGAAGTTAACATATTTTTTTATTTTGGGTTGTTTCAAGATTTAATAATAACAATAATTAAACAAGAGAAATGAATAATTTTACCTTTAAACGTAAATTAAAAATCAATCCATTAAAAAAAAAAGTGTAACTCTAACTCCTAAAACTTTAAAGATCCTAAACCTTGGATGGTTTGTTTTGGAGTTAAGGTTCATGGTTTGTTTTGGAGTTAAATAAGAATTCCTAAAACTTTAAAGATCTTAAACCTTGAATGGTTTGTTTTGGAGTTAAGGTTTATGGTTTTTTTTAGTTCAGTAAGAATAAAAAAGTTAGATTTAAAATTGAGTGTATTTAATTTAATAATTTAACAAATAATGTTAATTTTTTTAGATTTAAGTAGAGTTGATTTTTAATATCAAACAAATCAATCAATATGTAAAAGTAAATTTTAAATTTATATCGAATGATAAGAATAGTGAATAATGTGTATGAGATGGTAGCCTATGATGTAGGTAAAAAATCACATCGGATCTTCTGCGCTATTTTCGTGTATTATTTTATGTGTCACGCGTTAAGTGATTGACACGTATGAGGAAAAAATAAATCCAACCACATATGATGTAGGTAAAAAAATCACAGATCTTCTGCGTAATTTCGTACATTATTTTCTGTGTCACTATTAAGTGATTGACACGTAAGAAAAGAGAAAATAAATCCAACCATTGCCCCTAGGTTTAAGGTTTAGGGTATAATTTCTCTGGCACAGGAAATGATGTGCCACAAAGAATCCGACCGGATAAGATTTCCAAAAATCTTGAAAAAAAATATGAAAATCAAAATATATATCACTCTAAAACCCAAAACTAATTACTCCATATCTTAAATTGATTGATACATGATTCTTCCAAAAATCTGGATGTAAATATGGATACAAATCTTTACCAATTATTGTTTTTTTTACCACAAATTTGAATATAGCTGTATTTTTACAAGGTCGGGTCATAACGACCCGAATAGTGATGGTAGTTGATTAACGATCATTCAGATCACGTGGGAGTGGACACAGGACGTTCACATTCAATAAAAACTCTCCATTGGTTACAGTGTTACACTACACTACTCTCTCTCTCTCTCTTCCCTTTGCTCAATTTCGGGTCCATTTTCTTTCATCATCCCACTGTCCGCTCCACTCCCTCTCTCACTACTTTTTCCTAACCTTCCATCTCCACTGCCCAATTACTTCTTTTGCGTCTAATCACCCAGCCTTTATCTCTTCTGAACTCACTCGTGCACACCAGATGAATCCGGAGAGTACTGTAACTCCTAGAATGGCAAGTAGCAGTATCAGTAGCAGTGGGCCGGACGAAGCCCTATGGGACTGCGTCATACCGTACTTGCAGGGGGCGCGTGACCGTGCCGCGGTGTCGCTGGTGTGCAAGAAGTGGTACGCAATTGACGCCATCACGCGCAAGCACGTCACGATTGCGCTCTGCTATTCCGCCACGCCGCAGCAGCTGTCCCGCCGATTCCCCCAATTGGAGTCGCTCAAGCTCAAGGGCAAGCCACGCGCCGCCATGTTTAACCTGATCGGCGAGGATTGGGGCGGCTATGTTACGCCGTGGGTGAGGGAAGTGAGCTCGTGTTTCGGGAGGATGAAGGCGCTCCATTTCAGGAGGATGATTGTGTCGGATCCGGATCTCGAGATGCTTGCCACGTCAGCGGCGGGGAAGGTTCTGGAAGTGTTGAAGCTCGATAAGTGTTCTGGTTTCAGTACGCATGGATTGTTGCATATTGGAGGCCTTTGCAGGTAAACCATTAACCATCCCCCCCTTCCTTAGGTTTAATTTCTGCCAACATTCGTATTCTGGAATTCTAATTCCATTCCTGTAATTTTGCTTGTGTTGAGATTTCTTATTCTTTTTTATTTTTTCCTATAAACTGCCGGTTTTGTTTCCTTTGTTTATCTCAGACGCATATATTTATACCAAATTCTCTAGGTTGAAGTCAATCATGTTGTTCTTTGCAAACAAATTGTCTTGTCTTCGTTTTATTATGGGTAAAAGGTCACATAAACCCCTTAATTTATCCTATAGGATCAAATAAGCCCTTCCAAACCCTTCTATTATTTTAATTGGGTCCAATAGGCCCTTTCCTTCTAAATATGGAACATAAGGGCATTGCTGTTAGGAAACAAGCTAAAGGCCGTTATCTTCCATTTTCCACTCATCCCACCTCTCAAGATTCCCCTCTGATTCATTTGCCTTGTACTTATCAAAAAAATCGGGAATTCCACTTTAAATATTGTACAAACAAACTGCTTCATATTTGCATTTGATCATGGTTCTTGCCCAAGGCCCAAACTGATCCTGGTCTCTGCAAATTAATTCTTCCTTCTGCCCTTCGATGAACAGCCATCTCGGAGATTCTCGAATCAGCAAGAACAGTGAAATCGAGTACTCAACCAACGAAATAATAGTCTATAGATATATCAATCTCCACGAAGAACGCTGGAGAGAGAAAGCAATTGGCGGAAGAGATCGAGAAACCTAAGTGTAAATCACATGAACCCTACAATTCCCATATTCTCCCTCCACTTCTTTCCGACCAACTCAATCCCCAGAACAAGAGCAGAAGTCCCGATCGTAGCACTACTGAACCCACCAACGAAACGAATCGGAGCAGAGTGTACATCTATATATTAGTCGAGAACGCCTTCAACACGCTCGTGAGAGACATAACCAAACTGGAGAAAACCAGCGCCTTCTTCCGACCCCAAGTGGAGTCGGCTAAGGTGGCGAGCGCGAAGCCGCCGACGAGGCAGTCGAAGAAGAAAGACAAAGAGGGAGGCCCTTGATGACGGATCCGGCGCATTGGAGAGACCATTCAGAAATAATGGAGGCAGTCGCCGGAGCATCCAGATGAAGTCGTCGCCGGAAAGCTGATATGGATCGCTGGTGTGCATGATGAATGGTTGCAGCTCCAGTTGGGTTCAGCATCTGTAAATACGCTGATGAATGCTTGCTGCGATAGATACTAAGGTTGGGATGGAGATAAAATGAGTGAAATCATGAGAGTTAGTGGTTATCAGAATAGGGTTTGGATGGAGATAAAATGGGTGAGATAGATTTTGCGGGGTTATCTTATTTTCTAACAGAAATGCTCGTAAGTTTAATATTTAGAAGGAGAGGGGTTTATTTGATCTAGTTAAAATAAGAGAAGGGTTTAAATAAATAAAAAAATAAATGAGGGGCTTAACTAATCTCATGGAATAACTTGAGGGGTTTAACTGACCCTTTCCCCTTTTATTATTACTCCTTCCTCCCATACACATGTGATTCTCGTTCTTCTGGTAGTACATGCACAATTTCTTTTCTTTATCTGCGTTAACTATGTTCACACCACAAAATGAAATGTCAAACAACATTTTAACTTTACACTTAAAATATCAAAATTGCTAAAGTACAATATAATTTCAAAATTACAATAGTGTACACATGTAATTTACTTTATAATTTAGTATGTATTAATTGAAAATACTAAACTATCCAAAAAGTCAATAAAGTAAATAAAAATAAGTCATTTTATAAATATTCGTAAAAAAACAAGTGTGTAGTACAAATGGGAAAGGAGGAGTATTATTTTTGAGTTTACCGTGATTGCTTCATGTAACAGAGTGCTTGTTCCGGTGCCACTAATATGCTTCCCTTGGGAATTGGGATGATTAAGTTTATTTTTTAGTTAAATTTCTATATTTAGTATACGCTAAATGTATAAAACTTAAATTGTCTTTTGTGTCATTGCATTTGCTTAAAAATTTTCAATTACTATATGCTTCCACAATAATATTGTATATTTGAAAGAAAGCTGATTTGTCTTTTTGTTAACCTGAACCTAACTATAAATTCTCTCTATCATTTTTTTTAGGTGTGACTTGTTATTGTTGTTAGTTATTCAAAATGCTGTTGAACTCAAAATGACTTAAAGTTGCTGAACAAATAGCGGTTGAAAATAACTTAGCTGTCACTTTACCTGGTTGTTTTTTTTTGTCTTAAATATGAAAATTGTTCCCTAGCAAAGATCCATTTTGGATGCACATGCACAAGCTCACTGAAGTGTTGTGATTACTCTTTTCTTTTTTATTTTCCTTAATATAAGAGTTGAACCTACTCAAGAGTATGGATGATAAGTTTTTTTTTGCTTACTTTAAACATAATGTGTGACGTGTCAATCTAACCTTCAGTATCATTGTCAAACCAATGCACATAATGGCATTAAACTTGTTGCAATTTGTTCCTGAAATGACTGGTTACATCGTACAGAAGAACAGTTTTATTGTGGTCTTGAGAAAATGACTAAGGCCAGGATCTTACCATCGTCTGGATCTCTGTGGGATTTTGAAACTCATAGTCAATAGATTGGTACACTCTGAGATTCAGAAAGTCTGTACTGATATAATAATAGAATTACAAAATTTCAAGTCTTGCATAATGCATATAATTACTTTATTTTGAATTATAATATTATATGACTAAGCATCACATTTGGGATCCATTTCTTCTCATAGAAGTCATTTGCAACACCATGGACAATGTGGCAACTGGAATGATGTGTATGCTATTGTTCTTTTAAACATTTTACAGTGTTGAAATACTTATGGTTTATCTCAGTTTATTTGCAATATATGTTCTTTTATGAAGTAGCAGGGCACTAGGCCAATTTTTCTAGACAACCTGTTAAAAAGTATGGTGGTATGGTTTAATAATTGGCTTAAGAAAAGGTTGCATGTTTACATTGACTAGGGAATTATATTGGTTAATCTATATGTATAAATCCTGCATCTAGTGAGTTGTTGTATTATACACGGGTCCAAGAATGCTTTTATGTGGCTTCAGTTTAAGAATATAAAACTTGATCTTTTCATACGTTAGATTTTGTGTTTCCCAAACTAAATATTTTGCATTTTTAGGAATTTGAGAACTTTGTTTATGGAAGAGAGTGTTATAACTGAGCATGATGGAGAATGGCTTCATCAGCTTGCTACAAATAATAGTGTTCTCGAAAATCTGAACTTTTACATGACTGATATCAAGAGCATTAGATCTGAAGACATTATATTGCTAGCTAGAAGATGGCCATCTTTGACCTCATTGAAGATCAATGATTGTGATATTTCAAAGCTAATTGAGTTTTTCGAAGCCGCAACTTCGTTGGAAGAGTTTGCTGGGGGCTCTATTTCTGAGCCTTTTGCATATATTGGTGAAGCTGTTTCTGCTGAGCAGCAATTGGAAAGGTACAGCTCTGTTTTGTTCCCACCAAAGTTGAGCCAGTTGGGACTTACTTTTTTGGGAAGAGTAGAAATGCCAATTATCTATCCCATTGCTTCGAAACTTAAAAAACTGGATCTCCTTTATGCTATGCTGGACACTGAAGGCCATTGTCAATTACTACAAAAATGTCCGAACTTGAAAGTTCTTGAGGTAAAATTTATGAGGTTTTAGCTTTAACCTTTTCTGATCATGGATATGTCATTCCTGTGTCTAAGTGAAAGGATTTATGTGCTTGATGTCTTGTTTGATCTGATTCAACTGAAGGGCCTATTGTTAAACTTTTTTTCTTGGCCTAGTTTACAATTTTTGTCAGGTTAACACATTTATAAATGTCTTCGACATGCTTAAAAATTCCATTTATCTAGTTAGATCTTGGCTGTGCTGCAAAGATTCACATATCTCCCAAAGTTTTGTCAATATTACACCTGGTGAATCATATTCGGCAAATTATCTGATTAAGATTTAATACACGACTACATGTATGTACATTTATATGTGCAACTATATTATACCTGACACCATTCGTGGCGTAGCCGTAGCATTTAGAAGACAATCTCCTAATCCTATGGTGGACTATTTGATGATATTCAATCAATCTTGTGTCGCTTTTAGGCCTGTAGAGCTGTCTTATCAATCAAGTTCTACCATCCTTATCCATTTACAGATTATTCTCATGAATAATAGATGATCCTGAAATTTCTTTACAAAATTATGCCATATATGGCAATATAACACTAACTTAAATAAGTGATAACAAATCACCGAGCCTAGTATAGTAGTATGTTGCAGGTTTCTCCTTGAGCTTAAACAGATGACTATTGGCTACTTTATCTTTGCTTTTGAGGTGAAATTTGGTGCTACAGTTTAGAGATTTTACTCAAATTGTAAGAGTCATGATGACAGTTCTTATTTCTCTCCATAATACTGTTAACAGCTTCACTCATATTTTAAGATGGATGATCTATTCCGTTCTTAAATCCATTCTTTCGGCATTGATCTTGTTAGTTCAATATTAAATTTCTATTTCTTCTTCTTTTTTTTTTGGTTAGTTTGAGGCGGTCTAATTCTGGTTTTTCTCAGTTAAGAAAATATCCATAGATACTTTAGTGTGCTTGACCCTCGTTAAAATCATCCAATATGCTGATTTTCGTGACTTTACTTTGTGTAATAGGCAAGAAATGTTATTGGAGATAGGGGATTGGTGGTTGTTGCTCAGTTTTGTAAAGGCATAACAAGGGTACGGATAGAGCGGGGAGCTGATGAGCAGGACCTAGAGGACATAGAAGGCATGGTTTCTCAGAGAGGCTTGATTGCTTTGGCTCAAGGATGCCTTGAGCTTGAATACTTAGCTGTATATGTCTCCGATATTACAAATGCAGCCTTGGAATGCATTGGTACATACTCAAAAAACCTAAACGACTTTCGGTTGGTGTTACTTGATAGAGAAGAAACAATAACTGATTTACCTCTTGACAATGGAGTTCGTTCTCTTTTATTGGGATGCAACAAACTCGAGAGGTTTGCTCTGTATCTCCGCCCAGGGGGACTCACAAACGTTGGCCTTGGTTATGTAGGGCAACATAGTCCAAAAGTGAGATGGATGCTTCTTGGTTATGTAGGGGACTCCGACGAAGGTCTTATAGAGTTGTCGAAAGGGTGCCCTAGCCTCCAAAAGTTGGAAATCAGGGGCTGTTCTTTCAGTGAACGTGGCCTAGCTAAGGCTGCTGTGCAGTTGCCTTCTCTACGGTACTTGTGGGTGCAAGGGTATCATGCATCTGAATTACATGGTGAAGAGCTCGAAGCTATGGTGAGGCCACACTGGAACATCGAGCTGATCCCTGCTACACATCATGTTTATCTCGATGCAGTGAGGCAACGACTAGCAGTTATTGAGGACCCGGGCCACATACTCGCCTACTATTCCCTTGCCGGACGAAGAACCGATTGTCCTGTTACAGTCATTCCTCTGAGCCCGAAGTAGCATGCTTTTCTATAGTTTCCTTCTTTTAGCTAACTGTGCAAATATATGATACTCTTCTGGGCTTTGATAGTGTTAATGAGGGGGGTATTTCGCCAACTTAGCAGCTTATTACTATAACACTCTGTCTCTCTATTTTTGATAATGTTTAATAATGACCATGCTTGTCAAAAAGTGTTACTAGTTACTGCAGCTCTATAAATGGTTATTGTTTCAGTTGCATTTATTTATTTGTTATTGTTATTCATACTTCATAGTTAATTATATTTTAGAGTTTAGAGCTGGTCTGGTTGAATTTTTTTGTTGATGTTCTATAGATATTGAATTAAATTATTTAAATAATTATTTTTATTATTGTGGGTTCAGCCTTGGGCAGGCTCACTGGTGGTTGATTCTTTGTTGGCTTCGCGAAGCCATGGAAATTCTCCAATATTTGTTTGATGCTATCTGTTAATTTTTTTAGATTTAAATTGTTTATTAAATTTAATGGGTGGAGCCTAAGCTCGAGATAAGTTTGATGATGATAATCCTATTATGTAGTGGAGTTTGCAATTGAATATGTACAGGTTCGAGAACATATCAAGTGATATCAATTTTAAGGGTTGTTAAATAGTAGGCAAATAATACTGCGTAATAGTAGTTTTTAAAGTGCATATCAATTTTTATCCAACTCGATACTTCCCGCATCCTCATCTCTCCCCCTATCTTCCTCTCTCTCCTTGAAATTCTATTAATCTTTAACTCACCCCCTTTTATACAATATTTCTTTTCAATTAATTAATATTCGTGAACTCTATCTCTCTTCATTTCTTCTCCCATATCAATTAATGCACTTTATGAGTACCACCTACCTATTGATTTGAGATAAAGTTAAAATATACTTATAAAATATTCAAAACAAATATATACTATTATTCAATGATATTTCAATACCAAATAAATCTAAAACAAACATAACATTAAAATATACTTCCTCCATCCCATTCAAAGGATAGTCTTTGCTTTTTGCACATGGATTAAGAATTATTATTATTTAATGTGTGGTGGGTAGTTGTTTTAGTGAGAATGTGGGTCTCATATTTTAATTGTATTAGTGGGGTGTGTAAGTCTCATGTGTGTAAAAAATGAAAGAAGACTCTTTGAGTGAGAAACCCAAAATAAAAATATGAATTTTTTGGGTGGGACCGAGAGAGTAGATTTTTTCCCTCACCTATGTTTGATTCATTAATGGTTGCATAACAAGATCATACTCCCTTTGTCTCATAAAAAGTTTCACGTTTTCTTTATTCGTATGTCTCAAAATACCTTTCACCCCAAAAAAGAAAATAAAATTTTATTCCCTCCGTCCCATAGAAGTTGACGCACTTTTCTTTTTGGTTTGTCCCACTAAAGTTGACACATTTCCTTTTTAATACATGGACCCACACAAAAAACAATTAATCTATTCTCATGGGCCCCACATATCACCTCTAATACAACTACTCACTACACATTAAATATTATTTCTCTCACTTCACTTTACTCTACTTTACATTAAATTATTATACTCCTTAATCTCCGTGCCCAAAAAAAATTATACCAACTTTTATGGGACGGAGAGAGTATTCAATAACCTCAAAATTTATTTTTTAATTTTAAAGGTCTAACTGCAGTGCACCCAGGGTACTGGTGCACCTAAATAATCTCATCCGTCAGATCGGTTTTTTATTCAATCATCACCACTCAATAAAATACAATAATTAAAAATAAATTAAATAACTACTCACTACCCCCAATTTTATCCTATAAACTTAAAAGTGCACCGATGCACCACAGAATAACCCTTAAAATGTGTCATTTTCTTGTTACACTCATAATACTCCCTCCGTCCAACATTAATCTATCTTTTTGCTTTTTACGCGTAGATTAAGGAGTATTATTATTTTTTGTGTAGTGGGTAGTTGTATTAGTGGGGTCTGTGGGTCCCATATTTTAATTGTATTAGTGTGTGGGTGGATCCTTAAAGGAAAATGAATAAACTAAGAGTGGACTATCTAAAATAATAAATGAATAGATTGACATTGAATTGATAGAGTATTACGTCATGCTTTATCCACTACCAAAAAAAACACATACTTCCTCAATGTCAATAAATACAACAAACAACTTTAAAAATAGTGTAACCGTGAAAGGATAGCTTATTACGAGATAATAATAATTCATTTGATTGGGACATATTACACGGATGTCTCCTCAGTAATCCAAATTTATTCCAAACAAATCAACCAAACGGCAGACCAGATTACTTAAACTGGAGACGAAATCAAATTTTCACAATATACAACATAAACTCAAGAGAACGAAATAAGAAATTAAAGATACTTCAAAGCCCAAGAGAAAACGGAAAGCCCGTATCCCTCAGCCAATTCCTACCGCGGATGAAATTCCCCGCCGTGAACGACGAACACGGACGACGATGACGACCGTATCCGCCTAACAGTGGTATCAGAGCCGGTTTCGTCCGTCCATCTCCCGAAGCTGCTGACTGTCAGCCACCGGTGGGAGATCAGACGCCGTCCCACCACCGCCGGATTTCTTCATCGGAATCGCGATCTGAAGAATCAGAGCTGCCGTCGCTGATCAGCCAGGAGGGGGCTCGCGTTCTGCCGCCGCTTCCAGTCGCAGGGAACGCCCGATCTGCAGCAACGCACCGCTGTCGTCCGCCCTCAGACCTCGTCGCCATTCGGACAGTTGTCGCCGCTCGCCTCCGGTGGGAGAGAGGAACGCGCTGCCGCCGTCGCTGGTTCTGTACGCCGGGAACGCGACGCTAGGGCTCCGCGACGATGCAGCCGCTGCAGGAATCGCGACCTGCAGAAACGTGCCGCCACTGGTCAGATCGAAGCCGCCGTACGTCGCTACGCAACCCGCTAGGAATGCGACACCTAACGCCACTGGATCTGCTCTTGCTCGACGCCAGACGCCAGCCTTCAGTCGCTAGGATTTCCAGGCGCCGCCGCCGGAATCGCCACCGCCCCTGTCCACTGACCGCCAGTTGACCGCCGCGACGCCACTGCTGACCTTCCAGCCTGTTGTCCGCCGCCGGCTTTTACAGCCCGCCGCCGCTGACCTCCGGCCACCGCCGTCGTTGACCGCCGGCGTTAGGGTTCCGGTCAGATTGGGCTCTCCATTTTGTGGATGGAAAGTATCTCTCCTCCTCATTTTATATTGTTCCGAAAAAATTTCAGATTTGTTTTGTTATTTTTCCGGATCATTTTTTTTCTGAAAATTTTCAGATTGGGCCTTCACTAACCCCCAGTGTTTCTCACTTTGTGTGTAGTTTGAAACTTGGAGTGGAGGCTGCCCCATTTGTGTTTGCTACGTGAACAAGACTACAAGGGATCTGTCCCCATTAAGTAAGGGCTGGTGGCTCGTAGAGGTGGTACGGTGTTCTCGTTGGAGACACCGCTCTGGTGAAATAGCTTGAGTCTTTCTTATTTATTTTTTCTTGTCTGATGCCCTGAGGCGGCTGGCCCTCTTATTTGCTCTTGTGTGATGCCCTGAGGCGGCTGGCCCTCTTATTACTGTTCTTGTTTGTTTTTTTTTGTGAAACTGTCATCTTAGTCTTTCAATTTCTGCTGCTGAAAATCTGTCCTTGTGTGTTATAGTGCTCTGTTTCTCGATTTGTGTGTGATTAGAGTAGTGTCAACCTGGTATGTGACAGATTGTTGCTCTGTAATTCTGTATTTTCTACGTTCAAAGTGTGTTCTACTCAACTTTAAATACTCATGGCTCCGTCTTCGTTTGGACAAGCACCATTTGATGGTAAGCGAGACTTCAGTATCTGAAAACAGAAAATGAAGTGCATACTCATTCAACAAAGGGTATTCAAAGCTGTAGATCACTCGTATGATAAGGATGATACGCCTGCTAAAAAGGCTGAGATGAATGAGCTTGCTTTATCTGCGATTATCTTGAATCTTTCTGATCCTGTGCTTAGAAAAGTTGGTATGCATGAGTCCGCAAAAGTTTTGTGGGAAACATTGGACAAGCTGTACACTGAAACATCTTTGCCTAGTAAAATGTTTCTTTTGGAAAAATTCTTTCGTTTTAAACTTGATTTAAACAAAGATGTTGAAGAAAATTTGGATGTGTTCACGAAGTTGATTCAAGATATTAAGCTAACTGGTGACAAGCATATTGATGAATACACTCCTATTGTGCTTTTAAATGCTATACCAGATTCTTACAATGATGTCAAGTTTGCTATAAAGTATGGTCGTGATGACGTTACTCTTGATATTGTGGTGAATGCCTTAAAAAGCAAAGAGCATGATTTAAAACAAAATGGGGGTGTTAAGAATTCTGGGGAGGTTATGCATGTTAAGGGGAAACCTAACAATCGTAACAAGAACAAGAACAAGAATAAGAACAAGGACAAAAATTCTGATGTGAAATCCCATAATAATCAGAATGGAGACAAGAAAAAGAAGAAATGTTTTAATTGCCATGAAATGAGACATTTTGCAAACAAGTGTCCTCATCCTAAGAGGAATAATTTAATGATCATGCTAATGTTGCCTCTGAATCTGTGAGTTATGGTGATGTGTTTGCTATTTCTGATAGTTGTGTGAATTCTGTGCATTCATCTCTGTGTGATAGTGAATGGCTTGTGGATTCCGGTTGCACATTTCATATGACACATTTTAAACATATTTTCTCTTCATATAAAAATGTTTCTCATGGATCTGTGTCTTTGGCTAATGAAAGAAGATGTGATGTGCTTGGTGTTGGTGACATTTGCTTGCGTTTTGAAGATGATTCTGTGTTCACTTTGAAAAATGTGCGACATGTGCCTGATTTGTGTAACAACTTGATTTCTTGTGCTGCACTTGAAGATGAGGGGTTTGAGGGTAGGTGGGGAAAGGGTTGCATGTCTATTGTAAAGGGTTCTGTGCCCATCTTTAATGCTGAAAAAATGTATAACCTGTGTGTTTGTTGTGCTAAATCTGTTGTTATGTCTGCTAACGCGATTAAAGAAGATAAAACTAATATTTGGCATGGTAGGTTAGGTCACATGAGTGGAAAAGGTCTTGAAATATTGCATAAAGCTGGTTCTTTTGGTAATGATAAGCTTACATGCATTCCTTTCTGTGATTCTTATGTGCAAGGCAAACATGCGAAGGTGAAATTCCCTGTTTCCCCATACCCTAAGACTTCTTCGTGTAGTGATATACTTGAGTACCTGCATGCTGATGTGTGGGGGCCTTCTAGTGAGCCAACTCAAGGTGGCAATGTGTATTTTCTTTCTATTATTGATGATTTTTCAAGAAAAGTTTGGGTGATTTTCCTTAAAAACAAATCTGATGTTTTTGAAAAGTTCAAAAATTGGAAAACTTTAATTGAAAATCAAATGGGTAAAAAGATTAAGTATCTTAGAACTGATAATGGATTGGAATTTTGCAATAATGTCATGGATGATTTATGTGTCAAATCTGGAATTGTGAGACATAAGTCTGCTCCTTACACTCCCCAACAGAATGGGGTTGCTGAGAGGATGAATAGGACTTTGTTAGAAAGGGTGAGGAGCATGTTGGTGTCTTCTGGACTTTCTAAAAAGTTTTAGGGTGAGGCGTTTATTACCGCAGCATTTTTAATAAACAAATCCCCTTCTGTACCTTTAAAGGGTAAGTGCACTGACTATGTGTTTTTTGGTAAAAGTATTGATTATTCTGCGCTACGTGTATTTGGCTGTGCTGCGTTTGTGCGTCAGAAACATGACAAATTGAATCCTAGGAGTAGAAAATATGTTTTTCTTGGTTATTCTAAGGGTGTTAAAGGTTATAGGCTGTGGGATTTTTCTGAATCGGGTTTCAAAATTGTGATTAGTAGGGATGTGATCTTAATGAATCTGAATTTCCTTGCTTATCTGCTCATTTGCCTGATGTCGTGCCTTTACATGATCCTACCACTTCTTCGAGTGAGGTGGAGTTGTCTCATTTGTTATCTGATGTTGAAAACTTGTCTGACACTGTTGTTGATCAAGAACTTGTTGTCAATGAACCTGCTATCAATGATAAAAATGTGCATGATATTCCTGAAGATGATGACTATGTGTTGCCTAGGGATAGACCTAGAAGGAATATTAGGCCACCTGCTAGGTATGATGATCTTCATATTGATACTCATGCTTGTAATGCGTTTGAAAGTGTTGATAATGAACCTAAGACCTATCAAGAGGCTTTAAAATCTGACAACTCTGTGAAATGATTAAATGCTTTGAAAGATGAAATGAAATCGTTGCATGTTAATCATACTTGGACTCTGGTTCCAAAACCTGCTCATTGCTCTGTTGTTGATTGCAAGTGGCTTTTCAAAGTGAAACATGAGCCTGAAAATGTTAGATTTAAAGCTAGATTGATAGCAAAAGGTTTTACTCAACAGGAAGGGGTTGATTATAATGAAATCTTTGCTCCTATTGTTAAATTCACCACTATTCGTATAATGCTTGCATTAGTTGCTCATTTTGATTGGGAATTGAAGCAAATAGATGTCAAAACGGCTTTTCTTAATGGTGATTTAGACAAAAAGATTTTCATGAAACAACCTGAGGGTTTTGTGGACCCCAAAAATCCTGATCATGTATGTTTTTTGAAAAAATCCTTGTATGGCTTGAAACAATCTCCTAGACAGTGGAATAAGAAGTTAGATCAATACATGACATCGTTGAAGTTTAAGAGAAGCTTGCATGATAATTGTCTTTACTTCAAAATTGATACTTCTGTTCCTGTTTTTCTGCTCATATATGTGGATGATATGCTAATTGTTAGCCCTGATCTTGAATATGTTGAGCTTGTTCAAAAGAGTCTATGTGATAATTTTGATATGAAAGATCTTGGAGATGCTAAAAGGATTCTTGGTATGAACATTAATAGAGATAGGAAGAACAATGTTCTCTTGCTTAATCAGATTTCATATGTTTAAAAGATTTTGAGTAAATTCTCTATGATGTCTGCTAAAACTGTGAATGTGCCTCTTGCTGCTCACTTTGTGTTAAGTAAGGATCAGTCTCCAAAGACTGATTCTGAAATTGCTGAAATGGAAAAGGTTCCTTATTCCAATGTCATTGGGTCTGTTATGTATTTTATGGTTAGCACTAGATCAGATATTGCATATTCTGTTAGTTGCTTGAGTAGGTATATGGCTAATCCAGGTGCGCCTCATTGGGAGGCTTTGAAATGGCTTTTGAGATACCTCAAGGGCTCCATGGAGATAAGTTTGCGCTTTTCCAAATCTGCAAATGGTGTGACCCTTGTTGGCTATGTTGATTCCAATTATGCAAATGATAGGGATAATAGGAAGTCTACAACTTCTTATGTGTTTACTTTGTGTGACTCTTGCATAAGTTGGAAGTCTCAGTTACAGCATGTGGTTGTTTTATCTACAACTGAATCTGAATACGTGGCTATTTCTGATGCTTTATAAGAAGCTATTTGGCTGCAAGACCTTCTGAATAAAATAGGTTTTCTTGACAAATGTGCCACTGTGTTTTCTGATAGTATGTCTGCGATTCAGTTGTGTAAAAATCCTGTTTTCCATGATAGAACCAAGCATATAGATGTTAGGTATCATTTCATTCGTGATATTGTGGAAAAATGTATTGTTAACCAGGAAAATATTGCATTTGAGTTTAATCCTGCTGATATGGGTACTAAATGCTTATCTGTTGAAAAATTTAGGTCTTGCATGAGGACTTTAAATTTCGACTCTCTTGATTGAAGCATGTTGTATGCAGTTCTTTTCCGTGGATGTTGTGTCCACTCTTGAGCTTGTGTGCTCCGTTTATTTTGTCCTTGGGATATTTTAAACATTTTGTGACTGTGTGTCCGTGATCTTTGTTTCGGCTTAGATTTGAGTATCTTTTGTGATACCTTGACTTTGTGTCAAATTTCTGGATCTTGCATTTGACTTTGTGTCTTTTCGTTTTGCAGGTGTCCGGAGAAAAGTGCAATGATGAATTCTCATTTAGTTATACACAAGGGTAGATGATTTGGGCCAAGGTGGAGATTTGTTGGGCCCGTTGGGTATTTGGCCCAAATGCTGGTCTTCTTCTCTCAAAGTATTGGGCCAAGTGTGTCTTGGTTATGACCTTACACTTTTGGTCTCATTTAATCAATCATTTGTGACCCTTACGGGTAGAACGTGGATTTGAATTCTTGTGTGAATTCAATGGGAATCTGAGCACTGTGGAGTTCTTCCCTCGACCACCTTCTCCGGCGTAGACGACGAACACGGACGACGATGACGATCGTATCCGCCTAACAAGAGCGCAGTTTCCATTCCACTCGAACCACCCCGTCGGGTGGATCACGTTGCTGATCTCGCTCTGCATTATCACCGTCCTCGAATACTCCTTCCATGGCCGTCCCAGATACTCCTTCCATTGGAATGATTTTGGAATTATAATTGGAATGAATGCATGAATTAATAAACCAATCCGAGAGCACATGGCCCGACATCTTTTTTCATAAAATTAGGACGCACGTTGAAATTTGAAATGGATTATGCAGCCAATGGGCTCAAATTAAAATAAGTCCGTCATTCTGGGCTCAAATCAATTAAGGCTTTCAGTGAATCAATAATCCTCCCAACAATTCTAACTAAAAATTCCTTACCACCAACATGTTTAAATTTATTTATTGTTATTTTATTTTATTATATATATATATATATATATATATATATATATATATATATTATTTATTGTATTTTTTATTTTATTTTTTAATTCGCTGCTTAATATTGATTGATAATTTTGCATTTATATCTCTTTTATTTTCAAGAATGCCACAAGAGTTTTTTTTTTTTTTTTTTCATGAGACTTTTTCGACGGCGAGCATCCATCTTTAACGAAAGTGACCCACTTTCTAATCGAGAAGTCTCTTCTAGAAAATTATGCAGTGACTTTTCCATAAGGAAACAAAGATTTTAATCTAAATTACAGCACTTGTGAATTTGATTCAGCCAAAATTTGATCACGACTTGACGTGGAATTAATTCCTATCATCATTAGGGCAATGCATTGCAAACGGTGAAATTGTAGGAAATCCATCAAGTTTCTTGATTTTATTACTTTAAAAAATATTGAGAGTGAAATTAAGAAATCATAAATTGAAGTCGGTCTCTTCTTCATGACATAAAGATTTAGGTTTTATCTTCGCATCTATTTATATATTGTTGATGTGTGTTCTCCACTAGTTAATTTAAGATTAAGGGATAAGAAATTATAGCATAACTGAGTCAAGAACGATAACAATCAAACACAATAAATAAGTAAATATGTGAGAGATGGGAGATCCAACCGAAAGCCTTAACCGATTTTTATAACTCTTCCCTAGAACAACACTCATAAACCCTCCCAATTACAAGTGTAATGTCTAAAGTAAGAATGAGTAATCTGCTTCTCTCATGTGGGAGAAGCTATTTATACTACTGACGAAACCCTAGTGACTGTCCAATCTCGCTATACCACCTGGACGGAGACAAGCAACCATAAATGTGAGCTGCAAGTACATCGGCGACTTTCGGTAGCTGAAGTAGAGCGTCGTCAGACGTTTCCCAGAACACATCAGACCTTTCTCTCTCCTTCGCTGGTTTCCCATTGGCAGATCCAGAAAGGCATGCCTATTGTGTGTTGTCTTCTAGTGTGGGATTGTTGCCCAAGACATCTCTCCTTACCGTTATTCTTGTCCTTTAGCCTGTCACCACTAGTTGTCCCTGCAGTTGTGTCTGTACTTTGTCCCACAGTCCTGATAACCCTTCCAGTCATCGGCCAGGTGTGTTTCCGAGGGTTCATTGCTTGTCCGAACCCTGGATTGCTCCCTTCAGCTTCGGATCTAGGTGTTCTGCTGAGGGGTCTCGGCCTTCTATCCCTTCGTTGGGCTTTCTATCCATTGGTCCTTTTGCTCTCTGGCCTTCGATGATGGGCTCGTCTTTTGGGCTTATTCTTGGTTATTTCCCGAGATGTGTCTTCTGGGCTTGGGCTTATTTCTTTGTAATCGGGTCCCCTCCTTATGGTACCACGATTCGTTGGGCTTCTGGTCCAATAAGCGTGAGAGATATAATACCCATAACATATATGAATGTAGTTGTGAAATCAGTAAAGCTATTTTTCGTTTTGGTTTACATGAATTTTAGAAACTGTATGTAGTAATATAGAGTTAATGTGTAAGAGTGTATTATAATTGATGTCAATTTCATTGATAATTATCTATAAATTGCCAACAAAAAATTGCATTGGTCTTTTAATGCCAACGGATTTATAATATTTTTAGCAGCAAAATTATATCGGTATTATTTACTAACGGATTACAAACGAAATTATTATTATGTAAAATGCTAATGAAATTATTAGCAACGAATTACCAACTGAAATATTTATCAAACTAGTTGTCGAACACGTGCATTGTAAGGGAAGATGTATTTTAAAATATCTTATATTCCATTTTTTATATACTTTTTCCATCCATTTCAAAGAGGGCTTTTATTTTTTTGTCCGTGACTTAAGGAGTATTATTATTTAATGTGTAGTTGGTAGTTGTATTAGTGGGAGTGTGGTCCCATATATTAATTGCATTAGTGGGTGTTTGTATATATAATTTTTATTTTTTGCATTGTATTTCCTCCATCCAAAGTTATCTTTATGTTTATTATAGATATAAAGTTTAAGAAAAGTTATTTTTACTTGCAAGAGGAAGAAGTTAAAATAAGAATATTAGATGTAACTAAAGTTAAAGGATCAAAAGTTTTACTTTTTCTACTTAGTTATATGCCTTGTAAGTTTTAAATTGATGAATTTAATAAAAAAAAGTAGCATTATTAATTTATTAATCTTTACCCTATGCGTCCTAACTTGTACCCTATAAATTATAAGGTGTATACATTGCATCCAGAATGACCCTACAAATATATACTTTACTTGAGATTAAGTCCAGTAAGTTTTGAACATTTGATTTTGTCAAGTACAACTGAATTATTAGTAATCTTTTTTTAAACTGTTAACCCATGATTATGGTAAGATAAGAAATTGTTTATTATAGAAATTATTAGGTACTTATAATCATGAAGTGATTATGAATTTTTTAAAAGAAGAAATTATAGGAGATCATAAAAAAATTCAATCAACTTTTCGTGAAATGAGTACAATAAGTATCAATATTTTTGCAAACTGTTTCAACATAATAAACTCGATTGAAATTAATATGAAGTATTTAATAAGTAAACTATATCCAATATAATATTCACAACTCCTTTGTAATTTACAAAGAGAAGAAAAGAATGAAAAAAAATGCTTGTTAAGAGCTCATCACATACCATCTTTTTATAGAACTAATACTGTAGAATATTATACAAAAACATCAGAATTCCTACCCAAACATCCCACACATCCAGTAGCCAACTCAAATAATAAACAAAAATATGAATAGAATACTATTTGATGACTTTAGATAAATATACATTGAAAGCTTTGGCATATCTTTGTAGAATCACAATATCTATTGCAGCAGGTTACTACATTGCCCAAACTCGTTACTACATGCAGCACAATAGTCATCAACCTTCAGGAAGAAGGTCTATTAGAATACGAGGTGATGTAAAAAATATCCAGCTAATTCATATTTTTATTAATCAAATGGCTTATCAATATTACAAATACAAATAATGGCTTCTGCAAATTACAATCCCCCCTAAGATACTTCATACAAATACATTATAATAGGGAAGATTACCTCACACCATGTTACTTTTTTCCTTTAATGCATTGTTAACCCAGCACTATCTTGGCGCCTGAAATTTGTCTACCAAAGTCACTACTATTTATCCTCCCGCAGACATTGCGATCCTCAATGCAGCTTCAACTATAAATCAAAAAACCCATATGAAGAAATAAATTGTTAATTTTATTTCTTCATTTTCATCATCAAATAAATTATTTAAAATTTGCAACTGACTTATAAGAGGTTCGTCCATATTATGGTATTCAGATTATTAGTTGAGAATGAAAAAATTATCAATAGAAAAGGTAGCAGTAATATGATTTCATTAAGCATATAGAGTCAATGAATCTACTAACACAAAACCTTAAAGATATCCTTAAAGCTGAAAAGATATTTGTGTCAGAGAAGAGAAGAAAATATCCTAAGAAGCAGAAGAGAAATATAGCTGCAGAGAACAATTCAAAGAAGCATATTTACAACACGACAAATCAATGTCTTTATATGATTCTGCATTTTTATCAGACTGATTACTTTCTGGACCACACAATGGAAAATATAAAGGAAGTAAAAGAATGATAAAATCTCGGAGATTAGATAAATAAGGTTTGAGATTTTTTTTATGTAATATCCGAGAGCGCAGGGAATTTTTTTTTGCATCCTCTGATTTAGAGAGGAATAAAAAAGAATAAAATGCCTGAGATATAATGAGATAAATTAACCTGATTTACCGTGAGGAGGCATCTTCCATTACTTTGTTACTTCCACACAAATTCTTCTCTTGATGATCAGTATTCAATTCCGTTTGAATATGGCCCCGTAACTTTCTCCAAGAGCTAACTAATATGATCAATGATGCCATAATTAATTCATTCTAAGGAATTTTTAAAAAAATACATTAGAATTTATAGACACGAATTGAAGAGATATAGAGTATCATTTTCAAAACGTAAATTAGATGCCATCTTATCTAACAATACCTAAATGAGATTCATATTATTAAGAAATAGCAAAATAAATTAGAGAGATGTCAAATTTGTGTACCCAAAAAGTTTGAAATGCATAAAGCTTCATCTTCCCAACATAAATACCTGACAAATTGAAAGCTTTGGCACACATCTTTGTAGAATCACAATCTCTTCTAAGACAATCTTCAGCCACGAATTGAAAGTTAGGGCTCACCTTTCCTTGCAGTCTTTCAGAACAGAAGCTCATCATGGGTGAATGAATACTTTGAAGTCTAATATCATGCATAGAAAATAAAGATTAAAAATCTTACCAAGGATTGTCATCACTGTCCTTGAAACTGGAATATAAGAAAGATTAAAAAGTTGTTAGAAATTCAATAATAGAGGTAAAAGTATAGAGAATATCTACTGCAAATCAAATTAGGAAGAGTAAAATAGTTAATAAGAAAAAAAGCTTTGCAAAATGATATATATAGCAAGATTGGAAGCATTTGGCGGCAAGAAGTGTCTTGAATGTTATTTTATTCACAGGAGAGTGCAGAACCTGAATAACATGGCAAATCATTATTGTAGTACCACAAATAATATCAACAATGCACCATCCATTTGATACTTTACCCAATTCGAAATGAATACAACTGAACTATCTATAAATAATACTAAAGGAACTGGCTTTCAAATACTAAAGACAATTAGACCACAACGGCTCAAATCTCATCTAGAAACATGTAAAAACAACAGTAAATAAAGTAATTACATACAAAAATCCAATAGGTAATATATAATCTCAATAAGTATCCAAAATAATTATTCGGCATAAAATCAAACACGTGAAACTTCAAGTAGGGGAGATACATAAAAGATCATGCCAAACTAATTTACAATTAACTTCAATAATAGATTTGTGCAACCATCATAAAAAAAAATCAACTAATACATACTACAGAGAAACAGTAAACTCACCAGAGCCATTGATAAGATTGCATATTAGATATATTTGTTGTGTCAGTTTCTTAGCTTTATCTCTTTGGTTAGTTAAGCGTAAGAATAAGTTGCAGTTATGTTTCAGTTTCTGTTCGGTTTTTATCTCGGCTTTATAAGCCAAACTCTGTTATGAATATTATCTTGTTCAATCAGAATTGTTGTGATTGTTGTGAAAACTTGTTTATCTATTATGGCTATGAAATTCAACAAATATGGTATTAGAGCCTCGTTCTGAGGCCTGATAAAAGAGAGAAGTGTGAGTAAAAAAAAAAAAAATAGAAAGAAGAAAAAAAAGGGAGAAAAAAAAAGATGAGTGAAGAAAAGGATTTTACACAGCCTGCTATTCCACGCTTCAATGGTCACTACGATCATTGGGCTATGCTTATGGAAAATCTGTTGAGGTCCAAGGGATATTGGAAATTGTTGAAGACTGGTTACGATGAACCAGCCAAAGGAGCAGTTCTGACCGAGGCAGAGCAAAAGAGGTTGGATGATGTGGAACAGAAAGACCAGAAAATAAAGAATTACCTGTTTCAGGCTATCGACAGGACAATTCTTGAGCAGATTCTGGAGAAACGCACCTCGAAAGACATATGGGACTCAATGAAGAAGAAATTTGAGGGCAACGCAAAGGTGAAGCGTTCCATTCTTCAATCATTGAGAAGAGATTGGGAGATTATGGAGATGAAGGTGAGTGAGACTATCACTGATTATTTTGCACGAGTTATGAGTGTGGCTTACAAAATGAGAAGTAATGGAGAAGATATGAAGGATGTCACTATTGTGGAGAAAATTCTCAGAACCTTGACTGAGAAGTACAACTACGTAGTTGTTTCAATTGAAGAATCTAAGGACATCGATTCACTCTCGGTCGATGAGTTACAAAGTTCATTGATAGTGCATGAACAAAAGTTCAATAGAAACATTGGAGAAGAGCAAGCCTTGAAGGTAACAACTGAAGAAAGGAGTATCGGAGGTAGAGGTCGAGGAAGAGGTAATTTCAGTGGAAGAGGAAGAGGTAGGGGTAGACAAAATTTCGATAAAGCCACTGTGGAGTGTTACAAGTGTCATAAACTTGGACACTTTCAATTTGAGTGTCCTGATTGGAATAAGGAAGCAAACTTTGCTGAGTCAAGTAAAGAAGATGAGATGCTTTTGATGTCTTATGTGGAGACACGCGAGATTGATCGGGGAGATGCTTGGTTTCTCGACTCTGGTTGCTCAAATCACATGTGTGGAAATCAAGCAATGTTTATTGAGTTGGATGATAATTTTCGTCACACAGTGAAATTGGGAAACAACAACAGGATGAATGTCATAGGCAAAGGTAAAGTAAAACTGTTGATCAATGGTGTGAATCTTGTTGTTACTGATGTTTTCTATGTTCCAGATTTAAGAAATAATTTGTTGAGCATAGGACAGTTGCAAGAGAAAAAATTGACAATCTTGATAAAAGATGGTGTTTGCAAAATATATCATCCTGATAAAGGTTTGATTATTCAGACAAATATGAGTGCAAACAGGATGTTCATCTTGTTTTCCGAAACACAAGTGCAAGATAAGTGTCTACACATAAGTTCACAAATGCATCTCACTCACCTTTGGCATCGGAGATACGGACATCTAAACTACAAAGGTTTAAGAGTCCTGGAGAAGAAAGAAATGGTGCGTGGTCTCCCAAAATTTTCTGATTCAGACGAATTATGTACTGATTGTCTTGTTGGTAAGCATCATCGCAGTCCAATACCAAAGAAGAGTCATTGGAGAGCAAGTCAGAAATTGGAACTCATTCATGCAGATATTTGTGGCCCAATCAGTCCCATATCCAATAGCAAGAAAAGGTACATTCTATGCTTTATTAATGATTATAGTAGAAAGTCATGGATGTATTACTTGATGGAAAAGTCGGAAGCTTTGAGCTATTTCAAATATTTCAAGAAGATGGTGGAAAATGAGACAAGTTTACCAATTCAGTGTCTACGTACGGATAAAGGAGGTGAGTTCACTTCTGTTGATTTCGATAATTTTTGTAAGGAAAATGGCATCAAACGCCAACTTACAATTGCATACACTCCACAACAAAATCGTGTAGCTGAACAAAAGAATAGAACAGTCATGAACATGGTTCGTACAATGCTGTTTGAGAAGAAAATTCCAAAATCTTTTTGGCCAGAGGCAGCAAATTGGAGTAATCACGTGTTGAATAGGTGTCCAACCTCGGCTATAAAAGATCTCACACCAGAAGAAGCATGGAGTGGAGTGAAGCCTTCTGTGGAACATTTTCGCATTTTCGGATGCATAGCACATGCGCATGTGCCAAAGGTACACCGATCTAAACTTGATGATAGAAGTTTTACTTGTGTAATTTTGGGTATTAGTGAAGAATCCAAGGGCTACAGATTGTTTGATCCAATTGAAAAACGGGTAGTCGTGAGTAGGGATGTTGTTTTTGAAGAAGAAAAACAATGGGAATGGGATGCGAATTATGATGAAAAAATTGGTGTTGAATTAGAGTGGGGAGACGATGGTATTGAAGAAACTGAAATTTACAGTGCTGGAGTTGAAAATGATATTGATGGAGTTGAAAATAATAACGAAGCATCTAGTAGTGAAGGGCGAGAGGTTGATGGAGTTGAAAATGATAGTGAAGTTGTAGGAGAATTTATTGGTGAAGGGAGAAATGAACATAATTTTGAAGAGATTGGAGGTAATGATTATAACAACAGGACGAGGGTGAGATTGCCTCCAATCTGGATGAAAGATTATGATAGCGGGGAAGGCTTGGATTTATTTGGAGATGAAAGCAACTTGGTCTTATTGGACTCAAATGATCCATTATACTATGAAGAGGCTGTGAAAAGTGCAAATTGGAGGTTAGCTATGGAAGCGAAATGAAATCTATAGAAAAAAAAAAAACATGGACATTAGTGGAGTTGCCGACTTGTGCAAAAAGAATTGGAGTAAAATGGGTCTATAAGACTAAGTATGATGAGAATGGGAATATTGACAAGTACAAGGCACGTTTGGTTGCTAAAGGTCTTTCTGAAACTTCGGAAGTGGCTGGGGATGTGTGAAGCACCTGATAAACTAAGTACTTGAGAGTGCTTAGTTTAAGGGAGGGAATGATAAGATTGCATATTAGATATATTTGTTGTGTCAGTTTCTTAGCTTTATCTCTTTGGTCAGTTATGTTTCAGTTTCTGTTCGGTTTTTATCTAGGCTTTATAACCTAAACTCTGTTATGAATATTATTATCTTGTTCAATCAGAATTGTTGTGATTGTTGTGAAAACTTGTTTATCTATTAACAGCCATGTCTTCATGCTGCAATTAACCATTGCAAATCTTCGACTAATTCCATCGCTTGGCCTTATTCAGGAAGAACTGTTAGTTGCAGGAATCGTCTTTCTCGAATCACATTCACAACCAACTCTAAAAAAATCCCGCAGGATGCCTCCGTCAAGTGAACGAACTCTAAAATAATTTTTAGGGCATCAACAAAGATGAGTGAAAAAGATGCACGACCAAAATCTACACGAACTACTCGAGATCCTTATCGACAACTGAAATAGGAGCAATTGATTCCCATCAGCGATGGTTCGAAAATTTTGTTTGACGTCGTGCATAGTGTAGGGTTTGAGGGTAATTTTTCAATTAAAATTGCAATTATATCCTCAAGTGTCTTCATATATCGATAAAAGCACCGAAATTTTAAACCAAAAATTGAGAAGTGAGTGGTCAAACAAATGAAAGGTGGGGATCTGATTAGAATAAATCAATGCATAGGATTAAAATTAAAAAATGTAAAAATGGAAAGTGGAAAATGGGCAGGAAAAATTAGATGTTAATTTTGAGTTTTAAGGTGTGTTTTATTATATTTAAAGAAGATATTACTTACCAATGAAAAATTATCAACAAATTTGTTGTTAATTTATTGGTAACTAATTTAATAATGAAATTAAGATTCTTATCAATAAAATATTCTATGGGTAAAATACAGTTCTTTTATAATGAGAGGAGTTAAATAAAGAAAATGAATACTATTAAACCATAAAAATTGTATACAACGTGAATAAGATAGAAGTTAATAGGGTTCGTAAGTATAAATAGAAGTGGTTTTAAAACTGGGTAGGTCTTGCGTGAGACCGTCTCACGTGACTCGTGAGACTATTTTTCACTTTTTAAAATAGTTATCACTTTCGCTATAAAATGTTATCACTTTCTATTTATATACTATAAATTGTTCATGAAAGAGCATTATCATTTTTCATTAATTTATTATCACTTTCATTCATTAAAATTATCACTTTCTGGTCTCACACAAGTCCTTGCCTTTAAAACCTATGGTATAAATTTTGAAAAATTCAAAATTAAAAATAAACATAGTGAAGCTTTTTGCGAGGCATTAGCGTGTATGCTATCAATTTTTAAAAAGGTAAGTCTTGTGTGAGATCGTCTCACATAAGTTTTTATTTGAGACTAATAAAAAATGATAATACTATTAATAAAAAGTGATACTCAATTGATGAAAATTGATAAAGTTGCAGTGAACTATTTTATGAACATTTTATTTTATAAATAAAAAGTAATAACATTTTTATAGCAAAAGTGATAACATTTTATAACAAAAGTGATAATAATATTATAACTTTTTATCTATATAAAGTAAGGGATTTCTTAGATATCTCACACAAGTTTTTGCTTTTTTATAATGCACGCGTATGCATACTCCCTATGTCCAATGATTAATTTCACTGTTACTTTAAATACATAATAAATTATTTTTTTATTAATTTCATTAACTTTTAAGGATAATATAATAATTTCAAGTAATAAATAAGAGTTGATATTAGGTGCACAGGGTGCAAGAGTGCACTCATATGTGTATAACTTTTTATTTTATTTTGTATATATGTTATTCTATTTTGTATACGTGTTTCTTAATAATTTTATATTTTTTTCATACTAAGTTTTTTCATTAAAAAATCTAGTATCCATATGTGTATAACTTTTTATTGAATAGTGTACACATATTTTTAATAATTGTATATTTTTTTACATATTTTTTTATTGAATAGTGTATACATATTTTTTAATAGTGTATACATATTTTTTAATAATTGTATACATTTTTGTTCATAATTGTATATGTTTTTATTTATATTTTGTATACGTTTTTTAAAGTGTGCGCACCCTATTTTGAAGTGCAGTTGGGTGCACAATATAATTAGCCAATAAATAAATTACTCCCTCCGTCCCTGGTATTTTTACCCATTTGTATGGGCACGGAGATTAAGATTTTTATTTTTTTAATATATAATGTAAGAGAAAGTAGAGATAAATTAGTAATTTAAAAAGAAAAAGTGAATAAAATTATTGGGAATGATAAATAAAGTGTAAAAAATTAATTAAAGTTGTTGAGATTGTAAAAAATAGGTAATAAAATATTATGTATTTTTGCCAAAAATGAAATGGACAAAAATACGTGGGACACTCCAAAATAGAAAGTGGGTAAAAATATGTGGGACTGAGAAAATATAAATAATGTTATGTGCGTTAGGTATAGTTATTTTGAAATTAAAATCGAATTGAATTACTTATATAGTCATTTACTCCATATTTTTATTAATTTTATTTTCGGAATTTATGTTCATTTATTATTTTATTTTATTTTGCAACATAAAGGGGCAACTTGATGAATTCACAAGCCCTATGTACATCAGTGGTACTGCTGCTGGCTACTATAATCACTTTCACCAACAGTAAACATTACCAACACTACAGTTTTCCCACCTACCACCTCTTTAATTACATAACATGCCAACCAATTATACATTTCTCCTCTCCCTTTATTAAAAAAAAGCTTAAAAAAAAGAAAAACAAATTCAATCTTACAAAATCAAACAAATCTTGTATCACTTTACATCAACAAAATTTTATGGAGACTAAATTTTCACTAAAAAGAAACAATCAAAATGATGAGAAAAAGTTAGCAAAAGTTCATTCTTACGCAACTAAAGAAAAGCTATGGCCTATGAGATTGGCAAGAAGTTGTTTGGGTGATCTCATAAATAGACAGTTCAAGTTGCACTGGAAAGTTGAATTCCAGAGTGGCACTAGCCTTTTTTCAAGTTTGTGTAGCAAAACAGTATAAGCAGCAGTAGCAACCATTATCATATTATTGCACTATTAACAGTACTTAACATGTTTTTTGCTTTGTTGCTATTTTCACTTGTTAGTGAAAAGTGTCACCTTAATTGATAAGAAACCTTGCACCTTTACTTTTGCTTTTGCCTTCTCACTTTACATCCCTCTCTTTTCTTCAATCTTTTGATAATATTTGAGTCGTCTCTGGACTACTCGATTTTGGGTGGATCAAACAATTTGTGATCTAAGGCAAGATTTTAGGAACTTAAAGTGTGATTTGCAGTTAAGAAAATTATATAGGAATCCTATAAACTGTGATTTTTATACAAGTATATTGTTTGGATCATTGGTCAACTAATGTTGAAAAGGAGATGGAATTTGATGCAAGACTTGCTAATCACATAAGAGTATACTTACTTTATACTGGAATAATATGTTGATGTAATAGTATAAAAAACAATTTTTTAAATGTCAAAAAGTTTGCAAAAGAGACTAGATATTTATAAGATCCATCATGTCCAAGCTGGAGCTTAAGCAACTTCGAGCGGTCCAGATCTCCTGTTATATTTGGTATTATATCTTCAATTTTAAACCGTTGGATGTGGAGATAGAAGAATCTAGAAAATAAAAAAATATAAACCCAAAAGTTAAATATTAAAAAAAAATTACTTTTCCTTCGTGTTACTCAACTGGAATATGAAATGTAACACTTAAAAATATAATAAGGAATTCAGTGTCAATTTCAAGACCTTGGTTGGGTTCTTCTGATACACAAATTGAATGTAAATCACAATTTCATGAACTCTTCTAAGATAGTCAATGCATGGCCTATCAAACTCACAAATAACAAGGCTTCTTGAACATATCCATTGAACAAAGTAGATGATAATACAGAGAACTCTGTTTTCATTAGAGATTAATTAGGCAACAAGCCTATGATACACATATATCTATATTCAGTATATATGTAGTATAATATTTCATATTTGACTATAACATTTCAACACATAATCTAACTATCAAATGAGCCAAGTAGCAATATAGTGACATGGGTTTGCAATCAAGGAATCACTAAAATCATAGTCAAAAACCATCAAGGCTCCATCATCACAACTGTGGTTGCAATGATCCATTGATACTTTTGGTGTGTTTCCACTGCTCTTCAGAGATGTACGCTCGTTAGAATTCTCCGGTAGACGAGGCTTGTCATGATCATCTGACGAAGTAGCATCTGTTAGACGGACAGTTATGTCGTGTATGCTCGGCCTTCTCTTGTCCTTGCCTCCAGAGAGCTGCCTCAGATAGTACTTCTGAGCATGGCTTGCTACTTGAGACGGAGTTTTCGACCGCACAAAGTTTCGCGAGATGTTTTTCCAGTCCCCTTTCCCGTGCTTCTCAAGTCCCACCAGGAAACGCCTAAATGTTAGTAAAAAATGCTACAAATCACTTTCAGACGAGGTGGTCATTTAACAGAAACTTTTAGATGAGGTGATCATTTACCTGTGCTCCTCCTCAGTCCAGGGAACGCCTTTCTTTCGTTCTTGATCACAACCCCTGCCTCTCTTCCTACACACACCAAAACCGCGGTAATCCAACACGAAAGACGAAGACAAGTATCCGGGGAGGGGGACCAATCCAGCCTCTATATCATTAACATCGGCAACAAGTTCCAAGTAATGATTCATTACATCATACACAGACTTGCCAGGGATCATGCTGGCTACTTTGAGCCATCTGTTGGGAGTTTCTTCGGCGAAGAAAGCCAGGGCACTCTCGAACGCCTTGTTCTCTTCTTTAGTCCACGTGCATCCTCCCTCGTGCATGAACCATCTCGGCTCTGACACGAGGGAAGATGGACATGGTGATAGAGTTCCCATTAGTGGGAGATGTAGTGCTGTAGTTTGAGCATTTAGTTACATGGGATGTTGTAATATAAGCACATAACAAATGGGGTCCTTGTTGTTTGGAGTATGCAGAAAAGAAAAGATGGGATTTTTACTGTGATACTAAAAGCACTCATTCAGAATCATTTAATGGGAATCAAGAATACTCTTTCTTTTTTTCCCAAGTAGACCAATTTGGAGAATCTGCAAAAGCCTTCACTTTTTAATCATCTCTCTAAATTAGGACTCCATATTAACAATAAATATAAGCAGAATCTAAATTCCCATATAAAACCAATAAAAAAATTTGTGAAGCAATACTCCTCTGTCCCAAGGGGAAAACTTGTTTTTCTATATTGATTTTCACTTGAAAAAGTGTTCTATCCACTCAGTCCCACATTATATTGCACATTATGCTTTTAAAAAGTTGTTTTTTAAATTAATTTATTAATTTTTGAAGAATAATATGATTTTTTTATATAATAAATAAATTATGAAGTATATTATGTGGGTTAGGTAGGAGATATATTTTGAAATTAAGGATTAATGATTGTTTTTTTATTTTACTATGAAGTTTATTTTGAGATAAATAAAAATGTAAAGTGTGAAATTTTTGTGTGAATAATGAGAGTATTATTTTTTTTACTTTTTTCGGACACAGTTCTTGTGGCCCAAAGTTTCAGCCCACTTAAATGGTCTGATATATATAATTATTAAGGCTAAAGTTAAAAAAAAGAGAGAAGAACGGGAGAAGAAAAACAAAAGAGGGGAAAGAAGAGAGTGAAGAGGAGAAACCCTTGTTGATCAAATTCTCCCTTACAACCCTCATCCTAGGTGGTTTCTAAGTTGTTTTGAGGTAAGTGGTGTGTGAATTAAGCTTCCTTCTTCCATGGTTTTGTAATTTTGTGGAGTTTTTCTTTTTGGTATGTGAGTAATTCGCAGACTGTTCGAACTGATTTTGACATAGCTATTGCCATCGAAAGTTTGCAAACTTAATTTCTGTACGTAGCTGAACTCGTTAGCTTTCCGTAGCCACTTGAAACGCCTCAATCCGATTATTCTACAATTAGTTATGATTTTTCTCGTAAACTGCCGCTTGCTGGAAAATTTCAGAATTTTTATGTCGAATTCAATCTTATTTTCTATCGTTTCGTTTAGTTAATGTATTGAAACGGGTTATGTGGGATTGGGAACTGATGTTAAGGAGTTACATACCATTTTTATTTAATATCGACTCGTTCGAACTTGATTAGGATTTGTTTTTAGCAATGAAAGGGATGTTACCACTAATAGTTAGTTATATTTAATTTGTCTTTAATTGCTCATCTCCTTTCTAGGTAAAGAACCATTGACGAAGGGCAAGGGACCGACTTCAGATTCCGGAGAGAGTTAATCACTTCCTTGTGAGTTGATAATTCGGGAACGCCTTCTCTTGTGGGAAGTGTGGACCCTCGATAAATGTGCATTTATTTTAGTTTTAGTTAATTGATAAGAAAATTATTTGGTATTATGTTATGTGGTAAAGAGCCTGATTGGCTCGATTGCTCTGGTTAGAGTCATGTTAGCCATTTTATGAGTATTATTGATTTCTGGTTATTCTTGTGTGCCAATTAAGACTCTAACTTGAGTCGTTATTCATCTTATGATGCACATGCATATGTATGCCTGGTACCAAGGTTAAGTAGCCCGAATTGGTCACGGTTCGGGTGAGTTGGAGCGACATTGATTAAGTAGCCCGAATTGTCGCGGTTCGGATGAGTTAGAGTGACAACCAAGTTGCCCGTGATTGGCAAACCTGGGTGAGTTAGATCTAATGGGGCACCTGTCCATTTGCCAAATACTGATACTCTGGAGGGTGATCGTTAGATGGATCAGTCTATTATAGGCTCAGTCAACGTCACCGGTGTGGGACATGTATGTCATATATGTTTATATGTTTGATCATTTCAAGTATTCACGTCGATATTGAATTGTGAACTTTAGCACTTGGCGTGTTGAGAAAGAATATTAATGTGCATTTTATCTAGAGTAACGGTGATGGGCTTGGACTGTCTCTCGACGGAGAGCTCAGTTCGAGGAGGATATTGACTACCCACGCGTCTTTTATGTGATAACATGTTGTTTGAACTAATTGTGTTATTCGTAAATGTGCACTAAGGTTTTTATTTTCATTAATATGTATACTGAGTGAGAAATAGTTATTATGGGATGAAATGTGGGATTTTATATTATGAACTGCGAGTGGAATACATGTTTCGTATAAGGGTCGGGGTGACCGGCTTATCACCTCACTGAGCTAGTGGTTTTGCTCACCCCCATCATTCTTTCCTTTTCAGGCTGTTGATATCGTTTTGGTTGAAGGTTTTCCTATCATTTGCTCGTCATCCAATCCGTGTTTTGGGTACTTTCTCTTTTATGTAAATTGACGGATTCATTGGCGAGATTGTATAGTTTATATTTGGTGACCCCTTGATGTTCTTTTTGTACCTTCGCGATGTTATATCGTTCATGTATATTTTCTTTAAACTAAGTTACACCGTTGTATTTTGTACCTTTGTAAATCCTTGTTGATACTTTTTGAGATGATGTCCTCGGGTTGTACCCGTTGTTATCAGTTGTTCAGCTCTACAGGTACTTGATAGCAAGCCTTACGTTTTCTATAAACTTTGTGGAGTGGAGTGCACCCATTCTGCGAAATTTATGGTTAACGTGGCGGTTGTCGCGTTCTGTCTGGGGTCGGGGCGTGACAGTTCATCGATTAAATTAGTTGTAGTTATAACCTCCCACCTGATTTTCTATATCATATTTATGTGGCTTTCTTAAAGAAAGAAGAGGAAATCTAACTCCTGCTACATGCTTTTGCTTTTCTTTTAGGATATAACACTATTTTTCAAAACTAACTCTTGCTCCTTGTTTTTCTTTTAGGATGTGTTTGATTGATGTTTGTGTGCGTTTTGAAAGTCATGAACACAAATCATTTTTGTTTGTTTTAAGTTCTGATGTAATGGGTTTTCACTTTAAGTTAATGTGTAAGAAGTCAGTAATAGTACATGGAAGAAAATTTTGAAAGAAGAGATAGGAGATTGAAGAGATTATTAATAGGATTTTTTTTTTGTATAATATACTACTATGTATGAGTGGTTTGAGTTTTGAAAACTAAAAAAATCAAACAATTATAAAATCATCTTTTAAATTGAGATTCACTAAAAATTAGGTTTTTATATGAAAATATTCCTACATACAAATGAGTGACACGAAAAAAAATCCAACACCATGAGTTACTGTTTATTATATAGAATCAAATCTAACACTTTGTATGAACGAGTTAACATAGGTAGTTATGTGAATTCATTTATGTTCTATTATAAGATTCAATGTTTATTATTATTATTTAAAAGTATAACTGTTCACAATTTTTAAATAAAAAAATTTATTCCCCGTCCCATCCAAAAAATCAATTTTTTCCATTTTGGGTATCTCATTCAAAGAGTCATCTTCCCTTCTTTACATATATGTACCCACATACACTAACTAATACAATTAAAATATGGGTCCACACTCCCACTAATACAACTACCCACTACAAATTAAATAATAATACTCCTTAATTCATGTGCAAAAAACAAAAACTACCCTTTGGGTAGGACGGAGAGAGTACATAAAATGTATAGTGAATAGTTGTATAAATGTTGTGTGTGAACCCCATAGTGATAATAATTATTTTGTGTGGGTTTCATTTGCTAAAAGGGAAAATGTAAACCTTATGTTGGAATGCCCAAAATAGAAATACGTAAACGTTATGGTGGAACAGAGATAGTATGTTATTGTTTAGTTTTTTTTCTCTTCCTTTTTTATTATTTAATTTTATGAGTATAATTTTATTTTTATGATTTAAGGTATGCTTTAATATAGTGGTTTAGGACATATTTTACCCTTAAGAGTTTATTCTTTTAAATTTTTTTTGAAAACCTTAGAGTTTATTATTTATTCTTAGAGTGTAATGTTAATTTTAAGGATATAAGTTTCAACCTTGTGGTTTAAGACATATTTCACTCACATAGTTTAGGGTATAATTTTAATTTTACTCTTACCGTTTAAGCAAAAGCTCTTGTGTGCCCGGGGACACGGATTTAGATCCGTGTGCCTAACCTTGACCCTACTCGTATTCTCAAACTGACCCGACATACTTAAAGAAAAAAACCCAAATTTAGCTAGGGTTTACAAGTTCCCAATACGTCGTTCTCCCATTCTCGCTCTCTCTCCATTTTCTTCTCCCATTCTTGCGCTCTCTTTTTCCCTCTCCATTTCCTTATCGACTTCGATTCTCCAGCGCACATATCGACTTTGATTCTCCGGCTCACAGATCAGGTTTATTTCATGTTTTATTTTCATAGAAATACTCATAGAATCTTATTGTTGCGGGTTTACTTCAATGATTCTCATATTAAGGTATATTTCAGGTTTATTCTCGTGCTCTCTCTATCCGTCTGTGTTGCTGAATGTGAAGCTTATTGTTGAGAGTTTCCTTTATTTTGTTTGGTAAGACGTTAAGTTTTTAAACTGTTTGTATGCCCTTTGTTAGTGGTTTTTTCTTCTCGGTTACAGGATTGGAGGTGATTGTGGGTTTCTGAATCTTGACTTAAGCCAATATGCTCAATCTAGGATAGTTCATGTGTTTGATTCGAACTTTTTATGGAATTCCTATGATGAAAGAAGAGTAAGATTTTAATTTACTTCAAAGGATGAAGCATTTATGTTGAATTATGGTAGATTTATTTTCCATATACACTTGTTTGGTAGAGATTCCTTCAAAGGAACTAATGTTGCTGCATTCAGGATTAGGAAAAAATTCAAGTGAGCTGCTGGTGTAATTTAATCACAAAATGGATTAGATAAATGGCTGAAAGAGAAGTTTGTGTCCTTTAAGCGAACTGTAGGAAGCAACTTTCACTTGGTATTCTTTTTTTCTTATATGGTTCATTAACCTAAAGATAAACACCCCCTTTAATAAACACTACGAAATTCCTATGTGGAGTTCTATATTCCTGATGCAAATTCTAATTTATGGGTCTATTAGTTTTATAAGTTTTCATTATATTTTACTGAACATGAGGTTTCATTAAGATTGGTTCTTCTTGTATGTCAAAACTGCACTCAACTTTACTTTATTTTTAAAAAGGTTCATAACTGAGCTCATAATTAGCACTTTATTATTTGAATGATGAAAATTATAATTATTGTAGTTTAATGATGAAAATATGCAGTTCCAAACTAACGCATTATATATACATGCATTAATCCTTTGAATTGAAATTGAGAAGAAAGTAGAAGAATGGATGAATGCAGAATTTATTTAGACAGAAGTTTGTATTTTGTACATTCATGGCAAATGATGAATTCCAACATCATTAATTGAGTAGTAAATAAAAAACAATATAAGATTAATAGCAGCAGAATTAGTTCATGCATGGTTGGAAGGCTCAATTTTTCATTTTTAAAGACAACTACGTATTTTCATTTAAACGTTAAACAGAGTAAACTACGTTAACTAAACTTGATGGCTTCCTGTTTTACTTTTCATTCTTTAATTTCTATCATTGTCTTTAGTTTCATGTTTTATATATTTTTTTGTCATTTCAGGTTTTAATTATAATCATGAGATCAAAAACTTGTCCTTCAAGACGTGAGAACAAATTGAAACAGAAAAAGGATGCTGTGGTTGAGTTAAATCAAGGCCCATTGAAAAAGAAAAAAAAAACCAAACCAATGGAGGGAACATCATCTACTGCTGCGGAATTAAATGAAGCCCCATCAAACAAGACAAAAAAAAACCAAACCCGTGGAGGGAACGTCATCTACTGATGTGGAATTAAATGAAGCCCCATCAAACAAGGCAAAAAAACCCAAACCAAGGTATTATCTTTCTCTATTTATTTATTTATTAATTTTAAATTCTGTGATTACCTCTAGAATCTGTTGATATTTCATTATTGTTGCAAAGAGTACATTATTAATGAGCAAAGTGTACATTGCTAACATGTAAAGGGTATAGATATTAGAGTGTTCCAAGTTTGTTAAAGGGTTTATGTTATGTTGCAAAAAGTATACTGACGATGAATAAAGGGTACATATTTTTTTCCATTAGGTATATTGTGGTCATGTAATCTTTATAGAGTTGGAAAGGGTACATTCTTAATAAGTAAAGGGTGCACTGTTAATAAGTAAAGGGTACATTTTTTGTCATGCAAAGGGTATAATGGTTATTGAAACTGTATGGTCTTCCAAAAAGTGAGAGTATTTTTTTGCAAAAATTATTTTATAAATGATATATTTTTGTCATGCACAATGTATGGAATTAAGTTGATATTTCGTTATTGTTGTTTTATAACTCCGTGATTATTTTTTCAAAGGGTATATTATTTTAGAGTAAAGAGTACACTATTAATGAGTAAATGGTACATTGTTTGGCATGCAAAAGGTATAATGGTTATGTAAACTGTACGGAATATTGTTGACAAAGGGGAATTTATTTTATATTTCAGTATGACCTCTAGAATTTTTTATTATGACATCAATGCAAAGAGTATATGATTGATGGTAAAGGGTATATTTTGTTATGTAAAGAGTATGGAATTTAGTTGATATTTTGTTATTGCAATTTTATAACTTCTTGTTTTTTTTTTTTTCAGGACTTTCATTGTTCTATGTAGAAGAAGGAAAAAGCAATAAAGGATGTAGAAGAGAAGAAAATGGCTACTTAAGAGAAATGGAAAGAATTTGAGAAAGTTAATATGGGGAAGAGGCATAATTGATGGTGTTTGTTGGGGTTATTTTAGTTTTTTGATATGTTATGTTGATGACTAGTATATGATGATAGTTATAATTAAGTTGAAGTCATAACTCTTTATGTAGTACATGATTAGTTTTTGCTATGGTTTATGATTAGTACAGTGAGACAGTGTTGTTGTATGTGAAGGAAATATTATATTTTTTTGTCCTTCATTATAATCATTGCAAACTTGTATTTGAATTTAATCAATTTATGATTGTCACCGTAAAAAGTATATTATTATCATGTAAATGGTACATTGTTGTCATACAAAGGGTATAATGTTGTCATGTAAACTGTATGGATTCGAAATGATATATTGTTGATGAGTAAAGGGTATATTATTTATGATTAGAGGGTACATTATTGTCATGCAAAGAGTACGGAGTTTAGAGTGTTTCATATTATAAAAGGTATTATGGCATGGCGCAAAGGGTATATTGTGTATGAGTAAAGAGTACATTGTTTGTCAGCAAAGGGTATACTGGTCGTAAATTTTATGAGGTAGAAAAGGGTATATTGTGGTCATGTAATATCTATGGAATTGAAAATGGTATGTTGTTAATTAGTAAATGGTACATTGTTTGTCATGCAAGAGGTATGGTGGCCATATAAATTGTGTTAAGTTGCAAAGGATACATTGTTAATTAGTAAATGATACATTATTTGGCATGCAAAAGGTGTAGTGATCATATAAATTGTATGTCGTTGCAAAAGGTATATTGTTGATGAGTAAATAGTACATTTTTTGTCGTGTAAAGGGTATAGATTTTGAACATCTGTTATTGATGATGTTTCAAGTTAATGTTGTTTGGGTATAATGACATGGTGCAAAGAGTATATAATTTTGTACTAAAGAGTACGACACTCAATACTAATGGGTATTACACGTTATCTAATACCTGAAATTCACAATGTGATTTTAATAAAAGCATTTCATAATTACAAAATAGTTTACTCATTCAAAATCCAAGAAATCTATTAATTCATCAAAATCTATTACAAATATTTAACCTATTACATGACTAAAAAAAATGAGCATTTGGAGTTTTAGATCCAAATTTCATTGCTAACTCTAAAAAGAAGTTCTGCTAACAACTTCAAGTCCTACTACATGACTCTTCATGGCATCACAAGCCAGATTGAATACATGTGTAACCGGAAAGTGGTAGTACCCATAGCCATCAAGTGGATTATGCAATTCCTCAAATAAAGGTACATGTTGGAAAAAGAAAGTTGGCTTGCAGCTTTTAGAAATGGTGTGTACAAAATTTGAGTGAGGCTTTTCATCAAACGGGTTATGAGCAGAGAACATAAGGCAAGAACTGCATAAAAAATCCATTGTGTAGGCCAAATATTATTCAGCACTTCAAATGGAATTAGAGAAACATGATGTATGATCATAACATGGTTAATCATAACAACAATAAGAACTCAGTTATACATCCAAACATAAATTCAATTATGATTCCTGGAGTTCATCTTTAATAAATAATTACACGGGAGATTCATTATTGTAGAACTCAAATTACCTATTTGCCGAACAAGAAGGATCCGTCGAAGAATAAAGGTATGAAATCTAGATTGTCAATAATGATCGGAATTTCGCTTCTGGATTTCGACGATGAAGTTGAAATTGAATTTATTGAATTGTGAGATATGTATGAAATTGAAAGATGAAGGTATGAAATCTCTGTTTCCCCTTTCTTGTAGAGAAGAATCGCAAGTAGGTGAGAGAAAAGAACCGCACGCACTAGCCGGTGAAAAAATGAGTTTTGATTTTTTTTTACTTATATATGACGCGTTTAACAAATGGGTCGGGTTGGGCGCATGGGTCAAGCTCGTGCACCCGGACACACAAGAGCCTCACTCTACGCTTTATGATATATTTTATCTCTATGACTTAGGGTATTATGATATATTTTATCTCTATGACTTAGGGTATGATTATAATTTTACTTTTATAGGTTATGATATATATTATCTCTAAGATATAGAGTTTAGGATTAATTTTAAAGATTTAATTGTTATTTCTTATTTATAGTTTAATTAGGCATATTTTATCTCTATAATTTAGAATTTAAGGGTTGAGTATTTAGGATTCATTCATTCTAAAGGTATGGAGTTTAAGGGAATATTAAGCTATGGTCTTTTAAACATATTAAAATTTTAAAAAATAAAAGATCAAAATATCATTAATTGTTACAAATTAATTAATTAAAGAAAATGGAGATCAGAAATTCTGCCTTAATAAATAAGTCATGTCCTAAGTAAATTATAATAAATCTTGGTAGATTACAATTTAGACACTAAATTAATATATAAAAAAAAAATGCGCTACAAACTGATGAGGAAAAAATAAAAACTCTACAAACTACGATTAGGGATTCCGAAGTGCAGATTACATTCAAATAATAACTTGACTTGGTTTTAAAATTGAAGTGAGATTCCCGAAAGATCATTAAATATTACTCCTTGGGGTTTTAAAATTGAAGCGAGATTCCCGAAATATCTTTAAATATTACTCCCTACATACCATAATAAATTTCACATTTTTCATTTTGGTTCGTTATACATTAAATTTCACCACCAAAAAAAGAAACATCTCATCAATTCCCACCTCTAAAATGAACATTTAAATTATAAATTTATCACTCTCATCTAACCCATGATGAGAGTGGAAATTTATGTCTTTTCGATCTCACAATACACTGTTTTTATTAGGATAAGGCCATATATTCGTGTGGGATTGCATGGTTTACGTATTTTGCATGATTATAGTGCTACTAAGGTGTTTTGTTGAGTTTTTAAGATTAAAACAGGTTAAAATGAAACAGAACCGAAGACGAGCAAGAAACGAGTGAAAAAGGGGCCTACTCGAGTTGCAAGGGTCAACACGACTTGCTTACTCGAGTCGTGTTGAGTGTCGTAGGAGGTCAGAATGCAACACACGTGCAACACAACTTATCATGTGCAACACGAGTAGTGTTGCGTCTGAGGCAAGCCGTGTAACAAGTCGTGTGAGGCAGAACAGCATCGAATTTTGTCCAGAGAGCCAACACGAGTTGGCAAGTCATTACACGACTTGCAACATGACTCGTGTTGGTGTCCGTAGGAAATCCAGAATCAGGGCATCGCGACACAACTTGACAGACGAGTGCACGGTTTGATAGGACGACTCGTGTTAGGGTTACATGAGTTACATTTCAAGGCAACACGAGTCGTGTTGACAACTCAAGTTGGGTATTCCAACACGTGTTGCGTTAGTTTGGGCCAAAAATTGGGACTTTCACCCTCCAGTGAGTGAAAACGTATGAAAAGAGTCTAGACGAGTAAAAATTCGTGGCCCAAGATATAAAAGGGGATCAAGATACCTGGAGAGAGGCAAACATCATTCACCAACAGAACATATCGTGAAATCATTCACGCACCATCCATCCATCCACCCACTCACATCAGATCATCCATCCCATCATTCCATCTGTCTGGAAGAGGATTCAAGTGCAGTTGAGAGAGCTAATCCAATTGGAGAGACTGAGGGAGGACATAAACCACGTGACACTAGGGTTTTGTTTCTTCTATTTATTTCTTCCTTTGTTAATTTTGATATGAAATTGTCAGCCATGAGGGTTGTGTGTAACCTCATGGGCTAAAACCCTTATACAGTTCTAAGGATTGAAGGTTGAGTAGTTGAATTGGAAACCTAGACAACTCTTGTGAATTCATGCTATTGATATTCTTGTTTATTTGATTAATTAAGGCTTTGTTCATATGTGTGTAACATCTTCACAATATATCATTGATGTTGCCGTGATGCTTGGTATGTTGCGTTAGCCTGTGTGCACACATAATTGATATTGTCTATTTGTTAGGAATTATAGTAGTTTGTCCGTGAACACGATAATTCTAAGGGCTGGTAAACTAGATACTTGATTTCCTTAGTGGAACAATGCAATTAAGAAGTCAAGTAGGAAGTGAATAAGATTGAGTAGTACTTTCAGAGAATATATGTTAGTCAAACTGACCATCCGGAGGTTCTTTAAGTTTGTAGTTTTAGTATCTAGGAAGGAGGTTCAAGATTGCACAAGCATCTTTTGACATAAATTGAATAATACTATTAACTTGAAATCGAATCATATTTGGTGGGTTAATAGGGTCATGTGATGTATTTTCATTAAAATAGCATGGATGAACAATAGGACGTCTAGGAAACCAAATCAATTGCACTAAACCTCATACCTTAGAGCTGGTATTCATCTCTTAATTCACTCTCGAATAATTCTTCTTTGTTTTTATTTATTAAGTTATTTATTCAGCACTTTAATTATTAATTAAAATTCAAATCTTGAAATTGGTTACGTTAATTCTAGTTGAATAGTAATTTAAGATAAATAGATAATTAATTGTCTCCAAAGGGAACGATATTTTTAGCATGGATACTTGCCGTAACAATTGATATCCTTATACTTGGGGATTTTAGTTGGAGTGCGCAAAATACGCCTAACAACCCACATGATATGGAGTACTTTATAATTTTATTTATCAACTAAAATACTACGTTACCCTTCAAAAATTAATAAAGTTGATCAAAAAATAATTTTTCTTAAATTTCGTGTCTACAATAACGATGAAGTTTATTATGGGAAGGAGTACAATTTTCTAAAGTTCAACCATTTGCAAGAATAATACTCTCTCCGTCCGCTCCAAAGAGTCTCATTTTTTTCATTTTGGGCTTCCGCCGCCCCTATATGTCTCATTTCCCTTTTTACACACATGTGACCCACACACACTCACTAATACAATTAAAATAAGGGCACAACACAATCACTAATATAACTACACACTACACATTAAATAATAATATTCTTTAATTCACGTAAAAAATGTACCTTCTGTAGCGGATGGAGGGAGCTAGTATTTCTTGTCGCACAACAACGAATTTGGTGCCACAGATAAGAACAAGAAGTAATACTACTTTTATTTTTTTTAATAAATTACTAAAATTATAAAAGTACTAATTCCAATCGCACATAGATATTAAATGAGTTGGTCTCCTTCAAATGCACACGGTGTATAAGAGCATAACATTTTATTCTAAAATATACACTTCAATCAATAAAAATATAATTTTTTTCATTGAAAAGGTCGGCTGAAATATGAATAGTATACTTATTATATAGGTAAACTATACTTATTTATAGTTAAAATATGTCAATAATGAATTATATTATAACACCCTAAAATCATACTTTAATAACTAGTATTAAGCATATTTTATCTATATTTATATAATAAGAATACTTTAATACGTCTCACAAACCGTTTCACATAAATATTAAATTCATGTAAGCGATGCTTCAATTTTTAGTCAAAAATACTTGTGTAAGATCATCTTACGTAAGATGGATAAAAAGTGGTAACATCATTAATGAAAAATGATGCTCAATCGATAGAGGTGATAATGGTACTGAAGTGAACTATTTCATGAATGATCTATATTATATAAATAAAAAGTGATGACATTTTATAACAAAAGAGATAACTAATTATAAAAGTGTAATATGATCTCACTGTGAGATGGTGATTTGCTCAACTTTTATTGTATAACCTTCATTCTTACACGTTGTTTTAATTTAAGTAAGATTTCACCATTAAATCTCAATACAAAGTACAGACACAATATCAACACTTCTACAATATTATATTTTTACAAAAATGTCACATTATTACTTCTTCCGTCCTACGTTAAGATTTACATTTTTCATTTTGGTTTATCCCAATTTAAGGTTTATATTTCATTTTTTGTAAAATTGGACCCACATAAAACAATTAATTATTCCATATAGGGTACACACACAATACTAATACAACTACCCAATTTACATTAAATATTATTTTCTCACTTCACTATATATTAAAATATTATATATCTTAATACGTGCAAAAAATAAATGTAAACGTTAACGTTTATAGAACAGAGAATATATACGATTTCATAAAAGTCAATTATATCATATATTTTATTAAATTAAATTAAAAAACTCTTATTTGTGTTTTACATCATTATACCAGAAATAATTTGTCTTATACTACGCATTAATATATTTCATCCGTCCCACCCAAATAGCATAATTTTATTATATTGGACGTCCCATCCAAATTGCGCAATTTTCCTCTTTTAGTAAAAAGGGCGCACTAATAGCCCACCACTATCCATCACATCTCTCTAATATACCTATTCATTTTACATAAAATAATAATATTCCTTAATCTATGTTCAAAAAGTAAATGGACCTCCTTGCTTGGACGGAGGGAGTAAGTATTTTGAAATGGAAGGAGTATACACAAATTATGAGGATGTGTTGATTTAAAAGTACACCAAACACTAAAATCGAACATTCCGGTTTAGACGATGTAGCCCACCGTTGATTGGGTGGTTTAATGGGAAGTAGGCCCAAGATACCAGGGCCGGCCCAACCAATTGCTTTTAATACATCGGATGTGGCCATTATAATATAACATCAATTATTTGAGGGTCGGCCCACAAAGCGCGTCCCAAGACTGCATGGACAGACATAGGTAGCTTACCTAATTATAAACATGCTGATGCTGCCTTTTTTTAGCCACAAAATATGATCCAAACAAAATATGATCCTACCTCCAAGTACCACAAATGTAATAATGTTAATTTGACTAATTTGAAAAGATATATATCCACTTTGAGAAGCAAAGTCAGTGTGGATATGAGACGATCGTGTGAGAAAGATAAATTTATGGATTCTGTGAGTTGATTCATTATTAAATTATTATTATTATAATATTTAAATAATTAGTGGTAAAACGTGTCACGCAAGTTACATGTTAGTTATTCTATTTTACATTATTTAAGAAAGAATAACTATTTTAATAACTTTAATTATTTATTAATTTTGATATTAATTCTTTTTTAATAATAGATATCTTTTGTCGAGAACATTTTATTTTATTTTTCGCATGGTAAGAAAATTTTAATATAAAGTGAATTTTAATTGTATTTTTTACTTTTTGCTCATAATTTTTATAATTAATGGAAATTTGTATGGTATTGTAAAACTTTTAGGGTGTTAATTTTAATATTAACCTTAGAATGGATTGTCTAAAATTAACTCTTATATAATATGTAAACCTTATTGTGGGGAGAAAAAAAAAAGAGAATATAAGGAGAAAAAAAAATAAATTATAGTTTATAAATAATTTATAAGATAATAAATTATAATATTTTTAATAGTGAGAGACTCTCTTGTGAGACGGGTTGATCCATTACTAAAGTATGTTTATTGTATAGATAAAGTATGTTTATTTGTAGTTAAAGTATGTTAATAATAAATCATATTATAACACACTAAAATTATACTTTAATGCATAATTCAACATATTTTAGAAAACATACTTTAACAACTATTAAATATATTTTATCTATACAATAAACATAATTTAGTGATGAGCCGACCCGTCTTACAAATAACCCGTCCCACAAGAGACTTTGTTTTTTTAATAAAAGGTTATTCAAGATAAATTTCTATTAATAAAAAATGATAACATTTTTAATAAAAATTATATTATTGAAAAGATCAGATATTAGTCTTAAACTAATTTATAAACAATTTGTAGAATAATAATAATAATAAAAAACGATTAATTAAAAGTAAAAATTTCTTACCTAAGACGCCACATAAGATTTTGACATCAATTTATATTTTTATTTTTTTATTTTTCATATTTAAATTATTCACATTTAAGACCGGATTTAAATAATATATATATTTTTAATATGTAAGTTAATTTTTATTCACATTTGATTTTGGTTTTGCTTGCGATGATTGTTGTAAGTGACTAATTAATTAATTACTTAATTATATTCTATTTATTTAAGATTAAAAATATACCGTAAGTAAATAAATAAATTTAAAATGTATTAAATTTTAAAAGTGCCTTCAGGTTGTAAAATATTTTTCCCTTTCTCTTTACTTATTTTTGTTTACTACTTCATTTAATCTTTAAGTTTAATATTTTATATCCCATTAATTATTAATTATTATTGAACTCTTACAATAAATTCATTCCAATGTATTCATCATTAATCTTATTATTCTCTTATACTCCCTCCATTCGGTTTTAAGATATCCATTTACTTTTTCACATGAATTAAGGAGTATTATTATTATATATAAAATGGGTAGTTGTATTAGAGGGAAGTGGTGAGTCATATTGTGTATTTTTTTATTAAATAGGAGAAATGAATACCTTTGAAGCGGACGCCAAAAATAGTAAAATGGATACTTTAGAAGCGAACAGAGGGAGTATTAAATTTATTTCAATACATTCATCATTCTCATATTATATTTTAATAATTATACTCTTTTGTATTCTACTCTCTGCTGTAATAAAATATTACATATACATATATATTTATTTTAAATTTGTTATATTTTATTTTTTATTTCTTTTGATTCATGCATGTTTATTTCTTTTGAATTTCTATTTCTTTATGCTTGATGTCCAATTTTTATATATGATTTATTTCCTCTAATATTGTTATGATTTTGTCATCTTTAATATATTAAAGGAGAATTTAATTTTGATGATAAGTCATTTCCATAATGATGATCTTTTTTAACTTTCAAATTGACTTTTTTTTTGTTAGTTCAATTATTTTTTTAAATTTATTTTGATCAATTTTGGTATAATTTTATTTTAAATTTCTTTTAGCTTTTTTTTATTAATATAATTTAGCTTATTTATTATATTTTCTTTAATTTTGTGATGATCTTTTTTTAACTTTTAAAATCATTTTATTATTTTTTTTGTTGATTCCATTATCTTTTATTTACACATTTATCAATTTTATTTTTTTTTATTTCTTAAGTTCATTTATTTATTTATTTTATTTCTGTTAATTATCAGATACATATATATGAATTTCGTTATATTTTTTTAATAAATAGAAATATTAAATTAGTTATTATTATTATTATTAATAAATGAATTGATTTATTCATTATAATTGGTGATTTATTTTGATAAATTTTGGTATAATTTTATTTTAAATTTCTTTTAGCCTTTTTATATTAATATAATATAATTTAGCTTATTTATTTATATTTTCTTTAATTTTGTGATGATCCTTTTTTAACTTTTAAAATCACTTTATTATTTTTTTTGTTTATCCATTATTTTTTTTATTTACACATTTATCAAATTTATTTATTTTATTTCTTAAATTTATTTATTTATTTTATTTCTTTTAATTATCTTACACATATATATATGAATTTCGTTATATTTTTTTGATAAATAGAAATATTAAATTAGTTATTTTTACTGTTATTAATAACTGTATTGATTTTTCGTTATAATAATTGGTGATATTTATTATTATTTTAATTTTATTATTATAATTATTTCGTTATATTTTTTTTATTTCTTTTTATTAATACATAATACTAAATTTGTTTACTTTTAGGGTGATTGGGGTTTACTTAGGTTTAATTGATTTATTTTAGGGTATAATAAATAATTATTTTTCACACTTTTTCTCAATTATTTTAATTATGAATTAATATAGATAATTACATGTATTTTTGTAAGATTTGAATTCGAATCAGAATTAATTATTAATTAAATTTTAATATAGATAAATACATGTATTTGTTTAAAGATTTGAATATGAACGTGATCAAATCATATTTGGAAGCACAAAATATAATTAATTTTCTCTTTACCTATAAATAAATAAATAAGACCTTTTATTCATTCACTTCACACACAGCACATAAATTATTTACCCGAACCTTTCTTCAAGTTAGTATTCAATTTTTTATTTATTTGATTTAAATTTATTTTGATTAATTATTTTTTCTTTTTAATTTATTATTTATTTTTCAAATTTATTTTCATAAATTTTGGTATAATTTTATTTTAAATTTCTTTTAACTTATATTGGTTTATTAATATAATTGACTCTTATTTTATTTATTTTAATTCTCTTTAATTTTGTGATGATCTTTTTTTAACTTTTAAATTCACTTTATTTATTTATTTATTTCTATTAATTCCATTATTTTTTTATTAACACATTTATATATTTTATTTCTTAAATTAATTAATTTAATTATGTTATTTCTGTTTATTTAATACATACATATGAATTTGGTTATAATATGTTAATAAATAGAAATATTAAATTATTTATTTTTATTTTTATTAATATATGTATTGATTCTTTATAATTGGTGATATTTATCTTCTTTCTTTTTATAATAATTTTCTAATATTTTTTTATTTTCTTTTTATTAAAATGTAATATTAAATTTATTTACTTTTAGTGTGATTTTGAGGTGTACCTATGTTTAATTGATTTATTTTAGGGTATAATAAATATTTTTTTAAAATTTTATTTATTTAATTATATTTTTTTAAATTGTAATTTTAAAACCCGTGTAATACACGGAATCCATAATAGTATAGTATATATTATTAATTTAATATTTTTTAAAGATATTTACATTATGATTATTTTTAAAATATATTATTTCAATAAATTATTATTAATTTAATAATTTAATTTTTACTACTCAAGAACCCCTTGAGATTTTAAAATCTCAAGAGCTTACACTTACATATTATAATTTAAAAAATCTATATAATTTTTTCGATTATTATTTCATAGAATTAATTATTAATTTTTTTGATATTTTCTATTTATAATATACTATATTAAATAATTAAATAAATTACATACAAAGAAAATTAATAATAAATACCTAAATGTTATTTAGCAACTTGTAAAATGTATGTTGATTTTTTAAATCTAATAATAACTTCCATAATCATTTGGATTTATTACATGGATCAAATGAACAAAATAAAATCTCCAAGGTAGCTCCAATTTATATCATGGTCATCAAAGATCTTGTAATTCTCCTATGGATTCCCTTACCATGAATATATAAGAAATTTAAACCCTAGCAAACCTAATTACACAACTGATAATAATAAAAAAAATAAAAAAAATTGATCATATATAGGTTCATAATGAACACAATCACTACTTTAAAAAACGACATAGTCGTCTTTTCCTTCAATCTCTCATTCGACGAGACAACATCATCGTCTTCTCCTTCAATATCTGATTATCTTACTTGTTATCCTCTCATCTAATCGAGCATCAGAGAAGCTTTCCATTGCCGTCAAGGATTTGTTCAAGAACACCCGGTGTCTCCATGACCTCCACAAATCCACATTTTATATTGTTTTAATTTGTCTCTTCATATTATTTATTAAATTATTTAATTAATTATTGATGTGTAGGGGTGATGTATATTATATTATAATTAATATAATTCAAGTAATATGGATCGTGAAATAAATTTAAAATTAAAAAAAAGGTGCATTGAATTAATTTAATTGAAGAAAATGAAAAGACATTATTAATAATAAATAATACTTTATATTTTAATAAATAAGAGTAATATTAAATATTAAAATAAATTAAAATGAAGAGGAAAAAAAAAAGGTCAAATGAATAATTGATCGAAAGTTGATACATGGAATTCAAGAGTCTAATAGTTAAAGCATATTTTAATGTAGTTAAAGTAAGATAAGGGATTTATAATTTATTAACATGTGATTTCAAGATGAGAATAGTATAATTCACTTATGTGTAACTCATCCACGTATAATTTCTCAAACCACGTATAATTTCTCCAAACACCTCATTCTGCAGATTGAAAGAAGCAGCAGTTGAGATTTCCACCAGCAAACTTGCCACAAGGAAAACGAAAACCAAAATTTTCTTTATCCGGTATCAAACGGGAGCTGCAAGCAAAGAGAACGTCTTTCAGGAGTATCAATACCATAACATGAATCGTAAATGCATGGATATGATGTACCAGAAAATCCGCGGTTCCTAACGGAATAGGTAACAAAGCCACTTTGCCGCCCACTGCTACTAAATCACCACCACCCCCAGGTATGCGGCCCTTTTATGTGGATCATTATTATCAGTATCACTTCTAGTGATTACAGTTAGAAAAAGGAGAAGTCTCGACTCTAGGGATAATTTTTTCGCTATTTTTTTTCCAAGAACCGCCTAAAGTTCCAACTAAAAAGATAAAATAATTTTGCATTAGCTCAATTGAAGTAATGGGCAGGCCCATTACTTCAACTAGTCCCCGTGTTCATAATTGGGGTTTTGAATAATAGAATAAGAAGAAACTTTTGATTTTTCATTTTTTTCGTTGAAAAAGTAATGCCTGTTTTGCCCAAAAAGACATCTCTGTCCTTACAACAAACCGCAAGGTCTATCGAACATCCTGTTCATCTATTGAATCATCTGATGCAATTTCACATCTCTCTTAAAAAAACATGTGACTTCTTTATTTCCATCATTTACACACCATGGCCATACACATGCAGATGTATAATGAACATACATGGAAATATATTACTCGGATTTTTCTCCAGAAATAATATAAATTAATATTCACAGATAAAAGTGTTTCCAAAGTATTCAATAATCGCTGGACCGAGGAATATAAAGATTGGCAAATTATCATTAGTCATTACCATGTTAATACTTTCCCCACAGTTAATTCTCTATCAACTAAAACACTGTACCTATTCCTGATCTCCACCCTACTAACTCCAGCTGTTTTCTGACCCTTTTGATGTATCATCTCCATCACTTTTCCAGCATCACTAAATTTTCCAGCAGTCATATACATCTTGTACAGCACTGTGTGGGCATCGGGATTATAGGGGTCGATCTCCAAAACACGCTCAGCAGCATACACTCCTAATTCAAGATTCTCATGTAGACAACAATCTCCCAGCAAGCTTTCCCATTCAAATGCTGTAAGTAGGATAGGCATTTCTTTGATGAACCTCTCTGCACGATTCAGCTGGCCAGCTCGACCTAGTGTATCAACAATTAATGCGTAATGTCTGTTTTTTGGCTCTAACTTGAACTTTCTCATAAGCTCAAAGTAATAAAATCCCTTCTCCACTAGCCCAGCATGGTTACAGGCCATGGGAACACTCAAGAAAGTGATCTCGTCTGGCACTAATCCGACAGAGATCATTTCTTCAAATATATTAAGAGCATGCTGGCTGCGCCCATGGATTGAATAAGAACAAAGCATGGAGTTGGAAAGAGATGACATCCTTCTTCACCAGACGATGGAACACCTTCTCTGCATCCTCAATGATCCCTATCTTAGCGTACATATTAACTAAATCATTCGCAACAGACACATTCATCCCATAGCCATGCTTTATACAAGTCCCATGAATCTTAACAGCCATTGCATTGCTTTGCATACCAGCAACTGACTTCAGAGCAGTCGAGAGAGTAATCTCATCTGGCAGCAATCCCACATCACACATTTCTTCAAAGAGATCAACAGCTTCCTGATTGAGCCCATGCTGCTCATAAGCATTAATCATTGAATTCCATGAGATGACGTCCTTCTCCACCAATAGATGGAAAACCTTCTCTACATCCGCAATGCTCCCCGCCTTACCATACATACCCACCAAAGAGTTCCCAATTTTCACATTCTTCTCACAGCCAAGTTTTATACGAAACCCATGAATCTTACGACCTATTGCATCACTACGCATGCCAGTAGCCGACTTCAGAGCACTTAAGAAAGTGATCTCATCTGGCAGAAATCCCACATCACACATTTCTTCAAAGAGATCAAGAGCTTTCTGGATGAGTCCATGGTGCTCATAAGCATTAATCATTGAGTTCCATGATACAACGTTCTCCACTAGTCGATGGAATACCTTCTCTGCATCCTCAATGCTCCCTGTCTTACCATACATATCCACCAATGCACTCCCAACAAACACATTCTTCAGACAGCCATCTGCATGTCAGCAGCCGGCTTCAGAGCACTTGAGAAAATGAACTCATCTGGCAGCAATCCTACAGCACACATTTCTTCAAAGAGATCAACAGCTTCCTGATTGAGCCCATGGTGCTCATAAGCACTAATCATAGAGGTCCAAGAGACAACATCCTTCTCCACCAATAGATGGAAAACCTTCTCTGCATCCTCAATGCTTCATGTCTTACTATACATATCCACCAAAGTATTCCCAACAAACATATTATTCAGGCAGTCACACTTTATACAAGTCCCATGAATCCCACTACCTACTGCATCACTCTGCAAGCGAGCAGCCGACTTCAAAGCACTTGAGAAAGTGAACTCATTTGGCTTTAAACCTATCTCCATCAAATCTATGAACAACCTTAATCCCTCCTTGAACTTACAAATCTTAGAATATCCATTGATCAACATGTTATAAGAAATGATGTCCCTCTCGCGCATTTCGTCAAACACTTTCCGCGCGAGCTCCACATCCTTGCATTTAACACATGTTGATTCCTGCGTTCTGCAGATAGACGTGATGCTGGAATTTTGATTGGAGAAAATGTGAAAGAACCATTTTGCCCGTATAACGGTGAGCCATACATATCTTGAAGAGGTCCAAGTACAATTTGAAGCCGGGTTTCTTTGAGCCGCGATCAATGAGGTCAAGAAATTTCCATTTGGGGCTCTCTGGAGAAGGTCTTTGTTTAGAGAGAATGGGTCAAAATTCTTATTCTTTTTGAAGGAGGATGCTGAGAAGAGCGATTTGAGAATTAGGAAGATCGAATTTTTAGTGTTGGAAGAAGGGTTTTGTATTCGCCGGTATCATCTTTATACACCACCAAAATACACTAATTTTCTGTATGAGTATCTTCTTTGTATAAACTCAAAACAAGACAAAAGCTCCTGCGCTGAACACAATCCTCTCGCTCTAATTCTATTTAAACCTATATATTGTTAGGGGTTTAAATTGCAAAAGGGCATGAAAATTGCAAAGGCGTACGAAATGTGCTCTGTGCGCCAGAGTGCACAGGACTCTTACTCCAAAAATAATATCGAAAAGTATATAATATTATACTCCCTCCGTCCAGGGTATTTTCACCCATTTGTACGGGTACGGAGATTAAGACGTCTTATTTTTTTTAATATAGTATAATATAAGAAAAAGTATCGATAAATTAGTAATTTAAAAAGAAAAATTAAATAAAGTTGTCGGGAATGATGAATAAAATGTAAAAGAGTAATTAAAGTTGTTGGGATTGTAAAAAGTAGATAATAAAATATTATGTATTCTTACAAAAAATGTAATGTATAAAAATAAGTGGGACATCCCAAAATGGAAAGTGGGTAAAAATACGTGGGATGGGGGGAGTATTATATGAAAACTCCTAAACTCTAATGAGTGGATGAAAAATACAACTTTTCTAATTACTTATTATACTCCCTCCGTCTCGGGTATTTTTACTCATTTGTATGGGCACGTAGATTAAGACGTGTTATTTTTTTAATAAATAATGTAAGAAAAAGTAAGGATAAATTAATAATTTAAAAAGAAAAAGTAAATAAAGTTGTTGAGAATGATGAATAAAGTGTAAAAAAGTAAGTAAAATTATTAGAATTGATGAATAAAATATAAAAGTAAGTAATAAAATATTATGTGTTTTTACCATTAATAAAATGAGTAAAAATATGTGGGACGGAGGAGTAATAAACTTTTTTTTAAATGAGCCCAAAATTAAAATGCATTTTTCTAGATTACGTAGTCCTTCAAATCATTATATTTACAAGGTCTAGCACTAGCACCAACCTTAGGATATTTTCTCCTATAATAATACTTAATTTCCTGATATAAATTTCTTTTACACTCTCTGAGACGAGTTATTTGTGAGACGGGTGTGAGATGAGTCGATTCATCACTAAAGAATACGAATTGTATAGATCAAGTATGTTTATCATAGTTAAAGTATGTCAATAGTAAATCATGTTATAATCAGTATTATCAAAACCGGATTGGATCGGCCGGTTCGACTGGTTCAATAGCGAACCGGCACCGGTCCGAAAACTCCAAAGAACCGTTTCTAGAGTCAAATTGGAAAAAACAGGTACGAACCGGTCATAACCGGGATAACCAGATGGACCAATCAAACCACCGATTTTGGTTTTTTTCAATCGGATTCACGACGAAGTTCGTTTATGGCGCGAGATTGGGCTCGATTGAGGTGTTGTCTGACGGCAGAGCACAGATCTAGACATCGGTTTGAGGTGTCTGATGGCGGAGGGCGGAGACCAGTGCTTGATTTCCGGCGTCGATTCGCGATTCTCAGGCAACAAAGAGTAGGGTTTGGATGAGAGGCGAACGATAACAGTTTGGCGGGACATGGCGGGGGCGCGGCAAAGTTCTGGCTAACGGCGGTGTCCCAACTGATTTATTGGTTTGGAAGCGGCATGACGCTTTGGGAATTGAACATACCTCGTCTGTTGTGAGAGAGAAATAATCAAATAAGAGTAATAAACATGACTTTTAAAAAAAAGCCCAGCTGTTTGAAATAATTAAATATACCTCTGAATTTGTTTTAAGTAGGCCCTTGTTTTAAGTAGGCCCAAATTGGCCCATCATGATGGACTAAGTTATAAAAGTCCAGCTGTTATTGTAAAGAAATAAAATATTGTTAAAAATATTTTATTTTTACTTTTTCGGCTGAACCACCGGTCCGACCAGTTGAACTTCGAACCATTGAAATCATCGGTTTGACCTCCGGTCCGATTATAAAAACACTGGTTATAACACGCTAAAATCATACTTAAATTCCAACATACTTTAGAAAACATACTTTAACAACTATTAAATATACTTTATCTAAATAATAAACATCTTTAAGACGTCTCACAAACCGTCTTATGTAAATAACGTCTCACAAGAGACTTTGTCTATTTTTTTAAGCACGTATGCAACAAAAACAAATTAATTTCCTGATAAAACTGAAAGGGCTCTGATGACATCCATAATATTCCAGGTTTTTATAAAACAAATGTTAAGATATTGATGAGAGTGATATTTAAGTCTTTTCGGTCTCACAATACACTGTTTTTGTTAGAATAAGGCTATAAATTTGTGTGGAATTGCGTGTTTTACGTATTTTGCATGATTATGATGCTACTAAGGTGTTTTGTTGAGTTTTGAAGGTTAAAACAGGCTAAAATGGAGCAGAATCGAAGGCGAGCAAGAAATGAGTGGAAAAGGGCTTACTCGAGTTGCATAAGTCAGCACGACTTAGCAACTCGAGTAAGCCACAAGTAGTGTTGTACGGAGTATACACACGAAAGTTTAATTAATTCATAAAAATTTTTAAAACCCTAGATTACCAAAACGGTTCAAGCCTATGATATTGCGAATAACAATCATGGGGGTTGGATGGATCTTACCCATATGTCCGAAAAATATAAGAAAAATTAGTAAACGAAGGAAACCCTAAACGTGGGTGTCGTCGCGTCCTTCTCCATCTTGATTCCTCCTCTTGGTTCTCCTCTTGATTCCACAGACGAATCTTCAAAGTGATGGATGGATGGAGGAAAGAATGTGGATGATGGTTGGGGGTGATCCCCCTTTGTGGGGTGTAGGATAATTGTGTTGTATTGTTCTCTCCTTCCAATCAATAATGATGTGATCCACATCCCCTTTTATACTTGTAAGATCTCCTTATGGACCTTGAATGTGCTTTTTCTTGGAGAATATGTAAATACACGCCACTGGAGGTACAAAATTACCAAAAATAGGATTTCGTGACCCCGCTCGACCATATTATCTTGGTCGAGCGGGATTGACCTTAGTCGAGTGGAGCTCAAGCGGCATGTCTGTAAGCTGAAACTTCTTTCGATGTCTCACTCGTCCCGCTCGACCAAATGGTCTTGGTCGAGCGGCACTTAATTAGGTCGAGCGACATTGCGCAGTCTCACTATTGCGTGCATAACTTCCATATCCAAGCTCCGATTCGAGTGATTCTTACGCTCACGCATTCTTCACTTCCTTGGATTTCTATCCATATAAGGAACTCACAAAAATTCTAATGTTTGAAGGTGTAACAAGACATGCAAAATGATACAGTCGTGCTGATCAGGAACAACTTGCGCGACGTCACCATTTTGATCATAACTTTCTCATTTGGATTCCTATTGAAGTGTTCCTTATGCCAAAACGATTCTATCTTCTGTGGCTTTCCAACCATGTATCTTACTTTCAGTTCAGAGCTCCATATAAATACAAAAAAATTACACAAGTTGGACATGCATTTTTTAGCATTCATACACAAGTTGCACCTTTTCTCCAACTTTGCACTTTTGATCATTTTTCCACCTAAAACACAATAAAACACCTCAAGCGCACCTTTTTCTCACATATATCAAATATAAGACACTTGTACTAATATATAACAACAATTCCCATAAAAAAGGTGTTAGATTGGACACTAAAATGCACTTATTTTCACTATCATCAATCCCCCAAACTTACTCGTTGCTCGTCCCGAGGCAACAAAATAAAAATAAAGAGAGAGAAAGTAAGAAAATTAGTGGGGAAACAAGGACTACGACCAATACTTCATTCAAAATACAATTGTCCCCAACTTAGGTCATGTAACTCTTCATTACATGTAATAATCAATTCATAGCATACAAGTTAAGACAATCACTACCAATTCAAATGCTCCATTCACATGCTCTCACGGGAAGTAAATATCACTCGCACTCAAGTGTAAAAGATGTACACTCATGGTTAAGGTGTATACGCTCAGATTCAATTCAAGTGCATGCGTAACCATAAGCTTGCCAAAAGTCTCAGACTCTCTACCACTAAAAGTATGATTCGACAATGGGATAAAAAAGGACTTTTCTTTTGGATGTAATGTTGGCTCTTTGGTTAAGGTAGGAAATATATGGATAAGTGACTCAAAACTAAGATCAATCAAGCGTGCACTCTATCATGATCTTTCATTCTTCTTACTCACTTCAATTAAGCACAACATCCTCCCCAACTCTTCAACTTTTCTTTTTTCATTCAAGCACAATATTTTTTTTCCTTTTTTTTCTTTTTCTTTTCTTCTCCTTTTCTTTTCTCTCGAGGTACCAGTTTCGGGCACTACCTCACGCATCCTCCATAAGGTACTAGATTTAAGCACTACCCTAGGATGTTTAGTTCAATGAAGTACTAGATTTAAGCACTACTCCATAATTCTCCTTAGATGTATTTTCAGGCTCAATCACTATTTTCAACACCAATTTCATTTCTTCCCAAACTGTTATAAAATTCCATCAACACACTTTGAAAAGCCATTAATTCTCTTCTAGAAGGACAATCAAGGTTAAAAAAATTCAGATGCTCAAAGGGTTATTTCTCGAAGGCTGCCAAATAATAAGGTTTTTAGGCTCAATGGGGCTAACTACGGATAAACATTATTTGGTAGGGAATTATTTGGTTAAGTAACTCATAAATTCAAGGATGGCCTAAAATCATCTCCCATCATCTAACACAGATGTAGTTTCAAGTAAGACAAGAGGCAAGTTCTAGATTACACACTCAAGAACGATACCCATTAGAAAAGAAATATCATGTGATTATGTACATGATCAACGAGGCTCAAAATCGCACATGGGTTTTAACAAGTAATAGAGCACTTTCCATGATAAGTAATATCTCACAAGTACACATAGAACTTCATACCACAATATAACTCAAGTACACTTCCTTCATCAATTTCAAGAGCATATGAATTTTAGGCACAATTTAAACAATATAAGCTCACATGGATCACCAAAAATATAAACTCAATCCTTCCACTCCTACTAATTTAAAGCACACATAAAAATTAGAATAAGGAAACGAGGGCACCTGATTTCTCCTTCAAAGTATGCACGAGTTCCTTGAGTTGTTCAACTCGGTCAGGTCAAAGCCTCAGTTTACCTGTTTCTATCATCAAAGCTCAACATACCTCATCATCACATGATTCATAAATAATAATATAGGAGAACTATAAGAAAGACTCAATTGACTATCTAATCGACTCCACACACTATACACACTAACACAACACACTAATATTAGGTAAGTTGCAAAAAATTGACATACCAACACCGGTTAAAGTATTAATATGCCACAAAAATCAATCTCCTAACAAACAAACAACCAACGAAAGGATAAATTATACCCTTAGTGCTCATAAAACGAGGAAAGTATATCACACTCCCCAAACTTAGTAAAAACATAAGTCGAAACTAAGTTTGAAAAAGATGTAATAGCCCACGAAAGAAATAATAAAGAAATAACACGTAAGGGACAAGCCCCCCAACATGCGCTCATGTTTAACGTCGGAGAGTCACGACGAAATACTGCTTTTTGAACTACTTGTTCGGAGGATGGTCTTCTCGCATCCTCACCTTCAAATACTTTCTTTCCCTCTTCTTGTCTACACTCAGCACCTCACCTTTCTTGGTCATAAAAATATCCCCAAAATTTCTTTCCTCCCATGGCTGTCTAGACTCCTCCTTGTCAATCTTCCACTTAAATTCAGAATCATCTGTTCTATTAAAATCAAGATTAAACAAGTTAGAAATCACATCTATGCTCTTGCATGATTGAGTCTCCATGGCATCTTCATTGCTCTATCAAGAGAGAAAACCACATCTTCATTATCCATCTACAGTCTAAGCTTTCCTTCCTGAATATCAGATATAGCGTTCTGCACGGAAATAGGAGTTGAAAAGTGTTGCTTGACCTCTGCTCAACCTGATTGATCTGGTCGAGCAGGGTGAAAATGGTCGATCGGGGTACTTGTAATCTGGTTCTGGATGTTCAGATCCACAGACGTCCGATCGACCTCCGCTCGACCTAGATGGTCTGGTCGAGCAGATGCTTCTTGGTCGAGCGGGGTCCCTATAAACTGATCGTGATCTTTCAACCTTATAGTATGTTGCTCGACCGTTGCTCGACCAGAAGGTTTGGTCGAGCTGTGGTCGAATTGGCTAATTTTTCCTCTATTTTCGCCCATCGGCATCATTGGACCTCATACTGTGTTCCAAACCTTAATTGATGGCTTTGCACTCTTTCGGGTTTGTTATGCCTTGAGATGGGAACATTCTTTTCTCTAACATTTGTGTCAATTAATTCACATTCCCAGCCATCTGCCCCATTGATGAGTGTGTGAATTCACAAATCGTGCGCTTGGATATGTGCTATTATGGAGTGTTTGAAGATTGAAATTGATTGTAAACCGATATATATTATGGAAAGGCATGAATCAGGTGTTGTTGGAGCTATTTGAGTGGTTTTTTGAAGGAAAAATCAAATTTCTTAGTCCTCACACTATAGATAGCTTGCCTTAGAGGATCTATATGAGGATTCTTTATCCGACGCTTTCCCCGACCACTCAATTTCAAGAAGTCAGAATGTCGAATCCTACCTATCCTCAAACAGACTGATCTTAATACCTGTGTCCTATCTTCTACTTCAGAAGCATCGGCCAAATCTTGCATAATTTGACGACCATTAGGCTTCACATCGTAAGTCTCCCACTTAACCCCAAAATCCTTTTTAGGTAGGGAGGCAAAGTGCACGCCCAGGTTCAAGACTAGAAGCTTGGAAATACTTATCGCGAAATCATATTGCTATAAAGTAAAGGCATTAATCGGTTGTAGAGTTCAATCAAATCAATTGCGTGGTCCCTTATGTTGTGTGTAGGCTTTATTTTATAATTCAGAAATTCATGGAGGACTTCATATTTAGTCCTAATGTCTTCCTTAGTAGTTGATCCCTGTCCTGACATACCTCTGAGAAAATGAGCAACCAAAAATAAAACACACCAGTGTTAGTCAAACTATATCACATGAATTTTCTCTCTATATAATGCATATGGAAATAACTTTCCAAGATGCAATAGGCATATTAACAAGTGTATCAGTCCAACTCACTTTGGCTCCCACTTTCATAGGCTACAAGAGTTTGAACAATTCTAACATCACTTAAAATCATGATTTTAGAATTAAATGACATATTAAGGTGTATATTCTTCAAAAATTGCAATAAAAAACCACCCTATAGGTTTGTATTCAACAAATATGTCATAAAATGAAGTAAAACTACGAATACACATTTAAGATGACGCCAAACACTCTTGAAAACATCACCATTGGACTCTCCGCGTCAAAACACGTTGGAAAATATCATCCAATTGTCGAAAAACATCTCCACGTGCCACCTACTAGCCCGGACGCGCTCTCACGCGCTGGCTGCCGGAAGGGTGCTTGCCAGCGCGTGTACTACATGCGCCGCCGCCGTAGAAGGTGTCTATCGGCGCGTGGATATCACGCGCCTCCGCCGGAGTCGCCGGCCTACGGCGCGTGGGTTTCACGCGCCGTTGCCGTAGCGTGGCCTTCACGCGCCACCTCCATCCGCTGTCCTGCGGTGGGCTGAGGTCGCGGGCTGATCCACTGGTTTGACTGGTTTAGAGCCCGACCCAATTCAGAGATAGTTTTATTTAATTACAGAAAGGTCCCTGAACTTTCTCTAATTTTCAAAAAACGACCCCCCAATTTTCTGAAACTTTGCAGTTTAACCCCAATCTCGAAAAAAACTTCAAAAAAATCATATATGGAGTTTTAGAAGGCCAAAAAATGTACAAAAAATACTGACGGACTCCTCTCGACGAGGCATTTCCAATGGTATAATCAAAACATGCTTTTACATGCATTAAAAATGACAAAAAGTAACACCCTTATATATTAACGGTGAATTTCAACGTCAAAAACACATGACCACTGGGAAAAACCATAATCTGCCTTATACTCAAATAAATAACCCATCAATTTCGCACAATACACCAATCATATAACATCAAACAAGAATCATGTGAGAACATTTAAAACATAAAAGCAGAAATCTTAAATCCATGTAACTTTTGATCCAAAAGACATACGGAGTACCAACCATTGGATCTGATGCCAATATTGAAAAACTCATGTTAATACATGGGGAGAAATCATACCTTTCTCCGTAGGATTTTCGTTGCAGCGGAAGATCACGTACGAACCGATTGATACTCACGTATAAATTGTGATCTTCTGGATCAAATCTTCAACACGGGGTTGGAATATTATTTTCCATGATATAGTATTAAATTGTGGAATATGAAGACTGTATTGGCGTTGTGATTTCGGGAGACTGTAATGGAGTTGATGGGCCGACTCATTCACATCCGTCTCACAAGTAACCCGTCTCACAAGAGACTTTGTCTAATACTATTTATACTAACAAAAAATACTCCTCTGTCCTTGAAACGTGACCGATATTGTAGGATGACCCTTAATTTTTTTAACCTATAAATAGAATTATTAATTAATTTGATAATAATAAAATTAGTTTTTTAAAATCTAAAAATACTGTCGACGATATATTATTTAATACTCCTTTCGTCTACTGATAAGGTATCCATTTTGCCATTTTGGTCGTCCACTTAAAAAGTATTCATATTCAATTTTTAGCAAAAGGGCCTCACACATGGCCCACCACTCACCACTAATACAACTACCCACTTCATATAAAATAATAATATTCTTAATTTACGTGCAAAAAGTAAACGATTACCTTATCGATGGATGGAGGTAGTAATAAAATTTTTAAAAAATTAAAACTCTTAAAAATGAGTATATTGTGCTCCCTCCGTCCCGGGTATTTTCACCCATTTGTATGGGCACGAAGATTAAGAAATGTTATTTTTTTAATATATATAATGTAAGAAAAAGTATGGATAAATTAGTAATTTAAAAAGAAAAAGTAAATAAAGTTGTTGGGAATGATGAATAAAATATAAAAAAGTAATTAAAGTTGTTGGGATGGTAAAAAGTAGGTAATAAAATATTATGTATTTTTACCATTAATGGAATGGGTAAAAATACGTGGGACAACCCAAAATGAAAAATGGATAAAAATACGTGGGACGGGGGGAATAGTATTTTTTAAGGATTGTATGGCGATAAAACAATCTAAATACATAAATAAAAAATAATAACTAAATAAATTCTAAAAAACAGAACATAACTTCCATTAAAAAAAGAGTTTCTTTTTTATCTGAAACCCGCATAAGGATTATTTAATATTTTAAGAGCTGATATCCGGTGCATTTGATATAAGGGTGCATCCATATGTGTATAACTTTTTATTCTATATTGTATTCATATTTGTTAATAATTGTATACTTTTTTCACACTCAATTTTTCATTAAATAAAACTAGAATTCATATGTGTATAACTTTTTATTTAATAATGTATACATGTTTTTTAATAATTGTATATTTTTTTACACTCAATTTTTCATTTAAAAAACTAACAAAAAATTTATTAACATAGTGTATACATTTTTGTTCTTAATTGTATATGTTTTTGTTCATAATTGTATATGTTTCTAAAAGTGGGTTCACCGTATCCTGGGATGCACCCAGGTGCACAGTAGTATTAGCCATATTTTAATTATTTCTTATTTTTTATAATTAAATAATTTGTATCATATAGAGAATTTAAGGGTTATTCTGTGGTGCACCGGGTGCACCGGTGCACCGGGTGCACTGGTGCACCTGCAGGTTTATAGGGTAAAATGAAGTGTGTAGTGGTAGTTAACAAAATTATTTAAATTATTTTATTTTATTGAGTGGTGATGATTAAATAAAAAGTTGATCTAACGGTTGAGATTATCCCGGTGCACCGCTATCCCAGGTGAACCGCAGTTAAATTCTGAATTTAATATTAATTATGGATATTTTTTTCTTTATATAGCTGGAACACTTATTTCATCAATGTAAAGAATTTGCAATAAATTACAACTTTTGACTTTTGATAATGTGACATATAATTAAATCATGTGAAAAGTTACTCCAATATATATGTACATACAGTATGTTCTAATTTTTTGAAAGAATCTTGACTTGTACTTTTTAGTGTTATCTTATAATGTAATACAATTGAAAACTATTTATTACCGTCACCGTCTCTAAAAAAAAGTGCAACCTAATAAGGACAATTTTGTTTATTTGTTGTATATTTATGTAGTTGATAGTATTTTATTTTTTTTATTGTATTTAAATGCATTAACATTAAAGTATGTACTTCCTAATAATAAATCTTTAATTTTATTATTTGTTTAAAATAAATATAAAATATTTCATAATTAAATTAAAAAAATCCTTATACATTTATTTAAAATGTCAATTTTTTCTATACATTTTTTAATTTGATACTAATTAATTTATTTATATTGAAATATTTATTTATGGGTCACTTACTATGAGATACATAAAATAATGCATAACTGCTATAAAATTACATGACTCAAAAAACAAATACTCATAACTACACAATTATGATTGTAATATCATAAATACCCTGCACATTTTGTTTTGCACAATTTCATTTTGCACAATTTGTTTTTGCACATTTTATTTTGCACAATTTCTTTTACACGTTTTGTTTTGCACAATTTCTTATGCACATTTTTTCTACGCATTTTGTTTTTGCACTTTTTTTCTCTGCACATGTATCTTACACAATATTTCAGCATATTTTATTTTTACATTTTAGCTTTATGCACATTTATAATACTACAAAGCATTTTTTAAGGCCACAATCTCACAAACATTGACGCCATAAGTTAATTCTACACGAATGCAAACAAAATATTTCACAACTGTATATTTCACAATGCAAGACAATGTTCGCATTTGGATAATTCAACTTTTGAAGAAAAATTCAACAATCCTTATTTTACAAGTCTATTCATCATATCTTGCCCAATATGACCTAACACTACAAAAAATATTTTTTAGCAACCAAATTTAGCAACGGAATTCAATCTGTTGGTAATTATCAATGGATTAACAACAAAAATGATATTTTTGTTTTAGCAACGGAATGCCAATGGATTTATTCTCTATTTTAGCAATGAAATTCAATCAGTTGGTAATTACCAACGGATTAGCATGAGAATTATTATATAAATTACCAACGAAATTATTAGCAACGAAATTATTTACCAACGGAATTGATTTTTCATTGCTAAAAATTTACCAACCACCACTTTAGCGACAGAATTTTATTAACGAATTCCATTGCTAATCGTTGTTAAGCCAATTTAACAATGGAATTAAGGCTTTTAGCAATGGAATATTCCGTTGTTAAAAAATAGTTTTTTTGTAGTGTAATCTAGCATGCCAAATATTATCATTCACATTTGCATTACTAAAAGAACAAGCATTTAGTAAATATGAATAATCATCATAATAACTAAAAGTCATTCTATTACAATTTAAAACCATAAAACCATCATTCATATGTCCAGATGCATAACAAGTATCATCAATGCTAATTACCACAGTATTTCTAGTAAATAATACATCACAACCCAAATTAAGTAAAACTGAAACAGAAATTAGATTTCGCGTGATTTCTGGAGCATAGAGAACATCATGTAGAATAAAGGCTTGACCATTATCAAGGTCTAGTTTGCACGTCCCAAGTCCTTTGACTTCGACTCAAGCATTGTTCCCACATATATCCACTTAGTCCCCTTTGGAACATGACGGAAATCTATAAAAGCTCCCCTATCTCTTGTCACGTGGTCTGTTTCTCCTGAGTCTATAATCCACAAAGGATAAGAATCAGTTAGTAAGACAGTTCTTGAGACATTAATTTCACACGAAATAGAATAAGATGAATCTATCTTGTCCCTCCTGGGCTCAGGACATTCACGCGCAAAGTGACCAAGCTTAACACAATTATAACATGACATTTTGCTTTTATCTTTCTTATTCTTTTTGTTATGCTTCTTTTTTTTCTTCTGTTCATCAGTTTTTTTGATGGGTTGTAGTCAGGCTATTCACCATCAGATCATTTTCCATTCTTTCCCTTCTTCTAGTTCCTTTTTATTTTGAAGCTCGAAGCTCCTTTGGAAGTAGAACAGACATAAAAGTCACCAGAAGTAGCCTTTGAGGCTCCGAGCCTCTCAACTTCCAACTCAACATGACAAGCAGCATCATTAAAAGTTTTAATACTTTCATTATGAGTCAAGTTGACCTTAAGATATTCCCAACGATCAGGTAAAGAGCGGATCAGTGCTTGGATTTGTTGCTCATCAGAGAGAATGTGACCAGCAGTCTTAAGTTCGATTATCATATTAGACATCTCCCTGAGATGTTGTCTAATGTTATGATCAGATTTCTTTTTGTAGGTGTCAAACTTAATAGTCAATTGCCTAAGCTTTATAACCGATATACCACCATACTTCTCATGCAGATACACCCAGATATCATGTGCGGTGGGATATTGCTCACATACATGGATCATCGGATCGATTAATGAGCTTACAAGGATACCACATGCAATGGAATTTTTCTTTTTCCATGCCTGGTATGCATCTTGGTCACGCTTCCCTTGACTTCCATTTCCCACACCTGGATCGACCATGACTAGGTTTATAGCATTCAATTCATCCTGTTCATCCAACACATACCAAATCTTATGACGCCATGCGTCATAATTGTCACCATTGAGTTTCTCACCTTTGTTCAACTCAGCGACAATAGGTTTCGATGTCATGATCTTTATTAGAGATTAAAGTGATTCAGTATGTTAACAATATTTTATCAAATTTTATGTTATGCAAAGCATAGACATCTCAATCAATAACACAAGATTTAATCTCGAAAAATAGCTCGCAGACTACTAATCATCAATCTCATCAAGTGTCATAATAGTAGATTCTTGTTTCAAAGCGCAAAACACATTTCAAGTAATAAACAGTAGCATTGAATAGCCACTTATAAATAGAACATCAACAACCATCCATAATTGTAAATAAAACAAGTCTAACAACTCATAAATTCTAATAAACTCTTCGAGTTTCTAATTAGAAAATACAATTAAGGAAATCTATGGATAGAACCTCTAAATATGTCACTAAATTCCAAATAACGATCATAATCAAAATCTCTAGTCCCCACACTATAGACAGCTCGTGCCAAAGGATCTATAAGAGGATTCTTCATCTGACGCTTTCTACGACCACTCAGTCTTAAAAAATCAGATCGTCGAATCCTACCCATACTTAAGCAAACTGATCTTAGTGTCTGCTTTTATCTTTTTCTAAAGAAGCAATCATCAAATCATGCATCAAATGACGATCATTGGGCTCCACACTGTAAGTCTCCCTATGAGCCCAAAACTTCTTTTGTAAGTATGGACGTAAAGTGTTAGCCCAGGTCTTAGGACTAGAAATCTAAACATACAGTATAATTGGGAAAATTTTATTTGTGATCAAGAACAACAAATGGTTGTAGAGTTCAAACAGTTCCAATGTGTGGTCCCTCACGTTGTGTGTTGGCTTCATTCTATAGTTCAGAAATTCATGAAGGACTTTTTCTTTGGTCCTGATGTCCTTTGTTGAAACTGTTCTCCTTCTTGATGTCATGCCTATGAGAAAATGAGCAACCAAAACAAAACATTCCGGTGTTAGTCAAACTATATCAAATGAATTTTCTCTCCATATAATGCATATAGAAACAAATTTCCAAGATGCAATAGGCATATATCACAAGTGAATGAGTTCAACTCTCTTTGGCTCCCACTTTCATAGGCTACAAGAGTTTGAACAATTAAACATCACAATGAATTTCTAATTAAATGACATATTAAGGTGCATAATCAACATAAAATTCAGCCTTATAGCTACCACATAGGTTTTTATTCAACAAATATGTTACAACATAAAGTAAAACTACACATACACACTAAAGATGACGTCAAACGCTCTCGAAAACGTCACCATTGGACTCTACGCTTGGAAACATGGTAGAAAACATCGGACAGTTGCCTGAAAATGCCATGACACGCATCCACGTGCTGCCCACGTGGACGGACGCGCTTTCACGCGCTGGTTGACGATAGGTTGCCGGACGGCGCGTGTACAACACGCGCCACTGCCGGAGAATGTGTCGGTCGGCGCAAGAACTCAACGCGCCACTGATGCGCATTTTCTTTGTACGCAAAATTAATTCCCAAGTACGAAGGATATCAGTTGCAACTTAAGCAAGCGACCAAGTTAAATATCAAATCCAAAGGACGGCGTATTATCAATTCAATTATTAACTAAATTAATTAAGGCGAAAGGCAATAAAAGTTTGGATTTAATTGTCAACTACTAAACAAATAATTAAAATAACAAGTAAAATAAATTAAACACTAGAAGAATACGAAAGTGAATCAAGTATGGAGAATAGGTAGCCCTAGGGTAAATCCGGTTTCACTCATTAATTTCTCTTTCGTGTATCAAAGTCCAACTCTGCCTTGTGGAATATGGACGCATCACTAAGCCATACAAATCTACTCTATAGATACAAGTAAATATGCGTGTAACACGTGTGAATAACCTTGGAGCAAGAGATATAATTTCACACCCTTTTCTAGGTACGATCAGTATCAATTATTTCCCTGGCCAATTGGTACTCTAACCCGATATGATCTTCCTTTATAGGTACTATAAAATTACCCTCTCTATCCTACTTATCAACCCGAATCCAATTCAATTAATAAATATTCTTACATGATAGTTCTAATGAAGCTTCGAAGTCCCCTCACTCAGAATCATAAGATGGAATCCTGTTCAGCAGTGAACGCGCTCAATCAATAACCAAGATGAACATTCAGACTTTGTTCAACAGTTAATGATGCACAAAAAGACTTTGAATATGGATTAAGAAAATATAATCATATACAAAATAAATTCACAAGTAGTGTTGTAAGGAGTATACACACGAAAATTCAATTAATTAATAAACCTTCAAAACCCTATATATACCAAAACAGTTCTAACCCATTATTTTACGAAGAACAATCATGTGTGTTGGATAGATCTTACCCATATGTTTGGAAAATACAAGATAAATTAGGAAACAAATAAAATTTTAGATGTGGGCATCGTCGCGTCCTTCTCCGTCTTGAATCCTCCTCTTGGTTCTCTTCTTGATTCAGCAAAGTAATCTTCAAAGTGATGAATACATGGAGGAAAGGATGTGGATGATGGTTAGGGGGTGATCCCCTCTTGTGGGGTGTAGGATGATTGTGTTCTCCCCTCAGATGAATAATGATGTAAAATATATATAGGTATGAGAAGGGAATTAAATAAGAAAATAAAAGATATGGATGAATAATGGAGGATTATGTGATAAGGAGATTAATTGTGCTCCAAGAAATAGGTAATTTTCGAAAATTTTCGAAAATTCTCGCTGGCAGCTGCGCGACTTCACTATTTTGAGCATAACTTCCTCATCCAAACTCTAATTTTAGTGATTCTTGAGCTCACGCGATTTTATTTTCCTTGGCTTTATATCCATATAAATATATTACCAAAAGTCCAACCTTTGTATATATAACAAGTCATGTAAAGTAGAACAGTTGTGTTTAGTAGAAACAGCTTGCGCGACGTCTCCATTTCGATCATAACTTTCTCTTTTGGACTCCGATTGAAGTGTTCCTCATGCCAAAACGATCCTCTATTCTGTGGCTTCCAACCATATATCACACTTCTAGTATAGAGCTCAACATGAATACAGAAAAATTATACAAGTTGGACATGCATTTTTCAGTATTCCTACACAAGTTGCACATTTTGCCCAACTTTGCACTTTTAATTCTTTTTCCATCTAAAACACAATAAAACACCTCAAACGCACATTTTTCTCACATATATCAAATATAAGACACTTTTGCTAATATATAACAACAATTCTCGTAAAAAGATGTTAAATTGGACACTAAAATACGCTTATTTTCACTCTCATCAATCCCCCAAACTTACCCGTTGTTCATCCCGAGGCAACAAAATAAAAATACAGAGAAAGAGAGTAAGAAAAATAGCGGAAAAACAAGGACTATGACACATACCCCATTCAAAATACAATTGTCCTCAACTTGGGTCATGCAACTCCAACTACATATAATAATCAATTCATATCATACAATATAAGACAATCACCACCAATTCAAATGCTGCATTTACATGTTCTCACAGGAAGTATATATCACTCGCACTCAAGTTTAAAAGATGTACATTTATTGGTTAAGGTGTTTACGCTCAGACTCAATTCAAGTGCATGCGTAACCATAAGCTTGACCATTGCCTCAACTCTCCTTTTACTTGTAGCCAGCAAATCATGGACCAAAAAGATCTTTTATTTGGTTATAATGTAGGTTCTTTGGAAAAGGTAGAAAATATATGGATAAGTGACTCAAAACTTGGATCAATCAAGCTGCAGTCATTCTCGATCTTTCATTCTTCCTCAAGCACAACATATTTTATTCAAAATTTTCTAACTCTTCAGCATTATCGTTCTCCTTTTCTTCACCTTTTTTTTTCTTTTTTTTTCTTTCTTTCGAGGTACCAGTTTCGGGCACTACCTCTCACATCCTATATAAGGAACTAGATTTAAGCACTACCCTAGGGTGTTTATTTCCATGGAGTACTAGATTTGAGCACAACTCCAGGAATTTTCCTTTTCATCCTTAAGACTCTTCTTTCGTCATCCTTATCATCTCTCAAATCACCACTCTCTTTAATTAAGCTTTATTGACTACCAAAAGAATGGATTTAACAAGGCTCAACGAGCTGACAAAGGATTTAATGAATTCAGATAAAGAGTATGGAAAAAAATGGGCTATAATCCAAAGATGACCTAATATCATTCTCATAATCCGTTAGACTAATCTTGAATATTCAAGGAGACTGAAGGCAAGTTTTAGAATACACGCACAAGAACGATACTCACCAGAAAAGAAATATCATGTGATTTTGTACATGATTAACGAGGTTCAAAATCTCACATGGGTTTTTAACAAGTAACAGAACACTTTTCATGGTAAGTAATATCCCACAAGTACACATTGAACTTCATACCACAATATAACTCAAGTACACTTCCTTCATCAATTACTAAAGCATATGAATTTCAAGCATAATATAAATATATAAGCTCATGTGGATCACCAAAATCAGAAATTCAATCCTTCACTCCCATAAATTAAAGCACATATAAAAATTAGAATAAGAAAATGAGGGCACCTGATTTTTCCTTCAATGTATGCACGAGCTCTTCGAGTTGTTCAACTCGGTCAGGTCAAAGCCTTAGCGTAGAACTTGTCTTGCCACTCTAGTACCTTTTCTATCATCAAAGCTCAAGCACACCTCATCATCACATGATTCGTCAATAATAAAATAGGAAACACAAGAATAATCGAAAAGACGAAAAATTTAAAACTAGATCACTAACACTAGGAAACACACAAAAACAACACATGAAACATTAGGTGAGTTTCAAAAAATCGGCATTCCAACACCGATTAAAATATTAATATGCAGCAAAAAATCAACCCTTAACAAACAAACAACAAACGAAAGAAAAAATTATACCTTTAGTGCTCATAAGATGAGGTAAGTACATCACACCCCCCCAAACTTAGTAAAAATATAAGTCGAAACTAAGTTTGAAAAGAGATATAATTGCCGAAGCGTGAGAACCTTAAATATAATAGCTCCTCATTCACACAAAAGAAATAAAGCAATAAAACGGAAAGGCAAGTCCCCAACAGGCGCTCTTGTTTAACGTCGGAGAGTCACGACAGTAATACTGGATTAGAGGGCGGTCTTCTCGCATTCTCACCTTCAAGTACTTTCTTTCCCTCTTCTTGTCTACACTCAGCACCTCACCTTTTTTCTTGGTAATAAAAATATGATCCTTTGAATTACCTTCCTCCAATGGCTGTCTAGACTCCTCCTTGCCAATCTTCCACTCAAATTTGGAGTCATCTGTCCTATTAAAATCAAGATTAAATAAGTTAGAAACCACATCTATGCTCTTGCATGATTGATTCTCCACGAGCATCTTCATTGCTTGATCGTTTGACTCGAACAGCTAGTTAAACGGACCTCTAGGGCATAACTGCGCAGTCTCACGGTTTTGAGCATAACTTTCGCATCCGATCTCTGATTGAGGTGATTCTCGCGCTGAAACGATCCTCTCTTCCGTGGCTTTCTGTTTCACTTTTTTAGGAGCTGGTTCGACTATGATTCGACCATGAGGCTTGGTCAAACTGGCTGTGTAGTGGTCGAACCGGCCATCAGAGAGTAGTACTACATCACTGTACAGAGCTGGTTCAACCATGTTAGAGGTGGTTCGACCAAGGGGCTTGGTCGAACCGGCCACAGCGACCACCATGACATTCCCAGGTGCCTGGTTTGACTTGTTAGAGGTGGTTCGACCAAGGACCTTGGTTGAACCGGGGTCGAACTGGCTCCTTGAAGCTTCTGAATTCGCTGCTGGCATCATCAGTCCTTAGCATTTTGGATCTCAACGTGATTGCTTCGTACTCTTTCGGGTTCATTATACCTTGAGACGGGAACTTTTCTTTCTCTATTGTCTGCGTCAGCTGATTCACGCTCCCGGCCATCTGCCCCATCAACAAAGTTAGGTCATTCAGCTGCTTAGATAAGTCTGCATGGGTAGAATTCATAGTAGCCTCAAGTCTATCCACTCTTGCATCATTCTTAACCATGTATCGATTGAAGGTATCTTCAATACTAGCCTTCACTTCTTGCTGCTGCATACTAGGCTCCCTTTGTGTCAACTTTGTAATCTGATTTTGTTGGGATTCTAGTAGCCTGTTGATATTAGCTAGATTAGAGACGATCTCATCATCCGTATTCGGCTTCACCACTTGTTGTTCAACCTGCGCTACCTTACCTAGTACATATGATCCTCTTATTCTTTCCGTAGGCCAGCCACGTAAATTCATAGAGATGTCTTTAAATAACTTTTCTGCTTCAATGCATCAATAAGAACACGCGACTCACAATCCAATCCATAGTAGAAGATGTTTATGTACTGAGCCTTAGACATCCCATGTTGTGGGAACCTCCTGAGCATATCTTTAAACCTATCCCACGCCTTATAAATTTATCACCCTGATTTTTAACAAATTGGGTGATCTCTTGCTCATCCTTAAGATCTTTGAGGGTGGCATGTATCTGTCCAAGAACTTCTGCTGGAGTTGGTCCCATGTAGTGCAGTCTGTGGCATCAAGAGTCTCATACCAATCTTCTGCCCTATCAATCAAAGAGAACTTGAATAGGGCTATCCACCTAGCATTATCATTAGCTCCAGCACCCTTTTGAGTGTTTGCATAACCAAGAAATCTTCTGAGATGCTAATATGGATCTTCAAAGCAACCTCTAGAAAAGGGATTCTTCTCTACCATATTAATAAGAGCGGGATGTATCTCAAAATCATCATCTTCCCCCCTTGCTCCTATCAAACCCATATTGCCAATCCCATAGTTCGTGAAAATTTCACGTATGACAACATTATCCGTATTCTGCCTTGCTCCGGCCATGTTTAGCACTGTGTGTTATTCCTTCATTTTCTTCCTCTCATTTTTCTAGTGCACAAATACCTCAGAAAAATTCAAGGTTAGATAGAAATAAATAAACACAAATAGAAGTCTTAATCAAATTAGAAATAATAAACTAATAATAACAACCGTCCCTGGCAACGGCGCCAAAAACTAGATGCGCATTTTCTTAGCACGCAAAATTAATCTCCAAGTATGAAGAATATCAGTTGCAGCTTAAGCAAGCGACCAAATTAAATATCGAACCCAAAGGACGGAGTATTATCAATTTAATTATTAACTAAATTAATTAAGACGAAAGGCAATAAAAGTTTGGATTTAATTATCAACTACTAAACAAATAATTAAAATAACAAATAAAATAAATTAAACACTAGAAGAATACGAAAGTGAATCAAGTATGGAGAATAGGTAGCCCTATGGTAATCCGATTTCACTCATTAATTTTCCTTTCGTGTATCAATATCCGACTCTACCTTGTGGAATATAGACGCATCACTAAGAACATGCAAATCTACTCTATTGACACAAGTAAATATGCATGTAACACGTGTGAATAACCTTGGAGAAAGAGATATAATTTCACCCCCTTTCTAGGTAGTATCAGTATAAATTATTTCCCTGTCCAATTGGTACTCTAACCCGATATGATCTCCCTGTATAGGTACTATAAAATTACCCTCTTTATCCTACTTATCAGCCCGAATTCAATTCAATTAATAAGTATTCATACACATGATAGTTTTAATGAAGCTTCGGAGTCCCCTCATTTAGAATCATAAGATGGAATTCTGTTCAGCAGTGAACGCGCTCAATCAATAACCAAGATGAACATTCAGACTCTATTCAACAGTTAATGATACACAAAACGACTCTGAATATGGATTAAGAAAGAATAATCATATACAAAATAAATCCACAAGTAGTGTTGTACGAAGTATACACACGAAAGTTCAATTAATTAATAAAACTTTCAAAACCCTAGATATATCAACACGATTCTAGCCCATGATGTTACGAAGAACAATCATAGGTGTTGGATAGTTCTTACCCATATCCTATCCTAATATATTAAAAGAGGCAAGCCTCTTGTAAAACATTTTTTCCAAATATATCCTCAATTGATTTTTCTATTCGCATCTCTGCCCTTAAATTTATTTTAATGATCTTAATAAATTGTTAATTAATTAATTGTATTTATTACTCTCTCCGTCCCATAGAAGTTGACACACTTTCCTTTTTTATTTGTCCTACTAAAGTTGACACATTTCATTTTTAATACATGGACCCACACAAAAAATAATTAATCTATTCTAATGGGCCCACATATCACCTCTAATACAACTACCCAATACACATTAAATATTATTTCTCTCACTTCATTTTACTCCACTTTACATTAAATTATTATGCTTCTTAATCTCCGTGGCAAAAAAAAATTATACCAACTTTTATGGGATGGAGTGAGTACTTACCTTTGGAATTCCTTCTACAATATGTTTTGATCGTCGGTCCAGTATTCATCAAATCTGAAAGGTTGTACTATACTATTATTATTATCAGTTGTGCGAGATAATAAGGTGAGCCGTGCTTAAAAAGTCTTCGGTTATCGATCCATTCGCTGATATTTCCCACAGTTTTTCATCACTATCAGAGCCAACGTCGATGATTTATTCATGTAGTCATGGATTCGTCATTGCTGTTTCAATCCAAGGATGCGGTAGATTCGTTGAGGACTTGAGGTGTATCGAAGACCCATTGATTCTTTTGTTTTATATTCTGATTTTATGACTTAAATTCATTTGTAAGGTGGGAAATTTAATTATATAATATAACTACGAAACTGAACTTAATTCGTAATTTGGTAGGCGAGTTCGGCATTGATAAAAACGTAGAAGCCAATGGATGCAAAATTGGATTATTCTCGCGTCACAGTATAAAGGTTTATCAATCACTCAGTTATTGTTAAGTTTGTGTTGGTTATATGACAATATTTTTTGTTTATTTTTTTTTATTTGGATATGGTTGTGCGCTGACGTTTTGTGTTTTACAAAGTGTAGGTTGAACTTCAGACATCAGATGGCTTGATTAAAGAACGAACTCATTGGTTTATTACTTCATTCCCGTGTACAATAAGGTATCCATAAAAATGCTTCTCTTTTTCTTCCTTGCTTGAAAACTGTGAATTAACTTTAAAGAAAAGAATAAGCGATAGTGAGATGCATTTGAGAATTTTATTTTTTTTATTTTGTAGGCTCCATTATAAAGATCTTTTAAATGATTTCATCTATCTTCCATCTGGCTTTGTCTATGATTAATCTTGGAATCTAATACATAAGGTTTGTCAAAAAAAAAAAAAAATCTCCTTAATAACCAGTTTCAAGTAGAGAAGTAAGAGTTTCTACCTAAATTTTCATGACTATTCTTGATTGTTTCGTCTTTCAATTTCATATTATGTTGATCGAGGGATAATGAACCAAAAAATTTTAAAAATCAGAGAAAACAAATTATCATTGCAATCGAAGTGTGTTTCCTCCATCAACCTCTTATAACTTGGGCAAAGCACTGCAATTGCAGCTTGCATCTATTCTTGAACTAATTTATTTAAGAGTTCTTAGATTCATTCTAAAAGGACTTTAACTGGTTTCATTCATATCATCTGATAATGTCGGAAGCACCTGTCATGAATAATGAGGTCTATAATCATGTTTTCACTGTTATTAAGCCAGTTGAAATTTCTGAAAATCTCAAGGATATTTATCCTAATTTTAGTGATATAAATATTGATGAACTTCCTCTAATGCAGGTATTTCAAATTTAATGATGGTTTTGGAATCTGAAATTGAATCAGCACATGGAGCTAGAGTACTATCAACTAACCTTAATTAATTATTTAAATATATTACTATTTCAATGAGGTTAGTGTTAACGTTTAAATTACCACTGTATGTTCATATTCCTCTGCAAACCTTAACTAATTAATTAATGGAATATTTATTTCTATTTTAATTAATTCAATGTATGAGGTGGGTGCTACTACATTTTATCAAGTCTATCTCATTGTCAATTGTTAATGTGTTAGGGTTTATCAAATCTCAAACGTCTCATTGTCAATTGTTAAAGAAAAAGCGAGTAGCCTGCGGCCAAGAATCTATTTACCTATTCGCTATGGTATGTTACTAACCTTTCAGTTCTTTGGCAGAATTTTATAATTTTGATTTTTATATCATATAGTTTTGTTGATGTTGCTGAAATTAATTGAATTTGAAAGACACAAGGAGATTATATTGAGGAGCACTAATAAAGAGGATTAACAATTGCCATGACCACTTCGAGTGCAAATGTAAGGAGGAGGCACGTGAAGTTAATAAGGCCTCCCAAATGGCGCAAAAGACTAATTCACTTTCATTTTTCTTCTACTTTCAATTTTATTGAGAACTAAAAAATTCATGCTTTCTAATGGAGGTGTTCTCCATGTATATTTTCTTAATCATGGTGAGACGACAAGAGCCAAGGTTATGTTCTTGATTTATTTATTTTTTTATAAACATAATTTGTTGTGTAAAATAGACTGCATCATTTTCTAATTAGTAGCATATCCTCATTCTAACTGCAGGTACTTCGCAACACTATAAACAAAAGTGGACAAACTGGATGTAGCGGAGGCAGCGGCACAGCGGGGAGCTCGGTGGAGGGAGATTGCTCTTTTTCTACCCAAATCCAATTTATATTAGATGAAGCTCAAGGAATATTGAAATCCTCAAAAACCAAGTGCTCTTATTGTGTTCAAGAACAAGTAGTTAAAGGTATAAATAATGCGCATTTCACAACCAAATTTCATATTCATCTTCCTTGCACCTTAGCTCTTTCTTTTGCCAAAGTCTTTTGAGAAATTAATATCTGAATGCGATGCATGGCTGATTTATTTTAAGTATGTCATTTGACTGAAAATCAGAATGTTTTGATCTATTTTGGGGGGAAGAGAGGTTATTCTAGGGGTAACTAAATATAATGGAGAAACATTTGGTCTAATTTTTAAGAACGAAAGGGAAACTAAATTGGCTTTACATTTTTTATTGGGCTCTGGTAACTATTTCAGGGAGCAATCACTTTTATTGTATGATGCAATTAGTATTTCCTGGAGTAATTTTTTAGGTGAGAAATTAAACTACAGAATGCCATTTGAAGCAACTTTGGCATGTTATGTGGATATACTATGCGTTGATGTTAAATCATAAATAAAAATTGGATTCCATAACTTTTAATGGAAAAGCAGTTTTAACTTTTCTTAGGTTTAGAGGTCTAATTTTATTTCCATAGATGATAGGAATAACTTAGGTGTGGTATTTACGTTGATTCTGGGATTTGAAATTTGTTTAGTTGGATGGTGTTACTAGTGCAAAGTATTTCCTTGATTCAAATAAGAAGATAGCTTACTTACACATGATGCCTATATAGGATAAAAGACTAACTATTCACACATATTGAAGTCCGGTATACCACATGAGCGTGGATACATGGAAGGAAGGAGGTATAGATGCTTCATGTGAGAGTTTTCTCACTTGCTGAAAGATCCATATTTGGGGTTAATAATGTTCACCTGAATTATTTGGACCCAACTTATTCTTTTGGAAAGTTTTTTTTTTTTTCTTTTTTCAAGAATATGGTTTCAAAACCTAATGGTGTGGCCATATTTCTTCAATAATATACATTTCTACATTGAAGTTTGCTTAACTTTTTTGGCTCCATAATATTGTTTTCTTTCGATTAAAAATTTAACTGGTTGCAGCAGTTGCAATAGGCATTATGATTGTAACCATTATATAAACTATGTCTTTGCTACGTCTACTGCAGTCTTGGTTGTGTTTCTGTGTTTAAATGAGTTACAATTTGAAATTAAAGTGTATTTGGATGTTATAGAATGAATGTGTACACTTTTTTTTTTTTTGGACTATATCACTCTTAAACATATATCATTCTTTAATTTCATGTACAATTTAAAATTATAAATTATTTTAAACTTGCTACAAAGTACAAAGTGAATAGATACTAATGACAAAAGAAATATACTCCCTCCATCCTACGTTAAGATTTTCATTTTTCATTTCGGGTTATCCTACAATAAGGTTTACATTTTTTTTTATCAAGTTGGCCCACATAAAATAACTAATTATTTTATGTAGGGTCCACATACAACACTAATACAACTATCCACTTTATATTAATATTATTTCTCTTACCTCACTATACATTAATATATTATACCTTCTAATCTCCGTGCAAAAAGTAAACGTTAACGTTAATGTGGGATGGAGGGAATATATTATACTCATTTTAAGGTAATCATAAAGTATAACGTGCCAACAACGTGCAAACGTTTCTAAAATCTAATGTCTGGAAAATACAAGATAAATTAGGAAACGAATAAAATCCCTAGATGTGGGCATCGTCGCGTCCTTCTCCGTCTTGAATCCTCCTCTTGGTTCTCCTCTTCATTCAACAAATAAATCTTCAAAATGATGGATGGATGGAGAAAAAGATATGGATGATGGTTAGGGGGTGATCCCCCTTGTGGGGTATAGGATGATTGTGTTCTCCCCTCACATGAATAATGATGTAAAATATATATAGGTGTGAGAAGGGAATTAAATAAGGAAATAAAAGATATGGATGAATCATGGAGGATTATGTGATAAGGATATTAATTGTGCTCCAAGAAATACGTAATTTTCAGAAATTTTCGAAAATTCTCGGAAATTCTCGCTAGCAGCTGCGTGACTTCACGATTTTAAGCATAACTTTCTCGTCCAAACTCTGATTTTAGTGATTCTTACACTCACGCGATCCTCTTTTCCTTGGCTTTCTATCCATATAAATATCTCACCAAAAGTTCAACATTTGAAGATGTAAAAAGTCATGTAAAGTGGAACAGTCGTGCTAAGTAGAAACAACTTGCGTGACGTCACCATTTTGATCATAACTTTCTCGTTTAGACTCCGATTGAAGTGTTCCTTATGTCAAAATGATCCTTTCTTCTGTGGATTTCCAATATGTATCACACTTTCAGTTCAGAGCTCCACACGAATATAAAAAAATTACACAAGTTGGACATGCATTTTTCAGCATTCCTACACAAGTTGCACATTTTCCCCAACTTTGTACTTTTGATCATTTTTCCACTTAAAACATAATAAAACACCTAAAACGCACATTTTCCCACATATATCAAATATAAGACACTTGTGCTAATATATAAAAATAATTCTCATCAAAAAGTTGTTAAATTGGACACTAAAACACGCTTATTTTCACTCTCATCAGCCACTGTCGGAGTTGTCGGCCACCGGCGCGTGGGCATCACGCGCCGCCGTCAGAGCCGCCTTCTACCGGTGCATGTCTTTCACGTGCCACCGCCGTTCGCCTGCCCTCTGGTAGGCTGCGGTCTCAGACTGACCCGCCAGGTTTGACCCGGTTCTGCCTAGTCTGACCTTGTCCGACCCAATTCAGAGCCAGTTATAATTTAATTAGAGAAAAGTCCCTGAACTTTCTCTAATTTTCAAAAAAAGACCCCCAATTTTATGAAACTTAGCAGATTTGGCCCAATTTTTAAAAAAACTTCAAAAATTCATAACTTGAGTTTTAGATGGCCAAAAAATGCACAAAAAATACTGACGGACTCCTCTCGACGAGGCCTATCTATTGGTATAACTAAAACATGCTTTCTAAGCACAAAAAATTTAACAAAAATAAGAACCCGTGAAGAGTTTGAAGGTTAAAAACGTCAACAACATGGAATAGCCACTGGACATTAAAAATCTGCCTTTAACTCATACATATGATCAGTCAACATCAAATAAACCAACATTCATAATCTATTCATCACAAATCATGTATGAGCAAATGTTCCATAAAAAGTAGAAAACCAAAATTCATGAAATTCCAGAAAAAAAATGGAGTACCAATCATTGGCTCTGATACCAATGTTGGAAAACTCACGTTCCTAAAGCATATACCCTAAGCGTACTTAGAGAGAAATCTCATACCTCTCATCGTAGGATTGTGTTGCAGCGGAAGAACACATACGAACCGATTGATACTCACATTAGTATCTCTGGATCAAATCTTCAATACAGGGTTGAAATATTATGATTCACGAATTTGTATTAAAACTAGATGAGGAATATTGGAGAAAAATCAAGCGAGAGTTCACGTTCAGAACTGTTCTGTTTGTTATGTGTTTATCAAAGTGTTCTGTACGGTTTCCCTTTATTCCCAAGGAATACGGAAACCGTGAGAAACCGTAGGAGTTACATAACTCCCTCTGTCCACAACGCCACATCATTCATATGTTGAAAATAATAAATAGATAAATTAATTATTATTTACATACGGAGTTTAAGAAAAATCACTTTTTGACTTAATTTTGGGAGTAGTATGGTATTTTTAGGTAATAAATAAATGATAAAATATGTTATGTTTGCTAAAAAGGTGATGACAAATTTGAAATTAAAGTATGTTTTGAGGGATACTAGTTATTTGTTTTTTTTTCCTTTTATGGAAGTATGAAGTTGAATTTGAGACGGACTAAAACAGAAAGTGTGAAGTTGAAGTTTGGATGGAGGGAGTAATTGATTAATGGATTATCCATCTCATATTGTAACGGTCTCATACAAGACTCACTCTTAAAATTTTCTGGGTCCCATTACATTACGATTTAGAAAAGTCGGGCTGAGTCAACCTAATTGTTTAAATTCAGAAAGCCCATTATAAGAAAGACGTTGTAGATTCTCACTTGGGTCTAGAAACCCCAACTACCCATATCTATTGCACTTCAAACATCCTTTGGACTCCACAGACTTGCACTTGAAACATCCATCAAACTTTCTATATCACCAATCTACGAATTGACCAACACGACCTAAGATTGGTGTTGATTTTGGAGTCATGCCGGAATTGAATCAGACACTTCCTCCGCCGGGTACGATGTCATTCCTCTTTGTTCTTTGGGGGCTTTGTCTATGATTGTGTTTGTTACTAATTTCGATCATCTTTTATTCTGAAATCCCAGATATCAAGGCCTTGCAACTTGATTCATCTGGTATGTTATTTAGGAGTTGGTTTTTCAAGTTGCTTGATAACGTTTACTGTGTTCATGTCGCTTTTGCTAAACTGATGCCATTGCCACCTATTATACTTCATTAATCACATTAGCCAATACTCCCTCCGTTATTTAATATAAAGTGAAGTAAAGTAAAGTGAGAGAAATAATATTTAATGTGTAGTGGGTAGTTGTATTAGAGGTGATATGTGTGGTCCATGAGAATAGATTAATTGTTTTTGTGTGAGTCCCATGTATTAAAAAAGAAATGTGTCAACTTTAGTGGGACAAACCAAAAAGGAAAATATTTCAATTTCTATGGGACGGAGGGATTAAGAAAGAAAACAAAAAACCACACATAGTGATATAGTAGTACTATTATGAAACCAGACCAGTGGATGGTAACATTGTCTGTGACACGGTTAACAACGGTCACAACCACGGTATCCCCTTCCCTTGCATAGAGAGTAGGCCCCGGAAACATCCCATTTACGACGATTATCGCCTTACTCGCGCACAACCTCGTCATATTTTTCCTCACCACCTGATCAAAACAGAGCTAAATATTAGCTTCGTTTCTACTTATGATGAGCGATGAAAGGCTCAACAGTTTATTTACGGTGAAATTATAGCGTCGAGTTTTCGACTCGACGCATGTTGGACTGCAGAAAGCTGCCACTAGAATGAACACCAGAACCCCATATCCTGTCATGTCTTTTGCACTGTGTATGCATGAGAGGGAGGTACGATCGAATGGAGCATTATATATATATGAAGGAAGAGGTTTCTTGGATGCTACGTCGTTTTACTTGGTTAGGTAATAGCACTAGCAGCCATGCAACTATCAAGAGTTTTCTTGCATATTACACAACTTAGTTAAAATTTTTTTTTCTTTTTCTTTTTGAGAATGAGGGTACTGTTTTGCTTTCATGCATCTCACGTTTTCAACTCAGCTCTCTGAAAGCTATGTCTCCTCTACATTTGTGTTGTCATATTTAAATACGACAATATTATCCACTTAATTCCTATTTAACTTGATTACTATGTTGTCTTTTTTCTTTGAGAACTTGTTTTATAAACAAGAAATCTGATAGTGATGCAGAATCTGAAAGTGTTCTAACTTTGAACGAAAAAAATAGCTTTTAATATGAGTGAATTAGCTTTTGGTCAAAACATGTTTAATTGGAGATCAAAGTGAATCTAGTTTCCAGGAAAAAAATTAATAATAAATCCCTTCATGCTATAAATTATCCACTCTCATTTATTTATCTTATTGAATCACCTAAAAAAATTTTTTAAAAATAAAATCAATATAAAACTCATCTTAATTTCAAAAATACTATCTTTCTGTCCCAGAAAAACTCTTGTGTTTACTATTCTACATTGAACTACTCTCTTGTGAAATGGGTATATATAAGATAGATTGTGAGACGAGTTGATTAATTATTAAAGTAAGTATATTTATTATTAGTTAAAGTATGTTTGTAGTGAATCATACTATAAAACCTTAAAATCATACTTTAATTCATTATTCAACATACTTCAAAAAAACATACTTTAACTAATAATAAGTATCCTTTATCGGTATAACAATGATACTTTAATAATAGGTCAACTCGTCTCACATAATTATCGTCTCACAAAAGACTTTGTCTTCTATACCCCCTCCGTCCCTTGGTAAGAGTCTCATTTGGTTTTAGGCACGTGGATTAAGGAGTATTATTATTTAATGTGTAGTGGGTAATGGTATTAGTGGGTGTGTGGGCCCCATGTTTTAATTGTTTTAGTGGGTGTGGGTGGGTCCCATATGTCCAAAAAAGAAAATGAGATCCTTTGGGTGGGACCACCAAAATGGTAAAATGAGACTCTTACCTAAGGACAGAGGAAGTATTATTTAAGAAAAATTATTTTTTAATTAATTTTATTACTTCATCCGTCCCATAGAAGTTGACACACTTTCCTTTTTGGTTTGTCTCACTAAAATTGACACATTTCCTTTTTAATACATGGGACCCACACAAAAATAATTAATATATTCTTATGGACCCCACATATCACCTCTAATACAACTACCCACTATACATTAAATATTATTTCTCTCACTTCACTTTACTTCACTTTACATTAAATTATTATACTCCTTAATCTCCGTACCAAAAAAAAATTATATCAACTTCTCCGGGAGGAGTAACTTTCAAAAGGAGTGTAAAAGAGTACTATGTATGTTACATACGTGTGACATGTGACAATTTTGAAGTTATTAAATAAATTTTTTTTTTCTTTTTTAGGCACGAAGTCTATTGTGCCGTTATTAAATAAAGTTTGAGGGATCAATGTACTGTTTTTATGGCATGGCATTTTTACTAGGTATGGGCTACTAAAGAAGTGAGTACTCAATTAAAAAATCATGATACTAATATTTATGAACAAAGAGTTATTACCATTTTATTAGGTGTGGGCTACAAAAGAAAGCTGTCAGCATTCTCTGCAGGTAATCTCATTAATTTGGTGATTCAATTTCACTCCTTCGTTGCATCACCTATTTCAACTTGTATTTTACTTTTCAAATAAATGACACGTGCTATAATAACATTTTAGATTAACGTCACACGTATACGGTACATTTTCTTGTGTATTGAATTGAATATCAAATAAAACACGAATTTGGAATAGAGAATCTTGTTGTTGGCGGTACACAATAACAGATAATATTGCAAAAAATCAATATCAACCAATGTAATAGGGCGGGACAGATCATCGAGTATTAAAGAGGTTTAAATTTAGACTACTCTTAGGTGAACCATTTGTTTCATGTAGAATTACATGATGTATATGCTTCCAGAAGGGGTGTAGGAGTTGGTAACATCATGAGTTGAGATTCAGTTTTCATTGAAACATGCCATAAATGCTATCATCACCATTCACCACCACCTTTAAATTCTAATTTGAATTAATAATACAAGAATATGAGGGGGCATTTGGTTCACATTGATTAAATATATGTGTTAATAAAGCTTGGACATATGATTTTTGCAAGGTGTGAAAATAAAAATTTTCTAAATTTTTTAGAGTTAGTTTCTTGTGAGTCGTGTTTAAAATCCTATGGTCCTTCTAATTTAAACACCCTAGCAATACATATGATATATAGGATTGAAATGAGAGATCACATGGTTTACACTGTGAACCCGATTTACACAAGTGTTTGTGAATTTTTTTTAGTTTCAAGGAATATAGTAATGCACTCCTCTCCTTAAGATTCATCCGGTTTCTTACTTTTCATTAGCGGGCTTGGAAGGTAGATAAATCATAAAAATGCAATAGATGTAGCAATTTTTCAAGTCCCATTAAGTAGAACTTAATGTGAAACAAACAACCCCCTTAGAGTAATAAGCAACTCCTAATCCCACAACTAAAAGAAGAATAAAACAGCCCATCTACACCACATGCATCTTTCTTCATATTATTCATTCCATGTTATGCATCATCATTCACACTGTTTCTCTGCACTACCCCATTCTGCCTTCTAGAATTCCACACACACATGGGGGAATATTTCATATTACCTTTGAAATTAAAACTCTAAATGAAATATTCTTAGATATAAGTCCACCTCCCCCATCTAATTCTTTCTGAGTTATACTTCTTAACCTCATTCTTTTATATGGAAAGTATTTAAGAAATCAAAGTTAGAATGTATGCAATTAATCAGGTTCAAGAAACCAAAGGGGGCCTAAAATAGGCAATTTAAATAAGGGGAAAACGCGTTGTTTCGATCAAATATTGTGGAAGTCGTATCCGATGGTGTTCTTCTTTCTTTCCTATGTGCAACTCTAGAGGCTTTACTGCAAAGAAGTATTGTTTCTGTTGTAATGATATTAGCTTCTAAGAGAATGGATCCACACTAACTTTTCAAGTCTTTTTAAGAAAAAATAGTGGATATGTAGGGTTTCATAGCAAAAAAAAAAAAACCAAGATATAATATTACAAGGATTATGATTAGGACAATCTGAACTCACAGTTTCCAAGATTCAAGCGTAATGAACAGTGTCTTTTGATCAAGATTTAAGAATATACATTAGCTATAGAAAATGAGAAGCACAAACTACTACTTTTGTACTCTCCCCAAAGACCAAACTTATGTACTTTCTAGTTTCTAGTTGCCAAGGATTGGCATCATGGCTGTACTTCATTCAAAGGATTCTTCAAATAACATAAAATAGAAGCAGCTTCTTTAACAGTTGATTTTATTGTCACAATACACTTGAATATATCTTCAGTTTTCTTCAGAAACATCATATTATATATAAGTTTGTGAGAAACATTATACTCTGCCCAAATAAAAAAGCAAAAATTACTCAAGCAGCAGCTCCAACAGGTTGACCAACCTTGAGTCTTGATGATCCGTAGAGCATTTCTTCGAACCTTATAATCTCGTTCTTTGATCCATAAGCCACTTGAGTCCTTTCATCAAGATTAGTGATCACCTTATCCAGTACAGATTGTGTTCCATCACTGCTATAGCCACCAGCTTTTTCAATCAAGAACCCTAAAGGAGCCACCTCAAAGAGCAACCTCAACTTGGCTTTAGCAGATGGAGATATCACATTAGTGAAAATGCCTTTCTCTTTCACAATGATCTGCAAATTTGATTTGATCCCACAGAAAAATCCATCTTTAGGTTGAATTTGATAATATATAAAATGTTTGCTTCTTATAGATTTTAGTAAAACAAGTTCAGTACCTGATTAACATCAGGCACCATTCCTCCTGTGTATCTCAAGGTGTACTTCTCCCTCACATAGTAGTCAATCAGCTGAGAGTGAGATAATGCTATGTTAGAAACGGAGAACGAAAATTAATCGGAAAAGTGGAGAGCGGAAGAGACCTTGGCATAGTCAGGGTTGTCTGAAGTAGCCCTCAAGTTACCAGGTGAAAACATCTTTCCTTCTCCAATTGATGTAGTGTCTTTTACATGCTGCCATTTTCCTGCAAGAAAGCAAACTTGTCATAAAAACAGGACCCAATGTAAGAGTTACATGCAGTTAAAACATGATTGAATAAAACCTTCATCAAGAAGGAGGAACTCATGTGTCCCAGGGATGTCCTTGAGGGCAAGGACATATGTAGTTCGCGGTCCGAAAATCCCCATAGCAGCAGCAACTTGTTGAGCACCAGTTACACCGGTGAGCTTGTCTCCAGGCCATACTCCAAAAATCGTACCAACGGTGAAGTTTGTGTCAACAATGCTCGAACCATCAAGTGGATCGAATGCAACACTGAATCCACCTGTTCCAATTCCACAAAATCATTCATGCGACGTTATTTAAATCTCACCAAGAATGCATGTAACAGAGTAACGGACCTTCAACAGGCCCTCCCATGTCTTGTAGCTCAGGGACTTCCTCAGAGCATGCATATTTGCAGTGGTGAGAGTATTGCAATGCCTATGTATCCATCATCAAATAGTTACAATCCCAAATACTCGTCCCAAGATTTCGAAATACGTAAATATACTAATGGATTAAGCATAACACATGTACCTCAAAAAGAAGCTTGTTAGCAAGCATATCAACAGCAAGTTGCTCATCTCCAAAAGAGTTAACACAAGCTGTTCCTCCACAAGAAGCTGTTCTCACTTTGAAAGCAATGGTTCGAAGTGCTTCCCCCATGCACATCATAAGCCTAATCAACCCTTTATCCGAGGTCGACTTTGTAAGGAATTCTTCCTGCAATCAAACAATCAAGAAACACAAAAACAACCCTTTCATCACTAACGGGTCAGTTACACTTACAAGCAATAAACAAAGACGAATATCTACTCACCAGACTATCACCAATTTCACACTTAGTCACAAGAGAAGAATTCTTCCCATTTACAACTTTCAACGAACACTTTGGCTGCGCTACGCGTAGAGACTCTCCGAATAATGAGCTTGCTTTCAAACTCTGAAATGAATCAAAGCAATGTTAATTTTGATAAAACAGACGTGAATACGAGAAAAGTGGAGATTAAAGAACCTTGGAGGTGGTAGAAGATGGATGAATGGAGCGTGGAGAAGCGAGTGCAGTGGAGTATTGGTGTGAAGAAACGTTGGGTAAGATTGCTGCTGGTGCACAGCAGGCAATACGGGTCTCCATATCTGATTATTACCAGCAGCTATGGAGGAAGTTCGAGAGCAGAGCTGCAGATTGTTAGGCTGCAACAATGGGAGTTTGGGTGATAGTAGATAAGCAGCTAACAAGATGCTTACACGTGGCATTGCCAAGAAACTGGTTATGGGCTAATTCTATCTCTCATAAATTTGTGGCTCAAATATGAGTTTTGGAATTAGAGATATGGGTGTCTGCTGTTTGTCTGCATTTTGAGTAAATTCATCCCCTTCCTATTTGGACTTTGGAATTGTATTGCTACCACCAATGATGAAAATATCGATATCGGTTAAAATATCAGTACTTCAAATTTACGGATATATCAATGGATATATCGAATATTGATATCGGTAAAAATTTAAAAAATCACAAAAACTTGAAAAAAAAAATAGAAGAAAATTAAGTTAACTTTTCAATATATTATAACTAATTTTAATACATAAATACACTTTAAAATCTCAATAAAACTCATAACGCATGATAAGCAAATCAATAACATATTTAAATAGTCTTGAGTCATACAATAATTACTACTTGTTGTTTAATACATAATAACTAATACCAAAATGATGATCTATGAGGCTCAAATGTATAACATGTCATGTCGTCTAAATTTAAACAATATTGATATCACCTCATCAAATTAGAAAAATTTTGAACATAGTTCTGAATGTGTCAGTAGTACGTTGTTCTATCTTGTCCAATTGTTTGACTATGGATTGAATAGTGTGTGCTAATTCAATCACAATGTTGTTGAGACATGATTGAACAATGATTGAACCTTCTTAATTTACTTAGTCATAATAATGTTAATGAAAAGTGATAACAATTTTAATAAAAAGTGATAATTAATTAATCAAAAGTAAAACAATAGCACCATGTGATAGTTTTACGCAAGTGTTGCTTTATTTTTATTTTATTTTTTTAAAATTAAACATATTAATAACAAAAAAAGTATTTGGTTAGTAAAACAAAAAAATTATTTTTTTAAAATTGTAGATAACTTTTCGATATTTTCGATATATCCTCGATATCAGAAAAGATATATCCTTTTTCCCCATATCGATATCAGTGCTCTCAAAAAATGAATATATCGTGGATATATCAGGATATTTTCGTAACTTTGCATTATGAGTCCCGTAACTGATGATCTTGGATGTCCTGCGCCAGATGAGTGACACGTATGTGGAGAGAAAAATCTCAACCTTTCCTCTTAGGGTTGATTGTTAGGGTATAGAATAATTTATCCTACGTGTCACTCATCCAACAATTTGTAACAGGAGATGTGACACCAAAATATAATAAGAGATTCAAACCGCCCATAACTACATAATGAGTTAAAAATGAAAACCAAATTATAATAATTTAACTTTAAATAGTAAAAAAAATTAAAAATTTTGATTTAGTGTCCCAGCTTATAAAATTGCATTAATTTAGTCTATATTTATGGAAATTTGCATTTTTAATAGGTGTGGGTATTTTTTTTCGGGTTTCGGGTACCCGAACCGATCCGATAAAAAATTACCCAAAAAATTCAATATTTTCGGGTAATTTTGGATTTCGGATTTATCCGAACCCGGCTGTTCACTATCGGATCGGGTATCGGGTTTTGAAAATTACCCAAATTACCCGATCGGGTTACCCGATTATTTAATTTTTTTTTAATTTTGATATATAATATATTAATTAATTATTAACTAGGGTTTTCAACTTTCCATTTCTCTCATTAGACAGTCACCCTCACCACGCTGCTGAGGAGAAGAGAACAAAAGACACAATGTTTATTTCTCAATTCTTACCAATCACAATCAGTAAGAACCCCAAATCCCAACCTCCATTTTCTCGCACCTCAGGTGCACAAGATCACCATGATCCAATACCAAATCCTTCCAATCACCATTTGAAGAAATAAAGTTCGTTACTTCACATTTCCATCAGATTCATAAATTAATGGCTTTTCTCTTTAATTTTTTTCATCTCTTTTCTCTTTCATCTCTTGTAAGTTGTAATTCTCTAACTATTCTCTTCTCATTTCTCTCAGCGTCAAGAGGCGAGTCGCCCTTTCTCCTATAGTGACTTGGATTGAATAAATTATTCAATATAATCAAAGCAGAAAAATTCATGTAAAAATCGGATAATCCGATTCGGGTACCCAGAAATTTCGGGTACCCAAAATTTCGGATAATGCTATTACCAGTTCGGGTTCAGGTAATGAAATTTCAAACCTGAAATTTCGAGTACCCGAACCCGATACCCACCCCTAGTTGTCATGGCGATTCTGATTAAAAATTAGGGGTGGGTATCGGGCCAGGTATCGGGTTTTTCGGGTACCCGAAATTTTAGGTTTGAAATTTCATTACCCGAATCCGAACCGGTAATAGCATTATCCCCAAAATTTTCGGGTACCCGAATCGGGTTATCCGATTTTTAGATGAATTTTCCTGCTTTGATTATATTGAATAATTTATTCAATCCAAGTCACTACGAGAGAAAGGACAACTCGCCCCTTGACACTGAGAGAAATGAGAAGGGAATAGTTGGAGAATTACAACTTACAAGAGATGAAAGAGAAAAGAAATGAAAAAAATTAAAGAGAAAAGCCATTAATTTATGAATCTGGTGGAAATGTGAAGTAGCAGACTTTATTTCTTCAAATAGTGATTGGAAGGATCTGATATTGGATCATGGTGATGGTGCCATGGTGATCGTGTGCGCCTGAGGTGTGAGGAAATGGAAGTTGGGATTTGGGGTTCTTACTGATTGTGATTGGTAAGAATTGAGAAATGGAGATTGTGTCTTCTGTTCTCTTCTCCTCAGCGGCGTGGTGAGGGTGAATGTCCTAATGAGAGAAATGGAAAGTTGACCTAGTTAATAATTAATTAATATATTTTATATATCAGAATTTTAAAAATTAAATAATCGATAACCTGATCGGGTAATTCGGGTAATTTTCAAAAGCCGATACCCGATCCGATAGTGAACAACCAGGTTTGGGTAAATACGAAACCCAAAATTACCTGAAAAAACTGAGTTTTTGGGGCAATTTTTTATAGGATCGGTTTGGGTACCCCAAACCCGAAAAAAATGCCCACCCCTACTGACAACCAGGTGGTAACATGACACGTGTGGAATTTCGACAAAAAAATGTATTTTTACGTGAAATTTGAACTAAATTAATACTATAATTTTGAAAATTGTGATACTAAATTACTCCCTCCGTCACATTAAAACGTACGCGCTTCTTTATAAATTATAAAGGAAGCATGTACATTTCAATGGGAGGGTGGGATTAAGTTTTTTCTTTCTTTTCTATTCATAACCGTTTCAAATTAAGTAAAATTCTGTAGTATTATTTTAAGGAAGCGGCTATTTGTACCCCCCAAAATTACTTAACGTACCCCAAAATATTTAAATTAACATAATTATCCTTATAAAATTTATATCTGTACGGTTGTTGCAATCGAACAATCATCTAACAAATTGTTCAGTTGCAACAATCGAACAGAATAAAGAATTCATCTATTGTGTGTTAGGTTGCAGCAACCAAACAGAACAAAGAATTCATTTATTTTATGTGTTCGGTTGCAGCAATCGAACAGAACAAGATTTGTGATCTTTTTTTAAATTCATATCTATATTACTAATAGATAAGATAACAGATAAGTTTCATAAAATCATCGATCTTTAAACAAATATGGTGACAGAAACTTGCTTACTTTCACTGGGAGAAAAATTACCATCTTTGTTTAAAGATCGATGTCATGAAACTTATTTGTTATCTTATCTAAAGATATGAATTAAAAAAATCACAAATCTTGGTTTGTTCGATTGCTGCAACCGTAAAGATAAGATGAATGAATTATTTGTTCTGTTCGATTTCTGCAACCAAACAAATAAGATATATGAATTCTTTATTCTGTTCGGTTGCTGCAACCGAACAGATAAGATGGATAACTGTTCAGTTGTTGCAACCGAACAGATATAAATTTTATAAGGATAATTATGTCAATTTAAATATTTTTGGGGTACGTTCAGTAATTTTAGGGGTGCAAATAGCTAGCCCCTTATTTTAATTTTTAACTCCTTAATAATTTTAAACTAAAATAAATTTGCCTCCAAAATTTTGCTTAATACATACTCACGCGGCCACGCCTAGTTTTGAGTCCTTCCCATGCTTTGATAATACTATAACATCGGTGATGTGATATCGGTTTAATTTTTTCGTAAATAGTTTTAACATTTTATAAAAAAAATATTACTCCCTCCGTCCGATTATAAGGTATCCATTTGCTTTTTGCACGTGAGATTAAAGAGTATTATTATTATATGTAAAGTGGTTAGTTGTATTACAGGAAAGTGGTGTGTCTTTTTTACTAAATATGGGAAATGGATACCTTTGAAGCGGACGACAAAAATAGTAAAATAGATATCTTAAAAACGGATGAAGTGAGTATTATTTTCATTAAGTATTATCAAGTTTTATTTATATTACGAATCATTAATATAATAACTCATTGCAACACTAGTATTACTCCCTCCATCCCGAACAAATAGCTCAATTTTACTATATTGTGCGTCTTATCCAAATTACATCATTTTTTTCTTTTAGTATAAATGGCCCACCAATGGCCCACCTAGGGGTATCAACGAGCCGGGTAGTTAACTATCCGGACCCATCTCGTTTCTAAAAGGTCCGTCCCGGACCCGTACAGGTCCTATATCATATGTACGTGCCCAGATCCGTATGGGGCGGGCCGCCCCACTCCGCCCTTTTTTTTTTATAAATTTAATCATCAATCACATAAATTTAAATTTTCATGTACTCACATACAAAAAAAATTCTTATATTTATTTATAAATATTAATTTAATATGTAATCACATACAAAAAATATTCATATATTTAAATAAATAAACCATAAGAATATTAAATATAATTATAATTTAATAAATTATATATATATATATATATATCATATAGTTATAAATAATTTATATGTATAAAATATATATATATACTAGTATGAAACCCGCGTAATACGCGGGATCATTTAATTATTACTCTTATTTTTTATAATTGAATAATCAGTATCATATAATTATTCAAGATTAATTATTGAGATTTTCTTTATAGTTATACAACTTATTTTATCAATATAAACAATTTATAACAATGTACACCTTTTTTACTTTTGATAATATGATGTATAGCTAAATTATACTTCGTATGTGAAAGTAAATACATACTAACTTTATTAATTTATGTGACTTACGTAATTTAATTGATTTTTATTATTTTCAATACTGTTAATATCATTCAATTTATGTATAATATTTAATTTTTTTATGATAAAAGTTAAGTATTCTTAATAATTATATAATAGTAATTCTATTTCAATTATTAATTTTTTAAAATAATTAATACGAAATATAAATTAAATTAAATTTATATATAATATATTTTAAAATATTTATAAATTTGTAATGAATTTATTATATTTAATTTTTTAACTAAATTTTTTGGATAAGTCTTGCGCGAGATTATCTCACGTGAGATAATTTTACACTTTTTAAAATAGTGATCATTTTCGCTACAAAATGTTATCACTTTTTATTTATACTATAAATAGTTCATGAAATAATATTAACATTTTTCATTAATTAAGTATCATTTTTCATAATATATAAAAATCAATCTTTGCTCGTCTCATGTAAACTCTTACGTGGGACGGTCTCACACAAGTCTTTGCCTTTTAGGTTTCAAATTATATAAATAATAAGTATATTTTAAATATTTATAAAATTATAATAAATTTATTTTATATATATATATATATATATATATATATATATATATTTAATTTTCTTAGTTTCATATAATATTAATAATTAAAAAAAACGAGTTTTATAATTCACATGTCATAATTAAATAATTCAAATACATATGAATAATTAAATAAAATTAATATGCTAAAATTAATAAATCAACAATTATTTTAAAAAACTCGATTCCAATATCATTTGCCAACATCGAGTAATATATTAAAAAATATAATATAAAATAATGAGTAAACTTAAATAACTTGAAGAAAGCTTTCGATTCTTTACATGAATCAGTCTTTTAACCTATTATTCAACTTAAAAAATACTTGAATCGATTATCTACTTGAAGAGGTAAATCGATTCCAAAAATACTTGAATGATCTACATGAATCAGTTTTTTAACCACTTATTCATCTTAAAGAATACATCTTAACAAATACTTAATAGATTATCTACTTGAAAAGGTAAATCAATTCCAAAAATACTTGAATGATCTACATGAATCAGTTTATAAACCTCTTATTATTCATCTTAAAGAATATACACTTGAACCGATTATCTACTTGAAGAGATAAATCGATTTAAAAAAAATACTTGAATCAATACTCTTATTCTTCTTCTTAAAGAATACTTGAGATTATATACTTGAAGAGGTAAACTGATTCTAAAAATATTTGAATGATTCAAGAATAATTGAATCGATTCTCTTATTACAAAAATACTTGAATTGATCGATTACTTTATTCCTCTTGAATAAATCAATTCTATTATTCATCTTGAATAATACTTGAATTGATTCTTGAAAAATACTTGAATTGATTCTTTAGAAGTGAATGAGATTCAATTATTTAGAAGTGAATCGAATCTCTCTCCATCAAAATAAATTTTTATACTTTTTATAAATCAATTATCTAGAGGAACTTGAATAAAACTTCTATTCCTCTTGAAAAGTGTGTGTTTGGAATGAATAACCAAAATGACTTATTTATAAGTGAGGTGTGAGAGAATATTATATGGAATATTCTTTTTTACCTTTATATATAATCTAAATTTATACTTATTAATTTATTTACAATAAAAGATTTAGTAATAATTAAATAATGATACCAAAATAAATACAGATATTCAAAATTTAATTATTCATCAATCAAAATAAAAAAAATAAAAAATTTATTTTATGATAAATTAATGAGGTGCACATGTAAGAAAAGATAAATGTATTTTTAATTTATATTTTAATATATATTTTTAATTTGAATTTTTTTAAAATTATTATGCATATGTTTATTTTTATTTTTTATTATCTCAAATAAACATAATTTTTATTTTATTACCTATATATAATTTTTTCTTAATTTCTTTTTTCATTGCCTATAAATAACATAATTTTTCCACATAATTTTTATTTTATTACCTTTAAAATCAATATTTTGTTCTTAATTTCTATAAATAATTTTTTTAATTTATTACCTATTTAAGATTAATTAGTAAAATAAAAAGGCAATTTATAGTGTGCACCCGGGTACACCTAAAGATAGGGTGCACCCATATATAAATATATACAAAAACAATTACAATTAAGAGTAAAAATGTATATAATTTAGTTGTTAATTTTTTTAATGAAAATTGTATATAATATTCAATAAAAAGTTATACACATATGGATGTTAGTTTTTTTAATGAAAACTTAATGTGAAAAAAGTATACAATTATTATAAAACACGTATACAAAATAGAATAATATGTATACAAAATAGAATAAAAAGACATACACATATGGGTGCACCCAATATACACTCAAATAAGAAATACATTATTTTAAAAAGAAAATATTAAATAAGGAAGTTAATGATTAGTAAATAAGGAAAATATAAGATAATAATTTAAAAATTAAAAAAATGAGAAAATTACACGTTATAATATAGCACTCTGGAGACGACACGCAGGCAGAAAAGTTTCTGCTATATTAATTACGAATACGCTGCTATAAATAACTCTTTAAAAATATGAGGTGTTGCAACATGGTTAAATTTCGTATATTTTTTATTATTTTTTTAATATTACATATATAATCTTTTTACTTTTATTTTTATTATTATTATTATTCATGTATATATCTTTTAATATTGTATATCTATAAATTAAAATTATCTTTAATCATATTTTTTTGATTGGTTAATGAATAGATAATAATCAATAAAATATATCCAACTTATTAATATTATTATTCATGTACATCTTTAAATTAAATATCACCTTTAATCATATTTTTTATTAAAAATAGATAATTAAGTCAATCAATAAAAATATATCCAACTAATAATTTATTTTTTATTTTTATTCTTTTTTGGTTATAAATAGATAATTAAACTAATCAATAAAAGTATATATATCTTAAAAAAACTATATAAATAGAGCAAATATTAATTAATATACATAAATCACGTATACTAATTCTATAGGACTATTCATGTTTATTTTCAAATTAAATATCATATTTAATCATTTTTTTATTAGTTATACTACTTTTATTTATTTATTAATTATTATTATTTATTCATGTATATTTTTAAATTATGTATATCTATAAATTAAATACCACCTTTTATTATATTTTTTTATTGGTTATAATAATTCATCCACGTATTACGCGAGAATCTATACTCGAATGTATATATTAACATAAAATATAATCATATGTATAAAATATAAAATAATTCTTAATATATTATATACGGGGTGGTGCAGGGCGGGTCTAAGTTAATACCCAAACCTACCCCGTATATGTACGGGTTCGGTCCGAGCCGCCCGGTTTCTCATACGGGCCGGGTCTGGGCCGCCCCAAAACGTCCGGGGCGGGGCAGATCAAATTTGACACCCCTACCCACCACTATTTATCACATCTCTCTAATACACCTACCCACTTTACATAAAATAATAATACTTATTAATTTACGTGCAAAAAACAAATGCACCTCTTTGCCTGGGACGGAGGGAGTATATATTAACCTAATCACTTTATATTAAAACATTAGTATTACTTTTTATTTATTACACAAAAAAAATATATATATGAGACAACTTCATACATAACTTTCCATTTAATAATATTGCAATTTCTAAATGAAATTTAGCCTGTACACTGATTATAAAAAAAATCAAGTTACTAAAATGACATAAATTCTGAAAAATATATATATTTTTTTTTTAAGAAAGTGAGGCTCTTGTGCCCTCGGAGACATCGTGTGCCCCTTTGTCTCCAAACTCAATTTAAACCCCTAGAAATACATAAGTTAAATAGAATATGAAGAGGGAGGGTTGGGGACACGGTGTCCATGAGGGCGGAGGAACTTTTGCCTTTGTTCATTTCATAACACCCTTCAGACCGGCTTATCCTTGATCCGCAAATCCATATCGTGAATCGGTGGTAACTCCATGATCTCTGGCCTGGTTGCACATACAACCCTTTCAAACACTTCTGGTATCTCAATATACTCCTTCATTTGGAATAAATTCGAATGATGAGTGTTGGGTTGAGCATATGAGATACTGTAGGTGATAGAGTAGGGTCGGTTACATTCTTTCATCAGGTTTTTATTCTTGAAATCTTGATGAAGGGTGAGAGCTCTACTAAAATCTCTATCGGCCAGATTATAGGTAATCCTTGGATAGATATAGGATACCACCTTGCCTGCATACAAGTTCCCTGAGATTCCTCCCAGGCATGCTTCTCTTGGATTCTTGATCCTCTTATCAAAGATGGAAATATCGATTAGCGTATCGATTCCGTCTTTGAATGTAGCTTTGATGAGGATTCGAATAGCTCCTATATGAACCCAAGACATAGTCTTGGATACTTCTTTCAAGAGTTTACCAAGCTTCTTCCTGATTTCTTTATAGGAACCAGTTGCATTTCCATCATATTTCCTGTGAGCTCTATCGGGATGGCAATCTCCCCTTCGGTCGCCTAATATATGATGTTGTGCTTTCTTCTTTTGAAGCTTGAAAATAATTTATCCAATCTTTCTACGGTGAATCCGTCGTATAGGTTGAGTCTTGGATCCTACTTCATAATTCTCATAAGGGCTTTATGGGAAATGGATGTCTGAGAAAAGAATCCCTACATATCTTCTTGCATCTCCTGTCTGAAGCTTTTTTCTTCACTCCGACTCATCTTCAGAAGATTCATCTTGGCTGAGGAATTCTTCTTCATAGATGCTCTCGTCTGAGGGTATATCTTCAAATTGATATACCTAAACATCTTGGAAGTAAACAGTTTCCTCCATTTCTGGAGTTATTTCGAACTGTCGTACTCCCATTTTCTGGTTTTCCGGGCAATCTGGTGAGATGTGCCCTCTAGCTCCATACGTATAGCGGTTACAATCTTTGAATCTTTTATTGGCTCGTGTAGCTGCTCTTCGGAACGTCTTTCTTGTGGGAGTTCTTCTGATACTCCTCTGGTTTAACCCTGAGGATGAAACTTGACTTTTTGAACTCCTTTTGAATGGTCCAGACCTTTACCCTGATTTATAACTTTGGGCCTTTTGTTTAGGACAAAAGGATCTTGGTCTTCTAGACCTCCATCCTCCGCTCCCTTGTGTGTAAGGGTAACTTTTCTTCATCCTTTTCTGCTTTCTTGGATTTCTTCCAATGATGGTTGGAAGATCATTACTTTCGCAGCATAGGGGTACCGTTTTATTGATCCCCCTTAATCTTTTGTAGTTCTTGTGTAGCGATGCTTCATGGCATCACTCCGCAATTTTGGCTTTGAGGAAGGACATTCTCCTTGCTATTGAGTCCAGCTCGCATGGTTCATACTTTTTGATCAGCATTTCTCTCCATGGGCTTGGAATTTTGGCAAAGAATAGGTGAAATACTTCCTCCTCCTTGACTTTTGATTTCCATCTATACTCTGTGAAGAGTTTGATGTACTCATCTACATGACAAATGTCAAGTAGTTCCAGGCTGTATAGGTCATTCCTATACTTCTTCTTCTTTCTTCTTCCATTCCTTCGAAGTAACCTACTCTAATAAAATGGATTTTGAAAATCTTGGCCATGCGATCAACAATATTGCTGAGATCTTCGCCTTCCATGGCTTCCTTCTTGACTTCGTCTGAGAGCTCCTCCCCGACGCACTTACTGATCCTTCCAGGCTCATAGTTAAGAATCTTATGAACCCTTCTTTATCCAGCTCTAGTGCACCTCCTGCAATCTTCATGGCATTCGTCCATTCATCGATCAAGGTCTCTCTGTTTTTGAAGTCGAGAGTATCAAGGTTCAAGATCAACCCATATGGATTTATCGGTTTAAGGTGAGACAGGCCATATGGGGTGTTGTGTAGATTAGATCCTCGAACTTGGCTTGCTCCTGTTGACATTCCTATTGCCTTCATCTTGAAGTTTCCTGATTGTTGGAATGTCTCTTCTTGTCTAGCCCCATGGACTCCGTGTGATCCAGAGATTCCTTCATTTTAGCTCCGATCTTGTTGTGTATGATGAGCCTGCGATTGTTGTTGAGAGCTTGATATTTCTCCAACATTCATCTTTAGATCTACAATTGATAGTACTTGGAAGGACTCATATAGATCTTGTAAATCTTCAAGATTTGCTCTTTCCATCCAGGAATTTGGATTCTCCTGGAAGGATAGCAATCATCTTCTCGCTTTCGGATTTTGGTCTTGTGACCTCTGTCGTCTTCCCCTTTTGGTGCAAAAGGGGTTATATTCCAAAGGTTAGTGGTAATCTTCCTCCTGGCCTTCTTCCTGTCACCTTGGTTTCCAAGGATTTTACTTGTTCTGTCAGCTTCATGATGAGGTCGAGTTGTTTGTTCTGCAACTTCTCTACCTTATCCATCTTAAGGCTGATCTCGAACTTCGTCTTGGACATGCTTTGACAATATTCTCCAAAGAATCTCACCGTATTCTGCAATTCTCTAAGATCTTGTTTCATCTTAGAGTTATCTGCCTCGATCTCCTTCCACTTTGTCATTCTATCCAATGTGAAAAGTGGTAAGGCTTGCAGATCTCTCTTGGACCCCTGGTTGGGTCGTTTCCTCCATTGTCTGTGTCTGGGACGCTTCCATGGATCTCGGTGAAACTTTGGATTTCCACGATATTTCTTGATACTTCTTTAGAGTATCTTATCTGCATCTGGCGTAGTTCCTCCAGATGTTCTTCCTTGGTGTGGTTGGCACGAATATTTGCCAACTCTCTCACACCTTTCCAATATCGGTCGGCGTCTTCATGTTCTTTTTCTGCATATTGTCTATACAACACACAATAATATTGTTGTATAGAGCTGCTTGTCTCATCATAGTTGACAAGTCAAAACTCCCTGTTGCTCCAGCTTGGCACAGGGCTGATAGTCCTGTTACTCTCGGATGTCGAACTTTCGTTTGGATCCATACCTCTTTGAAATTCTCCTCTCGTTAAGTAATAAATAAGTTTATAATAAAAATTTCCATTCAATAAATAAATAAACCTAGGGCTCTGATATCATTTTGAAGCGCGGAAAGTAGATGAAAATTTGATCTTGTATAGATATAATAATAAATTTGATTTGGGATCATTTTTGCACAATTTGGGGTCAAAATTGCAAATTTTCAGTTTTGGTCCCGCTAACAGACCAGCAAATTCATTAAGTCTAACGGTTTTTTTTAAAAAAAATTACAACGGGACCAAAATTGCAGGCTATGGGACTATTTCTGCAAGTGACCTTCTCCAATAGGACTAATCCTGCATTTACCCCTCAAATAATGTGAAAAAGTTATTTAAATTTCATAACCAAAAAAAAAAGGAAATGACTAATTTATGCATTAATTTCAAAAGTTATTTAAATTTTAAATTTGTCATTTTCACTCAACACATATATTATTACTTTATATTATTTTTTATTATCTAGAAATATTACTATACCTACTAAAATTAATAAAGTTGATTAAAGAGAATAATTTTCTTCAAATAATGTGAAACAATAAACTTGAATAGTTTTTCGAAGGGAGCAGTTTATCCCACTGCCAATGGTCTAATCATATTGCATTAAGAGGTTCTTGATCGGGTATTGAGTGGGTGATGAAAATGAAATCCTATATATTGATTCTCTTTATAATGTTAAGTTGAGTGAATAACTTTTATTATTTCTATATAACTACGTCTTGCCCTTTAATGGTACTTGTCATAGCTAATCTAATTTCAGAATTTAAACCAATTGAGTTCTAAAAAACTTAGATTCTAATATATAACATACTCCCTGCGTTGCGCTTAATAATTACGCTTTCTTTGTAAATTTACAAAAAAAGCGTAACTATTAGAACAGAACGGAGGGAGTACTTATTTTAGTATGTTATATAAAAATGTCGACATTTCAAATAAGAAAATAACATACAATCCATTTTTGTTTTAAAATTGTCATTCTTTAAAACCACATAACTAATTTTCTACTAATTTATACTTCATCCGTCCCACCCAAATGATCTATTTTTTTCCATTTTGGGCGCCACCAAAGGATTTCCTTTTCTTTTTTATACATATGAGTTCACACACACCAACTAATACAATTAAAATATTGGTCCATACTCCAACTAATACAACTATTCACCACATATTAAATAATACTCACACACCCACTAATACAATTAAAATATTGGTCCATACTCCAACTAATACAATTATTCACCACACATTAAATAATAATACTCATTAATCCACGTGCAAAAAGCAAAATGCAATCTTTGGGTAGGACGAAGGGAGTATGTTAATTAAAAACATTAAAATATCTTTAAAGGCTAGTCAAAAACAAATTTTTATCTACACTAACTCTGAATTTTATTATGAGATGGTGGGAATATTTAAATTTAACTTTCTACAGTAGAACCTCCATAAAATAATACTCGATAAATTAATAATCTCAATAAAATTAATTAATAATTTGTCTTGTCCCAACTTCAGAGTCGAGACTTTATTAGGAAATTCTAAAATATATTTAAGGTCCCAACGAAACTATAAATTAATAATTATTAGATGTATTTATAGATATACCCGAAATATTTAATTGTATTTTTAATTGTATCTTTTTCATCTTCCTATCAATGTATTTATAGATATACCCCCGCAGTAATGATAATCAAATAATACAATTAACTATTTATGGTTAATATTTAAATTGAGTATCTCGTAAAATATTGTATATTTATATATTCCTACTAAACATTTTCTTTATAATATATAAGTTCTTCATACATTTCTTATGTATATAATCTCTCTAAATTTTTTTTATTATTTTTTTACAAGAGGGAACAAATTAATAAGTTGACGAATCAGCTATTACAAAGGTTTTAACCCTTTGGGGGATCTCTTTAGAAAAGAAAGGAGATTCTCAAGAGAACGTCATTAAAGCTAAGTTATGAGCCACCAAGTTTGTTTTTTCTTCTGGCCTAGCTGTACTTAACATCTATTATCTCCTGTGCCTTTCTTTTAATGCTCTGAGCAATTCTCCCGAAATAGGATAAATTTGAGGAGAATTTTTGCATCGCGTTCACCACTATCTGTGAATCTGATTCAACAACTAATCTCTCGCACCCCGTTCTCTTTTGCAATATCAATGCCCTTCTCCATTGCCAACGCTTCTGCAACCTCCACCTCATTCACACCTTCACACTTCTCGTTAAAGCACCATATAACTTCTCCCCTGCTGTTCTTATCACTCCACCTATTGTAATTTATTAATTTATTGATAATATAATACCCTCTCCGTCCAACACTTATGTTCACATTTTTCGTTTTCGTCCATCCCACACTTATGTTCACCATCCAAAAAAAGAAACTTCACATTAACCAACAACCTTAAAAATTATCTTAATTTCAAAAATATCACTCCCACCTAACACACATAACATACTTTATAATTTATTTATTACATAAAAATACCACAATACCCCTAAAAGGTCAATAAAGTTAGTCAAAAAATAACTTTTCTTAAACTCCGTATCTACAGTATCGGTGAACTTAACTATGGGACGAAGGGAGTATTTCTCTAAGTTAATAAAATTCTCTGTTCCCAATAATATATATAATTTATAAAGTCAATAGGTGATATTTTATTAAAAGTAAAAAGGAATTAAGTAGGGGGAAGGAGAAAGAAAATACAACATGTATATATTAATTTATAAAGGTTTATTGTAGTTCGATCATGTTCAAATTAACTACATTAAAGAGGAGATAGGGGCAAAAATGGATCATAATTTATGGAGAAGGTTTTCGAGAATGTGAAGAGGAGTGAAGTGGATGTCATTGATCAAGTAGTGGGAGAAAAATAAAGTATTACTATAAGCATATCAATTCACTTTTAAAATTCCTTCTTTTATTTAATTATAATCTATCTAGATCTTCAATTTATTACACGATCCTATATTGTGTGCATTTGTAGTGAATGTGATTATCTATTTTATTTCTTTATTTAATCTATTATTCTATTTATTAAAATGCAATGTACTCCAATTATTTCCTAAATTATCAAATAGTATATGTAATAATTTGATGATCATGATTTTATAGGGTATACTATTCTTTTCAATAAAAAACATGTAATGAAACATAAATTAGAGGGAAATTCTTAACTGACTCAGGCTCACACATGACCCAAATAACAGCAGGTAGCAAGTTTAATAGGGCAACATTAGGGTCCAAAGTGATTATTCCTTGTATGCATCATTACTTCTCTGCATTAATTATTCTCCATTAATTTTTTTACATCCCTTGTATACACTATTACTTCTCTGCATTAATTGTTATCTATTAATTTTTTTATACTCCACACTCACGCATTCTTTATTAAACTATAGAGGAGATTTCAATATTTTTTAGGGATTATTATTTGAATTGATTGGTCTCTTCTATTTAATTATATATATAATTTTTAAATAGATAGGTCTTGTGTGAGAACATTTTACACTTTTTAAAATAGTTATTACTTTCTATAAAATGTTATCACTTTTGCTATTAAATGTTATCACTTTTCATTTATACTATAAATTATTCATGAAATAATATTATCACTTGTTATTAAATTTTTATCACTTTTCATTATAAAAATTATCACTTTCTGTCTGTCTCACGTAAGGGCTTATGTGAGACGGTCGCACACAAATCTTTGTATTTTTAAAGTATAAATTTCTATTTTAATAAAAAGGAAAATTGAATAAGAAAATATTAAATACAATTTAAATTAATAATAAATTAATAAAAATTATTATTATTAAAGGGAAATTAAACATTCTGTACATATTTTTATTCATTCAAAACTTATATACTAGTGAATGAAATTTTATAAAAATTTATAAGTAAAGATTTGGGTGAGACTGTTTTACGGATCCCCTTGTGTGAGATCGATCATCCATTAACTCATTAAATATATTTAAAGGGCTCTGTTTGGTTGTTATTAAATTAGAAAAATTAAAAAATTAATTATGGAACTAAATTAAGTAAGTCTTTTATATTATATTATATATATATATATATTAATACATGATATTTTTTCTTTTAATTTATATTTTTTATTATTTAAATTTTTATTAATTTAAATTTTGTTATTCATTTAATTTTATTTTAAATTTAAAAATTATAAATTTATACAATGTGATAATCAATTGATGAAAAGTAATAATTTTGTTGTGAACTATATTTCATGAACAATTTATAATATAAATAATAAGTGATTTTTAAAAGAAAAGTGATAACATCTTTCATAGAAAAATGTATTTCACGAACAATTTACTGAAAAAATAAAAAGTGATAACATTTTAATAAAAAAATGATTCCTAATTAAAGAAAAGTATATCCGTTTAATTAAATTATCCAACGTTCATTTGAATAAAAAATGATAACATGCTTAATAAAAGTGATACATGATAAAGAAAAAGTTATATCAATTTAATTTAAGTACTTTGATAACTTGCTTAATAAAAGTGATACATGATAAAAAAAAGTAATATCAATTTAATTTAAGTACTTTATGAACAATTCGTTCAATTTAATTTAAGTACTTTTTGACCAATTCGTAGGATGAATAAAAAATAATAATATTTTTAATATAAAGTGATACTAATTAAAATAACGTGATAATAAAATCATTCATGAACAATTTAATTAATGAACATTTAATAATAATAATAATATTAATAATAATAATAATATATAATAATTTTTATTAAAATTGAAAAATAATTGATTCGAAATAGCATAGTAATTTGCTCGTAATATGCGGTAAAATGTCAGCCACCAATTTGTTAAATTGTGGTAATTTTAATTAATGAAACCAAACCTTGTTTTTCTTTAATTCTTTTTTTATATTAATGGATAGGATATGATCCATCTCACGTAAAAAGATTCATGAGACGATTTCATCAAGATCTACCCAAATTTATATATATGGATGCAATTGTATACCAAATACACAACATATCAACTCAAATAATATTGATAAGTACTCCCTCCGTCCCAGATTAAGAGGGAAATTTTTTCATTTTGGTTGTCCTACCCAAAGAGTCTCATTCCCTTTTTTACACATATGAGAGTCACACCCCCTCTAATACAATTAAATATTGGGACCCATACCCACTACACATTAAATAATAATACTCCTTAATCTATGTACTAAAAAGTAAATGGTCATCTTAATGAGGGACGGAGGGAGTATAATATATCAAATAAATCATTTTTTCAAAATTTTTAATTAAACATCTATATTAATTATATTGTTTTTCTTTAATTCTTTTTTATTTTTATTTTATATTAATGGATAAGGATATCCGATAAAATGATCCATGAGAATGTTCCCCTAAGATCTATCCAAATTTATATATATGGATACAAGTGTATACACAAATACACCATATATTAACTCAAATAATATTGATAAGTATATTATATAAAATAAATTATTTTTTAAAATTTTTTAATTATACATCTATATTATTTATAAAAAAAATACTTAAAAGATGATTAAATTCTTTTTTTTAAAATCAAAAGTAATTACATTAGAAGTGGAGACAGATGATGCATTGAAGAGAAAATAATGATACTTTTGAAAAAAATATACTGACAGCAGGTAGAGAATAAGATGGTGAACACGATACCATGGTGGAGAATAGAAGAGTGCATACAATGTGATCTAAACACCATGGTAGTAGATAATAGAAAAGTGCATACCATACCATAGAAGAGTGCATACATGGTGGAGATTATGAAGAATGCACATGGTAGTAGAGCATAGAAGAGTGCATGAGTGCAAGAATGCACACGGTAGTTAATATGGATGTCAAATTAAAGATTTTGAAAAGAAGAATAATTTGATATATATTTTATTAAAAATAGATTTGTAATAAGAGAATTATTTATGTTAGAATTTTTTTGATAAAATTAAAAAGATAAGTCATAATTAGGGAGAGTGGAGAAAGCAACGTATTTATTGTCTTTATTAGGTTGCGTGAACTAATCAATCTCATATGCAATTGGGTATAAAAGTTGTATAGATGATCCAATAGTTATTATTAGTAAAGATTAATTTAACGGATAAGAATTCCCTGAGCCTGGTCAATTAGGTAAGACTCTAAATTAGAATACTATGGAATATTGAAAAGGATTGCACTTATAGTACCATGCAAATCAAATGTATTTTGCACTTATAGTACCATGCAAATCAAATGTATTTTTTAAGGATTTAAGTAGTTTTACTTTATAAATATTTTGAATTATAATCCAACAAGTAATGTTGCATTATACGGGCTTATCATCATAAATCTAAATGATAAAATGTAGACTGAAATTATAAATGAAAAAAAATGCATTTTTGGTTCATACAAAGAGGCTCATCAGAGTAAATTTCCCGTTTTATAGTTTTAAATTAGTTACAAAAATAGCTTCTTCCTTTTTCTCCCTAAAACCTTTTGTATCAAAATGCAACTTTTTTTTCATTAAAAAAATCTAATACATTGGACAAAAAATGCAACGTCTAGAACTCAATTTGGAATTGTGGGATTTTTTCAAACTGCATTAACCTCAAATGATTTAATACGATATATATTAATTGTGGAAGTGTTAGCTTACACTTTGTCATTATTTGTGAAGCAGATTATCAATTCATGAAACTTTTACAAAAGTTCAACTCCATGTTCACAACCTGCTGGAATATTTGATGATAGGAAGTATCTCGTCTTGTTTTTTGAGCTCATCCATCATCATTTTTAATTGTTTTCCCTGTTCATGGATCCTCAGTTGCAAGCTCCTTTGAGTCTAGATTAGAAAAAAAAAAAAACGAGAGTAAACATTAATACGAGTGTACGGATCTAGTTAATTGAGCAAAACATGTAGTGAATTCGACAAATTAAGATATATACTGACCTCTAGTTGGTCATGGAGACGCATTTGTTGGTCTAGTTGCTGTTGCAGAGCTTCCTTCAGCTGCATACCACTGCAAATGGTAGAATTATACATGAAAAATAAGTGGAATGAAGTTATATATGATCTAATTAATCGAGTGTAATAATATAATTAATCATGTGACTATATATATACATGATATTGATCTTTTGGCCCTGATGATCTGTATCCACTGCACCTTTCACATCCACCATATTTACTACCACAAACATCAACAAAATGCAAAGCTTCATCATACAAGGTTAATGAAGCATCAAACTTATTTTCCTTGGATAATCTTGCTCTCTCTATATATTGATCAACCTTCAAGAAAATACCCAAAAATTTAAAATTTGAAACTATGGGACATTTACTAGAGACAGCATCCATAGTATATAATATTGAAAATCAAACTATCCGGCTGCAACTTTATCGTTGGTGACAAATTAATGCAGATGAATTTCATGCAGCAACGAGGTAAAATTTTAGGGTACTATGTGGTTTATAGTTTAAATTTAATAATTTTTTTTAATTAATTAGTAAGAATTAATTTAACAATTGAGATCGTACCGAAGCATTGATGTCGTTAGTATACTCTCAAATTTTGTAGCAATTGGACTATTCTTTGTTTTGTTTTTTAGTGGTGAACCGAAAATTCAATTTACTTACTAGTAAGATCATCGAAAAGAGTTTATACTGTGTGCTATGGTATTGGAACCTTTTTAAATATAAATTAAAAAGGCAGTTATAACTTGAAAGTTAATATTATATTCAAATAAAAATAGATCATAAACTATATATAAGAAATCTCTTACTCCATAACCGACTCTAAATTACGATAAGAACAAGATTTTCATATGACTAGACATTTAAATTGCATAATGCTGCATTCGTGAGCAATGTGATATTTTCTTATTGGTGAAGTGCTAATTTCTATATTTTTTTTTTTTGGAACTATTTTTGCATCCCATGAAATTGTTAATGATGAGCACTAAATGTTCAATCTGAATCAACTGATGTTTCATCTAATATATCATTAAATGCTTGTTACATTTTTATATTTTCTCTTACACAAGTTATGAGAAGCTCTCATAACTAGATTTTTTTGTTATTTTATCCTCTAACATTTATTACTCATCTAATACATTTAAGATTAAAAATTTTATTTACCATAAATGATTTATTAAAATTTTTAATGCAATATGTTTAGTAAAAAATGTTTAAATGCTCAAAATGAAAATTATTATTAATTCAATTTAAAAACTATAACGAATCAAGAATATATACAATCAGTTCATAAATATATATAATTGAGTCATTTTATTTTAATTGAGTTACAAGTATTTATGTAAATTTGAGCATTTTAAATCATATATAACTTTAAAATTAGGAGAATATATATATATATATATATATATATATACCATTATATGGATAAGGCATTTGTCGCCCATTTCTTCTACATATAGTGTCCCGAAAGAACCACCTATGAGGAGCAGCCACGTCGACGAACAGGAAGAGCAAGGTCAAACTAGTTGAGCCCCTCGAGTCGGGCCGGTCGGCTCTTTAGGCTTTTGGTTTGTTTCTTGGGCTTCAATTGTCGGCTTTATTGGGCTAGACAATTAGTGACTTAAATTGGTATTGTTTTCATTCAATATTTGTGATGGGTCAGTCTCATTGTGGGCCTTATTGGGCTGGACAATCGTGATGGGTCAGTCTCATAATACACGTGCTGCAGGGAATCATTTCTCCCATCCAACAGAATTTGGCGCCCATGGTGCTAACATACGCCGTGCAGCACAGTGGCACCCCCCAACACGCACAAAGTAACTGAACCCGCCATTCCCACTCGATTACGTTCTCTGAAAATGGCTTCTCTCCTCCTCTCCACCGCCATTACCCTCCTCTTCCTCTTCACCGCCGCCTCCGCAACCACCGTAGGAATTACCTACAACCCCTCCATCCCCAACCTTCCACCTCCCGATCTCGTCGCATCCACCCTCCGGCAGCTCTCCGTCTCCGCCGTTCGATTAATCGAACCAACTCCAGAGGCTGTGCGTGCATTCTCATACACCAATATCACCGTCCTCCTCACCGTACCCAACCACCTTATCCCCTCCTTCGCCGCCAATCGCTCCGCCGCCACCCTCTGGCTCTACTCACACGTTCTCCCCTACTACCCCCGCACTCAAATTTCTATCATATCCGCCGGCTCCGACGTCATTACTGCCGCCGCCGCTGATCCAACCCTCGATCCATCCACCGTTCTACTCCCAGCCATGCGCAACCTCCAGCAATCCCTCCTCGAACTCGGCATACGAACAATCCGCATCTCTACCACTCTCTCTTTCATCGACATCATGACGACGTCGTTTCCCCCATCCGCCGCCGAGTTCCAGGAACCAATTGGCACTCTGATTATTCGCCCATTGCTTCAGTTCCTAGACGAAACCAACTCTTCCTTCTTAATCAATCTCTACCCGTACAATCTCTACATAATCCACTCCGAAATTCCAATCGGTTACGTTCTGTTTCAGGATAATCCGTTCAATTACCGCGACGACAGCATCACCGGAGTGAGGTACCGGAATCTGTTCGACATGATGGTGGACGCTGTAATTGCTGCTATGGCAGTTTCAGGGGAGGAGAGTATTCCGGTGATCGTGGCGGAGACAGGGTGGCCGGCGGAAGCTGAGGGGGAGTCCACCAGAAACTATGCGGAGATGTATTTGACCGGATTGGTGAGACATTTGAGATCTGGAATGGGGACTCCATTGAGGAAAGAAGGGGTGGGCGAAGCATACATCTATGAACTGTTTGATGGTGAGGGTGAATTGACGATGAACAGCAATGGTACCAATGTTACAAAGGGCCGTCGCCGGAAATCAGGGCAGCATTGGGGGATTATGTATTCAAACATGAGTATGAAATACAAGTTTGATCTCTCCAGTTCGATTGTGGAAAACAAGGGAAGATTGGTGCTCATGATTCTTGCTTCCACGGTGAGTATTGCTTTAATGTTGGTTTAATTGTTGATATTTGCTTAATGAGGAAAGCAGAATTCATAGTGTTTGTAGATTGAATTTAGGAATTATAATGGTTGTGAAAAAGTAGAATTGGTGCCATATTCGAGACACTGGTCATGAGTTTTATTCATGAGTTGAAAGTTGCATAATTCTTTGATTATCTCTGTCTGCCATATTTGATCTTAATCTTTTTATGATAGCAAACAACAGATTAGATTGTTATTTTGGGTTAGTTTTTCTTGTCATGAGTTGATAATAAGATGAAGAATAGATAAGGTTTTAATTTCTTGATCATCACTGCCATCATCATGAAAACCTTGCAAGTTTTTTGAGGTATTATTTATTATAACATACTTCAAACGTTGCAATCATTTCATATATATATTCAGATCACTTTATATACTAATACAGCCATGCTTTATAGTGAGGTTTACTACAAATATTCTGTCATTATCCACGTTTAATCCCCTTGTTAAATTAACATTATTTAGTAAAGCTTAACCTTAATTATATTAAAGAAATAAAATGTGCTTTTTTTAAAGAAAAATGTTCACTAAACTTTAATCAACGGATGAGATGTCCAGTTATATTTTGGTTTTATGTATTCTAGTTACAAAGCCTTAGTTAAGTAATATGGTAGGAAATTTTCTACCATGCATTCCCTTAGAGTTTATATAAGTTTTTTAAGGTATAGATTTTGTCAAATATAATAAAAGATTCATATTGAAATTAGCTGCCACTACTAATTGACATAAAATATACATTTATGAGTCTAACTGCTATGCACATGATGCATCGATGTACTTGGACGATTTTAATCATTAAATTATATTTTAATTCAATCTTTACCATCAAATAAAATAAAATAATTAACATTTTAAAATATAATTACCCACTAACCCCTTTTTTAACCCATTAATCCTCATATGTACTGTGCAACAAGTTATTTTAAAGTATTTGCATGCATGTTATATGAAATTAATTAATTTCTCTCGTATATCCACACGGCGGTTCGAATCCCATGGAAGCATATAGGAAGGGATGAATTCATGATTTAATTTGTTGAGTATTTAATGTTGTATAATTACAAAAATATAATATACGGACTATATTTTTAAAACTAATAAAATATTATTTTCTAATTAAGAATACTCTTTAAAGCATTAATCTAATATTTTTATTTTATTTAGCTAATATTTTTGCTAAGTTTTAGTGTTCTATGTAAAGAATATTAAAATTCTAATCTAGAATAATTGATATAACTTTTTTTTTAAAAACAATATTTGTGTACAACCAGTTTCCATGCAATCATTTTCTATTTTTAGTTGTATAATGAATGGTTACTTTTCAGTAAAAAGAATATTATTAGAAGTTCTATACTCATATTTTTAAATAGTACTCCCTCCTTTCGTCTTAACTCAATTTCAAACTATATATTTTCATTCAGGGCGGATCAGAAAAATTTTTTTGGGGTACGACATGTAATTATAAAAATATAGAATATTAATTAATATTTAAAATTATATAATAAATAAAATAAAATACAAGAATTATGATTATTATTATTAAGATATTATTAATACGGGTTTGAACTCATGACCCCATACTCAAATTTAATGGCCTAACCACTAAGCTACTGATGCATTGCAACTAAGAAGTACTATATCTATAGGTATTATACTTTGATTTGGGGTACAGCTGTACCCCCATGTACCTATACTACATCCGCCCTTGTTTTCATTCGTGTCTTTTACATTTTCAAACCCCATAAAAGAAAAGAAGAAAAAAAACAACAAAACTAATAACCTTGTTTAATTTTAAATTTCTCATTAACACCTTATTAGATACATTGATCCTTCAAAGGCCCATTTCTTATAGCCCAAAACATTGGAGCACCTGGAATTACTACTAGGCAGTCTATGACTCTATGTACATCCACTTGTTTGTCCATCTCCTGATCTCCAATGGTAATGATGCCACGAGGAAGTTTGTCAATCTATTCATAGGAATGAAATGAATAATAATGGGTTTAATTGAACATAGTAAACATGGATCCGTGAGTGGTTTTAGTTATTCATGTTGAATTAACAGAAACAACATTCCAACCTTGAGTAAGTAATTAGGAACAGGAAAAAGAATAGTAGTAAAACATAAACCAACTCATTATTGTATTTGCTCATTTGAAATTTATTTCATGGTTCCATGAGAAACCACGTCATCCAGGTGCGTGGCTGAGAATGCCTCACGTTACAGCATCCACATTAGACGAAGGAAGCAGCTTCTATGGAGGGGTAGTTGTGTTCAATAAATTAGCAAGATGGCGCAGATTTTTGAGGAGATGCATCGACCATGCTAGAATGTGCTAGTAATTGTCTAATAATGCTCACGGCTGTCTTAGATTAGCCAACTGCTCTTCTCTAGTATATGAGGTTATTGTAGGATATAGATATGGTCCATGTGGATATGGAAAAGAGGAATCAATATCAAGTTATCAACCACCTATATCTCTCACATATTTACCCCTATTTCAACCCTGTAGTCCAACTTTAATTTATGGATTCATATCTATTATACAGCTAACACAATTTACTGGAGACTAACTCCCAAAACAAATACATTCTCAAATGTGTTAAATTTTAAATATTAGTGTTATTATACTCACCTAAAACACAGTGTACACAAGGATGTTATATAAAAGCTATTCATGGTGAGCCACTAATCTATCCGAAACTGAATTTCTCATCCACAGTCAAAATTACATTGAGCACTTCACAGAAATTTTACTGGATTACAAATCAACTACAAATATGCAAGTGAATTTGAAATCAGTTGAGAGTCTGTACAGTAACAAACTGCAACATCTGCCCCTATTAGACCATTAACAGGAGCATCTATCCATCCTCATATGAGAGTAATCTAGTGATTCAGCATTTCATTAGGCGGAACAAGCTTCGATCTTGGGAAGAAGGCTTCTCCATGCTTCAGCCATACTGTTTGCCAGATGAGTCTGCCCCTTAGCAAATTCATGAAAAGCTATGCCCATATCTAATGTTTTCTCTTCCTGAAATCGTAAAATCTCTTCATTCATTAGCTTCACGATCTTCTCATATCTTCTCATTGCCTCCGCACCATCAGCTTTTAGCTGCATCAGAAACTCAATTATCAGTCAGATAACACAGGTTCCAGAAAGTACCAAGAAAATATGCAACAAAACTGTCATTCACAACCTCTTCATATTCATGCTCGGCTTCAACCAGTTTTTCTGAACGTGTTAGCCTGAGCTTGTTCCTGCAAATAAATAAGCCCAGTTACAATAAACTACCAACAGATAATAAATCAAATCTTTAAAGCTAGGGAGGGTGGACAAACACGACCATTTTCTTATACATTTGCAGCCGACTGAAAAAAATCCTAAAAGAACTCCTTGTCTAAAGAATCCCACGAGAGGGAGTTGGAGATTGTTCTGGCAAATCTTCTCATATCTCAGGAAGATATAGGTGGTACTTGTTAGGGTTCAAAAGGCATGTAAAACATCACAAGTTGGATACCTTGCCGACTCGTATAGCAATTTTGCAGCTTTGCACACTTTAGACTCACCAAAATAAGCAAGTATAAAGATACCATACAAAATTACGGGCAAACTAGCTTGGGAGGAAGATAAGAAATAAAAAGGAAACAAGGTCAGTGAGCGTGCATTGCCTCATCACAAATGAAGCAAAGATAATGTTATCAAATCAAAGGGCTTATCACAGTTCACAGAGAAGTAATAAGTTAGAGAATCCGGGGTCCTACATATCTATTTCCTTAAACTTGATTGCTTCAGTAAGTTCATAATTGTGCCTGAACGCATTTGCCCTCTCTGCTATTGTAGCCTGCTCAGAAGTAACAGAGTACAGTCAATTTCCACAACAACGTAAAATAGATGCTTATTGATGCAGATAAGATACAGGATTTATTTCAGATTTCTAACAAAACAAAGCCAATTAACTGCTTGAAAATAAAGCTATATTTCTACAAACTGAGGACATGTACTGACCTTTACAGACTGCACTGCCCGAACATAATCTTTTAAAGGTTCTTCAAAATTCATCAAGAGATTCTGAGCCTAATATAATAAAAGAACGGAAAAGGTTTAAAAACCATCCAAACAAAAAGAACCATTTACAATATATCAAGTAATACCTCTCTCTGCAGTTTTATTGACAAACTTTCTGATTTTGTACCAAGCTCAGAAAATGCCTTTCCAAGAGCATTTCCTTCACAGTCTCCCAGTAACCTCACAGCCTTACCAAAGTCTGATAAAGACTGCCCCAACTCTGAAATAATGTTACAAAGGTCGTGGATCATCAATCATGTGGAAAAATAAAAGGAAAGGGTGAGGTGAGGTGGGACAGACATGAAAATGGCAATTAAAGAATTAGAAACGTTAAAACCATTAGTCCTTGCTAATAACTGGCACTCAGTGAGGATAAGTTATAAGAATCGAAATATTCCATACGGCACACGCAAGCAAACATTTGATACTTGCACTCACCCCTGTGTCTCTTCACGAGACGATAAGCATGTTTCTGGGCTTCAGCTAGATGATCTTCCAGCTGAAAAATGTAATTCTTCAGCTTCTCATACTCGGGATTTGATTCTTCAACTGGTTTCTCCTTTCCAAGGACAACATCACTCACTTTAGATTGTACGTCCTAACAAGATTAAGAGGACACCTTTGTCAGATATCAAATTCTTGGGGCCCTAGAATGCAGAAATGACTACGGTGGAATTAACTTAGATGACTACTAGTGTTATCTACTAACGAAACCGCACAATGAAGTTGCAGTTCAAAGCAGCTAATGTCTTCCTATAGTTCAAAGGAAAATATGTTGATGCTCGAAAACAGCAGGTGACAAAATGCAAATTAGCATTAGTCACTGATTGGCTGCTCAACTATGATAGTGATTAATCTTGCATAAACGTGATACCTTGAAAATTTGCATCAAGTCTGCTGGCTTCTTCTTGAAGATACCAATTTCCTGGGATCTTGCTCTTTCCATTGTCTGCAGATCAAACAAAAACAAGAACAAGGTTACAACGCAAAAGGGAAAGTAAATCAAAATATGGACTTTGTTTCTCAAATACTGAGATCATAGGAAGCTGAGATATCATGCCATGCAAAGCAAGGAAGTTAATAAATAAAATTTTGTCTATAATTTGTCAGAATGTTAAATTCTTCCTGAATTAGAATTTAGTAGGTAACATGCTAACAGCATATATCCAAGACTGATACCACAAATGAGTAAAGCAATTGATAAAGACATCAAGCCCTGAATACAATCTGCATAACATCAATAACATTAGAAGAATAGGAATTCTTAAGCAACACAGTTTTTCAAATAAATTTAGCATTGCAATATCCTCCACAGGCAAATAGGACCTTAAATTCCAAAATATTGTGACATTAATTGAATGATGTAAAAATTAAACCATGTTTCCTCGAACAAATGCCTGTCCATTATCAATACATGATTTGCATACATCCTCCACGTGACTTTTGCCTTCGAATGCAACATTCACTTATTCTCATCTCCAAACGATACGAGAAAGTCAAATGTACAATTTTTTTATTTGGTTGAATAAGTTGAGTTACAGCTTATTGAATCACCTGCTCATCAGCCTGCAAAAAGATTCTTAAATCATCACTCTGTTGTAGCTCATAATGTGAAGCTATTCGGTTGACAAAAACATCAAGAGCTTGACGCCTTATCTCAATAAACTCAGCACTAAATCTGAATTTCTCTGTATGGCAAAAGCAAACATTATGATCATAGTTCACAAGTCCGGAAAAATTATAATGTCATATATCATACATAAGCTTCATGCTGTATCAGCTTGAGGAAACATGCACAAGGAAGTTGATAGGAAATTAATGGCTCTTAAGCTTGCAGTGGTGCAAGAGATTGTCCTGATGTAGAGTCTCCTGATTGACATCGCTTTGAAGCCAAGATACATGGTAGTACCATTCTCCTTTGAGACAGAAAATCAAGTTTGGAGGATGAAACATGACAACTAGTGCAAATAGAAGCCAATAGCCACAAATATCTTCTCGCACTCTATGGTTGAGTACTTGAGTTAATTCATAATTAAACACAATCAAGACATAACATTTTTCATAAATGGAGCAACACCAATTACCCAAAAAGTGGTACAGGAAAAAGGATTGATTTGTTCAAACAAATACACCCACTGTATTCAATGTGACAAATGACAATTTCTTCAAGATAGAGAAAATACAAAAATCTACAAAGGCTCATGAGGAATGGAAAGACCCAACTAGCTTTACCTACAGTACTCTTCTCTGGAAGCGGAGGGATGAAGATACCCTTGTACTTTTCAAAAAGGCGATCTCTTAACCAAACAAAATCACTATATCGTCGAATAACAATTTTCTCGGGGCCATCATATTCGGGAAAATTTGTCTGCAGACAAGTATGGTTGTTAGAAACTTAGAATTGTTGGGACATACTTATACCTTTTCAAAGTATATAGCTGAAAAAACATGGATCATAGATCACTGGATAAGTGCACAAGTTTATATAATGGTAAGCGCAGGTGGTAACTGAACTTGCATTTCAGCATTCACCCCCAATTTTTTTCCTTTCTCTATCAATTCAAACAATAGTTGTTTAGTTGACCTAAAAGAAGCCTATGAATTTTGATCCCAGCAGCAACTACAATGGAGCAATATCAAGCCTAAATGTACTTTTAAAACAAATATATTCGGCATTTATAGTATAAATAAATATTGCGTAATTGGGTAAATAATTGCAAGGCATATCCTTCAACTCTAAATTAAGTGCGAGGATAATTCATAATCACATCCGAAATACAAAAGGAACACCCAACTGCAGTAACGCAGTAATTTTTACTTTGAAAATAACCGAGCACTCAATCTTCACATGCGAACCCAATACACATATTACCTTGGTAATAACTTTGTAGGAGATATAAGCCTGGACGCCATTACCCATTTTGGCAGGATCCGATACTGATACCGTTAAATACGGAGATTGCGACGATGGAGATCGAGGGCTTTGCACCACGGGCCCTGATCCACTTCCCTGATGAACACAAACATCAAATCAAATTGAAAAACAGAAAAGCAAACTGAACAATTAAACCAATTAATCGATGACGCAATTACCGAATTGATCATTGTTCCTGTGTCCGGTAGAGTGAGGTTGATCTTAAACGATGCCGTATGAGCGCAGGACAGTATTGACCGGCGAGTGGCTACAGTGATATTGAGTATAGAAGGAAGTCGAGTGTGACCAATACGACAACGTTACGCCACGAGAAGCACGTTTCCAGAGAAGACCTTATTCAACCATATTGGCCTCACTCTTCATTATCCATTTATCCCTTCTTTTTTATATACTTTGAGCTAATTTTCGATCCTCGTTTTATTTATGGACCCTCTTACTCTTTCTTATTAACTGGTGAATCCTTAAATAAGTCTTAAACCTTACCTGAAAATATAATACTGTAAGATTTAATATAGGCTAATACTGGTACCCACACTCATATTGTATATAATTATGAATAAAAACAAACTTAAATAACTATAAACAAAAATATATACAATTTATTTGTTAGTTATTTTTTATAGAAAAATCGAGTGTAAAAAAATACTCCATCCGTCCTAAGCTAAGAGGGTTATTTTTTCATTTTGATCGTCCCACCCAAAGAGTCCCCTTTCATTTTTTACGCACATGGGACCCACACACCCCCTCTAATACAATTAAAATATGGGACTCACACTCACACTAATACAACTACCCACTATATATTAAATAATAATACTCTTTAATCTACGTGCAAAAAAGCAAATGACCCTCTTACGCCGGGACGAGGGAGTATACAATTATTATAAAATATGTATACACTATTGAATAAAAAGTTACACATATGGATGCTAGTTTTTTTAATGAAAACTGAGTGTGAAAAAAGTATACAATTATTAAAAAAACATGTATACAAAACAGTATAACATGCATACAAAATAAAATAAAAAGTTGTACATATGGTGCACCGAATATCAACTCTTTAATAGAACTGTTATTAGAGCCGAGCGAGCTCGAGTAGTACATACTAGAGCTCGGCTCGAGTAGTTTTCAAGTCGAGCTCGAGCTCGGCTCGAGTAGTTTTTGAGCCGAGTCGAGCTCGAGCTCGATTTGGCTCGTTAAGCAAATCGAGTCGAGCTTATCGAGCCGATTTTTAATAACTATATCTTATATTTATTATTTTATTTAATATTTATTATATCATTATTATTAATTATAATTATTGTTAAAATAATCGAGCCTTGTCGAGTCAAGTCAAGCCGAGTCGAGCTCGGCTCGTTAAAGAAACGAGTATAAGGAGAGCTCGAACTCGAATAGTCACAAGTCGAACCGAAATCGAACTTTAACGAGCCGAGTCGAGTCGAGCTTTCGAATAGTTCGTTTCATTTAACAGCTCTACTCTTTAATATATATCCCCTCCTTGCCTAGTTAATGTTTATATTTTTTGAGGGTTCACAAGTTTTAGGTTTTACATTATCCTTTTGCCCGTATAACTCACACAAAACAATTGTGGAACCAATGCAATTACTCAGTACCCATTATACATTAAATATTACTCCCTCCGTCTCAAATTCATATTCAAGTTTACTGTAGATACAGAATTTAAGAAAAGTTATTTTTTGACTTCTTTTTTGGAGTAATATGGTATTTTTGGATAATAAATAAATAATAAAGTATGTTATGTGTATTAAAAAAGTTATGACAAATTTGAAATTAAAGTATGTTAAAGGGATATTAATTAGTTATTTTTTTATTATGAAAGTGTGAAGTTGAATTTAAGACTACTTAAAACAGAAAGTGTGAAGTTGGAGTTGAGATGGAGGGATTAGTAGTATATGGAGTATAATGTAATTTTTTGTTTTATACACATGAATTAAGCAATATTATTATTTTATATGTAGTGTGTAATTGTAATTATGAATTACATGTGTGACTCTTATACTAAAAAAGAAAAAATGAATACTTTTAAATTTGACGATCGAAATAAATAAGAATCCGACTGCAGTGCACCGATGCACCTGTACAATCTTAGCCGTTAGATTAATTTTTAATATAATCTACACCTTCGTTTAATATACTCACTCTATACACCCTAAAGTTACACATTTTGCAATTTTGATTGTGCCCTACAAATATATACATTTTCCTTTTTTATACACCCTTTGTAACGAAAGAAGAGAGTTGTTTTATATCTGATGAAATATCAAATTCCAAGTAGTTAAAAATATGTCCACATTATTATAATCAATATTGCTTCTAAACACACACAGTTTTAGAATTTAGTATTAATTTTAAGGATACTAGAGTACGGAATTATTATCTTTGGTCCGTAAGTTTAATAAAATCCACATTTGGTCCATTAGTTAAAGCGCTGAGTTTTCATCATTCTGAGTTTTATTTTGTTTTGTTTGGTATTTGTGGCTTCGGCTAGAATGGGCCCATCATTTTTACTATTTTTTACTGGATTGGTGAAGATAACTTGCCCATCATTATTGATTTTTACAGAATGTTTGGCCGTTGTTCTAACAGATCTTGTAACTGGCTTGAAGCTTGCTCGTAACACTCATCACAGAATCCACAACTTTTGTAATTTTTGAAAATAATTAAAGTTATAACAACATCAAAGTCCAGATGAACAACACTTTGCTGAAAGAATATAATGATTAAAATGCTATCCAACACTTTGGTAGCCCAAGAATGATAATAAAGATGCATACTCTACCTCTACAAAACAGATCAATCCACACCACAGCTGCACGGTTGGCTTGGACCTCTTCATTCACCAAAATCACACACTTGATAATAATTTATTTAGTACGCTTCTTAGCTTCACTGTAGAGGATTACACCAATCACTGTTAGGCTGTATCCGAGCATTCCCGTCACTGACACTGGGTTCCTGAAAATCAATATGGACACTACCACAGCGACTGCTCCCTTTGCGTTTCCGAGTACCTGAAGGAACCCACAACCATATAAGTTAATCTAACATTGAACAAGGTAACAAGAAAATCACGTAATTATTTCATTGAGTTTTCCAGTTATGATCATTATTTTTGACAGTGTAAGCTTTCTTTCAAGCAGGTGGAACCAAGAATCAATAACAACGTTTAATCTGATAAATGCTTTAAACAAGTCACACAGTTTTCCGGTACATTTCAGAGAATCACAACTTCTTCTCAAGTTAACTTATTTCCTCCAGCTTATTAGTGATCTCTCATAAGTACATACACCAGATATACACTTGTAAAATGGTTTAAGAAGTAAGATCTGACATAAAAACATGACACTGATCGTTTATTACATTTTGTTCTCTTGCAGTTGATACCTAGTGTTAAGATAGCCTAGTTGGAAGCAATATGCGTTATTATATAACATACCCAGTTAATGCGTTCTGTACATCTAAACACCTAACCTAGGGAACAGAACATAAAAATGAAGGAGAATGGACAAAACAGTTTTCAATAGATAACTTAACTAATGATTAATGCAGATGTTAAGAAGAAAGAATATATAACAGAAAAAATTAACTAGGACTATGCAGTTTAATAAATTCAGTGGGAGTGTATTTGTATAGTAAGTTACAGTATTTCATTCTACAGCAAGAATAAAAAGAAAACATTTTTTCTTTCATTGTTATCCAAACAACATCACGGTCCCTGTTCATGCCCTAATTCCTTGTGGAAAGAGAACAGAAAAGATCATTCTGTGTGATTTGCTCAGATCTTTCAATAAAGAATAATACCACTAAATAGCAAGAGATAAGAGCAATATTAAAATGGGCTCTTTTGTGTTTTAAAATATAACAACGATGAACCAAGAATTGAAAAAGAAATACCTGAAGAGTAAGGGGACTGGTGTGCTTTGTGACCAAGAAATTGGTCAAATTTACAAAATATGCCAGCGCAGAATTGAACAGCAGTAACCAAATAATTCTGAAATCTTCTCTAGCAAGGGCGAATAAGATACCAACCACATTTTCTTCCATAAAGAGTGTTGCAGGAAGAAGAATTACTACAGCTATAGGAGCCATGTAGAGGAGCAGATTCATGGAATTCAGCTTTTCCCTTCAACAGGAAAAAAGGAAACAGAATGCATGTCATAATTTTACTCAAACAAAACCATATCCCTGTAATAAATATTACACAGCATGCACAGTATGCTAGTGTATAGAATTATTACCCTTCAGAAGAAAGCAATATACCCTGGACCACTGATTTGAGCGCCCTAGCAGCTGTTGCACCAATACACATGATAAACCCAAACAAATGGAAGCTAGGCTCACCCTACACTAATGAGAGACAGGTAGAATTAAAATGGCATTCAGTTTAACTGGAACATCCTAATACATAATACAGAATTCTAAGCAGTTGCTTGACAGGTATATTGCAGGGAGCCCATGCATAAACAAGATGCATTAATCAGCCTAATAAAATGGTTAATCGCATCAACATTCATATTATATAGACCAAAGGAAAATACACCCCAACCAGACTGTTCGAATCCTTCTCCACGACTAGAAAACATGTTTTTTTCATCATATGGAAGATCAAGCAACTTAATGTTGAGTATAACTTACCAACTCCCACAAGTTCATATTCATCGAGTTACAAACTTAAGAAACTTTATGCCGGAGAGAAAACACACAGGTAGCTCTGTTTCCAGAGAGAAAAAGGAAAAAAAAAAGTCATTCCCACAAGTTCATATTCATCGAGTTACAAACTTAAGAAACTTTATGCCCGAGAAAACACACAGGTAGCTCTGTTTCCAGAGAAAGAAAAAAGAAGAAAAAGGTCATTTTTCCATACATTCCTTTAACCAGCTGCAATTTGCAACGAACAACTAAACAAATTTGCTCATTATCTTTCTAATAGAACATGGGAACCTCCCTCCCATCACACAATCAATTCGTCCAATCAACCCAAGCAACTAGAACCAAGAGAATCTAATAAATCATATAAACAGAAAAGCTAAAACCAACTGAAACATATCACAGTACACTAATATTCATGCAAAAGAAGGAAGCATACCCCACTTGCAATGATAACTCCAGTAACAACGGGTACCAAAGTCAAGTAAGTCAACCAGGCCTCCCTCTTCAGGATCATCAGGTATGCAAACACCGCAGTGAAAAACGGCGTCGTAGCGCCAATTGCCTGATTGAAGCTCACCGGCAAATATTTGAGCGAAATATTGCCGCTAACAACAGAAGCACAGAAAATCAGGCTGAGTGCTGAAATCTTCATGAACTGAACCCTAGATCTTATCGTCTGCATCGGAACCATCTTCATCCACGCGATCCCAATGTAGCTCAGCAACGAACACGCCGACATGTGGCACATCGTCAGGAAAATTGGATACTTGAACCCGTAATTGCTCAATAAATACTTGTTCAGTAGCAAAACCCCAATGTTGGATGAATACCACGACGCCACCAAGCCGATCGTAAACCACCGGCCGGAGGATTTCGTCGCCGCCATCTCTCGACCAATCACGTGTTAGCATAAAAAATCCAAAAATAATTTACAAACTCTGAAGTCTGAAAACAGATTTTTGCGGTGGGTTTAGAGAGAATTGTGAACGGATCTACAAGGGCTCAAAAAGGGGTGAAAGGGCAGAATAAAAAGAAGGGATCTGTAACGCATTTGTGGTGAAATCCAATAGCACTCAAATGGACACAATCGACAACACACCAAAAACGTAGAATACGATTCGGATTGAATACATATGTATGTGGAGATATTGATATTGAAAGAACGGAGAGGATTTGATTTAAACGCAGGAGATGAGAGAGATTGGGGGGAGAATTTAGGGAAGGCGGAAGAGCTTAAGGGGAACAATCAAGCTAATCAATCAATAAGTTAGTAAAATTAGTCAATAGTTACTAGTTTTGTTCTTACAAATTACTAACATGAAGATTCCATGAGATGTGTTTCCTATGATGACTTTGGACTTGACAAAACTGTAAATGCAAAATAAAGGGCTGCACTGTACTGTGACTGTGTGGAACATTCCCTCTCATTATTGCGGTAGTTTGCGCATGTCTTTTGTTGGTTCCCATGAAAGGCTGCGTCCTAATTTATGGGTATTTTGTAATCCTTTGGTTTCGAATATTCGAAAGATCTTCAGTTCACCTCAGGTCATTATCTATGACTTACCTTTGAGGCTTTTGATTATAGATGTGCTTTTGTACATGCTAGCAATGACTATATTACAAGGGAACTTTGGTTGATTATTTATGCTTTCTTGAATCAAGCTATGATTATTATGAGTGATTTTAATACTACTACGGGTGCCCATGAGGGACTTAATGCAACAAGGAATGATAATCTTAATTCAGTTGAATTTCGGGAATTCTTGGATGTTTCGGGTTTGCATGACATGGATTTACATGGTGCACGTTACACGTGGGTCAGCCGTGCAGCCAATAGGGTTTTGATTGCTGATGGAGTTCTTGATAGATGGGATTCAGTGACTGCCAACGCTTATGCTAGGCATTCATCGGATCATAATCCCATCGTACTTACATGCAGCACTGCCGTCTACTCTCCTAAACTTTTTAGACTTCAATGCATGTGGCTGAAGGATACTGACTTCTTTGCTATGGCTGCTACATCATGGCATAAATTCATACGGGCTACAAATCTGATTTCTCGATTTGCAGCCAAACTTAGAAGGTTGAAAGTGGATACTAAAAGCTGGAATTCCTAGGAGTATGGGAACATTTTTGATGTAGTTGAGGCAGCTTTTGATCAGCTCCAAAGGGTTCAAAATCGCATTGATATTGAGGGAGACAGCCCTGAGCTTTTTGCAGAGGAGGTGGATGCACATTTGTCTCTCAATGTAAAGCTATTGGAGCAGCATCAATTTTACTCTCAGAAGCATAGAACTTCCTGGCTCAAGGATGGGGATCGCAACACGAATTTTTTCATCGAAGCCAACGTACTGCAAAAACTAGAGCTAATATCACATCTATGATGATTGATGGGGTGATATCGGATGATTGATGGAGTTCTACACTAAGCTCTTTCAAAAGCCTGACGATTTGCCAGATTTTGGGGTTCTAAATTTTGTGAAAAAGACCATTGATGTTTCTGAAAATCTTGCTCTCACACGTGTTCCTTTTGTTGATGAAATCAGAAATGCGGTGATGGAATTATCTGGAGACAGTGCACCAGGTCCTAATGGGTTTGGAGGCAAATTTTATCACAAGTGTTGGCACATCATTAGAGATTACCTTTGTTTGGCTGTGCAACATTTGTTTGCGAATGGTACTATCCCATCAGGAATTAACTGCAACTTTGTGGTCTTTATTCCCAAGGTGGATGGAGCGAATAAGGTTGAAGATTTCAGACCTATAAACCTTTGCAATTTTTTCTTCAAGGTTTTCACCAAGATCCTTGCCAACAGACTCGTCTCTGTTTCACACAAGCGTTTAGGTCCTCACCAGTTTGGATTTGTTCCAAACCTCAGTATTCATCATTGTACCGCCCTAGCTTCGGAGAGTTTTAATTATCTCAATAATTCTATTACTGGCAGCGTTGCTTTCAAAGTCGATATCAGGAAAGCCTTTGATACAATCAGATGGGATTTTCTTATTGAGGTGCTTCAACGTATGGGCTTTTCTCTGAAATTTGTGGATTTGATCAAATCGGTCCTCCATTCTTCCAGGATTTCTATTTTGATTAATGGTACTCCGAAAGGATTTTTTTAATGTGGCAGGGGGGTTCGTCAGTGTGACTCTTTGTCACCGCTGTTATTTTGCATTGCAGAGGAAATCCTTGGCTTATGGATTTTGAAACTTACTAATGATGGCTCTATTTCTAGAGCTAAGGGAAGTCGTAGTTGTCGCTTACCATCCTATTTATTTTATGCTGATGATATTATGATGTTTTGTAAAGCAGATGGGAATTCTATTTATGGTTTGAAGCACTGTTTAGTGTGAACATCTGCATGTTTTAGGGTACGATTTAGCACCGTTTTGTGGAATTTATATTCGTATTTTAGCACTAAATGGTTAATTTTCATATATTTTAGATATTGGTGCATTTGAGGTGTTATTTCATGTTTTTAGGTGGAAAACGGATTAAAAGTGCAAAGTTGGAATGAAAAATGGAATCGTGAAATAATGCAGAAAAACGCATGTCCAATTTGCATATTTTTTCTGTATTTGTGTAGAAGTCCAAATTCTTCATGTGATATATGGTTGGAAAGCCACAGAAGAGAAGGTCATTTTGGCTTAAGAAACACATCAATTGGAGGTCAGATGAGGGAATTATGATCAAAACGGTGAAGACACGCAAGCTAAGGAAGAGAGGGTCGCGTGAGCGCAAGAATCGCTTTAATCGGAATTCAGATGAAGAAGTTATGCTCAAAACCGTGAGGTCGCGTAACTGCCAGCGAGAATTCCGAGAATTCACGAAAATTACCCTCTATTTCCTATTTTCTTGGTGGCCAAGTTATTTCCTAATTTAATATCCCTACATATCTTCCATAATTATATTTTTCCTGATTTTTCAAGATCCCACATCCTTTTACTCCATATTTTATTCAATTCTCACACCTATATATACCTCATTCTCACCACCACATAAAGTGTGGAGAAACCGCATAATCTACCACCACCACATCACCTAGGGTTTTAAACCCTAACCCATCACCTTCCGCCATCTATCTCTACCCTTCACCCGTATTTCACCTATCACACTCAGTCACGGTGTTTGCTACTTGAGAAGGAAAACAGAGGAGGATCATCAAGACGGAAAGAGAAGATGGAGAATTATTCCAGACAAGGGTTTTTCTTCCTTATTTAATTTTTAATTGTTGATTTATAGACTCATGGGTAAGTTTTCATCTTTTACCATGGTTGTTACTTGAAACACCATGAACTAGTTTCCTCTTGATAGTTTTAGGGTTTGAAAGTTTGTCATGTTGATTTGAGATTTTAGACATCAATGATGATAATTTTTGCAAAATATTTATTCCTTATTAACATTTATTTTAGACTTATATAATCATGTTTCTTAATTTTTATGATATTATCATTGATTGATGTATGATTGAGTTTGAATGTGTTCCATGATTATATTTGTTATTTCGTGACAATTGAAGGGGATTGACCAATATATAGCCTTTGATTGTTTGACCATCAATATAGGATACCTTATTATCTTTGCATGACCATTGTTAAAGAGAAATATGGTAAGGAATCTCTAATCCAATTCCTTTAGTACCTATACTGGATAGATCTCTTGCACTAGCCTATATAGAATTTTGCATATGAATCGCCTAGAAAGCAAATAAGGGGTTGTGGATATTTAATTTCCTTAGTACCGAAAGAGAATAGAGAATTATCTTATTAATTTGGTCCTAGGAATTTATGTTCTTTAAAATTGTTAAATCTCACTTGTACATGAGTGATTTAGCATGTTTAAGTGATAATTCCTATAAAATTCTGCATGATTTGATTCACTTGTCTATTTGTCTTATTTCGCATGATAAATTGGATTTTCCTAAAATTATCTTGTTATTATCTCTTGAAACACCTGTGATTGAGTGTGGTTTCTATTTATTTATTTTATTTTATATTTATTTTCTGCAATATTAGTTAATAATTCCAATTCACAAAAGGTTTTTATGTCTTAATTATTAGTGGTGACAGTTATTTAGTGTGTATCTTGCTTAACTCTAATCCATTGGGTTCGATATTTTTACTTGGTCACACGCTGAGCTACAATTGATTTCCTACAATTGGGGATACGCAAAAAGGTGAACAAGCAAGCACGCACTCACTGGATATGCTAACATCTCAGGGCAGGTATTCAATCCCCAAAAATCGAAGGTTTTCTTTGGCAAATACACAAAGGAGGCAATCAGAGAGAAAATCAAAGAGGAGCTTGCCATTCCGGAAGGCAATCTTCCCTTTAAGTACTTGTTTGTTCCAATATTTTGTGGTGCTCCGAAGAATTCTTATTTCAAGGATGCAACGGACTCCATACTTGCTAAATTCCTGAGGTGGAAAGGTAACACGCTCTCCATGGTAGGGAGGATCTGTCTTGTTAATTCGGTGATCATTTCCTCAGCAGTTCATATAATGATGATATATAGATGGCCGAAACACCAAATCAAGAGAATAGAGAATGCATGCAGGAATTTTATATGGACAGGTGATGTTGCTAAACGACATCACTTCACAGTTGCATAGAGTCGTATATGCTGCCCCACAGCTGAGGGAGGATTGGGCATAAGGTCCATGAAGGCTGCCAATGAAGCATACCTTATGAAACTATCTTGGGACATCATCAGTGGTGAGGATTCCTTGCTGTTTCTTCGATAAAGATGGTTTGAAGGTGGTAAACTTAAGCAAAATTATATTTCTTCTTCCATTAGATCGGCATGCAGTACCCACATCTTACAGCTTATGGAAGAGGAAGTACGGATTGTAGGTTATGATTCTAAAGTTCGTTTTTTGATAGACAATTGGATTGGGAGACCCATTGCTGACATTATTGAAATACCAATGGAGTATATGCAGCACTATGAGCAATATATTGGGGATTATTTTTATGATGGAGATTGGTATTTCACAAGGGAATTTACAGAAGCTTACCCGTTTATAGTGGATGCGATTATTGCTACTCGCATGTCGCCCAATCTGGATGATCATAGGCTTTGGAGTAAATCTCTGTATGAGAACATCCAAACTTGCATATAAGCACACAAGGCCCTCTTTCCCCTCTACAAATTGGGGAGCTTGGATTTGGGCCAACCATATACCCACACGGAGATCACTTACATTAGGGAAGGCCATCAGAGGGGTTCTTACTATATGGGATGTATTTATTAATAGAGGATTTCTGGGGCCATCATGGTACTACTTATGTGAATCGGAATCAGAATCCGTTGATCACATTTTCGTTCAATGTAATATCTCCTCGGAGGTGCTGAGATACTTGTTGGCAGGTTTTGGCTTTGATATCTCTTTGGATCAAAGCTTCATTGGCTTTCTTCTACAGGCCATGAGGATGAACGAGAGCTCATAGGTTATGCAGTTGTGGAAAGCGGTTATTGTATCCTATTGCTGGATTATATGGAGCACGAGAAATATCATGTTAAATATAGAATTGGATTCGGAGGGCAACCATAAACCATTGGCACGATGCACAACACCATGGAGGATTTGGCTACACTACATTATTTTGGAGTGAAAGGAGTGCCTAGGAAAACTCCTAACATCATTTCCCTACGATGGCAGCCTCCACTACCCGGCTGGATTAAAGTGAATACGGATGGCCATGCTTCGGGTGCGCCAGGTATAATCTCGGGAGCAAGGATTTTTGAAATAGTAGAGGGTTTGCTAAAGGTTATTTCACATGTGGATATGAAAGTGGCTTTGCATTTGAGGCAGAACTGACAGCTGCTTTCACGATAGTGGAGATTGTAAATGATAAAGGTTGGAAGTCAATTTGGTTGGAGACGGACTCTACCTTCGTAGTATATGTATTCTTGGATTTCTCTCCGAAGATACCCTGTCGTCTTTTGGCTAGATGGAGGAGAGCTAAAGACATCATCGCTAGTATGGATTTTCATGTATTACATATCTATCGAGCGGGCAACATAGTTGCAGATGCCCTATCAGACATTGGGGGCGATATGGACTGGCATACTTCGGCACCAAATTTTGTCCATCATCTAATGTTCAATGACATTAACTCTGAGTATTTTCATTTTAGATAGATTTTTCTAGCTGCATGTGGCTGATTTCTTTTAGACATCTTTTACCTCTGTCACTTTTTGGTTCTCTTTTTATATTGCATCATCTATTTGCCTAACATACTTTATCATTTATATATTATTAAAAAATACCATTATACCACCTAAAAGTTATCATTTTCTTAATCTCCGTGCCAGAATTGGGGTGCAATCTTTTGTGGTATGAAGGAAGTATATTCTAATGAATCATTAACACGAGGTATTTAATTAAGGATACATATATTGCGTGTAATTATAATAATTAATTTTGACTTCGCGATTATTTTTTAGTATATGAGAAATTATTCTTTAGAGAAATGAATTATTATCTTTTGAATAAAAAAAATTACTCTACAAACTAATATATATTGTGATTTTTTATATTCTTGTTGAGCATAATTTGAAAAGTACATTCTTTTTTATTCAAAAAAGTAATAATTTCTTTAAAAAATAACTATGCAAACACATGATTAATAATGAATTGGGTTCACAAGTAATCACTACTATTATAATAATAATAATAATAATAATAATAATAATAATAATAATTATTATTATTATTATATAAGATTCATTGTACTTTTGAGAAATTTATAATCTACTATAACTAAGTTTCATTAAAAAATCAATAGATAAACACAAATAAATTTGTATTTTACCAAAATAATAATAATAATAATAATTATAATAATAATAATAATTATTATTTAAGATTCATTGTACTTTGAGAAATTTATAATCTACTATAACTAAGTTTCATTAAAAAAATCAATAGATTAACACAAATAAAATTATTTTTTACCAACAGAATATTCCGTTGGTAAAAGCTTTATTATTAAATTGGTTTATCAACGGATTAACAATGGAATCCGTTGGTAAATTTCCGTTGGTAGAGTGGTGGTTGGTAAATTTTTGGCAACAAAAAATCAATTCTATTGGTAATCTGTTGCTAAAAATTCCGTAGGTAATTTATATAAAGATTTCCTTGGTAATCCGTTGGTAATTACAAACAGATTGAATTCCGTTGGTAAAATAGAGAATAAATCCATTGGTATTCCTTTGCTAACAGAAAAATATCATTTTGGCTGCTAATCCATTGGTAATTACCAACAGATTGGATTCCGTTGGTAAATTTCATTGCTAAAAAATACTTTTTTTTGTAGTGAAAACCATGATATAATAACAAAAATATACACGCTCCGAGTATTTATGCCCGTTTATGCGAGAACGGAGATTAAGAAATATTTTTTTAATATATAATAAGAAAAATAAAGGTAAGTTGGTAATTTAAGAGAAAATGTAAATAAAGTTGTTAGGAATGATGAATAAAATGTAAAAAATAAATAAAGTTGTTAAGATTGATAAATAAATTATAAAAAGTATATATGATGTATATTATATTTTTACTAAGTAGTATATGGGATACCTCAAAATGTATTTATATAATGCTATGAAATTTTTAATAGATATTTTTATTTAATCCTCATCACTCAATAAAATGATTAATTCTTTAATATATTTAATAACTACCCCTACACCCTCAATTTTACACTATAAACCTTCAGTTGCACCCTAAATAACCCAAGAAAAGTTTAACATGTAGTATTATATTTTTTATTAAAATATTTTAACATTAAGCTTTAATGAATAAAATTATTTTTATTAATTTATATAGTTCTTAACATTGTTTACTTAATTTAAGAGAGGATAACTTTTTAAAATATATATTTTCATATTTTTTATGATATTAAAATTATTTTTTATTAATTTAAAAGTTGTTTAAATTATTTATTTATTTATAATCAATACACAAAATGTTATTAATACTCAAAATTATCATTGAATTTAGATTCATTTAAGTAAATTTAATTTTAAATAAATAATAAATATTTCCTAAAAAGAAGAGTTAATACATTTGAAGAGGAAAATTAATTTTTTAAAAAATATTATTTCTCTAATTTTTATGTAACTTTTATAAATTATAAAATTATCAATAAAAAACTATGTGTTTCATTTAATCTCTATAAATTAATACTAAAAAAATAAATTAAAACCTAAGCTAATTTAAAATAATAATAATAATATATATATTTGTATATGACTAGATAAATAATCTACATATCTTTGAAAGGGTTGCAAATTCTAAATTTGATCTCTCATGTAGATGAGAAAGACTTTGAAAATTTTCCTATTTTCTTTATAGAAGCAACGATACGTGTTCGGTACCCCGTATGAAAATATAATAACAATTTAATAGTTAATTATAATTATTTTTATACTCACTCTATCTCATCAAAAGTTTCAATTTTATTATAGTGCCAATAGGTAAATATACCCAATTCACAACTATCAAATATCAATACCAACACTTAAACTACATTATTTTTATTTTAACCAAAACACCCAAAAGGGACTCTTTTACCCCTCACCCACCCCACCTGGTATCCACCCCCGTGTCCACACCCCCTCCAGCTAGTATTCCACCCCCTCTCCCGTGACCACACCACCTCCCAGCTATAAGCAAAATTTCACCACGTGAAGACATTCCCACCCACCATCCAGCTGGTTATCGTCGAAGAAAGGTAGTCACCTTGGCCACCCTCTTTCACCACTCCCCGCTTTGACCTGATTCTTGTCTCATATAGGTAAGGGAAATTTCAACACACCCGACCCACCCGACCCAAGGTCTCTTCCGTTCTCGTTTTTTGCTGGGTGTCGTCGACATCTCATTCAACGGCGGCAGTCAATGCCCCTGAACTCGGCAATTGTCAACGGCCTTCCATTAGGTCTTTATCTGTGACAATCAAGGTGTAAAGCCCTTAGTTCGTTCACGGCGGCAAGGTGTTCAACGGCTCAAGGTGTATTGAGGAATCCACAACTGTACCTAGTATCATTGGCGTCGGCATCTCCAATTTCCGGTAAGATCCCCAATTCTTCATTTTTATTTGCCTATTGACACTAAATAGATTGTGTAATAGCAGGAATAATATTTTCTAAGTTTCAACCTTCAAACAATCTAACATTCGTAGTAGAGAAATCAAATTCGATTGTATATAGATATTCTCTAAAAAAATTTATTTATTGGACATCATTGAAAGCATGGCAATAAAAATGCAATGAATTCTACTAGGTTGATTTGACTGAATCAGCTTCTTTGTTGAATTAATACCACTCATCTCGATCTATTGTGCTAATAATTGAGATTTGCTTAATATTTAATATGATTGGTTTTTTTAATTTCCCCGCCCCGAATGCAGAATGTAGTGTATTAGACTCTTTGGATAACATGGAGATTCTATTTAAGTTGTGTATAGATGATAATTGATGTTTAAGAGGTGCCAAGCCAATTTTAGTTTTACTTTCGTAGTTCATTTGGATTAAATTAGTTGTTTAAGTGGACGACTGATAGTGAACTCTTGATACATGGTTTGAACTCATTCACATTCGACAATAATCGTTGATTATTTTCTTTGTTGTTGGTATCCCCTTACACTGTGTTATAGTGGAAATTTTAACTACCTACTATTTATTGAATTAAGTAGGTGATAAGGTGCTTGTTCACCTTTTTGCGTGTCTCCAAGTGTAGGGAATCAATTGTAACTCAACGTGTGATCAAGTGAAAATATCGAACCCAAGGGATTAGAGTTAAGCAAGATACACACTAAATAACTGTCACCACTAATAATTAAGACATAAAAACCTTTTGTGAATTGGAAATATTAACTAATATTGCAGAAAATAAATACTAAATAAAATAAATAAATAGAAGACACGCTCAATCACATGTGTTTCAAGAGACAAGAACAAGAACAAGATAGTTTTAGGAAAATCCAATTTATCATGCGAAATAAACAAGTGAATCAAATCATGCAGAATTTTATAGGAATGATCACTTAAACATGCTAAACCACTCATGTACAAGTGAGATTTAACAATTTTAAAGAACATAAATTCCTAGGACCAAATTAATAAGATAATTCTCTATTCTCTTTCGGTACTAAGGAAATTAAATATCCACAACCCCTTATTCGCTTTCTAGGCGATTCACATGCAAAATTCCATATAGGCTAGTGCAAGAGATCTATCCTGTATAGGTACTAAAGGAATTGGATTATGGCTTCCTTACCATATTTCTCTTTAACAATGATCATGCAAAGATAATAAGGTATCCTATACTGATGGTCAAACAATCAAAGACTATATATTGGTCAATCCCCTTCAATTGTCACGAAATAACAAATATAATCATGGAACACATTCAAACTCAATCATACACCAATCAATGATAATATCATAAAAATTAAGAAACATGATTATATAAGTCTAAAATAAAATGTCAATAAGGAATAATTATTTTGCAAAAATTATCATCATAGATGTCTAAAATCTCAAATTAACATGATAAACTTTCAAACCCTAAAACTATCAAGAGAAAACTAGCCCATGGTGTTACAAGTAACAACCATGGTAAAAGATGAAAACTTACCCATGAGTCTATAAATCAACAATAAGAAATTAAATAAGGAAGAAAAACCCTTGTCTGGAATAATTCTCCGTCTTCTCTTTCCGCCTTGATGATCCACCTCCGTTCTCCTTCTCAAGTAACAAACACCGTGACTGAGCGTGATAGGTGAAAGGCGGGTGAAGGGCAGAGATGGAAGGCGGAAGGTGATGGGTTAGGGTTTAAAACCCTAGGTGATGTGGTGGTGGTAGATTATGCGGTTTCTCCACACTTTATCTGGTGATGAGAATGAGTATACATAGGTTTGAGAATTGAATAATAAAATAAGGAGTAAATCTAGAAAAATCAGGAAAAATATAATTATGGAAGATATAGATGGATATTAAATTAGGAAATAACTTAGCCACCAAGAAAATAGGAATAGAGGGTAATTTTCGTGAATTTTCGAAATTCTCGCCGGCAGCTGCGCGATCTCACGGTTTTGAGTATAACTTTTTCATCCGAGCTCCGATTGAAGTGATTTTTATGCTCACGCGACCCTCTCTTCCGTAGCTTTCTAACCATATATCATACGACCAGTTTGGAATTCTACAAAAGTACAGAATAATTATGGAATGTAGTCCTCTGTTTCCTTGATATCCTGCACAAATTCACGCTAAATTCCAACTTTGCACTTTTAATCCGTTTTCCACCTAAAAATACGAAATAATAACTCAAATACACCAATATCTTAAATATATAAATATGAACCATTTAGTGCTAAAATATGAATATTAATCCCACAAAACGGTGCTAAATCGGACCCTAAAACATGCAGATTTTCACACTAAACAAGCCCCCCAAACTTAAGATGTTGTTCGTCCCCGAACAACGAAATCAAACTAAGAAAAAAGATAGTGTGTAAATCAAATGGAAAGCAAAGGATACGACTACTAGGCCATTCAACATACAATTGTCATTAACTCCGATCATGCAACTTTCATTACATGCAATAATTCAATCATAGCATACAAGTTAAGACAATTACTACCAATTAAAATGCTCCATCAACTTATTCTCACGGGAAGAATATCGCTCGCACTCAAGTGTAAAAGATGTACACTTATGGGGTATGGTGTTTACGCTCAAATTCAATTCAAGTGCATGCGTAACCATAAACTTGCCAATTGTCTCAAACTCTCCACCACTAAAAATATGATTCGACAATAGGATAAAAAAGGACTTTTAATAGGATGTAATGTTGGCTCTTTGGTAAGTGTAGGAAACATATGGACAAAGTAACTCAATTAGTAGAGAATTAAAATCGGAGATCTTTGGTACTGCAGAGTTTTACACTTCAAGGCTATCCAGCTTCATGCTCTTTTAATTTTATTTTCTCTCATTTCCTTCAAGCTCAACATTCTTTTTTCATTTCTTTTCTTTTCTTTTTCTCGAGGTACCAGTTTCGGGCACTACCTCTAACATCTCGGGGTACCAGTTTCGGGCACTACCCCTAAGCAATTTATTTTTCAGCTTATACTTTTCATCTCATAATCACTTGTACAGCTCCAAATATTTTATTCCTTCCAAACTTCATGAAAATCACTCACACACTTTGACAGCATTTAATTCTCCACTAAATATAGGAATTTAAGGCTCAAATATGATATCAAAATGGTTATCTTCGTAGGTTGCCAAAGAAATAAGACTTTCAGTCTCAAAAGGGCTAACTACGGATATATAATTATTTGGTAGGAAATTATTTGGCAAAGTGACTCATAAAAATCAAAGATGACCTAAAATCATCTCCCATTATCTAACATAACACGCGGTCTCGAGTAAGACAAAAGGCAAGTTCTAAAATACACACACCAGAATGATACTCAACAGAAAGAAATATCATGTGATTATGTACATGATCTATAGGCTCAAAATCTCACATGGATTTTCAAGTAACAGAGCATTCTTCATGGTAAGCAATACCACACAAATACACATAGAACTTCATACCACAATATAACTTAAGTACACTTCCTTCATCAATTTCAAGAGCATATGAATTTTTAGCAGAAATCTAACAAATAAATTCAAACTAAGCACATAACCAAAAACCCAAACATAAGTACCTCAACTACTCAAGAATCAACATCATTTGTCACATAAAAAGCAAATATTATAATAAGGAAATGAATTCACCTTATTTATCTCATCCATATCTTGCAAGTTCCTCGAATTATTCAAACTCGATCAGGCGTAGGCCTCAGATAGAACTCACTTCTTTTTGCTACTCCGATATCCTTCATAATCATTAAAGCTCAAATACATCTCATCACCAATCAGAACTCATTAGTAAAATCATAGGAGAAACTCAAAAATTCAACTAAAAATTAAATCACTCCAAATCTAGAAAACACACAAGACATACACAAAACACTTGGATAGTCGCAAAAAAATTCGAAAATTCAAAATAAATTTCAAAAATTCTAAAAAAAATCAACCTCCAAGCATCACACACAAGTGAAGAAAACTTACCTATGTGCTTCAAGACATTGGGATGCACGTCCACCCCCCAAACTTAGTTCAAACAAAGTGAGAAACTAAGTTTGTAAAAAGTGAATACCATAGATGAAGAAGCACCTAATAAAATTTTCTACACCAAACAAAAACATAAAAGCGATAAAATTTTTTTTAATTAAAAGTGATAATAAATAATTTAGTGGTCTCCTATTTAAACAATCTAATCCCCGGCAATGGCGCCATTTGCTTGTTTACCTTTTTGCATGTCCTCAAGTGTAGGGAATCAATTGTAGCTCAGCGTGTGACCAAGTGAAAATATCGAACCCAAGGTATTAGAGTTAAGCAAGATACACACTAAATAACTGTCACCATTAATAATTAAGACATAAAAACCTTTTGTGAATTGGAAATATTAACTAATATTGCAGAAAATAAATACTAAATAAAATAAATAAATAGAAGTCACACTCCATCACAGGTGTTTCAAGAGACAAGAACAAGGTAGTTTTAGGAAAATCCAATTTATCATGTGAAATAAGACAAATAGACAAGTGAATCAAATCATGCAAAATTTTATAGGAATGATCACTTAAGCATGCTAAACCACTCATGGATAAGTGAGATTTAACAATTTTAAAGAACAAAAATTCCTAGGACCAAATTAATAAGATAATTCCCTATTCCCTTTAGGTACTAAGGAAATTAAATACCCACAACCCCTTATTCGCTTTCTAGGCGATTCACATGCAAAATTCCATATAGGCTAGTGCAAGAGATCTATCCTGTATAGGTACTAAAGGAATTGGATTAGGGCTTCCTTACCATATTTCTCTTTAACAATGGTCATGCAAAGATAATAAGGTATCCTATATTGATGGTCAAACAATCAAAGGCTATATATTGGTCAATCCCCTTCAATTGTCACAAAATAACAAATATAATCATGGAACACATTCAAACTCAATCATACATCAATCAATGATAATATCATAATAATTAAGAAACATGATTATATAAGTTTAAAATAAAATGTCAATAAGGAATAAATATTTTGCAAAAGTTATCATCATAGATGTCTAAAATCTCAAATCAACATGATAAACTTTCAAACCTTAAAACCATCAAGAAAAAATTAGCCCATGGTGTTATAAGTAACAACATGGTAAAAGATGAAAATTTACCCATGAGTCTATAAATCAACAATAAGAAATTAAATAAGGAAGAAAAACCCTTGCCTGGAATAATTCTCCGTCTTTTCTTTTTGTCTTGATGATCCTCCTCCGTTGTGTGATAGGTGAAAGACGGGTGAAGGATAGAGATGGAAGGCGGAAGGTGATGGGTTAGAGTTTAAAACCTTAGGTGATGTGGTAGTTGTAGATTATGCGGTTTCTCCACACTTTATGTGGTGATGAGAATGGGTATATATACGTGTAGAATTGAATAATAAAATAAGGTGTAAATCTTGAAAAATTAGGAAAAATATAATTATGGAAGATATGGATGGATATTAAATTAGGAAATAACTTAGCCACCAAGAAAATAGGAAATATAGGGTAATTTTCGTGAATTTTTGGAATTCTCACCGGCAGTTGCGCGTCCTCACAGTTTTGAGCATAACTTCTTCATCCGAGCTCCGATTGAAGTGATTTTTATGCTCACGCGACCCTATCTTCCGTAGCTTTCAAACCCTGTATCACACGACCAGTTGGACTTCTACAGAAATATAGAAAAATTATGGAATGTAGTCCTGTTTCCTTGACATCTTGCACAAATTCACGCTCCATTCCAACTTTGTACTTTTAATCCGTTTTTCACCTAAAAACACGAAATAACACCTCAAATGTACCAATATCTTAAATATATAAATATGAACCATTTTTTGCTAAAATATGAATATTAATCCCACAAAACGATGCTAAATCGGACCCTAAAACATGCAGATTTTCACACTAAACAGCAGTTGCATTTAAATATGGTGAATAAAATTATTGCTGTGTATACTAATGGAGTATGGAATGGTGTCGAATATGTCGGTGGAATGTAGGGCTGTGCGTATGCCTGCAGGCGATCACACCATAGAACGTTTAACACAACTCCTCCACAAATTCATGAAATCAGATTGCAACAGTGTTATATTGTTCAACTATGTATAGTGAATGATAAGACAATGCAACTCTCAATTTTGAATGATGATGATGTAAGTTTCATATTCAATAGTGAGGTAGCCCCCGAGACATATGTGGATCAAAGAAAATTGACGCCATCCCTTAACTGTACAGACACATGTGGTTCAAGATCTTTTAAGAAAAGAGATGATGGTTTGGTCGATTGGTTTAATTAAAAGGGGTCCGACAATCCTGCAGGAAGTATTGGTGAACTCAATTGTACGTGGGATGAACTGTCATATTCAAAAGAATTACAGTTTGATGACGTTGATTTAGAATCCTGTTCCGATGATGATGCAAGTCTAGAAGGATGTCATGTTTCTGAGGATGAATTTGATCAAGAAATTGGGTATACAAATTATCACCCAACCGCTGATATTGGTAATGATAACATGGACACAAATTTTATTGATGCAGACAGCGACTCCCGCCCTTCTGTTTGGAGAATACCCTACAAGGCTCCTATTTCGGAACCTTTAAATACAACTCCCGAATCCTATGATTTCGCTTCCAGTGAATTATCGACAAAGAAGATATACATAAGTAGGGAGAAAATGGTGGAAGATGTAAATATGTATAACTTACTACGGGGTGCTGGGTTTCGGGTTTTACGTTCTGACCTTAGTCGGTGGGAGATGAAATGCAAGGGCATAAAGTTGTGTAACTTCTTCTTTGCAGCAAAGGGGAATTACGGGATTTAGAGCTGTACAGAGTTCTTCCGACATTCATGCTTGCTTAGTGGTGATCGTTCCAAACAACGTCATGCTATTCTAGAGTTATTGCAAATTGTATTTTGACAAACAAAGGGATCCATCCACATCCATAACCCAAGGGTATTAAGTACGACATGAAATAGCATTTTTGGGTTGATATAAAGTACTGCCATGCTTACTGGGCATACCAGCAAGCGAACCTTTATGTGTATGGCTCACCGGAAAAATGCTTTAGTTTGCTTCCATCTTACATGCACGTTTTACAAAAGTGCAATCTCGGGAGCACTACGGAGTTGATCACACACCTCGATGGAAAGTTCAAGTTTGCATTTACTGCCCTTGGGTCATGTGTGAATGGATTCAAGCACTTTGGACGACCGGTGTTAGTTGTAGATGGGGCTCATCTTAAGGGGTACTACAAGGGGGTTATTTTTGTCGCGGTGACTCAAAACCCAAACAATCAGATTTTCCCCTTATTTCTCAACTTTTGCTAAATGTACCTACCACATTAATAAAAAGATGTAAAAAAGAACACTTATATTTTATTCAATTAAAGAGAGAAACTGTGGGAAACTGAAATACGAATTACCATATGTAAATCTCGATGCATGTGCTAGAAATTGGATTCAAATTGTAAAATGGCACAATATCTTCAATATTGACAAACAACTGATGCTCATGGCCAAAAAAATCTAAAACCAACTTAATTTCAATGGCTCTTGATGTAATTGCATTGGCACAAATAAACACCCCACGCAGACTACTTGGCACGCTTGTAAAATCAATGGAAGGCTCATTTTCTTCCTTCCTTTTTTCATGCTTCTACGTTAAATAAAAGTAAAATTTTCCATTAGTATGATAATCAAATGTATTGTATAAATTTCTAATATTAGATAGATTAAAGAGAATACCGTAAACTTTAAATTCATTAAGTGAATTGGCCATGAGACATCATATCCAACTGCCTCACCAATACTTTGACGTTCACCTGTGGGTAATGGCAAGGATGCATTTGAATCAACAGCTTCGTCAATTACAACTCGCATACAATTATCCCTTTCTCCATCAACTCTTACAATTGTTCCGTATGCAGCAATATCTGTCCCTGACTCCAAGCTCAATGCCACAATTTTTCCTCCCTATAATAAGATCTCTTGTTAATTTAGATAACATTGTAAAGAATATTAAATGACATCACATATTAAATTGTGATATACCTTTAAGTCTTTTTTATCATGACCAGTCAACCACTCATTTTCACAGATCTCTTGTATCATTAGCAACCTTCTAGTTCCTCTTTACATTAGGGGTGAGATCAACATTCTCTTCTTTCTTCCCAACCTTCTCTTCTTCATTTTCAGATTCATCATTCCTCACATGATTAGCAGTATCAGTTGATTCTGTTGGCGTTCGATCGTTTGATTAACGTGAACCATTAGAGTTTAATGCAATTCTATTGCAGGGGAAGCAAAAGAGTAGAATTGTATTACCTTTCACCAGGGTTGATGTAGAGGATGATCAGCAGCAGAAAACAACCTTTCGATCTTCTACTGTATTCTTAAGTCCGATCTTGATGTCGTGTGGGCGACGATCTTCAAGATCTCCTCAATCTACTTCCTTCCTTCTTTCTAACGTGTTTAGATATGTGAGTTAGGGATCCAGATAAGTTGAGGTGACTTATATATGGGCTACAGCAGGGACCAGAAGGAGAAATTAGAGTTGGGCTTCCATTGGGCTTAAGTATCCAAGCTTAGCCCAAAGCTTATACTTAAGTCCAATAATAATAATATATTCCACTAAAATATTATTACTGCACTACCGTTCTAATCCCATAATTACGTTATGGGTTCCTTCTTATTATGAGCCCGACAGTCTCCCCATGTTTAAGATATACAATGTCCATTAATCAATTACTTGCAACCCTATTAATTAATATCTCATCCGAGAATAGTATCACTCAACCTCATTATCATGCCGGAATAAATCCACCTGCAGGGTTTACATGATAATCCTTATGAGCTCCTCAAGGGGACATCATCAACCTATGTCGGACACAGATTCCTTCTACAATCAACAGCACACCATAGAGACAACATTATTTCCCAACTCACCGAGTTTATTGATTTAATTACATGTAAATCTCACCATTGATGAATCAAAGAAATACATACTGCCTTACGTGTCGAGGTTATTGTATAGGGATTAAGAGTACGAACATCCATAATAACTGAGATCAAGTTCTCCTATAAGTCAGTATAAGTTGAACGATCTCAAGCAATCCTGCTCAATACACACAAAGTGCACTAATGTGATTATATAGCCAAGACAAGCTAATACCAAACCACACTACAACCATCCCGATAGAGAGTCCCCGTCTATCTTGGTTGTGAGCATCTGTTTATAATTTATAAGGAAACCGATAATATGATCTTCCCCGTGTTATCGCACAACATATTATCTACAGCATAAAGTAAGTGGACTATTGTGTCGTACATATAAATAAATTATAAGACGCAATTATTTGATCATATGATTCTCATTTCAAATAAATTATTATATCATTGTTCATACTAAAGCTAGACTTTTAGTATACAATCCAACAGATGCAGGTCTCTTGACTGAACAACTACCTTTATCATCCAAGTCGCTTATTTCGTGATTTTTGTAAATAACAACTTCTATTCTCTCTATACGTGCAAGAATCTCACTATTTGTTACTCTATCACCATTTTTATTCCTTGGAAGATTAAAGAATGATGTTGGAGTAATGTTACCCCCAATACCCCTCACTCGACCTCCATGTTCACTCGTTTCAAGAGCTTTAGCAAGAATACCATCTTTGATCCCATGGAATTGTTGGGATCCACTTTTTATCTCTTCTATGCATTCATTCTGTAATAAAAATGATTTGGAAAATATATCAACACACATTTACTATATTTTGAGCCAATATTAATACACAATTACTATATCTCCTATGCATTCATTCATTTACATACTATTTTAGCCACTTTTTCACTGAGCTCTTTTCCTTCAACTTCTCCTTTTTTATTTTTTCGGCTCTCAATCCAGAGAGTAGCTCTATCAATCTCCGTGTGGCCACTCAACTTTGAGGACTAAATAAAAAAAGATATAATAATATTTAGTAGTGAATAAAGTTGTAATTAAATGTTAACAAACTAATACCATCAGAAAAGTAGCTAGATATTGCAACTATACATTTTCTTCTACATAATTTGCATAACCTTTGCGTGCTAATGTATGGGGATATTTGTTTCGTAGGTGAATTTTTTTATGATTTTCGCTCTCACTCTAAAGAATCAAACAAATATGGAAAACAGAAGATTAGCTAATGTTAAATAACAATTAATGAAATATATTTAAACATTGTTATTTTTAGTATATGTAACTTAAACTCCTCGGATAAGCGAGTACTGACAAACTCACTCCAATCAGTTGGGGTAATGTGGACATAATCGTCAGGTCGATTTACCTCCTCACTTGTAGTAGCTCCAAAAATATATCGTTTGTTCAACATTGTTTTAAATTGTCTCCACTTACTACAAGCAGATTTCAAACAACCCTTTCTCCAGCAGGTGTCATTAATGAAATTCATCTACAAGATGACAATAAAGATATCATGAGACATACCATATACATAAGTTATTATAACATAATCTTTTACGTACATTGATTGCAGCCCCATATTTGTTCTTTCACGTCCTCTGGTACTTTCTTCCAATTTTCATGTGTAATCCTCACATTCTTTCTCACAAGAACACCAATGTAACTTTGCATCTCATTAACATTTTTTCCAACAGGTATTCCATTACGATTAAACTCCACTGTTTTCCTGATTCCACTAGTTCTCTCAATAGCCAAGAGGTGCATGTGTGTTGGTCCTTTTTTGTTTCCAGATTTGGTTTTCTGTCCACTTACTGAGCTTGATGGTACATTTTTTTCTACAATTTCTTCCATGTGCTCATCAATGTTCTTTACTTCTTTAGTAATTTTTTCTAGTCGTGGTATTTTACTTTTACGACCTGCCATACCTAAAGCCAGAATTTGACACAATAATAGTTAAAACAAATATAAGAAATATGAAAAGATAAATATCAATGCAAAAAAATATCATACATTAAAATGTGCATAATTAAAGACATGTGTTAAGGGTAATGTAAAACATTTTACTATAAGTTGCAACTGTGTCGTACTTGTAACATATTTATGACTTTGGATTATCAATCCAAATGCCATCACAATCTTCACGCATGCAAGATGGTTTATCTTCATCTGCAATGATGGGATCTAACGATGGTAATCCTCTACTAAAGCCTTGATTGGTGATCGGTCCATCTTCTAAATCACTGTTCTCTGTGTTATCAACATACTCCCTTGCCGGAGATGCAAGCATAACACACCATGTTGGATCTATAGAATCCTCCAAATAGAACACTTGTTTAGCAAGAATACCCAATATAAACGAATCATCTTTGAATCCTATTTTGTGCAGATCTACCAATGTGAAACCAAGCTCATCGACTTTGATACCAGTATTATTGTCCACCCAATTACATTTAAACACTGGTATTTGAAAATGTAGATAGTCCAACACCCATATTTCATCAATAACACCATAAAATACCATGTCACACACAATGGGGTTTTTATCTTTTGCACTAGAGACTTGCATGGTTTCTGCAACTAAGCTTACGCCACTGTTTTGAGTCAATAACGTATTGTCATGCTCTTTTGTATTAAATGTCACCCCATTAATGCGATAACTATGATACTTGAACACGTTGAGGCTAGGTCCACGAGCTAGCACTTTCATCCTTGTGGAATGAGAATGATCAGAATGTGAGTGCTCATCATTATCAACCTATATTGCAGACTTTATATTAAAATGGTCTTTTTATTGAAGCATAATTCATAATAATACAGTGTAATATAATATTTATAGTACTTACACGATCTCGCAACTAGCTTATGAATAATTTATTGTGTTGATCTTGTAACCATTTATTGGTCCTTGATCTAGAGTAGGATGTAGATTTCAAGTGCTCCATATGTTCACTAATGATAAGCCCTTCATATAAGAGTCCTAATATAAAATGATTTCACGAATATAAAGTTATTTGTAAGATTAAATACCGAATGTAAGGGTCTGCCTCTGCATCATTTGTGAATACATGGAGATGTGCTTGCTCCAATTCCTCCTTGCTCACACTGACCACTTGAGGGGTTGATAATGCCTTGGCTGGCTCCATCTTGTGAGCCTTATTTGGAATTCCAACTGTACTCACATTTGATAAATAGTCCGAGCAAAATTCAACCGCTTCTTTTGTAATATAACACTCAGCTATACACTCTTCTGGGTGATTGTGGTTTCTCACATAGCCATTCAAGACTTTCATGTAACTCTCGAATGGATACATCCATCTATACCATACGGGCCCATAATACCTGACTTCATGCACAAGGTGAACACATAGATGTATCATGATATTGAAGAATGATGGAGGAAAATACTTCTCAAGTAAACACAAAGTAATGGCAATCTCTTATTCCATAGCATCCAACTTTGAAAGTAACTGTTGAATCCTGCGACTTGAGGCCAATCAACTTTGAATCCTCAGTCGAAGCCAACTTCTTAAAGTTGGAAGAATAACCTATTGGCAACTTCATTTTACTCAAAGATTCACACACTTTAATCTTTTCTTCCCTACTCAATGTGTAAATAGCAGGAGGCAAATATGTTCTTCTTCCCTGAACGACAGGTGCCAACTCGAGCCTCACATTCATAGCCACAAGGTCATTTCTTGCTGCCACTCCATCCTTCGTTTTTCCAGAAATGTTAAGTAGTGTACCAATTAGGCTATCACAAACATTTTTCTCAATGTGCATAACATTAAGGATATGTCTTACATGTAGATGTTGCCAATACTCAAGTTGAAAGAATGTTGATGTCTTCTTCCAACAAGAGTTATATTCACCCTCTTTCTTCTTAGCACCCCTGCCTTTTTTCTTTTTACCCTTTTTCTCTTTTCCCCATTTACAATTGATTTTATAAACTCTTTTGAAAAACTCTTTTCCAATTAATGCTTTTGGGGCTAGGTTCTGCTGAGCTTTACCATTAAATTCTTTCTTTTGCCTTCGCATATGATGCTTTTGTTTAAGAAATATCCTATAATCCATATACACTATCTTTTTACTATGCTCCAGCCTAACACTGTACGTGGACTCACCGCAGACTGGACATGCTTGATACCCTTTTGAGTAGCTACCTGACAAGTTCCCATATGCTGGAAAGTCATTGATTGTCCATAATAGGACAACTCTAAGAAGAAAGGATTCATCTTGATATGCATCATATGCATCAATACCAACCTATAAGCATTGCAGGTCCTCGATTAAAGGGGCCAAGTAAACATCAATGTCATTGCCAGGTTGCTTAGGGCCAGAGATCAAAAGAGTTAGCATCATAAACTTTCTCTTCATAAACAACTCTGGATGCAAATTGTATGTGATTAGTATTACTGGCCAGCAACTGTATTTTGTTGACATGTTCCCATGAGGATTGATCCCATCTGCTGACAATGCCAATCTAAGATTTCTTTTATCATCGTCAAATGACCATTTACGATCAATGATTTTCCAATTTGGTGAATCTGCAGGATGACCAAGGGAACCATCACAAACTCTCTCATCTGCATGTCATCTTAGTTGTTTTGACACAGTCTTATTACGAAATATTCTTTGAAATCTCGAAATAGGTGGGAAGTACCACAACACTTTCTCCGACACTTTATCTCTAACCTCCCCATTTTTACACATATTCCACTTGAATCCCCACAAGTAGGACATTTAGAAAGATCCGCATATTCTTTGTGATACAAGATGCAATCGTTGGGGCATGCATGAATTTTCTGATAATTCATCCCCAATGATGTCAAGCTCTTCTTTGCCTCGTACAACTTTATAGGCAATTCATTATTAGAAGAGAGCATCTCTCCTAACAATTGAAGCAACTCATTCATACTCTTATCACTCCAACTATATGTTGCCTTTAAGTTATATAGTTTTACGATGGCTGACAACTTGGTGAACTTTGTGCATCCAGGATATAAAGGCTTCTCTGCATCCTCAAGTAGTTTCTTCAATTTATCAGGATTTCCACTCTCATCATAGGCATTGTGCACCATATCATCTAGGGGTTCATTAGGAAAGTACTCATGTTCAGCCTGATCAACCTGATCACTATCATTATCCTTAGCAAACATACCAGAAGTTTATTCTCCATGCCATATCCATGTTGTGTATGTCATATCCATACCATTAGTTAACAAATGTGCCCTTATGACGTCTATATCACTTTTCCTTAGATTTCCACACTTTGAACAAGGGCACAATATGACACTGGAACCAATATTTTCCTTCGCAAATTGCAAGAAATTATCTATTCCTTTATTGTACTCAACTGATAATCGATCTATATGAACCCATGTTTTAGCCATTTTATTGATGTCGGTTCTACTTAACCTGGGCTATAATGAATTAGTGGCAGATATCGGTAAACCTTGCGACAATTAGAGGAGGTAGGGCCAATCACATGAAACGACTATATATTTTTTCCCAAAACTATATGTGAATTAAAGTTATTAAATATTGAATATAGTGCTTCATATATTCCATCCTAGCTAATTAAAAATATCATTTTATTCTCTCTCTTGCACTGCTACTCATCCATACCATACATACATGTAAACTCATCCTTAGAAACCTTATACTATAAATACAGAATTTAGTCACACGATGGAATGTCGTGAAGAGAAATGGAATATCGATCATCACTCAAAATTTGTTCTATAATTTGTTCAATTGAAACAAGAGCAGTTTAAGTCATTTTTAATGGATAAGAACAATCTTGTTTTAAGATTTTTTCAAATAAAATGAAGTGACAGAAACAAATTGGTCTAAAGAGGATTTATAAATTTGTAGAGCAAATCAAATGAAGAGATAAATAACAACAAAGCAAATGAATATTACACAAAATATCATATTCCACTTATTTTTTTTCTGGGTCAACACTTCAGCTAGTGTTTTTGCTTCAATTACTTGTTTTCGACTTGGTCGATGCTTGAAGCAAAACATAATGAATCTTTATAGATTGATCTCAAGTTTAAACTTCAAACAGAAGTATTAGCTTTTTATAAATACTAATGAAGGAAACATAAAGAAGTTCATCTTGACCTTAAACAATTGATATGGTGAACTACTAAAGTACAGTTCAGTACAAATTACTTCGATATTAATCCAAACATCAAAAAATACTTTTGACTTCTTTAAATCCAACAATTTTACCAAATACCAGCGGGCTTGGATTTGTATGCTGAATTTGAAACAAAAATTGCCTTTATAGTAACCTCAAGATAAGATCAATCAATTTAAACTTCAAACAGAGCTAGAAAATATTTAAACATAACCATTGCTAGAACATAAAATGTTGTTAATAAATAATTGGGCATCACACACACACAAGATAGAAGGAGAAAAAAAAGCTTATCAGACATGTGGTAATTAATTCTATGTGAATTACACCATAAAAAAGCTTCAACGACTCATATTTTCATAGAATTTCAAACTAAAACATCCGAAGTGATTCCTCAACAGCACACATAAAGAAAAATAGCAAAATTCAGTCATAGAAATCTAAGGGGAGAGCGAATTTACCTCTTTATGGTCTTCTTTACAAGCAGTGGAACAAGCCGGCATCGTCGTCGGCATGGCTGAACGGCGTGAAACGAAGCATGACTCTGTACAGAGCTTCAGTGGGTTGACTCGCAGGGCGAGTTCACCAGTTGCGCAGGACGTCGAGAGTCCAGTGATTCTGGTGTAGGACGTCCGACGCGATGGCGATGAGTGGTCGGAGACGATGTTTCTGAATGCGGCGGACGACGGCGGGGAGTATGAGCTGGTGTATTTCTGGAGGCTGGACGACGAATTCAACAAAGTGCTGAAGTTCTACAAATCGAAGGTGGTGGAGGTGATGAAGGAAGCTGCCGTACTGAATAAGCAAATGGAGGCGCTGGTTGCCCCTTTTAACATGGCGGGATAATGAAATAAGTTGGGGGAAGACTTTTTTGGGTTTTTTTTAAGTTAATATTATTTTTTCCAATAAATGTAACAAAAGTGAATTGGCATTGCTGGTTAAGCCTTGTGAATGCGAGTCTAGAGAGTCAAGTTCGAATCTCGTTAAAAAAATTTAATTTTTAATTTAAAAAGACATCGAAAAAATGACATCGGTTTCACAAAAACGATGTCAATCAACTTATTTTTAAAGGAGCCGATGTCTATTATTGAATAAACATCAAAGGACATCAGTTTTTAAAACTGATGTCTATCAGCGGATTTTATTTAGAGGTGCGAATAGACATCGCAAGAAAAGACATCGATTATTAAAAACCGATGTCTATCAGCGTATTTTTTTTAATTCCGAATGGACATCGCTTTAAAGACATCAGTTAATAAAAAATCGATGTCTATCAGCGCATTTTCCTTGAAAACTGATGTCTATCAGCATATATTCACACTGATAGACATCGGTTTAGGAAAAGACATCGGTTTTACATGAAAAGATATCGGTTTTATGGTAAATCGATGTCTATTTTGTGATGTCTATCAGGATTTTGGTGTAGTGCAAATTAGTAAAATAAAAAGGATGAAGTAAATCTAACTCCCTAATTTGACCCCATGAAATGGGGTCTACTGAGAAATCCATGAAGGAATTGATTCAAAGAATAAATTTAAATAAAAAATTGTATCGATTGAGAGAGAGGGGGGTATGAAGAGGTGGGCTAAGGGGAGGAATGGAGAGTAGGAGTGTATTGCTATTAACACCCCCAATTTCACTATACACACCCCGATAGCTAAATACACTTCAAATTAATTTTTTCAGTTCTAATTTTTCACTTTATACACCCCATAAAATATAATTTTATCGTTCTTACTAAATATCCTTTTTGAAGCCCTAATCCCCAAAATTCACTTCATACAACACATATGTTTCTCACTTCTTAAATATTTCAAGAAAAAAATTATATATTTTTTAATTTATGATTAATTGCATTAAAACACATGACATTTTCCTCAATTTTCAATTAAATTATGAACATATTTTTTTATCAAAAAAATACATGATCTTTCTATCCTTTCTTAATTTAGTCACAAATTTTTTTAATCAATTAAATACACAATCTTTTTATATTTTCACTATTTAATCATAAATATTTATTTTAAAAAAATATATGATTTGAAAATTTTAGAATTTAATCACAAATTATTTATTAAAAAATATAATTATCTTAATTAATAAAAATCAAGATACATTAAATAATTAAAATATAATATATAAATCTACATAATATAAATATTAAAAAATTATACAACAATTCATAAAAATTCATTGTGGTTTAAAATTAAAGCAACTCTACTATAATAATTGTTTTAATTTTGAAATTAATAATTCTGCATCGCAACACAGTATAGTTTAAATAAATTCAAAATAATTAAAATAATAATAAATTCTGAAAAAATAAAAAAATTGAACACACTGTAAGTTTAACCTTTTATTTGTTTCATATAATTGAATTACGTAACGCCTTGCTAAAAAAATTTAATGAATTATTTTTTATTTTAATATTTATAACATATAATTTATTGTAGTATTTTAAATATTCTTTATTTAATGAGTCTTAGTTTTTATTAAATAAAATAGTTATATTTTTTATTCATAAAAATTATAATTAATTAAATTGTATAACATTAAATTATAGATCATGTATTTAGAAAAAAAGGTTTATTTATTTAATTGATAAAAAAAGTTTGTGATTAAATTGAGAAAATAGTACAAGTTCATGTATTTTAATGTAATTAACCCTTTAATTTATTATATATATATATATATATATATATATATATATATATATATATATATATATATATATATATATATATATATACTAATTTGAAACACGTGTACAATACGGGATCTTTTTATTATTACTCTTATTTTTTTATAATTAAATAATTCATGTTATATAACGTAATAACATTAGTTAAGGAGATTTTTTTTTCTTCTTATAGCTAGATAATTTCTTACATCAATATAAAGAATTTGCAACAAATTACAAAATTTAACTTTTGATGATGTAACTTATAACTAAATCATGTAAAAAATTAATATATATGTACATATATTTTATTTATTTGAAAGAATCTTCACTTGTATTTTTTAAATGTTACTTTATAACATAATATAATTGAAAATTATTTATTACTCCCTCTGTCTCTCTAAAAAATGTGCAACCACATAGTTTTTAGTAAATCACTCTTTTCATTGTATTTAAGTGCAATTATGATCAAAGTATGTAACTCTAAATCCTTAATTTTACTGTTTGTCTAAAATAAATATCAATTATATATAAAAAAATCTCAATTTTTTATTTTTTCTATACATTATTTGATTTGATACTAATTAATTTATTTATATCGTATATTTATTAATTGCAATTAATGATACTAAAACAAATAAGTCATAATAAATATTTAAGAAAAATAAATAAATAGTAAGATTATACGTGAACAACACGTTAGTAAAAAAAATACTATGCTATACTATATATATATATATATATATATATATATATATATATATATATATATATATATATATATATATATATATATATATATATATATATATATATATATATATATGGAGTATTATTTTTTACCCATGATTATGGTTTAATATTTCTTAATTGACTATATTATAATAATTCTATTTACATTAATTATTATTTTTAAAAAATTAATGTAAAAAAATATATATAATATAAAAAAATTAATTTATCTATAATATTCTTTTAAATATTCATAAACATGTAATGAATTTATTAATTTTATTTTATTAATTTCAAATTATAAAAACAACTAAAGAAAACAAATGTTATAATTCATATAAATAATTAAGATATACGTAAATTAATAAATATTAATATAATAATTTAAAAAAATTATCAAATATTTACATACCAAATTTTAATGTTATTTGATATGAAATAATGATTTCACTTAAAGAATTTAAACTTTCGATTCTATACATGAATTAGATTTCCAACCTCTTATTCTCTAGAGGTAAATCGATTTATCGATTATCTTTCTCTTGAAAAATACTTAATCAATACTTTAAAAGTAGATCTTAAAGAATACTTGAATCGATTCTTAAGAGGTAAAACTTGAATCGATTTTTCCTTTTGAAGAATCGATTCTTAAGAATTCAAGAATACTTGAATCGATCCTCATACTCTTGAAAAATCGATTTTTAAGATGTAAATCTATATAAAAATACTTGAATCGATTCTCTTCCTCTTGAAGAATCGATTCTTAAGAGGTAAATCGATTCAAGAATATTTGAATCAGTTCTCTTCCTCTTGAAGAATACTTGAAAAATAGCTAGGTTTGTTGAGGATAAGAACCTGTTTGGCACAACACATCATACCTTTTTATGTTGTAAACTTCAAATCTGACTATAACATACTATAACGTAAATTTAGACAGTCACATAATTTAAATTGGTGAAGTGTCATAACTCATGTTGATGGATGAAAATTATGTTTCCATGAGGTTGACTGTTGGCAAGCCAAAAAATTAGAGTACAAAATATTGGTTGGTCGATGACTAAATTAGTACTTTATCATGAGATGGAAATTATGTTTCCATGAGGTTGATTGTTGAAAAGTTGCCATAACATTATGAATTTTCTACGAATATTTCATGATTATTTCATTGAGTGTGATAAATCTTATTGCATAGCTATTCAACATTATGAACTGAAATTTTCTAATCTAAAGTTGCAAGGTTTCATAAGACGTACAAAGAAAAGTAATGAACTTGCAGCAGTGCTTGGTGTCCACGAAGAGGTCGTGTTCTTCATTTTAAGCTCTTCGCTGTACCTTTCAGAATAAGTTTCATTGTAAATTTCATTGTTCTGAGATTTGCCACTTCCACATGAAAAGGATAGTATTTATCAATGAGGGCTGCAATATGACCTCCCCTAGTTCAGGCCTGTTACTTTTAATAATGGTTGAGATCCACATGTTGGAGGCTGTCACCAGTGAAAAATATACCTAGAGTTAATGCCAATATCTCATCTATTGACTATTGGAGGCATTCTGTCCATCATATGAATCACTTGTTTTCTTGGTGAGGCTTTTCTCATTTTAAGATTCACTTACTAATTTACTGATTTAAATTCACCACTCATTTCTTCTCACAAAGATGGAATGAAGCTTTTACCTTCGTGTTCCAATCCAAGAACAAAAATAACCTTTAATTTTCTTGGTACATAATTTGTGCTATTAAGTACAACAAGAATGGCTTTCTGTGAACACAAGTAACTAATTGTTACTGCCATTACATGAAATTTTGAGTCTGTTCTCATACGATGATGGACTTTCTAGCTACTGAAATTTTGTTAACTAGGATGTCTTGAATAATTTTGAGTGAAATAATAGTGTTAGTGGAAGCAATGTACACTGTATATTTAATGAAATAATGGAAGCAATGTACACTGTATATTTTATGAAATATGTTGTCCTTTATTTTCACATGTTAGTGTCAAAGTTGTGTACCCCAGGACTAGGCAGAACTTTTAAAAGAGGACCAGAAAGATTTTAAGTAGACCAAATATTTCATATTTTATCTAGTTGTGGCCTGCTTTGTGTTTAACTAGGTTCATATTCATGGAGTCCGTTATTATTTTGGTTTTAAATCATAGTAATTGGTTTAAATGAATTTTTGTAGGTTAATGGCTAAAAACATTATTGACATGAGAGAATGAAGGTGAAGATTAGAATTTGGTATATTTTCGTTATAATTTGCAGCAAGGCTATTTATGAACAATGCATTTAAGAGTAGAAGATTGTGATTGATTTTTGTTATAATGAATTGTTGTTTGGTGAGGTTCATGAGATGTAATTGTAGTAACATGATATTGATTTACTTGTTGTTGCCTTGAAGAATTTAGAGATTTTTGTTAAATTTTCAATGTGTAAAGATGATGAATTTTTCAGTAATACATTATGATTTTTGTACATTATATTAATTTTTGGAGTAGGTTAAATTAAAAAAAAAAGTTTAAAGGGCTACGACAATGGGGATTTCCCGTTGTTAAAAGTTACATGTTTTTAAGAACTACACAAACAACAACAGGGTAATTGGCTACGACAACGGGGATTCACTGTTGTTAAAAATAGGCTACAACAACGATTCAAATACTGTTGTTAAAAGTGTGTCGGTTTAACAACGGAACATCGAGGGCTACGACAACGGGGAATCACCGTTGTCATAGCAAGATACAACAGGGAAGTCACTAACAACAACGGGAATACTCCATTGTTAAAGAGTAGCTACGACAACGGTTCGAGCACCGTCGTGAAAGGTGTGGAACTTTAACACTCTCGGATTGACAATGGAGTTTCAGGGCTATGACAACGGGGAATTCCCGTTGGCGTAGTGAGCTACAAACTGGGATTCACCATTGTTAAAACATATTTTTGTGACCAACAACTTTAACATTGGAAATATGGAGCTACGACAACGGGGATACCCCGTTGTTAAAGATATGCTATAACAGCGGTTCAAAATCGTTGCTAAAAGTCTAGAGCTTAAACAACTGCTGGATTAACGGAGCTGCAGGGCCTACAACAACGGATATTCCCTGTTGTCTTTCCACAGTTTTGGCATAGTGTGTATACAATTTAATTATTATTTTTTTATGAAGAATTAAGTGTAAAAATATACAATTATTAAAAATATGTATACATTATTGAATAAAACGTTATACACATATGGATGTTAGTTTTTTTAATGAAAAACTTACTGTGAAAAAAATATATAATTATTAGAAAATACGTATACAAAATAGAATAACATGTATACAAAATAGAATAAAAAGTTATATATATATATATATATATATATATATATATGTATATATATATATATATGAGTGCACCCTGCACCCGGGTGCACCTAATATCAACTCAATTTTAAAATAAAATATTTTGTTATCGTTAAAATTAATAAAATGGTTGTTTTAGTTCTTATTTTATTCGATAATTAAATTAGCCAAACAATATATATTCCGGAAATAAAATGACTATTTCTGTTCCACATTCTATCACAAATTCTTGTTTCTTTTTTTTTCTTTCATCACTATTTTTTTATTTATTTTAATTATTGTTAATTGCTATTATCAGATCTGTCTGCCACATTGCACTCGCTACGACAACCTCCGGCGTTGCACTATCTTTGTTCCAAGGAGGTTGAACTTCTCCATTCCAGATTCAAGATCCCAATAGATGAAAACAACACCGCAACATGTAATATAAATAAGCAAAGCTCACTGGAACATCTTATTCGAGCTACGAAGCTACTATGGAAAAATGTAGCACCATCGAAAAATTCGACGAAATGCTTAAAGATATCATGGAATCATCTTTGCACTTCGGTGGCAAAATCATCGTCTTCGAAGGTTACTTTCTCCAGACATTGCCTGTTGTTGTACAAGGTTCAAAAGATAGCTCTATAAACTCCTTTACCGCAATGTCGCCCCTGTGGCATTTCTTTGAAAAAATAAAGCTAACACAAAACATGCGTGCACAACAAAGATCCTCAATTTTCAACATATATACAAAACAATGGCGATGGCACTGGGACCACAAATGACCAATGTGAAACACATGTCTCCACTACATGAAATATTCCTTTCTCTATTGATGTTGAATCTATGGATTCCCTCGTAACTGCGGTATTCGAACATTGCTGCTGCCGGCACAGACTACTCCTTATTTGTTAATCGTGCTATTTTGACCATAAGAAATGACTTCGTGCATGAAATAAATGATATTTTGATCAACAGATTACACGTTGCTGAGGTAACATATTACAACTACGATATGAGCACATGTGATTATGTTGCTCTAGAACACCAGGAGTTGCTCCACTCTTTAACACCAGAAGGCCCCCCCTCCACATAAACTAACCTTGAAGCTGAATGCCCCCCCATAATGTTGCTAAGAATTATTAACCCAACCGAGGGCCTCTGCAATGGTACTCACCTACTATGCAAAGGTTTTGGTGAAAATTTTTTCTACGCAGAAATTTATTTTGGTACACATGTTGGGAAGGCTGTTTTCATACCACGCATAAAACTGAAAGCCCCATATGATCAGCTTCTCCGCAGTTCCATTTTAAAGGAGATAATTTTCTATCCGTTTGTGCTACGCAATGACAATCAACAAAGCACAAGGCCAAACATTGGACTTCTTAGGCATATATTTAAAAGAGCCCATGTTCTCACATGGTCAGCTCTATGTCGCCTTATCAAGAGCAAAAACTGCAAACAAACTGAACATATTAATCAGACCATTACCTCCACTCATGTAACCCACCAATTACACAAAGAATATAGTGTATCAGAAGATACTTGAGGCTTCCAAGGAAAACTAACGCCAACTCCGCTCTTCCCAAAAATTATCAAAGATATTGCTGTATTAAATGGTGCTTACAGCCTCCACATTCCACTTAAAAAGGTGAATACGTATTCACCACCTATAACATGCCTTCTAAGTTCTAAAGTAACTACCTGTCATACAAAAATAATTATGTAACACTTGTTTTTTTGTAGCAGCTTCCATTAAAGATTCCCAACAGTTCAACAAATGCTTCTCAATTTCTGCCTTGAAAGCAAAAGAGTCAACCTCAATTTGAGAAGCTAAATACACACTCTGCCACCTATGACATATTTTCTAAAGTAAGAATCTTTCACACAACACTAATTATGTAGTGTTTTTATGTTGCAGCTACTTTATTGAAAGGTCTATAACAGTTCAACACACTCATCCCAATTTGTCCATGCAGAAAAAGACGTGAAGGTAACTGTACGTCTTTAAATTGCACACACATACAAAATTTTAGTTAACGCTTGTTTAATTACCCATTTAAAAAGTTATAATTACATGTTAACGCAAAATAATTTCTTTGTACTCTACACACTTTAATTGACTTAATAGATGTGAAGAAGTATAGATCCTTGCATGTAAGTTGGATGCATAAAATTAGCATCACATGTGGTAAAGAGCGATTGGTTGAACCAACATAAGATAATAAGGAAGGATTGATGTATTGGCACAAGGGAGAGCCGTTGAGATCATGTTGTGTATGAAGTGTGAGATGATGATCAGTTAGAAGAAGTAGTTGGCAGCTAAAGGAGTTAGGTTGTTACAGTTTCCATCCAACAACTTCATGTGCAAGCATGCAGCTTACACTTGCTGCAGTTCATCATAAATCACATATATAACATGATCATCAAGCTTAGGGTTCTTAAGTTCATTTGTTAGTTTCTTCTTCTCCATCAAGTTCTAAAATCATCAATAAAATTTCAAGTTCCTTTGAGAGTGGACGTAGACTTCCATAAGCCGATCCACTATAATTTCTTGTTGTTCTTTTGTTGACCAGTTGTTCATATTTCTTATCAGACGAGTGAGGATCAAGAGAGTGTGTGTGATCATTGATTTCAGTCGTTAGAGTGCAAATGTGAGAGCATCTAAGTGAGTTCTTGTGTTTGATTCATAAGAAGTGGCGCCGTCTGTGGGAATCAAAGTTGTAGATGACTGTTGAAGGAGTTGATCAACATGGTTACAACGAAGTTCAATGTGGAGAGGTTTACCGAGAAAACCAACTTTAGTTTGTGGAGAATGAAGATAGAACCCATCCTTATTCAGCAAGGTCTTGCAGATGCTATCAAACCGCTACCGGATAACCAAGCAGCTACGGTTGATGCAGTGGCACTAGCTGCGGATCAAGAGGAGCAATCCAAGGCACGAAGTGCCATCATTCTATGTTTAGGAGATAAGGCCCTAAGGGAGATTGCAAATGAAACTTCAGCAAGAGGAATTTGGCAAAGATTGGAAGAGTTTTACATGGTTAAAATCTTGGCAAATCAATTTTATAAGAAGTAGAAGATAAGGCAGTAATCTTACTCTCAGCATTTCCTTCATCATTTGAAGGATTAAGGGATACCTTTTTGTTTGGAAACAATGAGACTATCACCCTTGATCAAGTATAATTAGCTTTAAAGGCAAAGGAACTTCATAAGAATTTTGATGTTCAAGTAAATGGTGAAGGATTAGTGGCAAAGAAGCAAAGTAACTGGAGTAAGAATAATAAGAAGAATAACTCTGAGAAGAAGAAGCTAGAGAAGAATCAGAGTGCTCCATCAGAAGAAGATAACAAGAATTGCTATCACTTCAATAAACCTGGACATTTTAAGAAACAATGTCATAAATGGAAGGCTATGGTGGCAAAAAAGTAGCAGAAAAAGGAGGAAATCCAAGGCCTCATGCAAATCAAGTAACAGAAGATAATGGTAACACTGAATCTGATTTTATAGAAGCTCTGTCTATTAGTTCAAGTTCAATTTCAGATGAATGGGTGTTAGATTCTGGATGCACTTTTCATATGACATCTAGAAAAGATTGGTTTACTGAGTTAAGTTCATTTAGTGAGGGATCTGTCCTATTAGGGATTGATCAAGCCATTAAGATTGAAGGAGTAAACTCTATTAAACTGAAAATGTTTGATAGAGTAATAAGATTGCTTACAAGAGTTAGATATGTGCCTGGTTTAAGGAGGAATCTTATTTCACTTGGTATATTGGATTCACAAGGATATGAAAGCTGGCTAAGAAATGGGGGGCTTACTATCATGAAAGGAGACTCAGTTGTAATAAAAGGAATCAAAAAAATGATCTATATTTTCTTGATGGATCTGTCATTTCTAGATAGATCAATACTTCATAAGAAAAAGATGATGCTCATTTGCGGAATGGAAGGCTTGCACATGTGAGTGAAATGGGGTTACAAGAACTAGAAAGACAAGGGTTATTAAATATCAGCTCAACTATTAAGCTGGATCAGTGTGAGGCTTGTATTCTTGGTAAGTCTAAGAGGGCAAAATTTGGTTCTGCAGAACATAGTACTAAAGCTATATTGGAGTACATACACTCAGACTTGTGGGGGCCATAAAGAACTGAAACTATGGGAGGTGGAAGATATTTTATATCTTTCATTGATGATTACTCAAGAAAGGTATGGGTGATAATTCTGAAAACAAAAGATGAAGCTTTCATGGCATTCAAGACTTGGATCACAGAAGTGGAAAATCAGTCTGAGTGAAAAGTTAAGTGTTTAAGGACTGATAATGGATTAGAATTCATTTCACATGAATTCAACAACTATTGTTAAGGAAAAGGTATCAAGAGACATAGGACAGTCCTTGGTACACCACATCAAAATAGAGTTACTAAAAGAATGAACCAAACTTTGCTTCAGAGGGTAAGGTGTCAAGCTGCAGATACAACTCAAATAGAATGATCAGAAACTCCTGGTTCAAGAAGAACCTTGAATAGTTATCAGTTGGTTAGGGACATGTTGAGGAGGTAAATAAGAGCTCCTGTAATATACATTGAAGCTGATATTGTGTCTTATGCTTTATTTCTAGCAACTGATGTTGAGATGTATGAGCCAAGATCATTCAATGAAGCTGTGTTAAGTAAGGAAAGTGATAAGTGGTTAATTGCAATGGAGGAAGAGTTACTCTCTTTGCAAAAGAATAAGACATGGATAGTTGTTGATATGCCAGGTAATCAGAAACTTGTAAGTTGCAAATGGATTTATAAGAAGAAGCTTGTTACAAGTAAAGAAAGAGAAATCAGATATAAGGTAAGATTAGTTGCTAGAGGTTTTTTACAAAAGGAAGGAGTGGATTACAGTGAGATTTTCTCTCCAGTTGTAAAACATTATTCTATCAGAATATTGCTAGCTTTGGTTGCTCAGTATGATTTAGAGTAACATCAGATGGATGTAATTACTGCCTTTTTGCATGGAAATCTTGAGAAAGAAATTTATATGCAAATACCTGAAGGTGAAAATGTTGATAAGTATGAAAGTAAGGCATGCAAGCTGATAAAATCCCCTTATGGTCTGAAGAAAAGTCCATCCAAAACAGTGGTACTTGAGATTTGATTAATACATAACATCAAATGGATATGTGAGGAGCTTACATGACAGCTGTGTTTATATCAAATGTGAAGAAGGAAGCTACATCTATCTACTACTATGTGGAGATGATATTCTATTTGCTTGTAGAGACATAGCTAGGATTAATATAGTTAAAGAGACACTAAGAAGAGATTTTGAGATGAAAGATCTTGGGGAGGCAAGTGTAATACTTGGTATGCAGATCAGTAGAGACAGGTCAGTTGGAGTTTTGATTTTAAATCAAGAATCTTACTTGATTAAAGTTCTGAAGAGGTATAATATGGATCAGTGTAAGTCTATCACAGTATCTACAAAGCAAGGATTATGGTTATCCTTGCTAGACAGTCCAAAGACAGATGAAGAAAGGGTTATAATGGACAGGATACCATATGCAAGTTCAGTTGGAAGTTTAATGTACTCAATGGTGTGTTGTAAACCAGACATTGCTTATGTAATGAGTCTGGTCAGTAGGTTTATGAGCAAGCCAGGATTGATGTATTGGGAATCAGTAAAATGGGTTTTGAGGTACATTAAAGGTAAAACATCAGTTGGTTTGAAGTTTCAAAGAAGAGCATATTGGAATCAAGCTATTGTGGGATATGTTGATTCAGATTATGCTGCCAATCTTGATACCAATAAGTCATTAACAGGTTATGTCTTCAATATGTTTGGTACTACAGTGAATTGGAAAGCTACACATCAACATGTGGTAGTTTTATCAACAACAAAAGCCGAATATGTTGCTTTGACAGAAGTAATAAAAAAAGGTACTTGGTTGATAGGAATATTGAAGAAATTTGGAATATAACAAGATGTGGTTGAAGTCCATTGTGACAATCAAAGTGCTATTCACTTATCAAAGATGTTAGATTGTACTTCATAAGAGATATGGTGGATAAGAGATCAGTTGAAGTTAAGAAGATTAACACCAAAGAGAATCCTGCTAATGCATTTACAAAAGCTCTTCTAGCTGCTAAATTTGAGCTGTGTAAGAGCTTATTCAACATGCATTAAGGTGGAGGAAGGGTTGGTTGTACCCTTTTAAAAACAGCAATTTGGGGGGCTTGAGTCTTTGATGATATGATGCAGGATCTATAAGGTAGAGATTTGTGAAGAAGTATAGATCCTTGCATGTAAGCTGGATGCATGAAATCAGCATCACATGTGGAGAAGATTGATTGGTTGAACCAACATAAGATAATAAGGAAGGATTGATGTGTTGGCACAAGGGAGAGCCGTTGAGATCATGTTGTGTATGAAGGGTGAGATGAAGATCAGTTAGCAGAAGAAGTTGGCAGCTGAGGGAGTTAGGTTGTTACAGATTCAATCCAACAACCTCACGTGCAAGCATGCAACTTACTGATAAGAGTGAAAATAAGCGTATTTTATTGTCCAATTAACACCTTCTTGATTGGAATTATAGGCATATATTAGCACAATAGTCTTATATTCATTATATGTGAGAATGAGGTGCACTTGAGGTGTTTTGTTGTGTTTTAGGTGGAAAAATGATCAAAAGTGCAAGGTTGGAGAAAATGTGCAATTTGTGCAAGAATGCTGAAAAACGCACGTCCAACTTTCAAAAATTTTCTGTATTTTTGTGGAGATCAAAATTGTTGATGTAATACATAGTTGGAAAGCCACTGAAGAGAGGGTCGTTTTGGTATGAAGAACACCCCAATCGGATTCCAAACGAGAGAGTTATGATCAAAGTAGTGACGTCGCACAAGCTATTCCTGTTCAGAACGACTGTCCACTTTGCATGACTTGTTACATATTCAAATGTTAGAGTTTCTATAAGTTCTTTATAGAAAGCCAAGGAAGAGAGGATCGTGTGAGCATAGGAATCACTCAAATCGGAGCTCGGATGTGGAAGTTATACGTGAAATTGTGAGACTGTGCAATTCAATTCGACCTGATATGCTGGTCGAATTGAGGTCGAATCGGACAGCAAAAGAGTCAATTCGACCACGACACCTCAATTCGACCTGTTGTGCTGGTCGAATTGAGCACCTGGAACTTACAGTAGGCCAATTCGACCTGGAAGGGTCAATTCGACCTGTTGGTGAGGTTAATTGAGCCTCGGAAACTTACCATATCCGTATTTTTACACTCTCAATGCGTGTGATCACTCAAAAAGCCCATTCCAAGGCCTATAAGGAGAGCTTACAAGTATAAAAGGGGGCCTAGTATGATCACACCACAGGGGGAGATTGGAACAAGAGAGCCATAAGAGAGACCACAACAATACTACACCCCACAAGGGGGGATCACCCCCCAACCATCATCCACCTCCTTTCCTCCATCCATCCATCACTTTGAAGATTCGTTTGTGGAATCAAGAGGAGAATTCAAGATGTAGAAGGACGCGACGACGCCCACATCTAGGGTTTTATTCGTTTCCTAATTTATCTTGTATTTTCCGGACATCCGGGTAAGATCTATCCAACCCTCATGATTGTTCTTCGTAACATCATGGGCTAGAGCCTTTTTGGTAGAACTAGGGTTGTGAAGGTTTTACGAATTAATTGAACTTTCGTGTGTAAACTCCGTACAACACTACTTGTGGATTTTTTTTATATATGATTGTACTTTCTTAATCTATATTCACGGTCGTTTTGTCCATCTTCAATTGGTATATAGAGTCTGAATATATATCTTGGTTGTAGATTGAGTGCGTTCACCGCTTAACAGGATTCCATGTTATGGTTCTAAGTGAGGGGACTCCGAAGCTTCATTAGAACTATCATATATGAATACTTATTAATTGAATTAAATTCGGGTTATTAAGTAGGATAAAGATGATAATTTTATAGTACCTATAAAGGGAGATCATATAGGGTTAGAGTACCAATTGGCCAGGGAAATAATTGATACTGATAGTACCTAGAAAGGGGGTGGAATTATATCTCTTGCTCCGAGGTTATTCACACGTGTTACACGCATGTTTATTAGTGTCTATAGAGTAGATATGCATGGTTTAGTGATGCGTCCATATTCCACTAGGCAGAGTCGGACATCAACACACCAAAAGGAGATTAATGAGTGAAACCGGATTATCCTAGAGCTACCTATTCTTCTACTTGATCCTCTTTCGTATTCTTCGAGTGATCTTTTATTTTATTTTTTATTTAATTTAATTGTTTAAGTAGTTAATAATTCTATCCCAACTTTATTGCCACAATTCGTCTTAATTAATTTAGATAATAATTAACTTGATAATACGCCGTTCCTTGGGTTCGATATTCACTTGGTCGCTTGCTAAGCTACATTGATATCCTTAATACTTGGGGATTAATTTTACATGCAAAGAAAACGCGCATCAAGTTCTTGGCGCCATTGCCGGGGATGGCTGTTGTTATTAGTTTATTATTTCTAGTTTGATTAAGACTTCTATTTGTGATTATTTATTTCTATCTAACCTTAAATTTTTCTGAGGTACTTGTGCACTAGGAAAAGGAAAGGAAGGAAAGGACAAATAACACATTGAGCTAAACATGGCCGGAGCAAGGCAGAATCCGTATAATGTTGCCATACGTGAAATTTTCACGAACTATGGAATTGGTAACATGGGGTTGATAGGAGCAAGGGGGGAAGATGATGATTTTGAAATACATCCCGCTCTTATTAGCATGGTAGAGAAGAATCCATTTTCTGGAGGTTACTTTGAAGATCCATATCAGCATCTTTGAAGATTTCTTGGTTATGCAAACACTCAGAAAGGTGATGGAGCTAATGACAATGCTAGGCGTATTGACCCATTCAAGTTCTATTTGATTGATAAAGTGGAATCTTGGTATGAGACTCTTGATGCTACAGATTGCACTACATGGGACAAACTACAACAAAAGTTTTTGGAGAGATACATGCCACCATCAAAGATCTTAAGAATGAGGCAAGAGATCACCCAATTTGTTATGCATCAGGGTGAGAAATTTATGAGGCGTGAGATAGGTTTAAAGACATGCTCAAGAGGTGTCCACATCATGAAATGTCTAAGGCTGAGTACATAAGCATCTTTTACTATGGATTGGATTGTGAATCACGTGTCTTTATTGATGCATCATCAGGAGGAGCGTTGTTATCTAAAACAACACTTGAAGCAGAAAAGTTGTTTGAAGCCATCTCTATGAATTTACCTGACTAGCCTGCTGAGAGAGATGGAGGATCATATGTACTTGGAAAGATAGCGTAGGTTGAACATCAAGTGGTGAAGCCAAATAGGGATGATGAGATCGTCTCTAATTTAGCTAACATTAACAAGCTACTAGAATCCCAGCAAAGGTAGATTACAAAGTTGACACAAAGGGGGCCTAGTATGAAGCAGCAGCAAGAAGTGAAGAGTGTTGAAGATACCTTCAATCGATACATGCTGAGAATGATGCAAGGGTTGATCATTTATGGGCCAAGCTAGAGGCGAAAACTGATGCAAACCATACAGATTTATCTAAGCAGTTGAAGGACCTTACCTTGATGATGGGAAAAATGGCCACAAATGTGAATCACTTGACACAAACATTGGAGAATAATGTCATCACATTGAGGTCTAGAACACAATACGAGGGACCAATGAGGCCGGAATTGAAATTAGAGACGTCGGGAGCTCAATTCGACCCCAATTCGACCAACACATCAGGTCGAATTCAACAGGGGAGGTCGAATGAGGCACCTGGACATGATTAGAAAGCAACAGAGCCTCGATTCGACCAGAAATACTTCAATTCGATCAGACCCTCTGGTCGAATTGAGGTCGAATCCTACCCTCCAGAGCACCCTGTTTTATCAGAAGCTCGATTCGACCAAGACCTCTTCAATTCGACCTTGCCCTCAGGTCGAATCGAGGTCGAAGCGGAGGACAAAATTCATACAGAAGGTCAATTCGACCAGGAGGACTTCAATTCGACCAGACCTACAGGTCGAATCCTAGTCGAATCAGCTCTAAAGATCATCAGAAAGCCACGGAAGAGAGGATCGTTTTTGCACGTGAATCATCTCAATATAAGGTCGAATACGAAAGTTATGCTCAAAACCGTGAGACTACGCAATCATGCCCAAGAAAGTCATTCGACCAACCGTTTGAGTCGAACCTTCAAGCAATGAAGATGCCCGTGGAGACTCAATCATGCAAGAGCATTGATGTGGTTTTTAACTTGTTTAATCTTGATTTTTCTAAGACAGATGGTTCTGAATTTAAGTGGCAGATTGACAAGGAGGTGTCTAGACAGCCATGGGAGGAAAAAAATTCTGATGATCATATTTTTGTGACCATGAAATGTGAGGTGTTGAGTGTAGACAAGAAGAGAGAAAGAAAGTATTTGAAGGTGAGGATGCGACAAGACCGTCCTCTACCGTCGTGACTCTACGACGTTAAACATGAGCACCTGTTGGGGGCTTGCCCTCCCATTTTATTGCTTTATTTCTTTCATGTGAGTAAGAAATTTTTATATTTAAGGTGCTTACTAATCGGCAATTACATCTCTTTACAAACTTAGTTTCGATTTACATTTTTACTAAGTTTGGGGGTGTGACGTTATTACCTCATTGCAGCACCAAGAGTATAATATTTTCTTTGTAATGTTTGCTAGGGGAGTTGATTTTTTGTGGTATGTTGAAACTTTAATCGATTTTGATGTGTCGATTTTTTTGCAATTTGCCTAGTGTTCTGTGGTATTTCTAGTGTGTGGAGTCAAGATAGTCAATTGATTCTTCTTATTGTTCTCCTATATCATTATTGATGAATCTTTGATGATGATGTGTATTTGAGCTTTGATGATAGTTCGTGCATACATTGAAGAAAAATCAGGTGCCCTCGTTTTCTTATTCTAATTCTTATGTGTGCTTTTAATTCATGGAGTGGAAGGATTGAGTTTATATTTTTGGTGATCCATGTGAGCTTATATTGTTTAAATCATGCTTGGAATTCGTATGCTCTTGAAATTAATGAAGGAAGTGTACTTGAGTTGTATTGAGATATGAAGTTCTATGTATACTTGTGGGATATTGCTTACCATGAAATGTGCTCTGTTACTTATTAAATACCCATGTGAGATTTTGTGCCTTATTCATGTACATAATCACATGATGTTTCTTTTCTGGTGAGTATCGTTCTTGTGTGTGTATTCTAGAACTTGCCTCTTATCTTACTTGAAACTACATGTGTTAGATGATGAGAGATGAGACCATCCTTGAATTTATGAGTCACTTTGCCAAATAATTTCCTACCAAATAATTTTATATCCGTAGTTAGCCCTTTTGAGCCTAAAAGCCTTATTTCTTTGGCAACCTACGAAGATAGCCACTTTGATATTCTATTTGAGCCTTAAATTCCAATATTTAGTGGAGAATTAAATGTTGTCAAAGTGTGTGAAGTTGATTTTGATGGATTTTGGAAGGAATAAAATATTTGGAGTTGTACAAGTGATTATGAGCTTGAAAATAAGTTTCTTAGTAGTAGTGTCCGAAACTGGTACCTCGAGAAAAAAAGAAAGGAAGGAAAAAATGTTGAGCTTGAAGGAAAGGAGAGAAAAGAAAATTAGAAGAGCATGAAGCTGGATAGCCTTGAAGTGTAAAAAATCTGCAGTACAAAAGATCTCCAGTTTTAATTTTGTACTAATTGAGTTACTTTATCCATATGTTTCCTACCCTTACCAAAGAGCCGACATTACATCCTATTAAAAGTCCTTTTTGATCCCATTGTCGAATCATACTTTTAAGTGGTGGAGAGTTTGAGACGTTTGGCAAGCTTATGGTTACGCATGCACTTGAATTGAATCTGAGCGTAAACTCCTTAACCCATAAGTGTACATCTATTACACTTGAGTGCGAGTGATATATACTTTTTGTGAGAACATGTCAATGGAGCATTTGAATTGGTGGTGATTGTCATAACTTGTATGCTATGAATTGATTATTACATGTAATAAGAGTTGCATGACCTAAGTTGAGGACAATTGTATTTTGAAGAGGGGTATTTATCATAGTCCTTTTTTCTTCGCTAATTTTCTTACTCTCTCTCTCTTTATTTTTATTTTGTTGCCTCGGGACAAGCACCAGGTAAGTTTGGGGGATTGATGAGAGTGAAAATAAGCGTGTTTTATTGTCCAATTTAACACCTTCTTGATTGGAATTATTGACATATATTAGCACAATGGTCTTATATTCATTATATGTGAGAATAATGTGCACTTGAGGTGTTTTGTTGTGTTTTAGGTGGAAAAAGGATCAAAAGTGCAAGGTTGGAGAAAATATACAATTTGTGCAAGGATGCTGAAAAACACACGTCCAAATTTCGTAATTTTTCTGTGTTGTTGTGGAGATCAAAACTGTTGATGTAATACATGGTTGGAAAGCCACTGAAGAGAGAGTCGTTTTGGTATAAAGAACACCCCAATCGGATTCTAAACGAGAGAGTTATGATCAAAGTGGTGACGTCGCACAAGCTATTCCTATTCAGAACGACTGTCCATTTGCATGACTTGTTACATATTCAAATGTTAGAGTTTCTATATGTTCTTTATATGAATAAAAAGCCAAGGAAGAGAGGATCGCGTGAGCACAAGAATCACTTAAATAGGAGCTCGGATGTGGAAGTTATAAGCGAAACGGTGAGACTGTGCAAGTCAATTTGACCTGATGTGCTGGTCGAATTGAGGTCGAATCGAACGGTAAAAGAGTCAATTCGACCACGACACCTCAATTCGACCTATTGTGCTGGTCGAATTGAGTACCTGGGACTTACAGTAGGCTAATTCGACCTGGAAGGATCAATTAGACCTGTTGGTGAGGTCGAATTGAGCCTCGGAAACTTACCATATTCGTATTTTTACACTCTCAATGCGTGTGATCACTCAAAAAGCCTATTCCAAGGCCTATAAGGAGAGCTTACAAGTATAAAAGGGGTTGCAGATCACACCACATGGGGAGATTGGAACAAGTGAGCCATAAGAGAGGCCACAATAATATTACACCCCACAAGGGGGGATCACCCCCAACCATCATCTACCACATTTCCTCCATCTATCCATCACTTTAAAGATTCGTTTGGAGAATCAAGAGGAGAACCAAGAGGAGAATTCAAGACGGAGAAGGACGCGATGACGTCCACATCTAGGGTTTTATTCATTTCCTAATTTATTTTGTATTTTCCGAACATCCGAGTAAGATCTATCCAACCCCCATGATTGTTCTTAGTAACATCATGGGCTAGAGCCTTTTTGGTAGAACTAGGGTTGTGAAGGTTTTACGAATTAATTGAACTTTCGTGTGTAAACTCCGTACAATACTACTTGTGGATTTATTTTATATATGATTGTGCTTTCTTAATCCATATTCACGGTCGTTTTGTCCATCTTCAATTGATTTATAGAGTCTGAATATATATATTGGTTGTAGATTGAGTGCGTTCACAGCTGAACATGATTCCATGTTATGATTCTAAGTGAGGGGACTCCGAAGCTTCATTAGAACTATCATATAAGAATACTTATTAATTGAATTGAATTCGGGTTATTAAGTAGGATAAAGAGGATAATTTTGTAGTACATATAAAGGGAGATCATATAGGGTTAGAGTACCAATTGGCCAGGGAAATAATTGATACTAATAGTACCTAGAAAGGGAGGTGGAATTATATCTCTTGCTCCGAGGTTATTCACACGTGTTACAAGCATGTTTACTAGTGTCTATAGAGTAGATATGCATGGTTTAGTGATGCATCCATATTCCACAAGGCAGAGTCGGACATCAATACACGAAAGGGAGATTAATGAGTGAAACCGGATTATCCTAGAGCTACCTATTCTCCTACTTGATCCTCTTTCGTATTCTTCGAGTGATCTTTTATTTTATTTATTATTTAATTTAATTGTTTAAGTAGTTAATAATTCTATCCCAACTTTATTGCCACAATTCGTCTTAATTAATTTAGATAATAATTAACTTGATAATACGCCGTTCCTTGGGTTCGATATTCACTTGGTCGCTTGCTAAGCTGCAATTGATATCCTTAATACTTGGGGATTAATTTTGCGTGCAAAGAAAACGCGCATCACTTACACTTGCTGTAGTTCATCATCAATCACATATATAACATGATCATCAAGCTTAGTGTTCTTAAGTTCATTAGTTAGTTTCTTCTTCTTCATCAAGTTGTAAAATCATCAATAAGATTCCAAGTTCCTTTGAGAGTAGACGTAGGCTTCCATAAGCCGAACCACTATACTTTCTTGTTGTTCTTTTTTGATCAGTTGTTCATATTTCTTATCAAACGAGTGAGGATCAAGAGAGTGTGTGTGATCATCGATTTCAGTTGTTAGAGTGCAAACGTGAGAGCATCTAAGTGAGTTCTTGTGTTTGATTCATAAGAATAGATAATCTAACCTTCCCTCCACAGATTCCAACACCACCTAATTTCTCTTTAATTATGGTACATGAGTGTGAAATAAGCTTACAATTCGCATTATTGTCCTATACTGTTAGCAGTGCCTTTATAACAATAAATTATTGTTCAAGCTTACCTTGCTACATTTGCTCCTATTATCTTGAGCTTGTACTTAGTTCCCCTAGTTAAACGTTACTATATGCTGATATGAAGCAAAATTAGGGTTCACGGTCGATGGGGGCGGGCTTGGGTCCACTTCTGTGGGCTGCTCTTATTTATTTTAATTATAATAATGTTTAGGGCTTGAGCCCATTTTTTGTGGGCTAGGTTTTAGGCCCTTAGGGTTTGATTTATTTCCTTTTTGGTATTAGTGAATAATATAATTTAAGGTGTCATTAGGGTTTATGTATTCTTATCAAATTATTATTGGATTAAGAAGCCTGAAGGCTTTTGGGCAAACAGAGTCTTTCGTTTGATTGGGCAAACAGTATTACTGTTTGATTTTCTTTTATTTTTTTTTTCTTATTTTTCCATCCTTATCAATTGGTCCGACCTGCCCGATCCCGTTCCCGTCAACATGGAAACAACACGTTCCACTAGGGAGAGATTGGATAAACTCGAGGCTGATCAGGCGGAGATGAAGAAGACGATGGATAAACTCGAGGCTGAATAGACGGAGATGAAAAAGACGATGGCTAAAATTTTGGCTACTCTGGGTGAACTTTCGAAGGAGATTCTGAAACTCTCGGGTTCGCAACAATCAGCTGTAGATATGCGTCGCAAGGATGTCACCACTACGGAGACCGAAACGGTGACTCTACCGCTGTCGATTCACCCTCAACTGCAAATATGTTCAATGCAACTTCTGTCCTTCAATGGATCTGACCCTATTGGTTGTTCAAGGCTGCCTGTGGTATGTAATATGGCAATAGGGGGCAGCAGTGTGCAGGTTGGGTCAACCTGCAGTTTCTCTAAGCCGACTGCAGATCCCTCGGGGATGAATTCAGGGCTGTCCGGGATGAATATGGGGCTGTCTGAGCAGTTTACTGCGCATTCCAGATTTACTCATCTTCCACCGAGAGCCTTGGAGGACTTTAGAGCGAAAGAGTTGTGCTTTAGGGGTAAGAAACCCTATACACCTTGGCATGACTGCCCTTTAAAACAACTGAGAATGTTGTTGGCTGAGGAGGACGAGGAGTTGGGCCTCAAACAGTACGAGTATTGCAAGGTGGCAGGGAAAGAGTTAATGGATGGAGAGGAAGAGCTTTTTGAGGAGAGGCGTGGGTTTCATGTTTACTCTATGGCGGTTACCTGACTACAACCTTGAGGACAAGGTTGTTTCGAAGGAGGATGGAATTGATATGAAGCAAAATTAGGGTTCACGGTCGATGGGGGCGGGCTTGGGTTCACTTTTGTGGGCTGCACTTATTTATTTTAATTATAATAATGTTTAGGGCTTGAGCCCCTTTTTTGTGGGCTAGGTTTTAGGCCCTTAGGGTTTGATTTATTTCCTTTTTGGTATTAGTGAGTAATATTATTTAAGGTGTGATTAGGGTTTACGTATTCTTATTAAATTATTATTGGATTAAGAAGCCTGTAGGCTTTTGGGCAAACGGAGTCTTTCGTTTGATTGGGCAAACATTATTACTGTTTGATTTTCTTTTCTTTTTTTTTCTTATTTTTCCATCCTTATCATATACATAAGGAGGTACCTAAATAATTTTCATCAACTTGCACCTAACTTTTTCCCCTTCGTTAATAATTACAATGAAAATATACATGGCAAGGGCAATAATGTTAATTTATTTTCTGTTTCTACATATCCTCTATATAGCATCACAACAGAGTCGACCTCTAAATTATTAGTGATTTTCTTAGACGATTCAAAGTGATATCGCCCAACAATTAGTCGTACAGTAGAGAAATGTTGTCGTGTATATGTTTCGTGGAGTTTAACTTGTGACATGCCTTCCAAAGTAAGTATCTGTCATGCATAAATATTTTTGTAATGCTTGTTTGTTATACTTGCTTCAATTAAAGATCCCCAAAACTTGAACGTACTCCTCCCCTTTTCTGCTCTGAAAACAAAAGCGTCAACATTACAACACTTATTTAAATTGAATACACATATATAAATAGTACTAATTATAGAATACATACTCTACTTGATAAGTCTAATACACACCCCGTCACCTATGCCATGTCTTCTGAAATAGGTATCTTTCACACAACACTAATTATGTAGTTTTTTTATGTTGTAGCTGCTTCATTGAATGGTCTTCAACAGCTCAATTTAGACTTCCCAATTTCCCCTTAAAGACAAAATCGTGAAGGTAACTCTGCACGTCTTTAAGCTGCACACCGATAGAGAAATTTAGTTAATGCATCTTAAAATTACCCATTTAAGAAAAATTAAGTTACACGTTAACACAAAATAATTACACTTTACTCTACATGCTTTAATTTACTTAATAGGTAATATGACCTGCCTACCAAAGATTCCAACACCGCCTAATTTCCCTTAAATTGTGGTACATAAGTGAAAAGTAAGCTTATAATTCACATTTTTGTTCGATACTACCGTTGCTGCCTTTACAATAATAACGTACTATTGAAACTTACTTGCTGTGTTTACTCCCATTATCTTTAGCCCATACTCAAATAATGTGTACTTACGTACACTACTTAGGCCTTACTACATACATAAGGATGTACATAAACAATTTTCGCCCACTTGCTCCCAGTATCTTGAACTTAAACTCACTAATGTGCACTTAGTTATACTACTTAAACCTTACTACATACAACTAAACAATTTCCATCAACTTGCACCTATCATTTTCCACTTTTGTTAATACTTAAAAATCTTTAATAAATTATTTTGAATACAGAAAATAATCAGAAGTTTGGTTTTACAAATATTAAACAAAAAATAAATAAATTTCACTTTACTCCACATTAACACAAAATAATTTCACTTTACTTTACATGTTTTAACTCACTTAATAGGTAATCTAGCATGCCGTTTAGAGACTCCAAAGCCGCCTAATTTCCCTTAAATTATGGTACGTAACTGTGAAATAAGCTTACAATTCACAATAGTATCTTATACTAACAGTAGTGTTTTTACAACAATAAATTACTGTCGAAGCTTACTTGCTACGGTTGCTCTCATTACATTGAGCTCACACTTAGTAATGTGTACTTAGTTATACTACTTTGCCGTTACTACATACATAAGGGCACATGTAAACAACTTTCAACAACTTGGTCCTATTATCTTGAACTCATAATTGGCAATGTATACTTAGTTATACTACTTAAATCTTAGTAATCCAATTTTAAAGCATTCACTGCATAAAACACTCAACTAAATGCGTACCTTAAAGAATGCGCCCTCTTCTGTTATGTGAACGAAGAAATCCCGTCATGATAAAGTAACAAATTAAGTAACAGTAAAACCCATCAACTTAAAAAAAATAAATACGTGTAGAGTACATAAACAACAGTACGAGCGCGCAAACTTCATAACTAGAAACAAATAGAAAGTACTACTCCCTACATCCCGCTAAGTTCTTCACTCTTCCTTTGTAATTTACAAAGTAAGAGTGAAGAGCTTAGCATGACGGAGGGAGTAATATATATACAAAGCATAAATCTCCCTGGGATGTGGGTTGAAAGAAATTTCATTTGCGAAAAGTGTAAGGTAAGACTACATTCAAACATCTTAGCATAACATAATCATATCATTAAAATAATACAGTAATACTCCTAATATATTTAACGCCTTCATTTGTATCACTTACTATCACGTCCTAACCCAAAAAAAAAAAAAAAACCATTAACATACAACATAATATACCCTTATTTGTAATCATGACATTGCTTTTTCGTTGCTAGTAAACTTTACATAAAAAATACAAAATGCCATCTTTTAGTAGCTACCACACTCCGGCTGTTGCTAATGTTAGACATAGTTAATATGACTGGTTCAAGTATTATTGTTATATTAATATGTTATAACTATTATTAAACTATATAGAGAAACCACAATCTGCAAGCTGAAGACTACTGTAACTGCGCAACTCTTACTCACCGTAAACATAACTTATATTTCTCTTTTACACACTACTTTCTTAAAAAAAAGCCCACTACATTTTTTTTATCGATTAGTTATAACCAAAAACATCATACAGAAATGTAAGTGTTTAAAATGGAAAATTTTCAACCCAAACATTTCCGTCTAACCCATTCATAAACATTACTTGTAGGTAATGGAAGACTGGTGTACTCCCCTTCGGAAACTAGACCTAGACATCACAATTGGATTGCTAAAGTCGTAGTCGCACAAAAAACTCCACCATGACACCTACGTTGGGGGCTGCAGCAAAGGGTTGTGCTTTTTGACAATCATGTAATTTCATTAGTACACTTACCATTCGTTAATACTGTGTTGGTATTTAAAAAATAATTGACAATTGGATTGCTAAAGTCGTATACGCAGAAAAAACTCCACCATGACACAGTGGGGGCTGCAGCAAAGGGTTGTGCTTTTTGACAATCAGGTAAGTTCATTATTACTTACCATTCGTTAATACTGTGTTGGTATTTAAAAAATATTAGAAACTTTACGCTAGAATGACAGTATTCATGGAATCACTTATGGAAATAACGTTGATAAAATGGACAAGTCACTTGACCTCTGCAAAACCTACTACATTGGGAATTCTAGAATACGACAGCTGCCTGCAAACACTCCTGCAATGGCCACTTTAAAGTACGAGATTATCCTAAATCTAGGCACCTATGTTAAGCCTATTGACAGATGATGAGCGTAGAAATTTCTAGAAAATATGGTTGTTTTTGTCAAGTTTTTACAAAATTAAGGTTACTTTTAGTGATTAATTTTCTTAATTTCTTAATTTTTTGTGGGGAGGAATATTTTTTTAAAATTTGCAGAATTTGTGCTTAAAATGAGCTTTTACATTCAATTACGAAGACGTGGGAAGAAATAGGGCTCGATTTGGAGTTAAAACGAAAAAAACAGGCTAAAACAAAAACGTTGCGCAAGCTGAAATTTTGTGTCTTCATGGCTGCGGCCCAATGAGTATAGAACTCATTTTTTATGTCCAATTGACACCTTTTGAGGCCCATTAAATTGAAATTCGCAGCAGCATATATGAAATGGTTAGGATCCCACTTGGAGACCAATTGAAATAAGAGGATTCCACCAGCAGCTTTCTCAATTCCTTTTTCCCCTACTTTTCCCATGTTCCCCACTTAACCACTCTTTCCAAAAAATTTCATTTATCGTCTATTTCACCCATTTAAATAATTTAATTCCTTCATCATCTACTCTATCTAATTAAGGAAGCAAGGGGATTAAGAATTGCAAAAGAAGATAGAGGCTCCAAGTAAAGAAATTCAAGGGGAGATTTATTTTATTTTGTAATTTTTAGGTTTAATTATAGAATTTTGTAAAAAAATTTATTTTGTTTTGCTTGATACTATGTTAGGCTAATCTCCCTTGTAAGATTAGCCCCATGATTGGTGTTGAATAATTTAGTTTTTATGCTATTTAATTTTAATTTTAAGGGCATTGATTAATTCTATTATTGATGTTAATTGCTTGATTTATATGTTTGATTTGTGTGATTAATTATCTTGGGCATGTGATTAGATTGATAAATCAATTATGTATTTAGGATAGTTCATTGAATCATTTTTTCATAAACTTCATGTGCATTAATTTAGAATGAGATAGAAATATCCTTTTAGATTTAGAACCATTTGATAGAACACCTCGTTGGCTTGATCGAGAGATTGGTTAATTAGGTGAGGGGACTCAAACTATTAGTGAATGAAAGGGAATATTGCATACTCCCTCTGTCCCACCCAAATGGTAGCTTTTGTTTTTTACACATGGATTAAGGAGTATTATTATTTAATGTGTAGTAAGTTATTGTATTTGTGGGAGTGTGGGCTCCATATTTTAATTATATTAGTAGGTGTGTGTGGGTTCCATGTGAGTAAAAAGGGAAAGGGGAATCTTTGGGTGAGACGCCAAAAATAGAAAAAAGAGACACTTAGGATGGACGGAGGGAGTATGATTTAGTACCTAATTAGGGAACTCGTATGTGTAATTAATATTTATTGGGAGGTGTTCACTTTAGTCTCAATTCTATGTGTTTTTGGAAGCCTTGTTGAGGGCCAAAAAGTTAAGTGACTAGAGAGAGAGAGAGAGAGAGAGAGAGAGAGAGAGAGAGAGAGAGCTTAGAATATATTTGTAATCGCTCTTATGCCATTTTCATGATAGATTAGAACTAGTTGCATAATTTATGTATATTCTACGTCATGATTGTTGCTAATCTCATCTTTGCATAATTTGAAATTCATTTATTCTTGCGTCCATCATATATTTTAATTCTTGCATTACTTTAATTTCTTTTCTTTGCATGCTCATCCATTTTTCCGTCATCCTTATAAAATCATAATAAACTTGAGATCACTTAAACTCTTAATTTCTTGATTTCCACTGGGTTCGATAATTTTTATTACTTGGGTATACTTCTACGACTATTGAGTACACTTACTCGTAAGTGAAAAATATTCTATCAAAGACAACAAGAGCTGCCAGTTGACCACCTCTACAACATTACCCCATTTGCTGATTTTCACCATTTCGCCGACACAAAAGAAGCTAAGATCAGTATGTTTTTCTCCTCTACTTATTAATTATACTTTAACAGAGCATCAAACAACATTTGTTCCTTATAATGCTAAAATTACATAATTTACTGCTACAACATACTTTACAAAACATCTGCACGGTAAAAAAAAATTGTTCCACTAACTTCCATCATACAATATGTAAATTATAACATCACCAACCAAACACAGTAATTACTATAAATAATTTTATGTTCTTCATTTAATGTTACAAAATTAAACCAGATGATTTTCCTCCATCATGTAAATATTATAACCTATATAACTCCATTTCTGACTATAGATTCGACTAATTTTCTTATCTCTTCATGTTTAATTATATTATATACTTTGGAAAAAAACACAAGCTCCAAGAAAAAAATACTTTCATTTGAATACTCTAATGACCGCCATATTTATTCTTATGTAAAAACAGACATTCTTTGTTCTGTGATTTAAGTACTGCCACGTAGATACATTGAAAAAATGAAGTACGTACAGGACTTTGTCATAGTGAACCAAGAGTAAGTCTCACTGTTCCATACACTTGCATACACATCCAATAGCTTGTGACCACGACTGCATAAATGTAGAAAACTTTATGGACTTTCTCTATTGTTACTGTAGGAAACAGCCAACAGTACTGACGCTGTGGGATGCATGACTTCCTTGAGAACAAGGGTGTACACTTACCCAGAAATATCCAAGCCATGCCGATCATACTTGGTATGAGACTTCCAGTGACTACACGTTCAGGTAATAACATCACAAACTATATATATAACAATATATGTGATGTGCGTTTTCTCAACACACAATTAATCCCCAAGTATGAAGGATGTGATTGTAGCCTAATCAAGCGACTAAGTTATATTATCGAACCCAAAGGACAGTCGGTTATCAACTTATTATTATCTAAATTAACTAAAACTATTATTTGGCAATTGTATTGGAGAATTATTATTAAACTAATAAACGAAGTAATGAAATAGCAAATAAAGTAGAACAGTAGAGAAATAACGAGAGTTGCTCAAGTGAGAAGATAGGTAGCTCTTCGAGCTATCCAGGTTCACTAATTAATTTCCCTTCCATGAGTCAATATCCGACTCTGCCTTGTGGAATATGAACACATCACTAAACCATGCAAATCTACTCTATAGGCACAAGCAGATCAATGTATAATACGTGTGAATTACCTCGGAGCAAGAACATAATTACACCCCCTTTTTAGGTACTATCAGTTTCAATTATTTCCCGTGCACTAAGTACTCTAACCTGATATGATCTCCCTTTATAAGTACTATATAATCATCCTCTTTATCCTACTTACTAACCCGAATTTAATTAAATAAATAAGTATTTATATAAGATAGTTCTAATGAAGTTTCGGAGTAGCCTCACTTAGAATCATAACATGTAATCCTGCTCAGCAGTGAACGCACTCAATCAATAACCCAGATATGTATTCAGACTCTACATAACAGTTAATGATGCACAAAACAACTCTAAGTATGAATTAAAATACATTGTCTTATATAAAATAAATCCACAAGTAGTGTTGTACGAAGTATACACACAGAAGTTCAATTAACTAGATAAAAACCTTCATAACCTTAGAACTACTATAGCGGTTCTAGCTCATGACGCTTAGAAGAACGTTCATGGTGTTTGGATAGATCTTACCCATAGTCATGAAAATTACAAGAAAGATTAAGTTGCGAAGTAAACCCTAGATGTGGACGTCGTCGCTTCTCACTCCTTCTTGAATCTTCACTTGGTTCTCACTTGATTCGCTGCACGAATCTCTCTCTACAGCTCCTGCGGATGGAGTTAGGGTTTGGTTATGATATAGGATGAATGTGGAATCTAACTCTCTTTTTGATGTGATCGGCACCCCTTTTTATACCTGTAACTTCTCCTCATGGACCTATATTGGGCTTTTTCGCAGAAAACATGCACATGACTGGAGGTGAAATCCTGATGTTTCAGTGCTGACATGTCCCAGTTCGACCAGACTTGACTTGGTCAAACTGGACACCCCTGGTCGAACCACGGTCGAACGGTGTGTTTATAAACTGGACTTTATCTCGTGACTACCGTTCGACTTGACCCTTGTAGTTCGACTTGGCTTTACTTGGTCGAACAGTATCTCCTTGGTTGAATGACATCTTTGTAAACTGAAACACTCCTGTTCGACTTCACTTGTGCAGTTCGACATGGCCGACTTTGTAAACTGAAACACTCATGTTCGATTTCACTCCTGCTATGCTATGTATGAGGCCGGATATTTGTTATGCCATAGGCATGGTCAGTAGGTATCAAAGTAATCTAGGACAAGGGCATTGGACTGCGGTAAAGCATATTTTGAAGTACCTGCATAGGACTAGGGATTATGAGCTGGTTTACAAGGCAGATACTTTGTTACCTTTGGGTTATACTGATTTAGATTTCCTGTCAGATAGGGATGCTAGTAAATCCACCTAGGGTTATGTGTTTATTCTTGGAGGAGGAGCCATAATAAGGAGGAGTGTAAAGCAGAAATGCGTTGTGGACTCCACCATGAAAGCTGAATATGTAGCAGCCTCTAATGCAGCTAAAGAAGCAATATGGCTTAGGAACTTCTTAATGAACTTGGATGTGAATCCTGGTTTGCCCAAAGAGATCACAATTTATTGTGATAACAGTGGTGCAGTAGCAAACTCGAAGGAACTACGAGCCCATAAGGCGAGTAAACACATTGAGCGCAAGTACCATATAATACGAGATATCGTTAAAGAGGGGAGGTTGTTGTCACTAAGATTGCATCGGAGGATAACCTAGCTGATCCTTTTACTAAAAGCCTTCTAGCGAAAACGTTCGATGGGCATGCTGAAGGAATGGGGATCAGATGTGTGTCAGCAGATATAGCAGCGTAGTCTTTTAGTATAAGTGGAAAAATTGTTAGATTGTATACTAAAGTCTGGCTTTTGTATGAAACAATGTTTTAACAATTTATTTGAAATAAGAATCATATGATCAAACGTTTTGCATATTATAATTTATTTATATGTTTGTGCAAAAGTTCATCTACTTTATACTGTAGATAATATGTTGTGCGACAACACGTGAAAGATCATATTATCGATTTTCTTATAAAGTATAAACAGATGCTTACAACCAAGATAGATGGGGACTATCTATAGGGATGGTTGTAGTGTGGTTTGATATTAGTTTGTCTTGACTATAGAATCACATTTGTGCACTAAGTGTGTATTGAGCAAGACCACTTGAGATCGTTCGACTTGTACTGTCTATATAGGAGAACTTGATTTCAATTATTATGGATGTTCGTTCTCTTAATCCCTATACAATAACCTCGACATGTAAGGCAATATATATTTCTTTGATTCATCAATGGGTAAGATTTACATGTATTAAATCAATAAACTCGGTGAGTTGGGAAGTAGTGCTGTCTCTATGGTGTGCTGTTGATTGTAGAAGGAATCCGTGTCCGACATAGGTTGATGACGTGGATTATCATGTAAATCTTGCAAGTGGATTAATTCCGGCATGATAATAAGGTTGAGTGGTACTACTCTCGGATGAGATATTAATTAATTTGAGTTGTCAGTAACTTAATTAACTAATGGGTATTGTATATCTTAAACATGGGGGGACTGTCGGGCTCATAATAAGAACGAGCCCATAACGTAATTATGGGATTGGAACGGTAGTGCAATAATAATATTTTAGTGGACTATATTATTATTATTGGACTTAAATAAAAGCTTTGGGCTAAACTTGGATACTTAAGCCCGATGGAGGCCCAACTCCAATTTCTCCTCCTGGTCTCTACTGTAGCCCATATATAAGTTATCTCAGCTTCCTAGAACTAGATTCTCTGAAGATCCTCGCCCACACGACGTCAGGATTGGACTTGGGAATACAGCAGTAGATCAAGAGGTTGTTCTCTGCAGCTGTTCATCTTCAACATACCCTAGTGAAAGGTAATACGTTTCTGATTTATTATTTTCGCTGGATTAGAAACGCATGGAACCCTAACGGTTCACGCTAACTAAACGTTCGAACGCCAACAATTGGTATCAGAGCTTCAGTTTCGTGGTGAAACATGACACATTAGGCTAGAGTTTACGTGCTATATGTGGTTTAATTTTCCTATAGAAATCATGAAAATTAGGGTTTACGATATATTTAAATTATACTTGGAAACCCTATATCTGTATCGCTGGTAATCGGCGTGCGACCGATGATTGTCCTCGATGGTGGCGTGACTGTACACGACAATTGCTGCAAGCACACCTAATCGGATGTACGACGACATTGGCTGGGTTAAGGCGATGCTTGCAGGGGCAGTGGCATGTCGTGATGTGCGACAGGGGCGTTGTTGGCCGGACCTAAGTTGACATGGAAATCGCTGATGTTCGATGGCTAAATGATGTCGATTGGTAGCAACCTGCCGTGAAGATCGACAGCGATTTTTAGATGGCATCGGACATAACCGACTAGCTTCCAAGTGAGTCAACGGTGGGTTTCAGACGGGTCAGCTCCCTGGCCGATCGAGCCTTGCCAGTTCCGGACGGGCCCATGATGATTCCGGGCGGGTATGTAACAACTGCGCTGATCGGAACAATGTCGGGGTTTGGTGTGTGATGGCGTGATGATGCGGCTTTGCCTGCGAGCCACTGATGTAGAACCAGACGACGAGTCAAAGCAGACTGGTGGGTTTCCGACCAGGTTCCGTGTGAGTCACAGGCTGCTTCTGGTCGAGACAGAGGTGGGTTCCGGGCGAGTCAGCGGTGGGTTCCGACCGAGTCAGCTAATATTCCGGGATGGGTCTATCCTCTGTTCGATTGGGTCTTCATAATTTCCTGGTCGGGTCTGTAGTTTTGTCGGCCGGGTCTCCCTGGTTGTGAGATGGCGCCATGCGAAGAGCTGCAAGATGGCACAGGGGAGCAGGTAGCTGCTTCTGGCATGATCACAGCCTGCTGCCGGCATTGGCGGACCAGATGTGGTGTACGTATGGCGGGGCTGTTGAGACTGGACAGCGCTGACGAACCCGCCCAGCAAGGAGATGGGTGCGGAAGGCCGCACGACTCAAGTGGGCTGACGACACGACCACCGACAGTAGCCGGCACCAAGTCGTGCTGGTTAATACTTGGCGTGTATGACATGGCAGTGGATAAGGATGGTGCGCACGCCTTGCAAGCATGTGATGCATGACACATGCCAAGACACTGCATAATTAGTGCAGATGTGTTTTGGGCCTTGGTTGTGTGTTTTGTGCATGCGTTGTTCGTTGGGCCGCTGGGCTCGATTTTAAGTTTTGTCATTTTTCTTCGTTTAATTTGTGATATATAACAGCATTAATTATTTTATTTGATGATTATTGTTATATATGTGAAAGGCATGTTCTATGTGTTTTTTTTAATTGCATATTAATAGAAGCATCCTAAGATGTGTATTTTATTATTGGAATATTATATGCATGTTAAAAACCCTCGGTGTTAAATAACTAAGTGGGAGAAGAGTTTGGTAAATAATTCCCACGGCCTCCATTATTGGTTTGTAAGTGATGTGAGTAAACCTGCGTGTTGGCAATAGGCCTTCATCCACAACGGATGGATTTATTCAAGGATCATTGGTACCAACTTCTTTATGATGATTATAGGAAGTTATCCGAGCGCATGTTTACTTTTCCAACTGTAAGGCACACAAGCTTGGGCTGCACACTTAGGATCAAATAATGGTGAACATAGGTGTAAATAATAAGTATCCTCCCCAACGGAGTCACTGCTGTTATTTGCATGGCTAAAAAGAAACCGACTATTAATAATTTTGTCATAAAGTTATGTTGACAAATGAAATTAATGGGTAAAACCTTCTCTTGTAAATGTTCGGGTTTGTATACGTCCACACTAACGTGGCATGCAAATTCACGGTGCTTGAGATATTGGTGAATTTTATTTTATATTTTTTTGAGGGAATCAATATAAATTTATAAATTCGAAGTGTTTCATCTGTTTATTTATTTATGATTCTCAGGATTTTCAAATGGCACTAAACTCACTTTCTGTTATACTTAAACAACACAAATTTACTGGCACTAATTATGTTGACTGGAAATGAAACATGGACATTGTTTTTTACTGCTGAAGATTATATCTTTATACTAAATGAGGAATGTCCTCCGGAACCTACTAATGACTCTACCGAAGAGCAAAGAGTTGCTTATAATAGGTGACTCAAAGCTAATAGGATGGCTAAGTGCTATATTTTGGCTTCTATGTCAAATGTGCTTCAGACTAAGCATCAAGCTATGAACACCGCCTATGATATGATGCATAATCTTAGGAAACTCTTTCGGCACTAGAGTCGTCCTGCTAGGTCGAAGGACATGTCTGTACTGATGAACACCAAAATGGCTGAGGGTACTTCCGTAAGGGAACATGTCCTTAGGATGATGGGTCAACTCAATGAGTTGGAGGTTTTTGGAGCTGAAATCGATGGGGAAACCCAAGTCGATATCATACTCCAAAGTTTGCCTAGGGATTTCGAGCAGTGTCTCCTGAACTACGGTATGAACAAATATTTGTACACGTTGGCGGAACTCCTGACAGAACTTGTGGTGACGGAAGAACTGTTTTGTCGTGCTCCTCAGGTTCATTTTGCTGAAAATGCTGCTTATCCTAGGCCAAAAGCCGGTAGGAATAAGAAGAAGCAAGAAAATTCAGCACCGGTGAACCAAGTGAACGCAAAGAGTGGTGTGGTCAAGAAGCCTAAAGGCAAGTGCTTCAAATGCAAGCAGCTGGGACACTATAAGGCTAACTGCTCTCTTCTGAAGGGGAAAATGACTGGTAAGTCTTTTATACTAGTTGTTGAATCGTGTTTAGGGCTGTATCTGCTGACACTTGGTGTGTAGATACGGGAGCCACTGACCATGTCCGCAATTCTTTGCAGGGGTTCCACTAAACCTGACAACTAAGTGATAGGGAGATTACCATACTCATGGGGAATGCAACAAGAGTAGCGGCTGTTGCAGTGGGAGACGTCTATTTATTTTTCAATAAGAATAAAACTCTTGTTTTGAGGAATTGTCTTTATGTGCCTTATTTTAGAAAGAATTTAATTTCGGTTTTTAAATTGTTTATGGATGGTTATTCTGTTTCTTTTAATGACAAGGTTTTTTAAGGAAAAATGGAATTTTTATCTGTGATGGTGCATTGATAGATAATTTGTATACTCTTAATCCAATTTCTCTCATAGTGCAACAAATTGAATTGAATGATACATCTACTGATAAGAGAAATGAACCTTCGAAAATGAACCAAACATATCTTTGGCATCTAAGACTGGGTCATATTAACTTGAGTAGGATTCAAAGGTTGATAGCAGATGGACCTCTGAGTTCATTAGTAGTGAAAAATTATCCAACTTGCGAATCCTACTTGGAAGGAAAAATGAAAAAAAGGCCTTTTAAGGCAAAGGGGTATAAAGCAAAGGATAGTTGGAATTGGTTAATTCTGATTTATGTTGTCCTATGTCTGTCCAGGCAAGAGGTGGTTATGAATACTTCGTCACTTTTATTGACAATTATTCTAGATACAGATATATTTATTTGATGCGCCGCAAGTCTGAGTGCTTTGATAAATTCAAAGAGTACAAGGCTGATGTGGAAAAGCAACTTGGAAAATATATCAAGACACTACTATCTGATCGTGGTGGCGAATACCTATTGGGGAGAGTTTAGGAATTATTTATCAGAGGAAGGGATTGAATCCCAATTATCTGCACCGGGCACACCCCAACAGAATGGTGTAGCGGAAAGAAGGAATATGACTCTTATGGAAATGGTAAGATCAATGATGAGTTATTCGGAATTACCTAATTCGTTTTGGGGATACACCTTAGAAACAGCGGCTTACATTCTTAACTTAGTACCTTCTAAATCGGTAGCTTCCACACCCATTGAATTGTGGACTAAGCGAAAGCCTAGTCTGAAACACTTTCGAATTTGGAGTGCTCCGGCAAATGTGTTGAAGATGAATACTGATAAGTTAGAATCGCGTACGGAAGTTTATCTGTTTGTAGGATATCCTAAAGGAACTAAGGGTGGTTTTTTTTATAATCCAAAAGACCAAAAGGTGATCGTAAGCACGAACGCTAGATTTTTGGAAGAGGATTATGTAATGAACCAAAAACCCATGAGTAAAATTGTTCTAGATGAAGTAAGAGAGGAAACACCAAACATAATACCAACTGTACAAGAGGATATATCACAGGACACTCACCACGTGTTACACCTGATACATAATTGTCTGCGGAGCCTCGTCTTAATGGGAGGGTTGTGAGACAACCGGATAGATTCATGGGATTGGGAGAGTCTTCTGACTTGGTCCCTGGTGAACATGAAATCGACCCATGGAATTACAACGAGGCACTGCAAGATAAAGATGCTCAATTATGACAAAAGGCAATAAAATCTGAAATAGAATCTATGTATTCTAATCAAGTCTGGGAGCTTGTAGAACTACCTGATGGTGTAAAAGCTATTGGATGCAAGTGGGTCTATAAAAAAAAAGAGGCTCTGACGGTAAGATGAAAACCTTTAAAGCAAGGCTTGTTTCTAAAGGATATACTCAGAAAGAAGGAATCGATTATGAGGAAACCTTCTCGCCTGTGGCTATGCTTAAGTCAAATCGGATTCTTTTGTCTATTGCTGCTCATATAGATTATGAGGTATGGCAAATGGATGTCAAGACAACTTTCCTGAATGGAAGTCTTGAGGAAAACATCTATATGAAGCAACCAGAGGGATTCATTACGAAGGGCGAAGAGAATCTTATATGTAAGCTTAATAGGTCCATCTATGGATTGAAACAAGCTTCAAGATCATGGAACATCCATTTTGATGAAGTAATCCGGTCATATGGATTTATTCAATGCCCAGATGAATCATGTGTGTACAAGAAGTGTGACGAAAATGTAGTGGTATTTCTTGTACTCTACGTGGATGATATTTTTCTCATTGGAAACAATGTAAAGGTATTGTCAGACGTAAGGGTATGACTATCCAAGAAGTTTGAGATGAAGGACGTAGGAGAAGCCGGACATATTCTTGGGATCAAATTAATAAGGGATCGTAAGAAAAGAATGTTGTGCTTATCCCAAGCTTCATACATTGATACAATCCTGGCTTGTCTTAGCATGAATGATTCCAAGAAAGGTTTTCTACCTTTCAGACATGAAATACCTCTATCTAAGGATATGTGTCTTAAGACACAACATGAAACAGAGGAGATGAAGCTGGTTTCTTATGCTTTGGCAGTAGGAAACCTCATGTATCCTATGCTATGTACGAGGCTAGATATCTGTTATGCCGTGGGCCTGGTCAGTAGGTATAAAGTAATCTATGACAAGGGCATTGGACTGTAGTAAAGCATATTTTGATGTACCTGCGAAGGACTAGGGATTATGTGCTGGTTTACTGGGTAGATACTTTGTTACCTTTGAGTTATACTGATTCGAATTTCCAGTCAGATAGGGATGCTAGTAAATCCACATCGGGTTATGTATTTACTCTTGAAGAAGGAGCCATAATATGGAGGAGTGTAAAGTAGAAATGCATTGTGGACTCCACCATGGAAGCTGAATATGTAGCAGCCTCTGAGGTAGCTAAAGAAGCAGTATGGCTTAGGAACTTCTTAATGGATTTGGATGTGATTTCTGGTTTGCCCAAAGCAATCACAATTTATTGTGATAACAGTGTTGCATTAGCAAACTCGAAAGAACCACGAGCCCATAAGGCGAGTAAATACATTGAGAGAAAGTACCACCTTATACGAGACATCGTTAAAAGAGGGGAGGTCGTTGTCGCTAAGATTGTATCGGAAGATTACCTAGCTGATCCTTTTACTAAGAGCCTTCCAGCAAAAGCATTCGATGGGCATGTAGAAGGAATGGGGATTAGATGCATGTCAGCAGATATGGCAGCGTAGTCTTTTAGTATAAGTGGGAGATTGTTAAATTGTATACTAAAAATCTGGCTTTTGTATGAAATAATATTTTAAAAATTTATTTGAAATGAGAATCATATGATCAAAGATTTTGTATATTATAATTTATTTATATGTTTGTGCAAAAGTTCATTTACTTTACACTGTAGATAATATGTTGTGCGACAACACGTAGAAGATCATATTATCGGTTTTCTTATAAAGTATAAACAGATACTCACAACCGAGATAGATGGGGACTATCTATCGGGATGGTTGTAGTGTGGTTTGGTATTAGTTTGTCTTGACTATAGAATCACATTAGTGCACTAAGTGTGTATTGAGTAGGACCGCTTGAGATCGTTCGACTTGTACTGTCTATATAGGAGAACTTGATCTCAGTTATTGTGGATGTTCATGCTCTTAATCCCTATACAATAACCTCGACACGTAAGGCTATGCATTTCTTTGATTCATCAATGGGTGAGATTTACATGTAATTAAATCAACAAACTCAGTGAGTTGGAAAATATTGTTGTCTCTATGGTATGTTGTTGATTGTAGAAAGAATCCGTGTCTGATATAGGTTGATGATGTCCCCTTGAGGAGCTCATAAGGATTATCATGTAAATCTTGCAAGTGGATTAATTTCGGCATGATAATGAGGTTGAGTGGTACTACTCTCGGATCAGATATTAATTATTGGAGTTGTCAGTAACTTAATTAATTAATGGGCATTGTATATCTTAAACATGGGGAGACTGTCGGACTCATAATAAGAAGGAGCCCATAACGTAATTATGGGATTAGAACGGTAGTGGAGTAATAATATTTTAGTGGCATATATTATTATTATTGGACTTAAGCATAAGCTTTGGGCTAAGATTGGATACTTAAGCCCAATAGAGGCCCAACTCAAATTTTTCCTCCTGGTCCCTGCTGAAGTCCATATATAAGTCATCTCAACTTCCTAGAACCCGATTTTCTGCGCCACTTTTGACGTGAAAGAGAGGATAGAAGCAGATTGAGAAGATCCTCACCCATACGACGTCAGGATTGGACTTGAGAATACAGCAGAAGATCAAGTGGTTGTTCTCTACAGCTGTTCTTCTTCAACATATCCTGGTGAAAGGTAATACGTTTCTGATATATCACTTCCGCTGGATTAGAAATGCATGGAATCCTAACGGTTCACGCTAACCAAACGATCGAACGCCAACATTGTGAATGATATGTTGTATGTAATATATTTGTTTTGTTTGGAGACTTACTATGAATTGTCATCACAAGCAAAAAAAAAGAGAGATGCACACACCTTATGATGATATTGTTCTGAGAGAGATATATGTTGTCAATTGCATGCTTTTATTACTGGTCCGAGTCTATGCAGCCCGAGTTTATTGAATATGCTTGCTTGTATGTTATTTGGCTTGAAATGCAACCTGGTTGCTTCTGTGCATTGATATCCCTTCATACATGGTTCTATGATCGTTGTTGAATTTTTTTAATAAGGCTTAAATTGAGTTCACTCTTGGAAAGTTGTGGTAGTTTGTATTGTGCAAAATGTGTGATGATAAGTATAGGATTTATTTTGTGTGATTGAATTAATGTTGTGTTATATTACCTGAATTAATGTTGTGATGCATCAAATGATTCACGAAATTTTGGCAAAATCTTTTGTAGAGTAAGATTCACTGCGTTATTATTGATTAAATACACCATTTAGCTTTAATTGGTTAAAAACCTGACATGAATGTCATGCATTCTCTGCTCTCAATATCTCAAATTTGTGATATTGTGATTCTAGTTTGAATTTATTTCTCCATATTGCAATTAATATTTTCAAATTATTCTAGTTTCTATAAAAAATCCAGATGGCTCTCAATATATTAATAAAAATAAAAAGAGATTGTTGTGCATTAGTAGTTGTTTCTGAAAATTGTTTCTAATTGACATAACCCACCTTACACAACTTATAATTCAAATATTATTTAACATAAACATCATCATTATAAAAACCTGCATATAAATTTTTTTTTATATAATATGTTTATAACCAACACCATCACACCAGTTCAACATACGTAACTGGTTTCTGACACCACTACAAACTATCCAAACATGTGATAATACTTATTATATTACACAACCAAAATATCAGCGGAAATAAAATAAACCCACGGCCTAGCCCAACAGGTCGTCATCTATGTACATTCGCTCAAAACCCTGAAGGAGCTCCACAGCTTGCACCACACACCCCATACTCAAACATCATCAGGCTCACCTACAATGCATAAACTAGTGAGACAAAAATCTCAGTAAGTAGAAATCATTCATGTTAGTGCATAAAAATGCATTTAGTTCTCTATCGCCTACTTCATAATCTTTCTAGTTGATCTCTTTAATTTTGAAAACTGTTCACGTTGCGGGATCCCCACGACACACTTATGATTTGCACCCCAAATGAGCTCAATGGGGATAATTTTTCCGAACCCCAAATAGAGTACCGAGAATAATTTTTCCGAACCCTGACAGAGTGTTGGGGACGATTTTTCCAAACCCCTAATAAAGTATCGGGAATGATTTTTCAGAACCCTGAAAGAGATGCATATATAGTGGCCGCACACACTATTAGTATCTTGTTAATTTTGAGGAAAACACATTTCATGTTTATGCAAGGTATGCACCCAAAACAATTAAATGTGCATCACAAACCATTTATAATATCAATATCAACATTTAATCACAATAAAACAATAATTTAACTTCAATTCGAACAAATCCACTTTTGGAATAACAACTTCACCTCGGATCCCACAGATCCTTATAACCAATATCTTCTCAAGCCATACAAATATATGTTCAACAGTTTTCAATCACATAGAACCACAACTTGTATCGCAAAATTATCACAAATAATTTAAAAATAATATTGTTGAATATGAACCCTACTTTCTCTAAATCACATAAATCCACAACTTGTATAACAAATTAATCTCAAGTAATTCATATCGTAATTAAACTAATTACAAATAATCCATAACATAATTATCACATATTAATTACAAATAATTCACAAACAACATGATTATGCATTGTAGTTGGACTTCTACTTACCTGAACTCCTAATAGTGATAATAGTATAGATCTCGTGAAGAACTGTAATTAATTCGCTTCGATACGCACGTTCCGACGCGCTCCCTCTTCTCCCTTCTTCCTCTCTCTCTCCACTCCTTTTCTCTCTCTCCCTCTTCCTCTCTTTCTCCTTTCCCTCTCTCTCTTTTTTTTCTTTTTTTTCTTTTTTTTGTTGCCTGCTCGACTGCTAGTCACCCCATTTATACAAGTAGGGGCATGAACCCACCGCCTCAAACTTTAATTAATTTACTATTAATAGTAACTTACTATTTATAGTAAGTTTCTATTTATAGTAAATGAAATTATTATTATTATCCATTACAAATACACGTGCAATACTTAACAACTAAGATATAATACATTTACAAATTAATACACATACGTGTATATTTTTCTACCCACTATTATTATTACGAGAACACGTGTAATACTTAATAATTAAGAAAAGTGTATTTATACTCATAAAATAATTTACTCATATATCCAAATTATTGCACGTAAATATTTATGCACACATATATTCATATATTATCATCATTTTATCAAGGATGTCTCAAGTAAAATGTTGAAACAATTATTATTATCACATAATTGCCATATAATTATCACATAATTACAAAATGCTCATAACACAAATTAAATTATATTGGCACATGAGTAGTGAGAAGCTCGGATATCACATCCTCCCCACCTTATAAAAATTTCGTCCTTGAAATTTAGTTACCTGAAGAGGTCTGGATATTTAGCCATCATCTTATCTTCCCTTTCCCAAGTAGCCTCCTCAACTAGTTGGTTCCTCCATAATACCTTTACTAATGGTATTTCTTTATTTCTGAGCTTCTTCACTTCTCGCCACAAGATCTTAACTAGTACTTCCTCATAACTCAAATCTTCTTTCAACTCAACTGGTTCCTGCCTGAGAACATGAGATGGATTTGGAACATACTTTCTCAACACAGACACATGAAACACATCATGTACTCTAGACATCGATGCTGGTAACTCCATCTTATAGGCAACGCTGCCAACTCTCTCAATGATAGTGAACGGGCCAACATATCTTGGACTGAGTTTTCCTTTTCTTCCAAATCGCATTATCCCCTTCATTGGAGATACTTTCAGAAATACCTGATCACCCACTTCAAATTCCAATTCTCTCATCCGTTTGTCTGTATAACCCTTCTGCCGATCTTGAGCAACTTTCATCTTCTCTCGTATACGGGTAACAACTTCTGACATTTCACGAATCAAATCTGGATCTAAAAGCTTCCTCTCTCCAACTTCATCCCAATAAATTGGAGATCTACACTTCCTCCTATACAATGCTTCATATGGAGCCATCCCAATAGTAGACTAATAACTGTTATTGTACGAGAACTCTATCAAAGGTAAAAATTTACTCCACTGACCTTGAAAATCCAACACACACGCTCGAAGCATATCCTCCAAGATTTGTATTATACGCTCCGATTGACCATCTGTCTGTGGATAGAATGTTGTGTTGAAAGATAATTGTGTCCCCAATGCCTTATGTAAACTCTTCCAGAAAGCAGACAAGAATCTCGTATCTCTGTCTGACACAATGGTAAGTGGTACTCCATGGAGTCTGACAATCTCTTGTATATATAGTTGGGCATAACGATCCATGTAATATGTAGAGCTAATAGGAAGAAAATGAGCTGACTTAGTCGATCGATCCACGATAACCTAAATGGCATCGTGACCTTTCACTGTCTTCGGTAGCCCGATAACAAAATTCATCGTGATATTCTCCCACTTCCACTTTGGAATAAATAGAGGCTGCAAAGTTCCTGCTGGTCTCTGATGCTCGGCTTTGACTTGCTAACAAGTCAAACATTGCTCCACATATCGAGCAACATCTCTCTTCATCCCTGGCCACCAATAATGTGCCTTCAAATCTCTATACATCTTAGTAGCTCCTGGATATACAGAGTACGGTGTTGAATGAGCTTCCGCCATCACTTCTTTCCGAATGTCATCCACTTCAGGTAGACATAATCGACCTCCATAACGAATCACGCCATCATCTCCTAATTGGAAGTCAGAAGACTTTCCAGAGCTGATATCATTCTTTATCTTGTCAAACAACTTATCCTACCGTTGGCCCTGTCGAATCTTATCCATCAAAGTTGGTCGAAGTGTCAGAGCTGCCATCCTTGCTTCCAATGATCCTTCCTGAATGATCTCCACACCCATTCTTTGCAAATCAAGCAACTCTGGTTTCTGATTTATGGTCATAGCAGCTACACTCTGTATTGCCTTTCGGCTTAATGCATCAGCAACCACATTGGCTTTTCCCGGATGATAATTGATAACACAGTCGTATTCCTTCACCAATTCCAACCATCTTCTTTGCCTCATATTCAACTCTTTCTGAGTGAAAAAGTACTTCAAACTCTTATGATCAGTATAGATTTCACAACGTTCCCCATACAGATAATGCCTCCAAATCTTGAGTGCAAACACAACTATAGCTAACTCTAAATCATGAGTTGGGTAATTCTTCTCATACTCTCTTAACTGTCTGGATGCATAAGCTATCACTTTCCCATTCTGCATCAATACACACCCAAGACCATTCTTTGAAGCATCACTATAAACCTTGAAGTTTCCTGTCTTCGTAGGAATAGTTAAGATAGGTGTTGATGTCAACCGTCTCTTCAATTCTTGGAAACTTTGTTCACATGCCTCCGTCCATGTGAACTTCACATTCTTCCTGGTCAACTGTGTTAATGGTGAAGCAATCTTAGAAAATCCTTCAACAAACCTTCGATAATATCCCGCCAATCCAAGAAAGCTACAAACCTCAGTGGGATTTGAGGGTTGTGGTCAATCATGGATTGCTTTAACTTTAACTAGATCCACTGAAATTCCTTCTCCCGATACCACGTGTCCCAAGAAAATAACTCGGTCTAACCAAAACTCACACTTCTTGAACTTCGCATACAACTGCCTCTCCTTCAGAATCTCTAACACCTTTTCAAGTGTAGAGCATGATCCTCCTTATTCTTAGAGTAAATCAGAATATCATCGATAAATACAATCATAAATTTATCGAGAAATTCCTGAAATACTCTATTCATCAAATCCATAAATGCTGCAGGAGCATTCGTTAATCCAAACGGCATCACTAAGAACTCATAGTGCCCGTACCTTGTACTGAATGCAGTCTTTGGAATATCCTCCTTCTTTATTTTCAACTGATGAAACCCCGACCGCAAATCAATCTTCGAAAAGATAGCCGCACCCTGTAGCTGATCAAACAGATCATCAATGCGAGACAATGGATATTTATTCTTCACCGTAACTTTGTTGAGATCCCAATAATCAATGCAATCCTCAATGTGCCATCCTTCTTTTGTACAAACAGAACTGGTGCTCCCCAAGGTGAGAAACTAGGTTGGATGAATCCTTTGTCTGGAAACTCTTGTAACTGTATCTTCAATTCCTTCAGTTCCGCTAGTGCCATTTTGTATGGTGCTTTAGATATAGGGGTCGTTCCTGGTTGTAGCTCAATAACAAACTCTATTTCTCGGTCTGGTGGCAAACTTGGAAGATCATCTGGAAATACCTCCAGATATTCCCGAACTACTGGTACATTACCGAGAACTGGACATTGTTGTCCCTCAACATTCATTACACTCACCAGATACCCCTCACAACCACTTTCCAACAACCGTTGTGCTTTTTTAGCTGATATCATCGGAAATCTGAAGCTTTTCTTGATTCCAACAAAAGTGAACGGTTCTCCTTTCACTGGTTGAAAAGTGATACTCTTCTTCTGACAATCTATTGTAGCACCGTATTTTGACAGCCAATCCATGCCCAATATGATATCATAATCATTCATACTTAACACAATTAAATTAGCGAGGAGTTGTCTTCCTTCAATAGGAATAACACAACCTCGAAGTGGTTGATTAGTTTTCTTTGACTCACCAGAAGGTGTCATCACCTCATAATTAACTTTTATCAAGTTAGGTGTTCCACCCATCTTCCTCACATACTCAGTAGATACAAATAAATGTGTTGCTCCAGAATCAAATAGCACATATGTAGAAGTGCCAAAAATAGAGAACTTACCCGTAACAACTGAGGGATTCGCATATGCCTCCTCTCGCGTCAAAGTATACACCCTAGCTGGATCTCTTCCTTGTTGTGCCTGCTTCACTTTCTTAGGACAAGTAGTAGTCACATGTCCTTTCTCCCCGCATGTGTAACACGTTCTCAGAGGAATTTGACACTCCCCACCATGTGATCTAAGATAATTAGGGCATATAGGTAGTGGCAGCACCGGTGGCACCTTACCCTGATCGAATTTGGGACGCTTGATGGGTTCTACCTGTCTCTATCCTTGATCCACTTGAATATTTGATTCGGCCTCTGAAATGGCATCGGCCTCTTATTAACTCTCCCAAACTGCTACACTGGTTTCTGCTGAAATTGATGTCTGATAGTCTGCGCTTGTCTGATCCTTATCTCCGTTTGCTCAGCAATTTGAGCCATTTCTGCAACTTGTGAGTATGTTGCTCCATGCAGTCCCGCCATACTCACATCTCTGTAAAGTTCAGCCCTTAAGCCTTCCACAAATCTCTCCACTTTCAGTGCCTCCGTACTCACCATATGTTCAGCAAATCTCGACAACTGCTCAAACTTAAGAAGTAAATCTGTGACTAACATGCCACTTTGCCTCAACTGTATGAACTCGTTCATCTTCATGGCTCTCACTGGTGCCGTAAAGTACTTGTTTCTGAAAAGCTCCTTAAACCTTTCCCAAGTCATAGTCGTGACATTCTCAATACTTTTAATCGTATCCCACTAGTGGCCTGCACTTCCTCGTAATATGAAAGAAAAACACAATACTCTATCTCCATCTGGAATTCTACTGTATTGAAACATATTTTCCACCGTGCGTAACCAATCCTCTGCATCTGTAGGGTCTGCTGCATCCTCAAATATTGGAGGCTCAACTTTCGAAACCTCTCACAAGCCATTTCCACGCGTTCTACTTGACGTCTATCTTGATTAGCATTACCCTCTAGTTGTCCACCCATATCTCTCTGCTGAATCAGTTGTTGTATCTGTTGGGACTGGTGCTCAACCAGTTCCATTAGTCGAGTAATCACCCATCACGATTATTCCCTTCAGGAGGTGCTGCTTGCTCAGCAGTCCTATCACCCTTCAGAACTTTCACCTGTAGCCCTTACCATTTTGTCTACTAACTACACTTCCTACACCATATGGCCAGTATAATTTACAAGACACATAACAATACAGAATGTAAATAACACTTACACGTAAGGCTGTGCTCCAAGGATTGAGCTCATGTACATAGATAGTCTGCAGGACCTAAGTCGTGCTCTGATACCACTCTGATACGACCCACCTTACACAACTTATAATTAAAATACTATTTAACATAAACATCATAATTATAAAAACCTGCATATAAATTTTTTTTCACATAATATGTTTATAACAAACACCATCACACCAGTTCAGCATACATAACTGGTTTCTGACACCACTTCAAACTACCCAAACATGTGATAATACTTATTATATTACACAACCAAAACATCAGCGGAAACAAAATAAACCCACGGCCTAGCCCAATAGGTCGTCATCTATGTACATCCGCTCAAAACCCTGAAGGAGCTCCACAGCTTGCACCACACACCCCATACTCAAACATCATCAGGCTCACCTACAATGCATAAACTAGTGAGACAAAAATCTCAGTAAGTAGAAATCATGCATGTTAGTGCATGAAAATGTATTTAGTTCTCTATCGCCTACTTCCTAATCTTTCTAGTTGATGTCTTTTATTTTGAAAATTGTTCACGCTGCAGGATCCCTACGACACACTTATGATATGCACCCCAAATGAGCTCAATGGGGATGATTTTTCCGAACCCCAAATATAGTACCGAGAACAATTTTTCAAACCCTGACAGAGTGTTGGGGATGATTTTTCCAAACCCCTAATAAAGTGTCGGGAACGATTTTTCCGAACCCTGACAGAGATGCATATATAGTGGCCGCACACACCATTAGTATCTTATTAATTTTGAGAAAAACACTTTTTATGTTTATGCATGGTATGCACCCAAAACAATTAAATGTGCATCACAAACCATTTACAATATCAATATCAACATTTAATCACAATAAAACAACAATTTAACTTCAATTCGAACAGATCCACTTTTGGAATAACAACTTCACCTCGGATCCCACAGATCCTTATAACCAATATCTTCTCAAGCCATACAAATATATGTTCAACAGTTTTCAATCACACAGATCTATGTAAGACAATTATATTATTTCAAATCACATAAAACAACAACTTGTATCGCAAAATTATCACAAATAATTTACAAATAATATTGTTGAATATGAACCCTACTTTCTCCAAATCACATAAATCCACAACTTGTATAACAAATTAATCTCAAATAATTCATATCGTAATTAAACTAATTACAAATAATCCATAACAAAATTATCACATACTAATTACAAATAATTCACAAACAACATGTTTATGCATTGTAGTTGGACTTCTACTTACCTGGACTCCTAATAGTGATAATAGTATAGATCTCGTGAAGAACTGTAATTAATTCGCTCCGACATGCACGTTCCGGCGCTCTCCCTCTTCTCCCTTCTTCCTCTCTCTCTCCTCTTCTTTCCTCTCTCACTCTTCCTCTCTTTCTCCTTTCCCTCTCTCTCTCTCTTTTTTTTTTCTTTTTTTTCTTTTTTTTTGTTGCCTGCTCGACTGCTAGTCACCCCATTTATACAAGTAGGGGCATGAACCCACCACCTCAAACTTTAATTAATTTACTATTAATAGTAACTTACTATTTATAGTAATTTTCTATTTATAGTAAATAAAATTATTATTATTATCCATTACAAATACACGTGCAATACTTAATAGCTAAGATATAATATATTTGCAAATTAATACACATACGTGTATATTTTTGTACACACTATTATTATTACGAGAACACGTGTGATACTTAATAATTAAGAAAAGTGTATTTATACTCATAAAATAATTTACTCATATATCCAAATTAATACACGTAAATATTTATGCACACATATATTCACATATTATCATCATTTTATCAAGGATGTCTCAAATAAAATATAACGTTAAATAAAATGTAGAAACAATTATTATTATCACATAATTGCCACATAATTATCACATAATTACAAAATGCTCATAACACAAATTAAATTATATTGACAAATGAGTAGTGAGAAGCTTGGGTATCACACTAATACTTTCCTTTTGAGTTGGTGATTTTAAAGAAAAAAATGAGCACATTTAAAATCTTGTATATATGTAATGATTGATGAGATGTACATACATATAATAATGTACTGATTCAGTAGCCAACATGAGCAAAATTCCATCTGTTAAGAATTTGATACATTGTGAATCTGTGATTACTGAAGATTAGACGTTATTTTCATTGTGCAGTTTAATCATGTACTTATATTGGGAAAACTGTCTTTTGTAAAGAAATAAGTAAAAATAAATTGCTCCACTTATTAAAAATAAAAGATTTTTTAGATCATGTTGTGAACTAATATGTGTCAAATTTTGCAATTTTAATAAGTGACAGAAATCTTAGTTACCTCATTAATTATATTACTAAACTCCATTTTACAAAATGTTACTAACATAGAATTGTTTAAACAATCTCTTACAAAATGCTAGTGATTGCATTTACAGTTTAAACAATCTCTTACTAATAGTTGTTTTATAACTGTAAACATGCTATTTTTCCTTAACAAAACATATTATATCTACTCCATTCCTTCTTCCAAACTTCCATCCTTCAACAAAATCTTCTCCTTAACTTCTATCTTGCACAAAAATTCCATTTTTTATACCGTATCCTCTATGCTTCCTACCAACTCTTCCAATCCTTCTAATTTTTGGACATCCATTAAGAAATCAATGGCTAATTGAACCAATTCCTGTCCCACCTCTAAATCTATGGGAAGATTTCCTGACCTCATCAATGCATCCTTTCCCATATGAGGGATCTTACAATTATTTGATCCATGATGAATAATAATTTTCCTTATGCATGATTGTAGTGTTAAAAACACTGCATTTAGCTTGGTATGTGACAGTTCTGCAAATGAATCGTGAACTGCCCCAAGCAAATCATCAATTGAATATGATGATGTGGACACTTGAAGAGATTGCAATGCCCTAAACCACCCTAAGTCATTCACATTTGTGTTTGGACTAGTGGGTGGTTGAAAAACAACTTGAATGTTGAAACCATTTAACATTGCTGCCTGTTTAAAGTCTGGATCATTACCATAATTATGAGGTTGTGCATTATCTTGCAGAATTACAATGTCCTTGCTTGCATCCCTTGGCCATCTACGCTTTATGGCTGGAATGACCTAAAATAATGACACAAATGTGTAAACATGCTTCATGTAATAATGTGAATAGCAAACTAACCTCTTTAATCAAAACATTTTATGCTGATATTTTCTAATAGTAATTTGCAAACATGCTTCATGTAATTATATGCTTAGTAAGCATACCTCATTGATCATGACATTTTTTGTGACTTCTTTTGTGTTTGAATCCAATGGTTTGGTCTCCACTGTTCCTACTGCTCTATTCTTTGAGTTTCTTTTTGCTGGCACTTGATGAGTAAATGGGAAGACACCTATTTTGCCATCAAATATGCAATTTCCATTTGCATCATATGTTGGTCTAGCTACAACAAATAGAAACATTATCTTACCTATAAATCTTTTATTTTTTTCTCTATATGGTTCTTCCTCATCAGCTGTCAAATAATATCTCTCATTTGTTCTTGCGAGGTTAAACCAATTCTCATCTACATGAATAATGTGTGACATGCTCTTAAATTTGATAACAGCCCTTTCATGATCAACTTCTAATGATTGTAGACTAAACTTTAACCTGTTTATCTTGTTTCTCTCTGTGAGAGATGGCTTAATTGTATTTGTATGGGGTCTCATCAGCCCCTTCTTAACCCATATCCCAACTGTTGTTTTGCTAATATGCAGCTCAGTTGCAATGCTTTTATAAGTCCATTTTTTTTATAATCTTGACTTTACAGTTTATCTTTATCAAAAGTATGCTTCTCTGGTCGAAATGAACCTATTTTTCTGCTAACTAAAGAGATTGGAATGCCTACTGTCATCTTTTGTTTTGCTCTAGCACAAACCTTGCTGACAACTTGTCTAGATGCTCCAAAGGTTGCTGCTGCTTCATTAATTCTATCACGCACTGGATTTCCATTGGTTGACCCACTCAACATAAATTGAGCAATGAAATTTAACTCTTTTGTTGTTAGATCTTTTAATTGAATTTTGTTATGAATAACTTTAAATGTTGTAGTAAATCTATTTATAATGACAGAAGGGGGAATTTTGCTTATGTATTGGAGGGAATTCATATTTTGGTACCAACTTTAGATTGGTGATGTAACAGGAGTAGGTACTAAAGTTGGTGAATGGAAGGAAATTAGAATGTGAATTTTGTGTAATGGACGGAAATTAGATTGTAATAGTAAATTTGTGAATTATTACAGGTTGTGTAATGGAGGAAAATCAGCCCAAATTATTACAAGTTAAATACCCACCCACCCCACCCCACCCCACCCCACATGTGCTTAATTTCTTTATTAAATTTTACTCTAAATTGATTAAGTGTGGGAACATTTAAAGATTAAGGGTAAAATTTAAAAGTAACACAAAAAACTACCAACTACACATTAAAATACTCTATTCCTTAAACTCCATGTAAAAGTCAAATGTAAGAATTACTATGGGACGGAGGGAGTACATGAAAGCAAACAGATGGTAGAAAACTTATGCTGACCTTCACTTGAAAAGTTTATGCATGCACTTCATCCAAAAGAAAAATTACTTTATATAATGATTACGCGTAACTTCCACTGCAGGTCAAGTCTTTCTAGACACAAGGTGGCCTACACATCAACAACATAAGGCAGCAGCTATACAAGTTGATATGCCAGAATACGACATCTCTGGTGGTGCACTACTGGGGATCTTATTCACCTGTAACTACTTCAAAGTTGAATAACCCAAGTACAAAAATAGTGTACATTCCCTCTTACCTGCAACACATTATACCGCATAAAATACATATAACATACCTTACAAACCGTTAGTTACACTGACATTTATACCACGCAGACTCTGTTTCGACGCTGAGCATATAGATAACATTGGTACCTTAAATGCAACTGTAGAACATCATGAGGCTGTATAGTTGGTGGGAAAATCCGCAGAAGAAGTTACTGCTTTGGATAAAATGGTTCACCTATTTATTACTTATCGTAAGACTTATTTACATGTTCATATTACATGTTTAACCATTTGACTATACATAGCCAGAGAAGATCCAACTTATCCACCAAACAAATAAGAAGCTAAGAGGCAAGGAATTCTTTTCCATGTGAGAAGAAAAATTTTCGAGTACCAAGGATAGTCATCTGTTCAAAACATCCTGCTAAGTTGTATTCCACGTACGGTGGCATAAACTTCTATGAAAGAATCTACAAGCGATCCCTTCATTACATCAACGACTTGCCAGAAACAAAATGAACCACCTTTCGCTACAATAGCGCCGCTTGAGCATCCTCGTGACTACCCATCTTCAACTCGCAAAAGGCAGCATTATAGCATCGAATGGCTGCCTCTTTTAGGACTGATAAGATAAATATATAACTATCTTTGTAAATAATACATTCTCTTTTTAGGAAACCCGCAGTACAGTACTACTGGGCAATTTTACCCCTAGATATCAACTTTTCACTAAATATCCTAATCAGCTACCCAAAAATAATACATTTTTCTAACACTAGATACAAGGCTGCCCTATTCCCCTAAACTCCAACTACTGACGTAGGCATACGTGCGTGTATATCTGTTTCACTACTATCCCTCATGCAGCCTCCTATTTGTTGCCTTATTATATATCCATATGCCACACTATGCAACTTCAGCTATGCAACACTTTAGAGGAATTGTTATTATTCCTCGTTTTTGAGTGCACTTTTCTCGTACTTAAATTAAAAGCACAACAACTATATATAAATACAGTTCTACAATGAGTTCAGATGTACCATTACATGTACAGTTGCGTAACAATATGTGGTTTCATCTTTTCACTTACTTATATACATAAATATAGGCTCATATAACTGTTGAATTGTATATTAAAAGTCTATCTTTTGGTATGAACAATGTTTTAACTATATTTTAACTGAGAATCATTGATCAAATGATTGCGTCTTATAATTTATATATATGTCCAATGCAATAGTCCACTTATTTTGTACTGTAGATAATATATTGTGCGACAACACACGGAAGATCATATTATTGGTTTCCTTATAAAGTATAAACATATACTCACAACCGGGATAGACGGGGACTCTCTATCGGATGGTTGTAGTGTGATTTGGTATTAGTTTGTCTTGACTATAGAATCACATTAGTATGATTTGTGTGTATTGAGTAGGACAGCTTGAGATCGTTCGACTTGTACTGTCTATATAGGAGAACTTGATCTCAGTTATTATAGATGTTCATGCTCTTAATCCCTATACTATAACCTCAATACGTAAGTTAGTATGTATTTCTTTGATTCATAAATGAGTGAAATTTATATGTAATTAAATCAACAAACTCAGTGAGTTGGGAAATAGTGTTGTCTATTTGGTGTGCTGTTGATTGTAGAAGAAATCCGTGTCCGATAAAATAGGTTGATGATGTCCTGATAAGCTATCGCCGGCCTACAAAATTATAATTTATTTCCGACTCAATCCAATACAGAGTATAGCAATGAGTACAGGTCGAACCCAAAGGAGTATAATGAAATTTAAATTAAATAGACGTGTTGCAAACAAATAAAATAAATTAGGGGGGTTTTGTTTGAGAATAAATCGGAACTAGCACAAATAATAAATCTAATCAATGTTTAAATAGCAAAGTACGTAGTCGAAGTTTATTTAGTAACTTAACCAAGTGGGAAAAACCTAGTTTAGGATGACGATCCCCTCCCATTTACTGAATCAATTAATTACAGGAATTAAATATCTTATCTAGTGTGCAAACTCAAATCCCTACACTGACAGTACGACCTATCAACCCGAATATTCTTAATATCATCAACTAGGGTACGACCACTAAATTGAACTATGCATGAGTAACCCTATGGATTCGAACTCGAAAATGCATTAAGACTCCAAACATAGAATTACTAGGCTACGAAAACCGGCTAGGAATCATACAACCTAGATCCCATTACATCTAGATGGAATAATCTCTATTTTCTACTAAATTCAATCCTTACAACAATTACGGATTGTGGATCACGAAATAGCAATAAGCAATTAAATAATTAATCTAGTTGATCAGTCTAAAATAATTATCAAACTGCTTTAAATCAATTTAAAGCATGTAATATAATAAATTCACATAAAAGATTCAATATAAAATTCTTAATAATTAAATTAATATTCAACGGGAGGTTCACGAAATCCAAAACTAGAAAAGGGGATTAGCCCCGCATGTTAATGAGAAAATATGAAATAAAATTAAAGAATCGATGATGTCTAATTGTTCTTCACTTTCACGCTCCAGAATCTGCCTTGCAGTCGCCTCTTTTCTCCCTTCTTTCAGAAAAAACCGTATATCTCTTGTGATCAATCAACCTTCCCTATTTATGTTCTTTCCTCCAAGAAACCCTACTTGATCTCTTTCCTTATTTTTCTTGATTTCTAGAATCTCTGTGCCGTATTTTTCCTCCTTGATCGAGCATCCATCAGATTTGGAGAGGATTTGACTATGAAAATATATGGAAAATATGCTAGCTAATTTGTTTCCTTATTTGCTCAACTTAACAGACTGTTTCCACATCAATTCATATCATTAAAGCAATTATTTCTTAAAGACAAAATAAGTCAATATTAGCACATAAAGAACATATAATTAAATCAAATAGACTTGAATTTCTACCAAATAATCATCCTAAAATATGACTTATCAAATCTCTCCCACCTAAACTTTGCTTGTCCTCAAGCAAAATGAGTTCAAAGATAACAGAGAATACAAAACCAAAGAACTCCATCTAAAAAGACAAATGAAAGTCACAACACATCAAGAGAAAAGTAACCAATGAGCATTTAGAACTAATATGAAAAATGACTCTTCACTCAAAGTTTGCATCTTTCATGACATCAAATCTTTCTATATTCCAAGGCTTCACAAAGATTTACTCAAAAATTCTCAAGTATATGATTTAGGTTGCAAGATCACTAAAAAATTGAAAAGAAAATTCATTATCATAGGCTTGCTCCTAAATCAAATCTCCACCAATTTTAAATGGATCGTATGCAACAATCAAAGGGTCTTTTATAGGATTGTAATGGGGCCTTAGGACAGGGTGAGGTAACAAGAGGATAAGAAAGGCTTCATGTACCACTTTGCAAATTGTGTTAATCAAATAAGTATATCAAAATGATGCATCATGCCATTCTCAATTTTTCCACATTCCCTTCTTTAATTTTCATTTAGAAAATTCTGCTTTTCATCAACACATCCCCACCCACACCTGTTTATTTTCACAATTTTGAAAAAACAAGGGCAACACTGAAGGGTTCAGTGTTACTTTCAGAAAAATTCTGCAACAAATTTCAGCTTCGTTTCTTGCTCTCTTTTTTTCCAGCTCCAATTTTTTCAACCATTTTTCCTTTTCTTTTCCCTTTTTTTCTCTAATTTTTTTACATCAACTCCATTCCTTCTTTTTTTTCCTACTCCCTTGAACTTCAAATCAACCATAAAGTATTCCCATAAGATTCACACATTGTAAAGTAATGAAGGGTTCAAACGGAAGAGTTAAAGAAAGAAATGGGGATTCAGGGTTCATTTATGTGCTCATAATTCAAAGAACCCTATAGTTTTCATATTCGGGTGGATCAATACAAGCCAAGAGGGTTAAACGTAAGTGCCCTTATCATTTTATCACATACATCCAATCACATGATCTTGAAATGCATTCAGAAGAGCAAGTTCTAGAATGAGCAAATCAACTTCAATGTACTCAAGAGAGAAATTCAAAGGAGCTTATAGATGATAGCTCGTTAAGGCTCAAAAGCTCACTAAAATTGGGTAGATTTGCCTTGAAATTCGAAAAAAAATCAACCACTACAATCACAAAATTTTTTGCAAAGAATATCAAATTTCAACAGCTCCTCAACATCACTGCCACCCCCTCAATCATGCATCACCCTCATCACCTCAAAAGATTTTATTCCTCAATTTCCCAAACTTCGCATCAACATAAAATTCAGAGGACAACAAGAACATGACATGGGACAAAAAATTCAGCAAATTTCAAAAAAATTCAGCAATAGTACCCATCCAACATCACATACTAGCACCAGCGACAATCAAACAAAGCCATAAATATGAAAATTAAATATATACATCCATAGGAGTTCACCAAAATCAGCAGCAATATCATAAAGCACAAAGCGTATTTACATTACTACCACAACTCTACCACAGTTAACATATTCATATCTCCCCCCACACCTAAACGTTTACTTGTCCCCAAGCAAAAATAAGTACGAAAGAGCAATTGAATATGAAAATGGGCAGAATACACCAGATATTATTGCTGGGACAAACTCTGACCACGATCCCAGAAATGCTTGACGAAATACGACAAGGGCCCTCGATGATTCCGCTTCATCATCCCTCACCTATTTCTTCTTTCTTGTGTGTGTACTAGAGCGCAAAACCACCATGATTAATTGGGAAGGCTTACAGCGGTGAATTGGGAAGGGTGAAGGGGAATTTGATGCTGGTGGACGAATTTTCAAAATCCAGAAGCTTGGGATTTTTGAATCGTTAAAGGGATCCGAATTAATGAGTGGGGTGGATGGATTTCTTGTCTGCAAATTTATGCAAATTAGGGAATTTAGTGGGGCTCTTCTTTTTTTTTTAATATGGGGGCCTAAAAGTTGGAAGTGACTTGGCCCACAAAATGTGCCCTCATTTCCTGCGGATTCACAGATAGAAAATAATTAAGTTGGACTTTAAAAATTAAAATTAATAATAATCAAGGAAGTCACGTGGACCATTGTGCTAGATTTAAGACCATACGCCCCCTGCAATTAATTTCTTCCCCTCTGTTTTTGTAAATCACATCACGCAAACAAATAGAATCAATCAGACCATTTATTAAAAATAAAAATAAAATAAAATAGAAAAATAAATAAATGAAAATAAAACGAGAAAATTGGGTTGCCTCCCAATCAGAGCCTTTTTTTATTGTCGATGGCTCGACTTAGAGAAGATGTATCTTTATCAATTATAAGCCACATCTTCCAACTCCATTCGGTCCACCTCAACCGTCTGGAAGCCTTCATAATATTACTTAAGTTGGTGCCCATTAACTTTGAAACTCATTTTAGAATTTATGCTTCTTATCTCAACTGAACCATGAGAATAAATAATAGTCACAATAAACGGACCAATCCAACGAGAACACAATTTACCAGGAAACAATTTAAGCTTCGAATGGTGAAGTAAAACTTTTTGCCCAATGCTAAAATTTTTCCTTGAGATTCTTGCATCATGAAATGCCTTTGTTTTATCCTTATAAATCACTGAATTTTCATAGGCCCCATTCCTCAACTTCTCCAACTCTTGCAACTGGAATTCTCTTTGCTTTCCAGCCCTATCATAATCCATGTTGCACTTTTGGATTGCCCACCACGCTTTATGCTCAAGCTCCACAGGTAAATGGTATGGCTTTCCATAGGCGATTCGATACGGGGACATGTCAATCGTTGTCTTATAGGCCATTCGATAAGCCCATAATGCATCCTCCAAACATGAGCTCTAATCTTTCCTAGATGGATTAACCGTCTTCTCTAAAATCCTCTTGATCTCACGGTTGGATGCCTCCGACTGGCCACTTGTTTGAGGGTGGTAGGGTGTGGAGGTTTTATGAAACACTGAATACTTGCGCAGAAGTGCTTCCACCGTTCGGTTGCAAAAATACGTGCCCTTGTCACTGATGATGGCTCGAGGAATTCTAAACCTACAAAATACGTTAGATCGAAGGAAACCTGCAACCCTTTAGAATCATTAGTTCGGGTGGCCTTTGTTTCCACCCACTTCGACACATAATCAACAGCAAGTAATATATAGGTGAAACCAAACGAAGAAGGAAAAGGTCTCATAAAATCCATCCCCCACACATCAAAGATCTCACAAACGATTATAGGGTCTTGGGGCATTTCATTTTGTTGAGAAATATTTCCTACACGCTGACCTCTATCACAAGACTAGCAAAATTAATAAGCATCCTTAAACAGTGTTGGCCAATAAAATCCACACTCAAGCACTTTGAAAGCAGTTCTCCTAAAACCAAAATGACCACCACATGCATGAATATGACAAAAGGTGAGTATTGAATTAAATTCAATTTCAGGAACGCACATATCACTTGATCGGAACAACGTTTCCACAAATACGGATCATCCCACATGTAGTATTTGGCATCACTACAGAGCTTATCACATTTTACTTTTCTCATGTGGGCTGGAAACTGATGGGAGGTCAGAAAATTCGCTAAATTGGCAAACCATGGAACAGAGCCTTCTGACACTGAAGGGTTCAGTGTTAGTTGGCTCGAATTTTCCAGATTTTGTAGAACGGCCAGCAACTGTTCATCTGGGAATTTTTCTAGAATTTTCTGCTCATCTTCATCTCTAATCAGATGGCTTAGGTGGTCGACCACTAGATTCTCTAATCCTTTTTTGTCTTTGATTTCCAAGTCGAACTCTTGAAGCAGTAAAATCCACCGAATCAACCGAGGTTTTGCTTCCTTTTTTGTCATGAGATAACGAAGAGATGCATGATTAGAGAAAACAGTGACTCTAGTACCCAACAAGCAAGATCGAAATTTTTCTAGATCAAAAACCACAGCTAGGAGTTCTTTTTCCGTAGTGGAGTAGGCTTGAGTATTATCCAAGATTTTTGAAGAATAATAGATCACATGTGCAACCTTGTTCACTCGTTGCCCCAACACTGCTCCTACGGTATAGTCACTAGCATCACACATTATTTCAAAAGGCAAACTCCAATCCAGCGGCTGAATTATGGGTGGTGTGGTTAGCAACTCCTTCAACTCATCAAAAGCTTTCTTACACATATCATTCATCTCAAACTTCACATCTTTTTGCAACAACTCACAAAATGGCTTGGCTATCTTTGAGAAATCCTTGATGAATCTTCTATAGAAACCTGCATGTCCTAGAAAAGAACGAACTTCCCGCACAGATGCGGGGTATGGTAATGTAGATATAAGGTCTATCTTAGACTTATCAACTTCAATCCCATTCTTTGAAATAACATGACCTAAAACAATGCCTTGTTCGACCATAAAGTGACACTTTTCCAAATTCGAAACAAGGTTTGTTTGTACACATCTTTTCAAGATCAATTCAAGATTTCCAAGGCAACTACTAAAAATTCTCCATAGACACTAAAATCATCCATAAAGACCTCTATTATATTACCCACGAATTCAGAAAAAATGCTTACCATACACCTTTGAAATGTGGCAGGTGTGTTGTAAAGCCCGAAAGGTCATCGACGACATGCAAAAGTCCCAAAGTGGCATGTGAAGGTTGTTTTCTCTTGATCCTCAGGAGCAATTGCTATCTGAAAATAACCAGAGAAACCGTCAAGAAAACAATAGTAAAAATAACCTGCAAGCTTTTCTAACATTTGATCAATAAAGGGTAAAGGAAAATGATCCTTTCTAGTCATGTTATTGAGCTTGCGGTAGTCCATGCACACTCTCCAGCCAGTTTGCAAATGTGTTAGAACCATATCACCCTTGTCATTCTCAACTACAGTCACTCCTGATTTCTTTGGAACCACTATATATCTGAGATGGGATAAATAATCCCCACACTCAGAAGTTTCAATACCTCCTTCTTTACCACTTCTATCATGGGCGAATTCAATCGGCACTGAGCTTCTCGAGACGGTTTCACTTAATCCACAAGCAGAATATGGTGCATGCAAATTGTGGGACTGATACCCTTCAAATCTGCTACCGTCCATCCAATAGCAGTCTTATGCCTCTTCAACACATCGAGCAACAAGCTCTCTTGCTCATCCGTCAGCTTGGATGAGATGATTACGGTAAAGTGGAATTCGGCCCTAAGTAGGCGTACTTAAAGTGTTCAGAAAGTGCCTTTAACTCCAGCTTTGGTGCTTTCACTATAGTTGGAAGAATTTTTAGAAAAATGTCAGGAATTTAACAGAAGCTACATATAAGTTGCTTGGTCTCTGAGAAGAACTGTGCAAAGCATTGACATAATGATTCAGCTCCTCATTATCCCATCTTTCAGCATCCTCCTTCATGATTCCATGTTCAATGACTATATCTAATGCATCCCTATTAGTGAGTTCGAAAAGTTCCTGGACAATAGGCTCAATAGTACTCACAATAGAAAGCAGGTTAGCATCATCAGGGTATTTCATAGCATCATATATGTTGAATTTAATGATCTGCCGATCAAATTCCATTGTGAGAGTACCTTCACTCACATCTATCTTAGTACGTGAAGTGTTGAGGAATGGTCTCCCCAACAAAATCAGAGTGAAATTCAATGGGTGTTCATTCATTTCTAACGCATAAAAATATGCAGGGAATAAGAGTTTGTCTACCTGAACAAAATCATCCTTAATGACTCAATCTGGGTATGCCTGTCTTCGATCAGCAAGCTGGATGATAACTCCGATCTTTTTCAACTCTCCCATACTCAGCTTCTAAAACATTGATCGAGGTGTCACATTAATGGAAGCTCCAAGATCCAACATGGCTCTTTCTACCTTAAAATTCCCAATCTTATAAGGAACCACAAACATGCCAGGATCCTTGCGCTTCTGAGGTAACTTTTGCTGGAAGACAATTGAAACATTTTCTCCTATCACCACTTTTTCATCTCCCTTCAACTTGTTTTTGTTAGTGCACGACTCCTTCAAGAACTTGGCGTATCTCGAAATCTGCTTAATCGCCCCAATAAGAGGTAAATTGATCTCCACTTTTCGAAATACCTCAAGTATCTGCTTATTCTTATCAGTGGTGTCCGGATTCCTGATCCTGCTTGGAAAAGGTAAATGGTTATAATTAAAAGGAACAGGGTCAAAAAATTTTTAACCTGATTTTTTTCGGACCTTCTGACACTGAAGGGTTCAGTGTCAGTGTTACGTTTTTTCACATCAGATTTTTCCGCCCCAAACTGATCGTTCTTATCATCCACTGTTCTAGCAGGTTCTACATCATCTTCTTTCAAGTCTTGGTCAGGATTTTTGGGCAGTACAACCTCCTCCAACTGTTTCCCACTTCGCAGTGTAATGACGCCTACATTCTTAGGATTAACCTCCGTATGTGAAGGCAACTTTCCACTGTTTTGAGCCTGCATCTGGCCTACAGCTGTAGACAATTGACTCATTTGATTTTCCAAGTTTTGAATTGATGTCTGAGTAGACACTTAGAATTTCAGATTGTTGGCAGACATGACTTTCATCATTTCCTCAAATGAAGATCCGGAGCTTGCCCCACCTTGTTAGCGATTTTCACCATCTTGAGGGTGATCTTGCTACCTATTCACCACTCTCTACTCTTGAAATTGTTGTTGCCCCCTATTTCCTTCTTGTCCACTACCATACCTAAAATTAGAATGATCTCTCTCCAACCCTGATTGTAGGTTTGTGAGAAGAGATCATAAGATCGCCCCACGTCGTTTACTTGTTCCTCACTAAGTGCAGCCCTACAATCAAGAATATAATGGTCATAAGTTAAGCAATTTTAACAAGATGGAGGCTTTACCCATTTTCCTTTAGCAAGATTCTCCACAACAACTGTCAACTTATTCAAAATATCCTCCATCGTGGAATCATGGACCTCCTTTACTTGTTTAAGTGATGGATCACGTGTGCCAATCATTTGGGAGTTGGCAGCCATGCTAGTAATCAAGTCTCTAGCAGTAGTAGGTGTTTTCATCATAAAAGTTCCTCTGCTAGCCGCATAAGCATGTTTCGATCCATGATTGACAAACCTTAATAAAAGTATTGCAATAGTAATTGGTCGCTTATTTGATGTTGGGGGCATGCTGATGTGAGGTATTTAAACCTATCTCAATACTCATGTAAACTCTCCCCTTGTATTTGACGAGCCCCAGATATATCCTTGCGCAAGACAGCAACCCTAGTGGCCGAAAAATAAGTTTGGAGGAAAAGTTTCTCCATCTCAGCCCACGTATTAATCGATCTAGAAGGGAGGTAATACAACCAATCCTTTGTCATGTCTTTCAACGCAAAGGGGAATGCCCTAAGCTTGATTTGTTTCTCAGTTACTCCGGTTGGTTTCATGCTTGTGCGTACAACCGCGAACTCCTTCAAAAACTTCTGTGGATTTTCACCTGAAAGACTATGGAAAACATGAAGTAAGTGAATCAATGCCGATTTCAATTCAAATCTAGTATTATCATTAATTGCAGGAAAGTTAATGCATAGTGGCTGATGGACTATGTCCGAATTTGCCAATTCATTCAAAGTTTTTTTCTATATTTGCAACAGTGTTTTCCTCTCCCGACTCAGAACGTACAGTATCTTCCTTCTCTAAATCAGAAAATTCAGAAATCTCTTCTCCAAGATGAAGTAGATCAGTTGCAAGTTCGAGTTTGGTAAGGTTTCCGGCGATTCCGTTAGTGGACGAACTTGTTTCCTTCTTCTTCCGAGATTTTTTTCTCAATCTCCAGGCAATTCTCTCAATTTCTGGTATGTATTCAAGCTGTTTTGGACCAAAAGAACAAGGGATCATTCACAGAAAAAATTTCGAAAATAGGGGGCTACTGACACCGAAGGGTTCAGTGTCAGTGTTACTGGAAAAATCTAAAATTTCAAAAAAATTCCAGAAAATTCCAGAATGTGTAAAAATGCAAAAAAATTTCAGAAACACAGAAATTTAAGAAAATTTTAATTCTACACTCTGAGCAAACGGCGCCATATTTGATAGGTTGTCGCCGGCCTACAAAATTATAATATATTTCTGACTCAATCCAATACAGAGTATAACAACGAGTATGGGTCGAACCCAAAGGAGTATAATAAAATTTAAATTAAATAGATGTGTTGCAAACAAATAAAATAAATAAAGGGGTTTTATTTGAGAATAAATTGAAACTAGCACGAACAATAAATCTAATCAATGTTTAAATAGCAAAGTAATTTAGTAACTTAACCAAGTGGGAAAACCTTAGATTAGGATGACGATCCCCTCCCATTTACTGAATCAATTAATTATAGGAATTAAATATCTTATCTAGTGTGCAAACTCAAATCTCTAGATTGACGGTACGACCTATCAACCCGAATGTTCTTAAGATCATCAACTAGGGTACGATCACTAAATTGAACTATTCCCGAGTAACCCTATGGATTCGAACTCGAAAACACATTAATACTCCAAATATAGAATTACTAAGCTACGAAAACTGGCTTGAAATCATACAACCTAGATCCCATTACATCTAGAGGGAGTAATCTCTATTTGCTACTAAATTCAATCCTCACAAAAATTATGGATTCTAGATCACGAAATAGCAATTAGCAATTAAATAATTAATCTAGTTGATCAGTCTAAGATGATTATCAAACTACTATAAATCAATTAAAAGGATGTAATAGAATAAATTCACACAAAAGATTCAATATAAAATTCTTAATAATTAAATTAACATTCAACGGGAGGTTCACCAAATCTTAAACTAGAAATGGGAATTAGCCCCGCATGTTCATGACAAAATATGAAATAAAATTAAAGAACCGATGGTGTCAAATTTTTCTTCACTTCCAAGCTCAAGAATATGCCTTGCAGTCGCTTCCTTTCTCCTTTCAGAAAAAACCATATATCTCTTGTGAACAATCAACCTTCCCTATTTATCTTCTTTCCCCCAGAAACCCTACTTGATCTCTTTCCTTATTTTCCTTGATTTCCAGAATCTCTGTGCCGTATTTTTCCTCCTTGATCGAGCATCCATCAGATTTGGAGAGGATTTGACTGTGAAAATATGTGGAAGACATGCTAGCTGATTTATTTCCTTATTTGCTCCACTTAACAGCCTGTTTCCACATCAATTCATATCATTAAGGCAATTATTTCTTAAAGACAAAATAAGTCAAAATTAGCACATAAAGAACATATAATTAAATTAAATAGACTTAAATTTCCACCAAATAATCATCCTAAAATATGACTTATCATGTCCCCTTGAGGAGCTCATAAGGATAATCATGTAAACCCAACTGGTGAATTTATTCTGGCATGATAATGAGATTGAGTAGTATTACTCTCGGATGAGATATTAATTAATGAAGTTGTCAGTAACTTAATTAATTAATAGGCATTGTATATCTTAAACGCGGGGAGACTAACAGGCTCATAATAAGAAGGAGCCCATAACGTAATTATGGGATTAGAGCGCAGTGCAGTAATAATATTTTAGTGGAATATATTATTATTATTGGATTTAGGCATAAGTTTTGTGCTAAACTTGGATACTTAAGCCCAATGGAGGCCCAACACTAATTTCTCCTCCTGGTCCCTGCTGTAGCCCATATATAAGTCATCTCAACTCTTCGGAAACCCTAATGACACACGTCTAACCATGAGTAGGGAGAGAGAACAACAGATAGAAAGGATCTTGAAGATCGTCGCCCACACGACGTCAAGATTGGACTTGGGAATACAGCAGAAGACCACGAGGTCGTTTACTGATGTTGTTTGCCAACTTCTACAATTTTTTTAAATTGTGTGTAACTCCAAACTATTCGTGTGATACACTGTTGGAAAGTCAAGGAAGAGAGGATCATTTTTGCATAAAAATCACTCAAATCAGAGATTGGATGAGGAAGTTATGCCCAAAATCGTGATGCTACACATGCCGCTGGCGAGAATTCTTCTTCCTCAACATACCCTGGTGAAAGGTAATATGATTTTATGTTCTTGCTTCCATTGATATAGAATCGTATGGAACCCTAACGGTTCACATTAACCAAATGATCCAATGCCAACAATTGGTATCAGAGCTTCGGTTTCGTGGTGAAGCGTGACACGTTAGACTAGGGTTGTGTGCCAAATGTGGACTAGGGTTTTGAATAATATTATTGTTGGCATTCGATCATTTGGTTAACGTGAACCGTTAGGGTTCCATACGTTTTTAACAGTCAGCGAAAGCAAGAAAATAAGAAATGTATTACCTTTCACCAGGGTATGTTGGAGAAGATGAATTCTCGTTGGCAGCCTACGCAACCTCACCGTTTTGGGCATAACTCTCTCATCCGATATCAGATTTGAGTGATCTATGCGCTAAAACGATCCTCTCTTCCGTGGAATTCCGTCAGTATATCACACATTGAATTACAAGGTCTGTAAGATTTTATAAAAATCGTGCAAGTTGGCGGACAGCAGCAGCAAACAACTTTCCGGTCTTCTACTGTATTCCTAAGTCCAATCTCGACGTCGTGTGGGCAACTATCCTCGTATCTTATCAATCTGTTGTTCCATTTACCCTCTTCACGTGTTAGGCGTGTCTCATCTTAGGGTTAGAACAGTTGAGATGACTTATATATGGGCTATAGCAGGGACTAGGAGGAGAAATTAGAGTTGGGCATCCATTGGGCTTAAGTATCCAAGTTTAGCCCAAAGCTTATACTTAAGTCCAATAATAATAATATATACCACTAAAATATTATTACTGCACTACCGTTCTAATCCCATAATTACGTTATGGGCTCCTTCTTATTATGAGCCCGTTAGTCTCTCTATGTTTAAGATATACAATGTCCATTAATTAATTAAGTTACTGACAACTCCATTAATTAATATCTCATCCGAGAGTAGTACCACTCAACCTCATTATCATGCCGGAATAAATTCACCTACAGGATTTACATGATAATCCTTATGAGCTCCTCAAGGGGACATCATCAACCTATAACGGACACGGATTCCTTCTACAATCAACAGCATACCATAGAGATAACACTATTTCCCAACTCACTGAGTTTGTTTATTTATTTTCATGTAAATCTCACCCATTGATGAATCAAAGAAATACATACTGCCCTACTTGTCGAGGTTATTGTATAGGGATTAAGAGCACGAACATCCATAATAACATAGATCAAGTTCTTCAATAAGTCAGTATATGTCGAACGATCTCAAGCGGTCCTGCTCAATACACACAAAGTGTACTAATGTGATTCTATAGTCAAGACAAACTAATACCAAATCACACTACAACCATCCCAATAGAGAGTCCCCGTTTATCTCGATTGTGAGCATCTGTTTATACTTTATAAGGAAACCGATAATATGATCTTCCGCGTGTTGTCACACAACATATTATCTACAGTATAAAGTAAGTGGACTATTGCATCTACATATAAATAAAATATAAGACGCAATCATTTGATAATATGATTCTTATTTCAAATAAATTGTTATAACATTGTTCATACTAAAGCTAGACTTTTAGTATACAATCCAACAATCTCCCACTTATATTAAAAGACTATGTTGTCATGTCTTCTGCCATACATCTGATTTCCACTCCCACTTCATGACCATCAAAAGCTCTTGCTTTAAGGTCGTTGTAAATGAATTTACTAGGTTATCATCTGATGCAATCCAGGCGACAACAACCTTCCCTTCATCATATGATTTCTTGTAACAGGTGGTACTCGCGCTCCATATGTTTAATTGCTTATGGACTCGTGATTCCTTCAAGTTTGCAACTGCACCATTATCATCAAAATAAATTGTGATAACCTTTGGCAAACTTAGAAACACTTCGAAGTCCATCATGAAATTTCTAGAGTCATACAGATACTTTGGCTGCCTCATAGGCTCCAATTTATCATCTTTCCATGATGGAGTCCGGAGTCTGAAATATATTTCTATATAACACTCCTCCACGTTATGGTTCTACTTCCTAAAATTAAACACATTACCTTCGAGGTGGATTTACTACTGTCCCTATCTGATTTGTAAAATTCGAATCTCTATAACCCATAAGAAGCAGTGAATCTGTTCAGTAAGTCCACATATAATTTCTAGTCCTTTTCACGTAAATAAATATATGTCTTACCACAGTTCAACATTCTTGTTTTTAGGTTACCTTGATACTCACTGACCATGAGTTCAGCAAAACAGATATCTATTCTGTGCATAGCATTCCTTAGATTAAGCTTCCTTATTCGCCGAAACATAAGGAACCGCTTTCATCACCTTTATCTTCTTTTTTGTCTCAAGACACATCTCCTTAGATAAAGTCACATGCTAAAACAAGTAAGTATCGTATCATCTCATGAAGCTTGAGACAAGCATAACATCCTTTCTTGTGATCCACCATGATCAAAAAGATATTTTTGCTTCTCTTAAGTCCTTCATCTCATACCGCTTTATCAACCATACCCATACGCCCGACAATACTATTTCATTATCTCCAATGAGCAATATATAATCTACGTACAGTGCAAGAAATACCACCATGTTTCCATCACTCTTTTCAATACATAAAACACATCCGCGCATTGAATAAATCCATATGCCTGGATTTTCTCATCAAAATGGATGTTTCATGGTCTTGAAGCTTGCTTTAGTCCATCGATGGACATTTTTAAGCTTACTATCACAATGCTCTTAGGCCTTTGCAATGAATCACTCTGGTTGCTTCACATAGATGTTTTCCTCAAGACTTCAAGTCAGGGAAGCTGTCATGACATCTATTTGTTATCCCTCATATTTCATATGAGAAGCAATAGATAAAAGAGTCCGGATCAATATAGGCATAGCTATCGGCAAACAGGTTTCCTCATAATCGAACCTTTTCTTTCTGATTATACCTTTTCGCAACAAGCTTTGCTTCCAAGGTTTTCACCTTACCGTATGATCCTCTTTTATTTTGTATGACTACTTCCAAAGGCTTTTACATCATTTAGTAATCCTACAAGCTCCCAGACTTGATTTAGAATCCATCAATTCTATTTCAGAATTCATTGCACTTTGTTAAGATTCGACATTTCTATCTTGTAGTGCTTTGTCGCATCCGTGGGTCTATTCCATGTTTACTAGGGACCAAGTCTCACAACTCTCCCAAAACATATATCTTACAGGTTGTCAAACAATCCTCCCACTACGACAAGGCACTACATGCAATTGTGTATCAGACGTGACACGCGTTGAAGTTTACCTTGTGGTATATCCTCTTGTACACATGGTACTATATTTTGTGTTTTCCCTCTCACTTTCTTTAGAACAACTTATACATAGGTTTGTGATTTATTACATAGCCCCTTTCCAAAAATCTAGTGTTTGTGTTTACAATCACCCTCCGATCTTTTGGACTAAATAAATCACCCTTCATTTTTCTTGGATATCCCTCAAACAGATAAACATTCATACGAAATATTATTTCTTAGGGCATATCCATAAAATGAATTTAATAATTGGAAATAACTCATCATCCATCTAACCATTTCCATAAGAGTCTTTCTCTTATTATGATTAGAAGACGCGTTATTAATTTCAATTTGTTGCATCCGTGGGATAAACATGATTTATTGAGTGTAAAAATTTTAACCAATGTACAACAACAGATTATAGCTCCATTCCTCATTATTATGACCATGTCATTTAAATGAAAAGAAGTATCCATCCGTAAATACATAGAAACTGAAATCAAATTCTTTATATGAAAACATACATAATGACAACTTCTCATAATCAAATGTTTATTCCTACAATAAGATAAATAAACGACTCCCACTGCAACAGGCATTACTCTCGTAGTATTACCCATGTACATAATAATCTCATCATCACTTAGTTGCAGGCTTCTAGTGATTCCGATATATACACACAACCTGTCAGTAGATGTCATCACTAATCATGCTTCAACAACTAGTGAATGATATACTGACCTTGTTCACATCTTGACGAAATTGGATTTCCTTCGCCAAATATTTTGTCAAAAGTTCCCCACCATATACAATCCCATGTATTTCAGGTAGAACTTACTCAAGACATCTAGGCAAACTACGGAGAATAAATTGATCTAGGATTCTCCTTCAATTTCTACTCCAAGAATTTCCAATTCATTCATCAAGCTATCCATGATCTCTTGCCTTTCGAACTTACTCAAGTATCTGAAGAGTCGCATGAGACCATCATATTTCTATGAATCTCTCACCTCTCCACTAGAGACTTTAGTTAATAGGCATCTCAGAACATCCTTAGTGAGAACACATATATTTTCCTAAGAAGTAAAGTTCGAAACCAAGATTCTTTTCTAATTATCTAATTTTGGAACAGTAAATATGTTTCTTTTAGTAAACAATAAGCGAGATAAAAATATTTGAAATTACAGAGAATCACAAATAAATACACCGATCAAATCTTCGAATTTATCCATTTATATTGGTTCCCTCAAAATAATATAAAAATAAAATTCACCGACATCTCAAGCACTGTGAGTCTACAACCCACGATAGTGTGAACGTTTACAAATTCGAATATTTACAAGAGAAGGTTTTACCAATTAATTTCATTTGTCAACCTAACCTCATGACAAAATAATTAATAGTTGGTTCCTCTTTAGCCATGCAAATAACAGCAGTGACTCCGATGGGGAGGATACTTATTATTTACATCTAAGTGTACACCATTATTTGACCCCAAGTCCATTGCACAAGCTTATGTGCCTTACAGATGGAGAAGTACACACGCGCTCGGATAACTTCCTACAGTCATCAATTATAAGTTTATACAGTGATCCAAAAATAAACTCATCCGATGGGGAGGAAGTCACTATAGCCAACGCACAAGTTCATGTGCATCACATTACAAATAATAATTTAAAGAAGCCTGTTCTAGCAATCCATGAATAAACTCATCCGATGGGGAGGAAGGCTCTAATGCTGACGTGCAAGTTTATTCACATCGCTAACAAACCAATAATGGAGGCCGCGGGAATTTATTACCAATCCCCTCTCCCACTTAGTTATTTAACACTGAGGGTTTTTACATGCATATAATATTCATAATAAAATACGCATCCTAGCATGCTCCTATTACTGCACATAAGACAGTAAATCTTAGAGAATCATGCATACACATATATAACAATCACAGTTATATATAAGCGAATTCGATTGTTCGCCACCAAGCACGAATTTCGGCAAAGACCTCCTGATTATCAAATTTTCTAAAATATCCAGATTATCAAATTTTCGAACCTGTCGATATCGTCCAAATTTTTAAAATCATCGATATCGATCAGATTATCAAATTTTCAAAAATTTTCAGCTTATCAAATTTTAGAAACCATCAATATCGACCGTCGATATCATCCAAATTATCGAAATTATCGATATCGACATCCAACCATATATAACAATAATAGATAATTAAATCAATTATGACAGTTATATATTAAGAATTAATTCCATATCCATTTATGACAATAATAGACAATTAAGTCAATTATGACAGTCATATATTAGGAATTAATTTGTCAAATAGGATGTCTTGTCTAACACTCCAAGTAATTAAACGGGTTCCTTGCGCAACAAGAAGAAAAACTTGTGCCCTAAGAAATCTCACACATGGACCCACAGCTATCGAAAACCGCCGCGCGTAGCGGCGTCGTTCCAGCCATGCATCTGTCCACCGGAGAACTGCCGTTTACCGAAAAGCATGCTGCAAACAACCACCGTCGATGATGCACAATAGAGGCACAAACATCCTGCTGATCGTGCTTATAAAAATGACAATTATTTCGCCAAGCCATTGCCTGTACGCTGCATCAACATCATCCGGCATTCCCGCTGATTATTCGCTTCTAGACTTGCCCTGAACGATAGTCGATTCGCCCAGAACGCCTTCTGACTCGTTCTGAATGCTGCCAGACTTGCCCGAAATGGTGCCTTGCTTGCCCGGCCTGACTTGCCCTGAATGCTAGTCGACTCGCCCAGAACGTTGATTGATTCGCCCAGAACTTTGGTCGACTCGCCCAGAACTTCATCTGACTCGCCCTGAATGCTGTCCAACTCACCCAAAATACAGCTTGATTTGCCCAGAACGCTGTCGGACTCGGCCAAATCGACGCTCGACTTGCCCTGAATATTACCCGACTCTCCCAGAAGCCGTCGGACAGCAGGCTGCCTTGCGGGCTAAGCCACCCAACATCAGCCGACAGCCACCGATGGTCTCATCCGAGCGACAACCTCGCGCATCCAGCTCCAGCGTGATCGTGCATCAACTAGTCAATGTCCAGCAGCGTTAGCGCCCTTCGTTGACGTTCAGCCAACTAGCACTGCACGCCACCCATCAACACCCATGCCACTCACAACCATTGTTCACACCACGCATCACTGTTGGGTTACGGATCTCCTGCCATGTCCAGCCTCTTTCGCAAGCCACCATCCGTGCGCTCATCGTGCAATCGTCGTCTCCTCCAGGCATGAATTTAACAAATAGGTTTCATCGATTCTCACACACATCCATTGAAAATATAGGGATTATACATGGACAATCAAATCATACCATAACCCTAATCAAACATGTGATTCTATTCCGAAAAAGAAACACATAAGCCACATAAACCCTAGCCTAACGTGTCACGCTTCACCACAAAATTGAAGCTCTGATACCAATTGTTGACATTCGATCGTTTAGTTAAAGTGAACCGTTAGGATTCTATAGGTTTCTAGTAGTCAGCAGAAGCAAGAAAATAAGAAACGTATTACCTTTCACCAGGATATGTTGGAGAAGATGAATTCTCGCTGGCAGCCTCACTATTTTAGGCATAACTCTCTCATCCGATATCGAATTTGAGTGATCTACGCGCCAAAACGATCCTCTCTTCAGTGGCTTTTTGTAAGTATACCACACATTGAATTCTGAGGTTTGTGCAATTTTATAAATATCGTGCAAGTTGGAGGACAACAGCAGCAAACAACCATCCGGTCTTCTGCTGTATTCCCAAGTCCAATCTCGACGTCATGTGGGCGACGATCCATGAGATCTTCTCAATCTGCTGTTCCATCTACCCTTTTCACGTGTTAGGCGTGTCTCATCTTAGGGTTAGAATAGCTGAGATGACTTATATATGGGCTACAGCAGGGACCAGGAGGTGAAATTAGACTTGGGCCTCCATTGGGCTTAAGTATCTAAGCTTAGCCCAAAGCTTATACTTAAGTCCAATAATAATAATATACACCACAAAAATATTATTACTGCACTACCGTTCTAATCCCATAATTACGTTATGAGCTCCTTCTTATTATGAGTTCGTTAGTCTCTTCATGTTTAAGATATACAATATCTATTAATTAATTAAGTTACTGACAACTCCATTAATTAATATCTCATCCGAGAGTATTACAACTCAACCTCATTATCATGCCAGAATAAATCCACTTGCAGGGTTTACATGATAATCCTTATGAGCTCCTCAAGGGGACATCATTAACCTATAACAGACACGGATTCCTTCTACAATCAACAGCACACTATAGAGACAGCACTATTTCCCAACTCAATGAGTTTGTTGATTTAATTTCATGTAAATCTTACCCATTGATGAATCAAAGAAATGCATACTGCCCTACTTGTCGAGGTTATTGTATAGGGATTAAGAGCACAAACATCCATAATAACAGAGATCAACTTCTTCTATAAGTCAGTATAAGTCGAACGATCTCAAGCGGTCCTACTCAATACACACATAGTGCACTAATATGATTCTATAGTCAAGACAAACTAATACCAAATCACACTACAACCATCCCGATAGAGAGTCCCCGTTTATCTCGATTGTGAGCATCTGTTTATACTTTATAAGGAAACTGATAATATGATCTTCCGCGTGTTGTCGCACAACATATTATCTACAGTATAAAGTAAGTAGACTATTGCATCTACATATAAATAAAATATTAGACGCAATCATTTGGTCATATGATTCTCATTTCAAATAAATTATTATAACATTGTTCATACTAAAGCTAGACTTTTAGTATACAATCCAAAAATTATTTTTTGTTAAATACTCTATCCGGATACGTTGGTGTGATTGTCATTGATGAACGTTTGACTGCGATGAGATGCGACAAGACACGATGGGACACAACGGTGATGGTACGGCTGGTGGCGAGGGACGGCACGAGTCGTGCCACAGGTTGGCACGAGTCATGCCGCCTGGCGGAACACCTAGTCGTCGGCAAAGTAAAGGAATGATGAGACGGGACAACGCTGCACATTCAGCGCAGAGTCATGCACGTGTGTGTTCTTAGCCTCATTTCTAGGTAAAATGATATAGAGTAAGAGAACTCTATCGTTGTTGTAAACCATAGTGACAAAGTACAAAATTTATAGAATATCGTCCTAAGGGAAAAGTAAAATCAAAATGTATCTGGATTCTCCTTTAATCATGCTTTGTAAGAGTGATAGAATTTGGTTTTAGTTTTACACTAACAATTATGCTAAGCAATTAACTAGAAAAGCAGGTAATAACTACAATTATCAAGGAAACAAAGATGAAATGAAATGAGTGAAATAGATCTTAGAAAGAATGCAAGGCTAACCACAATCAAAATCAAGGAAGCTACCTAGACTTGTAAGACTTTAGTAGTAAACATCATCAACAATGGACTAGAAGCAATCGCAATTATACCCCTAATCCCTATGGCCATGGTGACTAGGTTCTTATCCCTTTTACAAGATTAAATCTCCTTAGATTAGTCTTATTATCAATTCCCATGAAATTACTATGATTCTAATTTTTATTCTTCTCATTCAATTACTCAAATGTCCTCTTATAAGTGTTCTAAGCATAAGAAGGGTATGACTTACCTCCCTTCACACTAACATATATGATCATATCACTAATTGATTCAATTTACTCCTAACACATAATATCGGAATGGCCATCCTAACATGATGTGTATAGAAATCAATCACACAATTAATAAAATAAATCATGAATCACAATTTATAAGAAGAAATCCATCATCAATTCAATTAACTACTAAAAATCCTACAAATCTAGATTAACCTCAATTCATCATGTGGCTAGCCTCATAAGAGGTCGAGCCAACAACAATCATCTTACAAACCTTACAAAGTTCATAAAATGCCATTGCTAACTTCAAATCAAAGGAAATACAAAATGAAAGTAGAAGCTCTTCCCTTGTAGATGAGGGTTGATCTCCTTCCTCCAATAGCATTCCAAGCAAATAAGCCTCAAATCTGTCTAAGGATAGATCGGGTGAAGGATGTATGGAGAGAATTATGAAATCAAAGTGGTAAAAATGGATGAATTTGGTGGATAGAGTATTCAACAAGAAATAATTGTTGGATTGTATACTAAAAGTCTAGCTTTAGTATGAACAATGCTATAACAATTTATTTGAAATGAGAATCATATGATCAAATGATTGAGTCTTATAATTTATTTATATGTTCGATGTAATAGTCCACTTACTTTATGCTGTAGATAATATGTTGTGCGACAACACGCGAAAGATCATATTATCGGTTTTCTTATAATGTATAAACAGATGCTCACAACCGAGATAGAAGGGGACTCTCTATCGGGATGGTTGTAGTGTGATTTGGTATTAGTTTATCTTGACTATAGAATCACATTAGTGCACTTGTGTGTATTGAACAGGACCACTTGAGATCATTTGACTTGTACTGTCTATATAGAAGAACTTGATCTCAGTTATTATGGATGTTTGTGCTCTTAATCCCTATACAATAACCTCGACACGTAAGGCAGTATGTATTTTTTTGATTCATCAATAGGTGAGATTTACATGTAATTAAATCAACATACTCGGTGAGTTGTAATGGATATTGTATATCTTAAATATGGGGAGACTAACGGGGTCATAATAAGAAGGAGCCCATAACGTAATTATGGGATTAAAACGGTAGTGCAATAATAATATTTTAGTGGTATATATTATTATTATTGGACTTAAGTATAAGCTTTGGGCTAAGCTTGGATACTTAAGGCCAATGGAGGCCCAACTCTAATTTCTCCTCCTGGTCCCTGCTGTAGCCCATATATAAGTCATCTCAGCTGTCCGAAAACCCTAATCTAAAAGATTAATCATGCCTAACATGTGAGGAGTGTGAGGGAACAACAGATTGAGAAGATCTTGAAGATCGTCGCCCACACGATGTAGAGATTGGACTCGAGAATATAGCAGAAGATTAAGAGATCGTTTGATGCTGCTGTTCGCCAATTTTTACAATTTTTATAAAATCGTACAGACTTCAGAACAGGATGTGTGATATACTGACGGAAAGCCACGGAAGAGCGGATCATTTTGGCGTGTAGATCACTCAAATTCGACATCGGATGAGAGAGTTATGCCCAAAACAGTGAGGCTGCACAGGCTGCTAGCGAGAATCCTTCTTCTCCAACATACCCTGGATAAAGGTAATACGTTTCTTGTTTTCATGCTTCCGCTGCTGGTTAGAAACATATGAAACCCTAACGGTTCACGTTAACCAAACGATCGAACACCAATACATCCAACTTGTGTAATTTTTCTGTGTTCATTTGGAGCTCAAACCTGAAAATTTGATACAAGTTTGGAAAGACACCGAAGAGAGGGTCGTTTTAGCATAAAGAACACCCAAATCGGATTCCAAACGAGAAAGTTATGATCAAACTGGTGACCTCGCGCAAGCTGTGCCGAACAGAACTGCTGTGCCACTTTGCATGACTTGTTACACATTTAAATGTTAGAGTTTCTCTTTTTCTTTATAAGGATAGAAAGCCAAGGAAGAGAGGATCGCGTGAGCGCAAAAATCACTCAGATCGGAGCTTTGATGTGGAAGTTATAGGCAAAATGGTGAGAATCCGCATGCAGTTTCAGCATACAGACATGCAGTTCGACCAAGGAGATCCGTTCGATCTCCCGTTTGACCAGAACAACTTTGGTCAAACGAGGATGTGCAGATTTATTTTCGATGGGATTTTTACCCCCTGTGCGTGTATTTTCGTATTTTCCAAGAAAAAGCCCATCCAAGGTCTCCTTACAAGTATAAAAGGGGGTAGATCACATCCTACACCCCGAAAGGGGGGATCATACCCCAACCATCGTCCATATCCTTTTCTCCATCCATCCATCACTTTGAAGATTCATTTGTGGAATCAAGAGGATAACTAAGATGAGGATTCAAGACGGAGAAGGACGCGACGATGCTTACATCTAGGATTTTCTTCGTTTTCTAATTTATCTTGTATTTTCTGGATATATGGGTAAGATCTATCCAACCCCCATGAACGTTCTTCGAAACGTCATGGGCTAGAACCATTTTGGTAGATCTAGGGTTTATGAAGGTTTTACAAGTTAATTGAACTTTCATGTGTATACTCCGTATAACACTACTTGTGGATTTATTTTATATAAGACTATGCATTTTTAATTCATACTCAGAGTCATTTTGTACATCATTAACTGTTATGAAGAGTCTAAATACGTATCTTGGTTATTGATTGAGTGTGTTCACTGCTGAGCAGGATTCCATGTTATGATTCTAGGTGAGGGGACTCCGAAACTTCATTAGAACTATCTTATATGCATACATATTAATTGAATTGGATTCGGATTGATAAGTAGGATAAAGAGGTTAATTTTATAGTACCTATAAAGGAAGATCATATCGGGTTAGAGTACCAATCCTAGGGGGAAATAATTGATACTGATAGTACCTAGAAATGTGGGTGAAGTTATATATCTTACTCCAAGGTTATTCACACGTGTTACACGCATATTTAATTGTGTCTATAGAGTAGATTTGCATGGCTTAATGATGCGTCCATATTCTACAAGGCAGAGTCGGACATTGATACATGAAAGAGAGATTAATGAGTGAAATTGGATTATCCTAGAGCTACCTATTCTCCTACTTGATCCACTTTCGTAATTCTTCTAGTGTTTATTTTATTTTAATTGTTATTTTATATTTTTCTTAGTAGATTAATAATTCAAACCTCAAACTTAATTGTCATCTTGTCTTAATTAATTTAGTTAATAATTAAATTGATAATACGCCGTCTTTTGGGGGTCGATAATTTAAATTGGTCGCTTGCTTAAGCTGCAACTGATATCCTTAATACTTGGGGATTAATTTTACGTGCAAAGAAAACGCGCATCAGGTTCTTGGAGTCGTTGCAGGGGACGACAGTTGTTATTAGTTTATTATTTCTAGCTTGATAAAGACTTCTATTTTTGATTATTTGTTTCTATCTAACCTTAAATTTTTCTGAGTTACTTGTGCACTAGGAAAATGAGAGGAAGGAAATGAAGGAATAACACATTGAGCTAAACATGGCCGGAGCAGGGCAGAACCCGGATAATATTGTCATACGTGAAATTTTTACGAACTATGGGATTGGCAACATGGGGTTGATAGGAGCAAGGAGGAAGATGATGATTTTGAGATACATCCCACTCTTATTAACATGGTTGAGAAGAATCCCTTTTTTGGAAGTTCCTTTGAAGATTCATATCAGCACCTCAAAAGATTCCTTGGTTATGCAAACACTCAAAAGGGCACTGGAACTAATGATAATGCTAGACGGATCGCCCTATTCAAGTTCTCTTTAATTGATAAGGAGGAAGCTTGGTATGAGACTCTTGATGCCACAGATTGCACTACATGGGACCAACTGCAGCAGAAGTTCTTAGAGAGATACATGCCACCCTCAAAGATCTTAAGAAAAAGGCAAGAGATCACCCAATTTGTTATGAATCAGGGTGAGAAATTTCAAGAGACGTGGGATAGGTTTAAAGACATGCTCAGGAGGTGCCCACAACATGGGATGTCTAAGGCTCAGTACATAAGTATCTTCTACTATGGATTGGATTTTGAGTTGAGTATTCTTATTGATACATTATCCGGAGGAGCGTTGTTATCTAAGATAGCACTTGAAGCAGAAAAGTTATTTGAAAACATCTCTATGAATTCACGTGACTGGCCTACAGAAAGAGTTAGAGGAACTTGTGTAGTGGGTAAGGTGGCGCAGGTTGGACATCAAGAGGTGAAGCCGAATAGAGATGATGACATTGTCTCTAGTCTAGCTAGCATAAAAAAAACTACTAGAGTCCCTGCAGAAGCAGATTACAAAGTTGACACAAAGGGGGCCTAATATGCAGCAACAAGAAGTGAAGAGTGTTGAAGATACCTTCAATCGATACATGGTTGAGAATGATGCAAGGATTGACCGCATCGAAGCGAGTATAAATGCTAATCATGCAGATTTATCTAAGCAATTGAAGGACCTTACCTTTATAATGGGTCAGATGGCCGGGAACGTGAATCAATTGACACAAACGTTAGAGAAAAGAATGTTCCCATCTTAAGGCATAATGAACCCAAAAGAGTGCGATGCCTTCACATTGAGGTCCAGGATATAGTACATTAGTCCGATGAAGCCGGTGGATAAAAACGAAGAAGATAGGGCTCCCGTTCGACCAAGCTTATGCCGTTCGACCAGAACTGATGGTCGAACAGTGGTTGAACGAGCTTCGAAAAAATAGAATTACAGTGCTCTATTTTCTACCCCGTCGTTCGACCAAAGCACTACTGTTCGACCAGATCACTCTGGTCGAACCATGGTCAAACAGGCACCTATGGAGAAGAAGGATCGCGTTCAGTTTACAGGGTCTCCGTTCGACCAGGCTCATCCCGATCGACTAGAATATTCTGGTCGAACAATGGTGGAACTAGAACTAGACAGAGTGAACCCGTTTACAGAGTTACTGTTCGAATACACTCATGTTGTTCGATCAGATCATTCTGGTTGAACAGTAGTCAAACAACTTCACTTGCCTCCCGTTTCGATATCGAATGCTACACTTGTTTTTTAGAACACTCCAGTACCATCACATGAGCAGAATACTGAGCTTATAGTAGAGAAGAAGTGGAAAAGAGCAAAGAGAATAAGAGTCGAGAAGCTTAGACTGCAGATGGATAATGATGATGTGGTTTTCTCTCTTGATCGAGCAATGAAGATGCCCATGGAGACTCAATCATGCAAGAGCATAGATGTGATTTCTAACTTTTTTAATCTTGATTCTAATAGGATAGATGATTCTGAATTTAAGTGGAAGATTGACAAGGAGGAGTTTAGACAACCATGGGAGGTAGGTAATTCCAATTATCATATTTTTGTGACCAAGAAAGGTGAGGTGTTGAGTGTAGACAAGAAGAGGGAAAGAAAGTACTTGAAGGTGAGGATGCGAGAAGACCGTCCTCTGATCCAGTAGTTCAAAAAACGGTAAACCGTGATGAGAGTGAAAATAAGTGTGTTTGATTGTCCAATTTAACACCTTATTGATGAGAATTATTTTATATATTAGCACAAGGGTATTATATTCATTATATTTGAGAAAATGTGCACTTGAGGTGTTTTATTGTGTTTTAGGTGGAAAAAGAATCAAAAGTGCAAAGTTGTAGAAAAGGTGTAACTTGGGTATGAATGCTGAAAAACACACGTCCAACTTGTGCAATTTTTCTATATCTATGTGTAGATCAAAACTAGTGATGTGATACATGGTTGGAAAGCCACTGAAGAGAGGGTCGTTTTGGCATAAAGAACAACTCAATTGGAATCCAAACGAGAAAGTTATGATAAACATGGTGACGCCGCGCAAGCTATACCGAATAGAATGACTGTGCCACTTTTCATGACTTGTTACATATACAAGTGTTAGAGTTTCTGAGTGTTTTTTATATGGAAAGAAAGCTAAGGAAGAGAGGATCGCGTGAGCGCAAGAATCACTCAAATCGGAGCTCGTGTGTCGAAGTTATACGTAAAACGGTGAGACTGCGCACTGCAGTTTGACCAGAGTTCGACCACGACACGAGCGGTTCGATCTGGGGTGTTGGTCGAACCAAAATCCTGAACAATGCAAAATCGGGATTTTTACCCCCTGTTCGTGAATTTTTGTGCTTTCCAAGAAAAAGTCTATCCTAGGTCCATAAGGAGAGCTTACAAGTATAAAAGTGGATGTAGATCACATCATTATTCATCATTGAGATACGAATTTAGATACAACACAACACAATCATCCTACACCCCCCAACCATCATCCACATCCTTTCCTCCATCCATCCATCACTTTGAAGATTTGTATGTGGAATCAAGAGGAGAACCAAGAGGAGGATTCAAGACGGAGAAGGACGCGGCGACTCCCACATCTAGGGTTTTATTCATTTCCTAATTTATCTTGTATTTTCCAGACATATAGGTAAGATCTATCCAACACCCATGATTATTCTTCACAACATCATGTGCTAGAACCATTTTGATAGATCTAGTGTTTTGAAGGTTTTATGAATTAATTAAACTCTCTTGTGTGTCCTCCGTACAACACTACTTGTGGATTTATTTTATATATGATTATGCTTCCTTAATCCATATTCATGGTCGTTTTGTGCAATTTCAATTGGTATATGGAGTCTGAATATATATCTTGGTTGTAGATTGAGTGCGTTCACCGCTGAACAAGATTTCATGTTATGTTTCTAAGTGAGGGGACTCCGAAGCTTCATTAGAACTAACATATATGAATGTTTATTAATTGAATTAAATTCGGGTTAGTAAGCAGGATAAAGAGTGTAATTTTATAGTACCTATAAAGGGAGATCATATTGGGTTAGGTTCCAGACGTGAAAAATAATTGATACTGATAGTACCTAGAAAGGGGGTGAAATTACGTCTCTTTCTCCGAGGTTATTCACACGTGTTACACGCATATTTACTTATGTCTATAGAGTAGATTTGCATGGTTTAGTGATGCGTTCATAGTCCACAAGACAGAGTCGGTCTGCACTTGAGAGGAAAGTTAACTAGTAAAACTGGATTACCTTAGAGCTACATATTCTCCTACTTGATCCACTTTCGTATTCTTCTAGTGGTATTTTATTTTAATTGTTATTTTAACTAATTCGTTAGTAGTTTAATAATTAAATCACAACCTTATTGCCACAATTCGTCTTAATTAATTTAGTAAATAATTAAATTGATAATACGCCGTCCTTTGGTTCGATATTTCACTTGGTCGCTTGCTTAAGCTGCAATTGATATCCTTAATACTTGGGGGTTAATGTTGCGTGCAAAGAAAACGCGCATCAAACCACCGTGACTCTCCGACGTTAAATGTGAGCGCCTGTTGGGGGCTTACCCTTTTGTTTTATTACTTTATTTTTCTTTCGTGTGAGTGAGGAGTTATTATATTTGAAGTGGTCACGTTTCAGCAATTACATCTCTTTTCAAACTTAGTTTCGACTTACGTTTTTACTGAGTTTGGGGGGTGTGATGTACTTACCTCATCTTATGAGCACTAAGGGTATAATTTTTCCTTTCTTTGGTTGTTTGTTTGTTAGGAAGTTAATTTTTTTCGGCATATTAATATTTTAACCCGTGTTGGTATGTCGATTTTTTGCAACTTACCTAATGTTTAGTGTGTTATGTTGGTGTTTCTAGTGTGTGGAGTCGATTAAGTCTTTCTCATAGTTCTCCTATATTATTATTGATGATTCTTGTGATGATAATGTGTGTTTGATTTTGATGATAGAAAAGGTAAAAGAGTGGCAAGGCGAGTTCTACGTTGAAGCTTTAACATGATTGAGTTGAACAACTCGAGGAGCTCATGCATACGTTGAAGAAAAAATCAGGTGCCCTCGTTTCTTTATTCTAATTTTTATGTGTGCTTTTAATTAGTAGGAGTGGAATGATTGAGATCTTGATTTTGGTGATCCATGTGAGCTTATTTTGTTTAAATTATGCCTGAAATTCATATGGCTTTGAAATTGATGAAAGAAGTGTACTTGACTTATATTGTGGTATGAAGTTCTATGTGTACTTGTGAGATATTACTTACCATGAAAAGTGCTCTGTTGCTTGTTAAAAACTCATGTGAGATTTTGAGCCATATTTATGTACATAATCACATGATTTCTTTTCTGGTGAGTATCATTCTTGTGCGTGTATTCTAGAACTTGCCTCTTGTCTTACTTGAAACTACATATGTGTTAGATGATGGAAGATGATTTAAGGTCATTCTTGAATTTATGAGTCACTTAGCCAAATAATTTCCTACCAAATGATGTTTATTCGTAGCTAGCCCCGTTGAGCCTAAAAATCTCATTCTTTGGCAGCCTACGAGAAATAACCACTTTGAGAATCTGAATTTTTTTAGCCTTGATTCTATCATGACGAGATTAATGGTTTTTCAAAGTGCGTTGATAGAGTTTAATAACAGGTTGGAGAGGAATGAAATTGGTGTTGAAACAGTGATTGAGCTTGATAATGCATCTAAAGAAAATCATGGAGTAGTGCTTAAATCTAGTACTCTATGGATTCAAACACCTTAGGGTAGTGCTTAAATCTAGTACCCTATGAAGGATGCACGAGGTAGTGCCCGAAACTGGTACCTCGAAAGAAAAAATGAGAGAAGAAAAAAAAGATGGAAAAAATGTTGTGCTAGAAAAAAGAGAAAAAGACAAAAGAGTTGAGAAGGACGTGTGCTTACTTGAAGTGGTGAAGAAGAATGAAAGATCATGATGGAATGCGCACTTGATTGATCAAAGTTTTGAGTCACTTATCCATATATTTCCTACCTTAACCAAAGAGCCAACATTACATCCAAAAGAAAAGTTCTTTTTGATCTCATTGTCAAATCATACTTTTAGTGGTGGAGAGTTTGAGACTTTTGGCAAGCTTAAGGTCACACATGCACTTAAATTGAATCTGAGTGTAAACACCTTTACCCATAAGTGTACATCTTTTACACTTGAGTGCGAGTGATATATACTTTCCGTGACAGCATGCGAATGGAGCATTTGAATTGGTCATGCGAATGGAGCATTTGAATTGGTGGTGATTGTCTTATCTTGTATGATACGAATTGATTATTACATGTAATGAGAGTTGCATGACCTAAGTTGAGGAAAATTGAATTTTGAATGGGGTATTTGTCATAATCCTTATTTTCCAGCTAATTTTCGCACTCACTCTCTTTATATTTATTTTGTTGTCTCGAGATGAGCAACGGGTAAGTTTGGGGGATTGATGAGAGTGAAAATAAGCGTGTTTTAGTATCCAATTTAACACCTTTTTGATAGGAATTGTTGTTATATTATCACAAGAGTCTTATATTTAATATATTTGAGAAAAAAATGCACTTGAGGTGTTTTATTGTGTTTTAGGTGGAAAAAGGATCAAAAGTGCAAAGTTGGAGAAAAGGTGCAACTTGTGTATGAATGCTGAAAAACGCACGTCCAACTTGTGTTATTTTTCTGTGTTCATGTGGAGCTCAAACCTGGAAGTGTAATACATAGTTGGAAAGCCACAGAAGAGAGGGTCGTTTTAGCGTAAAGAACACCCAAATTGGATTCCAAACAAGAAAGTTATGATCAAAATAATGACGTCGCGTAAGCTGTGCCGAACAGAACGACTGTGCCACTTTGCATGACTTGTTACACATTCAAATGTTAGAGTTTCTGTGTGTTCTTTATATGGATAGAAAGCCAAGGAAGAAAGGATCGCGTGAGCGCAAAAATCACTCAGATCGGAGCTTGGATGTGGAAGTTATAGGCAAAACGATGAGAATGCGCATGCAGTTTCAGCTTACAGCAGTTCGACCAAGGAGATCCATTCGACCTCCCGTTCGACCAGAACCACTTTGGTCGAACAGGGATGTGCAGATCTATTTTCGAAGGGATTTTTACCCCCTGTGCGTGTATTTTCATGTTTTTCAAGAAAAAGCTCATCCAATGTCCATAAGGAGAGCTTACAAGTATAAAAGGGGAGGTAGACCACATCATTATTCATGTGACATTGGATTGGATTGGAGGAACCGCAACACAATCATCCTACACCCCAAAAGGGGGGATCACCCCAACCATCGTCCACATCCTTTCCTCCATCCATCCATCACTTTGAAGTTCGTTTGTGGAATCAAGAGGAGAACCAAGAGGAGGATTCAAGATGGAGAAGGACGCGACGACGCCTACATTTAGGGTTTTCTTCGTTTCCTAATTTATCTTGTATTTTCCGGATATATGGGTAAGATCTATCCAACCCCCATGAACCTCCAAGACGGAGAAGGACGCTAGAATCGTTTTGGTAGATCTAGGGTTTATGAAGGTTTTACAAGTTAATTGAACTTTCGTGTGTATACTCCGTACAACACTACTTATGAATTTATTTTATATAAGACTATGCATTTTTAATTCATACTTAGCGTCGTTTTGTGTATCATTAACTTCTATGTAGAGTCTGAATACATATCTTTGTTATTGATTGAGTGCGTTCACTGATGATAATGGTGCAATTGCAAACTTGAAGGAATCACGAGCCCATAAGGCAATTAAACACATCGAGAGCGAGTACCACCTGTTACGAGAAATTGTATGATGAGGGGAAGGTTATTATCGCCTAGATTGCATCGGATGATAACCTAGTAAAATCCATTTACAAGGACCTTAAAGCGAGAGCTTTTGATGGTCGTGTAGTGGGAGTGGTAATCAAATGTATGGCAGAAGACATGACAGCATAGTCTTTTAGTATAAGTGGGAGATTGTTGGATTGTATACTAAAAGTTTAGCTTTTGTATGAACAATGTTATAACAATTTATTTGGAATGAGAATCATATGATCAAATAATTGCATCTTATAATTTATTTATATGTTCGATGCAATAGTCCATTTACTTTATACTGTAGATAATATGTTGTGCGACAACACGCGGAAGATCATATTATCAGTTTCCTTATAAAGTATAAACAGATGCTCACAACCGAAATAGATGGGGACTCTCTATCGGGATGGTTGTAGTGTGGTTTGGTATTAGCTTGTCTTGGCTATAGAATCACATTAGTGCACTTTGTGTGTATTGAGTAGGACCGTTTGAGATCGTTCGACTTATACTGACTTATAGAAGAACTTGATTTCAGTTATTATGGATATTCGTGCTCTTAATCCCTATACAATAACCTCGACACATAGGGCAGTATGTATTTCTTTGATTCATCAATGGGTGAGTTTTACATGTAATTAAATCAACAAACTCGGTGAGTTGGGAAGTAAAACTATCTCTATGGTGTGCTGTTGATTGTAGAAGGAATCCGTGTCCGTCATAGGTTGATGATGTCCCCTTGAGGAGCTCATAAGGATTATCATGTAAACCCTGCAGGTGGATTTATTCTAGCATGATAATGAGATTGAGTGGTACTACTCTCTGATGAGATATTAATTAATGGAGTTGTCAATAACTTAATTAATTAATGGACATTGTATATCTTAAACATGGGGAGACTAACGGGCTCATAAAAAGAAGGAACCCATAACGTAATTATGAGATTAGAACGGTAGTGCAGTAATAATATTTTAGTGGTATATATTATTATTATTGGACTTAAGTATAAGCTTTGGGCTAAGCTTGGATACTTAAGCTCAATGAAGGCCTGACTCTGATTTCTCCTCCTGGTCCCTGTTGTAGCCCATATATAAGTCATCTCAGTTGTCCGGTAACCCTAATGACACACGTCTAACCGTGACTAGGAAAAGAGAACAGTAGATTGAGAGGATCTTGAGGATTGTCGCCCACACGACGTCAAGATTATACTTGGGAATACAGCAGAAGACCATGATGTCGTTTGTTGTTGCTGTTTGTCAACTTCCATGATTTTTCTAAAATCGTGTGCAACTCCAAACTGTTCGTGTGAAACACCATTGGAATACCACGAAAGAGAGGATCGTTTTGGCGCAAAAATCACTCAAATCGGAGATCAGATGATGAAGTTATACCCAAAATCGTGATGATGTGCATGCTGCCGGCGAGAATTCTTCTTCATCAACATACCCTAGTGAAAGGTAATATGATTTTATGTTCTTGCTTCCGTTGATATAGAATCTTATGGAACCCTGATGGTTCACGTTAACCAAACGATCGAACGCATACTATAGCAACTAACTCACCTCAATTTTCTCATTCCAGAACACAACTGTTTTTATTAGCTACAGACAAAGGTTGTACAAAGAAATTAACAATAAATTGATATGTAGCACTTAAGATTCAACAACATGGCCCAACTTGTGTCAGATAATACTGCCCATTCACATTTAAAACGAATATGCATAAGATCATTTCATAATAATCTAACATTTAATCTTTAAAAAAATATCATTTATAGGTATTGAAAGGTATAGGCATAATACTGCAACTTATTTTATACAATTACAGATTGTTATACCTTAGGTGCAAGTTGACATAAAAATAAATTTATTAACTTTGAGACTAGGTGTGTAGGAGTTTCACTATCATTGATAGGTAATAAGAATTATTGCTTAACAATGTTAAAATTGTTCATCCGCGCCAGTACATGTATATACTTGCTTTACTGCAACTCTATAGTCTCACATTAAACCACCATCACGAAGAGAATAAATATTATACCATTTCAACAAAATTGATGTAAAAGACTATAGCAACTAACTCACCTCACTTTTCCCATTCCAGAACACAACTGTTTTTATTAGCTACATACAAAGGTTGTACAAAGAAATTAACAATAAATTAGATATGTAGCACTTAAAATTCAACAACATGGCCCAACTTGTGTCAGATAATACTGCCCATTCACATTTAAAACGAATATGCATAAGATCATTTCATAATAATCTAACATTTAACCTTTAAAAAAATGTCATCATTTATAGGTATTGAAAGGTATAGGCATAATACTGCAACTTATATTGTACAATGACAGATTGTTGTACCTTAGCTGCAAGTTGACATAAAAACAAATTTATTAACTTTGAGACTAGGTGTGTAGGAGTTTCACTATCATTGATAGGTAATAAGAATTATTGCTTAACAATATTGAATTTGTTCATCCGCGCCAGTACATGTATATACGTGCTTTACTGCAACTCTATAGTCTCACATTAAACCACCATTATGAAGAGAATAAATATTATATCATTTCAAGAAAATTGATGTAAAAGCATTTACTTGTTGCTATATGTTGTGGAATCTGATTGTTACATTTCAATATCATATTATTTTACACATTGCATTGGTTTCTGTAAATTCATACATTTGTGAAAAACACATCTCACATGTAGTAAACAATAAAAAAAATTGACCACGTGGGTCCACGTGCTACAACGGTAATCTTATGTGAACATAGCACATTACGGAGCAATGAATATTATGTTAGTAAAATGCAATGAATATTATGTTAGTAAAATTCAGCACTTGAATTTATGTATGTATGTTGTCAATTTTCTTGTCTTCTTATGGGAATTAAAAAAACCACTGATGTAAAGAAATTTGCTTCTTGTTGTATAGCCTAAACCAACTAATACACAGAAAAATAAATCAACATTATTCTATGCATTGGCACAAGCATGTAGGCGTTTATCTTCACTTAATGTGCTGTCACTACATACAAGTTCATTACTTTTACTATTTATGTGATGTCACTACATGCAACTTCATTACTTTTATTATTTACACATACATATAACATGTGGTGATAAAAAAAAGAATAACAGTCTAATGATTAAGCACCAACTCCTTTGAATATAAAGAAGTATTGCACACTTGATCACACCTACTCATCTTTAACCTCATCAAATCTCACCACCCAACCCTCTCTACCACCACAGAAACATCAATGGATAGCAACTCATATGGATGTTCTAGATGTGGGCAACGTCTGTATAACGAGTACTTCGAACAAGAAGTTGAACAACTTATAAAAAAGATTCTTCGACATCCAGACTTGGCCATTGCCTTTCAACGTTTACTCCACACAAACCCAAGACTGCCTCTTTTGATTGAATTTGCTACAGAAGTTGAAAGAGAACTCAACGCTCCCCACCTGGCCCTACATCAGTTTAAACAGTTTTAAACTCACTTCTGTAAATACATTTTCTTGTACACATTGCACCGATGCATAAATAAATGTGTGTATTTCTCGGCTATTACTTTCATATTTTCGAATTTCATATTACACCAAAAACACAACTGTAACTTACACAATCAACTTTTAGTTTGGGTACATACCTTACGAAGTAAGATACCACCTATTAGTATTTAATAAAAATGTCCAGAAAAATTATTTTTAGAAGACTCATGATAAGTTTCTCATTTAATACACTTCTCCATTTCTCCATGAACATATCTCTAGTCTTTTATATATAGTTTTAATGTTTTAATAAAAATATTATTTCAAACTTTAAGATATCTCTATCCTCCAAAATATTTTCATTTTTCATTTTTTCAAATTCAGTAGATTTTAGTTATTTTGCAAATCTTCCTCCTCCAAATTATTTTAATTTCATTTATCCCTAATAATTTTTCCTTTATTAATTTGGTTTTTTTTTTTAAATCTTAATTAAATTCTCTCATTGCTCATGTAATTTGCTATATATTTATTTAATTTTTTTATTATTTAGAAAAAATTGTACATACTTTGTACCCTAAATTACTAGGAGATACAATGAGTTCAAAAAATTAATCTCACATATAAAATATTAAAATAAAATACCAAATATAACCTTAATTCATTATAATCTCATACACTTTTAAACCACAAATCCTAAACCCCTCACCTACCCACTTGCGCCACCGGACCGCCGCCGGAGCTGCGCCACAAGTCATCCCTCCGCCGGCGGCCGCCTTCACTGCCGCCGAAGTTGCCGGAGCCGCTGTCGGAGAGTGAATATATTTTTTTTCGCTGCACATGACACTTATGATTCACTTTTTTTGCTGCACATAATTTTTCCTGCACACACTTTTTTTACTGCACATAACTTTTGCTGCACACGAACTTTTATGTACTGCACACTGTAAGGGTAATATTGAAATATCACTATATATTTATGTAGTTAGTAGTAATATTTTGGCAAAAACTCCTGTGCCCCCGGAGACACATCGTGTACACAAGAGTTTTAGTATTAAAACTCTTATGTTCACATGGGAACATGGTGTGTCTCCGTGGACACAAGAGTCTCACTTTAACATTTTTGTATGTTTGTATCTCATTGTAATAAAGGAGTTTTTAATGTACTTCATAGTAAGTACCCCTATTATTTACCATACTTGAAATTTTAAATTTTATAAATTTATAAAGTGCACAATTTTATTTTTATTATTAATTCATATTTCAAATAATTTCCTTTTATTTATTAATTTTCTCCAATTCCTATTTTTTCAACCAAACTAAAACCTTTCTTCCTACTTAATACTTTTTTCATCGAAATTAAAACCTATTTGAATAACAAATGTCAATAAAAAAATTAAGAGGTTGATAGAAAAAATCAGAGAGGATTACTACTAGGTACACAAAAAAAAATCCTTAATTACTATGAGATACATACAAAAATATTACTACTAACTACATAAATATATAGTGATATTCCAATATTACTCCTACAATGTGCTGCACATAAATGTTTTGTGCGGCAAAAGTTTGTGTGCAGCAAAAAAGCGTGGTGGTCCAACAGAGCTCCAGCGGAGGTTCGGCAGTGCTCCAGTGACCGGCGGCGACAACAGCGGCAGCGACGGCGACAATTTTCCTGCGGCCGACGGTGGTTCGGCGATGGTGGGGGATTGGGGTTTGTGGTTTAAAAGTGTATTGGTTTAGAATTATATTTGGTATTTTACATTAATATTTTGTATGTGAGAATAATTATTTTAAATCAATGTATCTTATTGTAATTAGAGGTACGAAATGTAATTAATCCAAAAAATCATTATAAGGAGAATTAAAAATAAAAGAAATCACAACGGAAAGAATTGGAAAAGAATGAGCCATTAGAATTAAATAAAGAACAATTAAAGAAAAGAAAGATCGAACCGTTAGATTGAATAAAAAACAATTAAAGAAAAGAAGAGATCAAACGATTAAAACTCAATTAAAATAGAAATTATAAATAAGAGGTTAGAAATTAAAATTAAGAGGTAGAATAGTGAGAGATATATACTAGGATGAAATTATAAGGGAAGAATTAGAAAAGAAAGAAATATGAATTTAAAAAGAAAGAGATTAAATAAAAATATAATATAATATACAATAAAAGAAATTAAACGATCAAAATTTAATTAGATATGGAGAGGACTTTTTCAAAACAATAATCATTTGGAGTGAGAAAGTCGAGGATGACCATTCTGTGTCGGTAGGGGAACAAAGAGCATTTGAAGTCAAAAGAAGAGGTGTAAAAAAGATGCGTGACTATATTGAGTGTGCAGAAAGGAGGAGCAGCAAGAGTCATTGGGGCCAGTGGAGTGGGAAAAGGTGGAGGACTAGCAGCAGTCTATGGAGTTAGCGGGTCAGTGGAGTCGGAAAAGGTGGAAGACAATCAGCAGTCTTTGGAGTTAGTAGAGTCAGAAGAGCTGGAGGACATTTTGAGTCGGTAGAGTAACAAAGACCATTTGAAGCAAAAGATGAGGAAGACTACTTTGAGTGACTCGGTAGAGGAGGAGGACCAGGATCTGCTACTTCTGGAACGTGGAGACATTTAGGACAATCCGCTGCTAGCAACCGTGGGGAAAAATAAGAAGAAAAAAGATTAACCCATTTAGTGTGAAATCAAGAAACAATAAAATACCACCTCTCTCCGAACCCCTCTCAAGAGAATTTCATTCTCATCACCCCCTCTTTCTCCATCCACACTATCACCCTCATAAGACACCAATCCATCTCTATAGTCCTCGATCACGAATTCGTCAAAGGAAAAAGTTTTTTCAGAATTGGAACTAGATAATTTCTCAAAATAAATATATTTTTAGAATGTACTTTTAGAATTGGAATGAAGTAAAATCTCAAATATGGAATATAATACCTGCCTTTACAGAGGGTTATGGCTTCACTTCATGTTTTTCCTATACCTACCATAGCAACAATGGATAGTATTTGGTGACTCCATCACATCCACAATCTTCTCTCTACCACGGTACCAGTTCGGATTCTATGTGTCATTTGGTACATCATCTCCTATACCACACAATTGGATGAACGACACGTAGGAGAGAGAAACTATACCATAATCCTTAAACCCTAGGGCAATGTACGTGTCAATCACTTAACTTGTGGCACGCAAAGAAGATGATGCACGGAAATGGCGCAGAACATCCGGTGTGCTCTACCACAAGCACAATCCGGCCAAAGCGTCTCCACTCGATTTGGTCCACATCAATCTCATGAAATTAATATCATCCAATTTTCGAACCGCCTCTTTCATCCATAAACCAAATCTGTGCGGCTTCAATTTTGACGCCGAGTTAAACTCATCCACAATATCATCAATACTTAAGGATTTCTTGGATGGTGGCAAGGATTTGGGAAACTGCTTCATGATCTGCTCATTTAAATAACGGTGAGTGTGGGAACTATTATTATGGGCTCTAGCAATGCCCATTACATGATTCACCCAATCCATTATTTAACTGATGTCACCAACTTGAATGGAAAGCACACAACAGTAAGAATTGGACATGTAAGTATAGGCAAGCCTGTAGGGTTCACGAAATAACAAACCAATGGTTCAGTTATAAGCGCCTTGTTATTTAATCATCATCTCAACAACTATAAAAATGCATCAGATCGAGTAAATTAAACTGAAGACCGTGGAAGCATTAATATATTCAATTGTAATGCAAATATATAAATCAAGGTCATGTAAGCACACGGGTTCACGAAAATGTGTGAGAGTAATATAAAATGAATAAAATTAATTTATTATAGAATTAATACCAACATTAAAACGAGGTTAAATTAGAATGTCTTACATCTCTTATTACTTCAAATGACAAGCGACAGTAATATTTGAAAGGAGCACCTGCATATACAAGAGAAAGAGATGGGGTTGAATTTATTACAGGCAAAGGGTGGTTGTTTTCAATTTCTTGTTCCAGAAGAACAAATATAAGAAAAGTGAAACCAACACGCAATGAAATTTCGCAGCTGAATGTGGTTGCTTCTTGAGAAGGAAACCAGGTGATTGGACAGATTCAGAATTGCGGGGTGGAAATCAGCGAAAAGTGGTGAAGAGGTGAAGTTGCAGGCAATAGGAGAAGAGATGAGAGAGTAGCAGTAGTGCGAGTTGAGAGAGGGAAGATGGAAGAAGAAGAGAATAAGAAGGGCACGGGCACGTAGTGAGGGCGATAGTGCACGTTACGAACAGAGAGGCTGGGCAATACCGTTCAATTTCTTAGCCGGCCATGTGTCCACCTTCCTCATATCATTGTTATTTTTTCTTTCTTTAATTTTTTTTAAGACTAGTTTGATAAGCCTTATTGTTGTGGTGTAACATTCATAATCCAACTTATATGTTACTTTAGATAATAAATCATATTTGAAATTTGAAGTGTTTCTATAATTAGGAAATTTGAATAAATTAAATTATTTTAATTTTATTTGTTGATTTCATCCATAAAAATTAATCAATTTAAAATTATTGATGGATTAATTTCTTTTATTTATTTAATAGGAGAAATTATCATTTGCGTCTAAAGAACTCAGTGACGGCTCACCTGGTTAATTGAAAATGTCTTATTCATAATAATATTAATAATAATAATAATTTTTTTTATTACATATCTCATCCCAAATTGATAATACAAACATAATAACAATGAACATAGTCTATAAAAATTCATTTATTGTGAATGTTTTTAAAAGTCTGACAACTTGAAGTTCGAAGATTTCTTATATTTAGGATATTCTTATTATATAAATTATTTTAAGATTTTTTATTGATTTCGTCAATAAAAATTATTCAAATTAAAATGATTAGTCGATTGATTTCTCTTATTCTTAATAATAATAAAATAAATAAAAATTATTCAAATTAAAATTATTAGTCGATTGATTTCTCTTATTCTTAATAATAATAATAATAATAATAATAATAATATAATATTATTATTATGAGAGTTTTTTTACGTGACACATTTAAATTTCTTTTTTCATGGTGCATGATTTCATGATTTTTTTTTTTTATTACTCATCTTATCCCCACATCGAAAACACCGCCATAATAATAATGAACTTAGTCATCAATAAAAATTAATCAAGATAAAATTATTGGTTGGTTGGTCTCTCTTGTTATTTGGAGAAATTATCTTTTTTGTTTAGAGAATATTTTAGTTTTTCATAGTTATAAAAATTTTACGTATGATTAATTACTTAAATATAAAATTGACTTAATTGTGAATTGACACGTCTATATTTCTTCAATGATGATTTCTTATTTTGTGATTTTTTTTATATTACACATCTCATCACACAATGAAAATATAAACATAATAAGAATGAATGTAATCCATAATTAATCTAATAAAAGAGAAAAGTATCATAAGTCTTCTAAAAATAACTTTTCTTATAACTTTTCTAGATATTTTAATTAAATATATTATACTAGAAAATTATAAAATGTCTCCCTCCACCCCATTTAAAGGGTCTTTTTTCATTTTGGGCGTCTCACCCAAAGGGTCTCTTTTCCTTTTTTTACACACATGGACCTAACACCCCCTCTAATACAATTAAAATATGGGGTACACACTCCCAATAATACAACTACCCACTGCACATTAAATAATAATATTCCTTAATATACGTGCAAAAAAAATAAAAAACCCTCATTAAACAGGACGGATGAAGTTTTTTTTTTTAAAAGTTTTTGTTAATTTTGGCTGGGGCCCTAAGGGCTGGCATTGAATGACACGGATGGTTTTGAAAGCATATTTAAACCTAATAAAATACATATCAGTATCATGACAATTTCTATATTCAAGAAATCCTATACTAATATGTATTTTATTACATTGAAATTATGTATTCTGTAATAAGATTTCTTGAATACATAAATTATCGTGATACTGATATGTATTTTATTACGCCGAAATATGATAAACCACTTGTTTAAATCACGGCTCGATAACACGATGAGTTTCGAAGACTGCTCCACCATCCCAAAGCACCAATACAATCCTTCAACACAATAGAATACATACTGGTTTCATGCCTCTATTTCATACCCTATAGAATACATACTGATTTCTATGGTCTACATTCGCACCTACAACACCGATGAATACTTTCTTACCCTGAGCAAGACAGATGCTAGGTTGTTGAATGTTTGTAGTTGAAGAGCCCACATATAAAATATTTGTATTAGCGAGAATATCTTCGATAAGAAACTTCGAGAGGACAATAACAAGAATTAATGAGTTTGATAGGGATGGATGCAAGAACCCCCTTCACTCTTTCTTCATGGAATTCACTGACTAGAGTTATGATGACTATGAAATAACACTTTCTTAAATCGCATTTTAGTTCATTCCAGGAGTAATAATAAGTCCTTTTTTTCCATACTCCATAGAATTGAGGTGGGGATTATTATTAACTTGGAGCCTTCTTATTATGGTGACCTCAACTTATCTTGTATCAATCCTAAAAACTAGCAACAAAGGCCATCTCTAGGCTACAAATGATCACAGCAGGTGACATACGTGTTTTATATGATATCGTAGCGTAAGAGGTTCAAAAGCTTACTGAATATGATAGAGTAATAGTGTATAAGTGTCATGAAGATAATCATGAAAAGGTTGTGTTTGAAATTAGGAACCCGGACCTAAAGTTGTTTTTAAGGGTACACTATCCTGCAATCGATATCCCACAAGCAGCACAATACTTTTTCAACCTAAATCGCATTAAGATGATATAAGATTACAGAGCTCCACCCATTAGGAAAAATGCACCCAGGAGACCAGACTTCCTTTCGAGCGTTTTTAAATTATGTAGTTAAATAAAAAAGCTTTAGAGTTAATTAGTCGTATGTATTTTAACATTTTCTAATGCTCTAATTCAGGTACCGAGGTTTTAGAAGTGAAGCTAAGGAAATTTGGGGTAGACTCACCAAACTCAGTTGTGAACATTCTGATCAATGCCTGCACGAGTCGAGATTGTAAAAACGATATCGTGGGGGTTTGTTTTGTTGGATAAAATGTGACTGCTGAGAAAATGGTGACGGATAAATTCATGCAATTGCAAGGAGATTACAAGATAATCCTTCAGAGTGAAAACCCTTTGATTCCTCCCATGTGCTGCAGATACGAATGCACGCTGTTACAAATGGAATACGGTGATGGAGAAGTTAACGGGCTGGATGAAACACGAGGTCATAGGAAAATTGCTTCCAAGGGATGTCTTGGGAAATTTATGCCAGCTGAAAAGTCCAAATTTTCTCACCAAGATCATGCTCACTGAGATAATTCGAATGGTGCCCCATAGAAGAGTGGAAATTCAACGGTTGAGAATTTCAGATGTAACAACTCCCAACTCCACCTCCACACCAACAACTAAGTGATGAAGGAAAGGACATTTGAATTTTTTCTTCGGAGAAGGAGAAGGAAAATGAGCAGAAGCATTATAGCGAAAGAGTAGTACCAACTTGTTGTTTGGCCACGAGACAACATTGGGGCGACAGAGAACGATAAAAGATGTTATAACTGTAGAGCCAATAGTTTTAATGGGGGAGGACTACTCTTTATTGCAGTTTATGATGAGCACGGAGGATCTGACGTAGCGGAGATTTGTAGAAAAAATATGCAGAATATTCTTGAGAAATATGTAAACATAGGTAGGTCAATGCAACAGGATAATGATTTTAATTGGGAAAAAGTGATGACAGAGTGTTTTAGAAATATGGATGAAGAGCTTTAGCAGGAATACATGATAGACAAATCGAAGGGGGAGAAGAATAAAAGGAAAAAATAATCAAGGCTATGTTTACCATGGCGTCAAGCGCAATGGTGGTGCTCATCGAAATGGATGAAATTGTGATAACTAATTGGGTGAATTCAAGGGCTGTGCTTTGCGGTGGTAGAATCCTTGTGCTTCAAGTAAAGGCAATTGTGTGTTGCTAATTGTGGGAATTCAAGGGTTGTGCTTTGCTGTAGTTGAATCGTTGCGCTTCAAGTAGCGGCTTAGATGGCAGAGGAAAATGTCCTGATGTTGTTGAGCATAATGCTTCTCTGCGGTGCTCCCCCTGCAATCATGACTCAGTCCCCAAATATTATGAATTTTGTGAAGTGTGATGGAGCGGCACTTTATTATGGAGGAAAATATTAGTTTCTTGGCATCACTCCGATTGAATCACAGTTGAAAGATATAGTGATATGGTTGTTAACATGCTTAATGACTCATCAGAAGGGCTAAGCACGGATTTTCTCATTGAAGCCAGCTATCAAAGAGCAGCTAACCTTAGAGATGCAGTTTGTGGCATAGCGGGTATAAGAGTGATAGCCTTGATATTCGTCTTTTGATTTCGATCTGACACTGCCAAAGAACTTAGATGGGGAGGTGACTACGATGGTGGGAAAATGCACCCAGACTTCCTTTCAAGTGTTTTTTGAAATAGTTAAACGCAAAAGCTTGCCATGAGAAGCTGTAGAGATGAATGCAGGTTTCGATTTCACATTACCAGAGAACTTAAGTGGGGAGGTGACTACGATGGTGGGAAAATGCACCCCAAGACTTCCTTTCAAGTGTTTCTTGAAGTAGTTAAACGCAAAAGCTTGACATGGGAAGCTGCAGAGATGAATCCAATATACTCCTTGAAAGACTCCTTGAAGAAGATTGAGGAAGGTACTTCTTCTAAAGGCGGTCCTGACCTTGGTCCTGAACCGAACATGGATGAACTCTCTTCGATTGCGAATGAAATAATTCGATTAATCAAAATAGCTGCTGCTCCAATCTTTGGGGTTGCCTCAGCTGGTCTCATAAACATGTGGAATTCTAAAATGTGCGAGTTGATAGGGCTGGAAGCATTGGAAGCTTTAAGGAAGCCGCTTGTTAGTCATATGATCCATGATGATTAATGAGAAGTGGTTGTAGCCCTTGTTACCAAGACTCTTCAATGTGATCAGAGTTAATCGTTTTATAAGTCTAATTCAGGTACCGAGGACAAAAACATTAAAGTGAAGCTATGGAAATTTAGGGAAAACTCACCGAACTCAGTTGTGCACATTCCGACTAATGCCTACATGAGTCGAGATTGCAAAAATGATATGGTGGGTGTTTATTTTATTGGACAAGATGTCACTGTTGAGAAAATGGTGACAGATAAATTCATGTAATTGCAAAGAGACTACCAGCTGAAAAGTCCGAATTTTCTCGCCAAGATCATGTCCATTGATATAACTCGAATATCGCGCCACATAAGTGGAAATTCAATGGTTGAGAATATCAGATGTAACACCGTTAACACCAACTCCACCTCCACCTCCACACAACAACTAAATGATAAAGGAGAAGAGAATTCCTTCTGTGGAGATGGAACAGGAACATAAGCGTCACGAGTGAATGAAGTACCGACTTATTATTTGGACACGTGTCAACATTAGCTGGACAAATGAGCTCACGATTGTAAAAACGATATTAATTATAAGTCGGTGCTACTTTTACCCATGACACTTCTGCTTCTGTTCCATCTCCACAGAAGGAATTCTTTTCTCCTTTATCATTTAGTTGGTGTGGAGGTGGAGGTGGAAGTGGAGGTGTTACATCTAAAATTCTCAACCATTGAATTTTCATTCTTCTATAGTACGATGTTCGATTTATCTCAATGGGCATGATCTTGGTGATAAAATTTAGACTTTTCAGCTGGTTGTCTCCTTGCAATTACATGAATGTATCCGTCACCATTTTCTCAACAGTGAAATCTTGTCCAATAAAACAAATTCCCACCACAACATTTTTGTAATCTAGACTCATGCAGGCATTAGTCAAAATGTATACAACTTTGTTTGATAAGTCTACCCCAAATTTTCGCAGCTTCACTTCCACATTTTTGTCCTCGATTCCTGAATTAGAGCATAAAAAAAATTAAAATATATACAACTAACTCTATAGTTGAGTAGTAAGATTAATAAAAAGATTTAACTCCGATCACCTTGAAGAGCCTTGGCAAGTAGGGTTACAACCACTTCTCGTGAATCATCATGGATCATATGACTAACAAGCGGCTTACTTAAAGCTTCTGATGCTTCCAACCCCATCAACTCACACATTTTAGAATTCTACCTGTTTACGAAACCAGATGAGTCAACCCCAAAGATTGGAAAAACAATTGTTTCGATTAATCGAACCATTTCATTCACAGTCGAAGAGAGTTCATCTATGTTCGACTCAGGACCATGGTTAGGACCGCCTTTAGAAGAAGTACCTACCTCAATCTTCTTCAAGGAGTCTTTCATTATAAGTTGTAGAGTGTATATTGCATTCATCTCTGCATCTTCCCATGGCAAGCTTTTGCATTTAACTACTTCAAGAAATGATTGAAAGAAGTCCATGGGTGCATTTTCCCACCATCTTAGTCACCTCCCTACCTAAGTTCTTTAGCGGTGTGAAATCAAAACCTGCATTCATCTCTGCAACTTCCCATGGCAAGCTTTTACGTTTAACTAATTCAAGAAACGCTTGAAAAGAAGTCATGGGGTGCATTTTCCAACCATGGTAGTCACCTCCCCACCTAAGTTCTTTAGTTGTGTCAAATCGAAATCGAAAGACGAAGATTAAGTCTGTCACTCTTATACCCGCTATGCCACAGACTGCATCTATAAGGTTGGCTGCTCTTGGATAGCTGGTTTCAACGAGAGAACCTGTGCTCAGCCCTTTCGACGAATCACTAAGCATGTTGAACAGCCATATCACTGTATCTTGCAACTGTGATTCAGTCGTAGTGACGCCAAGACACCAGTATTTTCCTCCCTAATAAAGTGCCGCTCCATCACACTTAACAAAATCCATAACATTTGGGGACTGAGTCATAATTGCAGGGGGAGCGCCGCGGAGAAGCATTTTGTTCAACAACGTCGGGATATTTTCCTCTATCATCTAAGCTGCTACTTGAAGCACAACGATTCAACCACAGCAAAGCACAACCCTTGAATTCCCATTATTAGCTACCACAATTGTCTTTACTTGAAGCACAAGGATTCCACCACAGCAAAGCACAGACCTTGAATTTCCACAATTAGCTACCACAATTTCATCCATTCCGATGAGCATCACCATTGCGCTTGACCCCATGTTAAACATAGCCTTGAACCTTTTTTCCTTTTATACTTCTCCCCCTCCGGTTTATCCATCATGTATTCCTGCTGAAGCTCTTCATCCATATTTCTAAAACACACCATCATCACTTTTTCCTAATTAAAACAATTATTGTCTTGCATCGACCTACCCATGCTTACCTGTTTCTCATGAATATTCTGTATCTTTTTCCTACACATATCTGCTACCTCAGATCCTCCGTGCTCATCATAAACTACGATAGAAGAGTAATCCTCCACCATTAAAACCATTATCTTTTTTCTGCACATCTCCGCTACCTTAGATCCTCCGTGCTCATCATAAACTGCGATAGAAGAGTAAATCCTCCCCCATTAAAACTATTGACTCTATAGTCATAACATCTTTCATCGTTCTCTATCGTGTCGCCCCAATGTTGACTCGTGGCCAAACAACAAATCAATACTACTCTTTCCCCGTGATGCGTCTACTCCTCCTTCTCAGAAGAAATTCAAATTCTTCTTTCCTTCATCACTTAGTTGTTGGTGTGGAGGTGATCTGAAATTCTCAATCATTGAATTTTCACTCTTTTATGGCCCGCCGTTCGAGTTATCTCAGTGGGCATAATCTAGGTGAGAAAATTTAGACTTTTCAGCTGGCATAAATTTCCAAAGACATCCCCAAGAATCAATTTTATTATGACCTCGTGTTTCATCCACCCCGTTAACTTCTCCATCACCGCATTCCATTCGTAACAGCGTGCATTCGCATCGACAGCAAACATGTGTGGAATCAAAAGATTTTCACTCTAAAGGATCGTCTTGTAGTCTCCTTGCAATTGCATGAATATATCTGTCACCATTTTCTCAACAGTCACATCTTATCCAAAAAAACACTCCCGCGACATCATTTTTGCAATTTCGAATCGTGTAGGCATTGGTCAGAATATACACAACTGAGTTTGGTGAGTGTACTCCAAATTTCCGCAGCTTCACTTCAAAAACCTCAGTATCTGAATTAGAGCATTAGAAAAATAAATACATACAACTAAGTAACTCTATATAATTTAGTAGAAGCTTTTTTATTTAACTACATAATTTAAAAATGCTCGAAAGGAAGTCCTAGCCTACTGGGATGCATTTTCCCTAATGGGCGGAGCTTTGCAATCGTATATCATCTTAATGCGATTTAGGTTGAAAATGAATCGGGCTGCTTCTAGAATATCGATTGAAGGATATTGTACCCTTAAAAACAACTCTATGTCCTGCTTCCTAATTTCACACAACTTTACCATGATTATCTTCAAGACACTTATACACTATTATATCATATTCAGTATGCTTTTGAACCTCTTACGCATAAAACACATATGTCGCATGTTGTGATCATTTATAACCTAGAGATGGCCCTTGTTGCTAGTTTTTGTGATTGATACAAGATAAGTTAGGGTCACCAAAATAAGAAGGCTCCAAGTTAATAATAACCCCCACCTCAATTCTATGGAATATGGTAAAAAAAAATGACTTACTATTACTCAAGGAATAAACCAAAATGTGATTCAAGAAAGTGTTATTTCATTAGACATCATAGCTCTAGTTAGTGAATTCCATGAAGAAACGGCGAAGAGGGTTCTTGCATCCATCCCTATCAAACTCATTAATTCCTGTTATTGTCCTCTAAAAGTTCCTTATCGAAGATATTCTCGCTAATACTAATACTCCCTCCGTCCATCTTCAATGTATCCATTTGTTTTTTGCACGTGGATTAAAGAGTATTATTATTTTATGTGTATTAGGTAGTTGTATTAGTGAAAGGTATGAGTCCCATATTTTATTTGTATTAGTGGAGGATGTGGGTCCCATAATCCAAAAAGAAAAATGGATAGATTAAGGATGGACTACCCGAAATGGTAAAATGGATAGATTGACAGTGGATGGAGAGAGTATTTTATACATAGGCTCTTCAACTACAAGCATTAAAAAACCTCGCATCTGCCTTGCACATGGTAAAAAAGTATTCATCGGTGCTGTAGTTTCTAAATGTAGACCATAGAAATCAGTATATATTTTATAGGGTATGAAAAAGAGTTATGAAACCAGTATTTATTCTATTGAGTTGAAGGATTGTATTGGTGTTCCGAGACGGTGGAGCAGTCTTCGAAGTTCATCGTCACGATAATTTCTTTATTCAAGAAATCCTATTATAGAATACATAATTTCAACGTAATATAATATATACATATCAGTATAGTATTACATAATTTCAACGTAATAGAATACTATATACATATCAATATAGAATTTCTTGAATATAAAAATTATCGTGCCGGCCCTTAGGCCATCCCCATCAATGACCTTCACCCCAGGTCGTAGGAATGGCAATGAAACGAGTATTTTCAGGTACCCGGTCTACCCGAATTCTAATGGGTAGGGTTGGGGCAGTTGTAAACGGGTTTGGGACGGGTACGGGTAGTTGTGAAAAATACCATTAGGGTTTGGAATGGGTACGGGGTAATGCCTCAAATACCCACGGGTACCCCGATTATATATATTCCTCTGTCCCACCTTTATTGTTATGTTTACAGTTTGCACGGAGATTAAAGAGTATTGTATTTTAATGTGTTGTGAGGTGAGAGAAATAATATTATAATGTAAAGTGAGTAGTTGTATTAGTGCAGTATTGTGGGCCCCATGGAGATATTTAATAGTTTTGTGTGGATCATATCTTCCAAAAATGGAAATGTAACATTAATTGTCGAACGGCATTTTTAGTAAATGTAACAATAATTATGGAACGGAGGGAGTATATTTTTATAAAATTTATATATTATATAATTTATATATGATAAGATATTTTATATTTTAATTAATAATTATAAGTTTTATTTAATCATATTTATTAAATATTTATTTAAAATAGTACAAGGATTAATTACACACTTTGTACCCCTAATTATTATTAGATACATTGATTTAAAATCATTATTATTATATACAAAATATTAAAGTAAAATACCAAATATACCCCTAAACCCAACACCTTTAAACCACAAACCCCACCCACCGCCGGACCACCACCGGACCACCTGCCGGACTGCCGAAAAATGTCGCCGACCAGAGACTGTTGGAATCTGCCGTCGATCGCCGGAAAATGTCGACGACCGTGCGCCGTCGGAATCTGCTGTCAGCCGGTCGCCGGAGCACTGTCGGCCGCCAGAGAAGTCGCTGGACCGCTGCCACTGCCGCCGGACCACTTCAGGACCACCACATTTTTTTGCTGCACACTTTTTCTACTGCACACACTTTGCTGCACACGAACACTTGCTGCACACAACATTTATGTGCAGCACATTTGTAGGGGTACTATTGGAATATCACTGTATATTTTTGTAATTAGTAGTAATACTTTTATATATTTGTATCTCATTGTAATTAAGAGTTTTTGTGTAACAAGTAGTAATCCTCCCATAATATAATTTATATTATATTTATTTTATATTTAATTAATAATAATGTAATTTTTATTATTATACTTGTTTAGACAATAAAAAAATATAAAAATATATAAAAATAAATGAATATTAAATGGGTATGGGTACCCGCAGGTCTTGATAAACGATAATGGAACGGGCACGGGTACCATAATAAATTTTTTAAATGGAACGGATACGGATACGAGTAGTTTTTTTTTATCGAATACGAGTACGGGTACCCTACCCGTTGTCATCCCTACCAGGTCGTGCACAACAGACAAACAAGTGTAAATTAAAAAAAATCAAAAAACAAAAAGAAGCTATAACCGATTGGGTTTGTTAGATGACAGAACAACCCCGCCCTCAACTTGGTCTTCACCCCACATTACACCACAATGTGACATTTGTCACATTGCGGTTGATTATAATAAAATTTTTTAAATATAATTTATATTGTAAGTAAATGATATTAAAATTATTAATTTTTTAAAAAAGTAATTATCAAAATTCTTAACTTTTTTCCTTTATAAGTAAAGTATAATATTAATATATTTTGGATTACAATAAAAAACTCTATTTTATATATATATTTAGCTTTTCTATTTTTTTATTATCATTTTTTATGATCCAAACCATCTAAATTAATTATATAATTTGTATTTTTTTATTTTATATTTCATGCATTATTTTTTTTATTTCAATAATGTAATTTTTATATATTTATTTCTATATAAATTTAGTTATCGGATTTTTTTTCAATAAAATTTTCTTATTATAATTTTGAAATTATAATATTTTATAAATATAAGATTATTCTAATTTTAAATATAATTATTTTAATAATCTAATGTATAAAATTATTGAATATATATATAGATGAGAGAAAAATGAATATTTTATTAAAAAGTTGGGTTGAGTTGGTTTATTGATGAAGTATGAAAAAATTAAAGTTAGATTGGATATATGTAGATGAGATAGAAATAAATATTTAATTAGAATGTTGGGTTGTGGAAGGCTATGAATGGGGATAGGCTTAGGGGCCCCAACCAAAATTAACAAAAAATTTTAAAATATATATACACATTTTATAATTTTCTAGTATAATATATTTAATAAAAATATCTAGAAAAGTTATAGAAAAGTTATTTTTAGAAGACTTATGATATTTTTCTCTCTCAATAGATTTTATATTATACATTTCTCCATCTATTATATCTCTAGATTTAATGTTATATTAAAAATACTTTCTCAAATTCTAAAATCCATGATCTCTAAACTCTCTACAATATTTTCATTTTCCATTGTGTTTGAAGTTCGTGTCCTTTAAGTAGTTTTTCAAATCTTCCTCCAAATTATTTTCATTTCACTTACCGTAGCAATTTTTCCTTTATTTTATTTTTTAAATTCTTAACTATCATCTCATTTTCTCTCTATTCTTAGATCTCATTTAATGTGTGTTTTTCTTATTCTTTTATTATATATACCATAATCGAAAATTTTAATTCTATAAATTTATAGAGCACCATTATATTGTCATTATTATCTTTTATATATAGTACTTTTCTTTTATTTATTAATTTTCTCCCTATTAATATTTTTTCATCCAAACTAAAACTTCACCATATTCGTATTTTTTCGTAAAACTAAGAGATCAAACAGAAAGAACTAGAAAAAAAAAAGAGATCCCAACCTTTTCATCCCAATCTTTTCATCCAAACTAAAACCTTCTCCCTATTCGTATTTTTGTCAACCAAACTAAGAGATCACAACATAAAGAACTAAAAAAGAGTGAGGCTTGCGTGAACCAACATCCAGACACACCGTGTGCCTTTAGAATTTAGTATTATGGGTAAGGATATATTATTTTGTTCTAAAGGGTATACACTTTAATTAATAAGGGTATACCATTTTGTTTTAAAGGGTATACACTTTTTATTAATATTTTTTATTTTCCTTCAGAAAATATGGGGCACACATTTTTATATAAAAGGTACACAATTTAACACAAAATTCCACAAAATCCTAAAAGCGCACAGAGTATGCCCCGTGCGCCCGGGTGCACACAAATTTTTGCCCTAAAAAAATTAGAAAAGAAAGAGATCCCAATCGTTAGAATTAGAAAAGATCTAACGATGAAAACTAAATTAAAATGGAAATTATAATTAAGAGATTAAAAATTAAAATTAAGAGGTTAGAGAGACATGTACTACGATTAAATTACAAAGGAAGAATTAGAAAAAGAAAAAAAATATGAATTAGAAAAGAAAAAGATCACAACCACAACAGTTAGAATTTGAATAAAAATATATAAAAAAAACAATAAAAAAGAAAAGAAATCAAACTATCAAAATTTAATTAAAAAAAATTAAGATTGAAATAGATTATGCCGGCATGAGTATGCCGGAGGACAATCTGCAGCTTTAAGAGGAATTAGAATTGGAACCAATTAATTTCTCAAAATAAAAACCATTTGGAGTCTTGAGGCATTTTATGTGCAGCTTTAGGAGGAATTAGAATTGGAACCAACTAAATTCTCAAAATAAAAACCATTTGGAGTTTGAGGCATTTTATGTGTCTGTCGAAAAACAAAGACCATTTGAAATCAATAGAAGATGTGTCAAAATATAATCTCAAAATTAAAATAATTTTGAGTTGGAAGGGGTGGAGGACAATTTTGTTACGGTAGAGGAACAGTGATCATTTGAAGTCAAGTAGAGGTGTAAAAAAAACTGTCAAAAGAAGTGGAGGAACATTTTGAGTCGGTAGAAAGGAGCAGGTGGTTGGGGTCAGTGGAGTCAAAAGAAAAACCAGCAGCGGTCTTTTGATTTTGAGTTAGTGGGCCAGTGGAGCCAGAAAAGGTGGAAAACCAGCAGCTGTCTTTAGAGTTAGTGGAGTCAGAGGAGTTAAGAGGATACTTTGACCATTTTGAGTCAGTCGGTAGAGGAGGAGGATTTGCTGCCTGTGGGTCATGGAAAAATAAAGGAAGATTAGTCAGAAATGCACCAATTTAATGCGAAATAGTTATCACTACAGCGACATTTAATTTGGTAGGAAGGTGCAGATGCTTCGCGAAACAATGGCGAACTCTATTGTCCCCGCTGAGTTCATAAAATACCACCTCTCTCGAAACCCCTCTCAAGATAATCACATTCTCATCAGACACGAATCCTCCTCTACCACCTCTACATTCCTAGATGAGGAATTCGTCAAAGGAAAAAGTGTCTTTAGAATTGGAACTAGGTAATTTCCCAAACAAAATCATTCGTGTATTTTTAGAATTGGAATTAAGTTATTTCTCAAACAACATAATTTGAATACGGTACCTATTTCAAAGGGCTTCTGCATCTGTAGAGGGTTATGGCTTCTCTTTAAATTTTTCATATACCTTCCATACCAACAATGAATAGTTTTTGGTGGCTTAAAAACACATCCACAATCTTCTCCGTACCACAAGCGATTTGGTCCACATCAAGCTGAAAACATTATATCTGTTCTGCCTCAATCTTGAGGCAGGGTTTGGGAAAACGGCTTCTTCATGATCTGCACATTTAAATGACAGTGGGAGTGAGAGAAGGGCTTTGAACTCACACCTAACAACTACTATGGGCTCTAGCAAGGCCCATTATATGATACACCCAACTCATTTTTGAAATGATGTCACCAACTCAAATGGAAAGCACAGCAACAGTAAGAATTGGAGATGTAAATATAGGCAAGCTCGTTGTGTTGGCCTTTTGAATGTGGTAGACATGTATATTTTAACTAATAATTGTAATGCAAATGTATACATTGAGGTCATGCATAGCATAAAATCACAAAATAACAAACCAATGGTTCACTTTTAAGTGCCTTGTTGTTATTTAATCATCATCTCAACAACTACAAAAATACATCAAATCAGATCAAGAAAACTGAAGACCGTGGAAGAATTAATATATTCAATTGTAATGCAAATACATAAATCAATAAGTTCATGCATGTCATTGCAAGCACACCGATTCACTAAAATTCGTAAGAGTAATATAAAATGAATAAAATCAATTTATAGAATTAATACCAACATTAAAGCGACGTTAAATAGGAATGTCTTACATCTCTTATTACTTAAAATGGCAAGCGACATTAATATTTGAAAGGAGCACCTGCACACACAACTGAAACAGTCAATAATAAGATGAGAATAAGAGAAAGTGATGGTTGAATTTATAAGAGGCAATTCATCAAACAGGTAAAGGGCAATAACTTAGAAAGTTGCTGTTTTCAATTTATTGTTCCACAGCAAAAACAAGAAAAGTGAAACCAACAGGCAATGGAATTTCGAACAAAAAAAAAATCGATAAATCTAAAAATAGAGATGGTTTGATTACGATTGATAACCCGAATATGGTTGCTTCTTGAAAGGGAAAGGAGGTGATTGGAGAAACTCAGAAGTTGCAAGCAGAAGAAATAGAAATTGGGATTGAATTTAGACTCTTTTGTCTGGAAATACATGGAAGAAGAGAGAGTCGGCAGTATAAGAAGATGAGAGATGGAAGAAGAAGTGAATAAGAACGCCACGTAGCGAGGGAGGTAGTGTACGTGGCGAACAAAGAGGCTGGGCAATACCATGCAATTTATTAGCCGGCCATGTGTCTCCTCTTCCCTCCTAAGACTACCACCGCTCCACCTTACTCATATTATTGTTATTATTTTTTTATTTTTTTTTAAGGCTTATCATATTGTTATTTCTTTTTTTTTTTAAGGCTAGTTTGATAACGACTTATTGCTGTGGTGTAACATTCATAATCCAACTTATATGTTACTTTGGCAGCGAGACAATAAAATTGAGGGGCCCTACGTTCATCCCCATGAAAATATTATTTATCTTTACGTTCGGGCATCAAATCTTTTATATCATTTTCGTACATTATATTTTGTGTCGTGCATTATATAATTGATATGTATAAGAAGAGAAAGAAATCAAATTATTAATTACCCTAGGCTTTAAGGTTTCCTTTTAAGGTTAAATATCATTCATTAAATGATGTGAGATATACCAAAATCACACATAGAATTCTAACCAATCATTTGTCATTAGTTATTTGGAATGGATGTGCAGTATTAATATTATGAATTGTACAATAAAAAAAATTAAGAATACACATTAAGACCTATTTGACAGATAAGATATGACAAATGATTATTATTTCAGTAAGTAATATGTATGTAGATAAGGATTACGACCTTTGTTATAAGTAATAAATAAGATAAGATAAAGACTTATTATTTTAGTAAATAAATTACCACTAAAGTGGAACCAGTCCTATAAAATCAAATTTAAGATCGGATTTTTTTTAAGTTAAATGGGTCAATCTTTTATTCTTCTCTCTTCCACACACAAAGCTGGGGATATAAATATACATCTTGCTCTCTACCTCCGGATCTAAATATGTATCTCACTTTTCCCTCCTCTTTCTTCTCTTACTCCCTTCACCTTCCACCGCCGCCCAGATTCTCTAAAATTTGCCTCACCATTACGCCACCGCTAAACCACAAATGGAGAGAACTAGGTCAGCGTTGGAGTCGGCAGCGGCTCTCATTACGGCGTCGTTTGGGAAATTGTGACTGGAGCCCCTCCACACTCTGTTGGTTGCACAGTCATCCTTACCACTTTGTTCGTGTTCTGCGAAATTTGTCCATTGACTTTAATCACGCCGTCTACGATGGCGTATGAAGACGGTGGTATGGCGGCGGAGGAAGTGGGTTTTCCAGTCAACAAAATTTGGTGTTCTTCTTCGTACTTCGGTGGCACAGATTTGAAGGATTTAGAAAGGTTTTCATAAGAATGACGAACAATTCCAAAACCAGAGTATTAAAAAGCTATATGGGTTGAATAATTTATTTCTTTTATGAATAAAAAATTTAACACCACAATCCAGATGTTTTAATGGGAAAACCATTGAGATGAGCATGGACATCTTCAAGGAAAAAAAGCTTATTGAAATTCATTTTGCATTTCTAATTTTTCTTTTTTTATTTTCTATTTTGAGATTCTATATCATTAGACCTCTCTCATGTTAATTAGGGCAGCTTTATATTTTGGCACTTATGAAAATTCTTTATGAATGACAGAGTTGTTCTTACATTTATATATACTGTGGTTGGGATGGGCACTAAAAATGACATAATGAATTGATTAGTTGTTATTGCGATGATTCTCTTATTATGGGATTTCTAATGGTTCTTGTTAATGGAAATTAACTTTTATAATAAGTAAAGAATAATCCTCTTTGAGAGTGATTTAATCAATTCTTAAGAGTAATCTAATTATTTATATAAATTGATCTATCAACTTACCATATACAAATTAATTCTTCACAAAATAAAATCATAGTCTCAAATCAATGAGTGTTCCAATTAATTCAAAGAGTAATCTAATTATTTCTACAAAGTGCTATATTGTATACATTTTAATTCTTCACCATACATGATTTCATTTTCATAAAATCAGTGTCTCAAGTAAAAGAGTAATCCAACTTATTATAAAGAGTAATCCAATTAGTAGAAAAGAGTAACCTAAAAAATATTGACCAAACAAAACAATATATAAACAAATCAGGGTCTCAAATGAAATATTAACCAAAATTACTATAAAGAGTAACCTAATTAATAGGAAAAAGTAACCAAAAAAATGTTGACCAAACAAAACAATATATAAACAAATCAGAGTCACAAATGAAAAAGTAACCCAAATTATTATAAAGAGTAACCCAATTAATAGAAAAGAGTAATCTAGAAAATATTGACCAAACAAAACAATATATAAATAAATCAACATAATTATTACTATTGGATACACACTTTAATAGCTTATTTACACTGAGATACAATGAAAATTAATAAAACCTACCAGATATATAATTTAACAATAAAGAGATAAAATTACCCTTTTTTTAATTTAAAAAGAGATTGTTATCGTTCCCTTTCTACTTCCTCTCTCTAAAAGAAACCCTAATGTGTGAATTTGCTAGAAGTGATTGCTGGCGAGCGGAAAAATGACAAACTCTGGTCAGCAATAGTCAAAATGTGGCAATCCTACAACAGCAACAACAATCGACGGATCTATGGTGATCGGCGACAGTAACGACTTTGGCGGAGTTTTGTTTCGCAGCGAAGGGCGGCTAACGGGTGGCTAGTGCTTGCGATTTCCGGCAGCAAGAGACAGATCTAGCGGAGGTGTCCTCGAATTCGCTTGTGAACGTGTGGTCTGCGAGGTAGGATACAACAGCCCCAATGGAGATAGGGGATCTGAGCAAGGGGTTGTACGGGATGGGCGACGGCAAAGGGTATATAGGGTAGGTGATGAGTAGTGTTGTTATAACGATCGAGCAACTCGCCATATCGATTTAAGAACTAAAAGGAAATCCATCTATGCATTTAAGAAAACTTTCCCGTAAAAGAATCACATTCATCATCATGAAGTAATTGTCTCATTTGGTTTTGAGATATATGTAGATGATTATGTAATTTAGTGGGAGTCTATATTTATTGCTCTTTAAATTTTCAAGATACTTTGATTTGAATAATTCAGTTTTCTTCAGAATAAAGTTGATGGCTTTGAATTCATTGTGAATTCACTTAAGTAATTTTCTATTTTGTAATATTTTACATTATGGATTGATCTCACTAAAGATTAGAGTTGGACCAGTTGGAAATAGACATGATGTTGATCACATTGCATGTAATTTCCATGCTACTCACCATATTAGATCTATGTTATTGAGTATATTGATAATGATGATTGTCGGGGTTTAACCACGATTTATGATGTGGTGAATGCCTCGGTGATTCCATATTAGTAAATGAGATGGACAAGATTATTAAGTATAGCCTAAAGAGGAATAGCATAAAGTTGATCAACTAAGAATTCTTTATATAATTGTTTTGAAAAAATATATAGCCCAAGTGGGAGATTGTTAGGAAATTTTTAATTTCGTATGTAGTCTAATTGTGGACAATATATTATTATACACTTATATTAGCTATTCAATTATTTTATGAACTTAATTAAGTGATCCAGTTAAGTTGATAAGTCCATGGGCTATAATATTATACCCAATACTAAATGACTGGGTGATTATGGGTGGTCCAGTTGTGTAGTATATAAAGACTCACAGGTTATGGTCCCCGATATACTAAGCCGCACATAGTTCTCTCCTCTTCCCATCAGAAGGGATTACGACGGTACCATAAGGAATAAGGAGGCTTAGTTGAGGAAGGTCATATAACCACTGATCCCGAATTCGTGTTCCGTCTAGAGGACTCATTGGATCAGGTACGCTTCCGTGTTACAGTCTAGATCTCATTTAATCATAATAGGGTTATGGTTTATGGAACTATGAATTTATTTCTAACACTCCTTGATTTGTCGTTATTTTTACCTAGATTTTAATGCCTTTTTATGTGTATTTTTCGTATTATTTCATCCGTATTTATGTGTATTTTGGTGGTGTTAAGTGTTTTTATGGAATTATGTGTGAATGAACTTTTAAATGTTAAAACAGGTGAAAAATTGAGCAAAAAATAGAGTCGGGAGAAAGAAGGAAGCAAAGCTGCACAAACACGGCTAGCCATGTTTGGAACACGAGGCGTGTAGTGCGCACGGGCCTGTAAGAGTTGGTCATACGCGGTCATTAGAGAGTACAACACGGCCACCCCTTTGGCCGTGTACCGCACATGAGCCGTGCGCTGTCCAAAGTCTTTCGTTGACCAGAACCCTAAACACGACTTGGGCCGTGTACTAGACTCGAGCCGTGTAGGTGTAAAATTTTAGAAAATTTACAGAATCTTTCTAGAAGGTCTCCAAGGGTATAAATACCACTCCATTCAACATTCGATCATCCTAGAACCGAAATATTGGCTGCCACACACCTCACACACTATTCAATTGATTTTGCACCATATTCTTCATCCCATTCATCCACACTTTGATCCTACATCATCTCTCCATAAATTCTACCATCCAAACCAAGTGAAGAAGCAAGGAAGAGTGGGTGATCACCAAAGGAAGGAAGAAGATTCAATGGGAGTCAATCCAAGGGAGTTTTCATCCCAATTTAGTGTTAATCCTTTAGTTTACCATGATTTGTAAGGTTTTTAATGTCTATGTTAAGGATCTTATGAAGATTGTAGGCTAACCTCCCTTGTGGGGTTAGCAACATGAAAGTTTGTGGATAAATTTTGTGATCTATGTATTTAAATTCATATGTTGATTGGGTTAATTGATTTCCTATCATTGATTCTTTAGATCTTGATGTTTTGTTGATTTGTGTATTTAGATGCTCTAAATATATGATTAGATTGAGAAATTAATTATGTGGTTAGGACATTTGAGTGAATCATTTCATCAAACACTTCATATGCATTATAAATTGTGAAGAGATTGAGAAATCCTTTAGAGTTTAGAACCCTTTGATAGGACATACGGTTGGTTTGATCGAGAGATTGATTAATTGTGTGAAGGGATTCTTATTTCAAGCATAGTACCTTGTAGAATTGTTTGAATGAGAACCAATCTTTGTGCTAATTGTAATTAATATCCTATTCATCTTGAGAAGGAGCTTAGGTGAATCTAGAGTTGGCCCTTAACTAATACCCTTGATTCATATGAGTTTAATGTATGTATCCTAAGATTTTCCATTGCTTAATTGTTGTTAATCCCACTTTTGCTTAATTTGGTAAATCACACTCCATCCATTTATCTTGTTTGTTTGATCATTGTTTGCATTGCTTTGATTAATTCTATTTACTTGTTTGAACAATCACTCTATTGATGATTCATCTCTATAAAATTACGACAAACATGAGATCGCTTAAGCACTGGTACCTACCTCCCTGTGGTTCGATAAATTCTTGAATTGGTCAACCCGACTACAAGTTATGGCTAATCACTCCTCTTCTCTTCTTTACCAAATATCCCAATCTGTAAATAAGAAGATGAAAATTAAATTATGATCACATTTAACGGACGGTGACAGTGTGAAGGTCGTGAATGCAAAGTGCGACCACCAATCCTCGATGCGTCCGTCATGAAAGACGTCCAGTTGAATGCCGGCAGCCTAGTCGAAACACCACATTGAAAAGCAAAGATTTGAAGAAAAGCCCTAATTCATGCTGCAGATCAATCCCGTTGAGTCTGCCACTGGGCCACGCCGTAATCGTTGCCGGAATCCACCCTGTTGCTGCTGAAAAAAAATCGTCATTAGATAAAGATGATTGAAGGAGGAAATCCACCGCGCCACACTGCAGTCGCTACCGGAATCACCACTGTTTGCTGCTGGCAAAAAATCCATCGAGATTAGAGGAGTAAATCTTGTCTTCTTCATTTAAATCTCATAAGGAAAGAGAAAGAGAGCCCATTATTATTAAGATACGATTGAATGAAAGAGGAAATGCCAGCTTTCTCTCATTGCAAATGGGTTTGACCCAATTATAATATATTTAATACTTCCTCCGTCCCGCATTAACGTTGACGTTAGTTTTTTGCACGGAAATTAATAGATATTATATTTTAATGTGTAGTGAGGTGATAGAAATAATATTTAATGTAAAGTGGATAGTTGTATTAGTGTTGTGTGTGAGCCCTACATGGAATAATTAATTATTTTGTGTGGATCCAAGTTGACAAAAAAAATATAAACCTTAACGTGGGACAACTCAAAATAGAAAACGTAAACCTTAACGCGGGACGAGGGGAGTAAATAATATGAATCTTAAGATAAGGGTTAATATGGAGTAGGGATGTAATCCAATCGAGCCAAGTCGAACACTATTAAGCTAGAGTATCGTTTGTTAAGGAATAATCGAACTCAAGCTCGAACTCATTGAAAAAAATATATATCGAACTCGAGCTCGAACTCAAATTGTTTGATAAAGCTCACGAACGTGTTCACTAACTTTTTCATGAATGTTTTTCATGATATAAATATTTTTCTTCGTATACATTTAACGTATAATTTGTTAATGAACATTTAATGTTATTCATAAATGTTAATAAACAAACCAACAATATATAATAATAAAAGTTAAAAAGATATTTTAATATTTAAATAATCACTCAAAGTATTATCATGCATATTTATGTTTATAATACTAGATATTTTAGACGTGCGTAAAACGTCGCATGCACGTTTAATTTTGTAACACAACTCTTATCTTAAATCTATTTTCATTTTTTTTTCATTTTCGTTCCATCCACAGATTTTTTTACTTTCCTAAAATAGTAGTCCCTCCGTCTCGGTGAAAGGTCACAAATTGCTTTTTGCATGTGGATTAAGAAGTATTATCATTTTATATGTAGTGAGTAGTTGTATTAGTAGTGAATGGTGGACCATATGTGAGTCTCTTTTAGTAAAAGAGGAAAATGGGGACATTTGGATGAGACACCCAATATAATAAAATGGGGACCTTTCAATGGGAGGGATGGAGTATAAAAGTCAAAACAACTAATTTTCACGTTACACATGTTATTTACATAAATCATCAAATTTTTCATCATTAGATCTTACAAACCCATTGGATTTTTCTCATGTTTATCTTTTCAAATTTCAAAAAGTAATAAGAAAAAAAATAAAAAAGGAATTTAAGTATAAATATGGTTCCTAATTTAATTCGTGCAGTCTCGAATGAGTCTTGACACCACAATTGATTCAACATTATGCAGCATGCATTTGATTTCTCAATGGATTATAATTGTATTGACATTTATTTTTTATTTTGATATATAGGATCCATCATTCAAAGCTAGAAGATAATTGGTCTTAAAGAGTGAGAAGGTGCTGAAGTTCCACAATATTCAGCTCAGAGAAGCTTTTGGATATCAAAACTATAATTTTAATCAATTATTGGAAAGTTGAGACTTCGTGATCTAAAGGCAAGCAACATTTTGGGCATGCATCCAAACGCTACATGACTTCATTACCTAGATCTCTTACATTCAAAGATGCAGTAGTCAACGACTTATTTCATTCCAATGTTATTTTCAATGCTTCTTTCAACTGCATTCATTTGCTTGTTATTTTTCTTACATAGCTATAGTTTTGCCTTCTGATGAATGTCTGCATCTATATTGAATGCAAATCTTAATATATTCAATTAATATCAATAATCGGCATTAAAATGATTAGGAGACCATTTAAGAAAGGAAGGAAAGTAAAAGATATTAACCATCTTAATTAATGAATAGAAAATATCATGTCATTGAAGGGTTCAAGCCAAGTAACTAAGAACCTAAAGTACATATTAAGGCTTTTAATTCTAATTGATTGTTATGCACACTCCTCAGCTCATTGATGGTGTCATCATTGACAACCTACATGAAGAAAATCGGAGGGAAAAAGAAACATAGATCATTACGTATGCACATCAGTGATCAAATATAAAACTATCAAGAAAAATATTAGTTTATTGATGGTTAGAGATCCATTAGTGGTTTGCTCAAAAGACTCAGTGAATTTTTAAGCATACTATATGTTGTAATGAAATCTCCAAGTATTGAAACAAAGGTTTAAATTAGAAATATGGTATCCAAATTAATGCAGTTTCCCAAGTATTTCACCAGCCCTTATCATAAAGAGAAAGAACCTTCATAAATCTCAAAGCATAAGTTAAACTAAGAACGATTTTTAGCCCATTCATGCAATAAAGTCAATAAGAAGGTATCAATCACATATTAACTAAAAATAAGAAAATCCAATGGTAGTAAAACCTTGCAGTTAAAATTTTTTAAAATAAAAATCTGTTTGTGCAACTTAAGAAGCTGTAAAATAGTCAACTTACCAGGCAATTTCCAAATGTTCTTCTGCCAAGTGCAATCTCATATGACTGTGCAAGAGCCTCACTTATAAGTCACTGTATATGTGATAAAACTGATATACCTTGACTTACTACAGAGTCAAGATCTAATCACAGCAATTGTAATGATGTCAACCTTAAGCAAAAGGAGTAAGGACATGATATGTAATATCAGGAACCAACTCAAAGGATGTGTCAGGTAGAGAACATCAGTCAAATGTATTTTAAAGGGAGACGGTCAAGAATACCTTAGAAAACTCCTCATTTACACAGTCACACAATTTTTTTCTGTGCACGAAATCTGACATCAACCAAAATTTCATCCTCGTGAATGACTAATAAAAAGGGCTCACCAAAGTTTTGAATCTTCTAAAAGACATAAAGAGAAATATCACGACAACAGAAAGAGAAAAAAAAGGCATTTTCATGAACTACCGCCTCTGAGTATGTAAGAACTGCAGGAGAACAAACATGTTCAACTAAAATACAGCATAGGGATAATTCAGAATGTTACCATATGGCTTTGGTTAATTTTCAACGTCATATAGTGATATCATTCAAGCATTCATAAAACTCGTAGAGGCGTAAAGATACTGAAGTTCCACAGCATATAGCTCAAAGGAGGTTTTGGATATCAAAACAATAGTTTTTTGCATTCTGATGAATGTATGTTTTTATATTCAAGTAGTCATCAAGCTCCCCTTAGTTGAGAGGATTACATACCTGAGATCAATAGCAAAGCCATCAGCAGATACAACCCAAAACGAATTCAATGCCTTCGTAGAACCTTACAAACATAATAACAATTTAAATTTATGAAAAGATAACAACAGAAGAAATCAACATGAGACCTGAATATGAACTGCACTCACAATGGAAGCAAACACATTACCATAGTTGTGATCATAAATCACAAATGCAAAGCTGCCCTCAAGTTCTCTCAGAACATGATAAGCAGGGATGGGACTCCAGTCACGAAGAGTCCAGCACGCTTCAATCACAAACAGGGCTTCATTTCCATTATTTGATAGCCTATATTTCTTGTTCAGGTTGCATAGGTTGTTCAAGCCCCCATAAAAATGTAGTATACATCATCTATACCACAGAACAGACTTTAATACCATATTGAAATGCCATAATCTTAGATCACCACATTGCATAAAATTTTTTCATATAAGTCCCAATCATAACCCTTCATTTTAATCTCCATTTATCAAGATTGGTTTTTTTTCTATCGGAATGAAATATTTTTGATCTATACTATAAATTTTAGCCCTCAAATTGAGGAAGAAAAATACAAAAATAACTAATAATGATATTGAAAGCCCTGATCTCCAATTATAATTACAGTTTGTGTTATGTACAACCTACATTTTCATCATGATCTTCAAACAACACATAACAACTAAAAAAAATAAAGAATAATAAACTTGAACAATATTAGACAAAAACTTGACATTACACAAAGAGGGAAGAAAAGAGAGTGTTAGAGTAGTGTGCCTAGCGCACCAATTAGATTGGATAATTGTACTCTTTATATTTTTAATGTAAACAATCTAGTTGGAAATTATATTATTAAAGGTTGTTTTAATTTATCTATTTTGTGCATTATTACATTTGTTTATTAGATAAAGTTCCTAGACCAATTTAAGCTAAAATGTATAGTCATGCATATGATGGTGATCATGGAATTTATACATAGAGCTTTGATCTTAAACATGGTTCCGAGTCAAGAGTTTTTCTAAATGGAACAATGAATAACTTAGTAAAGACTTGCACATATGATGAATGCTCGTGGGACGGAAATATTGCATTCCATCAATATTAATGTTGTGACATAAATTCATATATGTGGATACTTATTAGTGAATAAGTTTATCGAACATGATTCGTAGGAAATTCTTATTGGACATGTCTAAATGAGAATTTTCTAATTACGATAGTACACGATTAGTCCTTAGACTTGAAGCACCACAGTAGTCTTGTGTACATCTTGTAATACTTAGATTTATCTTCTTATTGTTTAGCAATCATAAAAGGGATATATTAGGTATTATATTAATGTACATGGAGACTTGTGTGTGGCTAAGATAGAATCTGACACTTGTATAAAACAAGAGAATCTCCTGTGTATTTCATTGTTAATGATTCAAAGACCTTGGCCAATGCAACGTGAATAAAGATTCACAATGAATCATTGTAACATGAAATAGAAACACAGTTATTGAGTTAGTAGAGTTTCAACTAATATTCCTATTCTAAACTCAATCGGGAGATTATTTGTTAGAAAGACCGTACATGTATGTCACTCATTAATTTGCATGTTTACTCGCTATTTCACCTAACACTGTCCGATCACGCTACTTGCTAGGTGTTACCGTGATTAGTAGGTTCTTGAAATTAAATAGTTTATTTCAAGTGAATTAATTAATTTGATTAATTAATATAATAATCGTTATTCATAAGTTACAATGGTTGTAAGTCTACTGCTAGATTTAGTGGTGAACCTAAAGGATCACACCTTAATTTGGATGAGCGACATTTATCAAATGTTGCAGTACTTAAATTGTTAACTACGAATTATAATTAAATAATTTGATTATTTAATTACAATAAAATTAATTTGATTAATATGGTTAAAAGAATAAATCAAATGGATTGATTTTAAAATTAATAACTGGGTTGTTTTAAATTAGATTCATTAAGCCCAATCATAAATGGACTTTATGATCAAGCCCACTGAATTGTTTAAAACGTAATAGAATGGAACGCGTTATGTCGCAGTCCTCCCACTTTCTTACGTGAGAATAGAGAAAAGGGGATAGTTGAGACTTGAGAGATTTTAGGAAGTAACGTTTTAAGGATAACTTAACCTGCCTTATTTTTCAGCTTCTGATCGATTTCTAAAAAGAGTGAAAATATAGAAACCTAAAAAGAGTGAAAAAATAGAATCCTCTTTTCTGCTTTCTCTCACTACGAGAAAGTTTTCTTTTCTTTTGATTGTTGGAGACAGTAAATTGATTACTGTTCTTCAACCCATTTCGTTCCTATTATCACAAGTTGATATTAGGGACAACATTGATTCAAACGGATTTACACTACTAGCGAAGTGTAAGTTCTATGTCGTTAATCCAATCGGTGGATTACTTTAGAGGGAATACACTTGGATCCCTCACTGAGAAGAACGGTGTTAGCCACATACTGGAAATTGATTCCCTCACTCCTTGCATCAACTGAAGAGGATCTACGAGGGTAAGAATCTTTTTCGTGGATTCTCTTTAGGATATTTTAATACTGGATCCGATAATGGTTTCCGAGCATCTGGGTGAAACCTTTCATGTATTTAATAAATATGATTTATTATTTTCAAAATTTTAAAATTCCATCTTTGCGCTCACCCCGGTTTGCGATAACGAAACCAATGGACGGCTCACTCAGAAAGCCATTCTTATACATATAATAAGACTTCAGGTTCTGCACGGCCTATAGTCGATTGCTGTATACTTTTTGTCAAATGAAACCCCAATAAGCGAACATGAGAATCAGATTTTGAAATGCATAAATTATCAAAATCGACTACATTACAACGATCAAATTGTAATTTTTAAATTCCCAAATTAAAATTTCAAATTTGGAAGATTTAAACTTCATAGAAATTGAATTCATTTGTGAGAATTAAACGACTGCAAATATAAATCTTACTTAGTGCGTTGACAAAGGTAAGGTTTGTGAACCCCATAAACAAAGAAGTAAACCGTCGGATATCCCTGGATGTCGATCTTCTGGCTGAGCTCCGCCTCCTCGGTTGCATTAATTTTTGCCAGCACCACCGCCTCGTCCTTGAGCTTCGATGCGGCGGCCACGTACTCAGGAATCAGGATGAAAAGGAAAATTTAAGAGGTAATCAAAGGTTATGCGTCTGTTAATCTTGTCTTGATAAAACGTTTTAATTACCTTAATTTTGAAACTTATGTCATTAGTTAATATAGCTACATATTAAGACCAAGGATGAAATAGTAGTAAACAAAAATTGGTGAGGACAAAATGGGAAAGAAATGTTTTACAACTCCTAGCCACTATAAATATAAATATTTAATTATTTATATAATAATATATATACTACTTAAACATAATAGTAAAATTTACTAACACGTTCGCAAGCCATTAAAGAGTCTATTAACCAATATGTTTACGAGCTTTCGAGTAGAATACCCTTAAACTTGAGTTTGGTTTGATAAATCATTCGAGCTCAAATTTTGAGCTTGATTTAGCTCGTTAAAGTTAACAAACGAGTTCGAACGAATACTTTATCGAACCGAGACTCGAATAGTTCGCGAACGGTTTGGTTTACTTACATCCTTAATATGAAGGAGTGATCTTGATTAAAAAAATCGAGATTAATAATATTTAAATATTTGATAGGTAATATAATATATTGAAATATGTAATAAAAGAAAGACTCTCTTGTGAGACGGGTCGACCCATCATTAAAGTATGCTTATTGTATAGATAAAGTATGCTTATTTGTAATTAAAGTGTGTTAATAATAAAATATATTATAACACACTAAAATTATACTTTAACGCATAATCCAACATACTTTAGAAAACATACTTAACAACCAATAAATATATTTTAGTGATGGGTCGACCCGTCTCACAAGAGACTATGTCGTAATAAAATTACCTTAACACCCCTTAATATGTTTCACTATATAATTTCAAATATTTATTTTTACTCCATCCGTCCCAGACACGGGTACTATAGATACGAAGTTTAAAAAAAATTAATTTTTGACCAACTTTATTGACTTTTTAGGGGTATTGCGATATTTTTATGTAATAAATAAATCATATATAAAGTATGTTAGGTTGTTAGGTGGGAGTTGTATTTTTTAAATTAAGATAACTTTTGAGGTTGCTGATTAATGTGAAATTTCCTTTTTGGATGGTGAAGATAAGTGTGGGAAGAACGAAAACGAAAAGGGTGAACATAAGTGTGGGACATAGGGAGTATTATTTAAATCATTTTTAGTGAATTTTTTTTTTTAAAAAAATCCTTTCTCTTTATTAAATTTAATACTCACACGTCCCACTACAAAAATTGAATTTCCATTTTCAATAAATGGGTCCACACAAAATAATTATTATTTCTCCACAAGGTCACACACAACACTAATATACATATTCACTATGCATTAAAATATTTTATCTCTCAACTCACTATACATTAGAATACTATATTTCTTAATTTCAATGCAAACAGTAAATCTTAATTTCAATGGAAGCAGTAAATGTAACTCTTAAAATGAGAAGGAAGGAATAAAAGTAAAGACAAACACTTGTGTGAACCGGTTCACACATGAAACCTATTTTCAACTATTACTCTTTAGCAGGGCTGGTCTTAATGTGGGTCAAATGAGTCGAACGACTATTATTGTTTAATTTTAAGGGGCCCACAATTAATTTTTCAAACATATACCTATATCTTCAAAATAATTTAGAAAGAAAGGTTATCCAAATGAATGTGACAACTTTTATAAAAGCTGTTGAACTACTTAGGCCCATAATTATTGTTTAAATTTAGGGGCCTATAATTAATTTTTCAAATATATAATTATATCTTCAAAATAATTTAGAAATAAAGGTTATCCAAATAGAAGTGACAGCTTTTATGAAAGCTGATGAACCCATGTTTGATTCCCGATTATGTTCTCTCCAATATTTAGCCTGCACGATAGTTCTCCAAGAAGTTGATATTGCCGCAAAAAAGAATGGCCAAAGATTTGACGTTGCCCAGAAAATAATCATGTATTTCTTACGAGGAATCTTCTATCAACAATGATTACAGAGAATATTATAACATATACTTTTTATATGATTGGATGATGAATAAATACATAATGCAGCTGATTAAATTTTTTTTTTGTGATTAGAATGCAGCCAATTAATTTTTTTCATGATCTTCCCCTACTTATTTTTATTAATTAGTTCCATAATTTCACATTTCTATTAAAAAACGATGTTGGAGAGAACATCCATTAAGAATTGACGGTTTTTTTAAGTTCATCTATATTAAACTGACGATTTCAAAATAAATAGATAAATTTTATTTTAATGTAATAATAATAAAATGAAACCCCATCCAATTTTCAATTTTTATACTTTATTGTCATCGGTTATGTAAAATGTGAAATTTTTTTTTGATACTTCTGTATTTTTTGGGATCGATTATATATGTTGTGAAAGAAATTATTAATATTTAAAATTAATTGATTATGTTATGTTGATTTTATGTGATGATGTTGGATTGATATACTTATATTTTCGTATTTCTGAGATAACTTACTAATTGAAAACAACAAAACAAAATGATTAGAATTTTTTTTGGGCGACTTGAAAATTTTATAAAAATGTTTTAATCGAGTGTTACAATACATCTCATTCAATAGTGTTCCAAGACATTATTTTTCCCCAGTTCAGTATTATTTTTAATGTTTCTCATGTTTATTTGGGAGACTTGCTATATTCATTCTACAACTGATTATTAAGATTTCTTATACCCATAAGTATACATAAATTGTGCATTATATTTTCACGTGGAAGGAAGATCTCAATTTTCATATGGAAGGTGGAATAATGATTTCGGGCCACTCAACACGATGATATATTATTTAATCATTCTTTTAGAGACCAACTTTTATTAGACAAAGACTTGGTATCGTCTCACGTAAGGGCTTACGTGAGACGAGTGAAAAGTTATAACTTATATAATGAAAAGTGATACTGAATTAATGAAAAATGATAATGTTATTTCATGAACAATTTATAGTATAAATAAAAAGTGATAATATTTCATGCGACAGTGGTGACATTTCATAGCGAAAGTGATAACTATTTTAAAAAGTGTAAAATGGTCTCACGTGTCTCACGCAATACCTACCTTTTTTTATGACAAAATTTGTTTTATCCTTATTATGATTTATGATTTAATATTAATTTTTTAAATTTATAAGAATATTTGTTAGTGTATAATTATGTATTTATAGATTATTATACGCATGTAAGATTTGCAAGATATGCGGTATAGATTAAAGTAATAGAAATTACATGCGCAACATATGATCAATACTCTATGGAAAGTTCTAAATTTTTTTTTATTTCTTTATAATTCACATCATTATTCTTTTTGGCCTCATGACAGAATTAATGATTGTGTATATATTTATATATATTCACACACTCGTGATTTTATGTAAAAGGAATGCATAATAGTTATATTTTTCTAAAAATATTTGACATTAATAAAGAGAAAATTTGACGAGCTCACCATTGATGTCAAAAATACTTAATGTGGGTCTAATATTAACTGTTGAGTGTTTTCTACGCACTTTAATTTAATTCTCAAGTGTGAAGGATATCAATTGTAGTGACAAGCAACCAAGTTTAAATATTGAACCCACAGTACAACCAATTATTTACTTTTTATAATTACAAAATTAATTAAGATAGTAACCGATTTTCAATTTTAAGAATTAATATCTAAAGATTGAGAATTAAATAACTATTAAAATAAATCAAAAAAAGATTTAAGATTAATTTAGGAGAAGATCAACAGTTCTAAAATAATCCGGTATAGACCAATTGATTTGAGTTCCTAGACTTCCAATTGATCATTCATGCAGATTTTATGAAAATACACCACTTAATCCTATTTTTCCACCGGATATGATCCGATTCAAAGATAACAGTATAATCTGATTTTAACCCTAAAGTGTGTGAATATTACCAAGCCCCCTTCCTAGATACTAATAAGGCAAACACAAAACCTTCGGATGGCCAGTTTGACTAACAAGAATTCTCTGAAAATACTACAAGACTCTATTCACTTCCTACTTGAAAGTCTAATTATATTGTTCCACTAAACAGTTCAAGTATCTGATTTACTAGTTCTTAGAATTAATGTGTTTATTACGGAACAACCTTAATTCCCAACAGATAGACAATTCAATTGATGAACGCGAAGAAGCTAACATAAGCATTATAGCGGATGTTATGAATTTACTATGAAGATGTTACGAAGCATGATTGCAAAGTCTCAAGACGAATCAAATAAACTAAAACATGAATTCAAAAATTAGTTCATCAAATCAATTACGTCTATCCTTCAAACCTTAATACTGTAAACAAAATCAGCCCATGGGATTACAAGCAACTCCCATGGCTATCAAAATTATACCAAAAGTCTTGATAAACGAAAAGATAAGAAAGGAATAGAAAAACCCTAGTGGTGGCGTTGTCTAAGATTCATTCTCCGTGTCTCCGATTGAATGATCTCTGATGAGTATTTTCTTTGCATGCAAAATTAATCCCCAAGTATTAAGGATATCAATTGCAGCTTAAGCAAGTCACCAAGTTAATATTGAACCCAAAGCATGACATATTATCAATTTAATTATTTATTAAATTAATTAAGATAGGACAATAATTTTGAGTATTGTATTTGATAATGTTTGGCGCACATTCGGGATAATAATCCCTAGAACACTCTAATAGCTGTTTATTAAAATTAACAATCTAGAAGATTGCAGATATTGATTAAATTATTAGACACTAGAATATTTTAGTTTAAGAAAGTGGCATTATGTCGGTTAATTTTGCCGACTATGTACTGCTATAAATAGTATAGAGGAGTCCTTGTATATGTGAAGATAATAAATCAATTTTACTTTTCCACTTTCTTCAAAAAGTCTGCTCCACTTTACTATCTCATTTCTAATCACTATTAATATCAACTTTAACACATTATACTAAATCACTAACCATCTCACCTCACGCCACACTTCTTCACTATCAACCATCACCTTTCACCTTAGAATACAAACAGAACAATTAAACTACTAAACAAAATTATTAGATGACAATTAAAATAACAGTGGAAGAATACAAAAGTATTTCAAGAATGGAGAATAGGTAGTTGTAGGGTAATCCAGTTTTACTACTTAACTTTCCTCTCAAGTGTGCTGACAAACACTGTCTTGTGGACTATGGACGCATCACTAAACCATTCAAATCTACTCTATAGACACAAGTAAATATGTGTGTAACACGTGTGAAAAACCTCGGACCAAGAGACGTAATTTCACTCACCTTTCTAGGTACTATAAGTATCAATTATTTTGCCCCTAAAATTGGTACTCTAACCCGATATGATCTCCCTTTATAGGTATCATAAAATTACCCTCTTTATCCTGCTTAGTAACCCGAATTCAATTCAATTAATAAACATTCATATATGACAGTTCTAATAAAGTTTCAGAATCCCCCACATAGAATCATAACATAAAACCTTGTTCAGCGGTGAACGCATTCAATCAACAACCAATCAACAACTAAGATATATATTCAGACTCTATATAACAGCTGAAGATATATAAAACGATCGTGAATATGAGTTAAAAATGTGCAATCATATATAAAATAAATCCACAAGTAGTATTTGATGAGAGTGAAAATAAGCGTGTTATAATGTCCAATTTAACATCTTCTTGATTGGAATTGTTGTCATATATTAACACAAGTGTCTTATATTCAATATATGTGAGAAAAAGGTACACTTGAGGTGTTTTATTATGTTTTAGGTGGAAAAATGATCAAAAGTGCAAAGTTAGGGAAAAAGTGCAATTTGTGCAATAATGCTGAAAAACGTACGTCCAATTTGTATAATTTTTCTATGTTCATGTAGAGATTAACACTGGTGTTGTGATATATATTTGGAAAGCCACTTAAAAGAGGATCGTTTTGGCATAAAGAAAAACTCAATCAGAATCCAAACGAGAAAGTTCTGATCAAAATGGTGACACCGCGCAAACTGTGCCAAACAGAACGACTGTGCCAATTTTGATGACTTGTTACATATTCAATTTTTGGAGTCTCTGAGAGTTCTTTATATAGACAGAAAGCTAAGGAAGAGAGGATCGCGTAAGTGCAAGAATCACTCAAACCAGAGCTCGTATGTGGAAGTTATACGGATAATGGTGATACTGCACACTATAGTTCGACCAGAGTTCAACCACGACACGAGCAGTTTGACCTGGGGTGTTGGTTGAACCAGAAGCCTGAACAGTGCAAAATTGGGATTTTTACCCCCTGTTCGTGAATTTTCAAGCTTTCCAAGAAAATAGCCTTCTTAGGTCCATAAGGAAAGCTTACAAGTATAAAAGGGAATGTAAATCACACCAAGAGATGAAATAGATATACGGATTGGAACTCCTGTGAGGACTATCATCTTGTGGCCTAACAAACTTCCTGCTGCTCGTCAGTTGTCTTGCCACCAAAAATCATCACCATCTACAGAGTCTCACGTGATGCAGTCCGGGGATCCACCTTTTCTTATATCCCGCTAGGGTCCATCACCAACTGACCCACTACTGCTCGAAAGTCCCCTCACTGAACACCACTCTCTCTCTCTCACAATAATTCAGGACGGTGGCCCACTCTAGGTAGCCTACTCTGGGTATTCCCAAGTCGCTCATTCCTTGGTCGCCCCTTTCGCCACTCAGTGCATATATAGTGGCCGCACACACTATTAGTATATTATTAATTTTGGGAAAAACACTTTTCATGATTATGCATGGTATGCAAGTAGAAGAAACTAAATATGCATCACATAATATTCAAGACATTAATATCCACATTTATTTTAAAACATGGTAATAATTTAACTTAAGATCACACAATTCCGCATATAGAATAATCTCTGATCACATAGGCCAATAAATATAAAACAATGATAATATCTCAAATCGCAAAATTCTACAACTTGTATCACACATTAATTACAAATAATTCATAATGTAATTATTAATTAAACTAATCACAAATAATTTATAACATAATTATCAAATATTAATAATAAATAATTCACACACGATATGTTTATGTATTGTAATTGGACATCCACTTACCTGAACTTCGATAGTAATAATACCACAGACCTCGTGATAACTGTAACTACCTATCTCCCATCTCTCTCTCCTTCCACCCCCTCTCTCTCTCTTTTTATTTATTTTAAACTCCACGGACTACTTCTCCTTGCCAATTGAGTTTGATAACCTCAATATATATAGATGTGAGGTGATGGTAGTGGGCGTTCATCAACCGCCATTACTTACTATTAATAGTAACTTCTAATAATAGTATATTATTATTATTATTAAAACTAAACATGTAATTGTGGATAAACTAACTACGACATACCCACGTGTTCCACTTTTAACCAAATGATTTTAGGCTTTGCGTGACGGTAAAATTTAATTATTATTATTATTCATTACAAATATACGTGAAATACTTATTAATTGAAATATAATATATTTACAAATGAATACACATGCGTGTACATTTTCTTACCACTATTATTATTATGAGAGCACATGTGACACTTAATAATTAAGAAATAATGTATTTATAAACACGAGGCAACTTAATTATATATCAAAATTAATGCAAGTAAATATTTATGTACTTTTATATATATATATATATATATATATATATATATATATATATATATATATATATATATATATATATATTTATATTCACAAATTGTCACCATTGTTATCATAAATGTATCAAATAAAAATGCAAAGACAAATAAAATATAGAAACAATTACCACATAATTATCAAATAATTATAAAAATACATAAAATACAAATTATATAATAGGCAAAATACTTGAGTATTACATCCTCTCCCCCCTATAAAAATTTCGTTCTCGAAATTTAGTCTCACTCTACTTCAGCATTTTATAGTCATCAAATTTGTAATAAATGAGACAAAAACAATGCTAATACAAAATCACATATATGTTATCTTGAATAGAACTTACTAATCTGTTGGTGTACCGTAGATTCCGAGATTTTACATGGACAGTCTACAGGATCATGACCGTGCTCTGATACCATTTTGTCACGACCCCATTTTTCTCACCAATAAATAAAAATAAATATTTCTTTCCTTTCATATTTTTTATACAATGTTGTCAATTACTCACTTAGAAAAAAATTGGAAGCTTCTAAAAGTTGGGAAGGTTTTTGAAATTTTTCAGGAGTTATAAGACGATTTGCGATGAAAAATTAGTTATGGGACGAAATCTAAATTTTTGAGAAAATTTCGAGACTAAATCAAAAATTTTAAATATATTAAGACAGAAAATAAAGTTTGCTACAGTTAAGGGATGAATGTATTAATTACTCTAAACATTATAATCCTTGTATAAAGGACCAATGATTTGCCAAAAGTTACCATACACTTGGTCGTTTCTCTTTGTTCTTATACTAATTTTTTAGATGTGCTATGCATGTAGCATGCACGACTTATTTGTAGTACTTATTTATTTATTTGTACTTGTTTTTTATTTTGAAAAGTTATTTTTCAACATAATAATGAATAATTTTAGTAAATCATTTACTCCCTCCGTTCACAATACGCTTCACGTTTACTGTTCCACGTTGTTTAAGAAAATTTGTACTTTTTGACAATTTTTATTGACTTTAGAGGGTATTGTAGTATTTTTAAGTAATAAAAAAGTATAAAGTAATGGTATGTGTGTGAAAAAAGAGTGGCAAATTTAAAATTAAAGTAATTTTTGAGGTTGTTGGATAAAATGATTTTTCCTCTTTTGAGATGTGAAGGGTATTTTGGGACAAACAAATGAAGAAAATGTGAAGAGTTTTGTGGGCGGATGGAGTATATATTAAGTGCATCAAAACCATCTAATTTATCAATAATTGTTATATAAACTATGAAATAAGTACATTTTGTATGTATATTTTTTGTCCCGTGTCTTTTCTTTTTTGATTTTTATATTGCTTAGAATCTTGTATCTTCACTCTTTTCGTAATAACATTGAGAATTTTGATTTTTTTTATTTGATAATTCATTATATACTTATTTGTTTGTAAATCTTTAATATGAATAAAATATTTTTTTATTAAAAATCCTTCCCATTACTATACTAATTTTACTCCATTCTTTTGTTTCGCTTTATTAAACTTTTTTATACGAATGAATTGTCTAATTTGTTTAAAGAAACGTAATATATAATTTGAAACGTTTTTTTTCCTTAAAATATATCTTAGGAGACAATTATATGTTAAATGAAATTTACAAATGAAAGTTTAGAATAGTTCTTAATTTTATTTGTCTGTGAAGTATTTCATTATTTAATACCTCTTCGACCCACAAAAGCTTTTGCTATGATGACTTTTGAAAATATTATGGTATTGTTTGGGATTAAATAAATGATAAAATGTGTTAGGTGTGCTAGATAAAAGTGATTTAAAAAAAAAAGTGTCTAAGAAATTATAGTTGTTTTGATTTTTTTTACATTTTTTTTAAGCTGAAATTTTTTGTGAGAATGATCAAAATAGAAATGGTGAATATTTTAATGAGTTGGAAGGATAATGTATTCTTATGATATTGTTGTAGATTATCTTGATAATAAATTAACGATTTTTTTAAAAAAAATATTTTTAATTGATTAATTGTTATAAAAATAAGTAGTATTTAAGATCAAGAGGTTGAATTTAAGGTTTTCTCTATCTTAATACTTTAAATGATTGTTTAATTTTGGAGATTATTTGTGTAACTCAGGTCATATAAGTTTCATTTCTTTTACAGATTATTACCGGTATCTTATAATTATCGTTTGACATCAGCTAACCTATTTCTATAACGTGCCTAACTTATCGGTGTTTAATAATATTATTGTGATTATTATACTTTTCAAATTATTTTTATTAACACTTATTTGTTTTAATAAAATTAAAATCAAAATAATACTTCTTTTAATTTTAAATTAATTTTGTAATAAAATTTCAGTATTTTAAATTATATTTTTGGCGATTAATAATATTATTGTGATTATTATACTTTTCAAATTATTTTTATTAACACTTATTTGTTTTAATAAAATTAAAATCAAAATAATATTTCTTTTAATTTAAATTAATTTTGTAAAAAACTCTTTTAATTTAAATTAATTTTGTAAAAAACTCAGTATTTTAATTATATTTTTGGCAAATACATTGAATTTACCTGGCACCCTAATCACAAAAATTACTCCCTACTTTTTAGTAAGAGTAATTTATAGTATAAATGAACAGTAATAAAAATTATAGTGAAAGTGTTAACATTTTATAGCAAAAGTGATAATTATTTTAAAAAAATATAAAAAAATAATCTCACGTGAGACGGTCTCACGCAAGATTTATAAAAAATTAAAATGGTGAACTATTACACTTTTGAATAAATAACAATATTACTCTTATAATTTTGATATGTTATGATTTTTATTTTTTTTAGGAATTATTTATTGATAGGTACACGTGTATATAACCTAATTACAAATAAATGCATTGATCTAAACGTTTATTTTTTTCAGCTTTACCCTTTTTTACAATGCGTGTATATAATCTAATTACTAATAAATACATTGATCTAAACGTCTATTTCTTTTTTCAGCTTTACCCTTATTTACAATGCTGAATATTTCAACGTTTTCACTTAACACTAGTTTCATTAAACACTAATGTACACTAAATCAAATAAAAAAAATGGGTGATAGATTTAAGGATAATTATAATAACCATATTTTCAATTTAATTACTCACGTATTTTCTGTTTCTTTCTTAAAGATGCACACTAATGTACATTCATAGGGTTCTTTAATTTAATTGTTTATTTTGTATTTCTCTCTAAGAATGCACACTAATGTATTTAACAATAGTTTTAACCGTGTATCTTTCGTCAAAGATGCACTCTGATGTAAATATACTTAACAATAGTTTCAATCATGTATCTTTCGTCAAAGATGCACTCTGATGTACATTCGTATGGTTTTTCAGTTTAATCACATATTTTTTGTTTCTCTCTTTTTGTTTTCATCTTAACAATGCACACTAATGTACGGATAGGTATAGGTATTATGGGAAAAACAAAATATAATTTTGTATTTATCGGTAATTTTTTAAAACGAATGTATCGCTTAGTAATTTTTAAATACATTTTGTACCTACTATTTATTAACCCTATTTTTTTATTGAGATAAGTAATGTTTTTCATTTAAAAATATAAAAATTTATTTTTCTAACCATAATATTTCATGTATCAAAGAGTAATTTTGTAAAATCATGATGAATCGAATCAAAATTTATAAGTGTTAAATCCTTTGTAGATTTATATATGAAATATATTAAATGAAGTACTATTTATATAGGCTAATTACACCGTGCAATTCACTTTAAAAAATATATACAAGTATAAACAAAAACATATACAATTATGAACAAATGTATACAATTTAATTGTTAGTTTTTTTAATAAAAATTTGAGTGTAAAAAAACATACAATTATTGAAAAACATGTATACACTATTGAATAAAAAGTTATATACATATGGATGCTAGTTTTTTCAATAAAAAACTTAGTATGAAAAATATACAATTATTAAGAAACACGTATACAAAATAGAATAACATGTATACAAAATAGAATAAAAAATTATACACATATGGGTGTACCCTTGCATCCGGTTGTACCTAATATCAATTCAATTATGTTTAGTTGTGGATTCGAGATAGATAGAAATAATTACTAATAGGTACATACTTTGTACCCCTAATTACTACTAGATACATTGATTTACAATAATTATTATCACATACAAAATATTAAAGTAAAATATCAAATATAACCCTAAACTCATACACTTTTAAACCACAAACCATAAACCCCCACCCATCGTCAGACAACCGCCGGACCGCCGCCGCCGCCGCCGGACCGCCGCCTGCAGGTCGCCAGAAAATTGCCGCCGGCCGTGGGAAAACGCCGTCGCCGCCTCTGCCGGAAAACTGACCTCGCCGGAGCTCCGACGGCCTGTTGCCAAACCGCTGGCAGGCCGCCGGAAAAGCTGCTTGACCCCGCCGCCGCCCCCGGACCACCACCCTTTTTTTTACTGCACATACTTTTTTTACTGCACACAACATTTATGTGCAGCACATTGTATGGGTAATATTGGAATATCACTATATATTTTTGTAGTTAGTAGTAATATTTTTGTATGTTTGTATCTCATAGTAATTTAGAGTTTTTTTGTGTATCTAGTAGTAATCCTCCCTTGGAGATACGATATTTTAAATGATTAATTTATTTTAAATATTTTAAAGATTAATTTTTAGTTGTAGATTTGTAAATATAATATTTTAAAGAGTTAGTCTTCTGTAAATCGGGTTTAAGGTATAAACTCTGTGGTTCCCTTTAATTTAATTTCTAGCAATATATAAGGATAATTGGATTGAAAGGAGGACCACACAAGTTTTTCTCTATTTTAAAATAATTAAATTAAATTACATTAAATAATTAATTAAATTAAATCAAATCAAACACTGTAGTAAAAAATAAAAAATCAAGTAGTAGTATATTAACGACTTTAAAAATAATTTTAATAAACATAAATAAATAAAGAAAAACCGTGGTTCTTTTAAATGTGAAAATAGATAAGGAGTATGTGAATATTTGTAAATTTTCAAAAATGATTATTATTTAAAAATAATAATAAATACATCATTTCTTATGCTCATAACAATTCATGCGCATGTGGTTAAAGATATTCAATGTTTACCGGCTAAGACAGTTGATCTTTTTAAAAATAATTTATTTATTTGATGGTGTTGCTTGCATCTAACATATCTAACGGTTTATATTTTTTTGGGTTATATAACACAAGGGTTATGCAAGAATTAGCCTTGTGTAAAAATAGTTTAAACGTACAGTTATTTGCAACCCACTCCCGCAAAAATTTAGGCTATAATATCTCTTACTAATAAGACTAAAATATTCTTTTCTATACTCTTTTCTTATAATAAATTTCAGATTAACATTCATTAAATTAGATTAATGCTATTTGCCCATAATATCAACACATCGTATATAATGTAATGATCCAATCGCATAATTTTTTAATAATTATATACCTCAACATTTGTAGATTTTACAGAAATTGGTAGGAATTCTTAGAGTTTGATACTCATCATCATGCCACTAATAGAGAAAAATATGTAACATGGATTAGGGCTGCATTAAATCAAAGTTTTTCCAAATCAAAATTGTAACATATTTAAGATCCAAGAACGATATTGACTATTGAGTTCTATAAAAATGATTTTTAATAAATTCATGGGATAATATCAATTTTGATCCTCTAGGATATGCAAAATCCAACATTATAAGAAAAATGATTATAATGACAGAAATCCTGTCATTAATACTTTCGTCATGCCATTATTGCTTCTCTAGTTAAAGTTTTTTAATGACAGGAAAGTGACCTAATAGGTCATATCATTATAGGTCACTTTTCTGTCATTAAAAACCTTTAACTAGAGAAGCAATAATGACAGATCTCTGTCATTAAAGGCCATTTTTCTTGTAGTGCAACTTTAGTCATGAGGTTTGGTAAATTTTCAAAAGTGGTCATCAGTGTCCGCTTTTAATCCTTTTTGTCCACTTTTGTTCCTTTTTGTCCATTTTTAGTCCTTGCCTATCCTAGAGGACCAAAAGTGGACAAAAATGACCAAAAGTTGACCAAAATGACCAAAAGCGGACATCGGAGGATTACTTTTGAGAAATTACCAAACTTGAGGACTAAAGTTGGATTTGGCATATCCTAGAGGACCAAAATTGATATTTTCTCTAAATTCATTGTGTTTCGTTGATTTCTGTAAATCCATCTTGTTCAAATTATGTATAAGTTTTTTTAAGATATTCTAGAATTGTGAAATTAGAAAGTTTGATGCTTTCAAAAACAAAAATAATAATAATAATAATATACTGTTCATATATACGATTATATCTAATCTCTAAACAAACAAAAATTTTGTTAAATTAAAAAATCTAATACCTTCTCATCTCAAATGCCAAACATGATATTTGAACAAATTAAGATTTGAAAAAAATACATGTTATGATCCTAAAAAATTACATATTTTATTCAAAGCAATTTACTATTGTTGGATATTAGAATGAAAATGGAGAAAAATATTCGTTATAAAATTGACAAATTATAAGATAAATTAACTTTTTTTTTAATTTATGTTATGGAGTTTATTTAATTAATGGGGTACGCTAAGAAAAGATGGGGTATGAATAGTCGTATCCTTATTAAAAGATTGGAGTTTTATTAATTAAAAGGGTAAAAGAGTCTAAATTGGGATATATTTAGTAATTTATAAATGTATCTTCAAATTTAAGTGGGGTACATTAATTAATGGGGATACGTTTAGTAAAATAGGGGTGTAAGTAGTCGCTCCCTTAGAAAAATTCATCATATCCAAAAGTATTATTTTAACTTTTAATTATTTTCCATACTATCATATCTATTCGTAGTCCTTTCATTTTTTATATATATTCTATTTCTTATAAAAAAAATATTGTTGTACTTAAAATTATTTCTTACATCTATCACATTTTAATTTAATAGATATAATCTATAAAATTTCATAATATTATACTAAAATTTAAGAACTAAAAAAAACACGTTTAAGAATAAAAAAACATAATAATATTTCTACTGTAATTAATATTATAAGAAGTATTCTAACTCTTCAAGTTCTTTTCTTATTTTATATTTTATACTCCCCTATTTTAATTTAATTTTGTATAATTTACTTTCATTCAATTACATCTATTCAGCTTCTTCAATTGGATTTAGTATTTTTATTGTTTTATATTATATAAGAGTCGACCGTAATAATCTTAGTATTAGTTTTTATATTTTCACATTTTTACATTAAAAGAAAAAAAATGGGTCACTTACTAGGAGATACATAAAATAATATATAATTACTATAAACTACATGACTCAAAGCACTATTACTCATAACTACACAATTATGATTATGATATCATAAATACCCCTATGTATTTGCACAATTGTTCTGCACAATTTGATTCTGCACAATTTGGTTCTGCACAATTGTTCTGCACAATTTTGTTTTTGCACATTTTGTTTGCACATTTTAAATTCCGGCAGCAGGCGACGGCGGTCAGCGCCGGTCAACGATCGGTCAACGCCGGTTAACGGCCGGTCAACGCCGGTGGGTGGGTGAGGGGTAGGGGTGTTGGTTTAAAAGTGTATGGAGTATAAGGTTATATTTGGTATTTTACTTTAATATTTTGTATATGAGAGTAATTATTTAAATTTCATGTATCTAATAGTAATTTAGGTTAAAAGTGTGTATCTATTAGTGATTAACCCAAAAAAAAAAGCTAAATACTCTCATTTACTTTTAAAAATACCTATAATTTCATATTGTTGCATATTTATCTATAAGAGTACATCACCATAATTAAGTTAATAAAATAGAATAGAATTCAAAAATTTTATATTAGTAAAGTGTAAAAACTCTTGAAAATAACACATTACATATGTTTAATTAAATGCCAATGTGTTTTTTATTAGTATTATATACAATAACATGATGTTAATATTAATTAGCAATGAGAAAATACTCATTCATTATCTAAACAATGAAGAGAAAAAAAAATAATGAAGAAAATAAAAATTAAATAATATTTGGCCTCACATGAAACAAGCCATATGTAGGTGTGAATATAACATTTTGTCAAAACTGACATCCTTGAAATCTTACCCTTTTAATTAGCATAAAGATGCACTATACCATCTTCCATTTTGAATAAATGTTGTTTGCACATCATTCAAATAATTAAACTCGACATGTTTGTGATCTTAGGATCAACCACCACTACCACCATTGCCCTGATCATGCTCGATGAAACCCCTTTCAGCTGAGAAACAGCATAAAGGTAATAAATAGATGAAACTATACAACATTAACGTGCATTAGTTACGAAACACAAATTGTTAAATAGCAAGAAATAAACAAACAACAAATATATTGTAGTATGAAACAAGTAAACATTAAAAGGAATAGATATCAAAGTCACTTATATGAGCTCAAATATAGAAAAATAAAATTAAATAAGACAATGTAAACATAAGAACACAAAGAGCAATCAGATTCTCTTTCTCATGGTAAAATGTTAGCTAGTATATATAGATAAAAAGAATACAACCAAGAGCCGAATAAAATAGAAATTCAAGAGTTGTATTAAGTTGAAAATTACTCCCTCCGTCCCAAAATGTTTTGCACACTTCCTTTGTAAATTACAAAATGTGCAAAATATTTTGGGACGGAGGGAGTAATTGTTTTAAATAGTAATCCAAGAGTTATTATGCATGAATGAAGTTTAAATGGATCATGAATTATTAGTAAAAATTATATTAATAAATTAATTTAATATTATTAATAAGTAAAGGAAAATAAATAAGGGCAAAGTTTCAAAAAAATATTAACATTTGCTAAGTCTCTTTTAATATATTATGATTATGATTTATTGTTTCTCTCCTGACTAGTTAATATTTTCTAGCGAAGAAAAAAATAGGCCCTTTTATATATATATATATATATATATATATATATATATATATATATATATATATATATATATATATATATATATATATATATATATATATATATATATATTTTAATTAAAAAATTTCCATTATTTTCTTCATTAACTCCCTTTTTACTTCCATGAAAAGTCAAATTATTTTTAGCAATTAATTAATTGTCTCCAATGTAATTTTTCTTTGGAAATTTGTTTTTGTAAATTCTTTATCAATGGTCTCATTTGTATTTTATTTTTGGATAAATATCACAATTGGTCCTGTAAGTATGGCCGATTTCAATTTTAGTCTTTTATCATTTACAATTCTCAATTTTGGTCCTTTTTGTTTAATTTTAGTCCTTTTAGTCCAAATGTAGTCTTTTTCTCAAATTTAGTCCTATTTTTTTGTCCAAATTTAGTATTTTATGTTAAAAAAATATCCAAAATTGATCCTATATGAATTTTGGACCTAAAGTGGACTAAAAATGACTAAAGTTTGAAAAAAGGACCAAAAGTGGACTAAAAGGACCGAAATTGAGAATTGCTGAAAATAAAGGACTAAAGTTGGAATCGGTCATACTTACAGGACTAATTTTGATATTTACCCTTTATTTTTTATCTAACTTTTAACTCAATCCAACTATTCATATTAGTGATATGTTCCATATGATTTTCATGTATGTTAAGTCTTTCACTAAAATGTTTCTAATCATTATATCCTTCATTTACCAAAACACTTTTAGAAATTGATGATTTGAATAACTTACAGCAAAAACAATAATACTTTATCCACACTTTTTAAATACACTAACAATTTCCTATTTTGATTCTCCTTATTCGGTAATGTTGGATTATAATAAACTTGTGAAAAATGTCTAAAGTTACTATCTAAAAAGAAATTCTAACAATTTTCTTTTTTGGTCATTTCTTGACTAATATATCTCTAGTCTTACTATCAAGACAGTCCCAAACTTTAGAATTATAAATGTTAAGTTCGAATAATGGTGTTGGTATGTAAGATTCAAATCATTTGCATTAACAATATTAGTTTCATTCATGTGTCTTTTATAAAGAACGGTTCCTTCTCTCAATTGATGTATATCAATAATATTTTATTCTTGCTCTATTTTAATATGGACTATTTTGAATCTTTCGAATTTTTTGAAAAAAAAAAAATCTAGCGCTCACCTTTGAAATAAATGTGCTAATCATTTTTTTTTCATTCATTTTCTCACTACCAGATTCATGCCTTTTAATATATAAATATTGGACTCCTTTTCAAATCCAATAAATTAATGGGCCACATTTTATGACAACTCTAATAACCTAATATGAATTATGTATTTTATTAAAATATAATTATATCAAGTATATATATATATATATATATATATATATATATATATATATATATATATATATATATATATATATATATATATATATATATATATTTGGTACCCCTATATTTTTGGGGCCGAGGGCGGTCATCCTCTTCGCCCCCCCTCAGGGCAACCATTGACTATATATCCAAGTACAAAGAGATGTTCCCTCCATCCCCTTCGTAAAGTTTTTGCACGTGGATTACGGAGTATAATAATTTAATATGTAGTGAATTGAGATACATATTTTAATGAAGAGTTCATATCTATTAGCTTCATTTAAAGATGAGGTAATAAGTCTTGTAATGTGGAATCTAGCATACACTATATATTTCATGCTTATTCTTACTTAAATCATATGGAAAACAAGTTTATTTTCCAGAGTTTCTATTAAAGAAGAGAGAATGAGTTTTGTAACGTGAAACCTAGCATGGTTATTCTTACTCAACTCATATATAAAATGAGTTCTTTATCCAATGTTTCTATTAAAAAAAGAGAAAATGAGTCTTGTTATGTGAAACCTAGTAAGCACTATTTCTTAGTTATTCTTACTTAACTCATGAAAAACGAGTACTCTTTATCCAATGTTTCTATTAACGAAGAGAGAATGAGTCTTGTTACGTGAAACCTAGCAAACACTATTTCTTGGTTATTCTTACTTAACTCATATGGAAAACAAGTTTTTTTTATCCAATGTTTCTATGAAAGAAGAGAGAATGATTCATGTAATGTGAAATCTGAAAAACGAATTCTTTATCAAATGTTTCTCTTAAAGAAGAGAGAATGAGTTTTTATAACGTGGAATCTAGCTAGTATGTATTATTTTTGTTTATTCCTACTTAACCCATTTAAAATATGATTTATTTATCAATTAAATTTATTAAAGAATAGATAATGAGTCTTGTAACGGGCACAATATAGTTGAAATAATTTTTTGTCCTATAACTAAAACAAATTTTGATTTCTATTCTAAAAAAGATAAATATTTCAATTTTGTTCCATAACTCACAAATTTATCCAATTTTAGCCAATTTCGCTGGAAATTCCCAAATTGAAGACTCACGTGCGGTACACGTGGAGCTTTTCAGCGAAATTAATATTTTTCGGTGAAAATTAGTAAAAATTTGAATAAATTTGTGAGTTATGGGATAAAATTGAACCGTTTACCGAAATGGATAAATTATATTTCAGTACCAAACGTTTACAATATACAAGAAGTATAAAGCAAAACAAATTTGAACCCTATCACTACCTTGGCTAAAGGCTCAAGGTGTTCAACATCGAAATTTAAATACAATCTAGCTATCTGACTTAGGATCTTGTCCGTGATATTACATGAAGGCGACAACATCCTCGTGCCAAATAGTAAGGCATTTCTTTCTATCCAGACCATGTAGATCCATGTTGAGAAAGCGATGACAAAAAGTCGCCTCATCTTTTTGTTGTTCCTAGTATCCACATGTATCTTCCAAAATGCGTCCCCAACAGACGTGAGGCTTCTACTCCATCATATTCTTCTTCTCACAATGTCCCATATTCGCTTTGTATACGGACACAGGAAGAATAGGTGAGTTTGTGTCTTCATACTTGCCACACAGAAGCCACAATTGTCATCCCCATTCAAATTCCAAACTCTATATCCTTTGGATAGATGAATGGTAAACTCTATCCCCATGAAATTGAACCGTTTAGTTTATATGATGGATAGATGAATGGTAAACAAAGTTTGTTTTCATGTGTTGTTAAGAACAAATGAAGGCAAACACTCGTGTGAATTGGGTTCACGGTGTAAATTATGTTGTCTCTCTTACAATCTTATTATACCTTATGTTTATCTATTGTGTTTAAATTAAAAGGATCACAAGGGGACCACAGGATTTACGTGTATCAACCGGTTCACGGTAGACTAACTCGCAAATGAATGGTTAAGTGAGAAATTGGTGATTTAATCTAGCCGCTGCAGTTTTCTCCCCCCAATGCCTCAACTTCTCTCTCCAGTTGCAATCATTCTCGTTGCACTTGATAAGCCGCTCATCTTTGATCCTAATCTTCCAATGTCCATCCACAAACTTCCCTTTCTCCGCTTCTCTTCTATCCCACTCCAGCTGCGCTTTCTGCAACTCTCTCAGCATGCAGAACCCGTGCAGCTTCTCCGGCATGGCGTCGTGGACTCTCCACCACCTCCGATGAGCCACGTCACTCGCGAACTCCCGCACTTTGACCACATTCCAGTTGCAATCATAGTCCCTGAAGCACATCCACGGCTTATTCCCCAAGTAATGGAGAACGTACAGAACCGGCGGCTCCGCCTCGAATAACCTCATTTTCTTCCGCTTCGCAGACACATCGTCGCCTACCCAGAAATGCTTGAGGAAGTTGACGTGCTTCGGAATCCGATGCCACCATGTAAATATCTCGTTCAGGTACCTGTTAGAGTTTACTGGTTAAATATTAATACTCCACTCTAACAGATAAAGTATAGATGAGTTGGTTATTTAACATGCTATCATTTCACGTGCTAGACTTGAGGCAAATTTACCCACTTACACATGAGAGGGCGTGTTACTGACTTAAGTTTTTAGAAAAGTTGATCATTTAACAGTACCCTTGATCTCCGCCGTTGTAAGAAACGGTGTCGTTTATGTGGTCCATGAGAAGGTGGAAAGTGCAGTTTGATGGCTCCACCACCATGACGCCGGAGTTGAAGAGCGCTTCGCTGTTGCCGGTGGCGGAGATCTCCGGCATACGGAACAAGAAGTCAATGTTTCGGAGGATGAGGAGGTCGGAGTCGATGAAGATGATCTTGTCGTAATCTGTGAGTTGCCATAGTCTGAACTTGCTGTAGTTCCATTCGTTGTAGGCGTCTTTCTCGGCTTTAGGGTTCCTTATTCTGTCTATGGTTCGGACTTGCCACCCTGCTAGCTCCAGCCCATTCCTGTGATAGTCACTGATGCTGTGGTCCACTAGAATCACCAGGTCTCTTGTGGACCCTGACATTCTTATGCTCTGAGCTACAACGATGGCTCCACAGACGTAAATATAAGCCGAATGCAGGATCGTGACGTATGCTTCTCGCTGCCTCTTTCCCCCTCTATCGTTTTCTGTTGAATGAGTACAAGATTAACTACTCAATTTATACAAACACTCATTCCTATAAGATTTCAAGGACGTGTTAGACCATACCTGAATTATAAAAAAATATTGAATTCGATTGAATTCGCTTTTTAAGTAGAGTTGGTCTCTTGTCCTGGTATACCATGCGCTCATACTCTGTAGTATTAAAGGATGTACAATTTAATACTAAAGAGTATGATAACACGCTGCTGGGGACACACAAGTTTTTGTCTTTTAATATGATTGATTTTTAATTTTTTTATTTTTGCAATCCTCAACTTTATTTTATTTTTTAATTTTGTATTTAATCAAATGTAGTTCAAAATTTTTATCCAAATTTAATTTCTATATGTAAGAATTTGTCCAATTTTGATCTAAAATTTGGAGAACAAATGACTAAATTTGATAAAAGAACTAAATTTGGATATAAAGAATTAAAATCGAAAAAAAATGAGAATTGCGAATAAAAAATTACTAAAATTGAAATCGATCAAATTTAAATGGCAAATTTTAATATTTTCCCCCTGAGTAAAGGGAAATTTTAAAATTTTCCCCCTTAGATATGATACACTATCGACTCTTCCTAACATTTTTATTAACCATAACAAACTAAAAAAATTAGCAAACATGTGTGTAAGCCTGGTTTCACGATGTAAATTCTATAGTACCCTTTTCCAATTTTATTATACCTTGTGTATTGCTGAGATTTAAATTAAAAAAGTATCATAGTGTTTACACGTGAAACCAATTCGTATGAGACTAACTAAGAAAATATCTCCAAAATACATGTCAATCATGTGGAATTTTAGGGTAAATGCATTTTAGTCTTTGTAGGGGTTCATTTAAAAAAAAAAAAAACTCATAATTTAAAATGCATTCCTAAAAATTGCATTTTTTTTTTGTTCATTCATCATATTTTTATTGAATGCAATTTTGGTCTCATACAAAAATTTTTGAAAAAAAAAATCAGAACCAATTTGAAACTTTTTTGGAACTTTTTTGTAACGCTTCTTATTGTATGGTATGGGTGTGAACTCACCATGTATGCCCCCAAGAGGAAGAGCAAGTTCGCAGGATCCAATGGGGAGGCGAAGTTTTTGTCTCAATGCACTCAAATCAGGTTTATATAACCATGTGTTGGATTCACGAACAACAAGATCCCTGCATGTAAACAAATTGGGCAGGGGAAAACAGCTTGTGACAAACATTACATGAAGAGCATAATTCCCATTGTAAGAAGCTACCAAATTTGCAGCTGCAATCTGCAAATGGAGTCGAGCTATGTCTCTCGACCAATTCCCTTGCTTTTGACAAGGGAGCTTGACTGCAAGAAGATCCAGACGATGTAGTGGCGCTTTAAGGTTGGGAAGAGAGGGGCATCTTGGTAGTTCCTCCTCTTGTTCCTCATCTATCCACTCTGGATACAGCGTCTCCCACGTCGTGTTCTGATCAGCGTAGTCGAGATGGACGACGGTGTGGTTCGCATTCGGCATGTACTGATGCCATTGATGGACTTCGTGATGGGAGTTGAAATTAACAAGGCCAATTCTTTGGATCTTGTGGTCTTGTGGCAATTCGTACAACACCCTTAGGATTTCTTCCCAACTGATATCTAAATCTGATTTATATCGAGGATCTGACCTGTTATAAATAAGAAACACCTTCTTATGTTAAAAGAAAAATGAAGTTTAAAATAAAAATCGTGTCATACAAATTTACTTTATTCAAAATAGTCCCGAGAAAATTAATTTCTCCGTCTCATACCTATTAATTCTCACTAAAATAGTTATTTTTACTTAAAAATGTTCAATTTTTCTAATTCAATTACATGAGACTGAATCAATGATTTTAGGGTTAATTGCAAAAAAAAATCATGAACTTTACTTCTATTACAAATTAATCCTCACTTTTGAGAAATTGCAAAAAAAAAACCACCACATTTAAGTATTGTTGCAAAACGCACCCAATTTGCAACTAATAGTAGGGTTTTTTGGTGCATTTTGCAACAATACTTAAAGGTGATGGTTTTCTTTGCAATTTCTTAAAAGTTGGATTAATTTGCCATAGGAGTAAAGTTCGTGGGTTTTTTTGCAATTAACCCATGATTTTACTAAGTTATGAGACGAAATTGGTAAAAAGATATTGATCATTAGGAACGAAATTGAAACAAAATTGAAAGATTTGGGACGAAAATAAATATTCTAACTATTTTGAGACCTTTTAAGATAAAGTAAAAAGGTGTAGTACGTTTTATGTTTTAATCTCAAGGAAAATAACAGAGGTGTTGAAGCAATGCATGACTTACTGAGGAAGTGTGTGTGATGTAGCTGCTTTGTATGAAATATTAAGATTATAGAGGGTTAGAAAATTGAGCAGAATGATGGAGAGAATAAGATATAAGGGCTTCATTAACTTCCATTTGGTAATCTTCACCCCTTTTGCTAATGAATTCCCAAAACTTCTCAATTTGATCCTCTGCACCTTTCTTTTGTACATTTCTTCTCTGTAAAAATATTTATTATAAGATTAATGCATCAGAAGTTTGTTCTTTACAAATTAAATTGAAAATGAAGAAGCACTCACACTTGTTGCCTTGTATCCATGCTCATATAGAATTGCATACACCAAATTGCAGAGTTAACGATCAACTTGATTGAGGCCACACCTAATTTAGATACATATGAACTACAAATTTGTTTTACAAACCATTTTTAATGAAAATATATGCTCAGTCATCTATGCTTTCTCAAAGAGAAAGACATGGTATTAATTCAATACTTAATGTAGAGTGAATTCCTGCATGAGTTTCATATGTTGGGAAAAAAAAAAAAAAACATGCTATACATTCTGGAATTAAATAAAGGTCATTAATCTCAAGAAATAAACGGTTTATCGTTTCATTATTACATAGATAGCAAGCTTATGGTCATAATCAAAACATTATATCATATTTGGTAAAAAAGTATTGACATCTATACTTTTCTAATCTGCATATATTTTCACACACTTCATCTCATCACCAATATTAGGTAAACTTTTGCTCATATAATTTGGTAGGGATGTTAATAAATGTCTTAATTGAGATTTGTGTGAATTTGTGCGAGACCATCACACAAATCTCATTTTGTTACATGACACTCTAATTACTCAATTAGTTTGGTAAATACTTATTTGAGATAGTTTCACCGATTCCATTCCATATGTGAGATGAATTATTATACATTAATCTAATTAATTGATTAAAATAATAAATATTATATATATTTTTTAATTTAAAATAATAATAAAAAAGAGCGCATTACTTAAGCAGTTAAGCCTGAAACATATAATAATAATTTATGGGTCATTCTTGGTTCACCTAATGCACTTTATGATTGATAAAGAGATTTAAATTAGGATATATAGTTAGTAATTATTTTTTAATTTAATTTTTTATATTTAATAGTAAAAATTAAATAAAAACTTAATCTATCATGTAAAATCATTTAGGTGCAACGATACCTGTACACCCTGGTTGAATTTATAATTTATTGCTCACTCCCTCCATCTTAAATTTAATTTCACAGTAACTGTAAATACAAAAATAAAAAAGAGCTTTTTGTTTTAATTTTAGAGATAATTTAGTATTTTTAGTTAATAAATAAATTACTGTATAAAGTAAATAATTATGTGAGTTGACAAAAAATAATAATTTTGAAATTAAAGTATATTATATGGAGTAATTAGTATGAAACTCGCCTACAATGCGGAATCATTTAATTATTATTCTTATTTTTTATAATTAAATAATTCATGTTATATAACGTAACAACATTAATTAAGCAGTTTTTTCTTACAGTTAGACAATTTCTTTCATCAATGTAAAGAATTTGCAATAAATTAGAACATTTGACTTTTGATAATGTAACGTATAACTAAATCATGTAAAAAAAATTAATATAAATGTACATATTTTCTAATTATTTGAAAGAATCTTGACTTGTATTTTTTTAAATGTTACTTTATAACATAATACAATTGAAAGCTATTTATTACTCCCCGATCTCTCTAAAAAATGTGCAATCACATAGGGGCAATTTTGTCTATTTGTTATATATTTATATAGTTGTTAGTATATCATTTTTTTCATTGTATTTAAGTGTAATTATGATCAAAATATGTAACTCTAAGTAATAAAGTCTAAAATAAATATCAATTATATATATAAAAAATCTCATCTCAATTTATTCTTTTTTTCCATAAATAATTTGATTTGATACTAATTAATTTATTTATATCGAATTATTTATTTATTAATTGCAATTAATGATACTAACGTAAATAAATCATAATAAGTGTATAGGAAAAATAAATAAATAATAAGACAATACGTGAACGAATCAAATGACAAAGGACTTTAGTATACAATACTTATTATATATATATATATATATATATATATATATATATATATATATATATATATTGATTATTTATGAAAAATAAGGTCAAACATTTTATAATTAATTAAAATAAAATTATTAAAATATTTTAAATAGTTGCTATATATATTTATTTAATTTTTATACTTTTATAAATCAATTCTATAGAGGAACTTGAAAAAACTCTTATTCCACTTGAAGAATCAAATGTGTATTTAGAATGAATAACTAAAAAGTTGTATTCATAGGTGGGGTGAGAGAGAATATTATACGTGAAATATTCTTTTTTACTTTATATATATATATATATATGATTTGATATTAATTTATTTATTTATTGCATTAAAATATTTAGTAATAATTATTTAATGATACCCAAATAAATAAATAAAATATGAAAATTTAATCATTATTAAAAATAAAAAATACATTATTTAAATAAGAAAATATTAAATAAGAAAATTAATTAAAAGTAAATAATGTAAAAAATATATATTTAATATAATATAAATAAAATTAATTATACATATATTATTCTTTTAAATATTCATAAATTTGTAATGAATTTATTAATTTTTATTTTTTTTATTTAGTTTTATTAGTTTCAAATTATATAAACAACTAAAGTAAACAAATTTTATATAATTCATATATCATAATTAAATAATTAAGATATATGCAAATAAATAAATATTAATATACTAACTTTAAAAAATTAACAATATATTTACAAACTCAATTTTAATGTTATTTGATATATGAAATAATAATTTAACTTAAAGAACTTAAGTTTTTCTATACATGAATTAATTTTTCAACCTCTTATTCTCTATAGGTAAATAGATTTAAGTGTACTTGAATCGTCGATCATCTTTCACTTGAAGAATACTTGAATCAATACTGTAGAGATAGATTTTAAAGAATACTTGAATCGATTTTTTCCTCTTGAAAAATCAATTCTTAAGATGTAAATCGATTCAAGAATACTTTAATCGATCCTCTTACTTTTGAAAAATCAATTTTTAAGATGCAAATCTATTCAAGAATACTTGATTCTCTTCCTCTTGAAGAATGGATTCTTAAGAGGTAAATTGATTCAAGAATACTTGAATAAATTCTCTTCCTCTTGAAGAATAATTGAATTGATTTATTAGAGACAAATCGAATCTCTACTTGATTTGCTCTATCGAAATAAATTTTTATACTTTCATAAATCAATTCTCTAGAGGAACCTGAAGAAAGCTCATATACCTCTTGGAGAATAAAATGTGAGTATTTAGAATGAATAACCAAAAAGTCTTATTTATAGGTGGGGTGAGAGAGAATATTATATAAAATATTCTTTGTCAAAAACTTGTGTAAGCCCAGGCGCACGATGCACACTCCGTGTGTCTTTAGAATTTTGTGTTAAATTGTATACTCTTTAGTATAAAGATGTGTACCTTTTATTTTCTGAAGAAAAATAAAAAATATAATGAAAAATGTATACCCTTTAGAACAAAATGGTATACCCTTATTAATTAAAGTGTATACTCTTTAGAACAAAATAATGTACCCTTATCCATAATACTAAATTCTAAAGGTGCATGACGTGTGATAAACACATATTTTACGTGTTTATATAGGTCATTCCATAGTTGATTATTGCATGATTTTATTTATTTTGTGAACTTATAGGTTTAATTGTTGAATATTAGAACTTCACGGGTATTTTGGAGTTATTGCAGATTTTAGGCCTTATTGAAGGATAAAAGAAGGACTTTAATTGAAGAAGATAAGAGATGAAATAAAGGAGTAACGTGATAGCTGATTAGCGGCCAACACATGTTAGACCAAGTTGAAGCCTCGTTTAGGCGAACGGAAGCCTAGTTTGGACGAATCAGCTCCCAGGAAATTGACGCCAATCGTTAGACCAAATCATCCATGGTTTGGGCGAACCATCTAGCCGAATTGGACCAAATCACCTTTGATTTGGGCGTATCATGGGTTATTTTCACACGGAAATTTCACTTTTCACCAAACTTGTTCTCCAAGCCCAGGCCCATTAATCCACTGTTCCACGGGATCTCTACTCCTATAAATACCCAATTAAATCAGAAAAGAATAAACATCATGTTTTACATCAGTTTAGATATTCATTCACAGAGTCAGTCTGCATCCGAAGAACGTCGTGAAGTCACGAAGACAAAAGTCTAGCGACGAGACGGCGCTTATTTCTTCATCCGGGTTTTATTAGATTATTTAATTTCATGTTGAATTCATTTTTATTTTAATTTTGTATTTTCTGTATGGAAGCCTAAACTTTCAGATTCTAGGATTGCACGAGTAATTTTGTTTTGGATTGTTTTGGTGTGTGAATCCTTTATTTAATTTAAGCATTTTATTTCTTTTATATGTGTGATTTCTCTACATGAATAATTGATTTGCGACTAATTACTCATATTTATTTATTAAACCAAAAATAAAAGTTGAGGGTTAATATTGATCCCTTCACACATATAACACATCTAGTAGTCGTATCGTTACTGTGAGATAAAAAGTGTGAGAGAATTCAATTCCATAAATTTGTTGGGAGTTAATTGATGTGATATTCACATTACTGTTATATTCATTGATTGATCTACTTGTGATTAGATTCGAAAGAATTAATTACATAAATTACAGATTGCTTTAGGAAATTATGCTTGAATTGAATTAAGATGTTTCATCCACTGCAAGACAAACCAAGTGAAAGTGTAATACCTAGAATTGTTTTTATTATTCTTATTTTCATCCAATTCATATTCTGCATCTGTTGAGTTCAGTCATTGCATATTTATTATTTTATTTGATTGTTTATTTAATTCTCAAACATCCTGATATTTTCCTTATTCTTGAATAAATATTTAATTAATTTGATTTTTATTCATTCCATGTGGATTCGATACCTTACCTATCTGCTTGCTACATTGTCCTGTATACTTACGGAATATAGTGTCATTTGCATATTAGTGAGTGTTTAAATTTGTGTTGCAAATATATGCTATCAATTTATGGCGCCGTTGCGTGTGGAATAAATTAAATTTGATTAATTTTAATATAAGTTCATTGAATAAGTATTTAATTTATTATTATTTGAACGGGCTTAAATTTATTAATTTTATTGCAGGAGTTTATGATAACCAGATCACAAGCAAGAAAAGAATTATTTTTTATCCGAAAATTGAAGCAACTGCAAGGAGATTAAACAGATTGAGAACAGAAAGAACTAAGATGAATGGTCAGGATCCACCAGCTGATCCACCACAGGATGATCGAAATGGTGTGGATAACAGGAATGAAACAAAGCAAAAGTTCTTACTGAAATATTTCCCTCCAAGTAAGATAATGAGGTTGAGAGGTTTGATCTCACAATTCAAGCAGTATGATGATGAGTCATTATTTGAAGCTTGGGATAGATACAAAGAGCTTATGCAATCATGTCCAATGCATGGATTCTCAGTTGATGATCAGATTTGGTACTTTTATCAAGGGTTAGATGGAAACACTCGTCCAATTTTGGACGCATCAGCTGGAGGAAGCAAAGCAAATTTGAGTACCAAATTTAATTCTCTCATAAGCAAAGGAGAAAAGAGAAAAGAGAATGAAGAGGAGGTGGTCCCAGAAGAAGACAAAAGTCCTCCACATGTTGAAAAAGGGGCTGGGAAGCCAAAATCTAATTCTCTCCCTTCTCTTCCTTCTACTTTTTGTGAACCTAAAAATATTCATGTTCCTTTCCCTCAAAATTCTGAAAAGAAAAATAAATTGCATGAGCAATTTTTGAAATTTTATGAAATCTTCAAGAAAATTAACATAAATATTTCTTTTGCAGAGACGCTGGAGCAAATACCAATTTATGCCAAGTTTCTGAGGGAGATAATTTCTAAGAAAAAGTAGTTGAAAAATGAAGTGGATGGACTCACGGAGAGTTACCAAGCAGTCTTGCTTGGAAAATTTGAAAAGAAAAAAGATTCAGGTTGCTTTATTTTTCCATGCTCTTTAGGAAATAAAACTTTTAATGCTTTATGTGATTTAGGAGCAAGTATAAATATAATGCATTTATCTCTCTTTGAAAGGATAGGAATTGGAGATTTGAAGCCTACTACAATCAAATTGATGATGGCTGATGGATTTAAGATTGAGCCTAAAGGAATCATTGAAGTTGTTTTGGTGGATGTGAATGGATTTATTTTCCCTACAGATTTTGTTGTCATGGATATGAGGGTATATAACGAAATTTCACTCATAATGGGGAGGCCATTTTTAGCTACTGCAAAAGCTATAGTGGATGTGCATCAAGTAAGGTTGATTTTGAGGCATGGGGAGAAAAAAGTAGAATTCCATGTGCAAGATAAAGTTAAAAAATTCACAAAGATGGAATTGCTAAAAAATTTGAAAGATGAGAAAGGTCTTGAGCGCGCCTACATGATAGAAGATTTTGGGCGCAATCGTTTTAGCTTCGGTTAAAAGTCATATTTTCGTCGAACTTTCCGACATTAAACATGAGTGCTTGTTGGGAGTCACCCCAATGCTATATTTACTGCTTTCCTTAGTTTATTTCATTAGCATATGTTGTTTTTAATTTTAATGATATTCGGGTGTTTTAATTTTTCTCTGTTTGTGTTTTCTTTGTTTTGTAATTCTAAGTGTTGAAGTGATAATAAGAAGGATTTAAAAAAATTCAAAAAATTCACGCCACTTTGGGCGAGTCAGCAAAGAGATCTGGGCAAATCGTTGGTTCGTTTGGGCAAATTGATAGAGAAGTTGGGGCGAGTACTCTTGCCTTCTCCGCCCTTATCCACATAGGTAAGAGAAGCAAGTGGGTTGTTTATTTTTGTTTATTATTTTCTTTTACTACCAAACAAATCCCACATTTTTCTCTCACACACATTTGTTTCTTTTTACTCTCTCTCACCTACATACACACATCAACTGTGCACCATTACACCCACATCACCATGTATTTTTTTAGATGCAATTTCTAGGCCCCTCATTTTTTTAAACTTATTTCGATATTCTATCAAAAATAAGTTTAGGGAGAGGGAGTGTGGTTCCTAGAAATTTATTTTTGATTTGGTGACCACGGGAGCAACTCATGTGAGGTAAGTGAGTTAATTTTCATAAGTATATTTTTGCTTGGGTGATTATGAACCGTATTATCTTTATTTCTCCATGAACTTGAACACTTTTGATAGAAATTCTAGGCATAATGACGTAATTGGTTGGTTAATGATAAAAATTTTTAATTTTAAAATTTTATGATTCTTGTGAATTAAGTGGATTTAATTGTGTTATCATGGGAATTATGAATTGCTAGATTGCCTTAGTCGTTGGAATTAAATTTACACCCTGTGAGTTTTTAGCCTTAATAATTCAATTTTTGAGAATCTGATTAATAGTAAATGTTTCTAGAACTTGCACTGAGTCTCCTTGAATATTCGAGATGATTTAGTGAGTCTTGGAAATGATTTTATGTCATCTTTGATTTTTACCCCATCTCTATCCTATACAAGTATCCGGTATTTATTTAATCTTTTGTCAACCCCTTTGAGCTTAAATACCAATTTTTCTGATAACCTATTTGAGCCTAATCAATATTTGATTTTTCTTTGTGTTACTTGGATTGGTTGAGTAAATTTATTGAAGAGGGGTTAGAAAAACAATTTTAATTTGTTGGAGTTGAGAAGGAGAATGAAGTGGAATAGAAAAAAATAAAAATGGGATAGTAGATAGTGAAAAGAAAAACTGTTGGAGTTGAAAAAGGAAAGGAAAAGAGAAAAAATAAAAGTTGAATGTCTGGGTTAAAGCATTGAAAAATTTGTAGAAGAGTTATTGAAAAATATAAAACTCTTATACATTGAGTTAAAAACCCAATACTATTGTGGTTGATTGAGAAGAAAAATGATAAATTTGGAGTTAAGGTGGAGAATAGGAAAAACTCCAATTTTTGTGCTGAATGAAGTGGTGAAGATAAAAGATCAAAAGACCTTTCTGATCCTTAACTTATTAATTACAAGTAAAAGGAGAGTAGAGACAATAGGCAAGTCTATAGTTAAATACTGCAGTTGAATCAGTTTGAGTGAAATAAAAGCCTATACACTAGAGGGTTGAGTGATACACTATCCAGTGAGTTTTCATGCATTAAGGCAGTAATCTAGTTAGTAGTAATTTTTTCATGATGTATCACATGTTTGTTTGTTTGATTTACTTGAATTGAGTTTTTTTAAATAATTCTGAAGCCATCATAATCATTGTCACGTCCTAGTTTTCTTTTGTTCTTTGTATTATTTGGGACGAGCAACAGTTCAAGTTTAGGGAGTTGATAAACACGGATTTTAAGTGTTTATATAGGCCGTTCCATAGTTGATTATTGCATGATTTCATTTATTTTGTGATGTTATATGTTTAATTGTTGAATATTAGAACTTCGCGGGAATTTTGGAGTTATTGCAGATTTTAGGTCTAATTGAAGGATAAAAAAAGGACTTTAATTGAAGAAGATAAGAGATGAAATAAAGGAGTAACGTGGTAGCTGATTAGCGGCCAATACATGTTAGACCAAGTTGAAGCCTCGTTTCGGCGAATGGAAGCCCAGTTTGGGTGAATCAGCATGTTGTTAGACCGAATCAAAAAAGACCTTGAGCTTCCAGGAAATTGACGCCGATCGTTAGACCAAATCATCCATGGTTTGGGCGAACCATCCAGCTGAATTGGACCAAATCACCTTTGATTTGGGTGTATCATGGGTTATTTTCACACGGGAATTTCACTTTTCGCCAAACTTGTTCTCCAAGCCCAGGCCCATTAATCCACTGTTTCACGGGATCTCTACTCCTATAAATACTCAATTAAATCAGAAAAGAATAAACATCATGTTTTACATCAGTTTACATATTCATTCACAGAGTCAGTCTGCATCCGAAGAATGTTGTGGAGTCACGAAGACAAAAGTCTAGGGACGAGACGACGCTTATTTCTTCATCCGGGTTTTATTAGATTATTTAATTTCATGTTGAATTTATTTTTATTTTAATTTTGGATTTTCTGTATGGAAGCCTAAACTTTCAGATTCTAGGATTGCACGAGTAATTTTGTTTTGGATTGTTTTGGTGTGTAAATCCTTTATTTAATTCAAGCATTTTATTTCTTTTATATGTGTGATTTCTTTACATGATTAATTGATTCGCGACCAATTACTCATATTTGTTTATTAAACCAAAAAAGAAAAGTTGAGAATTAATATTGATCCCTTCACACATATAACACATCTAGTAGTCGTATCGTTACTGTGAGACAAAAGGTGTGAGAGAATTCAATCCGATAAGTCTGTTGGGAGTTAATTGATCTGATATTTACATTACTGTTATATTCATTAATTGATCTACTTGTGATTAGATTCGAAAGAATTAATTATATAAATTACAGATTGCTTTAGGAAATTATGCATGAATTGAATTAAGATGTTCCATCCACTGCAAGACAAACTAAGTGAAAGTGTAATACCTAGAATTGTTATTATTACTCTTATTTTCATCCAATTCATATTCTGCATCCGTTGAGTCCAGTCAATGCATATTTATTATTTTATTTTATTGTTTATTTAATTCTCAAACATTCTAATATTTTCCTTATTCTTGAATAAATATTTAATTAATTTGATTTTTATTCATTCCATGTGGATTCAATATCTTACCTATCTGCTTGCTACATATGTCTCGTATACTTGCGGAATATAGTGTCATTTGCATATTAGTGAGTGTTTAAATTTGTGTTGCAAACATATGCTATCAGCGTGCGCCCGGTCGCACGCAAGCATCACTCATATTCTTTTTTCTCTTTATATATATAATATGATTTAATTTGATATAGATAATTTATTTATTGTATTAAAAGATTTAGTAATTAATTAATGATTCCCAAATAAATAAATAAAATATTAAAATCACTATTAAAAATAAGAAACACATTATTTAAAAAATATATATTAAATAATGAAATTAATTAAAAGTAAATAAGGAAAATATTTAAAAAAAGTATTAAAAATCCAAAGAATTGAGAAAATTACACGTCACATTGGAGCACTCTGGAGACAATACGTCAACAAGAAAAGTTTCTGCTATAGTATACTTAAAATTATTGATTTAAAATGTGAATTTATTTATGGGCGAATAATAACTAACAACTTATTAATGATTATTTGATTAAGGCCATGAGCTTAACTGTATCACTTGCCATTTTTTTCCTTTTATAATATTTTTTTAATGTTTTTATTATTATTTATAATTATTTAGAGTAATACTCTTCCCGTCTCATAATAAGTGTCTTATTTTTCATTTTTTGTCCGACCCACAATAAATATCTTATCAAAAAAATTTACATCAACCAAATTTCAAAAATATCATTCTCATTTATTAACACACATAATATACTTTATAATTTATTTATTTAGATCTAAAAATATCACAATACCCTAAAAAAATTAATAAAGTTGATTAAAAAAACTTATTATGGAACGAGAAGAGTATTACATTTTAATTTAATTTTTTAGAAAAAATAATTATCATATTCATTTACAAATTATTTATAAAATAATTCAATTAGATGATAATAAAATTTTATTGATCAGTATCATATTTTATTTTAAAAAAAGTTAGTATTACTTATGAATACAAGTATATGGAGTTAAAAGTTTTTTTTGTCTCATAACTATTTAAAATTTTAGATTTTGTCCCAAAAAAGATATTTGTGTCAATTTTGTCCCATAACTATGTGTTTTATTTCGATTTTGCTCAATTTTCACTGGAACCCTCAATTTTCGGCTGAAAATGGTCATGTGCGTTGCACGTGACGGATGAATTTTGGGGTTCCGGCAAAAATTTGGGCAAAATCAAAATAAAATTCATAATTATGGAACAAAATCGATACAAATATCCTTTTTGAAACAAAATTTAAAATTTATAAAGTTATTGGATAAGAAAAACTTTTAACTCCAAGTATATGTATGTCGAGGATGGCATATTGCATATACTAATGTAAAATATGTACTCCCTTCGCCCCACAAATGTTTGCACCCCACTTTATGCACGCATATTAAGAAAAGTGATAACTTTTAAGGTGTATTATGGTATTTTTTTTTGTAATAAATAAATGATAAAGTATGTTATGTGTGTTAGCTATGAGTGATTTTTTTGAAAATAAAGTGTATATGCAAGGATGATTGTGTTTGACTTTTTGCTATTTTAGGAATGTGCAAACTTTTGTGGGACAACCAAAATGAAAAGTGTGTCATCTGAAATGTGATTGAGGGTAGAGCTGTCAATTTGGGTTATTGGGCTGGTTCAGCCCATAACCCATCACAACTCGTCCTTTGGTTGACCCAAATGGGTTGGGTCATCTGCGGGTTGGGTCACCACGGGCTAGGCCCTCGGGCCACCTATGGGTTGGGTCAACTTTGGGTCGGGTTATTGCGGATCGGCCCATTTTTGTTTTTTTAATATTTTAGATTTTAATATTTAAATAATAAAAAAATTATCACACAACCTTACCCTTACCCTTACCCACCCCCCACAACCCCACCCACCCACCCCCCAAATTTTTTTAAAATTTTTTAGATTTAAATATTTAAATAATAAAAATATTATCAGCCAACCTTACCCCTACCCACCCCACCCCCACCCCAACCCAACCCAAAAAAGTTTTTTTAAAATTTTTTTAGATTTTAATATTTAAATAATAAAAATATTATCACTCAACCCTACCCCTACCCTACTCCCCAACCCTAACCCCTACTTTACCCCTTACCCACCCCCGAGATTTTATTTTATTATTTAAATGTTAAAATCTAAAATTAAAAAAAATGGGGGATATTAAAATCTAAAATTAAAAAAAATTATCGAGGGTGATGGGTGGGTGAGTAGGGGGTAGAATTGGGTGATAATACTTTTATTATTTAAATATTAAATTCTAAAAAAAATTAAAAAAAATTGGAGGGGGGTGGGTGGGGGTGGGTAGAGGGTATGGTTGGATGATAATATTTTTATTATTTTAATATTAAAATCTAAAAGAAAATAAAAAAATTGTGGTGGGGGGAGGGGTGGGGGGGAGTGGGTGGGTGTGGGTAGGGGGGTAGGATTGTGTAATAATATTTTTATAATTTAAATATTATAATTTAAAAAAATAAAAAAAAAAATTGGGGGGTTGGGGTGGGTAGGGGTAGGGTTGGGTGATAATATTTTTATTATTTAAATATTAAAATTAAAAAAATTAAAAAATTTTTGGGGGGTGGGTGGTTGGAGGTGAGTAGGGGTAGGATTGGATGATAATATTTTTATTATTTAAATATTCCGTATTAAAATCTAAAAGTTGTATGTTACTTTATAAATTTTAATTTATAAAAGTGAATTGATTTGGGTTGGTGAAGTGGTACGGTTTAGCTCACAATCAAGTGGGTTTGAAGTGGGGCGAGTTAATTTTGGATTGAGAAATTGATGGGTTAAGCCGGAATAGGACAGCTTGGCCCAACCCATTTTGACCGCGGTAATTGAGGGAATAGGTGCACATGACACGAGACCAACTCATATGCAAGAAGAATTTTCAAGATTTTTAGAATAACATTTTTTTTTTATTTTGGGGGGATTCAGTAGCATTTCCACCTGGCGCTAAGGCTGCAAACAATGAAGAGAACCATCACTAGAGGATGTGATACTGTTGTACATCAAGCAAACGAATCAAAGGACAGACAAGGTGGAACCATAGACGGATAAGCAGCATAATGACCTTCAGCCTTAGATAGGACAGATGGCTTCTTCTTTAAAAGACACTCCTCTCTATAAGCTCATATGAGGTGGTAATTTAACAATAAGTATCCATCCCATCTGGAAATCAATCTAAGGGAGAAATGTAAGGCAATTACTTGAGAAGTGGTACGCAATATGATGGTGAAGCTGGAACAAATACGGATGAAGCAGAATTTGAAGTGATGCCCGCTCGACCACCTCGACCCACTTCGCTCGAGGTAGAGCGAATAATCCAAAGTCCAGCATCGCAGCTTGACCACCTCGAGCCATCCCGCTGGTGGTCGAGCGAGAATCGGACTCGACCACCTCGAGCCATCCTGCTGGAGGTCGAGCGAGAATAGGTGATTCAATTGGAGGAGAAATATGCTGCTCGACCACCTCAAGCCATCCCGCTGGAGGTCGAGCGAGAATCGGTGATTCAGTCGGAGGAGAAATATGCCGCTCGACCACCTCGAGCCACACCGCTCAAGGTCGAGCGAGATTTGGAAGGCTCACTCGACTATGTCGAGCCACCTCGCTCAAGGTCGAGCGACATTCCAACAAAAAATTCGATGAGTCGAGCGAGAATCGGTGATTCAATCGGAGGAGAAATATGCCGCTCGACCACCTCAAGCCACACCGCTCAAGGTCGAGCGTGGAAGGCTCACTTGACATGTCGAGCCACCTCGCTGAAGGCCGAGCGACATTCCAACAAAAAAATTCGATGTTGAGCAATCCAAGGTTGAAAACCAGCAAGCATAATGAGGAGAATACAAATGTGTTGGAGGAAGAAGTGGAGAAAGAGAGTTGGGGAATTACTAAAACCAAAATCTCAATTCCCTACCCTCAAAGATACTTGAAAAAAAGGTCTTCATGAGAAGTTCAAAAAAAATTAGGACATTTTCAAGAAAATTCACATTAATATTCATTTTGCGGATACCTTGGAACAGATGTCACACTATGCACGTTTTATGAAGGAGATCTGAAGAGGACCTTGGTATGCAATGAGACTGTGAAGGAACGCAATGCAACTCCCCAAAGGAAGCTTCCGGCAAAGCATAAGAATCCGAGAAGCTTCACAATCCCATGTGAAATCGGAAGAGACACAATCAAGAGAGTCTTGTGTGACTAGGGGGCAAACATTAACTTGATGCCTTTTTCAATCTTTAGGAAACTTGGATTGGGGGAATTGAAGCCTACATCCATCACCTTGCAGCTTGCGGATCGTTCAGTGACCTGCCCAAAGGGAGCAATAGAGGATGTATTGGTGTAAATAGGGAAGTTCAAATTCCCTGTGTACTTTCTAGTCTTGGATATGGAAGAAGATGAGAATGTTCCTCTTATCTTCGGAGGACCGTTTCTTGCAACTGGATGAGCTTTGATAGATGTGTGCAAAAGGGGAAACTTAAGTTGAGAGCTAATGATAAAAAAGGTGTATTCATGTTAAAATCATGCTGTGAAGTGGCCATATGAAAAAAGAGGAGAAAGCAAATTCATTGATATGGTGGAAGAAAGCATTGAGGAGAATCCGCCCTTCACCCTATCAGAGAATCCACTTGAAACATGCTTGAGAGAAATTCTCTCTTCCTATTGTCTTCTCCCTTTTTTTCTTTTGATATTTATCCTAATGAGATATATGAATGCTTTTATGAGTTGAATGTTTGTAGGGAAATTAAAGATGAAGCTGCATCAAGAGTGGAAGATTAAAAGTGGAAACCGTGCTTGTTGCCCCTCAAAAAGGAAGTTGTCGAGCCTAAGGAGGAAGAGAAGAAGGCGGAGCTGAAACCACTACTTGATCATCTTTCATATACCTATCTTGGAAAAAATAAAACTTATTCGATAATTGTATGCTCTTTCTTAAATGAGTGTGAGCTTGATAAGTAAGTTACTGTTACTAGAGTCCTTGAAGATCGAAATGCTGTCACTGGTTGGCCCATTGAGGAATGGAAGGGAATAAGCCCCATATTTTGCATACATAGGATTACAAGTTCTAAAGTGTTTAGACTCTATTATTATTTAGGGAAAATTAAATTTTTAGACCATTAACTTACACTTATTTTAAAATTGATCCATTCATTTTCTCTGTTTTGAAATCTGTCCGTTAAATTTATAAAACCCAACTTTTTCATCCATCGACCGGGTATAGCAGGTATCAGAACCAGTAACCTTAAGTGGCATTTAATTTTCCTTTTTTATTTTTTATTTATGCCATTTGGAAATGGAATATGACGTGGCATTATAGGCAGAAATGAAATGCAATACACGTATCAAAGAATCCTAAATTCCCCAAATTAAAAAATCATTTAACCTAAATCTCGCCACTACCCTCCTCCCTCAATTCCGCCGCACCCTCTCCTCTTTCTCTGTCACCGCTGCCCTCCTCTCCGTCCAGGTGGAGGCCGTGCGCCACCACCTCCTGTCCTACTATGTCGCCTTCGGACGACCACGCCGACGTCGTGCTCTGCAACTTCCACAAGTGGCGCAACTCCCTCGAGCACCCCTTCCTCTGGTTCGGCGACATCCACCTCTACCTCTTCACCAACCTCCTCCGTACATTTCTTGATGATCCCGATTTCTCCGAAGACGACGACGACAACGGCCTCCTCGTACGACAAGCCCTGGCCGGTGGCGGTGGCGTTGAAGAACCTGTCAAGGGGTTCTGACCACACGCGTCGACCAGAGAGAGTGTGGGCTGAGGCTCATGGTCCCGCGCTGGCGGCGCGTGCGCGAGAGGCGCAGGCGAAGCTGCTTAAGGAAGTGGCGCTGGACTGGGGGAGCAGGGCCACCGTGGCGGCTGAGATGGAGGTGGTGGTGGACGCTAACCAGCTGAGAAGAAGCGTGCTGGCAGATGTTCTGAGCGTGACCACCGTATATCAGCCGGCGTTCTTTATTCAATTTGTGAATTAAAATGACATTTAGGATAAGGGATTCTTTGATTTGGTGATTATCTGATTTAGGGAATTTACGATATATTAAGGATTGGGAAAGGAGCGAAGCCCATCTTACGTTATCAAACTGGTGATTCTGTTGCCTCATTGTTTGTGAATCTAATGCTTATTTCGATCTCTCACCGGAAATCATCCCCAAAACTGTGACGACTTTTACTCTCTCTGTCCTCAGTCAGAGACCTCAATTTCTTTCCGGGTTTAAAAAACTCTGATGCGTCTGATGCGTGGATATTAATTGGGTTAAAAAAAAAACAAACAAATGCCACATCAGATTTTACAGGTGACTTACCCTCTACACCCGGCGGACGAAAAAGTCGCATTTCGTAAACTTAATGGACTGATTTCAAAATTGAGCAAATTAATGGATCAATTTCAAAATAAGTGTAAATTAGTGGCGGAGAATTTTAATTTTCCCTATTATTTATGTTATTTGTGATACTTCATACGTGAGTCCATTGCATGGATTGTTAAGAAAAGGAGTATGACTATAGTTGAGTTTAAAGATGGAGACCTTAGCCACTAGAACTACTACATTACGTGTGCTGTGCCTATAAAACACTTGATGAAAATACACTTAACATTCATTTTTCCTTGCCTTTCATAGATCAGATCTTGGATTGATTAGCAGGTTATAATTATCAATTCTTTCTGGATAGATAATATGATTATAATTAGATTATGATTGCATTGAAAGATAGGAATAAAACCACATTTACTTATCCCTTTTAGGAGGATGTTTTTTATCTATGTAATGCTCTTGCTACTTTTTTGTTAATGGAGATGAAAATCACATTTACTAAAAAAAAAATTACCTTGTAATGGTATAGACCAAAATAGAAAAATAAATACATTTCGTGATGACTTGATTAGTTGTATAGCTCCTGTTAAAGAAATTATATTGCTCCTGTTAAAGCAAATGTGAAATGTAAACATATTGAAAAAATTGCGATTGCAATCAGAAACTCGAATAAAGCAATATCATGTGGTTTTTTTAAAGGTGAATCTGAACTTATATGATTGGATCCTGAATATTATTGAAGAAAGATGAGTGAAAAGAAGATGACTCGTCCTCTGCAGCCTTACGAGCAGAGCTTTTACAGGTTGGCCCGGTGAGCCTAAACAAAGTCTAGAAAAGCGTATAATGCGATTTGGCATCCACAAAAGCTTGTATCGACGGTTCCCTCCCAAGAAAATCCGACAACATCTCAAGAGGCTCTTTTCCCCCTCCAGGAGCCAATACCTGTCAAAATCATCACTGTCATGATTTTTAATCCAATCCATCTCATGGGAATCTGGACGATACAAATCAATGTACTGATCACCTTGTTCCTGAATTGCATGCCAACATTCTGGTTAAATAGGTCGTCACGAAACTTCGCTGCAAATATATCTGCTGCGAAAACCTGTCGATGAAAATAATCAGCTTATTTGAGGAGCTGCAACACCTGCATTATTCAATCGGGATGAGACACTTTCAAGTAACGAGCTCTAACCTCACTCCAGATCCGACTATAGCATGTAGCTTCATAGCCAATGGCAGTACGAGGAAAACAGGAAGCTGGATTTGTACCTTCTAACATAGGCAATCCCAACATGACCTGCGATTATGAATGAGGTAATAAGTGGCATGTATACGCTGCATGTGTGTGCGTACACACATACAAAGAAACAGAGAGAGAGAGAGAGAGAGAGGGCGGATGAATGCACGATCGAGAGAACTCACCTTGGAATGGAGATGCTTCAACAACTCCATCATGTCAACATTTTCAGTGGAATGTATGATTTGATCAAAAAGACCTAATAACATCATAATCTTCTCAAAAAAGCTGGTAATTCTATCTATACGCCTTTCCCAAGTATAATAATAACATAACAGACGACATTTTTCCATACCAACCAAGCGTAAATGAAATAAATTGTTAACATACAATATAGAATTTCCTGTCTCAATTTGAGTGCTGAGAAGGAAAACCGCCATCTCTTGAGTAATCTGCACATTTCATCCTCGATCGGTTTTGTGATATCCTACCATAAAAATTAGATAAAGTAATAATAAGCAATCAGGGCAGAGTACACAGTATTAAAATTTTGTGCAGGTATTATTAATACCGTAGTAATGGAAACTCAAACTTAAGTTTGACATTTTTTTTATCTGAAAAGATAGACAATGCAATAGACTACCTGATGAAAACCAGAGATCAGCCTAAGAGAGCTGCTTTCATAACACCTAACCAGAAACATTGTGGTGAGCAGAGTATCTCAGAAATATGTAAGGAAAATCTCAAAACATTCCGAGCATACCAATTTTCCAATACTAAGGAGGGGATCTCCACAAAGTCAGGATCCAGACGTAAGCTAGAAAATCTAGCGAATGTCGCTCGATTGCAAATATGATGGACCTAAAACCATAAAAATGTTCCTCAACATAACTTTTTGCATAACAGTTCACTGACACATAGGATTCGAGAAATTATAACTTCTGAGTAGGATTCGACTAATTATTCAAATTTAAAATCTGATTCACATTTGGTGAAAGCGAACATTTTAATAGGAAATTTTGATAAATTATTCGTGGTTTGTCATATACAGGGCTTATCAATATAAGAGTTCATTAAATATTTTAATAATTATATCTATTACTATTTTAATCAATAATTAAGAAGTAAACCTTGTGAAGTATATTTCAGTATGATTTATAAATTAATTAAAGAATATTTGTGAATACTCAAATAGAATTAGATACCTGCATTCACATTCGAATATACCAAGAGAATTCTTGAATTCTAACTAAAATTTCAAATTCGAATCTTGATATCCATACTATTAGTAATCAAAACAGATTGTTAGTTAAAAGCTCAAAAGTAGGAAAGAAGATTCATTCTAAAGAAATTGGGCGATGCCAAAGAAACATACCACATGACCAAATTCATGGAATAAGTTTACTACTTCAGAGAATCTCAACAGTCCAGGACTTCCATCAACCTCCTTTTGTAACTGAGAAATAAGTAAAGCAACTGGAATCTGGAAACAACGGATTGATATTAGACCAAACTAGAAATAATGGAGCATACAAGATCAAGATTCACCAAAATATTTTTAGATAAAAAACAACAATTATATGGAGTGAAGTAAATGGATCAGGACTAATTTATTGGTAAAAAAAACTTAAAGAGCTATTTCTAAATAATCAGAAGATGACATAAATTTATGATCTAAGAACCAAAAGAAGAGATATTAAAAGCGTGAATAGACATTATACACAAATAGATCATCATTGTCCAAAAAGTTCAAGCATCTGCCGATTTAAGATGAGGCCAAAGAACAGCAGGTTATCAGACAATTATTAACAAAAGGAATTGACGATAAAAATATGACATTTCACCTGTCTTGCACTGCTAATGCATGAGCCATTTTGAAGAGGCACAACACAGGTGTGGCCATATTTTCCTTCCCTATTTCAGATACAAAATATGGTTAAAACTGATTGCACACAAGGTAAGAGATGATTTCTGCGAACAAGCTTATTAAACACCACTACGAAAAACGAACCTAGCATATATATCAAGATAAAAGTAACCCATGAGTTCACCAGAACTCAAGTCAAAAACCGTAAAAAGTTCGACGTCTTGGTGCCAAACTTCTGCGTCTACTACCTCCTCAAATCGTAAGCCTGTGTTAATGAAGAATATAAAAAAGATAACATGTTATAGAAATGGATAAACAGATGTATAAAGTTCTTTTCTATAAATGAGCAGAAATGATTACCAAAAAGGTCTTGGCATATTTTGAAGATTCCAGATAAAACCAAACTGATGGGGAAGTACTGTTTCAGAACTCCAAAATCCAGATCACATTGCATTTCTTTAATCCTTTTGGCATAGTACGGTAAGTCTTCAATTCCAAAGGCAAATTCCCCCTCCTCTTTTCTCTTAACAATTGCATAAGTGGCAAAAGAGTGAACATCAAAATAAAGGACAGATTTCTAATCGAACAAGAGAGCAGAAAGCAAAGATGACAACCTTCAATTCCTTTAACATAGAAAGTTCCTTAGAAGCTGACTCGATTAAGCTGCCGGAGATTTTCTCCAGAAATTCAAAGACCTAAAGACAAACATAAGTGAGTTTTCCATAAATATCAAATGATAAAAGCAAGGTCAGAATGACGCATAGCGGCATGAAGCATGACAAGATACAGGAGAAAGACAAAGCAAGATCATTTTCTAATCGATTATACATATATCATTCAATAAACAAACAGTACTTAACCCCCCCAACTGCAACTTCTAGAGGTTCTTGCAGTGCATAATTATCTAAAACAACTTTTATATGGAAAAAGAAAGTATGAAAAAGAAATGCTGAGGGCACACTTGAATCAATTGCAGGCTGCATATTTTTCAGGTTATGAGGACTAATGTAAACCAGGACAAACCTTTCCCGATGAATTTGCCATCCTCCGATCAACAGCATATTCTGCATAGTTCGAGTATCCAAGCAACCTGGCAAGTTTATGACGCAACTGAATCTGGAAGTAAAACAGAGAAGACGTGTGATTGGATGTCACACAAATACTGTTTACTCAACAATAAGGCACAGAAGAACAAAGAATTATGCATAACTGAAAGCAATGATGAGGTCCAAAGTATCTTGTCTAACCCCTTAGGCAACCTCACTTCCAGAATGATAAACTTACAAAAATAACCCTTCCAAAACCAAATGAACAAACTAATAATGTCACATTCAAAGAAGTACAATTGGCACTGCTTACGACTTTGACTTCTATCCATCTCAGTATCTTAATCACATAACTTTGTCTTGAAGATCCACAGGAAACCCTAAACAGCAACCTAAACACAGTCTTCCAAACCTTTCGTCTGTGTTCGGCAACTGCCAAAAGATTTTTCTTTTGCCAAGCTTCAGGAGCTTCATAAACACATTAATTTTCTCATTTTTACACGAATCAAAAATACTATAAGAGAAACACCATATCTAGAATATGTTAAACCTTACAAAGCTTTTTTCCAACTTAAAAATTTTAATTGCCTAAGATTCGCAGAAAAAATGAATGGCAAAGATAGATGTATTCAGCAATCTTGGATCAGGATGACAGAAGTGTTGACAAGAGATGACATTGGAGAATGAAGTTTACATACAATCCAATAGAGGCAAAATGATACAAGCTATATGCATCAATTGATAATAGGAGAACTCAATTACCAGTTTTTCCAATACTGAAATATTTACTTCACATCTTCTTCCATATGCTGTAGCTACAGCCTTCCGGGTTGATCCTACCTTTAAAACAACAGATCCATGAATCATGCAAACATTCACATTGTGGAAGATTCTATAGTGATAACAGAAGGCAGCACACTAATATAGATGTTTCTTTTAGAAACAGAATATAGACAAAAAAAAAAAAAAAAAACTACAGAATTTGCATGGAATTCCTGACAAAAGACAGTTTCAGAAATATTAGTTTGTTGAAGGTTAGTACAATCTCTGCTTAAATGCTGCATATTTTAAAGGAATTTTCATTTCCCACCAATATTTTTCAAAGAGACACCAAAATAATTGCAAGCAATTTCTGCTATATACTATATGCACTCCCTCAGTCATAACCTCAACTTCACACTTCCAAAAAAGTTAATGACACTCAACTATCATCCCCACAACAGTCAACACACTTTAATTTTAAAATTGTCATCCCTTCTTTTCACACATAACATACTCTACAATTTATTTATTACAAAAAAAACCATATTACCCTCAAAAAGTGACATTTCTTAATTTCCGTATCCACCGTAAATGGGACAATGAAAATTGGACGGAGGGAATAATAAATTACTTCAATTAACAAGGAAAGAAAAAGATATTAGATATAATTACATCAGCAAGTGGAGGAATCATAACTTTGCTCTACTCCCCTTTTCAATTCTAATCGCCACAGAATGAAATTGAGAAAATTATATCTAGCAAACATGATGACAAATAATGTTTTAAAATAATTTGGTGATTCAGCTGCTTAGATGACAAGAGCATAGACAATTCAAAATTTTGAAAAATATTACCTTGCACAGCTCTAGTATGGGTGACAAGTGATGGCTTCTAACTATAACCTTGAATTTACCATTTTCAGCTTTATCCAAACCCTGAAACAAAAGATGTCAACCATAACATTAGGAGGAAAGACACATGCAACTAGACAACTCTAAATTCAAGGCACTTCATCATTCTTACACTTCTATAAACCTCAAACTCCAAAATTAAGAGAAACTTTACAGAACAGAATAGACATACTACTATACTAATTGACATACTGAGACGTGTATGACTTGTAACTAGAAACTAGCCACCGTATATCATTACAAGAAAAGTGTATAAATCTCTTTCTATAGTCAGATATAGGTGTTTGTGTTTGTTTAAACTATTTTGTGATTTTATCTCTCCAGGATATGCCCCTTGTAATTTTACTTTATCATGCAGATCTCTCACATGGAGTGCAGATATACCCAAGTGATTGATCATTTCTCCTGGTACTTTTTCAGTGCATCACAACGACAGATCTGTGCTTTTCATCTACCCGTGCCTGAGATAGTTTGTGCATTTAGCATTGCCAACAGGTGGGCTATTTGTCACACAGTGTACCTTGTGGTATTAGGCTGAGTTTTGCTTGGATGTTGCTATTATTATCTTGAGGTGTGGACCTCATTACCATCCACTGTAACACAGGGGTATACCCCGTGTACTTGTAATTTTTTCCTTGGTCTACTGTAAATTTTCCTTGGTCTACAGTGTTTTTCATTTACCCGTGCCTGTGATAGTTATTGTGCATTTAGCATTGCCAACAGGTGGGCAATTTTTCACACAGTGCACCTGGTTGTATTAGGTTGAGTTTTGCTTGGATGTTGCTATTATTATCTTGAGGTGTGGACCTCATTACCATCCACTGTATCACAGGGGTATGCTCCATGTAATTTTTTCCTAGGTCTAAAAGTTTTTAATTTTATCTTTACCCAAAAAAGGCTATTCATTCAAAATGATAATAATATGGGACAAACAACATCAAGGTAGAGCACTATGCTAAGAACAAAGGAAAGTTGTGATGGAGTGAGCAAATACATCAGAATCACAGACCTTAAGGAACTCTGGAGGCAAACCAAGCAGCTCCACGTCATTAAAAAGGAGAAATGTACTATCATCATTCAGATTTCGGATGTATCGCATACTTAACTCATCTATATGAGCCTTCAAACGCTGCAATTCATCCCTCTTGGTTGAAGTAAGATTTAAACCATTCCGGTCAAAATCTTGAACCTGTCACTAAACATTACAAATAAAGACTTGACAAACAAACATTCTCTTAGAAACTAAAAGTTAATAGCATTGATAAGAATTCAATCCTCTTTATTATTTGAGCATGTCTTGTATTTGCTCAGTTCCTCTCTACATGTGCAAGATATTTTTATTTTGATTATATATAATGAGAAACGCCTATTGAGAAAAATATCACAACTGAATAGCAAAGATATTTTCAATTTCAGCAAGTGAAGAGTAAGAAGGCAAGCTCAATTTTCATTTTCAGCAAGTGAAGTAAGAAGGCAAGCTCATACCTAACTTACAGCAACAACATGCGTAATTTTCATACAGAATATACAAACCAAAATAAATAAATGATAGAAACAACGCAATATAAATACCTTAAGAAAATTCTAAAATCAAACAGAATAAATCGATTGCACCATTTTAAGAAAATTCACATTTATCTCTAAAATGATGAAATAAACAATAAGTCAATAACACAATGAATAATTGTTCTTGACTTCAATGTAATATTGTTGCAACTTGCAATTGAACTATATGGTCATGAAATGATACAGCTCTTCCGAGATTACTAAACTAAAGCTCAGTTACAAGACCATATGAACTAGATGAAGTTAAATAGATTTAAGGAATGCAATTTAAAATAAATGCAGCACAGAAATTCTGCATTAGCAAAGTGTTCTTACTAATAAAGAAAGATAGTTGTCTCAAATAAGCAAGCATTCAACAAAGGTGCTCAGGCTGTATAAATAATTTGCTTTGAGGCACATACCAAATTCTGTACAAAACGCATCACTTCAGAACTCATCCTATCCCCCCGAGATGTGAAAGTTTTGATAACACGGTAAACATCTTCACGCTTACTGTATGATTTACATCAAAACACAACAGAAAGATTCTCTTAAAATGTTATACAACAAGCAATCTTCAATATGAAGACAGGGCAACAAAATATCTATCGACATCCAATAGAATATACACAATCAAGATTTTCAAAGATATTCTGACCATGTAATTTGGAAAAGCCACAAATCCTAAGCTCTAAGCATTAAGCAATCATCAAAATGCAACTTCTTTTATTCAGTCACGAGGAGCATAGAAACATGAAATTAAAACTCCTACATAATAATTCATTTTTGGAGTAATAGCCATCATATTCTAATTACTCATGAATCCTACTAACACTCATGCTCATGCTCATAATTAATAAAGAATTCCAGCTTTGAAGCTTTCTTATGGCATATTTAGCAAAGAGAGTTTTCTGGATGATGACCATAAAATTAATCAATTTCTTCTCGCAGCCTTTTTGAATGAATCCTCGCCTTTAAATCTCCCAAAGCTATGATATATCTTTTTGAAACCACAAAATAAAGAAAGTAGACAATTTTTTAACGTTTGTGCAATTCACAACTGTTCTCAGATAAGATTTACAGCATCTATATGTCTCGCACATTTCCTAGGTAAGTGTTCCAAGATAAAGTTTATATCATTCATGTCTTGTAGCTAGCCAGAACATACTTAAATTGCAACCAAGCAACAAATTGGCATGTACATGATGGGTTTTAACCATATTCTGCTGTCAAATAAAATCTTGGCCTTAAAGTCTGTATACAGTCTCAGACGTTACATAGTTGTTTTGTTTAACCTTGAATTTTCTACAGTATCTTACATCTCATTTTTTTTTCTTTTCCTTGTTGAGCATCAATGGAGGTACATCAAAATCCATCTCAGTGAATCAAGAGATTTATGGTTTGAGGCAAAATAAAATTTAAGAAAAACCTGCATAAGGAAACATGAGCATCAATTCTTCTCTCAGCTTCAATGCTTGCTTTACGAATATCTTCAGAAGCAGAAACCAATTTCAGGAATGCACAAGATTGTATGAGAGGAAATTGGTGTGCTTCTAATTCCGCCAATGGCAGTATTGTATTGGCATAAGTCACCTGTGTGACACATGAACATTATTATGAACGCACTTTAAGAAGATTTTCCAACCATCAACATTAAGAATTACAGATCAACCCAATGATAAGTTCTCCATATGTAGTCCAATGAAACATGCTGCTCTTCTAGAGCTGCATCTATAATCGGCATATTTTGAGTTTATACTTTGAGAAGGAAAAAAATTAGAGCACAGATATACAGCAAGAAAGCATAATCTTAAACACAAGCTACAATCAGTTAGTTTAAGACTTTTAGTACATGCAAAAGTTCGTTTAAGAGGAAATAGCTACAGATGCCATCAAGAATTCTTTTTATAAAAACTACCAATTACATACCTTGTCTAGTGGAATGGAAGCAATTTTATCATGAACCTCCTTAGAATGTGCAATAATGTGGTCTGCCAGTCTCAGTATCTCAGGAACAGATAAATTTATCCTTAGATTTGATCCAGGAACCACTGGCATTCAAAAGAAAAAAATCAAAACTCGAAAATAAAACTCTCATCAAAGCTCCACCGTCTAAAAAATTTTAGACCAAGATCGCATATTTACACGTTTAAAAGCAATCGCACTCTCTGCATTTCCAGTACACTTGACTGGAGTTGATACAATATAGGAAAACAAATTCATAATACTCAAAGTCAATCTCTAGAAGAAAAACATTGCAACAATTAACTGCTAAAAAGAAATAAAAATTGAAAATAACAAACATACAACTACTCTACATTACCATTACACCAGATATATAGCAACATGGAAGTTCAAAATACTGATTTCATTCAAAAGGAAATGCAAAACAACAAAGAACCATCTGGGTTTTTTTGCGGCAGAAAAAGAGAATAATACACTAAAACCATGAAGACGTACATACAAGCAGGAAAAACAGGCGGGTATTTGTTGGAAGTATGTACCTTTTCTCTTGCGATTGTTGAGGTGGGTTTTGAGTGCAGAGACGGCGAAGTTGACTGCGACAGCAAGAAGAGCAGCAGCTCCGGTCAAAGCAATCAAATTTCTTCTCTCCCTTCTCCTTGCTTCATTCTCCATTTCCGTTTAGTGTGTGTAAATTGTATGTACTGTACTGGAGTTTTACGTTACATTAGGAAGGAAGGAGCGGAGCAGGTGAGGGATGAAAAGGAAGGGACGGCTATTGCGAGGGAAATAAGGGCGGACTTCCGCTACTCATAATTAAATTGATATTTCACCAAAATGTAAACGCTCTTAAATTTGACCATTATCTTCTTATTCAGGCACGTGGGGTGTCATGTGTTATTTTGGGGTGACATCTCTTATAATATTTTTTTATTGAATGACACGTGATGTTGGGGATAAATTCAATTTCTTGCCCCCAAGGGTTGACTGGTTGAATTAGTGTATAGTTTCTCTCTTACGAAGTGGCACAAGAAAAATCACACCAAAATGGCATAGAAGATCTAGAACCCTTACTTAGTACTCCACTTAAAACAAATTATGTTTCCTAAAATAATTTTAAAATGTGAGCTGTTATTTGCATTATTACTATTATAATATTATTACGCCATTGCACGGCAAAAGAAGTCGATTTATCTTAAGTATAATAGAAACTTTTCTTGCTGACATGTCATCTTCAAAGCGCTCAAATATGAAGTGTAATTTTCTCAATCTTTTAGATTTTTTAATATTTTTTTTAATATTTTCCTTATTTACTTTTAAATAACTTCCTTATTTAATATTGTATTTTCTTTTTAAAAAAATGTGTTTCTTATTTCTTTCAATAATCAATATTTTATTTATTTATTTGGGTATCATTAATTAATTACTAAATCTTTTAATACAATAAATTAATTAATATCAAATTATATCATATATATAAATGGAAAAAAGAATATTCTATATAATATTCTCTCACCCCACTTATAAATAAGACTTTTTGATTATTCATCTAAATGCACCCTCAATTCTTCAAGAAGAATATGAGATTTCTTCAAGTTCCTCTAAAGAATTGATTTGTGAAAGTATAAAAATTTATTTCGATTGAGCGAATCAACTAGAGATTTGATCTACCTCTAAAAAATCGATTCAAGTATTCTTAAATCGATTTACCTCTTAAAAATCGATTCAAGTATTCTTGAATCGATTTACATTTTAAAAATCGATTTTTCAAGAATAAGAGGATCGATTCAAATATTCTTGAATTGATTTTGACTATTCAAGTACACTTGAATCTATCTTGAATCTAGAGTGATTTTGACTATTCAAGTATTCTTGAATCGATCTTGAATCGATTTACCTCTATAGAATAAGAGGTTGAAAAACTAATTCATATATAGAATCGAAAGATTAATTATTTAAGTTAAATCATTATTTCACTATTAAATAACATTATAATTGAGTTTGTTAATATTTGTTAATTTTTTAAATTTAGAATATTAATGTTTATTTATTTACATATATCTTAATTATTCACATATGAAATATGAATTATAATTTTTTTCTTTAGTTGTTTATATAATTTGAAACTAATAAAATTAAATAAAAAAATAAAATTAATAAATTCATTTTAAATTTATAAATATTTAAAAAAATATTCAGTAATATATATATATATATATTATAATATAGCAAAGTTCTTTTTCGTTAACGTGTTGTTCACGTATAGTATTTATTTATTTTTTATATACACTTATTATGACTTATTTACTTTAGTATCATTAATTGTAATTAATAAATAAATCATTCGATATAAACAAATTAATTAGTATGAAATCAAATCTTGTATAGAAAAAAAGAATAAATTGAGATTTTTCTATATATAATTGATATTTATATTAGACAAACATTAAAATTACGGATTTATTACTAATAGTTACATACTTTGATCATAATTGCACTTAAATACAATGAAAAAAATGAAATACTAACAACTATATAAATATACAGCAAAAAAACAAAATTGTTGTATATTTATATAGTTGTTATCATTTAATTTTTTTCATTATATTTAAGTGGAATTATGATCAAAATATGTAACTTTTAGTAATAAATCCTTAATTTTACTATTTGTCTAAACAAACTACGGATAGCTCCATTTAGAAACTCTCCGACCCGCCGAATATTAGTTCCACCCGGCCAATTTGACAAAATCTTCAAAGAATTGGCCCATCTATTGTAAACCTTTAGCTGAGTCTCATACACACCTATCCCATGCTTCACACCAAAAACTTCCATAAAATCTCGAGATGAGTCTTAGCGAATTGCTAATTGGAAATCAAGAAAAGCCATGATTTTGAAAACCCACTTGAATTTCAAATTGGGATTTCACCGGCAGCCTTAGCAAGATTTTTGTGATGATATCTTCCAGAAGATTTGCAGTAATCATCTCGAATTCATTTTCCATGAGCACCCATGTTTCTGCGGTGAATGCAATATTTGGAAAACAAACAACGAATAATATGAAATCCCTACACATTTAACTAAATAGCATCGTCGTTTCAATATGTTGAAGGATGACGTGGTGCTTAGTCAGCAGTTGGACAAGAGAAAACTGACTTTAGGTGCAATTTGCCATGGACATGAAAGGTACTATATTTTTTTTTCAAAATCCCAAAAGTTTGGACTTAATTGCAATTGAAGTAAAGGTGATTTTTTTTTTGCAATTAACCCTTTATATATTAATATGAAATAGTATGCTAGATCATTGTATTATTACTCAATTATTTGTTAATTGAATAATAATCATGTCATACAATCATTCAATATTAATTATTGAAGTTTCTTTATAACTAAACTATATTTCTGTCATCAATGTAAAAAAATTATAATAAATTATATTTGACTTTCGATAATTTGACATATAGTTTAATCATGTGTAAAAGTTATGGATTTTTTTATCTATATATGATTGAAAAAATATATTTATACATTATTTAAAAAGAAAAATAATCCCTCCATCCCACCTATTTTTATCCACTTTCTATATTGGGGTGTCCCACGTATTTTTATCAATTCCATTAATGGTAAAAATATACTATACATCTTACCTATTTTTTAGGCTTTATTCATCAATCCTAACAACTTCATTACTTTTTTATACTTTATTCTTATTCTCAATAACTTTATTTATTTTTCTCTCAAAATTACCAATATATCCCTACTTTTTCTTACACTATATATTAAAAAACAACACTTTCTAATCTTCGTGCCCATATAAAAGGGTACGGAGTGAGTATTAAATAAGAAAAATATTAAAAAAAATTTAAACTAAAAAAATTAAGAAAATTACACGCCACTTCAGAAAATTTTGAAGACGATACGTAAACAAAAAAAGTTCTAGTATAGGATACTTGAGATACTACTAGTAAAATAATTGTAGTAAATAAGACTTGAGTTACCCAAAAATATGAGTTAAATTAGGGTGCACATACAAAGTAGCAGTTGGAGTGATTCGAGGGAGTCTTTCACCCACCAACTTCTGCATGGAAACAAGGTAATGCCCAAGGAGAAGTGGATCAAGGAACCTAATTTATATTATTACAACTATGTTCACAACTTAACTTTCACCAAATTTAATTTCATTAATTTTTTTCATACAAACAATGTGATACCATCCAAGGCCAAAATCCAAGGCTCTCTGTGCTGCATTCACATCCTCATCGCCTTCGGAAATTGGATCGTAATACAGAGCATCTAACGCTATCCCAAACACGCTTGTTGGCTTTCCTAGAATGAAAAACGGCGAAAGAATAAGCTCCAATACACACACATTGTTATGACTAGAGCAGAAAGACATCAATACCTTGAAATGGTTGTGATATGTGTGATAAGCATATGTATGTGCTAAGAGAATTAATTCTCCCCCTCCCTTCTCTGTAAAACTGTTTGCTTAAGAATGGTTTGGTGAAATATAATTTTGAGTTTAATTCACAAAATTTTCCAAAGAAAAGAAAGATTAATTACCTTGTCTTCATTTTATTCTTAGCAATTCATAGCAATGTGATCATGACAGGAATTCCTGTAGAATGCATAATTCTATTATAAGTCTTAATTCTTAAAATTGCCATGTGATAAACCTTCTTTAACTCTTTAATTAGAATATTGTAAAACCTTTATTGTTGCATTGCTTCATGGAAAAATTAAAGACAAGTATATGGATTGCTTACTCGAATTGCTTGGTAGCACAACTACAAATCTCAGCCATGGATAAAGCAATTCAGCATAGAAAGACTGAAGTTGTTTCTTTTATTATTCAAGAACAAGGATGGTTCAATAATATTTTGTTATTTACTGTAGAGGAATTTAGGATCTTTAAATTGTGACTTGGTTGAAACTTGAAGCCCAATTTGAAGCCTACATTGAAACACACTTCGAATAAATGGATATAATACAACATACAAGTAATTAAGATGTTTACGTACAGTTAAAAAAAAAATATTACACCGTAAAGTTTACATATCTGAGGGTCAGTATAAGCCAAAACAATTCATATTCGATCAACAACATTCATTATTAATTGCAGATCAATAACATGTTGAATCACTAACACCTGGACAAATAAAAAAAGGGTTGAAGATTGGATCACGTTACCATCTTATTGCCACCTTATTACAAGAGCATATTAGTTAGTCAATAGGTTAATATAATGTAAGTTTCATGAAGCTTACGAGAGCATGCTAAGATGGTTCTAGCAACATGAAGACAAATATCCATGAAAAAGATGATAATCCAAGTGCTATTGGAACCATATGCCATTATCACTTGCATATACATATCATTTTTCTCAATCAATATATTCGTATAGTTTCCTTCAGATTTAGATGCTAATTCGCTATGAAATGAAAGGAAGAAGAAACAGTGGAACGGTGAAGAGGAGAGAGTTCCACGTGGGTTAGACCAGAAAGAGAAAGGTTAAGAAATTAACAAGTGTAACTAAAGGTGGCAACAATACGTGTCTGGTAAGAATACTTGCAACCGTTTGTGAATTCATTAAAACACATTATATTGTAGAAAATCAGTTCCCCTGAGTATAGAACTTTACATATATTATCACTTATCCTTACTAATCCAAAAAAGATTAGGTAATCATCATCTCAGAATTAAACAACTTGCATGTACAAGAATGTACGAGTGTATACATTTGTCGGTGGGAGAGAGACAAAGAGTTACCTCTCTTAATAATGTAAAAATGAAAGAACAGCGGAAGAAACTGATTTCTCGTTTGAGTTCCTACACATGATAAGGTCTTGCAGCAAATCTTATGTTACCAATAAAAACTAAAAAGGAAACAAAGAAAAAAACAAAGTAAAATGTATCAGATTGTGTCTCAATATGGTTGGTTGAATTACTTTACTTTAAACAAGCACTCTCCCATTCTTCAATTATCTCAATTTCACGCCAATATCCTTTTGAAGGACAACTAAAAATGTTTATTAAAAAAAAAGTTGACAAATAATAAGGGTTTATAGTGTATTAATTAGCTAGTGAAAACTTTAGTAATAAGCCTACAATAGATTTAGGCAATTCGTGGTTTATCCAGGAGTTTTTATTAAAAGGAAGTGATAAAAGGGACAATGCAAGTTTATGACCCAAATAATATTTTGAGTACCAAGGTCCAAGGATAAAGCCCTCACAATTGCACATCTACTATTAATTAGGGAAAGCAAATACTAATTCAACAGAAAGATCAAATGGAACTATCACTCACAACGCCAACGGTTGGAATGGGCGAAGAAGCACAGTTATTCTTTTTTTTTTTTTTTGTCTGATTCAGCGAAATATTAAATCAATGAGAGGTCCACTCAACAATAGGAATGAAGGTTGAATTAATACTGTTCTTGCATAAAGTGTAGTCAAACATCGACCAATGACCCATATTTGAGTGGGGAGCCGATGATGCAATCTACTGGGGGAACTCTCCTACCTGTAACGAGACAACAACACAATTTAATTAATAAAAACAAATCCATTGGATGATACCATGAGAAGTCCTGAATCAATTAGGGCAAAGATCAAATCAGAAACTTCCCTAAATTAAATGGAACAAAGGGTAAATAAAACTTGCGTTTTCACAAAAAAAAATGTGGTTTTGAAAATCCACATGAACCTAGTAAACAAATATATTGGGAAATAACATTTCGCAGAACAGAAAATCTTGAAGACTTCAAATTCATACATATAATTTATGGTTGGATAATGCTATTAGCCTCTTACAATATTTGTGCATGTCTTAAGTGAAGATCACTAAATCTTTTTAATATGACAAAAAAGTTGAGAAATCTGAATAGTTATTGGAGACTTTCTTATTCAAGATCTTAGTGAAAAAATATAATAATCAAACATAAGACATCATACAAGAATTATTTAAATGGAAATTACATATATTATACTAATGGGTCCTGCAAACCACTCATCATACGATGGCCTAAGAATCTCTCCTTTAAAGAGGCATCATACAGAAAGTTAATCATCAGAAGTCATTGCTTACCATTGTAGTGGCCAATGAATGTAGTGACCAAAAGGGGAACTACGTTAAAAGATTAAGGAAAGATGCCAAATTGGTAACTTCAGGAAACAATCTAGGCATCAGAAAAGCTCCATTTATAAACTTGGAAGAGTGTAATCCCCCAAAGTAATAACAAGTAATGTAACAGCAATTCAAACTAATAAAGCGGATGTTTATCTCAATGAATCTGCAAACATGAAACAAAGAAGGATTTTTAGCTATATCAAACAGGAGGGAAAGACAATATATTGCTTATAATCTATAAATATAAGATGTACAATTACAAAATGCAAGAATTAACCAATTTTGTTCTTTCATATAGAATTACATGTTAATATATCTTGAATCTCAGCGGGAAAAGAGTTCATTCCATGGTACTTAGTATTTTGTGATGCAATAATTAAAAAAAAAAAAAAACAAATGCAGCAAGTCTATATTATGAATTTCAACTTTTCAGACAAATAAATCAACCCACGTGTCAATTATTGACAACTAATTCAGCACATAACTACACAGATTTATGACTAAATAAGATGAATATTCAAATTAGTAATAAAAAGCTGATGTTTATGGATGTTGGCGTTTGATCGTTTGGTTAACATGAACCGATATAGAAACTTATTACCTTTCACCAAGATATGTTGAAGAAGAAAAATTCTCACCGGCAGCATGCGCATCCTCACGGTTTTGGGCATAACTTCCTCATCAAATCTCAGATTTGAGTGATCTACGCGTCAAAACGATCCTCTCTTCCATGGCTTTCGAACAGTATATCACACGAACAGTTTAGAGTTCCACATGATTTTCGAAAAAGTATGGAAGTTGACGAACAGCAGCAGCAAACAACCTTCCGATCTTCTGTTGTATTCTTAAGTCCAATCTTGACGTCGTGTGAGCGACGATCCTCAAGATCTTCTCAATTTGCTGTTCCCTTTCCCTCTTCACAGTGTTAGGCATGAATAATTAGAGTTTCCGGACAGTTGAGATAGGGGCTACAACAGGGACCAGTAGGAGAAATTAGAGTTGGACCTCCATTGGGCTTAAGTATCCAAATTTAGCCCAAAACTTATACTTAAGTCCAATAATAAACTTATACTTAAGTCCAATAATAATAATATATACCACTAAAATATTATTATTGCACTACCGTTCTAATCCCATAATTACTTTATGGGCTCCTTCTTATTAGGAGCCCGTTAGTCTCACCATGTTTAAGATATACAATGCTCATTAATTAATTAAGCTACTGACAACTCCATTACTCCCTCCGTCTCATCCCAATGGTTACATATTTTCATTTTGGGCGTCCCATCCTAATGGTTACATTTATTTTTTAGCATATGAGACGCACACAAATTAATTACTTCTTTCTCCATGGGCTCACATATCCCACTAATATACCTACCCACTTTACATTAAATTATTATTTTTCTCACCTCAATACATATTAAAATACTATATTCATTAATCTACGTACAAAAAGTAAACGTAACTAAAAGGACGGGATTGAGGAAATAATTAATATCTCATCCGAGAGTAGTACCACTCAACCTCATTATCATGTCGGAATAAATTCACCTGCAGGGTTTACATGATAATCCTTATGAGCTCCTCAAGGGAACATCATCAACCTATTTAATAGAATACAGATTCCTTCTATAATCAACAGCACACCATAAAGACAGCATTATTTCCCAACTCAGCGAGTTTGTTGATTTAATTACATGTATATCTCACTCATTGATGAATCAAAGAAATATATATTGTCTTACGTGTCGAGGTTATTGTATAGGGATTAAGAGAATGAACATCCATAATAACTGAGATCAAGTTCTCCTATATATTCAGTATAAGCTGAACGATCTCAAGCGGTCCTGCTCAATACACACAAGGTGCACTAATTTGATTCTATAGTCAAGGCAAACTAATACCAAATCATACTACAACCATCTCGATAGAGAGTCCCCGTCTATCTCAGTTGTGAGCATCTGTTTATACTTTATAAGGAAACCGATAATATGATCTTCCGCATGTTGTCGCACAGCATATTATCTACAGTATAAAGTAAGTGGACTATTGCATCGGACATATAAATAAATTATAAGACGCAATCATTTGATCATGTGATTCTCATTTCAAATAAATTGTTAAGACATTGTTCATACTAAAGCTAGACTTTTAGTATACAATCCAACAATGGAGGCATTTCCCCTTTCCCCGACCAAATAACATGACACCTAAAAATCATATACATTGCAATAATATCTAAAAAATCATGAGCCAAGTGGTTTTCTCTGCACTCCACGGCTTAAAATACTCTATCTTGCAAAATAGTTAGATTTACACTATCTTAGAGAATCAACCACGATTAATAAGGAACTTGATATTTGAAAAACAAATTTATTTGGTATTGTAAAAGGTGCAGAATCATATCAAAATTGCTGATGTCAATTCAGATGAATAATTCCCAAATGAAAACAAGAGATCTCTAATGCTCTTGCCAACACTTTGAAGAAAATTACATTTAAACCTTTCCTGCATTAGTTATTAACAAATAATAGAGAATCTAACCCAAAAATTTTATCTGCAAAACAATAGTAGGTCAATCTATGATGGCAAAAGAGAAAACAATAGTAGGCCATTACATGTCTGATTGCTAAAAATCAGCGCATGCAATTGAACCAATAAAACTGATAGCAAATCCCAAAAGTATAGAATCATCAAATCATAATTAGAACATCACAAAACACAGTCAATTTCTCAAAGAACACTATCAATTTAAATAATTTGATATACCTATAAAACCCGACACCCAATAGAGGGAAGATAATTTAACATAGAAGAACAAAGTAGGGCCAAGATCCACTGGCGCTAATGTACCTGGGGCCAAATTAGGAGTGGCGTAGCTTGTGCAAAGTGCTTTAGAAAAAGGCATTATGACTATGGTACTGGCATTGCAGTGGTTGGAAAGAAAAAAGAAAGGTGTGGCGTGGTGGCTGGCCTCTAGAGTAGAGAGAGACAACTTAACAGCAATGAAGAGTAGAGCAAAAATTGGGGATAGCTTGTACAAATGCCACATACACCGACACACACATAGATGGGAGAATTACTGGAATTGGAACGAAACTGGCCATGCCCTTTAAGAGGCTTAATATATATATATATATATATATATATAGAGGAAGTCAACTAACAATGCCAGCAAATAAATAACTTTTTAACATTTATAGTCAAGTTATGATGAACGGACGAAAGTACTCTTAATATAAGAATTTTAACTCAACCCTCACCTGCTTCCTCTAGCTGCTTCAGGTAATTGAGATTTAATTCTCACATCCCACAACAGCCTCAAATTAGTCCATTGTTTCACCTACACCCATCGGGAGCTTGGGAATGAAGATCGGCGGTGGGATTTCGACTGTCATTGTCTCAAATCGGAGACCCACCTAGTGACGCCAGAGCATCACCTAAAGAGAATCCGTCACTTTTTACTGAAGGAGATTCTATTATTTTTCCATTTGCTCAAATTCTTTTAATTTTTCATTATAACCTTGGCTTCCTGGGTGGATATCAACAACATTGAGGTATCTTCCACCTCTTACTATTATACATCCAGCGTGAAATGTAGCTGTGTGTAATAGTTTCAATTTATTTCCTATTCATTCATTGCATCTTGAATGAAAGCTTAGTTTGATTTGGAGCAATTCGACATGGTGCCTTATTCATCTATACTGCCAATAAATTTGCTCGCTTCTAATTTACTATTCATGGATTTATCATTTTTGGGATATGTTGCTGAACAAGAAATTAAAACAAATGAATGAGTGAGGCTTTCGTGCGCCGGGGCACACGGGAACACATTCTGTGCACCTTTAGAAATTTAGTATTATGGGTAAGGGTACATTTCTTTGGTCTAAAGGGTATACACTTTAATTAATAAAAGGTACACCATATTATTCTAAAGGGTATACACATTTCATTAATATTTTTTTCTTTAGAAAATAAATGGTACACATTTTTATACTAAATGGTATACAATTTAACACAAAATTTTAAAGGCCCATGGAGTGTTGTCCATGCGCCCAGATACATACAACAATTTTCTTTAGAAAATAAAGGGTACACATCTTTATACCAAAGGGTATACAATTTAACACAAAATTCTAAAGACGCACTGAATGTGATCCGTGCGCCCGGGTGCACAAAAGTTTTTGCCCAAATGAATTCAATTGCTTTCATTATCATTGCTCAATATATTACCCAAATACATAAAATATTGATTCATGAAGTGGATAAGCTAGCTTCACGCTGGTGGTGGTGGGAATTTCTTCAGCAAGATACAGATTTTGTTCACTTTGTTTAAACTGTTGCCTTTTGTAGTTGAATATCGATTAAATTTACTTGTCGCTATATTTGTAGTTTGATTATGTATGTTTAAAATTACAGCCTTTTGCCGATCTGAGTTACTAGATTTTGTTATGATGTGTTAAATAATTGATTTGTGATTTTATTCCTGATTGTGATGATATATATATATATATATATATATCTGGATGAATGCATATTTTTTCATGCTTAGTGCACTTTTTAGGGAACTATTTTTCTGTGTGAAGTTGGTAAAGTTCTCTTTTTACATTTGCTTTCTTTTTCAAATGGATAAAATTATAGTTGTTTAAATGCTCCAATGTGTGTTTCACCCTTTGATCCTTTACATTATATATATATATATATATATATATATATATATATATATATATATATATATATATATATATATATATATATATATATATATATATAAATATCTGGATGAATGCATATTTTTCATGTTTAGTGCACTTTTTAGGGAACTATTTTTCTGTGTGAAGTTGGTAAAGTTCTCTTTTGACATTTGCTTTCTTTTTCAAATGGATAAAATTATAGTTATTTAAATTCTCCAATGTGTGTTTCACCCTTTGATTTTTCATAAATATATATATATGGATGAATGCATATTTTTCATGCTTAGTGTACTTTTTAGGGAGCTATTTTTCTGTGTGAAGTTGGTAAAGTGCTCTTTTGACATTTGCTTTCTTTTTCAAATGGATAAAATTATAGTTGTTTAAATGCTCTAATGTGTGTTTCACCCTTTGATCTTTCACATTAAGTCTTAACAGACATATGTCAATGATTTCTGTTATGATTTTTTTTCTTGTTGTCTCTGCATTCTTGTTATCTGTTATTTTCCTGACATACTTAGTTAAAGATCAAACCAAATCAATATGAAGTATTTTATGGGATTGTTTCAGGGTCAACCCATATTCAAGTCACTCAATGTTACAGAGTCGGATTGAAAGTAATTACATTCTGATCTGAATTTATACTTTCATGTGCTCTGCTTCAAAATTTATGTCAAATAATATAATGTTTCTTTTGTTATTCTTATAGTTTTTGGTTCCTTGGGTTTGTGTACCCATCACAATGATACATAGCTATATTTGGCAATCCAAAGGGGTCATTTTGCAGTAGTGAAGTTTTATAGATCACGTGTCGTATTGTCCGTAAACATGAAAAGTGAGTTGTCGTCTGTGTTTTCATTTTCTCGATTTTTCACACTTATTTTACTTTGTAGCAATCCTCCAAGTCTTGTTAGAGCACGACCCGGAGTTTATTAAAGCAATAGGTCTATCAAATGAAACTTTGCTCGTAACTGCAACTTCTCGATAACATAGTATTTTAGTTAACGAAATTCTTTCAACAATAGCAGCTTGATAGAAATATCTCGATCAAATGGAAAAAATCAAATGCACTTAGCGGTTAGACAAGAGCATGTGGACATTGTCAATGCATTGCTAAAGGTCGATAAAGATTCACAGTTGGTTAGAAGAATGGACAAGAAAGGATATACGGCATTACATTTCTTAGATGCCGATACTATAGTGATGCTTCTAGACAAATTTTGCAATACTGCTTTACACATAGCCACAAGAAAAGGCAAGCAAAGATATGTTTTGTATCTTTCACTATTTTCTAATCATTTACTGCACCTACATTTGTCCAAAACCCACTATAAAATTATAGAATTCTCTTTAAATTTGATCCATCTTTAGTAGTCGAGATTTAAGCCACATGAATGTTGATGCTTAAGTAGAACATGTGCGCCTGCATCCATTATGTTTAGAAGTTTTGATATAAAAATAATTTTCATGGCCATATTTTGATTCAAACATGTTGATTTCTACATTGAAATTTATGTCAAATTTAAAAAGTTTTATATTAGTTTGTTGGGAATAGGAATGCCAAAGTCAAGATGCAGTAACTTCTAAATCTCTATATTTTAAGAATTTTCGAAAAGCTATAATTCATATTTGAATATTTCTTAAAAGAAATTAAAATTTCTTAACATTTTTAAAAATTAATAAATGATTCTTTAATTATGATTTTAGTCTTGCAAAAGTATTTAAATTTGAAAAAATAAAAGTTATAAAATTAAAATTGACCTAGAAGATTAGTTTCCACAAATAACGGATCTTTAAAAAATTTATAATTAGCTATAAATACATATAATGTTATTTAAAATATTGAAATTTCTAAAAGAAAAATAAAAAAAATTAAAATTTCTAAATGAAATTAAAATTTTGGAAAAGATAAATTTATGTCCTATAACATTGGTTAAATAAAAAAATAACTCTCGTAACTTTCTAATTTATTTCAATCTTAATTCTATTTGTTAATTTTTTAACCCATAACAATTTATTTTCACCTTTAATCAATTTGCAATTTTTTTTAAATTTTGTTGAAAGTTATTACCACTAATTATTTTAGTTCAAGGTTGGTGGGAGGATTGGTGGAGAAATCGGTTAATAATACACGAGGCGGCCGGCCTGTTTTTTGTGGCATATCGGGTTCCTCGCGGTGGATCAATTATGTTCTATGAAGTGAACAGTGATTGCTTGATCGCTGCACCGATCACCTACCGATCAACCCACCAACTATCCTTGAGATGCACACCTAGGTCAACCATATCATAATAAATCTATTTCTACAAGTCTTTCCCCCAAAATGACCTCCATAATGCATTCCCACCCTCGAAAGCTCACGATGGAGGGATCGGTGATAGCTGAATCGCCCTACCGATCAACACACCGACCATCCTTGTGATACTTATCTAGAACCAACCTATCATAATAAATATATTCCTACAATTTTTCCCCGAAATGAACTCCATTATGCATTCCCACCATCGAAAGATCACGATGGAGGGATTGGTAATATCTCGACACTGACTAACCCACCGATCATCCTTATGATGCACATCTAGGACCACCCTATCATGCTAAATCCATTCCTAAAAATTTTTTTACCCAAAATGAACTCCATTATGCATTTTCACCCTCGAAAGATCACGATGTAGGGATCGGTAATCGCTTAATCGCCCCACCAACCATCCTTGTGCATTACATTTGTGTAGTGACTTGAGAGATATAATATTTTAAGAGTAGGTCTACTATGCAACAAGTGCACCTTTAAAACATAATCCATATTTGAAAACGGGTAAGGCATAAAAGGCAAAAAAAATTCAATTAACATCATTCATTCTCACGTTCATCCACTCCTCTCTATCTTCTCCCCTACGTCCCCTCTCTCATTTCTCCCTTTTCTCCCAATCTGCTCTCTCTCTCTAAATGATTTTCACTCTCTCTCTTCTCCCACTCTTCTCTCACTATGTGTTCCCTCCCTCTAAATGATTTCCGTCGGCTGATCTCTATTAATGTCGAATCAGATCTCGTGGGGAAAGTAGATCTGGATGTGGTTCGACTTCGAACAAATCTGATGAGCAGCAGTGGCATCCATTCATCCTCCAACGCAGCATTAATGACATGGTGCGGCAACGGCAAACAACGGCGGACTGGTGGTGAGCAGGGCAATGAAGATGTAGTAGATCCAACACGGTGTAGTGGTTGTTTCCAGTGAGCCCATGGCGGATCGCTGTTGAGAAGGAAACAAGGAAATTCCAATCTCACTGTTAAGCACTAATGTAATGTTAAATTGTACTCCCTCCGTCTAAAAACACGCTTCACGTTTACTGTTCCACGTTGTTTAAGAAAAGTTACACTTTTTGACCAACTTATTAATTTTAGAGGGTATTGTAGTATTTTAGGTAATAAAAAAGTATAAAATAATGGTATGTGTGTGAAAAAGAAGTGGCAAATTTGAAATTAAAGTAACTTTTGAGGTTGTTGGATAAAGTGATTTTTCCTTTTTTGGGGTGTGAAGGGTATTGTGAGACAAAAAAATGAGAAAGTGTGAAGGATTTTATGGGACGGAGGGAGTATTACTTTTTCATAATACTGCATTACTTATTATAAATTAATGTATATGTGTTATAGTGGCGGAGATGATAGAAAGAATAATCAAAGGAAAACTTTTGCTTTGAAATTAACGTTGAAAAAGGTATCTCTGGTGAATTTGTTTATTATGCTTCAGATTTGCTATCCCTATATTGCTACAAATATTCATTATTAGATATTGTATTTTTTGTAATTCAATAGTGTACAAGTTTTTCTTAATAAGTGTATTATATTATTTTTTTTAATATTTTTAGTTTTATACACTACTTTAAAAAATAATTCAATTATAAGAACAATCATACTCCTATACATTAATACCGTCATTCTAAAAGTCAATTAATATCAATTTGAATTGAATAAAAGATTTTAAATTAATTCAAAAAATATTTAAATATTATAAGAGAGAGAGCCTGAAACAATTAGGAGAGAGTGAACAGATGAGAAAATGAAATGAAAGAAAAAAAGAAGGAATCAAATATGGGTCAAAATTAATTATATATGGTGGGTCAAATGGATATAGGTCAAGTGTTGCACCTTAAAAATTGGTGCACTCTAGTATTTGCCATATTTTAATGTACTCTCTCCGTCCATCGAATAGGTATACATTTTCTTTTTGCACGTGAATTAAGGGGTATTTTATTTAATGTATAGTAGGTAGTTGTATTAGTGGGGTGTGTGAGTCCCATTGATCATAGTCATTTTCACCTAGATTTTAGTGTCGTTATTTGTGTATTTTTAGATTTTTTTATCCGTATTTGTATTACTTTTGGTGGAGTTATTGTTATTTTGAGAAAAGTGGTATAAATTGATAGAATTGTGTAAATAAGCTTAAATATATGTAAAACAGGTCAAGAAATGAACAAAAATGGAGTTGGGAGTGAAAAGGAGATGGAAGAACAGGGAATGTTGGTACACGGGCCGTGTGCGGAACACGGTCCTATAACCAATAGTCGTGTAGTGTCATCAGAACTTACTGCTCGCCTAGGAGGATGCCGTGTGATGGTGCACGGGCCGTGCGTAGCTGCACGCCCCGTGTGCGGAACACGGACCTGTAAGAAGAAGCCGTGCATTGTCATCAGAAAATACTACACGGCAATGACTAAGGCCGTGCAGTGCAGCTCGAGCCGTGTCTGGAAGCACGCACAACAAGCCGAAGTATGTGTGCCCTACAAGGGCCTTGCGCTGCAGCACGGGCCGTGTAGGTGCAAAATCCTGTGTAATTTTCAGAATGTTCCGGAAGCTTCTAGAAGGTCCATAAGTGATATAAAACCATGAATTGTGTGAAATTTAGAGGGAGAATTCATTAGAGATCAGATTGGAGCAGTTACACATACCAAAACACCACATTTCCTCACATAGTAGATCCATCTTCCATCTCTACCATCTAGATCCATCGAATCACCATTTGATCTACATTTTCAATCCATAAAACCTTCATTCCATCTATCCTACCACCATTTGAAGATTGGAGCATCAACTGTTGAAAAAATTGATCAATTGAAGAGGAGGAAGACTTTTCTTATGCAAGGGAAGCAAATCTATTTTCAATTGTTAATTTTCTTCTTATTATGGCTCAAATGGAGCAAAGCTTGATTTGTATTGAATTAAACACCATGTTTAGTGGCTAGTCCTATAGTAGGGCTAATCATATGAATGGTTGAGGTGAAGAGTTAGATATGTAGAACTTGAGTAATGATTTGAATTGATTTGTGGATTTCTTTCTATGATATATCAATCATGTTTCATTTCAATGTTTGTGTAAGTAAATTCTCTATTCATAGTATTAGGATGGTCATTCCAATATTGAGTGGATGTTTAATTGAATCATATATTGAATTGAGCATGTATTTTAGTATAAGGGGATGTAAGTCATACCCTCCTTAGGCTTGGAACATTCATAGGGGAGACACTTAAGAAATTGAGTGAAAAGAACCAACTTATGATCATAATACCTTAAGGAAATTGAGATTAATGTCAATCCTAGGAGATTTAGGCTTGTAAAAGAGTCGAGAATCTAATTGCCTTGGCCATAGGGATTAGGAGTAAAATTATGATTGCTTTTAATCCACAAGTTAATGAAAATTACCATCAAGGGTTTTGCATATCTAGCTCAAGTCTTAACCATGAGTATGATTAGCCTTGTTCTCTTCTCAAGTGTATTCTACATCCATTCTATTAGTCATTTGCTCGTTATTTGATCATTTATTTAGCTAGTTTACATTTTAGTTATTTTAGTAAAACTTTAAGCATTAGTTTTAATACCAAACTTTCAAACATATCATCTTTACAAAGAATAAGTCAATGACTAATTCGGATACTAGCCAATGTTTATTTTCCCTTGGGATGACAATCTTATAAATTTTGCACTTGGCCACGCGTATACAATAATGATAGAATACACTTGCTCTTGACATTTTATTAAAAATGCGACTAAGTTCACCCATAAATTAATTGTATTAGTGATGCGTACGGGTTCCATTCCCATATGTTTAAAAAGGAAAATATATACATTTGGTGTGGACACCCAAAATGCCAAAATGTATAACTTGTTGACGGATAGAAGGAGTATTAATTGTTTTGTGTGAATCTTTTCTACCAGAAAGAAAATGTAACTCTTTTTGTGGGACGCTTAAATTAATGTAACTCTTGTAACGGAGCGGTGAGAGTAATTAGTAACCAAACAAAGACTTTAAAATTATTCAGGTCTAATTAATTTTATTTTATACTCATTTCGTCCCGCTACAAGAGTTACATTTATTCATTTTTGGTGTCCCATAACAAGAATTATATTTCCATTTTTATAGATGGAATCCACAAAAAATAATTAATATATATTTATATAGCCCACACACAATACTAATACATCTACTCACTATACATTAAAATATTACTCCCTCCGTCCCACCGAAATGTCTCTATTTTACTATATTGAGCATTTCATTCAAAAGTCTACATTTTTCACTTTTAGTAAAAGGACCCCACATATGGCCCACCACTTACTACTAATACAACTACCTACTACACATAAAATAATAATACTCCTTAATCTACGCGCAAAAAGTAAATGGAGACCTTTTTCCGGGACGAATGGAGTATTATATATCTCAACCATTAAAATACTATATTCCTTAATTTCCGTGCAAATAGTAGACCAAACTCTTTAGATAGGACGAAAGGAGTAATTAATTTTCCAATTTTCTAATTTGATAACAACTGATGAGCTTTTTCTTAACACACAATTAATCCCCAAGTATTAAGGATATCAATTGCAGCTTAAGCAAGCGACCAAATTAAATATCGAACTCAAAGGATGGCGTACTATCAATTAAATTATTAACTAAATTAATTAAGACAAGTGACAATAAAATTGAGGTATTGAGTTATTAACTACTAAACAATTAAATAAAATAACAAATAAAATAAATTAAACACCAGAAGAATACGAATGTGACTCAAGAATGAAGAATATGTAGCTCTAGGGTAATCCGATTTTACTCATTAATTTTTTTTCGTGTATCAATGTCCGACTCTGTCTTGTGAAATATGGACGCATCACTAAGCCATTCAAATCTACTCTATCGACACAAGTAAATATGCGTGCAACACGTGTGAATAACCTTGGAGCAAGAGATATAATTTCACCCCCATTTCTAGGTACTATCAGTATCAATTATTTCCCCCTAGGATTGGTACTCTACCCCAATATGATCTCTCTTTATAGGTACTATAAAATTAACCTTTTTATCCTGCTTATTAATTCGAATTCAATTCAATTAATAAACATTCATATATGACAGTTCGAATAAAGCTTCGGAGTCCCCTCACTTAAAATCTTAAAATGAAATCCTTTTCAGCAGTGAACTCGCTCAATCAATAATTAAGATATATATTCAGATTCTATATAACAGTTAATGATGCACAAAACGATTCTGAATATGGATTAAAAATGCATAGTCATATATAAAATAAATCCACAAGTAGTGTTGTGCGGAGTATACACACGAAAATTCAATTAATTCATAAAAACCTTCAAAACCCTAAATATACCAAACAGTTCTAGCCCATGATGTTACGAAGAATAATCATGGGAGTTGGATTGATCTTATTCATATGTCTGAAAAATACAAGATAAAATAGAAAATGAATAAAACCTTAAGTGTGGGCGTTATCGCGTCCTTCTCCGTCTTGAATCCTTCTCTTGGTTCTCCTCTTGATTCAACAAACAAATCTTCAAAGTGATGGATGGATGGAGGAAATGATGTGTATGATGGTTGGGGGATGATTCCCCCTTGTGGGGTGTAGGATGATTGTGTTGAGGTTCCTCCTTGGTGTGATCGATCTGCATCCCCTTTTATACTTGCAAGCTCTCCTAATAAACTTTGATTGAGCTTTTTCTTGGAAAACACGAAAATATACGCACTGGGAGTGTAAAAACTGCACAGATTTGAAAAATCGCGACCTAATTTGACCAAAGTGGTTCTGGTCGAACTAGATAGGCCTTGGTCAAACTACTGTCGAACTGCAAGTCTGTAAACTGAAATTTTGTCTTCTAGTCTACTTAGACTTGACTGCTGTAGCTCGACTAAAATGGCTTGGTCGAGCTACGGTCAATCTGCATGCGCAGTGTCACCATTTGACGCATAACTTCCACATCCGAGCTCAGATTTGAGTGATTCTTACGCTCAAGCGATCCTTTTTAAAAGTAAAAAAAGTCATGTAAAGTGACACAGTCGTGCTGAGTAAGAACAGCTTACGCGATGTCACTATTTTGATCATAACATTCTCGTTTGGACTCCGATTGAGGTATTTCTTATGCCAAAACGAACCTCTCTTCTATGGATTTCCAACGGTGTATCACACTTCTAGTTTAGAGCTCCACACAAATACAGAAAAATTACACAAGTTGGACGTGCGTTTTTCAGCATTCTTACACAAGTTGCACCTTTTCTCCAACTCGGCACTTTTGATCCTTTTTCCACCTAAAATACAATAAAACACCTCAAACGCACTTTTTTCTCACATATATTGAATATAAGATATTTGTCCTGTTATATAACAATAATTCTCATCAAAAAGGTATTAAATTAGACACTAAAACATGCTTATTTTCACTCTCATCAACAACCAAACATGACCTTTAAAATTAATTAATTGGATCCATGAATAATCTGTTTCACAAATTATGATGCATGACACAATCTCACCTAAGTCTTTGCCAATTTTTTAGTATGTTTTACATTATATCAAATCAATGTATATAGTATTAATTTGAGATAAGAAATGATAACAAAATAGGGGAGAAAAATATTACTCCCTTTGTCCATTGTCAATATACCTATTAGCTTTTTGTACGTGGATTATGGAGTATTATTATTTTATGTGTAATGGGTAGTTGTGTGTTAGTGAAGAGTGTGGGGCTCATATTTTAATTGTATTAGTGATGTGTGTGAGTTTCATATGTCTAAAAAGGAAAATAGATACATTAAGAATGGGCGACCTAAAATAGTAAAATGTATAAATTAAGGATGTACGAAGGGAGTAATTGAAGAGAGATAACTTTAGCTAATACTCTTTCCATCCATCGCAAAGGTATTCGTTTAATTTTTGTACGTGAATTAAGGAGTATTATTATTTTACATAAAGTAGATAATTGTATTAGTAGTAAGTGGTGGGTCATGTGTGTACCTTTTTGCCTAAAAGGAAAAATGGATACCTTAAGTGTGGACAGACCAAAATAACAAAATAAATACCTTAGTGATGGACTGAGTTAATAGATGAATTCAGAATTTTATAAGAATTATGATTGTTGATATTTTCACCTAAATTTAGTATCTTATTATGTGTGTTTTCGTATTATTTTATCCGTATTTTATGTGAATTTTGGTTGTGTTTTATGTTTTCATAAAAATGTGTGAAAATGAGTTTAAACGTATGAAAAATAGGTAAAAATTAAGCAGAATCGAAAGATGAGCAGAAAACATACTGAAAATGATCCAACACGAGTTGTAGGACCCTAACACGACTTACAACACGAGTCGCGTTGAGGTCCAGAGGTTGTGAAGCGCGCAACTTGAGTAAACATGCGACAACTCGAGTTGGTAACAAGAGTCGAGTTTGCTCAACTCGAGTTGCACGATCGCAACACTAGTCGTTTTGGCAACTCGTGTTGTGTAGGGCAAGTCGTGTTGCGTGTTTTTGGGCCAGAAATTGGGATTTACACCTTCCAGTGCGTGAAGATGTGTTTTAAAAACCCAGTTGAATCAGATTCGAGGCCCAAGATATAAAAGGGTTCAATACACTTGGAGAGTGGAGATTCTAAAAACACACATCACACATCATTTCCTTCATTCTACACACCTAATTCACACCATTTTCACACACTTTACCCTCCATTCCATCAATCCTCCATTCCATTCACCTATCCTTGAATCTATCTATCAAAACTACCATCCAAGTGATCAAGGAAGTAAGGGGGAATGAAGATTACAAAAAGAAGAAGGAGATCTCCATTGAAGACCTTCAAAGAGGGAATCTATTTCTAATTTTTGTGAACTTCTTTATAGTTTGATCATGGAATTTGTAGATACAATTGTTTATGTTATTTTCTCCAAGACTATGATAGACTAATCTCCTTTGTGAGATTAGCTCCATGATTGGTGTTGGATAATTTAGGTTTTATGCAAATTGATTTTAATCTTAATTGGGCATTTATATTATTTCTATCATTGATGTTAATTGCTTGATGTATATGTGTGATTTGTGTGATTAATTGTCATGGACATATGATTAGATTGAGAAATCAATTATGTGTTTAGGATAGTTCATTGAATCATTTCATCATACACTTCATGTGCATTAATTTAGAATGAGATAGAGATATCCTTATAGATTTAGAACTCTTTGATAGAACATTGATTAGTTTAATCGAGAGTTTAGTTGATTAGATGAGGGGACCCAAACCATTAGTGAATTCATAATACTTTAAAAGGGAATATTGTCTATGATTTAGTACCTAATTAGGAAACTCATAGTGTAATTAGTACTTAGTGGGAGGTGTTCACTTTGGTCTCGATCTTATGTGCTTTTGGGAGCCTTATTGAGGGCCTATATCCTATCCATCTCGAGAGAGAGTTTAGGTGGAATTAGTGATCGCTTCTATGTCATGTCCATGAGAGATTAGAATTAATTGCATGAATACTTCATTATCTATGCCATGATTATTGATAATCTCATCATTCCATCATTTGGAACTCATTCATCTTGCATTTATTTTATTATTTATTTCTTGCATTAGTTTAATTGCATTTATTTGCAACCTATCCATCACTTCATTCCATCGTCCTTAAAAAATCATGATAAACTTGAGATCGCTTAAACTCTAGCACGTTCCTTCCTTGAGTTCGATAAATTATTTTAATTGGTCATCCCGAATATTAACGACCAATCAAATGGTGTCGTTGCCAGAGAGGTAACTGTTGTTAGTAGTTTGACGAAGGATTGTTTAGAGTGGTCTTAATAAGGAAATTTTTTTTATATTTTGCATCTTATATATGCTTTAGAAAATTTGCTCTAAAAATTTTCTTTCTTTTGTAGGTGCATACCTTGAGAAGGAAAAAGAAGGTGAATAAGCCCAAAAATATGAGCTACATGGTTATTATTCGAAACATGGTGAATAGAAGTGCTCCTTCCTTTGGGAACACACAAGGTGATGTGAGAAATTTTCAAAGATTTCAAATGTCAAATTTTGGGTCAAACTTGCAACCGGATTTCCAAGAACAAGTTCCTAACATGTAATTCCAACAACTAAGTTATGAAGATTTTGGAGTTCCTCATCATATGCATCAACAAGTATACCCTCAAGTTGTAAAAGATATTTTTCAAGAAAATTTTTCTAGACATTAAGAAGGAAATCAATCACAACTATGGGGAGATTTTCAAGGCTCCAACTCTTCTTACTCCAATCAAAGTGATCGTAGAGAAATACTAAGAGAAGAGTTGTTTGAAAAGATGATGGAACGCTTTGAAATGGGATGAAGTCTAATGATACTTGGATGGATCAAATCGGAAATTGATGTGAAATGGTGACAAGTGCAATCGTAGCATTCGGTGCTAGGTTGAATTCAATTGAGCACCAAGTTAGACAAGTTGTTTCAACTATGGAGAGATGAATGCATGATCGTTAAAGGAGGATAGTTTGGGGGTTGATGTGGTTATGAAGGAAAAAAGAGAAAGAGTTCCTAAGTGGGTGAAAGCAAAAGAGTTAAAAGAAGAGTTGAAGGATGAATTCGATAGATTTACCAAGTCTCTTGAAGTAATGATTGAGAAAGTAAAGCTTCGAAATCAAGAAGAGATTTATGTTCTTATAGAATAAAAGAAAACTCCGGAAACTAAGATCATGGACTCTACTCCACACAAGCCAAAAATTTCTCATTCTATTGAACTTTCAAATTCTCTTGTGAATTTTTATAATTTCGTTGATAAAAATTTGTTTGTTGAAAATTGTAAGGAAAATGGTTGCAAGAGAGCATCAACACTTCTCAGTGCCCGAATTCTTACCGGGGATGTGGTTGAAGTTCGAAATTCATATGGATCTCAATGGAAGAAGTGGAACAAATGGAAAGGGCCATTCCATGTGAAGAACGCCTTCAGGGAACAATTGCTTGAGTTGTTTAACAAGAAAGGAAACGTTCTTATGGTTGAGTAGGAGAGCACAAGGCATCATTTCAAGAAGAAACCTATGAAAGTGCCTAAAGACTATTCTAGATAGAGTGGGCAAAAATGGCCCGGCCCAACGGGCCTGCCCGTAGCCCGCCATAAGTAAGCTGGGCTGGGCCATTAAAAAGTAGGCCCAAAAAGAATTGGGCCATTTTGGCCCGTCCCATCAAGCCCGGTGGGCCAAATGGCCCGGCCGCCTTTGGCCCATTTTTTATGTGCTTTTTTGGCCCGGTCATTTTATTTATGTTTAATTTAATATTTAATTATAAATTATTTGTAATATTTGATTTATAAATTATATTTAAATAACTTAATGTTAAATATATAAAAATAACTTTCTAAAATAGTTGTAATCTTCAAATTATATATGAATTTTCTATTTTACTTGGATATTTTGATTACTATATGATAGAAATAAAGTTAAGGAGAAGAAAAAAATTGTGTGTATATATATATATATATATATATATATATATATATATATATATATATATATATATAAAGATTTAATATTGTTGAAATTTGTTAAAGTTGGATTCAAATTCCATTACATCATAATGTACTAAGTTAGATGCTAATAATATAATTTTAATCACATAATAATCGTGATTACTAATGTTAAACAGTTACAATCCCGTTATTTAACAACTCTTAATTATACATTCAACCACTAATAATCAATTCTAATTTATTTGATTTAAAAATAATAATCATTAACTTGAATAGATTATTTACCGTTAATATCTAATTATAAATTTGAGAATAATACTCAATATTGACTAATATAATTATTATAGGTATTAAAGTAGTTAAATTTTAAATTATTTTTTAAATAAAAACTTAAAAAAAAATGAATATTAATGGGCCAAAATGGCCCGATGGCCCGGTTGCCCGATATGGGCTAGGTTGGGCCACAAAAAATAAGGCCCGCCAAGAACAGGGCCAAGCCCGGCCCGTAAATGTGCCTTGGCCAGGTGGCCCGATACCGGGCCCAGCCGGCCTAACCCATTTGCCGGCTCTAATTCTAGACCACCATGAGCTCGATAATACCGTCCGACTTGAAGACGTTAAACTTAGCGCTAGATGGGAGGCAACCCATCATTATCTTTATTGATTTAGCTATTACTTTCAATAAGAATGATGGATTTGATGTTAGTTTGTTGAGTTGATGTTGCTTATATTTTTGGCACGTAGGTTGATTGTACTCGTGAGGAAGATACGTATTGGAGATACGAGAATTGTTTGATTTGAAGTGTGTAGGTACGTCTCACCACTTTTTGCAAACTTAATTCTCAACTCTTGTTTCGATTTAAGTTTGGGGGGATGTTGCTTAGTGTGACATACATGTTTTGTTAGTAGACTTCTTGTATTTTTTGGAAAATTTAAAATTTTTCTCATGAGTTTGGGATTAAATTTTGGTTCGATTGGTGATGTTGAAGTGCATGATAGTCCGTATGTTTATTGCAATTGCTGAGCTAATGGTTTGATGAGTTTTTGAGCATGTATGAAGTATATTGGAAGCACGAATCGAGTCCGGATGCCCATGCCAACTACTTACATTACCAAATGCTTCTTCAGGGAGTTTACTTTATACTTTATCATTTCCATTTGCTTTGCATAAGTTGATTTTGATTTGAATTGTTTAGGATTAAGCATGTCACTTCATTTGTTATGTTTGAGGGAGGTTTATCTTTCGTTACTTAGAATTTCCATTTTCAATTAAAGATGGTGATGTTTGTGATTTTAATTGATTATGGATGTTATGAATGTGTGCTTTATTCTCTATTGATGGATGGAATTTTTTTATTTTGCATTTTATGTATTTTCCTATTGTTTCTTGTTTGGTGCGTCTTTTGTTACATATTTTGTATGTATTTTAACTTTTGTTAGGGATGTTTGGTGGTTCGTTTAGGAATGTCGTGAGTCATTTTTTAATATGAGTGATGACATATTGTTGTGATAAGTGATGACAAATTATGATTAAGAATCTCTACGCTTTAAAATTATGACATGTTTTATTTAACTTGTACAATTTTGAGATGAGTGTCGAAGTAATAAGTTCATTAAAGTCCGAGCATAAGCTTGTGAGCATTTGTGCCTCAACCGTGCATACATGATATTTCTTCATGAGTGGATCGATTGAGTTTGGTAAGCTAAAACTTACTCAAGAACTAAGGGAACGAGCCTAATTAGTGGAGGTTAGTGAGATGATCTAAGGTCACCTTTGTTATTTATAGTCATTGCCATATATTTCCTTACCTTATACATCATCCCTAGCCAACCACTTTAAACCTTTAAGTATATTTCTTGTGAATTTAGCATATTACAAGTCATGATTAACCACTTAAGCCTTATATACATACATACCTTTGTGTGGGTAATTGAGGAGATGGTGGCTAGAAAGGTTTGATAAGAAAGTAAAAGAAGAAAGGAAATGGTAAACAAGCAAGAAAATGATGAAAAGAGCACAAGTAAAAAAGTACATGCAACCTTAAAATAAGAGAATGAGCAAAATAAAAATGTGCTCAAGAAAATCATGAATGTTAAAGAAAGGAAACATGCATCAAAATTAGAAGCTCATTCCAATGAATGATTATGAATAGTGCTTGTGAGTAATAAAGAAAAGAAAGGAAGAAGGAGAAGTGAAGACATTAAAGAAATTGGGCATCTCTTCGATTGCTTACACTTGATTAGTCACTCTTATCTAAATTCTTCCTACCCTTACCAAAAGATTATCATTACGTCCTTAATTAAAGACTTTTTTATCACTAATTGAAGTTTTGGTGGTTTGTGAATGTAGTCCACGAGCAAGCTTATAGCGAGTCGAGCCAATCGATTGATGAGTGTTGATTGACCTTACATTATAGAGTATTGAGAGAAATTTATATCCGATGAGAGGCTTGGACCGGAAGGTACTATATTACTCTTTGTTCTCTTTCAATTGAACTTGTTAATTTTTCATGTTATGAGTTTAATGTTATAGGGTGACTTGACATAGATTGTAGTCCTTATTGTTATTGATGTGTTATCATTCATGTTCGTTAGATTTTTCCTAGGTGAAAATTTCTCCTCTTTGTTTATAATTTTCGTTGCTCGGGGGGCGAGCAACACTTTAAGTTTGGGGGTGTGATTGTCGATATTTTTACCTAGATTTTAGTATCTTTTTATGTGTGTTTCGTATTATTTTATTCGTATTTTATATGTATTATGGTGGTGTTTTGTGATTTCATGAAAATATGTGAAAATGAGGTTAAACGTATGAAAAACAAGTAAAAATGAAGCATAATCGAAAGACGTACAGAAAACGAGCTGAAAATGATCCAACACAAGTTGTGGGACACCAACACAACTCGTGTAGAGGTCCGGAGGAGTTCCAGTTTCAGAACAGGCCAACTCGAGTTGACAGACGACAACTCGAGTTGTTAACTTGAGTCGTGTTGGTGCAACACTAGTCTTGTTGGCAACTCGTGTTGCATAGGGACAAGTCGTGTTGGGCCCAGAAGCGATCCAGGTTGCAGAGCCGTGCAACTCGAGTAAACAGGCGACAATTTGAGTTGCTAACACAAGTCGTGTTGACTCAACTCGAGTTGCACGATTCGCAATACTGGTCGTGTTGGCAATTCATGTTGCGTAAGGCCAAGTCATGTTGCATGTTTTTGGACCAGAAATCGAGTTTTACACCTTCCAGTGCATGAGAATGTGTTTTAAAAGCCCAGTTGAATCAGATTTGAGGCCCAAAATATAAAAGGGAATCAATACACTTGGAGAGAGGAGATTCTAAAAACACACATCACATATCATTTCCTTCATTCTACACACTAATTCACAATATTATTCACACATGTACCCCCCATTCCATCCATCCTGCATTCCATTCACCTATCATTGAATCTATCCATCAAATACATCATCCAAGTGATCAAGGAAGCAATGGGAAGTGAAGATTACAAGAAGAAGAAGGAGATCTCCATTGAAGACCTTCAAAGAGGGAATCTATTTCTAATTTTTGTGAACTTCTTTATAGTTTGATCATAGGATTTGTAGATATAATTGTCTATGTTGTTTTCTCTAAGATTATGATAGAGCTAATCTCATTTGTGAGATTAGTTCCATGATTGGTGTTGGATAATTTAGGTTTTATGCATATTGATTTTAATCTTAATTGGGCATTTGTATTATTTCTATTATTGATGTTAATTACTTGATGTATATGTGTGACTAATTGTCATGGACATATGATTAGATTGAGAAATCAATTATGTGTTTAGGATAGTTTATTGAATCATTTCATCATACACTTCATGTGCATTAATTTAGAATGAGATAGAAATATCCTTATAGATTTAGACCCATTTGATAGAATATTTGATTAGCTTAATCGAGAGATTAGTTGATTAGATGAGGGGATCCAAACCATTAGTGAATTCATAGTACCTTAAAAGGGAATATTGTCTATGATTTAGTATCTAATTAGGGAACTCGTAGAGTAATTAGTACCTAGTGGTATGTGTTCACTTTGGTCTCGATCCTATGTGCTTTTGGGAGCCTTATTGTTGGCCTACATCATATCCATCTCGAGAGAGAGTTTATGTAGAATTAATGATCGCTTCTATGCCATGTCCATGAGAAATTAGAATTAATTGCATGAATACTTCATTATCTATGTCATGATTGTTGATAATCTCATCCTTGCATCATTTGGAACTCATTCATCTTGCATTAGTTTAATTGCATTTATTTGCAACCTATTCATCACTCCATTCCATTGTCCTTATAAAATCACAATAAACTTGAGATCGCTTAAACTTTACCACGTTGCTCCCTTGGGTTCGATAAATTATTTTAATTGGTCATCTCAACTATTAATGACCAATCAAATTATAAATGTATCCAAAAGAGATTTATAAAATATATTCCCTCCGTCCCACCGAAAGGTTATCATTTTACTATATTGGGTGTTAAAAGGTTATCATTTTACTATATTGAGTGTTCCATTCAAAAGCCCTCATCTCCCACCCTCCCTTCTATGGTCAATATTCACTACTAATACAACTACTCATTATACATAAAACAATAATACTTTTTAATCTATTTTCAAAAAGTAAATGAGAATTTATAGGCGGAATGAAGGGAGTAGTAAGTTTGAATTTTTAAAACATAAACCTGACTATATAAATTCGAAACTAGCATAGCCCAATGTATAATTTTAGGGCGCGACTATTTGCACCCTAGTTTTACTAAACGTACCCCGTAAATTTATAAGACTAAATATCCTTATTTGTTAAGACATAAATACCCTTATATAAATTATCAATTAATTTTTTTTAACTTATTCTTACCCTCAAATTTTCATATGTAACCCGATCTTATAAACTATACACCCTAGTTCTTCATAATTAATCATAATTAATGGATAATATGTTCAATCCCGTATGGTTTCTGGACATTAATCTTAAACACAGGTTTATGTGTGTGTATGATTTTACAAGTACAAATCGAAATGATTGAATCAATTAGCTGGATATTTGGAGAAGTATTTTCATTCATACTCTTCTTTGTAAAACATTTTCCATAATAACTTGGAGGCAGGCTTTTATTTTTTTGGATTCGAGAATTTGAAATAGTTCGAAGGTGGGGGCTGCACCTTCCCATTTAATGTTCTTGCTGAGCCATGAGTCCGCAGGATCCTGTTGCTTTCTTTTGCATGATCGATGTTTGAATAGACCATTTGCAAATGACTTGATTGATAATTGTGGAAATACATTGTTTTTATGTTTCTTAGATGCAGCCCTAGCAATATTGCTTGATTTAATTAGGATACATTAACTAAAAATCTATTTCTTTTTCAATTTTATTGGGGTTTATTTAATTAATGGGTATGGTAAGAAAAAAGTGGGGTATGAATAGTCATGCTCTTAATTAGAAAGGTAATATTTAGTAATTTATATATATATATTAATTTTGATAGGGTATATTTAGTAATTGAGGTAGGTTTAGCAAAACTGACGGTGTAAATAGTCGCGCCCATAATTTTTAGATGAATTTATTACTCCCTCTGTCTCATTAAAGTTGTAACTTTTTTTGTACGGAGATTAAGAAATATATAATTTAATGGATAGTGTGCGAAGAATATAATATTTTAAGACTAATTATACTGTGCACCCGGGTGCACCCTAAGATATGGTGCACCTACCTTAAAAAACGTATACAAATATAATCAAAAGACATATACAATTATGAAAAAAATGTATACAATTTAATTGTTAGTTTTTTTAATGAAAATTTGAGTGTAAAAAAATATACAATTATTAAAAATATGTATACATTATTGAATAAAAAGTTATACACATATGGATGCTAGTTTTTTTAATGAAAAACTTAGTGTGAAAAAATATACAATTATTAAGAAACACGTATACAAAATAGAATAACATGTATACAAAATAAATAAAAAGTTATACACATATGGATACACATTACACCCGAGTGTACCTAATATCAACTCATATTTTAATGTGTAGTGATTAATTATAGTGAGCAACTACAGTAGGACAATTCCATCAAAATTTCAAGGAACCGAATCCTTAAATTGGGTAGAATTGTTAAAAGCAATCACGTGTCTATTCCTTTCCTATTTTGACCAAGTCAATCCATGTTATAGCTAATTCAAGTTAAATTATGCCAAGTGTACTAAGCTAGATTCTCCTTTTATTTATATCTTCTACTTCTCTAAATGCTATCTTTTTTTTTCACACAAAAAAAATGCCTTTTTTAATTTAATTAACGGCTCTATTATTACTATTAACATCATTCCCCATTTATATGATTGAAGATCTTTTCTTTATGGAAGGAGATCAGTTAGAGGTTGTACATAGGAGGGGGTTGCTGGTCGGAGTTGTTTCAGCCTATCTTTGATACCCTCTTTCATACTTCCTCGCGTTCACTACCGCTTACATGTCAGAGTAATTAATATTGGGAGAGAAAAAATCTCATTCTGTTCACGTTCCAATGCATTCATTAATTGTACTATTATATTGGTCCTCACTTTTTTTAATCACGATCAACATTATTGCCTTTTTAATCTTTAGTTTTATTTCGATGTTTCAGAAAAAAAAAACCTTAATTTTCAAAAAATCAAGTTTCAAATTAAAGAATAACTCAAATTCTTATAAAAAGTAACTCAATTAATAGAAAAGAATAACCTTAAAGATGTTAATCAAATAAAATAATACTCCCTCCGTCCCGGAACAAGGTATACGTTTACTTTTTGCACGGAGATTAAGGAGTATAATATTTTAATGTGTAGTGAAGTGAGAAAAAAAATATTTTAATGTGTAGTGGGTAGTTGTATTAGTGTAGTGTGTGGGGTCATGTGGATATAATAATGGTATTGTGTGGGTCACATCAACCAAAAAAGGAAATGTATACTTTGTTATGGGATAGACCAAAATGAAAAAATGTATACCTAATTGTGGGACGGAGGGAGTATTTTATTTTCTAAAATCCGAATATGAAATTAAAGAGTAATCCAAATTATTAAAAGGAGTAACCCAATTAATAGAAAAAAGTAACCTAAAATATGTTAACCAATTAGAATAATTTTTAATTTTCTGAAATTCAAATATGAAATTTAAGAGTAACCCAAATTATTAAAAAGAGTAACCCCAATTAATAGATAGTCTCAAATATATTAACCAAATAGAATATTATTTTATTTTCTGAAATCCGAATATGAAATTAAAGAGTAGCCCAAATTATTAAAAAGAGTAATCTAATTAATAAAAAAGAGTAACCTAAAAAACGTTAACTAAATAGAACACTATCATATCATATCATAATATATTAAAAGTGGCTAGCCTCTTGGTTAACATTTTTTCTCATTTTATCCTCACCTAATTTTCTTTATTATATTTTTAATCTTAATTAATTATAAATAATTATTTATTATGTTAAGACTATTTGCATTCATTAATTAGGTTATCCCTTGGAGTTCTTTAATTAATTATTACTCCATAAATTACAATAAACTCATAAAAATCATTTAATAAATAATATGAAGAGACAAATCAAACTTTATAAAATGTGAAATGACTTGACGATGGTGGTGTCAAAGGCGGAATCCCTGAATGGATCATTGACGACAATAAAGAGCTTCTCGGATGTTCATTTAGATGTGAAGGGCACAACCTTTCAAACTGCTGCTGAATCCATGGGCAGGCAAGAGACAACTTGGTGAACTGAACCATCTTAGTAGCCAGAGGAAAAGAAAGCAAAAGTGATTCCCGTAGTAGCGGCGAGCGAAATGGGAGCAGCCTAAATCGTGAAACAGGGATTGTATCATCGGAAAAGGAGATGGCAATATTGTTTTGAGAGTAGTGATGATTGATAAATCTATAAGCGATTTGTGTAGGTAGATTTTTTGGGATTATCTAAGTTTCTTAAAGAATCAAAAGGAAACTTTGATTATGTGTAAGTTTTGTGTATGTGTTGGGATTATTAGATTAGATAAAAGTAGAGAAAGTTGAAGGAAGTTATGGTTTTCTGTTGAGATTTAAAATTGTACACATTTATCTTTACTATTTAATTCATCATTTTATGTATGATTAACTATTATGTGAAATTAACTTGAAGTTCTTACACTCCATCTAAAGTAGTCTAGCAATTTCCTGCATCCCTTGTAGTATTTTTTTAAAAAACAATTAACATTATAATTATTATTATTTATAAAAACTCTAGAGGTTATAAAATGAATTTTAAAAATAAAAAATGGCTCATACGTTCGGTTTTTCCTTTTTATTATCATAAATATTAAGTGATTAAGTTTTTTTTTAATTATTATCACGAAAAATGACATAAATGCGACGAAGCACGTCTTCATAGCTAGTATTATTACAGTCACCTAAACGAGAAAAGCTTGAGGAGAGGTGTTAATATAATTTTCTCGTTTCATCTAAGCGTTGTTAATTTAATGTTATGATCCAAGAAATATTATATCAGCACAACAAATGCGTACTATTTTGAAAACCTTGAACAAAAATAATCTAATTGCTTTCCTCATGGAACCAAATTAATTAATAAAAGGGTTAATTGTGAAAAAAACTCTGACATTTTCGCTAATTTCAAATTAATCCAAATTTTTCAATATTTACAAATAAGTTCTCGACCTTTAATCTTTTTTTAAATCAAGTCACCGGGCAGCGGGAAGTCTGCCGGTGCTGACGTGTCCATCTCTCTTCCACGTTACCTTCCACGTGTACAAAATGACATCGTTTCAGTCTTCCACCTGTCGAAAAGTTAATTGAATGAAAAGTCTCAACCTTTCTGCAGATTGCGAATTAGTCCAAACTTTTGAAAAATTTTCAAATAAGTACACAACTTTAGCCCGTATTGCAAATCTAACCACCGGGCAGCTCGAGGTCTATCCGGACGCTGCCGTGCCATTGTATAAGTCAAGTCACTCTATATTTGTTAACAACATGTCTTTGTTTTAAATTTTTAAATTAAAATTAATGTATATCCAAAAGAACGTCCACATATATCACACATTAACATTATCTATCAAAATCCGCCACGTATGAGGGGTTGTGGAAGACAACTTCTGAATTTCTATTAGATGATCCATACGATAATTGTTATTGTTATTTAGCAATTAGAGTGTAGAAAAAGGTTTTGGGGACAAGAATAGTGATTAATCGGCTCCTTCAATTTTTTGGATGATATGTCCTTAGCCTTAACTATGCAGAAGTACATTGTAGGATTTTCTCTCTCCATCTACTGTCGTAATTCATATTTTGATCAAATAATATTAGTGTGTGATATATGAGGATTTTTTTTTTTTGGAAATCTTAATAAATTAAAAAAATCAAAACAACGTATTTTTGTTAACTAGTGTAAAAGTAACGTGACAAATACAGTTACACGTCAGCGTCCAGACAACCTTTCACCCGGTGGTTCAAGTTGCAATACGAACTTAAAGTCAGGTACTTATTTACAAAATTTTTAAAAGTTTGGACTAATTCGCAATCGGCGAAAAGGTTGAGACTTTTCATGCAATTAACTTTTCAAACAGGTGGAAGGCCGAGACGACATCATTTTGTACACGTAGAAGGTAACGTGGAAGAGAGATGAACACGTCAGCACCGAACAGACCTCCTGCTGCCCGGTGGCTTGATTTGAAAAAAGGATTAAATTTCAAAAATTTATTTATAAATATTGAAAAGTTTAGACTAATTTAAATTTCGCAAAAATATTAGGGTTTTTGCCGCAATCCACTAATAAACCTTGCTTTGAGGCGAGAGCAATTTTTTACACCAAAGGATGGGCCACCACATTTGAAAACTAAAATAAAGTAAAATATTAAGGCAGCCATTATGAAAAATTAAATTTCTTACCAATAACAACATTAGAAATCACAAGAAAAAGAGAGAGAAAATAGCCTTAACTAGAACAATCTGCACCCAACGAGTTCCCTGATTTATCCGGCACTAATTTGCTGGACAGCATTTATTTCGACGACCTCTTTCTCGGAATCAGCGTCGACGGCGATGTATAGCCCGATTTGGAGATTTTGGGCGAGTTTTCATTGAGCGATGTATCTGAGGTGAAATTCCATCATTATGAGTTGAAGATGAGGATTTTAGAGATGAACACCTAATTACTGCTGTTTCGGATCTGGTGTCTGCTTCATCTAGTCCGATTCAAGAAGATGATACGAAGCATGAATCTGTTGTTCCATCTTCTAAGCAATTACCTACTGCAGATCATAAAGGAAGAAAATCTGCACCCAACTCAAAAAGCCATCAGCGGCGACGGCGACTCTCCATTTTTGGTGGTGGATGGCATGGACCTCTCATGGACATCATCGGCCGTAGCGATTCTCCATTTGGATTTGATAAGAGAAGAGAGAAAGCCAAATGAGAGAGCGAGAAGGGAGAGAGAGAAAGTGAGAGGGGTGGGAGGGATAAAAGATTGGTTTGATTTGTGACGTGGCATGATTTGGGGGGAGAATGGGACATGATTTGGGAAAGGAATCCGATTAGTACTTTGACCCATTAGCATATAAGATCCGATTTCATGAATTTAAAGAAAAAACATGGTCCATGCCGTGTTTGTCTTAATTATACGAGTGGTGTGTGGACCCAAATGAGTATATTAATTGTTTTGGGCGAGTCTTAAAAAAATATTCCCTCCGTCCCATCCAAAGAAATATATTCCCTTCATCCCACGACAAGGATAGTTTTTGCTTTTTAGCACGTAGATTAAGAAATATTATTATGTAAGTTGTATTAGTGGGAGCATGAGCTCATATTTTAATTGTATTAGAGGGGATGAGTGAGTCTCATGTGTGTAAAAAAGGAAAATAATCCTTTGGGTGCGACGACAAAAATGGAAAAAATAGACCCTTGCTGTGGAACGGGGGGAGTATTTGCTTTTTGCATATAGATTAAGGAGTATTATTATTTTATGTAAAGTGGATAGGTGTATTAGAGAGATGTGATTGGTAGTGATGGACCATTGGTGAGCCCTTTTTACTAAAAGATAAAAAAATATTACAATTTGGATGGAACGTCCAATATAGTAAAATAATATTATTTGAGTGGAACAGAGGGAGTATATATATTAACTTTTATGAAATAATCCAGAAACAATAATATATCACAACTTATTTGGTCTGAGGAAATTCACTCAAGTATGATCTTGGATTACTTCTCAAATATCATATGCAGCGAAGGCAACTATCTTTTCTTACTCGAAACCTTGTTAAAACCAGCTGAGAAAATAATTGGCAAAAGCAAAAATGGACATGAGGCAAACACAATGCACATCAAAATGATATGCTTCAGTGAAAATAGGCTTGTGTATATTTATAAATTAATTTGAATTCCACAAACCAAGGTGTTTGTGCAACCCACACTGCCCCTCCCCCAAAACAATGAAACCCCGCAGGAGGGGTCCTATTCCATTAAACTATAATGATCAAGAGAAGCCATATGTTTGTATCAAACAATATAAAATCATTAAAACAGAAGATTTGCAACTGCTTGTTGTATCCCGTTTTCCAAAAAATGCTTCCCATCGAAAAAGAAGACTGAAATTAACGTAACATCATCCATGAACCTGATTCAGATGGGTTGGCAATGAAGGTAGAACTTGTCCACCAGAACCTTGAACAGCATCACCAACTTGGATGTCAAATAGATTGTCATCAAAGTCAATATCATCGTATTGATCAATGTGAGTAGAATATTGGTGATCGACAGCCATCTTGGAGGAGTCTTTGTTTTGTTTCTTTGCCAACCTTTTCGTGGACCGCCCAGCCATCTCCATGAAGTCATCATCATTCGACTTATCAATGGTGACATGCCTTCTCCTTTTCGACTCTGTGCTGTCATTACTGCTGCTGCCATTTTTCTCATTGTTATAATCCCTTATGCAGGCTTCAATGCACTCCAACAACCGATCTCCATATTTGGTGATTTTGGCCCTGAAATCATGATATAATATTGTTAGTCACCAAGCCAGCTGGATCTTGTTTGTTTCAACTTTGAACATTTGTTTATACGAGGTAGGCAACCACTTACTTGCCAATACCGTGGATCTCTAGAAGTTCCTCTTTACTTCTTGGAATTCTCTTACTAATATGCTGTAACGTAGCATTTCTAAACAGTAGAGGATAAGAAGGTTATAAATGATGATTTTTAATACTCATTCTAAAGGTGGCTGTACATACCCAAAAATGTGATAAGCATATGTCCCATCCCCATTTTCCTTGACAAGAAGGGTTCTAAGCATTCGCAATGAAGAGTACAGTTTTGCTGAAAGATTCTTTGGGAAAAAGAGACAATCCATAGATAAGTAAGTGCAATACTAGATTATTTCAACAACCAAAAAGAGATCTGAATTGAAAACCATAAAATCTACCAAATCCACTTCAGATTGAGGTTGGACAGGATTATCCATTGGTAAGGCGATTTTCTTTCCTGATGTTAGTGAACCTTTTGCTGGCGTGGCTTCCAATCTACCAGACTTAGATGCCTTAACAGCATATGGTAAACTGAAAAAAAATAATAATAATAAATAAATCACAAAATTTGGTAGAAGTATAGGCCAATAATAGACAAATATAGTTTCCAGATTTGTTTCACGGATATAAATTACAAATTTCATTTCTTACAGGAATAAATAACTATGCATTGATAATTGGAAGAAAATTAAGGTGGTGAGAGGAACTTTTTGTAATTTTAAGTATGCAAAAGTGAAGAAAGAGCAGCTCTCAAAGTAAATTGTAGAATAATATGAATGTTAACGGTCAATGCATCACATCTACCCTGCCCCTCTTTCCTTTTCTTGTTTTCTTTAGGATAAGAAACAAATTTCTACCCACTCAACTACATGAGCAAGTTAAAAAGTAAATGCTTAGCTTTAGTGATGAAGTACATATATTCTGCAGAAGTAACTAAGAAACTAATATTAGCTGGCAATAAAAGGCAGGCACAATTCCAGCCTTCACACTTGTACTGGTAAATAGCTAAATACAGCAACATAACCACATGTTATTGATTCAGAAATGTCACCAGAATTCTCCGTGCATTACAGAAAATATGAAAGCACATACACTTGCAACACACATCATAGAAAGTAAGGTCAACAAATATAATTTTTGAACGGGTCTCCTACCATTAAGCAATGCATAAATGATAATTTGATAATTTCATATGGGGAAAAATAAATCTCAAACAAAATTAAAAGATAATTGCAAAAGAGAAAGAACCTTAGTTTGATTATATGGTCACCAGCAAAGAGATTATATGCCTTGGATTCATTAACCTACAAACAAATGCGATTCTTAGATAAATAAATCAATATGCAAAAATGTGAGATACAGCAACCAATAGAGGGGAGAGAGAGAGAACAGAAGGGACAGAATGGGGATTGGTAGAGGGCATTTCCACCTTTATCAAAACATTAGATTTTCTAAGAAAAGACAGCCTTACCTTCACTACTGAGGACACCGATCCATAGATATCACTTTTTTTTACATCCTCAATGAGAATATCTTCAATGACCAGATGACGCAGTATGCGTGAAGCTTCTCCTCTGGCCAAATGTTTTCCAGCACCATGCAGACTCAATGTCTCATGTCTGTGTTTCTTGACCTGAGTTTTTGTGCCAGAACAGAGTTAATTAAATAGCTTAAGCGTAAGAAGATATTTAAATACCTCTTAATACAGGACTTACAAATTGGCTTAATGAACCTCTGTACACCTCCAAGAGATGAGCAGAAGGATACCGCTGCCCTGTCATTCTTACCAATTCAACCTGTGCAGAATATTGCATGATTTTTCAAATTGTGAATTAACTAAAAATGACATTATTGTGCAGTAAAAACTTAAAAAAGAAAGATCACAAAATTAATCTATAGCACCACTTATCATTTATGTAAATAGAGAGATAAATCTCGTAAAATAAAATAAAAAGAACAAAAGCTAGAAATCCAAACCAGTTGCTTTGCCGTCTCGGTCACATTTTTCTCCACACAGCATTGATTCTTGGAACAATTATCACATGTTTTCAGGCAGTTAAGAGAATCAAATTTTTCACCAAAATGAATTAGTTGTAGCAGACGCCGACAGTCTACATCATTTTCACAGTAGCCAACCTGAAACCAACAGTAAACGATATTAACAATCTAAAGATATTAGCAGTATGAAAGCAAAATATTCCCATCATGTACCATTCGTAGAAGATTCTCAGTGTTTGTCTCCAATAACCTCCCTGAGGATCCCATATTTGTACGACTATATCCAGATCCAAAGGGAGATTGCTCAATTACTCCTTGACTAATCATGTGCTTCACACGAATCTGCAGGAAAAAAATAAGGACACGTGTCCAATTTGACAGGTGGAAAGCATATCAAAGCAATGCACAATGTGAAGATACCAAACTTCAAAAAAGTAAATATAAGCCCACAATAATATAAAAGAAGAAAATAAATATTGTAATTAAAAAAGAAAAAAAAAAAAGGAAAAGATTGATACAGATATTTGAACTCACATAATCACTATAACTGTAGTATAAAACACAAGATGAAGGCAGACCATCTCTACCAGCACGACCACACTCCTACGTGCAACATCAAAATATCAAAGAGGATTAGGAGTTTATCACCTCCATTGCACAAAAAGTAATCAGAGAATATGTAAAAGGACGAGGGAGTAGGATGTGCTTCACAGTCTACCTGATGGTAACCTTCAATGGATTTTGGAAGAGAATGATGAATGACGAACCTAACATCAGGCTTATTGATACCTAAAGAAATTATATCAGCATAAATCTCTTATGTAATGAGTTTCAAAGAGAGTAAAATGAGTACATAGGTGTACCCATTCCAAAGGCCACTGTTGCACATATAATGTTGATCTCGTCCTTGCTCCACTGTTTCTGTATCATTGCACGCTGTGTAGGATCCATGCTCCCATGGTAAAATGCTGCTTTGTGTTCATACTCCTGAAAAATTAATATGCTCCCACATAAATCCCAAGAACATTTGATTTATTTAAAGGCTTGTATGCAGCACCACACTGCTATAACCTATATACAATTTTTAACAGACTTCAGTAGTCCTAAAATCCAACTTATCTTGCTTTAAAATTAAAAAATAAAATAAAATAAATAATTAAATGAAATCGTATTAAAATGAAGATACAACACAAAAACTGAATTTAAAACCAAAATAAGAAATTTAGCCAACGTCAAAACATACAGAATGCCGAAAAAACATTAACGTATGCGACTGCGACAGGAAGGAATTTTCATTTACTTCCATTTGAGTTGATGAACAATGGAAAATGAGCTTGTTGCAACAAGAAAGAAACTTCATAAATAAAGATATATTTTCATCAAGAACAAGCCAACAAGGAATAAGCTCAGGTTTTTGTTACTACTTCTTTACAACTTATCAACTTAACAGAACCTTTATAGTCTATGGACAAACCTTTAACTTTTCTGATACTTTTTCACAATCCATTCTAGAAAGACAGTAGATAATTCCACATTCATCAAAATGATTCTCTTTGATAAATCTGTCAATATCTTCTATACACTTCTTTGTCTTGGGAATGACTGAATATCTGAAATATATGCAAGCAGCATCAGAAACTATAGCCCTCATTAATATAAATCCAAAACTTGCACTTACCTCAGGTTTGGACGATTAAAACTTTGTCGAAAAACAATGCAATTTATTAGACCAAGAGCTTGCACAACATCTTCCTTTACACTAAGAGTAGCAGTAGCTGTTAAGGCCAATACAGGTACAGTAGGGAACTTCTGCTTCAGTATACCAAGACCCTGCCAAAATCAAGTTCAGATTAACAAATCAATTCTGCTAGATGTCTTTGTATAGCATTATATGCCGCTACAAAAAATACTTCAGATGTTTCAGCAGATAAATTAACGTAATTTTTTCAAGACGTTAAGATCCAACAGTCAAAATAATAATAATAATAAAGCTTAATTTAGAGTTATAAAACAAAGAAAACCTGGTAATCTGGTCTAAAGTCATGTCCCCATTGACTAACACAATGAGCTTCATCAATCACAATCCTAGCAAGAAATTCACGAGCATGTAGATTCTCCAACTGTCGCAATAAAACATCACTTCTGCAAGAATAAACCAGCAAAAACTAGTCATTTACAATTGCACAAAATCGTAAATGCAATGCAAACTATATACTTCACAATTGTAAAACTTCAAACTCCAGAGACTCTTGTAAAAGTTCATCAAAACAAAAAATTTCAGCTAAAATTGGAGCAAACACATTAACTGCAGCTTGAATGATTGTTGACTTTCAAACTCTTAAGAAGTTCAAAGACTAGCTAGAGTTGAACATTTACAACTATCTGAGTTTTGAAGGCCTCTTTTTTCTCTTTCAAAATGCAGCACCGAACATCACCTAATTTGAAGTCAAATAGCAAATATAGACAGAGCAGATGTATCTAAATGCTATAGCTTTGCCAACATGATCGAGTAAAGCTACACGCCTATACCTCACAATTAGAATATAAACCAGATTGACCAACAAAATGGGGAAGCCAGGATCGTAAAGATAAGACAAAAACAAACTTTGCAACTTTGTTATTAGTATATAACCTGCCACAACTTAGATGTGATTGTAACTTTCACAAAAGCTATTAAATAGAAGATGCTTAGTGATATTCACTCCCTAATCAAAATGTTGAAACAAGTAATCACAACTTCAACTATTAGCTTAATGCATCTCATCTGGGCTCCTACATGCCGCATAAAGTGAATCAAGAACGTTAAAACATAATATTTCATATGATAGATCAAGACTCTTAACACTGTAGAAAAGAAAGCCAAATATTGGGGATTGACCGATGCAACAGATTCCACTATTCGAAAAGTTATTATGTTTAAACTATGTTTTCTTTAAGACCGATTAATGATATAGAGACTACAGTAGTTCATTATGCCATAAATCTAATGCAGTAAAGACACCAATTGGAAGCAATTGTGCTTACGATACTAAAATCAAACTGAACTTAATATCCTGCATGATATACTTTGAACAGGAATAAATTGACTGAAGTACGCCTACTCCAAGTAACATTGTTGCTCGTTCATATTTTGTTATTTGAAAAAATAGGATAATTGAAGTCACATGTCAACAACAGTGAAAACAACGATGGTCTTTCAAACAATTTAGTGAGCAAACAATATTTTGGTGATGATTACTTCGATTTCCTGTAAATTTGACAAAAAAAAAAGAGAAAAACATAGAACATCATAGAATTGGTTATATTTTCGAAATGGCTTGTCAGGACACTTAACATGCTTACATAATTGCATTGAGTTAAAAGTTGGAATTGACAAATTATGATAATGTTGTTTCAATTAATTATTGTGCTTGATTAGGAGAATTGCGTTTTTTATATATGTAACCATGAATATTAATGTATCAAATATAATAATTCTTGATTTTTATTATCACATATATGTTAATGTTCGATGTTCAATTGGCCCTGTCAAATCATGAATCCTGGTTCAGCCCCAACTCAGAGACCGTAACTTTCCACTAAACAAATAGGATAGAAAAGTCAGCGGTACAAACTGTTAAAAAGGTTTGTACTTATTACTTCAGCCCAAAAGCAGCAGGTAAAGGCAATGCACAATGACTGACTGACAACCAGCATGCAAATATATAGAATTTATTTTATTTTATTTTTTTGAGTAGGTACTTGGAAGACGGAGTTTGAGAAATTGAGAATCTCTGCTCACTTTGCAACTTTCTCTGGGGTTACATACAGCAGCTTGTATTTGCAATAATCTGAACTAAGCTCTCTGAAAATCTCCTGCTGCTCAGGCCACTCCATGTTGGCACTAAGATATGTAGCAGGTATATTTGCCTGGTTGTAATTTGATAGAAATATGCGTGTCAGGGAGGACTTTTGACTCAATAACCATGAATAAAATTAAATATAACAGAAGAGAACCTACAGCGTGATGGCAAGACTACCTGAGATAGATGCATTATTTGGTCCTGTATTAGTGAAACCAGAGGTGAAATGACTAAAGTTATGCCAGGACATAAATGGGCAGGGAGCTGCAAAAACATGCATTCATAGAATGTAAGAGGCATACAAAACTGACAAGTAATAAAGCCTCCGCATTTACACCAAAATATAACTTTGTCAATATGAGTTACTCTATTTAGCAAGAAATTAATGAAGGGAGAAAACACATAACCTTACATGGTTTCATTTCCGAAATTAGAAACCAAACCAGGATCCACTTGATTCAATAAAACAAAACTTCAGTTGTTTCACAAATTTTGCACATACTCTTAGATGATTGGATCTACTTATGCGATCGCCACTGAGTTGACTCTCTTTTAAGATAAGAAATTGTAACAGCATACCATGAAATAGTTCTGGTAAGATGATGCATGCATTATTCCTTATTGATATATAAATTTCTTACCAGCAGCAACCACAGATAAAGAAGCATCAAGCATGAAAAAAAGCAATACACAAATGGATAATTCTATCTCCAGATTGATCCTGAACCAATAACCATATTTTCAAAAATGTAATTGGGAGCACAAGATAAAATAAGAAAACATTGATAATCTTATAATTTAATGAAGTTATAACAGAGGCAAGAGAAAAGGAAGATAAAGCAGAAAAAAGGAAATTGCTGAACCTGATACGTCAGACTTTTTCCCCCTCCAGTTGGCATCAAAACAAATACATCATGTCCACTCATTGTGGAATTAATCACTTCTCTTTGATTTGGGCGGAAAGAATGATTGCCGAACACCTTCTTATTCTCGGCCTGGCAGGGAAGACTCAAGCATGTGAACAAAAGATTAGACCACTAATTAATGAAAATTAAAAAAAGATATTGTATCAATATAAACCTCTAGCTTCTTTGTCCAAGAGAATCCCCGACTACTCCATTTTTTGTCATTAGAACCATCTATGTAATTGACTTCAATGTACTTTGGCACATAAGGTACTCTCTCCAACGGGGCAGTTGAACCCCCAATAAAATCTGTAGTATAGTTTGAAATGGAAGATGAGCCCCATCTATCAGCTTCATACGGTGCACTGTTTGCTTGAAATTGGGAATCAAGCCTTGTGGGACCAAAATTGAATGGAGCAGAGGGAGGATTCTCATACTGAAAAACTGTGGGCGTTGCTGTGGATGCTGAAATTTTTGATATTTTTCTTTCCTCAATAGCAGATATTTCATGAATATAATTTTCAAGCAGCGTAATTTGTTCCTTCAGCTGCTTCCTAACAATAATAAGTTAATGGTAAAACACGTATATTACTCAAATAAAGGCAGATAAAAGAAGAAAATTACAGATCAACATAAGGAAATAACTCTTAAGCAAACTTGGTCCCTGAATTCAACTGTATATATCTCAAGGCAAATTCATATATATTATTATTATTCTGCACATTATATCCCTCTACAAATGGCTTTCAAACTTTTATCTGTCTATGGAATGCTCAGATGAACATCTTTTTTCTAGAATTAACAAACAGTTGCATTGAAAGAGTAAAGGCAACTCAAAGGGAGAGATGCAAACCTTTCCTGACGAAGGGTCTCTACTTTCTCAGAAGCCATCTCATCAACATTGTCTATTAGATCGTTTGAAATTGCTATTAAGGTATCCTTCATTTCTTGAAGGTGATTTGAAGCTTCAGGACACAAGCCAAGCTGCATTAATATTACAATTCCAACATAAGAAACCTGAAGCAAACTTGATCATTGCTAATATATTCTATAAAATAGTACCTTACAACCATGACTGCATATCAAGCACAAGTCTGGAGGCAAATTTGTTGTCTCCAAAGAAACATGATTATTTGTATGTGGAGTAATTGGTGGAAGTTTGGAGATTGATGATTGAGGAGTTGACTGATAATGATCCAACACTATCTGGTCCACATCAATATTCTGAAGAGTAAAACATCAAATCAATTATCCAATATACTAGTAATATTACTTTTTAGAACATTTATTCTCAACGTACTTATAATAAGCAAGAAATGCTTCTAACTTCTTAAACAATAAACAGTGTGAACATTTTTGGTCTTTTGATTGGACTGACACGAAATCATAATGTCCCATGCATCAACATTTGCCCTATATAAAGCTGAAATGTCAAATCATCCCATATTTTAAGATGATGACATGAATTACCTCCAGAATTTCATCATCATTAAGGTCATCATAGAAAGATGAGTTGGTGACATTTCTTGCACTTGAGTATGCTACAAAGTTGTCAGAAGTGCATTTGACAGTTGTCCTTTGAAATGTAGCGTTTGAATTGTTCCTCTCAAGCGCAACCGGTCTGGCTTCATTAACCTCATAAGTGTTCGGTAAAGAACAACTATTCAAGCTAGGGTCATTAGTCTGTGTATTGTCTTCACTAAGGATTTGATTATTTTGATTTTTTCCAGCAGCTGTGCTTTTCGAATCGGAATGGAGTTGCTGACTTGTTGAGCTTTGAGACGTGAATGCATTGATGTTTCTAGTAAGAGGAAGAGTTTTTCCAGGTTTGGGATAACTTCTAGACAATAACTGAAGGCTGGAAAGAAGCTGCCACGCCTGCCAAGATGTTCCGTGTATAATAATCATTAGGTTAAAATTTTAGAAATCTAACTGAATAAAACAGAAAATTGCAATTAGAAGGTAGGAATCATCAGTGACTCTTAATACTTAATAATGATGAGCATGGTTAGTGCAAGGACAAGATATTCAAATAAAATGTCAGTACATGTTACAAGGAAAAGGTCTAAGAAGGCAAATAAAGAGCCAAGAGATTGACCAATGCACTTCTGCTTATAAGTGTCTTACGCAGTAAGCCTGAAGTAAACAAACCATTTTAGCAATATAGCACACTAAGAAGAGAAAGATGGAAATGACAATCTTTAATAAATTATGTCCGATTCCCAATAAGAATCCATCAAAGAATCTAGCATAATAATGTTGGATTAATACTTCACCTTTTCAAGTTGCTGGTTGTGTATTCCCACATCCTGAACTTGACAAATCACAGACCTACCACAAATAAAAGTATGAAGGAAGAGGAAAAAGAGGTAAGCAACACTAACTGAATAATTGCATTAACATGACTCCAATCAACAGTATATCCCACATAGCTTGTAAAGTGTAAAAATGTAAATGAAGAGATGTTCGGGAGCCAGAGCCATCGACCCAGAGGGATTTACTAGAATAAAATTGAGTACTGATATAAGGAATTTGTTCTATTCCATGTCCAATAGTAAACTTTTTATTTCAAGTTGTACAGCACATAACAAAATTTTAATTTAATAAAACAACCTCAAAATCGTGAAAGAAGGTAAAATGCAAACCACAAAAGTTGGTGTATAATGCAATATGCATAGAAGATGCTAATCTAAAATCAAGTCAAGGAACTTACCTTGAACCCAGTGCTTCAACAATCTGAGGTTTTTGAGTTGGTAGTGAGAACAGGAAGTTCGCATTCAAGAAATTATTTTGGCTCGAGAAGTTATTGTGTGCCTTTGCGTGTTCTGCCCAATTGACCTTAGGTGATTTCTGGGTACAACCCATAACTGCATGAGTTGTTTCCCCTACATAAACAGATGATTTTTGCATAAATGTTAGAGGCGAGAGCCGTGGAACGTCTTGATCAATTAAAATTAGTAATTTTTCTAGCCCTATTAATCAAGGAATAAATGATAGCGCAGAACAGAGATTAGTACAACAAATGATGAAAAAGTAAAGCGCGAGCGGGGGTGGGGCGGAGCAACGACGGTGACTGTCCGAAGTTCGGCGCACGCTGTACAATCGAGAGACTAAGAGGAACAATTAACTAAAAAATGAGTGAAAAATACCCAAAGAGCAGCGACGGAGAAACAATGGTGGATGTCGGAATCGACTGATGTAGAGGCGGAGGTCGGACTACGGTTGATTTGGAGGAGGGAGAGGGATCATTTTGTTCCAGCCACTTTTCATACCAACTTTCCCTCCAACCCTAATTAATTCAAAATCCAGCGCTACTTTCTGCTTATAATTTTGTTGCCGTTTTAAATTTCACAATAAGCTACTGTTTACCGCCCGCATACAATAACTTGTTATTTTTATTTATCTTTTTATTTGGCAGATGAGATTAGATAAGAATGTATTGACTAGGAAAATTTATTGTCACTTTCAATACTTTTTTTATTTTAAATGTCACCCACCATAATTTTTTTCAAATATGCCACTTTTTATATTTTTTTGACCCAAATATCTTTTTCACCAATTAAACCCCATTTTTTCTTCTCTTACAACATTTTGCCTTATTCTCTTCTCACTCATTGTTCTTCTTCAAAAAATTTAAAGATTTGAGAAGGTCACGGCACAACGCATCGGCACAAGACGAGAAAAGCGACAACGGCACAACGCAACCCAACATGAATCTAGATTAGTAAAGCTTACAATTTGTTTTTCATAAACTAAAGAGAAATTTCTAAAAATGCAACTTTCAATACTTTTTTTAAAAAAAATATCACCCATAATAATATTTTTTTTAAATAAGCCACCTTTTAACTATTTTTTACCCAAATACCCCTTTCAGTTGTGTAAAGCGTGAGAACGAGATTGGGGGCACCAATAACACACTCACAGTTCACTTCATCTACTCACAGTCACACTCCTCCCTCTATCTAGTTGTTGGACGACTTCCCCATCTACAAGCAATCCACCGGCGGAATCATTGGAGAATACAGTTGTCGTCTACCAGCAGAACATCACGATGCCTCTGACGTCGGGTCGGTGTTGACTACGTGAAGAACTCTGCTAGGCGGTGTTAATCCCAGTAAGTTCTCGGTTGAACCCCCTCTCTCTCTCCCCTAGGGTTTCCTTCAATTCAATCTCTGATTTTCAAATTGAAATTGGGATTCCGGAATTGAGATTAGATTTGGTACTTTTATGTGCATTATGATCAATCCCTAAATTGGGTTCAGCTAGCAGCTTAGCCATGTCTACCATGGGTATCATGTGGCCTTGTGCTAGCAATGGGATTAGAACAAAGTGAAGCTAGTGAGACGCCATTGATGAATGGAGAAAGGTGGAGGTGAAGGGGACTAATTGCAAGTTGTCGTTAAGAGTAGTGTTATATAGTGAGTCTGACTAGGGAGAGTTGATCGAAACTAGATGAATGGTTGACATGTAAATATTTCAAGTGTTTATTTTAAGTTTCTGTGCATGACAAGTATTTATTATTATCTTGTTTGCTTATCAGATTTAATTTAATTTCATAATTTAATCATGGTTTCAATCTGCTGAGTTTGATGTTTAATTGAATACTAGTTGTGAGTAATTGAATGGCAGTGGCAACAACACTTAAGCAAGTTTGTAACTTAGATGAATGGTTGGGTGTAAAATGTGGTGTTGAGAGAAGCTTGGCACGTGATGGTGAGGTCCATATGTGGTCCCTTTCTGCAAATAAAAAATATGTGGTCCCTTTCTGCAAATAAAAATCTATTCTTGTGAGGTCATGTGCCCTTAATTGAAGCTAAAGTAATGGACCTGATGATTCACTAGTGTGGACACTCTTGGGAGGACTAAGTTGGGTTGGGATTTTTGTCACCTAGCAGACAAGTTTTTAGAGGTTGGGGTTCTCTTTACTAGAGGGTACTTGGGTTGGTGATAAGATGGTTGTGGGTGATAGTAAAACAATTGCAGTGGGTGGTTGCTTATGAGTGAGTACATTGATTTCAAAAGAAAAAGTTGTTTGTAAGCATGTAAGTACAGGAAAGTTTGTTGTGTGTGTGTGTGTGTAAATATATATGTTTATTATCATTAATACATGATTTGGATTAATCTCAATATTCAATTCTGTCATAATACATATCTATTTAATTTTACTATTCAATTATTTTATTAGCAGAAATGGAATTACAAGTAGACGAAGAAAGGCACGATTCCATTTGATTTATAGCCAAATCAATATGACATCTTAATGTCATGATTTTCTTTGTTAACTTTGGTCACATCAAACAATTTTGTCTAATAATTATTCATAATTTGTGTCTATATCTGCCCACACAATTTTTGACTTGGTTTCCTCTCCATCATATTTCCATTGACCGGAATCATTTAGCTATTTTCCATTCCAAAATCCAAAGACAGAGAATATAAATCTTATCTGAAATTTGAAGTATATATTTAATATTAAAAAAGTTAAAAATTGTATATACGTTATTTACGTGCAACCTCATTTATTTATATACTTGACAAATCACGTGCACGCGACTAATCAAGCGACTACACATGCGACCATGCACACGATTAACCATGCGACTAACCAAGCGACTACTCACGCGACCATGCACGACTACTCAAGCAACTATGCACACTACTATACATGCGACCATAAACGCGACTAACCAAGCGACCATGCACGCGTGCGACTCTATTCACGCGACTAATCAAGTGACCACGCACGCGACTACTCATACGACCAGACACGCGACTAACTAAGCAACCATGCACGTGCGCGACTACTCACGTGACTAATCAAGCAACCATGCATACGACCATTCATGCGACCATGCATGCGATCAACCACGCAACTAACTATGCCACTGTTCATGCAATCATTCGTGCGACTTACAAGTGACTACTTACTGAAGGTGCGTGCATCCTTACGCGCAACCTGTCACGCAACTCTTTGCAAATTGTGATTTATATACCTCAAAGTTTAGATTTTTACAAAAATATTCACAATATGTATGTTAATCAATATTCTAAATACCTCAGGTGATGTAAAAAATCTTATTCATCTAATCAAATACCAAAATAACATCATTCTAACATAATTCAAATGTTTATTTTCACAAAACCCTAAATTTAGTTTATGAAAACAAATTGTAAGATTTACTAACCTAGATTCATATTGAGTTGCGTTGTGCCATTGTCGCTTTCCTCGTATGATTGTCTTCTAAATCTTTAAAATTTTTGAAGAAAAATGATAGAGCGAGAAGAGAAAATGAGGCAAAATGAACATGAGAGAAGGGAGAATGGACTTATGTGAGTGAAGGGGTATTTGGGTCAAAAAAAATTAGAAAGTGGCATTTTTAAAAAAATATTATTGTGGGTGGCATTTTTAAAAAAGATGTATTAAAAATGACATTGTTAGAAATTTCCCTATACATTATTAAACGGACTCCATTTAAAACAACTTTACCCTTTTAATTAACTAAACCTTAAAAACTAATTAATGAAAAAATCCCCCTACATACTCACCTTCAACACCACTGCGCCGCCCCAAAGCTCGTCAAGTTACCTCCCGTTACTTGTCTCCCTTGACTTCGTCCTCCTCGTCTTCCATTTCTATCTCATCCACCAACACAAACTTAGAGAGTGACGTATTTTGATGGGTATCTTCCCACTTCTACCTGTCTTCATTCCAAACGTCGTCTAACAAGCAGATATGTTTTGGCTCCCAAAACTTCTTGGAGCTTCTTCAAAAGAACTTGCCTGCTCTGAGCACCTTCGACATTGTCGCCTTTCAACTTTGTAAGATTTTTTTTCAAAATATTCACCACATCAAATTCTCTTGAAACATGAACCCAAATATGATGTCCAAAGTAAGTCTTCATTTTTCATGATTGAAGACTCTCCGAGCCAAAGTTATCTTTCCCAATCCACCCATCCCGAAAATGGGAAGGATGGGCAGAGCTTGTGTCGGTCTGAGCAGTCAGCATCCCCACTATTTTGGACACGTCATCGTCTCTTCCAATAAAAATTGGATCTACAGTGACTGAATCAGTTTCAATGGTTGCAATGTCAGTGGTAGCAGGTGCATCAGCAAGTCTTCTTTCAAGGCCAAGCTCCAGAGCATTCTTTCAACTGCGGTCGAGATTTGAATTGATTGCATTGATTCTTAGAGCCATTTGTCGACGGCGAACGCAGTGGTTGAAAGATGAGAAGCGGGATGGCAGCTTCATCTTCTTCTTCTTTGGGAAAATGTGGCGTTGAAGACGAGTATGTAGTGAGATTTTTTAGTTAATTAGTGTTTAGGGTTTAGTTAATTAAAAGGGTAAAATTATCTTAAATGAGTATGTATTTAGTAATTATATATTAACTTTTAATTTTAACGTGTTATATCTAGAATTTGGGTTCATTTAGTAGATTTGGGTGAAAATAGCTGCATTTGTAAATGAGATTAATTTTGTTAGAAGTTTGGTAGGTAATATTATTACTCTATAGTAGTATAATATGACTTTTATACCCCTACTTATTCAATAAAATTTTCTGATATGCCATTCCTTAAAGGAAAAAAAAGATCCATAGTTGGGCATTTGACTTCTCATTCTTGGCAAGAAAGAAGGATCGGATCTCTGAGCCTTTATCAAAGTCAACTCACTCCATTTTATGTTCATGATCATTGAAGTCCTGCAGATTTTGAAGGCCTGTAGATCGTTATCAAGATTTCAAGTAAAGTTGGGCTGGTGATGTTCATCCATATATCCCTTCAAATTTTTTTTTTCCATTTTTAATTTTGGATATCAAATTAGAAGTGGGAATTGATTGGGTCTCTAAGGTTATAATTGCAATATTTGTTCCTATACGATTTTGTTAAATTTTGCGTCCAGTTTAAAAAGTGGAAAATAAATTGGGTGTGGGAATTGATTGAGTTTTTAGGGTTTTAATTGCAAGTTTTGTTCGTAGATGGGCTACCCATGAATGTTATAATTAATAGTAAATGAGTTGGCCAAATGCAACCCGCCTATGCAAATGTGTGTTTGTAGTTGATTGAAATGGCAGATGACAATGAGAAAGAGAGAACAAAATTTTACTATATTTCGCAACCAAGATCTATCGGCAAGGTATGTATGTCAATTGATAAATGAACTTGGTGAAATAGGTTGTCTATAATAGAATAAAATGGTGAATAAGTTATGGTTTTCATGTATTTTGTATCAATGGTGATTGATTTAAGAACTTAAGCACCGAATTAATCTGTCAATACTCATGTAGAAAGCCATCTTACAAATAAAATTGGAGACAAATAAATGTTGATTAATATGAAAATTTCAAGAAGAATTGGAAGTAAGTATGACACGCATATAGAAGCACTAAAGAAGTTAATTATTTACAAAAAAAATTATAATAGGTTGGACTGTATGTATCCTTATTTTGATTTTTATTTATATTTATTTAAGAATGTGGCTTTACGAGAGCAAAACAAAATGAATAATAAGTGATTGTGATCATGTATTTTGAATTGTTGGCAAGATAAAGAGAGAAAGGTTTGTGATTTAGGGTGCAAAGTGGTGGTGTTTAATATATAGGGTGATCAAATGTGTTTTTCTTTTAGAAATGTGTCTTGTTTGATGACGACAATGCATGACATCTCTTCATTGTACCTTTTTAGATCACTCATCCATTTGTGTAATAAATTGATAGAATTGTGTTGTGAATATACTCCAACAATATACAGATTCAGTGACATACATATTACACCATTTGGGTGTGTTGGTACCATTGTGGTGCCTCATCTGTTATGTTGTGTCTTGTTGTTATATTTTCTATTTTACATTGTGTTTAAATTTACAACGTGCAAATGCAATGTAGATACAACCAACAGTAAAATGAATGTAAATGGAAAGTGGTAGAGTAGCGCCTCAAGAAGAACCAGAGGCCGAAAGGCTGACAAACAACACAGGTCCTGGATGGCTGAAGAAGAGCAAGTGCTTCTATCCTTGTCGAAGGAACTTGTGGCGAATGGGTGGAAAAGCGATAACGGCTTGCCCAGATATTTAAACAAGTTACAGGAAAACATGGCTAAGGCTATTCCTGGTTGTACCTTGTGTGGTGATCCCCATATCAACTCAAAAATCAATGTGTGGAAAAGATATCATTCATCTTTGAGCGCCATGATTGGAGGTACTGGATCGAATTCGACCATCTTACATATAAGATAGATGCTACCGATGCTCAGTGGGATAAAGTGGCGAAGGTGTTAGACAAATAACTTATAATAAATCAGTAATTTATATTATCTGATATTATAAATTAGACAGCATAAGAATTTTGTGGTACCATGTCATGTTACATTTTCATTTGAATTATAATAATTTACAGGAAGACCCAAGTGCTCACAACATGTGATACAAGCGTTAGCCTATGATACAGGATTGGAAGGAAGTTTTTGGAAATTAAAAGATCGTGCCACTGGAGCTACTGTCGAGGATGTGATGGACGCTGTAAACGAGATGCTGAATGAAGATGTTCAACCAGACAGTGATGATATGATGAACACAAATGCTTCTAATACTAGATTGTTTGTCTTTATTTTGTTTTATTTTTATTATAATTTTATTTTATAGATTGCATGAATGATAGATGTTAGCAATTCAGAAATGTTGATTATTGATCATGTTAAATAAACTCTTATAAGAAGTCCTCTACGTTAGAAGTCAGTGAACACCGAGACAGTAAGGTCTCCGGAGACAAGAAGAACTTCTGGACATAAACGTGTTAGTGTGGGCAGTGAAGATGATGATCAGCTTATTCAGTCTCTTGAACAAATGCAGCGAGCTATCAAGGAGAAGCTAGACAATCTTACTCGTGTTCTTGGATATGAGAGCAATCTTGGGCATGCAAGGCAACAACTGTTCAGTATGTTGGATGACCTTGAAAATTTAACACTTGATGAGAAGTTGGATACGACACACTGGCTTTCAAAGAATCCACAATGTTTATAGATGTTCATGGGGTTACCTGATGTTCACTATCTCCTCTATGTTCAGTGCTTGCTAAATAGAGAATTTGATTGGCATGGTCAAGATTTATATGTACTACTGAATTTACTAATGGGGTTGATTTTTTTGAGTGATTACAAATTTTTGTATTTTGTATTGTAATACACTATTATCCCTCGGGTGCTAAGACTTAGCTTCCTAAATGAAGCCCCATTTTGTACATGTAATGAAGCATATGGTACAATACATATGTATGATATGTTAAATTTAAGTGAATGAATGAATTGAATTGGAGGACAACTATGTTTATTTATTTTAAACTTCTCTGAATTGATATGCTTAAGTGAAGTGTGATTAGAGAATGGTTAAGAATGCATTTGCTATGATAATGTCATCACAGTACAATGTACTTAAATTAAATGATTTAAATTAATTTTTGAATAATTTTCTGAGTTGGGTTGTGGAGGAGAACTTTAACATAACAAATAATTTATTCCATTGTATTTATGTGGAACATTTTTAAAACTAGCATAAGAATTCCATGACACACATCTCATGCACATTGTCTACAATGATATTGTCACACTAGCAACAGTTTTCCATTAAACTGAAACTTACACATTACATGTTCCATGACAAGGTGCCTTACATACCTTCATGACCACACAACACCATACCTCATATTTAAGGAAATAAAAAAAAGGTAGGACATCAACGGCCAGCCAACAATACATAGTATTACAAGGCACTCCACATATGTAGCGTGTAAGAAATACAATGGACACACACATGCCAACACCGAATATGTAGGACATTATTAATTTCTTGAACCCGAGAAATGAAACCACTCCACAGAGCTTGTAGACCTCATATAAGAGCTTGCTGGAGTATCATTCATGTTTCCCATGTTTTGTTCATGGAATGGGGTGCGGTGAGTAAGATTACGTTACATAATAGGCGAAGAAACCTCGTCATCATCTTGTAGGATTTCCACATCATCATTTTTAATAGCTCGGCAAGAATTAGAATCATCACTTATAACGATTATCTCATTGCCCTCATTGTACTTCGACGGAGATAAATGCTAGAACAAGACCTTCAATTTGTAGAACTGAGGTTCGCCCTTGTGAAAATATGCCTTGTAGAGTGAATCTTGCTAAAATTATAAAGAACATAAATTAGAATTTGTTACCAAATTTGTGGAGCACTAACAAAAAATAGATAAAGATGATGAATGCACCGAAAATAGTTTTCTCCATGCAGTGGACCCCAAGTAAAATGTGTTGGTAGGTTGATCCCACCATGCGTCTTTCATTTCGGAGAGTTTATAAAATGTTTCATACCTCTTTTGAAAAAATTGGCTTTTCTCTAAAATTTGAACCCAAGAAACATCAACATTCAACTTTTGCTTGATATCGTACTAAGCACTTAAGAGTGGATGATAACTTGCATTCAAATCAGTCCAATTTCTAGCATAATAATGTTCCATCAGAGAGGTGATGAAACAGTTATCCATATCCTCATTCCATAATGAGTTGTATAAAAACTCAGATTGAGGTGGGATAAACTGTAAGTATTGCATGTTTTTGAATGCACGCAAAAAAATCCTCAAATGTAGGGATATCGACTATAGCAGCAAACAACCAAGTTATAATATCAAATCTTAGGGATTAGAGTTAAACATGATACACACTAAATAATTCACACCACTAATAATTAAGACAAAATAACATTTTCAAGAGAATTTGAGAAATTAACTAATTATGCAAAAAATTAAATAGCAAATAAAATAAATAAATAAATAAAAGTCACACTCAATCACAGGTGTTTCAAGAGACAAGAACGAGATAGTTATAGGAAAATCCAGTTTATCATGTGAAATAAGACAAATAGACAAGTGAATCAAATCATGCAGAATTTTATAGGAATGATCACCAGCATGCTAAACCACTTATGGACAAGTAAGATTTAACAATTTTAAAGAGCATAAATTCCTAGGACCAAATTAATAAGATAATTCCCTATACCATTTCTAGGTACTAAAAAAATTAAATATCCACAATTCCTTATTCGATTTTTAGGGGATTCACATGCAAAATTTCATATAGGATAGTGCAAGAGATCTATCATGTAGAGGTACTAAATGAATTGGATTAGGGCTTCCTTATCATATTTCTCTTTAACAATGGTCATACAAAAATAATAGAGTATCCTATATTGATGGTCAAACAATCAAAAGCGCTATATTGCTCAATCCCCTTTAATTGCCACGAAGTAACAAATATAATCATGCAACACATTCAAATCTCAATCATACATCAATGATCATATCATGAATATATAATTGACAAGAAAATTAAGAAACATAATCATATAAGTTTAAAATAAAACTTCAATAAAGAATAAATATTTTACAAAAATTATCACCACGATGTCTAAAATCTCAAATCAACATGATAAACTTTCAAACCCTAAAACTATCAAGAGAAAACTAGCCCATGATGTTACAAGAAACAACCATGGCAATGAAATTGTTCTTACCCATGAGTCTATGAATCAACAATAAGAAATTAAAAGAAATAAGAAAAATCCTTTTCGCGTAATTCTTCGTCTTCTCTTTTCGTCTTGATGATCCTCCTCCGTTATATATATATATATATATATATATATATATATATATATATATATATATATATATATATATATATATATTAGAATTTTAATCTTTCATGTAATTTAGTGCGTTTTTATGATTTTAAGTATTTTGTAATTTATCTTTAAGTATTGTACGCAATGTTTTTATTTTAGTTAATCAACATTGTAATTTAATATAAATTATAATTTAGATAAATAAATTATTATAAATAAATTAAAATTAAAATTAATATTTATGTAATATAAAATTTTAAATAAGCTAAAATAATAATAATAAAAATAATCATTACTATAAAATTAAAATAATTAAATTTATATTAATTTATAGTATTTAAAAAATAGTGAAAAAAATTGTAGTATTAATTTAGGATTTAATAAAATTAATAATTTTTATTTATTAATATTAATTTAATAAATGCAATATTTTTATTATTAATATATATTCTATAATTTATAGATTATTTGAAATAAAAAAATAAGTTAAAAATTAAATAAAATGATAATTTAATGTAAATAAATTATTATAAATCAATCTAATATAATTAAAATTAAAATTTAAAATAATAATCTAATACAATATTAAAAAATATATGGATAAATAATATAAATAACAGTAGATAATAAACTCCATATGGATAAATACATGTAAATTAAAAATAAAAGAAAAAAAATAGAATAGCGTAGAAATTTCATGCGCCAGATGTGGCGCAACACTGGTAGAAAATTTTAGTTTAGCGTGGCGCTTAACACATTGCTGGAGGGGAGATTTCACACTAGATTAGTGTTTTGGAGACCTGCTGGAGATGCACTTAGCAATTTAAATATGTATATAAATAAAATTACCATATTAAGACGTAAATTAAAGGGAAAATCACCCCAGGTACACATTTTTACCCTAAATTACTATTAGATACAAGGAGTTCAAATAATTACTATCAAATATAAAATATTAAGGTAAAATACTAAATATAACCTTATAATCTCATACACTTTTAAACCACAAACCCTACCCCTCACCCTTTCACCCACTGGACCACCGTCGGACCGCCGCCGGCCGGTCGCCGGACCTCCACCGGACCGCCGGCCGGTTGTCGGACTTCGTCGGACCACCGCTGACCTCCGCCACCGGCTGCCAACCTCCGCCGGATTTTTAAAATATGCAAACAAAATATGCAAAAATAAAATTGTGCAAAACAAAATTGTGGAAACCAAATTGTGCAAAACAAATTTGTGCAAACAAATTGTGCAAATACATAAGGGTATTTATGGTATCACAATTATAATTGTGTAGTTATGAGTAATAGTGCTTTGAGTCATGTAGTTTATAGCAATTATGTATTATTTTATGTACCCAATAGTAAGTGACCCTAAATTAAACTAACATACTAGCATTATAATCAAAACAAGCATTATGATCAATGGTCAGAATATTGGATTTTAAAAAGAAAAGTTTCTTAGGCAGAATAAAAATTTCATGAAGATTTGTACAACCCTGATTATATAGAAAGAGTTGATTCTTATCAGATAGAGGATCTAAGCCGTGTACATGAAAAATAGATTACGTAATTCTTATATAATAATGAGGGGAAAAAGTACACATTTGAAATAGGAAGCATGGATGAATGAGGAAAAATCTTAACCAGCAAAACACCAATCAAAACTTATTTCATGAGTTTTAATTAGACACTCGTATGAAACCCGCGTGCTACGCAGGATCTTTAAGTTAATATGTTTTAATAATAAAATTATTCTTAAAATTTAAGTGTTTTAAATTTATAGATAATTTTTTATTTATCTTTTTTTATGGAGAATAAATACTTTAAAGTTTTATTTTTAACTTTGAGTCAAGTAGAATATTTTTTTTTCAAATTTTATGTGTAATAGTTAGTTGAATTAATATTGAGTGGTGGCCATCTATGAAGCTCTTTATTAAAAGGGGAAATTAATATCTAAATATTCAAAATAATAAAATGAATACATTGTAGTTGGCCGATATAATGAAACATCAAGTTAACATATTTAGATATTTTTGATTAACTTAAATAAAATGTTATTTACTATCAATATAAAATATGCATACAACGGATTAATTATTCAATTTATCAAATTTTTTATTATATTTAAATTTTTAGTTTATATTCATACGCTCCATCATATTGCACTTAATATGTTATCGCATTTGTTGTATTGCACTTAATATGTACTCCGTTATAGCTGTTGTATGACTGCTAGGCGGGAGATTGCAAAATTTAAAATCAAAGTTTATTTCAATTTATAATAAAAAATAAATTAATGAAGAAAGAAGAAAGAGTTTTATGAATTAAGATGAGTATTAAGTTTATTTCAAAATTTGATATATTGTTTTTGAATCTTCTACATTATACCAAAAACTACATTATTATTTGTGAAAGTAAGTGAAACATAGAAGTTAAATGGCATTTTGAACATGTATAAATATTTTGATCTCATTGAACCTGTGAACCAAAAACTACATTATTATTTATGAAAGTTAGTAAAACATAGAAGTTAAATGGCATTTTGACCATGTTTAAATATTGATCTTATTGAACATGTGAAGTAAATATAAAAATTTACATTCGCCTAATCCTTACACGAGTTCAAATATTAATCCTTTGCATAATCCTTGCAACAACAGTTCAAATATGAAGCAATAAAAGAGAGGAAACGGTGGGTCGGGCATAAATAAAGACTCTTAATTATAGACACCTTTAATTTGTTAATACTTCAAAATCCTGCACAATATAAGAAAGAAAGAAAGTTAACCCCTTTAACTTGTATTTATCTTTCTATACTATGAAATCAACAAACAAAAAATGTTCTCATATACTCTATCAAATATAAATTTACAAAACTTGACGTCTATATTTTCTTACCTGGTGATAAGTTTTCCAGTAAAGAAAGATACAACACCAAAAAGAGAAAATGGCAAACCACTCTATTGGGAAAGCCACTCCACATACTCAAACACGAATCTCTTCCAAAATAGTTAGAAAAATAGATATAAAACTCTAGAAGTAAAAGTAGATATAAAAATATTAATAAGACATCAATTATGTAGATTCAACCCAAAAAATGAATATATTATTGAAGTATTTGAAAGAGAAGAGGAATTAGGAGAAAAGCTTACCAATTACATTTAAAGTCACTCAAAAATGTTTAAATATTCATAATAGTAAAAAGAAATTAAAGAATTCTTAAATATTCTAAAAACATGTGAATTGTGATTTTTCTTAAATATATTCACAAAAGAATGAGTTGAAGAAGAAGTTTACTCACAAATTAATCGATGATTGGTATCATTACCATATTGAATTAGACTTAGAGGCAGCCTGTGATACAGTAATATATCATTAGTGAAATGTGTGGTCATGAAATGACTAATTAAACTTTTTAAAAAAAAATTGAAGCAAAGAAGTCATGTTGTTTTACTTTTTTTTCTATCTTATATTTGATAAAATCTACTTTGAATTGGTCATAATTTTTAAACGTTTTTGGAAAAAGAGAATAAATAAAGAGATTTGTGGTTGATATAGTGTTGATGTACAATTTATTTCTTAAAATATTTGGCTATAACGTAAATTCATGTAAAAATTCCTATTAGGCATTTGAAGTATTTATGTGAAGTCAGATGTTTGATTCTGGTATTTGAGAAAGATTTAGACATTGGGAGTAAGTGAGCTTTCTACTCCAATTGGAAATGTATAATGTAATAGGGTTCAAAGGCAGAAAGTAATGTATTCATCTTGAATCATTCAAATGGGAGTATTATACTGCGTAGTTACATGTTCTTTGTGTCATTATCAATCATAAGCATTAATTTAGCACATGTTATTATTGGTGTTTGGATCTTTTTGTTAACGTGAACCGTTAGGGTTCCATGCAATTCTACAGCAGTGGAAGCATAAGTGTAGAATCGAATTAACTTTCACCAGGGTTGATGTAGAGATTGAATTCTCGCCGACAGCCTACGCAGGCTCACAGTTTTGGGCATAACTCTCTCATCTAATATTGGAATCGAGTGATCTATGTACCAAAATGATTCTCTTTTCGGTAGCTTTCTGTCAGTATATCACACGTTGAATTCTGAAGTCTGTACAATTTTATAAAAATCACGCAAGTTGGCGGACAGTAGCAGCAAATAACCTTCCGGTCTTCTGCTGTATTCCCAAGTCCAATCTCGACGTCGTGTGGGCGACGATCTTCGAGATCTTCTCAATCTGGTATTCTGTGTACCCTCTTCACGTGTTAGGCGTGTATCTTCTTAGGGTTAGAACAGTTGGGATGACTTATATATGGGCTACAGCAGGGATCAGGATGAGAAATTAGAGTTGGGTCTCCATTGGGCTTAAGTATCCAAACTTATCCCAAAGCTTATACTTAAGTCCAATAATAATAATATATTCCACTAAAATATAATTAATGTACTACCATTCTAATCCCATAATTACGTTATGGTCTCCTTCTTATTATGAGCCCGTTAGTTTCCCCATGTTTAAGATATACAATGTCCATTAATTAATTAAGTTACTGACAACTCCATTAATTAACATCTCATACGAGAGTAATACCACTCAACCTCATTATCATGCCAGAATAAATCCACCTGCAGAGTTTACATGATAATCCTTATAAGCTCCTCAAGGGGACATCATCAACCTATGTCGGACACGGATTCCTTCTACAATCAACAGCACACTATAGAGACAACACTATTTCCCAACTCACCGAGTTTATTGATTTAATTACATGTAAATCTCACTCATTGATGAATCAAAGAAATATATACTGCCCTACGTGTCGAGATTATTATATAGGGATTAAGAGCACGAATATCCATAATAACAGAGATCAAGTTCTTCTATAAGTCAGTATAGTCGAACGATCTCAAGTGGTCCTGCTCAATACACACAAAGTGCACTAATCTGATTCTATAGCCAAGACAAGCTAATACCAAACCACACTACAACCATCACGATAGAGAGTCCCCGTCTATCTCGATTGTGAGCATCTGTTTATAATTTATAAGGAAACTGATAATATGATCTTCCGCATGTTGTCACACAATATATTATCTACAGTATAAAGTAAGTGGACTATTGCATCATGCATATAAATAAATTATAAGACGCAATTATTTGATCATATGATTTTCATTTCAAATTAATTGTTTAGACATTGTTCATACAAAAAGCTAGACTTTTAATATACAATCCAACAATCTCACACTTATACTAAAAGACTATGCAGTCATGTCTTCTGCCACACATCTGATTTCCACTCTCACTACACGACCATCAAAAGCTCTCACTTTAAGGTCCTTGTAAATGGATTTACTAGGTTATCATTCGATGCAATCTAGGTGACAACAACCTTCCCCTCATCATATGATTTCTCGTAATAGGTGGTACTCGTGCTCCATGTGTTTAATTGTCTTATGCGCTCGTGATTCCTTCAAGTTTGCAACTACACCATTATCATCAAATAAATTGTGATAACCTTGGGCAAACTTAGAAACACTTCAAAGCCCATCATGAAGTTTCTAGAGTCATACAGATACTTTGGCTGCCTCATAGGCTCCAATTTATCATCTTTCCATGATGGAGTCCGGAGTCTGAAATATATTTCCATATAACACTCCTTCATACTATGACTCAACTTTCTAAAATTAAACACATAACCTTCGAGGTGGATTTACTGCCGTCCATATCTGATTTGAAAAATTCTAATCTACGTAACACATAAGAAGCAGTGAATCTGTTTGGAAAGCCCACATATAATTTCTGGTCTTTTTCAGGTACATAAGTATATGTCGTACCACCGTTCAACATTCTTATTTTGGGTTACCTTTGATACCCACTGTCTATGCGTTCCGCAAAATAGATATCCATTCTTGTGCATAGCATTTCTTAGATTAAGCTTCCTTATTCGCCGAAACATTAGGAACCGCTTTCATCACCTTTATTTTCTTTTGTGTCTCAAGACACATCTCCTTAGATAAAGTCACATGCTAAAACAAGTAAGGATCGTATCATCTCATAAAGCTTGAGACAAGCATAACATCCTTTCTTGTGATCCGTATTACCGTGATCAAAAGGATATTTTTGCTCATCTTAAGTCCTTCATCTCATACCGCTTTATCAACCATACCCCCAATAAGCAATATATCATCTACGTATAGTACAAGAAATACCACAATATTTTCGTCACTCTTTTCAATACACAAGACATATCCGAGCATTGAATAAATCCATATGTTTGGATTTCCTCATCAAAATGGATGTTTCATGATCTTGAAGCTTCTTTAGTCCATCGATGGACACCTTTAAGCTTACAATCAAAATGCTCATAGCCCTTTGCAATGAATTACTCTGGTTGCTTCACATAGATGTTTTTCCCAAGACTTCCAATCTAGAAAGCTGTCTTGACATCTATTTGTTATTCCTCATATTTCATATGAGTAGCAATAGATAAAAGAGTCCGGATCAACATAGGCATAGCTATCGGCGAACAGGTTCCTCATAATCGAACCTTTTCTTTATAATTATACTTTTTCGCAACAAGCTTTGTTTCCAATGTTTTCACCTTACTGTTTGATCATCTTTTATTTAGTATGACCACTTCCAATGGCTTTTACACCTTTTGGTGGTTCTACAAGCTCCCAGACTTGATTTAGAATCCGTCGATTCTATTTCAGAAACCATTGCAGTTTGCTAAGATTCAACATTTCTATCTTGTAGTGCTTCGTCGTATTCGTGGGTCCATTCCATGTTTACTAGGGACCAAATCTCATGACTCTCCCAAAATATATATATATTACAAGTTGTCGAACAACCCTCCCACTACAACAAGGCACTACACATGATTGTGTATCAGACGTAACACGCGTTGCAGTTTACCTTGTGGTAAATCCTCTTGTACACTTGGTACTAATACTTTGTGTTTTTCTCTCTCACTTCCTTTTGGAACAATTTATACATGGGTTTATGATTTAATATATAGTCATTTTCCAAAATCTAGTATTTGTAAACAATCACCCTTCGATCTTTTGGACTTAATAAATCATTACCCTTTATTTTTTTAGGATATCCCACAAACAGACAAACATTCATACGAATTACTGTTTCTAGGGTATACCTATAAAATGAATTTAATAATTTCAAATAACTCATCATCTATCTAACCATTTCTATAAGAGTCTCACTCCTATTAGGATTAGAAGACGCGTAATTAATTACTATTTTTTGCATCCGTGGTACAAACAAGACTTAAGAGTGTACAAAGTGGCCACCAACGTACCACAACAGATTATAGCTCCATGCCTCATCACTATGACCATGTCATTTAAATAAAATGGAGTATCCATCTGTAAATGCATAGAAACTGAAGTGAAATTCTTTCTATGAAAACGTACGTAAAAATAATTTCTCATCATCAAAAGTTTATTCTTATCATAATATAAATAAATAACTCCCACAACAACAGCCACTACTTTCGTAGTTTTGCCCATGTCTATAATAATCTCATCTCACTTAATTGCAGGCATTTAGTGATTCCGGTATCTACACACAACGTGTCAGTAGATGTCATCACTAATCATGCTTCAACAACTAGTGAATAAGATACTAACCTTGTTTACTTCTTGATGAAATTAACTTTTCTTCACCACATGTCTTGTTAGAAGTTCTCCATCATATACAACTTCTCGTATTTCAGGTAGAACTTGCTCAAAAACATCCAGGGGCAAATTTTGGATAATAAATTTGACATGGTTTCCCCTTCAATTTCTTCTCCAATCGTTTCCAACTCATTCATCAAGTCAACTATGACCTCTTGCCTTTTTAACTTACTCAAGTATCCGAAGAGTCGTATGAGACCATCATATTTCTATAAACCTCTCACCTCTTCACTAGAGACTTTAATAGGCATCATATAAACATCCTTAGTGAGAACACATTTTATTTTCCTAAGTAGTAAAATTCGAAACCAAAATTCTTTTCTAATCATCTAATTTTGGACCAGTAAATATAATTTCTTTCAGTAAACAATAAGCGAGATAAAACTATTTTGAAAATTCAGCGAATTATAAATAAATACACCGATTAAATCTTCGAATTTATCCATTTATATTGATTCCCTCAAAATAATATAAAATTAAAATTCACCAACATCTCAAGCACCGTGAGTCTGCAAGCCATGGTAGTGTGGATGTTTACAAACCGGAACATTTACAAGAGAATGTTTTACCCATTAATTTCATTTGTCAACCTAACCTCATGACAAAATAATTAATAGTCGGTTCCTTTTTAGCCATGCAAATAATAGCAGTGACTCCGTTGGGGAGGATACTTATTATTTACACCTAAGTGTACACTATTATTTGATCCCAAGTCCGCTGCCCAAGCTTATGTGCCTTACTGTTTGAAAAGTACATACGCGTTCAGACAACTATCAATTATATAAATTTGTACCAGTGAACCACATATAAACTCATCCGTTAGGGAGGAAGGCACTATAGCCAACGCGCAAGTCCATATGCATCACAATACAATCAATAATTATTTAAAGAAGTCTGTACCAGTGATCCGTGAGTAAACTCATCCGTTAGGGAGGAAGACTCTATAACCGACGCCCAAGTTTATTCACATCACTTACAAACCAATAATGGAGGCCGCGAGAATTAATTACCAATCCCCTCTCCCACTTAGTTATTTAACATCGAGAGTTTTTACATGCATACAATATAACTGATATAAAATACGCAAATAAGCATGCTATTATTACGACAAATTAGGCAGTAAATCAAATAGCACATGCAATTCAAATATATAATAATAATTGGCAAATAAAATAATTATAACAATTATATATAAAGAAATAAGATAATTGCTAAATAAAAAGTTGACTTGATCAACAAACCAATTAAGCAATTAAATATGAGGATTGCATAACAAGTAAGAATATCTTGGGCCATAAGTAATCTCCATCACATGGACCCAAAGGAAAACTGCCGCATCACACGTGTAAACACTAGCCGGAATTCTAGATAACCACCGGCCAGGGAGCGCCCCAAGTTTACGGCGCCAACACTACACACATCGTGCCGTCGTCCATCTTCCTTTCAAGAGACCATGTTCTCCTGCCTCGCCGGAAGAACAGGTTTCGTTGGAAAACATCCCTCAGCTAAAAATCCATCGGAGGAAAAAAATGACTACTGCTTGCGTGATCTGCCCGGAATACTGCCATACATCGGAACTTTTTCAATCGTCGAAATCCCATCGTTGGGCCTCCGGAAATAACAGCCACCGCCTGAAGCAGCATCACTCCAGCCATCTAAATACCCGCCTGAAAAATAGCTTTTGCCATCTACTGGCGGCATTCACACCGACAGCAGCTACCGGCCATCCATTCTCAACAAGCGGCAGCGAATCACCAGGGCCGCAGAGAAAAAAATTCACTCCGTCCGTTGCCGGATTCCTCTCCGGTCAGCAACTACCGGCCGCCCCTTCTCCAAGCAGCCGCAAATTACCAGACCCACATCATCTCACCTCCACTTTGTCGACATCACATGTTCTACAGAATCCAGTCAGAAAACCAGAAGGACCCACCTGAAATAGATGGTGACCCGAGCGAAATCCACCAGCAACTCGATCGAAAAAGAGATGGACTCGCCCACCCATTATCAAACTTAATTGAAAAACTTAGAAGTCCAGACCGAAATACCCATTGATGAACGGAATCACTGATGACTCGATCAGAACCCTGCCCGCTACCACCTGGAACTTTGCCTTGCTCAGTCGTAGCCGCTGGGGATACGCGTCATCCTGCCGTCAACAAAATGTGCGCAGGCTTGCTGTTGCGGCAACATCATATTGACCAACAGTATCCACCGAGCCGACGAGCTGAGTCGGTACCCTTCATCCCATCGCCATTTGATTTTCTCCAAAAAACTAGGGACGTGTAAACTGCAGTTCCGGCAGCACGACGTTCTGACCCCTGTCATCGCGCCTCCGTCGCTGGCCTTGCCTATCATCAATCTGAATCGCTGCCTTCCAACAGCACTAACTACCATCCAGTGCAAATACCTTTGTTGCCGTGCCAGCGTTCATCCAGAAAGCCTGCAGCGAGTTTCTTCAAACAACAGGCACACTCTGTACATGTTTTGCACAACCACCCTACACCTTGATCTGGTCGCCATCCATCAGCCAACCAACGTCGCGCCTATGTCAGGCGCTCATCATCCTGTCGGCGTCCTTTTACAACCGGTCACAACCGACGACATTCCATCGACATTCAGCCATGTCAAGTCAACTTATCGTGTTGTGTTTTTGTGCACATGTCCAATTAGCATGGGGTTCAGCCGTGAAGAACAGGTTTTCAATGATGAATCATAAACATATATGATAATTCACAATAGGGTTTCTCACAGGATATCCATCGATTACTCAATAAACCAAAAATCCTAATTTTTCATGTGATTCTATTCCAAATAAAACACATAATCACATAAAACCTAGCCTAACGTGTTACGTTTAGCCATAGAACCTAAGCTCTGATACCAATTATTGGCGTTTGGATTTTTTGATTAACGTGGACCGTTAGAGTTCCATGCAATTCTACAGCAGCCGAAGTATAAGTGTAGAATCGAATTACCTTTCACTAGAGTTGATGTAGAGGTTGAATTCTCACTGACAGCCTGCGCATCCTCACGGTTTTGGTCATAACTCTCTCATCCGATTTCGGAATCAAGTGATCTATGCTCCAAAATGATCCTCTCTTCGGTAGATTTCTGTCAGTATATCACAAGTTGAATTCTGAGGTCTGTACATTTTTATAAAAATCACGCAATTTGGCGGATAGCAGCAGCAAACAACCTTTTGGTCTTCTGCTGTATTCCCAAGTCCAATCTCGACGTCATGTTGGCGACGATCTTCGAGATCTTCTCAATCTGCTGTTCCGTCTACCCTCTTCACGTGTTAGACGTGTATCTTCTTAGGGTTAGATCAGTTGAGATGACTTATATATGGGCTACAGCAAGGACCAGGAGGAGAAATTAGAGTTGGGCCTCCATTGGGCTTAAGTATCCAAGCTTAGCCCAAAGCTTATACTTAAGTCCAATAATAATAATATATTCCACTAAAATATTATTATTGCACTACCGTTCTAATCTCATAATTAAGTTATGAGCTTATTATGAGCCCTTTAGTCTCCCCATGTTTAAGATATACAATATTCATTAATTAATTAAGTTACTGACAATTCCATTAATTAATATCTCATCCGAGAGTAGTACCACTCAACCTCATTATCATGCTGGAATAAATCCACCTATAGGGTTTATATAATAATTCTTATGAGCTCCTCAAGGGGACATCATCAACCCATGTCGGATGCGGATTCCTTCTACAATCAACAACACACCATAGAGACAGCACTATTTCCCAACTCACCGAGTTTGTTGATTTAATTATATGTAAATCTCACCTATTGATGAACTAAAAAAATACATACTGCCCTACATGTCGAGATTATTGTATAGGGATTAAGAGCACGAACATCCATAATAATAGAGATCAAGTTCTTCTATAAGTCAGTATAAATCGAACGATCTCAAGCGGTCCTGCTCAATACACACAAAGTGCACAAATGTGATTCTATAGCCAAGACAAGCTAATACCAAACCACACTACAACTATCCCGATAGTGAGTCCCCATCTATCTCGGTTGTGAGCATCTGTTTATACTTTATAAGGAAACCGATAATATGATCTTCCGCGCGTTGTCGCACAACATATTATTTACAGTATAAAGTAAGTGGACTATTGCATCATGCATATAAATAAATTATAAGACGCAATCATTTGATCATATGATTCTCATTTCAAATTAATTGTTTAAATATTGTTCATACAAAAAACTAGACTTTTAGTATACAATCCAATATTTATATGTTTAAAGTAGTGAAACTAGGGCATAGTAACAGAGCAAGTATTTTATATATCCATACATGTGGGATTGAATGCACGAGAATGAGCCGACGAAGAAGTTTTTCACAGATTGACCACAATTGGTGTCATAGACTGCAAAATACATGCTACATTGAATTAGATATTAGGGTACCCTACATGACAGTAGTATATCTATCATTAGTAAAAAGGGTGGTTATGATACTATAGTCTTTAAATGGTGAAAAAGAATGGGCAGCTACATTTTCTTTGTGGTATTAACATTCATAGACAGTCATTTAAAGTGTTATATGATTTTGAAAGTATTACAACTTGGTCGTAGTGTCTTTTAAATACATACATAGCAAGAAATTTATATATTTATACCCCTCTGGGGTTGAACGCACAAAAGAATGAGATGAAAAAGTAGTTTACTCACAGATTGATCAATAATTTGTATTATAGATGCAATTATCTTTGCCACATTGAATTATGTATTGGGGCACCATGCAAAACACTTGGGGCACCTAGCAATATACTTGGAGAAATAGATATACCAATATTCAAATATCTAAATTGCTATTCTGTAAATGATGCAAATGGAGAAAAAAAATGTTATCAACTAAGTCCTACACAAATGAATAAATTATCAAATTAATCAAGGTGGATGTTCTACACTCCTCTCAAATGCTCATTTCCTCCCCCCAAAAATGCATCTCATGTATAAATTACTATATTAAAAATTCTAACAGAAAATATCATTCTCTCTAGAATTGATTGTTTTAATTTGGCTGCTCATTCAGAGAGGATACCTTTGAAAGTATGCACTGGTCCAAAGAGTTTTGCAGCTATGGAGTATTAAAATTCTGATGCTATCATATTATTTCTCTACTTTGTGTTTATACATGCATTTGCAGGCACCAGTCAACCATGGTCAACAATGTGAGTTTAGTATCCTTTGAATTATGATAAAGTGCGTGAATTAGAATCCAAGCAATGCTGAACTTTTTTATGATTAACCAATAAACATATCATCAAACATCACGTCTTTTTAGGACACAACCCCATTTCTCTTCCTATTTAAACACCAAAAATGTCAACTTCCACTATTCTTTCAAATCCCAAATCCAAAACAAAAACTAATATATAAGTCTATAACAGAAACTAAGTAAAATCGTGAAATATGTAACTCTAAAACAAAAATTAAGCATTGATTAAATATTAATCTGATCACCTCAAAGTTCACATAGAAACTCATTGATCACCTCAAAGTTCACATAGAAACGTATCATTCTGCAAAATGATAACTTTAACATCATAAACTTTTTTCCTCATTCTAACAAACTCCATTTAAAGAAATCCAAATCGAGGAGTTTATTAGGAGAAAAATGGATTGTGTATTGAGGCACGAAAGTATGAGGTAAACTTTATTAAACTACATTCGAAAGAGGGTGTTATTCGACAACAGTGGAGAAATAATTTTTTTTGGATCTAGAGAACTAAAAATATTTGTAAATCAGCGATATAATATGTGACATCAATGGGACTGGAGAAAATAAATTTTTAGGGATGGTAAAGAGTGTTCAGACCAAAAAAACCTACATGAAAGAAAACAAATTATGAATCTAAGAAAGAATGGATAAACGATCTAATACCTGGAATTAAAAATTCTGACTAACGAAGGATGAAGTTGTTTAAATTTGTATAATTTCGTGGGCGCTCAAGAGAAAAACCGCCTCAACACCATAGTCCGTAAATCAACCAAGAAACATCAGCAGCTAGGGACTTATCCCATCCCAATGCCCTAGAACAACAAAGTAATTAAAAATTTTGGAATAGATTATTTGAAAACAGAGACCAACAAATTTTAATTTCAGATTAATCAACTGAAATCATAAAAAATAACAAATTAAAAGTACAAAATTAAGAAGATAAGTGAATTAGCAACAATGGAAGAGTAAGACAATTACCACCGAGAGAAAATACCAGCTGAATCTGGAGGACATCCAATTTTGACCAAATTGAAACCAAAAAATTCCAAAATTAATAAACTATTGTAGAAAAACAAAGCAAAAATAAAGAGATTACATGTTTCAAATCATGAGAGTCTGGTTTCGAACGCTCTTCCATTATTTTTTAAATGCTTTGTATGATTAAGAAATAACCGGAGGATGATGAAACGAATAGAAATCAAATTCGAGGAAAGAGAAGAGTGAAGGCTATGGGAGGCCAATAAAGGCGGAGATAGGGGATGTGGAGCTGTCCAAGGCCATTGAGCGCCATCTGGAGTGGAATGATAAAAACGGCTTAGGGATCGAGATCATGGAGAGAAGGGGAAAAGACGTAATTCAAAAAATGAGAAAAGAGAGAAACAGAGTAATAAGAAAACCTAATTTCATTTAGAAAGCTAAGAAAATTACACGTAAGCAATAGAACACTGAGAAATTGACACGTAAGGAAGTGAAAACCTTCCTTTAGTATAATAAAGATAGCATTTTGTGAAGAGCTACATACAACTAACTTCTATCTTGCAATAATAGTCCCAAATCTTTATGTATTTATTATATATAATATATAAGGTTTAAGTTTTTTTATTTTGATTTGTTCCAAGTTAAAGTTTACATTTTCTTTTTCGTCAAGTTGGACCCACATAAAATAATTAATTATTCCATATAAAGCCCCACATAATACTAATACAATAACTCACTTTATATTAAATATTATTTCAGTCACCTCACTACATATTAAACGTTAACGCGGGACAGAGGGAGTATATTTTTTTAAAGGAAATCATGAAAACAAAATATATTTCTTACATAAGAAAGATTAATAATTAAATATCCCATTTTTTTTAATTTGGTAAAAACATACAATGATGTCTTCACAATCTTCTACGTATTCAATCTATCTCTAGTATCATCTAATGAAAGTAAGAAGTTGAGTATGTTTGTTACCGCTAAGAAAGGGAATCTACTTGAAACACATCTGGGAAGGCATTGTATTGGGTTTGGTAGTAGGATGGAACAACACAAGATTTTTTATGTAGAGGAACTAGTATAACCTCCAAATTCTCTATTGTTTTCTTTTTCTCATAAATGTTGCGTCTTAGAAGATAACGTGGGGAAGAAATGACGGAAGAAGATGTAATAACAAATTTTGTATTTATGGAGAAAATAAATATAAATTGAGTACAAAGATAATTCAGATGGATTTAATTTGAAAGATATATAAATGGGTTACAATCTCTAATTAATCATCTGATTCTTCTTTCGAACCAATTTGGCTTGACTTTGACTTGTTGATTTGTATGTGTTAACTGAGCTGACTGAGTGTGTTGAGTTAGATATTCAGATGAAGCTTGTCCGAGCTCAGATGTGAAGTCTTGTAACATTGATCCGGAGGTGTTGAGCCTTTATTCGGATTAAACGTTGACTTGATAGATTTTCACGAAGAACGCCGTTGAATGTGTAGAACGCCGTTGACTCTGCGAAGAATGCTGGATGAACTTAAGTTGAATAACGCTGGATCGGAGGGGTTAAGAACCTTGATCTCTGATCGGAGGCTGTTGACTTGAATAATGTATGATCGGAGGGGTTTAACACCTTGATCTCTGATCGGAGGCTGTTAACTTGAAGAACACCGGACTGGAGGGGCTTAGTGTTGGGATAAACAAATTCTCATTCATTCCTAAGGGACAAATAAAGAAGAGCATAAAAAACAACACAAGAATTTAAGTGAAAAACTCCAAAATCGGAGAAAAACCACGTATCGAGAAAACATCACTATGTGGAATTTTTTTACAATCACACAGAATTTCTCTCTCCCGATCTCAATCCCTACACTCTTACAAATCTTTGACTAATTCACACATTTCTCCCTATTCTTACAACCGAGAATAGAAGAAAGGAATTTAAAAAGAATCAAACACAAAGATTAAAGTGTACTTGATTGGTGCACTTGACATCAAGTCCAATGGCCTCCTTATATAGCACCAAGGATCCCTTCTCTTTTACTCTTCATCCGATGTGGGACAAAAGAAATAAAAGAAATTTCTTCTTTTATTCTTGACAAAACCAACAATCTCCACATTGTCAATATAAAAGAAGCCTTATTGTCTTCACCAACAATCTATTCTCAACTCCAAGAATCCCTTAGAATCAACCATTCTAAGAATCATTGTCTTCACCGACAACCCATTCTCAATCCCGAGAATCCTACTCCACCATATGAGTAGACCATTTAGAATCAACAATTCTAAGAATTTCCTGCAGCACATATCGAAAAATACCTGCTTATATTTATGGTGCTACTTCCACCTCTTGGCTACCCCTGGAAGTCCATCAGCCACCGATATACATCCACCACACACCTTACATCACTTGCCAAGTCAATGTCCATGTGCAAATTTGTGGACCAAATTATATTATTACATCCCTTTCCATGACAATTGAGCATGTCATAAGGATTCCCAATAATATTTACTCAACATTTTGAGTTGTTGTCGCACTAGCTCCTCTTTGACCATCAACGTCACCATTGCTCCACCTTAAGCAATTACCGTGCCATTGTTCCACCTTAATCAATTACCGCACCATTGATCTACCTTGAGCAAAAACCATCACTATACTGACATGACGTCGCTGCCTTTTACCGCCAAGTTACACCAGGTTTGTCCGAACCCTTTTCATACTGAAAGTGTCGTTACTTGAATTTGATTCTAACCCTTTAAAATTCACAATGCTTTCCCACTTATCGGTCCATCCACGCTACTCTTTACTGATCTAGCACTACCGATACTAAGTACCATATCGTCATCTTCCCCGTTGAATCACCAAGTACCATATCGTCATCTTTCCCGTTGAATCGCCGCTTCCCCACACCACTAGTCATTACCCGAAAAACTCATTCCTTTTAAACTTTCTTGAGCCGACATCCATGGAAAACCCCATGCTGCTATTAAGCCAACTCCACCACAGGGAGTACCAGTATATTGCTGCAGGTCCAAGAACTCCGGCAAAAACTGCTCCCGCAAATCCTACCCCTTGCCACGCCACTGTAGCCACTGTCCGGCGCCTTTCACTGCAAGGAAGGAGATGCCACCGCATTCGGCTGATTTTCTAACCCCCTTGTGCCACTAGCTTTTTCTACTTTTTTCATGCCACCCTTAGCTTAATGAATAACCCTCTCATAAAGTATTTTCTGATGTGGAAGGTCAGACTATGCTGCAACCACATAACATACTAAGAACTTTACAAACGCCCGAACCGGGCTCTGATACCACTGGTTGGGATAAAAAGAACTGCATTCATTTCTAAGGGATAAATAAATAAGACATAAAAAGCACAACATAAGAATTTACAAGAAAAACTCCAAAATCGGAGAAAAATCACGGAACGAGAAAATACCACTATGTGAAAAATTTTTATAATCACACAGAATTTCTCTCTCCCGACCCCAATCCTTACACTCTTACAAATCTTTAACTAATTCACATCTTTCTCCCCATTCTCACAAGCGAGAATACAAGAAAGGAATTTAAAAGGAATCAAACACAAATATTAAAGTGTACTTGATTGGTACACTTGACATCAAGTCCAAAAACCTCCTTATGTAGCACCAAGGATCCTCCCCTTTTACTCTTCATCCGATGTGGGACAAAAGAAATAAAAGAAATCTCTTCTTTTATTCTTGACAAAACCAACACTTAGCACCTTGATCTTTGATCGGTGGCTGTTCTTGACTTGAAGATCTTGAAAGAGTGTGGCTCGTGTTTTCAATCTCTTCAGAAGTATCGGCGTCTTCAGATGTCTGAGTGTCTATGTTTGAGTGTATCTAGAATGAATGAAAGTGGGCTTCTTATATAGGTGAAGAGTGAGGAAGCCCCATATATAACTCGCAGTCTGATTGGTCCACGGCTGATTTGACCTGATTCTGCGGGCTTGGGCCTTTCCATCTATAACGCAGTTTAATTGGTCCATGCTTGATTTGACCTAATTCTGCTGGCTTGAGCCTCCAACTTGATAGGACTGTCAGACTTATTTTATTTGGGCCTGCTTTAATTTGTCTGGCTTGTTTGACTTGAATCAAACCTCATTTGACTTGGACGGATCTGACCAAATTATCAATTATTTACTCATTTATTTTAAGAATTAATTTATTTAAATTCCTTAATAAATAAATAAATAATTTTTAATGTGTGATCTGCCACATATTTTCATTTAATATGCAATAAAATTCAAGTGCCTACAGAAAAAATATATAACTTGTCATTTTCCTCAGTCTGTTAATAGTTGAGAAGATCATGGTACCTAATGGTATTTGAATGAGGAGCTAAATTCGGAAGTTTAACAATAACTTACTGATGTGGGAGATATTCACGGAAGTGTGATTCCAAAAGTAGGAAATTTATCATAAAAAATTCCAATAATTGGACCCATGATAATAGCATATTTTAATAAAATAAAATAATAATAATGACGCAGCTATTTGCACCCCCGGTTCTACTAAATGTACCTCATAAATTTATAGGACTAAAATACTCATGTTTGTTAAGACGTAAATACCCCATTTATAAGTTATAAATTAAGATTTCTTACCCATATGGTGTTCGGTTGCTGCAACCGAATACATATGTCTGTTCGGTTCCAACAACTAGACACCATATAGGTAAAATTTGTTCTTTATCCATTTATGATGTTCATCGATCAACACCTCTCGTGAAATATGTTCATCACTTTCAACAAATCTTTTTACTTCTTGTAGCTGGCGTTCTCAGTAATACCTTTCATGTACATATCTTTAAATTTAGTTTTGTTTATCTGATTACTATTTCCAACCTCTTTAATTTATTATCCACGAAATCAATTAATCTCTTAATTTATATTTGAGATTTGAAGTTGTTTGAATACATGACACAGAGAGGACTTAATCAATATTGAGCGTTAGATCTCTTCATTATATATAAATATTTTCCTACACCTTTGTATTAACAATATATATATATATATATATATATATATATATATATATATATATATATATATATATTTCAAAATCATTAATTAATGGAGTATATATTTTTATTTTTTTGAAATGTAGAAGTAGTAGTTTGTATATAAATAGTGGGAAACCATTTGATGAAGAAGATATATAGAGGAGACGTGATTGCTTTCGATCTCAACTTTGGTATTGCATTGTGGTCTTGATGCGAACCACGTAGGCATGTAGATTTAAGTGTTAATCAAGTCATATACTATTCAAATCTTTGTTATTTTTTCTTTGTTCAATTGTGTCTTATGGGTTGTGTAAGATTCTACTAATTAAAATGTTTAATAGGTTTTATTTAATGAAAAGGGTAAAATCATCTAAAATGGGGGTATGTTAAATGATTTATGTATTTATCTTCTAATTTTAATGGATTTTATTTAGTAATTGGGGTTTATTTAGTAAAATTAGGGGTGCAAATAGCCGTGCCCTAATAATATTGACAAGGAAAAATGAAAAAAATAAAAATTTTATAATGTATGTACGTCGGTATGGTTATCACACTCCTTCCTGTTAGAAAATTTTTGCTTCAAAATTTAAAGTTCATTTAAAATGTATGTACGTATGGCTATCACACTCCTCCCCTATTAGAAAAATTTTGCCCCGAAATTTAAAGTTCTAACCTTGCTGAAAAATTGTGGATATCTGGCTCGTACTTCGTCTTCGTACTCCCAAGTTGTTTCCTCGTCACTATGCCGGCTCCAACGAACCTTGATCAAGGCAATTTCTTTATTCCTCAAATGATGAATCTTTCTCTCCAATATCTCAACAAGTGTTCCTCATAAGACAAATCTCGATTAACTTCTAACATTGAGTAGTCCACCATTACTCGGATCATGTATATGTTTCCGCAACATAGATACAAGAAAAAACATTGTGTACTGCGGATAAATAAGGGGGCAAAGCCAAATGGTAGGCTAAGTCTCCGATACTCTCAAGAATCTCAAAAGGTACAACTTATCTCGGCTTCATTCTCCTCTTTTCTTGAACCTTACCACTCCTATAGTTGGTACCACTTTCAAGAACACTCTATCTCTAACTTCAAAGTGCAAGTCCTTCTTACGCTTGTCCGCATAAGATTTTTGCACGTCATGTGCCATTTTAATCCTCTCTTGTATATTTTCAATCACTCCAACTGTTTCCACAATTATTTCAGGCCCAAGTAGTTTCTTCTCTTGACTATTAAACTAGTACGAATAACGTGTGGGATATTAATAAATGAGTATGAGACGAGTACGAGTATCATAACAAAATCTTTAAACGGGATAAGTATAAGTATAAATACAAATATTTAATATTTAAACGGATACATATATCCAAAATGAGCGTTGCTCTCACGGTTGCTTTATTTACTAAGTACACTCTCCGTCCCATCTTTGTTGATGCATTTACTATTTGCACTTAGATTAAAGAATACTATATTTTAATTGTGGTGTGAGGTGAGAAAGATGATAATTTAAATGTTGACAAAGATTTGTGTGAAACCGTTTCGCGTGATGGTTTACGTGAGACGAGCTAAAAGTGATAATTTTTATAATAAAAAGTGATAATGCTATTTCATAAAAAATTTATAGTATAAATGAAAAGTGATAACATTTTATAGCGAAAGTGATAACTATTTTAAAAAGTGTAAAATAGTTTCACGTGAGAAGGTCTCACGCAAGACTTATCTTTAAATATTTGGTGAGTAGTTGTATTAGTATAATGTTTCGGATATATTTACATAAATAATGAGAATTCCTTTTTAATAAAATATTACAAACGATAGAATGAGTGATCCCAAAGATATCACCTCTATGGGCGTGGTACATGCTACACCATAGAAAGCATAATCACTCAGCATTGCGGTAAATGGGGTTTGATTTGTATCAACCACTTCACTCCACGACTCTTACTCCTCCTCTATACCGCCATTCTTTTTCCTCGGGGTTTCGTATTGCTAGGGTTTCCAATCTGCGAGCAATGCTGCAAGACCTGCCTGAGAATTCTGGTAAAGTGCGAGTTCCGCACGTGCTAAGTGTTGCAGGTTCCGATTCCGGCGCCGGTGCCGGTATACAAGCCGACTTGAAGGCCTGCTCTGCGCGTGGCGTTTTCTGCTCCACTGTTATCACTGCCGTCACTGCTCAGAACACTGTCGGAGTTCAGGTCGTGTTTGTGTATCATAATGAGGCTGTAGATGCATTGATTTGGGTGTTTATAATTCTCAGTTGTTTCTTCTTAATTGTTCTTCTTGATAAATATTTCTTGCACATTGGATGATGAAATTATTCATTTGAGAACTGAGTTGGGGCATGAATAAATAACATTTATTTATTGAAGTCAAGTAACTCATGTATATAGTGTTTTTATAGGGAGTGAACATTGTTCCCGAAGACTTCGTTAGAGAACAACTAAATTCAGTGCTGTCTGATATGCGTCCAGATGTGGTAAGTTCTTTTGCACATAGTGTATACATCTTCTTTTGAAATATGAAATCCTAAATATTATATGCTTGGTGGAAATGCAGGTTAAAACGGGTATGCTTCCTTCACCTGACATAGTCAAGGTATTGTGTCAGTGCCTCAAGCAATTCCAAGTTAGAGGTATGTGGTAATCATACTTCTTAGTCGCCACTTTCACTGCTTTAAGCTGATCTAATATAATTGTTGTCTGATGAACATATGAATTTTCTTAAGGAAGCTTTGGTGGTTGATCCTGTTATGGTATCTACAAGCGGTGATGTATTGGCTCCATCTCTGATTTTGGCAAGCCTTAGGTATGTTTGTGTTAATAAATGTTCCTCTGGCCGTGGTGGTTGAATAGTTTTGCTTATTACTCTCTTAGATCAAAAGCAACTGCAGATGGGCAAGATGCAATTGCAACTGCAAACAGTTAGCAGCTTTCTGAAAAAAAGATAAAAAATTGTACTTATGTTGATCTTTTCATTGCACTGACTTGGTATGAAGGAATGAGGACATGTTTGTCCTCCTTCAAGAGTGTTACTGCATGTAGTTTTAATGTCCAGCGAAAATGACTTGAAATGCAGTTTAATGTATTTTGGTAGTGAACTTAGTTGATGCTGCTAGGAAGCCAGTTTCAATTCTGAAGTGAGTCAACTGGCTGACGTAATAAACCAAGTCCTCCTCTTTAAGTTTATGCATGTTAATCATAATATATTGTTAAACCATAAAATAGCAAATATGGTACATGATTTTTTGAAACCTTAATCTTGTGTGCATATCAAAGTCATTTAGATCAAAGCATATCGAGGTCACATCAAGGGAGCATCCGAAATTCTTCCTATTTTCATTTTCTTGTATTTCATCAAGTGATTTTTTTGAATTTACATTCTTGGAGAAATACAGAGAGCTTAAGCTTTCAGTATGAGCAACACATTTTGATGTATTTTTTTAGATATGGGAATCAACCTATCCTTATAATTGCATAAATACGGCATATTTTTACTTAGATTTATCATTTTCTTATACAGGGATGAACTTCTTCCTCTGGCAGATGTAGTAACTCCTAATTTAAGAGAAGCGTCTGCTTTACTGGGCGACAGTGCACCAATTGAAACACTTGCAGACATGCATACTGCAGCAAAGCGGATACATGGTTTTGGCCCTCGGTTAGTTCTTTGAAAGTCGAAGAATCTTTTAATGCATGGTGTTTGCTTATGCTGTCATCATTTGCTATGGAGAAAAAGAATACTGTTTTTCAAATTTTTAGTAAAATGAATGTAAGTGTGAGATTGTACAGTCACTGAAATTGGAAAAATTGCAAAATTTAGTAACTGAAACAATTTGTAATTAGAAAAATATGCAAAATTTAGTAACAGGAACAATTTGAAGTTGGACAATATTATGTGATGTGCTTTTCTATTCCTTCAATGTTGAAAAAATTCTAATTTTCTTTTTCCTCTAACCATTGTCATTGTTAAAGTGTCTCTTAGGATTTAGTCTTTTTAGTGATACACAAGCCTCAATCAACAGGTTTAAAAAATCCTAAAACAATCTATATAACTCTACTGGGTTGAAAGAATAAAGTGTTGCACCTAATCATCCTTGGCTTCACATTGAATCTTATACTATTCTAAGAAATCTTACTTTGAATACGTCCTAGGAAATCTGTGAAGTTCTCATATTGAATTTATTATTCTGTTACTATAGTGTACACCTTGCACTATTGCTTTGATTATGTTATACAAATGTTATGACTGCTCAAGATGACCTTTATTTTCTTCTAATTGTGCAGAAATGTCCTTGTTAAAGGAGGTGACCTTCCTGCATCCTCTGATGCAGTCGATGTGCTGTTTGATGGTATGCTTTGTGTATCATCTGCAGCTGTGAGCCAAATCTTCTCAATTTACTTATCGTATTGAAGCTCATATGGTTATATAATCTAGGTAAGGAGTTCCATGAATTTCGCTCGACTCGAGTTAAAACTTCTAATACCCATGGAACTGGCTGTACTTTGGCGTCTTCTATAGCTGCTGAGCTAGCTAAAGGTTATTCAGTGCCCTATGCTGTGAAGGTGATGGACCCTCTTCTTATTATATAGTCCAAACATTTGTTTTATGGGTGATGTGCCTGATGTAGAGGTTCCACAACATTCTCATTTTCTTGCTTACTCTATAGGTCTGGCATGGATTATATAGTCCCCTAGGAATTGGATTTCATTTGACTGTCTTTACATTATATCTGGCATATTCAAATGATTACATGCCTATAAAACATGTTATCTGAATTTCAGGTTGCTGGATATATGTCTCTTGCTTGCACTTGCAACTTACCTGAATTTCTTTTATTGTAGACTTGTATTTTTTCTCGCATGTCCATGGTATGCTTGATTCAAATCTTTTTTTATGTATCCTTGCGATCAGTAACAATATTTATTTGGAAGATGGCTATATACCAAGAGTTAAGTGCAATTAAGTCTTTTTTATGAAGTAGCTAGACATTTCTCTAGTCTCTTTTCAGCTAAATTTTCTGCCCCAGAAGGGTAAGACCTTAACCCAACACCCGCGTTTGTTCGCCGCTCCGCATAGTAGGGGAGTCAGAGAGTACGATAGAAGCTAGGGTATCTGCCCTTCGGGAACAAATATTGAAGAGGCAACTTCCAGGCTACCAGCCTTTGCTTTCCCTTCATTTTCCCTTTCCCTCGTAGTGTGGGGAAGAAGTGGAGCCTAAGTCAATCTGACCCTTGCCGCTGGCTCCCCCTTTGTCTTTCTTTCGCCGGAACAGTTTTCTATCAATTTTCGGAGATCAAGAAAAGAATGCGATAATGGAATGGACGAGGCCTATTCTCATCTCTTCCCCTCATCCAGTGAAATTATTAATATATTGTTATTTCAAGAAAAATAAACCACTAAAGTTGCGTCTAATATTTTGATAATCTACTTGTGGAATACGATGACATATTTCGATTCCGTGCGGGCATATATGTGGAGAGCGACTCCGTATACTTTCACTTTTGCCTCTTCTTTCTAATAGCATAACTATATATGTAAAGGACCATAAGTGGTATGGTTGGTCTAGTTTTTTATCGAAGCTAGTTCAGTGCACATTTTTTGTTTTTCGTCAGGTTTTGCTTATACATTTCCCTATTTGTTAAGGGCATATTGTTTAATGATATATTCTTTCTTCTATTCAGATAGCCAAGCGATTTGTTGAATCAGCCCTGGACTATAGTAAGCACATTCTTATTGGAGGTGGAAGCCAAGGACCCTTTGACCACTTAATGAAACTTAAGAATAATGCTCTGGATCTAGGTGTGCGTAAGCCATTTGATCCAAGCAATCTGCTGCTATATGCTGTTACAGACTCAAGGATGAACAAAAGGTGGGGTCGTTCAATGAGTGATGCTGTGAAAGCTGCGATAGAAGGAGGTGCTACTATAATCCAGTTAAGGTTTGTTCTGAATGCACTTATTCTCTTCTCTTTTGTACTCTATATTTTTGTTCTAAATTAGATAGTGATGAACATTTATCACATAGTTGTTAGGCGCGCCTCAGGGGAGGCGAAGCCTTGAGCGCCTAGGATTCTTGGGTTTTTAGGGTTTCGGTTGATGTTCAAAAAACCCTCGCCTTTGTGCGCCTTTTTGGATGAAAAAAGGCGCGCCTCGGTATTTCCAAATTTTGGATTTTTTTTTTCATAAAGAGTAAGAATAAAATTATCAATTTTATGGTGAAGAAGAGAAAGAAGATATGAGGAGGACCATAGACCATGATAATTATGATTTTTATCTCATTGGTAATCATTTGAGTCTTTGACATTTGATATTTTCTTAAACTTGAAGGATTTTGCTTATTTCCTTTTGTGATTATGTTATATATGAGTTATTATGTATTATTATTTGATATTTTTTTATTTTTACCTTTATTTAGTTGGACAATTATGTGTTTAGTTGGATATATTAATGTATATATGTTCTAGAGAGGCTTGTACCTCAGGCGCGCGCCTTGCGCCTCAGGCTCCAACAAGGCCTTTGCGCCTTTTTGCGCCTATTGCCTTTAACAACTATGGTTTATCACCCTAGCTAGCATTTTTTTTTTTATGCACAAACCTAAATCAAACAAGGGCTTATCTATTTAGATTATAGATTTTATTCAATAAAGTCAGGCTTGCATTGATGCATTATTTAATTAGTATGATAATTATCTAGCATGTGAAGTTTATAGTTTGCCCATTGAGTTTTACATTTGAAAAATCAAATTTAATAGATTTTTAGAGGGGGCTTTTGTCTGAAATATTTATTTATTTGTTCAATTTTCTCAGTATAAAATAAGTGGCGTGTGCAGTGATAATGATTCTTGAGGTAAGGGTTTGGCTTGTGCAGTGATAATGATTCTTGGTGCAAGGGTTTGACTTGATGACGTCTATATTCATAGGTTATTACATCCTAGATTCCTAGTGTGTATAAACATCTATATATTAATTCCTATTTTACCCCTGTGGTTTAGGGTATATTACTTGCATTGAAGGTTTATTATATTTATTCATTTAGGGTTTTAATTGTTAATTCTTTCAAATTACTATTTTATCTCTGTGGTTTATGAAATTCTTTCTGTGCAATTACTATTTTACCTTTGTGGTTCATGGTGTATTACCTTTCCTCAGGATTTTTTGATTATCTTTAGGGATTTAATTGCCAATCCGAATGTATACATACATCGGGATGTACAAGAGAATGACTCATTCATAATACAGAGAATTTCTGATCACCTGAAAACTTTTAAAAAAATGTTATATTTAAAAACTCATGAATTGAACATTGCCATGTTACCCTTGAAAATGTCAAGGCAAATAAGAATCTGTATACATTTACAACTCACTGCTTGGTAGATTTTCTTGTACATTAGATGAGTTTGTGCAATCCAACTCCCCCCTGCCTTCCAGACACAGGGAAGGTGGAGAAAATATATCACTTTGGAACTATATGTCTACACTATATAGTATAGTATAGCATTTCATATTTGGCATTTAAAAATTTATACTTGAGAGACTAATTAACTAATACCTAAGGTAACTTGTGATCGTAGAGAAAAGGATACGAGCACTGGGGAATTTCTGGAAGCAGCCAAAACATGTTTAGTGATATGCCGTTCCCATGGTGTGCCTTTGGTAATTAATGACAGAATTGATGTTGCCATTGCTTGTGATGCGGATGGAGTTCATATAGGCCAATCAGACATGCCTGCTCATATTGCCCGGGATCTCCTTGGGCCGGACAAAATAATTGGTGTGTCCTGCAAAACACCAGAGCAAGCTGAGAAAGCATGGTTGGATGGGGCTGATTACATTGGTTGTGGGGGTGTCTATCCAACGAATACGAAAGAAAACAACGTGACAGTGGGGTTGGATGGGTTGAGAAGTGTGTGTCTGGTTTCCAAGCTGCCAGTGGTTGGCATTGGGGGGATCGGCATTTCGAATGTTAGATCTGTTTTGGAGTTGGGTGTTCCCAATCTCAAAGGAGTTGCTGTTGTGTCTGCTCTTTTTGACAGAGAATGTGTTTTAAGTTCGACTCAGGATTTGCGTAGACTGATGGAAGATTCAATCAAATAAGAGTAACTAAGTTTATAGTCTGTCAATACTTCTATTTTCTGGTTAACGAAACCATTTGAATATTTTTCCAATTCTTTCCTTTGGTTTGGTTTTTGTAATTTCTTGTTTGTCATTTCCTAGGTGTGGATTTCAAAGTCAGATCCGAAAGTCACTCGAATATTTTTCCAAGAGTGAGGCTCATGTGCACCCGGGCGCACGGAGCACATTCCGTGCGCCTTTGCAATTTCCATGCCCCTTTACAATTTAAACTCCTAGCAATACATAAGTTTAAATAGGATTGGAAAGGGATGATTGTGTTCACATAGGGACACGGAGTATCCTTCCGTGTTCCCGGGTGTACATGAGCTTGAGTATCCTTCCGTGTTCCCGGGTGTAGCTTTTGCTTTTTCCAATTCTTTCCTTTGGTTTGGTTTTTGTAATTTCTTGTTTGTCATTTCCTAGGTGTGGATTTCAAAGTCAGATCCGAAAGTCACTCGACTATATTTACAATTCAAAATTCATATTTACGTATTAACATAAACATACGAATGTATAATTAAAACCAAGGACGATGTAATATGGTTTTTAATCATCCTAATAAACCTAGGAGCTAGATCTTACATAGACAATAAACATATTATTTCCCATTACTGGATGAATATCCTTACATTAAAAAAAACTACAAATCTTAATTTGTAAACAAGTTGCAAATGCAATTACAGAATAGTTAGAAATAAAAAAAAAGATAGAACAAAAATACGAAATTAAATAGAAAAATAACTAAATAAGGATAGAGGAAACAACAATAGAAGAAGATTACAGAAAAAGAGATGAAATTTTATGATAGAGGTTATGAGATTCTAAGACTTAGTGGAGTCATTCTTAGATTTCTTGGAGAAGATGTTGATCCATTTGAGTTTGAGTAATTTCTTCTTGCTTTTATCCTGACCATCTTTGTTCTTCTTGTCGGAGGTCTCCGATGGGAGAGGTTCGGGGTCCCATTGATCCGCCCACGACAGGCCGTTCGAATTGTATATGTCCATGTTTCAAATCTCACGTTAACTCTCTCTTTCTCCCACCCCTCTCTCTCAATCTGCTCTGCTGCTATCAAGATTTTGCACTCTCTCTTTGCCATTCATCTAAATATGCTTACTATTTTACCAATGGCACTCAGCAAACCACTCCCATCCTATTCTATGCTTCTAAATTTCAGGGAATTAGAACTCGAGACCTTCCCTTTTTTCATGCTCCACCAATTAGACACCCTAAAGAAGGAAAAATAGAAAGAACGACACAAAGAAAGTAAAGTACTTTAGTTAATATTTTGCCTGCATCATGTTTTTCTCCCTCCCACAATTATAATAAATAAACTTATTCCAAAAAATAGAAAATAAATAAAACTCTAGTTCTCACAACTTGGGTGCTATACTGACATGTTCTTTGTACATGATTTTATGACATACTCAGTCTCAGACAGTTCGAAAATATATTTTTTGTATGAAACTAATTCAGTTTCGAAATTCAAAATGTGCCAGGAAACTTCTGAGTATGATCAATAAAAGAAGTCATACCAATTCATCATCCATCCATAAGCTTCAGGAAGTTCTTGTCACCTAAGAGCCAATCAACTATAATACTCTACATGTCCGGCGATCTCCCTGCACAGCAACTTTGATTCCCCTGCCAATTTTAAACTTTTGGCTATCACAAGCCCTGTTAGTTTGTGCGTTGAGGTCGGATTGAATGATTTAGCTTCTTCCTCCAAACCCAATACAAGGGCTTCCCTTGCCGGAACAACATTCTCCCACCAAAACTCTCGTAAGACCCCGTGAATTAATTCCCAATAGGCATGATCCCTGCACACACGAAATATAGTGCTTCCATTTAGAGTCCAGCAGTACAAATCCACCCAATCTCGGTCCATAACCTCCATTTGACCTTGCACCTGAGGCATGTAATAAAACGGCATATTGGACCATGGCAGCATCTTCTCAGGCTTACCCTTGTTGAAGGGGCATTTTACTTCAAGAATTCCACCTCCAGGAAAGCATCCGAGTATCCCATCTGGAGAAGCTCCGATCCAATCAAATCGTTCCTCTGAGTGGAGAGCAAAGCCCATTGAACCCACATCCCGGCCCGTGATGCTCCTATACCGCTCTATAGCTGCAGCTTCATTCAGAACTCCCCATTCCATAGCACTATTTTTAGGGGATTCTGGTAACTCTCCATACACCTTCTCACACCACAGCTCATACCTACGTTTACCTTTCCATAATCCCAATGCTGTACTGAAGGTACTAGTTGTTAGCCTATCCTTGCGTAGGGCAAACCATTCATCAGAGCGCTGGGGAGCATCTGATGCCGCGAGTTGGGCGTTTAACACGAAAGAATGGGGATAGATCACAGGTGTAGATGTACAATTAAACAGTGAAGCACAGGTTGAAAATTTTCTTATAAATATCACTCCAAATTTTCTTCTTGGAGGAAGTGGCATTGCTGCTTTATGAATGCAACTGAATTTAGCAACACAGGCATTTGTCATACTTCAGCTACAAACTGCAGTAAAAGAAAAAAAAGATAGCATGCTTAACTAATACACTTTTATAACACAAAAAAGTCTTAGTAATTAGCTCTAATCAAAGCATATCCATGTAACATAATATTTCCCCAATTAAACCAAAACATTGTTCAGTGAACCAAATTCAGGTTCGCGTGAAAGAAAGTAAAGTAATCAAATCCAACTAATGTAATAGAAAATTCTCATTTATAATTACAAAATATAGAGAGAAAAAAAACTTTCCAATCATCAACTTACTATCTATGACGCAATAAAAGAGATTCACATAACAAGAATGAAAAGAAGACAGCAACGATGGGAGATGTCGGAATCGTCTGGTGAAGCGCGGCGGAGGCCAGGATACGCTGGAATTACGGGGAAAGATTCAACAAAAAAGAAAAGGACGGAAAAGTACCTGGGAGCTGCTCGAGCAGCGCAGAACCGCCGCCGGCTGTCGAAATTACTGCGTGGCGGTGGCGGTGGCGGAGAGCGGACTATGGTGTTTTTTCCAGGTTTCCCTCCCAAGGCAACCCTATCTCGAAATTCTTCCTGCTCTAATTTCAGCTCTATTCCACATTTTTCTACTACTGCTATTTCTTTTATTTATTTTTCAGCACTGGGCTTTCTAATTTTTCGGCCTTTAACTAGGAGTTTATTCATCTTCACTTTATTTTCTGCCCATTAAAAATATGGAAATGTTTTAGGAGGTTGACTATTAGCACCTCTAAAATTATTAAACGTACCAAAAAAATATTTAATAAAATATAATTATCCTTATAAAACTTGTATCTGTTCGATTGCAACAACTGAACAATCGTCTATCTTATCTATTCGGTTGCAACAACTGAACATAATAAGATTAGTGTTTTTTTTAATCGAGTTGTGTGAATGCAGATATGCCTCATTAATCATTCCACCCATATTTTGCTTGGATTTTTTCCATCTGAAAAGGAAAAACATTTGATGCTCTGAATCCACGGATTTGAAAACCAAAATTTTGCACAACTTCACAGAATGGGGAGATATCCGGTGGGTGGTTTGAGTGTGGCGCTGCATGACAGACACTTTGCAAAAGATCCCTTATCGGCGTTTCTGGTGGATTTTGTCTTGAATCTTGTCGGAGTTTCTGTGGTGGTGGAGAAACTCGTGAAATCACAAAAAAACTAATCTTGTTATGTTCGGCTATTACAACCGAACAGATAAGATAGATAAATTCTTTATTCTGTTCGATTGTTGCAACCGAACATATAAAATAGATGACTGCTCGATTGTTGCAACCGAACAGATATAAATTTTATAAGGGTAATTATGTCTTATTAAATATTTTTGGGGTACGTTTAGTAATTCTGGAGGTGCGAATAGCCGGCCTTATGTTTTAGGCGCCCGCTATTCGCACATACCGATTTACTTCACATACCCAATTATATCTACACACACAAAATTATATATACACACACTTGGAAAAGACTAAATTGTCCTTAATTTAATACACCCATACATATAGCCTTCCCTCTTTCCTCCCACAAGTCCCACATTTAATCTAACATTAAACCATACACCCAAATACTCACGGTTCAAACAAAGAGAAAAAAGAGGAAAAAAAGAAGAAGAACAATTTCTACTACCAAGATCTTTCATCAAATATTGTGAAATGGCGGGTGGAGTTCCATCATTCCTTAGCAATTTTGTTGGTAAGTGATTCCCCCTTTCAATTTATGTTTTCAAATTCTAGGGTTTAGGACATAATGAATTTATGCCAACTTTGTTGGGTTTGTAGTACCGGTTCTAGCCAAGAGATGTCTTTGTTCCGTCTGAAAAAATATTGTGGAAAATATTGTGGGCATGTTGATATTTGTTTTTGTTGGGGTATTCGATTGGGTTAGAGCAAAAAAATGGACCATTTGATGTCGAAAATCGACCAACGACGGCCGGCCTTGGTCTGTCGCCAGTTTATGGCATGTTCGATCAAACGTGGTCGAAAATGGCCTTCTCTGTCGGTCAGTCCCCATCGACAACCATTGAAGCTGTTCGACCAGCCTCGGTCGGATGGTAAGAGATGTGTTAAACCACTCCTCGTTGAACAACACCAAAATTTTCGGCCATCTATGGCCGAACGCAAATGGACTTGCTCGACCACTCCCCATCGAACTCAACGTGATTTGTCAGCCATTATTTGTCGAACATTTTGGAGATTTTCTGCATTTATTGGTCGCAAAGCATGCTTCAATTTGGCATTAGTTGAACATACTTTGTATGTTATTGCATATCATATAGTTGAGCTTACTTTGTTTGTTAGTACATATTAGTTATAGTTGAACATACTTAGTATGTTAGTGCATATTGGTTGTCACATATATTAGTGTGTTAGTACATACTTTGTTTATTTACTTTTTAGTTATCACATATATGTTGTTGAGCATGATTTCATTTTTTTTACAGATAGATATCGCCGACGTAATCTCTCTACTGCATCTAATAGGCGAAGAGGGATGAGGGATGAACATGGTACAATGCTTCAAGATGCTCCACAAGCACAGCCCGATCCAGTACCTCTACCCGAGCCAATACATGATCCCGAGCCAGAAGCACAACCTGAGCCCATTCATGACCCACAACCTAGTAAAGATGAAAGTGAGGGTGGCGAGGCCTCAAATGAGGGTGAAGAGGCCTCAAGTTCGGAGTATGAGTATTCAAGTGATAACGATCATGATCCTAGTGATGATGTGTTGGTCCATTTTCAGAAACACGTAGCACACGCTATATGGGATGGCCATGAAAGACCGGTTATCAAAATGCACAGCCATGTTAATAAAATGCTTCAGTGGATATACGCAGAGGATGCGACAACTCGTAATTTCAGAAGCTTATTCTGTAGGGCTAGGTTTTGCAAGGTGGCTCAAATCTCTTATTGCAAACCAAATAAAAATCTCATTCTCGCGTTTGTTGAGAGATGACATCCGTAGACGAATTCATTCCACATGTCATTAGGGGAGATGACAATTACCGTCGACGATGTGTTTTGCTTTATGGGGTTGCCTATTGCAGGTCTTCCAGTCGCCTTTGCTGCTGTGGAAAGACAAAACCCTTCTTATTGCTTATGGAGTTTCTGCACGTTACGATAGAGTTTGCTAAAGTTGGACTGGACACTATCCGTGGTTCATCTGTGACCACAGAGTGGTTGAAGGATACATTCATGGCCGACATGACATCTCAGTATGATGATGAGCTTGAGGGCTGCGTCAGAGCGTACCTGTTATACATGTTTGGGATGGCGTTGTTTCTTGAAAAGAGTGGCAATAGGGTACAAGCTTCTTGGCTTGAGTTCCTTCGCAACTTGGACGATCTCCACAAGTACGCATGGGAAGCTGCTGTGTTGGCTAATTTATATAGGCAATTAGAGCTTGCATCGAAAATAGAAACCTGTTGGATAGCAGGTTGCATGACCCTATTGGAGGTACTTAATATCTATTTTATGTCAAGGTTTTATGGTTTTATAGTTCATGCTGTAATGATGATATTTATTCTCTTTCAATGGGAGGCTTGGATCTACGAGCATTTCCCACTTTTGTACAGGCCTCCACCGAATGGAAATTACTTGGAGAGCTACCCACTGGCCATGAGATGGGGACCTGAAGCTCATTCTGCTCCCTCAATTCAAATAATTCAAGCATTGCGTGAGTGGATTGATCGCATGGATGCGAGTGAGGTAAAATTTATTAATTTATTTGAACATTTAAATTGTTTGATTTATTCTTTTTATCAAAGATTGTAATTTTTAACGATTGCATTTTGGTCATTTGGGATCTATATGTCAATGTGAGACACCTATTTTCGAGGCACGATGTCACCTTTTTTGAATGTTTACTGTCGACGGGAGACATTGTGGAGCTATACGAGCCAGATAGGGTTCTTTGACAGTATGAGCATGTGCAGACCATTTCACGCGTGCCATTTACACTTAGGTGGTTGCGGACTGGGAAAGCTACAGCCAATAGCAGAGGTGCTTGGTTTACCCATGTTGATCTCTTCCAGAGATGGAGATGAAATATTCTCTTAGCTGAAGATAGGGTGGGGTCCATTTGCTATGCTGAAATGGGAATCTACGTCGGGATACCTAGAATGGTATTCAGAAAAAGGCCACCCCGCAGTATAAAAATCTGAGAGAGCAAGTGTTCCGATTTTTGAGCCACCTGCCCCTGCTTTCGACCCCTTTGAGAGAATCTCCACCGCCACTGAAATTATGAGGCCAATACTCGATCGATGGAGAGGAGGTACATCCATTTTGGGGAATGAGGCCATGTGGGCCATGACAAGCGCCTACACGTGTCTAAGTAGAATCGATGCGGGTAACTTTAGCCCTCCTCGGCTACCATGATCATGTAAAAACTCTCTAGTATTGTTTATGGTATTTTGTAATTTGAATCTAAACCCTCTTATGCTAGAATTTTTTTTATCTTTTATGCAATTTGGAATTATCAAGTATTTCCTTTGCATGAATTCCTACAACTATTTCACATGTTATATTATGTGATTTATCCCGAAACTCTTGACTAAGTTGGATCGTAAACACACAAATAAATTTAAGAGATGTTTCAACCTGTTCGACCACTTATGGTTGAAAATATGCGTTTTGTTTGACCACACGCCATTGAAAATTTTAGTTATCTTCGATCACCTATGGTTGGCATCATTTGTATTTGTTCAATCAATTACGGTAAAAAAATTACAAAATTTTCGACCACTCTCCGTCGACATTTGTGTAAGATGTTCGACCACTAGGGTCAAAATTTTAGGAAATTTTCATTCAAATATGGTCGAAAGTATGTTATACTTTTCGATCAGTGTTGGTCAAACAGTATCTTAAGTTTCACGTTTTGCTGGTCGAACATATTTATCTAACCCTCAATGTTGTCACATTTTCATCCTTTACGAGAATAATGAAAGATAAAACATAATAATCCAACACATATTCAAACATAGTTATAAAATAAGAAATACGAAGTAGAAAGTATGTAATCAATCGAGACATATGGTTTTCTTGCTTCTCTGAATGGCTCCTACTGATATAGGTAGTTCATATGCATCTACTTGTGATTTCAAGAAAGACTCCCAATTATCAGCTTCTGGGAGATGATGGGTTCTCCATTGAGTGACAACAGGTGCTAACGGACATTCGTCAGATTAGAAGACCTAAAATTTTATAAATCATATTAGTTTATAATATAAATTCAATAGAACTTATAAGCTTAAACAGTTATTACCTGAACGAAGTGATTATTATTTACTAGACCAATTGCAATAATTTTGGGAATTAGGTTGATTTCACTCCGCAAGCGGAGAAAGGTGGCATACATCTCATTGTATAGATGTATCAGAGCTATGTTATACATGGATGCGGCGATATAACCCAATTTCGGTATACAAAACCAATTCTCTTGTGAGGCAAACTTAGCGAAACATCGAGTGATTTTAACACATCATCAACACGACCAATCTCAATGAACATTTTGACATAAATGTCTGAATGAGCTTTCAACTCATTGAAAAGATCAGTCCGTACCCGACCCCACCCCTCCTCTCCATAATCAAGCAAATCTGCGAGTGCACAGAACCCGCAATGACCATCCCCCTTTCAATTCTTCGTGATATTATGTACTTCGCGAAATGAGGAGGCAATTCATCTAGGTAGCAACCTTCGTTATTCATACCTCATGTGCAGACACGGCGAGCAACCTTATTAAAAAATGCATATATTTGTTATTAAGAGTGAGTTAACTAATAACAAATTTAGGTAAATAAACACAATATGTACCTTTTGTTTGACTAGTCGTTTCTTGCTTGTGAATCAAGGAGTAGAGGCCGAAGGCCCGACGTCGTACACCACATTGGGAGTAGGAGAGAAATTATCAACCAATATATTTTTAGGTAACTCGAACGAACTGGGATCCCTCTTTGTCGACGAAGCATTCTATTTTGAGGATTTTGGCTGGCCTCTAGTACGTATGGCTACTCTTGGAGTAGTCAAGGATGTTGTGATGGGAATGACTACCTCTTACTATTGGATTGTATACTAAAAGTCTAGCTTTTGTATGAACAATGTTATAACAATTTATTTGAAATGAGAATCATATGATCAAATGATTGCGTCTTATAATTTATTTATATGCACGATGCAATAGTCCACCTACTTTATACTGTAGATAATATGTTGTGCGACAACACGCGGAAGATCATAATATCGGTTTCCTTATAAAATATAAACAGATGCTCACAACCGAGATAGACGGGGATTCTCTATCGGGATGGTTGTAGTGTGGTTTGGTATTAGCTTGTCTTGGCTATAGAATCACATTAGTGCACTTTGTGTGTATTGAGCAGGACCACTTGAGATCGTTCGACTTATACTGACTTATAGGAGAACTTGATCTCAGTTATTATGGATGTTCGTGCTCTTAATCCTTATATAATAACCTCGACACGTAGGGCAGTATGTATTTCTTTGATTCATCAATATGTGAGATTTATATGTATTAAATCAACAAACTCGGTGAGTTGGGAAGTAGTGCTGTCTCTATGGTGTGCTGTTGATTGTAGAAGGAATCCGTGTCCGTCATAGGTTGATGATGTCCCCTTGAGGAACTCATAAGGATTATCATGTAAACCCTGCAGGTGAATTTATTCTGGCATGATAATGAGGTTGAGTGGTACTATTCTCGGATGAGATATTAATTAATGGAGTTGTCAGTAACTTAATTAATTAATGGGCATTGTATATCTTAAACATGGGGAGACTAACGGGCTCATAATAAGAAGGAGCCCATAACGTAATTATGGGATTAGAACGATGGTGCAGTAATAATATTTTAATGGTATATATTATTATTATTGGACTTAAGTATAACCTTTGGGCTAAACTTGGGTACTTAAGCCCAATGGAGGCCCAACTCTAATTTCTCCTCCTTGTCCCTGCTATAGCCCATATATAAGTCATCTCAACTGTTCTAACCCCAAGAGAGACACGCCTAACACGTGAAGAGGATAGACGGAACAGCAGATTGAGAAGTCCCGAGGATCGTTGCCCACACGACGTCGAGATTGGACTTGGTAATATAGCAGAAGACCGAAAGGTTGTTTGCTGCTGCTGCTGTCCATCAACTTGCATGATTTTTATAAAATCGTACAGACCTCATAATTGGACGTGTGATGTAAAAGAGAGGATCGTTTTGGCGTATAGATCACTCAAATCTGATATCAGATGAGAGAGTTATGCCCAAAACGGTAAGGCTGCGCAAGCTGCCAACAAGAATTCATCTCCTCCAACATACCCTGGTGAAAGGTAATACATTTCTTGTTTTCTTGCTTCCGCTAACTATTAGAAACGTATGAAATCCTAACAGTTCACGTTAATCAAACGATTAAACGCCAACACTTACAACCTACGCCACATCAGAATAGCGTAGCCGTCGTCCACCTCATCGAAGTTTGACAGGAATTTTTTCATGAACTCCATAACTTTCATCCTCATATCCGTCTTTCGATCTCCACCAACTATCTGTGGCTTCATATCCAACTTTTGTAAGATTATTATGGCCTAGTGCCATTAATAATTAATAATTAAATATATAAGATATTTATTATGATCAAATATCTTAAATAAAGATATGGTTTAAATAAATAATATATATGAGATAAATAAGGTCATATATATTTATGGATAATAATCACATTAATAGAATGTGATTTGATAAAGATTTAATATCCCGATCTGGTCCTCTCTCCACCTATTAAAGAGACACAATTTTATTAATTCTCTATCACATTAAGTCTTACATACTGTGCCATAAAGAAAGGGGTGAGGAGAGAGAAACTAGTTCCCGGCGCAATTCGTAGGAACGTATCACAGGAAGAGCGCCATTAATGGCGTCTCAAGGTAAGTTTTCTAATCGTGTTTATGTGGTGTGAAAATCATGAAGATCTAAGATCCATGTAATAAATTAATTGTTTATGAAAATATGCTTACATGTGGTATCCGAGCATGGTTTGGATCTCATGATTTTTCATCTATTAATGATTTACGTATTCTAAAGAATTTCTATAAAGGCTTTCGTGTAAAATCAATTATATATTTGATTTTGAATATGATTGGATATGTTAAATTATTTCCGCTATTATAGTATTAATTTTTAAGAAAAATATGTGATTTAAGAATTAGTTTATAACCGTGTCTTTCTATTATGATCCACTATAATTTCCAAATCATTATTAAAGTATTCAGGTAGTTGGCCAAATTCATTGTATTTGCTATTATATGATAATTTAGCAAATTTATTATATTTACTTTTCTAAGAGTGGTCAAATCATGGTTACCAAAATTGCATCTTGATTTCAATTAGTGTTAAAAATAATAAATTAATGATGCACTTAAATTAAGTACGTGAAATCTTGCTTATGATAAACAATTTCAAATCAATATTCTTGATCACGAATTAATGTGCCATGAATTATTAATTAAATGAGTCATTAAATGAGTAAATATCGTGATTAAAAGATTGCAATATAATTTTATGGCAATTATGCAATGATATGATTTCCATGTTAAAGTGCATGCCTAATGTAATAATATTATGTCTATGAACATCTGCTATTTATTGTGATAAAATTTAATGATAATTATTATAATTGTAATCTTAATGTCCATAGAATTAATATAATTATGTGCATTCTATGGAATAATTATAATTATGCACATCTAATGATAAAGATATTATGTGATGAAATTAATTCATGTCTTAAAATATTAGTCATGAATAATTAATAGAATATTTATCAAGATAATCTTTGATAAGATTATAATTAATGATTTTGTATACGATTTAAATTTATTTAACGTTGGTTTGTTAATCACCAAAGTGGTCTGACCTGAAAGAATAATAAAGATAAATCGTATAATTAAATTTTAATTTCCCATATTTATGTGATGCTTGAATAAAGAGAATTTATTATATGGGTTATTAAAAATTTCATAACTATAAGACTTTAAATTCACCCAAAGGTGATTGCTAGTCTTTATAATTCATGAATATGAGTGTAATAAATTGATAATTAATAAATTATGTCAAACTGTTTCGTATGTCCAAAGATGACAAAATAGTTTTAATGAAAATTTTAATTATCAAATTATGTTAAATATGCAAGCATCATTATGATATTGTTGTATCGCTCAAAGGAGAACTTCAATATACATTTATTGCCTTCGATCCTGATTTTTTTGTTAAATTACTTAAGTTATTTATAGGAATAAATTATATTATTCTTATTCTTAAAATTATCTATATTATTTAGTCTCTACTCGCATCCTACGTCTGTTCCATTACAAAATGGATTAAAGTAATTTAAATAGTGCGAATAAATCTAATTTCACCAAAAGTGTTTTGAATTTTATTTGTCACTTAAAGATAAATTGTTCATTTGCTTGTACTAGCAATAAAGCTAAGTAATCTGACTATAATGCTTGGGTTAGATCAAACAGATTGAGCCTTATGTTTTTGCGAATAAATATGACTAATAAATTAAGTCTATCATACTTAAATTACTGATAAATCTCTTGATGAGATACTAATGACTATTTTAATCACCATAAAATTTGATGGTTCTGATGACATACATGAACTTATCATTAATGAAAACTTGCAGCAAGGCTTAAACCTTCTATAATGGATGTGATTAAAAACTTAATAGTGCAGTTTACAAACTCACTTCATAATGAATGTGATTAAAAACTTATTAGTGCAGTTTACAAACTCACTACCTTATAAGTATGATATATTCCAAATGAACCATAAGAAAGACGAATGACATGTGAATTAAATTCACATAATGTTGAAATTAATGTTGGTTCAAAAGGAAAGTTTTAAAAATAGTAATAATAATAAACATTATGTTCCTTTAAAAGGAATAATAATGAAGTTGACACCAAACGTGACATTAATATTTGGGGTAACTCTCTAAAAGAATTATTCCAAAAGATTAATTAAGAATAAAGCCTTTCATGATCTAGGCTCTTACTAATCTTGATATTTGTGTGAATTGCATTAAAGGAAAGCAAACAAAACACACAAATAATAGAGCCACGATAACTACACAGCTTCTTAAAATAGTTTACACCGCAAATTGTGAGTCTTATGATAATCCCTTCTTACAGAAATAAAGATATTTCATCATTTTCAATTTAAATGTAAATATTCACATTATGGTTATATCTATCTTGTAAGAAAGGTCTCACTCCATAAATGCTTGATAAACATTTATTAATGATGTTGAGAAAATTAGATAGAAAAGTGAAAATTATAAAGATTGGAAGAAGTGATGAATTTTATGGAAAGTGTGATGGATTATCATGCCCAATCACTTAATTACAGGAAAAACTAGCATTTATACTAAATGTTGCACCATAATAAATTTGTGTAGCAGAATGACATAATCATACTTTATTGAATATGGTTATAAGCATGTTGAATGATTAATCTATACCCATATTTTGTGGATTTATGCACTTAAAACTGCCACTTACGTAATGGTCGAGCTTTTAGTAAAACAGTTTTAAAAAAATCCTTATGAACTTGTAGAAAACTCGACCTTAGGCAGTTGCATGTTTTAAATTGCCCGACAGAGATTATGATTTACATCCACATGAAAAGAAATTGGATATAAGAAAATTAAGTTATTTCCTTATAAATTATCCTTAAAGTCTAAAGGGTATGAATTTTATGGTCTTAACTATAGAACAAGAATTTTAAAATTAGAATGTCAAATTCATTAAGAATTATAAAATCAGTGGGAGTATGAAACCATGAAATGTGGTTATTGAAGAAGTTGGGTGGAGAATTTGAAAATACATTTATTTAAACTTCTTCAAAAGTTGTTATATAGTTTTTGAATAGCCAAACAACTTTTAAGGACAACATATAAATTATTCTACTCTCTTAAGGATTCGATTTTACTAAATCAATTATCAATGAGCTTTTATTTGATATATCACATCAAATAACATTAAGAATGTCTGAAGGACAATATATCCGCTATTTATAACGATTGCATATGTGGTATAATAAAATGAGCTAAAATTTGATATTATAATAAATGCTAAAATTTCAGTTTTGGAATAAGTCATAGAAAGTATTAATTCTATTAAACGAGTAAATGCTATGAAAGACGAGTTGAAATCAATGGCTCATAATGAAGTTTATATCTTGTAAGAATTGCCAGAAAGTTATAAAATAATTGGACACGTATGTATCTTTATGATCAAAAGTAAACAGATGGCAATATCAAAAGATATAAAATTAGATTTGTTGATAAAGATTTACTCAAAAAGATGACATAATTGTAAGGAGATATAACAAGTTATTTCTTTACAAGACTATATTAGAATTATCATGACTTTGACAACTCATTATGACTTAGAGTTGCACCAAATGAATGTTATGCCTACGTTTCTAAAAGCTAGTTTGGTAGATGATCAAGTTATATGGATCAACTCAAGAGTTTTTCCATTAAAGGAAAATATCACATGGCGTGTAAACTTACAGAATTAACATACAAACTTAAGCATACTTTCCTTTTAAGATATCTTTTGGATTTAAAAAAAATATCGTAAATCGGTGTATATATCTAAAAGTCAGTGGGAGTACATTAATTTTCTATGTTAATGATAAACTTGTTTGCAACTGATGATCTTGATTTATTATGTGAAACCAGTAAATTTCTCTCAAAGAAATTTAGAATAAAACATATGATGAGACAATTAAAGATGTCTCTGTAAGTATATGTTAATAAAGTTCAATAGAGGTTATGGATGGAAAGGTGTTTGTAAAGAACGTTCCAATCCGGAAGGGAGATAAGTTTAATCTTATGCAATTTCCAATAATGAATTGGAACATACTACAATATTCCTTATGTGTATATTATTGGTAGCTTAAGATATACAAGATTGTATAAAGACCAAATATCAGCCTTATTGTTAGAATGCTTGGTCATTATTGAAGTGATTCATAAATGAATGACTAGAATGTTGCATAAGGAAATATTATAAGCTATTTTAATGAACTAAAGCACCCGTGCTTACTTATCAAAAATTTAATTACTTAGATGTAATTAAATATAGATCAGATTAAGATGATTATATGATGCAAAAAAGTTCACTTTGACTTTTACGTTTCTTAGTCGGGGATATTGTGTCATGCAAAATTGTGAAGAAGTTTCTAAAAACTACATTCACTATTAAAGTTAACTTGTGGCATGAATTGAAGCTACAATTTAAGGACATTAAATGTGGAGTTTAATTTCAGGACTTGAAATAAGTTGACAATAATGTCAAGTCGCTGAAAACTTATTATGATTATTCTGCTGCATTGTTCTTCTTTAAAACGATGGATATTCCAAAGTTGCTAAAACATATAGAATGAAAGTATTTATCGTTAAGAAGAACTTTAGAAACAAAGATGTCAATTGAGCATAATGGCATCCAATGACACCAATCTTATGATTACGGATCTGTTACACAAATGATCTTCTCTAAAACATTCGTTGAACGTTATATGAATATGAGATCATTGAAAGGCTGTAACAAACTTATGATGAACAATTGACATTAAGAGCTCATTATGTTTTGTTTCTAATTAATATATCTTGTTTTGTCATTTTAGCATACATGAATGTTGACATTAATCAAATAAGATTTTATCTCGAATTGAGATACTTATGTGGACCATTATTGATCTTTATGTTTATGAGTCAAATTGAGTAGAAAGCTAATATCATAGTATATGGAAGGAACTATGTCGAGTAAATGATATAGAACCGACATGACTTGTGTTAGCCTATACTTAATATTGACATTAATGAGTTGACCAATTACTTTATCTTATATCGCGCACATTATACAAAATTATTTAAACCCTTACGTTTAAAGTTTAATTCTGTCACTCGGCCAAGTGGGAGAATGTAAGATTATTATGGCCTAGAGCCACTAATAATTAATAATTAAATATATAAGATATTTATTATGATCAAATATCTTAAATAAAGATATAGTTTAAATAAATAATATATATGAGATAAATAAGGTCATATATATTTATGGATAACAATCACATTGATAGAATGTGATTTGATAAAGATTTAATATCCCGATCTGGTCCTCTCTCCACCTATTAAAGAAAGGGGTGAGGAGAGAGAAACCAATTCCCGGCGCAATTCGTAGGAACGTATCACAGGAGGACCGTCATTAATGGTGTCTCAAGGTAAGTCTTCTAATCGTGTTTATGTGGTTTGAAAATCATGAAGATCTAAGATCCATGTCAATTAATAAATTAATTGTTTATGAAATTATACTTACAACTTTCTCCAGAAATCGTCAATACTTTCCACTGGGATATGCACCCCTTTGCTAATAAATTTAGACAACTCGTGTGTGCATTGCAAACCTATAGTGTAATGCATAACACACCCACACAAAGATGCATCCAACACACCTTAGCTAAGACAAGAAATCTTATCATATGTTAGCTTTAGGGAGGTTGTAGATACAAGCCCACGGAGCTCTCGGAATGCCTCAGGTTGTGTGGTTGCGGATAGATGTGATTGGGGGAGATTGTTGATGTGAAGTGTTGAGACCAGTGCCATCACATCTGGAATCACACCCGATCCTCGACTAGTTATTACTTAACCACTAACTTGTTCGTATGGTGTTGTGCTTGATGTTGGTTCAGGTTTGTGGCAGTTGAACGATGATCGTGCCAGAAAGGGATCCACAAGCCTGGAGAGCAATCTGAAAAGTTCTTGAAGTTTGGAAGTTTCTAGAAGTTGAAAATAACTACCCGAAGTAGTGGGAGGTTATTTTTACAATCATGGGTGCTTTTATATATCCTAGTGGACCATTCACATGAACAAGGCTGCAGCATGATTCACGACTATAAATAGAAGCTGCCAGACCTTGAATCTCTGCAAAAAAACTTGGAGAGATCCTACACATAGAGATACGCCAGACTTAGAGTTTATCTTTAGATTTCTCGTGTAGTGTTTTCACTAATGTTGAAATATTTTAATCAATATTACATGTATGGTATTATCTCGTGTGTTTTGTGTGTACTGTTCACAGGCAGTAGAAGTCCATACTTGAAGTAGACTTAGATCTAACAATTTAGGTTTACCATTTGGGAACTTGTTTGGATTATTATCCGATTTTATGTTCGAAGAGTGGAAGAGTTGTTTCCATCTCTTAAAATCTATTTTTCTAATCACTTTTTCCAAGTTAGTAATATTTATGCCATGAAGCCGTCACTAACTTATTTATAAGGTTGTACAAGCTTGCAATGTCACATTCAAGTTTTATTTTCTAATTAGAGTCGGTGTTGTACAAAGTGTCGCCACACTTAGGACAACATCATTGACGTAAAATACACTTACAACATCACTGACGTAAAACACATACTTACATTCGTTTTTCCTATGATTCTTATTATCTAACCTAGTTGGTGTGTTGAAGTGATGCCAAGAAACTAATCTCATTTTGAATTGGAAGAAGTGTCATTTTATGGTAAAAGTTGAGATTATTCTAATTAGTTAAAAAGATAATTATACTCTAAAAATTAACAGAACACCTTTAGATTGCTAGATTTTTTAGTCTTAAAAATCAGGTTTTGATTTTCAAATCCACTTCAAAGTTTATTACAAAATTACTTCTATGTACATCTATGAAAACATAATCAATCTTCAATACACCATATTTTATACGCTTTACCCATTTTCTCAATTATTAATCCATTTGTTTTATAATTGTAACGACCCAAAATACGATAGTTTTTCCCTAGGAAAATAATAGTTATATTTTTTTTGAACATTTAGAAATGAAGCTAAACTTACAGGACTAATATGGTTTTTATCTAATAAGTAGTAATTCTTATCAACGTCTTTAAATACATAAGCATATAATTCAAGTCTTTCCAAGTAACATATCCTTGAACCTAGTAATTCTTAATCTTAATTAATTTAGTAATCAGTTTAAACCTGCTGAATCCATTAACTACCAAAATATGAAATGAAACTTACTGGATATAATGTAAATGAAACAATCCATAACTTCGATAAAAAATACTTATAAATAATAAATAAGTGCTTTAAATAGAAAGAACCCACTAACCTCTCTACTTCACAATATGTTATCCAGTAAAAATGGATATAGCAATTTAATACTTAACCCCAAGAAACCATTGTATTTGTGGCAATAATTTATAAAGAACATTGATTCTAAAATGTATGTTGACTCACCCTAAGGAGATTGTATCTTATCACACCCATTTTCAAAGAGAAATTACTATCAGAACTGACACCAAACTAAAATAGGAAATGAAATCCATACATAAATAATACCAATAAAGATTCTAACTCAAGTACTATTAATTAAGGACAAACATCAGCCCGGAAAATATCCAGAAAAATAAATATTTGTCTAAAGTTTCATAAAGTAGCAACAACTTTATTTAAATTAAAATGAGCATTTAGACTCCACCGGTCATACCTTGTCTTTCTTCTCAATCTTTGAAATTTTTTTTTTGAAGGGGTGAGTAACAATAACTCAGTGGGAAAAATATTCATCTACCATAAGATGCACACATATTCACATAATTGTAATTATACACCATAAAATTTTCTGTAACTGTGATGATCGATCATGGAGCTCTGTGGGCGTTACCCGAGGACCAATTAAGAATTCCAACACATGAAAGTACCCTGATTTATGTTGGGTATATGGGGTAGTATTTAAAACGGCTTATGGATTAATTTTGGTAAAGTCGAGTCAAGAGTTACACTCTTTCTCCTTAAGACGAAATTGTTCCGTACTTCAGGTGCTTACGGACTACAGCAATCGCCTCCAAAAAACGACTTTGAATTTTGGACTTGTAGCATAACGAATCTAAAATTTTCGATGAACGAACTAATATTTTAGAACTTTCGGACTTGGGTAGGATAATTCTAGAACTAATGGACTAGAATGTAATATGCAAATTTTGTATGCAGGATTGGAATGATTTTTGCAAATGAACTTGGGGGTCTATTTATAAGAATTGAAGAGTCATGGATGCTAATTGGATAACTGATTTAAAAGACTCCAAATCCACAAGTGGTTACGAATTTATCATAGGTGGAGGAGCAGTATCATGGAAATCCTCTAAACAATCTTAAGACAAAATTATAGTGTTTAAAGATGGCTACTGATGTACCTGCTACTGTTACTACTTCACCTGTTCACACCGAGAGACTGCCTAAATTTGATGGAATGGAATTTAAGCGTTGGCAATAGAAAATATTGTTCTACGTAACAACACTCAACCTTGCCCATTTTTTGATGGAAGTCGCTCCAACGGTTGAAGAAGATAAAGTTGACAAACAAAAGAAAATTTCTGCTCATGTATGGAAACATAGTGACTTCATGCAGGGGCGGAGCTAGACAAATTTATTAGGGGGGGCTAGAAATAAAAATATGTAGATCATAATTCATATTCAAGCATTCAACAATACAAAATGACGTAATATAAAATATAACTTGTAATTCAAAAAAAATAGAGATATTCATACAATCCTCATTAATGTGTAAAACTAAGAAAAGTGTAGACGTCGCTTTTTCATCGATTCAAATTGAGAAATTATAGAGTCTGTGCTAAAGGTGAAAGCTATTTCTTTCTCAATGTATACGATCAAATTATTCGAAAGAAACTCATCATCCATTTTCCTTCGAAGTCTCATTTTGATTTTTTTTCATGGCTGAGAATGCTCTTTCTGTAGTAGCTGTTGATACTGGAAGAGTTTGTACAAGACGAATTAATCTATCAACCAAGTGATAGGTCTTGGACTTTCCTGTTTCAACTAATTTTCTACATAACTGAGAAAGTGTTGAAATACCTTGAAAATCTTAATGAGTAGATACATCAAGCTCATATTGACTAAGCTAGAACTTTAAATGACTTATTTCTTGTTCAGTGATATCACCGGGGTAAAACTTCAAACAAAGCTTGCAAATGTTCTCAATGTTGAATGACTTATAATTGTCACAAGGATCCAATGCACAACTTAAAGCGTGAAGTTCCACAGCATGCTCATTAAATCTACTATTCAACTCTTGCAATTGGGAGTCTATTGCCGCCAAAAATATCTCAATCCGAAAATGATGTTTCATAGTCACATTTGGTTGACGAGATCGACCCCTACATTGAGTGAAACTTGAATTCATGTCTGGAGCCTCAATGTCATGTTTTTCACAAAAAAAGTTCTACTTTCTTAAGCAAAGCATCCCATCCACTATCTCTCAAATGCTGAAGAAGTGACTTTGTCGTTGAAACAAGATTAATGGCACTCAAGATGTCTTGGATTGTTGTTGTAATGCTTGACAAAGATCATGAGTGATTCCTATCACTTCATGCATCACCTGCAATGTGAAAACAAATTCAAATGATAGCAATACTTTATAAACACCAAAAGCTTCACCTCGTTGTGCATAAGTGCTTCATTCTTTAATAATTTTCTCAACTACGCAAGCAGCTAAAAAGTTTGTAATCAAGCTGAAAATTGAATTGAAGTGTGAACTCCATCTAGTATCTCCAGCTCTTTGTAAAGTCCCAATTTTATTTGCCCCTCTACCGGTTTTAAGTTCACCAAGTGCATCCTTTTTTTGCAATTTCATTTGTCATGAGCTGCTTGTAACTGATCATGTCTTTTAGAAGAAGCACCAACAATATTCACAACTGAAGCCAACTATGTGAAAAAAATCATATAAGAGAACTACTTCTCTTAAAGCAGCAACTAAGGTTAATTGCAATCTATGAGCGAAATAATGCACATAATATGCATATGGACAATCTTTAGGAATTAAAGCTTACAATCCGTTCCATTCACCACACATATTGCTCGCACCATCAAATCCTTGACCTCGAATATTTTCAATCAAGAGATTATGACGAGAAAGGACATTCTCCAACCCCCTTTTCAATGTCAAAGCACAAGTGTCAGTAACATGCTCAATATCAAAGAATCTTTCTTGAATGAAGACATCTTTACTAACAAATCTCAAGAAAATAGCCATTTGCTCTTTCTTCGATTCGTCTCTAGCTTCATCAATAAGAACACAAAACTTGGCATCTCCAATTTCATCTCTTATCGCATTTCTTACATTCGTTGCAAGAATATGAAGAATGTCTTATTGAATATTTCTCGATGTATATTTTGCAACCTTTGGAGCATTCTCCAAAACAAGCTTTTGTACATTATCATTATAAGAAGCCAAAAGTTTCATCAATTCAATAAAATTTCCTCGATTCTTCAAACTTTGACTTTCATCATGACCTCTGTAAGCACAACCTTGAAATGCCAACCATTTGATACAATCAATTAAAACCTTGAGTCTGAGTCGATTGTTCTTAACTTCTTCCGATGCCTACTTCTTGACGAGTGTATCAATATGTTGTGTTTTCTTCACCAAATCATCACAAGATTTAACTGTATTATAATGCGGTGAATTGCCTTTTCTAACATGGTTCAATAAAGCACACTCAGAACCACTATTTACTTTCTTCCAATTTTTGAAGCCATGCTCAATGAATATGTTTGAACCTGGGCGACTTGAAGCTGGCCTACCAAAGAGATAACATGGTAAACAATATATAACATCTTGCACTTTTGAATATTCCAACCATGAGGGATATAAGTCAAACCAAGAAACTTGAAATTGGCGCCGTTGAGCTTTTCCAATAAAGAATGGATATGCATCATGTGGAAGCCTTGGTTGAGATGGTCCAGCTTTGAGATAAGCTAGACGAATATCATCCCTTTGATTTACATGAAATTCCCAAATCAGTGGACATAATCCAGGATCTCATTCTAAGTGATAAGCATCAATTTCTGTGGCTTTTATTCACTTGTGTAATGAGGTACTAGATTCTAGACATGTAGGAATAACCGTTGACTCAATTGTTATATGACTTGTTCTTTGATGAGTTGAGTCTAGTGTATGAATCTTAGAATCCTCGACTTTAGAATCATCTTCATTCTTTTGATCTTTTCTGCTAAAGAAAGCATCAATATTTTCAACTTCCCCATAATTTGATTGATCAACCTAGTTATCTTTACACAAAACTAAAATTAGAAGGCAAATTATATATGCAAAATTGTATGTAAAATAAATATTTGATTATTTATATGAGCCATTATTATCAAATTACATCACTTAATAATTAAGTCTATGAGAAAGAACATCTAGATGTAATTAATTAAATCAAGTATATGAAACAAGACAACAACATAAATACATAATTCAATTAGGATTTTAAGTGAATGATTAATTAGGTTAAAGAAAATTAAAAATCCAAAAGTAAAAAATATACACTCAAATCTCAAATTTAAATAATGATAAATAGGAAGAAATATTAAATTTTACTTTAGATAAATAAAAATAGTATGTAAAGTGAAACAAAGTGATAGAATAAAAAATAGCAAGTTGGATTTTGGTGGCTGCACAGCTTCACGCCATCAGCGAAGGAGTTGGAGAGAGACATTTCTTTCCTTTTGTAAATTAGGATTTATAATTGAATTGGAGGTGAAAAGATATTTTTAATTATTATTTGAATTTAAGTAAATGGTGGGTCATTGGCCCAATATATAAGCCCATTGGATGTTTTAGTACATTGTGTAATTGGGTCATAGCTTTAAATTGTATACATAAATTTATATTATGAATATTATTGAATAATAAAAATATTAAAAAATACTATATATAGTAGGGATTTTCAAAAATTTGGGGGGCTCTGATGAGTGATATTTTCACCTAGATTTTAGTGTCTTTTTATATGTGTTTTCGTATTATTTTATCCATATTTTATGTATACTTTGGTTGTGTTATGTGTTTTAATGGAAATGTGTGTGTATGATAAGGGAGACGTAGGAAAAAGCGAATCTCAATTCGGAGTTGAAACGAGGGAGAACGAGCCAAAACAGTGAAAGAGGAAACATGGTAGCAAGAACACGATCGACAATGTGCAGGAACACGAGCTGTGTCGTGTACACGACCCAAGTTCCGCACACGGGCCTGTAAGCGGAAGCCGTGCGCTGTCGCCTGAAACACCAACTCGGTCACCCCTGTGGCCGAGTGCTGCACACGGGCCGTGCGCTGTTTGAAGCCCATATTGACCGTGTGCCCTAGACATGACTTGGACCGTGTTACAGCACACGAGCCGTGTTGGTGCTAAAATTGCTGAAATTTTCAGATTCCTTCTAGACGGCCAACAAGGGTATAAATACCACTTCATTCAACATTTTGATCATCTAGATCAGAACTTCACAGCTGCCCACACACCTCACACACCATTTCCTCCATTTCACACCATCATCTTCATCCATTCTTCATTCTTTGGATCTACCATCATCCTACCATTAATTTATGCATCCAAGTGAAGGAAAAGGATCAAGGAAGAGAGGAAAGTGTAAAGAAGGAGAGGAGATCACCATTGAAGTGACATCAAGGGAGTTTCCATTCAATCTTTGTATTAAACCTCATAGTTTTATCATGATTTGTAAGGATTTAATTGTCTATGTTAATTTCTTTATGAAGATGATTGGCTAATCTCCTTTGTGAGATTAGCTACATGAGAGTTGTTGGATAATTTTGGGATTTATGTATTTAAATTCATATGTTGATTGGGTTAATTGATTTTCTATCATTGATGCTTTAGATCTTGAGGTTTATGATGATTTGTATAGTTTTTTGTTTTAAACATGTGATTAGTTTGAGAAGTCAATTGCATATTTAGGATAATTAATTGAATCATTTCATCAAACACTTCATGTGCATTATAAATTGTAAAGAAATTGAGAAGTCCTTTATTATTTAGAACTCTTTGATAGGATATCCGATTGGTTTGATCGAGAGGTTGATTAATCGTGTGAAGGGACTCTCATTTCAAGCTTAGTACCTAGTTGGAATTGTTTGAGTGAGAACCAATCCATTGAGCTTTATTCCATATCTTATTCATCTTAAGAAGGAGTTTAGGTGAACCTAGTGTTGGCCCTTAGTCATATACCCATGATCATATGAATTTGATGCATTTATCCTAGGATTTTCACTTCTTAATTGTTGTTAATCTCACTTTTACTCAACTTGAAAAACCACTCATTTCATCCATCTATTTTGTTTACTAATCATTGCTTGCTTGCTTGCTTTGATTGATATAATTTCTTGTTTGATCAAACTACCCATTGATGATTCGTCTCTATAAAATTGTGATAAACGTGATCTCGTTTAAGCTCTAGCGCCGACCTCCCTGTGGTTCGATAAATTATTTTAATTGGTCATCCAAAATGGCTAATCAGGCTCTAGCCCCCTACCCCTATGGAATGATACGCCACTGACTTCATGTGTTGTAACACCACATTAAACAGGTTAGATGACTCACTTGAAAAGAAGTACAAAGCGGATGACATCGGAATGAAGAAATTCATAGTCGGACAATTCCTCGAGTACAAAATGGTGGACTCCAAGGTTGTATTGGATCAAGTTAGAGAACTACAACTGATCCTACATAGCATCCATGCTGAGGGTATGGAATTGAGTGAATCTTTTCCAGTAGTTGCTTTAATTGAAAAGTTACCGCCTCTTTGGAAAGATTTATCTCAAGCACAAAAGAAAATAAATGGGCTTAAGGACCTGATCGTGAGATTAAGGATTGAATAAGATAATCAGAAGTTTGAAATCAAGTCTAGCAAAGAGGCAAGAGTTAACTTGGCTGAATCCAAGGCAAACAAAAAGGGAAAGCGGAATGACAAAAAGCAAATGCCTGCAAAGAAAATTAAAGGCAATTGCTACAACTGTGACAAGCCCAGACACATGGCGAAAAACTATCATCAACCAAAGAAGGAAAATAACAGCCGAGCTAACCTAGCGAAAGAGAAGTCTGTAGGCATTCAGATCGTTGGTTAACGTGAATCATTAGGATTCCTTGCGATTCTATATCAGTAAGCAAGAATATAAAATCAAATTACCTTTCACCAAGGTATGCTGAAGAAGAACAACTTTGCAGAACGACCTCTCCGATCTTCTGCTGTTTTCCCAAGTCTAGCCTTGACGTCGTGTGGGCGACGATCTTCAAGACACTCTCAAACTGCTTCCTCCTTCTCTAACTCACATGTGTAGGCGCGAATAATTAGGATTCCGAATAGCTGAGATGACTTATTTATGGGCTACAACAGGCAACAGGAGGAGAAATTAGAGTTGGGCCTCCATTGGACTTAAGTATCCAAGTTTAGCCCAAAACTTAAGTATCCACTAAAGTATTATTACTACACTGCCACTCTAATCCCATATTACGTTATGGACTCCTTCTTATTATGAGCCCATTAGTCTCTCCTTGTTTAAGATATACAGTGTCTATTAATTAATTAAATTAATGACAACTCTATTAATTAATATCTCATCCGAGAGTAGTATCACTAAACCTTGTTATCATGCCAGAATAAATTCACCTGCAGGGTTTACATGATAATCCTTATGAGCTCCTCAAGGGGACATCATCAGCCTATTTAATAGGACACATATTTCTTCTACAATCAACAGCACACCATAGATACAGCACTATCTCCCAACTCACCGAGTTGTTGATTTAATAAATAAATCTCACCCTTTGATGAATCTGGCTTACATGTTGAGGTTATTTTATAGGGATTAAGAGCACAAACATCCATAATTACTGAGATCTAGTTCTCCTATATAGTCAGTATAAGTCGAACGATCTCAAGCAATCCTGCTCAATACACACAAAGTGCACTAATGTGATTTTATAGTCAAGACAAACTAATACCAAATCACAATACAACCATCCCAATAGATTGTCCCCGTCCATCTCAGTTGTGAGCATCTATTTATACTTTATAAGGAGTTGAAAATATGATCTTCTGTGTGACGCCGCACACCATATTATCTACAGTATAAAGTAAGTGGGCTTTTGCAATATCATATAAACAAATTATAACATGCAAAATATTTGATCATATGATTCTCATTTCAAATAAATTGTTAAAATATTGTTCATACAAAAAGCTAGACTTTTAGTATACAATCCAACAAAGTCAGTATCTGCCAACCTGACCGAACTAAACCTTGCCGCTGTGATTTTTGAAGCAAACCTTGTGGATAACCCACAAGAATGGTTTGTGGATAGTGGAGCTACAAGACACATCTACTTGAACAAGGAAATGTTTTCTACCTACATCTTGATAAGTGGTGGAAAATTATTTATGGGAAATTCTGCAACATCCGAAGTTATTGGACTAGACAGAATTATATTGAAGATGACATCGGGAAAAGAGCTCCAACTTGTGGATGTGCTGAATGTCCCAAACATTTACAAAAACTTAGTATCTGGATCATTGCTTAGCAAAGCCGGATTTAGACAAGTGTATGAGTCTGACAAATATGTACAATCCAAAAGTGGTATGTTTGTAGGAAAAGTGTACGTTGAAAAGGGACTTTTCAAACTAAATGTAATGATTGTACACCGTGATCTTAAAAATAAGGAAAAGTTATTTCTTACTTGTCCGTGAGTACTAATATATGCCATGATAGATTAGGACATCCAAGTTTAAATTCACTAAGAAAACTAAAAATTGAACTAGATCCACAAAAGAAATGTGAAATTTTTGTTGAAGCAAAAATGAAAAAAGCACCATTTCACTCAGTGGTACTACACCTCTAAAACTAATCCATACTGATATATGTGATTTAAAGTTCGTACCAACAAGAGGGGGTAAAAATTACTTCATTACATTTATCGATGACTGCACAAGGTATTGTTATGTATATATTCTAAGAGGGAAAGATGAAGCAATAGATGCATTCATAAACTTTAAGATTGAAGTCGAAAAACAACTTAGAAAAAGAATCAAAATGATTCGAAGTGATAGAGGTGGCGAATATGTGGCACAATTTCAAGAATTTTGTCTACAAAACGACATTATTCATCAAATCATAGCACCATATTCACCACAATCATAGCACCATATTCACCACAATCTAATAGCGTTGCTGAACGCAAAAATAGAATTCTCAAAGAGATGATGAATGCTATGTTTATTATCTCGGGCCTACCCCAGAACTTGTGGGGGAAGCTGTGCTTTCGTTAAACCATATTATTAATAAACTACCAATAAAAAAAGAGATAAAACTCCATATGAATTATGGAAATGAAGAAAATCATCATACGGTTACCTCAAAGTATGGGGGTGCCTAGCAAAAGTTGAGGTACCTAAACCAAAACAAGTAAAGCTAGGACCCAAAACAATTAATTGCATCTTTATTGGCTATGCATACAATAGTAGTGCATATCAATTCTTGATTCACAAGTCGGAAGTTCCCAAAATGAATGAGGGAATGACTATTGAATCTAAAAATGCAGTGTTCTTTGAGAACATATTTCCTAAGAAGGAAAAGAAAGAAGTGAGCTCGCATAAAAGAACTCATAATGCTATAGAAAATGGTTCACCTCAACGGGAGGAAGAACCAAGGCGTAGTAAAAGAACCAAGAAGGAAAAATTCTTTGGTCCTGATTTTATAAGCTACATGCTAGAAAATGAATCAAGGAAAATACAAGAAGCATTGTCTAGTCCAAATGATCCTCTCTGGAAAGAGGCTATCAACAGCGAAATTGAATCCATTATGCAAAACCATACTTGGGAGGTGGTCGATCTCACACCAGACAACAAACCTTTAGGCTGTAAATGGATCTTAAAGAATAAATACAAGGCTGATAGTTCAATTGATAAATACAAGGCTCGATTGGTAGCTAAGGAGTTCAAACAAAATGAAGGATATGATTTCTTCGATAAATATTCACCTGTAACAAGAATTTCATCCATTAGAGTTCTAATCGCAATTGCAGCTTTGTATAATCTTGATATACACCAAATGGATGTAAAAACAGCTTTCTTAAATGGTGAATTAGAAGAGGAGATACGTATGAAACAACCTGAAGGGTTTGTTACCCCTGGCCAAGAAAAGAAAGTGTGCAAGTTAATAAAATCCTTATACGAATTAAAACAAGCACCTAAACAATGACATCAAAAGTTTGATCAAACTATGTTATCAAATAGATTCAAAATCAACAAATGTGTTAAATGTGTCTACATAAAAGGTAGACTAATGAGTATGTAATTGTATGCCTATACGTATACGACATGCTCATAATAGGAAGTAATCACAAAGTGATTGTGAATACTAAGAATATGTTGAAAAGGAATTTTGACATAAAGGATATGGGTGAGGCTGATGTCATACTAGAGATAAAAATCTTTAGATCACCTAATGGAATAATCTTAACACAATCTCACTACGTAGAGAATGTACTTAAGAAATTCGATGCCCTTAACTTACCCTCGGCTAAAACTCCTGTGGAAGTGAATCTACATCTAGCCAAAATAAAGGCGAACCCATATCACAACATAAATATGCAAGAATTATCAGAAGCTTGATGTATTTAACAAATTGTACACGTCCGGATATAGCATACTATGTTCATAAACTTAGTAGGTTCACAAGCAATCCAAATAAAGAATATTGGACAACATTGACAAGAGTACTTAGGTATTTGAAACATACTCTGAGTTATGGCATCTGTACACAAGATATCCAGCCGTGGTCGAAGGATTCACGGATGCTAATTGGATAACTGATTTAAAAGATTCCAAATCCACAAGTGGTTACGTATTTACCATAGGTGGAGGAGTATTATCATGAAAATTCTTGAAACAAACATGCATAGCTCGATTCACAATGGAGTCAGAGTTCATTGCATTAGACAAAGCTGGTGAAGAAGTTGAATGGCTTAGAAACTTCTTAGAGGATCTTCCTTGTTGGAGCAAACCAGTGCCTCCTATAATGATACATTGCGATAGCACGACAACTATTCGGAGAGCACAAAGTAACATGTACAATGGTAAGTCTCGACACATAAGAGGGAGACATAATACCATTAGGCAATTGATCTATAGTGGGATAATTTCCATCGACTATGTAAAGTCTAAGGAAAATATCGTGGATCCGCTGACAAAAGGCATAAATAGTTTCTAATGACATGTGCAGTAAAGGGAATGGGTTTAAAATCCATGCAGTAAAGAACGTTTATAGCGGTAACTTAACCATGATGATTGGAGATCTCGAGAACATGGTTCAATAAGACAACTAAGTCATGAATGTTCCAAAATAGCACTTGAAATGTAATTTCAACTCATTCTCAAACAAATCAAGTGCAAGCCTACAGAAGTGTGGTAAAGGGTAAGCCTTAAAAACTTTTAATGATTCATATACCTTAAAGGTGGAGTATAGCAGGATACTCTTTATAAGAGATCACCTATATAAGTGTGAAGTTTGCCCGCTTCAAATGAGAAAAACACTTATAAATCAAAGATGGTCCAGGGCCGGATTGGACACAACGTGAGAACGAAAAATATTAGAAGTTTTATTGTGTGGGTGTCGTTGTCTTGGTTTACTCAAAACGCTGACTAATTCAAGACATCATGTTCACTAAGCAGCAAGTAAATCAGATGGCATTCTACTAAGGAAGGTTCAAAGCCAGAAGCTACCTATCCTGATGCAATAACAGTTCGTCGGAACTTTCGATAGAGTCTACATGCATTAATTACATTCATGTGGGGGATTATTGGAATTGGTTAAGTATAGAAGTGGGTCAAGCCCACCTTTGACCAATGTTCTTGTAATTTTTTGTTTGTCAAAAATGAAAATAAATTATATATTCGGAAACTACATTTTGAGTTGATGAATTTAGTGTATAAGTTTGCTCAAATCTAATTCCGGGTGAATGAGTAATTAATACATGAAGGTTGTAATTTAATTATAAGAAAAAAGAAGAAAAGTGAAGAGTAAAGATTGAAGTGGGAAGTTGTCCCGCATAGGAAAATCATGGAAGAATTGAACTCCTTATTATTGCCTACACACATTATTGAATTAAATTAAATGTGTGGATCACATGGTGCAACCAACAAAGCCACTAGCCGCACCCATACTCGCACATAGTCGCACTCGTTTAGGACTCGAACCTGGGTCCGATGGGATAGAATTGGGCGCACGTGGGCTGGACCGGTTCGGCTCGACCAGACCGGCCGGTTCAGTCTGGGTCCGATCAGATTCGATTCGGTCTGACTCAGACCGGTTCGAGTCCAGTCTGATTTGCCGAGTTTGGTCCGTGGTTCAATGGTCAAGCCGTGGTTCGAACCAAGTTGGTAGTTGGAGGAGGCTAAGGTAGTTAGGCTCCAAATTTTGAATTCAAAAATTCAAATTCAAAATTAAAAATGAAAGGGTGCAATCCTGGTCGTCTGATCTTGAATCAAGAGGAACGATCGGACGGTCCATAATGATCTGAGACATCTTTTCAAAAGGGGCACCATGCCTCTACAACCCTTATAAATAGACCCCCAAGTTCATTGCAAAGATCATTCCAATCCTGTATACAAAACTTGCATATTACATTCTAATCCATTAGTTTTAGAATTATCCTACCCAAGTTCAAAAGTTCTAAAATATTAGTTCGTTTGCCGATAATTTTAGACTCGTTGTGTTACAAGTCCAAAATTCAAAGTCATTGTATCTTAGAGGTGATTGCTTTAGTCCGTAAGCACATGAATTATGAAGCAATTTCGTCTTAAGGAGAAAGAGTATAACTCTTGACTCGACTTTACCAAAAGTATTCCATAAGCCGTTTTAAATACTACCTCATATACCCAACAGTTTATGTAACTGTGATAGTACTACGAGAGTATTCTATGACTGTGCGATTGTGAAATAATTCAATAAATTCAAACACGTAAGCAAATACTATAGACAAAAGATTTTAGAATTCCCCACCTCAAATTTGCAGAAATTGAGATTGATGATATGCACGCCCTTTTCTCTAATCTTCACAGTTTATATCCCTAATAAAGGCCACATGGAATCTGATATTGTGGGAGAGAGACTAAATGGGACCTACGTGTCTTACTCTCTGCTCCCATCATCATGAATAAAAGATTAGAGACCACTATCATATACTACAGTGCACATGCCGATCTTACTAGCTACTTCGCCCTAAAGGTTAAAACCAAGGCATCCGTCTATGGGTAAAAGTAATGAAGCCCCAAAACCTTTACAACTCTCTCACTCTCATAGTACCAAGCGAAACTCATCATTCCTTTTTTCCTTTTTCAAAAGAAAAGCACATTTCGCTAAAAGAATATACTAACGCATTTATAAATTCCTTCGTTGAACTATTTTGAAGAATATCATGAAACATATGCGGAATCGTTTGAAGAGAAAAATTATTAACACCGACACTCATAATAATATCTAATCCCCAAAATGAAACGAAGTAAAATTCCTAGAGTATGGCACAACATGACATTAAGGAATTATTATATCTAAGTGAAGCAAGAGCAGTTGTCAACATGGAGGTTACGACTTGGTTCGATAAAATTTGGTTCCAATTTTTTTTCAAACAAACGATGAGAAAGAACATGATACCAGAGAGAGTGGAGTACGAACTTGAACAGCCCAGAGGAAAAGCAGATTTCCGTGACCAGCAACTAGGGAGAAAGATTTGTATTTAGCGAGTATGAATCGTGAAGTTTAAAAACTGAAATGTAATGTGTGCATATATAAAGAGTTTAAACTATTCTAACTTCTGGTTTCCTGCTATGCACGTATAGAGTGTGGTTGTGCTAGAAAATCTCCTTTCCGTTATGATGAGAGATTGTAGAGGAAATCATGGTTCTAGTTGGTAGAAGATGAGATAGCATTAAGATTTAAATTTCAAAAATAATATCCAATAAGGTATTTTTAACGTTGAAGGATATAGACTCATACTTAAAACAATAAGATTAAATAGATAATTCAAATAATTAATAAATAATGGCTGTCACAATAATGATGTTCGCATATGCAAGGTTTAAGAAAAATTGCTTTTAATTTACTTTTAGGAAAATTTTGATATATTTTTTTAATAAATAAATTATAAAATAAGTTATGTGATTAAAAATAAATAACAATTTAAATGTAACGTCGGATTATTGGATTAGATGTCATATTCTTATTGATTTGTGTGACATGTTTGCTAGAAAAAAATGATTTTTTTCCCCTTCTCCTATCTCATCTTCTATATTATACTCCATTCGTTCTATGTTAAACTTTATACTTTGTTTTTGTCCGTTCAACATTAAACTTCATCACCTCAAAAAAGAAACATCAAATCAATACACATCTTTAAAAGTACATCTTAATAACAAATTTACCACCCCCACCTAACATACATAACATATTTTATAATTTATTTATTACCTAAAAATATTGCATAATCCTCTAAAAGTCAATAAAGTTGGTCAAAAAGTAATTTTTCTTAAATTTCGTGTCTACTGTAAAGGTGCTAATTTTCTTGGAATGGATGAAGTATTAATTAATATATTCTCTTATCAACATGTGACCGAGTTGAAATATATTCACTCCATCTCATAATAAATTCAAAGTCATTATAAATACAAAGTCTTAGAAAATTAATTTTTAACTTTCTTGTTGGTTTAGTTTGGTATTTTTAGTTAATAGATAAACTATAAAATAAGCTATGTGAGTTATAAAGGTGTGTCGGAAAAAATAAAAAGTGTGAATTTATTTATGGGACATAAAAAGTATAATATACTTATATTCAAAACAAGCATACATTATCATTATTCATGGTTTTCAAATCCTACGTTACCGTAGTTAAACAAACATATTGTAGTAAATCCTAAATTTAGGAATAAAATACATCATGAGTTAAAACAGGGACGAAATTACAAATAGTATGTTCTAAGAATTTTTATATTAAACTTTAAAGGTAAAATTTAAATCCTAATTTAAAATCATAAGGATAAAAATATTACATAAACTACAATAATAAAATATGATATTCATAAAGGTGATACTATAATTATTCAGGTTATGTTTGTTTTGGATTCATTTGAAGTTTAAAAATAAAAAATAATGATAATTTTATGTTGGTTATGAGTTACGATAAGTTAAATTTTAATTTTGTGTCAGAATCAATATAAAGAACATGTATTGTGATATTTTAAGGTAATATTAAAGATGCGGGAGAAATGATGAAAAATGAGGGAGAAATAGAGAAAAATATTAATTAAAGTGAGAAAATGAAAAAAAAAATGAATGCATGACTTAGGTTTAATGAAGTTTATATGTAAATACGGGACAAATGGTTCTTAAAAAGTAAGTGGAATACAATGACCTTCAAAACTAGAAACAAATTTAACAAAGAAATTAAAGTGAATAATATAAATTTGTGGTCCCTTTAATTTAACATAGCAAAATATAGGATTGGAATGGAGAGCACAAAGTTTATACCGTGAGTCATATTTATATATGAGTGTTTGCCATAAATCATAAATCATCTTAAATATATTAATTGCGTGTTTTTCTACGCCACGTGTCGTCTTTACAATAGTTTATCTTATATATCAAATGTATATAGAGTTTGGATGCTTATGTGGCATCTCTAAAACTAAACATGAAATTGTCCACATATCAAAATAATAAGAAATTTTAATTACACAACAATTTTCTATATTTTATAGGTTCTTGTTTAATCGTATTATCATTTCACATAATAATATATTAAAAAATTATAAAAAATAATTATAAATGTGTATAGATGATTTTTAAATTTAGGTATGAATTTTAAAATATAAATAATGTTTAGTCGTAATGAGTGAATGAACATCAAAATGAAGGAATATGCATCTAAATGAAGGAAATATTGAAACAAAAAAGTTTTGTGCATGTATATTTTTATTATATTTTAAAATTAAGGATTATTAATTTTTAGAATGATTAATTATTATTCTTTTAAATGATAAATTTCAATTTATCACAATAAAAGTATAAAAATTAAAATTAAAAGACAAATAGTAATTTATTATTTAAAAAAGTATTAGTTTATTAATGGGATAATTACTATTAGGTACATTAAAAACTCCTTTATTACTATGAGATACAAACATACAAAAATATTACTACTAACTATATAAATATATAGAGATATTCCAATATTACCTTTATAATGTGCTGCACATAAATGTTTGTGTGCAACAAAAGTTCGTGTTCAACAAAAGTTATGAGCAGTAAAAAAAGTGTGTACAGTAAAAAAGTGTGTGCAGCAAAAAAAAGTGTGATGGTCCGGCGGAGGTCAGACGACCGACGGCGGTCTGGCGACCGGCCGGTGGTGATCCGGCGGCGACAACGGGTGGGTTAGTTGTTTAAGGTTTGTGGTTTAAAAGTGTAGGATTATAATGCATTAAGGTTATATTTGGTATTTTATTTTAATATTTTGTATACACTACAAAAAAAAGTGATGAATAGAGACGATTTTAGAGACGACTTTTAATGTTTTGAGACGGTTTTACGGCCATCTACAATTTGTGCGTAGCTAGAATAGAGACGGAATTAGAGACGATTTTATTTTAAGATGGTATTTGCGACGGTTCTAAATCGGACCGATTCGGTTATTTTTGAGACGGTATTTGAGACGGTTTGTTGCCGTCTCCATTTGAGATGGTTTTGGAAAATGTCTCCATTTATGCCAACGGCTGGAGAGTTGGCCGGAAAATTTAGAGACAGTACTAGAGACGGTGTTTAGCCATCTCAAATTTGAAACGGTGTTTAGCCATCTCAAATTTGAAACGGTATTAGAAACAATTTTTTTCCGTGTCAATTAGAGACGGTTTTTTCCGTCTCTAAAACCCTCTCTAATTATTAGCTATGCCAAAATATTGGTCCAGGTTCGAACCAGAGCTACCATGGCCCGGGGACATCTCCAACTACCAGCCACCATCTTTCTTTTTTTTCAACTAGAATTTATATATATTTTGATTTTGTGGAATATTGTATTTTCAAGCCCTTAAGAGGGTTTGAACCTGGACTTGTAGGCATTGGGAGCCCTTATGGGTATTATGTGTGCCACTTTTGCTAGGAGTAATTCTTAATATATATATATATATATATATATATATATATATATATAATATTAGTTAATATTTAATAACTTTTAATTTTATATTGCATACATTTAAAATATATTATAATTTAATTCTATAAATAAAATTACTCAATCTATCCCACAAAAATAATACTCCTACACTTTAATTTCATGCAAAACTGAAAGCCGCATGTTAATCTTTTATAATGACTATATACATATTAAATAATTTTAGAGTTGTCACGCTCAATTTATATAATACATATATAGTTATGATACTTTATATTATTTTGTTAATATTTGTAGATAATTGTTGTACCCTTAAACTATTAATTTAAATAATAGTTTGCACTTAATCTTTTCTGTTAATCATTGAAAACGAATAATACTATATTAATTCGTAGCTAAAGAATTTTTTTTTAAGTATGATAATTAATGAATTAAAGTATGTTATAATATGATTCACTACAAGTATATTTTAACTATTAATAATTATACTTTACCTATATTACTACTATACTTTAACAATGGATCCACTTATCTCAAAATCAGTCTCTCATATACCCGTCTCACAAAAGAACCTACATTATATTATATATTCGTTCAATAGTTATATAGAATATTTAAAAATAAAAAAATATGAAAATTACATATCATTTTAGAGAACTCTAAAGACGACACGTAGGCAAAAAAAGTTTTCCTATAATATACTCCCTCCGTCCAAAAGATATTGACACACTTTCCTTTTAGGGTTGTCCTACAGAAATTGATATATTTTCTTTTTAAGAATATGGGACCCACACAAAACAATTTATTTATTTACATGGGTCCACACACACATCACACTCACCACTAATACAACTACCCACTACACATTAAACATTATTTCTCTCACTTCATTTTACATTAAATATTCTTTAATCTCTATGCCCAAAAAAAGGCATCAATTTCTCCGGGACGGAGGGAGTATATATACTAGTTTTTTTCTCCATATGCTACATGGATTCATAAATTTACTTTATCTTAAATTAATAAGATAAATTAATTTAGCAATATTTATTATTTTTATGAACACGTGTTTATATTAATTAAATATTTATAGTTAAATCACTAATATATATAATTGTTTATATATATATATATATATATTTTGCCTTATGTGTTATATGATATTTTTATTACTTTATTTTAAATTTATAAAATTAAATAACTAAACTTTATATATAATAATAAATAATATAACATTTATGTTAAATAAATATTTTTATAGACATTATTATATTTTTAATTGAAGATTTATGGTAATTACATACCAAATTTTAGAGTAATTAATTTTTAAGTGTAATTTTATAATGAATGAAAGGAGTAATATAATTTTTAAAATTACATATAAAAAAGGTGGCAATCTCATTTTTTATTTCATATATATTATAATATTTAAATAATTATCTATTTGGAATAATTAATTGAATAAAGACTTATCAATTTTCTAGATAAGAATAAATATTTTGGTAATATATAATAGTGATATAATAATAAATATTAATATATAATAATTAAAAAATAAAAATAAAAAGATTATATATATATATGTAATATTAAAATAAAATATAAAAAATACAATAATTAACCACATCGCATCATATCATTTTTTGAAAAGATTATTTATGGCAGTGTTTTCGCAACTAGTATAATATATATATATATATATATATATATATATATATATATATATATATATATATATATATATATATATATATATAATTATTTAATATTTAATTATATTTAATATTAATTAGTCCTTAATTTTATATTACATACATTTAAAATATATTACTCCCTCCACCCTTCAGTACATGTCAATTTTTTTTAATCCATCTCATTACAAAGTATTCGTTTACTTTTGAAATTGATGTGACTCACAAAAAACTATTATTATATCCAATCCATTACATATGGGCTGACTATCAGCACTAAAATAACTACACATTAAAATATTATTATATCTCCAATCCACAATATATTAAATTATCTTAATCTTTAATCCACTGGCAAAAAGAAAATTATTACCTTACAAGGGGACAGAGTGAGTATATAATTTAATTATATAATTAAAATTATTCTATTTATCACACAATAAATAATATTACACTTTAACTCCATGCAAAACTGAAACCTCAAGTCAATCTTTTATTCTATATATACATATTAATTAATGTAAGAATTTTTACACAGTATGACACATATATAGCTATGATACTATATGTTATTTTATTAATAATTTTGTAGATAATCGTTGAACATTTAATCTGTTAGTTTAAGTAATAATTTTCACTTAATCTTTTTTGTTACTCTTAATCATTTTGCACTCCGTCTAATATATTAGTTTTGCAGTTATAATCTTTTATGTTAATTTAATTAATGAGTTGGTCTATTGTATCCCTGGTGCACAAAGTTTGTAAGGGTACATTATTTTTTTTAAAGGGTATACATTTTAATTAATAAGGGTATATCATTTTGTTCTAAAAGGTATACACTTTTCATTAATATTTTTTATTTTTTTCAAAAAATAAAGGGTACACATCTTTATACTAAAGGATATTCAATTTAATACTAAAGGGTCTGACACACGGTGGGCGCACGACGTTGCCTTAATTAATAATTTGCACTTAATTATTTTATTACTTCGATTATAAAATTCATATATGCTATATAATACAAAAGACAAATGCTAATATATTTTCTTCACGGAACTTTAATTTATGTTATAAAAAATTAAGAGTCATATTAATTTAATATTATTTGTTGTGTTTATATGATACCACAAAGCACATATTAATCAACATGATATAAATATTACTCTAAAGGGTAATTATATAAACATATTACTACAATTTTTAAATTTATTTAAATTTTGTCAGAGTTTCCTTTGTACTTAAAGTTTACTTTTTTTACTTATATTTATTTAAATTTTGAAAGAGTTTACTTTGTATTTAAATTAATTTAAACATATTTATTTAAATTGTGAAAAAATTTATTTATATTTTATACATAATTTCATAATATGATGATGGTCCGGTGGTCTAGTAGTGGCATGGTGACCATGATTCAAACCTCAATCCGTTCATTTTGATAAATTTAAAGGTTAGAGAGGGCAAAAAACCGTCTCTAATACCGTCTCAAATTGAAACCGTCTCAAATTGAGACGGTAAAAATCCGTCTCTAAATTAATCGATCTGATTCTCTGGCCTACCGATACTATTCGTCTCCAAAACCGTCTCAAATAGAGACGGCTATAAACCGTCTCTAATTGAGACGGCAGAAAATCGTCTCTAATTTCGTCTCAAATTAAACTCGTCTCTAATACCGTTTCAAAAAGAGACGGTTTGTATCCGTCTCAAAATTGAAACTGTTAAAAGCCGTCTCTAAATTACACGATCCGGTTCGCCGACACTTTCGTCTCCAAAATCATCTCTAATGCTGTCTCAAATCAAAACCGTCTCTAATACCGTCTCTAATTAGAGACGATAAATTAACTTAATATATTATTATATTTCATGAAAAAGATGCATAAATTTTTATTTTATTTTACTTTGTATTTTTCTTTTACATATTTAAATAAAAAAATTATTTTAATTTAATTAAAAATTAATGTATTTTCTGTGCGATGCTACACGGAGCGATATTTTTCAAGTTGTGTAAAAGTCTATGAAATTCAGTGTATGTCAAGTTGTGTGGAAGTTTGTGCTAAATCCAGATTGATCATGTAATTCCAAATCATAGTGGGTGGGTTGGGTGGTTTATTGAATGGAATGACTACTTTTTGCTTTGAACTTTCCAAGCCCTCTAGTTTTTGCAATAAATTACAGATTGTAGCTAGGTATTTTGACACTTCCATTTGAATTCAATTGTGGTAGGCTATAAATCTTTTCTTTATAGTTTCCTAGAAAAAACATAGAGCAAACTAAGATGCGTAATTGAGCAAATATTATTACTTCCTTTGTCCAACAATAATAATAAATGAGAGACTATTGTAATGCGTGTTATTTGTGAAATGTGTGTGAGATGAATCGAACCATCACTAAAGTATGCTAAGAAAATATAATCTTTATTGACAAATTCTCTTGTGAGACATTATTTATATGAGACAGTTTGTGAGACGTGTCAAAATATGTCTATTATATAGATAAAGTACGTTTAATGGTTATTAAAGTATATTTTTTAAAATAGGTTGAATTATGCATAAAGTATGATTTTTAGTCTGTTATAATATGATTCATTATTGACATACTTTAACTACAAATAAACATATTTTAACTATATAATAAACATATTTTAGTGATGGGTCGACCCGTCTCACACCCGTCTTACAAAAAATCCATCTCAGATGAGAGTTTCTCTTTTATATTAGAGAATATAACATTTAATATATAATTAAGGATTAATTGTAAAAAATCACTAAGTTTACACCTATTGCAAATTAATCCTCAATTTTTTAAGGGAGATTATCTCAGGGTGTCTCATAATAGAGAAAGAAACAGTACAACGAATATTCTCTCGTTTATGGGTGGTGATTACATTTGGTCGAACCACTGGTTTGATGGGAAAATATAAAAATTCATCGTTTGTGTATGATTAGTTTCGATTTATCTCGTTTTTTTTATTTTTAATTCTTAATTTCGGTCTTTTTTTTAAATTTAATATTTTTATCAAATTTAGTATTTATTTTTTTAAAATTTTGGATCAAAATTGGACATATTAGACATAAATGACTAATTTTTGACAAAAAAAAAATCTAAATTTGGATCAAAAGAACCAAAATCAAATATGAAATAATCAAAATTGCAAATTGCAAATAAAAAAAATATTAAAATTAAAATCAATCATACTTAAAGGACAAATTTTGATATTTTCTGTTTCATTTCATTACTGATCGTCTTAACAAGATAGATTTTTTTTTTCTTTTTAAAGAAAAAATTATAGAACAAGAGCTTTAATCAAAAAAATTTAAGTAAGCGTGGATAAGAACTTACAAAATTTCCTTCAACAACTATTAAACATACTTTATCTATATACAATAAACATACTTTAGTAATGGGTCAACCCGTCTTACAAATAACACGTCTAACAAGAGACTTTATCATAATAAATATGCATTTTCATCATCAACGTTTCACTATAATAATTACAATTTTCTTTATATAAATGAGACCCACACTAAATAACTATATTATATATATATATATATATATATATATATATATATATATATATATATATATATAGTCTCTTGTGATACGGATCGACCCATCACAAAAGTATACTTATTGTATAGATAAAGTATGTTAAATGATTGTTAAAATATGTTTTTAAAAGCATGTTAAATTATGCATTAAAGTATGATTTTAGTGTGTTATAATGTGATTTATTATTAACATACTTTAACTACAAATAAGCACAATTTAACTATACAATAAGCATACTTTAGTGATGGATCGACCCGTCTCATAAATAACCCGTCTCACAAGAGAGTCTCTCATATATATATATATATATATATATATATATATATATATATATATATATATATATATATATATGATACTCACACACAACACTAATACAATTACCAACTTTACATTAAATATTACTCCCTCCGTCCCACCCAAATAACATCATTTTACTATATTGGGCGTCTCATCCAAATTGCAATATTTTCCTCTTTTAGTAAAAAGGGCCCACCAAAGGCCCACAACTACTCATCATATCTCTCTAATACACCTACACACTTTACATAAAATAATAATACCCGTTAATCTACATACAAATAGCAAATGCATCTCTTTGGGCAGGACGGAGGGAATATTTCTCATCAATATATATTAAATATTATATTGCTTAATCCCCGTGCAAAAAACAAATATTATTATTACTCCGGGACGGGAGAGAATATTTTTTTTGTCGGTGGATATTTTATATTAAGAATATTTGTATAGTTGATTTATTATATGAATTATTAATAAAATACTATAATTGATAAATATCACTTTTCATAGATCAAGGTCAAGTTAATTACTTCCTTCATCTGCTGATAAGATATTCATTTTGCCATTTTAGTCGTCTAGATATCCATATTTTTTAGAAAAAAAAGTCCACACATGGCCATCACCCACCAATACAATTGATCACTTTATATTAAATAATAATACTACTTCTTAATTCAGATAAAAAAAGTAAAAGATTATCTTACCGATGAACGAATGGAGTATAGTATTTTTATTAAAATATTATCACTTGTATCTTCTCATAAAATATTAAATCAGTCTTATTCAAGTCTTTTTACCTTTCTTTTATAATGTCGCAACTCCTTTTCTTAATAGTCCAAACTTTAATTGTACTTTTTTTGTCTCCAATTTTAATTTCACACTTTCATAAAAAGAAATGATAGTCAACTACAATTTCCACATTATACTTTAATTTCAAAATTTTCATTATTTTTCCATACATAATATACTTTACATTTTATTTATTGAAAAAAATATATTACCCTCCAATTTTTTTTCTTGATTTGCGTATTTACAATAAATGAGAAGATGAAAATAAGGCAGATGAAGGTTTTTTTTTTTTTTTTTATCATTATTATTATTTAGAAGCAATATTAGCAGGCTATGTTCATTTCCAATTTTTAGCTTCATATTTAGAATTATGTTATCTATTCGTTGTTCACAAACATTCTTATAAACTAAATTTATATAAGTTATTGTATAAACTCGAGTCTTTTCTTATCCTAAATTCCGTGGTCCCCTTCCAATTATATTATACTCTATACATTATTAGAATTTAAATTAAACAGAAACTACATGATTTACATCGTAAAACCAGTTCACATTAAACTAATTCTTATTATATTTGGGATCTAGTAAATCATGATTAGGGATGGTAATGGGACGGGTATTTCTGGGTACCCGGTCTACCCGAAATCTAATGTGTAGGGTATGAGTAGTTGTAAACGGGTTTGAAAATGGTACGAGTAGTTGTAACAAATACCATTAGGGTTTGGGATGGGTACGAGTATTGCCTCAAGTACCCGCGGGTACCCCGATTATATATTTTTTTTATAAAATTTAATATATATTACTCTCTCCGTCCCCTTTCAATGTTTATGTTTCTATTCTGCGCTTCTCATTTCAATATTTATGTTTTCCTTTTTGGAATATGGACCACCTAAAACAATTAATATATCATCCAACACTAATACATCTACTCACTTTACATTAAATATTATATATTTCCACCCACTATCTTTTAAGATATTATATCCTTCGTCAACGTGCAAAAAACAAACGTAAACATTGAAACGGGACGGAGGGAGTATATAATTTATATATGATAAGATATTTTATATTTTTAATTAATAGTTATAAGTTTTATTTAATCATATTTATTAAATATTTATTTAAAATAATACAATTTATATTATATTTATTTATTTTTAAATTAATAATAATGTAATTTTATTATTATTATACTTATTATAAATGAACATTAAACGGGTATGGGTACTCGCGGGTATTGATAAACGGTAATAGAACGAGTACGGGTACCATAATAAAATTTTTAAAAGGGACGAATATGGATACAAGTAGTTATTCTTTTAATAGGATACAGATACATGTTCCCAAAATAAACGAGTACCCTACCCATTGTCATCCCTAATCATGATTACCTTAAATCCACTTGCGTACGCACATCTACCACATATATACTCACCACTTACTTCCTCACAAGCATCACCCATTCACCCATAATTTTTATATATTTATTTGATACATAAAGTTAAAACCTATCATATTTAAATTCTCAAAACGATCATAGATTAGCACTACTTAATCCGTTCCATTTATAAGCTTCAATTTACTTTTTTACATGAATTAAGGAATATTATTATTTTATTTATTTGAATAATTATATTAATAGTGAGTGATGAATCATATATAGAACTTTTTTACTAAAAGGGGAAAATGAAGATATTTGAATAAGACAATGTTACTTATATATATACATGTCACATGAAAAATATAATTTTTACGAAACTATTGCATTATCAAGTTATTATTATAATTATAAAAGTGTAAGTATTTTATATTATAGAAATTATTAATTTCAAATGTTACATAAATCTTTTTAGATAAATATAAAAAAAGAGAAAATATTTCATATAACAATTTTAAGATTAATTTTTAAAATTTAAAGTTTGAATAATAAAAATTATAACTATAATCTTAATTTATTTTAATGTTATAAAAGAAATATTATAATTTCTGTCTCATTAAAATAAAATTGTCTATTGAGGAATTTGGATCCAGCAAATGGACTTTGCAATGGAAGCCAATAAATTTGTCTAGATTTCGCCAGACAGTTAATACGAGTCGAAATTGCAATTGGAAAACATATTGAAAAAAAAAATTCATTCCAAGGATATCACTGAGTCCAGCAAACGATGAGGGATACCCATTCAAATTCATTAGAACATAATTTCCCGTCGGACTATGTTTTGTAATGACAATAAATAAGGCTCAAGGACAGACAATACAAAATGTTGGAGTATATCTTCCTCAACATGTATTCTTACATGGACAATTATACGTTGCCATTTCTAGAGAAATATCTTTGCAAAACACAAAATTTTGATTAAATCGGAAGATGATTGTCTTACTAAAAACATTGTATATAAAGAAGTTTTGATGTAATTTATAAATAGCAAGGTTGCTTATTAGAATCATTATTTTGCTTATTAGAATCATTATTATTTTGAAAATTTAAAACTTACGTAATTAAAAAAAAGACAAAAATAAATCTAAAAAAAACAAGTGCCACATGAAATTGACGTACAAACTCACTGTATATAAATAAAATTTGATGTAATTTATAAATAAAAAATTTGCTTAACTTATACATTATGTTGAAAATGTACAATTTACGTAATTAAAGAAAAGAAAAACAAAAAAAAGTGTGTCGTGAATGTTACGTGTGTATACATAGTATATTAAAATGAGGATCTTTTAAAGGGATGAAAAAGTATTTATTACATTTATTAAATGCAATTAATATATATATATATATATATAAATTTATTCCAAATTAAATCCAAAATAGCTATAACTAGCCTAGGAGACTAGCAGCAGTAATAGCGGTTCAGATTTTCTCTTCGCATACATGTCACTCATTTAACACCCGTAACATGAGATGTAACACCAAAGTATAACAGAACATCCAACGCCGTAGTAATAGGCTTATAACAAGTAGCACCATTAAAATATACTCCCTCAGTCCATTCATTTTGTCATTTTGGGTTGTTACTCTTAAAATATCAATTTTATCTTTTTAGCAAAAAGGCAACACATGGCCCGCCACTCCCCACTACTCACCACTAATATAACTACTCACTTTATATAAAATAATAATACTTCTTAATACACATGCAAAAAATAAACGAATACGTTTGCGATAGACGGGGGGAGTAGTATACTATTAAATTTTATACTCCCTCCCTTTAATAGAAATGTTTACATTTGTTTTTTGTACGGAGATTAAGGAATAGACGGGGGGGAGTAGTATACTATTAAATTTTATACTCCCTCCCTTTAATAGAAATGTTTACATTTGTTTTTTGTACGGAGATTAAGGAATATTGTATTTTAATGTGTATTGAGATAGAGAAATAATATTTTAATGTGTAGTGGATAGTTGTATTAGTGTAGTGTTGTGGGGCTATGGAGATATTTAAATGTTTTGTTTGATTCCATTTATTATAAAAGAAAATATAAACATTTTTATAAGATTCTCAAAATAGAAATGTGTAAACGTTTCTATGGAAGGGAGAGAGTACTTTCTCCATCACTCATTAAAATATCCTTCTTATTTATTTTAATGTAGATTAATACTTATTATTATTTTATATAAAATGAATAGGTACAGTGTTAATAAGTGTGGATCATGTATGAAATTCTCTAACTTCTTATAAAAAATAATACGCCTAAAAAACATAAGAACATCTCCAACAGAGTGCTATTTCACTACTTCAACGCAGAATCCATCCTCCAGCATTGCTTCAAAACATCGCGCTATTCGGGAGTGAGCAACAGTTCTGCACTACATCTGGCATGGAACTCCACCATTAGGGGTCCCCACCGCCCCTGCCCTGGGGATTGGTGGAGGAGGTAAATCGCAGAATGTGTCTCAAGTGGCTTATAGAGAGGGCTCACTGTTAAACTTGTGCTTGCAAGGGGCCAAATCCATACCAAAGGCAGGATTCGAACCCCCACCCTGCAGCAACCAAGCTCAGTTGAAAGGTCTTTCCACCATCTCCTCTACCACTTGAGCTATGCCCTGGGGACATATCATTCTTTTACTAAGTTTACTGAAACATCTCTAAGTCAAATTTATAATACTCCCTTAGGAGTATTACATTTTACAAATAAGTTCATAAATATTGTTACATTTCCATTCTTAGTATATGAGACTAATATAAAATAATTAATATATTTTCATGGAACCACATATAATATTAATATACCTACTAATTACACATTAAAATAGAATACTTATTTCTTAATTTTCGTACAAATAGCCAAATGTAACATTATTTGCGGGTCGAAGGGAGTATATTAAATAAATATTATACTCCTAATTTGACTTACCCCATTTTTTTTTTAAAAAAATCAGCATGGGGGATAACATGAAAAAAAAGTTGGAATTGAAGCCTAAAATTTATGATGATTTTCCCGGTAATTGAAATAAACAGCAGCAAAATAATTTCAATTTTCTTTTTATAGAAGAAAAGAAATGAATTGAGTGGGAGTAAAATAATTTTGGATTAATAATAATATTTTAAGAAATTAATTATTTAGTGTCACTTTTACCAGATAATTAATTAGTTTGAGTTGAGTTGGTCGTCAATTTACTAATAAATAAAAAATAGTCATTATTCATATTAGGCAATTGTCCAATCAATCAATTGTTCCTTATCAGACAAAATGATATTTGGGACAAACTCTCTCCGAAAGTATAATGTCCCACAAATTAATTTCTTTTCTTAAACCTGAATGTTACAGTAAACATTACCTAATCTTTGAACTGACGAGTAATAAAAATGAACGCATAACTGCATAAGTAGTTAATTTACTCTTTTATAGTACTCTCTCAGTCCCCCAAAATATTTCACACTTTCCTTTTTTATCCGTCCCACAAAGTATTTCACACTTTACTTTTACTAAAAATGGTAAAAAATACACTATAACAATACATACTTTTTACACACATCCCAACATAATACTCACTTTTTCACACATTTTAATAACTTTACACACAATTTTCATTAAATAATTAAAATACTTCTTCTCTTTCTTACTTTATACATAAAATAATAATTTTTTCTTAAACTCCGCGCACAACAATACGTGAAGTACTTCGGGGGACGGAGGGAGTATAACTTTTCAAGTTGTTAAAGCATCTCCAAAAGCTTTTTTTAACAAGATATGTTCTTTATTTTTAAGAGTAATTGTTTAAAAATACTAATCTCTAACCCACTCTTTAATTACCATTTAGATTTAGATAATAGTTTCACTTTTCGAATTTGAAGAGCCAAATGCTCTTATAATTTTACTTTTTTATATTTTTAAGAGAAAATAATTAATAAATGTGCATTGAAAAGGTAAAAATAAAGAGTTTATTGGAGACTAAGGAAAATTTTGATCATGCAAAATTAACATCCTCTTTATCAAATTCCTCTCTAAATTTTTAAGAGTTTGTTGGAGATGTTCTTAGAGTGTATAAGTGGGAACCATTGTAAAAAAATACTCTCTCGGTCCCACGTCTACTTGTACCGTTACTGTAAATACGAAGTTTAAAAAAATTAAATTTTGATCAACTTTATTTACTTTTAGAGGATATTATAGTATTTTTAGATAATAAATAAATAAATTATAAAATATGTTATGTATGGTAGGTGGGAATGTTAAATTTGTAATTAAGAATGTAGTCTCTCCATTCCGTTTTAATAGATAGTGGATATAAATATATAGTAATATTTAATGAAAAGTGAGTAGATGTATTAATATTAGATGTGGGTCCTATGATAATATATTTAATTGTTTTAGGTGTGTCCCATATACCAAAAAAGAAAACGTAAAGATTAAAATGTGACGCCCAAAATAGAAAAATGTAAAAATTAAAATGAGACGGATGAAGTACTATTAAGATTAGAAATTAATAAGATTTTTTTTTCTTTTGGTGATGTAATTTAACGTGGAAATGACGGAAATTAAAAAGTGTGAAGTTTAGTGTAGTATGGGAGTAATACCTTGTTAATAATAAAAGCCCACATTTGCAAAATAAACAACTTAGCGAAGAATATTGAAAAATGAAAAGGGCTACAATTGAATAATCTTTCTAATACCTCGTGTAACACCTGATGTAATAAAATATAATATACTATTAATCTGATAAAGGAGATGCTCATACATGCTAAAGAATCAAATCAAGAAATTTGAAAAAAGTTGCTCTAGTTTGGAAGCATACATTTGCTATGCATGAAGACAGTTTTTTCTCTTCAAATGTCAATAAAATTAACTCACCTTATAAAAGTTGGAAATAGTGACATGTTTTTAGAAGAATACCGTGTTTGGAATTAAGTTACTCATTATATTTAGAGGGACACATTTATTATGTTTATAATTAAGTTTATCTTTTAATAAAATATTCTGATCCAATCCCATCAATGCAAAAGCTCCTGCGCCCCCGGACACGGAGGGATACTCTGTGTCCCCATGTGAACACAATCATCCCCTCTCCAATCCTATTTAAACCTATGTATTGCTAGAGGTGTAAATTGTAAGGTGACATGGAAATTGCAAAGGCGCACGGAATGTGCTCCGTGCGCCGGGTGCACAGGAGCCTCACTCTAAACTGAAATCAATATCAATCAAACGCATGAAATGAAAGCTCCTACATATTACATCTTCCTACGTATTACATCTTCGTAAATTTACAAGAATATTTTCGTTTATTACCTAATAATAATTCAGATTTTACTTAATTAGTATATATGTCAAAAACCTATTTAATTTGATCATGTAATTATAATCTTATTTTTGAAATTACAAATTTCTATTTTATACTACCTATACTATTAAATAATTTCAACTATATTTTTTCTCTTGATTCATATATACACATTTTGATTGTTCTTTTGTTTTTTTTTCACATTGTAATCATTAAATTAATACCACGTCACTTTAATATAAGGTTATATACTTTTTCAAGCCTTTCAATCGTTTTAATAAACTTCAAACATATTTTACCAAGATAAAATTTCTTGTTAAACGTGATACATAATAAAAATGAGTTAGTCTCTTTTAAATCGGGTTTAAATTATAAATCCTTGTAAACTATGTAGTCCCCTTAATTTAAATACCCTAATAATACATATGATATATTATAGGATTGGATGGGAGGACCACAATGTTTACACCGTCAACTTGATTTATACAAATATTTATGAATAAAAATATGATTACTATTTATAGTTCTTGTCACAACCTGGCTCACATGTATACATTTAATAAGGAAGTGCTCTTTTACTAATTACATATTTTTACAATTTATAACGTACAAAAGTATGTAGTAAATAAAATTTAAGCTAAGCTCGAACCATATATCACTAGCAAAACATTCAGTGCACCTAATTACATGATAATATATAGTGTAGAGCACCCGTGATATATTATCATTTTAACTTTTTACTCATTTGGGTGTCAATTATTTTTACTCATTCTATTAATGGAAAAAAGCACTTTTACATTTTATTCATCAATTCCAACAACTTTATTTACTTTTTTACATTTTATTCATTATTACTAATAACTTTATTTAATTTTTCTCTCAAAATTATCAATTTATCCCTACTTTTTTTGCATTATATATTACAAAAATAATCCTTCCCGTACAAATAGGTAAAAATACCCGAGATCGAGGGAGTATAATTTATAATTGTAATTGTGCACTGTTTCTAATGTGATATCCATAAATTTGAATATGACACTGTTCATTAATACAATGGCGTTAAAGTGTTAGCATATTTATATGGAGTATTATATATTTTTATTTGTTGTTTTTTTAGTAAAAGTATTAACATATTGAACTTTTGGTATTAAAATATTGACATTTTTATAAATAAATTCACACTTACTATTTTTATTTATCTCAAAAATAAGTTCACATTTCAAATACAAAAATAGCACACAATCTAACTATTTCATAACACAATTTAATTTCAAAATTTTCATCCCATTTACAACTCAAATAATTTATTTTATAATTTAGTAAATATCTAAAAATAAAATATTGCCCCTAAAACAAGTTAAAAAAACATTTTTTTTAATTTTTCGTAATTTTGAATTTTATTATAGGATAGATAGAGTAATTATTTTTGAATTGAGTCGAAATCTCTTTTTTTTTTGTTGAACTTAATTTTTTTTAACTCTAGGCTGATTAGGAAGTTATTAAAAAAAAATTATTCAATTTGTATTCATTTGTTATCTGAGTGCGCGATGCAAAATAACCCCCCATAATTATGTATTTTGATATCGAACTATAATTATTATATAATGAAGACATAAATGATGACATTTTTATCCGCAGAAAATTGAAAGTATCCATTCCTCATTGTCACATGCATTAAATTCAAACTGAAAGTGCTATTCAGATTCTGGTCCCATTATTTTTCAATTTATTTATTTAGATTTTATGTGTTGTTTTAGTAAACAAATCATGAATAAAATAGTGACATCTCCTAGACTTCAAAAGGTTCTATCGATGACAGTGATGCCTCTAGATAAATAGATAAGTAAAGGATTAATGGTAAGAAAAATTACAAATTTTATTTTTATTGTAAATTAATCATCGTTTTTGAGAAATTACAAAAAAAATAACGCCATGTAGTATTATTACAAAATGCACGCAATCTATGACTAAAGTGGGGTTCTTCTTTGAGAATATGAGTGTGTTTTTGCAATAATACTTAATGGTGGTATTCCTTTTTGTAATTTCTCAAAAGTGATGATTAATTTGCAATATGAGTAAAATTTGTGATTTTTTTTTGCAATTAACCTCTCCCTCTCTCTCTTTCTCTCTCTCTCTCTCAATATATATATATATATATATATATATATATATATATATATATATATATATATATATATATATATATGGGCAGTTTAGCTTGTACGAGATCGTTTCACAATGAGACAATTTTATGTTTTCATAATTTGTAACTCACTCCGTCCCATTTCAATGTTTACATATTTCTATTTTGGGCGTCTCATTTCAATGTTTACGTTTTCTTAATCAACGTGCAAAAAACAAACATAAACATTGAAACGGGATGGAGGGAGTATCACTTTTCTTTCTTTCAGTTTAAGTTTGGGGGGGGGGGGGGTGTAATGTTCCACTCTTTTTCCATTCGCACCAAGGTATATGATCGTCTTGTGTCATTTTGTTTCCCTGAGCCGTTGTTGGGTTGATTTTTTATTTTTCTTAGTTTCTCCTATAATATTACTGATATATCTTTTGTTTGATAAGTGTGTGTTTGACTTTGATGATTAAAGAAGGTACTAAATTGAAAAAAGGGAGTAACAATTGAAGTTCATATCACTCAACGTGACCGAGTTGAACAGCTCAATTCGAGGAACTTTGGAACACCAGAAGAAAACAACTCGAGTATCTCGAACTATATAGCTCGAATTGAGTCAGATGTACTGTAGGAGATGATAACCAAGTTACTTTGTTTCTTATTCTAATTTTTTGTTTATGATTTGAATTCGATCTTATGAATTAGTAGGAGTGAGCCTATATTTTGAGTGTAGATTCGAATTTGTGATGCTAAGTTGAGAGCTTAATTGTTGATAATGTGATATTGGTGGAAGATTGATACCAGACTTCATTCAATTTTTCTTTTAGCTTTTATTACTTTATTTTGCCAATGTTAGATGTTGATTATAATTAGTAAAGGAATTGTGCTTTAATTCTTTAGTGCTTGAAGTTTTAGATGTGCTTGTGATGATATGTGCATAGCTTTGAAGAGTTTTTGTTCATTCTATAAAAAAAAGTCATGTGATATTTAAGCCTCTATTTAAATAATGAATACATTGGCACATATATTTCTACGGGTCAATATAAAAAATATCCCTTTATTCAACTAAATTAACAATACCAACAAATAATAACTTATATAATAAATCTAACAAGTTTACAATTTTTGGACTTTAATGCCCTTACTATTCAACTTATAATACTCAATGTGTTCTATGGGTAAGTGTGTCAATACGGATGCCGGTTCTTATGTTGGTACGGATTTTGGCATGGATGTTGGTTTCGATGTCGGTATGAAAGTCGGTTCGGATGTCGGTTTCTATGTCGGCACGGATCTTATGTCGATACGGGTCCCATGTAGGTTTTGATCATGTTAGTATGAATGTCGGTTTCAATATTGGTACAGATTCTGTGTCGGTTACCATATCGACGACCGGTAAGCGGCGGCAATCGGTGGGGAGGGGGAGGTAAGAGGGGTAGAGATTGGTTGGGTGGGGGGTATGGGGTTATATTTTAAATTAGGTGGGGGTATTATTAGCATTTTAGGGTGCATTTGGGTAGAATTGTTATAAAAGTTATTTGATGTTGGTATTGTTATTCATTGGATGTATTTTGGACATATATACATATTGGCACTATTTTTATTCTATTGCGTGTATTCTAAAGTTTGCCTTGAGTCTTCTTGATTATTCGAGAATAGTCCAGTGGAATATTGAAATGATCTTATGCCATTTTTTTATAACTCGTCTTTTCCCATACACTTTACCTTGATTTATTTAATCTTTTGTCTTAGCTTTTAAATTCTATTTTTTTGATAAATTGTTTGAATTTAATCAATATTTAATTTTTCCTTGTATTAAGAATTAATTGAGTGAATTTTTTCAAGAGGTTAAATAAAAGAATGTGATGTTTGATTGAACCGGATGATGAAGAAAAGAGAAGAAGAAAAGGATGTAAAAATTCCGATTGGGTTGAAAAAGAAAAATGTGGAGAAGAGAAAAGGAAAAGAAAAAAAATAAAAGGGAGAAAATATCATTAATGTGTAAATGGGTTAGAGCATAAGAACATAAGAAAAAATCAGACGCTCCAATGATTAGAGAGAAAGTTGTTAAATAATTTTGGAGTACTTGAGGAGGATATTGTGCTTAATTGAAGTGATGAAAATTTTATTATCATGATGGACGACTACTTGATTGATCCAAGTTTTTAGTCACTTATCCATATATTTTCCATGTTTTCCAAAGAGCCTACGTTACAACTAAATATAAAGACATTTTTTTTATCCATGATTTGCTAGCTACAAGTGAAAGGAGAGTTGAGATAATTGACAAGTTTATAGTTACTTATGCATTTGAATTGAATCTGAGAGAATATATTTATCCCTTAAAACATTTTGAGCATTGGTGATATACACTATTTTGTGAACATAGGTGGATTGAGCACTTGGATTGGTGAAGTAATTATCTTAACTTGAATATTTTGAATGAATTGTTACTATTGATATTGACATTATGTGAACCATATATAGAATGACTATATCCTCAGAGGCCTTGGACTCATTGATATTCTTTGTTTTAATGCTAATTTTCCCTCTCAATATTTTCTTCCATTGTTTTTTTTAATTTTATTTTTCGAGGACGAACAACGCTTTAAGTTTGGAAAATTTTTAGAGTGAAAATCAGCGTGCTTTATGAACCGATTACACACCTTTTTTGAGGTTATTGTTGTATATCAATGCAAATCTCTTGCTTGTCATGAATTTAAAATATGGTGCATTTGAGGTGTTTTATTATGTTTTAAGTGGAAATCTAAGAGGAAAAGAGCAAAAGCAGAAGTAGGGATGGAATGGTAACACTACAGAAAATGAAGCCACTCAAGTCGAGCCAGGTTCCACTTGAGTTGAGTTGTGTGTGAACGATGTGCAAAGGTTATTACAAGTCAAAGAGAGCTCACTCAAGTTAAGCAATCACCTCACTCGAGTTGAGTAAATGCTCACTCGAGTATAGTGTTGGATGTGGACCAAAAAATCAAAAATTCTATATATCGGAGTTATCGTATAAAAAATACAAAAATATTAAAAAAAATCGGTATGGTATGGTGTCCTATCGAAATTTTCAGTAAGAAAAGAAAGTATTTCAAATAATTTTGGTAATTCAGTACATACCGGAATACAATGAATATATTAGTATTTTAGTGTCTTGATATATATACCGTACCAAACTATCAAAATACTCATAATTTTTTATTTTTAATAATATCAATCATTTTATTGAATTGGTGTTGAATTTTTTAAATAATAATTTTGTTATGGAACAATATTAAACCATATACCAAATTTCCAATATGAAAACTAAATGTTAAAATTTCGATATGAATCAGTAAATTCCAATGATAATGGTATTTCATTATGAAACGATATTTATTTGTTAGATTGTATACTAAAAGTCTATCTTTTTGTATGAAATAGTGTTTTAATAATTTAATTGAAATGAGAATCATATGATCAAACGTTTTGCATATTATGAATTATTTATATGTTTTGTGCAAAAGTCCATTTACTTTATACTGTAGATAATATGTTGTGCAACAACAAACGTAAGATCATATTATCGATTTCTTTATAAAGTATAAACAGATGCTCACAATTTAGATAGACGGGGACAATCTATCGGGATGGTTGTAGTGTGATTTGGTATTAGTTTCTCTTGACTATAAAATCATATTAGTATGCGTTGTGTGTATTGAGCAGGACCGCTTGAGATCGTTTGACTTATACTGACTATATAGGAGAAATTGATCTCAGTTATTATGGATGTTCGTGCTCTTAATCCATATACAATAACCTCAACATGTAAGCTAATATTTATTTCTTTGATTCATCAATGGGTGAGATTTATATATTAAATCAATAAACTCGGTGAGTTGAGAAATAATATTGTCTCTATGGTGTGTTGTTGATTGTAGAAGGAATCTGTGTCCTATTAAATAGGTTGATGATGTCCCATTGAGAATCTCAAAAGGATTATCATGTAAATCTTGCAAGTGGATTAATTCCGGTATGACAATGAGGTTGAGTGGTACTACTCTCGGATGAGATATTAATTAATGGAGTTGTCAGTAACTTAATTAATTAATGAGTATTGTATATCTTAAACATGGGGAGACTGTCGGACTCATAATAAGAAGGAGCCCATAACGTAATTATGGGATTGGAGCGGCAGTTCATTAATAATATTTTAGTGGACCATATATTATTATTTGACTTAAGTATAAGTTTTGGGCAAAACTTGGATACATAAGCCTAATGGAGGCTCGACTCTAATTTTTCCTCTTGGTCCCTATTGTAGCCCATGAATAAGTCATCTCAATTTCCTGGAACCCTGACAGTTGTTGCCTCTTTTGACGTGAAACACAAGGAAGGAGCAGATTGAGAAGATCCTGAAGATCGTCGCCCACACGACGTCAGAATTGGACTTGGGAATACAGGAGAAGATCAAGAGATTGTTCTCTGTAGCTGTTCATCATCAATATCGAAAGGTAATATGTTTCTATCTTGTTGCTTCCGCTAGATTAGAAACACATGAAACCCTAACGGTTCATGTTAACCAAACGATCGAACGCCAATAATTGGTATCAGAGCTTCAATTTTGTGGTAAATCATGACACGTTAGGCTAGGATTTATGTGCTATAAGTGATTTAATTATCGTATAGAAAGCATGAGAATTAGGGTTTGGAATTTTTTGATTATCGGTGAAAAGCCTATACTTGAATCGCTGGAAATTGACGAGTTTTGCCGGGGTAGACACGATCACCATGGCTGCTAGTGTCGGACAGAGGCACGATAATGACTGGTTGTCGGCGCACGACAATGACGTACAATACAGATGGCAAGGAGATTGGTCGCTGAACGTTTTTGCTTATTTTCGAGCACAATAGCGAGCGGGTGATAATAGTAGATGGAACTCCTCATCGTGCGTTTGATGGCAATCGACACAATAGATGAGCGAGTTGCTGGCGGCGTGGATGCAGGTGGCAGCAAAGGTTCGGGCGACTGCGACAGGTGGCTGGCGAGACAACGGGTGGCACTTGGTTATCGCCACGATAAAGCATGGCGATGAACGGGCGACATCAGAACTGGACAACTGGTTTTAGGCGAGTCAACTGGTGCTTCTGGTCGAGTCTGAAGCCACATCCGGGGGAGTCCATGGTGGGTTTCGAGCGAGTTCATGCTGATTTTGGGCGGGCCTGTTAGAATGGCAAAACGAGTCAATGTTTTTTGGGCGGGCCTGTTAGAATGGCTAGATATCGGAACAACTCTGGTGGGCTGATGGCACGACCGCCGATAGAAGCCAGCACGAGTCATGCAGGTGAGTACATAGCATGCGGGGAAAGGCAGACGTTGGGCTTGGAAGACATGGCACGACGTGTGCTAATGACTGCACTAGTCGTATAGGTGCTGTGTGGATGTGGGGTGCGACTCCGCGCATGATGCTATGCACGGCTGGAAATTGTTGGGTAGCACGACTCATGTTTATACCCTGCACGAGTCGTGCAGGTGATTTCCGCCAGGTAGTCGGGCTCGTTTTAACGATTCAATATTTTCTTCTTTTATTTCGTGATATATAACTACATTAATTGATTTAATTATCTTTTATTGTTCTATATATGGATGCATGCTCTATTTGATTTAATTTTCGTAATAGAAGCATGCTAAGTTGTATATTATTTGAATATTATATGCATGTTAAAAACCCTCGGTGTTAAATAATTAAGTGGGATAGGGGATTGGTAAATAATTCCCGCGGTCTCCATTATTGGTTTGTAAGTGATGTGAATAAACTAGATTGTTGGCTATAGTGCCTTCCTCCCTAACGGATGAGTGTGTTCACGGATCAGTGACACATACTTCTTTATGATGATTGTAGGAAGTTATCCGAGTGCGTGTGTACTTCTCCAAAAGTAAGGCACACAAGCTTGGGCAGCAGACTTGGAATCAAATAATGATGTACACTTAGGTGTAAATAATAAACATCCTCCCCAACGGAGTCACTGTTGTTATTTACATGGCTAAAGAGGAACCGACTATTAATTATTTTGTCATAAAATTAGGTTGACGAATGAAATTAATGGGTAAAACCTTCTCTTGTAAATATTCGGGTTTGTATACATCCATCCTAACGTGGCATGCAAATTCACGGTGCTTGAGATGTTGATGAATTTTATTTTATATTGTTTTGAGGGAATCAATATAAATTGATAAATTCGATGTGTTTTATCTGTTTATTTATTTATGATTCTCAAGATTTTCAAATGGCACTCAACTCACTTTCTGTTATACTTAAAGAACACAAACTTACTGACACAAATTATGTTGACTGGAAATGAAACATGGATATGGTTTTAACTGCTGAAGATTATATCTTTGTACTGACTGAGGAATGTCCTGCCGAACCTACTAATGACTCTACTTAAGTTGAAAGAGCTACTTATAATAGGTGGACCAAAGCTGATAGGATGGCTAAGTGCTATATATTGGCTTCAATGTCAAGTGTGCTTCAGCATCAACATCAAGCTATGAACTCTGCCTATGATATGATGCTGAATCTTAGGGAACTCTTCTGGCACCAGAGTCGTCTTGCTAGGTCGGAGGGCATGATTATACTGATGAACACCAAAATGGCTGAGGACACTCCCGTAAGGGAACATGTTCTTAGAATGATGGGCCAACTCAGTGAGTTGGAGGTCCTTGGAGTTGAAATCGATGGGGAAACCCAAGTCAATATCGTACTCCAAAGCTTGCCTAGGAGTTTTGAGCAGTTTCATCTAAACTACGGTATGAACAAACGTTTATACACGTTGGAGGAGCTTCTGACATAACATGTGGGGCGGAAGGGCTGTTTCTTCATGCTCCTCAGGTTCATATTGCTGAAAATGCTACTTATCCTAGGCCGAGAGGCGGTAGGAATAAGAAGAAGCAAGGAAATTTAGCACTGGTGAACCAAGTGAAAGCAAAGGGTGGTGCGGTCAAGAAGCCTAAAGGTAAGTGCTTCAAATGCAAGCAACCGGGATATTACAAGGCTGACTGCCCTCTTCTGAAGGGGAACATAATGGTAAGTCTTTTATACTAGTTGTTGAATGGTGTTTAGCGGCTGTATCTGCTGACACTTGGTGTGTAGATACGGGAGCCACTGATCATGTCTGCAATTCTTTGCAGGGTTCCACCAAACGCGATAGCTTAGTAATGAGGAGATTACCATACTCATGGAAAATGCTACAAGAGTAGCGGTCGCTGCAGTGAGAGACGTTTATTAATTTTTCAATAAGAAGAAAACTCTTATTTTGAGGAATTGTCTTTATGTACCTTATTTTAGAAAGAATTTAATTTCTTTGTCTAAATTGTTTATGGATGGATATTCTGTTTCTTTTAATGACAAAGTTGTTTTAAGGAAAAATGAAATTTTTATCTGTGATGGTACATTGATAGATAATTTGTATAATCTTAATCCAATTTCTCCCACAGTGCAACAAATTGAATTGAATGATACATCTACTAATAAGAGAAAAAAACCTTCGAAAATGAATCAAGCATATCTTTGGCATCTAGGGCTTGGTCATATTAACTTGAGTAGGATTCAAAGGTTGATAGCTGATGGACCTATGAGTTCATTAGTAGTGGAAAATTATCGAACTTGCGAATCCTGCTTGGAAGGAAAAAAGACTAAAAGGCCTTTTAAGGCAAAGGGGCATAGAGCCAAGGATCTGTTGGAATTGATTCATTCTGATTTATGTGGTCCTATGTCTGTCCAGGCAAGAGGTAGTTATGAATATTTCGTCACTTTCATTGACGATTATTCTAGATATAGATATATTTATTTGATGCACCGCAAGTCTGAGTACTTTGATAAATTCAAAGAATCAAGTTTGATGCGGAGAAGCAACTTGGAAAATGTATCAAGACACTATGATCTGATCGTGGTGGCGAATACCTCTTGGGAGAGTTTAAGAATTATTTATCGGAGGAAGGAATTGAATCCCAATTGTCTGCACTGGGCACACCCCAGCAGAATGGTGTAGCGGAAAGAATGAATAGAACTCTTATGGAAATGGTAAATGATGAGTTATTTGGAATTACCAAATTCGTTTTGGGGATATGCCTTAGATACAACGGGTTACATTCTGAATTTAGTACCTTCTAAATCAGTAGCTTCCACAACCATCGAATTGTGGACCAAGCAAAAGCCTAGTCTCAAACACTTTCGGATTTGGTGTGCTCTGTCATATGTGTTAAAGGCGGATGCTGATAAGTTAGAATCGCGTACAGATGTTTGTCTGTTTATAAGGTATCCTAAAGGAATGAGGGGTGGTTTGTTTTATAGTCCTAAAGTCCAAAAGGTGATCGTTAGCATGAACGCTAGATTTTTAGAAAAGGATTATGTAATGAATCACAAATCTATGAGTAAAATTATTCTAGAAGAAGTAAGAGGGGAAACACCAAACATAATACCAACTGTACAAGAGAATATATCATAAGACTCTGCACCACATGTCACACCTGATACACAATTGCCTGCGGAGCCTCGTCATAATGGGAGGGTTGTGAGACAACTCGATAGATTCATGGGATTGTGAGAGTCTTCTGACTTGGTCCCTGGTGAACATGAAATTAACCCATGGAATTATAACGAGGCACTGCAAGATAAAGATGCTCAATCATGGCAAAAGGCAATAAAATCTGAAATAGAATCCATGTATTCTAATCAAGTCTGGGAGCTTGTTGAACCACCTGATGGTATAAAAGCCATTGGATGTAAGTGGGTCTATAAAAGAAAAAGAGAATCTGACGGTAAGGTGGAAATCTTTAAAGAAAGGCTTGTCGCTAAAGGATAAAACTCAGAAAGAAAGAATCGATTATGAGGAAACTTTCTCGCCTGTGGCCATGCTTAAGTCAATCCGGATTCTTTTGTCTATTGTTGCTCATATGGATTATGAGGTATGACAAATGGATGTCAAGACAACTTTCCTGAATGGAAGTCTTGAGGAAAACATTTGTATGAGCAACCAGATGGATTCATTGCAAAGGGCGAAGATCATCTTGTGTGTAAGCTTAATAGGTCCATTTATGCTTCTAGATCATGGAACATCCGTTTTGATGAAGTAATCCAGTCATATGAATTTATTCAATGTTCGGATGAATCATGTGTGTACAAGAAGTGTGATGGAAACATAGTGGTATTTCTTATATTCTACGTGGATGATATTTTTCTCATTGGAAATAATGTAAAGGTATTTTCGGGCGTAAGGGTATGACTATCTAAGCAGTTTGAGATGAAGGACTTAGGAGAAACCGGACACATTCTAGGGATCAAACTAATAAGGGATCGCAAGAAAAGAATGTTGTGCTTGTCCCAAGCTTCATACATTGATACAATCTTGGCACATTTTAGCATGCAAGATTCCAAGAAAGGTTTTCTACCTTTCAAACATGGAATACCTCTATCTAAGGAAATGTGTCCTAAGACACAACAGGAAATAGAGGAGATGAAGCTGGTTCCTTATGCTTTAGCAGTAGGAAGCCTCATGTATGCAATGCTATGTATGAGACTGGATATCTGTTATGCCGTGGTTATGGTTAGTAGGCATCAAAGTAATCCAGGACAAGGGCATTGGACTGCGGTAAACCATATTTTGAAGTACCTGCGAAGGACTAGGGATTCTGTGCTGGTTTACCAGACAGATACTTTGTTACCTTTGGGTTATACTGATTCGGATTTTCAGTCAGATAGGGATGCTAGTAAATCTACCTCGGGTTATGTGTTTACTCTTGGAGGAGGAGCTATAATAAGGGGGAGTGTAAAGCAGAAATACATTGTGGACTCTACCATGGAAGCTGAATATGTAGCAGCCTCTGAGGAAACTAAAGAAGCAGTATGGCTCAGGAGCTTCTTAATGGACTATGATGTGATTCCTGGTTTGCCCAAGATAATCACAAATTATTATGATAACAGTGGTGTAGTAGCAAACTCGAAGGAACCACGAGCCCATAAGGCGAGTAAACACATTGAGTGCAAGTACCACCTGATACGAGATATCTTTAGAAGAGGGGAAGTCGTTGTCGCTAAGATTGCATCTGAGGATAACCTAGCTGAGTCTTCTAGTGAAAGCGTTCGATGGGCATGTAAAAGGAATGATGATTAGATGCGTGTCAGCAGATATGACAGCGTAGTCTTTTAGTATAAGTAGGAGATTGTTAGATTGTATACTAAAAGTCTAGTTTTTTGTATGAAACAATGTTTTAACAATTTATTTAAAATGAGAATCATATGATCAAACGTTTTGCATATTATAAATTATTTATATGTTTTGTACAAAAGTCCATTTACTTTATACTGTGGATAATATATTGTGCGACAATACGTGAAAGATCATATTATCAGTTTTCTTATAAAGCATAAACAGATGCTCACAATCGAGATAGACAGGGACAATCTATCGGAATGGTTGTAGTGTGATTTGGTATTAGTTTGTCTTAACTATAAAATCACATTAGTATGAGTTGTGTGTATTGAGGAGGACCGCTTGATATCGTTTGACTTATACTGAGTATATAGGAGAACTTGATCTCAGTTATTATGGATGTTCGTGCTCTTAATCCCGATACAATAACCTCAACACGTAAGCCAGTATTTATTTTATTTGATTCATCAATGGGTAAGATTTATATATTAAATCAATAAACTTGGTGAGTTGGGAAATAATATTGTCTTTATGTTGTGCTGTTGATTGTAGAAATAATCTGTGTTCTATTAAATAGGTTGATGATGTCCCCTTGAGGATCTCAAAAGGATTATCATGTAAATCTTGCAAGTGGATTAATTTCGACATGATAATGAGGTTGAGTGGTATTACTCTCGGATGAGATATTAATTAATGTAGTTGTTAGTAACTTAATTAATTAATGGACATTGTATACCTTAAATATGGGGATACTGTCGGGCTCATAATAAAAAGGAGCTCATAACGTAATTATGGGATTGGAACGACAATGCAGTAATAATATTAGTGGACTATATTATTATTATTGGACTTAAACATAAGTTTTGGGCTAAACTTGGATACTTAAGCCCAATAGAGGCCCGACTCTAATTTCTCATCCTAGTCTCTGTTTTAGCCCATAAATAAGTCATCTCAACTTTCTGGAACCCTGACAGTTGTTGCCTTTTTTGACGTGAAACACAAGGAAGGAGCAGATTGAGAAGATTCTGAAGATCGTCGCCCATATGACATCAGGATTGGACTTGGGAATACAATAGAAGATCAAGAGGTTGTTCTCTGCAGCTGTTCATCATCAGCATACTCTGGTGAAAGGTAATACGTTTCTATCTTATTACTTCCGCTGGATTAGAAACACATGGAACCCTAACTGTTCACGCTAATCAAACGATCGAACGCCAATAATTTATTTATATTATATCAAACTTTATCATACCAAAACTTTTGGTACGTTAACAACATGGATTTTTCACAATTTCAGTACGCTATGCGTTATGAATCGTTATTTTTGGTACGAAATGATATGCCTCCTCTAAGTAGTATACCACTATTGTCATGAAAGTTAGCTCAATGATTGGTGAATTCTCTAGGTGATAAGGGCAAGTTTATTCTATCATGCAGTTCAGGTGACCAAGTAATAAATATCGAATCCACGGGAGAGAGGGTATAATATATATGTGCCTTAACTTTACTTATCTTTATAAGAACGACCAAATGTATGGATTTGATTATAACTAAAGCGAAACTATCAATGATCTATCAATTAACAAGTAAATAATAATAAATGAATCAACTAAAGTAGACAAAGGATAGAATGGATGAAGGTGTATTAATCTAAGAAGATAGTAAGACTAGCTACACTATGTGATAAATTGTAATTTTACCTCATTATTTTAGATGAATTCATATATATTTTTATGTAAATTGTTAATTATTTTATATTAATTACGACTTATTTCTATGTCACACATTATATTTTAATTATTTTAATTCTTGTCTAAACAGGCCAAAATTGTGAAAAATTGTACAGTCACAATAATTTATTTTGTAACTGCTACAATTATTATTACTGCTGGAAATCAAAAGAGTGGACCAAGCTAATTAAGGAAAAGAAGGATTTGGTGATAAAAAATTAATAAAAACTTATAAAAGAGGGGATACAATAAATCTGGACACCATTCAAAAGAAAGACCAAGGAATTTAATTGGGATAATTAAATCTTGAACCCTTTTATATTCTCTACAACACACAACCACAACATTCCATCGGACGTTGGCTCCAAGAGGTAGACGGCTGGGAGGAAGAACACCACGAAGAACATCAATTTTTCTATTTCAATTTTTATTTAGTTTTAATTATGTAATTTGTTTTCTAGTCCAAGGATGTGAACTTCCCATTGATGAATTTCATGTTTTTTTATGAATAGAATTTACCAACTTGATTTATGAATTTATTTTGTGATTGACTTTGATGTTAATCTTGATTTTCAATTGCTTGTTTAGATTGACCATCTCAATAGGTGAATGATTGTTCAATAGTTATTTTACATATTATAATCCGTAATTATTATATTTTTGTGAATTGAGTAACAAAGTGAGGGAGTACCTCTTAGAATCACGAAATTTAGGTTGTATGATTCTTAGTCGGTTTTCATAGCCTAGTAGTCCTAATATCTAAACCTTAAAGCACTATTAGGTTCGAACCCCTTTAGGTCGCTTAAGGGTAGTTTAATCTAGAGGTCGCACCCTAGGTTATTAATCTTAAGGATATTTCGGGTTAATGTGGTCGTACCATTAGCCTAGGGACTTGAGTTCACAAATATGTTGGTGTTTTAGGAATTTTATACATGTGAATTAGAATATGGGAGAGGATCAAATCCTTGGACTATGTTTGTTATTTTATTTGTTGTCTTTCTTTTTATTTTTTTGCACTTTTAATTATTTACGTTCTTATGTTTATTAGTTATTAAATTAATCCAAAACCTCCCCCCCCTTCGGTTACTTTTATGAAAGCACATTAAATTCAATTTAAATTCGATTATTCCCTTGGGATCGACACTTACTCACCCTACTACATTTTAGTTGGTTTGTATTGAAAATTATAAATATTATTTTTGGGTGCCTGGACAGCACACGAAATTTTGGTGCCGTTGTTGGGGAACAATCCCGAATTTTTATTGAATTTTTTTTGTTTTTATTTTAATTATTTTTGAATTTTACCCAGCAGAGTACTGACACTGAAACCTTCAGTTTAAGGTCTGCTCTATTTTCGTTTTTCAGTTTTTTTGTGAATAATCACTTTCTCTCCTTGTAGGCTTGCTTCTAATTGATCAATTTCATGGTTACTATGGTTAGAATATTCATCCATATCGGATGTGTGCAACCATTCTCCATTTCACTCATGATTGTCCAGTATTGATTGAAAGATTAAAAGTGGGAGGAGATGAATTTCGTAGAGGAAATTTGCAGCGGCATTGGAATGATCCATATGCCCACAATACATACAATAAAGGGTTGAATAACCCTCATCAATCCCGATATGTGGATTACTATCACGATCAACCATACAATTTTCAAAGTCATGACTACTATGAGCAAAGACCCCAATCCTTCAATAATAGTAAATGCTATTATGATGATGATGGGTATTATGGTAATGAAAAAAGTTCGAAGACTTTATTGGAGTCTTTGGTGAAACGGATGGAGATTTGTACATTGTTATTTCAATAAAAACTCAATTGAGTCTTTGGAGTTTGGAGTCTAAATGTAGCCAATTGGCAACAAAGTGCAAATCAAGGGTGGATTGTTTGGTGGCACAACAAAGTGCAAATAAGGAGGATGTACTGAGGAGTCCACCAAAGATGAGAAATTTGAGATTGAGTCAGAAATTGAAGAGGATGAAGCTGTCGGAAATTCTGCAGATTTTGTGTAAAAAATTCTGGAGGCAGAAACTTACATTGAAGCATTCAATGTCAGTTCTTCTGAAAACAAAAATGAGGTAGAATTGCCAATTCAATTTCTGTTAATTCTCATACTTTTTCATCTCCATACATGTTGCCCAAGGTTTGAGATCCTCAAGTAAAGGAGACAATTGAAGTGTTTTATATTGATAAGATTAGTGATCCTTATCTTGAGGCGATCGACCAAATGTACATGGAGCTCTGCACAAAATGATTGACAAAAAATCATGCCATTTTAAAGGGAGAAACCACTTCTCGCAAACCAATAAAGCATGTATATTGGTTTGAGTACTTTACTCCCATTACGTGAAAGGAAAGTGAACGTCGAGCCAACGACGTTAAGAAAAGGTGCTTGTTGGGAGGCAACCCAACTTAGGTGTTTTATTTTTATTTATTTAATTTTTCTTTTTAATAAATAATATTGTTCTTTGGTGTGTGCTTACTTGTAGGTTATGGAGCAAAATTGTTATGGTGTTGATGATGCTTTTAGAGAGAGAAAAATAAATCCCAACTTGTGGTCAATCAAATGGAGCTTGAACCCGATGATTTCTTTCCACTCTTACACTTGATTTTCTCTTGAATTTTATTATGTTTTATTTACTTGAGGGCACAAAAAAATGATTAGGTGTGGGTAGATTTGGTATATTGAGTGGTGTTTGAAGTTGCAATTTATTTTTGTTTAATTACATGCGCATGTAGTAATTCAATTGTGATCATATTTTTACACTAGTACACATGTGAAATTAGTTTTGGATTTATGGTGAAAATGTATTTTTGATATGTGAAAATTTTGGCATGACAAGAGAATTGAATTTGATGCACCTATACTTGTGAGTTGTTGGATTTGGCTTGTTATTTTTATGACAAATGTGGAAAAATTTTTATTTGAGAATTCGTGGCAAAATTACCATATTCTTATGAGCTTTGAGCCTTCAAGAGCTATCATCTATATAAGTTCTATTTTTTTTTCTTGATTGAGTGCAAATTGGAAATGACATGTACATTTTAGAATTTGCTCCTTGAATGCATTTTGAGATCATACATTTGAGCACGTGTACTTAAATGGTAAAGGCACCTATGCGACCATTCTTTGGCCTTCTTTTTACCACCTAATTATGCTAAACTTTTAGGAAAGCCACTTTGAGCCTAGCCTTTTCGTTGTTGAATGAATATATCAAAATAGTCGTATTCCATTTCTTTCTTAAACTCATCCAATTGAACCTTTACTATTTTGCAAATAGTGGAGTTCATTGAAAAATATTTTTTAGTTGAATTGATAATGAAGGGGGGAATTGGTGGTTGTAGGAAAAGAGAAAAAATATAGAGAAAGAAGAAAAGAAAAGAAAGAATGAAAAAAAATGGTTGAAAAAAAAACTATAGTGAAAAAAGAAAAGGATAGTAGCAGCCGTGATGTAAATTTTTTCTAAGCATAACACTGAACCCTTCAGTGTTGCCCCTATTTTTTGAAATTATGTAAAGAAGCAGGTGTGAGTAGGGGGATGTGTGACAAAAACCTGATTCTATCAAAAGAAAGAGAAAGAGGGAATGTGGAAAATTGTTGAGAATGACATGATGTATCGCTTTGATGCACATTTCATATGATTAACACAATTTGCAAAATAGTAAATTTAGCCTTTCTTACCCTATTTATCCCACCTAATCCTAAGCCCCATTACAACAATTTTAATGTCCTTTTGATATTTGCACAACACTCATTGAACTTGATGGAGTTTTGATTTCGGAGCAAGCTTATGGTAATATCTTATCTTGTTTAATTCTGAGTGTTTTACTACCCATTACATATACTTGAGCGTTATTGAGTGAAACTATTGTGAGACCATGAATTCTTAAATTCCTTTAATCTACATAAGTTACAAAATTTTGTGAGGCATTCCATGGCTTATTTGTATTTGGTACACCTTATTTAATCTCTCTTGGAAGTGTCATTATTTTGAAATTTCTTGCACGTGACTGCCATTTTCTCCATGCCTGTGTTTTGATCTTGTTTTGATTGAGGACAAGTAAAGTTTAAGGTGTGTGTAGTTTGATAAGTCGTAATTTTGCCTCATTATTTTAAATGAATTCATATATATTTTTATGAGAATTGTAAATTATTTTATATTAATTACGACTTATTTCTATGTCACACATTATATATATTTTAATTATTTTAATTCTTGTCTAAACAGACCAAAATTGAGAAAATTGTACAGTCACAATAATTTATTTTGTGATTGCTACAATTACCATTACTGCTGGAAATCAAAGGAGTAGACCAAGCTAATTAACGAAAAGAAGGATTTGGTAATCAACAATTAATAAAAACTTACCAAAGAGGTGATACAATGAATCTGGACACCATTCAAGAAGAAATGCCAAGGAATTTAATTGGGATAATTAATTTAGGATATTGAACCGCTTTATATTCTCTACAACACACACAACCACAATATTCCATCAGATGTTGGCTCCAAGATGCAGACAGTGTGGAGGAAAAACACCAAAAAGAACATCAGTTTTTCTTTTTTAATTTTTATTTAGTTATAATTATGTAATTTGTTTTCTAGTCCAAGGATTTTGAACTTCCCGTTGATGAATTTCATATTTTTTTATGAATAGAATTTACCAACTTGATTTATGAATTTATTTTGTGATTGCTTTGATGTTAATCTTGATTTTCAATTGCTTGTTTAGACTGGTCATCTCAATAGGTGATTGATTGATCAATAGCTATTTTACAATTATAATTTGTAATTATTATAATATTGTTGAGTAACAAAGTGATGGAGTACCTCTTGGAATCACGAAATCTAGGTTGCATGATTCTTAGTCAGTTTTCATAGCCTAGTAGTCCTAATATCTAAACCCTAATGCACTCTTAGGTTCGAACCTCTTTTGGTCGCTTAATGGTAGTTTAATCTAGAGGTCGTACCCTAGGTTATTAATCTTAAGGATATTTAGGGTTAATTTGATCGTACCATTAGCCTAGGGACTTGAGTTCACAAATATGTTGGTGTTTTAGGAATTTTATACATGTGAATTAGGATATGGGAGGGGATCAAATCCTTGGACTATGTTTGTTATTTTATTTGTTGTCTTTCTTTTTATTTTTTTGCACTTTTAATTATTTACATTCTTATGTTTATTAGTTATTAAATTAATCCAAAACCTCCCCTCCAGTTACTTTTATGAAATCACATTAAATTCAATTTAAATTCGATTATTCCCTTGGGATCGACCCTTAGTCACCCTACTACATTTTAGTAGATTTGTTTGAAAAATTATAAATATTATTTTTGGGTGCTGGCGACAGCACACCACTATGGTTAGGAAGTAATCTATACTTATGAACATGTTATGATGAATATCATGGATTGGGTACTAAAAGCACTCACATATTCCACTTAATGCTTCTTCATAAGATACACAAGATGTAAACTACCTAGGTAATTTAAAAAAGGCTCCTAATAGTGTTTCTAATACTTATTATTCCATTCAAGGTACTAAGTTCCTATTGGTAAGCCCTTTCATTAGTTCAAGCACCTTCACAAGTAACCTTACTAGTTTCATATTATAATATTGTAAGCATTCATTGTCTTCACAAATTCAAGTCACACTTAATAGAAATAACTTATAGGAAGACATGATTCAATTAAGATCTATATCACATAATTGAGTTCACACTCTAATCAATTTGAAATGGAAAATTAACCACACACAATCAACATATGAATTAAGAATGAGTGTTTATGATAGAAAATACAATCAATCCTTTTAATACATCACAACAAATTCACAAGTCTAAATTTTCTAACCAATCATGATAGTTTAGCCACACTAGTGAGACTAACCTAACAATGACATGATAAATTCAATAAATATTGTCTTACAAAACTCCATTTGAACCAAAATTTGAGAAAAAAGAACAAATTAATAGTTGAACTTCTTCCTTTGACAAGTGGAGATATCCTTCCTCTAACATGTCAATTCTTCTTTAATCTTTATGCTCCTCCTTATATTGGTGATGGGTGGATGATGTATAGAAAATTTATAGAATTAGATGGGAAATTGATGGAGAAATGAAGTGATTCGAAGATGGAGATGTAGAGAGAAAATGTGTGTGAGAAAAGTGTGAGAATTGTAGAGAAAAAATGTGTGTGAGAAAAGTGTGAGAATTGTGTGTTTTTTTATCCAGAATGCAAAATCTTACTTCTAATCCACGAAAGACGATTTTTAATCACGTGGAAGATTCCATAATTTTCTGATTTTTTCATCCCAAAGTGAATCAAACATTTTTCCAACGCCTTTTTTTTTGTTGGAGTTACTGTTGGAAAATTTTCCAACGGATTATCCAACTACTAAATTTGGTTGGGAATTATCAACTATTCCCCTCACATAATCCAATGCAATTAGTCATTGGAATTTTCCAACATAATTTACTGTTGGAATGACCGCTGAAATTATTTCCAACGATCTTTCAACTATTAATTTTTCATTGGAAATTTTAATTATTTCCATCACATGTTCCAACACAACTTACTATTGGAATTTTCCAATAGCTAAATTATATTTTTTTTTCCAATAGCTCTCATTCTGTTGAAAAAGTTTCAATCAATTTTTTTTCGTTTGGAATATTATAAATATATGTCATACAATATATTTTCAGTTTTTATTCCAATTGTTACCCCCTTATAATAGAATTCAAATTAGGCACATATATAAAACGATTCTACAAGATATTATAATAAAATAACACATAATAGTCATTACTACTAATAATATAATCCAATGTACTCTTTCCAACCCACAAAAGATTGCACCCCCAATTACGACACAAAGATTAAGGAAGTGATACCTTTTAGGGGTATAATGGTATTTTTTTGTAATAAATAAATGATAAAGTATGTTAGGAACAAATGATTTTATTTTAAATAAAGTGTATGGAGAAGGGTGATTGTTTTTTACTTTTTGCGAAATGTGCAAATTTTTGTGGGACAACCCAAAATGGAAAGTGTGACATCTGAAATGAGACGGGAGGAGTATTAGACAATAGCTAAACATTAATATAAAGTGGTATAACAAAAAAAAATAAATCTCCCACAAAAAAAGTAGCACTTTCAAATTTTAGATGATAGATTCCTACATAAAACATGAAAAGAGTCATCATCACTACCACTCACCATTATCACTATCATAACAGTCATGATTTCCATACTCTTTGCCTCCATAATTATAATTTTTATAATAATCATAGCCATGATCATCTCCCTCCAAATCCTCATTAGCATTATCACCATCATTTCCAATAAAATCATCTCCTTCAGAATCTACATTCATCAAGCCTTCACCATAATTCATATTCTCATGAGTATTATCATCTTTCAATTCTCTATTGTCCTCCAATTCCTTATCTATAATAATGGGGGATCTCTATGAAGTTACATCGCTGAGCTACTGAAGAAGCTTATGAATAGAGGTCACTTCATCTTCTAGCACCTTGTTATGTTTTTTCATAAAGGTCAATTCCTCCTCTAATGACTCATTCTTATTTTTGACAATATCCAAATGTTGGTTCAATTGTGGAACTTCAAAGATGTTAGGCCTAGCACAGTTTGACCTTGAACTAGAAGAATTGTAAAAAATAAACTCGGATCCAAATCCAAGAGCTCTGCCTCTTTTATTCTTTCCTTCATTAGCCTCTAAAAAATCCTAGATTTATCCACCTCTGATTGACCTTCTGCTTTCTTCTGCTCTATCAACTTCTTATAGATATTCTGCACACAATACTTCAATTGTAAGAACAAATTTTCTTAAGAAAAAAATTCAACCAAACAGAGATACTTACGCAAGTCTTCTTAATCTCTGCATTAGCCCACTTCTTAGTTTTTTCATTATAGTTGAGTTTAAAAAAAATTCAGGAATCGTAACTTGTCTCTTCAACCTTTCTTCTTGAAATAAACTTAAATTTTGATAAATATAAAAAAAAAGTCTTAATATTACAAACATTTCAAATGATCTTACTTCTCTTCTTTAATGCTCAAATATCGACATGGCACCACTTCTGTTTAGAAAATTGTCATTATTTGTAGCTATATTCTTCTTGTTATTATGATCAGACATTTTCTTGAAATGGGGCCTGTCTTCCATTTTCGCTTTTGACCTTTAAGCACTTTATCTGACATCATTTTCCATCTGATTTACCTCTGCATATGTCAGACAAAGAGTTACGCATGGATTCTATAGCTTTGTGTTTTCATATTCGCTCAATGTATGTATAATGATCAGGATCACGCGTACATTTTCTCTGCACAATAAAAAATCATGTATTTATTTTTGTATTGTTCATAAAACAACATCAAAGGCTGTCAAAAATATTTTAATATTACGAGAACCATAAATTTTTTACATCTTTTAAGACCTCATTCCACTTAATCCATGGTTTTGAATACTTGGTTTTTACAATACTTGACATCTATTTTACTACATCTGTAGGATAAAATCTTGAAAAAAATAATAAATTTTGATTATTAATCCTAATCATATAATAAGTACATGAAAACTAAAATTGATTCAATTAATAATAGAATATATGCGATATTAAACTCAAGAGTAGAAATCATACTCTTTTTCATTTGGTCTGATGTGCAGATCGAGTGTCATCGCTCAATGTATAAGCGAATCATGCACCTGTTGTAAACGATTTATCAGCAGATCTTCCTAGAGAACTATTCAGAACTGATTATGATTGATCTTTTCGATCTTCAGAACCTTCTTGACCATCTCTTTGATCTTTGTTCTTTCATAACTAACTTTTATTGCGTCAACATTACCACTAATACTGAGTGTATTACTTGTACTTCCATGTATGTTTGTATCTCTCCAACTTCCTTTTACACTGCTTGTAGCACCTTTAAATAAATTTATGTTAATTCCTCTGCCTCTACCTCTACTTCTTCCTCTATTTGCTCTTGCGTCTGGTATTCTATTATCCACACGATCACTTTTACATGTTATCTATAAACAAATAACATGGTAATTCTTAAGTTGATAAATCAATAAACGTACAGATTAATTAATTGTAAAGAAATAAGGCAATTCTAATAATAAATTAATGTACAAGAATTAAATAATGCATCAAGTCATTTATGAAAACAACTATAAACATGATAGTCACTTCTTCTTCTTCTTCTTCTTCTTCTTCTTCTTCTTCTTCTTCTTCTTCTTCTTCTTCTTCTTCTTCTTCTTCTTCTTCTTCTTCTTCTTCTTCTTCTTCTTCTTCTTCTTCTTCTTCTTCTTCTTCTTCTTCTTCTTCTTCTTCTTCTTCTTCTTCTTCTTCTTCTTCTTCTTCTTCTTCTTCTTCTTCTTCTTCTTCTTCTTCTTCTTCTTCTTCTTCTTCTTCTTCTTCTTCTTCTTCTTCTTCTTCTTCTTCTTCTTCTTCTTCTTCTTCTTCTTCTTCTTCTTCTTCTTCTTCTTCTTCTTCTTCTTCTTCTTCTTCTTCTTCTTCTTCTTCTTCTTCTTCTTCTTCTTCTTCTTCTTCTTCTTCTTCTTCTTCTTCTTCTTCTTCTTCTTCTTCTTCTTCTTCTTCTTCTTCTTCTTCTTCTTCTTCTTCTTCTTCTTCTTCTTCTTCTTCTTCTTCTTCTTCTTCTTCTTCTTCTTCTTCTTCTTCTTCTTCTTCTTCTTCTTCTTCTTCTTCTTCTTCTTCTTCTTCTTCTTCTTCTTCTTCTTCTTCTTCTTCTTCTTCTTCTTCTTCTTCTTCTTCTTCTTCTTCTTCTTCTTCTTCTTCTTCTTCTTCTTCTTCTTCTTCTTCTTCTTCTTCTTCTTCTTCTTCTTCTTCTTCTTCTTCTTCTTCTTCTTCTTCTTCTCTTCTTCTTCTTCTTCTTCTTCTTCTTCTTCTTCTTCTTCTTCTTCTTCTTCTTCTTCTTCTTCTTCTTCTTCTTCTTCTTCTTCTTCTTCTTCTTCTTCTTCTTCTTCTTCTTCTTCTTCTTCTTCTTCTTCTTCTTCTTCTTCTTCTTCTTCTTCTTCTTCTTCTTCTTCTTCTTCTTCTTCTTCTTCTTCTTCTTCTTCTTCTTCTTCTTCTTCTTCTTCTTCTTCTTCTTCTTCTTCTTCTTCTTCTTCTTCTTCTTCTTCTTCTTCTTCTTCTTCTTCTTCTTCTTCTTCTTCTTCTTCTTCTTCTTCTTCTTCTTCTTCTTCTTCTTCTTCTTCTTCTTCTTCTTCTTCTTCTTCTTCTTCTTCTTCTTCTTCTTCTTCTTCTTCTTCTTCTTCTTCTTCTTCTTCTTCTTCTTCTTCTTCTTCTTCTTCTTCTTCTTCTTCTTCTTCTTCTTCTTCTTCTTCTTCTTCTTCTTCTTCTTCTTCTTCTTCTTCTTCTTCTTCTTCTTCTTCTTCTTCTTCTTCTTCTTCTTCTTCTTCTTCTTCTTCTTCTTCTTCTTCTTCTTCTTCTTCTTCTTCACATAACACTTCATATAGGGGGAACCATTACTATCTTGAAATGATGCATCAGTTGATATGATTCTTCCACTTGATTTAGTCTTAATTACAAAAAAAACCAGTTTTTCAAATCGAGAGTTGGGTTGGGATACGATGTAAAATATATTTGCTCAGCTTGTTGAGCAAATATAAATGTATCTTTACCTTAATATCTCCTATTTAATTTAACCTCAACCACTAGACATGTACCAAAAAATCGAAACCGGCAGTTCGAACCGGGGAACTGCCGGTTTTAACTGGAACTGGAACCGCTGGTTCCGGAATCGGCAAAAAAAACCAGAAATGGCTAAGGAAGGTTCGGTTCCGTTTCCTCATATTTGAGAAAAAAACCGGTGGTTCTGGTTCTGAACCGGCGATTCCGGTTCGAACCGTCGGTTTTTCAATTTTTTTTACTTTTTGCACTTAAAACCCAAAAAAAAATTTAAAACCGGAACCGGCAGTTCCGAACCGGAATTGGAACTGTCGGTTCTGGAATCAAAACCTTTGTACTCCGGTTTGGTTCCGGTTTCCCCTATCTTGGAATCGAAACTGTCGGTTCGGAGTCGGAACCGGCGATTCAGAACCGGGGTACATGTCTATCAACCACACCACATTTAGGGCAAATCCTTGTATCCATCCTTGATGTATCAAACTTTCTGCAATTAAAGAGCGTTAATCTTTTTGTTCGTATCCATGATATTCAACTTCTAAAATTTCTTCAAGGATTCATGATACAACAATTCTTCTCCAATAAGACCAACTCCCGATTTATCAATTTTTCAATTTTTTGACTTCGTAGAAGTGCGAAAACAATAACCATTCACAAATTAAATTGAGAAAGTTTGCACATGATGTAATGGACCCCAAGCTATGAACTTTAACAAGTTGTGTTTAACACCATTATCAGGATCGTGCACCTAAAAATAATTTACTCAAACTAATTATACAAAGAAAAATGATGAAACAAAATTTAGTTTTGAATATGCATGATAGTTCAACATGAAAACTTACATATGTTTTGAAACAATTTACAAAGTTTGATACAACATGGGATACTGACTCTCAAAGACTCGACATATGTGCTAAAATAATAGAAATTAATATATTTAATATTGAAATCAATTTGAATATATATATATATATATATATATATATATATATATATATATATATATATATATATATATATATATATATATATATATATATATGTTGCAGGAAACAAAACTTACTTGTAAAATGGCTCTACTTCAGGATAATTTAAGAGGACATATAAAGAGATCACAACTATTTCCTTATCATTGAGATAACGACTTTTCAGAGCCCCCAAAAATTGCTCAGGGTAGTTGAAAATAGAGAGTTGAGGAATTTCAGACGAATGTCCTCCATCGTCATATTGAGGCACTCTTCTATTTTTAGCTTGGATATGCGATTCAAAATAGTGTGAACAGAAAATTGATGTCTTCTCTAACACGTAAGCCTCATAAATAAAACCCTCAACACGAGCTTTATTATTAACTTTCTTTTTGAGGTTATGCAAAAATCTAAGCAAAATAATATACATAAATACAACTAAATGTACTAAGATAATATTGCAATCACAAATATGTATGTACATGTGTGTATATATTACCTCTCAAATGGATACATCCATCTATATTGTACTGGTCCATCAACTTTAGCTCACCAAGTGTGTAGGTAGATGTTCCATCACGTCAAAAAATGATGGAGGAAATATTTTCTCTAACTTGCATAAAATGATAGGATTATTGGCATTCGTCATATCAAGTTTAGCATCTCTTCTAGCACTGAACAACATAAATCTTTAAAAAAAGTAGTTTAACTCGTTAAAACTTTTCAAATTGGAGAAGATAAGCATCTAAGTTCAATTAGAATCAATATCTCCATAAATACGTGACAATCATGACTCTTCAAATGATGTAGGGTATAAGACTTCAAATCAACACATGATCCCAAATTAGACGCATATCCATCTAGAAGCTTAAGGCCCTTGACCCTATCACACACTCCTCTTTTTTTATTCATGTTTAATGAATATTGTGCTTTGGGCTAGACTCTCTTCCCTTTACCATTACCTTCTAAAGATAGCATCGGACGATTACAATACAATACAAAATCCTTCCTTACATTATCATTGTCTTTGGTTTTGCCTTTGACATTCATAACTGTGTTGAACACATTTTTAAAAACATTGCTTTCAGTGTGTATGACATCTATATTATACGGCAACAATAAATCACACCAATATGGTTATTTCCAAAAGATAGCTTGTTTTATCCAATGATGTTCATCTCCATGTCCATCGATTAATTGACTGCCTCCAAAATCAACAATCTTAGGAGTATCTATTACTTTTTCAAATACTTCAACTCCGGAATACTTCCTAGGTGGGGTGTCGACTCTACCTTTCAAAATGTCATATTTATTCTTATGCAATGAATGATCCGTTACTAGGAATTCCCTATGACAATCAATATATCATGTCTTTATCTCGTGTTTGAATTGAAATGCTATAGATTGTTCCATGCAAACCGGACAACCCAATCTACCACATGTACACCAACCAGATAACATTCCATAAGTAGGGAAATCATTGATAGTCCAACAAAGTGCAAATTTCAAACAAAATGTCTTTAAAAAATATTATACGTTTGAACACCCTCATGCCATAGCTTCTTCAAGTCATCAATCAAAGATCGTAAATACACATCAATTTTACTTTTAGGATTATTTAGACTAGGAATAATTATTGTTAGGAATATATATACTCTTTCTTCATGCACATCCAAGGAGGAAGATAGTATGGAATCAAAATTACAGGCTAACAAAAATAACCTAATTGAAACTATCTTCCTTTTTTTTACTTAAGTAGGTTATTCTTCTCGACCTCTAATTTTTATTTCTATTGTCATAATTTTTTTCTTCAACTTTTAATTTTTTTTTAATTTCGATATTTTCTTTACTTATATATATATATATATATATATATATATATATATATATATATATATATATATATATATATATATATATATATATATATATATAAAATTTCTTCAAATTTTAAAAAAAATTCTTTTGCATCTCTTTTAATTATTTTTGTTAAAAAATTTTTAATTCATTTTAAATAATATGTATATGTTAAATGTATTTTTTTATTTCATTTGATTGTTTTATTTATACATTTATTTATTTTATTTATAGTTTTTTTGAATAACTCCGTTAAAAAATTAATTTCTATTGATTAATATATATATATTAAATGTGTTTTTTTTATTAAAATGTATATTAATATCGTTATAATTTTTAGTTGTCAAATACATTTTCAATTTTTTTAATTTTGTTGGGTTATATTTTTTAGAAACTTTCTTGTGAGATGAGTTTTGTTTAAGACGGGTCGACCCATTACTAAAGTATACCTATTATATAGGTAAAATATGCTTATTTGTAATTAAAGTATGCCAATAATAAATCATATTATAACACCCTAAAATCATACTTTAAGTAATCATTTATCATACTTTAGAAAACATACTTTAACAATCATTAAACATATTTTATCTATATAATAGACATACTTTAAGGCGTCTCACAAACTGTCTCACATATGTAACGTCTCATAAGAGAATTTGTCTATATTTTTTTAATGAAAAATTAATTTTTTTTTAAAATTATCTTATTATAATTTTTTATTCAATTTTTAAATAAAATTATGGCCAAGTTTAATGATATAAATGAGGTATATATTTCGTAACTATTACATTTAATAAAATACTTTTTAATATATATTTTTCTTTATATGCTTTTATTTTAACTTTTTATATATAAGTGTTTTTCTATAACACAACTGCAAACGAGTATTTAAAATTTATTAAGAATTTCTCTTTATTTTTAATATTTACTAAAAATATATTTTTTCCAATAATAAGGATTTATTTGATAAATTGGTTAGTAAGATTAAGAGTAAATTAATTACCAATAAAATAATAATTAAAGTGAATGAAATTAGTCTTACATGTAATAAATAAATATGATAAATTGAGAATTTATTGGGTTTTGAGCTTGACCCAATAGTCTATATTATTTTTAGGCAAAAGTCGGGCCATGATTAGGGAGCTCATGAAACTCAGATCCTCTCCAATAGATACAACATGTGGTACATTTATCTAGACGGTTAAAGTTTGTGTGTGAATAGAATCAGTGATGAGTAATCAGCAATCCTGTCATACGAGGAGGAGTGGTCTTTGGAGCCTATAAATAGGGTCATTCTGCATCTCATTCCATAAACCACAATCAAAGCATCTGCATAAAACAAGCATTTGCATCCTAAGTACCATTTAGTCCTCCGTTCTCTCATAGTTTGCCAGAATTCCTGGGATAGTGGTGCTAATTTCGCCGAAAACAAGAAGTCGTTTCACCTTTGCATCCTAAGTACCATTTAGTCCTCCGTTCTCTCATAGTTTGCCAGAGTTCCTGGGATAGTAGTGCTAACTTCGCCGAAAACAAGAAGTTGTTTCACCTTTGGGGAAGATCCGCCAATATCGGAGCGCTATTGGGGCGTGTTTCTTCTTGTGGGAAAAGTTCTACTTGACTCGACTTCACCATAATCCCGAAACGTTGAAAAAAATCTCTAAGAAGATCTTCTACTTTTTCTCTTTCCTTTTTTCTTATTTTAATTTAACCTTCTACATTTTTATCAAATTATTGTAAAAGTGATTGATTAGTATACCATATAAGCCAACACATAATGCCAATAGATTTATTATATTTTTATAAATGGAATAAAATTCATTTTTATTTACCAATATAATTATCATATAAATTATCGATTATTAGCAACAGATTATCAACAAAATTATTTACTAATAAAATCAAAATTTTATTGTTAAAAATTTAGCAACCTCCACGAAAACATTGTCAACGGGTTTCATTGTTATACTGTGTTAAATCAATTTAACAACGAAATTAAAATTTTTACTAACGAAATATTTCTTTAGTAAAAAAAAATTTTAGTGTATATTTTATTCTTGAAATTTACTATTATATTACCAATTTCTTATTATTAAATATATATATATATATATATATATATATATATATATATATATATATCAATCGAAAATAGGAAACTATAAGACGAATGTAATGATTCAATTTAAGAACGGGTTGTGCACATTAGATGAGAACAAAAAATTGGATACTCCCATGAGATGAGAATAAAAAATTGGACCACTAGAGCAACAATATTAAAGTGGGTGTAGTCGATTATATATAGTGCACCACGTGAGTCGTAGCTACCACGCGGACACCACGAACCGTACAGCGGCCCACCATGAACCCGCACACGCACGCCTCTAATATTACACGTTTTTTCTTTCCGACGTGGTCACTTTGGTAAATCTACACCACCCACATGTCATAAACCCAACCCTCAAATTTATTTATCAGAGGAACACTATGATATAACCTCTCCTGTAATATCTCTTTAGAGAATGACACATGGTGGGGTAGATAAATCTAATCCCTTGTTCCAAGAATTTAACCATTCATTTAAGGTATAGTTATCCTTTTCTTTTCTACATGTCAATAATCCAACAGACACAAGAAATATCATATCAAAGCGGATAGAATACTGATCCTTTGATGAGTCGTACGCCCCATTCCCAATGAGTAGTGTTCACTGTTCACACACCGACGCCACCCTTGCTATTAGCATGGGATTTCAACTTTTAATTACAGAGACAAGACAAATGAGTGACAACATTTTAATTTTCTAAAGGTAAAAATTTATGTGCGTTCGAACGCACGGGAGCATATTCTGTGCGCCTTTAGAATTTTATATTAAATTGTGTACCCTTTAGTATAAAGATGTATATCCCCGGGCGCACGAGAATACATTCTGTGCACTTTTGAAATTTTGTGTTAAATTTTATACCCTTTAGTATAAATATGTGTACCCTTTATTTCCTGAAAAAAATAAAAAATATTAATAAAGTATATATTCTTTTGAACAAAATGGTACCCTTTAGACCAAAGTAATGTACTCTTACTTATAATACTAAATTTTAAAGGCGCACGGAATGTGTTCCCGTGCATTCCGTGCGCCCAGCGCACACAAGCCTCACTTTTTTCTAAATCAGTTTTATGTGACGTAATGTCTTTTTAACTCTCTTTTACTCTCTTCTTTACTATATCTTTAATCTATTCATTTTACTATTTTTGATCGAACGTATTTAATCTATCAATTTTCTATTTTAGATATATGAGACTCACACCCTCCACTAATTCAAAAAAAAAATAAGACTCACACCCTCCACTAATACAACTACTCACTACACACAAAATAATATGTAAAAAGCTCCTGCGCGCCCGGGGACATGCCGTGTTCCCATGTGAATATAACCCTCCCACTATAAAATAGTACTTTTTAGCAATAAAATTTACCAACGAAATTCAATCCGTTGGTAATTACCAATGGATTAGCAACCAAAATGACATTTTTCTATTAGAAACGGAATACTAACGGATTTATTCTCTATTTTACCAAAGGAATTCAATCTGTTGGTAATTTCCAACGGATTACCAAGGGAATCTTTATATAAATTACCAACGAAATTGAGTTTTCGTTGCTAAGAATTTACTAACCACCACTTTACTAACAGAAATTTACCAACGGATTCCGTTGTTAATCCATTGGTAAGCCAATTTAACAATTGAATTATGACTTTTACCAACGGAATATTCTTGGTAAAAAAATAGTTTTTTTGTAGTGTCCTCCTCCATATTCTATTTAAACCTATGTATTGCTAGGGGGTTTAAATTGACACTTAAATTGCAAAGGGGCACGGTGTCCCTGGGACACAAGAGCCTCACTCTAATAATATCTCTTAATCCACCTTCAAAAAGCAAATTGATACATTGATATTGAATAGAGGGAGTAATTAAATACAGAAGTTATCAGGAATATAAACGTATTTTTATAAACGGATCGAAAAAAGAATCGATAGAGTTTATTTTATAATCTAATTTAAAATAAAAATATTTATTAGTTCATAATATTCATACTTCATATATACTCCCTCCGTCTCATTTCAGATAACACACTTTCCATTTTGGGTTGTCCCATAAAAGTTTGTACATTTTCAAAAAAAAAAAACAAAAAGTAAAAAACAACCACCCTTCCTCATACACTTTATTTATAAAAAAATCATCTCTACCTAACATACTTTATCATTTATTTATTACGAAAAAATATCATTATACCCTAAAAGTTATCACTTTCTTAATTTTCGTGCTGGAATTGTGGGTGCAATCTTTTGTGGGACAGAGAGAGTATAGTTTATAATATACACACTCAATAACCCGCATGGACAGCTCAACTGGTCAAGCAAGGATCAAATCTCACCCCCAGTGTGGGAGCAACCTCTTATTATCGGGCTCCTTATGCTCCTTGTGTGGTGGTTAAGGTTTATCGGACTGGCATGCGAGGCGCCTGAGGTAGGTGACTCCACCTTTTCACAAATATACACACTCAATACTACAATATCATAAAAATTGAAAAAAAAATTAAAAATTTTGAAAAATTAAATACTCCAAATAAATAAATATTCAATCGGTTCTTCCGATTTTTCAAGTTCAACCCCCCTAATAAGCTGTTTTATTTCTTTTTTTTTTCGAATTGGTGTCGGTTCTCTATTCAACCAATTGAACCAATCGGACCACACTGATTTTAAAAACATTGATTTATAACTTACGTTTACGAAATAATTTAGTTGATAGATACTACTTTCTATTAATAAGGACTTCATAGCACAAGTTTTTTTTTTTAATGCATCAATATTCAATTCATAAATTTGAATGAGGCCAGAACCTACAATCTAATAACATGGATCCAATTTCAAGCCATAGTTTTACACTGTATGGATTGACTCCACCATTATTAATCACACCCACAAATTTCAAACTTGAGACCTTAAGGAATTTTACATTAAAGCATCTCAAATTCTCATCGCTAAATTATTATTTTTTTCTTTTCTTAATAATGTAATACCTTTTTTTTTATTTTGAAAATGGTTCGTATATAAGTCAATTTGGTCGGATTCAATGTACTTTCTTCCTTCAGACAAAGTGTGATCATTTGTTCAAGGAGATAAGAGAAAATGCTTTTAAAAAAAATTAATTTTATTGATTTTTGTATGAATAATAAAGTATTTTAAAATAAATAAATTGTAAATATATTATGTGCAGTAAGAAATTATAATTTTGATACTTTATGTTAAATGATTTTATGAAATTTAGGATGATTCATAATTTAGTGGGATTGAAAATAATAGATACCGCGCGTCCATAACTTAAGAGGGTAGAGGGACTGAGGGAGTATGATTTACGAGATAGTCTACTTAAATGGCTAAGGGAGTATGATTTACGAAATAGTCCGTTTTAAATGACAATTTACGAGATATTCTATTATATATGGGTGAGGGAGTATGATTTACGAAATTTCGAACACTTATACATCTAATTTACAAAGCTTAATATGTAAATTTCGATCTTTTCTTACTCTAAACTATGTGGTTTTTCCCTTTCAATCATAAATACTCTATGTATTGTTAGAGATTTAAATTAAAGGAGAACACATGATTTACATTGTAAATCCGATTAAAAAAACTAACTCTTTCGAAAGTGTTTAAATAACAATTTACGAGATATTCTATTTCAAATGGATGTGGGAGTATGATTTACGAAATAGTGTATTTTAAATGTCAAATTCGCATGTGCATGGTATACTCTAACCAAAATATTGTTAGCAAAATTTTTATTAATTTTTTAGTAAAAAATTAAAAATAAAAAAGTTAGTATAAATTTATTAAGAAATAGATATACTCCCTCCGTCTCTCCGTCCCGTGTTAAGGTTTACGTTTTTCATTTTGGGTTGTCCCATGTTAAGGTTTACATTTCCTATTTTGTCAACTTTGGCCCACCACACAAAACAATTAATTATTTTATGTATAGCCCACACACAACCCTAATACAACTACCACTCTACATTAAATATTATTTTTCTCACCTCAATACACATTAAAATATTATATATCTTAATCTCCGTGCAAAAAACAAACATCAACGTGAAGATGGAACGGAGGGAGTATATATTAATTATTAAATAAAAATAATATGCATATAGGTTCACACGTGCAGTTATGTACACAGAATATTAACTCATTTGAAAACGTGCATGTGGATTTTTAAAATAAAAATCTTGATTTCAAAATGAAAACAAGATACTTCCTCCGTCCCCTTGATAAATGTCTGTTTTCTTTTTGCACGTGAATTAAGAGTATAATAATATTTTAAAGTGTAATGATGTGTAAGAAAAAATATTTTAATGTGTAGTGGATACTTGTATTAGTGTTGAGTGTGGGCACCAAGTGTAGTGAGTTGAATATAATAATATTATTGTGTGTGTCACATCAATTCAAAAAAAATAGATACTTTATATTGAGTCGGACCAAAATGGAAAATGTACACTTCTCAGAGGGATGGAGGGAGTATAAATTAGTATGGTGCATATGAACCCGGTGCAAGGAATAATTTGTACAAGGATATATACTCCTCCGTCACACTCAAAGAGTCCAATTTTTTTCATTTTTGATGACCCACCCAAAGAGTCCCCTTTATTTTTTTACACACATGGTGGGCCTACACTCCTACTAATACAACTACCCTTTGTACATTAAATAATAATACTCTTTAATTTAAGTGCAAAAAACAAAAACTACCATTTGGATGAGACGAAGGGAGTATAATTAGCAATACTTATTTGATTCCATTTTGCGTTTTCTTAACTAAATATAATTTTTAGGAGATATTATAACTTTTTAATTAAAATGTGTAATTTTTTTTGTTTATACTACGAATTGATCATAAATAATTCACTTTAGCACTATCACTTTTCATCTTTCAAATATATATTTTACCAAAAAATTAGTGTGGGATCAATTCCATGATGGAACCGTGGTTACTCTTTACTACTCAATGTATGGTTTATTCTTTAAAACAGTCGAGGATTACTCTTTAATTCAAAGAGTATTATTTTTGTTAGTGAATTCTTTCAAGTAGTGTTCCTTTATGTATTTTGAAGAGTTACACTCGACATTACAAAGAGGGCAAAAACTTGTGCGAGACTATCTCACAAAAAAAGTTTAATGAGACGAATAAAAATGTGATAATATTTTAATTAAAAATGATACTTAAATTAATAAAAAGTTATATTAATGAAGTGAATATATCTTTCATAAAAACTGATGTTAACAAATGTTCCTCTTTAAAAGAGTAATCTTGCCCCCAAGAGATGCACCATACATGCGGTTTCACACTAGCCTCTCCAACTTTTTATTAAAATGTTAATAAAATCTTATTGTATCTTCTAAATTACAAATAGATATATTATTTTATTTTTTTACTTAATTGTAATCACGCATAGTTTGTACAATTACTAATCTACGGAGGGTTCGTATGGTGGCAATCACTATTTGATTTTTTTCCTTAAATTCCTTATTTTTTTCCTTAATTGTAATCACGCATAGTTTGAATTGTGGCAATCACTAAAGAGTTGATATCTTGTGCACTTGTGCACTAGTTATATAATTATTTTATTTAATGGTGTATATATGTATAATTTTTTATATTAAATTTTTGGCTAATTATAGTGTGCACCTGGGTGCACTCTAAGATAGGGTGCACCCATTTACAAATATAAACAAAAATATATACAATTATGAGCAAAAATGTATACAATTTAATTGTTAGTTTTTTTAATGAAAAATTGAGTGTAAAAAAATATTCAATTATAAAAAAACATGTATACACTGTTAAATAAAAAGTTATACACATATGGATGTTAGTTTTTTTAATAAAAAACTGTGTGAAAAAATATACAATTATTACAAAACACGTATACAAAATAGAATAACATGTATACAAAATAGAATAAAAAGTCATACACATATGGTGCACCCTTGCACCAGGGTGCACCCAATATACACTAAATTTTTCATTAAAAAATTAATAAAAAATTTTCTTATAAGTATATACATTTATATATTTTTATTCATAAATATATAAGTTTCTAAAAATGGGTATACCGAGTGCACATAATAATTTGCTTATTATAAATTTATTATTGACATTAACAAATAATTAATACTAAACCATAAGTATAAATTATAAATTATACTTATTAAAATAAAACATGAAATATTAAATTAAAATACTTATAAGAGTGAAATTATATTATGAAGAGTAATTTTTTAATTTAAAGTGTAATTTTTTAATTTTGAAAAATAATAATTTATGTGTCAAAAAAATTAATTTTTCATATATTAAAAAATAATAAGATTTACCATGAACTTATGTGAACCCAATTTACATATCTGTGTGTTAAAGAGAAATATAAACTAAGGGTAAAATTGGATACGTTACATCAGGATATAAAATCATGGAGCAAATTTTGTGTGACAAAATCCAATTTTATATATCCTTTAATATTGATTGTTGTATATTTAGATTAAAACTTATACAATTGAGTTTAAAAAAAAAAGTTAATTTATTTTTTAAGTCAAATTTTAATATTCTTCCGAGATATTTTTTTATTGAAAAAAATATATTTATTAATTAAAGAAATAAAATATTATATTCTTAAACACTTTAGGCATCTCATAGCACAAATAAACAACTCCTAAGGTATTACACTATAAATTACAAAGATGAATTACAACTACTATACCCTAAAAATTAATTTGACTAATATCAATGACCTAAAGGGAAAAAATTAGGAGAACTATAAAGGTACAATGATCTTTTGTTATAATTAAATTTGAAAAAAAAAAAAAAACATTATCCGTTCATGCTAATTTTGTTCATTTATTAATTTAACCAATTTTTGTATTAATAATATGATGATGCAAGATTTGCAGTCGTCACGTGTTGAAGATTCTTGAGATGTGGAATATATGGGCGCAGCCACCTAGCCACCTCCTCGTTTATGGTAAGATATATTTGCTCAAATTATACTTATCCGCTATTTCTGTTTATATATATCTTCTACAGGAAATAAATAAATACATATAAATAGATAGATACAGAATTAATTAATTACTATATAATGAACACATCCATGATGACATCTTTCTCTGCAGAAAATTGACAGCAGGCTTTAACATAGCCACACTATATAAACTATAAAGTTTGAAGGGCACTGTTCAGATTCTGGTCCCATTTTTTTTTTTCTTTTTTAAAGATTGTAATAAAATCACAATTATGATTGTGATATCTCCTAATTCGTCTATAAATAAATAATACTACTAAGAAAAAGGCAAATTGCAGTAGACTGTAGACCTTTAGTGCACCTTATAAAGCTGACTCCTTTCCCTGTTTCACCAACCTTGAACTGCCCACGTGCTTTCTCCAGAGTTGATCCAATTCTGGATATATATTCCTACAGCATTATAGTATATTCATAATCCTTTGTCTTTTGTATGCGCTAGATGGAATTGTTGGTAGCTAGCTAGGTGCAATATTTCCTTAATCTTGGTGTGTATTCTAGTGTTGGGACTGTTTCTAGAGCAAGATTCTTGATTGAATGTGTTGCTAATGTTGTAATAACTGGATTTTTCAACTGGTTGAGTTACTTATGATGTTGGATTTGCTAATGGGTGGTGTTAATTATCTGAAGTTAGTTGATGTTGGGTTTTGCTTGCTGTTTCTGACATGGATTCTGTGGGATGTTCTGAATCGAAGGAGAGAGAATGGTATTGAGAGAGTAACACCACTCAAACCACCTCTTTTTATCCCTAGGATTACTATGTTGTTGAATTTTGTTATCAGCTTATGTTATTTAGCATTCTTTCTTCATGAGACAATCGGGGCGGCCGCGGCCGCCCCGATTGAGGCTGTTTTCTCTGCCATGGCTTGGTCTTTTGCATGCATGGTGGCAGTTTATGCAGTGAGTAGAGAGCATAAAAGATGGCCATTGGTTGTTATAGTATGGTGGGGTTTTGCAAGCTTTTACTACTTTGTTGAAGTACTGTTGTATGTCCTAATTCATCTTAATAAGTACATAGATTCAACAGAGTTTGTAACAAGATCGAACTTAATTGATTTTGCTGCTCTTCCATTGTCTTTGCTGCTGTTTATCAATGCTTTACGTACCAATGCCAATGAGACAGCTTGTGATTTAGCAAAACCATTACTTGAGAACAATTTGGGATGCGAATGTGATCCGTTTTCGAGAGCTGGTATTTGGAGCCATGTCACATTCAGGTGGCTGAATCCTCTGTTTGCAAAGGGTCATCTTGATAAACTCCAAATCAAGGACATACCACCCATTCCTCCAACAGAAACTGCTGATGAAGCTTCTTCATTGCTTCAAGAGTTTTTCATTAAGCCAAAAAGCCAGGGCCCGTCCCTCCCGAGTGCCATGTTCAACGCTTGGCGGACGCCCTTGGCCTTGAATGCAGTTTTTGCAGGTATTTGTATGAAATAGAAGAACTTCCAGTGGTCATTTTCAGTTCTTTTGTCATGATATTATGCCTAATGTCTGCATTTGTGTGTAATCTTTTATGGTGTTTAAGTTTCTTGATTGATTGAGCTTCTGATGAATCTTCCAGGGGTGTATACAGTTGCCTCCTACATTGGTCCTCTGTTAATTACTAGTTTTGTGAACTTTTTGTCGACCAAGGACGAAAAAAACACGAAATGGCTCCATGGTCTAGTGCTCGCGTTGATCTTTTTCGCTGCGAAGACCGTGGAGTCGCTGTGCCAGAGGCAGTGGTACTTTGGTGCTCGTCGTATTGGCATCAGAGTGAGGGCGGCGTTGATGGCTTTGATATACAAAAAATCTCTAGCTATCAAGTATGGTGGTACAAGTAGCGGGAATATCATTAATTACATCAATGTTGATGTTGAAAGGATTGGAGACTTCTGTTGGTATTTCCATGGAATATGGTTGCTTCCAGTGCAGGTTATCTTTGCTCTTGTCATCTTGTACAAGAACTTGGGAGCTGCTCCTTCCGTTGCAGCTCTTTTCACCACCGTTTTCGTGATGATCAGCAACACCCCGCTTGCTAATATGCAAGAGAGGCTGCACACGAGGATAATGGAGGCGAAGGACTCGCGGATTAAGGCTACTTCCGAGACATTGAAGAGCATGAGAGTTCTGAAGCTGCATTCGTGGGAGTCGACATTCTTTAATCGTCTGCTCGAGTTTAGGGAGACCGAAAGAGGTTGGCTGAAGAAGTATCTGTACACTAGCTCAGCTGTGGCTTTTCTTTTCTGGGCTTCTCCCACACTGGTTTCGGTTGTTACTTTTACCGTTTGTGTCGTGCTGGGAACGCCCTTGACGTCTGCCACGGTTCTCTCGGCTTTAGCAACTTTCCGAATTCTTCAAGAACCTATCTACAATCTGCCTGAGCTCCTCTCTATGATTGCTCAAACTAAGGTCTCAATTGATCGAGTTAAGAATTTTATCATGGAGGAAGATCAGAAGAGACTGGCGCGCAGTCATAGTCCGGTTACATCATGTGTGGCCGTCGAGATTGAACCCGGAGAATATGCGTGGCAGAATAGAGATGCAAAGAAACCAACTATTAAGATTACTGAGAAGCTCAGAATCCTGAAAGGGAGCAAGGTGGCTATCTGTGGTTCGGTTGGCTCGGGTAAAACGAGCTTGCTCTGCAGCATACTCGGCGAGATACCTAGAATATCCGGGCCGAGCATCAAGACTTATGGATCCAAGGCTTTCGTTCTTCAGAGTGCTTGGATACAAACGGGAACCATTAGAGATAATGTCCTGTTTGGTAAGGAAATGGATAGAGCTTTCTATGAAGAAGTGGTGGAAGCATGTGCACTGAACCAAGATATGGAGACGTGGGCCGATGGAGACTTGTGCGTCGTGGGGGAACGAGGGATGAACTTGAGCGGCGGCCAGAAACAAAGGATTCAAATGGCAAGGGCTCTCTACAGCAACTCAGATATATATTTGCTTGATGATCCTTTCAGTGCTGTTGATGCACATACTGGAGCTCATATGTTCAAGGTAAAAAAGAAGAAAGAAAAAATATAATTCTTTAGTAGTGAAAACTTACCTTGCTTTCATTTCATTTGTGCAGAAATGTTTGATTCAACTACTGCATAACAAGACTGTTGTCTATGTTACTCATCAGCTGGAATTCTTGGATGCTTCTGATCTTGTACTAGTAAGTTTATAGATGCATAGATGTTATTAATTTGGTGATCATTTTCTAATGATGGTGTGAATCTTGTTTAGGTTATGAAAGATGGTAGAATTGTTGAATCAGGAAAGTATCAAGATTTGATCTTGAATCCTGATGGAGAACTTGTAAAGCAAATGGAAGCCCACAGTACATCTTTGAATCAAGTGAACCCTCCACCGTTGAGGCGCAAAGCTACGAATCTCCACCCGACGAAACACGTGGAGTTAACCGAAGTGAAATTCCTAGACCATAGCAGAGGCAGCAGGGATAGCAACTCATCCAAATGTGAGCACCAAGAAACAGAAAGTGGGAGGGTGAAATGGGAGGTGTATGCAACCTTTGTCACCACTGCTTACAAAGGTGCTCTTGTTCCTGTTATCCTAATGTGTCAGATCCTATTCCAGCTGTTACAGATGGCGAGCAACTATTGGATAGCTTGGGGATCAGAAAGAGAAGACAGTGTTACCAAACAGGTCTTGATTGGGATATTTGCATTTCTTTCTGGTGGAAGTTCAATCTTTATCTTGGGAAGAGCTGTTCTTCTCTCAACCGTTGCTATTGCCACAGCTCAGAGACTCTTCCTGGGAATGATGTCGTCCATCTTTCGAGCCCCTTTGTCCTTCTTCGACTCCACCCCGTCAAGCAGAATTCTTAACAGGGTACGTTTGTATATTGAATCTGTTTCACTTGAAAAATTCTTGTGTATTTTGGTCTAAAACTCTGTTATTGATCACCAGGCTTCCACAGATCAAAGTGTAGTCGATACAGATATTCCATACAGGTTAGCCGGGCTGGTGTTTGCACTGATTCAACTATTAAGCATCATAGTGCTAATGTCCCAAGTAGCATGGCAGGTCTTCTTCCTCTTCATTGTCGTTTTCGTCGTATCCATATGGTATCAGGTAAGAGCAGTTGTATATAAACACGGGTTTGGATCCTCGTTGTTTTCCATCATTTGAAGTAGTAGTAACCAAGCATTGTTGAACACAGGCCTATTATATCCGAAGTGCAAGAGAACTAGCTAGAATGGTTCCAGCTCAGCAAGCTCCAATCCTACACCACTTTTCAGAATCAATAGGAGGAGCCACAGTTATCCGGAGCTTCAATCAGGAGGACCGTTTCTGTAAGAAAAGCTTTGAGCTGATCGACGATTACTCTCGTGTAGCCTTTTACAACTCGGGATCAATGGAATGGCTGTGTGTGCGGATCAACTTCCTATTCAACCTCGTCTTCTTCCTCCTCCTCGTCATCCTAGTTAGCCTTCCACGGGCAGCCATCGATCCTAGTAAGTTCATTTAGTTACTCCACCATTTCTTCAACATTATGGAGTGATGATACAGTAGTAATGCAGTTGAAAAGTGCAGGCTTGGGAGGACTAGCAGCTACATATGGTTTGAACTTAAATGTACTCCAAGCATGGGTGATATGGAACCTATGCAACGTCGAAAACAAGATGATATCCGTTGAGAGGATACTCCAGTTCACCGGCATACAAAGCGAGGCTCCTCTGGTAATCGAAGATAACAGACCAGACGCGGAGTGGCCTCGCGTTGGAACGGTTGAGATAGAAAATCTCCAAGTACACTACAACCCTCTTCTCCCCAAAGTTCTCAAAGGGATCACCTGCACCTTTCCGGGTAAAAAGAAAATAGGGGTGGTGGGAAGAACCGGAAGTGGGAAGTCTACTCTAATCCAAGCTCTCTTCAGAGTGGTGGAGCCTTCAGAGGGTCGGATCGTGATTGATGGAATCGACATTTCTAAGATAGGCCTGCAAGATTTGAGGTGTAGGTTGAGTATAATTCCTCAGGATCCAATTTTGTTTCAGGGAACCTTGAGGACTAATCTTGATCCTCTACAAGAGCACTCTGATCAGGAGATATGGGAGGTAAGGCATTGGTATAGATAGACGAATTAGAAATGATCGTTAAACCCTTGCACACTTCATCGAGAAAAATATTATGACGCATGGCATCATTTTAAATAAACATGTGATCTTTTTTTTTTTTAATTCTGCCAGGTTCTACACAAGTGTCATGTGGCTGAAAATGTGAAGCAAGATGAGAGGCTTCTAGAAGCACCAGGTTTGTGTGAACAAATTCTTACAATGTATCACCATGTTATTATTACACTTTAATGAAAATTGGGAAACTGGTGCAGTTGCAGAAGATGGAGAGAATTGGAGTGTGGGGCAAAGGCAGCTTATGTGTTTAGCAAGAGTGTTGTTACAGAGGAGAAGAATATTGGTCCTGGATGAGGCTACTGCTTCAGTGGACTCAGCAACAGATAACTTGATACAGAAAACTATACGAGAAGAGACGAATGGCTGCACAGTCATAACCGTAGCCCATCGGATACCTACTGTCATTGACAACGACCTGATTCTCCTCCTCTCTCAAGGCAAAGTGGTCGAGTACGACTCCCCGGCTCAGTTACTGAGAGATACTAACTCAGCCTTCTCGGGTTTGGTGATGGAATTCATGAGAACATCGTCCGCTAACAACAGCTTCGAATAGAATGAGAATGCATATTTACGTGTTGAAATGCCTGTTTGCTGCAGTCAGAGGAGGAACTACAGCAGCAGACTATGTCATAACTTGGTTCTTCTTTTACTCACTAACAAAAGAAATACTGGTAGGTATGTAGAATTTTCAAAATGGGGTGCCATTTTTAGATTATAGAAAATTTTGTGTATATACTAGATAAAAATTAAATTTGATGACCAAGTTTTTCCATTGTTGGAAGGAATTATATGCCTAACATGACTAAGTAGGTTGCATAAGGTTCTTTTTTATCAAACACATCCCTAGTTAAAATGGCACTAAATGTCCTATGACACTTTGGTGATCTTCTGTTAAAATGCCAAATGAAGAAAATAGGTAAATAATTCATTTAACTGTATTGAGCTCAGCTAATCAAACCATGTAATATGTGATCAGTTGCACGAACCTGTCGCCAACCGGAGCACATGATAGATTGATGTCGGCATTTCTCGTCGATGTGGTTCTGTTCAAGCATGAGCCAGCCTTAGAAATAAGAACACATACACTATAGCAATATTAGTAAATTGTAAGATGGAAGTTTACCTGAATGAAGACAATGCAATCCATCCTGTAAAGATGATCATCTGATAGAATCAATATGTTGTCAATATCTATCCCCTTGGCATCATGCAAGAACAAGTCGAAAACTTTTAAATTGTCTAACAGCATCTGCCGACCCTTGGAACCATCGTTTTCCTGTTTCTCCTGCCGTTTGAGTTGCAGCCAAAACCTCAACGTAACCATCCCCCAATCAGCCTATAGCATCCTCATAACGGAACCTGCTCATCGTATTACATTAGAGTAACCAAAACCATATCAAGAGTCCAAGTGAAACAAACTCTAGCAAATAAGGTTTGTTTTGTTAATAATAATTCATCACCAGTACATCAGCAACTACTAATGTTGATTATATAATCCATATCATTCATAGATAGTCACATTATAAATATGCATGATCCAATATACTTCTCTGCAGATTAGTAAATCAAATGCCACAAATCTGGTGGAAGGTTGGATCCCTTTACTAATTTCATTAAAGACTAAAATTTTTAAATACATGGTAGCTAGAGAAGAAATGTATTAATTGATAATCAGATTTCTTACAGCTGGGGTTGCAGTTCTGCTTGTAAGTGGAAAAAGTTGAGAGCCAGCAACTCCTCCAAGAATAATGGCAGCCACATTCTTCGGATTCGCCCTCTGTCTCTCTATTCTTGGTGCTTGTATGGTCTGAAATAGACAAGAAAGCACCATTTCAGAAAATCATTCTCAATTATTCATGGTGATTCAAGATTTTAGCACATGGCATACAAGCTAACAATCACTGCCTAACTTAACACCTTGTCCCTAAATAAACAAACACTAACAATCACTGTTTATTCAATTCGTCCATAAACTCCCCAGAGAATTGAGCTTTACAATATGTTGCTTCCCATAAGAAGTAACTATGTATTCATAGAACCACAATATTTCACTAAAAGAAATTTTAAACAACAATATTCAATTAAATTAGCTTAATTTACGGTAAAGCGGCAACATTTAATTCAAATTAAATTTTGATCATGACTAGAGTTAGTTGACTTATTTAGTCTTTGGTGAATGGTGAGGACCCGGATCCTAAATTTCCACACACTAAAGCTACAGACGTGTGGAAATTTACTCTCATTATTATGGGAGAGGATCCACACGCTTTTTGGTGATGTTCAACAGATGAATAGCAAATTGGTAGGGTGTGGGATAATCTGTGGGTTTGATATTAATTAGGGAGATGGGTTATTCTGCAGCGTTTACACTTGTTTCTGCATTCATAGATGATGTTGGCGTTCTCCTTCCCTCCAATACTACTCTGAAATCCTTTATGACATTCGTGGAAGGATTGGACAGCAGAAGCAGGGAGAGGATGAAGGAGTCGCTCCAACAAACCGCCAAGGCAATTCTTTATCTCACAGACGAACTAATCTCAGAGAGATTCACACGTGATGGAGACGAAGAAATCGAAGGAAGCAAAAGCAAAACTTGGTATATTGAGAACGAAGAAGATGAGGGAAGAGTATTATTCCTTAATTGAGAGAGTGAAGAAGATGAGGGAAGAGTACTATTATGGTGCTGCATCCACAGTTGTTTCCAAGTCCAAGATGGTTGGATTTCGTGACTACCTGAGATATCTCAAACAAAACCTCTTAAATGGACTGTTCACAAAACCTGTTTTGCTATTTGCTGGGACGGCTGGCATTGGTAAGACCACTCTTGCTCGAGAGATCTTTCAAGATTTGGATGTGGGTGACTGTTGGATATGATCATGACTGGAAATTTGAGGAAGTAATTACTAAAGCCATTCTTGCTCAGGTGGATCCGTAAGAAGTAGGCAGATTGCGTTTGAAAGAGAGCATGATGAGTAAGAAGTACCTGGTTGTGTTGGACGATGACTATGTTCTGGATTACTTGAAACCTCACTTCCCTCCAAGAAAGATAGAAGTCGAATATTGCTTACCACTAGGAAGAAATTCATTGATCATGACTATAGCCTTCTCGTTCAAATGCGGTTGATGAATGAGGAAGAAAGTTGGGATCTTCTACGCGACAAGGTTTTCGGTGGCAAGTGGTTTACTCCTCAGCTTGAGGAACCTGGAAAAATGATTGCCAAGAGATGTGACGGCCTTCCTCTTACCATCGTCACTGCTGCCAACCTCCTATCCAAGGCCGAGGAGCCGACGTAGCAACACAAAGGAATCACCAAGTCTTTGTTGAAGCATATGATCAAATATCCAAGGTACTACTTCCAAACTATAATCAATTAGAAGACGAATTCAAATTGTGCTTTCTTTATATAGGAGTTTTTCCTGCAAACATCCCCTGGTCGAAGCTCTGCTGAAGAAGTTGTTGACCCAACTATAAGCTTATATTCAGTAATATGATATGCTAAATTGCATGAGTTTTATCGGCTACAATGGTCTTGTCATTGTCCACCAAGAAAGCTTTACTACGTTTCAATCAAAATTAATGGTGACCATAAAAACTTGTGGCCTCCATTCATCCTGGTGGCACTTTTGCAAAAGAGAAGCTAAGAGGACCAACTTTTTTTATGTCCTAGAATGTTATGATGATGGAATTGAACAAGGCATACAAAATCAGATAAGATTGAATGTGCACAGTAATGTTTTATTTGCCCTCAAAGATGTGCATAACTCTATCATGGAAAACTGCGGATCTACTGCACAATCTCTCTTATGTTTTGGTCCATATACACAATACATGGTACCGATATATTTTGGTTTATAGTTGCTCAAGAGGCTCGAGCATCCGTTTTTATGAATTCCCAATGCAAGTATTGGAATTGGTTAACTCTCACATGCAATAGAAAGCTTCCTCCATCTATATCCAAACTTGAAAAATTGGAATACTTGATTGTCCATACTCATATAAGCATCAAGCACTGTGGTGGAGATATGGGATATGGGAAACCTGAAGGTTCTAGATGTCATGGGATGTGACCTACCGGATTTGGGCGAAGCATCCTTGCAAAAGCTTATGAAGCTGTCAAATGTGACAGATGGCAGCTGCGTTGTTGTCAAAAGAGTCCTTAAGCTAAAGAAGCTAGGAATCAAAATCGCATTGACGGAAGAGCGTTTTGTTTACTTTGGTCATATTTCCAATCTAATAGAATTTGGAATCACTAAAATGTGTGATTGTGAATCCTCAAAGGGAGATTAAGGTTGCTTCTTTTCTATGCCTGCCGTTTACGTTGAAGAAGGTGAGTTTGAGTGGGATGTGATATCCTTGGGAAGAAATGAGCAATCTTTGTTGGTTGCCAAATCTTCAACTGCTCAAGTTGAGATTCAATGCCTTTCGAGGTCAACATGGGAAGTGGAAGAGGATGGATTTCAAAATCTTCTTGTTCTTGAAATCGAAGATGTGGATCTGGTAAAAGGAAAGTGGACAAGTGGAAGCTTCAAACTTCTTAACAGAGTAATTATCAAACATTGCTACAGGTGGAAAGAGTTCCAATTTGCTCCTGCATGCATCCCTTCAAAATATTTTTCTTTTTCATGTGTTTGACTGCAATTCTTTGCTTGAAGTGGATATAAAAATAAAATATATGAAAACCAGGATTGGAACTCCACCGAAATTTATCGTGCAATCTTCATGGAAATCATGAGTGAATTACAAGGTTAGTAACTCTTGTTTTTCTCTTCACCTATTTGGTATGTACTCACTCTGCTACTCAATAAATTAAATCATGTGCCATTACATGGCCTACCTTCCGTTAACTATGTAACCACCCAATATATGTTATTATGTCAATACATACACATTTATCTACATGTTATTTACACTTATCATGTTTTATATATATAACATGTGCGGATCTAAAGGTGAGGAACACCATTATGTATATATATATATATACTATAATTATTTTACTTAGAGTTGATATCCTTTGCGTTTAGGTGCACGTTTTTATCCATATGTGTGTAACTTTTTATTTAGTAGTGTATATATTTCCTTTATAATTTTTTTAAATTATGTTTATTATTAAAAAACACTTAAAGAAAATTTGCTAACAAAGTATATACAATTTTTTTTATTAGGATAATACATTTTTATTCATAAATGTATAAGTGTATATAATTTTTTTCATTAGAATATAAATTTTATTATAAGTTTCTAAAAATAGGTGCACGGTACACTCGGATGCACATAATCATTAGCATTTTACTTACTTTATTTATTATTTATTTATTTACTTACTTATTCCACCTTCAAATCTGACATTTGTGAGATATCTAACTAAAATATCTCAATTTCATTCAAACTTAATCTCCTAATTTTTCCCCTCATACCTCAAAGTGCAAACTCATACGTCTCTACGTGAAATCACAGTAATCTCTTTTAATTGAATTATCCAATATCTAATAAGTTTTTTATTTTTCATACACTATGTTCATTGTTTTACGGCAATATTTTTATGTCTTTATATTAATCTGGAATTGTGTTGAAATCTTAAAATTTTGTTAAAATCATACTACTTTATATTTGTAGTATCAAGATGCATTAGATATTTTAGATATTCATCTTTTATGTTTAGGTATTACAAATTTAGTAAAGTCAGATAATAATTATGTTAGATGGGTCGACCCGTTATTAAATGCACGTTATATAGGTAACATATGTTAATTCGTAGTTAAAGTGTGTTTTTTAAAGTATGATGAATAATGAATTAAAATATGTTTTTAAAGAGTTATAGTATAATTCACTATAAACATATTTTAAATATCAATAAATATACTTTATCTATATAATAACTATACTTTAACAATTGATAGACCCGTCTCACAAGAGAGAGTATCTCTGCAAATTTATTTATTTATTTAACTAAATAGTTATTTATAATTATCTTTTTTTTACAAAATTTTACATCGTATCAAATTGATTTTGTTATGATTAATAGTTGAAACATCTTGTGAGTTAAGAAATATTGAGAAATTCTTAGTTGATCTGTGCTCACACATGACCCAGTTATCAACTGCAGGTTTACAAGAAAAATGAGACCCACATATTTAAGTGTAATGATTATTACTCATCTTTCATTCTCTGCACTGCCTCCTCCCTGCTCCTCTTGCATCTTCCCACCTTTTATCTTCCCACATTTTCAACCTCATTCTTTACACTGCAACTCCATCCTTGTCACCGGTTCATTCTATACTGTATTCCTTCCAATTTCTACTTTTAATCACCGTTAATGATCTTTCATTCTAATAAAAATTAAAAACTATATTTTAAATATATATATATATATATATATATATATATATATATAACTAAACATATATTTTATATTAAAATATAATTTTAAGTATTATAATATAATTTAAAAATATTTTATGTAGGAATTATAATTAAAATAAAAATATTTAATAAGTTTAAATTATATATATATATATATATATATATATATATATATTATTAAGATACAAACTAAATAAAACTTTATGGAGTATATTTAAATTCTTGTGTCGTATGAAATATTTGACGATATACTTAAATTTACTTTTTAAACATAAAATATTATTCTTTACGACGATGAATGGATACTCTTTTAGATAATAAATTATTAATTCATCTTAATATGAATATGAAATTTTACAATATTATACTCCCCATTAGTAATATATAGCAGTGTTTTGAAAATCAGACCGGACCGGCTAGTTCAACTGATTAAATTGGGAACCGGTGCCGGAATCGGTCCAAAACCACCCAAAAACCATTTTCCCGATTGAACCGGACAAAACCACCAAACCGATAAAACCGACGGAATCAGAAAACTGCCATTTTTATGTTTAAAACTGCATCGCACACAAACAATTCATGTTTATTCTGTTCGGCCCGGGCTATTAACACCCCAATTCCACTATAGACACCCCAATAGCTAAATACACCCTAAATTAATTCTTTCAATTTTAATTTTTCACTTTATACATACCGTAAAATACAATTTTACTCTTCTTATTAAATATCCCTTTTGAAGCCCTAATCCCCAATTTTCACTTCCTACAACACGTACAATTTCTCACTTTTTAAAGTCTGAACATTTGTATGAACTTCATTCCATTTTATGGCTATGGATATTTCTATTTGGACCATGAGCTTCTTCCTTATGATTATTGGAATGTTGTTATTTTTTTAATGTCTATGTACTATTACTGTATTTAATAAAATCATTTTGTAAAGAATAGATGTAGATCCAGTACATAAACAAAAATACGTGCATACTATATGGCATAACACAAAGCAAAAATGGCACTCAAGCACGGGTAAAACAAAAATGACACCTAATCCTTAGTAATATCTACAATGTCTCTTTGTGAAAAAGATCCCACAAGCTCATTATATATGATAAATTGTTGTTGGCACAACACATCCCATCCTTGAGCGCAATCATCACGACAATCATACCACTTTGAGGGTAATACGTGCATAATTTTTACATATGCATGTTTAGAGGACATACTGCAATGAAGTGGAAACTCCTCTCGATTAATGACATGCTAATGCAAGTAGGTTTTGGAGAGACAGACATCCTCAGAGGCAAAAAAGTATAGCAATTGCTATTTGACAATGTTACAAATTGCACATTGTAAGTAGAAGCAACCAAGTGACTCATCTTGTGTAATGTAAAATAATATTTCTGTCTAGCTGAAACAGGGTCAAAACAATTCAGAGTTGACATAATATCATCAACGACACTCCTTTTAATAAAAAGGTTTGTATATAGATGTTTGTGTGTTCGAAATTCATCCATCAATTCACACAAAATTTTTGGCCAAGCTCCCTCCCCAAACCCAGTGCATGAGCCACAACTCGAAACCCACAATGACATCACCCTTTACATTTATTGTGCTCAAAACATGATCACGAAATATCCGTGGTATATCATCAATAAACTCAATTGGACTCACTGAAATTTTCTTTGGGCATACCACCTATTAAAATAAATATATTATAATTATAAATAATATAGAGAGATTTTTTAGCACACAAGTACCTTTTGTTTTTCTCTTCGAACGGTGCAGAACATAGGATTGCCCATACTTGGCCCACTTATCTCAATTATTTCAATAATTGGAGAACAACTATCATTGATTGACTCAACATACTCGAATGCACTTTGTCCCGCTTGGTGGATGTTGAATGTCTTTGCGTCGATCCTTTGGGACGGCCACAAGTTCTCTTTGATGGCATGGGCTCGATCAATGATGTAGTGACATGATATGCAACTTCTCTAAGCCTTTTAATCATGAAGTTTCTTTCCACATCATTAGTCATCGTGTGGAAAATGTCATTCACAACTCCGAATGTTTTGATCCACATGGTGAAAAAATAATTGTGCCAACTGGCTTCATATCCAATTTCTTCCAAAAAGCATCAACATATTCTACTGGGATTGGTGAGTCACTGCGGGTGAATTCTGCTATTTCATGAGCGCAAGGTGGACCACGTGTCTTCTGTAAGACACACCCACAAAGTAAATGATCGATCCCAACAACATTTACGCCATTCATCTCTTTGAGTATTTTTTCTAATGCTGCTTTTGAAATCTCCCTTCTCAAGAGTCTGAAAGTAGATGGTTTGTATCTATGTTGCACAACAGTATGACTCTTCTCGAATGAAGCTTTGATCGCAATATGTGATGTCTCAAGAAGAGAATGAATTAGAGTCCAACATGTCTCAAAGTTTCTCTGACTCGTTCCCAAATGCTTTTTCAATTTTGAATGGTTGCTCTCCACACTATAAAAAATAAGTTAAACATTTTAAAAAATATCAAATACATGGTATTAGGTACATGGAGTTATTTACCTATTTGCTGTGACATTGCCATAGTGCATGACATTGTTGGTCCAAGCTGATACAAATCTTTCTTTATACGGTTTTATCCACTGATTCATGCAGTACGCAATAGCTTTTGGGTAATCTGCGTGGTTCATCTCAAAATTCTTGTGCATCTCATTAAATCTGTGCTCATTTTGTGAGTGTATGAGCCCATCAAAGTTAGAATTAAATAACTTCCATGCTTTATCATTGTAGAATATTTTCTTGCAATTGGCCAATACATTTTTTTGAATGTGCCACCGGCATAGTAAATGTCTGGAAGAGGGAAAAATAATTTGTATGGCATTCATCAACTCTAGCTCTCTATCCATGAGGATCACATTGGGCATTTTTGCTTTACTCATCAATATTTTTAGCGTATTGAATGCCCACATGTAGTTGTCTTCACGCTCAGATTCCATATAAGCAAATGCAATACTTTATGGAAGGAAGTGTAGATCTCTACTCTATTAGGATGAAGTTGGTGAGAAGAAAATTCTAGGACCAGAGATAGTAGAAAAGACAGTGGAAGCGATTGAAAAGATCAGAAGAATTTTGACCGCGCAAAATCGATAGAAGTCTTACGCTGATAAGAGACGCAAAGATTTGCAGTTCTAGGAAGAAGATAAAGTTTTCTCAAAGTCTCACCAAGAAATTTCTTGCTTTGGAAGGAAAGGAAAACTCAAGCCAAGATATATTGGGCCTTACGAGATTTTGGAATGAATCGGTGAGTTAGCATACAAATTAGCTTTACCACCTGAACTAGTTGGAGTACATGATGTATTTCACGTGTCCATGCTACGAAAATATGTATTTGATCTAAATCACATTGTTAACCATGAGTTTATAGCAATTGACGATAACTTGGCGTATGAGGAATCTCTTATCGCCATTCTTGACATGAAAGTTCATAAGTTGAGGAATCGTGAAGTTGTTTTAGTCAAAGTCCATTGAAACCAACATAATAAAGAGGAAGCAATGTGGGTACGCGAAGACGACATACGCAGTAAATATCTGAATCTACTAATATCTGGTAAGTGCAATTTTGTGGACGAAATTTTATTTTTAGTAGGGATGGATGTAATATATATATATATATATATATATATATATATATATATATATATATATATATATATATATATATATATATATATATATATATATATATATATATATATTGTAATATCTTTATTTATATAATAATTATATATATATGTGTGTGTGGTTAGTAAAAACATACATAAATAAATTATTATATTATACTCCCTCTGTCTCAGGCTAAGAGGGTCATTTTACCATTTTGGTCGTCCTACCCAAAGAGTCTCATTTCCTTTTTTGGACACATGAGACCCACCCACACCCACTAATACAATTAAAACATGGGTCCCCCACCCACTAATACAAATATCCACTACACATTAAATAATAATACTCCTTATTCCACGTGCCCAAAAGCAAATGAGACTCTTAACCTGGGACGGAGGGAGTATATATTTATCAAATGTCTTTAAATAGAAAAATATAAATGAATTGTGCAAATTGCACAAGTTTTGAATAAGAATTACTACACCAACTAAGCAACTATCTTTGTATATATACACACACATACACACATAGTGGGTGATAATTACTTCTTCCTCAATTGAGCAGGTAAGTGCTCATTTATTTATATATATAAACTATAAATATATATACATATGTACTGATATCTGATATACATACATACATATATATATATATATATATATATATATATATATATATATATATATATATATATATATATATATATATATATATATATGAATCTGTAACTTATGAGGTTACTCAAATTGTAGTCAATTTTTATCATATTATATACTAAAATGATCATCTTGATGCGTAGATTCTATATATATAACTATTTTGTGAAATGAATTTCGTATGAGTAAGAAAAACTCCTTCCAAACTTTTAACCCTTTAATGACATTTTGTTTTGGTGTGACATAACTTTGTTATTATAGGCCATTTTGAAGCCCTCCTCACGAGAATTACAAACATATAATTAGTTCTGAGTTTGGACCTAAAATGAAGAAGATGCGAAGAGACCCATTTCGTGTAAAAATTTTGTCCCCTTTAAACTTCGATATTTTTATGAAAAATTAGTGTGCATGTGGTTCTCACTTTGCGAGGACTCCATATATACTTTCGAATTTTCAAACGAAGTTGAAGTTGAGTTATTTTGTAATAAGGATAAAGTTTAGTGTAAGTTTAAATGAGAATTTAATATAATGCAGGGATTTGATTGCAATTTATAAATATATATATTAAATAATAATAAATTTTAAAATTTAGAACTTACTATTCAGTAAGTATGTATGCAGTATATATATATACTGAAAACTTATGTTACGTGTGTGCGTGTGCTATATTAATTATTATTATATTTTATTTAGTTATTTATTTATTATTTATCTTATTTTATTTCATTATTTATTTAATATATTTTTATTAATTTAACTTTTTATATTGAATATAAATATGTCACTATTATTATTTTTAGGTGTAGAATCTTTATATCCGTTTTTAATAAAATTAATGTCATTTGTAGAATCAACTTTTATGTCATGAATGCTATCTTAAGATATGATATATGTTACTTATATGTCATGTGTGTTTTTAGTTCGATGACAAATATTTTCTTATTAACAATTGTACGGGGTGACGACTCGATGTACATATATCAACTAACTCAAGTTATCGGGCGACGGTTCGGTACTAAAAATATTTCAAATTTATTAATACTCGTATTGAATGACGATTCGATGCATATATGCCAACTAACACAAGTTATCGGATGACGGTTCGGTCTAAAATATTTTCATTTAGTTATCAAACGATAATGTGCAAAATTATTTTATTAAATTGACATATGTTACATTTTATGGTATATTTGGCATGCATATTTATTTTTAATTGTGCAATCATTTACGTTAACTCACTGAGTGTATTTTAAACGCTCATCCCATATTAATTTTCAGAACAAGGTTTAGAAGATGAAGAGGCCCCTGAAGATGTCCCAAGCCCATAGAGGACTTTATATTATGTCTTATATTTTAGTATTTTATTAAGAATTTTATTTCAGATATATCATTTAAACGTACTTATTTTTGATATTTCACTTTACTCGGGTGAGTAGATACTAATATGTAATAATCTCTATGCAACTTTTACTTTATTATATTATCGCTTTGTGGATTTTTATATTATTTTCGTTGTGCATTCTCGACCCCTTTATTATTATATTGGGAATTGTATATCTAGTAGCGTCCCAACTCCATAGCGTAATCTGGGGCGTTACAGATTCTTTGTCGATTACCATATTGGTTTGGAGACCAGTGGGACGGTGGCAACCGAAGACCGGTGGTTGGTGAGGACTGGCGACCGATAACTTTGGTCCCATGCAGTACTCCATCCAACAGGAGGCCACTGACAGTGATATAAAAAGATATGAAAAATACTTTATAAGGCTTCCAATTTCCCATAAGGTCTCCTTTTTGTTAATATTCTATTATATTTTATTATTCATGAAGTAATTGATAAAGAATATAATGATGTATACAAATAATCCACTTATATATTATGAGATATTTTATAAAATTTATTAATATTCATAAATTTTAATCAATCATATTTTTTAATTATTATTTAAAAATGATTAAGTTTATATTATATATAATAATGAATACTCTTGTCCAAAAAAAAGAGCCTTCACCCTTTTTTCATGTAGATTGTAAGCCTGGCGTGAACCCGCTTTACACGTGCAACATTTTTTATGTAAAATTACTCTTTAACGCACAAAAAAAAATAAAAATATTACTCTTTAGAGATTTTTTTTGAATTAAAAATATTATTTCTTAAATCTTGCTCAACAAGAATATAAAAATGAAAACATATCAGAATTTTAAAAGTAACATATCTCCTTTAGAAGAGTAATAGTTCATCTTTATAAATACTTCATCAGTCCACTGTCAATCTATCCATTTTATCATTTTGGGTCGTCCACTCTTAATCTATCCATTTATCTTTTTAGATACATGGGACTCACCCACACACTAATACAATTAAAATATGAAACCCACACACCCCACTAATACAACTACCCACTATACATAAAATAATAATACTCCTTAATTTTCGTGCAAAAAACAAATAGATAAATTAATGTTGGATGGAGGGAATATTAATTTTTCATGTACTAAATAATAGTAATTGGTACATTAGATAACAAAAATTTGAAGAGTACCTATGTCTTGGCCTAATTTTTATTAAAATATTAAGTATTTAAAAAATATATATAATAAATGAATGTTAAACCACTACGAGTAATCCGCATGTATTGATAAATGGATTTGGGACCGCTACGGGTATTATAATGGACTTTTTAATTAATGAGATGGGTATAAATACGAGTATTTGATAATTAGACGGGGACGGGTACTTCTAAACAAGCGTGTACCCTATACATTGTCATCCGTAAATATAAGTAAAAATTGATGTTATGAAAAATTAAGCATACGTACTATAAGATTTAATTGATAGATACAAAATTAAATTAGATTAAAAAAATAAATTTACGTTTGTATATTATAATTACTATATACTTCAAATAATTAACAATTTATTTATAAAATATATAAATTTAAATAAATAAATATATTATGATTAACATAAAAATTTTAATCTAAATATAATACAATTTTTTCCGTGCGACGCATAAATGGATAAAATCTAGTTATATACATAAAAATAAATTACAATTAATAATATTATGCCACTTGTCACTAACTAGACAATTTCGTGGTATGTTTTCTCCTTCAATCGATTGGGCATATTTTTTACTTTTTTAATTTTTTTAATTACACTATTTTGTCTTATTAGACAACCCCTCTCAAACGGTTGTTGATATATGGGATAGTCGGTGCATGATCAGGACGTTGCAAGGAATACTTTGCCTTGTTTCTAAGCTTTGATAAGCTCAAAAACGAATGGTCCACAAGAAAACTGTCATTAGTTAATTCAAAAACGATCTTAAACACTGTTTCAATTAGAGACACGTCTACCATCTCTATATTAATGTTGTACTTTCCATTAAAAACAATGTGATCAAAAGGAAAATAATAAATAAATTTGGTTGCAGAATTGAAATTAAAAAAATAGTATTAAATTGTCATCACTTAGGATCAGAGAAGAAACTGTTGATGCTATGAAAGATTTGGGGGTTCTTCCCTCGAACGTATTTTCTCAAAGCATGTTCTTTGTATTTTTCACCTTCACTGAAATTATCCAACACACCAGCCATTCTGTTCTCTTTCAAAACCCTGCAACATGTAATTATAATATATAAATTAGTATTATTCAACGACTAATTATTTTAACTAATACATAAACAGTTTGAAAAAGCCATGTATGACATGTTAATTATTATTATGAGATTAAAAGCAATATTAATGTCATATATATTTTAATAAAAAATGATGCACATATAGGTAATTAAAAGGTCATCCGTTCAGTTCTGTATTTTGGAGTCGTGGAAAATTTTGTAACTTTTGTTAGATATAAAAATTAGAACACAAGTCTTGTGTGAGACCGCCTCAGATAAGGTCATTTTATGCTTTCGTAATTCGTTCGCGATAAAATGTTATTACCTTTTATTTATACTATAAATTATGTTCATGGAATAGTTTATTGCACCATTATCATTTTTTATAGATTGAATATCATTTTCATTAATGATGTGATTATTTTTTATTCATCTCATATAAGGGCTTACGTCATACTATTATATAAAACTGTTAAAAAGTTAAAAGGTAATATTTTTTTTAAAAAAAAAAATTATGATGGGTAACAATTTTCTAAATCATCTAATAATTAACACATTTTTCACAATTTCTCAAACTTAAAAATAGTAGATGAGTGTATTAAACCAAGGTATTTAGATTGCAATACATTGGCATTGATTTAGGGTTACCTGACTTCAGGGTTGGAAGTGATATTTCTACCAAGTTGCATCACCATGATTCCAAGGGCAGCTCCAATGGCTGCACCAAGTGGATACACTTCTGGCCTCACCCATCGACCCGCCATTTTTTTGTTTTGTTTTTGAAGCTGCAAAACCAACAACACAAAGAAAAGCCCACCTACCCTGCAAAAGGATTGATGAGCTTCTTCTGCCTTGTTTATTCAATTTTGTTTTGCAGCCCAACAAAATACAAGATTACTCTCTATCTCAATTCTACTGCACAATATCCATAGTCTTTCTTCTATTTATAGTGCTCTCAATTGTTTTCCATCCATCTCTATGGTGCCACCTAAAATAAGCCTATATTTATGCTCTTCTTTCACCTCTTATTTCATAAAAGCCGTTCAAGTTACTTACTAAACCAATGAATTAACCATACAATTTTTTTTTCTTCTAATATATATCATATTCTACACTCTTTATTTTTATTTTTTATATTTTTTTGCAAAGATTTGTGTTTGACCATTTCATGGTATGACGTCGGTAAGACGGATAAGTAGTAATAACTTTTATAATTATATGCGATGCTCAATTAATGAAAAGTGACAATAGTGTCATTAAATATTACATTAATAATTTATAGTATAAAGAAAAAGTAATAATCTTAAAAGAAAAGTGATAATTTTTTTAATAAAATTTGATAAACAATTACAAAAGTGTAAAATGTGTCACTTCAAGTCGATCTTACACAAGTGTGTCCCTAATTATATGCTCATACCTCTAGGTACTGATTAGTGAATTAGAATGTGTATTCACAGCATACTCAATCGAGGAAGCATGGACATTAGATTGGAATTTATGCAAAGTTGTGATCCAATTCCTACACTTTTTAATAGAGGTGTCAAAAGAAGTTGGTGGCCGATTTGGTTGTAGGTTCAAATGAGTCGTGTCTATATTTGTGGGTGATGAGTGTAGAAATTTCGTGAACTAGGGTCCTTTTATAGCATGAATTAATATAAATACTAGCATTTTAACCCGTGCGATACATGGGAAGACGTTATGACAAAAATAATGTATTTATTTATAATTTATAAAAAGTTTAAAAGAATGAGCTTTGGTTATCGAAAATTATATTAAAGTTAGAGTAAATATAAAAAATGGTCATGTAAGTATGACATTTTTCAATTTTAGTCCTTTTTCTATTGCGTTTCTCACTTTTGGTCCTCCGGTGTCCGATTTTGGTCCTTTTGGTCCAAATTCAGTCCTTTTTCGATGAAATTTTATAAAAGTCGTCGAAAATTTGTGCGTGAATTGCACGCGCTCTAAAAATGTGCAGATTTGGCTTTGAGATGGGTTTTTGATTACATGGATTTTCATTTAATTTTTTTTATATTGAATAAGCCACCTATTTCCACGTAAGAACTAAATAATTTAAAGATAGAGATTCCACCCAAATTGAGAAGAAACCAAGTCGATTTGAGGAGCCAGAGAAAATAACCAAGGTCATAATGCGGAGGAATTATTTGCAGAGTAGATTTAAAACGAGAAACGAAGAGAAATAGCTAAATAGACAGATCTTGATTCACGGTAAGGAAGCCTATTTTTAAGCTATGAATTTAAGGTTGAAACAAGGAACTTGTTAATTTTACGTCGTAGTTGCTAACATACTATCTTTGCAGATGATTTAGGTTGTGATTTTTAGAGTTTAGGGTTTAATTATGGAGTTTTATGATGTATTGATTTGGTGTTTATGAAAAAATGTCAATTGTATGTCTTACGTTGTTAAATTTTTGTGCCTTTGTTTTGAAAGAAGTTTACGTTGATCGATTTTGGGACGTGCTTAGCAACCATATGAATTGAGTGTGTTTTGGGTTTAATCGAGTTCAAAATGTCACAAAAATCAGGTGCTTGGGCTGGACAACCAAGCAAACTTCAATATGAAGACAAGTGGTGTGGATTGTGACGAAAGAAGCTGCAAATCAAAGTGTGTTCTTCTAGAAGTCAAAATCACCAGAAATTATTTTACTATTGTGTTGAGCATACGTTTGATTCTTGGTGCAATCCGATCAATGAAAAAGAGTTCCATGGAGAAGAGTGTTCTAATGATGATAGTTATGGTGTCAACAAAGTATGGCCCAATGAAGAGAAAGTGATGAAGAATCTCAAGCAAATCAAGAAGTCGTTGCATGAGCTATTACATTTGATTATAATAACTTTGATTATTGTAAAAGTTGTTGTGTTTGTGTCAATCATAGGTCTATTTTAAGTGTAATGGTACTCTTTTTAATATTGCTAATGCATTTTGAAGTTGAACTTTTTGAATTGTAATGAACTTAATGTTAAAGCTGAAATTTGAAATTATTGTTGATTGAATTGGGAATGACAGCACTGATGGTATAATAGTGGCTTATTTCTAAAAGGGACAGCAATTCTGGAAATGTAATTCCTTATGTACTTTCCATGAAATGTATAGAAATGTAATGTGCATGAAATGAACTACTTCTTGTTGTAAAGATATTGTCATAAACTAACATAAATTTGCATCATCATATAACTTGTAATAATTTTCATATCAATAAATATGCAACACTTCACCTTTATAAATATGCAGAACTTCAATGAAAATTCCATAGTGGCTAGGAATAAGTTTCATATCATTAATAACTTGGACAATCAATGTTGCCAAGACAAAAAATTACACTTGAGTGTATTAAACAAAAGCATAAACCATTACTCAAGTAAATCCTAAACCCAAAAAGCATATTAGTTAACTGGTGGCACACCACATGTTTACCACACGATCAATTAACCAGTGCATACAACGATATAGTTTCATGATCGTGACAAAACATTAAGTAAAATACGACCATCCACATTAAGCAAAATACAACATAGTCTCTATTTCCTACTATCACTAACACCACTAGTCTGAGAAAGATCCATATACTTGCTCCCACCATCCACAACGATTCTCATTTGAATTGTATCATCAGGGCGTTGTATTGTGAACTTTGGCAATGTTGATCCACGCAGTAAGGTTGGAGGACATCTGATATTAGGGCCAATGTGAAGTGGTGACAGAGAATGAGTGATATGTTGTAAGAGTGCTAGAACTTGAGAACCAATTTGATGCATTTGTTGCCAAGGAGTTGGTCCAACAGCAACTGGGACAATAGGCATACCCAACATAGTTGCAGTGTTGACTTGGCTTAAAAGTTCTTCCCAATCCTCAGGGTCCTCTTCATCTACTAATTGCCTAGTTGGTGGTCTAACAAGAGGAAAGGGTTTATCAACCTGTAAATCACAAGATCTAATGAAGCTCCAACTAATTCCAATATATTAAAGTATAAATGATTTTATTGCTTATAAACACTTATTCTTTTACCCTTTGCTTTCGATCTATTAACCGATTTTTTTATAGAATGATTTCCTGAGTTTTTGTTTGAAGCTTTTTTAGATGATTCGGCACCCTATATAAGAGAAAAACTAAACATTGGATATGTGACCTTGTAGAATAATTAAAACATGTAATAAATAATTGAATTTTATTTTAACTTGCCTTATCTTGGTTACTTTCAGAGGGATAATTTACATCAGCGACATATGCTCCTTTTTGAGACCTGCCTATCCTTACCTGCATTTTCTCTTTCAAAATTAGTTGTTATAGTGATTAAAAAAAACAAATGAATTAAGAATTAGTGGATATCACTTGTAGTTTAGAAGGTCTGTCCACTAGGCCAACATCCGAAGGTTCTTCTTCATGTCTTGCAACTTTGTGATGCCTTGCATTATGGCCTTCACCTCTACAGACTCTGCAATTGACCTTTTTTTGTTGTCTTTTCATCTTTCGAGTAGATGTTTGGCCTTTTTTTTTTGTATTCTGCTCATCAGGTTCACTCCTTCTAACTTTTTTGGGTCTTCCAGCTCTCTTTCCAAATTTAGGTGGCTTTGGAGGGATGAATAATGTTGGAGCCCACTCGCTAGAATTAACAATGGGTAGTATTGTTGGCCCATATACTGCCTTATAGGTCTCAACCTTATAACAATCATCAACAAAGTCTTCGGCCTTCAAACCTTGATGTGCAATAGCAGAAATTGCATGCTTGCAAGGTATACCACTCAATTGCCACACTCTACAAGTGCAACTTCTCATCTCTAAATCCACTTTGCAGAGAGTACCAACCACACTGTCGATATTATAATACCTATTGTTTGATTTCATAGGGACACAATCACCAAGACCTTCCATATTTTTTAAAAGAATATCCTGAATTTTTGGAGGTAATCTTTTTTTCCACTTCTCTGCACCATCTCTACACTCTTGCATCCTTACCATCAACCACCGTCTTATCCATTCGAGCATTGTGATGATGGGCTAATCCCTAGCATCTAAAATTGCAAAATTGAAGCTCTCACAAACGTTATTCAACAACATGTCACACTTTGACACTTCACTAAAATGAGATTTTGACCATTGCTTGGGATGTTTATTAGTAAACCAATCTGCAGCTTTATGGTCCATACCTCATATAGCCTTCATCTCATCGTTAAAAACACGCAGTGTAGTTGCTCTAGCAGCCCTCCAAAGTACATTCTTGAATGCTAGACCCGGCCATTTTTTTTGAAGTTATTATGCATGTGCCTAAAATAAAATCTATGTTCAGCCTTTGGAAAAACCAGCACCATTGCTTGAATCAGCCCCTTCTGCTTGTCACTCATAAATGTGTACCTCTCTAGATCTTGAATATTTAACAAGATCATGAACCATTCCCAAGTATCTGCAGTTACACTGGACACAACAACCCATGCAATAGGATATATTCTATTGCTTGGATCTATGCCTACAGCAGAAAGTAGAACACCCCTATGTAGTCCTTTAAGAAAACATCCATCTAAACCAATAAAGGGGCAACAACCTCTTTTAAATCCCCTTTTCACTGCATCAAAGCACACATAAAATCTACTGAATCTTTCTTCACCATCCCTCTTCTCAGTTAGCAACACAATAGTTGAGTTTAGGTTGGAGTTTCGCAACTCCTGAGCATAATCCCACAACTTATTGTATTAGTCTTCAGGCAATCCTCGAATAATTTCTAAAGCTCTCTACTTTGCTCTATAAGCTTTTTGTTTAGAAATATCCACTTTCAGCGCTGTCTATGTATCTTTTCTCCATCCTTTAATCTTTCTTTTGAGTCATTGTGAAAGTTAGACACATATTTATCTCCCAACCACCTTCCAGCAACATTTTTCACTTTAAACTGTGGTGGACAGGTATGAGTAGGGTTATATGTTCTAATCTGAAAAGTTTCTTCATCATCCTTCTTTAGTAGATGTATCTTTCAATCACATTCTGCATCTCTACATTTAGCATGCACTCTGATCCTGTCATTCTTCGCAAACTTCAACGATCTTTTAGTCATTATTACATGAGATTGGACAGCTTTCATAAAAATATTCTTACTCTCAAATGCCATACCCACTTCGAAAGAAGGATTATACACTGAATCCGAATTAAAATTCTTTAACTCATCTGTTTCTCCCTCTTTGTCTGATACTCTATACTCATCAAACCCATCACTAGCCCAAACCGCATTCCCCTCTCCAGTGTCTTCATCAACAACATGCGCATCTTCAGCATTACTCTCAACAATAGCTTGCGCATCTACATAACCATCCCATATCATATCATCATCCTCTGATTCTTCATCCTCAAAATCATAATCACTATCCAAAAACACATCATCATTTAATCTATCAATATCAAGAATTTGATCAGCACATTCACCCTCTTGCACACCTTCACCCTCTTGCCCATCTTCTCCACACCATCCTTTTATCTCTACACATAATTGCATTATAGATGTAGGAAGACATAATTTACCCCATTCAGCAAGTGATTCATCATCACTCAACAATCTATAACCATTTTCAAGATATGCATAATATCTTTCAAATGAAGCAACTGTACCCATGTGCTCTAAGAACAAGTTCAGTGTTGCGTAATTGCAATCAAGGTATACATTAAAGTAATCGAGTACAACCTTTTCTCCTCCAATATAATTATCATAGTTGGTAGTAAATTTACCCCCGTGCCGTAAGATTAGTGTCATGTCATCAGAATCAGGAGCTACAACAAACACCAAGATAAAAACATCTTAGAAACTTTCTCAAGATATTTCATTCAGTTTCTTATACAAGTCAACATAACCAATGTCGGTGGCCACATGTCATCACAAATAATCCGCATATAATCAATCTTTTCTATAATTATCTAATTTATCTCACTAATCTCAAATACCAACACAACAATACAATACAAAGTAAAAGAAAAAAAACAAGCACAAACACGTGGAATAGTATAATCACGTGGAAAGATTCTCAATGAAAGGCAGCTACAAACACAACCCCCTTTTTAATTCAATTTGGACACAGCTGTAAGACAAAAATCGACGGCTGCTCGTCTCCCTTCTATCAATGCTGATGTTCCAAGAACTAATTCCCGCCATGTCAATCCACATTCATATGTATTATGTATATATGTACACATCATTAGATTGATCATCTCATGTTTATTGATCCTTTAATTAGTCCAAAAGAAAGAGTACAAATTTAATCAGCATTTATCTATCAAATTAAGCAGGAAACATGAATCAATCAATCATACACACATACTATGAATAATTGAAACATCATGGGTTTAAGCTATGATTCCTTATTACAAACCAAACCAAGCGTGTAATAAATGCTTGTAATAATTCCATTAAAAAAATAAATAATTCTTGCAACTGTAATTCACTCAATAAACATTTCATAAACCAAACTATGCAACGAAAATCCTCACTAAAAAGATTATGACCAAATACAAATACAAAAGCAAACATCCCAACTTTGCAGAAATGTAAAACTCAGTTAATCTTCATCATGCAAGCAGAACCCTAACCATTCAGATAAGTCATGTCATGAAAATTCATGGAAAAAGTGCCAAATTTGTAACTGGTGACAGAGCTCTCATAGTTGTGTAATCTGTTAAAGTTCTTGAAATGATTAGTCAAACTGCTTGTAAGTCCATTCAACAATAATGACTGTATTTATCGAGTAAAATAGCAATTCAAATCATGTAAATAATAACAGAGTATCAAAGAAAATTTACTAATTATATTCATAACCAAAATTTCATATACACACCCACGGTAGTAATTAATTTTAAGTATGGATAGTAATTATTAACAACAACTATAAAATAAAATAACTTTACTAATAGAATAGATATATGATTAATAGATATGAATAATGACAGTAAGAATTATATTATCATTCCTCTCAATATTGCAGTGGCCTAATAAGTACATAAAATACAATTATAAGGAAAAAACTTCCAAAAGCTTGCAACAAAATTTAACTTTTGTACATTCAGTAAAAGCTCACACAATATGATTACATCTAAATTAAATTATATATTCTTATAAAATATAAGGGTAAGTCAAACATACAAACTACCTTTGAAATGAAAATCACGACTTGGTTAGGGTATAAGCATCAAACTCAATGTTGTTTGACCTTTCCAACCACAAAACCTGAATAACATGGTAGTTAATATAGTGCACAAACTGGATGTTGAAAAAGTAAAAAATGTATATATCAAGAATAATCTTACATTTCTTACAACTCAATCACACATATTTGCATTCATAAATAAATTCCAAGATATGGAACTTTGTTCCCTCTAGCATATTTTGCAGCCAAGATCATTCCATTCACACCACAATCTCCATAACCACCAGGAACCAACACACATGTAGCATTCTAAAATACATAGAACAGAATATTTTAACGAAAGAAACACTGCACAAATAAATTACAAAGCAAATAACCAAAAAAAAAATAACGAAGCAGATAACCCAAAACCCGAATAATCATAATCAAATTCTTCATAGATTTAAAAACCCACAACACCTAAACATCATCGAATTCTTTAAACATATAAAAAATTAAGGGCAGATGTAAATCAAAATTCAACATACCCATATAGCTCTTGCATTCTCCCCCCACTAATTGGATCAAAAGTTATTATCGATTGTGTTTGAAGTTACGCAAAATTAAATGAATGAGATTTGAGATAACAAAAAGAATAGAGAAGAGAGAATAAGAAAACGGAGACTTTGAGATATTAGAGATTAGGGTAAATATCTATAATAGTAATAAGTAGTTGAAATTGTTAAACATAATGGACGGCTTTAAGGACCATAATATATTAAGAAATTCAAAATATGTCAGGTATCCCCCAAACCTCAATTATGGATCCGTATTTTATTTCTTAGTTTACCTGCTACCAGTAATCATCAATTTCCTCCACCCCTGCTGCGCATATCATCTTCAAACAAAAAAAAACATGACAAATAGATTATAAAATAAATTCGACAATATATTTCATTGATTGCAACGTGGGTCGAAGCCATTCTGATGCAACCCTAAAATTGCGATGAGGAGAAATCGAGATATTTGATTATCATGTTGGAGAATCTAAATTGCATCAAAAGATTACTATTCAAGAGATAATTTTCATCACTCAAAAACAAAAGGTTGTGGCAAACAAAACCAGAAAGAATATATTTATTAGAAATATATAACATTGGGAGGCAAAGTAAAAAATCCTTTAGGTAATCCTTCAAATAATTAAATATATATGACCTTTAGGTAAAAAGACCTTACGGACCTTCGGTGTAAAAATCCCTGATCAATTAAATAAATCCAAATGACAGTTGCAACAGCAAAAAAACTTATAGAATATATATTCTTATTGAAGAAGCTATCCAACTTATAGAATATATATTTATATTCAGAGGAGATAGAGGTGGGTCAGAAGTACATCATCAACCTGTCAGATTTCAACAGATTATATGGCTTCGTTTCGAAGCGATCAAACAGATTACTTCAAAATAATAAATAAATCTGAATATGTTAGGGTTAACAAAACAAACAATACTGATATGTCGAAAATTATCTAACCTCTTGCAAATATTCCACGTAAGAATTGGAATGATTATCAGAAGATCAAAGAATCGACAATAAATCTTGCTCCGCCCAATAAATCAAAAAATTACAAACTTACCTAGAGCGGCTGGAGGGATCAACTTCGACGAACTTGAATATGTTATCGCAATAGTTCGGGTCTGGATCTAATGAAAAGTCTTGACCAAATTTTCTTCACACATTTAATAATGACAATGAACAATTCCGCTCAATTTTTTCGTTGGGTGGGTTGGAAGGATTCGACAATTGGTCACCTCCCTCCATGAATGCTCTTCGTCGTCTTTATTTTCGTAATTGATCACCATCGATTTTCAAAATTAGCTGAGATTAGGAATATAGAGTGTTGCCAGAATTAGGAGGAGATCGATGTGAGAAATTGAATAACTATGTCGATAGATACCGATGATAATCTAATGATCATAGGTTTCAAAAATCCAGAATGTACGACAGTAGTGGTGTGAATGATAGATTAGGGTTTGTGTAATAAAATTTTGATTTATGTAATGTAAATATGAATAGAAATGTGTAAGATAAATGAATAGTGTAGATTTAATTATAGAAACGGATGGTAGAGATTAATGCACAAAAGTTATCTAAAGGTGAAGGTTATTTATGTAAAATGGTGAAATTAATTTTGGGGGGAATAATTTTATCTTGTATAGATAGTAAATTTGGTGTTATTATATATATAAAGTTTTTTGGATTTTATGATTAAGTGTCATATATTACTTGATATTTATTAGTATTTGGAGAACTTATACTTTGGTGGAATTTGTATAATTTTCAAGTAAAAATGGATGAAGTTGTAGAAAAGAACAGCGCTCAAATTGGAGTTAACACAAAGGAGAATTGGCCAAAATAAGAATTGATGAGTCACCGAGTCAACTCTAGTCAAGTTCGGAGCTCAATCCTGCCAAAGGGCGAGTTCGGCGTTCTGCGAACGCGACCCTGCAAGATGTCTAATATCAAATTCGACTAGAGTTTTGTTCCCAAACTCGACTAGGAGTATTGAACTCGACTCAAGTTCGGTCAAATTTTTTACAGCTGTTCAGAAAATTGAGAATCTTCTCCAAATTGGCTATTTAATCCACTTCCTTGATTCAAAAGAGTGGGTCCCATCAATTACGAAATTCCACCCCTAAAAACACACACACCTACTTCTCTCCCCTTCTACACCATTGTCCCAAATTCTATCAATCAATCAATTCCGCTAATAATTCTCCATCAAATCCAATAAATTATTCCATCACTCATTCCAATTTATTAAGAGAACATTGGAGTGTTGAAGAATGAAAGAGAAAGAGTTCAAGTGAAGAATAAGGGAAGCTTATTTTTATTTTATAATTTTCTTTTGTTCATTCATGGAATTTTGTAGAATAATGTCTTTTGTGATACTTAAAATTATGTTTAACTAATCTCTTTGTGAGATTAATTAGCTATTATGGTTGGTATTGGTTGATTTGGATTTTATACAATTTAATTCTTATGTTGAATGTGTTTTTGTGTAATTTCTATCATTGATCTTGAATTTCTTAAAAGGTTCCCATTTTCTATTTTTAGTGTAAGATCATCACATATGATCATCTCTCACTACTAACGTAACTATACACTACACATAAAATAATAATATTTCTTAATCAACGTGAAAAAACAAATGGAAATTTATGAATGGGAAGGAGAGAGTATATGTGATAATAACATATACTAAGTATGATAACACTTGTAAAACATACAACATATTCCTAAAGATGCTATCTAATGTAGTATTTATTTGAATCTGTATCTTCGTGTATGTCTCTATCTTCTCTAAATGTCCAGCACCCTATAAATAAATGTGGGAGTTTCTGCAGGGAGTTTAGGTCAATTGTGAGTTGTCTAAATAGAGGGAGAAAACTACTGACTGACTTGTGAGGAACTTCCCACTAACTTGGCATAACTTACTCTAACAATGGAATGATGGAGTGTGAATTATTTCATAAATCAAAAACAATTTATAAAATAAATGAAAAAAAATATTAAAAAAAAAAATTTATAAAATCTATAAGAAAATGTGATAACTAATTACTCCATCCCTCAATCTCACAAAATTTTCATACTTTTCTTATTTGTTTATCCCACAAAAACCTTCACATTCAAAAAAAAAAAAAAAATTACTTTATCAAAAGTTATTTTAATTTCAAATTTGTCACTCATCTTTCACACATATACCATTACTTTATATTTTTTATTACATAAAAATACAATAATACCCTCTAAAGTAAATAAAGTATAAAAAAGTAAAACAATTTTATGGTGAGACAGCCTTACATAACTCTATCGATTTCTTAAATAATTATCACTCTATAATAAAATACCATTAGTTATTATCATTAAAAATAGTATTATCACATTATATATATATTACTCCCTCCGTCACATAATATTTTTCTCAATTTTCTTATTTGTTTGTCCCATAAAAGCTTTCACCCCCCCAAAAAGGAAACATCACTTTATCCAACAACTTCAAAAGTTACTTTAATTTAAAATTTGTCACTCATTTTTCATACACATATTATTATTTTATACTCCTTTTATTACCTAAAAATACTACAATACCCTTCAAATTCAATAAAGTTGGTCAAAAAGTGCTCATTTTCTTAAACAACGTGGAACAGTAAACGTGAAAAGTATTATGGGATGGAGGGAGTACAAATTATTTATGGAATAATTTATTATATTAGTGTTACTCTTCATTAATTTGAGTATTATATTTTATAAAATATTATTAGTTTTTACCTATCTAACTAAATCTTCCGATGACACAAGTCTCAATTGAGTCATTTGTTTATCATATTTATTTATGGCAAATTATCTTGTGCACTCGATGCACGGTGCACCCACTTAAAAAATTTATACATTTATAAATAAAAATATACACTCTAGTATATATACACTTTGTTGGTGAATTTCATGTTATTTTTTTAATAAAAAACTGAATGTATAAAAATTGTACTATTATTAAGAAACCTATCCACGTGTACATAGGATATTAATTCAAGTGTAAAATGGTCTCTCACAAAAGACTCCTATCCATTTATTTATTATTCCCTCCGTCCCGCCCCAATATCATCATTTTACTATATATTGGACATTACATTTAAATTGCACAATTTTTTTCTTTAAGTAAAAATGACTCACCACTACTCATCGCATCTCTTTAATACATATACTCACTTTACATAAAATAATAATTCCCCTTAATCTATGGGTAAAAGACAAATAAATGCAGTTACATAAAATAATAATTCTCCTTAATATATGAACAAAAGGCAAATAAATAAAGTTAGCTATTTACTCGGATGAAGGGATTACTTATTATTATTGCCTTTCTTTTTGCCCAAGAAAAACAATACCGCTTGTGAGGTCCACCAGTTTTCAAAACCGGCTAAAAACCTTAAACCCCTCCCTCTTATATATCGCCCACCCTCCCACTCTCTTTTGCACTTTCTTTCACGAGTCCTCCTCTCTACCTTCCAGTTTTTCAGGGTATGTTTGGTTTATGGGGTTAGAAGTGGGAAATGGAATAGGAATGAGGAAATGATGTATGGTTGAGAGGTTTTATAGTGCTACAATCCTTTTAATTCTCATATACCAAAGAATGGGTCATTCCACACCAAAAGCAGCCCTATCACTTTCATTTTTCTTTTGGAAAGGGTCAATTACGCAGTTATTAACATTTTTAATGATAAAAAATTTTAAAAAACTATAAATTATTAAATAATAAATTTTTCTTTTAAAAATAGTAAAATTATATAAAAGAAAAAATTATGGAAAAAATTAAGTATTAATTTCAAAATAAATTTTAATAGTATCAAACAAAATTAATACCTATGATAGTAATTTTTTACTATCAACCAAACAACACAATTATCAATAATAAACCTATTACCATTTTTCGCCACCATTACTATTAATCTCATTTCAATTCCATCTATTATACCAAACACCCCCTCCAATTTATCCTTCACAACTAAGTTGCATTAATCAAATCTCCCCTTCTCTAATGGCCAAGATCAATCAATGGTAATTCAACATTTGGATTGAAATATTTAGTGTTTCCTTCTCACTTCAGCGAATTTCTGAAAGAGTTCACTGTTTACACTATAAGCACATAACTAAATTCATTTATTTTGTCATGTTTATCTACCAGGATCTGGTAGGATCGGGCGTTTGGTTGCAAGGGTAGCTCTCCAGAGGGATGATGTTGAGCTTGTTGCTGTTAACGATCCGTTCATCACCACTGATTACATGGTAAAAAAAACATTTCTATCTCTTTGATCTGAAACTTTGTCTTGTAGATCTAATGTATACTGTGATCTGCTTGCTCATGTGATTAATGGTGATAAAAAAAATGCACAGACGTACATGTTCAAGTATGACAGTGTTCATGGTGTCTGGAAGCACCATGATGTGACGGTGAAGGATGAAAAGACCCTTCTCTTTGGCCCGAAGCCGGGTAAAGTCTTCGGATATAGGTAGTAACTCTTTCCCAATTTTGTGATCTTGCATTTCTCGATTGATTTGTGAAATTGATAGTAGAAATGTAATGGGGCCTGTGCTGCATTTTTATTTATCTTCTGCTTGTGATCTTAAGAAATCCCGAGGAGATTCCATGGGCTGAAGCTGGTACTGAGTTTGTTGTGGAGTCCACTGGAGTATCACGGACAAGGATAAGGCTGCTGCCCACTTGAAGGTCATTGTTTCTTCTAATTTGTATCGTTTTCATTGATTATGTTGTGATGTTTAAATGGTAAAAACTGTGGGTCTGTGTAGTTTAAATGTTTTATAGATCTGTTTAACACTGGGATTTCTTAGTTCAATTTCCTCTTGCACATTTCCTTCCTGTTCTGTCTATGCCATTGGAATGTTTGGTTTCTTAGTTTTCAATCAGCTGTAATTGTGAAAAAATTTGTCTAGGCCTTCTGCATCTCTGCCATTTTTTTATGGTTTTTATTAGCATCCTGTTTGTCCTTTCTTAATTTAAAATGTTATAAATGAAGTTTGTTGTGCCTGTTCAATGTTGCCTCGTTAAATGTGTGATGCAGCTCTCCGAAATTGAATATATGTATGCGTTATACATTTTTTTTTCTAAATTATTTTACCTCATGTTTTATCCCCTTATAGAGGCATATCTTTAATATTTCTAAGTAAATACATAGAGATGTTAGTTTTGTTTTGTAAAGGGCCCTCGTATAATTCTGTCATTCTATGATCTCCACCTTTTTCCTTGAACTGAAGTTATTGAATCAAATCGCACGCATCTTTATGGTTTTTATTAGGACTTGCTGTGGTAATTATGTTAGCCGTTTTACCTGCTGCACCATTCTTTCTTGTTTCTTTTGTATTTGTGGATTTATACTGACACCATACATAATTTGAAGTGTTATGTGGTATGGTTTAAGTGATTGATTGTGATGCATTTGTTGTCAAATATCATCAGGGTGGTGCTAAAAGGGTTGTGATCTCTGCCCCTAGTAAAGATGCTCCAATGTTTGTTGTGGGTGTCAATGAGAAAGAGTACAAGGCTGAATTAAACATTGTCTCAAATGCCAGTTGCACTACCAATTGCCTTGCTCCATTAGCCAAGGTTTGATGCATTTCTCTTCCTAGGATTTGACTCAATTATTGACATTTTGGTCTTTGCTGGACATATTCATTGTTAATTTAAGTTCTTGTAGGTCATAAATGATAGGTTTGGCATTGTGGAAGGTCTTATGACCACTGTTCACTCTATTACTGGTAAGTTGTTATCTATTTTGTTCCGTATTTGCATTTAGCTACTCAAAAGACTGTTGATGGTCCATCAAGCAAGGACTGGAGAGGTGGAAGAGCTGCTTCATTCAACATCTTCCCTAGCAGCACTGGGGTCGCCAAGGTACTGAATTAACCTCTCAATTAAACTGTAATAAATTGGTATTCCCTGATTGCATCTCACTGTTGTGATCTACTATCTTCTTTATTCAATTTCGGCCAGCATATTATGAAAGGTTTTAATTGACGCCCTCTATATTTCTTTGCTTGTGGTCTATATAATATCTGTATAGGCTGTTGGTAAAGTGCTTCCAGCCCTAAACGGAAAGTTGACAGGGATGGCATTCCGAGTTCCCACAGTCGACGTTTCTGTGGTGGACCTCACAGTGAGGCTTGAAAAGGAGGCCTCATATGAGGACATCAAAGCTGCCATCAAGTGAGTTCTCACTGTTTTGCTTTTGAACAACAATTTATCTCGAAATTAGTTAAGTCACTAGTTGTATGAAATTGTTGTCTTGGTAGTTTTATAAAATTGTGTTCTTTACTTGGTTTTTTTCTCAGGGAGGAGTCTGAGACTAAGCTCAAGGGCATCTTGGGATACACTGATGGTATCAACAGACTTTGTTGGTGATAGCAGGTGATTGTCCGTTATCTTTGGATGTGGGCAATAATAATTATTTTGAGTTTGGTAGGTGCTCAGAGTTAACTGACATGTTTTATCACAATGGTGCAGGTCAAGCATTTTTGATGCTAAGGCTGGAATTGCATTGAGCAAAAACTTTGTGAAACTTGTCTCGTGGTATGACAACGAATGGGGATACAGGTAAAAGTCACGTTTAGATGTGCTTTAACTATCCTTGTATTGAGTTGAGATAATTATTATTCCCAAGTGTTGATGTCATACTGTTATACGTGCAGCTCTCGGGTGATTGATTTGATTTGTCACATGGCTTCGGTTGCATGAAGAGTTTCGTTTTCTTTCAGAAGTAGCACTTTTTATCTTAGCTTGAGCTTTATGGCCTTGGTTTTCCTTTCAACTTGAGACTTTGGTATAACTTGTTGCTTTGCAGTTTACATTTGAGTGGAAGAAATTTTTTCATATGGGGTTTTACTGAGATTCTGTGAAACATTTTCCTTATTTTGCTTATTATTGCCTATTTGATGGAATTAAAGTAGAGCCCGTAGGCAATGTTTTATGTATGCGTAACCCATCTCTTCAAACCATACTACCCTGCCTGAGATAATGGTGATCTAGGAAGGAATAAAATGGAGTGCAAACCATACTACCTTTGCTTTGAGAACATGGTGATCTAGGAAGGAATAAGACGAATATCGATTCGTTGAGTTTAAATATGTTCCCTCTAGTGTGGGAGTTCTTTTGAACCTTGTAAACCACCTTTTAAGATGACTTTCCTAGGGTAACCTGCTCAAATGTTTTAACGAAAGATGGAGAGAAGTTGAAATTTTACCGCCATCGTTGATTTCTCCTACTGCTCGTGGCACTTTGAAGGACAATGGTTGCTGTTAGACCGCACCTTTGATGATGACTAAAACTTTGGTTATTAATGACTACTCCTCTGCTGTAGACGGCTTCTCTGGTTCCCCTTTCTTTTGACACTAACATTTTTATAAATTCGATTTACATTGCTTAGTATGTGAATCCGTATATATGGTCCCCCTTTAATCCTATATTCCTTATTTATTGCTAGTGGTTTACATTGAGGGATTAAGGGTTTACACCTAATTTACAAAGACTTTTAACTCATTTTTTGAAATCCTACCTCACCATCAGGAAGAATTGAGAAATGTTTTTAGTAAATCCTAGGTATTTCTTTCAACTTAGCCCAAGTACAAAAATGGAAATTCAACTACTTAAACCCGAGGATCAAAATTATCCGGCCGTGACATGTCAACATGAGTAACCAAGGAAATAACACCTGGTCGTTCCATACTTCCTATTCTATATTGTATTTGTTCCATATTTCCTATTCTATATTGTATTTCCTATTAAGGGGGTTTTTAGTATGTTTTGAGGAACGAGAATAACCATGAGAATGAAAATATTAAGGATTTGAGAATATGTATGAGCATTATAAGTGTAGTGTTTGTTTAATCATTTATTTTGTTTGGTTTATTTAAAATTTTAGGTATGAAATTAAATTTTAATATTTTTTTAAATAAATTTAATTGAATGTAAATGAAAAATATTATTAATATCATGAATTTTATGTAAAACAAAATAAATAAATGAAATGGAGAAGCAGTGGGAAACTCACGCTGGAATGATAGTCATTCACCCCATATTTCTAAAGAATGAGTGATTTCCAAATTTCATGGAATCATTTACTGTTCACTGGAATGATAGTTATGAAACAAACACCTCATTTTTTATTTAATTCCCATTCCCTTATGTAACTCCAAGAGTTTTTTTATATTTTGGAGAGAATTTTTATAAAATAGAGAGGTTTATTAATTTAAAGAATGATATTTTTAAAAGTATTCCAACACATTCTTTATATTTGAATTTTATTATCTCTATTCCCAATGTTAATTAATTATACATATTTTCTATATATTTTCTTTATTTTTATTTTCATTATTAATGCAATATAAAATTTACTTTAACTCTTCATTTCATATTATTTAATTAACAAAAGCATTGGAAATAATGAATCATTAATGCATTTAATTTTAAAGAACTTGATTTGGTTATCTAAATTTGAAGAATGAAACTTGATATATAAAATTAAAAGTTAAAATAGATAACTTGTTGGATTGATGTTTTAGTTGAATTTCTTTAAAATATATATAATTTTCTAATTTAGAGAATCTCTTGGAGATGCTCTAAAGGTCTCAACCAAACAGCCCGTAAATGATTATTAAACTCTTGCACAATTAATAATAGTTCAGGGAATAATTATACAGTGAATAAATGGAATATTAGATGAAATTTGGGAATGAAATGGATTATCCCACTGGCCGACTTTATCATTTTGTATTAAACATGCAAAGTAAACATCTGTTTACTAGGTATTTTTATAAGGGTTAACCCTTTCCATGGGTTATCACTTATCTGTACACGGGGATCCTGTGTAAAAGTAAACGCACCTCTAAACTCCAGAACAAAGCGGCTCCTCATTAAATATAGGTTGGGTTTCTATTACTTACATACGAACTTTATCAAAATTATTCTTTAATATATAAAGAATTATTCTTATCAAAATTATTCATTATATATAAAGAATTATTCTTCTGAGCAATGAACTACTCTCTCCGTCTCTTATTAATGTTTACGTTTATTTTTTGTATGTAAATTAAGATAGTATTACTTTTCTTAATGAAAATACTCATCCGTTTCAAACTCATCTTCACACATTTCGTTCGTCCACATTTATTTTCACCACCCAAAAAAGTAATGTCATATCAATCAATAATTTCAAAAGTTGTCTCAAGTTCTTAACACACAAAATATATTTTTTTACTTTATTTATTAACTAAAAATACTAAATTACTTTTAAAAGGTCAATAAAGTTAATCAACAAGCAGAAAATTTTAAACCATCAATAGTGTTGGTGTAAATAACTACGAGGGAGTATTACTCATCTCAATAGGAATATGAAAAAAAATCACATGTATGCAACTGGGACTTTGGTGCACCTGGATTGTTTTAATTCGTTATATTAAATTTTAATTTAATCTCCATCATTAAAGTAAATAAAATAATTAAAAAATAAAAAATAACTATTAAAAAGTTATTTATCCTAGAGTGCACACCAAATTTTGACTAGAAGTAGTATTTTCTTTAAAATAATAATAATTCATCAGTAGTTTTACATGTAATAATATCAAGGAAAAGACTTGTGTGAGACAGTCTCACATAAGGGCTTACGTGAGACGGTCAGAAAGTGATAATTGTTATACTGAAAAGTGATACTAAATTAATGAAAAGTGATAATGTTATTTTATGAACAATTTATAATATAAATGAAAAGTGATAACTTTTTATTGATAACTATTTTAAAAAGTATAAAATGATCTCACGTGAGACGGTCTCACTCAAGATCTACCCTAGTATCAAAATCCAAATCTACAGATTCAAGGAATAATTTGCCTAATTATTATTTTTAAATGAATTAAAATTGGAATTAGTTCATAATTTTATTAAATAATCATTGTTCGAATTTTTCTTATCCTTAAAACTATTACACGCATGCCTGTGATCAAAATTAAATTATTGTACCAACAAGATTAACGCCTAAAGCATATTTAAAAAAAAAAAAATTATATCACTTATATTTAGACAACCAAATAAGTGATGGGATATACATTGAAAATAAAATAGCAATATAAAAATAAATAAAATAAAAGAGCAAACGATTAGATATTTCAAGAGAGAAGAATAAAATAGTTTTAAGACATAAGGTCTCTTACCTCCGAAACATAAGGTCTTTGGCCCTCTTACTTGGGACGAGGAGTAATAAATTTGACTTATTTAAAACTCATTTTATTAAAATTACTTTTGGCGGAAGTTCCAAGAAGGGAAATGTCAAATATTGTCCAATATTGAAATAGTCCACATATTTAGATTACATCTAAAATGCTCACTTTAAGATATTCTACCAACAATACTCTTAAGAGTGAGTGGTCCACATGTTAAGGGAAAATAGATTTTTTTGTCCGCTAACTTTGTCCAATTTTGAATTTAGTCCATAAGTTTTTCACTTTTTGAAAATCGTTCATTATATTTGCAGAATTTTGAAAATCGTCCATTATATTTGAAAATTTTGAAAATCGTCTATCATGTTTACTAAGTTCAACAAAATCGTCCGTTTCAACAGGTCATTAGCATGTTATTCTAAAAAATAAAAAAATGTAATACATATATACTATTTTAAAAAAATAGTCTCCACTAAGAATTTATATTATACTCATCCCGAAAGAGGACATTTTGCTTTTGTGCATGTTGATTAAGAAATATTGTTATTTAATGTGTAGCGGATAGTTGTATTAGTGGGAGTGTGGATCTCATATTTTAATTGTATTAATGAGTGTGTGTGGATATCATGTGTGTAAAAAAGAAAGTGACCCTCTTTGGAACGGACGACCAAAATGGAAAAAAATATCCTCTTTCGAGCGGACAGAGGAAGTATCAATATTTAAATCTTTAATTTTTATTATTTTATAGTACATGCATCTTTTTTACATTTTTTGTGTCCCAATAATGTAATTTTTATTTATTGCACTTTTAATTTGTTAATGTGTTCATATGTATTTTTTTATTTTTAAAATAATTTTTTTACTATAATTTCGGAAATAAAATATATTTAAGGCAAAGATTTTGATAGGACCTTTTTTTTCCAATTCATGCAATTGTGGGCCCCCCACCTCAACTCACTTCCAATCATTCGTTGTTTGTGTTTGTGTTTAATTTTTCGTTTCTTTTTATTATTTTTTTCGTTTTTTCTTTACGTTATCTTTAGAATTTATCTTTAGAATTTAGGGTATACTTTTAACATTAGAATTTAGGGTATAATTGTAATTTTAACCTTGTGATTAAGGATATAATTTATTTCTAGGGTATAGGGTATAATTGTAATTTTATCCTTGTGGTTTAGCGTATAATTTATTCCTAGGGTTTAAGATATAATTGTAATTTTATCCTTGTGGTTTATGGTATAATTTATTCCTAAGGTTTAGGGTTTATGGTATAATTGTAACTTTACCCTTGTGATTTAGGGTATAATTATCCTTAGGGTTTAGGGTATAATTGTAATTTTACCCTTGTAGTTTAGGGTATAATTTATCCATAGGGTTTAAGGTATAAAAATCATTTAAGTATAATATAAATCTAAAAATAAAATAAAAAACAACATTAATGAAGGAGTAGAAATTAATTAAGAAGGGTGGGGAATAGAGGGACCACCAAATCATTTGGTGTCCCTAGTTGTATCCAAGTCCTACTCTATATTTAAATATAAGATTATTTTAATTTTAAATATAATTATTAAAAAAATTAAAATAATATATATATATATATATATATATATATATATATATATATATATATATATATATGAGAGAAAAATAAATATTTTATTAACAAAATATATTGAGTCGGGTTGTTGATAAAGAATAAAATTTTTGAAATTTGGTTGTGTTGTTTGTAGGTTATATACGTAGATGAGAGAAATGAATATTATATTGTTGGGTTGGGTTGTTGTAAGTTGTGAATGAAGATAATATCATCATTTATAACCATCACAACCAAACCTCTTAATAAAATATTTATTTCTCTCTCATCCATATGTACAGTTTAGAGTTCTAAATGATTTTAGAAAAATCGAGGAAGTGGAGAAACAGCAGCAGCAAACAACATTCCGATCTTCTGTTGTATTCCTAAGTCACGTCTTGACGTTGTGTGGGCAACAATCTACAAGGCGATCTCAGTCTACAACCCTAATCTATCTCTCACGTGTTTAGGCGTGATTAACTTCCTTTCTGGATTGATGAGATTGACTATTATATAGGCTACAACAGGGACAAGAAGGAGAAATTAGGGTTCGAGCCTCCATTGGGCTTAAGCATCCAAGTTTAGCTCAAAACTTATACTTAAGTCCAATAATAATAAACCAGTCAACTAAAGAAGTATTATTGCACTGCCACCCTAATCCCAAATTACGTTATGAGCTCCTTCTTATTATGAGCCCGTTAGTCTCCCCGTGTTTAAGATTCAATATCCATTAATTAATTAAGTTACTGACAACTCTATTAATTAATATATATACCGAGAGTAGTACCACTCAACCTTATTATCATGCTTGAATAAATCCACCTGCAGGTTTACATGATAATCATTATGAGCTCCTCAAGGGGACATCATCAACTAATTCCGTTAGGACACAGATTCCTTCTACAATCAACACATAGAGACAACACCATCTCTCAACTCACCGAGCATATTGATTTAACTTTTAAATCTCACCCATTGATGAATCAAAGAAATAAATGCTGGATTACGTGTCGAGGTTAATGTATAGGGATTAAGAATACGAATATCCATAATAACAGAGATCTAGTTCTATTATATAGTCAGTATAAACCGAACGATCTCAACGCGGTCATGTTCAATACACAAAGTGCACTAGTATAATTTTATAGTCAAGACAGACTAATACCAAATCACACTAAAACTGTACCGATAGATAGTACCCGTCTATCTCGGTTGTGAACATCTGTTTATACTTTATAAGGAGGCGATAATATGATCTTCCGTGTGACGCTGCACACCACATTATCTACAGTATAAAGTAAATGGACTTTTGCAACAATACTATTGCAAACATTTGATCACATGATTCTCATTTCAAATAAATTAAATTGTTATAATATTTTTCATACAAAAAGCTAGACTTTTGGTATACAATCCAACAATACTGTCATACCATGTCATGAGGTTAGATTCGTCGTAGGAATCTTCAATTCTTCCATCCTCTCGGTACATTCCTGCAAGTCCTTTGGTATGTTTAGCTTGCTGCTTATAGTCATTTGCGCATAGGTCTTCTTTATCTGTTAATTTTCTTAACTCTATTACCTTTTGATTCCAATAAGTTGCCTTTTCCTCATCGGTCTGAGACTTTGCTTCCCATTTCTTAACTTCCTCCTCACAGTATGCCCAATTTTCAATTACCTTAATTAGCTTGTCACAATACTGATTAAAATTTATGACTGATCCGTAGATAGAATCAATGGTAACTAGATCATTAAATACAGAACGTGAGACATTTCTGAATTTTCGACGTACACTTTCTCTTAAGAGAACTGAAGCTGCTAAATAGCTAATTCCGATCGACCCCCTCTTCCATTGCCATCTAATCGATCTACGTAGTTTCTAATGTTTTCTCCTTCATACTGATACGTAGTTTAAAAAAAACGTCTAAGAAATTCATTACAGGCCATCCTATGATTTCAAATGAAGTTTTATCATGAGAGATCATATGGGATGACATAATAAAATAGATACATTGCTCTTAGAACACATAACAATATTTCATTTTTTGTAAAAAAATATGAAGGTGGGAACTTCTAAACATATGATATAATCTTACCTTCTTGAAGTTTAGATAAACTTACAACTGAAAGTGCATGGTCCATTAAGTGATAAATTCTATATTCCATATAAATCAGGTTCGATATGGATAGTTAATCTGGGATGTGGTCATTTAAAGATTATGTCATTTTATTAAATAAGTCGGCATAATCTAATGCTTGCTCTAATACCACTCTATAACGCCCGACTTAAATATAAAACTATTTTTTGTAGATATATATAGAAATACTTATAGATAGAATAAAATTGTAGCAGAATTTTATTTAAATATTACAAATCCTGAATTTGATAGCATTATTACAACTTAAAGAAGTTTCCAAAAATATAAATTATTTTATTTTATTTATTTGGCCACATCATCCTGGATCAACCATCCGAGATCCTATATACAATATTTAATAGGGGTGAGTGTGTCAAATACACTCAGTGGGAACAACCTCATGATTGCACATATTAAATTATCATTAATGTAAATAATATAACTATAAAGTATGAGGTGGTGATGGCAGAGCTAAACTGACCACCATATAATCTGTCATCATAATATGGATTGGTGAAGCCAAATTCCATATAACACAAGTATATCGGCGGAGCCGACATTATTCTGAGCATGAGTGGGTTGGCAGAATCAAACTCCACATAATAATTGGGTTGACAAAGCCAAACTCGATTATGAACGTGATTGGTTTGGAAGAGCAAAACTTCAAATAATAATTGGGTTGGCAGAGTCAAACTCCATTCTAAATATGATTGGGTTGGCAGAGCTAAACTTCATATAATAATTGGGTTGGCAGAGTCAAACTCCATTCCGAACATGATTGGGTTGGCAGAGCCAAACTCCACATTATAGTTGGGTAGGCAAAGCCAATCTCCATCTGAATGTGATTGGGTTGGCAAAGCCAAACTACACATAATAATAAATTAATAATGGTGTTGGCAGAGCCAAACTAACCATTTAATCTGAGAGTGCAGGTCGAGGCCTAACACCTATTACATACATAATAAAATTTAATAAGGGCAATCATAACATAAAAGGTTAATCTCGGTGAAGAGTTGAAGTAAATTCCCACTTTATCTTGGTTGTAGTGACCTACAATAAGTGTATAAAACTTAAGTAAAATATAGGACAAAAATTTCACTTAAATTAATAAATGTGTAAGGTTTAAAAGCATGAAGCTATTGATAAGAATAAAATAAAATTGTATAATAATATATTATTATTATCATTTTATTATAGAATATAATGTTTTATGAATTTTAGAAACGTTTGATTAAAATTTTATTTAATAATAAATTTATTACATTTACACTTTAGTCCTTACTATTGATCAAATTCTCATTTTACATTCCCTAAATTTTATCCTTATTGCAAATTGTCCCAACTAGACTCATATAGCTCCTATTTAAAACCCGAAAGTACTGTTGTGTTCCTGGTAAGACGTGGGTCTCAATCCTATAAACTTTTCATAAGAAAATTAACATGCAAAAGTTATGAAATTTTACGTAAGTAAACTTATTTGTTGTCCTATATTCTGATGTCCAAACTCAAAACTAATTATACGGTTGTGATCCTTGTGTGGTGTGTTTAAAAAGGGTGAATAACGCAAGGTACCATGTTTACCGAAACAGAAGCTGATATTAAAATTTCAACGAAAAATATCTAATATTTAAGACACTGAAACAACAAACGACTTTAGTGTTTGGTATCTACGCTACGAGACGAATATTTTAAAATATAAACTATAAGGTTTTATCCTCATTGGCGGAATGTCGGAATGTACGAACTTATAGGAAGATATATCTAACTAATAAAATATCGGAATAAATGACTTTAATATTTGGAGTGTACGTGACGAAATGATCATTTTAACATATAATGTGAAAAGAATAGCTAATATGAATACACCGTTGGCTTCTGGATGTTTTCTTTTCTCTCTCCCTTCCTCTCTCTCTCTCCATCCCAACATTGTCGCTGTTATTTAAGGGTGAATTACCCCAATTTAACTCAAACCTATATATAGGGGTAACTAACCCCAAACTTAATAATTTATTATCATAATATATTATTATTATTATGGATAAACGGCATTCAATCTTATCCATTCATTATAGATAGACATCATTTAATCTTATCTATTTCTAAATAAATACATCATCCATTCTTATCCTTTTATTATAGATAGATATCATCCAATCCTATTCATTTACTATGAATAGACATCATCCAATATTATTATTATTATACATAAACATGTAATATTTTAATAATTAAGATAAAATATATTTATGAAGTCGGTTTATTTTAATGTGCGACTTAAGATTTTTTGAAATATTTGGGTGTTACACATTTACTCAGAATACGTTCCGTGCAGGATTTGGGGGATAAATGCCATCAATTGCGGGAATTGTGTGAGAAATGGGATTTGGGAAAACATATACATTTCATGCGTTTTTAATCAAATTAGGGTAAAATGAGCAATAAACAATGAAATAATGTGGTTAAGAGTAAGCATTTTAGGTTTGTGTATATAATAGTATGTTTGACACATGTAGTGTACCTACTAGTAACTATCTAAATTAAATTTATCATACCCAAAACCCAAAATAAATGTATACTACTATAAGTTGATACCATGCACCCCGCGCGCACTCATATATGTATTAATTTTTATTCAATAGTGTATTTGTATTTTTTAATAATTGTATAACATTTTTATATTCAATTTTCCATTAAAAAATTCGCTAACAAAATATATAAATTTTTTTATCAATTAGTGTATACTCCATGATTTTATTCATTAGTTATATGTTTTTTAATGTGGGTGCACGGTCCTCCGGATGCACAATATAATTTGCTTATTATTATTCATTAGTTTTCAAAACTAAGTAAATTGAAACAAATATAGTGAGCAATAGCTAGATTTCTCCCCGTTTTATGTTTCGAGCATATAATTAGTAGCACAAGAGATGATAAATAAATGAAAAAACAGAAGAAATACCCTGGCGGTGTAACACCTTGTTGATCTTACACATGAAATAACAATTTAACCTATATTGAATAAAAGCCATCAATTAGTGCAGTTATTCTGGTGCCTTTGAGTAGCCTTACCTGCACAAATATTGAAAGGATGTGATGTCTATGACAAATAACTATAATCAATTAATTTCCAATGTAACATTTGGATCGTATTCCAATTGATACTCCACATATTATATACTACAGTATATTGTGAGATTTTATTTATGTAAGACGTTGTGAAATATGATTACTATATAGATAAAATATGTTTATTGATAGTTAAAGTATATTTATTTCGTCCCGTTTCAAACTTTACGTTTGCTTTTCACACGTAAATTAACAAATGTAGTATTTTAATGTGTAGTGAGATAAAGAAATAATATTTTAATATAAATTAAGTAGGTGTATTAGTGTGATGTGTGAGCGTATAAATAGAGAAATAATTAATTTGTGCGGGTCCCATTTACTAAAAAGGATAATGTAAAGATTGAAATTGAATACCCAAATTGAAAATATGTAAAGATTGAAATGAGTCACATTTACTAAAAATGATAATGTAAAAATTGAAATTGGATACCCAAATTGAAAATATGTAAAGATTGAAATGGAACGGAGGAAGTATTTTTTTTCTAAGTATGATGAATGATGTATTAACTTATGATTTAGAATATTATAATATGATTTAGTACAAATATATTTTAACTATCCAAAAGCATACTTCACATACTCCCTCCGTTCCAAGCTAAGATGGTCTGAGACCTTATCTTAATAGTATCCATTATATAATTGTTGGGTGTAATTTTATTTTTTGGATTGATTTCAAGCAACCAGAATTTAATTATATTTTTTGGATTTACTAATTTCTTTTGTGGAATATTAACTGGATTACGATGTTAAAATAATAATTCATATTACTACTGTATAATAAAAGTGACTTATTTACATTGCTTGTAGCATGGCTGAGTGAATGCTGGGTCTAAAGAATGTGGTGGGGGCTCCTCACCAAATATCATATCACAGCTCATATCATCAAAATCTGCACACCACCATGTACAACATAGTATATTTAATAATTGAAAAAGCTATTGTGCTACCGTGGATATGGGACATGATCCGTGTCTCATGTAAATACAATTCTTCTCCTCCTTATTTTATTTAAACCTATATATTGCTCTCTTAATATTTAGTAAATAGAAAATTGGGTAACCCGAAGAAAATAACTCTTTTCCTTTTATTAAATTAAATTAATTTTTTTTAATATTCTTATAATAAATTAATTAGGTGTGATTTAAATAATTTTTTTATTATTTAATCTTTGAGGCAATATTTTATTTGATATCTTTTATTATTATTTTTCTTCGGTTTTAAATAATTATAAAAGAATATAATAAATTCATATCGCATCATAATAATATTAATTTTTATACTAATGATAGGATTTAGATAGTATATTTTAATTATGTTGTGAGATATTTAAAGTTATATATTTTTATATGTTATTTTTATCTAATTAATTAAAAATATTTATATATTAAAATATATGATAACTTAAATCATACTAAAATTAATGATATAAAAATAATTCAAATTTAAATTTGATGAGATAATAAGAATGTAATAATATAAAATTTTGTTTTTATTATGTAAAAATAATAGACAACTTAAAAAATAAATAAATTTAATTAAATAATGTTTAAAAGATGATAAATAAATTATATATTTAAAATTTAAGAATGGATCAAAATTTTAATATTTCTTGAATCTAATTATTTTTTATAATTTTAATCTTATCTTATCTGAATATATTAAAAGTGAAAGAATTTGAGAAACTTTTTATTCCTATTATATTCTTACTTTTTTTTCTTCTTTACCTATTTAACATTAATTATTCATTAAATATTATTTCCTTATTTATATCTTCAATTTTCCTTTTCTTTTTTCTTCTTTTTAGTATACTTAATACTCCATCCGTCCCAGAATTTTTTGCACACTTATAAGTGAGCAAAAAATTTTGAGACGGAGGAAGTAGTATTTATTACTTCATTTAAATTATATTCATATTACTTGCGCTGATTCATCAAATTGTGACTATTCAGTTTGAACTATAATTAATTATAATATAACATACCTCACTTCTATACATCAATAGTTAATTAAATTATTTAATAAGTAATACGAAGAGACAAATTAAATATTATAAAATATGGTGAATTTGTGGTGGTGATGGAAACACCGAAAACTTAGTGCCTGAACGAATTTTCAATAGTAATGGAAAGTTTTTTAAATGTTCGATTAGATCAGGAAGACAAAATAACGAAGTAAGATAAGACATTGAAGTAGAAGATGATAATGTCGCTCCATTGGATTTCACATCGAATGAGCAGCTCAAAGTAGTGAGTATCACCTATAGATATGTCATAATATTTTGACTCGCACTAGATCATTATATAAAAATATTTAATTTGTTGTATCATATATGAGTAAATATATACTGAATTTTGATTTAATTTTTGGTGCTTTGCTAAGAGTGGCCATTTCCTAAATGGTGCTTTCATTAGTTAAAGTATACTATTGTACATTAAATTTGAAATTGTTCTTAGATGGTGCCTTGATCTTCAATATATAATCTTAGAGAAAATATATGTGAAGATCTCTCCAGGAATGATGGAAATAGTTTTAAGAGTACCCCCTTAACGTCAAAATAGTTGCATTGGCGTTGGAGTTGACACAATATGCTCCATTTGTATTAACCCCTAATAGCTATATTACATTATACTCGCTCCGTGCCATAGTTAAATTCACGTAGATATGGAGTTTAAGAAAATTTATTTTTTGACCAACTTTATTGACTTTTAGGGGTATTGTGGTATTTTTAGGCAATAAATAAATTATAAAGTATGTTATGTGTGTTAAGTGGGAGTGATATTTTTGAAATTAAGATAACTTTTGAGGTTGTTGTTTAATATGAAATTTCATTTTTGAGTAATAAAGATAAGTGTGTGACAGATGAAAATGAAAAGTGTGAACATAAATATGGGATGTAGAGAGTACAATTTATTTATTATTAATTCATATATAAAAGGTATGAGAAAAAAATAAAAACACAATTATCTAAATGAGATCTTATTCCACGAATATGCAGGCTAAAAAGATGCTATTTGAAATCAACTTTAAATTAAATTTTTCTTACCATTCTAAAAATTAAAAAAAAAACACGTAAATAACAAAAAAAAAATTAAGAAAAGGCATCAAAATTAGATAAAGAAATTTTGATGTTATTTATAAATAACAAATTTTCTTAACTTATTTATTATTATTTTGAAAATTTACAATTTACGTAATAAAATAAATACATAAAATTAACAATAGTAGATCATTAAGATACATAAAATTAACAATAGATCATTGAGTGCGACTTGAATTTAACGTGCAACGCACGTATATATAAGAAGTTAATATAAGAGTGTTAAAAAAAAAACTTCGACTACCCAATCAGATAATTCGGGTACATTTTTAATACTCGAAATTTGAACCGAAGTTATAGCTTCGGGTTGCCCGAAATCCAATTTTTAAAAAAATTATCCAAATCGATCGAATAAATTTGATCGGGTCGGATCGGGAACCCAAAACTCGAAAATATTTGCCCACCCCTGTTTATCACTATTCATTTGTTTTTCAAAATTCAGATTTTCAAACCCCACCTGAACCAAAAACAAACATAAAATTCTTATTTTACTATTTTTCACATGTAACTTATCCAATAACATATTATAAAAAAAGTAAGTACATATTTATGTAACACCGTCTCACATAATGATTTCAATGAGACGGATAAAAAATTATAATATTATAATGAAATCATTGGGAATTCGAGTTAGGTCATTGACCTATATTTTTAAATCACGCGATACTAAAATATCATTTTGCCATTTCTAATGTTGTCTTAAAAAGTTGAGAAATTATCACATTTGGACGTGTTCAAAATCCTATTGGGTACTTTACCAATTTTAGTTTAATAATATTTTTTTTTCAAATTTTAATTTTTAAGACTAAAATTGAAAAAAAAAACTAAAATTTGAATAAAAAAAAACTAAATTTGAATATTGCAATAATTAAAGAATCAAATGTGAATTATGTGATAATTTAATATAAAAAAAGGTTAATACTCTTGTACACCCGAGTGCACCTACTTTCAAAAACATGGAATACAATTATAAATAAAAATGTATATACTTTGTTTGCGAATTTTTTGTTAGTTTTTTTGCTGAAAAATTGAGTGTAAGAATATACAATTATTAAGAAACATGTATACACTATTGAATAAAAAGTTATACACATATGAGTGCAGTTTTTTAATAAAAAATTGAGTGTTAAAAAAAAGTATACAATTTATTATTAAGAAACATATATTACATTATTAAATAAAAAATTATACACATATGTATGCACGCTTATATCCTGGTGCATCGGATATTAACTAAAAAAAATGTAAATATGATAATTTAACCCCAAAAAAAAAAAAAAAAAAAAAAAAAAAAATATATATATATATATATATATATATATATATATATATATATATATATATATATATATAAAAGCGAGCAAGTGTCTATAATAAGCATTACGTATATATGGGGTCCTCAATTCTATTGTTTTAATTTCCAACCGATGATTTAATGTTGGGTTTTAGGTGGGTTAGCAAAATTTAAAAATGTCATATGAAAGGAAAACGTTTGAAATTATCTTAATTTTTTAATAGTGTAATATTGTAACTCACCATTCTCTGATGTCGTAATTTATTGGCCCCTTTCTTTTAAATTACTGGACTTAGAAGAAAATTAAATCCGTTTAAGGAATAAATCTTGAAACTTCATTATTTTTTGTAAATTTTTAGAGCCAATAAAGCATAATTAACTCAGAATCAAATATTTTTAATATTTGAATAGTATCATCCCATTATGTATATACATGATCATCACGTAATTATGCTCTTCTTAATGGCAATAGCACAGAAATAGTACTCCACATAACATTATTCATTTTAATGAAATGATGCTACGTAAGTCTCCAATATATATTGAAAAAGTTCAGATTATTTCATAATTTTTTTAATCATATTTTATTTTTTATTAAAGATTTTTGTATCAATTTTTAATAATTATTCATAAATTAATTTAATGGAACAATAATCAATTTTTTTCTATAATAAAAAAGTTATTACTATTTATTGATCTCGCAGAACCCATTCTTTATGGTTTATATTGTTTTTTTTTTCTTGAGTTCATATCTTATTTTACCCTTATAATTTATACTACTTTAACTAATTGTTAAAATATAATTATAATTTTATACTTATGGTTTATAATGTATTTTGTCTTAGTGTTTCATGTCCTATTTTATCCCTAAAATTTATATTTAGTTTAATTAACTTCTTATAATATAAGTGTAATTTCACTCTTTTATTCATATAATATTTTATACTAGTAGTTCATGTTTTATTTTATTCCTAAAATTTATATTTAGTTTAATTGATTCTTTGTGTGTACTTATAATTTTACTCTTATAATTTATGATGTATATATTTTATCTTAACATTTTATGTCTTATTTAACCTCTAAAATTTATATTTAATTTAATTAATTCTTAAAATTTAAATATAATTTTACTCTCGTGATTATTTTTCAGGTCTATTATTTACTATTAGAATTTATGGTTTACTCTAAGATTTAGTATTAGTTTTAAAGTATATATAATTGTTATTAATTAAAAAAAATAATTAATTATATATGGACAACGGATTGCACCCTAGTTGTTTTTCACTTTTGTATAAGTATTTTTACTTAAATATTTCTTTATTAGATAACATTTTAAATTCATCAAATGATCAAAATTAGAACGTATTCGTAGTCGATTTTTATGAGGTGTTTAATTTACAGTATAAATTGATTTTTTTTTAAAAATTTATAAATACTCCCCTATCTCATTAATTTTATTTATTTGCAAATATTTTTTTAAGCATATATAAACAAGTTTATTCTCTAAAATATAGTTATATTTGATGCTTAGTTAATCTTTATGCTCTTAAGAAAAAAAAACTCAAGTTCTTTTTTAGGTACGTATTAGAACACATTAATATAGAAAGAGAAAGATATATTTGAGACATTTAGAAAAAAACAATAAAAATTTACTCCCTAATCTCCATTTTATTATATATATATTGGCCATCTCATTTATAGATTTAAAATTTTCTTTTTAGTAAAATAACCTTACATATGACTTATCACTTACTACTTATAATTCAATTATCAACTCACATAAAATAATAATACTTTTTAATTTATATGCAAAAAGCAAATTGAGACTTATAATAAGATAAGATGGGTAGTATACATAAATAAATTGGATGATAAGAGTAGAATTTTATTTTAGAGCAATATTTCTGCTTAGTCAATTTCACGTAACAAGTTTAAGGCAACTATTCACCCTAAAATATATAAGATAAATTAGGGTGTAAAATGTAGTTACTTTATTTGTTATGGATAATTTATATACGATGGTTGATTTATTGTGTATATATCTAGGTAAATAAAAAAAATATTCTTTCAGTATTGCACCACTTTCACTCTTTTTTTTTAATTTTATGTTCTACATTACTCTTCACACTTCCAATAAAAATATTAATTCATCAAACAATTTTAAAAGTTACTTTAATTTTAAATAACTCAATTTTCACTTACATATTATTACTTTATATTTTTTTATTATTTAAAAATACATTAACACTCTCTAAAATTAATAAAATTGATAAAAAAAAATGTAACTTTTCTTAGATAATGTGATATAAATGGTGTACCCCACCATTAGGGGCCCCCACCGCCCCTGCCCTGGGGATTGGTGGAAGAGGTAAATAGTAGGATGTGTCTCAAGTGGCTTATAGTGAGAGCTCACTGTTAAACTTGTGCTTACAAGGGGCCAAATCCATACCAAAGGCAGGATTCGAACCCCCACCCTGCAGCAACCAAGCTCAATTGGAAGGTCTTTCCACTCTCCCCTCTACCACTTTATCTATACCCTGAGGGTTAGATAATGTGATATAATTTATGGGAAGAGTGGTTCGGACATAATAACGGAGTAAATAAAAATAAAATAAAAAGTAAGCACTAAGTTGAGGTGAGAGTTGCTTACTGGGGACCATATTGATGGGCATTCCAAGGGAATCTTTTATGAACGCTTGAGAAGACATCTTGCAAAGATTAGTGCACATTCCTACACAATTTGTCTCCTCCAAAAACCTCAACAATTTACAAATATCAATTAACATAATATCTCTCAGATGTGAAATGTGTTAGAGAAATTCTTTTGTGATATGGGTTTTTTGTGATACGGTTATGAGACGGTCGATCTATTATTAAAGTATATTTATTATATAAGTAAAGTATATTTATTTATAATTAAAGTATGTCATTAATAAATCATATTATAGTACTAAAAAAATTATATATTCTTTCATCATTTATCATACTTTAGAAAACATATTTTAACTACTATTAAACATATTTTATGTATATAATAAATATATTTTAACACGTCTCACAAACCGTCTCATATATGTAACGTATCAAGAAATTTGCCAAGGGTTAACATCATGCATGTTATAATATATATAAATAGATAATTAATGCAATTTTTGTCTTTCATTAATTAGAAAGAAATTCATTATAAAAGTTCAGGTAATTTGATTAATTGTTCGCTAAAGTTTTTTTTTTCTCAGAACTCTTTGTATATGGGTCAAAAATGAAAGATTTTGAGTTAAAATTATTTTTAATTAAAAAAGAAAGACTTCTTTGTACCAAACTAGTTTTTATTTATTTATTTTTTTTCAAGTGCTTGATTTACATCCAATTTTACATTTTTAAAACTGAATTTCCACCAAAAATCGTCACATCATAAAATTTTGATTTGGGTTCTAAAATAGTTACTTTTTTAATTTAACACCATAATTTTTTAATATTTAGTTGATTTACATTATTATAACTAGTAAGACTTTTTTTTAACGGACTTGTATATTGAGAGTGCAAATACCTGCACTTTGGTACATGCACAACATTTTTCTCTCTTTTACCTTCAAACTCAGATTCTTTCACCTTGCAACAATTGAAATACAAAAATAAATTATTATGTTTAATAATTTTAAATATCTGAAAATTAAATACGCAAAATTAGTATGGTACGAAGCTGGTTCCACAGGAAACTCTTTATTACAATAAGAGTTACTCTTCTATAAAAAGAATATGAATGAGTAGAGTAATATATGTAATTTCATATTTTAACTCTTTCAAAAAGGAATACTATTCGATTGCACACTAATATACTATTCGGTTGCACACTAATATCTCTCAATTGAATATAAGACATTGATATTAAACAGAAATGGAGAAAGCAACACGAACCTGACAAGGACCAACAAGCCAAGTGAAGAAGATTGTTGTGAAGACGGCAAAATACTCTCTAGCAAATTTAGACGGTGGAAGAATTGTTTTTATCTGCTAACATAAAATAATCAAATATCAGTTATATACATATAATATCTATATTGTATACACATGAAATATGATATTTCCCATTAAATATTCCTTGATCATTCCGAAAGTACAATATAATTATTGATACAACCTAAGATAGAAATACATTATATATATATATATATATATATATATATATATATATATATATATATATGAAGAGATTTATTATTTTAATTATTTTCCTTTTGAAGTTTTAGTTGTATATTTTATTTATTTATTTATGTGAGAATATTAGCAATGATTTATATTATATTTACGTGCGTTATGATTTCCAAGAGACGTGATCAAATGTTCCACTTTTCAAACCATGTGTAATGGAGACATATACGCAACTCGTGTAATTATGGTTAGTTGATTTTTTGAAATATAAGAAAGTAATATTATATAAGAGATTTGTGAGATGTATTAAAGTATGTCTCTTATATAAATAAAGTATGTTTAATAATTGTTAAAGTATGTTTTATAAAGTATATGTTGAATTATGCATTAAAGTATTATTTTAATGAATTATAATATGATTCATTATTAATATATTTTAACTACAAATAAGCATACTATATTTATATAATAAGCATACTTTAATAACGAGTTCACTTATCAACTCGCCTTAGAAAAATCTATTTCACAAAGGAGTGTCTCATTGTATAATTAATAATGACGAAAATTTAATATTAAAATTTAGCTAATATAAGAAGCTTAAGATAATAATTAGCTTTATATTAAATTGATAAAAAAAAATGTTGCTATTTTAGCAAGGAAGTGCCTATCAATCATGAATATGAGAAGATTCATGCATCCCACCACCATATGTTTGTTCAATATGGAATGATGAAATAATTATGGGTAAAAATGTATTTAAAAGTAAAAATAGTTTCGTGTATCATTTTCGGTTTATATAATTATCATAAAAGAGAAGAAAATTTAAATTCTATGTATTATTTTAGTATATCATCTTATATGTCACACAGTAGATGAATAACACGTTGGAGTAGGACAATTGTTGGATTTCTTCACCCCTAGTATTAATCATTTAACGTGAGACACATAAGATGATGCACAAAAATAATGCAGAACATCTGATGTGAAAAAAAATCCTTTCATTTGGGGATAATTTTCTCCTCTCCTCTGTGAAACTCAGCGATCAATTGATAAAAAAAAATGTTTCACTAGTATACGAGAGTGATTTGGAATAAAAAAATATAATAAACTTGCCAAGAAAAGAATAGGAGATGGGAAGGCCAACTGAAGAGCACTCGTAACTAGTTGTCTTTGTTGAATGGGGCTGAATCTTCGAGAAGCCATGGTTGCTGCTTCCACCAGTCCATCGTACCCTCCCTTCTTGCTTCTCAGCCCTATCATAATTCATACATGAGTAATGAGAGAGGTAGAGAGAGAGAGAGATAAAGAGATTGAAAAGTACCTGTGGCAGTTTGTAAGCTTTGAGAGAGATGGTTAATGGCGAGACGATCAAACCAGGAGTCGTTGTAAGAATTCTTGGCAGCTGTAGAATCCAAATTATTATTAGTGAGGAGTGATGAGATGATTAAATTGGGAGATGGTGTAGGATTCTGCATGATGGTTCTGTGGTTGATTCGCAGTGGTGAAAAGAAGGTCTTGTAATATGGTTGTATCATGGTTGCATCCATCATGAGAGAGAGAGAGAGAGAGAATTATATATTTTTATGTTTGAAGAGAGAGAGGGGGATTGCAAAGAAACAAAATCTGAGAAATGGCATATTTATACCAAGGTATTGTTGAATTTAGTTGGAATCTTCACATATTTATTTATATTATTATTTATTTATTAGGAGGGTGGGGGGGACGGGGGTGGTGGATTATTTGATGGCATTGGCAATGTTCATGTGAAGATGCTCTTTTGTCTCAAGTGATTTAGCACTCATGACATTTTTATTTATTTATCTTTAATTAGTTATTATAATGTTTTTTTGTTAAAAACTTATTAAAAACTCCATAATGCATTTAAGTTTGTTATTAACATATAGATTAATTTTTTAATATGTAATACGTAGTTTAAATTAATTTTGTTTAAATTAATGTTGTATGGCCTAATTTGAAAAAAAATATATAAATCTTAACCTGGGACAAGAACGTAAATTTTAACGCTGTATAAATGGAGTATATTAAAAAAACAACTCTTTTTAATTTTTGTGTCCGTACGAATGTGTAAAAATACCCAGGACAGAGATAGTAATTCTCATACGCATCCATGTGCCCAGATCTTGACTCAAAAGATTATGCCTTTGTTACTTAAATTAAAAAATATTCCCTCCGTCCGCCTTTAAGGGTATCATTTACTTTTTGCACGTGGATAAAGGAGTATTATTATTTAATGTGTAGTGAATAGTTATATTAGTGGAGGTGTGTGTCCCATTTTTTAATTGTATTAGTGAGTGTGTGTGAGTCCTATATGTATAAAAAAGGAAATGAGACATTTGGGGACGGACGCCCAAAATGAAAAAATGATACCCTTGAAAAATGGGCGGAGAGAGTACTCTTTAATATAAAAATATCTCCCCATGATTTTTTAAATTAAAAAATTTAAGCAATAAGATATTATATATTAACATTCTTGTTATAAATATCGACTTTTTAAATTAAAAAAATACTTTTATTAATTAAATTATTAAAATTAGTACTTTAAATGTAATTTTCTAGAGCACTCTTTTGTAATATTATGGGAGTTTTAATATTATGTGAAAATTTATGAATATTTTTTTCTTCAAATTATCATATTGGGTTAGGGGTGAGCATAAATTTTTCGAAACCGCTCAAATCGCACGAACTGCACCAAATTGCATCGCCAATAACAATATAATTACATAAACCGCGGTTATTTTTATTTGAGAAAATCGCACCGCCATAATGGTGCAATTTTGATTTTTTCCTAAAATTGCATCGCACCGCACCGCCTACCTATATTATGTACATGTATACTATATGTATGAGATTTAAACTAATTTAAATGTTAGAATCTCAACTTATTATGCACTTGTAAACCTTTGCTATTGTCAAATTTTATGATAGTTAAATTTTTTAACAAATGATGATAACTTTAAAAAAAACATTCATGATAATTTATTATTTAAACTCTATGAAGACATTTAAATTCATGATTAGAATGAGATATAATAAATTTAAAATAAAAAATGAGTTCTTACTATAAAGAAATTGATTATTTAGACTAGTTTAGAATTATACAATTGTAAATTGTTATCATGGATTACTAAAGTATATTTATTAAAACATGTATATTTATCTATATTTAAGTTTCATATTATGTATATAGTTATATTCAATCTTATTATTAAAACCGCTAAACCGCCAAAACCGATCGCCAAACCATAAAAAACCAATCGATGAATTATAATTGAAAAATCGCGATTTTAAACTAAACGTAAAACCGAACCGCCCATAACAAGGCAATTTAAATTTTGTCGAAAATCCACCCAAACCGCACCGTGATCACTCCTACATTGGGTCATTTTAGTATCTCATCAAATTATCACAAAATTCGTATTTAGTCTTTTAACTATTAGACAATGTTCGTTTTCGGATTTCAAATTCAGGTTTTGGTTTTCAAAACCCACATCCAGATTTTAAAAACCTCACCTATATATATCTACTACATTCTCTCTCCTCAATTAATACATTTTCTCTCTTTTTCTCTCCTCTTTTTAATTAGCTTAATACATTGATTTGACATAAAGTTAAAACTCACCCTACTCAAAACCTAAAACAAACATAGAACACACTATTCATGATTTTCAAACTCCACATAATCTCAAACCAAACATCACCTTAAGGTTTTCAATTTTAGTTAATTTTGTCCAATTAATCCATCAAAGTCAAATAAAAAATCACTAAAAATTAAAAATTTCTATAGAAAGGAATCAAATGTAGATTTTAACAAGTATAGGATCAAATGTGATAATTTCCTCTTAAAATTTTATATCTCTAATTTTAACTTAAATTCCGCAATTTTTATAGTGCGATGGATAGAATTTTGATAAATATTTTCTTGTGGGTGTAATTTTTGCATGCTTAAATGTGCATTATTGATGAAATTGATCACAAGTAAAAATATTAGGTTTAGGGATCTGCCTTCAAACTTAAAATGTCACTTCTTAACACATTCTGATCTTATCTTTAACCACTCCTTTAAACTTGATTAAATCACTGCTCAATTAAGATATTGCAGAAAAACTGCATGATGTATTATAGACACATATTCATGTCTCGTAAAAATTAAGTTAAAATCTGATTTTCCAATATACATTTTTCTAATAATGAGTGAAATTTGATGTGCCTCCTTATACTTCAGATATAAAATGAGCAAGTTTCTATAATAAGCATTACGTATATACAGTAGAACCTCCATAAATTAATGCTCGATAAATTAATAATTTCGATAAAACTAATAATTTTTCTGATTCCAAATCAGGACCAGTTCAAATTTGGGTATCAATCAATTAAATAATAAGATAATATTTTTTTAAGAAATCCTTAAATATACTTAAGGTCCCAACGAAATTATAAATTAATAATTATTAAGAAAATCTCATATATATATATATATATATATATATATATATATATATATATATATATATATATATATATATAATAAATTCAAGGGATTCACAATTTACACATCATTGAAATATTTAATTGTATTTTTTAAATTTTTTTTATCTTCCTGTCAATTTATTTATCGATATACTCAGCAATGATAATTTAATATCCAATTAACTATTACAATTAACTATTAACCGTTAATGTATAAATAAAGAATCTCCTAAAATATTATATACTTATATATTTTTAATCAATATTTTCTTCATAGTTCATGAAGTATTTCTTATGTATGTAACCTCTCCAAATTAATAAATTATTAATTTATCGATTATATAATATCTCTCTAAATTAATAAAATTCTCCAATCTCAACTATATTAATTTATAGATGTTTTACGGTTTATACTGATTGGGTCCTCAATTCTATTGTTTTAGTTTCCAACCGATGATTGAATGTTGGGTTTTGGGTGGGTTAATAAAATGTAAAAATGTCATAAAAAAGGAATTCGTATGGAATTATCTTAATTCAATAGTAGTGTGATATTGCAACTCACCATTCTATGATGATGTAATTTATTGACCCCTTTTTTATTTGACGGCCTTAGAAAAAAATTAAATTCATTTAAATGTATTAAATCTGGAAACTCCCCTTTTTTTCTTATTTATTTATTTATTTATTTATTAATATTATTTTTAGGACCCATAAAATATTATGAACTCAAGAGTTGATATTAGGTGCACCCGGGTGTAAGGGTGCATCCATATGTGTATAACTTTTTATTCTATTTTGTATATGTGTTTTTTAATAATTGTATACTTTTTTTCACACTAAGTTTTTCATTAGAAAAACTAGCGTCCATATGTGTATAACTTTTTATTCAATAGTGTATAGTACATATTTTTTTAAACTCAATTTTTCATTAAAAAAACTAACAATTAAATTGTATAAATTTTTGTTCATAATTGTATATATTTTTTGCTTATATTTGTATACGTTTTTTAAAGTGAGAAAACACTATCTTAGGGTGAACCGGGTACACAGTATAATTAGTCATAACTCAAAACCAAATTTTTATACTCCCTCCGTCCCAGGCTAAGAAGGTCATTTTACCATTTTGGTCGTCTCACCCAAATAGTCTTATTTCCTTTTTTTGACACATGGGACCCACCCACACCCACTAATGCATTTAAAACATGGGGCCTCCACACCCACTAATACAACTACCTACTACACATTAAATAATAATACTCCTTAATCCACGTGCCCAAAAGCAAATGAGACTCTTATCCTGGAACGGAGAGAGTATTTGAATATTATATATTATATATTGTAACCCGATATGATCTCCCTTTATAAGTACTATAAAATTACCCTCTTTATCCTACTTACTAACTCAAATTCAATTCAGTTAATAAACATTTATATATGATAGTTCTAATGAAACTTCGGAGTCCCCTCACTTAGAATCATAACATGAAATCCCGTTCAGCAGTGAACGCGCTTAATCAATAACCAAAATATATATTCATACTCTATATAACAGTTGATGATGCACAAAACGACCGTGAATATGAATTAAAAAGGCACGATCATATATAAAATAATTCCACAAGTAGTGTTGTACGAAGTATACACACGAAATTTTAATTATTCATATAAACCGTCAAAACCCTAGATCTACCAAATAGGTTATAGCTCATGATGTTACGAAGAACAATAATGAGTGTTGGATAGATCTTACCCATATGTCTGAAAAATACAAGATAAATTAGGAAACGATAAAAACTCTAGATGTGGGCGGCGTCGCGTCCTTCTCCGTCTTGAATATTTCTCTTGGTTCTCCTCTTGATTCAATAGATGAATGTTCAAAGTGATGGATGGATGAAGGAAAGGATGTGGATGATGGTGTGGGGGGTAATCCCCCTTGTGGGTGGTGTAAGATTGATTCTGTTTCCTTTTTGTTGTGATCTGCTTCTCCTTTTATACTTGTAAGCTCTCCTTATGGACCTTGGATGTGTTTTTTATATGAAAATACCCAAAAACACGCACTGGAGGTACACAATTACCGAAAATAGGATCCCGTGTCCTCGCTCGACCAGAATGGTCTTGGTCGAGTGAGATTGACCTTGGTCGAGCGGAGGTCGAGCGGCATAAGATGAAACTTCTTCCAGTGTCTCGCTCGACCGTCGCTCGATCAAATGGTCTTGGTCAAGCGACACCTTCTTTGGTCGAGAGACCTTACGCAGTATAACCGTTTCGCGCATAACTTACACATTCGAACTTCGATTTGAGTGATTCTTGCGCTCACATGATCCTTTTTTCCTTGAATTTCTATCTATAGAAAGAACTCACAAAAGCTACAACATTTGAAGATGTAAAGAGTCATGTAATGTGACACAGTCGTGCTGAGTAGGAACAACTTGTCCGATGTCACTATTTTGGTCATAACTTTCTCATTTGGACTCCGATTGAGGTGTTTCTTACACCAAAACGATCCTTTCTTCCGTGGTTTTCCAACAACTTATCACACTTCCAGTTTTGAACTCCACAGGAATATAAAAAAACTACAAAATTTGAATATGCGTTTTTCAGCATTCTAGCACAAGTAACACATTTTCTCCAACTTTGCACTTTTAATCATTTTTCCAACTAAAGCACAATAAAATACCTGAAATGCACATTTTCTCACATATATCGAATATAAGACACTTGTGCTAATATATAACAATAATTCCCATAAAAAATGTGTTAAATTGACACTAAAACACGCTTATTTTCACTCTCATCAACGATTTGTGAGTTTTGATATATTATTGACATATTTTAATTACAAATAAGCATACTTTACTTATATAATAAAGACAAAATCTAATGTACACAATTATTAAGGTCCAACCGGGTCAATTTTGACCTGTTGACACGCATGCTTATACTTCAATCAATTTAATTGGTCATTCTACATTTCACCCTTTTTCTCTCTAAACCCTTTGTATCTCTAATTGTCGCCTCTCTCTAACTATCACCCCATTCTCATCTTCTTCTCCGATAGACTCCTCCACCATTGCACGTCTCTCCTCCTTTCCCAGTTGTATCTTCTTTCCGATCGCATTTCCTTTCCATTGCACGCCTTTCAGATTATCTCCACTGTCTCCATGTTTCTCCTCCTTTCCCAATCGCATCTCCTTTCATGTCTTTCAGATTATCTTCAAGCACGCCTTCCAGATTATCTTATCTTCAAATGCCGATTTTATTTTTGAGATCCTTCAAAGGTTTGATGGTTATGGATCTGCGTCTTCAATGGATGAATCTGTATTTTTATAGGTTCGATTCTACAACATTTTTTATAGGATCGATCCTACAATTTTTCAACATTCATGAGTTTTATATGATTTATCTTCTTATTTTTTCTATTTTTTTAAAATATAGTCATGATTGAGAATGTTTCAAAGTCTATAATTGTTAATTATTTCTCTTGATTCTGTATAAATATTCTGGGTTGATCTTCATGTTTAGAGATTATGTGGGAAGTTTCTGTTTTGATTTGATATAAGTGTATACGTTTTATCATTAAAATATATTACATTTTACTCTTAAATGTATCATTAAATAAAATTTAATAATTTTAGTTATACATATTAACATAAAATATTATATATTTTTTTATAAGATCTAATACATTTAATAGAAAGTATATGTAAATACAGATTATTTAAATATTTAAATATGTATATTAAAACTAACATAATAAATATTTTATTTGTAAAATTAATAACTAGATCCAACAATTATCTGAAAGGCATTGATGATATGCATGGATTGTACAGTGCGGTGGGTAACTGGGTTTTGAAAATCACCTAGGAAAATGTATAACTTTTATTAAAGAAGTGTATAAGTTTAAATGAACAATTGTATTATTTTTTATTTATGCTTGTACACTTTTTAAAATTTTAGTGTAATGAAATTTAAATGACACGTATTACTTCTATTAAAACAGTGACGATGTGGTGGAGGCGATGAAAGAGAACGGAGGCAGCAGCGACGATGCAATGGAGGCGATGGTGACTATGTGTGGAGGTAGCGAGGACGAAGCAGAACTACACTAAGAAGAGAACAGAGGCGGCGGTGGAGACAACAACGACGTAACAGAACTACACTGAGAAGAGAACAGAGGCAGCGGTGACGATGCGGGGGAGGCGATGGTGACAATGCGGTGGAGGCAGTGGCAACGATTAAAGACTAGAGAAGAGAGAGATTTGGGTGGGAGTGGATGAAAGACACAAATCAGAGAAAAAATGTAAGAAAGGAAGGAAAGGGATATGAGAAATGAAGTGGTCCGAGTTTGAAAGTTTTTATGTTTGACCCACTACTTAATATGGATCCTGTTTTTAGTGTACAATTGTGTACATTAGATCAACTCTATAATAAATCACAAACACTAGTGTAAATCGGGTTCACGATTTAAATCATGTGGCCCCCTTTCCAATCTTATATACCCTATGTATTGGTAGAGTGTTTAAATTAAGGGAGATCATAAGTTTTACAAGAATTTATGATATAAACCCGGTTTACAAGAGAACAATTCATAACAAACATACTTTAGTGATAGGTTGACATATCTAACAATCGTCTAAAAAAAACTCGTCTCACAAGAGAATGCCTTATCACTTTATAATAATATTTTAAAAGATAAATTTTATTAATTATAAAAGGTAAAACAGTAAAAGATTAAAACTAATCCTAGCTTACTGGAAAATAGCTTAGCAAATAAAAATTTCTATAGCAAGATTATACTCCACTGACTTGTTTATTTATATATCTTTATTTATTAATATTATGGAAAGTTTTTTGTGCACCTGTATTAAAAAATATATATTCACTAATAAAAAATTATATAGTTTATTGTAATATTTTAGTAAATTATTTATTAGATTTTTAATTATAAATTGAATAAAAATAATAAATTTATTATAGAATATATATACATTATTAAATAATAATTATAATATAGAGTGATTATGGAATGCACTTGGTGTACCAATACACCTCTTAGTTTTATTTTAGGGTACTTGATGTTAGGTACATTGGAATCTCCTTAATTATTATGAGATGCGAACATACAAAAATATTACTACTAACAACATAAATATATAATGATATTACAATATTACCCTTACAATGTACTGCACATAAATGTTTGTGTGCAGCATAAGAATTCGTGTGCAGCAAAAGTTATGTGCAGTAAAAAAAGTGTGTGCAGCAAAAATTATGTGCAGCAAAAAAAGTGTGTGCAACAAAAAAGTATCAATCGTAGGTGTCATGTGCAGCGAAAAATTTATATACTCATACTCTCCGGCAGAGGTTAGGCGGTCTGGCGGAGGTCCGGCGACGGCAGTGAGTGGGTGCGAGGTTTAGGGTTTGTGGTTTAAAAGTATATGGAATTAAATTGAATTAAGGTTATATTTGAAATTTTACTTTAATATTTTGTATGTGAGAATAATTATTTGAATTCATTGTATCTCCTAGTAATTTAGGGTACTGTACCTATTAGTAATTTTTTCTTTTATTTTAGATTTAAAATGATTATAGTGGGTAGTTTATATTTTAAAAAAATTAAGGTTGTGTTTGTGTTTGGATGAGAGGTTTCGAGGATGGATTTATAAATCATTTCTTTATGTTTAGATTTATCATTAAATATACAGAATTTATAAATTCAAGATTTCAAATGAATGGATTTCAAATCACGAATTTGATTTTAATATTTTTTGGACGGATTTTAAATCCTTACTACTGTGTCATTTGAAATCCTTTGATTTGTATCAGGTTCTCTCTCCATCAGCTGGAAATGTATACATTTTACTATTTTGGGCGTGCGCACTAAAGGTATACATTTCCCTTTTTAAATATATGGGACCCACACACATCTCTAATACATTTAATATGTGGATCCCACACACCTCACTAATACAACTACCAAATACACATTAAATAATAATACTGCTTAATCCATGTGCAAAAAATAAATGTAAACTTATTGAACGGATGGAGGGAGTATATTAGTAAAAATATATTAATATATAAAAATATACAAAATTAATAAATGAATTTAAAAAATATTTTTTAATTTTAATTCCTACCATCCAACAAACCCCAACCCACCCCCCCACCCCCTCCCTCTTTCTCAACACACCCCACCCTCACCAAATTTTTTTTTAAAATTTATAAAATTTTAAATTTTATTATTTAATATAATAAAATTTAATTATTTTTATAATAAATAAAATTTTATTTTAAAAATTAGAAAAATAATTACTGAATTATAAATTTGAAAATCCTATTAAAATAATAAAATTTAAATGAATTAATTTAAAATTCATGTAATTTAAAATCTACTCATTTTCAAATTAATTGAATTTGAAATAACTTAATCAAATACAACCTAATTATATTCTTTTATTTAACGATAAAAATTAAAGTAAAACTTAATCTAACGGTTAAAATGATACAAGTAAAAGTTAAAATGATACAGGTGTAACGTAATTGAACTCTAAAATTTATAATATCCACTATAATATTATTAGAATAATAAAAGATTTGTTTCCGAAGTAAGATAAGTGTTTGCCATGAAATAATTAATCAAAATCTATACGATAAAATCAGAATTGTAATTTCTCTTTTCTGTATAAATTTTTATATACACACGCGCTCAATTCTTTCGCTCCAATTCATCAATCTCGCTTTAAACGTTATTAATGAATTGGATAAGAATTTAGATAATGGATATATATTACGAATCTCAACTATAATATCATTAATCTAGATAGAGATAAAATTATTTTAACTGTTCATAGTTCTATACATATAAGTACTACGACTCTATATATATAAACGCTATGCAGTATTTTATCTTCTATCTATATATATTTAAGAGTCCCTACTATACAATTTCTTACCACTTCGTACTCAGTCTATCCTAGGGTACAATTTCTAACCATATTAACTTAGCAATACTCCAGAAGAATTTTGGATTGCATTATAATTGAAACACTTCTCAAATTTCGTAAAAGAAGCTCCAAAAGGATTTGGGATTGCAACGAAGAAGATTCGACAAAAAAAACAAGGTTTGATTTTGGCACATTTAAATTTTTTTAGAAAAATTTGTACATAAATCTTAAAAGTGTCATCATTGGTGATATTGCATGCCATGATTATGTTTATGTATGTTTCTTTGGGTTTTTTTTTTTAATTTTTTTATGTCACATTCATAATATTGTTTTCGTATTGCATGTCTTTATTATGTTTATGTATGTTTTCTGGGTTGGTTTATTTTATGTACCACATTCATAAGAGTATTTTCATTCTTTCTTTATTAGAAATATGTTTATATATATGTTTTCCGTGTAAATTTCTATGACTAATTATATGCCTTGTATTTGTAAAGTGTATCTTTCTTGAGAAGTGTATTTGGAGATAAATAATAATTAGTAATGGATATTTCACTACTAATTAAATTAGCTTTAATTGGCGTGAATTAAGCTCGTTAAGTTAATGCAGTAATGTATAATATTTTTAAATAAGATGATTATGAAAGTTTTTTTTTTAATATATTTGATTTGATACGAAAGAGTTTTTAATAATCATTGTAGCTATATTAGGATAATATTTTAACAAATCAATTAGAAACAATATATACTCGAGAAACTTGACAAGCCTGTGGTAGGGGTGTACAGTGCGGTAAAATTTTCATGCATACTATATACCATACCGTATACCGTTGCTTATAACCAATATACCAAACGTACCGAAAAACATACCGAAAAAATACCAAAAATAATTTCTTAATTTTTTCTTCCTTCATTGCTATCAACCACCTAAGCTGTGTTCTTTGACTTCTTTCTTATCTTCACAAACGGCCTTACAGTTGCAAATCTCCTTTAATCTCCGCAATTTCCATACAAACTTGAACAAC